>OZ005621.1:18665000-21165000 GCA_963930655.1 Myrica gale | reverse complement strand
GAATTTGAGTACATCCCCTCTGCTCAAAGTTAGGCTGTATGCTACGACCACCATACTCTAAATCGTTGAAATCTCTCAAGTGAAAAACTCGCTCAATAACTACAAGTCTATTGTAAATCAACACTTAATGCTTAGATAGGGATAATGATTGTTGAGCCGCTTGTGAAGAAGAGGAGGCATGTCTTCTTGGTGCCATTTTTCAAGCTGCAAAATAATTCAAACTAAAATTAATTCTTATATATTCAAAATAACGTGATTATCTATATAAAATCATTAAACCGCAATAATATTAGTACATGATCAAAAATACACACTTTGCAACTCAACAAACAACCATAACATAGCCACTTTTTTAATAATTTTTCTTTTCATTAAACCGCACATATTACAATGGAATCATCTTTGCACTAAGGAAAAAAAAGGATCGTATAACTTAGATTGAGTAAATTGGCACAATAGAATAATATTTTGCACAATTACAGCATTGTAAAAATTTCTATTCCTAGTAATAAAAACATAGACGAAAACATCTTTGCACTAAGAAAAAAAAACAACTTGATCACACGTAACGTATTGTAAGCATAAAACTATCGTATTGTAAGCATAAAACGTAGATGAAACGTAATCTGAATCTATTGTAAACTAAATATCAAACGTAGAAGAAACGTAATCTGAATCTATCGTAAACTAAATATTAAATGTGGACGAAAATGTTAAAGAAAACTAGGAAGAAAAACAAGGAAACAGACCAAAGATGATCGTCGTACCTGAGGAAGCGAGAGCAATCTGGTAACTGAAAATGGAGAGCATCTTCTTTTATAAGCGAAATGTTGCACCAAACGTAGTGTGGACCTTTGTTATAGCGTGGATAATGCGTTCGAACAAACAACAACAAACATTCTTTTAAAACCAGATCGTTTCAGGAAGGAGATGATGATTGGTTTTCGTTCGAACGGTCCTACACATGACATGTGGCACAATCCTGTCATACCCATTCGAACAAGCTCCCTCTGTTCGAACACGTTCAGGCGTTGCAGGCAACGAAGAGATGTTGCTTGCAACGCCTCACTCACCAGCGAAATAAAACCAGACATCTGGCATTCTCGTTCAAACGGACTATATCTGGTTTGAAAGGTTTCAGGAGTTGCATGTAATGAAGAGACATTGCCTGCGACATCTCACTCACAAACCAACTAGGAGAAAACATTTTTCACTGTCCGTTCAAACGGTATGGCCCCGTTAGAATGTGTTCAGGCGTCAAAGACACGGTGCTTTCGACGCCTCAAGCACCATACACATGTCCAACCACGTTCGAATGCTTGTTCGTAATGCATTCTGCAACGACGACTTGTCGTCGCAGATCTTTATATTCAACGATGGAAGCATATGTCGTCACGAAACCATTCTGTTTTAGTGAGGGGTTCCGTGCAACGGCCGACTTCAAGTACAACGGCCTCAGCTTCGAAGACTTTCAGATAAACGCCGGCGCTTCTGACGATCAGCTGTCATTGAGAAACTTCTCCTCCAGGTTGTCGTCCTCTCTGTTGTCCAGGGATATGATCACAACTTACAGTTGAAGGTCTATTCGACTTTTTGTATGGAGACTCTTAATTCATGGTTGTTGTGGTTGGTTTTGGCTTGTTAATTGTGGACCGATGTAACATCGTGATACCATGCATGTAAATATTTGCTACCTTCGTTATAATATTTAGCTTTTCTTTTCTTCTTTTCTTTTCTTTTTTTCAATGCGAAACTTAAGATTTACTTTATAATTAAAGCCCTGCATTTTATCTTTAAATTTTATGTATATTATTTTCATACACGAGACATTTAAAGTTTATGATTATGACAAGAAACTCCCAAGTACTTTTACGGAGTCAAAAGATCCGCTCTCCCGGCCCACATGAACGGGTTGGGTATTGATTCTCCATTAACGGTAAAGATCATAGTAAAAAAAAGAAGAAGATATAATTGACTTTTTTACGGAGAAACACAAACTCAAATTTAAGATAGACAATAATTAGAGAAAAATAAACATAATAGGTAAATTTTACAATACTATTTAACTTCCCTTTTTGGGTAGTACTGTACTAACCCTACACAAGTGTTCTCATACTGTGTTTATCTTTCTTTAAGTTCTCCAAGTTGTACTTGCAATGAATCTTAATCCGTAGTTAGGAGTAGTATTATTGTTCCAGCTATAAAAACTCTTAAGACATTCGGTCATATTTAATATCTCTCATCATGGTCATCAATGCACATGTTCACCACTTTTTTTAAACAAGTTCATAAAGTCAAGTTTGCATGCATACAACTCGTGGCTCCTCCAGTTCTTTACCTCCTTTTTTGTTTGTAACAAGATGCCAACATGCAAAATAGTACTAAGGTAGACCCGAACCACAAAGTAGAAGCATGAGAGGTGCAATCTGCCAAGTCTTCTACTCTCTCCCAATTTCTTCTTTTTTTAACTACATGCATGCATCCACTTTACTTCTAAACTATCATATACCCCAACCTGAGGCCTCCTAGGTTGATTCCCAACCAATCCCCATGGACAACAAGTCTCTAATCACCCTTACCTTATTCTTAGTTGCGGTTGTCCTGCTTTGGATAAAAACACCTAAACAACAATACACTAAGTTAGGAAAAGAAAAGACAAAAGCTTATGGGAAAAGGTGCAGGCCGAAACTACCTCTCTCTTTTTCTTTCCATTGGTCTCTTCCCTTTTTCTTATGCTCTCCTTCCTCTTCTCCTTCGGTCAGTCTTTCCTGGTCACAAGGTATTTCACGTCACTTTCCCTTCCTTTCTCTTTCGGTCAGGTGATGTCTCTCTCCTTATGTCTCTTTCTCTATCAGTCTATTATTCTTTTAACTCAAGTAGGAAAGCAACTAACGGTGAGTTCCCCCTTTCCACTCTACACACCCAAAGCTAGGTATAGGCAATCATTGAGAGATTATATAAATCACGTTATACCCATACATATGTTGCCACCATTATGTTTATGAACATCCACAGACCTTTTTATAGATAAAAAAATAGTTATTCCCTTCTTAATCCACTGAACTCTGATTTCAGCCTCACTCATTAATTAGGAGTAAGAAAGTCTCATGGATATTCTAAATTTCTAACTCAACAGATTCGTTGTTTTTTTGGATAATTCAATTACTCCCTAGTAAGATAACATTGCCTCTTCCAGAATTGAACAACAATTCACGATCGCATTAATATTTAATTACTCACAACTGAAAATATATGATTAAACTGCACTACACGGAAGATCAGAATGATAAACATATGGAACATACTCATTAGAGAACTGCCTTGATGCTACGTTGTGGCACCTTCATGAGTGTTGCCCACAGAAGATCAATATATAGCGGAAACTGCACTGCGGCGAAGAAAGTTACCGGCAGACATGTCAGTGCATACACTGGAAACGCCACATATCTCAGCCGATCCTTTAGGACAAAGAAATGTCCTGCGCAGAAGGAAACCAGCATCGAGCCTATAGAAACAAATAGCGACGTTAAACCGATCAAGAGCCTAGCTGGTAGGACCTTGCCGAAATCTTTCTCTTGATGCCGAGAGGTTAAGATGGAGAGGAACATGACAACGGCCATAACAGAGCAGCAGAGTGCAATTAACGATGCGATGGCGAAGACGTCAAACGCAGGATGCATTTCGAGAATTGGAGTGCCAACATCCTGCTTGACACCTCCGGGGACCGTGGCAGAGGTGGCAAATGCCACAGTGGCGATGAGTGCAGCCACGACAGAGCAGGACTCCGACGTCTTGCTAAGCCACTCGCCACCGTTCTTGACAAGCTCCTTGTGGGTGTCGGTGAACACGTCCTCTGGAGTCTGGCCCAGGTTATTGTAGCGGGGAAAGAAGTGTCGAGGCATGGACTCCTTGACGAACTAAAACAAGGCCAAGGGACTTCTGGCATTAAATATCTCGTAACTTATGCATTTGAAAAAAAAAAATATTAATGGCCCAAATATATGATATTGTGCCGATCTATATATACAACTACCGGCCAGTATCCAATTTTAACCTATTGAATTTTATTTCAAGATATGAGCAACAAAGTAAAATAAAATTATATTATATATTGCACCTCTAAACTATATATCATGTCTCTGATATTAATTTGTGATGTCGCTTCTAAATTTTAACTTCATACTTCTTCACTCTTAAATTATAAAAAAAAATGTACCATTTACACATATATGCTGAACTATAATTCCATATTTATATTAAAAGGTCAAAAAAATTTAAAGAAAAGAAAATTAATAAAAGTTGGTATCTTCTCATTCTCAAACGTACCTCATACCACTTGAACTCCCATTGCATTTGCAACGCTGCCCCAGGAATTAGCCAGGGCTTGTGATCACCAAGCTTTGCCGCGAGATGCAAGGCACTATTGCCTTCGTTATCCATTTCCTTAAACACACTGCTTTTGATCAGGACAAGACTTTTTAACAAGAATTTGTATACATGTGGCTGCCTGTTTTCCACCGCCAATAGCACTATATTCTTCTCGTCCTTGTTCGTATCGTGCATGGCAACCGGAAAAAGTTCGAGAATTCTCTCGACAATCTCGACAATACCACTTTTGGCTGCAAGTAGTATGGGAGTCTCTTTGCTTGCTGCCTTTTCAGAGCCTTTGCCCTTCCCTGCCAATAAGACAAGGCGCATATGTAGACTTGAATCAAACTGGTTCGCATGCAACAAGCTGCTGGGGATGGACTAACTGATAAATTAAGATCAAAATCTCATTACAATTTGGTTTTTGATCCTCCGGGAAGGCGCTTTTGTCAAAGGTGATTCCGCCGCTCTCTTCAAAACCGTAAGGCATCGTCTCTTGGTCCTCTCTAGTTGTTTGCGCAGGGTCCATCCCAGCTGTGTGAGTATATTCGTATATTGAAGTACGCTTTAGAAGTTCGTTCATGACTTGCATGGCCCATGTGTGACTCTGTTTCTTTTCTTGTATATTTCTTATCGCACCAATTCCTAGTTCATGTAACATACAAAATGTTAAACTGCCATAAAAATGAAAAGCAAATGATTATAGATACTGCATACAGGGAAATATGTGGGTAAACTTATTTATATGCTACGTACGTGCGCGCGGCATGCATGAGTAAAGCAAAAGCTCATAATAATGCTAGCATACGTCCTATATGTATTGACTCATAGATATAATAACTGCCACAAAAATATTCAATCTTTTTCTTTCTAGATAATTGTAGATTTCGATTCATAATGCTCAGTACAATCGGACCTCTAAGGCCGGTTACAAGTAACAAGCTGGGCACAAGCCTAATACATCTATTTCTAAGGCCCTAGTTAACGGTCACATTCCCCTGAAGGCCGGAAAGATCGTAGACCAACTAGAAACAGCCAAAAAGGCCTCATACAATTGGGCCAAAAAGCCCACAGAAATACTCATCCGATCTTATGTAATAGCTAGTATTAATGAACTTGCGTACGGTAAACGAAACCGAGGCCAGTTTTTATCAAGGTTAAGACATTTGAGCTTTTACTGGCAAATACAAAAAATTTTAACTTATAATATTGTTTTAAGGAACTAATTGTTAATTTGAAAGCATGTACACAGTTCATTATTTATACCGGGTAATCGTAAGGGCATACATATGATCTTCTTTGTAACGAATCATGATAATCTATAATTATCAATGGGGGTAATGGCTCCTTAATTACTACAAAGTACAAACAGTTAATTAGGTTGTATATATATATTTCTACCTAGTCCAAGAATGATCAGCATTGCCTTGGATGCAAGCTTGACAAGTTCAAAGCAGGTCTCATAATTAGCTGGAAAGAATTCAGGACTCCTCCTTGCTTGATCGGTGGCTTGCTTTCGGCCTGCAGTAGATGGGATCAGTAATTCTTGTAATGCCTTAAATAACCAGTTTCGGAAGCTTTAGTTTTCGCCAGCTTCAAATGTACGTTTAATTTCTAAGTATATATGGTTTGTCGAAACATTTTCTGGAGTTGCTCTTCAAAATATTCTCCTTTGTTTCAGTATTGGTCGTATTTTCCCACTTCAGCTGGCTTTGAAACACGGTTATAGAGTATGCAATATTGCTTACCTCCACTTCCTCTAGTCATGTTCTCTTCATCCGTTTGCGGTCTATTGTGACATAATCTGACAGCTGGTAAGGAAAGTGAGTTCTGTCAATATATTGGGGTGTCAAACGGATCATGATCTTTTACAATTTTCTACTCGAAATATTATACAGATATATGACTCACATAAATTTAATACTTCAGCTAGAAACCGTAGATAATCTTGATCCGTGCTCAAACACGCTTAGTTTTGGTTATGTCATGTTATTTTTTTTTATGATTTTGATTGGAAATAGCTAGGCATCATGAAACAAACTAGCAAAGGACCGCGCGCAAAGATTTGTCAAAAACAAAAAGGAGGGAAATATCGATCCACATACCATTACGAACCAGATATATTGCTGGTAAAAAGAAGTCAAGGCATGTAGTGTAGTTCTCTGGAAAATTCCGATTCTTCTCCTCGTTTAAACTCTCTGTTACCGTTGGCTGGTAATGACCATTATCATATTGTTCCTCCGGCCTGAGCTCATCAACAAATGTGCCTTCAAATTATAACAACAAATTAAGGACCATAGTTTGTGCACCATGAACGTTCCCAGATTTCATATTATATAAAAGATTTTGCTTGCAAAACAGTGCTATAGATACTTACAATATTTATAGATGATGTTGAAGAATCTTCCAAAGTGGTTACCACTTCTGAAAGCGCTAGGTTTGCTCGCCAGCAGATGGAGAGGAAATAATCCTTGCTGATTGATACAGTCTACTAGGTCCGGATACAAATGAATTATTTGAAATGCCACATCTGTCAAGTGCAAATCAAACAATATGATCATCTCTTAGCGTATCATGCACATCGATTGCCCTTCGCAGCATATGTCTGCCTTATATATATAGTACTGTTGGTTAGAAAGCATGCAGAATAGCTTCAGATATAGAACTCACCAAAATAGTCTCGACTAATGGCACAGTGAAGAATGGTGTCACCATCCTCCCTCCTTGAATAATGATATCCGTTCAGTTCACGTTCACTGCAGATATAGTGAAGATAAAGGAAAGCAACTTTTTCGCCATTGGCAGCTGCCAAGAAAAAGGGAGTCTCTCCGTTCTCATTAGAAATTCCCACCAATGATGGATCAGCTTCTGCTATGCACCTACACATAGTCAGACTCCCCATTGATGCAGCAAGATGGAGAGGGGTATTCCCGCGATCATTTCCAAGTTTAAGAGCTAGGTTTCCATCTGGTTGGCGCAAAATTATCTTTACAAGCTCTCTGACGACTTCCACTTCTTCACCATCGGAGACAGCTATGTGCAATGCTGTGTCCCCTGATTTCGTGATCTTGGCCTTGTGAGCCCTTGGATCTGACTTGTACTTCTTGACAACTTCAACCCATTCGCCCTTCATGGCATTTTTGAACAAATCTTTAATACTCTTTGCGTCCAGATCAATACCACTGGTCACTTGCTCCGAGATGGAATCCATTTTCTCTTCGCCTACTAGTGTACTTACGTTACAATAAGAACGAGGAAGACAAAGTGAATTGACGTAGTGATAGAGAACCTGCTGTCTGCTGCTCAAAGTGTGTTTGGTTTACTAGTTTATATTGAATTCAAGTCCCGTGCTGTTGTACTCATACAAAAATACACGCCGTCAACATATATAATCCCTAAAAGAAATGCAATATTCCTTTCTCTTCCTCCAAGCAAAAGCAATACTTATATATTCTTCGCCTTTTCTTTTCGATCCCCCCTATTAGAAGGAGCTTTATGCTCTTATTTCACTTCCCGAATGCTTACCGAGTCTCGAAGTTTGTAGCTGCTAGCGTACGAAAGAAAAGGAGCATCAATCTATCTCCTGATAATCAGGAACATATATATATATATAATAATCCTATTGTTTTCTTATTTTCTAATTAAGCAAGATCAATAAAGTAGTATATATATATATATATATATATTAAAGTGTAAAGACTAAAATGTCAGGTTAAAGAGGAAATTATCCTGTGAGATAGGCCCCCAAAGACTTGGACCACGAGTTTTTCACACCATAGTTCAAGCTTTTCTTTTGGGACAAGGGGAATATTTAATAATTATTTGAAAAAGTGAAACCAATTAAATTAAAGTACTTCTAGGTCAACAAGGCAAAAGCAAAAGCCACTTACCACTTACCAAAAAAAGAAAATCAAAAGCAAAAGGTGGCTGCATATCCTTTAATCTTTATCTTATAAACCTTATAATTTACTGCTTGTTCCCAATTTTTTTTTCTCCTTTTTTGTTTATATTCCTTCGTTATTGTTCGCAATCCCAGTCTTCATTTCCTGGCTGGCTGGTTTGTTACTGAAACAATTAAACAATAGCTCTTATTATATATGTGGCATTTGTAAACGGATCAAAATCAATTTTGTTTTATGACGTCAGTTAATGAAAAAGTAAAAAAAAAGGATAATTTGAATGAACGTTTTATGCTTATGTAATGGAAAGAAATGATTTGATGGGAGATAGAAATGTTTTTATAGTCATTTTGTAAATTTTGATAACAAATTTTGGGTCTTAATGACAGGGCTTCATAACAAAATTAGGACATCAGGGAAAAAAGAAAAAGAAATTTCAGTGAGGTAAAAAAAGAAGAAGATGAGATACGTTTGTTTAGTACCATTAAATTTTTAAAAAAAAATTAGCATAATTCTTGTGTTTAGACAAACCAAAGAATATGCCCATAAATTTGATTAAAGAATGGCAAACTACAACAATTAAAAACATAAAGCTAGCTAAGAACATAAAAAAATTGGTGTTTAAGTACGACCTTTTCCTAATTTGCAGCCGTTTACATAATCACTTTAAAAAACAGAAATAGATAGAATTACATTACACCATTAATAACTTCATATTGCAAACAATTTGATATCAAATAAAGACCAGATGCACGTGCAGATGGACATAATTTCCAAGAAAACTTAAAACAAAGAGTGAATAGACACAGACTAGTCAATCAAAATGTCTATCAATTTTTTTTTTCTTCTAAATAAACGATTTCATTAAAACACAAGCAAACAATCATGGATTGTCGCTCGAAATGATAGTTACAGGAATACAAGTTATCGGAATGTTACCCTCTAAATGTTCAAAAGAAGCTCACTGAGCAACACGATAAGCAAACTCATCCGCTGCTCTTTTTACATGTTTAAATTCTCATTAGTCTTTTGAGACAACTAGTCTACAAATGTTAGCCACAATGGGAGAGATTTTTCAGGGCATAGCAGAGCTAGGATTCTGAATCGCCTCAATCACAAGGAAAGAATCATCTTCAAGAATAATACCTTGAGAGGGTAAAAGAAACGCCTTCTGGGCAGCATATAGAGCTGCCCATGCCTCGCCCACAAGAGGGCCGTAAGGAGGTAACCTCTTCGTTAAAACAAAAAGGACATGACCTTCGGAGTCTCGACAAACAACAGCTGCAAGAGCGAAGGGTTTTCGAATAGCTACGTCAAAGTTAATTTTCCAATGTGCAGGAGGAGGTAGCTGCCAAACCAGATTGGGGATTGAAATTTTCTCCTTCCAAGCTAGAGACAGTTCAAAATAGCGATGTTTAATAGTTCTAATAAGAACTAGCATATCCAGCTCATCACCCTTGTGTAACAACTGATTTCTTGAAAACCAAATAGAGTCAAAACGAATGGTAGCAAATCGAATAAAGTCTTGTTGCTGGTCCAGCGGGATATTAAGCAGCTGAGACGGTTTCAAGAGGATTTTGATCCAATCCGAAATACTATGAGGTGGGATATGCTGGATAATGAGTGGCCAAGGACCTTCTCTCCAAGCAATCTGGGCCACTGGGCATTCAAAAAGTAAATGGACAAGGGTCTCAGCCCTTTCTTACAAAGCCTAATTAAGAACAAGTTAATTAATAATATAGAAGTACTTCTCATTTACATAAGCCACAGCTTGGACGGACCTCTGTGATTAATTAAAGTTCAAATCAGCACATGATGCACTAGCGATCGGACCTCATAATTGTTGGATTTTTAATGCATTTTCTTGAACTCTGTTTTTCTTTAAAAGATTATCTTTTTAGTTTCCTAGAACTACTCTAGAGTGTTTTGCAATGTCTTTTTAGTTTTTCTAAAAGGTCTCTAGAATTATCTGATGGTCATTTAAAAGTGTGATGTAAAAGCAAATCCGTAAGAGAGAGAATAATTATAATAAATACGAGCTCTATGGTAGAAACTCATCTCTTTTTTTTTACAAATATTCTCTGCTAACCTCGTTCAAAATCTTCATCTGGTATCAAAGCAGGTTTCAAAGATTTTTTTGGGTGCTGTGTTTAAAGTTTGAAGCTGATGGCATCTCCTGCCAGTTAGAGTTCTAGTGTTTCTCTCTCTCATTCCATGGAGAGAACTATGAGTTTTGGAAGGTGAAAATGAAGACTTTGATGTTGTCTAAACGGTTGTGGACAGGGGCAGAGGCAGGAATTTTGTTTAAGGGGCAGGAACGAAAATTATTTTAAATAGGGGTAAACTCATAGTTAGCCCCCTATGTTTGGGCAAAAATCAAGTTAGCTCCCTATTTTTCAATCCAACAATTTGAGACCCATAACTTTCACAACCTATCAAACTTAGCCCTACGTATAAATCAGGTGTTAAGTCCGATGGAAATTCATGCAAAATGACCGAAATGCCCCTCCAAAGCTAAAATTTAAAATAAAATAAAATTTAAATTTAAATTTAAGAAATAAATTAAATAAATATATTATTGAAATAGAGTTTCAATATAGTTTTATTTAAAAATATTAATTTTTGATAAAAATATCATTTTTTATTTTTAATAAATTTTTTTATTTTTTTTAGTAATTTTATTTTGGAAGGGCATTTTGGTCATTTTTCATGTTTTTCCGTCTTATTTAACGTCTAATTTAGACGGGGGCGAAGATTGATAGGTTTTGAAAGTTATGGGTATCAAATTGTTGAATTCAAAAATATTGGGCTAACTGTGATTTTTGCCCAAACATAGGGGGCTAACTATGAGTTTACCCCTTTTAAATAATATGATTAAAAATAAATATTAAATATTATGCGAAAAAATGTTTAAGTGGATTTTATAGGGCCAAGAACAACAACTTCGTTTCTAAATCTCGACGGTAAGTCTGAGAAGGACTACAAGGACCATGCCAGATGTTGGCTAAGCTTTGTTTGGTAGTGAAACTTTGTCATCAGGGGAAGTGATTTTTAGGGTAGTAATTAATTTGTCACTTGCCACAGTCATCCACAAACTTGGAAGTGATTTTTCTAGGAGGATTTTTGAGGACAACAATTTCTATTTCCAAAGACGAAAAAGATTGTTGTTCAAACTTTTCCGTAAAGATGCTACCAGCTTTGTTACGAAAACAAGAAAACCGAGTTCGAATGTGTAGGTTATGAAGGCGAGACTTACAACATCAATCCAGCCTACCAATATTAACACACTGACAAGGAGGAAAAAGAAGAAGATAATTGAAGCTGTTGCAGCTCTCTTCTTGACGGATAGCCAACGGGTTCCATTAAAGTGCTTAAGAAGCGCTTGCCCATGCCAGAAGTTGTTGACTCGTTTCTCATTATTCCTTTTCATGGGGGTAGGATCCCTAAGGGGCAATAATAGGGGGTAGGATACCTGAGGGGTGACGATACGAAATAAAAAAATAATTCAAAGCAACGAGGAGATGACTAATCACGGGTGTGACAATGAAACTGATGAAGATGTTCAATTTTTCAGAAAACTCCCCCCTTAATAATATTTGAAGTTTTTATATATATATAAAAGAAGGGATTAACATCAATCATTGTCTGGTTTAAATAATAGAAGTACAAGTAGACTCGACCTACATCTACTGACCGAATATTGTCCACGGCACACGCAAGTTTATGTTGGGGGAGAAATTGTCCACGGCACACGTATTTTCCTTTTTTTTTATTGTTTTTCCAAGTGCCCTTGTTTCAATGAAAGGCGTTCTCGCACACAAAACCAGCCCTCTATCTCTCTCTGCTAAAGTCTCTTTGGGCTCTCTTCACCGTTGCCAACAAGCACGAGTAGCTCAGTCAGTCAATTTTTTTTTTTAGAACTGCCTGGTTGTGGACTCTAGTAGACAAAGGTTTTGATGAATCTGATGATGAGAGTCAACTTACCGATGCAGAAAAGGAGAAATTTGATGCAAATAAAATGAAAGATGCCAAAGCACTATCCAAATTGTGTTGTGACAAAGATAAATATTCAGGATCGCCAAGGAGTAGAGAAATGAGAATAAAACCAGCAAACACAAAAGACACCATGATTTAAGTGGTTCTGCTTAAAGCTTACGTCCACTGGCGGAAACTCAGGAAGAAATTCACTATAAGAAAAGTGGAGTACAAAGAGTGGTAATACAACACTCAAGCCCCAAAGCCCCAATACACCCAATATCCTCACACACAAAAGAGATGAGAATAACAACAGAGCCCTCTCAATTTTCTGCGACTCTTTTTTCTCTTCTCTCTATTGGGTTTCCTCCCTCTTCCTCGCTTCTACACTTCGAAACAATTCTTCTCCTTTTAAAGCTGCACTCGGTGAACATAGCATGCATTTCCATAAATGCGAAGTTACTTCTTTCGGCTATAGGACGGCTATAGCTCTACTTGAGAGTCTTCGACAAGCTGCAAATTTTGCAGCTTGTCGTTCACCTTTGTAAAGAAAGCAGGAGTTGAGCATATAATGAGAGGAAAAATGAAAGGAAGCAATAAATGCTTCCCATGCGTGAATTCGCAATTCACGCAAATCCGATTTGTTTGTCAAACAAATCGGCATGCATTTAATTCAGGGCAAAGGATTTGTCACGTGAAGCTTCACTTTTGTTTGTCAAAAGTAACGGCTTGACTTTTCAAGCCACACGTAACAAATTGCATAATGGAGTTTCATCTAGGAATGAAATGGAGTTTCTCTCGGCGTACAACTCGTATACTAGGACATGTTCGTTTTGTGATTTTTTGTTGGATTTGAATCCAAATTGTATCATGTTCGGCGAGTCTCAGAAAAAAAAAGGATTCGACATAAATTTTTCATTTTTTGCCCTGAAAAAGTTGATATTGAATGCCTAAAACACCCTCCAGCACAACCTAAAAACTAGAAAAAGCAAAGGGCAAATTTGGAATTTTTTGCCGACGCCTGCATCCGGCCTGCCAGGGGCCTGACATGTCTCCTGCAGCAGATCCTTTCAACGTTGAATTCATGCTTTTCTTTGTGATTTTTTGTGCCAGTCTTGACTTAATTCTCGTCGTTTTGTGGTGTTTTCGTTTTTTTTAAATAATCTTAAAAATATTATTATTTTAATAAAAATAATAATAAATTCGAAAAAAAAAAAATAAAAACTTTAAACATCATCATTAATTTTTTATACCTCACCAACTTCTACACAAATACCAACACAATTCTAATATCACCTAAAAATTCACAAAATTCTTCAAATTCAAAAAAAAAAAAAAACTTCAGAACGAAGATCACTTAGGAATGAAATGATAGCACCTGCAGGAAGCGGGATTATTCTAATCGTGATTTATAGTAGAAATCAAGTAGTCCTGTGTGCTACCGTCGTACGAAAATACACAACGTAAACTGAACACAACCCCAAAAAGCAATGCTAGCTTATTCCTTTCTCTTCCCCCAACCAAACCAAAAGCAAATGCTCATTCTTCTTTTCATTTAATCATTTGCCCCTAATTATTAAGCAGAAGAAAAAGCTAGTTTATTAATTGGCCCCAGTACCTCCGATACAAAACGCGCAGTTTGTGCAGCTAATCGGTGACTCAACAGTACATATATATAATGTATTGGATACTCTAGAAGTTTGCCTTCTGTCAATTATATATATATATATATTATATAGAGAGAGAGATACAGTACTTCTGATCAAATCCATCAAATTAACTTCATCGTACAATATTATACCAACCATTATTCGGTAATATAATCCTATTACTAATTTCTTTTTTTTTTCTAAGCAAGAATAAAGTGCAATTGAGGTGTAAAGACCTCCGAGAACTTATGACCTCGAGTCGTGAGTATGAGCCATCCCCGTGTTTCTCAGCGCATAAATATTGTTACAAGCTTTTTCTTTCGAGAGAATAGAATTATACTCTCACTTTGGAAAGAGAGATTAAGGGTATGTTTGAGGGTGAAAATTTTGGGTATTGAGGTTTGGAAAATATTATAAAGTAAAGAAATGTTATGGAAGTTTGTGAAAAAGTGAAGAGAAAGAAGATTTTTAATAAATATTATAATAATAAAAAATTATGTGGTGAATTTTTTAATAGTAAATCTAAAATTTTGAGCCCAATTAATTGGGGTTCAAACATCCCCTAAGAGTAAAAATCTAATAATTATTTAAAAAAATCAAAGCACAACAAATACTTAGTGAACAAGACAAAAGTAAAAGGTGAATGTATACATATTCTTTCTTTAACCTACTTTATATTTTCTTAAATTTTTTTTTTCTTTTAGGTTAAAAAAAATTATGTTGTCCTTGTTGTTCATTTCCTGATTGGTTAGTCTGTCCGAAAAAAATAGGTCTTATGGTGAAATTTTTAGAAAAATGAAATAACCACAATACACGTAAGGGCACGCGACTGTTGCATTTGAAGATTTTTTTTTTGTCTTTTTGTATAGCTGTTGCATAAGGGACACGCGCACTACCTCAGTAGTATTTTTTGCTCTGCCTCATGCCCTTGCCGCAAGCCATTGTTGTTGTACATTTTCGTTTCTTTTCCTTTTAGATGTGAATAGATCGATATATACGGATGTAATAGTTTAGTGGTCAATTAATGAAGAATCGCAACTTTCTTCCTTTTCTATCTCTCTCGTTTTCCCTTGTTGCTCTTCATTCATATTTTGCATTTGTGCTCTGCGACTGGGTTGGACAGCAATGATTCAGGATTTGTTTTCTTAATATGGTATCGGAGCAAGGTTGATCTTCTTTTGTTTTAGCCTTGAGCTCTTCGTCCACTGTCTGTTTGTATTTTTGCCTTAATGGCTGAACCAGATAGTTCTGACTCCTCTCGCACTTCTCGACTCACACCTACTGAGAATCCTTCAAGCCCATATTATTTGCCTCATGGTGATCATCCTGGTCAAGTCTTGGTAGCTCAACACCTCACTGTCGAGAACTATAGCTATTGGCGTCGTGCAAACATCCATGGTTTGAGAGCCAATCGTAAGTTGGGTTTCATTGATGGTACAACTCCTGAACACAGCTCTACTGATGAAAACTACTCTTATTGGTTAGCTTGTAATAGCATGTTTCACTCTTGGTTGTTGAACTTCATTTCACCGGACATCGTTGCTAGCGTTCAATACATAGAATTTGTTAGAGAGCTATGGTTGGAATTGGAGGAACGATATTCACAAGGAAATAGAGCAAGAATTTTTGAGTTACAATCACATATTGGTTGTCCTTACACAAGGCTCCAACTCTGTCTCAACCTATTTCACTCAGTTGAAAGCCATTTGGGATGATTTAATGCAATTTAGAGCTCTTCCCTCTTGCAAATGCTCTCCTGCTTGCAGATGTGGTGCTCTCACCACCGTTGCTTCTTTCCAACATGAGGACTATGTTGTGAAGTTCCTTAATGAATTGCATGACAGTTTTGTATCTGTCAAGGACCACATATTATTGATGGAGCCCCGCCTTCCATCAATAAAGTTTTCTCCATTGTGCTACAAGCTGAAAAACAGAAGTCTAATCGAGCTAGTTTTGGCTATAGCATCACCATGGAGTCTGCCGCTCTTACAACTCAAACTAGACCTCAAATGAAGTATCATAAAAGGTCTCAACCCAACAATAGAAACAAGAAACGTCCCATTTGTAATTGGTGTGGAAAAGAGGGACACACAAAAGAAAAATGCTTTGAGAAGCATGGATACCCTCCTAGTTGGAAATCCATTCGGAACACAAAGGCACAAATTTTTATTAGAGGAATATCAGTTCAGCTAATCATGCACAAGGAGCTGTGTCTGATCAGGGATATATAGCTGTTGACGTTCCATAATTTCCACTTACTTTTGAGCAGTACCAGAAGCTTTTTACCTTGATTTCAAATTCAGATATCTCACAGCCACCATCAGGTAATCAAATCTCACCCAAAGCAAGCAGTGTCTTAGGTCCTCCACAAATGTCAGGTATCCCTCTACTTCATTCTTCAACTCATTTAGTTTTTAATGTCTCAAATACAGCACAATACATTTCTCTCTTTTCACATGCATCTTGTAATACTTCACAAAACCTTGGATTGTTGATTCTGGAGCAACAGATCATATGGTCTGTGATGCGACCATGTTAACCTCAGTTTCTAGCAAAGTAAGTTATGTTGTGCGACAACCAAATGACGAATTTGCTCCTATCACACACAGGGGCACTATCCACATCATTGAGCACCTAGTTCTCTCAAATCAAATGTCCTTGTTGTTCCCTCTTTCACTTTCAATTTAATTTATGCTAGTAAACTCACAAAGACAATGAGATATTGTCTAATAATTCTTGTTGGACTTTGTTTTATGCATGCCTTGCCTACATGGACGACGATTGGTTGGCTAGGGAATGTGATGGCCTCTACTACTTGAGTCCTCCTTACAAACCACACTCCAAATTTCGAATACAAAATGTTGAACCTTCGGTTACCTTTCTAGCTGATTGTAAAGCACGTACACTACAAAAATCAGGCTACAACAGCGGTCGAAAAACCAATGGCAAAAGCCTAAAAAACCCCGCTAGACTTTTACCAGCGGTTTTCGACCGCAGTCTTTTCTCCGTCGGGAATGCTTTCAATAACGTTTTTCATAAATGCTGGTGATTCCCTACTTTTTAACAGCGGTTTTTTAGCGACGTTTTAAAAAAGCTCTGGCATTTCCCCGCTTACAGCAACGGTTTTTTGCAGCGTTTTAAAAAAGTGTTGGCATTTCCCCGCTTTTAGCAGCGATTTTTTAGCAATAATTTTACAAACGCTGGTGTTTCTCCTGATTTATAATGGCATTTTTAAAAACGTTGGCATTTTCCCTGCCTGCTACAGGCCAAAAACACTGTTATATGTAATTTTTTCCTATATTTTCTTGTACATGCTTTTCTAATCGGTAATTCAAATTTATTTTAATAATTATAATTAATTAGATATAAAAATTTAAAGAACAAGTATAATAAAACAAAATATATTTCATCATTGATTAATAATATTTTACAACAAACACAAAAATCTCTACAAGTAATCTAAAAAGTAACAAATTTCTAATCTAAAATAACAATAAGTAAGAACTAACTAAAATATTCAAATACAACACAATAAGCAAGGATCAATTAAAATCTTACTCCTTTGACACATCGACATTCTCTTGAATTCCCAATCAGCCCTAAATGTACCAAAATGAGGAAGAGATTAGTTAACCTAATTGGGAAGTAATAAAGAATATGACAATGGGAAATGTTTAACAATAAATTCAACAATTTCTTGTATGCTAAAAACAACTCCCTCTAATAGATTCAGATACAAGAATATAATATATATATATATAAGTTAGTTCCACAGAGCAAAAGCAGCTCAACTCTAGACTCAATTGGCTTTTTTTTAACCCTTTAGTGCTAGACTCAATTGGATTTACCAAAAATCATTAACCTGACAACCTGAAGTCCTAAACCAACGGAGACATCTCTAACATCTTCCACTTTGTGGCAGCCAAGCAAACGCACGACAGTTCCTATATCAAGCCAGATCAATAGTCATAAGGGTGTGCAAATGTTCCGGTTCAAACCGAAATTTCCGGTTCCGGTACCGGTTCCGGAATTCCGGTACCGGTTCCGGTCATTTCCGGTACCGGAATCGGAAATTCCGGCGGAAATACCGGAAAATTCCGGTTCCGATATATTTTATAAAAATTTAAAAAATATTATAATTTTAATTTAGAGTTTACCTCTTTCAATTTAAATTTTTGATAAATGTTTAGTTGTTTACTTATTTGTATGATTAATTGTTTGTTTAATAGTTTTTTTGTAAATTTAATTTAGAGTTTATTTTCATATTATTTATTTTGTTTTGAAATTTAGTTGTAATTTTAATTTATATTTATTTTGGCATCTTGAAATAGTGAAATATTGTTTTGAAATTTAGTTGTTTAATTATAATTTTAATTTAGAGTTATTTGGCCCACAAAAAATAACTTAAAAATCCATTTTTGGGTCAAAGGAACTAAACAAAATTTTTTTTTTGTCCATATAAGGAACCGGAATTTCCGGTTCCGGAAATTCCGGTTCCAATTCCGGTTCCGTTCCGGTAAATTCCGGAATGGAACCGGAATGGAAAATCTCATTCCGGTGAGTACCGGAATGACCCATTCCGGTTCCATCCGGTTCCGTACTCACCCTTAAATAGTCATTAACTGAAAGCTCAGTGCAAGAAGGCTCCAACTAATAAACTTAAATTAAAGAACCACAAATTATGTCAATTTAATAAATGTGACATAGTAACTAACACCATTATAAAAGATATCTTTAACATGGAGAATTTGACAGATATCAAGAGGGCTATAGTTCTGCTTAAAACAAATAGCAAAATATTGATAACTTATCATACCAAGAAATTAGAAAGTAAACTGAAAAAAACCTTGTTCTGTCTATTTTCGCTGTCAATCCTCTTGTCTGAACTGTCCCCACGATTTGCACTGCAAGAAAAAAACATTATCAGAATCAAGGGTTCAAATGACCAGCATCTATTTCTTTGGCATGGATTATAACAGAAGAAAGGAAGACAAAAACAAAAGAATAAAACCTTCTTCCAATAAATGTGCACTGCAAGAGAGGGCACATTTATCTTTCTAAAAGCATACTATTTAGTACCTCATCCAGATCAATAGTCCCCTCGGAAACAATACTGATGTTAGAGACAACAGAATCATGATGATGTCCTTTGTGGTGCTCTACAATGTCCTACCAAAATCAGATTCAAATGCAATCGGAGGAAAATATGAAATCACTCAGAAGAACACAAAGTTCATAGGAACAACTAAAGTACAGTGTATTAAAGGGCAATGATATGATATGATGAAGCAGTTCAAAAGTATTACAATGAAGCAATTAATACTGTAATATAAGGCAACCAGGGAAGGTAAAGTGCCCAACCCAACCAGCTTCTTCTCTTAATTTTCCTTTTCTTTTGTGCCATTCTAAATGTTACAATTGCCCAGCTAAAGTTGTCAGGCCAAAACCAAGGAAAGTGAAGGCGCCAATGAAATAATGGGTCCAGCTATTATAAAATTGACTTCACTGATTATCAAACTTATTATAAGTGTACTCTATATATATTTTTCAGTTTGGAGATCTTTATTTTTTCTGTTTTCTAATTGCATTTTTTTTTTGGCCTGGCTACATGTACCCTCCAACTTCCTCTGTCTGTGCATACAAATTAAAGGAGACATAAACCTTTAACACAAGAAACATATTTTTGTCACTCTCCAAACATCATCGAGATGAGAAGTAAGAGGCAAACTTCTCAACAACTAACCAAAATTCAGGAAAAGAAAGAAGAACTTGATACTAATGGTCAATGTAAGAAAACCTGCATTCCAGAACTCCATCCCATGTTATTTATACCACCATTTCAACTGAAACAGTAAGTAAAGTTCCCCACACCAAAACACATCGACAAGTTGGTGAAAATACTAACCAAAACCAGGATTCTCTCTGAGCCCACACAATTCCACTCGCACTTCCATTCAGACCAACTTTCCTCTCATCGCCTCTGGCCTCAGGATTTTGAGCTTGACCCAGTTCCATTGGAGCTTCTACCCAAATGGGGTACTAGCTTTCAAGGCAAATTGACCAGAGTAGCAAAGAAGAAAACCCACTTCATCCCTTGCAACAAAACAAAGCCGAAACACAACAATAAATGAAAAAAAAACAACAAATAAAAGAATAGAGTGAGAGAAACCGAAAGAGAGACAGAGTAGAAGCAAAAAGGAAACCAAAATTCAACGGAAGAGCCCGGAGAAGGTCGCAGATGGCGCGAGGAAGACGTTTTCCTTCGAGAAAGATGAGAAGAGAATAGATGGAGAATCAACAAAATAAAAGAGGAGTTTTTTTATTGGAGTGAAAACCTTTGGCGCTAAATGAAAACGCTTTGGCGCTCAATGAAAATTTATACATCTTGTTTTTATTTTTATTTTTTTCCAAGTTTCCCGATTGTTGTCTATAACTTTAATTAAATATAAACTAGTGTCATAATAGCAGTGTGAGATGGCTTATCTAACAATGTTGCTTCACCTCCATAGATCAATTTTATATTTTGTAGTTATATATTTTTAGTAAATTAAAAATAGTTGTAAATTAAAATAGTATTTAAAAATCTTTATATATAGTATTAAATACATAGTATATTATTTAATATTTTTTTATAATTAGTGTAATAATTTTAATTAAAACAAGTTCATAGTAATAATATATAATATTTATAATTTAAAAATATAAATTACCATAACAACTATGATCAGATATTAAGTTATGCACTTTAATTGTATAAGTTAATTAATCTCACAAACATAATTGGGATTCTCGACCGAGAAGCCATGCTCGAAAGTCGGGAACTCGTGCCAGCGCTTTGGGTGATTTTATCAACTTCCATCCTTGCAGTTTCGTGTAAAGCCTATAAAACATTAAAGCACCAGATGGACGAACAGATGAGGAAAGGGCAGTTGAACCTCCCTATGCAGTAATCTTTAACAAACAGAAGATCTTGACCAACAAACATTTGTTTACGGAAATGGAAGCGACCTTCGTTGGGCAGTGATGGAGCTGACGACGATGTTGTACTCGGAGACATTGTTGGCGTAGTTTCGCTTGGCGTATTCTTCTGACCAGGGGGTGAGGGCTATGTGGGGGGGAAAAGGGTGGGTTGAATTTCGCGAATTAGGGCGCGCACGGGAAGAGGAATTTTCCAGTTTTAGGGCGCGCGGGAGAGTTTTTCAGAAAGGAGGAAGGGGAGGTGGGGGAACGACAATGTTTCACTTGAAAGTTTTTTTTTATTTATAGTATTTTTTAATAATAATTTTATATTCTGTATTTATATATTTTTAGTAAATTATATTTTGTATTATTTTTATAATTTTTATAATACATTACATGTACTTTTATTGTATAAGTTAAATTCACAATATCTTTTTTTGGAAATAAATAATATGTCCTAATTAATTAGTCTAGTATTAGTCTTAAAAGTATAATGCTTTGTATATAGCCTAATACTTAGTACGTAAAATGACTTAGAACTAATATTACTTTGAATTTTATACTTAGTATTTAGAAAATCTCAGTACTTGGCAGTAATTATATGGCACGTTACTATATGATCTTTACCATAACTTGATGGTTATAGCACTTAGTGTTAGTTCTAAGGTTACATGATAACTTTGGTCATTTAATTTTGATAATAACAAATTATTTGCAAACTTTTCTAAAGATGTTATCTTATTCTATAAACTACGAGCGTACATAAAAAATATGTATGACAACTAAAAAAAATAGTGGTATTTTTAAAATGTCCCCACATAAAAAAAACGCTAACACAGACTTTTAGCCTAAAAAAATGCTGGCTAAAAAATGCTGGTATAGTAGGTCTTTTGGCCTATACCAGCGTTTTTTGGGCTATAGCAGCGGTAAGAGACCGTTGTTATAGCCCTCTTTTTGGACTATGCCAGCGGTTTTAAAACTGCTGCTAAAATAACGTTGTTGAAAATCTGTAGAAACGCCAGCGTTTTTTAAAAACGCTGCTACAAAACCGCTGCTATAAGTTGGAAAACGCCATCGCTTTTTTAAAACGTCGCTAAAAAACCGTTGTTGAAAATCTGGAGAAACGCCAGCGTTTTTCTCTAAAAAACTGCTGCTATAAGCGAAGAAACGCCAGCGTTTTTAAAAACGCTGCTATAAGTTGGGAAATGCCAACGCTTTATTAAAACGCCGCTAAAAAATCGCTGCCAAAACTCCTTTGACTTTTAACAGCGGTCTTTTTAACGGTTGTCGCGAAAAACACCGCTGAAGTCACCTATAGCGGCGCTTTTGCTGACCACCGTTAAAAAGACATTTGTTAAAAACGTTTAACGACGGCCTTTTTAACGGCGGTCGAGAAAAACGCAGCTGAAAGTCACCTATAGCGGCGCTTTTGCTGACCGTAGTTAAAAAGACCGCTGTTAAAAGTCAAAGGAGTTATGGCAGCGGTGTTTTAGCGATGCTTTAAAAAAGCGCCGCTATAGATGACTTTCCGCGACGTTTTTTTTCTGCAACGTTTTTCGCGACCGCCGTTAAAACGACCGTCGTTAAAAGACAACGAAGTTTTTAACAGCGGTCGCGAAAAACGCCGCTGAAAGTCACCTATAGCAACGCTTTTACTGACCGTCGTTAAAAAGACCGCTGTTAAAAGTCAAAAGAGTTTTGGCATCGGTTTTTGTAACGACAGTCAGAAAAAGCGCCTCTATAGGTGACTTTCAACGGCGTTTTTCGCGACCGCCGTTAAAAAGACAGCTGTTAAAAGACGATTTTTTTTGTAGTGGTAGTGCTAAATCACATGTGTCTTCTCTTTCTTGTAATGATTTTGTTATTTGGCATTATAGTTAGGTCGTTTGTCCAAGGATCGTCTCAATAGTATAGGAAAGTTTTCTTCGGAAGTTGACTCATCTCATGACAAGCATTGTACTATATGTCATTTGGCAAAACAAAAACGACTTAGTTTTCAATCAAGCACAACTGTTACTCATTCCATCTTTGATCTTATACATTGTGACATATGGGGGCCTTACTCTGTGGCAACAATTGAGGGTTATCATTTTTTAAATGTGGTAGATGATCATTCTCGAGCCACTTGGGTATATCTTATGAAAACTAAAGGAGAAACTCAACACTTGGTCCAATCCTTCTTTAACCTTGTTGTCACACAATTTGGGGTGAAAATTAAAGGAATTCGTAGTGATAATGGACCTGAGTTTCACATGCCTGCTTTTTACAAAGCCAAAGGTATTTTACGTGAAAGATCATGTATTGAAACTCCTTAACAAAATAGTGTAGTGGAAAGAAAACACCAACACTTGTTACAAGTGGCAAGAGCACTTCGATTCCAAGCTCATCTTCCATTAAAATTTTGAGGGGATTGTGTTTTAACCACTGCATACTTGATAAATCGGATTCCAACTTCTGTTTTGTCTAACAAGCCACCATATGAATTACTCTTTGGTAAATTCCCTTCCTACACCCACTTACGAGTTTTTGGGTCACTGTGTTATGCTTCCACTCTCTCAAGGAACATGTCCAAGTTTGATGCCCGAGCCACTGAATGCATTTTTATTGGTTGCCCTCTCGGCATGAAAGGATACAAACTTTACTATCTACACTCACACTCAATCTTTGTTTCTCGTGATGTTTTTCATTAGAAGATTTTCCCTTTCCAGGACCAGCATCTAAACTCCACTCAATCACCTCCTATAGTTCTACCTATTCCTTTTGCTGATGAAGTTCCCGAAGATATCATCTTCACTCCTATTTCACCAACTCAAAACATAGTTCACTCTCCTATTCATATGCATTTAAATTGAAAAGCTTTTCTAAATTCAATTACTCAAATTTCTTTCTTTTTTATTTTGTTTTTGTGTACCTCGGATTACAGAAATACTCATGGAAAACATATGTAATTCTTTATATACGGAGGCAATATTCTCTTTTTACCCATTAAATAGGTTCCAAGTTGGGATAACACTTCATCCGATTAGAATCTTTTGAAATTTTTGGTCCATACAATTTGAAAAGAGATACATGAACTCTATTATATTTTTTTTATAAATTAATATTTCTCGTCGTTAAAGAATTTTCTTTTATTACATCATGATCAATTTCTCTTGATTCAAGTTCCTTAAAAAGTTTCTCTTTCCAAGCCTCAAAATCAGGCTTTTGAGTATCCCATCATTCAAACATGTCGCTTCACATTACCACTAATGACGTATCAAAATGCACTAATCATTATTATAGTACTTTCCGACCTCCCAAACAAGCTTCTGGTACTGATGAGAGTGCATGTTATTCTTTTTTTTCGATTAATAATATTTTCGGGGATTCAGTTTTTTGTCAATGACTAATTGCTTTCTGCGTGCAGTACTCGAAGAATTAAATGCAGAGACGTACATGGAAAAGCAATTAATCTGTCGTATCGCCATGATCAGTCTTTATCCCACGGGCTTTGCATATGCCCATTTGTCGGTTGTAGGAATCCTAGAAGTTTCAAACCGCCCATGTAAGCAAACACAGGCCTACCAATCCAAAAGGCAATTACTTAACTAATTACAACCAACAGTTCTGCTCCTGACTCAAAATACTAACTTTTGACTAAAGGACACGTTTTCTTAAAGCCATAACCCCTCTCTCTCTCTCGCGTCTAGGTGAGTCATTGTGTGTATCTTATTCTTGCTTACATATACATCCATTTCAAGTGGCATCGATTGGCTTAACAGTTTGTCATATCTATTCAGAGTTCAGACCATTCGTACATGCATGCAGCTAGAGCCCTTTCATCAATTTCCAACAAGTTAAGAATTTTAAGAATTATGAAGTAACGAGGCCGGATTAATTACTTAAAATTAATTAATTAATATTGTGTTGGTTCCCTTTTCACGCTGAAATGTGTTTTAATTACTTTCTAAAAATACCAATTAAGATGGCTTCTAATTGTTGCTTTTTTCCTGAATTTGCTTCTTAATGCCACTTAACCTCTCGATTCAGTCCTTAAGGTGAAGGTCATAGTCACATATCTAAAGGCTTAGGATTCTCTGCAATTATTCTATGTTCAACCGTGTAATTCAAAAAGAAATAGACACAACATTTAGATCTAATTGCTTAAAATTTTATACGAACAATATTAAATAATGTGAGATTTATATGTTGTGTCTATCTCTCTATGATAGAATTCGAGCGGAAAATTGTAAATGATTATAATCCATACCAAAAAGCTTCCACTATAAAAAGAACAGAAAGAAAGAAACTCTTCCTAATTAATTATGATATTTATAATATAATTTGAAAAAAAATATCATATAGAACCTTAAACTATCTATTGACAACCTCAAATATAAGATCAGTGCTCCGAATTTAGGAGAGTACATGTTGATTTATCTAAAACAAAGATAAATCTCTGTTATAATGGGCATCCAATATTTCGGGTATATTATAAAAAATTATAAATTAATAAATTTTTTTACATCAAATAATTTTTTATTATTATAATATTTACTCAAATTTTCTCTCTCCTCACTTTTTCACCAACTCCTACAAAATATCTTTATTTTTTCACCAACTCCAAAACCTAAACATTTCTTGTGAAAACCCGGTCTTTAGAAAAAAAAAAAAGAGAAGAAAACATTGTTTTTGCAAGGCTGGGACTCGAACCAGGACTGTAGGAGAAGAGAGGCGCATCTCATGACCACTGAGGCATCTGACGTTTTTATTAAGTTTAATGAAGTTTTAATCTACTTAAACTTCTTTTCGCCATAATTTATTTTAATGAAACGTGTTTTGAATCTTCTTCTTCCCCATCCCTAACCTTTTGAATTCCTGCGTTTTTCATGACTGGTCGCCGACCATTCGTTTCTCTCTCATCAACCACTCTCTCTCTCTTCATTTTCTCTTCCGTTACACTTTATTTTACCTAGATTTCGAAGCCTATTCAAATTCTTTGCAAATATCTTGAAGAGTCTTCATAAATAATATGATTTATCATGTTTTATGGGGGATTTCGAAAAGACATGAGTTTCAAGATTTTACAATGAATTTTTAAGCCAAATCTTGAGTTCTCCTCACCTATAAAAAGGGGGAGCCCATTCAAAGGTAAAACACACCTCTCAAACGTGAATCCTCTAGCATTTTTGAGATCTTTCTCTCTAGGTCAATTTTGGCCATTGTTGAGTTTTTCGATTTTCTTCGGTTCTTTTGGGTCGCTGCAATACGTGGATTTTAGGGCGGTTCGTTAATCGAAGCAAGTCGGGTAAGCGGAGCTACTATATTGTTTTCTTCAAAAATTATAAACACGTTTTCATAAAAGATTTTGTGGAAAATATTTTATTTCAAGTTTATGTTATTCTGAAAACAAATGTGAAATTTTAAAAGACATACTGAGATTGTTTATATGACTGTTCTGAATTATTTCTCAAAGATTCTGTATTTTGCTGAATATCATTTCTGATTTTGAATCTGAGTTATGATGTTATATATTATACTGTTTTCAAACCCCGAGGCGATGTTCTGTTACTGATTACTGATTACTGCTGCTGTTGGTACCAACTCATTACTGATTACTGGTGCGCCCATTCTTCGGATTGGTTTCTGTGTGGGTTTCTCCCTGGTGCACACTTAGCGTACGTGGCTAAGTCTTAGTAGGGCAAACTCCACTTTCTGTTGGCTTAATTCGGTTTGGCCGCCGGTTAAGTCGTTGCACAACCCTGCCACAGGGGTCAATGTGGCTTACTGTTGATGTCAAGGGGATTTTCTGAAAAATCTATTTTATTTTCTGTATTTTCCGATCACTGAATTAAGTATTATTTTCAAAGAAAATAATATATGTTTTTATTCTCTGCTTACTGAGTTGTCGAACTCACTCCGTTTTATTTTTCTTATTTTCAGAGATTGCTCAGAGATTGAGCCTAGAGAGCATGTGGGCGGGATAGATGAGAGCATCATTATGGATTTTAATTTGTTCAAGTTTCTGTTTTGAAAACAATATCATTATTATTTGTTTTGTTTCGAATAAATGAGATAAATTTCTTTTGTTTATTTATGCTGATTTTTGGGGCGTGACAGTTTGGTATCAGAGGAAAGGTTATAGATTCTGTACACCTTTAACTTTTTGACAGTTGACATTTGAAAATTTTTGGGGTAGGCTTGGGTAGATTAAGTTTTACTTAATGTGAATTGTTTTATTTGTTTTGTTTAATGAATATCTTGAATACCAAACATGCTTTTCAGAATGTCATAATTTAGTTGGTTAGATTTGTTTTCTCGATCGAATCCACGTTGTAGATACATGTATGCAGCAAGAACCCATATTCCTTGATTTGTTTTTTTTGGAAGATGAATAGTTGGATGACGAGGGTTAACTTTTTAGGATCATGACGATGAGGATTTACCAGGTCTGTAAGTTTATAAATTTCGAGGACGAAATTTTTTTTTAGAGGGGAAGAATGTGAAAACCCGGTCTTTAGAAAAAAAAAAGAGAAGAAAACATTGTTTTTGCAAGGCTGGGACTCGAACCAGGACTGTAGGAGAAGAGAGGCGCATCTCATGACCACTGAGGCATCTGACGTTTTTATTAAGTTTAATGAAGTTTTAATCTACTTAAACTTCTTTTCGCCATAATTTATTTTAATGAAACGTTGTGTTTTGAATCTTCTTCTTCCCCATCCCTAACCTTTTGAATTCCTGCGTTTTTCATGACTGGTCGCCGACCATTCGTTTCTCTCTCATCAACCACTCTCTCTCTCTTCATTTTCTCTTCCGTTACACTTTATTTTACCTAGATTTCGAAGCCTATTCAAATTCTTTGCAAATATCTTGAAGAGTCTTCATAAATAATATGATTTATCATGTTTTATGGGGGATTTCGAAAAGACATGAGTTTCAAGATTTTACAATGAATTTTTAAGCCAAATCTTGAGTTCTCCTCACCTATAAAAAGGGGGAGCCCATTCAAAGGTAAAACACACCTCTCAAACGTGAATCCTCTAGCATTTTTGAGATCTTTCTCTCTAGGTCAATTTTGGCCATTGTTGAGTTTTTCGATTTTCTTCGGTTCTTTTGGGTCGCTGCAATACGTGGATTTTAGGGCGGTTCGTTAATCGAAGCAAGTCGGGTAAGCGGAGCTACTATATTGTTTTCTTCAAAAATTATAAACACGTTTTCATAAAAGATTTTGTGGAAAATATTTTATTTCAAGTTTATGTTATTCTGAAAACAAATGTGAAATTTTAAAAGACATACTGAGATTGTTTATATGATTGTTCTGAATTATTTCTCAAAGATTCTGTATTTTGCTGAATATCATTTCTGATTTTGAATCTGAGTTATGATATTATATATTATACTGTTTTCAAACCCCGAGGCGATGTTCTGTTACTGATTACTGATTACTGCTGCTGTTGGTACCAACTCATTACTGATTACTGGTGCGCCCATTCTTCGGATTGGTTTCTGTGTGGGTTTCTCCCTGGTGCACACTTAGCGTACGTGGCTAAGTCTTAGTAGGGCAAACTCCACTTTCTGTTGGCTTAATTCGGTTTGGCCGCCGGTTAAGTCGTTGCACAACCCTGCCACAGGGGTCAATGTGGCTTACTGTTGATGTCAAGGGGATTTTCTGAAAAATCTATTTTATTTTCTGTATTTTCCGATCACTGAATTAAGTATTATTTTCAAAGAAAATAATATATGTTTTTATTCTCTGCTTACTGAGTTGTCGAACTCACTCCGTTTTATTTTTCTTATTTTCAGAGATTGCTCAGAGATTGAGCCTAGAGAGCATGTGGGCGGGATAGATGAGAGCATCATTATGGATTTTAATTTGTTCAAGTTTCTGTTTTGAAAACAATATCATTATTATTTGTTTTGTTTCGAATAAATGAGATAAATTTCTTTTGTTTATTTATGCTGATTTTTGGGGCGTGAAACAACACGAGAATTTCTACCAACAAACACAACCTTAAAATTAACAAAACTATATATGTAGAGGTGTCCAAATTGCCACATTCCACGAGTGAGGAAACCAAAACTAGTAAAACTATTACATATTAATGATAATAGGATAATACGCGGAAAGTAATATTTTCTTATATTTTTAATACATATTTATTACCTTACCTAGGAAAGAAAACAACACAATAAAGAATACGTGCACTCTTAAACAAACCTAGAAGAGCCTGTTGTCTCCCTTCCTCTTTTTGCAATATTTTTTTCTTCCCCGAAATTTAATACAAAATTAATGCTTTCTTTTGCAAAATTTATATTTTGTTAATCTATTTCCTTTTTTTAATCAGTTAATCTATTTCCTTTTATTTTTTTAATCTATTTCCTAATTGAACGCTAAGGATGTTTACTGTTGGCAGTAATTCCATCTTCTCTCTCTATTTTTTTTTTTTTGAAAAATATTGATTGAGACGAAAAAGCCCCTTATAAGAACTCTCTCTCTCTCAAACTCGAACTTTTTTTTTTCTAAGCAAAACTCGAACTTAACACTGAGAAGTGCAAGAAGGTATCCACGTGGCTCTTGCCCCCTTCCCTCTCCCGATTGCTTAAGACCTAAGTCGAAAGCCACGCCGCTTCCTAAATCCATTGGACCTCACTACGCAAATGCAGTTTTGTGTCATTTTCCCCAGAAAAAAAAAATGAATTCCCACGCGGGAAGATTTATATTTTATTGTTTATTTAATATTGCATCGGAAAAATAAGTTCAAAAAATAAACAATTTCACCCGTAGAGACAAACCGCAGGAGCAGAGAGAACGGGCAAGACATAAGAGATAGAGACAGAGACAGAGACAGAGAGAGTTGAAAGAACGAAGGAAGATTCATCAAAGCCCTGAATCAAGGCGCTTTTGGGACTGCACCGACTCTCTCGCTCTGTCTCTGTCCCACAATCAACATCGTTTATATCTGGTACTTATCTCTCTGTCTCTGGCTCTCTTCCTTATATCTGGTACTTATCTCTCTGTCTCTGGCTCTCTTCCTCTCTTTTTTCTCTTTGATTGGCTGTGTTGTGCTTAAGAAACCCTTATGTATTTCTGTAGTTTTGCCCAATTTCCGTAGGTTTGTTATAGTTTCCTACTAGTCCTACAGCAGAATGTAGAATTATTAAAAAAAAAAAGAAGAAGAAGAAGAAAGAAGACGAAACGAAACCAATAAGAGAAGCGGAAGCCTTGCTTTTTACTCCCTGGATTGATTTATAGTGAATTAAGTTAGATATATGTTGCAGATATGGCATTTGATCAGAACTCTATTCCCAAAGATCTACGGCCGTTAAACGTAGCTCGGACAATAGCCGAAGACCCCCGCATTGCGCCAGCTGCTCAGACGGCTCAAAATGTAGAAGGATTTTTCCCCAACCCAGTTCGGGAGTCTGGGAGCCCTAGGTCAATATCGGCTTATTACCCTGGTGGGACGGTTTCCGAATCCGGGTTTGTTGGTGTGGGGTATGGAAATGCCGCGCCTGGTGTGGCCATGTGGGCCCCCCGTGTGCCTGTGCCGGTGGGGCGTCCTGGTGTTGGCCCCGCTGGTGGTGTTGGTGTTGGGTATGGCTATAATCCCAATTTGGCCTATAGAGTTGGTGGAACTGCTCTTGATTTTGCTAGTGGTGCTGTTTCAACCGGCACTGGCTATGTTGTGAATTTGGGCAATCCCGTTGGTGGCAATGCTGCCGATATTGCTAGCCATCCTATGGCCACAGGGTCTGGCTATAACACAAATTTGGGCAACCGGGTCGGTGGCAATGCTGCTGATCTTGGTACTTTTGCAGCGGCCACTGGATCTGGCTATAATGTGAATTTGGTTAATCGGGTTGGTTGTAATGCTGCTGATCATGGTGGTGGTGTAGATCAGGCTGATAGTGATATGGAGGCTGGTTTTGGTTGTAATGCCAATTTTGGCAATCAGACGGGTAGTAATTTAGCTACAGGGTTTAGTAATTGTCCCAACTTGGGCAGCCGTGTTGCTAGAAATGGGGCTGATCACGCAAGTGACGAAGGTGGGGATGATTCTGTGTCTGGGAAGAAAGTAAAGTTTTTGTGCAGTTTTGGGGGAAAGATTTTGCCCAGGCCAAGTGATGGGATGCTGAGATACGTTGGAGGGCAGACGAAAATCATTAGTGTCAAGAGAGATGTGAGCTTTAATCAGCTGGTGCAAAAAATGGTGGATACTTATGGACAACCAGTGGTTATCAAATATCAGCTCCCTGAAGAGGATCTTGATGCATTGGTGTCGGTTTCGTGTCCTGATGATCTTGATAACATGACGGAGGAATATGAGAAATTGGTTGAGAGGTCTTCAGATGGGTCTGCTAAGTTAAGGTTGTTTCTGTTTTCTTCTTCAGAATTTGATCCGTCAGGTATGGTTCGTTTTGGGGATTTACATGATAGTGGGCAGAGATATTTTGATGCGGTGAATGGGATAGTGGATGGAGTCAGTGGTGGAATCACAAGGAAGGGGAGTATGGCAAGTGCTACTTCAACCCAAAATTCTGAGGATGTTGTTGATAGTCTCAGTCTTCCTCAAGGGGATGTTAGTGGGCCCTCATCAACCTGTGTGTTATCACCCAGAAGAAATTCAGCTACTTCCAATGATACTGCTCCAAGATTGGTACATGTAGATCCCAACCCTGGAGTTTATGCAGATGCCTCTGCAGTCCCATCTGTCATTCCAGTGGTTAAGTCTGGTCTTCCCCACTCATCATCTCAGCCTGACTTGGAGTTAGAAAGGTCTGTGCCTGTTACTGTATCGCAGCCGCAACTGCGGCTGCAGCAAACCGGAACAGACCTTCCAATGTCTTCACCTTATCTGCAGGCTTATGTTGATCCTCGCCAAGAATTTATGAAGTATGCAGATTATGTACAGCTTCCACCTCAAGCAGGTTTCCCAAATCCTCATCTGTTAGGTGCTGCTGGGTCTGTGTTCACCCAACAGCAGAATCGCGATAATTCTGCTAGCATCCCTTCCCATCAGTTTATTCCTGCAGTGCACATGACAATGACTCCTGCATCTTCTCATATCAGTATCAGGTCGAATATGGTTCAGCCAGTGATGCAACAAAAACAAACACGGCTGGATCATTATGCTGATGAGAGCAAATTTACATCGGGGTTTGTCCAACTTCCTGTTGAACAGAGCTACAATTCATATCAGGTTCAAGTCCCCTCTGCAGTGGTAGGAGGTGCTTATGGTTGGCATCAGGTTCCAGTGCCTGAGCATGTAATTCTTTCTGATGGAGTGGTACCTCATCAACAGGTAAGGTTCCCTGAAAAAATTCAAAGGTTGGATGACTGTTATATGTGTCAAAAAGCATTGCCTCATGCACATTCAAATACTTTGGTACAGGATCAAAGAGATAGTGGTGCAAGCCCTGGGTCGGATTCAAATTCCCTTTACCATAGTCTTCGTCTAGAGGACAACCTGAGAAGTCAACCGATGAACAGGGTTGTGGTAACCGGAGCCTTGGGGGAAGGCATTATTGAACAGAAATTTGGTGCCCAACCCAGGGTCGTCAGTCAGGTAGATTCTCATGTTTGGACGCCTCAATCAGATATGACTACGGTTACTCAAAGTCCAGAGATCCAGCATGAAAAGGACAGGACTGTTCTCCAAAAAGCAGATGATCTAGATAAACCTTGGATTTCAAATCCTCTGGGAGTGATCAATAGGACAGGTGATGCACAGTTGCGTTATGCTGGATTTATGAGCACAGTACATCATTCTTACCAAGATGATGCTGTCCAGCAGCATTCAGGCCCAGTCCCGTACGAGGTTAAGAAGGAAGCCATAGTGAATAACAGTGATGCTGGTGGTGCGTCAACTCATATTTCAGAACGCATGGTTAACGAGTTTCCAAAAGAAAATTTGTACAAACTTCCTGGTATGGTTCCAAAAGAAGATACTGTAGACACTTTCTTTTCCTGTGAACAGCTGAGACAAGTTGATGGGAGGATGGATACCCTCAGCGTATCCCCCCCTGAGCCTTTTAATAAAGAGTCTGGCAAGTCCCGTCTTGATAAAATCAGAAAGGAAGACTGCTTTGATCACATACCACAGCAAGTTACAGGGAATGATGTCCTTCGAGATAATACATTTGGCAAACACAAGTTGGTTTTTGATCCAAATCGCAATAAACCAACTGAAGGTGTGCCTTGCCCTTCTACAGAAGTCCCACATATACATAGTTCTCCATTGGAGACGTATGTGGCGGCACAACCACCTATTCAGCATAACCCTGGATCATATCCACAATCAAATATTGGAATCCATAGTTTGGATCCTGAGGAAATTTGTTATGGAAACCCTGCACTATCTGGTGTTGAGTCTGCTCATCTAACTGAAGGTGTCCCCTTGAACTGCAATGCACAGTCGTCTTTGTCTCCAACTATTGGAGCCGGGGATGTTCGAGAATTCTCCAACTCACTTTTCAGCAATCAGGATCCTTGGTCTCTGCGCCATGATACTTATTTTCCACCTCCAAGACCTAACAAAGTTCTTCCCAGAAAAGACGCTGTGGCTACCAGGGATCCCTTTGCTGAGAGCAGTAGGGAACCAAATACCGACATACGACTGGAGGGGGGAGTTCATCAGCCGTTGGGCAATCCAATCAAGGACCTTCATTCGGACCACATAAGGTCTGCTAAAGGTCAGTAATTTGTTAGTTTCTTTGTGTAGTGAGATACACATTTTTGTTTGTTTGTGGGGATGACTTAAAAGTTCCTTGTATTTGGCCTCTCAAAGGCTCAGCGGAGGAACAGATTAAGCAAGATCTTCAAGCTGTCGCAGAGGGTGTGGCTGCTTCGGTTCTTCGCTCAGCTACGTCTTCTAATCCTGACTTAATTGATGCAAACGAGTCTGCTTTTGAGGCCAATCAAGATGGAGATAGTCAAGATAGTAGACTTGATGTGCAACATAAAGCTAAATTTGAGGTTGTTAATTGACTTGATCATTTATTTTCTCTCTTTTCTGGGGAAAATTGATGAGAGAAAAAAGAAAGGAGGTTTCTCTTGATTGCACTTTCTGGTTTATTTACTGTGTAGCTGTTTTTATTTTATCTTGTTAATTTCAGGACATCAAGACCAAACCATCAGATAAGGCAAACTTTGGTTTTCCAGTATCAGATGGCATTGGCCGCTTGCAGGTTTGAAATTCAGTTCCATCTTTCTCCTGAAACCATGTGTTTGTGCTGCTAAATTTGCCTCTTATCGCAAGCCATGATTGCTGGGCAGATTATTTTGGACAGCGACCTTGAAGAGCTAAGAGAATTGGGTTCTGGCACCTTTGGCACTGTGTATCATGGAAAATGGAGAGGCACTGATGTGGCAATCAAACGGATTAATGATCGGTGTTTTGCTGGGAAGCCTTCAGAACAAGAGCGTATGGTTTGTCTCTTTTCCCTAACTCAAGATTTGATGTCCTTGTATGTGTTCACCTCATTTTTGGCATGCTTGTAATACTTTGGTATATCTATTTAATCAGAGAGATGATTTTTGGAACGAGGCAATCAAGCTTGCTGACTTGCACCATCCCAATGTATTAGCTTTCTACGGTGTTGTGCTCGATGTCCCTGGGGGTTCTGTGGCAACAGTAACAGAGTATATGGTTAATGGTTCATTGAGAAATGCCTTGCAGAAAAATGAGAAGTAATTTTTTCTGTCCCGTTTTGTTCCTGTTTGGCATGCCCTTATAGGTGTGCTATGTTTTATGGAAAATTGAGACAGAAGTATTTGATCCAGGAATCTTGACAAGCGTAAGCGTCTCTTGATTGCACTGGATGTGGCCTTTGGGATGGAGTACTTGCATGGAAAGAATATAGTGCATTTTGACTTGAAAAGTGACAATTTGCTGGTCAATCTTCGAGATCCTCACCGTCCAATATGCAAGGTTGGTGACTTCCTTTGCAGCCTCGTTCTTTATCTTTTTTCTGATGTCAACATGCTGAACTCTTTGGTTCAACGAAAGTCAAACAACAAAACTTGTTTGGGAATATCAATGTTTTGGAAAAATACAGCTTCTTCGGTAACTTGTGGTTAATTTTGCAAGGCACCTGGTTGTTTGGTCAGATATGCAATTTCATTTTCTCTAAATGTTTGTTGTTCATAAGGGGTCCCTTCTTCGAATTTCTTTGGTTACCTTTTATGTAAATTCACAAGTGGGTATTCACTAATATGATCCTGAGACCTAGAATAGTGTCTTATTAATAGATGCCTTGATGAATATGAGAGAGGTTGATTGTGACACTTCTTGAAAAGTTTGGTGTCTCAGAACACTTAATGGACATGGAATGCGGCCAGTCGTATCTTAGTCAATGCTCATTACATACATTCATCCTCATTTACCTTCTCAGGGTAAAACTTCGACAATACACTACATTTTGTCAAAAGGATTGGCTCCATCTGTTCCTGTGTGTAGATTTTGGAAGTTGCTCTGTCACGATATCAGAACATGATACCTGTGTCCTCTCCGCAAGTCAAGACATTTAAAGCATGTCTAAGCTGTATTTCTGCCGAGTACAAAGAGATTTAATTGTTCCTATATTTGATTTGTTGAGTTATGTAAGCTTGAATCACCTTTACTCATTTATTGGCCATTGTTACCATAGTTTTCATCTGCCCCTAATTAGGATTGGGGAATATTGTTTCCAAGACTTCCAGTACTTGATTAACATAATGTTCATCTAGTCGACCACCCTATAATTTTTTTTGTTCCTTGTTACTGCCTTGCCTCTGAAGTTGCGTGAGCACCAGCCTGTTAAACACCAATTCTTCTCTCTCTCTCTCATTCTTCACTTGTCAACCCCCCCCCCCTTTTCTCTTCTCTTCTCTCTCTTTTTCTGCTTTTGTTTTCTGTCAGAGTGGTTTTACATGTTCTTTCAGTCACCTGCAAAGATGATTTCAAACTTACTCTTCCATACCAGGTTGGTGACTTGGGCCTATCCAAGGTGAAATGTCAGACCCTGATCTCAGGTGGTGTTCGGGGAACACTTCCTTGGATGGCACCAGAGCTTTTGAATGGTAGCAGTAGCCTAGTTTCTGAGAAGGTTTTTATACTCTATCCCTCTTTTAAATATCGTATATGATAAGCTCTCTAAGCTCTCTGTATCTCTCTCTCTTTCTCTTTCTCTTTCTCATATGGTAGTTGCTGTGCAGGTTGATGTATTTTCTTTTGGTATCGTAATGTGGGAACTCCTTACTGGAGAAGAACCATATGCAGATTTGCACTATGGGGCTATCATTGGTAATCATTAATTTATAACATTACTTCTCTAATATTTTTCCCCTATGGTTGACTCAAATGTTGGGCTACTGCTAATTGGTACTTTAATTGCAATTCAGGGGGTATAGTGAGCAACACGCTACGGCTGCCAATACCAGATTCTTGTGACTCAGAGTGGAGATCACTGATGGAGAGATGCTGGTCACCAGAGACATCTGAGAGACCAACCTTCACGGAAATTGCAAACGAGTTACGTGCTATGGCAGCGAAGCTTCCTCCTAAAGCCTCACAGAACCAACCGCAGCAACTCCCCTAGACACAGACCCAAGTTCAGAAATGATTACAGGCAAGTTGCTTCCACTTAGGGTCACTCCTTTTGGCTAAAGGCCTATGTCTTACAGGACGTTGGAAGACTACGGATGTCTTCTGCTTCAATGTATCAACGAAGATCCTCTCACAGTCTTTGGATAGAAAATTTAATGGTTACAAAGTGTTCAAGTTTAGTTACCCGAAATGAGTTGCAGTTACATATCTAGTGTCATTTTTTGTGTTACCAATCCCCCACAGATCGTCAGTGTTTTGAGTTTGATCGATGGCCTCCTTTCTTATATCCTCATTTGAGCTGCTTGCTGCCCTTGAGGAGGGGAATAACATTTCTCTTTGCTCACGGTTGGGAGAGGCAGGGGGGCTGTTTCAAAAGAATACTAGGAAATCATCACCTCATGATCAGTTTTGTCTGGGTGGAAAGTGTGCTGAACCTTTGGTTGGCAGTCAAATACAAAACATGTTTATGTAGGAAGCCGCCTACACAAAGAAAGCCTAATGGAAAACTCACTGTTAAAGTTGGCAGTCTGGCCTACGATCCATTTTGCTTTGAACTCTACCATGTGTTTTAATGCATTGGCTTCTTTTTAATATACAATGCCTGCTTAGATGCCGGGCGAGTGAACCAACTAAAATTCAACCCAATTCGTAACTGTTCGTATGCCATCAACGACTTGTGATCCGCAAGAACTAGTAGGCAGTGACTCTTTCCTGCAGCCAGATGACTCTTTTGACTTGGGAACAGTTGAAGGTGGGATTATTTTATTTGTGGCAATGGTGACTGTTGAAATTCTAAAAGCCACCTTGTTGCCCATATAAAAAGATGGAATCTTGGGGGGGGGGGGGGGGGGAGGGAATCCTAGAAATTACTACCTACAAACTTGCAACAATTAGGCAAAACCCATTTTCTTTATTTATTTATTTTTTTCATTTATTTGCCGTGGTTCACATTATAGAGAGAAGTTGAGAAGCTTTCCGTTGTCCAATTATTAGGAAGAAGTTTCTTTGACGCCATTCGGCCGCTGCAATTGGGCTTTTCTCTATGGAAGCGGGTTGACAAAACGTGTATGATTGAGATGCCCGCCCGCGTATTCATTCCCCATTCCAGCCGGCAAAATAGAGGTCAATTTTGTACCTTCTCGCTCTTGGCCACGTAATCCAGCCATTGCTCTGCAATTTAAATAACTTGTTTGTGACAGCCTAGTCAAAGATTATTACGACCCACCAATCACAGAAAGCCTTGTCAGCATGAAAGTCCCTTGGAATGAGAATTCGGCAACAACTAGTTGTTTGCAATTGGGATTCCTACACACCTTCCTGACCAAGATATATTACTTGCAATATAGCTGCTCTTATCGAAATGCCTCCACTTTCTCTGCTATTTCTCTGCTCCTTCTCTACTTCCTTCTAGGACTTACTTCCCCGAGATAAAGAGACCCTTTCGGTTACCAGTTTCATCATTGAAATCTCTCTCTCTCTCTCTCTCTCTAACATAAACCCATATGGATGCCCATGAAGAAAGACCATTGAAGGAGCGTGAAGAAGGAGAATATATGGAAGACTATGAAGAGGCCGTTTCGGATGGTGGTGGGTGTGGATGCCTTGGGCTTTTGGGGTTCAGATGGAGCCAAAGCAACAACAAAGAAAGCAGATATCTATTGCAGCAGAAAGGAGAATACAGGCAGCAGACATGGTGGATGGAACAAGTGATTAAGGTAAAGCAGGTTACAGAAGTACTTGCCGGGCCCAAGTGGAAGACTTTCATAAGGAAGTTCAGCGCATATGGTAACAAGAGAAAACAGAAGAACGGGTTCCAGTACGATCCACAGAGTTATGCTCTCAACTTCGATAGTGGTTTTGACAAGGAAGATGACGACTTGGTTCCCGGTTTCAGTTCCAGGTTTTCTGCTCCTCCTCCTCCTTCACCGTGAAGAAAAAGAGGCGGAATTAGATCTTTTCAGGTGGTGATCAGGATGATGATTTTGAGCCGAGAAAAATTTCTACCATTTTCGTGTCGTTGTGCTTCCTTAAACTCCCATATGATTATGCTCCCCCACAATGTTTCATACCAATCTAGCACTAGCAGTACTCTGTGTGAAAATTATAGCTCTGTAATTAAAGAAGTTTGCTTCCGGCCCTACAATCTATGTCGATCGAATAGTTATTGTTTTGCTAGAACTGATCAGGGGTGATCAGTTTCTTGTTCCTTCAATTGGTTGAAAGTTTATATGCAAAATTATGATCAACTTAAAGTTCATGCCCATGAATGATCTTAAGAGATATTGATGAGAATAGATAGGTAGGCTTGGACTCCTTCAAAACCCCAAGGACTTTTTTTTTAAAAAATTATTTTTCAAAGAAAAAAATTAATTTGTTAAAGAAGTCCAGTTTGATTAGTCTTCTAAGAGCATGTTTGTTTCGTTTGCATTTTAAGAATTCTTTGAATATTGAAAATACACAAACCGAACATATTTTTTAACATCACCTAAAAACAAATGCAGCATGCATACCAAAAAAATTAACATCACCTAAAAATTCTCAAAACACTAAAAATTCTATAAAAAAAAACACACTAACCAACATCTTCTAAATTTCTAAATCGCTTATATCATGGGATATGTTCCACGAAGCTTCGTTCCCATTGACATTGACATTCTGCTCTGACACTCGTTGGTTGTGTTCATGACATTTAATTATCATCGTTTAGAACCACGTTTTTGTACGTGCTTATGGTGTTTATGGGCAAACAAATATTACAATTTTTGTATTTGAATTGGTTTTGAGGATTTTAAGAAGTTGATAGCTTGGTTTGAATTGGTCCAGCCCTAGATCCTGATCACCTAACTATTATTGTGAATTAGTCGATGTGGGTTGCGGTTATTTATTTTTGAACTCTTTGGGAAATTTATGATTTGAAATCATGTTCAAGTTGTTATGGCATTAACAACCACGTACATATCTGATTTAGTAAAAAAATATTATAGTTAAATATGATTTTTGTCTGCAGAATCTTGGGATTGATACTCGCTTAATACATTGCACTCTATAAACTATTATTTCGAGACATTTCGTTAATTAACTATCAATTATTTACGCTTTAAACACACTACCGTTAATTTAGAAGAAAAAAATGATATTTTTGTAAACATGTAATGACGACTTTATTCTTATAATTATTTTACTATTATATTATATGTAGTGATAAAGTCGTCGTTTTGGTAGAAGAAAAATAAATAGTTAATCCAAACTATTATAGATTTTGCACTTTACATAATAAACTACCACTTTCGAGATACTTAACACTTTGCACACTATGTTCAATTTTTAGACATTTTTGCACCCTCCAACTACCAATGTTGACACTTTGCACCCTAATACCCCAAGAATTTAATGAATTTACAACAATATATTCCATATATGTAAAGTGGGTTAAGGACATTATCTTCATTTTAGTCTAAAAAATTGACAAGTTGTGCAAAGTGTCTAGGATCTGATGTTAAGATTCCCAAAAGTAGTAGTTTAGAATGCTAAGTGCAAAAGTCATGATAATTCGTGAGTGAAAAGTGCATTTGCCCTAAAATAAATATCCTACCAAGATGACCTCTTCAAGTTCAATACCATTTTGTGGAGATTGTGGTAAAGACGAACAAATTTATGGGACATATGCCATCAAGCATACCCTTCAACTCAAACTGATCCAGTGTGCTTGGGTTAAAGGCTCATAAAATAATATATCAGGCGGCACGGCAGATTCATTTTCTAGAATAACTTGTAATCTTCACTTCAAGGCAATTCTCTGTCACAACATAGCTAGCTCCGACACTCAAACTTCCAGAAGATTTGACTCTCTCTCTCTTCCAATTCATCCAATTAAGAGAACTGCTGCTTGCTGCTTTCAACTGCAGTACTGCTTCAAAATTACAATTGGCAGAGAGAACATAAAGTGAATTCAATCTTGAAGAACAAAAGAATAGGTTAATCATTGGCCTACCTCTTGCGCTTGCTCTTCGGAACAGCAGAAGAAGAAGGGTTACTATTCCAATTCCTCTTCCTTTGATTTATGAACCAGTTATTTATCTGCTTTAACTGTAAGCCAGTCTCCTGCACCAACCTTGCTTTGTCTTCCTCCTAAAGACAATTGTGTTCACAAAGCAAATAAGGGCTACTGGGAGATTTGCAACATAATGTGGCCAAAGACTAGCTAGAGGCGATTATGTCAAACCCACCGTTGGGTATGGCCATTTCGAATGTGATTGCCACCAAGCTTTTAGTAATGAGGTGGTGTCGCCTGGAAGTTTTCCTGCTCTTCTCTTACGTAGAATCTCCTCTCTAACATCTACAATCTTTTCCTTGTAACCCTGAGAAGCAAAATGATTATGATCTGCTAATTATTATAAGTTAACAAAAGACCAGCTACGTGTATGCATTCTTGATTCTTACCTGTTTTAGCTCGTGCTTCAATTCTTGCCTCACACGCTCCATCAATGACCTCTCACTTTCAGTTGGGATGAGAGGGCCAAATCCCATGCTGTCAGACCCATCTAGATTTCCATCATACAAGTTGGTCTCACAATCTGCTTGGTCATCTTCATCATCGGACATTGTAGCACCTGTACCTTCACCTGGAGATACACCTGTTCATGCATGGATGTTTACTTTGAATTAGCCACTTTAATTAACCTGCGATAATTAAATAAAAACGAAAGAAAAATGGAAAAGTTACTGAAGAAGAGTAACATTTTCATCATGCCATTGGTTACAATTGCAGCCTGAATTAGAGACAAAAACACCAGAATGAGAGAACCCCCCTAATAAACGAACCATAAGAATTAGTAGCAAACTTTGATACACTTAAAGATCTACTACTGTACCAGTCTCTTGCTACTGTCGAAGCCAGCCAGCAATATCAGCTAAGGTAGAAGGAGGTATGAGGAGCCTTTTATTTATTTGTTTGTTTGGGTGGTGGTGGGGGGGGGGGGGGGGGGGGTTACAGAAATTACCCGTTAAGCTTTGAAGAGACTGTTCAAGCTCCCAACAAGCCATCACTGCTTCCATGGCATGAACGCGAACATGTTGTTGCAATTGTTCTTTAAAGGAAGAGAGCAATAGCACATAATGTGTCTACATCACAAGACAGGAATTTCAGATAAAAGAACACAATATTACTGATAATATCATAAACATCTAGATTTGTCAAGAAGTTCAGTAAAATCAATGGAGGTAAAAGACTAGCTACTGAGACAGTAGTGAATCCGCACGAAAAAACTCTACTTTTCCATCAGCCACAACGACAGTTTCATCAACTACTATCCATCCGGCCCCTCATGGGCGTCTGTTTCATGTTGTAGTTGGATGGATTTAGGTCAGAAGCATATAAAGTGTCAACGAATTGACGGGCGTCATTACTCTTGTACTTTCAACCTTTTATTTTACATCCAATTGCGTGCACTTAATACACCAACAATTAGTGCAGCTACTCGAGGCAAATGAGCCTCTTCTACTTACGGAAGCCAAGTGGGCATCAGACACTACTTTTATAAGCTTGTCCTTGTGTGTCATAGTTTTGGCTTGGTTTCAGGCCCCTGAGCAATACCTCATTGGTTCAGAAAGGAAGAAATAAAAAAACCAAACTAATCCACCAGATCGATATTGATGTCAGTAAAGCCACTCCACCAGCTCAAGACACCGATACTGGTGCTTCATGCTGGATCAAAATAAAAAGATATCAGGGATTGAGTTAATCAAACTACTGGAAAGAGATTCTCTAAAACACTCGTAAAGGTTCAATTATTAGGGTCCTCTCAACAGCATGATTCCTGTTAATGATGCCACATGACCTGCACATTTTGACTCACATCACAATCCAAAAGTTTAGCACTAATATCGATAATAAAAACTATAACCATGAACCATCGTACAAGTTTCCCTAATTTATTTTTCAAACCTGATCTTTTGAATGCAAAAAAAAAAACACAAGACAATGGCCACAAGGCTCTCTCTCTCTCTGATAGTCACCCATCATAAATTGGACTGCTACTCAGAGAACACCCAGAAAAAAGAAAAAAAAAAGTATAAAGAGAAACGTGTTCTTCAATATGAGTGTCGAAACCAGAACGAGTACTCTCGAATCACTTACGCCCTGGAGTCAACACCCAAATATATAATACTCTCACACGCATGGTCATTTCAAATAATTTAGAAAAAAAAATGGTCATTTCAAATAATCAAACCCGACAAGTTTTACGTTAAATACGGAGTACGATGTGGAGTAATTGCAACAGATTCTTGGGATGAGTAATATGAACAGATTGTTCAACTCAAGATCATATAGCTATAGGATCGAAGTGGTGATTTAACTCCTTGCTTGCAGTCTTACCTACAAAACCTCTCAAATTTTTAAAAATGAAGGAAGAAGTAGCTAGGTAAACTAACCATGAACTGATCCAGCTCCTTCTCGTCGACGGCGCTGTTACCGAGCGCCGAGTACTTGGCCACCACGCGCTGAGACTGTGCAAGCTGGGCGTCGATCCTCGGCAACTGGTCCACCGGCGTGGCGATCCTCAGGCACGCGACGTGCGCGGACAGCAACTGCTCGTACAGCGGGTGCGCCGCTATCTCCCCCTTGTGCCTCGCGCCCTCCCACTCCCAACTCCCTTCGCACTCACTCTCCTCCCGGTTCCGATCACTGCTCCCTCCGGCAGCCACAATCGACGGGACATCGTTGTTCCTGCTCCGCAAGTAGACCGAATCCTCTCTCCGGAGAATCGCGTCGCTGAGCCAAGTAGGCGCTCCAGATCCGCCGGCGACGGACACAGAGAGTGGCGGTTTCCCCGTGGCTTCAAGCATGAGCCGTTGTTGCACATCTCTACTTTCCTGATCACCAAAGGATTCAAAAGCCATATCGTGATCGTGAAACGCCATATATATCTGCAGCTTTTAGCTACATATATATGCACCACAAAGACAAAGACCAGAAAGTAGAGAGTAGAGCAATTTCTAGCGAGAAAAAAACTTCTCTCCTGCTTGCCTTCTGGAGATGGTGGTGGTTGAAAGCTGAACTAGTTGATCCGGCCAAGCTATTTCTCTTTCTGGGTGAAGACCTTAATATATAATTATTATTATTATTATTATATAAATTGTTTAATCTCAGAGATGGATTTGACGCCAGGATCCAGGAAGGAGCTAATCCGACGGTGAGGATGCTAGTGACGTGGCCAGGATTTGTACTGCGATGCTATTGGCGAACTGTGCATTAAGACAAAGATTGATGATTGATGATGTTTGGAAGCAACTACGTGACATGAACCCGTACAGTGGACACGTGTTCGAACCAGGTTTCATGGACCACTTTTGGTTTCGCGCCACGACCTGCAAATCAGGTCCGTACACCTGTAAACGAAAGGAACTGCAGCCTATCCGAGGGACCACCTTTTGCCTTGCTACGTAGCGGGGGCATACGGTTATACAGCGTACAGTAGAAGCGCCGGCGGCAACGTAGGAAAAAAAGAAAAAAAAGAAACGCCGGCGGCTAAAAATCTGAGAAGAGTTCACGCGCGCCCCCTGCTGGTCCGTGGTCCCCACATGTTAAAGCCGAAAGTTCAGTTCGAAGGTGGTCAGTGGTCCCCACTGCGGTCGATCGACAAGTCACGGTCCCACTGGAGATACTGTTTGGATAAGTCTCGTACCAACACGTGTTGGTTGACGTACGTCGGTCCCTCCAACACGTGCATATGCTTCTCTAGTTTCCTTGTTTCACCGGCCGTCAATATTATAAGGCCATTCAAGAATTGATTCAATTTTGGATTAATTACCATTTATCTCCTCAAACTATTACTCAACTTTTAAATACTTTATAAATTTTAATTTATTATAACTCATTTTCATAAATTATATTTCTCATTTCAATTTTATCCTTCCACCGACTGAAGTTATTAGATATATGACCTTCTCTTTATGTGAAAAGATAATTTTACCACTCATTTAAGTCATCACTAATTACAGTACTTCTAACAATTTGTAAAGCTAAAAAAATAATATGTACTTAACTGATTTTTTATTAAAAAAAATGATTCACTTATAATTGAACTGGTCAAATTTATCTTTTCAAGTAAGGAGAATATCACCTATCATTTACGTGAAATATAGTTTGTTGGGGCGAGTTGTAACAAGTTAAAGTTTGTGAGAATATTTAAAAATTGGGTGACATTTTGAGAAAAAAAATTATACTTAACCCTTAATATTTTTTTTATTTGAATTGTATAAAAAATCAATATAAATTTTATAATAAAATCTTCATTGTATCTATTTCTCTTTAAATTACGCCATGCAAGTTAAAAGAATAATGGAGAGGCATTTTGGTAAATTGGGGCTGTTCGTGAAGATTGTTCAAGGGAATTCATATAATGTGATTTGTTGACATTGTCACCAACCCATCAATTCTTATGACTTTGGGGTTCTCTTTTAAACGTGGAAGGCTCAGTTGGCAGCATAAAAATGGTTGGGGAAATTTCAACGCTGCAGGTAATAAACTATTGTTTCAAGAGGGTGTACATGTAAGGGGGATCACTATTTGCAATCGGTGGTATAAAATCCTCCTTACCAATCCATCCACTTGTTGACCACTATGTACTTTTTTTGCCGACTGATGTCGATCTATGAGTTGACTCGCATTGGAGGAGAGTGCAGTTCTCCCTCTTCTATCTGATCGCATTGCTCTCATAGTTGAGCTCAAGATCTCTCTCCTTTGCCGTTTTTACTGAGAGAGAGAAAAAAAACTGGAATAGATATGCAGGAGGAGATCTTTACTTTTGAGATTTTCAAGATCAGAAAATGTTTTTCAAATAGCCCTAAACTTTCTGTAATATTAGATGAAAGAGACTAGTCCCCAGAAAGATGAAAGAGACGAGTCACAAGTGGTAGTTTGGAATTTTGACCGGCTAAAAGGCATAAAAGCTTTTTGTTATTTGCAATTATAATCCCTCCCACTAGCTTATACTGGCCAAAGTGATACCTTCCAATGGCTCAACGTTGGCTTCGAGTGTTGGTTTCTCATTCTCTTTCCTGGGTCATATTGGTGTATTGTAATTTTCTGTAAAGTTAACACTAAAAGTTGTCTTAGTGATTAAAGCTTAGGCTTTAGTAGTTTGCTCTTTTCAGTGTCTCAAGTTTAAATTTTTATAGGTACTACTAACCCTTTGAGGCTACTCCAAGTTTTTAGCCTGGTAATTGCTCGGTTTGTGTGAAACAGAGAGGCTATATAGGTCTTAAAAGTAGTCGAAATGCGCGTATATTAACTCAAACACCCTGCTAAAAAAAATCAGTAGAGTTTGGATTGCAGTGGACCTCACACTGCATTGTAAACCTTAAACTTTGGTTCTGGGTTGACTATCAACCCATACCCAAGTAAACGGTTTGGCTGTCACATTTTTTTTTCTAATTGGTTGGGCTGGTCGATGTTTTGTTCCTTGGTTCACTCAACTTCAATGGGCCTAAACCAATGTGGAACGACTTGAAGCTTTGGTCATTTTATCCTACATCAAAGTTCCACCCTAGTTTGGTAGCTTTTGGGCTTATTGCATGGGCCTCTTCACTTTCATTTGTCAACCAGAGAATAAGTTTGATCATGCGTCAGTTGCTCTTATTCATGATATCCTATGGTGCAAAGATGAGTGGTTTCCTCACCCAAATAAGCACCACCAATGGCCTGTTTCTGGCAGAACAACAACCGAGATTGGCAGAACTTCCAGTATAAAACAAAGCTCTTACATAGAAAACCAGGAATAATCGAAAGCAACACCTCATCCAAATCTCATAATATCCGGAACACTTCATCCCAAAACTCGATCTTATAATTTCAGACGCATCTGTCATTTAGTTCCATGTTGAATAGTTTAAATTCAACATGGAACTAAATGGCAGATACTGACATATTTACATTCCAACATTCTATACTGTCGTAAGAACTTTCAAGAACCCCCAAGGGTGCAAAAAAAAAACCAAGGGCGATAGCTCAGTAGTTAGGAGGGACATCCCCCTTGGGGCTCGACGTACCAAGTTCGAGTCTAGAAGGGTGTGAGATGAATTTTTCTTCTACTGGGTGAGTTCTTGACTTATCTGCTCCCTGGTTTATGGGGTCGGTCCAGTAGGCTGTGTTTTGTACTTCAAGGTTGGGCCAAACGGTCCAACTTTGAGTGATTTCCACGTTATAAAAAAAAAGTACTTTTAAGATAGCAGGTTAAAAATCATGCTGTTGACTGAGTTAAACAAATAAATAATGCAGGGGAGGGGGGGTGTTCTGAGTTATAACTTTCAACTTCCATTCAACAAGCTCTGCATAGTACTTGCCCTGAGAAAATCGAAGAATAATGTGGTCTGCTTTTTCTTTCTGAAGTATTGAACATATAAAACAATTTTCTTTTTTTCCTTCAAGGAAAGAAATGGGTACAAGAAAAATTAACAAGTAGATACCCGAAGGATCTTGAATCAGATCATGCAGGTGTTAAGGTAGACTAGGAGAGAGTGAAGGCTTAGCCACTTTGAGCTCTCCACAGTCACTGATATATACTGTTTTAAGAGGCCTGTTCCAAATTGAACGAGCATTTTGGGCTCTTCCATCTCCAAGAAATTCAGCCAGGTCATTGAACTGGCGAATCCGTTCACCTGGTTTGTATGTTGGGGATAGAGGCTATGGCTGTCACAACATCCAAACCTAACAGAGTTCAACTGAGAGGTTAATGATCGTTGAGGATAGCATGGCAGAAATTCTGATAAGAGAGATTCCATTTTGGACTTTAGAAACTGAAAGTTAACTCAGTGGCACAAGCACGAAACGAAGATGCAAAGGATCTTCAAAGCTAAACATATATAAGTATGAAGAAGATGTTCTATCTTACAATGCAAGCACAACAATTGCTGGTGAGATGAAATGATCATGGGAATTTCTAACTGAAGCATCACACAAATATAAGAACCCTGCTTGACCCAACAGTTTAAACGTCAGCTTTATACTAATGATCATATTTCTTATCTATGATATTCCAACAACAATCTTTATGTGACATCCTCAGTCTCACACGGAGTGAGAGAGAAGTAATGAGAAAAGAATGATATAAGGCCGAGACCCGCATAGTTTCTTTTTGGGTAGAACTGAGTCTTATAATGATTCTAAGGAGCTTTAAAAGCAACTTTGACTGGTCCTTTTGATGTTCGAGCACAAATGTAGCTAGCGCTTCCTTGGATTTCACGCTTTATATATGTACACTACATTCGGGCATCTAACTTATGCGACCAACAGCTGAACCAGAAGACCCCAGAGAATCCTTATAACAGGGACATAGTTACATGTTTTCAAAAAATAAGATCTCTGTTGCCACCCCTACATACTTTGCAAAAGTTAATAAAAACCAGAAGATCATTTTTCACAGGCCAATATTTTATGAGAGTACTTAGTATATTCTCGTTGACCATTGATAAGTACAAACGTCGGCACAAATGACTGCACACAATGGTCGTTCAAAATAAGCTTGGAAAGCAGACAAGAATGCTAATTGCGTTATAGCATACATAAAAATCAGTTCGATTTGGGAACCGGAATGTTGTCTAGGAGCAAAATGAAATGAAATCCATTTTTATTTCCCACCTAATCTTAAACTTGATTTCATCCACACAATGCAGAGCAAGAGGTAATATGAAACTACGGCCACAAAATTACCAAATTTTCATAAATACAATAAGACATGTAATTATCATAAGTCCAACTCATGGAAAATTGGAAAACTACTGGAACAAATTACCTAATTTTGAACAATCACACTTTGCTATATCTTCTACCAATTATTGAATTTGTTCAATAAATTGTTGAAACACCAAACTTGCACAAACCCCAAACAGTGTACATGTTGATCTACCAAAAGAGCTTCTTTCTAATAGAACCATATAAGATCGTATAGTGCGCACAAGAAGTAACTTCAACCCAACAAAAGTACACATTTCTGGGTAAAAGTTGCATACTTTTTTTTCTCTCTCTCTAAGCATAAGAGTTACATACATAACCAAAAATGCAAAAAGAAAACAAAATGAGAGTTTCAAGACAGTAGAAGATAAGCACCTACGTTATCATCTTAATTCCAAAAAAAAAAACTTTAAGCACAAACTCACCTTCCAATACTGTCCCGAAAACAATGTTCTTACTATCGAGTTGAGGGCACGGCCCTGGTCCCGTGGTTATCAAGAACTCCACATTCCTATAGTTGGGGTCGAGCTTGATTTCGTCGTCGTCGTCGTCATTCTCGGATAAACACAGCGAAACAACGCCTGCACGCGAATGCGTAAGCACGAAGGCTCTAGAATCGACAGTCTCGGTGTTGCGAGGCAAGTCATGGGGAGGACGAACCTCCGCCTTGTCACGGCGTCCTTGGCGGCCGGCGAGGAAGAATTGGCCAGCGAAGATTTTGTGGACGAGGGTGTTCTTGTAGGACGAGGAGGAGGAGGGGGAGCACATGGACTTGAAGTTGGAGACAGTGATGGGGACGAGGTGGCCGTAGAGGCCAAGGATAAGGCGGCCTAAAGGGAGGGACTCGGAGCATAGTGGGTTGGTGGAGAGGTCGGTGGAGGAGGGGAAGGTCGTGGTGGGGCAGAGGCTGAAGTCGATGAAGACACCGTCAGTGATGGTGATGTCAACTGGTGGTGGTAGAGATTCAGCAGATGAGGGCAATGGAGCGGTGGTGATGGAGAGTGAAGAAGAGGAGAGGAGGAGCAGGGAGCCGCGGGAGAAGTGCGGTTTTTGTTTTGAGGTGCACCGGAGGCGGAGGGTGCTGATTGCGGTGGTGGGAGAGGAGGGGTTGGGGATATTGGGGCGTTAGAGAGCGGGCCGTTATGAGTGAACATGCTCTATTTTCGGCCTACGGATGTGAGTGAGGGTGTGTTTGTGGAGAGAGAGAGAGAGGGGGGGGGGGGGGTTATTGGACTTGACATGGTGGGGGAGTGGGGTCTACTCTCTTCTGGCGTTTGGATAGCCAGATAGGAGAGGAGCCGTCAAGAGGAAAAGAAAGGAAAAAAGGGCCAAAGGGACCATAGGGTTGTGAACATCTTAGCAAGGAAAAAAGGGCCAAAGGGACCAAAGGGTTGTGAACATCTTAGCAAGGCCAAATAAGCGTCTCCTGATGAACTGGTTAAATACAGAACAAATAAAAGCTTATAGCCATATTAATGGCTGTGTCCCCAATCTCAACATCCTAGATTATACAAGTGCTGTTCTGTAAGAGCTGAAAACCGAAATTGGATTTTGTGATCATACAGGCCGTCTGATCTTCACAGTAGCTTATTTTTACTTGCAGCATTCTGACAAGCTAATAAGAATTGGAAAGAATTTTTGGTTTCACAAGGTAAAAAATAAATGAATAGATTTTTTCCTTATTTATTTTACAAATAGAAATCAGAAAAATTTATAGGTTTAACAGAATAAGAAATCTGTACTGTACACTAATCCTACAAAAATATGCAGGGTTGGCAGTAGTAGTTCCTAATCGTTTCCATCCTCTCTGTCGTCCAGGACAGAAAATTGTGAAGATTATTTAGAAGCTGCCTTGCACAAAGCATAACCTGTACAAGACTGTTTCTTGGGAAAGGAGATTTTTCTTTCATGAGAACAAGAGTTGGAGCAAACACCCTTTGACGTGTGGAGCGCACAGCTGCAGTTGCGATGGTATGGCCTCCGCTCGATCTCCGTGTCCTCAATTGATAAGCATCCATCAAACACGCATCGAAGCATCATCTCTGCCGCTCCAGTGGCCATTATTTCCCCTCTCCTACGCTCTATCCTTCTCTCCCCCTTTTCAGAGTTCAATACGAGTTCTCGAACACCGATTGTGTCTGTCTATTTGGGAAGGTGACTAGGGATTGGTATGGGGAAGTTTTTGCAACCCCTGAATGCTTTCCAAAGACTTCATATACAGCAGGGGGGAAGTTTCCGAGGGGGAATGAAATGTAACCCAGAGAGAAGAAAAGATTTGCTTAGACCCCCCCCCCCCCCCCCCATCAGGAGTCGAGACAAACTCTTGGAGGGTTATTGCCAAAGCACTTACGCAACAAGAGCAGACCTTTTCTCCTAAATAAATTTCAGAGATAGAGAGATTCTTAACAACGGGGGGCAAAGTGCGTTGGCTTTATTTGTGAAGCTTTGTCTTGTTCGGCCTTGGAATGGCAATCAGATGTCTTCCTTTTGCTTGGATTGCTCTGTTTCGCTTGTGCTTTTGGAAATCATTTTAGACGTTGGACTTTTATACGTCACAATAATCCTCCAAAAACAGAGGATTAGTTGGGAAAACCAGGGGATTCTTGGGGGCATCAAATTTTAGCATATAATGATGCGGTGTTTTAGGGCCTTTATCATGAGTTTTACTGTTCTAACTCTCTCTTGAATACCTTAATGGACTATCAGGCTATTCCTGACTTTTAGAAGTGAAAGGCTGCTAATACTATACGGATAGGCCTGTATCTTTCTCGACCTTTTTTGGACTGCAATTTTATTGCTATGTGCGAGAAGGTGCGTGGCTTGGCTTCCCCACGCGAATAAGTCAGATCCAACTCCAAATTGGTCTCCTTTATTTATTTATTTTTCCCTTCGGGGAGATTTCTTTATTTACATGTGAAGCTTCTTTGGAAACCTTCTTTTTAAGCCAACTTTTCGCTGATGTGGAAACCTCTTTTTGTCCCGCTAATCATTTGTAAAACGTTAAATATAATTATATATCTTAACTATGTTTTTATTCTCAAGTTCAGTGGCGGAACCGGGACTAATATTCAGGGTGTCGAACTTTAAAAGCGAAATAACAAAAAAAAATTCCTTCATAATACAAAAATTATCTTAGAATTACAATAACATCAGTCCACAAAATTAATTGCTTTCATTGCTACATACTACAGAAAATTGAAATACCCTGGTTGCAGACACAAGCTGGGCAACAGTTCAGACATGGGATCTGTTATGTCCAAACCAGACATAATCGTACCCTATTAGAGACAACACAAGCCCCACACCCCCAATACTACAAACGAATATGCTAGACAATCCTCAGTGCAAAGTGATGATGGTCAACTAATGAGCCATGTGAATACTGTGCTTGCTGGCATTCTTGCACCCAGCAAACAAGGATGTATCAACCCCAGATGCACTTCTTTTCATCAGCCAAAGTATACACGAGTTTCAAAATAACTTCACAATTTAGTAGATAATACACAAATCAGTTTTCTGATCTAGCCACTGTTAAGACAGGAAGTAATCAACTATAGAACGACTTGGAAACAATGAATACATGGATATCTTAGTACAAAAAAGCTGCTAAAAGCACAAAACATAACCAAAAGTTTAGAGGGGAGGGGGGGAGTTGAAACCATTTGAAGAAACCCTATCCCATCTTCAAAATCACTACCAAAGGATTTTGCTCAAAATTTTCAGCGGAGTCTTTTCCTTGAACACTATGTATATACCAAAATACATCTACAAGCATCTGAATCTATCCAAGCATGGCCATGGCAAGGTATGCTCAGAATATCTGACATAATAATGCCAAGATCTAATGTACGAATATGTGTCCCATCCTTGATCAATCAAGAGTATAAAAGACACTAAAACTAATTCTGGTCAATCAATCAACATTTTCCTACGTTACATGCTCAGAATCTGAAAAATTCTATAGTAACAGTGAATGCCTTCGTACATAAATAGGAGCATTATAATCTTCCAAAATTTAACCAATAAACACACTCTCTAATCAAGCATGGGAAACAGAACTTAAACCAACAAACAGAGTAACAAATGTAAAAACGAAGGGACAACCCGACAAAGATACAAACGTAATTGGCTAACCAAAAGTTCCAAGAGGTTACATGACATATAAAAAAAAAACCTAAAAAGTTACCTTAAAAAGGCAAGCTTCGTCAATTGCACTTCGACCAACATCGAACAAGAAAGTTCCGGAGAGAGAGAGTGAGAGACACATAGAGAGAGAGGGGCAGAGAGGCTTAAAGGTGAAATGCAAGATTAGCTTTTGCTCTCAATTGTGTCTGGGTTTAGAGGGGGACGCAGAACACCAGTGTTTCTGTTTTTTTTTTTTAATTCTGCAGAGACCTTTGTTGTTTAAAAAAAATAAAAAGATTTGAGCCAAGGGATCGGACCCAAATTTTATGTAGACATCATGTTCGTAGTTGGCCTGGGCCTGGGCCGACACCCTGGGCCTGAGCCTGATGGGTGTCGGCCCAGGCCAACTTATTAATTTTTTTTTTTAAAAAAACTATGTAAATTTTGATACCCTTCGCCCCCTCCCTCCGCCCCTGCTCATGTGTCGAGCACATGTGGGGTTGGAGAAAAGAAGTAATAAAAAATAAATTGTACAAATATCAAGTAAAATTGAGTCTTATAATTATATCAGAGAACTTTAAAAACAAACTTAACTAATTCTTTTAAAGTCAAAGCGCAGATCTAACTAGCGCTTTGGACTAAGTTCTTATATAGGTGGTGTTGGTATGGATTAATGTTGGTTATCTGCTAATGATATAAATTGTTTCGCACAACTTGTAATGTATTTGACTAAACAGCAGTACGAAGTTTAAGTAGAACAGTTTTGTGGGTATATAATTCTTTTTTATATGTCTACATGGTTTTATTGAAGTTTGAAGCATTTTGATACTTTTGAAGTTAAATGTAATGAGTTTGGTCGTTGTAACGTTGTTTTTTTAAAGTGATGTTTTGCCCAAAAAAAAACAAAGAGTTGTTTGATGTCCCAAAAATAAACACATGGCATTTAGAGCGTCTTAGAGCTTGTTCGGCACAAAAAAATCCTCAATATTTTTTTGAATACAAAATATTCACAACCAAACATCATTTTTAACCCTACATAAAAATAACTACAACACGCATACCAATAAAGTTAACATCACATAAAAATTCTCAAAAAACAAAAAATCCTCAAAATACTATACAACCGAACAGCCCCTTAGTCTGGTTTGTTCTTACTTACCCAGCTTATGATGGTCTAATATAAACTCCCCTTTAACCCTTAAGAGAAACTTTTTCATACAACCTCTTTGCGTTCATCATAATCTGTTATAACTAGATAGCGGACAAAGGTTGTGTTGTAACTCGATTCTTGAGGTTGGATCTCGGCTTTTGTCGCGGTTACCGGATCTTTTGATCAGCCGATTGTAAGGGCATGTTCGTTTAGGTAGAATCCTCAGGATTTTTTGAATCCTCAGGATTCTACAACCAAACATAATTTTTCACACTACATAAATATAACTACAACACGCATACCAATAAAGTTAACATCACATAAAAATTCTCAAAACACAAAAAATCCTCACAATACACCTTAACTGAACACATTCTGAGACTTATTTTTAGTGGCCCTTGTCTTTTTGTACTGGCGATTTTAATATATTCAGTACCGTTTTTTTTTAAATAGCTGAGAAAAAAAAAACAAAGCAAACAGACAGAGCAACAGGTTGAGAAAATATGAAAGAGAACTGGACAGACTGCTTTTTGTCAGGGGTTTCACCTGTTTGACAGCCTCGAACAGCTAGTTGTACCTCACTTTAATAGACAAGTAATATTTCAGTTAAAAAAACGAAAAAGTTCCTCTGATCTTGCATTGTATGTCATGAAAAAAGCTGCAACTAAATGTCTTTTCGGACCTTTTTCTGGGTTCAACTATTTGCCTGTAACTGTCGTCCTCAGAGCATTGATGGAAGTTGTTGCTCAATCTGTCTTACTACAGTATTATTGTGTACTTTTTTGTGTACTTGTCAAGTCATTTTCCAGCAGAAAGCTAGGAAAGTGACGTACAATTTTTTGGGAGCCAAATTCTGTTGGAAGCCTATGTACTGCTCTGAGAGAATGTTCAGGAGTGTTACGAGAATCGGATGTGTTTTAAAATTTTTTAAGTGATATTAATTTTATTAGTATACGTTTTGTAGTTATTTTTATGTGAGGTTAAAAATGTTGTTTGGTTATAAAATTTTTGTATTGTGAGAATACAAAAAATCCTGAGAATTTTTTGTTAAACAAACAGCCCCAAGCTCTCACGCAAGACTGATGCACACGAAAGAGAGGGAATAGATGGAATGCCATATCTCCATCATATTTTTCGTGTTCAAAACTTCAAAGTACACCTCCGTGCTGGTTAGAGTTTTCAATCTGTTCATTTGGTGGACCACAAGTTAAATTAAAACTTAATGATGTCAATAATTACTCACTTTCTTGGGATTTTCTGCATTAAAATGATAGTAAGTTGACAGTTTATCTTTGCTCAATCTAGTACTGAGTTTGGTTAATGTTGCAGAGTGCTTGTTCCAGTAATGGTTTCCCCTCCACAAGAATAGAACACACCATAATAATACTAATAAACACCGCCCTCCTATCATTAACCAGGTTTTACTCCAGAACAGCAGGTCTCCGCGTTGTAGATTCCTAGAAAATCTTTTGTTTGTTACAGAGACATTTACATACATCTGCAGAAACTAAACCCACCTCCGAACTTTTCCCATTACTTCGATGCATGATGTTAGCAATCTGATTAATCAGCTACTTTCTACTCTTGATTCCAAACTTAGCACAAAGTAAGTAGTTTGCAGCGGTTTCGTTTGGATCACTTAGGTTGTCTCTTTCTTCCTGTGGGGTTGTGCAGATGAGTGTTCATGTACAGAGAGGCCAACATCATACCAATCATACACGTCACCCATTATTTCCTATCGATCTTTCCATTTGATAGGAAAGTTGCAGGAGTAGAAAAAGAAACCTGCTGATTTCCAAGAGGGAGTGAGGGAAGAGGGAGGTGCCTCCATACATAATGTTCTTGTTTAAACGTGAAAGATGGAGCTTTTGCAAGTGCCAGAAAATCCCATGGCCATGAGCTGCATAATATATACCAAATTTCAGTTCTTTGACAGGATATAAGTAAAGTATAAACCCACGTTCCCTGTGACTTTTAAATAGATACACCTTTTCTTTTAGACTAGAGAGCAAAGAGATATATACGTATATTTTTCAGAGGAGAGTGGGGGAGAGTCTCCCACGAGCTACGTGCTCTCATATATATGGATTTTCAACTTGGAAGATGGAAGGCATAGGAGCACACAGAAACAAGGATAAAATATTGTCTCACCTAGCTAGGGTCCTAGAGTCTGAGCTTTTAAGCAACCTTCTTCAATTCGTTCTAACATACCTACTGTATTCTGAAATATAGTATTCTTTAGTCTGTTTAGAATGTTCTAGTTCCTAGCTACCAGAACAGAATATCCTCTCTAATTTTTAAATTTGTTGATTAATTAGCAGTATTTTTAGGTTTCCACTGATTTCTCATCTTTTATAATTATTCAGTAGGGTTAGGTCAAATAATTAAGAACTTTGAATCAGTATAAAATTTGAGAAAACATATAGTTTTTCACCTTCATGTCAAATATCATTTTAACCTTACAAACTACAAATGTTGTCACACCCTAATGTCGTCGTACTGTAATTTTAAATTATTAAAATTTATCAATATCTTTCAATATATAGATGGCATGGAAGCCTATGCTTTTTATAACATTTCTAAAGTATATAGTATTTTGAATAAATAGACGTTCTGGAATCAAAAGGGAAGATTTTGAGCGTTCTTGTTTATATCGAAATTGGTAGGCATGTGTCGATCGTTTAAGTCCTTTTCACACAACAAAAACCCAAGTTATCGTTTTGTGGTCAACTCTTCAAATTTGAAAGCTTTCTTGGCTGTCAGCATTGATTCCTATTTGTTTTTTGTTTTTTTATTTATGTTTTCTATATATAATAAAGAAAATCTCAAGAATAAGGTCCACCACCAGAATGGAACTCTAAAAACTAATGATCTCTCACGTGATTGATTGAAACGTAGATAATACTCCCACTAATTACCAATCAAAACTGGTCCCTAAAATCTCTTTCATCCTCTTGGTACCTACTTCCTCTTAATTTTGAGCCCTTGGGGAAGGAGCTGGGAGGAGTCATCTTCTTCTTACCTCCTTTCTCTTCTCGTTTGGGTATTGGGAAAGGCCCAGAGGGGCTGTACTTTGAGGGTGGAGGAAGGTGCTAAACCTGTCATGGTAAGACCACAAACAAGAAGATTTGTTTAGTCATGGGTAGGACTTTCTGAATCCCAATGAATCGATAAATAAGAAAAGACTCGTCTAAAAATATAAGGAAAAGGTTTGTCGGTCAGGGCCGTCCCATGTGCCAGCTTCAGCAACAGTACTATTACAGACCTGTTAAAAAAGGAAAGAAAGCTCTTCAGACTTCCAATGTATTTTAATTAAACAAGACAAACCTGAGAATCTTACTACTTTCTGTCTTTTTCTTTGTATCTTTCTCGTTCGACTTCAATTTATTTTTTTATTTTTTTCCTCCCCTCCTCTCCCATGACCTATATAGCAGTAAACAAAGGGAGAAGACCACATGCCCAAGTGGGCATCGGATCGATGAAGGATGTGCATGCCATTATCTCGAAAACTGACTTAATTTGGCTGTGGGAAAGATCGAGGTGAAAGTTTCAAGTTCTAAGCTTGTCAATGGAGGTCAAGACTGCCATTCAATGGAACTTTATCAAAAATTTACATGGGGATTTTGTGGAAAATTTTTGTTTTGGTTCTCCATTTGCTGTCCACTAATTATCTTCAGATTCAATCTAAAGCCTAAGATCTCACAGAACAACAAGAAAGGAACACATATAAAGGTCTGGATCATATTTACACTTCAATACAGATGAAAAGACTTCATTACAGATAATTCTGTCGAATACAAACCGATTCTCATTATACAATTTCTAAGATCATTTGCTTCAAAACAGAAACTGGATCACATAACGGGCTTACAACCAAACTTGAACCAACATAGCAATACAATTACAAGAACTAATTGGTCATAACTCTTTTACCTGGACACAGAAACTAGATTTTAATCACCATTCAAGAGAGGTTCAGATCTTGAAGGAAACAAACTGATCTTCCTCCTCATGGTCACACGAACCCAAGTGAGGCCTCCCTGCAACCCCGGCCACCATAGCTGGTGAAGATGAAGGTGACGACTGGTTAGAAGAAGCTGCAGCATGCAAGGCCAAGGAGCCTTCACTCCACGACCTCCTCATCGGGTAAGACACGTTCTTTTTGCAATTAGGCAGTGCCTGAGAGCAGCCTTTGCGCGACTTGTGGAGTGCACAGCTACAGTTGCGATGGTATGGCCGGCGCTCAATCCCCATGTCGCAGCCTGAAATGCAACCCTCATAGAAACCTCTGAACAGTCCGTCAGCGGCTCCACTTGCCATGTTGCCTCACCACCTGGCCTCTTAACGTGCACCACCGTCAAGAGTTCGTGATGATCTTTTAGCCCAAAGAAATAAAAGGTACTGGGTATTTATAGAAGTAGTTAAAGGTTGTTCTATAATACAGCAAAGTAGAAAGAGTATGGGGTCAAACGTTTGTTGTCATCAAGCGGCATGTGCGGCATTTAAGCGTCCTCCAAGCCGTGTCCTTTGCAGGGGTCATAGACCTAGTAAACATAAACATATATTTCTGGGTGCTTCTGCTTTGCCTCGCGTGCCTGTCCGTGTGAGACTCAGAAAAATTATAGGTAAGCGTTGGGAAAGTGAAAAAATAAACGTCGGGGGAGTCTGAAGTTTCCAACACGATACTCATGGTTGCCCCTAATTAAATCACATATTAGTATATATATATATATATATAGTTAATATTTTGCGAATAATGTTCTTGTAATAATGGTATTATTAGAGAAGAATTAGAGGGGTTGAAACAATGGGAAAGTATGTTGCATGCCTAGGCTACTAGTTAAACGTGACAAATGTGGTCACTAGTCAAAGGGACTAGGGCACAACAGGTTAGATTTGGGGTACAAATGTATTTGGGTTATAGTTTAGTATATTTACTGACTAAGGGAATTATATTAATTTTGTAGATCATTCTTTTCTGTACTTATAAAGATTGACATTCATTGTTTATAATTTGTACATTAAGTGCCAACCCCTGAGTGCAATGTTCATGAGGTCATGAACCGAATCTTAGAAAAAGAAATCCCAAGAAATTTTTTTGTCCTTTCTCTCAATATATAACAGGCGATACTATTAAGTTATTATTTATTATATATGTTAAGAAGTATTTCTTTCCCAAGTTCATCTTTTATAAGTCTCATTTATTTTTAATTGTTTCTTCCTCCAGCCAGACCAAAAGCAATTACATGCCCCTCGGCTTAATTAAAGGTCTATTTGTAATTGGGATCCACTTTTCTGTACGTTTAAGCCACCTCTAGAATAGTTAATAAACCCACAAGTTATTAGGGTCCGTATATTTTGGTGGGGGAAATTTCTACCAAGCCATAGGTTAGTTGCCTACCCACCTGCATAAAACCACGTCTGCTACACTGTAATTCACGGTTGTTCGTTGGATTGTTGTACAGGGTGATTGGTCGAAAACCCACAGAAACTAACCCTGACCGAAAAGAGGTCGGTCCTTTCAGTCTTGGGAGGCTTCGGTTCGGTGGTCGGCTTGGATTTTCTTGAAATTGATCACCTTAATTAATTCAATCCTCAGCGAGGAGCAAAAACCGAACCGAGAGATCGGTTTTCACCCATTATCTAGTATTATCTCCTGCAATCCGCTCATGATCACAAAGAAGGGAGAAAGTTTTTCTTCTATCACCCATAAATGATGATTTTAAGCACCTGTCAAGAGTCGAGTTATGGTCCTAAAAACTATCCTCCATAAATTTGGTGGATGTATAAATGAAGCAAGTTAGGATGGACCGACGTGTTTAGCCACCTCTGGCATTAAGATATAAACCCATAGAGAATCCCCTCATGCTTTATGACTATTTATTTTCAGAAAATATATGATCTTTCTTTCGTGCTTGGGACGAAAGAAAAAAAGAAAGAAAAGAAAAACCTCTGCCGATTATTATAACCATATTATTACCCGCCTGTTCAACACCTCATGCCCAATATCTTCTGCAGTCATTAATTAACTCACGATTAGGGAAACATACAAAATAAGCTGTAATAGACGATCCCCAGCTGGCCAAGTGTCAAATTATGGTATCACGTCCAAGAGTTTAGCACACGACTAGAGCCTTACATATGCAATTGGTTTACATATATGGCAGTAGTAATCTTTCTCTCCTGAAGCCCTCCGATTCTGATCATTTTTTTTTTGGGCAACGAGAATGACCCACACACACCGGGTCGGTCCTATGGACAGATGCAATTGAATGGTGAGTAAACCCTAGAGGAGCTACTGCAGTAGCCCTCAATACACGGCTCCCCACATAAGTTATCGGTCTGATCTTCAAGAAATTGAACTCGAGACATGCGTCTAACCTACACAATTCTCCTTCGACCTAGCCATTAAGGCGCTTATAAAAAAAAAAAAAAGACCTAGCCATTAAGGCAACCCGGAGTACTAGATTATGTAGTTCTGATTGATTGAAACTAAAGTCATACGTACTTATCCTAACTCTACTGTACTTCATGTTTTTTTCCTTTCTCAGCTATATTACTTCGTATACAGTATTTCCTAAAACTTTCCTAAAAGAATATAGGCAGCTAGCTTCAGTCATCTACAATCTCAAGGCCTAGCTAGCTGCATAAGGATGTTTTCCTCCGGGAGTTTGGTTCATAAATAGGAAGGCATTCGAAAAGTTGGCTATTTTCCAGAAGTTTTGGTTTGCTCTACTCTAGCTACCACTTTACAGTTACTCAGATCTCTTGTGAGAAATTCGAAAGAAGACAAAACAACTACTCAGCTTGAATATTACTCGAGAGAGTTATCAGTAACCACGAGAGGTAGCTGTAGTGCTCCTAATTATCTTCTTAATCCAAAGGATTAGCCTGTCGACTTCTCATACAAAAGAAATGAATTGTGTGCTTCCCATGATGGACACAATTTAGCATTTGGAATTAGAGGAACTACTGAGGAAGGGCGGTATACAATGGCGAGCAGAGTCAATGGGTCTGTTGAGAATATGTTCTTTGCTGATTGATATGGTTAATGGTTACTTCTGAAGAAGGAGAAAGAAGAAAGGTACGGTACACTTTTACGGGCTTTCTTCTCTTGAGAGACATTGGTAACTTGAAACGAACATTAGATGGATTCAGAGGAAACAGGGGAGGACGCTAATGCTTGTAGGAAAAGCACAACGCAATGCATTACCCCCTGCCTCTTGGGTGTCTGCCAGATTCCACACCAACTGCACCTAAAACGGATTGCCTATTGAGTACGGATCGGAGTACGGGTTACACTTCAGTCGATGGCCTTTACTTGGGCTAATCAGCCAATTTTTCATTACTCTAGCGACGACCAGCTTAGCCTACTCTTCCTATAAAAAGTTTCACCCGCTGCAGGCGAACTTTTCATTACTCAATTCCTTTTAGAAGATCCCTCTGAGTAATTAACCTCTCTGGTGGAAACATTTTCCGTCCCACTAGTTGATTTGGAAGAGCCATATGAGCCTAATAATTTGAGAGCCTTATTAAAGCAGAAAGGCTATTTGAGATCCTTGCTCAATATACAGGGGCGGAACAAGGGGGTGCAAAGGGTGTCAGCCAAGAGAGGGAAACAAAGAAGAAATAATGAAAAAAAAAGAGAATTTTGACACTGTCATGCCACTAAAAAGATGTATAGGATACTGTAGTTCTAAGACATTTTTTGTATTATGAAGAAAAAAAAATTTTGATCATTTTTCCTTTAAAGTTCGACATCCTTGAATATGAATCCTGGTTTCGCCACTGTCAATGTACCTACAACATTATTCTCAAACCATCTAACCTAAAAGACTATTGGTATTGTATCAATTAGTAAAGTCCCTTAGATTTGTCAGAGAATATAATTCAAATAATAAAATCTTCATGTTCCTTTAAACTTAAATTTTTTTAGATGAGTTGTAGATTCACATGGTATCATATCCAATGTCCTAAGTTCGAAACCTCACTCCGCACTCCATCCCAATTTTAATTAAATATTGCATGTGTTGGACCTCCAAATTAAAGGAGAGTCTGACCCACACGTGAGAGGGAGTGTTAGAAAATATAATTCAAATAATAAAATATTCCTCTTCCGCTTAAGCTTTTGGAATAAATGATAAATTCAGAAGGTCATGTAGACAGTGGCGGAGCCAGGAATCAATATGAAGGGGGTCGACTCTGGAAAATGACGGGAACAAAAATTTTACTACGTAATGCAAAAAAATGTCTTAGAGTTAAAATATTGAAAATTAAGGACTAAAAATATTAAAAATATATTTATTGAAATACACGTACCGTATTATTTGCTGAGACTATTAAATGCACCAACATAACTCTCAAATACCTCCACTCCTTTTTCTCAATTGCTAAATCTAGTAGATGTAAACATATCCTTCCGGATCTTGATCATCTACTTTATCTAAATAGATAACACCACAAGTAATACGACACATCTTCTGATACACTATATTTTAACTGCTCATATTCTTTGAACCATGACTCCAAAAAAGCCCTCATTCGTTTTAAATATTGGTTATTGGGAAAATCATGCTCAAGCGGTTGACAAAGACCTTTTATCAAATACTCCCTACGAACTTAATCCTCAATCCCAACATCATATTCTTCAATGAGTTTACGTAACCCTAGGTCAGCAACAATATCATCTGGACTAAATAAAACACAAGGTCTTTTTGAACTAGTAGTTGTCTCATAAGTAGCAGCCACATTAGGAATATTAGATGATCCCGCTGATTTCTTTTATAAAAAACTTATCCATTATCTAAACAAAACAAAATTCGTCAATATAATTTCACAAGTCACAACCTAAAGTATTAATCACAATTTCACAACGTAGTCATAATATTAACAATTTCAATATAATTTCAAAACTGTATATTAATAGCATATCAGCTATTTCCTTGATCAATTACAAATTACGTTTTGCAGGAGACATATTAATAAAAAAATCCAATGTCTTGCATTGGTCAAATCAGGGCCCTGTTGGAACCCCCCTCCCTTCGCCACTGCATGTAGGGTTGGTTCGATGAACCAGGACCACCATCTATTGAGATCAAGGGCATGTTCGTTTTCAAGGACTCAAATTAATTCACAAAACTATCACCGAACAATTTAAGAATTCAAACACAAACACCAATACATTTAACGCAATCTTCAACAACTTTTTACACAAACTTCAATACATTTTGAAAAAAAATTATAATAAATTTTCTCTCTCTATATTTTTTCACCTAATTCCAATACTTTTTATTAAACAATTACATCAAATCATCTATCTCTATCTTTTACACAAACACCTATAAAATACAATTTTACATAAATATTCACAATTCTACTAGAATCCTACAGTTTTTTACAACACGAGCATGCCCCAAGTGTATTTTCATCATTTATTTTTCTTTCTATATTATCTTTTTGGTTAAAGAAGAGGGCTAATCCAAAAAAGAGTGATTCTTGGTCCCTCTCTCTATTAAAACCCTATCTCCTCTAATATGAATCAAAATCTTTTTTTTTTTCAGAATTATGAATCAAAATCTTTGTTTGTTCATTGTTAACATAGAACTTGCAACTTCGATCAGATACTCTCACAAAACATAGGAAGATTGGGATGGTGCCACTAGACCCGCGGATCAGATGGGCTACGAAGTCTTAAGCCATCTAGACCACTCTCGGCCCAGCCCATAAAGCTGCACATTGAACCATTTAAGAGGCCTGCATTAAATACTTTGGGCCTGCAGTTAAGAGTGGCCCAAGTTCAGGAAATAGTATTTGGTTCGTTTCATGATCATCTTGGTTGTTGTGCAAAACGGAGAGGGGACTCAGGGGAGGGTTTGTAGTTCCAGTAACTACTAACTGACGTGCGGGAATCAATAATAAGGAAAGTAGAGAGAATGGGCCATAAGAAGCAGGGATACGTAATAAGACAGTAGAAGTTGTCCAAAGTATATCGCAATGGATATTCCACGGCATTTGGGCTTTTGGATAATCCTTTTCCCCTCGAACGGTGATACCTCCACCTCGTCGACTATAATCCCCTACGGAAGGGAGTTCCCAGAATAATCCCTTTCCCAGGTTCCAACGGTCAAGATCGAACCGCTCGCGTGGCTGATTGCATTTGCGCTTTGTAAAAGCAAAAGTGGGCTGACATTCCCTTTAGACGCGTCCAATTTCTGCAGGCTCTGAATCCAATTTCTGCGCCATAATTTGTTTGTCTGAAAACGAAAGGTCGATCGGTTAGCCTTTACAACCATGGCTGGAGGTAGAAGAAGAACCAACTACCACACCAACAGCGACAATAATAATAGCAGCGGCAGCAAGAGCAGAAGAAGACGTGGGCGACGAGGATCAGACCCGCTCTCTGTTAAAACGGCTCTGTTCGTTGAGGGTGGCTTCTTGTCCGATTGGCAGCGAAATCCCCCGTCTCCCAGCCTTTCTCGAGGTCTCTCTCTCTCCCTCTGTGAAAAACTCTCTCATTGTTTTAGCTTCACTGATATGTTGGTCGAGCCAATGTTTGGTTGCTGAAAACAGAACAAAATAATGAAAACAGAGTCTTTCATTTCTTTTTGAGAGAAAAATGGAAAATTTATGCTCAAGTGAGCTAGATATGCCTCATAGGCTGAACAGGATATGTTCATGTAAACTTTCTCTTCCTGCAATTTTCGAGGGACCAAAGATGGAGCAAATGGATGTGACCTTTGTAATTAGATATTTTTAGGTTCTTGAGTTATTCTTTATTTTTCTTTTGGATGTTCTTTGGTGTTGGATTTGCAGGAAGAAACGCTAATCCGAATGGCAAATCTACTTCTGCGCTTGGGTCCAAATCTGGAACGTTTGACGCAAGTAAGGCTTCTGGTTCTAGAACTGAATCTCGGGAACCAAACGGGAATGCCATCGGATATCGATACCCTGCGGTTGACCATCACGTATGTTGAATTGAAACAAACCCTTCTTTACAAGCTTTTTTCTTGAAGAATTGAAGACTGATTGACGTAATTCGGGTTTCCTTGGGTGGGTGCATGTTTAGTAACTAATTGATTTTAAGTTTTGATGCTTTTTTTAATGACGGAGCACAAATTCTTCTGGAAGGTTTTGCTTTCAGTATCAAAATGGTTTTTTTTTCAGATTTTTGTAAATCCAACGTGACACTGTTTTGTTAGAAATAGTTCCTTGGATATTTTTTTTCCCTGAAGTTTGTTTCAGCTGGAGATGGGTCTTTCCTCAAGATGTTAACCGTATATTCTCATCTTCTTTCGAAAGAAGGTGAATGTTGTTGATGTTCTATTAACTCTCCCCAGTTAGCTTCACTGGAACTTCCATCACCTCCTGATATTTGCTCTTTCTCGGGAAGATGTTTCTGGAAATGTTTTTGAATTTGATCAAAATTACTGACCTGAGATATTTACATGAAATGATGGGAATTTTAACAGGAGGGCCATCATGGAGATAACATTATGAATGAGTCGCATCCCATGGTTTTAGTGGATTCAAAGGAGACTCAAATAGTCGCTTATGTAGACCAAACACCATCTTTGGAGTCCCATGGTAGGGATATTACTTATGAATACAATCCAGCATTTGTGTTAAGTGATGGCTCTCATCAAGGATTGGGGTTCCATGCTGAACCTGAAGGAACCTTGAATCAAATTGGAGGATCACTGGAGCAAATGGGAGAGCAAGAGACCTCATTTCTTGGTTCATCATCGCATGAGAAGGAAGTGGATGCTGACGAGAGTATTAATTGCGAAGTGGGTCAGATGCCTGAAAAAGCTTTGGCTGAGTTGCATCCGGAGAAAAATTCTGGGTTTTTGTCAATTGGAGGCGTGAAAATATACACTGAAGACATATCTGATGAGGAAAGTAATGAGGATGACTATGGGGAGTCACTGAACGAGGAAAGCATAGACACATCTGAGCCTGGAGAAGCAGTTGGATCTTCTGAAAGTGACGGTTCTGAAGACTCATCTGATAGTGATTCAGATATTGATGAAGAAATTGCGGAGGATTACTTAGAAGGAATTGGTGGAAGCGAGAATGTGTTAGATGCCAAATGGTTGATGGAATCAATTTCGACTGAGTCAGATGATGATAGTTCTAGCAGTGGCGTTGATGCAACTTCGCAGAAGTTGGGTGCAATTGCTCTCCAGGATGCATCTAGGGAATATGGTATCAAGAAGCCCAAATCAAGGAAGAGATACTCTTTAGCTTCCAGGGATAATCGTTCGACAACTATAGATGACCTTCTGCTAGTGAAGGATCCTAGAACTTTGTCAGCAAAAAAGAAGCATGTTGCAAGGTTTCCTCGGTCTTGGCCTATGGAAGGTCAAACAAGTAAATCATCCAGACGATTTCCTGGTAAACCTTAGTCAATTCTCTTTTATCGTGGTTAATGTGCATATGTTTTCTGTGCGGATCTATTCTTGTTACTTTCAAATGCTCAATACATAATTGAATCCACGGATGCATGGCACTAATAGTGCTCTCTTTTTTTTTAAGAAGTACTAATAGTGCTCTCTAAATGCTAGCTATAGTTGAAGTATTGACGTGACTTGATCATCTAATATAATCTTTGTGGGGGAGTGTGCATATGTTTGGGCATTTGTGCTGGAGAATGAACCTAGATGTGTCTGTGTGTAAACAGTGCCGGTATAAAACCCTAGAAACCTTTTGGAGTCTGAAAACAATCCTAGATTGGTGATTTGATCTCCATGGCAGAAATCTAGTCAGCTAATTTTATTCATCTACTTTGAGACCTTGTGCATCTCAAAGAGAATCATTAACTTTCTCTACCTCTTCTGTGTCCTTTTACTTGCAAATAATCTCTATTTCATTGTTTTTCAACACTGGAATCATTAGGTGCTAGAGGCTTCTGCTGTTCTGTTTCATTAATTTTTTGTATGTTAGCTGGCTCTTTATAAGTTATAAGCCACAATACTAGTGCCTCAGGGTACTTGACTCTTGATGTTAGAAACCTAGAGACGTCAACCGCAATCAATCCGAAGTAAGTACAATTTGTAGGCGCAACATTATTGTTTAATTGTAGTTTCTAGCAAAACTGCTAAATTTTTTCCAAATCTAAGGACTAGAAGACGGACTGACTAATGATGATCAGCATAAAGAGCTGCATAGTCCAATATTGTGATACTTCTGAGCTTCATTTCCTATGGTATTGGAGTGTAGATACTAATATTAGGGCTTGATGCCTTTCAGTAAAAAGAAGCATATGGATGATGATGAAACTGAGAAGCAAAATGTGATTTATCAAAGGAATTAATTGAATGAAATCATAGGCTGTCAATTTACTGTAAGTCTTTCTGTTCTTGACAAAAATCTGTTTGGAAGATATAACCTTTTGGCAAGAGAACCCCTTTTTTTTATCTTTTCAATTTTATAGTCTGATAGACGCTGAGAAAATGTATTTGTTCATGAAAATGTGATGAGTCACCAGTTATCATAAAGCTTATACTGATTGGAAGAGGTGAAACTAATCATTTAAGTGATAGTGCTTTTTATTTTTCCAATTGTACTACTTGTGTCAAGATTCAAATTCGAGATCACTGTTCTAATACCGTGTTAAATTATCACTTGTTCCTAATGCTTATACCGAGATAAATAGGTGAATTGAGTCATACAATTTATCTTGACAACATGCAACATTGTTATGGAGTGAAAGATGTTTTATTTGTGTTGTGGTCGTTTATTATTGTTATTCAGTAGGTTTCACATTTTAGTTTCAAATGGCAATCATTGCTAAACTGATTCTTGTCTATTATTATCATCAGTCTGTTCAACCGTATGGTCTGCTGTCAATTCATATTGTGATTCTTCTAATGCACTTACTGTTCAGGTGAAAAAAAGAAACATCGTAAAGAAATGATGGCTATGAAGCGTCGGGACAGAATGCTGAATCGTGGTGTTGATCTGGTGCAAATAAATATGGTAAAGTACTTATCAAAAAAATAAATATGGTAAAGAAAAAAGAAAATTAATGATTCATGTCTCCGCTTTTGTTTGTTCATTTCCAATGAAATCATGGAATGGTATTAACGCTGAAGTAATTTATAAGTAGTTTATAGAAATGAAATAGTTCCATTTGACATTTTCATATTGACCTTAATATTTCAGGCTGCTGGTTTTTTTTTTTATCTCCTACTTCTATACTTATTTGAGCGCCATTTTTATTCCGAACTAATTCATCGATTTCATCATTGGATGTAAACCTATTCCTTTTGCAGATTGTAGCCTTCAACTTAGATAGGGATCTTTATGTAATAATGGACTTTTTCAGCTGTTTCTATATCTTCGATTTTCAGTAGAACTAACAGCTATGATTTTCTGAACTGTAGAAACTGGAACAGATTGTATTGGATGGAGTAGATATATTTTCTTTTCAGCCTATGCATTCCCGTGATTGTTCCCAGGTATGAATTTTTTTCTGTCATTCCTACCCTAACCCTCTCCCCAAACCAAAGCCATAATACAGGCATGAATCACCATAGCTTATTGGTAGTTAGACATAAACTTGTCAATCCCTTAGAAACTTGTACTGTTGAGTTGTTGTGCTGACTAGAAGGGATTGACAGTAGTAGCAGAAACTGTGGTCTAAATTTAAGTTCTCAAGAACAATTACATTGCCTAGCCAAAAACAACACAAATCTATAAAGATATACCAGATCTAATGCACTTAGGAAGACATGATGGGTATTGACGTTTTATTGCCCCCCCCTCACAGGAAAAAACTAATGATAGAAAGTCAAGCAAAATATCGTCTTTTTGAAGTTGGCTGTAAAGTAATAACTCCAGCAACAACTAGACAAACATGAAATTTTGTATCAAGTAATTAGAAAGCTAAAAGATCTTGGGAAAATTTGGTATGTCCGTCGTGTTACTTAAACTAGTTATTTTATGCCCTTATGGATTATGTGTAATGTGCTTTGGAGTTATCTCAAGTAATCACAGTGATGTTTTGTTAACAGCAATGGTTTTTTAATTTTTAAGGTACAACGATTAGCTGCAATATATCGCTTGCGAAGTGCCAGCCAAGGTTCAGGGAAGAAAAGGTACATAAACAAACGTACAAACACACATCCTGTTACGTGGTTAATGTAGCCTTCGTTCTAAACTAGCTGTTATTGTGTTTCTTAAGATTTGCAACAGTGATGCGAACACAACACACTTGCATTCCATCTTCAAGTGATAAAGTTCGCCTGGAAAAGGTTTGGATGTCCCTTAAGCTGCATACTAAGAACTATTCACTGTTTGTTCCATTGTACTTTGAAGTTTATTCTATTGTACAGAGACTACTGCAGCAAATTTAAGATCCGTGGTTTCATTATATGTTTCAGATGATAGGTGCTGGCAACGAGGATGCTGATTTTGCTGTGACTAAAGGTGCAAACTTCAAATCTGGAGAGGGAAGCAGGGTGAAAAAGAGTGCCAAGGGCAGCGGTGAAGCAAGCAGGAAGAAACGGAGTGAGAAAAAAGATTCATATGCCAATCAACCTTTGTCATTTGTGTCCAGTGGCACATTGCAATCAGATGCTGTTGAGATCCTAGCAGTTGATTCCCAGGAGACGGATGACAACGGTAAAAATAAAGCTGTAGTTGGCTCCGCAACCGTTGGTTCATTTGAGGAACACACTAAGGGTTTTGGATCAAGAATAATGGCGAAAATGGGATATGTTGGAGGTGGAGGGTTAGGAAAGGATGGTCAAGGAATGGCAAAGCCCATTGAAGTCATCCAACGCCCCAAGTCGCTTGGATTGGGTATGGAGTTCTCCGACCCCAGTGGCGAACCGGAAAGGACCAAATCCCACAAGGTTGAAGTCTCCAACTCCCGGGGTGACCCAACAAGGAACAACCCACAAAAGCTTGGAGCTTTTGAAAAGCATACGAAGGGATTCGGATCAAAGATGATGGCAAGGATGGGTTTCGTTGAAGGCACGGGCTTGGGCAGAAGTTCGCAAGGCAGAGTCAATCCTTTGGTTGCTGTCAGGTTCCCCAAATCTCAGGGGATTGGGTGCCCGAGGTTAGATACATACATTGAAATTGAACATTTCTAAGCTCACTCAGACCTGTTTCTGGCTCCGTGTAAATTAGCTAATAACAGTATATTAGTTTCATCATCATCACTATGCAACTATTGCCTTCACGTCTTATATTCTGAAGCAATTGGTTCTTTTAAAGATGATATGTTGTAACTTAGCAAGGCCATTATCGGGACCTTTAATCTTCATCATTCATTTTGATCTGTATTGGTCCTCAATAGTCAGACAGATTTATGTTTTAGCAATTAAAATTTCCAATTATATCTGCCACCTACGAATTTGGCATGGAGTTGCTCCATCTCAAGTTACAAATGCAGCTTCCAACCTGCACCTTGGGCAGTGAATGTTTTTCCTCTGCACAGAGAATCTCAACTTACAATTGACAACTCATAGAATCTTTCCCCTTTTTTCTGGAATATTTATTGTTTCTGGGACAAATTTTCTTCAAACTTTTGTTCAATGATTAAAACGCTTAACTCCCTCTCCCTTCCCCCTAACCAGAGTACGAAAGTGATCAAAATATAGAAGGATGAAAGATCCAATTATGCCAGCTTGATCAAGAACAAAGGCAGTCTTTAGAAATAGGACCCCTCAACTACCACACATAGGTTGTTGATTTGCATGATACATTTGCAATTAGTGAATGGCCCAAAACTGCGCCGGGAATTGTAAGGTATATGTATTTATTTGTTTTGCTTTGTCTAAAGATCATGTGGGCACGACCTATACTTTATTGCTCTTCACCCTTTCGTGACGTGTGGGAGCTGCAAAGGGACCCCTTAAGTCCAAAGATGTGATGGAGAAGAGTTGTGAGGAGAATGTGTTAAAAAAAACTGGTGAAGAATCAAATCAGAGTGTTTGGTAGTGTAACTTTAAAGGAACTTCTGTTTACTGTTTCTATAGTTTTGGATTAAGAAAAAACTATTAGATTAGTTTTTTTAGCTTAGATTTAGATCTAAGCTACAAGACCAGCTTTACATATGATAAAAATATTTTGCCTTTTGAGGTCCTAAGTTATCCACCACGTTATTTGTTACAGATCATGAAATGTCCAGCTTTCATTGAGGCAAGATCCAAAATTTATACCCAAGTCAAACCCTAAAAAAACCATTTTACTTGTCGCCATGTTCTCCCTTTCGAATAAGGAGGGCTAGAGGAGCCTCTCAAGTAGTGGCGGGATGATGAAATTTCTGTCTGAGTTTTAGAGTTAACCTGAACCCTATGATCTACTAGATGTGCACATACAAAATATCAACCATGCCATTCACCTCGCGAGGCGAGCTTCAATGGCCTCGTGGCCGCCTTGCTTGTCCCGGATACTATTAAGGGGCTGCTCAGCCACCTCTCAGGTTGTCGCAACCCTCCTTTATGTGACCTCTGGACATAGTGTGATTGGACGAAAATTGAGGGTGTATTTGAGAATTCAAATTAAGAAATTCAATAAATTTATGCAAAGAGTCATAATTTTTCTTAAAAATTTTGAAATCTTGTTATTTGATGGTCTTCTTGGGGTACCAAATCTTCAGGATTTTGCAATAAGTTTTATAAATGCATATTTTCCTGGTTATTACCATCTTATTATGGCCATGATAATCGCAGACTATAAGCCACTTTCAAGGCTGGTAAATTACAATTCTGGCCCTTTCACATTGTGTGTACTGTGTTGCAGTGCCACCGACATTTTCCCTTTTTGACAAATGAAAAATTACAAAGAGAACCAGATTCTTTTACCAAAATGCATTGGAATCCCTTTTTTTTAAAAAAAAAACACGAGAAATAATAATTGAAAAGCGGATTTACGCTCGTAATATGCCATCAAATTCTTTTTTACTTTAAAATAGAAGATCAAATAAAGCGGATTTACACTTGTGGCCAGACTCTGACACTTGAATTGAGAAACTGATGGGGGTCATTATGGTCAATCAGTGAACAAGCCAAAAACTCTGTTTGGCTTTGGCACACTCCCGAAGAAAAATACAATCATATAAATACGGTAGATCCTCGTCTCCAATTCTTCACCCCCCTCGGATCTCTGTTGCTGCTCAATCTCTTCCTCAAAGAGAAACCCATCTCTCAATCCTAGTGTATCTATCTCTTCTTGCGCTGAAGGTCAGTTAGATCCGTACGTACTTTTCAACCTTATTATTCTTTTGTTTTGTTACCTTTGTTGTTTCGGAATTCTTTAGATTCAGTCTGCTGCAACCATGTTAAATTTCGTTTCTTTCGTATCTAATTTCTAAATGTTCATTAAAACCCAAAACCTACGTAAAATGTGCGTTTCTTTTTGGTCTTCTCGTTCATTTCCCAGTCTGGATTGTGCAGATCTGACAAAATCCAACGGGAATCGTTCGAGAATGGGGGATTTCAATCGATTTGGGATCTGGGTATTGACCATTTGCCTGGTTTTCCAGTCCGGGTATGGGTTTTATCTTCCGGGTAGTTACCCTCACAAATACGGGGTCGGTGACCCGTTGTCGGTGAAAGTGAATTCTCTCACTTCCATCGATACCGAAATGCCCTTTAGCTATTACAGTTTGCCATTCTGTCAGCCAAAAGAGGGTGTCAAGGATAGCGCCGAGAATCTTGGCGAGCTCCTAATGGGGGATCGGATTGAAAACTCTCCGTATCGGTTTAAGATGTACACTAATGAGTCTCGGATCTTTTTGTGCAAGTCAGATCCGTTATCGGGTACCAAGTTTACCATGCTAAAGGAAAGAATTGATGAGATGTATCAGGTTAATTTGATTCTTGATAATCTGCCTGCTATTCGGTATACAAAGAAGGAGGGTTTTGTTTTGCGCTGGACAGGGTACCCTATTGGGGTTAAGCTTCAGGGTGTGTATTACATATTTAACCATCTGAAGTTTACTGTGCTTGTTCATAAGTATGAAGAAACTAACGTGGCACGCGTGATGGGGACTGGGGACGCGGCTGAGGTGATCCCGACAACTGGGAAGGGGGGATCGGATGTGCCTGGGTACATGGTTGTTGGATTTGAGGTGGTACCTTGCAGTGTTGTGCATAACATTGAGTCGGTGAAGAATTTGAATATGTATGACAAGTACCCGAATGAGCTGAAGTGTGAAGCCAATTCTGTAGCTATGCCAATCAAGGAAGGGCAGCCAATTGTCTTCACCTATGAGGTTAAATTTAAGGAGAGCGACATCAAGTGGCCATCGCGATGGGATGCTTATTTGAAGATGGAGGGGTCAAAAGTCCATTGGTTCTCGATTTTGAATTCTCTAATGGTGATTACTTTCCTTGCTGGTATTGTGCTCGTCATTTTCCTGAGGACAGTTAGGCGGGATCTGACCCGTTATGAAGAGCTTGACAAGGAGGCACAAGCACAGATGAATGAGGAATTATCTGGTTGGAAACTTGTAGTGGGGGATGTTTTCCGTGCTCCAACCAATCCTGCACTTTTGTGTATCATGGTTGGAGATGGGGTTCAGATTCTTGGAATGGCTGTTGTGACGATATTGTTTGCATCTCTTGGATTCATGTCGCCTGCTTCTCGTGGGACGCTTGTTTCAGGTATGCTATTTTTCTACATGATACTTGGTATTGCAGCAGGTTATGTTGCTGTTCGTCTCTGGAGGACAATTGGGTGTGGTGATCACAAAGGATGGGTTTCAGTCTCATGGAAGGTTGCTTGTTTCTTCCCTGGTATTGCCTTTTTGATCCTCTCCATTTTGAATTTCCTTTTGTGGGGAAGTCACAGCACCGGGGCCATACCATTTTCTCTTTACGTTATTCTGCTTCTTCTCTGGTTCTGCATCTCGGTTCCCCTTACCTTAGTTGGTGGATATTTTGGGGCAAGGGCCCCTCATATTGAATACCCTGTTCGAACAAACCAGATTCCTCGGGAAATACCAGCTCAGAAGTACCCATCTTGGCTGCTTGTTCTTGGTGCTGGCACCCTCCCTTTCGGTACCCTTTTCATTGAGCTCTTCTTTATCATGTCTAGCATCTGGATGGGTCATGTATACTATGTCTTTGGGTTCCTCTTTATCGTGCTTGTCCTCCTTGTTGTGGTTTGTGCCGAAGTATCTTTGGTTTTTACCTACATGCATCTATGCGTGGAGGACTGGAAATGGTGGTGGAAGTCATTCTTTGCTTCTGGTTCGGTCGCCATTTACATCTTCTTGTACTCCATAAACTATCTCGTGTTCGATCTAAAGAGTTTGAGTGGACCTGTCTCGGCCACTCTTTACTTGGGATATTCACTCTTCATGGTTCTAGCAATCATGCTGGCCACAGGCACAGTTGGGTTCCTTTCATCTTTCTGGTTTGTGCATTACTTGTTCTCTTCGGTGAAGCTTGATTGAACAACTCTCTCTAGAGGAAGCCACTTTGAAGGGCATTGGCGGTCATCCAAGGGACAAACACTGTGACCCTGAAAAGATGTTCAATGGTGTTTACTTTGCACTTTGCAGCAGTTTACTTCGCTAGGGAACTTAGGGAAAATGTAATAACTAAAATTTGTCCAGTTTTGCTTAATTCTTTATTAGATGGTAATCATGGCATGACAGTAGCAAAAGTTCATTTGCATATATTGTTGAGGTTAGTTGGTATGGGACCTTAAGATGAAATTTTGACGAATCGGTCTGTTTGGGTTGAAACTAAAGGCACAACAGTTATATGCTGTTTATTATCCGTGTAACTCTGCACAATGTTCACTGATTTTGTTTTGCTTAGGCCTCTCGCTCTCTCTCTTTACATGTATTTCTTTTGGGTGGTTTTGAGATTCGTCCCAACCTGATTGGGTTATCCATTGGGTTCTTCGTATACTCATTCAGCAAGCTCACTTGTTAGCTCAGGCTGTGATGCTCGTGCTCATGTGTCGGGCTACAAGGATTCTAATTGTATTCCTCTTCGTATCTTAGCTTAAAGGACGCTCAAACGAGTGGCTAATAAATAATCAAACTCGCCAATATTACGAGGGTGTTTTCGCTGCTTAAGAAGCCCAAGTCGAGTTCGGCCTGTGGTTGAGTGAGCCATGCCCATTCAGAAAAAAAATAAAATATATGACTGCAGCTTGTAAGATGCGAAAGTCCAATTCCCTTGCTTGCCATGTTGCTCAAGTTTTGCATGCCCGTGGGAAAGATTATCTTGGAAGGGGATCCACTTCAGTTGTGTATTGTTTGCTGAATATATGTGTACTGATGTGTATGGAATCTTCAGCCCACCCGGCGGGCTCAGCCCAACCTAGCTAAAGAAGGTCCAGTGGGAAAAAAGTTCATGTTAGGAAAAATCATGGGCCACGGCTTACCAGAAAGGCCCCAAGCTCAAAAGGTTTCAAAATCTAAAAAGGTGTGGTAGTTGAAAATAGGGATGTGCATAACCGGTGCCGGTGTCGGTGGCGGTTATGGCCTCGATCGACTCCGTTATGGGCGGTTCTCCAAAAACGAGAACCGTCCCCACCACTGTAAGGGGAACAACCGTCACCTAACGGTGGCGGATTTGGCGGTGACGGTGGGTGGTAACCGCCACAATCACCGAAAATTCAAAAAATTTCGGGAAAAAAATTACAAACCACACAATTCGAAACAAAATTGAACCAAACCGCAAAAATCAAACCAAATAGCAGATTCCAAGCCAAACCAAACCAAATCGTAGATTCCAAATCGCAAGAAACTAGAAATTTTTTCCAAAAATACAACAAAATAATCAATACTATATTATCAAATCGCAATGAAAGGGGGGGGAGAGAGAGAGCGAGAGTTGCAGAGGCGGGCGAAGCAGCGGCTTCGCTGAGCGGTTGAGAGAAGAAGAAACGGGCGTCGGGCGAAGCGGCGGCTAAGAGAAGAAGAACCGGGCAAAGAGGGAGAGGGGAGGGGGAGTGAGAAGAAGAAATGACGGGGAGGGGAGAGACGTAGGGTTAAGAAGGAAAACTTGAAATGACGTCGTTTCTCATTAATAAGAAACGACGTAGTTTCATATATATGTAAAAAAACACGGTGAAAGCGGTGAAACGCCCAGCGGGAGCGGTTTCACCGTTACCGGCAAAAGCCCCGTTATTTGAGGATTTTGCTCACCGGCACCGGTGCACGGTACACGGTGCTGATTAACCTGCCTACCGCTGGTACTGGTGCACAACCTTAGTGGAAAGGGTCAGCAAAAACTTCGTCTGTGAGATAATTTTCATTAGTCGAAAAGAACCTCTGTCTTCAAGGAAACCTTTCCCATCGAGTCTCATCCGCACGGAGCCTCGACACACAAGGATGCCCCTATCCCGAGTCCTCCCAACCACTCAGAGCCTTCGCATGGGACCTTTCCTCCTGCAAATGCAAGGAAATGTCGTGTGCATGAACCTTTCTCCACCTGTGTCTAGCCAGTTCCAAAAGGGGTTTCGTATATGACAAGGGAGGGCATGATACATCTTTTCCACCACTACCGTTTGAGAAAGGATTCGGTCACAAGAAGCGATATTCAAATACGCGGTTCAGATTTTAAGAAACAGATCTAACGGATAGGATTTAGACACATCATTCAATGAAGAGAGACAAAAATGACTCGACTTTTGTTCGGCTTTGGCTCTTTTTTTTTACAACCCATTTTTAGCCGACTTCTCCAACAAGCCTTTTCTTCCCCCAATTCTTCTTCCCCAGTTTTTTTACGAAGCATTTTTAGCCTTCGCCATCAAGCTTGTCTGTAATTTTATCCACCATCGCCTCTCATTCAGCCTCTCTCACATTCAATATTTCATCACTTCTCCGTCGTTCCTTCTTTAAAGGCACAACAAGTTATTTCTCCTTTCTTAACTATTCTTTGCTACACACGAATGTTTTGACTGTATAATACCCATTTTCTTTACTCTTGAGCCCACTATGCCTACGGATACTAAATCCAACGCTAATTGCATAACGGTTGTACCAATCGTAGGCATGCTCGTCGTCTCTAAACTCTAAGCTCCAAATATTTAGAGTCTTCCCATTGTCTGCCTTAACCATTTCACCTACACAGTCCAACCATTAAAATGAAATAAATAAAGATTATTTGAATCTGTCCGAAGATAGGCCAAAAAAATTAACGAACCTTTCGAGTTTGAGGCACTACTACACCCCGCCTATTCATATTCAGGTTAATGCTCTGTATCTCTGCCATTTATCAACCTGATAACTTCAATAACCCAAGTTAGTAAAAGAGCTAAAATCGCTACAAACAAAAAACAAATCACATGGTGCCAGCAGTTAGGTGAATGATACATGCTTATCACGTTACTGAAACAATTAAAGTACTGGGAGTCAATAACCCAAGTTAGTAAAAGAGCCAAAATTGCTACAAATGAAAAAAAAATAATAGTCACATGGTGCAACAGTTAGGTGCATTACAAGCTTATCACGTTACTGAAACAATCAAAGTACTGGGAGTGACTGAGACCATTCCACTTTTGTTCTCTGGCTAAAACCGCCCTATAATTTTCCTGATGCGGTTCGAGAAAAAGAGTACACAAGTCAACATAGAGGAAAAAAAGAAAGTCATCGATAAACAGAGTCTGAATCTAAGTAGTGTTGTTTCTCCATTTATACAAAGTCTAAAGGTCCTAAAAAACCTTGTCTGTTTTCGACATCTACTTTTTTTTGCTTGTTTTTTTCTCTTACCAGCACCCTCCCCATTCGATGACCCTATTGTAGGACCAGATAAAAGCAATGACTTTACACAATCAAATGGGGCCGGGTGGAAAACAGGGAAAATGGGGGAGGGGGGCCAGGAGGAAAAAAGGCTTCGTTTTGTTATTTAGGGACAAAAAATGCGTTTAACTAGGGGGAGAGGGGACCAGCAAGTGAATTTGTCATTTTGCAACATGCCAACAGAGTTTAAGGATGCTGCCACTCAACCAAGGTTCATATAAGTCTTTTGGCATTTAATTTTACAGATTAGTCTATATGGAAGAATCAGACTGTAGTCCTTGAGATGCTCAAACGAGTGTTGCACTTTATTACATAATAAGAAGTTACAAAAAGTAGCATGATTTTAGATCCATACCAATAAGTTACCCAGAGGCATGTGCGTTCTGCAAGACGAAATGCTTAAATTCTGCAAGATGAAGGAAGCTGTTCTGCAAGAGAGGTACATGGAAGATGGAGAAAAACATGGGGGATAGGGAAGCATGTTCTTGAAGCCAAAGGAATGTTCGAAAAAATCTAATTTTAAGCCAGAGCTGAGCAAGCCTCAAAAGTGGGTTGTTATAAAAATTAGCCAAAGCCAAACAAAAGTCGAGTCATTTCCGTCAATCCTCATTAATTGATTTGTCGAACTTTAGACCGTTAGATATGTTTCTTAAAATCTGAACCGAGTATTTGAAGCTCTTAGAATATGGCTTCTTATGACCGAATCATTTCCCCCTCTTTTATTCCAACACCGTCTTTTATCGAGATGGGTAATGTGCCAGAAATGACCTTTCTCTTTGTCAAATCTTGAATGGACTCAGGTATGCCACTCGACCCTTATAATCCTAGAACACACCTGGCTGTTTTCCCTGCTTAAGCAGCCTAAGTCGAGTTCGGCCTGTGATTTGTGTACCATGCCCAGGCAGTGGGTTTTGGTTTCACAAATACCAAGCCTGGAGGGAACGCTTAATTAGGAATTGGACTCACGCGTCTTACAAGCTGCAGATTGTGGATCCCTCCTAAGAGGGAATTACCTAATGGATCCTAACAAGTCATTGGATGGATGACAATACATTAATGAATCCATTTAATGGTCTATATCCCATCTAATTTTTTTTTTCATTTTGCATTTTTTTGGATGTTTTAATATAGACCATTGGCTTGATTCATTAATGTGTTGTCATCCATCCAATGACCTGTTAGGACCCATTAGGTAATTTCCTCTTAGGAGGGAATCCTTTCCCGCAGACTGCGTCATATTTGATTCTCTTTGGTATTACAGAAACCAGGCAGTTAATCAGGGCATTGAGTCTTAACCGTTAGTTATGATCCAGTCGAAGAATAGGAGACTTTTAAAGCACATTGTCATGCAGCTGAGACAAACAAGTTCTGGGCAGTGGGCACCAGATCATGGACTCCCCTCCTCCCTTGGATGCGTGGGAACCTTAACTTTGATGCTGCTTGTCGACAGAAAATCTCTTATATATATGGCCGTTGTTTTACCTTGATCAGCCTATTCTTCCATGTCTTTCATGTTCAACAGCGTTTTCAGTTTTAACTATGGAAGTGCTGAGAATAATAAAGCCAAAATCAAAAACTATGGAAGTGGGGAAACATTATCAGCAGTTGCTTCTCTTTATCCCTTTTCCAGGTGCGAACTAAAATTCAGTGAATCTTTATCTTGAGGAGCAGAACTATGTGGTATTGTGTTAGCACGTTGTCAATTATTTAATACTGTTTTTCTTAAGTAAAAGGGTGGAAATAGATGATTGTAGAACGTCTAAATTGAACCGTAACTATAACTACCTATTTGGAAATGAAGAAAAAACACCGCATACCCATTTGTGACTATTGTTTTTATCAATTGAAACAATGACACCTACTTTGGTTGATTTTTCTCCATCAATTTATAGGGGTCTAATAATCTTAATTGTTAAATACAACCTTAACAGTCGGGCTACCCAACTAGAAATCTGGTCCGTATAAAAAATTCATTCAAATCTTTTCTTCAATTTTTCATCAATTTTAATACTTTAAAATTTTAATCTATACATTGAAACACAACTTTAGAGACTCACGTGCCTGCTGTTGGATCCCAGGAATATTGTTAGGGCTGTAGGATCCTTCCTGGTAGATGCCGCCACTTCTCCTCTGGTGCCTATTGACGCGTCAAGAATCCATCCCTATTTGGCCCAAGTTGCCGTATTTTTCCATTTTCATTCAAGTGGGTGTTGGACTTTTACATGTGCGATGAATGGGACTTTGATTTATTTTAGGTAAGGAAAATAGTGGTCTTTAATATGGTTGAACTTTCATCATTTTTTAACATTTGTTTTTCTGAAAAAGCGACTGCTTGATAAGGTTTTTTCTCCTAATTTATGGGCCTTTTAGTGCCTTGGAACTTTGGTTTCAAGAGTCTTTTATGTCATCACTCATCAGACTTTTTCCAAGGAGTTTTGGAATTCAAAGATTTTGTAGTGATACTTTGACACAACGTCATGCCATCGTCATCATGATCAATAGAAAATATTTATTCTTCTTGTTTGAGAAGAAAAAAAAAAACTTTTTCTAAAGCCTTCTTCCTGACTGGTCTTCAACAAGTTTGTCCCAGAACAGTTTGGCTTGAAAAGGGTGCTAATCCATCAATCCTATCTAAAACGGGTGTGGGGCAAAGTTTTAGAGCCATACTTGAACCATAACATTTTGATTGGACCAGTTCTGATACCTCTGAAAGCCTATCATCGAGAAAACAAGAATAACGCGGGCAGAATCAGTGGCCTACCATCGTCTAGTGTCAGCCACTTCCAAGCTGTCCCGTTTTATTGACAGCCTCCCAATTCTCCGGCTCTTCAAATGCCTTTGCACTGAAAAGCAACTCTCCTCTCTCCCTCTAAGCAACGATGTTACCCACCACCACACTCTCTTCCATTCACTCCGCCAATGCCACTCCCACTCACTCTCTTTCTCCTCTCTCCACTCCCTCTATTTCCTCTTCTTCTGCTTCTTCTTCTTCCTCTCTTTCTCTTCTACCATCTTCTCCTAACCGACGTCGTCGTCTCCGCTCGTTTTGCATCTTCCATGGCACCCCTTCGTGGATAAATCCACGACCAAAAGTTGGTTTTTTTTTTTCTCCTCCTTAGTCGTATAGAGTGATTTGTTTCTCCCAGTCCCGGAGATGTTTCTATTCTCACAATATGTTTGTTTGCTAGGGACTGAAGGTGAATTGCTCAGTAGGGAGTGAGCCTTTGAAGGTGATGATATCGGGTGCGCCAGCATCGGGCAAAGGGACTCAGTGCGAGTTGATTGTCCAGAAGGTATCCATATTAGAGTTTATACATGATTTGATAATCGCAATTCGAACTTGTTGTACTAAACATTAGATTGCTTCTAGTGTAATTAGTTATTAAAAGCAATACGATCAAGTTGGTTCCTTGAAGAGTCCTCTTTACTAGAATTTGTATGAATTTACCAAATGTGCTTAATGTATTATGAGGGTACCTGGTGTGAATGTGTTTGTGCATACAATAAGTATAGCGTATTACAAGTGCGCCTATGTGTGTGTGTAAGTGTTTTAGTCCCATACTGATAGGTTTGGATTCTGGAGCTTCTCATTGATATTCGGCATGTTCTCTTATCCATATTGTCATGCTGGTCTTATTGTCTTTCTTTCAAATTAAAAGGGCTACTTGTGAGCAATTATCGACTTGAGAAAGCAAAATTAAAGGTGCCTGCATATATCTAGCCTCAATTAACAACCTTAGACGTGAATTCAGTCTCACAGTGGATGGTTGTGCTCTTGGATTTTTATTTCCTCTCTGGAGAGGTTTGCTTCTATGATGACAGACTGGCAATTGTAGATGGTGACCATTTAATCTTCAATACTGTGGATGCCTGAGTACCTCTCGCGAGATACAGGGTAGGCAGAAATTCATTGCATCTGAATTGAACTTCTTAATGAAGAGTGTCTGAAGAAAGATTGGGAAACATGTTACTGAATGTTTGCAGCGATTTTCAGCATCGCTTAAACTTCAATTGAAAAAAGTAGCAGCTTATTTTTTATACGACAGGAGTTCTAAGGGCTATATTCAATTTGAGATTCGAAGGCCTAATAAGAGATATGAAAATGAGTTTCCCTTTTGGTCATGTTAATTTTAGTTACCTATTCTTGAGAATCTTGGCAAATCACTATGAAGTGGGGCATGGGCTTCAATATCTGCATGTAATCTTTTGTTTTGTTTACTCATCATTTCCTCTTTTCTCTCGGTTCTTCAGTTTGGATTGGTGCACATATCAACTGGGGATCTTTTAAGAGCTGAAGTATCTACTGGGACAGAAATTGGAAATAAAGCAAAAGAATTCATGAATGCTGGCCGTCTAGTTCCAGATGAAATCGTGACAGCTGTACCGAAATTTAGTAACTCAACTTTTCGCTTTTTCTTTTTTCTTTCTCATATAATTTAAGATCTTAATTTTTTTGTTTTGTAGATGGTCACAACACGATTATCATGTGAAGATGCAATAGAAAAAGGGTGGCTTCTAGATGGGTATCCACGGAGTTTTTCCCAAGCACAAAGTCTGGAAAAACTGAAGATCAGGCCTGCTATATATATCGTATTGGATGTATGTACATCTCATGTTCACCAAATTTTACTAAACTATTGTTGGTCGTCTACTTTTACTTTCCTTACCTGCCATCAACTTCGTAAAGTTAACTTTTGTATTGATGATAGAATTTCATATTGTCCAAAATGCTTGAAAGCTTCGACAGAGAAGCTTGCTAAACCTGTCACATTTACAAAGTAGCTTGTTTTAGTAAGGCTCTACTGCACTTTGACCAGGAAAAGAGATTGTTCAGATAGAATAATCTTGCTGCTTTTTGTCTTCACTTTTTTCTATTATATATTGATCTTGTGCATCTGATAGACCCATTGCCTGGATTTTCAATTTAATTCTTGTTTATGTTCTATATGCGGTATAATGTGATATTGATGACCAATGTGTTATAAATACTCAGGTTCCTGATGAAATTCTAATCGACAGATGCATTGGTAGAAGGCTTGACCCAGTAACAGGGAAGATTTACCATCTGAAAAATTTCCCTCCAGAGACTGAGGAAATTAATGCTAGACTCATTATCCGTCCTGATGATACTGAGGAAAAAGTGTGGTTCTGACCGACATTTCCATCTCTTGTTTTCTCTGTCACCTGTCCACTATGATTACCTTTAGATGATTGTATCTAATCTGTAATTTTTTTGAAATTAGCATATTTTTTCTCTATATAACATCATTCACTATGAGGTTCTTTGTCTAGAACCTTACTTGCGTTTTCTTTTGTGTTTTAGGTAAAGTCTCGTCTACAAATATACAACCAAAATGCAGAAGCAATCTCATCCACATACTCGAACATAATGAATAAGGTATCCACAGATATTTCTTTTGCCCTCTATTTATAGGACCCTATGTCATTGATCTTCATATGAGGTATTATTTCTTGCGAATACAGATAAATGGAAATCGTCCAAAAGAAGAAGTTTTCAAAGAAATACAATATTTGCTGTTGCAAGTGCAGGAAGATAGAATGAAGGTGACAAAAGCAGGCAAGTATTTCAGCATTAAAGTGGTAGTTGAATGGATAGAAGTTCATCCTTTACAGTTTCCTTAGTTATGTACTGGTGATTCGATCACCAGTTACAAGATAATGTTCTTTAAATGATTTATCGTATTTATATGCAAGTTCTTTAACTAGAAACCATGGATCTTACCATCTTGCTGTTCATGTTCAAGTCTTATACTGCAAGTAGGGCTTAGTGCTTTAGGCCCGGTGGATTTGGACACAACAAGGTGGGAGGAAGGCAAGTCACCTTAGTGCTCAAGAAGTTAGCTGCCTTTGTTAAGCGTTGAACAAAATTCCTTTCATTTCCTTCCTCTTTCTGTGATACAAACAGAGGGTTGCTGTGAATATACAGAGATATTTTGCATCTTCTCGCAGTCTGCTTTATAGGCAGTGGTGGAGCCCCCCCCCCCCCAACCCCCTTTGCTCATATGTCAATTTTTGACAAAATATATCCTTGGCCCCCCCAAAAGTTTGAAAATTTTCCCCTAAAACCTTTTTTTGGCCTCCTAATGAAATAAAAATGTTTGGCCTTGCATATTTAATAATAATCTATTATTTTTAGTTTGGACAGATTTGTAAAACACCATTAATAGGACTAAAAAAATTCGATATTTAACTTAAATCTTCAAAAATCTAGAATTTTTATTTAAAAAATCCAACTTTTGAATCATAAGAAGTTCTGAATGTTAAGAATATATTTGTTTTAAAAATAGTGAATATGAATATTTTCTACTCCATTTCGTATCTTCAAATGCTTTATTGTTTATATCTACTTTTTATTATATCTGTTGGAATCTTTACAACATACTCAATATACTAGTTGAAGAAATAAAATCGTTATTTATAAATTACGATCTTTAACTAATATAAACGCATGCTATGTATTCTTAAGTCAAGAAAACTCATTGAAAATATTTTTCATGATCTAAGTTGAGTTTACACAAACTTTTTCATATTTTATATATAGCAAAGCATATAATATAAAAATAAAAAATAATATAATATAATATTCTTTTGCCCCTCCCTCCCCCTCCCAACGATAAATTCCAAGCTCCGACACTGTTTATAGGCATGTATCCTTTGACTGTGTTATTGCCCTTGATTTGGTAGCTTTCTTTGTCTAAAAATGCATCTATGAAACTCCTATAGCCTTGTGCATGGGAGTTTAATGGTGTCACCAAGAAGTTGAAGAGTCCATTATGGGACTTGACCTTTGAGTAAACCCAGGGAATAAAGAAGTAAATCCATTTTGGTCATTTTTTCTTAAAGGTGATTATGAACTTTGTAGCTTTGTGATTGTTTCTACAGATAGAGCATTGAGTTTGTTGCCCTCTAGAGTGTTGAGAGGTTAACATTCTTCTGTGAACCTGCCCTATTATGTGGGCCACCACTAGGTCGCAGGTCTGGCAAGTCTGCTTGATAGGAGAAAGATGATTGTCTACTTAGTTGTTCCTTCTTTCAGTTGTCTTGCTTTGTTCTCTTTGCCAGCGTGTGGCTCGACTTTTGATTTTCTATTGAGTTTACTCATGCTATAATTGTCTTGTTTACATTTCTGTGCATTGAAGAATTTTATGAAAACCGGTGTGATGTTCAAACATTCCCATCTATTTTGACATTTAAAAGGGAAGTTCCCTTATATCTTCAGTAGTTGATGCTGAGAGGAACTTTGACCTGATCCGTGAACATAATTGACTTTATCAGTTCTGACGATGTAACAGTAACTGAAGGTTCTTTGGTTTTATCACCTCCTGTTTAATTCTCTGTACCAGTGAATACAATTCCAGAAAGTAAGAACCTGAAGAATCTGGCAGCTGCAAGCGAGGTATGTTATGTACAATGTAAAACTTAATGATGTTTGTTTTCTGTATTAAAAGTTTCACTTTCACATAAAAGCTTCATAAAATAATCTCTGTTGTATTTCTTTTCTTATTTTAATTCAGCCTTTTACAGGATAACTGGAGAGGGATTCCTACTAGATTGAATAACATTCCTCACTCAAGGGAGATTAGGAAGTATTTTTATACTGATGTGCTAGAAGCGACACAAAGAGCCATTAATGATGGAAGAACTCGACTCAAGGTTTGATTGTGGCTTTATGTCCTTTTGCTCGGATAATAACTTATTATGATAGATCTTATTTTCCAAAACAAGAAGTTTTTGTTTTGACTGATAATCTTGTCCCTTTTTTGTGCTTATTTCTATGGATTAGGGTATACATCTGTGACTACTTAAATCAGTTTGATCCATACAATATTTTTTGTGGACTTAGTTTTACAAAGGTGTTCAGCATGATGTGCATCAAGTTCAGAGAAAATCATGGGGTTATAGACCAGTCACCATGATACCGTGTGAAATATATAGCTAACTGCTAGAAAAAGGGGTGGAGAGATATCCTAAGTAGTCTACACTAAGTAGTTGATTTGGTCCCATTTCTAAACACTAATGCCTCCCTAAATGATTTGAATTAACGTCGGGTAATTTCTTGTTTAAAATTGGCAGGTGGAGATTAATATTCCGGAGCTTAACCCAGAAATGGTAAGGGACTTTTCCTTTATTTACCAAGTGACTGTTTGGATTTAACAAGATCTTATGATGCACAGGATGTTTATCGAATAGGTACTTTAATGGAACTTGCCCGAGTTCTTGCTCTTTCATTTGCGAATGATGGAAAACGTGTCAAGGTGCCTTTTTCCCCCTCTATGGATTTGACATTAGTATACTACAAAGTGAGCATTGCTTTTATTCAGTTCTCTAAAGCTTTCAGGTGTGTGTGCAAGGATCTATGGGGGAAGGTGCACGAGCTGGAATGCCATTGCAGCTTGCTGGTACTCGACAAATCCTAGAGTTTATGGATTGGGGTGATTATGATGCTCTGGGGACGTTTGTCAAGATTGGTTCTGTAGGTATAAAACTGAACAGAAAATCATGTGTGGTTTATGACTTCAGCTTGTGATTTTGTCATCTCATCTTTGGGATATTACATCTGTAGATATTCATATTCTAGAATCTCTGATAGGTATCCTGGGAAAATAGTTATGATAAAACTTGAAGTATGATGCTAAATAGCAGTGGTAGTATGGTTCTTGCTATTGATGTGAAGGTGGACTTGTCCACATGGCACTTCATCTCTATCTAGTTGTATGGCTACTTGACGGGTAATAAAATACATCATGTTCTTTACATTCAAATGTGCTCAGCACAAGTTCTGCATCTTGTTCTCATAACCCAACTTCTAATTGGAAAGAATATGTTCTGCTTCTTATTGTCATAACCCAATTTCTAATTGGAAATACTTTTTAATTCAGTTTCAGTACATGCAAATAATCTAGAATGCATAATTGCTATTACTCCTACTTTGTATCAAATTATTCGATCTACTAAATCATCATAGTCTACCCCAGTTGTGTACACTTTATCCATTTCAGTGAACAATACACTAATTGATGCGATTGTACTGAATAAACCAGGGTGAAAAAGTATGCAGTGATAGTGCTTATATGAAGAAATATTCTACAAATCCGATCCACCCCTCTTTCAATACTATTGTTCATGAAAACTGTATGAATTATGGTTTTATTGGTATGCACAACTATTTAGTATAGTTAGCGAATTTTCATTATGTCTTATTCCTAGTGTTGTCAATTGCAATTGTAGGTGCCAAAGAGGTTGATGAGCAAGATGACATATTTGTTTTGGTAGCTCCTCAGAATGCTGTTGGCAATTGTATTATTGATGTAAGGAACTTGAGAGCAAATCTTCTTGCTAAATTTGGAAGATTGCGTCCATGTAACATGCTTCATATTTACTGTTCTGCATTTATTAGCCTTGAGGTTTGATTTGCAGGACCTAAAAGCGATGACTGATGCTGCTGGGAACCGGCCTGTTATTCTTATCAATCCTAAGCTCAAGGTTTGGTTTCTTTCAGTACTTCAGTTGATATCACTTTCAGGTAATAGTTGTCTTATAACATGTGATCACTCTGTCCTGCATCAGCTGATATATATAGGATTTGTCTGTAAATTTCATAGCCTACAACCAACTAATTTGAAGAATTTTCTGCATACCGTCGTTTATTTTTGTGACTGATATATATATATATATATATATATGTATATGGATGTCCACAAATTCAGGATTTACCTGCTTCAAGTGGTATCATGCAAGTAAGTATTAACACTGCTAGTTGACATATTTATATTAGTATAATACCTTCAACTTACACCTTTTTTTTTTCTCTTATAGACAATGGGTCGGGACAAGAGATTGGAGTATGCTGCATCATTCGAGATTTGCTATTTCTTTCGGCTTCTCTATTATTTAGGAACGCAGTATCCAATTATGGGTGCGCTTAGGTATAGATATTGCAACTTTAACACTTTCATAAGTTGGCCAAATTTTTTGTCATCTTTATTGTCTTAGGTTTAACTCGTTCATGAGACACTGCTATGAACAATGCTCTGAAGTATGCCCACCACATGGTTTCAGGATGTCTTTCCCCTATCGTTATGAATTGTATAAGAGGGTGGATGAACCATCTGGCAAGGAGAAGTACGTCATCTTGTCTACATTTCCTGAAAGGCCAAGCGGTGAGGAGATTAATGATGCCTTCCTAGGAAAACCAAGGTAACTGCCATTTAATTTCCATGTACTATTAGTTTTAGCATCATTTCTGTTAGCTTTGTTTTTCTTCTTGCTGTCAACTTTCAAAAAATCATATCCTGATTGAACCTATTCATTTCATTAACAAATGCAGAGGTGAAACCAAGAAAGCCTCAGGAATTTGGTAAGAAAATCCATCTTCATAAAATTCTGGTTCTTATACTGCCTAATTTATTATTGATCTATCCTTTACTTGTTGTAGGGGCTTCTTGAGTGGTATATTTGCGTAGAAAGGTGCTGGTATATATTAGTTGGTTAGACGCAAGTTTCAACGATGGATTCCAATGAGTAATTATTGAGTTACACATCATCTGATTCTTGCAAAATCTAGCTGTATATTTGGTTGTTGCAAACGTGATCGTGTTGCTAGAAGCTTATTACATGTTCTTTTGTCCTTGTCATGGAGGAGTAGAAAAGTTCTTTCTGAAGTATGCTTGGTACTTTGAAAATGTGTTTTCAAAAGGAAATTTGCATGAATAAGACTTCTCTACTGGTTCTTGGAAATATAAGTTAATGAATTTCAAAACGCTCTCTGGAGATCAACAGCCAGATATTTTCATTAGTTTGCAGGCCTACGATTTTCATCATAGTAATATAATAGTTAAGATAATAAATTGCAAAGAAAAGTATTGGCATATATTATGTTGCATACTTCATTTGATAACTCTAGCCATCTCAGTCCAACTTTTCATTGCCCTATATCAGTTGTATGAGCATTATGGGCTGCGTGATTGCTTTTAAATGCCTGTGTGCCAGCTGAACAGTTTTTTAAAAAGAAAATGGTTGCAAACAGGAGAAGATAAGAGTATTTAACTCTCCTAATCTGCCCAACAAGGTTGTTGAAGGGTATACCATATATTATACAAGTAATGGTGATGATGACGATGTTCTTGGCTTGCAACTAGTAACTATAAAATAACTGAATGAGAGGAAATTCTGAAGCACAGCTTGGAGTCAACTGGTGCCCAGTCAAGGAAGGTTTGCTCCCCATTATTAAGTTTGAGGATAAACAATGCAAATACTCTGGTGTTGTAGGGTGGTTTTGGAATCAAAAACTAAGGTTGTAATTCTAGCTCCAACAATCTCCGATTCTCAAAGATGGTCATGTTCGCTCTCTGTCTCTCAGTTAATTTAAGGCTCTGTTTGTGTCCGTACTGGTTCAAGTATGGTTCTGAAACTTCGCCCCACACCCATTTCAGATATGATTGATTTACATGGATTAGCATTATTTTCAAGCCAAACTGTTCTGGGACAAACTTGTTGGAGACCAGTCAGGAAAGAGGGCTAAAGATTTTTTTTTTTCAAACAAGAAGAATAAATAATTTCTATTGATCATGATGACGATGGCATGTTGTGTCAAAGTATCACTATAAAATCTTTGAATTCCCGAACTCTTAGGAAAAAAGTCTCTGATGACACAAAGACTCTTGAAGCCAAAGTTGCAAGGGCACCAAAAGGCTCATCAAGCAGTCGATTTTTCAGAAAAAGAAATGTTAAAAAATGATGAAAGTTCAACCATGTTAAAGATCACTATTTTCCTTACCTAAAATAAATCAAACTACCTTTTAATTTAACAAATTATCCAATAGGTTGTGTGATTGACAAGTCCCATTCATCGTACATGTAAAAGTCCAAGACCCACTTGAATGAAAATGGAAAATTACAGCAACTTGGGCCAAATATTGATGGATTCTTGACGCGTCAATAGGCACCTGGCGGGCGGCATCTACCAGTAAGAATCCACAGCCCTAACAATATTCCTGGGATCCAACAGCAGGCACGTAACTCGTCCTAAGAACTATAGAACTTGGCTCCACGAGACGCTGTCATGTAATAACATTTTGATTGGACCAGTCCGGTCCTGTCCGGATAGCTCTGTAATTGTTTAAATATTTTACTGAATTGATTCAGCAGTCCAATAATGTTTCAGCAAATTAGACACCTTCAAAAATCTATATATTAAAAAAGAAATGAACAGAAAGAATGAATCGACCCTACTTATTATGACACACACGTAAGAGTAAATGTTAAAGCATTACCCAATAGAGGTAGGCTATCAACCAGCTCATCTCTTAGGTTGTCTGGTTCTACTATTATCTTCTTTATTAAAGCAATGCCGTGGCAGAAATAGCACTCCTTCTGGCTTTCCTTAAGCATCATCTGAGTTATGTATAAAAACAAACGTATCCACCATAATCATTGAAGACCCCTCGCACCAAGTTGCCGCTACAATTCAGAAGTCAGGCGTTTCTTTCTTTTCCCTGATAAGTATAACTCGGCTTTTAGGGGACCTCTCACTCTCTCTCTGGACATAATTTGGAAGAACCGAGAACCGAACATAATTTGCCTCAAATTGTAACCCCAAGTGGTGTAGCATACGAAGCAAGAGATATCTATAGGAGGAGCCAACTTTAAAACTACATATAAAGTATCTTTCTTCTCATCCTCTACCCATTTCTCTGCGGCTCTGCCTCAACCATCCCAAATTTCCCATTTTATTAATCATTGACTTCTCTGGCCTGCAGTGATCCTTGAACCATGGATCTCTAGCATTATTGATTCACAAAAGCCGCTTGGTAGTCCTACGAATTAGCCATTGACTTGCTCCCACAAATAAGGGTACTATATATAGTTAGCAATTAACCATTGCTACGCCATAGGGCTTAGTGGAAAAAGAATCAGATAGGAGACAAGCAAACTCAGCCAAGTCAAGGAGAGCTGCACACGCAAGATGGGGTTACAGCACTGATAATTTGACTTGTATAAAATTCTGAGCCATCACATAAATTTTGTCCTCATCTTATTTGGATAACGTATGTATGGTGTAAGCAAATGCTCAAATTAACTTTCTAGATGGAACCAGCAAAATTGAACGTAATTCTATAAATAAATATTACATACCCCATTTGTTTCTCGAAAACAGATGGAGAACAAGGAACGGGCCTCTAGGGTTTTTCGTACGTTTCTGTTTTGTGTAGTTATCATGATGTCCCTACGTTGAAAATGTCAAGGCAGAAATAAATTATGAAAGCTCAGCTATATTATACATATTCAAGTTAGTCACCGATCAATTGCTTCTTAATTATCTGCCTGTTTTGTAGTTACCAATGCGTTTACAAAAATTAAAAGAATCAAACATTATAATAGGGGATTAGAAAGAGATAGATGCAACAGATGATTCCTACATTATTTAATGTTACCTAATATAAAGTTTTGGGTAGCATAATTTATACAATAAGGTTCACATGTTGTGTCTATCTTTCTTCATTGCATGGTACAATGCAGGCAGAAAATTACAAAGGATCCCTGCAATTTATTATCGGAACTGCATTGTGCAATTTGGAGAGAGATAGACACAACAGAGTGAACCTTATTAGAAGGCCTATGTTGCCAGAATTTTACATGCACAACATTAAATGGTGTGAGGTACACATATTGTGTCTATCTCTCTCTAAATTACATCATACAATTCGAACAGATTATTATAGTAGATTCTAATGGGAGAGGGGGGCCGTGAGGCAGCAGGGGATTACGTTATATATATATATTTTAAAAAACTGTTGTCCCGGTGTACCGAGAATAATATCGAATTTTTTATAAAACTTTAAACCGGTACGGATACCGATAAAGTCGGATACCGACAACCCGGTGCGGATGCCACCAAATTCCTGTGACACTGAACAATCATATTCCTAACAACAGGCACAGTGAATGCCACCGTACCTAATTTCTTATGGAAGATGTTGCAAGTATAATAAATACAAAGACGCTACATACTTGTGATACAAATAATACTGAATTAATGCGTCGTTATTCTTAGTTCTTTCCGAGGTTGAGCTCTGACCCGATAAAGCACTTAAATAAATCTTTTTCTCTGAGATACTTACGTGGGGAGTTGTTTTCTGTTGACTCCAGTGCAAACTTTATAAGAACTGGAGCAGAGTGGCGCTAATTGTCATTCCAAAAGGGTGAAAGAGTTGGCTGTGTTGCCCTTCATTTTGGTGAGCTCTGAGAGGAAGAGAAGGTCTGTGGAGATGGCAGGTGGGTCTTTGGGTCCTGCCGGTGTGGCCAAAGAGAGAGCCCAATACTACCAAGGAAAGGTCACTTGGTATGTGGTCATTGCCTGCTCTGTTGCTGCTGTTGGTGGCTCAATTTTCGGCTATGATATTGGAATTTCAGGTCCTTCAATTTTCTGCATCCTGATAGATTGTTTTAGCTTTTTTCAATGATTACAATGGAGAAGAATCCACCAATTTTTCATGGAAAATCACTTTTTGGTGTCTGGCAATGTCGAATCAAAAAGTGGACAGTGAAAAGTTCAGGTATCACATGAACCTCTTTATTTATTGCATATCCGGAGGGAATAGAATCAGAGATCAAATTGATCGAAACACAGTGAACAAAGTGACATGAAAATCACTAGTCTTTTCAGAGACCGCTTTCTGTAGGGGAAAAAGAGACAGTTTTTTATGCCATTCTTCCAAAACATTTATTCCTATTGAAAAATTGGGATACCTACTACCCACCAAACCTGTTTTCTGTCCTAATATATCTGCAAACATGAGTCTCTATATTCACAGTTTATGTTTTTTTTTCGTTGGAACCGTAGTGTTGAGCACTATTCAGCTGAGAAATTTGTCGACTTGATACTATACACCGGTCTGCTGCATTTGGTGCTGCAAGAAGAATTTGCTCCTAAAATTGTGCCATCTCGTTCTTGTGTTTGTGTTTGCTCTAGTGCATAATTTGCATAGCAGCCTCATCAAAACAAGAAAACAGAGGAGAGAGACTTTCATGTTGCTTCATTTAGGAAATTTCATGAACTAACTAAAAGGTAGATAATATTCTGGTCAAATTGAGAGGACAAAAGTAACAATTGTGGAGACAAGTTTTATTCTCTAGTACTGACAACCATGGTTTATCTTCGACTGAATTTAGGCCATGGGAATCACTGGATTCTTTTAAAAATCAGGAAATATCAATCAACGACTACCTAAAATTATCAGCGACAGGCAAAAAGAAGACCATGGATATTTTATGTTAGTCAGACGATTCACTTGTCACTCCTGTGTCCATGCCTGTGTGAGTCACAGAGCATGTATATATGTATTCTTTTCAATTACTAAATGCTATTTTGTGATTCACAGGTGGAGTAACATCAATGGATCCATTTCTTAAAAAGTTCTTCCATACGGTTTATATAAAGAAGCAGCATGCACATGAAAACAACTACTGCAAGTACAACAACCAAGGGCTTTCAGCATTTACGTCTTCCTTATACCTAGCTGGTTTGGTTGCATCTTTGGTGGCTTCTCCTGTTACAAGGAAGTATGGGCGTCGGGCAAGTATAATCTGTGGTGGGATCTGTTTTCTCGCTGGAGCAACTTTAAATGCTGCTGCTGCTAATATGGCAATGCTTCTTTTGGGTCGAATCATGCTTGGTGTCGGCATTGGGTTTGGAAATCAGGTATCCTGTTTCGCATAAGTTATCAAGTGTTTGATAGAAATGGCTTATATATATCTCAGAACACATGACTTACTCTTCCTTTTGGATGTTTTAAAGGCAGTTCCACTGTATTTATCAGAGATGGCACCAGCTCATCTTCGAGGAGCCCTAAATATGATGTTTCAGTTAGCAACCACACTTGGGATCTTTACAGCCAACATGATCAATTATGGAACACAAAAGCTGCAACCTTGGGGATGGAGGCTCTCTCTCGGGTTGGCTGCTGCTCCAGCTCTATTGATGACAGTGGGAGGGGTACTTCTTCCAGAGACACCTAACAGTTTAATCGAGCAAGGCCTGAAAGAGAAAGGGAGAGAAGTCCTTGAAAAGATTAGAGGAACGAAGAATGTTGATGCAGAGTTTGAAGACATGGTTGAGGCAAGTGAGCTCGCAAATTCAATAGAGAATCCCTTTCTTAACATTCTTGACAGAAGGAACAGACCACAATTAGTTATGGCAATCTTCATGCCGACATTCCAGATCCTGACAGGAATAAATTCAATTCTCTTCTATGCTCCAGTGCTGTTTCAGAGTATGGGGTTTGGTGGCAATGCTTCTCTCTACGCCTCAGCTTTGACTGGCGCAGTTCTTGCTTCGTCCACACTGATTTCTATTGCAACAGTAGACAGATTGGGTCGAAGGGCTTTACTTATAAGTGGCGGAATTCAAATGATTACATGCCAGGTAAAAGATTCAACATTTCAAGCTTGGACTTGAAAAATTACTTTCAGGAAAGTCAATTCAACACTAGCACCTGAGATTCTTAGTGCAGTCACATGTATTTGGCAATAGTCCCCTTCCCTACACAATAGGCTGTAATTTAATGGCTCTAGTAAGATAAGCATGCACCTTTTCCTTAATATACAAAGTTCTTGTCTTCCTGGTACCATAAGATCGTAATGGAGGAATCACACTAGTTCACAATATATCCAACAGTCTTTTTGGTGTATGAGCTACAGATAAGTTCCTTATTTTTTTTCCTGATATGTTAACGAAAGTAGTAATAGTAGTAGCTGCTTTACCAGTGCCATTTTCAGTTGATCCATCTTTGTCTGTAAAACAGGTTGTAGTCTCCATAATCTTGGCGCTGAAGTTTGGCAAAGATCAAGAACTACCCAAAGGCTTCTCAATATTGGTGGTGCTCGTCATCTGCCTCTTTGTTGTAGCTTTTGGATGGTCATGGGGACCTCTTGGCTGGACAGTGCCAAGTGAGATTTTCCCTCTAGAAATTCGATCAGCTGGACAAAGCATCACAGTAGCTGTGAATCTTCTATTCACGTTCATAATAGCTCAGGCTTTCCTTTCCATGCTTTGTTCATTCAAGTATGGTATCTTCCTCTTCTTTGCTGGCTGGATTACTATCATGACCATCTTTGTTTATGTCTTCCTACCGGAAACCAAGGGAGTTCCTATTGATGAGATGATATTCCTGTGGAGGAAACACTGGTTCTGGAAAAGGATAGTGCCTCCAATCGCAGATGGTGTAGAAAGCGACGAGAAGCAAAACGGTTCATAGATAGGTGAAACAGTCTGTGAAAGTTACAGAGCCCATAAGCTGAACAAGTATTATGGAGGATGAATTTCAGAATGTCCTATAGCAGAGTAAGACCGTGATACCATTCTGTAAAATCACCAACCACATTGAACATGCTCTATAGGTGTCTGTAGTCAGTGGTTATGCCAAATTATGGGCCATATAATTATCTGAATTGCTAGTAAGGATCTTCCAATCCAGAAGCAATGTAAGCGTATAGTTCTTCAACTATTTTTCCTCCTCCATTTAAAGCTTAAGCAGAAACTCCAGTGATTAAGATATCAACCTGAACCTGCATTTTTATTGGGAGCTAGCCCTTCAGGTCAGGCTGTTTGCTGGCAGCCCCATAAGTTCTTACAATTTAAGGTGCCAAAGTAGCACTACTTTGGTAACTCTATCAATCACCATTGGAATTCACAAAAATCCGTATATCGTCTTCAAGACATCTGTTGAATGGACAAACGACAGTATTATCCAAATCTGGAGTTTTAAGGAAAATAGTTAATAATGACCATATTCAAATCTATGTTTAATAGGAGGCACTATATAGGACATAAATTCTACTTCCATTCCATGCTTTTGCTGGGCCATACCTTTCCAAATCAGGTCATAGTTCTCTTGTCGGACATGGCATCAAAAACTTCCTTTTCAAAACACACAAAAAGTAGGGCTTTGGTGTAAGGCCTCGCAGTATATATGCAGCGGCGAATCTATGGACCCTTGGGGGAAACATGATTCCACACTCTTCTCTAATCCCTCCACTCCCTCTTCATGTCTCTTTTCTGAAATTCCACTTGAGAAAAATGAGGAAGACATCAATATTGATCGAACCTATTTGTTTTGGTGCACTTGAAAGCCATCCTCTCGAATAAAAGGTGAGAAGGAAGACTATGAGATCGGCCTAGCAGTTGTATTCCATTGATACTCGGTTATCTTTTTTTCATAGCTTCTGATGTATGCCATGCTTTTAAAGATGGGATGGGACTGGCAGCATAGCCAGAAATCGTCAAATTTTCACTCCTGCATTTTCGAATTCATAGGGAGAAGAGAGTCTTGTACATTCTCCCGGCATTATCATATTAACATGACTTCTCACAAATAAGAAATCCAAAAAAATGTTGTCTCGAATCTTCCCAGTACTGAGGGACAAAGCCCAAATTACAAAGGGATCAGAGGCTCCTCTCACATCAGGAAAAGTCGAAAATAACAACTGTATCAAAACTGGCCCACTGGGAGTAGAAAGAGCAGCGACGCCCGATTGCCATCTTTAGTACTTGGCTGCTGGCTCTGACAAACGTCATATTTGCACAGCCTCTCGCCAATTTCTCCATTTTGTCCGCCATTACAATGTGTTCGACTAGAGATATCACCCCCCTGTTCCTGACATGGCGCCATGGACTCCGCGAAAATCCTTCCCACTGACAGTTTCCATGACCCCAAAAGTCATCTCTGCACCCTCCTTCGCACTGATCTTCTTTTTTGAAATATCGGCAGCTGTTGGTACGGAATTGTTCCATCTATCAAATATACAATTAACTGTTACTATAAATATTTTGCTTAATCAACGGCAACTACTCCACCAATCTCCTTTACTCCTCCTATCTTCACCCCTTCCCAAAAAAAAACTCTTATACAACCTCCCCCTCATGTCAACTCTTCCCCCTTTCGTAAAAAAAAACTCTCGTCAAACCTTCCCCTCCTGTCAACTCTTCCCCCTTTCCCACACCGACATGCAATCCCCAATGCAATCCTGCAATGACAATCTCGCCCTAGCAGTGATTACGTCGTTGAATTCGTATTAGGAAGGAAGATCTCTTCTTGTCATGAGCCGATTTGCCCACCGAAGTTGAGACCTCTGTTCGTCCTTTAAATAGGAGAACTCGCAGTGCAGATGGGTATCCCAGCTCTCGAAGAAGCTGGCCGACAGTCTCTAAACTCAAGCAACCCACTCCGGAGGAAAAGGCCCCTACTCGTTGGATGCGCAGCCATGGTTGTCCTCCGCCCCTGCAACGCGATGGTTCTGCAACCCGTGTCTCACCAAATGTAAGCTATGTCGTCATGGGTTTTGTTCCAATGCTTTGGTCTCCAGCAATTTCCCCAATCGCTGGTCCTGACTAATCCCTGTTACGTACCCGTATATAGTTTGCTAACTCTTTGAGGGGAATCTTGTGTAGAGGCGATACTATCTAAGGAGCTCGAAATCCCTTTCCACTCCGATCACATCCGACTCCATATCTCGCAAACGTCCATCGTATTTCAAATCGTTGCGCACGACTAAGGTAACGGTTCATTTCGTCCTAGATTATTTTGCTCTTACACTCTCTGATGGACCCATACATTTCTAATTTCTTGCAGATGTCTACCGACGAAAAATGGCCCCCCCGTCTGGAGTATTCATTCCTCAATATTCTGCTCGAAGCTATCAATCAGGGTCGGATAATACCCGGCCGCGTGCACCCAACTCAGTGGGCTCCCATAACTGAGAAGCTCAACCTCCTTGCGGGCTCGCGAAAAACAACTTCCCAATGTCGAGAGAAGTATAAACGCATGAAATCGGGATATCGGGACTTCTATGACCTTCTGAACAATGAGACAGGATTTGGTTGGGATCCCGTATCGAATACTGTCCAGGGTACAGAAGCTCAGTGGCAGAGATATTTGTCGGTGAGATTGCATGAACATTGCCTACCTTATTTGATTGAATTGAATTCAATTATGGATACACGAACTGCAGCTTTACATTTTCTAGATGCATGTTAGGTTGTTACGTTTGTTAAGTTGATTCATGTTCTGTTTGTTAAGTTTGTTATTAACTTTTCGATCATTAGCAATTCCCTATTAATCAAGATAACTCTTTGTAAACAAGTCTTATCTACCATTGATTTTGATGAACATAGCGATAGCCATGTAACTCTGCTTCTATTATTTCGTATCTATACGTACTGAAGCATAACTATGTGATCAAAATTGTCCGAGACGGATAAGAAATTGTTGTCCATTTCTACTTTGGCTAGAAACATCCCAAGAACGAGTCGTTTCGCACTAGAGGGTGTAGACATTACGAGTTGAAAGGCCTGGTATTCGGAAAAGACATGGCTACTGGCATCCTCCACCATGCTTCAACCGCAAGCCCGCCTGGGTCAGACGATGAGCAGCATTTGGATGAAGCACTGACTAACATTGGCTTAGACACCCCTGGCTTAGACACCCCGATCATACTGCCTACCCCGCTGGATGAGAGCATGACACAATCCCCTACTGCGCCATGTGGTGTCATGGGCACCGACGACTGCACCCGCTCCTCCAGACAACAGACTACGAGCAGATCAGGAAAGCGCAGTAGTGACGGCTCTGAAAGTGTGTCTCGCTTCAAGCGTGGCAAGGGAGAAAGGGAGCCTGACCCAAAAGCTGCATTTGTGCGCTTTGCCGATGCTGCAGCTCGTAGGAATGATATTCTATTGGAATGGGTTCATACCCAGAAGCCAATTCCTGATGTAGATGTTGGGGAGTCCACTGGAGGTGGAGGTGGCAAATTCCACGGTGACCCATATAGCCAATGCGTGTCCTTATTAAAAAGTGTTGTGCGGGAGGGAGAAAGCAAGTTGTTCTTAAAAGGGTGCAAGGCTCTAAGGGACGTGTTTGAGCAGAAGTCGTTCATGTTAATGAGTGATGTAGACCGGAGAATGTGGTTGGAGGAATTAGATGGTTGAGAAGTGCTAGGTAGACGTTGGTATGCAAATTGTACACCTGTGTTGGTTATTCAGACCGTTTTGGTCGTTACTAGTTGGTATGTAATAGTATCGTGTAACGTCGCTGCAGCTATTATTTTGCTTGTAGTATAGGTGCTGCATTACTGCGATCTATATTCTCGCAGTGTAATTTATCATGTTCTGATGTGGGCTAACTTAATGTGTCAATTTTCCTTAAAGTGGATGTATGCGACAACCTGTCCAAACCGAATGGGAATAACCATTCGGGTTAGCTCAAACGACGATATATTTGAAAGGACATGGTTACTGTTGATAAAATCAAATAGGGAGGCGTTACTACAAGCAGGGGCTGCTTCAATGTCTTGTTTAAGTTGCAATGTTGCATTCGTGCACGAACATTTCTGAAGCCAGTTGGAGAAGATGCGAAATTGCTTCCCAAATCGTATAGAAAATTCTTTAAAATCATTTTTCAACATTGTCTGAAAACAAAACCCACAAGCAGGGCTCAAGTAGCAGAAAAAAACGCCACAGTAAAGGAATGTTACCAAAAAATAAAAGGAGTCAAAGCTGAGCCATTAATGCGGAATCCGACAATTCCAGGGTCGTCAACCAGCTCGGACTCCCCTACATCAATTTTGAGGGAAAAATTGGTGAGTTTGTTCATAACCAACCTGTGCCCATAAAACCGGAGTTATTACGAGCCGCCAATTTGTGAAAGGTTGAGCTACCGTCTACCTGGTTCAATAGGAGTTAATTATGTGCTGAGCCCACAAAAAATGTCAATTGCATCCAGATTCAATTCATGAAACGCGAATGACTTATAAGAGCAATTTGTCATCCACGTGCAGCTGTGGTAAAGTTTCTGGTTAGAGTTGTTGTTGGTACATGTCAACCAAATCGTTCTACATGAACTAAAATTATCACGTAATTTGTGTGTTAACACAGCTGTATCTATTAATATACTTTGGAGTCTTGCTCTGCTGTTTGTGACACTCATCGCATTGATGTGTATTAACCGTCAAGTATGAAGCTGAAACTTGCAATAATTGCTTACGGTTGGAGGATATGGCACGTCAGATTTCCCACGGATGCCCCATTTACCGTGCATAAAAGGGGTGGTCACATATGGCTATATTTCGCAGGAGTTGAAGGCTTCACATTTCCTAAGAATAACAACGACGAAGGCTTCAAAGTTCTTCACCAGTCAATTCTCCATGTCTGGACAACATAGTAATAGTAACGCTACCATCGTCATATCTAGCAGTGATCAAACTCCCACCGCAGTTCCGCAACTCCGCAACAGAAGGAGTCCACGGTCCGTGAACTCTAAGCCAAATATGCCCATCATTTTCCTCTCAGACTCCTCACAATCTACTAGTATTGATTCACGGTCCACCACCCAGTCTTTCATGACACCCCCATCTCGACTGCTCTCTAGTCACATCTCTGCAACATTGCCTAAGATGAAGAGGGTTCGGGCAACAAGGAAGTTGGAGATGGATGTCTTCCTTCCCCCTGCATATAGCAGGACAAACAATTATGACCCTGCGCCTAGTATGGTTGAATCATCTCAAGCCTCTGTCAACCCAGGTAACTCTAATACGTAGTACACTTCTCTTACGTATATCATCACTAGAAACTAACCAAATTGTTGCCGATTCGCTGCTTCTTTTCTGTGTTAGACGTATCTGTTGCAGCTGATCTGAATGGGCTGGATGCACCTCCACAGCCTCCGAGCCCAGAAGACTAAACCGCTTCACAGGCAGTGGTAGCTTCCATTCACGTGGAAATCCTATTTTGCTACATGGCCCCCATTCATAGAAGTGAAGTTGCTGCATGTCCATTTTGAAAGTCAAACGTTGTTTGACATGGTAGATTTTTCACGTGTTGTTTTGGTTGTTGTAGGCAGTTGACCACTCCGGAGCTCCTGTGAAAGGAGTTATTTTGCTTATATTTTTGTGCCGATGTATATGTTTGTAGTCAGGGATGTTTGAAGTTATGGTAGTATATGTGTGTTGTAAAAAGTCAGCAAGTAAGCATGGCAGATTGTAATATATGTTTAGCAGTTGTATAGAAGTTAACTTGTAGAGTTATTTCTCAGACTGGAGAATGAAAGCACGAACTGCAGTAAAGAGCTGATGAGAGCGATCGGCATAAGAGGGAAGAAAGAATGAGAGTTAACTGAATCGGTTGTATACCCAGTTGACCAACTACAAGTAGGTGCGTAGAAAATATATACACCCGAATAAGCATAGTGCAGATGGCAGAAGGAAAAACAATATACTAATATACACAAAGGAAATTAAGGGATGAATAAATTGACGACATCTTTTTGCTCTGGAAGAAAGAATGAATAATAATATACATTAAGGAAATTAACAGACGAATAAATGAAATACAGATGAGAAGGACGAATATGCTGACTATGAGGCTGTAACTGCGTGCTGCTGTCAAGAACAGTAACCAAATATTTTGCCGAGTAACATATACACATAGGAAGTAAAAAAATTGAAATATTAGCTAAGGAATATGGAATAGGATTCGGTAGGTGACAATGCAGATGATGTCATGATGGCTTGAGATTTTTTTTCCCTTTTCTTTTTGAGATGATGTCATGATGGCTTGAGATTTTTTTTCCCTTTTCTTTTTGTCTAAGTGTTGACGTTGCTACTTGTTTTCGTAAATATGTTCATAAGGAATGAATTGACAGCAGTTTTGAATTGTTGTATACTGCAAAGGTACTTAGAAAAAAAAACCTTCATGCAAAGTTACTTGGACGACAACAAAGAAAAAAAAGGTAAGTTTATATCATACTGCAAAGTTGATATGACTGATGCGTTGAAAGTCCTACACCAGCTCAGAGGTTTTGGTTGATATCGAGTATTTTCTGATCAAAATTAAAGCTGTCAGTCTGATGGGGTGTAAAACTGGTTTATCGAAAAAAGCTGTATGCGATAGGTTGGTTACTTTTATTTTTGTTCTACAACGATACGCTGGTTACCACTCTGTTTGTTTTATCTTTACTTGTACTCCTGTTTATTAAAATATCAGGTTAAGCAATCCGAAAATAGCTCAGCGCGACACCAGTGAGGGAAGAAGACGCACTTGGACTTCGAACGCGCGTTGGAGAGGAAGACGCAATAGTGGGAGATACATAAGCTGTGTGGTGGCTATATTCTCACAGATCGCTAGTACAGGTGAGTATGGCCAGTCATTCTAATATTTTTGTTGGTTGTGGGTACCCAATCGTGTCAATGCTGCATATGGGTTAGCAACATAGTAGGGGATGGGCAGGAAGTTGGTTGGAGCAGGCCAGATCTGGCACCATTTTGTAGTTAAACAACTATACGTATACGAGGGTGTTGTAGGATATTTCGCAATTCTATTTTTCTTATGGGTACCCACACGTGAATGCACTACCTAGGGCATTCGTGTACAGGAATGACAATCATGCATTTGAATGGAACAATATTTCATACAGAATAGATAATTTTGATATAACATTTAGATAAGGGCTCAACTTGTTATTGCTTGCAATTTGATGACTGTTAATGCTACTGTAATTGTATGCCTACTTCTTTTAAGGTAAATGATTATATATTAATATTACAGTCTGGTGACTTGCGCCACATAGCTCACAACAAATTTACACACACGATTGCACTGGAACCGTTGGGAGTAATCATGGAGTACTACCTTAACATGGCTCACCCTCTATCCCTTGAGGAGGACACATGGTGGGAAGAGGCATTTTGGTTTATGTGGTACTCGTTGGAGGAATCTCGTTTAATCATTTCGCGAATACCTGAACGCACGTCTATCCTAACCGGTTCAATGTATGTTGAGGAACGCCTAAATGGCCACGATAGGACATTCTACCAATTATTTAGGATGGAGAAGGCAACCTTTGTATCATTATGTTCGGAGTTGCAACGACAACAATTTCTCGATGACTCAAGGGGTGTACGGGCAGAGGAGGCGTTAATGATGTTTCTATTGATTGTGGGACACAAGCAAGGAATGAGACTTATTGCAGATCGTTTCCAACATTCATTGGAGACAGTGTGCCGCCATTTCAAGCGGGTAATGCGGGGGCTTTGTCGACTGGGTCAGCAGATTATAAAGCCTCGAGAGGGGACGGAGACACATCCATACGTGCGCAACAACCGCAAATATTACCCATGGTTCAAGGTAAGCATAATCTGCCGTCACCATTTACATCGAATGTATCCTAGGTTGCTGGTCTTTTAAAGTTTGATTTTTTGCAACTGAACTCAATCTGTGTGGTATTTGTATCCGTAGGATTGCATAGGTGCAATTGATGGCACGCAAGTGAAAGCGTGGTCCCGACAGAACACCGCAACAGTGTTCAGAAATCGCAAATCCGTTATTGCTCAGAATGTGCTTGCAGTATGTGACTTTGACATGTGCTTTACATTTGTGTACTCTGGATGGGAGGGATCAGCGCATGACTCTCGAGTATTCTACGACGCTGTCACGAGGCCTGAGAACAAATTCCCGCATCCCGCTGCAGGTAAATTGAATTAGAATACTTATTTCTAATGCATTTAATCATGGGAGGCATTACTGCAATGAATATGCTTCTAATGTGGTACTGGTACACAACTGGTGGTTAATTATTGGTGTGCAGGACAATTCTATTTAGTGGATGCAGGGTTTCCAATTGTAGAAGGGTATTTGCCGCCGTACAAAGGTGAGAGATATCATATACAACAATACCGCGGCAACGCCGGACCCCCACAGGGAAAGAGGGAGCTCTTCAACTACCTCCACTCGTCGTTGCGCAATGTTATAGAACGGTGTTTTGGGGTGCTGAAGCAAAGATTCCCGCTGCTGTCAGAGATGCCTCGGTATGCCATGGTGAGGCAACCGTGTATTGTCACAGCGTGTTGTACCGTGCATAATTGGATTAGGATGGACACGGGACCTGACGAGATGTTCCGAGCTTATTCACAACCAGATATGGTCGTCGAGGGAGCAAGGGAGTTTGAACACGATATATCGGGTTTCATATTCACTGCAGAAGCCGCACAAGCAATGGTGTTGAAGCGGGACCACATGGCTGATTTGATGTGGGACTCCCGCCAGTGATAAGTTGAGCAGATTGGGGTCATCAAGGCATAAGTTGTACTTGTTTTGGCTTAATTTGGGGGATACTGACATGCATATGGCTATCCACATGTTACCCTGGGTTGTTATATTTGAATGTGACAACACTTGTTATTTTGCATTATCTTAGCACTTAGCTTTAGAGATGAACCTGTTTTGCATGTTCTAATGTACTGGAATTTCCTATTTTATGGGATGTGCACTTCATTTTGCATGTAGTTGTAAAAATGATTTCCTGTTGTGTGGTGATTACAACGGTGTGCTACTTTATTCTACTCCACTGCAATTCTCTAGTTGATTGGATGACTAGGTCAAATGCTTGTAGTTGTATAACTAATTTCCTGATGTTACAAGTGATTTGTACAAAGCTGAGTTACCCTTAGGAGATTGTGCTAACCACTGTAAGGGTGGTGCTGCATTATTGTTATCATTTGGGAAGCAATGGGGGGCATATTGTATACATCTTATAATGCTAGATGTTTACAGATGCAGGGAGCTCCAATGTGCAGCTGTGGGTACGGTCCCATGCTTCTGCGCATGGCCAGAACATCTAAAAACTATGGCAGGTGGTTCTGGAGATGTCCGCTTGGCCAGGTTAAACAAAAGATACACACTAATCTCTCGTTAGTGACTGGTTGCAAATTGTGCATCTTTTTTCGATGTGCTAGCAGTCTAGCATTTTTAATTTCTGTTAGTTTTCTTCGCACAGGATCATGCAGATGCGTTTATATGGGTGGAGGACAATGGGGAGCGACTACGTCAGGGACCAGATTATAGAGTTGATGGACACTCGGTAGAGGGCCAGAGGATCCGCCCCGAACAACAAGTGGGACTATGCACTATAGCCCTGGCTGCATTAGTGTTGATTTTGCTGGGAATTGTTATTGCCAAATGAGAACAAAGGAAATATGTAGGTGGTGGAGGAATGTTCTGTAAAAAGGGTTGGTATCCATATGGACTGATGGCCTTTTAGAAAGTAGTTGGCTATCCATTATTTTGTGTCCTTGTAAAAAGGGTGTGTGGTGTCCATATTATATGCTTTTGGTAGGACGACTTTAAACTCAGTATGTAGTTAATTAGTAACTTTAACTGTTCTAATTGACGAACTTGCTACGAATTTGGCTTATGTCCTCAAAATTATCTTAACCTACGTACAGATGTACACGTGTACAAAAGGTTTATCGGGTGGTGGTGCGTAATATTGCAGAAGACATTTTTCGAATGTGCACATACAACAGGTAAGGAAGTCAAAATTTATTTCACTGTCTTCGGTATCAACGTGAAAAAACTGCGTAGAAAAAAAAACATAACACGTGAAAAACTGAGCCTGTACTGGAGTGCCCAATCATAATTGCCTCCGTGTTCGTCTATAGAAATTAGTAGAGACAAATTCAAAACATCGTTCTGGGGTCGGCGCATTCCATGCTGCATTAATGTTGGCTGACTTTCTCAGTTAGCAGGAACCCGGTGCTATAGTCGTCCAGCAGGGGCAGGCTCTTTCCCAAACGAGTTCCGAAAATCGTCTGGAATTCTTGAAACCCAATCCAAGACCAAACCCTAAACTGAAGTCTGGCCCGCTCTCCAAACATAGCCGAAAGGTTCGAGAGAGGGCGCCAGCAAAGTGGTTTTCATAAATTTAAGTCGTTTCTGTTTCACTTTCTCGTTAACTACATTACTATTCTAGGAGAAAACCCTTCATTTTGCGCACCGGATTCCATCCAACTAGTTTGATGCAAAGAAAGCCAAGGTTTTTAGATGCATTTCATTAAGGAAGTTCCAGCCTTTGCCATTTGTAAAAATCTAATTCGCTGCCCAAACTAACACTGCAATCGACACATTGAGAACCCCAAGATACCCCAATTTACGATTTGTAAGAATCTAATTTGCTGTCCAAACTAACACTGGATCGACTCATTGAGAACCCCAAGATGCCCCAATTTAAACAGAACCCAAATCCCCCCTCTGGGCAGAACGCCATGGAGAAGCTAATAAAGCTCAAATCTTAGCCAGAATAAGTAACAACTTTACCATACATGAGAATATCCTAAAATGAGAACTTATTCTACACAAACATAGAGGGAGGGAGGGAGAGAGAAACCTACCTGGAGAAGAATGGCCTAAAATTCTTCGACTCCCACTTGACTTTTGATGGGGGCCCTGAAATCCAAAAAAAAAAAATTATAACAACCAGAAAAGAACAGAACTCACAAGCTCATCTAAGAGACAGAGATAGGCAGGATTATGGCGTGTACCATGAAAAGGAACACGGAGTCTGCAAGTCTGCTGAAGGCCATTCCGAACAGAGTTGCAGGATATTCCAATCCACAAAGGTCCCCTCCGCCACCTGTTTGAAGCTCTGTGGGTCTTTGTGAGTGAATGATTGTGAGAAAAATAGACTTTTTGTACTTGGCAATGGACAAGGGAACAGAGAGAGTCCTTGAAAGGCACACTACCTCTGCCTCTTATACGAGAAACAGCCTACTTTCTTCCTTAAATCTCTGAGCCGCCAAGTGTGGATAGATTTTCACGTCCACCACATTGGTATGTCAATTTTCAACCTTAGAACGCTCTGAGAAGTTTCAACCTCAGAAGTTGGAAGGAAAACAGAAAAAGCTCTAAAAATCGAGTGATTTTTTTTTTAAAAAAAATAAACTTTTCTCCCCACTTCACATAGTGAGCGATTATATACTGGTAATTTCTGGTTTTCCTGTGTAGAACACAGATATCTTTGACAAAAATAAATGCTTAATGCTTATATGAAAAAATGGTGCGTTTCCTAACAAAATTTCACAAAATTTTTTACCAACTCATAATAAAATACAATATAATTTATCTCTCCCATCAAATCATAACTTTTCACTACAAAAATATAAAAAAAATTACATCTCTCTTCACTTTTTTACTAAACCCAATACTAACACTAAACTCAATACCAAAAATTTTACAACACAAACATAACTTATAATAGTTTTGCCCATTTTTACTTATTGCATTGTCTAAAAGATAATTCTAATTAGCAGCTTGGAGTAGAATTTGAACACAGGAATAAGGCGTGTATAACATGATCTTTATTCTTTACACAAACCAATTCATGTCATATTTGAAGAGTCTGTGTTAAATATTGATAGCATGAATGGCGTGAAAAATTTCTGTTGCTGTACATATTTTGGCCACGACGTGATTAATTGCTCTTCCCCACTCCTATAACACATGCTAACCAATAACATTAGTCAAACAATGGTTATTACCAGAACTCATTGATCTTCGAGCTTGGTCACATGCTTTTATCTTCTGGAGGGCAAGGCTGGGGGTCTAGCATTTAGGAAATTGACACCCACTATTTGGACCCTGAGAAATGGTACTGTGGCCTGGTGTTCATCTTTGGCTCATGTGGGTGATGTTGGGAATTGGGAACATTTTTCATGTGCAAATCATAAATAATAGGAGTTGGGGGAGTGTAAATTTTCAAGCATTTTTTATTTTTTGTTTTTCACCAAATGACTTAGGGTGGGTTTGTGTTGTTAAAATTTTAGGTATTAGGTTTAGTGAAAAAGTGAAGAGAGATAATTTTTTATATTTTTTGTAGTGAAAAGTTATGATTTGATGGGAGAGAGATTATATTGTAATATTTTATTGTAAGAGAGTGTAAAATTTTGTGAATTTTTTTATTACAAACGGACCCTTAGAAGGGTTTGGGGCCGATGGTATTGGGTACTCGGGATGATTATATTGCTTTGCTTTTGGATCATCAAGTGGCACAAAGCAAAGGGATTTGGTACCTTTTACTTCCCCGTGGTATTGGGTACTCGGGATGATGCTCCGAAACTGAAGAGTTTGGGGCCGATGCTTAATTTATAAGAGCTTTGATAAAGAGGGTAAATATTTTTTTTGTAGATACGTTTTTCATGCTTGCAGTTACATGAAGAAAATTGTAGGATTCTGATAAAATTGTGAATATTTAGGTGATGTTAATTTTGTATTGACATGCGTGTAAAAATTATTAAAATGAATTGATGTTTGTAAAAAAAATAATAAAGTGTTATATTGGAATACATGTTTTTTGTGATGTTTAGATTGTAAATATAAAAGTATAATGCAAAAATTTGGTGTAAACAATCATAGCCTATATCATTTCAACTAAACTTGGGCCAAGGACGCACGCAGCAGTCCTCCTTTTGTTAACCGGTCGTAGCTATAACTGCTTCCATATCTAGTTGTTGATCATCTTCTCAAATGGTTACCACTTCATTTGAAACTGACCCTTCTTCAGCTCTTTCGCTCGAGTCAGGAAGACGTGGATTTGGTCTCACAGAAAAGGAACTCGGAGACTGCCAGCAGTAGTCATGGCAATGCCTCCGCTTCCACCACGACCAGCATGGTGTACTTGCCCCATAACAAGGTGTTGTCCGAGCTTTGGCACGAGTCCTTCGAGGCTTGCTTGCCAACCGACCCATCCGATAACGGGTTGGTTTCGAAATGGCGGCCGAAGGATTGAGTAAGCCCTTTTTTTCTTTGTTGCTGCTCGTCCCTTATGGTTGATGTTAGAAATGCTCTCAGGGTGTCGTTTGTTGGTAATTTGGCGGAGTATAGTATCATTATTTGCTTCAACTGCACTACAATTTACTTGGGGAACCTAACCCTATGAAATGTAGGATAAGTTAGGATTCAATTATCTTCATTGTCGATAAGTACGACATTTCTTTAGTTTATTCAGTAAATATTCAAGAGTAGCTATTATGTAATTGGTGCTGTCATTGGGGTTGAAGATTGCCTCCCTAGTTTTACTTGTTTCACTGTTGTCGCTTTGCTACTGTTAAAAGCATCAGTGTGAGTTTGATGTAAAATCAGGTTCTTATCACGTGTTGTTGATATGTTGATTGGGAAGTTTGTTATCTTCCTCTGTACACAAATAGAAATTTCCAATGGAATGCAGGATTTTTGAATCTACTTGGTGACAACCCATTAGCTGTTGATGCACCAGAGATACACGAAATTATTTCAAGTTAGCAATACTTGTACTTTGCAATAGCAGTGGAGTTTCTCTCCCCCCTCTTTTCTGTATGTTTTTAATTGATTCCTTGCTTTAGTCTATTCTGGTAAGTGGATGCACCAGATAAAATTGTCTTATATGCTTGATTTTCTGCTTTTAATTAATGCTCAATTTTTGTATGCAGATGAGGACGTGATGTGCTGCTCTAGTTTTATGTTTAAACATTAGTGTGGATCCACCTGATGTAATTAAGATATTCCTTGTGCCATAATGGAGTGATGATTCCTTTCTCTTCCTTTTGTTTGATGGTTTGGTGGTTGATCGTTAATTTGTATAGATATCTCATTGTGCTAGAATTGAGTGCTGGATAGGTGCATACTTTTAAATTACTGATTCCCGTCTGTTACTTTTGTTTGATAGTTTTGTTGTTGGCTGTTAATTTGTTGTCATTTTTAGTGCTTTTTTCTGTTGGTTGGTATGGTCAGACATCTCTGCAGTCTGAGCAACTGTATGATAAGACTTTCTGTACTGGGTATCAATTTCTGGATTTAACGAAGAAAATAGCCTGGAGATGGGTTAGTCTTGGTTTACATTTTCTTTAAGTTGAGGAGATAACAGTGTAGAGTCTTCTTGTAAGGGAATCCGGTTATGCTTTATGTAAATTGCTTTGACAGGATCTTTTAAGGTGCTTCCTACAGGGAATTATGGCTGCATTTTGATATCTATTTTCATTTTTTAGCTCTACGTTCTTGTGTCATAGCTCAATTCTTGCTTTTTCCCTCCATGAGGAATGAATTGTTTGTTGTTCATGGGGTCAGTAGTTTGGTGTTTCCATTTGTTGTTCATGGGCATCATGTTTATGATTATTTTGTTAATCATCGTCATATAGAATTGCGGTTTTTGGGGAACTACCATGTATCAATGTCGGGAAGCCAAAGCGCCCAACTTATTTTCCTCTTAAGGTGAATTATGGTTATATTTTATAACCAAGTTTTAAACATGTGACTAGTGCATTTATCACCAGTTCTGTATAGCATACTTATCTGTACGAAGAAATTGTAAAATTCTTCCTACGTGCCAATATCAATCTTATTGCTAGGACTGTAAAATGTCTCTATGTAAGGACTGTAAAATCTCTCTATATTTATTTTGTTCAGGCTATTGACATATTGCTCATTTTTTTTCTTATCTCATTTCTCCTTTTTAATGGCAGAGTTACTACTTGGTGAAGATGCTGATGGTGTTGATGGTGTACTGAATATGCTTTTGCTAATGCTAGGATTAAAGTTATTTTTATTTTATGTTAGAAACTCGTATAAACTCATGTGTTGTAAAACTTGTAAGATTTGTTATTTAATCAATGATGAATTATATTTACTTTATTAACCTTGTTCTTAACTTTTTACATCAATGAATTATGGTATTAAAATAAATTTGTATTACAAATTAAAAATGCAGGTGTTTTTATAAATAAACATGTTGCAACGTTTTTCTAAAAAAAACACATGTTGGGTCTATAGCGGCGTTTTTTAAAACGCTGCTAAAAAAATTCAAAATTCAAAAAATATATATGTTGGATCTATAATGGCTTTTTCTAAAACGCTGCTAAAGACTTATAATAGCATTTTAAGAAGAAAAATTCAAAAAAGCGCTTTGGGTCTTTAGCGGCGGTCATGACCGCTGCTAAGTAATAGTCGATATAGGTCAAGATTTTCACAAGCGGTCGCGAAAACCATCGCAATAACCTATTGAGACAGAGATGTAGTGTCAGTTGCGACCGCCGCTAAAAAAAGCTGCTAAAACCTATAGCAACATTTTTTTGTCCAATAACAGCGGTCGGAGAATGTAGCATGTCCTCACAGCATAGTTTGTCCTGATGTTGTAGATTATACCAAGTCAAACACCTACATGAAGATTTTCAATCCCTTTCTGCCAAAATCTACTTTTCCGAAGATGCTGGGTGAGAATGGGATAGGGAAAACAACTTTCATTCGATTGCTGGTACTGTTTCTTTAATCAGTATGGTTCCTTGTCATTTTTATCTGTTTATGTGATTATAGATAACCTGGTTCTTCAGAAGATGAGTTATCCTGTTGGGTAATCTGCAGGCTGGTTTACTGAAACCTGATACTATTGAAGGTTCTAATGTGGAGATACCTGAGTTTAATGTTTCTTACAAGCCCCCCCAGAAGATCAGCCCGAAATTTCAGTCCACTGTCAGACACTTGCTACATCAAAAAATTCGTGATTCATACATGCATCCTCAGTTTGTGTCAGATGTGATGAAGCCTCTTCTTATTGAACAATTAATGGATCAAGAAGTTGTGAATCTTTCTGGTGGAGAGTTGCAAAGAGTTGCATTATGTCTTTGCCTTGGGAAGGTAATCATTTTATTTTTTTGTGTACTTTCTATTAATTTGGGTAAAAATTTACAGACCTAAGTAGTTTTATGTCATGGATTCATTTACTGACACTAAACCTGAAATGTCCCTCTTGTGATTCATTTATTTGTTTCTCTTATGATTTTTCCTAAGTAGTTTTAAGCCTAATATGAATGTAGGATAACCGGAAACCGCTACCGCTAAACCGTCACCGCTAAGGGCCGGTTTTTGCCCTTAACGATGTAGGTGTAGGTGGTAATTTTTTGAAAACCGGCCTACCCGGTGTAGGTGCCGGTTTTGGCCAAAACCGGCACCTACACCGGGGTTGTACAGCCCTACTCGACGGAAATGTGATGAAAGTGTACCCTAAACTTAGAAAGTGATTTTTCAATTCTAGAAACCCAAACATGTTTCTAAAATTCTATAAAAATCTAGGTAGTAATTTTTAAATTTCCTTTTAGAATTTCAAATTTGTAATTCACTATTTTTGTCATCTAACAAACTACTCAAACTCAAAATATTATATGTAGGAGCTTTTGTTTAAGAATTGTTAATATAAGCTGGCCCTTCCTTAAAAGGGAGCCGAATACCATTGCCTAGATACCTGCACATGATCTAGTCGGTTGCGCCTTCGTGTGCCAATGCGTTTATTTATAATTGATACATGTATAAGAAATTTTCACAATTCTAGGAAATACATGTTTAAGGTACGATGTTGCTATTTAAATCCTCTTTGCCTTACCCATGTTTCCTACCCCTTCTCTTTCCCTTCTCTGTTGTTATTGCCTTAATTTGTTCATATTTTTGAACAATATTAAAGCGATGGGTTATGCTATTGAGGTTCCTTTTCAGTTATTTCGTGTTAATTCTCTCAGCTTCCCAATCAACACCAGTCGATAGGAAGATATGCATTATTCAAATGGATATTTCAGATATGCCCAAGGTCTTTACCAATCATCAAAACTGGTACTTGTCCATCATCACTTCTCTTACGTCCACAAACCCTCCCTTAGTGGAAAGCCAAGAATCTTCACCTTCTATTCTCTATGTATACAATCATGCTTTTGAGGGTTTCAATGCTTTTCTCTCTAAATATGAATTAGAGTCACTGAAAGAATCATCAGTATATATCTTAGCTCATTCTAATACAAGTCATGTCACCCTTGAAACTACCTACACCCCTGAGTTCCTTCCTTAAATCCTAATATAGGTCTATGGCCAGCTTTAAACTATGGTGAGGAGGTCATTGTTGGAGTTATTGACACTGGCATATGGCCAGAAAGTGAAAGCTTCAAAGGCAGTGGTATGATAGCAAAAATTATGCAGAAGTGGAAAGGTATATGTCAGGTAGGCCAAGATTTTAACTCCTCTATGTGTAATTTCAAGCTCATAGGAGCTAGGTACTTCAATGAGAGTCTAGTAACAAAGAAACCTAGCATTAAAATTAGCATGAACTCTGCTCGAGATACAATTGGACATGACACCCATGTTTCCTCAATTGTTGCGGGGAATTATATGAATGGTGCTTCGTTCTTTGGTTATGCTCCGGGAACAACAAAAGGAGTTGCACCAAATGCTCAGTTGGCCATTTATAAGGTCGTATGGGATGGAGGAGTATCAAGCTTCGAATGTCTTGAGGCTATAGATCAAGCCATCCCTGATGGTGTTGATGCTATTTCCTTATCTTTAGTCTTTGATAAGGCTGGTTTAGATGAAGATCTTTTGGCCAAAGCTACATTTTCTGCCATGAAAAAAGGTGTGTTGGTTTCAGCTGCAGTAGGAAATAATATTCAGAATAACTTTACAACTCTATCTGATGGATACTCATGGATTTTAACTGTCACTGCAAGTACAATTGATCGTTGGTTTAGTGGAATTTTGAAGTTAAGGAATGTGGTGGATATTGTTGGATGGACCATCTTTCCAGGCTCCAGCCCAACAGGATATTTTCCATTAGTGTATGATACGATCTCGTCTGCTTGTGACAAGCCTATTCTATTCGCGCTTAGCATCCTTGTATGTCAATATAGTGGAAATGTTCCTATTCAAAAGCTAATAAATAACCTTGCTCATTCAAATGTGAAAGGTGCTATAATTGTAACCAAGAATACTATATCCGTTGAAATTGGTCATATAAAAAGTATGGATTGTCCTTGCATTTTGATTGAAAAAATTGATGAGGATGTTCTGTTTAGCTATATCAAAGTTTCTGTTCAACCTTTGGCTTCCATTATATTCCAACAAACATCAAAAGGGGTGAGGGGGTGCCCCTATGGCCACTAGTTTTGCTAAAATAGGTCCCTCATACAGCTGTCCATGCATTTTGAAGCCTGATGTAATGGCACCTGGGTCCTTAATTTTGGGTGTTTGGCCACCAAATAAGCCGTTACGGGGGAAAGCTGGAGAACTTCAGGTCAACAATTTCAATCTTTTGTCCGGGACATCCATGGTTTGTCCTCATGCTACTGGTGTGGCTCTTCTAAAAGGTGCACATTATAAATGGAGTCCTGCTGCCATTAGATCAACAATTATGACCACTGTTGTCCCATTTGACAATACTCATAATCCAATTCAAGAAAGTGATGGGAGAAATTTTCAAGTTGCTTCACCTTTGGCTATGAGAGCAAGTCAGATTGATCCAAATCGAGCACTCGACCTAGGTTTAATTATGATGCTAGCCCAGAGGATTACATGAATCTCCTATGCTCGATGAACTTTAAGGAGAACCAAATCTTCAAACTCATAGGACCAAACAATTATAATTGTTCAAACCGTTCTCATGATCTTAATTATCCATCGTTTATGATCATATATCGTTCCAAGGAAGTATCACTCATTCGGAAGTTTCAAAGAACGATAACAAACGTTGGACAAGATGTCGTGACTTACAAGGCAAAAGTGAAAGCGCCTGATGGTTCTACCAGAATTGTAGTTTCACCTCAAACATTGAGCTTTACAAAGAAGAATGAGAAGAAATCATACAACCTCACTATAGCATATTCAGGGAATAAGAAAGGAGCAGTTGCATTTGGGGAACTGGTTTGGTTTGAAGAGAATGAAAGTCGCAGAGTGAGAAGTTCCATTGTAATAGCTCATGATGTTTATGGCATGATGAGTACCGGTGTATGTTAATAATAAAGTTTGATAGAATTTACATTTAATGAATATGCAATCTCTATAAGCCTATTTAATTTACATCTTACTTTGCTTGTTGCTTGCAACAAAATTTTCACTTTCGTGGATTGTAACTGTAACATCACAAATTTAAAGGACTTGGATGAAGTTTATCATCATCTTTATTTTCAGGCTATCAACAACACAAAAGTAAATAGTAATGATCTTTCTCCACCCACAATGCAGAAAATGTGCTTCATATTTTTTGTCCCAAACATGCATTTATTCTTTGGCTGACTTTGAAGAAACGACTGCCAAATAACGAGAGACAGAGAGGTATGCCATTTTTGCAGTTGTTATTATCTGACAGATGTCGTGTGCAAAGGAGGATCTGCCAAGCTTCTGAGAGGTAGAAAGAAAAATCATTGATAAACGTCATCAGAAGAACACTTACCTTTGTTGGTGTTGTTTACCACATTTGGCAGGAACAGAATGCCAACATCTTTGCTTGCAAACAGAGGAACATTGCTGATTGCTCTATTTTTTGAAGATGTTGTGACGCAACGCAAGTGCCCATAACCTTACAGCCCAAAGTCACTCGTCAACGTTATCAACATACCTCATGTACACGAAGAGAACCCAAAATAGTCTACGAAATTCTCAGTCAGGCTTTTCCAAAATGCTCAGCCGATGTGAGGATTTACACTTTCATTTTAAGCCAATGGAATTGTAGTGTGGTCTTTATTCATCGTCCTTTGTCTTTGGTCACCGGCCACCAAGTGCTACACACATTATATATAATAAGACATGAGGGGTAAGTGCATATCATTTGGGAACTCGATCATCCATGGAAAGGAACAAGTGTCACACCCCAGACCCAGTAGGGTCCAATAGTGAACTTTTCTCTTTACAACAGTAAAAAAAAATATAATTTAAGATAAATATAATTCATTCGATTATTCTGAAATTGAACATTTTTAAAGTTCTCACTTTTAAAACCATCACCATAATTAAAAACTCTCAATAAAACATAAATTTGAAAAAAAAACTCCTTCCTCATCTATCACAACCCGCATGTCATCTAAGCTTGATCCTCAGCATGCTCCTCATTATTATCTGAAAATAGGAATATTAACGGAGTGAGTTCGACAACTCAGTAAGCGAAAAATAAAAATATTAATAATAATCTTTTAAAATAAATTTTCAAATGATTTTTTTAGTAGTTCAGAAATTTCCCTTAGGCAATATCAATAAGCCATATATACTCTCATGACATGGTTGTGCACGACTTATTCAGCGGCCAACCAAAGTAAGTCAACAGTAGGTGAAATCCATACAAAAACCACCCCGAAGAATGGATGCACCAGTAATCAGTAATGAGTTGGTACCAACAAGACAGTAATAACAGTAATCAACATTGCCATCAGGATTTCAGAACATAAAACAGTAATTTATATTTCAGCATAAACAGTAAAATAACAGTAATTCATGCATTTGAAAACAGACTTCCGTAGGTTTCCAAAAATTCATCATTTTCCATTTTCGAGAAAACTCTATTGTTACTCCGCTTACCTGACTCGCTTGAAAAATCAATATCCCCCATATTAGCACAACCTAACAGTAATCCGGAAAATAATTAGGGATCGAAACGATATTTGAAACTTGAATTTCACGTTGCATAATTCGTTCAAACATTTGAAACTGTGATTGGAGTAGAGAAACATCAGAGCATACTCACACTACTTAAGAGCCGAAATTCTTCAAGAACCAAAAGTGAGATAGAAAGGGAGAAAGAGCGCAAAAATGATTGTGAGATTAGATTTGAGACTTGTGTTCGACCTCAGAACAAGCTCCCATTTTTATAGGTGAGACAACTCGAATTTAACCAAAAACTCATTGAAGAACGTCTGAAACTTATGCCCTTTCGAAATCCCCCATTAAACATGATAAAACACATGATTTACCTAGAAACTTCGAGATCTTTACAATGGAGTTGAAAATATTACGCAAATTAGCCAAAAATGGATGTAACGGGTGAGGAAATGAAGAGAGAGATAGTGGTTTATGAGAGAGAGACGACTGGTCGGCGAAAAACCATGTAACTGCTGCAAAATTCAAAAATTTAGGGCTGAGGAAGAAGAAGAGTCGAAACGCAACATTTTACTAAAAATCAAACCAGACGAAAAGAAGCTTAAGTAATTTAAAACTTCATTAAATAGAACAAAAGCACCAGGCGCCTCAGTTGTCATGATGCGCGCCTCTCTCCTCTCCTAAGCGCCCTAGTTCGAAACTCTCATGCACCTCTTTTACTTTCCTATTCATTTATTTTTAAAACTGGGTTATCACAACAAGTGCCCTTTGGCCTAATTGATAAAAGGAACAAGTGCCTTTTTTTGTTACTTTAGCTTGGTTTTGTTGTTTTTATCAGAACTATTAACTACCTTTATTAATCATAACAAAACCAAAATAAGAGGATCAGTCTCGGGAAAGATTTAATAAGGGATAGGAAAATGCTCAAAAAATCTGGGTGGCCTCCAGACATGATCTTAGAAGCAGCTCATCGAGCAAAGTGGTGTGCTTCATCATTAGCACCACGTATAACAAAACTAAAAATAGCAGAATCAAAATAACAAAGGTTGGAATACATCTCTCCAATTATGTCATGGCTACGCCAGTTCACCCTCTCCGGATAGTGTCGAATAACATCAATCGGATAGGAAGAATCACTCTTCTTAATACCTTGACGATAGGCTTCCTCTACACCCAGTTGTAAAGCCCAAATTTCCTCATCTTTAGGATCTTCCACCTCAATCTGTTGCACACATGCCCCAGCCACACGTCCGCAATGGTCTTTAATCACTGCATCTCCTACAGCAAATGAGTCTGTAATGCCACATCAAAATTAATTTAAAAAACACCCAGCTGCAGGGGAGACCAAGGAGGCATATTTGTAACAACCTACTTACTTGACAACACCACCTGATAAAAGTGACTCTTGTGATGCAATCACCTTATTCATCTGCCTGAAGTGAGGTCTATCAATAAAGCTAGGAGGTACCGTCCTCTTTCATTAATTTATATATAAGTTATTGCTAAAGACAACTTTACAAATCTAAATATAGGTTAACATCAGTTTTAAGGTAGATTTTTACCTTTTAATTTTAATAGTCAACTTCCATGCTCTGAAAGTGTCAAAAAGAGAAGCAAAAATATAACTCTAGGATGCAGGAAGGAGTTTCTTTGCAATGGCAACTTGCTATATATATATATAGTGCCTTTTGTAACTACAAAGCAGCACATCTCAATCTGGAAAAGTAAATTTGGGCAAAGGTGAGATTGCTTAAATTGAGCTAAAATATTGAAGAAAAAGGATCAGATGAGGTGGCTTGAGATGGTTCATCGGTTGGCATATAATTTATAGACTTTCTCATGCGCTTTATAGAAAGTATAATTGTTACAAATAATCCTATATTTATTAGTTGAAATTGGTCTAATAGAATGTATGAATTGTCCTTGCATTTTGATTGACAAAAGTGACGAGGATGTTTTGTTTAACTATATATATAAAAGTTACTCCTGTACGACCCTTGGCTTCCATTATATTCCAACAAACATTAACAGGCCAGGTGAAGCTTGACCCTATTGTCGCTCGTTTCGCTACAATAAGGTATATCACAAAGTTCTCCATTCATTTTGAAGCCTGATGTAATGGCACCTGAGTCATTAGTTTTGGGTGCTTGGCCCCCAAAATAAGCAGATACAGGAGAAAGGTGTAAAACTTTTGTTCAACAATTTCAATCTTTGTATTCGGGACATCCATGGCTTGTCCTCATGCTATATACTGGTGTGGCTACTCTTCTAATAGTAGCACATTCACCATGGAGTCCTGCTGCCATTTGGTCAGCAATTATGACAACTGCTGCTTCGTTTGATGATACTCATAATCTAATGAGATAATCTAATGAGATAAATTTACAAGTTGCTTCACCTTTGGCGGCTATGGGAGCAGGTCATATTAATCCTAATCGAGCACTCGATACAAGTTTAAATTATGATACAAATCCAGAAGATTACGTGAATCTGCTATGCTTAATGAACTTCGACAAGGAACAAATTTTGAAAATCACCGAATCAAATAGTTATAATTGCTCAACTCCTTCTCGTGATCTTATTTATCCATCATTTATGATTTTATATCGTATCAAAGAAGCATCACTCTTTCGGATGTTTCAAAGAAATGTAACTAATGTTGGACAGGATGTCGTGACTTACTAGGCCAAAGTGAAAGCGCGTGATGGTTCTTAATTTTATGACATTTGACATTGCACTTAGCATCCGTGTTCTAAGAGTGCTCGCAGGGAGCATCATTCTGGAATTCCAATAATCTTAATGCCTAATATTCCCACATTATAATTTGAAATACACAACCGATGTGAGGATTTATACTTCGATATTTCAAGGCACTACAAAATCAGGTCATTAATTTGAAAAGTCAAGGTAAGCTATATTTGTACTTAGTTATCTTTTAGCTTCAAATTTGTTGAATTTCACCACCTTACTTCATCTAGTCTTGTACCATTGAATTTCTCCTCTGTTTCGCTCCTAGTTCTCTACAATTGTTCTTTTTCCTTCTCCTCTCCTCTTTTTGTCCTTCCCGTTTCTCTCTTGGCTGTCTTTCTCTGCATATAAATATGAAACTCGTGAAGTCTTTGAATGGAAGCAGGGGATGGACGATCCGCTTCCATTCGGGTAGCAGAAAGGTGTTTACCGGTACGGTGGTAACTAACTATGTCTGTTTTACAAGCATTCATGCATACTCCAGTAGGAGAAGTGGATCCCCATCTAACCAAAATGCAAGTATAAGGAGATTGAACTGTAAAGACTGAACAAGGTGGTTCAAGACTCAATATATAGTAGTCAAACCTAGAAAGAGGGTTGAATAGGTTCTAAAAATTCTCGATTCCTTTTTAATTTTGACTCGCAATCTCACAAGCTTATCAACAAATTTCAAGACACTCAATCAACCAATATATTATGTGGAATAACAACTCAATATGGTCAGGTTATTGCAGATTATCAATTATACAATATACTCAAGACTTCATTTCTTAATCAAAGAAACAAATAGATAACAATTACACCAATTACTAAATTTTCTAAATAATCACAATCAGACACATTGACACCAAGATTGATGACGAAAAGAAAAATCACATGAAATAATTCTTTCGAGAGGAAAAAACTCTTCGGGCTCGTAAGCCGCTTTAAGCGAATCTACTAGAAACTTCAAACTCAATACACAATCATCTATAAACTACCCAACACCCCGTTGCTAGTCTAACACAACTTGTACTTTACCTGGAATACAACTTTCAGCTTTGCACCATGCAGGGAATGAGAAACTCCTCTTCCATTTGAAGGTCTTGATTCCAAAAAGTCGAACTCTACAGCCAAGCCGATCTTTCCACACACCCACGTGCAATCAGCTCTTTCACACTAGGAACAAACAATCTTGGTATTATCTTGGTAATTAAAATCGAATATGAGATAATGGGGGAAGGAAGAATCTCGTTGGGTTCAATCTCAGTTCTCACAAAAACAGACTACAAAAACATTAACAGGGAGAGAATCTTGAAGAAGGCTTTAGAAAGCTTAGGTCTCTCAAAATTATTTTTGGAACTTAATGAGCAATTGTGAGAAATTAGCTTTTATACTTTAGGGAGTCCGAGGGAAGAGATTTACGAAGTTTCAAGACTTCTTGAATCTTAGGCGCATATGTTAAAACCGTTACAACAGTCTTTTGTTACTTCTGATTAAACTTTGAGCGAACTCTGAACAAACTTCGAGTGCTCTAAAAACATCAAAGCGTCAGCTCCGTGTAGGCAAACTATATGCAGACTACAATCAAACTTTCAACAAACCCAAACAATCATCAATTTTGTTGAACCGCTGGTCTTGAGCAGGACTTCATCAAACACGAATTTCAGGAATAAATTAAGACACATGATGAAGTATTTACACCAACTAAAATACATCTTCAAAGACCCACATACGACCTTCTCTATTTGGATGTTGTGTTGTTTCAACTTTTGACAGGAGGAAAGCCAAGGTCTTAAGAGAAGGATTTTGGCTCACTCAACCTCTAATTATCTCACGTACTCTCCTTTTGGACCAAAATTAAATGTAGCCTTTGGGTCAAAAGTCTAGAAAGGGGGAAGATCTAGAGAAGTTGTTTTCTAAGTAGTACCAGAGATAGTAAAACATGTTCTCCTTCTTAATACTGCATTATTAGCTAATAAAATGAGTGAATGGTTGAAATAATTGAATAATGGTCAAAAGCTTAACCTATGAGAGAATATAAAAATATTGTCCTATAGTTTCTGTGTTATTGTGCATCAGAACAATAAAGGTAGCGTTTGCGTGCTTCCCCAAAGTTTAGCATACAAACACCACTTCGATCTTTCCTAAAACGACATCAACCAATAGTCATTTCAGGCTGTATTATGAGAAATTACGAATCAACAAGACTAATGTTTATAATAACCTTTAAGTTAGATTAACTATTCCATCACCTTTTCAAGAGTTAGACTCTTTTAAAGACAGTGCGGAAGTTAGTCCCAACGCCTACGACTATGTTTGGTTTGATTTTGAAATCATTTTTTATGTTTGATTTTTTTTAAGTTAGTGTAAATTCTTTTGATATTTGTTAAAAGTTTGTTAAAAGTTGCTCAAGTTTATAAAAAGTTGTTGAAATTTATAAAAAATTATTAAAGTTTGTAAAAAAAATAGAATTGATGAAAAAATAATTAGAAAATTTTTTTTAAAAAAAGTTTTGAAAACATATCCAAACATTGGTTAAGAAAAAAAAAAATCTAACTTTATGGATGACCACTTGAGTTATAACTAAAAACCAAAATGAGTGCCTCGTACTCTATAATCGTTATCATGATATATGCAAAAACGAAGGCACTGAGAATATACCCGTCTGGTGTGGATAACTTTGACCACACGTCGTAGCGTAGTGCTGTCTAAGTCATCCAACGTGGCCGCTCCAGGGCGGCTCGGTGGTAGTTATGTCAGCTTGCTCAAAACAGCTAGAGCAAGAAGAACTTGAAAAAAAAAAGAAAAAAAAACTAAGACGAAGAAGAAAACAAAGGAAGTACGTAAATTCTGAAACCAAAAAAAAAAAAAACCATCCATCGGTCCTAGTCAACATCACCGACATCACCAATCCCACCACCTGATAACAATCGAACAGACCAACAAACACACAAATATTCATATATATATATATATATAGATTTGGAGCAGTGGTTGGAGGACTGAGATGGCGATGCTTCGCAAGTTGTTTTTCCGGAAACCTCCCGACGGGCTTCTTGAGATCTCTGAGCGGGTTTACGGTGCGTTCTTCTCTGTTTTCTACGTTGTTTCTCTTTTTCTTTTATCGGGGAAGGGACGAAATGGTTTCGAAGTTTGGCAGTAATGACTGTGGAAAATTGAGAATGGGAGAGTGGGCAAAATTCATATTATGCGCGCTATCTGTGAATTTGGTTTTTCGGATTCCTACTTTTGCTTTTCTGAGGTTAAGGCCTCGTTGGGTTGCTAAGAAAATGCAGAAAAAGAAGTAATATGATTACGTAAGTTTTTTTCCTACTCTTTTCGCATAGTTTGGGGAAGCAGAGAATTGCATATTTGCATTCAATTGAGCCTAATTCTTCTCGCGTTCGATAAAGATCCTAATTTTATTTGGTATTTTTTTTCATTGCAGGAAATTTTAAAAAAAAATTGAAAGTTTTTAGCTTTGTTGTTTAGCCTCCACATTCAGAGCTGCCAAAATTTAGTACCATAAGCCTAAAATGGCAGCTCAATTTCGAGTTTAGAGTGCTTGCGTCAGTTTCACATTGCAATATGGTGGCAGAAAAATGGAAACCAAATCTTTTATAGGTCAATGATGGAGTGAAGTGTTAAATTATGGCGCCATTGCTAACTAGGATAATTTTGTGGCTATAATCTTTTGGAATTGATTTCCAATTCAGTGGATGATTGTTTTTACATTCTGTCTACATGTGTAGTGTTTGACTGCTGCTTCACTACTGAGGCTTCGAATGTAGAGAATTACAAGGAATATATTGGTGGGATAGTAGGCCAACTACAAGATCACTCGCCTGATGCTTCAATCATGGTATTCAATTTTCGAGAGGGAGAAGCACAAAGTGAGATTGGTAACATTGTGGCAGACTATGATTTGACCGTAATGGACTATCCTCGGCACTTCGAGAGTTGCCCCGTGCTGACAATAGAGGTTATCCATCATTTTCTAAAATCAAGTGAAAGTTGGCTGGCGCTTGGGCAGCATAACGTGCTGTTGTTGCACTGCGAATGTGGAGGTTGGCCGGTTTTGGCTTTTATGTTGTCTGCATTATTAATCTATAGGAAGCAGTACAGCGGGGAGCAGAGGACCTTAGACATGGTTTACAGGCAGGCTCCCCATGACCATTTGCATTTGCTATCACCACTGAATCCAGTGCCTTCTCAACTGCGGTACCTACAGTATATATCAAGGAGGAATGTCGCCTTAGAATGGCCACCATTGGATAGAGCGCTTACTTTGGACTGCGTCATTTTCAGATTCATTCCTGATTTTGATGGAAAGGGGGGTTGCCGTCCCATATTTCGGGTATATGGACAGGATCCTTTTCTTGTCGCCGATAAAACCCCTAAAGTTTTGTACTCAACACCAAAAAGAAGCAAAACGATCCGGGCTTACAAGCAGGTGATATATTACCTCCATTTCCCCCCCTTCATTCTCTTCCTGACTTCCTGAAATAGGCCAGAATCAGTAGTTTGGCCATCAGATTATAGTTGCATCAATTTGAGGTGATTAAAACTGTTTCCTCAAAGATAGTTACACTGGTCAATCTAGGTTACAGGGTTCTCTGTAATTGGGGACTTCTGTATTGAGTAGGGTGTGTTCGATGTTTAAGATTGGCTTTCTGGTCTGGCCTTGAATCTAAAAGGAATTTGAGGAGAAAACGGAATTGTATGGAATTTCCCAAGATCAATTATGATAAACCAAAGGGGTAAGGGTATGGATGGGCTCAGTTTTTGGGCACTTCATTTGTTTGTATTGTCCAGTTTGCTAAAAAAAGTCTGCATCTTGGGAATCTTGGTTTGACCTTTCTTCTTGTAGTTTAATTGTGTCAGAAATCTTACTTTTCCTTGATTTGCAAACTGAGACATTTTTCTTTCCGTTAAAGTGAAGCTGCAATTTGGTGTCATTTGTACACTGTATGACTGTGTGGGGCCCCCTTATTCTTGTGTTTCAGGCAGAATGCGAACTAGTTAAAATAGACATCAATTGCCATATTCAAGGTGATGTTGTGGTTGAGTGTCTGAGCCTGAATGATGACATGGAGCATGAAGAGATGATGTTCCGAGTCATGTTTAACACTGCTTTTATTAGGTCTAATATATTAATCCTAAATCGGGATGAACTCGACATGTTGTGGGATGCTAAGGATCAATTTCCAAAGGACTTCAGATCAGAGGTATTTCACATGCCGGATTTGGTGTAGGCCTAGCTGTTTTCTCCCTTTCTTTCTTAACTTGGAATTTATGTTTTGGTTGTCATTTTGATGCAGATTCTTTTCTCAGAGATGGATGCTGCAGCTTCCATAGTTGCGGAGGGTATCTCATGCTTTGACGTGGAGGGCCTTCCAGTGGAAGCATTTGCAAAAGTTCAGGAGTTCTTCAGTTATGTGGACTGGTTAGATCCCAAGGCCGATGCAGCACTAAATGTTCTTCAACAGATGAGTGCGTCACAGATTGTCCAGGATATGTTGGAAAGTTGTTCTCATGGGAGTGTAGAAACTAGTGTTACAACGCTGGAGACAAGTCCTAGAAAGCTTTCACAGCAAAAGAAGCCCACGGCTCTTGATAATAAGGCTAATAGCTCCCCATATTCATTCCTGGAGATCCAGTCCATGCCTTCACCTAAGCAATCTCTGGGAACTAATATCAGTAGCAAGGTTGCTGAGTCCCATGGCATTCAGATTGCGCTTCAAACACCCAATCAATCTGACATCATCGGTGAAGAGATGCCTCCAACTTCTCAGTCAACCACAGTCTCCTGTAAATCCAAGCAAGATGCACCTGTAGCCCGAACTCCTACCATAGAATATCAGCTACATGACCATGCCTCCTCTGGAAGTGTAGAAGTCACTCATCCTATGGCTGTAGCTTCAGTCATTCCTGATCCAACCTTGGCAGTTTCACGTGCACCTGAACCTGCAGATACCGACAGTGTTTCAATTTCACCTACAACACCTCCACCCCGACCTTCCTCTTCTGATTATTCTAGAGAAAGATCTCATTCCCAGCCTCTACCGCAGCTACCTCATCAAATTTTAGAGCCTACAGATTGCCCACTTACCAATGAGATTTATTATAGAGAGCAGTCATCAGTAGATAGCACTCTGGCTGCACCTGGGACTCCATTCTCAATTACAACTTCCTCGAAATTGTCGCCTAATCATCCCCCAACTCCTCCACCACCTCCAACATTTCCCCCTCCTCAAACACCTCCTTTGAAGGGGAGTCCACCTGTTAGAGTTGGGCCGCCTCCACCGCCACCTCCATCTCGTTCAGGGAATATTCCAGGTCCCATAAATTCGGTGGCTAATTCATTACTTAATCCTCCTTCAGCTCTTTCAGTTACTTCATCAACTAGGCCGTCTCCTCCAAACGTTCCACTGCCTCCAGCACCCCCTCCTCCTCCAACACTTCCTTTGAAGGAAATTCTAGCTGTTAGAGCTGGACATCCTCCACCTCCACCCCCACCCCCACCCCATTCTGGGCAGGTTACAGGTCCTCGGACTCCATCTCCAGTGCCGCCACCGCCTCCTGCCCCCACTTTTCCATCCAAGAATATTGACCCTGCATCACAGAATCCTTTACCTGTCCCATCTGCACCCCCTCCTCCAGCTCCTTTTGTTAAAGTTGTCTCAAGGACAGGGGATGGTTATTCAAGATCGTTTTCTCTAAGTACTAGTGGAAAGAATTTATCTGGATCTCCATCTTCTGGATCACTGGTTAGTTCACCCAGTCGGGGAAAGGGGCAGATTCTGTCACGTACAATAAGTTCAAAGCACCATCATACCAAAAAACTGAAGCCGTTGTATTGGTTGAAATTGACAAGAGCAGCCTCAGGGACTCTGTGGGCCGAGGCACAAAAATCTGGTGAAGCTGCCAAGTATGTACTCAAGTTTTATGTCAATTATAAATCATACTTTGTGTTTCCTTCAAATCCCATAGGCTCTTTATGTTGTTATCTGTAAATGTAGGGCCCCGGATATTGACATTTCAGAGCTTGAGAATCTTTTCTCCGCAGCACTTCCAAACTCAAATGACAGCAGGAAGACTATGCGTGGCTCAATTGGATCTAAATCAGATAAAGTGCAACTGGTAAACTTCTGGTTCTCAAATTGTGTCAGTGACGATTGTTCCTGTTAATTTCATTAATGGAAGTTTTGCACATTTCATCTTGAGATTTAAGTGTTGCAATATCTTCTAAAAGATGGGCCACCCCCAAACTTGTGCCCGTTTTGAGAAACAAACAACTCCATGTTTTCTGTGCTTAAAATTTATGCTGTAAAAATATATGGGTTGTTTGGTGTTATGGTCTTCCATCTGATGTAGGACAGACTAACTAATACAGAATTGCATTCCCAAGGGCCAAGGTAGGCTGTGATTTTTAGGTGGGCCGTGGTATCAGACTGTGTGGTCAGGTTTGAGATTACGTTATCTGAGGTTGGATGAACAAAAGTTTGCAAAATCTCCATATTTTTTGGCCAATTACTCTCTGCCTATATGCAAGCTTTTGTTCATCCAAACAATATGAAGAGATTACTTCTTTTTCCTGTTCTATCTGTAAAAAATATGGCCGGCCCACTAGGACTCCTACTGGTCCACGGTCAATATATTACAACACTAATTGGCCAACAGAGTAATTGTGAAACAGATGAATTTCTAGCTTTCTTTTCAAATTGCAGTTACACTCTGTTGAGTGAGTGACAAGGTCTCATTGTAGCCATACTATGCTCATTTCCCCATGAATGGTCTGTCAGCCAGCTGTCAATCCAGTATAACATGGGAATTCATGATACATGTATCCCTGCATACCACATTTATCTGGTTTGGAAAATTTATGGTTTCCAGGAATATCTGAAAATCTAATACTGTCTCTTCTTGCAGATCGACCACAGGCGAGCATATAACTGTGAAATCATGCTTTCTAAAGTGAAAGTATCGTTGCATGACCTAATGGTAAGTTTCATCATACTTCAAGGGCATACTTATCTAGGTCATTGGAATAAAGGTTTAATTCAACTTAAACTTCAAGCATTCCATAGCTCAAGTCTACAAATCATCATCCAAACTCTAGGAACTCAAATACTAGAACTCTATTTTTGTTAATTTATACCTGGGGCAGTATATATCTTTATTTAATATTGTCTGTTCCTAATATTATATCCTTGTCTTTGACAATTTCTTTTCAACTCGTCCAGTTTCCTATTTTTCCTATGCTTTTTTTGGTCTTATGTTCACTGAATATATTGTGGCATCCAGTTGCAGGTATTGCTTTCAAATGTAACACCTCCAACATTCCATGTGTTTATTATGACGGTGTCATTTTGTGTTGGCCATATGCCCATCTTTGTATTTCTTGAGTGTATGTAACATAAAAATCGGCAACCGAGAAGCATCTCTCAACTGTTCCATTCATTTTAACCTATTTGTGACAGTCTATTCAATTGTTTATGGGGAATATTCGATACAATGTAATCAAAATGGTTTCTGATAGTTATTCCTGCTGTCATTTATCTCAATAGCACAATCTTTATTCCTAATATTGCTAGAATTACATCTAAAAATTGGAACTCATTTCTTCCCCCAATGTTTATGTAGTTTAACCAATGATTAGACATCAATGGTTTCTTGATGAACAGGTGAGGCCATGGCTTCAGGGCCGTGTGGTTGTGGTGTTGTATTAGACTCTTGAAAAAACAGGTTAGAAAATCAAGTGACATACATGGTGAAACCTGTTATTATGTGATACTGTCATGGACCTCTGTAAATACGTAACACAGATAGAATCCTAAAATGGTTTGACTTACAACTTGTTCTTAGATATGTCAAACTATCAGCATTGAAGATCCTTATTTTCTGGAAGTTCAACATTTTAATATATAGGTCAAACTATCAGCGTTGAAGTTCCTTATTTTCTGGAAGTTCAACATTTCATGTTGTTAAGGGACCTCTGTAATGAATTTCTTGCGGTCGTCTTAAGTTATGATTATGGAATAAGGATTGTAGGTCATCCCTAACTCACCCTGACAAGTTTATAGTATTGTGATTGCATGTTCCACTTGCTTGCCATACTTTTCTCCTCCCCATACACTGAAACGAAGTAAAAACATTACTCTCTCTCTCTCTCTGACCAGCAGATTTCTCACTCTTTTCTATATGCTTTGTATCTCTTCCTGGAAGTTATCCCTTGGGTTCCTTGCCATCATATTCTTTGTCTGTGCAATGTTCGCATTTATTTCTTGCAAGATTTTTTGTCCTATTCCCTCTATGGGTAGGGATTTTTTTCCGGACAAGTTATCCTTATGAATGATGGTCTAATGTGGAACATTGACAGAGTTCCGTGCTTGCCCTTGAAGATTCAGCTTTAGATGTGAATCAGGTTGAGAATCTCATAAAGTTCTGTCCTACAAAAGAGGAGATGGAGCTACTTAAGGTTTGGAAACATGTTAGATACGGTATTAAGTTGAAATTGGGACTTCATACTTTATCATTTTATACCTTCTACTAATATTGCATAGCCTTTGAGGAGTCGGGCCCTCATGATGATACTCTCATGAGTTCCTTTCAAGTTATAATTGCATTTTTGTTTTTGTGTTCAGGGATACACTGGAGAAAAGGAAAAGTTGGGGAAATGTGAACAGGTTTTTCAGATTTCGTTTGTGCCGTTTGGATGCTAACCCATTATGCAATTTCTTGACCACCCACATTTGATAACATGCATATGGGTGCTTTTTGAGACTTGAGTTTTATGTCTGCTTCATTAGAAAGAAGGTTTGCTACATGAGAAGTTAAACTTCAAATCACAACTATCATTGCAGGTCCTTTAAAATGATTAGTCTAGCAGTTCTCTTTATATATCTTTAGTGCATTATCGACTGTGAATTCTGATGACAGTTTTAGTTTAATTTTTTCCAAATATTGACGTCATAAAATTCCATCTGATCACCTAAACTTGATGTGATCATATACTAAAACTGCTGCTGTAACTCTTTAGTAGTTCCACTCAGTGAGAAAAAGCATTGAGTGGATTCCCATTAAGACTTCATTTGTTTGAGTGCATTTTGAGGGGGAGGTCTACCTGACAAAAATGGAAATTAGAATTGTGAGGTAGAGGGAGAAAAACATAGCTAAGCTTAATTTTCTAGATGTCTCTATGTATGTATGTATGTGAGTGTGGATGCATATAGGTGCATGTGTCTGGGTTGCTGGGTGGGTACACTTTTATCACGCAGGTATTCGTCTCCAAACGCAAAATTGTGTTGTATGTGCCTACCCGTCTCAAGAAGTTCAAAGTGCAAGCGCTCGTATGGAGGCACTTGCACTTTTATCATGAAGCTTAAAATTGCAGATTGCATGACTGTGTGCATGTGTCTTGCTGGGTTTGTAATACTTTTATCAAAAAGGTATTCATCTTCAACATGCAATGTGCGCTTTATGTGCATACCTGTCTCAAGAAGTTCAAAGTGCAGGTGCATGTGCATGGGGGTAGATGTTGAAATGTGCACTTTATGTGCATGCCTAACATCTGCCAGGCAGAGTTTGTGCCAGAAAAATGTTGAAATATTGTTGGTGGTAGTTTTCATTTGAATCCTCCCCTTGCTGATTGGATTTGATAGAATTTACCTGCTAATGAACCTTCGTTCTCAGAAGTAGAAATTCTGAAGAACTGTTGCTCTCTTTAGTAGATGTCTACGATGGGATGTTTGAAGAATTAGTAATTTTTCTCAGCACATGGATATTGTTTTTTAGAGTTTAATTAAATTCAACCTGCCGTTCTGTAATGTCTCATAACGATATATTGAGCCTTGATTCTAGCTTGTTAGTTGAGCTGGTATAACAGTTCCATTTGGAATATATTCTATCTGCAGTAGTTTATGGCAGCACTTTTGGATTAATATGATTTCTAAATGTTCCAATGACAGTTCTTCTTAGAGTTGATGCAAGTACCACGTGCAGAATGTAAGCTTAGAGTTTTTTCATTCAAGATACAGTTCCATTCCCAGGTAAGAACCCCATAACATTCATGCTTTATGAAATCCTGCAACTTACATGGATTAATGTGATCCATTTACATCTAGGTTTCTGACCTTGCAAAAAGTCTAAATGTTGTCAACTTCGCTGCAGAAGAGGCACGTTATTTTCTCAACTCCTTCTTTCTGGAAGTGATTTTGACTTCGGTTAATATTATTGCTTTTATATGATTTCCAATGTTTTTATCAGATCAGGAATTCTTCCAAACTGAAGAGAGTTATGCAGACAATTCTCTCATTAGGAAATGCTTTGAACCAGGGAACTGCTCGAGGTAAGTTGATATTTAATTGGTCTGGCATCTTGACTGAATGTTACTCAGCAAAATACCCTGTCATTATTGGTAGAGGACATCTGTACTTTCAATAGATTAGATAATTTAGAAGCATATTAGTGAAGAGAATCCTCATACAAGAAGTTGGTTATGATGTGCCTAAATAGAGATAGCCATCACTATTATGGAGTCTATGATTTAGAGTTACTGTCACAGATTTTGGCAAGTTTGTAAATGAGGAAATATTGGAGTGTTATAAGAGTCGGACTGCTGAGACAGTCTGCAGTTAGGCCAAATCTTGGGGGGGGGGGGGAATCAAGGAACAGAAAAGTTATGGACGGAAACTCTTTGTTCAACATGTAAGTTGCCTTCTTAAACTTCAAAAAAGAGCAGCTGCTTGAAGTACGAAAACAAGGAATCTCGTATTTGAAGTATAAGTAACAGGAAGTGATCTCGTAGGTATTCTGCTTTGTAGAGCTGTTTATAGAAGAATGGACTAGATGAACCTGGCTATCACCTTTTGGTGAGGGCAAGTATATGATGAAAGATGGCATAAAAATATACAAAGAAAGATACAAACGCGTATATGTGCATACCTATATCTTATTTGGCCTAGGCTGTGGCTGGGATGCTGACCTCTCAATCTCAATCTAAGATAGAGTGAGAGTTGAGTTGCTGCCCTTGAACATCAAGTTAGTCTACATTTTGATCGTCAAAGTCATGAAAACATGAGGGCACCTTGCTAAAAGACTTAGATAGAGTGCTGATTCCTGCGGCATGTTTTCTATATTTTTTTGGCATAGTGCCGTTTATGCTCCCATGCTGTGGGATCTAACTGTTATCATGTTCAGTTATACTTCTTGTATTTTCTCTGTTCTAGAACTGACATCCATGGTTTTGCTCGGTGAAAAAAATGACCTATTTTTCCTCCCCCCCACCCTTTCTTTTGCCTTTTTTTTTTCCTTTTCTAGGATCTGCTGTTGGATTTAGGTTGGATAGCCTTCTTAAACTCACTGAGACCCGTGCACGGAACAACAAGATGACTCTCATGCATTATCTTTGTAAGGTACAACTTGGTACTTAAGTATTTTAACTTAACTTCCCATCGTTTCAAAGATTCTTGCAGAACATATGGAGTTCTTCTCAAGTGTCGATGGAAATTTAGTTTGTCAATAAATGCTAAATGTTATTCATAGATTCAAGGTTAATGACTGAAACTTTTAGATCTGAATGTTCCTCTACATTTTGATTTGCTTGCACTTGGTAGTATGTTGGTACACTCTTGAGGTCTTGGCGTGTCATTTGCCCTTGGCACTTCGAACTTAATATGCATACAATCCTGTCTGTTTTTTCAGCTTATTTATTATTGAAGCTGTGTAACTAGGCATGGAACTTGTGGTGTGTATGTAATTTTGTAGTAGCTTGGTACTCTGTATCCTATGACTGAGGGTCTCGGCTTGTATTTTGTCCTTGACACTTTGAACAAATATGCAATCAATTTGTAAACCCGCAAGGTTGGGTTATGACGTGTTTGAAGTTCTGAAAAAATATCTTACCTGGACCAAGTTGCATTATCTTGTCATTAGAAAGAGAAAAAGACTGGCGATTTTTTGCCAATTTCTTTGCAACAACTTAAAAATTTTGGTACTACCCCCCCCCCCCCAACAAAAAAATAGGAGAAAGAAATTCTATAAAAGTTGTTGTTGCTAAATAATCATGGATATATTTAGATAGTGCCAGGTGTCCCTAAAAATCTCAGATCTGACACTACATGTCTACGGGGACTTTAACATGTTCACTCTTCGCTACAAGAAAATAAAAAAGAGGGAAAGGGGTTACGTATGGTACAAAATCCAAATGATTCTTCTAACTTTTCTCACTAAATGTTGATTTGCTTGATGCATTACCTGGTTATTTGAAAGGGTTTCCTTAGTTCCTTCATTGTCCACTGTGCTAATAAACCCCTGAATTTTGGTTCTTCTGATGGTTTTTATGCGTTTAAATAGAAGAATTACATCTTGTAATATCTAAGTACGAGAACTGGTGATGTAATATGTGGTTTTCGTACATAATGCATTATGTCTGTCACTTATAAAATTATATGTTATGTTTTGGGTTATGTTTTGTTTAATATTGCTCAATACACTGTAGGTGTTTGCTGATAAACTGCCGGAAGTTTTAGATTTTTCCCAAGACCTATCGAGCTTGGAGCCTGCTTCAAAGGTATTCTTGATTGCTTTTTGGTGAGAATCATTTTAAGAGGTTTTGTTTAGAGCTGTCACTAGTAGACTAAAATGTGTGTTTTACATCCAGATACAATTGAAGTTTTTGGCTGAGGAAATGCAAGCCATAAGCAAAGGTTTGGAGAAAGTTATTCAGGAACTGTCCGCCTCCGAAAATGATGGCCCTGTATCAGAGAATTTCATTAAGGTCTTTAAGGAATTAGTCTCTTTTCCTCGCCATAGACAAGATCTATCGATGTCTGCATATCTTTTCCCAGTCATTGTTTTTTTGCTGGGCCCCCGGGGAGTGTGGTGGTGTGAATTTGCGGGACTTGGGTGAAGTATTCAACCTGTTGTTGGGATAATATGATCAAATGCATAACTTGACCCTTCTCCGTAGGGCCATCTACTTCTAAGGAGTCACATATTTTCTTGCAATAATAACTTCTATTCTTTTAACTGATAGTCTCTGAAGTTTTTATTGTAAGTGGCTAAGCTATTTCAGCCCACACCTCCTCATCTTGCAAAGCTAGAAACGTATGTGTGGGATCCTCTAATGTTCTCCCTTGGTGCTAGTACTGTCATTAAATTCTCAAGAATTTTTTCATTTTGATTATCTTTTCTACCTGACCTTTTGGCTAGTAATTCCTCTCAACATCTTTCCTCAGTTTCTTTCACACACATGCACCCAAAAGAGCGAGTGAGCAAGAGAGAGAGAGATACTCCCCTTGTTCTTCATCTTCTTCTAAAGTATCATAACGGTTATTTCTAATCTGAAATAGATGATTAGCTAGGGCTAGCAGGTGGTGGGATATGAACGAGATCATGAGGGTGTTTAGAAATTGAAATAGCCTTTGAGTTAAAATGTCGAATTTTGAATTTTATAACTGTAGCAGTCTGATCTCAAGATACTGTTTTAGAAGGCAAAGGAGGGGGCAAATTTTAGAGAAATTTAGAGCAGAAGAAGAGCATGGGAATATCTTAGGCAGCGCTGACATCAGTAAATCTGATCTCCAATTCAATTTAATCAATGTCTAACAAATTTGTAACAGTGTCTTACTCATACGAGACACATTACATGAACCAAATGTTGAAGCTACCGTGAGATTTTTAAAGTGCTCCATATCCACAGCCAAGTACGGTTTGGATAAGTACCATTTAAAATATTAATTTTGATACTTTATCGGAAGAATCCCAGGCATGATTTTATCTTCCATTTATTAGGCTTCTTTTATCCTCCTCAATTTGTCTTGAACTTGTGGCTCCTTTTCTACTGTTCGGGCTTTAATAAAATAGTTTTCTGTTATCTTTTCAGACTTTAAAGGAGTTCCTTCTTTTTGCGGAAGCAGAAGTGAGGTCTTTGGCTTCATTGTATTCTGGCGTGGTAGGCCTCGGTTTCAAAGGTGACAAAGTGTTTAATTTTTTGCAAGTACAAAAACTAACCTGTATCATCTGGAATGTCTAAAGGGTAAAATTGTGGATGCATTGATCCTCTACTTTGGAGAAGATCCATCTCGCTGCCCCTTTGAGCAAGGTATGGTAACTTAAAATTTTGAGCTTTTCTGATTGAATGTTGTATTAACTGATGGTTCACCAGAAGTATGGAACTCAAAGCAGTTCCCATGATGGACGTTTTGGCTTTGAGTTTCTAAGTTTTGGAAGGTTTACCAAATTCAATAAAATCTTGGTTTTTCATATTTGTGTATTGCTAAGTTTGTCATCATTTTGGAAACTACATATGATGCTATTACTAATCATTGCTCTTGACAGTATATTTGGGTGTTAAACAATCTTATAATCTATTGATTCTCACTCTAGTGCCCCTGATTTGTGGTTTTCTGAACCATTAGAAACCTTATATGTGTCTGGGTTATCTGTTTGGAAATGATAGCTAACAGAAGCTTTGAGGTTTTGAGGTTTTGTAGTCTGCTTATCTTCGTTGATCAGCTACTCTACATATTCATAGTCAATGAAATTTAGTTTGAGGGCAGCGCTTGCACCTCTTTCCATTTTTCTGGCACCTTATTACTCATCAAACCATATTTGCAGTTGTTTCAACTCTGTTCAATTTTGTGAGAATGTTCAACAAAGCCCATGAAGAGAACTGCAGGCAGCTCGAGCTTGAAAGAAAGAAAGCAGCAGAAAGTGAAAAGTCAAAGACGGGTGCTTCACATGCGGAGTCCAAACATCTTTTAAACACTCCAATACACAGTGGAAATGTTAAAACATGAATTTTTAAATGAGGTGTCGCTCCTTTTGGATGGAGAGTCAAATAAATGCTCCAGCGTGGTGAGAACATTCATATTAGAGCTCCAAGCTCAAGAAAATATATTTCATGGTATAGGGAGAGGCATGTATATTAGCCAGTGGATTGAACCTGAAGCGTATAGTTCAGAGTGTAAGGACTGTGGCAAATTGAATTTGTTCATTGAGAGGTAAATTGCTGGCCTATTTTTCCTGAATTTAATGTGCAGTGGTTCTTTTGCTTTTCTTGACTAGTGTTCCTAGATATGATATTATTGTTCTTACAGCGGCAGAGATGGAGTTTGCATGATCCAGTTCTTTGGAGGGCAACCTGTACATATCTGCTCACAAAATTTGTTGTTTGGGTTCTTGATTTGCTGCAGAAAAGGTTTTTTTTCCCTCAAATATTGTAATTAGTATTGCATTTAGATTCCCACAGCTTAACTGGTTCTTTGATTTGGATATCCTTCTTTATGTTTTTCCTGTTATTTCCATGTACATATACTTCTGAATGTTTTGAGTCCTGGTAAATGTATATTCCCCTCATTCTTTCCAAACAGTGCAAAATGAATCCAGGCCGCAACTGTGAAGATTTAAGATGCGTATATATTCCCCTCTTTCTTTCTTTCAACATGGAGCTTCACTATTAGTTTGAGACGCAAACTGTTCTAGGTATTTAAAGGCAAAGTATATTTATGAGAAGCAGGGAGATGTGAATTTTGTGGGTGTTTGTGACAATTATTGGTTTGTTAGTGGGATAGAGATGGAGCGAAATATAGGGGAAAAATGGAGTTCAAATATGAAGGAAACCGATGTCTAATGCAAAGATAATAAAAGAACTAAATGAATAAATGTGTCCTCTTTTATGCCGAGTATCTCTCTGGATCCCTATGTTATATAGAATTTTTTTTGTTTTGTTTTGGGTAACGAGAGACAATCCGCGACACTTCTTATGCACCGAGTTCGGGCAGGCTTGATCTACTTTGGTCAACGTAGAAGGCTTAACATCACGGTATATCCCAAACACGTGCAGCAGTATCTCACCAAACGCATCATTTAAGATGCAAGTTTTGTTGTTGTGAAGGGTCAAACTAGGGTCGATCAGCATATCCAAGGTATTTTTGAACAACTCATATACGTCTTGGGAGCTATGCCCTTAATATACTTTTCATAGAATTCAGGTGCAAGTGGAGTGGACCAGAACTCTTTCTTTAGTTCTCCAAATAATCAAATGCAAATAGATATGAAAGCAGACAGCTTCCGGACCTTCTGGTCACCAATCTTCATCTACCCATACCAAGACAAAGCATATGTTGGTTGATTGTCCAATGTTTAGGCACGTTATTTATCTGAATGGCAACGGTTTGGAGTCTTTGGACTCTCATTCCCATATTTTAATCATTTAGTTGGTCATTGAATAAATTTAATTTCCAGCAAACTTACAAATAGTTTGTATGTCTGATGAGTAACCTGATCTAGCAGCAGTCAAACACCCACCTCAGAACTTGCATGAGGGGCCTATAAACAAAGCGCCACAACCTTCAGGATTTCTGAGAGTGTTAGATGCTTTCGAGATTATATATGTATAAAAATACCCACACACGTGTATGTATGAATACGGGTATGTGTTTGTGTACATGTATTTTACATTACATCAAGACAAAAGAAGTCGTCTTGACAGACTTGCAGGAATTGCCATAAAAAAAACAGTGCGAAAAGAGAAAATTGGCGGCAACATTTAAGTATCCATTAAACTTACAGGAACTCTGTGTACCTATGCACAGGCTCTCTTGTAGAAGGACTGAAGGACATAGGCTGAAACTATAAAAAAAAAAAAACTTTTATTTATGGGTTAATTATATATTTTTTAATTGGAACCTAGTTTTTAAAAAATCTTCTAAACTATGACCCGTTACAACTCACTCCATTAATCTAGGTTTACCGTTACGATTTAGTCCCTCACCTAAATTTTTTCGTTATCTGCGACGTTTTCCTTCCCATGTGAGCAACACGTGAAATCATCTTTGCACGAAAATACAAAATTATCCCTCTCTTTTCCACTTGGTCCAAGAAAACTGTGGTTTTGCCTCTCAACGCAAATTTGCCTAAATTAGATTTTCTATTTGGTAGTGATGCTGGATTTGAAAAAGCAATGAGCATGGGTGATTTGATATTTTTGAGCAAAGAGGGTACCACGTGTTGTTCAAGTAGGACGGATTGCACATAACAGAAAATTTGAGTGAGAGACTGAATCGTAACGGTATACATAGAATGAAAGAGTGAGTTATAATTTAGAGTGGTTTTTAAGATTGGGGTACTAGTTTGAATGAAAAAATTGTAATTAACCGTTTATTTATTTATTTAACAAGCTCTTATGGAAAAAAAGGAATAGTGACATGTGGGTTAAACTGTGGGAACCCTTTGTCTTCGAAAACCAATTGGGAGAGAAGATTGTGGTTCAAGGGGCAATGTGGGTCTGTGTTTTTTTCCGTTCTCACTTTTGGGTGTCTGATTTTACAAAAGTAAAGATGGCTGTTGTGGGGTATGAATGATTAAGGCGTTAAGGATAATCTCTTTTGGGTACTTAATTATTAGTTCCATTCGTTTTGTGTTTGAAGAATCTTGGAGAGCACTATAGCCGAGGCACCCAAAAGTCCCCTACTCTCACATGCAAATAAAAACACTGCAGGCTTATAAAAAATAATAATAAAGACACTACAGATATTGAAAGATAAAGAGAGATTTGTTTTTCTGGAACGAGGGTTCTTTTGGATCTTAAAATAAGATGAAGTGCTCAGAGAAGGAGACTGCTAGGTGATCCAAATCACTCACGAATCTTGGCCAGTACCTCTGCTCTAAAGTTTTATGGACGTTAAAGGTTAAGAAAAAAATGAAACTTCAGACGTTTATGTTGAGTTCAAGCTATCACAGTTCATTTAACGTTTGCAGCAAACAATCTATCGTCTTAGCAAGCATTAGATCTAGTTCAAAGAGTTTGCATTCCCCTTATTTGGAGACCTCAAACACGGATTAAGATTTTCTATAATTTTTTACATGTCAAAATTGTATGATACAATTCAGAGAGAGATAAACATAATAAATAAATCTCATTGTAGGCATCAGATCTAGTTCAAAGAGTTTGCATTCCCCTTGTTCGAAGACATTAAACACGAACTAAAATCTTTTATAATTTCCTACATGTCTAAATTGCATGATGCAATTCAGAGAGAGATAGATATAATAGATATATCTAATTGTTGGGTTCATAAATTTCAAACTTTACCTGTGCAACATTAAAATAATGTAATATCTACTTATTGTATTTATCTCTTAATTGCAAATTGTACTTATATAATTCAGACGAAAAATTGTATAAAATTCAAATCCTCGAAACAGCACTTATAAAAAAAAAAGAAACATTAAAACACCACCAAATTCAGGAGTTTGGATATGACAAATATTGTACGAAACACTCCTTAAAAGTCTTCTTATTGTCGATTTAATTTATGATTCGCACAGATAATTAAGGCATGGTTAATTAACTCGTCTAATGGGTGAAAGCCTGAAACCTTACTGTACCCTTTCTAGGGAGGCGTTTGGTAAGGCTGAAACTTTTCTTTTGTCACGTTGTGGAGGGAGTATGGGGAATGTTTGGCGTATGACTTGCTGATAGAATCCAGCAGCCACGTCAGGATAAACAACAAACCCCACCACCATTTTTTGGTCTCTGTGTATGTGGCCCAAATCGTACGTAGGGCTGCCCAAGGGTAGCGACAAACAAAAGTTGCAGGCCACCGACGCACACGTCCTGCAGTACTGTGTTAAGATTTCGTTTTCCTTTTTATGAGGACAAAACCAAGTCCTATAATCTTGCAGAATGCAGAATTAAAATTGAGTTTCGGTGAATTATTGGGCATGCATGTGCTTCCTCAGTTCACCTACACCAGCTTAGGTAGGGCAAGCGCTTTAAACTATTTAGCCTACGAATTATCAAATTTTATAAATTTGTATTATGAATTAAAATTTAACGGTTAAAATCGTCAAATTTGAGACATGTGACACAATTTTGACCGTCAGATTTTAGTTTAGGATGAGATTTGTTAAATTTTAGCAGTTCGTTGGCTCAATGTGTCAAGATTATAGTTTGTTGTCATATTTGTAATTTATTTAATAGTTTAAGGGCTCAAAATGACTTTACCTTTTAGATTTATTAGGAATGTGAAAAGTTTGAAGTATCTATGTGTAGATGTTAAGAATTTTAAAGTGTATTTATTTTGTTAAAAATTTACCTACCTCAAAATATTAAGTAAACAAACGACTCCTTAGTATGAATCTCTTTTTTTTTTTTTGATGACGAGGAAATTCTCCAAAGCCGGACCCTTTTGGCCTAACCCTGAAGTACAAACCCCGGCCCACTGGACCGACCCCACAACCCAGGGAGCAGATAAGTCAAGGGCGATAATGAGGATGTTGGGGCTCGAACTTGAGACATGTTAGAACACAAGCCGAAGTCTTACCACCACACCAAACCCTTGGGGGTTAGCATGAATCTCTTAGATGTCCAAAATGCGTAAGAAAAAGATGTAATTGGTCGGTTGTTAAAAGAGAGCGGAGAGAACGATTGTCTGATCCTCTCCGAGAGAGGACGAGGGCAAAGAGGAAGGATGTCAGAGTAGTATTTAAGCATATGCCTTTCTTTTCTAAATATTCCCATCAAAAGGGTATGAAAGAACCTTTCACCCTCTTTGTACTGTTTATAGATGTTAATTAATCAGGATTTTACATAGATTAGAAGAGAAGATCAATGCACTGGGATTTCATAAATGTAGCCAAAGAAATAATTAAAATAATTAGAAGTATTTTAAAAAAAAAAAAAACCCAAAGGATCATTATCCGATCTGCAGATTTTGAGAATCCCTGCAGCATTCGTTAAAGCAGATTGCAAATCCCAATCCCTCAAACAATCCATGGTTGTAAAATTCACCATTAAACTGAAGCTCTTCTTCAACCAGAGGTTATTTATTTATTGGGAGTATTTATTTGAGTGGAGAGAGAGAGGATTATCGTGGACTTTTATGATTGGGGGAGGAAATACTGAGACACAAAGGGGGGAGTGAGAGAGGTGTCAGTCTCTCCATTCTGTGTGGATTAATTTGGACCCCATTTTTTTGTACTGTTAACGATGGAACGTCAATTATACGACACACAAAAAGACACTGCGTTTTTGGGACCTACAATTACTCTACGCCCCCCAGCCAAAAGTAAACCAACAAAAACGAAGTAAACGAGGTACTATGATCCTATGCAATATTTAGGGTATCATAGAGGGTACAATTCGGTGAGAGTTAATAATAAAAATATGAGTTCTGTCTGGAACCTACACTTATCCGAACAAGACTCTCCTATTCTGATAGGTGTGGGTCTCAAGCGAAATCTACACCTCTTTTTCTGCCTCTCACCGATTCGGTCAGCGAATTGCAGGATAGCCGGATCAGTAAAAGAGCCTTCCACAGTATTCTACTTATTGTCTATCATTTTCAATATTCAATCATTATCAGGTTGTCTACTATTAAATTAAAAAAAAACACTTTTCCGTCATGAGCTAAGTTTAAATTATTAATTTCGTCCTATTATATCTTATAATTATTATAATTCTTTACTACGTGTCCATTAGCTAGATCATACAATTCAAATGAGGGAATATATTACTTAAACGATCTCAATGACTAACTAGATCATATTAGAGAGCATATAACAATGAAATGATAATTCGAATGTAATATAGTGAAATTGATAATGTAGTTCTTAGAATGATGCTGGTCCATAATTTGGAGGTCACAGCAAGTGAAATTTTCCCATGTATCTGATTTTGATTTCATAACAAAAAAAGACTACAATTCTGCAAGAGAACAAAAAAAATGCAAAAATATATTTGTATAACTTGAACTGTTGGAACTTGCTATTAATGAAATATATACAATAAGCCTTCTCGGATGTGGCTAGCTGGACTGACTAGGGTACCACTTTCTGTCTACACATGACGTGTATATATATATATATACACTCGCGACTTATTAGAAAAAAAAATAAAGAATGGGGTTTATCTATGTATTAGCATAGCACTACTCCAATAATTCAAAAAATAATAACGCTACTCGGAAAAGATAGTGCCCACTGAATTTTCTCCTTACCTATTAAGTATACATGGAAAAGAGACTATAGATATCATTTGCAATTTTTTAATGTAATTCGAAGAGAGATAAATATAACATATGCATTGTATGATGCATGTTGTTCGAAATTTTACATACACAAAATTAAATGGTGTATGATTCACTTGTTGTATCTATCTCTATCTGAATTGCATCGTACAATGATTGTAGAAGATTTTCATCCGAAAAAGAGACCTGCTTTAAAATAATGTATAGAAGAAGAGAGAAGAAGAGAAATATATAGATTTTCGCCCAACATGTGAAAGATACCCAAATAGAAAGCTTTGAAAATTGAGGTATGCTACTTAGAGCTTCACATATACAGCAAAGAAACAACATAAGAACTGATATTTTAGGGTTACAGTGCAAGCAATATATATATATTGGGGGTTATGGTACATTTTTCTTTGTTATGCAATGGAAGTTTCAATGTATTTTGTAAGACAGGTCAATATGAAAATGCTTATTGTAAAATAAAATTATCTGAATAACAATAAATGAAGTTTATAAATTTGGTACTCACAAATTAATGACAAAAATTTAATCCATATTATGTGAATTCGAGTAGAAAAGCTCCAAGAAAATGATATCTGGACAATCCCCTGATCATACGATGTGAATAAGGGAGGGTTTCACCTTCATGGAGAAAGAGTGGCATGAAAATAACCTTTCAAAGTTTAAAAATTGACCATAAAAAATGGCAATAATAAATATACAAGATGACATGAGACGAAAATTCGGCCATATTTATTTACCCAGAAAGAAAGGGTAAAGTCATTTTGAGCCCTTAAACTATCAAAAAAATTACAAATAGAGTCTAAAACTAAGAATTTTAACTAAAATTTGACGATCAAAATTGTGTCACTGGCTCAAATCTGACGATTTTGACTTTCAAATTTTAGTGCAGGCGTAAATTGATAAAATTTAATAATTTATAAACTCAATATATCAAGATCGGTAGGTTAGAGTTTTAATTATAATTTAATTTATAGTTTAAGGGCTAAAACAAAGTGAATTTTTCAATAAAAAAATATTCGGCCACAGAAGCGCATGACGTAATATCATCCTCAACGCAGTGCAGGTGCTAATGTCTTGAAGTTCCACCTGCACTGAAGTTAAGGTTCCTCAATTACCCTGTGGATGGCTTCCATCTATTTAGAAGCGGTATTGTAATGCGTACTTCGATTCATTCATATATGTTTATACGCATATTTATGTACTAGATTTCCACCAGCAGCTCCGTCCCACCGCTGTAACCATTACCACAGAGAGCGAGCGAGAGAGAGAGAGAGGGTGGGAGAGTACAAAGCAAGTAATGAGAGATGGATGTGGGTAGAAGGAGAAGTGTGGTGGCAGGGTCCGTGTGGGAGAGCAGGATGAAGCATGACGAAGTGAGAGGTGGGATTAAGGTCTTCAATGGAGAGGAAGAAAGCCCTGAAGGAAGCGCGGCGGCGTCTGTAAATGGTGGTGGTGGGGGTGTGACTAGTGCCAGGTTGAAGAGAGGCCAAACTAGTACTCTGGTGGCAACCAGTGGGAAGAGGAAGACATGGAAATCAGAGAGCTTTGATGGGTTGGACAAGAGTCCATTTCAGATACCCAAAAGAAAACCTGAGCCGCAGAAGAATTCTGAGGAACAATGCAAGGAGCTGACTGTTTCTGCTGACGGAATCAAGAAGAGCCCAATTCAGACTAGGAAGCTGAGATCTGAGGGAAGCAAGGAGGTTGGTGTTTCTGTTGAGAAATTCGAGAGGAGCCTAATCCAGACGAGGAAGCCAAGATCTGAACCACTCAAGGCGGCCGGCGATGAATCTGGTGAGCCAATTCAGAGAAATTCTGTGCAGTTGAGGAAGGCAAAGTCTGACTCGGTCAAGGGAGTTGAAGAATGTGGCACTGGAACCGATCAAACTAGTTCAGTTCAGCTAACGAAGGCCAAATCGGAATCGAGTCAAACTTTAGATGAATCAGGGGAGATAATTGATGACCGGTCCCTTGGAGGAACAGAGAACAGTCCAATTGATGAATCTGGGACGGTTGGATCTGATGAAACTTGCAAGGAGTTTGGTGTTTGCGAAGAAAAGGTCATAACCGATCGGAGTGTGTTGAATTATGCTCCTGCTCCGAAAGTGGTGGCGAACAATGATGAAGTTGATGTTCTTGATTTTGTTAGCGGAGAGGAAGGAGACGAAGAGGAGGTGGATGAGGAAATTGAGGTTGATGTTAAGAAAATCACTGTTACAGAACTCCACAAGGTTGTCAACGAGGAGAAGAAGATTGTTAATGAAGAGAAAAAGCTTGTCAATCAAGAGCAGAATATTGTAAACGAAGAGAAAAAGTTTGCCAATCAAGAGCAGAAGATTGTTAACGAAGAAAAAAAACTTGCCAACCAAGAGAAGAAGATTGTCAGGGAAGAGAAAAAGCTTCATCAAGTTAACAGCAGCCCAATTGTCAGCATGAAAAAGCAGCCTCCGCCTGAAAAACGTCGTTCTATTTACCAGAACATATCCAAATCGACTCCAAGAAATCATAATCCCTCAAAACCCACTTCAAGTTAGTGCCTTTAATTTATCTGCATCTGCATTTTCTTCTTATTTATGATCCTATCACTAGGAATTTGGTCTAAGAATGACGATTTTTTTTATGAAGGTTCATATGAGTATGAAACGTTTCCGGAAACCCATAGCAAATTGCAAAGTTTTGGTGAGTTCTGATTTCAAGATACACTGCAAATTCTTCAGGAAAGGTCTTGCAATATTAAGTCATTCATTTTTTCTGTTTTGATTTTCCAGTGGACTTGGTAATGTGGAAAGAAGTCCCAAGATCGGCACTTATCTTACTAATTGGATCATTCATTATCCTCTCATCTTCCTATACGAGGGATGTCAATCTCAGGTTCGAAAATTTACATCGAAGGAAAAAGTTTTGACTTCCCAAGTTTTGATCTGTTATTCCTCTGGTTCAGAACAGAGCAAGAACTAAACTCTCTTAAATCTTGTATCCGCAGCTTTATTTCTGTGATTTCGTACGTGGGGCTTGTTTATCTTGCTGCCATTTTCATCTATAGGACCCTCATTTGCAGGTAATCATCCCTCGAACATTTCAATTGAACAGAGAAAGATTTTTACCAATTGCATCACTTTAAAGTTTCTGATTCTTTCTTTTTTCCTTTTCCTCTTCTCGATGAAATGGATTAGAGGAGTTGTTCAGGCAGATGATTCAAGCTATGTCCTGGGGGAACAAGAAGCAATATGGTTGCTGAGATTGGTTCTTCCTTACGTGAATGAGTTACTGTTAAAACTCAGAGCCCTTTTCTCTGGAGATCCTGCTACTACAATGAAGGTAATTTCTCTCTCTCTTGTATTTTTGTTCAAGATATCCATGAAACTACAAAAGCGTTTGTTTTTTTTCATATTTTGTTTTTTTTCTTAATATTAAAAGAGATGACAATTACTGAAATGGTGACCATGGCAGCTGGCAGTACTGCTCTTTGTTTTGGCCAGGTGTGGCAGCTGCATAACCATTTGGACTGTGGTCAAACTGGGTAGGTTCTAAAGCTCACTGGCACCTTTGGGTTTCCTTCATTTTGGAAGTACCTGGTTTATTTTTGATATCACGTCAGTGTCGACGTCATTTGTCTTTCTACTTTTGACTGACGCGAAGGTTGTGCTCATGGCCCTCAGGTTTTCTGGGAGTCTTCACTGTGCCAAAAATCTGCTCATTATACTCTGCGCAGTTAACTGTAATCGGTAAGTTTCCTCAATTTAATGCATCTTCTCGTTGCATTCTGTTCCAAACTCTGCTGCCTTTGCTGAAATCTGCTATTCCTGTGCATCTAAGCTGTCTTGACCTCTTATTGCACCCATAGAGACCACCTTAGGAAGTTAGAATTTCATTAAACCAATGGATCCTGCTCTGTTTCTTTCTTACTGACACTTACACCCACACAGCTTCCACGTGCTTCCATGGCTTTTCAAAACTCCAGATAATTTAACTAGATTCATCAAATTTATCTTCGAAAGCTTGCGGATATCTTCTTCGAAACAACATGAGAAGTTTTTTATTATGGGTACTACCTTGTTTCTTGTACTTCTTAGAACGAGCTTGTGACTTTGCATTGGAAATGAATCCAATCAGAACAAGATATATCAAAATTACGTTCTTGCTAGATTTGGTTTTTGGGAAATAGAGGATCTAACATGTCCTAGTTTCGCTTGCAGCTAAGTTTTGGGTTCGGCGGTTCCAGGATATATGGGATTCGTGCTCTCACAAGAAAGCCGTGGCTGCAGCCATTGGTTTTCTGGTTTTGAACCTATCCTCCCCTGTTGCACGCATTTGGGAAGGTGAGGACGGCATTGTGTAATCTTCAGGAATTTGGGTTATGTTTTTTTCACTCAAATTTTTACTGACAGTACTGTGGGTGCGTGCATTCAGTGTTCATGCTGTATGTGGCTTTCCGATGCTACCAGCAGTCTGCCATTAGAGATGACTGGGTGGAAGATGAAGCAGGAGGGGAGGAAACTTCATGACAAGGAGCAAGATCGATTTGGATAGAGTAGTACATACCCAAGATTCACATTCATGCCCAAATCCTTAGCCCGTTTCACAGAGAGAAAATGCTAGAAACACTTACTGTTGCTACATGCACTAATAACAATGAAGCTTTGTTGCTAGACAAACTCATCTGATCTACTGTCAATTTTTTTTTTTTGGATAATTTATTGTGTAAAAAATTAGTTGGTGGTAAATACTTGAAGTTTCAATGAAGATCCAATAGCATTACATTAATCAGAAAACTTAACACTAATATGACATTATATTAAGTTATTAACCATCTGTTCATGATTACTACTAAATCGCGGTTAAACCGTTCATGAAACGAACTTATGAGGCCGATTTATGCATAAACAAGTGGATAAGCAAAGAGTTAGAAAATGGCGTCACCTTCCCCAAATTGTTCCTTAAGTTGAAGTGCTAGAATTACACAATAAATAAGTTGGACTTTTGTGCTCAACTTATGTGATCACAAAACACAAAAAGCCATAAGTTTTTGTAGTGTGTTTGTGATAGAATCCTCTTGGATTTTGTTTTTTGTTTTTCTTCCCTGCTTAAGTAATTTTTGTTGCATGCGCCTAAGGAGGGAGAAAGTCTATACTTTTTCTCCATATTTAAAGGAGGAAGAAACAATTGAGTTAAGTCTTATTGAAATAATTGAGAATTAAAAATCTTTAGTATGTTCTGAACCAAATTCTAGACTTGGAGATAAGAGTGGCGTTTGCCTCCTAAATATTTAGTCTATCATAAAATTTTGGTCTAATAAAATAATCACTCTCTTCCCCCATCGAATCATCTCCTTCCATTACAATAAACATAAAAAAAATCAACTCAAATCATCTATTTTCTCATTTTTTTCATCAACTCCCATAAACTAAATCCACTATTTCACCAACTCTCATAAACTAAAAAATTGACATTAACTTTGGATCAAGATCCTCTGCAATTTTCAGCTCGGATTAATCGCAATTTTCAGCTCGGATTAACAAATTAGGCTCATGCTGTCCGAAATTGCAGAGAATCCCCATCCATAAATTTTGGGAGTCTTCACATTTTGGATCTCAAAATGATATCAACATTACAGTTTAAGGGGGCTGAGAGAGGCTACCTATTAGACATGATAATTACCAAAACAACATAAAGTTTATGAGTCAACACGGTATTTCTTGGCCTGCACAAGCCGAATCTTACGTAAAGAAAGTAGAGGCCCGGCCTTCGTATCTCATCTATACACCATATCTTTGTTGATTAGAGAAATTGGCCCATCTGGCCCATAACCAATCTTGTGGCCATTGAATCGGCCCAAACTATATTAAAGGCTGTATAGTGTCGAGCATCAGATCTGTAACTGTTGGGTTGGGCCTGGTGGGTCTGAAAAACTCCTATTTACCATTATATCCCATTACATTCAATAGAATTTCAAGTCTATCCCCGCCCTTTTCTCCCAACCGAGAACCCCAGGGAAAGAGAGCCAAAACCAACGGGCCGGGCCAACATAAGTCCGCCCGGGTGACTCTCTGAGTAGTAAATGAGAAAACGAACATCGTTATTGAGCTTTCACTTTTAATGGGAATAGAATCTGCAAAGATAAAAATCATATTTGAGAAAACATTTGTAAAGTAAAGGCGAGTGGAATTGTGGAAACTTGTCACAGACTCACAATTACCACCATTCGAGATACCGCGGATTCCAGATGTATTAAGGCCTCCATCAAATACTGGAAGTGGTGAATTTGAAGTCACGTATCTCGATGCAGATACCCGCATTACCAGAGGAGACGGAGACGAGCTTAGGGTTTTTGTTATTGCGTAATACCTTTGCATGAGCACTTTCTGCATTCTCAGTTCCTGCTTCTGTTGGTACTATAGTTTTTTCTCTTCCATTTTACAGGAGCAGTCTTTTTTTTTTGGGAGGAAGGTGATGTAGTACAATTAAGAATAATTTACCCATAGTACTATTGTAAATCTATCATATATAAATTGAAAATTCTACCTTATATTAATATGCAGTTCTAATGACTTTCTTTTCCTCCCCATTTTCCAGTAAAATGCATATAGACTCCCTAATATCTGGGTAGATCACATTGATTATTTGGTTTTTCAATGTTTCTTCTAATGACATCCATATAGTGTGAATGTGTTTTAATCAATCACTTTCATCCCTCTTTTATAGTAAATTCATATTTATTTCAATTATGCTTGCACTTTTTTATTATTATAGATAATTATGCTCGCACTCAGTTATTGTTCTTTATAGATAATTATGTTCCTACATTGCTGGGAAATAAATTATGCAGCAAATTAAATATTTACTTGTTAACTTATTGTTCTTTATGTGGATTTGTGTAGTGAAGATCAAAATCCATTGCTGGAAGCACATTTGAACTTTGCCAATATACTTGCTTATTTGCTGGAAGGACATTTGCGGTAGGTAATCTCCTTTCTTTAAAACTTTTTTTCATTTCTTGCTTAACTCTAGATTGGATTGTGAAGGAAACTGGAGGAAGAGATGTTATTTATGTAGTAGTTTTTAGGTTGGATTGTGATGTTGTTGAGCCTAGGACAACCTTAGTTGAGCCCAATTTTTGGAAGAAGTCAAAATATTTTGTCTGAATAATTTTATCAATGTGCCCAATATGGAAAACATTATACAAACTCGCGGTCGTTCGAGGCGTGGAGGTCAAACAATTACTTATCTGCATTATTTTCGTGTGGAAGTCTTATGTCGGGTTATTGATTTGATTGCTCAGGAGATGAATAATTGTTTCACAAAAACAAGTATGAAGTTACTTCTTTGCATAACATGTCTTGATCCAATGGACTCATTCTCAGCATTTGATATTGATAGATTATGTCGTCTTGTTGAATTTTACCCTGAAGATTTCTCAACAATTGATCGCGTGGTACTTAGAGATCAGCTTGACACCTGCATTAGAGATGTTAGAAGAACTTAATTTTTTTCTGGGCTTCAAAATATTGGAACTCTTGCTGTGAAGATGGTTGAGACCAGAAGAATATTTTGTTTCTATTGGTTTATCTTCTTATTACGTTGGCATTGGTCTTACCAGTTACGACTGCAACAGTTGAGAGAGTGTTATCTGCGATGAAAATTATCAAGACTGATTTGTGTAATAAGATGAGAGATGATTGGATGAATGATTGCATGGTAGTGTACATCGAGCAGAAATTTTTTGAAACTATTGAGAATGAAGTCATTTTGCAACGTTTTCAGAAGATGCACAACCGTAGGATCCAATTGTCTCCTCTCAGTCGTAGTACATAGTACGGTATGTGTAATTCAATATTTTTTATATTTTTAGTCTTTAATATTTTGATATTGTAACTCTAAGATAATTTTTTACATTACGTATACAAAAAAATTTCCGTTATTTTACTTTAAAAGTTTGCCCGGGTTAATTTTAATCCCTGGTTCCTCCACTGCTAACGGCATCGGAATTGAAGTTCTCACGGAGCAAGGTAATCTGTCTCCTTCTTTGTCTACTACAGTTTATCTATCAGGAAATACGCTTCCGATCGGGATTTCAATCTACCAACTTTATTTGTTAATGCTAGTGAACTGAGTTGATAAAGGCAGAGATGAGCCTCGTGACTGATTCTCCAGTACACTCATCGAGCAGTGACGACTTTGCGGCGTTTCTGGATGCATCATTGGATTCGGCTTCGTCAGAAGAAACTGAAGATCCCAACCACCTTGAGACCCAAAAAAGGTGCCTGATTTTTCTTGTTTGTAAGAGTCCCTGGTCGGCTGAAACAGAAATGAGCCTTTTCGAATTGCCACTCTATTCATTCATTTGCAGGATAAAGAGGCGCAAAGTGGAGAAGATGGAAAACGTAGAGGAAGTTCAGGTGTCCACTTCACATACATCATCTCCAGAAAAAGCCGCGGGTAAATTCTTCTCAACTAGTTGGATAGTTGTTTCGCTACCAAATTTTTGTCTTTTTTCCTTGAAAATCTTTTGGTTTGGTAAATTCTGTTCGACCAAACTGATTTCTAGTTGCATAGCTTCATAGTTCTGTGAAGCCTCCTACGATTTTTATTTTCTTTTTCTTTTTGGTTACACCTGGGGAAGTAATGCTTTTGTTGGAGCCCACACTAGTATATCTTAATCGAGTTTTGTACTTGTCATGTTAGGCTCTCGAACTATTGTTGTAGCTCACCAGGGATTTTCTCAGAAATAATTGAAGTGGGCGTGAGAGCCAAATGAATCGAAAGATTCATGTCTGGTTGGAAAGGATGGTGGAAGTATTCAGATACAAAAAAAGTTGTTGAATATAAACGTGTGAGAGGGTAAAAAAAGAGAGAGTCCTATATGGGAAAGAAGTCACAAGTGTGGGTAGTTAATAGCATAGTTAGGCTCAAACCTAAAGGCTTAAGCTTTTAGTTTGAGTGGTGTCCCTATATGCTATATTATAAGCCCACTAGGAGACTCCCCAAGGTGTTCATCTCCCCAATAAAAGGTAATCTACTTTTATTAAATGGAAAATGCCTAGGTCTAAATATGACTTTCAAGATGAGTTCTGAAAAAATTGCTGAATACTGAACAATTATACAATATCTTGGTTTGAGGTCTTCCAACCTTCAAGGAATGCTATGATGGTTCGAGATTCCTTTTTCTTTCAGGGTATTCAAATATTTGTGTAAACAAATTTTAATGATGCATACCCACATGTGAATGTGAAGATATAATCATTTGCATTGTAGTCAGTCTGTCATATTTGTCCGATCTTTTTCTTGGTGTGGGCCAGTTCCCATATTATGTAGAAACACTTAATAAAATGAGAAACTGGATGTGCATTACTGAGTTTACTTTTTATGTGGGGTTTATGCTAGTTTGGCTGAATTTGAATCATAGATAATGTGTTATCTTTTGCAGAAGCACCCATAAAGAATGTTGAATGTACCCATCCTGGTTCTTTTGGCGACATGTGTATAATTTGTGGGCAGAGGTTGGTGGAGGACTCTGGTGTGACATTTGGGTACATTCACAAGGTATACCCTCTTCGAGATGACTAGGTAGTGGAACCATGACTTTTGTTTATCTTCCCTGTATATCAGAAGAGAGTATTTACGGTACTAGAAAATTTCAATATTTTGAGGCATCATCCACTTCCAATCTTCTCTGACCTTTCATTCACAACGTACTTACCCTTGATATGAAAGGAAATTTGAAGGTATAACTGGAGAGATGTAAATCAACTTTGAACCTATAAGTCCACCATCAAATATGCAAGAATAAGAGTGGCCTGTTCAAGTATAGTGATGATTATTGTTCTTGAAGGGAATTTGGTTTAAGCCAGTATGCATCTGTTTTTGTAGGGTCTAAGGCTGCAGAATGATGAAATTGCCTGATTGAGAGACACAGACATGAAAAATTTATTATGCCATATGAAATTGCCTGATTGAGAGACACTGCTAAATTCTACTCAGCTTATACGTGTGACATCAGAAGAGGAGTACTTAAAGAGCCAAGCAGATTCACTGCAAGGTAGATCTGTTACCCTTTTATGTGATAGTGTTTTGGAATTGTAAATTAGCATTTTGGATATATTTAAGGGTGGTCGGATTACGTTGATTAAGTCAACGCTTTCGAGCCTTCCAACTTATTTCTTATCCCTTTTCCCAATTCTGGCTGTGGTGGCGAATAGGATGGAAGAATTGCCACGTGATTTTTTGTGGGGCAGTGATGGGGGGGTGTCCACAAGTTCCATCTTATTAAGTGTGATAAGGTTTGCTCTCCTATTTATTGTGGAGGGTTGGGGATCCGGAGATTGCAGATGTTTAACAAAGCCCTATTGGGGAAATGGTTATGGCGCTTTGCTATTGAGAGAGAGAGTTATTGGAGGACTGTTGTAGCTGAAAATTTTGGTTCCTCCGAGGGTGGGTGGATTACATTTACTGTTCGTGGTTTTCATGGTGTGAGCTTGTGGAAACACATAAGCAAGGGTTGGAAGTCTTTTAGAGAACATATCAGATTTTGTGTGGGGTCTCGTTATAGAATCAGTTTTTGGCATGATAGGTGGTGTGGTCATAGACCCCTTAGGTGCTCATTCCCTACTGTGTTTTCTTTAGCTAGGCATCCTCTTGCCGCTGTGGCGGATTGTATGGCGGTTGATTCCAGTTACTCTGGTTGGAATGTCCAGTTCATTCGATCTGCAAAGGATTGGGAGTTGGAGGAATTATCGGCATTTTTCTCTTCTCTTTATGAGAAGCCTATCTGAAGAGGGTCTGAAGACTTGATGCTATGGGAGGGCTCTAGTGATGGTTCTTTCACTGTCAAATCCTTCTATGGCTTTATTGATGGTGGAAGATCCGAGGTTTTTCCATGGCGTAGGGTGTGGTGGTCTAGGGTCCCTACGAGAGTTTCCTTCTTTGTGTAGGAGGCCATGCATGGTAAAATTTTGACTATTGATAATTTGAGAAGGAGGGGAGTTTGCATGGCTGATTGGCGTTATTTGTGCAAGGAAGATGGAGAATCAGTTAATCATTTACTTTTGCATTGTCTGATGGCTAGAGGGCTGTTGTTTTTTGTGTTCCGGATTTCAAATCTTCATTGGGTTATGCCCGGGACTTTGGGGGATGTTCTGCTGTGTTGGGATCAGAAGTTTGGGGATCCATGGGCTAAGGCTATTTGGAAGATGGTTCCGTTATGTATTTGGAGGGAGCGGAATAGTAGATGTTTTGATGATGCTGCTTCATCTTTGGAGAGTTTGCAGGGCGGTTTCTTATTTTCTCTCTTTCTCTGGGCTAATGCGATGATGGGGGCTCCTTTGTTGATTTTCATGATTTCATTAGCTTCTCTGCCTGTATGCTCTGAGTGATTTCAGTACAATCTTTGTACTGTTTTTGCTCTTTTTCTTTTTTCTTTAAATAAACTGAGCTTATTCATAAAAAAGGGGGATATCACAGGCTCAGATGTATTGCTGATACCTTTTTTTTCCTCCTGTTTATATTATTTGTTCTATTAAGTTTGGTGGAGCGCTATTGATGTTTCATCATGTTGTAGAGCAATCAAAACTCTTAGAAGTTGAAATGAATTATTATAAACTGTTCCTGAGTCCGTTGATGAATTTTTTATCCCATATTTGAGTGCTTTCCATTGTCAATGACATATTCTGTTTATATGCAAAGGAAGGAAAAGGCATTCAAAAAAAGGGAAACAATACAATTAGTTGCTTGTGCTGTAGACGAGCTTATGTTGTCTTATTGATGTGTTATAGCCCTGACTGGATAAGGGAGTTTTCTGATTTGCCAACAGAATATAGAATGTATATAATATGTTTAAGGCAAGTTTGAGCCACCGTTTTAATTGTGATGTAACAATGTGCTGACCTTTTCCCTTTAGGCGTGAGGCGAACTGCGTATGAGATAGTGTTGGTAGCTGTCAGGCAACATTTTTTTGTGGGATTGATTTTTTTAGGATTTTGTGGTAGTAGAGTAGAGCATTCAGCACACGATTGTAGAATTGACTGGCATAATGTTTATAGTATTCTTAAGGCAATCATAATTCAACCTTGTTATCCTGTTATCACTGTAACATAGTTTTCCTCATTAGGCATGACGCAAACTGCAGATATGACTGTTTCGGTATCTTTGAGGAAATATATCTTGGTATTCTTTCTTGTAGGTTTTTTGCCTGTAACCTAGGACATTTAGCTCCCATCATTTACTAGGATATTATTTTGTAATAATTCTAAGCGTATTCTTTGCACCTCTCTTCCAAGTTGACCTAGCAAGCAAAATAGAGGGCATTTTAATTTGATATTGAGTTAGCTTTAGGTTTCATAAATGCTGCAAAAAAGATGCATTATCAGTTTTGTTTAATATCCCTGGTAACTACTTTTGATTTTGGCTGGCACCGGTGACTTGACTTTTTGGGCATTATATGGAATGGACAGATGTCTCAAAGGGCAGCCTCTTCTTGCTCAACTTTATGCACATGATGACCAAGTTAAGGCCCTTCGTTCACCCATTTTTAAAAGAAGCAAGCGAAATGTTTGAGATGTACATTTACACTATGGGTGAACACGCCTATGCACTGGAAATGGCTAAGCTGCTTGATCCTCAAAAAGGGTACTTCAGTTCGAGACTGATTTCACGTGATGATAGCACCCATAAACATCAAAAGGGTCTTGATATTGTGCTGGGGCAAGAGAGTGCGGTTCTTATTCTCGATGATACAGAAAATGTAGGTTCATTTGCAATCTTATATTTGCTTAACCAGTTCATGTGCACGTTAATGTGGCGTTACTTGCTAGATGTGCAAGCCAGTCGTGAAGTTTTTCTTGCACTGCGTGACCGAAACCCCCCTCGCCCCCAGTTCATCTCTCTCGTACAGAAGACAGATCGCGAATGCATTTCTTCCAAAAAAACTGTTTGCTTTCGCCATCGGATGACGGATGAATGACAGTTACAGTCCTTTGTTGTAGTAAAGAACATTGAAATAAAAGGAGCTTTCTGCAGCAGTTTCTCCTGGTGTATGTAGACTGAAGCACAGTCAAGTTGGTTCCTAGAAATACTTTGTCAAAGTAATCAATATAGTTCCAGGGCGGTGGGAAAAATACTGTTGGCACAAATGGAGCTGAAATGGAAATTTGATTAAGTATTCCTGATACCAGCTTGCCTTTGCTTCATCCTTTTACCTGGTGCACTCAATCTTCTGACATTATGGCCTAATAGGCATCATACGCAGTCCTCGATTTCTGTAGCTTTTGAACCTACAGCTCATCTTAAAAGGCTGTTGTCCTCTTTGATCATCCTGTTACAATAAGCAAGATATAATGTTGCTATACATTATTCTAGACATGGACGAAGCACAAGGATAATTTGATTTTGATGGAAAGATATCATTTCTTTGCTTCAAGTTGTCACCAATTTGGCTTCCATTGTAAGTCTCTTTCTGAACTGAAGAGTGATGAAAGTGAGACTGACGGAGCACTTGCAACTGTTCTTAAAGTTCTTAAGCGAATCCACCACATGTTCTTTGATGTATGCCGCTCAGTATCCCTCTTTATTCATGATAGTTGCAAAAGTTTGTATTGTGATAATTTCTAATGTAGGGGAATCTTCTTGTAGGAACTTGAGGGAAATCTTGTTGACAGAGATGTGAGGCAGGTAATCCTTTTCTTAATGACTGAAACGTGACCGATGTCTTTTATTCCTAACTTTGTTTCTAGTGTCTGATCTTTTGTTTTCAAGTCCTATTGCCCACTTTAAAGGGCCCGTGCACAGTCATAGAATCTAATTTCTATGCTACGAGGATGGTTTAAATTGAGTTCCATGTTATGGAGTTAGGAGCACTTGCAGTGAAGTATTCTGTTAATTATTTCGCTTCGATGTTTTTAAATTTCTTCATTACCACACCATTTCCCTCTCTCCTGGTTTTAGCTGGATCCACTTTATCTGGCACGTGTTCTAGACCATTGACCAGTACTAAGTCTGTCTTAGAAAAGAAAATGGGGAAGAAAAGGAGTACTACTTTGTCTGGAGTCACATATCCTGTTTTTGTGTCAGATTGGCAGCGAAGATCCTCCTTTGAATGGGCGTTGTAGGTTTTTTTTTGGTGACAGTGAACCAGTTTGAGCTATTGTATGCTGTGGACTTCGATAATGTTTGTGTCAATTTTCCTTCATTCCTTGTAGAAATTGTTGAACATCTCCCAGTTATCCATGCTGGTAAAGTTTGAGAACAAATATAGCTAGGGTGTATTAGATTTTGTTTGGTCGTAATATTTGTGTATGTCATGTTCTGCAGGTGCTGAAAACAATTAGGAAGGAGGTTCTGAAGGGGTGTAAACTTGTCCTCAGCCGTGTGTTTCCAACCGCATCTCAGGCTGGTAATCAGCATCTCTGGAAGATGGCAGAGGGTTTGGGGGCTACTTGTTCGACAGAGGTTGATCCATCTGTGACGCATGTCGTCTCAACAGATAGTGGAACAGAGAAATCTCGTTGGGCAGTTAAACATTCGAAGTTTTTGGTCCATCCACGGTGGATAGAAGCTGCAAATTATTTGTGGCAAAGGCAACCGAAGAGAACTTCATTGTTAACCAAATAAAGAGCCAATACCTAACATTTTACCATCTAAGCTAACTCTTTGGTAGTGATAAATTGGCTTGGGCTACTTGGCTTACTCTCCAGCTGCTTAGACCAGTTCTTTATGATCTCACTAATTCAGTGCCCAAATGGAAGGGATTGTTATGTTTCATATAACGTGGGGTAGTAGTTATGTTTCATATAACTACATTTGTTGTAATTTTGTTTTTTTTGGCTGACTATGCTGGATTTCCTGGGACACAGACTGTTGGATCCTGATAAATTTTTTTTTTGTTGCAATATAAATTTCCCCAATGCTGTTTTAGTTTGTTTGATGGATTTCTATTTTTTTCGTCTAATATGTAGTGCATGGGTATCTCTCTCATGATATGATTATCCTCTTTAGCATACAAAACTTATATGCATTGGAGGATTTTATTAGTTAGAGATTGTGGTGGCTTTTCGTTCCTCATAATTCAATGGAACCACATTTTATGGGCAAACAATAAAAATTACAAATGCAAGCAGTCCCTGCCTTCTATTACAAGAAGATTTACTCGAGTATAGTGGGCTAGTGGAAGCCCAAGTTTTCAAGTATTGAACGAAGGCTGGTTTAACGGTTGACTGAGGCTTTGGATCCAATTGAAAATAGTGCCGGTTGGGTTTTTGGATGTCCGTACCAGTTTATAGCATGGGCAATTAAAGACCTTCAAAACGGTACCAAAATAATCTTCCAAATATTAATATATGTATTAAAAATGTAAAAACGAATGCCTAAACTCTGGCTACTCTCTCAGTTGTCAGCAGGAGATGGATTTAAGATGGCCGGTTTTAGACTCGCAGTATGAGTCAGTTGATCTTTATAATGTTCAGAATGTTCTTTCTTTTAGGTAGCCTTTAGTATATTCTATAGAATTCCTTGAAAATATTATATAAGGACTAAAATATAAGAAAATATAGAAGAATCCTAACCCTGAGTGTGCCTTATATGCGCCACTAGCGCGCCATAGGCTAATGCATTGTACTATACCAAAGGCAATATGAAAGGTCTTCACTCATAAATGACTGAGGATGGATTGCCTCCGAAGGCAAATCCATTCGGATGACCGGATGGATTTGCCTTCGGAGGCAATCCATGACTTGCCACTTTGTGAGATTTTTCATGTGAAGCTCTTTCCACGAAGCACTTTACATAAAGATTTCTCATTCCCAAATTACTGGCTATTAATAATTACATTTTGAAAAACTTTAACAATCAATCCTACGCGTCTTTTGAAACCAGTAATTGGAATTTAAGAAATACATAATCTGATCTAAATGAGAAATTGGATAATATTGCACCAAATTAATCACTGATCTGTCCGATGGTGAGAGGTCTTCGCGACAAGAATTGACATGAAGAATTTTGATCAGGCAACCTTATCTGACAGTCCACAGTACACCAGAATATGGTTGGGAAAAGACTGGTAGTTAATTAGCTAATAAGCCTATCTAATAATAGCGGACGGGTTTTGGGATAGCCACAGCTTTAAGATTAGGAGTTAGCTATAAAGAACGTTATCAAGAGGAAGTTTTTCAGTCAGCCCAATAGATCATCAATACGGAGAAAAAGACTGGTTACTTGTTAAAGTAACAAAAAGGGAAACATATTGGAAGAACATAACCGAGAACACTTTAGATGCGTGTAGGACTCTCCAGATAGCTTTCGAATACTAGAAGACTTTGATCCAAGACTACATGCAACGCATGGACAACGAAACACGTTCTGTATTTCTGAGTCATAAGTCTTCTGCGTAAAGGGCTGCATGCCAACCGTGTGGGGAAAGGAGGTCGAAATATATGAATGAGCTTTCTGGGCAAGTTATAATTAAAGTGGAAACCAATTTGAAAAAAAAAAATCTGATTGTGACAAATTAACCAATTACATTTTGCAGTTCTTGTAGGTTAGTCACCCATCCCTTTTCATCATGTTTCTATGCTTCCTTGCTTCTGTCAATCCGTTATGATTCACATGAAGAAATATAAACGAATAAAATCAGATCGAGCAGATAATCATGGACAAAGACTCCTGCCAAATTGGGAAGAAGAAAGCTACATGGAGAAATATGCAAGCGAAAATTGTGGGCACGAAACGGGAAGAATGTCTTGTTTTCATGAATACTTGGCGTAGTCATGTGAACAGATTTAAATTAGGACTTCTCGAGTAATTATTTTGAAAATTACACGCGCGAAAGCTTTTAGAAAATTTAAGCCAATTGGGATCTTAAGAAGGAGATGGAACCCAGTTCATAGGACATATATACTTCCTCTATCTACCCAGAGAGTTGTTGAGAATTGACAGAATTCGCTGAACTTATAAACAGTGACGAGGATGCAAACCGAGGCTCCTGGAGATCACAAATATTCTAGCACTAGACCAATAATTAAGGGAACGGATTCCCTCTGAAGGAGGGAATTCCGAAGGCTTCCGAAGCGACGGTCTCCCTTGTGTTCCTGCAATCTAACAGTTATTATGCTTCCATCTCATTTAATGAGGTAAATGACTAATATGGCTTGGCAGCTTAACTTGGCTTGACGGCTCCACTTTTCTCAATTTTCTACTGCCCAGTCTGCCCCCAACTCACTCCTTTTCAGACCCAGATACGGCCTCTTTTCATCAAAACCGCCGCTACCACACCGACTCACTCCTTTTCAGACCCAGCAATGGGTACGTCCCTCTGGACTCTGGTGTTCCATATGGGTCAAGTGTCTCCAAATCTTCATACTATATAACATACCCTCTCTGCCTCACTTCCCCTCAACCTTAACTGTGGCCTGTCGCCCACCAATCTTCTCGGCAAACTTCCAACACCAACAATCATGGCACTGTTAACTTGTGGCCTGTCCCCCAAGGAAGTCATAGCACACAAGTGGCGTGAGATACATGGTTCCACGGACTAGGAGAATCTTCTGGACCCTCTTCACCATTGGCTCCGAAGAAAATTGTCAAATACGGAGAGAAGAGAGAGAGGCGCGGAGGGAAATTGTGAGGAAAAAGGGGAAGAAGATGGAGCTTGCGTGAAAGAAGGAAATTTGGAGCCGACTAAACCGAGCCACAACATAATTAATGACGTGTAATTATAATAAACGGTGATTTATTTACTTTTAATCTGGACGGTCCCTTCGGTGACCTTCGGAATTCCCTCCTTCGGAGGGAATCCGTCCCCAATAATTAATCCTTAATGATTGTTTATAGTTTATTTAGAGATTATTGATGATAGAGTTGAGTGTTTTGAGGTGGTAAGTAAATGTATTTATCATCCTGATGATCTCTATCGTCCATAACTTATTGATCATAGAGTTGAATTTTGATCGAGTGGCCATTGTGATAACTTCTCGTAAGCAAGAAGATAAGGCGTATCTGGAAAGGCCGATCTTGACCAGCTACCATGTTCAAGACTTCAAGTTCACACACCATCGAATATCCACTTGTCACTTGCAGAATTTCCAACAGGTAATTTTCAAAAGGCCTGTTCCTTTCATCTGCAATGATGTCAACCTCTAATCAAACCTAATTAACTATCCTCGTCCTTTGAACCACGTACGTCCTCATAAATTTACTGGCGAAGCCATGCGTGATTCCTGACCTCAAAAATATACTATAAAAACAATACAATCAACAGAAAACCTGCGGTAAACGTCGGAAAATACGAGCGGGACAAGTGCCTCCAATCTGTATATTTTTATTGTATTAGGAGGAGCAGACTGCAGATTACTTTCAGGTTTGACTGGTTGATAGAAGTCGGAATCCTTAATGTCGATGGCATATGTCATTTATGCTAATTATCAGAAACTGCTAAATCTTGATTTGTATTTGGTACACCTTAATTGGTACATATGTGCCAACTGAAATAGAGATCTGGTATGAGTAAGACACCATTAACGTATGATCTGCAGCAAACCTTTAATAAGGACATGCATGTCTAATTCAAATTAATATTGTTTAAACTCAGTGGCCAAATCAAGCAACAACTCAAACTTCCCACCTGCTGGGTACGTAGGCTGAAAGCTGGGGGTTTGTCATGAGGGATTCGCATATATCCTTTTTCTTGTTGCTTTTACTTAAAAATTCGGTGAGCATATCAGTGTACGTACGTGTTATGGTGCTAAGAAACAAACTCGTACCATATATTCTCCAATACATGATAAGCTATACGGACTAGTGGGTATCATTTAGCAGTTAACTTCCAAAGACTAAGTTTTTTCTGCATAAAGTTTCAAATATTCGTACCAGCTAGCCTACCTAGGCCAGGACTGAGTCTAACAATATAATCAATACAAGGACACCTATAGACGTTATACATAGCCAAAGATCAGGACTACTGCATTAATGGCTAACAGAGGGTTCAGCTAAAAAAAAGAAACACATAGGTTAATGAATTTTATCAATGGCTAGAATTTAGTCAATATATTAATAGTTCAGCTAAAAAAAATAAAAAGAGCTGTAGAACCATTAGTATATTGGTTAATTCCATCTGGGTTATTAATGAAATTTTTTTGACAGAATTAGAACCCTCTATTGATCAGACTTGTTATGACCACAACGAATAGATCAAATAACATTAGCTTAAAAAAATAAAAACATATGCAATGGCGTTGTTATATATCTAAGACTTTGAAAAGAAAATATACATGTAGGGATCAAACAATACATCTGCTTTGAGAACAAATTTTGTCCAAAGAAAGATTGTGCAAAAGATTCAAAGTCATGCCGGCAGTGATTTTAAAATGAACATCCAAATCCAGGATTTTGCCACTTCATTTAATAAGGCATGTGAAATAAAATAACTAATAGGTTTGGTGGCCAAATCCTGATCACTCTTTAATGTTTATTTTAAAATTACAATCTTGATTTTGAATTTCTTTGCACAATTTTTCTTTGGACCGAATCAGCTTTTGATCTTTTGTTAGAGCACAAACTGACACCCTTTCTCATCTGTTGTACGTATTAAGATCAAACAATTAGTGTAGGCTCTTCGCGTATATGCTATCAGTTTTGTTGTTTGTTCATAGCATACACGCTATCTAACAATGGCAAGAAGGATAATAAGTTAAACGTTCCCGTGCATGTGTACTAATTAAATAACAAACCAAGTAAAGATCAATGTATGACTCGAGACAATTTGGATTTATTAATGGTGTGACCAATTTTTGGATTGAATATTGATGACATGATCTGATGGCATGAGTGGCCTCCAACGATATGGGTATACTTTATAATAGTAATGGTTTATTTAGACTTGTTAGGAAATCGCTAGGTGCATTGGACTTTGTTTCCAGATCGAGTCATCTAGATATGACTAAAATTAATATCATAATTAAACTACTAATTATGGCAATACTATGATGAAAGGGATTTATCAACCTGATCGAATATCATAATTAAAGCAACATATATATTAACTTAATTATAATTTTTTTCATAACTTTTATATATTTTTTTATAAGGATATATAATCGTCGTCTATTGACCCAACCCGCGCGCGGTCCTGTTCAATCTGGCTCCCTGAGTATATACTTCTAGCTAACTTAGTCTTCTGAGGTAGAATGTTCAGGATCTTTTCATGGTGGTATTATGTGTACATGAATGCACTACATGCATGTCTATCTTAAATTCGATTATGCGCCCATTGTAAAGTGTAGAGTTAGATCATGAATTCAGAACTTTCCTTTGGATACCATATACATATATCATTTATCTCAAAAATTTAAGCTATTAAGAAGAGGTTAATTTTATTATTTAAATTATATTTTTAAACACGAATGAGAATGTGATTTACGTGCCTCTATTCGGGAATAGAACTGCCGACAATGTATAATGGTTGGATGTTTCATGTGTTGCAAGCTCAATTGGGAGTTCTCTAGCTAGATACGAGACTAATAGATATATCTATGGAGGACGCCGTACATATACAAAACATCTTATACTACTAATTGGAAGACATCCAAAAGATACAAAATCTACTGGTTAATTTGAGTTGGAGATGCATGCGCACGCGTAGTAATGTTCGCTATATGTCCTAATTTGGCAGAAGCCCTAGAGAATAACGGACCCATCAAACCACCTCGAGAGTTGTTGTGCTTTTTAATTTTAAAAATAGCAATCATTGTTATCATATCCATATTATATATATACGTTTCTTTATTAATGGATATGTCACATTTCGCATCTACAGTCTCCAAGAAAAAGAGTACCACATAATTGCAATCATATTCACTCCAATAATAACAATAAAAAACTATATCTTTACACATTATTTATGTGGGGATCCCACACGAGTACTCATGTAGTACTGCTTCATCCAGTACTGGTGGGTTTACATCAGATCACATATGTACACATGTCCATTTTTCATGCACATTATTGTGTACGTACCATTAATCTTGATGCTGCTTACTATTAGTCTTGGCCTATGTATAATTTAGAGAATAAAATGGATAGATTTTGCCTATCAAATGTAATACCAAGGATCCACTGCCAAGAGTACATGATCTTCGAACGTCTAATATATTTCCTCCAAACTGTTTTTCCTTTCTCGATCGGAAGATGGTTAATTGTGTTTCCTTTTTTTCATATAAGCATACAAGTATTTTAATTTATTATATAGATAATGGCGGAACCAAGATTTTAGTTAATGGAGCAAATTCTTAAAGCGAAATGACATTTCAAAAAAATTTCCTACGTAATGTAAAAGTGTTTTAGAGTTAAAATATAAAAATTTAAGAACTAAAAATATTAAAAATATCAAAATATATGTACCATGATCCATCTACATCTATGTGTCCTTACGAATGATTCGTCAATGTCTTAGTGCTTTTGGATTTACATTGGGAATTATGTGTCCTTACAAAGGTTCATCAAAACATATAGCAATCTTATATACTTCGCCAAGATCGGACCTTAGAGCAGTGAGCTAACGCACCTAAAACTTCCAGGCATACACAAGGGTTTATCCACAGGACATTAAGTCTTGAGGGGAGATGTAACAATTGCCTAATTATTTTGGAAATTTATGAGAAATGAAAGTGTTTTTGGAAGATGAGAAAAGAGCGATATTTCGAGGTAGCTCGTTTAAATGATAATTATTTTTTATTTACTTTTTGCTTGTCGTCGTCCATTCTACAATTCCGAATATATTCTCTGGAGTCATTTAACAAACTAACTGTCTTGCTAGGCCGGGTCTTACTTCTGGGCTTACTAACAATTTAAAGTAATAACGCTAATGTGCTCGAAATAATGAGCCTAAAAACAACAAATAACAATTTATTGACTAAGTCCACTTCAAGGCACATGCACCTTAATGTTCACTCCAACACCTCACGTCTTAAACTTCTTCGAAAACTTTTAAAAGCTTCTAACTTTACCAATCTTCACGTTTCACGTCTTCTTCTTCTTCCGCAATTATTTTCTTCTGCAAATATGCTTCTTTCACTGATTGTGACAGGAGTTGCGTGAGAGATAATTAAGTCGTGAAGGAGGCTGAGCTTAAAGGGGCGGGTGATGGAAAATACATTTTTTTTAAAAAAAAATCTTCAACGAACTGAAGGGGGAAAAAATCTTCAACGTTTAAAAAAGATGAAGGGGGCAGTCGCCCAGGGCGCCCCCATGTGGTTCCGCCACTGTCTATAGATCAACCTACTAACCTTTAGAAATTGCTGCAGGTAATTGGGAAATGCACGCGAGGAGCACCTGCAACATGCTGCTCATTGGACAGAAGCATAGGCGGATCTAGGGGTAATGTAAGATGTTTGAGCGGTCGAAGAGTACTGTAAGAGTAATAGGGGAAATTTGGGCTGTTTTGTTTCATGTAAAAGGGAGGGAAAATATTTTTTTTAAAAAAATAAAATGTTTACATATTTGCAAATGAAATCGCTACTACTTGTGGTTCTTTTATTTACAAGTGGAAATTTACTCACTCTATTTATGCTATCAAGTATCTATCATTTTCTCTATTCTCTTCAAGTTTTATTTCAGGGGTAAAGTCATACTTAGCTCCCTATGTTTGGGCAAAAATCAAATAGCTCCCATAACTTTCCAACAATTTAAGACCCATAACTTTCAAAACTTATCAATCTTCGCCCCTGTCTAAATCAGGTGTTAAGTCCGACGGAAAATCATGCAAAATGACCGAAATGCCCATCCAATGCTAAATTTTTAATAAATAAATAAAAATAATATAAATTTAAGAAATAAATTAAAAATAAATATATTATTGAAATAGAGTTACAATAGTTTTATTTAAAAAATATTAAATTTTTAAAAATGATAATTTTTTATTTGTAATGAATTTTTTTAATATTTTTAGTAATTTTATTTTGGAGGGACATTTTGGTAATTTTTTCACGCTTTTCCGTTGATTTAACATCTAATTTAGATGAGGGCCTAGATTGATATTTTTTGAAAGTTATGAGTTTTAAATTGTTAGATTGAAAGTTATGTGAGCTATTTGATTTTTACCCGAACATATGGGCTAACTATGACTTTACTCCTTTATTTTATTTTTTCATCAAAAGTTCATTAATTCTATACAATGTGTATAGAATTTTTAATCTCAACAATTAGTACATTATTGTATTTCAATATTTTTAATATTTTTAATCCTTAATTTTTAATATTTTAACTCTAAAATATTTTTTTACATTACATCGAATTTTTTTTATCATTTCACCTTAAAAATTAAACCCTTTGAATTCAGTCTTGACCCCCACTGAACAGACGACGAGAAAACTAACAAAACCATTCATCTTTTTGTTTTGTCGTGAAGTGTCATCGGAAACTCCCAACAGATTATAAAAGTGTACATGTCATGTGTTTGTGAGATTGGACCACTTAGAAATTAGATTCTGAAGAAGCTAACATACATGCTATATATTGAAATACAGTAATGTACATGTACACATGGGTAATTAAAAGACAATTTTTTCATACATATTAATCTGTCTGTTGATCTAGTACACATGCACCAGCTCGATCGATGGTTATGGTCACTTACATTAGTAACTACTATATTAATTAATCTTGTGAATTTATCTTATATATGAATGTAGAGAATTTAATTACTAGATTAAAGAATGGTATAATAATTTCGAATTACAGGGAGAAAATGCTTGCGCAGGGTAAACGTCAGAGATAATGATATATAACCAAAATACGTACAGAAAAAGTCCCAGTATCAACGGCTGTTCTGTGCTTTTTGAGGTAATTATTAGTACTATATTATAGGTCCACACAATAGCGATCGAGTTATCACTAACCACGTGTGATCTTATCCCCATCTTGTCGATGTTTCACCCACCAAACGATTTTTATGCAAACTCGCATAATGCCAAGATAGTCATGAGAAGTATGCATGACATTAGGTCCTGCAGGTAACTGCTGTTCATGTTCGATCGAGCATATTACTCCTTGGGTAATGAGCAAATCGAAAGGCAAAAAGGATGATCTCATGCTTGCCCAACGTTATCTTTTTACTTTAAAATTTTATAAGACAGACGATCTAATCAAATTACAACATGAGATTCATATACGGGTGATTTTTGTGTGGTATATCGGCTAAGAGAGAGAGGGAAGGGAGAGAGTAAGAACAACTAAGTCCCCATTGACTTTAGATAAAGTTTTATCTTAGATGGGCGTACGTGTAACGTCGTCGCTTCCAGACACTTGCAGTATTTCAGGCGATCGAGCTGCACTTCTGGACTTCAAGTTTGCTTCTGTTTCTTTCATTACTCGCACCACAAGGGCGAAATAAATGAAGCAACTGACGAAGAGATAATGAGTGTCCCCCACTTCAGGTACCTGGTTCAATGTAGCTATAAATATAGAGATCACCTAAAGAAAGGAAAGAAAAAGAGAAATTTCTAGCAGCTTGGTGAGAAAACGAGACGCATGCATATGTCCGAGTTGACTAGGGCATAGTCCAGCAGCCAGGAGCTGGTCGGTAACGCAAATCAATCCCTTGTGACAATTTGAACTTGTTCACTTACGGTTGAGGCCGGACAAGTAAAAATAACACACAAAATCATGTACAAAGAGAGGCCAAAGAAGAAAAAGAAAGGGAATTACTCAGATAAAAATACAAAATAAAAAATATTAAAAAAAGAAGAAAACCAGAGAGCTTGAAGGGGTCAGTCCAGTGCAGTCAGATGTTGATAAACAAGTTGAGTTGTTGAAGGAGGATTAGCTCAGCGGGCCCTGAAAGTCTGAAACCAACCGTACCTGGCAGACCGATATGGGACCCCAAAAACACATGGGGGAACAGTTGTTGAAGACAATTACCTCCACCAGAAAAACCCGCCACCACACGTCTTCTTAATTTCTGTCTGTAGAATCTAAAAACGCGGATGACTTAAGTATGATTATTTCACGTTGCAATTTAAATCACAATCATGAATCGTACGTGGCCTCAAGGACTAAAACAATGGCTGGCCAAATTTTTCGTAAGTGGCGGCCGAAAATGAGGTCGGCTGCTTCTGGGCTCGTTATAACTACCTTGCTAGTTGCTGGCATGCTGCTACTGGCTTACATCATTCATTTTCCTCCCACATGCCGCTTCTTCAACAGTGCAGCTGACTACAATTTTGCGTCCACTTTCCGGAGTTCCTGGCAGTTTCTTACTTCTCTCATACTCACCCAAAGCAGAGGAGGCAAAAGTTTTGACACTTCTTTTACTGCATGAAACAAAACGCCGTGAAGTTTACTCTTTTCATTCAGAATCCAATTAAAGCAGGGGGTGAATCTCTGTTTGGCACTTTTTCTATCTTCTTCTTTATCTGCTTTGGATGTCTTGAAGTCGCAGGGGACGGCATGAGATATTTGCGCTGCACAGTGCACAAGGCTTCCCTATTATTAATGCGGCGGTGCTGAGATTCAATATGTATATTATTAGAATGCATATTCTTATATGATACAAGTGCCACAGTCTGACTTTGCATCTGTGATATCTATATTTGGCAGCATAAGGCCTGCACTAGATGAGTAAAGCTAAAGGAATACTAAAACATCACCTTATTATTTTTCTAAATCAGATGATTATAAACATCCACTCATTCTTTTAATTATTCAAACAAAATGATGACGGACATGATATATATATATATATATATATATATATATATATATATATATATATAATCAATGATTTAATTATATTATTATTGGTTATTATTTTATACTAAAGATTCTTAAATTTATAAATTTTAGAACTGCTAAGAATATTCTTTAATCCTTCTTCTTATAAGTAAATAGTATTTGGTCTAATATTCCTTATTCAAATAGCAAGATATTTTGCTAGCTGAGTTCATTATTATTAATTAAATATTAGCTTAGTAAAGACCTAAATATACTAATTAAGATTATTCACGAATTACCTTTATTATTAAAAATATCATATAAGAATTCTAGGCCTTATATATCTAACCTTGATAAGGACAAGGTGTATTATTATATCTTTTTATGATAAACATTCATCCTTGTGTTTTGTCAATTCTGATTAATTAATCAACAAATGAAATTGCATGCGGTCCAATTGTTTGAGATGCTACCAATAAATGTGCATTAAATTGTCATCTACAAACAACTCACGACAAGTTTGAATTAAATTTTAAATGAGATTTGACATCAAAAAAAGTTCCTACTTCTTAGAATTTTTTTAAATATTTATAATTTTGATTATCAAACAACAAAATCTCAAAATTTTGGTCAACAAAATATTTACCTTTTCGAAATCAAATCATCTATTAAAAAAATATTTTTTTCACAAATTTCAACACTTTTTTAAAAAATAAAAAATTATTTAAATAATTTATTTCCTCAATTTTTCTAAATTCCAATACTTTTTATAACAAACTATACTTAATTATCTATTCACATATTTTTCATAGAATTCAATAAAAATCAATCTAGATAAAACATGGTTCAAATTGTCTACCCCACTTTATACAAATACCCATAAAAGTCAACAAAGTATATGGTATACCCAATAAAAAAAATTTATTAAGGAAATCAATTTTTTTTTGTGCATTCCAACATAGGAGTTTTTTGGGTGTTCCAAAAGGAAGAAATAGAAAATTAAATTTATTCTCTTAACGAATGTGAAAATAAAGAGTATGTATATGAAAATAAATTTTTTTGTAAAAAGAGATTTTATGTTATTTTTATTGATTGATTATGTTTAGATTAAAAAAAGAAATAATTTTTAAAAAAATATCATTGAAAAAGCCCTTGCCCTTTATCTTCCATCTCGATGTCAAACATATTCTCATCAATTTGGATTATTCTTTATGTTCTGTTAAGAGACTTGTTAGCTTGATTTTTTTGAGGGGAGGGGAGATATTTTCAGTTATAACTTGATTTTTTTTCTAAGTAAAAGATTGGAAGAAAGCGATCAGTGTAGCTAACTTCTTTTGAACGTGACTATAGAAATTCTCACTCACTGCAGAATGTTCGGATTGAGTCATAGTTACACCAACATGCAAGTGATTATGGAGGCGGAGAGGTTCGATCCATAACTTTATCTTTATCTATGTCTATTTTCTAAAACATTTCAAAAATCTTCGATAATAATCCTATTTTTAGGTTAAGTGTTTAATGTTTTATCATGGGTGGAGTGAGACCCACAACATCTGACGGTCCTCAACATTTCAAATCTGATTCAACATTTACTCCCACTAATTAACAGATGTCAAAATCGCGGGCCCCGACTAGACACGCGTACTCTACACAAATTTTACTCCAATCTCTAATGCATTTGATTGTGGGCCCGTTATCACAAGTAATAGCTTATCTCACCGTTTCCATGAAAATTCACAGAGACGCTGGGACCCGCGGAATTATTCGGAAGACACGTGCCAAGCAGAGTTTGGGTTTGTCACCGTCAGATCAGAAACCTAAAGTGGGGGGCACAAAGGTAATTTCGGGTACCTGAAAGCTGTATATAGGGGGGAAGCAAGTCAGTGAACCGGAAAAAGAGAGGATCAAACTGTGGCGCTGATAAATCATCGAAACCCGATTCTGAGGTTTGTTTGCTCACAGAGGGGCGTAGTGGGGAATGCAGAGAGATGGTAGGAGCTTCGTTCTCAAGGCCTGAGTTGAGCTTGCGCAGCAAGAGCTGCATCGGCGGCAGTACTTGCCACCGGAAACACGTCGAAGACGGGTGAAGGACTGGTCTTCTTGTTTTACGATATTTCTTCCAGTTGTTTGCAAAGCACAGCAATTTCAGGCTCCTCTGTAAATTTACGTGTCGCAAGTTTCTTAATTTGTTAGTTTTCCTTTCGAAAGCAGTTAGAAATGAGTGATAAGGGCAGAGATGGTAGTTCGACGGTTCTCCACGGAAAGTACGAGCTGGGGCGCCTTCTGGGTCACGGTACTTTCGCCAAGGTGTATCATGCCCGGATCTTGCAGTCAGGGAAGAGTGTGGCGATGAAGGTGGTCGGGAAAGAGAAGGTGATAAAGGTGGGGATGATGGAGCAGATCAAGAGGGAGATATCAGTGATGAAGATGGTGAAGCACCCGAACATAGTTGAGCTCAACGAGGTGATGGCCAGTAAATCTAAGATCTACTTTGCCATGGAGCTCGTCCGGGGAGGCGAACTGTTCTCCAAAGTTGCTAAAGGCCGGCTGAGAGAGGAGACGGCCAGAATCTATTTCCAGCAACTCATATCAGCAATTGATTTCTGCCACAGCCGTGGCGTCTACCACAGGGATCTCAAACCCGAAAACCTCCTTCTAGATGAGGAGGGCAATCTCAAGGTGACCGATTTTGGTCTCAGTGCGTTCACGGAGCACTTGAAGCAAGACGGGCTGTTGCACACCACGTGTGGCACCCCAGCCTATGTGGCACCGGAGGTGATTGGTAAGAAAGGCTACGACGGTGCAAAAGCCGACATCTGGTCCTGCGGTGTCATTCTGTATGTTCTCCTCGCCGGGTTCCTACCATTCCAGGACGATAATATCGTCGCCATGTACCGGAAGATTTACCGTGGAGACTTCAAGTGCCCGCCTTGGTTCTCCTCCGAAGCACGTAGACTCATCACGAAGCTTCTCGACCCGAATCCCAGCTCCCGAATTACAATCCCCAAGATCATGGATTCTTTGTGGTTCAAGAAGTCAGTCCCCAAGAGCGTGAGAACCAAGGAGGAGGACCGGCAGGAACTCGACGACAACCTTTTCGAGAAATCATGCAAACAACCCGAGACCCTGAACGCGTTCCACATCATATCTTTGTCCGAGGGGTTCAACTTGTCGCCACTCTTCGAGGAGAAGAAGAGGGAGGAGAAGGAGGAGCTGAGGTTCGCAACGACAAGGCCGGCGAGCAGCGTGATATCGAAACTGGAGGAGGTGGCAGCGAAGGACGGCAAGTTCAGCGTAAAGAGAAGCGACTCCAGGGTCAGGCTCCAGGGCCACGAGACCGGGCGCAAAGGGAAGCTCTCAATAGAGGCGGATATCTTCGCCTTGACGCCGTCGTTTCTGGTCGTGGAGGTCAAGAAGGACAACGGCGATACCCTGGAGTACAACCAGTTCTGCAGCAACGAGCTCCGGCCTGCGCTCAAAGACATCGTCTGGACCTCGTCTGCCGGGAATTCCGCACTCGCTTAATCAATGAACATTGCATCCATGTTTGATATTCGTTGTTACAAGTACTATTATCGTTTTGAGTGAAGTGGAAAATTAATTCATCCATCTTCTCCGGAAGATTTCAGTATTTGTATGGCTTAATTCGTCTGGTTGTTTTGTATCACAGAAAGGTGATCCTGTGAATAATTGATTACTCATCTGTCTTCTGATGTGTTTCGTGTATATATGTTTGAACATGTGCAATGGGCTTTTTTCAGATTTCTCTTGCTTTTTTCCTTTTTTTGTTAAGAGCAAACAATTAATCATAGTGATAATTAAGTTGATTTTTAAAGTTGCTGATCTTTCGTAGATGACAACGATTGTTTCTGGTTTCTTTCTTAATTTGATAGGGCAAACACTGCAGATTCTAGCTGGTGATACTCCTGGTTCTCAAAAAAAGATATGACTTTCAGAAACTTGTATACGTTTCCATTTGATAATGGCCAAGAAAAATAAAGATAAAAAGCTCTCAGATAACTCTCCCTCTAATTAAAAACTATTCAAGATAAGTACAAAATCTCCGTAGGACTCCATGGGAAGAAGAATACAAGAAATTAAACAAAACAAAAACCTATTTTTCTTTTGCAAACTATTTGAGATAAGCACAAAATCTATACCACTTAAGCTTCTTAGCAAAATGTAGTCGTATTTGAATTTGTGATGAATGAAGAAAGATAATTAAAAAAATTGAATATTTGTCAAGATATATAGAAAGATATATATATATAAAGAAATAGAATCGCCATTAATATATGTGGTTAGAAAGACAGGTGTAATTCCCATCGTTCAACTTTCCTTCAAAAAAGACAAAGGTAGTGTCATCTAATTAGCATCTTCTCTCCTCAATTATTGTCCTTTAGCCTTCCATCAATGGCTTCCATACCACCCTTTCTGTCCTTTTACAGACTTACCGAACCCATGAGGCACTCTTTATTTGACGCTTCCCTTTCCCAAAATTTATTTCCCCTGCAGCCCGGTTCATTGAAGCACTTATTATGGAAACTTTCTCTACATGATATGGAGTTACCATAAACCCAAGTGATAGGGAATGCTGAAATTGCATGTACACTAAGAAAATGTGTGCATATTACATAAGCTTTTATGAGGGTATCTTTTTCCCATACAGCCATTTGGATACTAGTGCATAAGGAAACTTTGAGAGCAATTGAGGAGAATCCCATTTGGATGGGCTGTATGTCTATGTCGATTGTCGACCCTGCTGCGTGATAATTAGCACAATGTGCAGAGTAGATAACTCCATGCATGGATATGCCTAAAGTGTTCAACATACGTGAGCAATTAATTTCCATTAGTAAGCCAGACAATATGGATCGTTGATTTTGAAATAACTTTACTAATTATTTATTCGGGACATTCAAATTGATAGAAAATTGCAAAATAATACTTCCATTTTCTTGGACTGATGTAGTTGAGAGCTACATATAATATACCGATCGAGATGGAAGAGGTGATGCATCATCTACAAATTTCGCCATTATTTTGTATCTTTTCTCATTTTAATTATGATCGATAAGCTTGGTGGGCTTGTGGAGTGTTGGAGAATCAATCATCCATAATTGTATTACTACGATTTGCCCCACAACCCATAATGAGATATCGATCGATGAGTCAGCTTGTGTCTATAATTCTCTTCTAACTTCTACAAGAATCTAGAATATTTATATATAAGATAACGTAAGAAAGATTTATCTGAACGAGAGGATTTAATATATATATATACTTCGATTTAAATTGACGTTCACAGTGACGATATTAGGGGATGTTTGAGCTCCAAATAATTAGGGTCAAATATTTGGGTTTAATACTAAAAAATTCATCATATAATTTTTTATTATTATAATATTTATTAAAAATCTTCTCTCTCTTCATTTTTTCACTAACTCTCATAACATATCTTTACTTTATAATATTTCACAAACCTCAATACTCAAAATTTCCACACTCAAACATCCCCCTAGGTAAGGTGGCAAATTTGAACTGAATGAGTGGATATAATATGGATTCAAATTTTATTGATCCAAAACAAAATATGGGTTAAAAATTTTGTACTTCAATTTAAAGTGATGTCCATATGTAGTGACCATATCATTTTAAAATCACCAATTGATTTAGAAGTTTAAATTAATAGCATATAATAAGTAGATTATAGCAATCATTATATTTTTTTATTTTTATCATAACAGCTCAGTAGCTCACATATTCATGATTAAAATCGAGGTTTAAACACCTCCGGTATATGCTCTAAAAGGAGATGTCGACCACTTGGTGCATGCTAACCGGAGACTACCGCTTGAAATGGAGGAGAAAAGGACGAATGCGTGAGGCTCCATGCGCAGTTCGGTCAGGTGCCTGCTAGCGCAGAAGTCGGTCGAGTAGAAGTTGTCCCCGCTAGTAATTATGTTCTCTAGAGGCCCCCCAAAAAATGTAGATCTGAGTACTAAGGTTGTGTTTGTGTTGTAAAATTTTAGTGTTGTTAAAATTTTAGGTATTGTGTTTAGTGAAAAAGTGAAGAGAGATAATTTTTTATATTTTTTTAATAAATAGTAATGATTTGATGGGGAGAGAGAGATTATATTGTAATATTTAATTGTGTTAAAATTTTAGAGATGGTAAAATTTTGGTACACAAAGCGTCAAAGTAAAAAAAAAAAAGGCCGAAAATGGATGATTTTTAAAAGTTCCGGCTACAGGCCTGCTAGTGCAGAAGTCTTCTTCGGTCGAGTAGAAGTTGTCCCCGTTAGTAATCATGTTTTTCGGAGGCCCCAAAAAAAATGTAGATCTGAGTACTTACGTTTGTGGATTAAAATTTTAGTCTTTTTAAAATTTTAACACAATAAAAAATTTAAATATAATCTCCCTCCCTTCATTGCATCATTAATTTTCACTATAATAAATATTAAAAATCACACATGTCTTCACTTTTCACCAAATCTAATACCCAAAAATTTTAATCTCTCCAAAATTTTAACACTCAAACAGAACCGACCACAGAGGAGGTGGTAAGGGGAGGGGATATACGACCAAGGGGGAGGAGATTCTAGAGCCCCTCTCTCTAGAATAGGCAGCGCTAAACTTTTTTTTGGGTGAAAGATGAAGATAAATAAAATAGAAAGATATTTAATACAGACTAGCAGGGGAAACACTTGCAAAATATAACCAAAGAGAAAAAATTACAATAGAGCAGATGCTCACAGAAGCATAGCACATCAGTACACAAAACCACAATAAGCACTAGAGCAACGAATCCTCATACGGTAGCAGAGCAACACACAACACGCACCAATAGAGGAAATCAATCCTCATTGTCAAGATCCCAAAAGCTAAGGAAGGCAGTAACAACTCTATGATTGGAAGGGCTGTTCAAATGTCTAATTCGTGCCTTAACTTCAAACAGAATGTAATTAATAATCCTAATGATTCTTCTACTCTTGCCACTAAAAACTCTGTCATTTCTCTCCTTCCAGATATTGTAGACTATTGCAGCAAGTGTAAGCCTACTGATAGTGTTGGGGAGTGATCTTCCATTCCAATTGCTAGCAGCCCAATCAATAGTCTCTTCCCAGGTTCGATTCACACGAGGCAATCAACATTTGTCACCTAGGGTCAGCCAGATAAGTTGAGAACAATGGCAGGAAAAATAGAGGTAATCGAGACTTTCTTCATGCTCCCTGCATAAAACACAAACATTACTGTACAACACCCACGGTCATAAACCGATCCATGGTATACAATTTCCTCCGAACCCCATGGTGAATATCAGTTCTAATATATCATAAGCATTCGAAGATAACGTACTCCAATTAAGATGAAAGATATCTCAAAACCAAAACTCTCTACACCAGTGCTATCTGCTAATTAGAAAGCATTTCAGCTGTAATGGGTTCCAGTCAAAGCCGCTCTACTGGACCTCCGTGGTCCATCAAGCTGCTTCTGATTGTTTTCTTATTTGGGAGCTTATAACTCATATATATGTAACATCTAATTGGCCTTAATTTCCCTGCCGTGCGTGCATTTGGTACATATCTAGGCCCTAAGAGCACGCATTAGTGCACGCAATCTTAAATATGCAACATAGGAAAGCTATGGCGCTTGAGGTATTACTATCTCCCTGGCCCGTCTCTATTCTCCATTAATGTTCCTCATTTTGTTCAAAGACACATGTGCGTACATCCTTTTCAAACAACTTTACATGGTGCCTACGAGGCTCCGTTTTGTTTTATCTTTCCCTTCTTCTGGCACTCTTACGTATATTCTATTAGGCTCTGTTAATGGCGCTGTCTGTGAGAACTGATGAAGCATAGAAGATCCGGATCTCACAAGATCAAACGAACGATCACTCTAAGACAAATCCACCCGAAGCGCAGATGTAGCCAACTAGAAAAAGAGAAGAGCAAAGACAAATGGGTTGCTTTTTATTTGCGGCCCTGCTGCGCGCATGTCACATGTTTTCTAGCTGAACATGAAATGGAACATAATTTAAACCACGAGAATTTGGAGTTATATGAACTAATTACAAGAACAGTTCTGGTTGAAGAGGACAGTCTTAAAATTCCAAAGCCCGTTAAGCAAGATCCAAGTCAATCCCCATGAGTGATCAACTAGGCAGAAGTTGTACTCGCAGAAAAAGTTAAAACTATGGAGTTTATAAAAACATTAATAAAGAATCTAATAATCTGCAAGGAAGCTATAGAGTAAAGTGCAGACCCATGACTGTTCCATTAATTGCATATATATATATATATATATATATAAAGTTAATCATCCGCATATAATTATATAGACAAACACACACACACATATATATGATATAAAAAATGCTTTCATTCCTCTTGGACTCACATGGGGGAGGTACGTACCCAGAGTCAATTAAGGAGGTGATATCTTCCTTAATTAATCCGAATTATTTTCGTACAAAAGACATTATTTAGGTTAAGAGTATTTTGGGAGAGTCTATTTGGCAATGGAAAACTACATTACAGCGCAAATATAGCGATTGATAGTTTGTTCTACCTAACAATAATTATGGTCTGGCACCAATCGATCACTAATTATGTTTCTTCATGTCTAAACCACATGTGAAAGGGGAATCCTATCTTATATGTGTATGAGCAAAGCAAAGATTGGGAATCACTGGGCGCCAATGTTTGATTAGCGTTGAGAAAGGTTTAGTCGTCTTGTAATTTGATGGTTTTTGGAATATATATATATATATTGTCTTGGAGGGCACTACAGGGGAAATAACATTATCAGAGACATTCCCGGCCCAGCATAATCCTTTAGTTAGGTGCATTGATTCTTTGAACATTATTGATCTGGGGATTTTGGAATCATCTAAAAATTATTGTCACTACTGCTCATAAAAACAGGCCTTTCAACATTCATCCCTGGAAATAGGCCTGTACTCGTTCATTGAGGGCTGGCAAAACAGTTCTTTGGAGTAGTTGTCAAACATCCTTCAGTTCCCCAAGAATAGTTATCCACATAAAATCTACATTTCGCACAAAATAAATTTCGAGGAAAAAATTATTAGTGTCATGCGAAATCGGAAATTAGCAAATCCCCAGAGAAAAGGGAAAAACAAATTAGCAAATCCCCAGAGAAAAGGGAAAAACTAAAAAAAATCCATATCTGTTTCAGTTGATATGCACACCAAATAGCCTAAAACCTGTTTTTCCATTGTCATGAATTAGCTCTGGTCGCTTCAGTTCTCTTTCCTCTTCAAGTGTATTCTGCATATCATGGTCAATTTGACCGGTTACTTCCAAGTTTTAGTTCCAATTGCAACCCAACAGATTGGTCAGCCTGCTCAACTGAGCTACTACTATTTTCACTCCTGTTAAAATCAATCAGGTAGGAGTGAGAATCTTTGGCTGCTGCTTTGCACTGGCATGAGTAGAAAGTAAGAGTGTCCTTAGCCTCAGATGATTTTCCTCCACAAACCTATTCCATCCCCTTGTGAAGACAAAACTGGCTGCTCTTCCAATAGCAGTAGCGAAATATCGATGATCTCATCTTCTAGTCATAGAAAGAAAGCTGCACATCTTCCACGGTTCCCCCTTCTGCATTATCTTCAGCAGTTTCAGAATTAGTACGTGGGAAGTGCTTGATGGCAAATTTCTTTGGAATGACCAGTCTATTTAGCTTACCAACATCACTTGGCGTAAGCTCCTTCTGGAAAAGTTGTTTACACAATAGTTCACCCCTGCTTTGCACCTGAGCCAAGTTAAAACCATTGTCTGTTTCCACAATGTGTGAAAGTACTCTTAGAAACTCTTTGAACTTGGATTCGTAGGAGCCGTCCTTTATCATGTTGAGGACAGCTTCAGCACAGTATAAATTTTGAAATTTTGGCTCTTCAAATGTGATCCCATTCCACGGAAAATTTTTCTGAGAATCTCCACTCCAAAGCTTCATAGCAGCACTATCATAAGCCATGGCTGCATCCTTTTCAGACTTGAAAGTCCCCAGCCAAATCCGTTGGTGATTGGCATATATTTGTGCACCCCAGTGCCCATTTTGCTGGGGTACAACACCTTTGAATTTTGTAGAGACATTGGTATTGCGTCTTGCCTGCTTTGTTATAGGAAGAGGGTAAGTGGTGCTACTTGAATCAGACTCTTTGGCAGCCCCACTAGCTCTGCCATTTGATATCGTACTCAACATGTCCTCTTCCATTACAATTCTACAGAAACAGAAAGTCACGGGGAAGAATCAATGTTTCATTACGAAGTAAAAAGATACATAGCAACAACAAAATTCATCTTTAGCAGAATCAATTATTGTATGAGACAGATTGAGAAATTTTCTTTTCCTCATAAAACGATAAGGTGACAAATGGAATAATATAGCTGCAGTACAAAGGCATGAAACAAATTTTGTGATCTCAGTTAGGCAACCAAGGCAAGAAATAGAAGCGCCTTTCACTCCTCCTTGATTGTTTTTTTGAAAATTCGAATTGTGTAAAAGATTTTTCTTGTCCTGCACTAATTTTAATTACGTTCAGAATAACAGCATGCTCATCCTACAAAATAGAATTTACAAAAAGGAAAAGACAGTGATGTTTCAATCGTGGGTTTAAGGGATTCAAAACACACAATCATATTTTTGCCATTTCTCTAACTTTACACCAATCAAATTCTTGTGGTAAATAGTTTAAAACTAATGATACCAGTACAGCAACAACAAGCAAAAGACAGTCACCCAATTGGGTGATGTGTAAAACGGTCTAAAATGTATTCCGACTTAATATGAAAAGACATCACCCTTAAGAATCTCTTAGATATTTGTGGTTGCATAGAATTGGTTAATAAGTGTAAGAATGCTTAGTGTAATGTTTAAGGTTAATGCAATATTCTTTTCAGGCAGGTTATTAGATGTTACAAAAGCTAAAAAAGGTCGATATTTTGCATTTCCACTAACAGACAAAAAGTACAAAGATTATAGATTATTCATAAGCACAACCAACAGCCAAGAAAAAATAGGAAAAAGGGAGAACGATGAGAGAGAGAGAGAGAGTGAGTTCGTCTGTGTCGAGGTCATGCACCAATGAAAAGATGCAGCAAAGTTTAATAAGCACGTGACCCCAAATACTTCATTACATGCCAATAGATTACGAGTATAGGTCATTGAATCTTGATAAAGCAAGCAAACTTGAGAATAAGCAAAATACACAAACTAAGAATAAATCTAGAAGATACATTGTCAACCCTAACTGATCCCAGATCACCAGTCCAAATTATCAAAAATCGAAAAATAACTGAAGAAACTTCAAACTAGTGGCAAAGTACTGATGCATGTCGCCAGGATTGGTGCTGCCATGCTTCTACTACAAGGTTTTTAGTGCATGCAGGCATGCTTTAATAGTCCAATAAGTACTCCAGGTCAATGGTTAGGTCAGGTGTCAGCCTAGCATTCTAACATGACAAATACTTCCCTTAACAACAGAATACAATAGGGCTAGAGAGTATTTAAATCTTATCGATCATAATTAGACTAATGTCTGCTTATACCTTTGAGAAGTCAAATTCCAGACTATCGTGAAAGTCTGATCTTAAGCCATTACAGGTTACATAAGATTTCATTCGATCCAAGGAAGTGGACTATCTTTGGCTACCACAGGATCTCTATAAACTAAATAAGTTAGCCTGCTTTATGCACATCCGCACTAAGCAAGCAAGGCCAACTACACAAGCAATATGGCCACGTCCACAGGTTCCAATATAAGGACAAGAATAACAAATGGAACTTACTATAACTTACCTTCTTGTGCCCATTCCTAGACTTAAGGGTTGAACTACCAGCACAGATTGCCTTCCCCCCCCCCTCCTAAAGTGAACTTAGCCAAGTGATGCAAGAAGGTGAAAGGACAAAAACTTACCTGCGCATACAGACAATATTTATTAGACAAGTCCCTCCATCCCTTAAAAGACATCCGTATCATGAAAGTGTTGAAACTGCGTTTAGACCCTAGAATATACCTAGAGGGGGGGGTGAATAGGTATTTAAAAACTAATACACCTCTCTTTACAAGACCACAGAAAACCAAGTTCAAAAACTAATACACTTGCACTATTAAAACCTATTCAAACAATATGATATAAGCACTTAACAGCAACCTCAAACAATCAAATTAAGAATGATTCAATCTTGACCAAACAGCTTTTAGAGAAACAATTACAGCAGCAATCACTACTCAATATATCAAATACTCAAAACAGAAAAATCAAGATTGACATATAACTTTGACAACTATCAATTAACAATAATGAGATATAGTTAGCAACAATATGATCAACTTAATAATGATTGTTCAGCAATGTAAAATCTGCACTTCAAGAAATAATATCCCAACAACAGCCTATACAAATTTCAGCAAGCAACACTTAACGTATAAAGGATTTCTTGAACCTATTTCACACAAGAAAAATTCTCAGATTCAACACTACAAATTCAAACTCTTAAGCAACAATATTCAACACTTCTAAGACTAATAACCAACAAAGATTCGTACAGAAATCAATGGTCACTAAGTTGATAATTTCAAGTTACCAATATCTTTCAGATCTGCAAAATAATCAACAAGAAATGGTTAGTTGCAAAAATATCAAGAAAGAAGAGAGAAGAATCAACACAGAAATTTTTTGGTAACGAAGTGAAAAATTTCTCAAGAAGAACGTCTTCTGAGAAATAAAAAACACTCCGGGTGTTTCCACCAAGTCTTTCCACTAGAACGTCCGAATTTTACAATGGTGATCTTAACCAAAAACCTTTTGGCCTCAAGACCCCTTTTCCTATGTAAAATCACCCAAATCCACCGAATTGGGTTGGTGCCCAGCACCCACTCGAAGACCAGCAACTCTGGTGCTCGTTCTACAGCAGATCCCACGAACTCGTGGGCTTGAGGTTCCTCTGAAACTTTCAGCTACAACTTTTCTTGAGAACCCACTCAAGAAGCTCAACTCTTGGTGATGTGAATCTTCAATAGCAACGAACTAAGAACTTCCAGCCTTCAGTCGACGACAAGGCTCACTGATCTTCCACCAGAGGGAAGATTTACTAACTCTCACAATCAGATCTGGTTAGGACAGATTTTTGCACACGAGAGAAATGGGGAAAATCGAGTACAGAGAGATTTCTTGAAGTTTCAAGAGAATAGACGATGAGTCAGTACGTCCAAAGCATTTGGGAAAGTGGTATATGACTTTAGTGAGGGTAAATAAGTCAAAACGAAAAAGTTATGATGACTGGACACAATTCTAGAAGGTTATTACGTTATCTGCAATTTTCTCGCTAAGCTGACCCAAGGCTAACCCAGCCGACTGAAAATCTGTCTAACAGCTCCGTAACCAACTTCCAACCATTCTAGATGCACCCAGCACCTTCCAGAAACTTTCTCCTTAGCTCCACTTCATTCCAGACTTAATCAAGTTGCATTTACACATCTACAAATGAAAAATTACATTTAACAAATGATTGTTTTGACCATGGAAAATTATGCCAACATTACAAACACTTTCAATCTCCCCCTTTGGCAATTTCCATGACAAAACCTTAAGCTAAACCTAAACCTACCCCAAGATCTGTCATCACCAAAACAGAACTTGATTTACAGTTTAGTAAGCAGCCTAGATAAATTCTAACAATATCCCTAAGCAACTTGATTAATGGTTTGAGTACCTGAAAATAAAACACTCAAACTCAACCGTGATCAATATACTTAAGATAATCAACTCTGAAAACAGATGATCACAAAAAAAACAAGACTTAGCTATTTAAACAAGTCTTAACACAACACGAAAGAGTTCAAGCTCCCCCTAGCAATAATAGCTAAGCATAACTGAACTTTAAACATATCATAGCAACAACACAAGTTCATAACAGAACATAGCATAACAGAACATAACATAATAGAAGATAGCAAAAACTCCCCCTCAAGTTCATAACTCCATAACAGCAGCAGCAGCTCCCCAACCACACACCACATTACTCCCCCTTACATATGCAAAGAATAAGTTCCTTACAAGCTTCAGCTCCCTTTACTATTTAGCTCCCCCTTACTCTAATTTCTCCCCCTTTTTGTCATGGAAAAGACAAAGCAGTTAATCCTCCATATCACTCATACTACCATAATCTTCCTCATCAGAGGGAAGATGCTCAATATTAAATGAAGGAGAAGGGGACTTAAAAGGTGAAGCATTTCTTCATGTACATACTCCAATTATATATACCAATTGAAACTTAAACCAAAGTCTAGCTCAATACAACATCTCAAAATAAATTTCCAAATATGTTGAAGTCAAAACAAACCACAATATGTGAAATTAGTAAGCTCAGTCAACATAATCTCAGTATGTAAGATTTACAAGCTTAAACGAAATTTTCTAGTACATAGTTTCAGAATGTGGTCAAAAATATAATTCAACATAACAACATATACTTGCACATTGCCAACACATGTAAGTTCTTAATCAATTTCAAGAACATTACAAAATTGAATATAACTTTCAGCTCATAGAAATATATCAATAATCCAATACAAAGTCATATCATCTACATTTAAGACAATAAAACATGTTCAAGAAATCCACATCAAAATATAGTTCCAGCTCATCACTATATATTTTCAGCTCACATAGACAATACAATATGCTCAATGTAATCTCAATATATTGAATATGTGCAATATTCATCACTCCTCATCAATTATTCAACAACCATTATTTTGCAAACAATATAGATGAAGAATAAATGAACACATAACCAAAAGAGAGCATTTAAGCACAAAAATGTGTAACCCCCTGTATGAACAATGACTCCACAAATAGAAGTGGACTTCATTTTATATTCAACAAATGCAAACTACTCATTCTTATAACATATTCAGTCACTATAAGGAAAGAAGAAACAATACCCATTCATTTAAGCAAGACAAATCTTCCATTTCCAAAAAAAAATGTCAAACCCGAAATTCTCAAAAAACATTGAAATTTGAAGCACTAAACTAGTAGATCTGAGATATAAATGATGAAATCTTCTCCCAAATGACTTCACAAACAAAGCCCATATAATTTCTTAAGCATTTAGCTAAGAAAACAAGGTAGATCTAATAAATTTTCACAAAACCCATAAGGGTTTTCAAGAACTTCGAATTTAAGAAATATAATCCATTAAATCTCACAAAAATCAAGTATAATACCTTAGAGATCGTAGAGGATTGAATCTTGAACAAAACCCAACAAAAATCACGCAAAATGATCAAGATTTGAGCATGTTATGAGCAAAATAGTGATAGGCTAGAGAGAAGGTACGTGAGAGGTAGAGAGCATTTTAGAGACACATGGAAAAAAAATAGCACATATGGTAAACTAACTAAAGGCACAAAACACATTAGTAAAACCATAAAAACTCTTACCTTCACGTGTGAGCATACCAATACACTCTTAAAACAAAAGGACATCAGATTTATCAATTCACATTACAGTTTTTCATAAAATCAACAATTTTCAAAAAAATCAAAATTCTCTTGAAAAATCAATATTTGTCCAGAACTTTAAAAACTTCTAAAAAACTTACAACAACAACATATTATACATCAATTAAAATGCAAGAAATACTTTCAACATTAAACAAATACCAATTGATTTCTTAAAAATTCAAACCTTGTTCCATCAAGGAGTTTGGTAAATAAATCAACCAATTGGTTTTTTTTGTTTTGCAATAATATGTTCAAGTGGCATCCTTTTTTCTTACCCAAACTTTTTTCGTAAAATTTAAATTGCTCAACTCAATTTTCTTACATATAAGATCAACTTGTTTAGACAAAGTAGAGACTTGAGAAACTAACTTATCAAAAGCTGAAATTGAAAGTGAATTTGAAAACTTACAATTGCTAGAATTCAATTTAAAACACTTTGATCTGACATGACCTCTTTTTCCACAATAGAAACAAGTGGGGACAGATCTTGAATTTACATAAGAGGTTTGTGAAATATTCTTACCATGAGCAGCAGTGGGTAAACTTACATCCAGTTGATTGTTGACCTCTGAAAATTTCTTTTTACTAGTAGCTGGCACAAACACAAGCTTGTTAGTAATAAAAGAATTAGAATCAGATTTCTTAAAACCTAATCCATGTTTATCACTAGAGGAGGTTCCTAGACTTAACATCATGTCAAGCTTCTTTGCACCACTTGAAAAATATTCCAGTTGAGAATTGGACTTCTCTAGTTCTATTTCCAAGTTCTTTACTTTCAGATCTAGAGAGGCATTACTATTTTTCAGATTATCAATTAAGATAGATTGTTCACAATTCTTTGCCAATAACTCTTCTTTTTCAATTTCTAAATTCTTAAGCCTTTTTGAATACACAAGGTTCTCTCTTTTCACCTTAAGGCTTTCTTCGAACAAACTATTGTAGGCAATTTGAAGAGGTTCATCAATGTCAACATTATCCTCTAATTCATCATCACTTAAACTAACATCACCAATGCTATTAATAGAAGAAGTAAAAGCCATGTAATTAACCATACCATCAGATTCATCATCACTTGAAGAAGACGAATCAGAATCAGAATATATCCGGGGGATGTTCTTAGTCTTACCTTTTGACTTAAGAAAGGTTGGACAATCTGCTTTAAAATGACCATAGCCTTTGCAGCCATGACATTGAAATTCTTTTGAACTTTTCTTCTTAGAATCTTTAGGAAAAACTTTTTCTCCTTTTTCAGCTGATTTCCAGCTTGATTTTTCAGTATGTTTAGAAGAATATGTAGGTGGTTTCTTCCATTTATTCTTCTTTTTAAAACTAAGAGCTTCTCTAAATCTCCTAACAAACAAAGCAATGTCCTCATCATCCATAGACACATCAGAACATTCAGATTCATTATCAGCAAAAGAGTTCAAAGCAATAGACTTAGAATTTTTGGTTTGAGGCAGAGATAATTCATAGGTCTGTAATGAACCTACAAGCTCTTCAATTCTGATTTTTTCTAGGTCTTTGCTTTCTTCTATGGCCGTAATTTTACCTCTGAATTTTTCAGTGAGAGATCGTAAGACTTTTCTTACAACTCTCAATTCAGGAATTTTTTCTCCTAAGTTAAAGGTTGAGTTAACAATATCGTTGAGTTTGGCGTAAAACTCATCGAATGTCTCATCTTCTTTCATTCTAATTTCTTCAAACCTAGTCGCAAGCATTTGAAGTTTAGAATTTTTGACTATCTTAGTGCCTTCGTGTGTGGTTTCTAAAATCTCCCATGCGTCTTTAGCCATTTCACACATGGAGATTCGTTTAAACTCATCAGCTGAAATGCCCATGAAAATAGCATGCAAGGCACGACTATTATAGGTGCATTCATTCATTTCATCTCTAGTCCACAAACTAATGTCTTTAGGCTCAGCAGGGATTGTACCAGTTTCAGTAACTTTTGCTGCAGTCATGGGTGTCGACCAACCTATTACTACCGAGTGCCATACTCGTTCATCAAGGGACTTCAAGAAGGCCCTCATCCTTACTTTCCAATAGGCATAATTATTGCCATCGAAGTAAGGAGGAACGGACAGCGATTGACTCCTTTCCATCTAGGTAACAAAGGGTCAAGGATCTACTATAAGGCTCTGATACCAGTTGAAACTACGTTTAGACCCTAGAATATACCTAGAGGGGGGGGTGAATAGGTATTTAAAAACTAATACACCTCTCTTTACAAGACCACAGAAAACCAAGTTCAAAAACTAATACACTTGCACTATTAAAACCTATTCAAACAATATGATATAAGCACTTAACAGCAACCTCAAACAATCAAATTAAGAATGATTCAATCTTGACCAAACAGCTTTTAGAGAAACAATTACAGCAGCAATCACTACTCAATATATCAAATACTCAAAACAGAAAAATCAAGATTGACATATAACTTTGACAACTATCAATTAACAATAATGAGATATAGTTAGCAACAATATGATCAACTTAATAATGATTGTTCAGCAATGTAAAATCTGCACTTCAAGAAATAATATCCCAACAACAGCCTATACAAATTTCAGCAAGCAACACTTAACGTATAAAGGATTTCTTGAACCTATTTCACACAAGAAAAATTCTCAGATTCAACACTACAAATTCAAACTCTTAAGCAACAATATTCAACACTTCTAAGACTAATAACCAACAAAGATTCGTACAGAAATCAATGGTCACTAAGTTGATAATTTCAAGTTACCAATATCTTTCAGATCTGCAAAATAATCAACAAGAAATGGTTAGTTGCAAAAATATCAAGAAAGAAGAGAGAAGAATCAACACAGAAATTTTTTGGTAACGAAGTGAAAAATTTCTCAAGAAGAACGTCTTCTGAGAAATAAAAAACACTCCGGGTGTTTCCACCAAGTCTTTCCACTAGAACGTCCGAATTTTACAATGGTGATCTTAACCAAAAACCTTTTGGCCTCAAGACCCCTTTTCCTATGTAAAATCACCCAAATCCACCGAATTGGGTTGGTGCCCAGCACCCACTCGAAGACCAGCAACTCTGGTGCTCGTTCTACAGCAGATCCCACGAACTCGTGGGCTTGAGGTTCCTCTGAAACTTTCAGCTACAACTTTTCTTGAGAACCCACTCAAGAAGCTCAACTCTTGGTGATGTGAATCTTCAATAGCAACGAACTAAGAACTTCCAGCCTTCAGTCGACGACAAGGCTCACTGATCTTCCACCAGAGGGAAGATTTACTAACTCTCACAATCAGATCTGGTTAGGACAGATTTTTGCACACGAGAGAAATGGGGAAAATCGAGTACAGAGAGATTTCTTGAAGTTTCAAGAGAATAGACGATGAGTCAGTACGTCCAAAGCATTTGGGAAAGTGGTATATGACTTTAGTGAGGGTAAATAAGTCAAAACGAAAAAGTTATGATGACTGGACACAATTCTAGAAGGTTATTACGTTATCTGCAATTTTCTCGCTAAGCTGACCCAAGGCTAACCCAGCCGACTGAAAATCTGTCTAACAGCTCCGTAACCAACTTCCAACCATTCTAGATGCACCCAGCACCTTCCAGAAACTTTCTCCTTAGCTCCACTTCATTCCAGACTTAATCAAGTTGCATTTACACATCTACAAATGAAAAATTACATTTAACAAATGATTGTTTTGACCATGGAAAATTATGCCAACATTACAAACACTTTCAGAAAGGACAGACCACATGGCCACTAAGTAAGAGAAGGTAAGTTAAACATAGCTAACGCAAGAGTTGGGATCTGTCTTGGCCGAATCGAACAACCAGAATATCCTTGACCACAGACCTAACCCGAATTTCAAATCAAATGTAACAACGATACTGTACCAGTGGATTAAAGATGTGTTAATGGCACAGGTATGCATTACTATATCACAAATTCTCAAAGTGGATTGGAAATCCTTAAAAATTACTTTGCTTTCGTGATATATCCATGGCATGCCTCTTAAGAGAGTAAAATCGACTATAGTCAATATCAAAGATGTGAAATGAGGCCCCATAACATATTCCAACTATCTAAGTTAATCAACTGCTACGACAAAATACCTATCATACTCGACTCAATGGAGCCTTAATCCAAATTGAACTGGGAAAGTACTCAAAGTTTTACAAATTCCGTCAATTAGCAAGTAAAAACTTCAAGAGCGTACTTTTTCTTTAGGGTTAAATACACTTTGCTCCCCTCATCTTTGGAGTCATTTACACTTTGCACTCCAATGTATTATTTTTAACACATTGGACCTCTTAATTTTCACATTTTTTCAATTTGGACCTTGTACCCAAATTATCCGTTAATTTAGACAAATTTCGTCAAAACGTGGGGTGCAATGTGTAAATACTCTCAAAGATAAGGGGGAGCAATGTGTACATACCCCCAAAGATAAGGGGCAATGTGTACATACCTCCAAAGATAAGGGGGCAATGTATAAATATTTTGACGGAATCCGTCTAAATTGACAAACAATTTATGTACGAGGTCCAAATTGAAAAAAATGTAGAAGTTAAGGGGTCCAATGTATCAAAAATAATACATCGGGTGCAAAGTGTAAATGACCTCAAAGATAAGAGGGCAAAGTGTATTTAACCATTTTCTTTATAAACACCGGGGAAGAAAGCAAAAAGGATTCAGACATGTAATATTTAACCATGTTCATTTCACTATAGAGAGCCACTGGAACTACAATCATAGATGAAAGTCACGAGAGTCTAAACTAAAGAAATATATTCTGAAGAAGCATGCTGCAGTCTCATGATCTCTATTGTTCAATTAAGTAAACATTCTCCATGCGATAGACAACAGGACAAAAGGATCCAAGACACATCTAAAAGAGCCGTGCATCCTCATCATTAGAATATCATCTTACTTGCAACAAAACCTTAAATTGGAGAGCTTTTCCAGGGTATTACTACAAGCATGCTCAAAGAATCCAAGCCGGAAAAACCATACAAGAAGCAAAGAAACAACCACCACAAGTGTCGTGTATACCTGACCAGATAATTAACTTCAGAAATATTTTTCGATGCATTAACGGATAAAATTAGAAGAGGAAACAGTTGACATCTAGACAATAACTTCGGAAAACCAATATTCCTAAGAACGCTGAAATAAGGCTCGAGTCATATTGGATGTTTCCGTAATTAATAATTTTCAAATCAGGCAGTTTATGATGCCAATCATGATCTTGTTTCTTATTGCTACATTTGTATGTTGTCTGAAAATAGGGTTAAAGCTTTAGAACTTTAAATTTACATTCCCGAATAACTATAGGAACCAGCGAGCTCTCTAACTAAACCAAGCTTTACTGACAAATCAAGGAGCATTGATTCTAACATGAAGACCACTTGGCAATCTGGTGCTATTAAACTGTTCTCTACTTCAAGTTGAAAAGTTGACCCAAAACAATGGCAGCATTGTTGAGTCAATTAGTAATTGAAAATGATTGCAAAGACATTGAAGGAAACAGGCAATGCACTCAATTAAAAGTAAGACTAGATGAGGGACAGTAGACTGAAACAAAGAGTACTAGTCAATATAACAGATGGGTTTGACTTTAAAAGAGAAAAAACTCATAAGGTTTAGTGGAGTGCCCCAAGGCCCAAGGCTAAGCTCATAAATATATATCCATGAAGCACATCATCTTGTACATAAAAAATCTTCTTCAGAAATACTTTCAGTTCTGCCTCGAATAATCTTGGCCGTTAAAGACTCTGTGCAACTCAAGTTAACACTCATATATATAGGAAATTGTAAGTATAAACACTACTTCAATTTCACTCATTATTTGAAAATTTATTTCAAACTTCTCATCCCCAAATTTATGACAGAAATCTTAGCTCCAGTTGCATATTCAGCAGATTGAGTAGGGCTTCAACCGAAAAGTTACACTAATAAGAATGACAAGCAAGAGCAAATGAATAGCTTGGATCTTCTAAAGATAAAAGTAGGATGCCATCTATTAACAACTCATGAACCCATTGTGACGTAGTTATGATGTACTAGCATAGTAGGTAACAAGTGAGTGCCACCATTACAGTTATAGCACCATCATTTCTCCTCCAATATTTAGGAAGAAGTGTAATGTAGTGTGGTTGATGATTACAAACCGTTAACTTTAAACACCTATGCAAGTTCAAATAGAAACACCAGTGGTTGATCAAAGGGAAGATCCTCCAAAGCATGATTTGCAAACTTAATCTGGAGAGAAAAGAACACGGGAACCTTCCAGCATGCAACTAGCTAGGAACATCTGTAATACATATATTCTTCACATGGTTCACGAATCCACCCTTCGACCATGTGAAGAGAGAGCTATGATGGAGCTTTTGGCACTAAGGCCAAAGCTCATGTTGGGATCCAAGTTGATATAAAGACCTTTGCTTAGTTTCCCTCTAAAATGGAGAGATTTAGCTTGTAACTAGACTAGAACATACCCCTGTGCGTAACTTTAAAAGGGCATGCATCAGAAAATAAAACACACCACAAATTTTAGAAACGAGTTCTCATATTTAGATAGACATAGGAGAGGTATGGATGACAAAGATTGACTGAAACTTGAGAAAAGATTATTTGGGTTGATTAAGATAGTAAGGGAGGAAATAGAAAGAGAATATCGATTGCCTCGTGACTGAGCATAAAGAATGATACATAAGGAAAGTTTTGATTTACAATGATCATCTTTTAACTTCCATAAATGCATAAACAGCTGCCCAAAACCATGTCTTAGAAGATATATGCAGCATATTTTATCTCCTGTTTTGTATGTACTTGCTTTAGACACAAAACCCTACCCAGAACTCTATTTCTCTTTCTCACTTCTCTTTTTGTCTAAAAGGTCTTCTCCCCCTTTCCTCGTCCTCTCCCTTTCTCCTCATTTTCTTTTCTTTTCTTTTCACTTTTAATAGAGGACATGGAACGCAGGATATACCAATCCTCATTGCTAGCTGCTGGACATGCCCCTCCACCATCATCCCGCCACCTGCTCCATCCCATCCACCAACTTTGGTAATACATCATATGGAATAACAGATCTCAGCCACTGCCCCTCATTATATATAGTACCTGAAGCTTTCTCCATTCTCTCCTTTCCCACAATCCTTGTACTCGGGCTCCTTCACCGAAGGACATTGGGTAGAAAGCCTTATCAAATGGTTCAGTCTAATCAGCATGAGTACACCCTTCCCGGCTGTGGCATCCCAGCCTAGTGTCATCGCAGCCGAAGCCTTGACCAAAATTGGCCAAAATTTTGGTTTACGAACACTTAATAAATAGCAAAAACCAAAGGACCACAACTTTCTAGAAAAAAAAGCCACGAATTCACATCGACTCTCCCCTCAAAGCGGCTATCCAAACAAAGCAACGACTCCAACTTATAGCTACCACTCCTCCTTTTCTACATTTTTTTTTCTCTTTTTTTCTTTCTGTAGAAGGAACTAAGTTCATTGATATGAACTGAAAGTAAGTTCCAGATAAGCAAATCTAGGTTGATCACTTTTCGTTGGTATAAGCTAAGAAAGAGTTTTAGCCTTAAGTTGTAAATGATTTTGAATTCTCTTTAGGCAGGCTCATTTTGCTACAAGAAAAACTAACAATACAAGAATAATAGCAGATAAAGAAAATCCATTAGAAGTTAAATCAATTTCCAAGTGTCTATCCTGTTGACATATGACAAAGGTAAAGGAACTGTTCATATATATGCTGAAAATTAATATAGTACAAAAACTAGTACACTCCACGAAATAAACAGTTCTATTAATTCTCTCTTTCCACGGAGCACAATTGGCTACATGACATTTACATCTATCGTTTAATATTTCACTATAATGACTTATCTTGGTGGCAAGATTGCTAGGAGTTGTCCATTCTGATTACCATCTTGACAAAGGGAAGTTTATGGTCGAATCAAAATGAATTAGGATCCGGCAAAAGAGTACTCCATTGGACTGATCACCTTGTGAATAGGCGGACTCAAACATAGATTTGATCACTCGCTCACACTGTGAAGACTGCTTCGGAAAACCGACTTACATAGCATACAACCACACAGTTTATCAATTCACATACTATGACCAGTGCATCTAGGCTTTCATGAGAACCAACCAAGGAGCTATCCTACTCCATGCTTGGTCCTCCTTGATTGCAGCATACGAGAGACTTAATAATGGAGGAAGTTTGGCTTGGGATGCAAGCATGTTTTTAGTCCAACGGTTACAATTGTTCTCACTTCCAAATATCAATCTTCCAAATGATAAGAACTACTGCAGGACAGATAGAGGGAAGGGATATTATATCCAAAAGAAGTCCAAGATGTAAAACCAAGTGTGAAACAAGCAAAAGGGTTCCTAAGGCCCTTATGGACACTTCAACTGCCTTCCCTAAGTAAGCATACAAAGTCAAAAAAACAAGGCAAACGACACTGTGAAAAATTCAATATTTGACGCTGGCAATATGCTAGAGCTAGATTTACCCCTATTTTCAGTCCTTAAAGGCTAAATTATCCTGCCAGTCCCTGGGGTTTGATCAAGTGTGAAACAAGTAAAAGGGTTCCTAAGGCCCTTAGGCACACTTCAACTGCCTTCCCTAAGTAAGCATACAAAAGTCAAAAAACAAGGCAAACGACACCGTGAAAAATCAATCTTTGACGCTAGCAATATGCTAGAGCTAGATTTACCACTATTTTCAGTCTTTAAAGGCTAAATTATCCTGCCAGTCCCTGAGTTTGACCTATTCTCAGATTGGACCCTAAGGTAATTTTTCTCCTACGGGTACCCCTGGGTTAGTAACGTTTCCCAAATTGGTCCTGCCCTCAGATAAGCTAACTAAATTTGTCGACGTGGCTGACGGCAACCACGTCATATCCAATAACTACCTGACACGTGTTAAAATATGACATCTCAATAAAATAAAATAAAATTATGGGTCCCACATCCAACATGGCATTGCAACGTTGGATTAAAAAGCTCATGTCATTTGTTAGTCGGTTATCCCTCTACGTCCATCCCGACCAAAACAACCCTAAAAGGAAATCTCCAAATATGTACAGCCCTAAGAAAGAAATCCCCACCTCGCTCATGCGATGGCTTAGCTGTCGAGATCAATCATTCTAAACAAAAAGTAGATGAACTACAGGAAGTCAGAACCCAAGAAATGCTATGCTAAGAGGATGTTGATCTTCCCACTCTGGTGCTTACATGAGTCTTCCCACTCTGCTGGTTTCAATGGAAAGCTATAAGCATGATTATTCTTGAATAGAACCATGTCAGATTCCCCCTAAACGGAGACTACACTTTTCATCATCTTTTCATTCTCTATTTAAATTGAGAAAAATTCCTTCCTCTTCAAAACTAAAGTTCATGTGCATATTCCTATACTTGATCACAATCTTATAATGGAACATGGAATCTTACATATGGACGCCATTAAAGTTGGTTACATAAGAACTGTGGTTTTCTTTCGAAAGGACTTAACCAACAATTTTCTCGCCAAGTCAAGTACAATGTATTGCAAATTTCATCCTCCCACATGTTATCCCTACATCCCTCTCTCTCTCTCTCTCTCTGTTTCTTGCAATCTTTCCTCTGCAATGTACTTTCTAAATGCTTGGGTATTGGGGGTTAGGGTTCTTTTTGTTCGCAAGCTAGGGCTGGGAATTTAGGGATTTTTGGTTTCGATTGATAAACAGTGACGTGAAGGTTCGTTAGTTAAATGCGGAATGACAATTTTGGGTCTTTTTTTGCCCGAGTATCTGTTGAAAGTTAAACTTGATTTGGGACTAAGATGTACTCCAAACTTAGTCTTGACCCAATGGAGGATGAAAATCTTCTAGAGAGTTCCACAAATCTCTAGAGGAAAGGAATAGAAATAATATTTTCTAGAATGCTCTATAGAGCTCTAGAAAAAGGAAAAACAATCACTTCTCTAGAGATCTAAGTTGGATGAAAGAAGTGAAAAGCTTGTCTTCATCGGGTATGATCATCGCTCCAAAGGTTACAAGCTATACAATCCTAGCAAGGGGAAGATCATCTCAAGCAGAGATGTCGAGATAAATGAAGAAAGAGCATGGAATTGGGGCCTCCAAGCAGAAGACTATGATTTCTTCCCTTTATTCGAAAAAGAAGCAGAAGAGCATGAGGAGCAACAAGAGCCCACTAGTCCACCTTCATCTCTTGCATCATCTTCTCAAGGAGATTCATCGCCATCATCATCTCATGGAGAAAGCTCAAGAGAAAGGACGCCAAAAGTGAGGAGCTTACAAGAAATCTACGAGGTAACAGAAAATCAAAATGACCTCACTCTTTTTTGTATTTTTGCTGGTTGTGAACCTATAGGTTTCGAAGAAGCAGTTCGAAGTAAAAGATGGAGAGATGCCATGAATAAAGAAATCAAGACCATTGAGAAGAATGATACATGGGAGCTTTCAACACTTCCTGAAGGGAAAAGAGCAATCGGAGTCAAATGGGTGTACAAGGCGAAAAAGAATGCCAAAGGAGAAGTTGAAAGATACAAAGCTCGATTGGTCGCCAAAGGTTACAATCAACGTCCTGGCATTGACTACGAAGAGAAGGCAATGGCTCAAAATTTTTGAACCAACAGAGATCTATGTTGATAACAAGTCAGTACTTGCTCTATCAAAGAATCTAGTATTTTACGACAGAAGCAAGCACATTGATACAAGGTATCATTTCATCAGAGAATGCATTGGAAATAAGGGGGTGCAATTGAAGTATGATAAGTCACATGAGCAGATCGCAGACATCTTCACAAAGCCACTCAAGCATGATGTGTTCTGCAAGCTAAGAACTTGCCTTGGAGTAGCAAAATCAAGTTTAAGGGAGGATGTTGAAAGTTAAACTTGATTTGGCACTAAGATGTGCTCCAAACTTAGTCTTGACCCAATGGAGGATGAAGATCTTCTAGAGAGTTCCACAAATCTCTAGAGGAAAGGAAGAGAAATAATATTTTATAGAATGCTCTATAGAGCTCTAGAAAAAGGAAAAACAATCACTTCTCTAGAGAGTTCTATAAATCTCTAGAGTATGAGAGATCAAATAATTTTCTAGAAATAAGTAGAAGTTCTTTTGTGTATAAAGTGCTACAAAAATATCTAGGAAGTGTAACAAATATCTAGTCTCTCTAAAAAGTGCCTAGAAATATCTAGATATTTTAGATGAAATGCGTGGCTAAGATTAAATGCGTAAGCCTATATAAAGGGATGTAGCCCCACCATTTTGGAAGAAGAAATACAAGTCAAGAAAGTTCAAGACAAGCTAAGTAAAGCCAAGCTTTGAGAAACTGAAGTGTGTTCTTCCATATCTGTCCTCACTACCTCTTCCACAAAATTTGCTCTACCTTAAAGCCTTACTCCCTTTGTGTTGTAAACTCCTATTCCAATAGTATCGAGTCACATATTACACGTATTATTTTACAATTTAATTTATTTATTTGACTGAGATGACATGTTTTAACACGTGTCAAATAGTTATTGGATATGACGTGGTTGTAATCAACTACGTAGACAAATTCTGTTGGCCTATCTGACGGCAGGACCAATTTGAGAAACGTTACTAACTCTAGGGGTACCCATAGGAGAAAAATTACCTTATGGATCAATCTTGTAATAGGTCAAACCCTAGTGACTAGCAGGATAATTTAGCCTTCCCTAAACCTTTGTATATAAAGAATTTTTTTGTAACCCTTTTTCGCAAAGACACCCTCTATAGGTGGACTTGGGGTTATATCATCCACATGCTCCTCACCAATAGTGTACGGAAAATCGTCATCTTGAATATAAGTTAAAACTCCAAACATATTTAAGGAGCTCCCTACCTATAATTTCAACACTCCATGCATGTGAAGAAGTTGTTCAATCCCTTTTCGTAGAACACTAGGGCTGAACAAAACCGGACTGCAGACCGGATCACTTTGGACCGGTCTTCCAGATAAGCACAACTGGAAATCTGATCCGACCGGATTTTCGGTTGCGCAGCCCTGTAGAACACCAGTTCCAATCTGTGACAACTGGTTGCTCCTCAACTATTGTTTGCTCCTACCCACCTACATCAACACTTGTACTTTCCTATACCAGGCATACCTCTCCTACTTATTTTTATGCATAAAAGGTGCACTGATTCAACATGTCTCACTTTAGTTGGTTTCCAAGAAAATCACAACCAAAATCAAGAACCAAAGGCGCCTGTTTGTTTTTGTTTTTGAAAATATTTTTTGTAATGATTAAGAAATTTTTTTGACATGTTTTTTTTGTGTTTGTGAGAATGATGGGACCCATTGAATAGATGTTTAGAAAGAGGTTTTTAAATTTATTCTCTTGAAAAATGTGAGTAAAAGATTTTGGAATTCACTGTTTGCTTGAATCTCAATAAGAATTCACCATAATGAAGAAACACTCAGGATCTAGTAGGCCTCCCAATGATGGTTCCTAGGTATTCCATACTTTCTAGTGTTCAGGATAATGAAACTTTGAAGAACTTTATCCAAATCTGAGATACTAGAGAAACTGCTTTTAAATCACAATTACAATTGCATATGCAGAAGTGGGACTGAGCACTTCCCCCAGTTCCTGCTCAAATTCCTGGAAAGAATTGTGCCGCATTGGCGTCCAACACAATACAATATGACTTACATTCTTGCAGTTCTAAGAAGTACCTTTAAAAGTATTAAAGGTGATGCATTTCTAGAATGTTCTAGAATGTTCACACATGTTCTAGAATATTCTAGTATATACCTTCTAGAATATCCATGAATGTTCTAGAATGATCTAGAACATATACCTTCTAGAATGTTCTAGAATGATCATACATGTTCTACATTATTCTACAATGTTCTAGTACATGTACCTTGTATAATGTTCTAGAGTATTCATGAATAATCTACCTATGAAGATGCAAGGACAATCTAGAAAGAGTAAGATTAATGGGTGGTTCTAGAAATATCTTCCACCCACCAATAAATACCCTTCATGGGGTAAAGTTTTGTAATAGTCGAAGCCAAAAAGAAAGGAAAGTTATTCTATCTAGTGCATTTGGAGAGAAGTACTCCGTACTAACATTTCTAACTTCTATCTTCACTTTCCTACAAACAACCAAACCCCTCGTTCTAATCCTAACAATTGATATCGGAGCAAAGTCGATCTAGACGGGCGTTATGACTACATCTAAACCCTCTGATTCTGTCCCAAAATTCAATGACGAAAGCTACGACTATTGGAGTATCAGAATGAAGACATATTTGGAGTCCCAAGATTTGTGGGATGTTATTGAAGAAGGTGTCACAATTCCTAAAGAAGAAACCAGTGAGCTTTCTGCAACTGAAGTTGCCAAGATAAAGAAGCTGAAGCAGCGAAATGCAAAGGCACTTTATATTCTCCAAGAGGCTGTCATCGATACAATTTTCCCAAGAATCATGAGAGCTACTACTACAAAGCAAGCTTGGGATACGTTGAAGGAGGAGTTCCAAGGCAATGCCAAAGCTCAAGCTATCAAGTTGCAATGAGGAGGGATCTGGAGAATCTCAAGATGAAAGATTCTGAAATTGCTAAAGATTACAGTTCAAGAATCATGGAGATTGTCAACCAGATGCGAGCCTATGGGGACGACATCTCCGATTAAAGAATTGTCCAAAAGATCTTGATTAGCCTCACGGAGAAGTATGATCCAGTTGTAGCAGCTATTGAAGAATCCAAGGACTTGTCAACAATGTCGATTACAGAGTTGATGGGCTCCCTTCAAGCACATGAGCAAAGATTGAATCGGCGACATGAAGGTTCACTAGAGAGCGCTTTTCAATCTAAACTCAATGTGAAAGGCAAGAAATCAAGAGGTGGAGAAAACTCAAGAGGAGGGTTCAAGTTTCAAAAAGAAGGAACCTCTAAAAGCAAGGAGACGAAAGGTGACTATCCACCATGCAGAACATGCAAGAAGACCAACCATTTGGAGAAAGATTGTTATCATCGAGGAAAGTCACAATGCAGAAATTGCAAGAAGTTCGGGCATATTGAAAAATATTGCTGGTACAAAAACAACTATCAGGCCAACTATTCTGAAGATAAAGAAGAAAATGAGCATCTATTCTATGCATGTCAATCCGCTATGGAGGAGAGGAAGGATGCTTGGTACATTGATAGTGGATGCAGCAATCACATGACTTCCAAAGAGAGTATTTTTTGCAAATTAGACACCTCTATCAAGACAAAGGTCAAGATGGGGAATGGAGAATTGGTGGAGACAAAAGGCAAATGTACTGTTGCTATTGAAACAAAAAAAGGTACGAGATTTATTAAAGACGTTCTCCTTGTTCCTAGTCTTGATCAAAATTTACTAAGCGTTGGTCAAATGATGGAGAATGGATATTCTTTACATTTTGAGAAAAATGTTTGCCAAATGTATGATTTGAAAAATAATCAAGAAATTTCCGAAGTGAAGATGGGAAGAAATAGAAACTTTCCTGTTCACTGGCAATACCCAAGAGAGAATGCTATGGTGGCCCAATTTGATAAAACAAGTTTATGGCATCGAAGGCTTGGTCATTTCAATCTCAATTCGTTGAGATTACTTCATCAGAAAAATATGATGAGAGATTTTCCTCTCATAGAAGAAAGAGTTGGTGTTTGTGAAGGCTGTATGCTCGGGAAGCAGCACCGACAACCATTTCCAACAGAAAATGCATGGAGAGCCAAGGAAATTCTGGAGCTTGTCCACACCGATGTATGTGGTCCAATGCGAACACCTTCCCTGAGTCAAAACAGGTACTTCATTCTCTTTATTGATGATTATACAAGAATAACTTGGGTATATTTCTTTCAAGAAAAATCAGAGGTATTTGGAATTTTTAAAAGATTCAAAAATTTTGTTGAGAAACAAAGTGGCCACAAAATAAAGAAGCTGAGAAGTGATCGAGGTACGGAGTACAACTCCAAAGAATTCGACAAGTTTTGTGAAGATGAAGGCATAGAGCACCAACTAACCATTGCCTACACTCCGCAACAAAATGGTGTCTCTGAACGAAAAAATAGAACGGTCATGGAGATGGCCAGATCTATTCTAGCTGAGAAAGGATTGCCGAAGATGTTTTGGACAGAGGCAGTCTATACCTCAGTCTACCTGCTAAATAGATGTCCAACAAAAGCTGTTCCTAACAAGACTCCAATTGAAGCTTGGAGCGGAAAGAAGCCTTCAGCAAAACATCTCAGGGTGTTTGGATGTATTTGCTACATCTATATTCCCTCAGTAAAAAGACACAAGCTAGAAGACAAGACAGAAAAATGTATCTTCCTTGGTTATAGCTCCCAGTCAAAAGGTTATAGAGTTTACAATCTGCAAACAAAGAAGCTTGTTACCAGTCGTGATGTGGAGTTCGACGAGCAAGCTGCCTGGAGCTGGGAAGTAGATGAAAAGGAAAGAAGTGTGACTATACCAGCAGAAGTGGTCCACTCAAGTAGACCACAACAAGAAGAAGCTCAAGAAGAAAGTCCAATGTCGACTCCATCCTCATCTCCAGCATCCTCCGTGAGATCAAGAGCTCTAGGAGAAGAAGTCTCTTCACCCGAAACTCCACCACTAAGGGTAAGGACCTTAAGCGATATTTATGAAACTTGTAACTTCACTACTTTGGAGCCACAAAATTTTGCAGAAGCATCAAAAGAAGAAGTTTGGGTCAAAGCCATGGAGGAGGAGATTAAAATGATCGAGAAAAATAACACTTGGGAGTTGGTTGATCGTCCAACCAACAAGGAAGTAATTGAAGTCAAATGGGTTTATAAGACCAAGTTGAATCCTGATGGCTCAGTACAAAAACACAAGGCAAGGCTTGTTGCTAAGGGTTATGCTCAACAACCAGGTATTGATTACACTGAGACTTTTGCTCCCGTAGCTCGGCTAGATACCATTAGAGCTCTTGTTGCCCTTGCAGCTCAGAAGAGGTGGAAGATTTTCCAACTTGATGTGAAGTCTGCTTTCCTAAATTGAGTCCTAAATGAAGAAGTATACGTTGAACTACCAAAAGGATTTATGGAGGAGGAAGGAAAAGCTTTACGCTTGAAGAAAGCTTTGTATGGACTTAAGCAAGCACCTCGAGCCTGGTACAGTAAGATTGATGGATATTTCATTGATCAAGGGTTCAGGAGGAGCAAAAGTGAGCCAACACTTTACGTCAAATCACAAGGTAACATCGACATTCTTATCATCTCTCTTTATGTTGATGATTTGATTGTAACTGGAAATAATTCAAAGCTGATTGAAGTATTTAAGAAAGACATGACGATTGCATTTGAAATGAGTGATTTAGGATTGATGAACTACTTTCTTGGTATGGAGATAAGCCAAGAAGAAGCAGGTATCTTCATATCACAGAAAATATATGTCCAAGATTTATTGAAAAAATTTAAGATGGGGCGAAGCCAGCAGATGCGTCCACATATAGGAGCTTAATTGGGAATTTGCTTTATTTGACTGCCACAAGGCCAGATATTATGTATGCTACGAGCCTGTTGTCCAGATTCATGACAAGTCCAAGCCAAGTACACTATGGCTCAGCAAAGAGACTCCTCAGATACTTGCAAGGAACAGTAAATTTTGGCATATGGTATAAACCAACTTCGATATCAAACCTTATTGGATACACTGATAGTGATTGGGCAGAATCTGTAGATGATATGAAAAGCACTTCAGGCTATGCATTCAAGTTTGGCACATGAATCTTTTCATGGGGATCAAAGAAGCAAGATTTCGTGGCACAATCATCCGCAGAAGCTGAGTACGTAGCAGCAGCTGGAGCAGCTAGTCAAGCCATATGGTTAAGAAGGTCCTACAGAAATATATTGTGATAGCAAGTCCGCCATTGCGATAGCGAAAAATCCGGTACATTTTAGTCAGACAAAGCATATCGCCATCAAGTATCATTTTCTGAGAGAAGTAGAAGCAAGTGGAGATATTGAGTTGAAGTATTGCAGTACTGAAGAACAACTAGCAGATATTTTCACAAAGGCACTTCCAAGAGGAAAATTTCAGCTTTTGCGGAGCATGCTAGGAGTTTCCGAAAAATGCATCAAGGAGGAGTATTAAAGGTGATGCATTTCTAGAATGTTCTAGAATGTTCATACATGTTCTAGAATATTCTAGTACATACCTTCTAGAATATCCATGAATGTTCTAGAATGATCAAGAACATATACCTTCTAGAATGTTCTACACTATTCTACAATGTTCTAGTACATGTACCTTGTATAATGTTCTAGAGTATTCATGAATAATCTACCTATGAAGATGCAAGGACAATCTAGAAAGAGTAAGATTAATGAGTGGTTCTAGAAATATCTTCCACCCACCTATAAATACCCTTCATGGGGTAAAGTTTTGTAATAGTCGAAGCCAAAAAGAAAGGAAAGTTATTCTATCTAGTGCATTTGGAGAGAAGTGTTCCATACTAACCTTTCTAACTTCTATCTTCACTTTCCTACAAACAACCAAACCCCTCATTCTAATCCTAACAAAAAGTCAAAAAAAAAAAGATTATTGTTCTGCGACTTTCTAATTCCTAGCCACATAGCTATTGATATTTTATCCAAGCCAAAATACCAAGGCAATAGGTACAGGGACGGGATTGCCTTTGGAGGCAATCCCTTTCCATAGTTACAAATACAAGGGAGTCATGAGGACAGCACCTTTGGAAGATGCTAATAAAAAGAAAGTCGTGTACGTCTTTAAACAACACTGTGAGAGGACAGAATAAAAAGAGGAAAGCAAGTGTTTTGTACAGAAAACGCTTGCAGATATTTTTGCATTCATCATAAATGGTTGGGTAGAGGCTAATTATATCAAACAAAGGCAATTTACTGCTGTGAGAACTCAAATGAGCGAGGCCTTATCCAGTGATCTAAGATGATAAGTCCAAGCACCCATCAATTCATTCCTGGCTCGAGTTCAGTTTTAACAGACAGCTCAATTCCTTTGCACTATACTAATAGCACCAGCAGGTAGTTCATAACTATGTGCTGCTAAAAGGTTATAGCTCCCAGTTTTAATAACTTTCCGAAGAGGGCTTTAGTACTTAAAAAGTTATCAGTAAAGTGCAATATATTACTATATGACTGGATTTGACCACGAAAAACAGACAGCTAATAAGACCCAACTCTTTGCTTGTGAACTATAAAGAACAGTTATATAGCTTATGTATGATTAAAATATGGCTGCAAAAGACATGCCCGAAGACAATGTAAAGATCACCCTGACACATCAAATTCATCAGATTCAATTTCCTCATGCCCAACCATCCAACTTTTAGAAAGTTGAAGTCGACTCTCCCTTTCTTGAGTTGGATTAGGAACATGATAGTGATTGATATATTACATAATTTATTTCCGCCAAGAAGCTAATGCCTAATGTGAAATAAGAAGCTATCCCAAAATTGATGGAACAGACCTCTCAGAAACATGTAAGTATTTCTACAAACAATGGATCGAAACTATACTAAAGTCATACTTGATTTCACCATAAATTTAAAATCGCTGAACCAAACTTTAATGACTGAAGTGCCGTTAGAAAACCTAGCATGCGATTCTAGGTACGAATCCCACATACTGAATAGCTAATAAACAAATCTGAATACCAGCAAATTAATTCAAAAAACAGTTACTAAACAAACAATATAAAAACATCAATCAGCAAACTGAACTAACAAGACTGAAATTAAACAAAGGTTTAATTACCTGAGTGATTAAACTGCTACAAAGAGAAGCCGCAGCGTCCCCCCCAACACCAAGCAATAATAAGATCTGTAAAAAGCGATTAAGACCTTTTTTCTTACAGAAATAACCTAAGCCACGCATCTTGGTAAAGAAGGAAGATATCGCAAATAAAGGTGAAAGAATATAATACAGGAAATTACGCTAATTAAACGACCAACTGACCCGCAGAAGGAAAATTCCCTCGTCAAAGGCGTTGCTCATGGTACTAGGAAGGTGAATATCTGCCGAGAAGCGGAAAGAATATTTTCTTGCCATATTTAGCCGCGCCTGAACTCACCCACTTGGAAAAAAGACACCTACTATCAGCATCAGAAGTCCAAACCTTCGAGATTATATGAGACCAAGATGAAAAGATGGTCGAAATCTGCATTGTTTAACAAATACAATCACCAAAACGATTAACAAAAACAGAACTTTCTGCGGTTTTTACGGGAAGCCTGGGTTTTGGAGTTCGGAATTACGAATTAAATGGAATTAATTAAGAGAAAATAATGGTACCACATTCACACATGCCCTTTTCCTTGCATGGTCGACCAGCGAGACAAGAAGGAGGAGAATAACAAGAAGCACGAGAACGGCTTCGATAAAGCAAAGCTATAAACCTGAAGCATATTAGTATATGTGATCCGAAATAAGGGTTTTCCGTTTAACACTTGAACAGTTAATAGGCGTACCTTCAAGGACATTACTTCCGTCGTCCTCTATTCCAAAAGTACCATCAAAAGTCACGCTCTAAAGCTCAATAAAAATTATAACAGATAATAATAGTGCTAACAAAAATAATAAAATATTTGATGAAAGGGGAAAGGAAAAGTACAGACAAAGACAAACAATCCGGCAGCAGAAACTACAAAGAATCGGTAAAATAAATAGGTTTGTGTGCATACTTCTTTGATAGAACTTCACAGCAACATTCTTCCACTTGTCAAAATTTATTCCACCACATTAACAGACATTAAAAGGCATAACACATCAGAAAGAGATAGAGAGAAAGTCGAGAGAGCATGGATAAGAATATACAGCGTGATGTGTTAAGGGCTTGCTCGATGTGCATTTCTGGATAGCCTCTACTCAGCCTTTTGCACCTTTCTTATCTTTTCTCCCTGACAAGATCAGGGGGAGGCTAGGGGCTTCTGGAATAGAAAGAATGCGAAACGTCACAGTGAACAAAATAAAACAAAGCTGCAATGAGATACTTTCGGGGTGGGAGAGAAACACCCAAAGAAACAGAAAGAGACTCACAAAGAAGAAGAGGAAAGTCACGGCAAACACGGGAAGCTGACGGAAAGAGAAGTGAGCACACACTCGCAAAGGTATGCCCTCATACAATTGCCCGCAGCGTGTGCTCACTCTCTTCTGTCAGTTTCCTCCATGCGTGCCGTTCCTCTTTCGATGTGTTCGTTGTATTTAGAAGCGAAGAAGCCAAAAGAAGCAACACATGAAACATTCCTAGTCAAACACCCATCGCTGCTATCCGTCAGATCTGAAAGAACCTCAAATACACCCATTTTTGGCAGAAGTTCCCTCATCAGCACTCAAGCACCCCCATACCCATTTACTCTTTTGAGTTCATAGCCAAATGATCACCAAGAATTAGGGTTTTCCAAACACCTAACCGGCCACCAACCAAACCCCTGACCTCCACTTCCCTAGATCTTTCTTTGAATCTTCTCTCCCCATGTATCCTCTACAACACTAGTTCCACCCTCCACAAAAAACGCTTTCAAACCTATCCTTCTCCTACACCTGAGCTTTACCGCCGGTGACACACAAGGAAAAGAAAAAGAAAAAGAGATGGAAAGAAGGTTTGAGACGATGAGGTCAAGGTGCAAGTAATGAGCATGCCTTTGGCACTACTTGTTTGGTTAGCGAGGGAGGAAGGACAAACAAAGGACAGTAAATTCTACACGGCACAGAGTGACAGTGAGAGCGAGAGAGAGAGAGAGAGAAATGGTTTGTTGAGCAGTGATTGGTTGGATGGGGCGAAGTACTACAGGCGTGAAGGGTATTGACTTTTGAGAAAGAGATGCCACGGCTTCCAATTTGACCACTTGCGTCTTGGAGCAGTTTGGGCCGTTAGATAGTCATCGTGGTGGGTCCTGCCTGTCGATGATGCGGGTTTATTTTGGATGGGTATAGGCCAGGACTACGTCAGATCATTATTATGATTGCTTATATGATTATTAATTACCAACTTGTCTTTCCTTGTACCTTCATGCCCGTTTATTAATCAAATTCACTGCCTGTTTTTATATTTATTTAAAATAAAAATAATAATTTGATGAGAAGAGAGAAAATTTTAAAAAATTATTTTATTAGAATCAAAGTTTTGAAAAATCTCAATAATATCTAGATTTTACTCCAATAAACAGGCCGTATATGCTAATTTTTAAATACAGTATATAAGTCTTGTAATGAAGTTTATTTATCTTTATGAATATCAATGTCATGACAAGAATAATTATCCGTATAAACAGACATCATATAAGTCATATGATCACATCAGGACAAAGGATTAAGGTAACTGCTTCTCAAAATTTTATCTAATAAATATTTATAAAATAATCTATGTCTCCTTTTTCAACTCTAATAAATATTTATAATAAATAATCTCTACCTCTCAATCCATCGGACTTTCTGCCCTTTGTCCCCCTCTACCCTTCTTCTTGTAACAATTAGATCTAATTGACATAAAATTCTTGTATCATTAAGTCGACCACCAAAAACCCTAAAAGATTAGGGTTCTTACCTCACTAGCTACCAAAACGAGGTGTCGAAATTCTTGAGAACTCCTAAGGGTTTGGTGTGGTGGTAAGACTTCGGTTTGGGTTCTAATATGTCTCAAGTTCGAGCCCCAACACCCCTCTTATCGCCCTTGACTTAACTTGCTCCTTAGATTATGGAATCGGTTCAAGGGACCGGAATTTATATTTCAAAATTGTGTCAAAAGGGTCCAACTTTAATTTTCTCGTCATTAAAAAAAAATCCTTGAGAAGCGCCTTAACCCTTCCGCATTCCGGCCAACATAACAAATTTCCAATGTAGCCCAAAAGATGAGGAACTTGTAAACAAAACAAAAAAGAGAGAAATATCTGATCACAGAAAACTACTGATTACCACGCAAGTTTTGAAGATATACTTTATTGATTTGTGGTGATTATCCCAAAATCCATCGAGTAGGATACTTTAAGAAGACGGTAAAGATATTCTCGTAGTACTTGTGTGGGAATTATATAGCTAGCAACCATATTTGACTAAAGGATGGGGCATGTTCATGATCATGAGCTGCTAGCTAGTGGTAGGCTATAATTAGGCAGACACAATTAATACAAGATGCTGATATTTCGAGATTGCCATTGACTAGTAAATGGATGAACTTGTCAATTGAGTCATGACATGATCGTTAATTAACTTGGTTGATAGTGGATTCACAGACAAATGAAACGTGCCCAGTTGACTCATAATATCCAAATTAGTCTTAAGTAGAGTTTTATCTTAGGATCAAAATATCTTCATCTCTGGATAGATCAGAATAATTTGTTCATATTTGTGTTCAAAAGAAGGGAAGTCAGCTAGTTAAGCCCTAATTTCTAATTCATCTAGAGTGTTTATATAAGTGTTTTTGTTTTAAATAATTAAGATGAATTTTATATGATATTAATTTTTCTATTTATACCCCATAAATAGTACTGGTTAAATAAAAAAATTGACTCCGAAGTGGATGAAAAATTTGGGAAGTTGGGGTAGATGGGACAATGGACAAATTATGTGAAAATGCATTTATACTGGCTAGAACAAAGGGATATTCTTGTACTAAGGAATCATTCTTGGAAAATGATAAGTACCTGCAACGTCTACTGCGCACAAGGCAAGTGATGTCGTATTTACTGTTTTAAAAGATAACTACGAAGGGCAGACTTTAATCGATCGTCAAACTTTCAAAGCAAACAACAGCATAGATTCTACTAGCTATTAGCTATAGCTTCTCTCCTGGGTGACTTTGGACTGAGATTAATAATAGATGTGATCAGTGTACTTCTGCAGTTTCTTACCATGCATGCTCGGCCGGCCCCATGGTTTTTAATTGCAGGCAGGCAAATGATATCACTCATGACTTGCTTAATTACCTGATCATGTAGGACCCTCTTATCTCTGTGTTTCAATGATCCCGATAATTAGAGGGAATCTGGGTTTTAAATATATTTTGTTTTCTTTATTTCACCTTATACCAGGCCTATGCCTTAAACTATATATGGCTTTTTTGAGTTTTAAATGTCTTTGGATTCCCACACAAAGCCAACAGCATGCAGCTTACATGGAGATTCCCACACATAAGTTTCAGGGCATGCATATATACTGGCCTCAAACAGAGATTTCCTTCTCATAGATGGCTTTTAAACTGAGATTTTTAATGAGTTTTGGACGATTATGGGAGCTGAAAGATAGGCAAGTACACAATCACAATTCCTTTGACGACAAGATGGGGGCCCCTGTACAGGAGGACTCACTGGTACACCTCAATGGCATCCACAAATCTTATAGGGAAATGCTATAAAGAGGGTATCAAGGACGGCAACTTGATATGCCTCTTTTTTGGTCCTCCCACCTGCAGCATCGTACCCTATCATACAACACCAGCCGGCCGGCCGGAGACCTTTATAAGTCGTCTCCTCCATCATTAAGTTGAAACTTAAACCAGTAAATTCCATATGCAAGAGATGAATACTCTTTAAAGAACTATACTTATACTATATAAACCAGTCCGTAGCTAGTTTTTTTTTCTAAGTAAAAAAAGATTTGTTAGGGGTAAACCATCATCTAATCAGGCTGAAGTCTTCATTACTTAAACTCTAGATTTCACATGGAATTAGGACCACCGGGGCAGAATAGGCTTGTCAAGGTTCAAATTTTTTGTCGAGCATCACCCCTGAATACTAATCAAACTCCAGCACCACTAAGCCACCACCATGGGGTCTCCTCATTTCCCTTTTGTTTTTGTTTTTCCCATTATCTGTATTCTCTCATGTGAATTTATTTTCTTTTGAAAAAATGGTTTTCACTACAAAATCTCTATATTCTCTGTACGTTTACTCATACTAGATTCATCTCTTCTTTGAACATTATTTGATTTACTAAAACTTACCCTATATTTTAATAATTCCTTTTTCCGAATGGAGGAATCTCATAAGTAGGAATAAATAGGCGGAGGGTATAGTTTGAGACTAGCCAGGACCAAATTCACTAGGGCTTTTCCCCATGAACTGCACCTAAAGGAAAAAGGGGAATGCTTAATAAAACTTATGTGACTCTGGTATATTACACTGGTCCAATCTTTTCTTTAATTAACCCCTTGGTAGTCCAAAAGGTCAGGTTTGATTTACGGTCAAGCTTTCTTCTTCTTCTTCTTTTTTTGTCTTGACCTATAATAGATCGAATTATGTGCCTCCAAATCGCAATTCCCAAATTGCTAAAGAGCATTTTCAATTGGTACAAATGGAACGATCTAGGGAACATAGCCCAGAACTAAGAAAGCCCATCCTACCATTGGACCCACCCCTCTCATGCCCAGTTTCTAACTAGGCTTAATGACCTAGGACAATTCGCCCAATCCTGGCCTAGCCCAAAATTAGTCAAAAAAAACTTGCAAGACATGGGCCTGCTGAACTGGCGTGTAACGGAATGGGCTGGGCATTACAGTTCTGTTAGTTGAATGTAATAAAATGGTTAGAGAGTAGTGAAGAAAATACACAGGTGATTCATGGAGTCGGCCTCGCTCGAATAAGCCATTTCTACGGTTATTTCTATTCTTTCTAATTCACCAGAAAATAGACTGAAAAATAGTTGCTTGTTACAAAGCCATGGCTCCGGAAGCCTACGTTTTACGGAGCCCAGACACAGTCCACGCCGACGTGCTCTCCGAAGGGAGAAAAGCTTGCTACAAGGTCTTTTTTTATCCATCGTCTTCATTTTCCTTGTGCTATGCTTTTGTTTCATAATCATTCATTCCTTTTTTTGCTTGTTGTACATGAAGCTCAGGCTCGCGATGTTTTCTATGCGTGTTTGGAAAATGCATCTGACAAGACACCCACTGAGATCGCTTCGGTGGGCCTACTATACCCATCAGAGTGCAAAGGAATGAGAGCCGAGTTTGTCAAACACTGCCGCGCTTCTTGGGTAAAAGAAATCCTCTTTCTTGAATTACTGATCTCACTGACAACTTTGTAAGCTGTTAGTCCTTTCATTCCTTGGGTTTGAAATCTTGTTTTTTTGGGAAATTGGTAGGTCAAGCATTTTGATAGGCAATACTGTAGGAGCAGGGGAGTGCAGAGGCTTTTGGATGACAAGGACTCAAGACCAGGTCCATTGACTCTTCCACAGCCTTACACTTTCAAACCACAAAGTTAGGATTTTTGTGAGTACTTGGCTTTCTGGGTTTTCTTAAAGTGTTGCTGGCTTTATTTTTAGCTAGGGTAAATTTGCACTTATACAGTGATCAACAAAAGTATATATAGTACAATTTCGCTTTCAATCTGAATTTTTGATTGTTGATTATATGAAATGAACAAAAAAAGATTGCTCTTGTTTTTTGCATTTGTGATGGTTTTATCCTTGAGCTTTCATTGCTTGGAGTTGCTTAGCGTGTTTGAAATCAGCAATCATGCTGTAGGAATGAAATTTGTGCGGGTATTTGAAGTGAACAATGCCCTCACTACGTTGAGTCTATTGATTTTGGCAGAGGGGTAATGCTTACTTGGCCCCTACAGAAGATGGATGCAATTAGCATGGTCTCCTATGGCGTGAGTCTTCATACCACAGGGAAGTTAATCCAAGGCCCTTCCGCAATAATTACTGCAGAGGACTCTGCTATTGCTGGTTGTGTGATGTTGTTTGCATTAGAAATAAATTGGTAAGTCATGTATTTTTTGAACTTGAATGACCAACAATTCTGCAGTTTTCATATATCCCAAGGTGAGAAACAAAAACCAAATTCAATTTGACAACGATTTTTTTACATGAATATGATTTGGTAGATGGCAATGTCAAAGTCCCGCTTCCTATGTAGTTGTTGTGTATCTATGTTGCGGTTGCTAATCATATTTGTCCATGTGAGGTCAATGCACAGTTTTTCCTTCATCTCGTTTTTCAGTTTCTTCAATCAAATTTCATTTGTTTCGTCTCGGAAGGTGCTAGTAATCAGGTTTCTTGGTAAGCTTTAAACTAAAGAGTTCTCCATGGAAATAGTTATGTAATCTGAACCTTGGTCCCAACTTAATTATTTCTGTTTTGTTGCATAGTTGCATGAATCTGGTCCCATTCTGCTTCCACCAAGCCATTTTTTTCATTGATTGTAAAGGGATAGATGGTGTTAAGTCTTATACTGGAGCTTATTAGTTGGAAATGAGATTTATAAATGTTTGAATTAAGCTCTAGGTATCAGTTTGACTAATCCTCTTTAGGTATAGCACATATAGGGCATGTACTTTCTTAGATCATGAAAGTGGTGTCATTACGATCTAATAACATCATCTGGTGCTAGGATCCACGTAAAGAGGGCCTTGACAAGGATGTTGGTATTTGAGTGTGAGAAATTATGATGCTTATCTTATGTCTCACATTGGGAGGTTAATTGTCATGAGGCATTGTCACATTTCTGTCAGGAATTTTAATGAGTATGGATGTGTATGGGAAAGTAATTTAAAACTATGGCGCTGGGTATAGGTCCATTGTGAAAAGGGGTTCACATAAATCGGGTTCTGTTTTGGAGCTTTTTCAGTTTTGTGGGGTATGAGGTTTTCTGCAGCATTTTAATTGGACTTTGCCTTCTAGGGGTTTTTGGAGTATCCATAGAAGGCTATTATGCCCCATAAAGAAATGGAGGAGATCTGATTCTATTTTCCCTTGGGATTTTCATAGCACTGTTTGATGAGCTGTTTGCCTATTTTCCAAAACTTTAGTTCGATTGCACTCTGATATAATACTCCTCAACTGTGTTGTAACGTTTTTACATTCCTTGGTTTGGAGAATGCTGGAGGCGTTCTTTGTAATTTTGATTGATCTTATAGGCGAACATAAGAAAGGTTTAAAGGATGACGCGAGTGCAATTACAAATGCTTACAGCATCATCAATCTGCTCTTAGTGCTCTTGTTAGGTAATTTAAAATGTTTACTTATGAAACAATGAGAATATCAAAAATTTGAAAATGACCTCTTAGGTCTTTCCATGTTAATGAAAGTTGTTGAGATTGTGGATGATGAAGAGGTCCTTTTACAGAGGAAATGTTGGGAGGTGAGCATCAGCTGCCTTTTGAGGTTGAAAGTGAAAGGCCTACGAATATACTTACTCTATGAACTCGAGTTTGACCTAAACCTCAAGCTCCAACAACTCGCGATGCTGTTTTGTGTATGTTAATAAGCTGCGATGGACTATATTCCTTCTCGACACACCTGCACTGAAGTTAATTTTCTTGGGATGGAACTTAGGAGTGAAGGAAGCTTACAACTATGGAAGTAATGAGGAGGTCTGCAATGTCATTCGTTATGGTCGCTGCGGTATTTCTGATAGGAATGGAGATTTTAGTATCGTACCAATTGGACACTGAAGATACTTGATTCTTCCTGCCTAATTGTAGCAGTGGTTTTGTGTGTTGTTTTGGCAAATCCCACCAAGACTGAAGTCTTATAACACATCGAATTATGATTATGTGATGAAGAAAGATGCAATTAGCACAAAATTTTATGATGTCCTTTTCAGAAGCTTATTAGCCGAAAAAGGTGCACAAAGGTTGTCAAGAAAACTATCTTAAACAGAACTGCCTGAATGATTGACCTTAAGGCGTCACTTGAATTGCTAAATGCTGGGCTTGCCACCAGATGCAAGGGACAAAATGCAACTTCCAGTTCAAAGCTCGAACGCTACAGCCTGACTTTCTTTCTTTCTTCCTTTGATTGCGTTCTCGGTTGTTGTTCAGATACGCATAGGGTGAATTGTTTCGTACACGTTCCTGCTGCTTCCAAGGCTGGATACAAGTGACATGGAGCTACATTTAAGGCTCAAAGGATAAATGTATAAAATCTATTACAGCAACATTTAAGGCTCAAAGGATTATACATTTATTGGCGTGGATGCTTTACCTGATTGTATGTCTAAGCTTCGAATTAAAGGGAGCTTTCTTGGGGATCATCAAACTGAGTTTCCCTAGCAGGGTTTAAATCAGGTATTCACCGAGGATGAGACCAGAAGTTTTCCAATATATGGGTGTAGGATTCATGCTTTCAATATTATGATTTTAAGACGCTTGCTTTATGACATGAATGCTAGACCCCAATGACTTCGTCGTCAAACAAAAAGAAGGAAAGGGGAAATTACGGTCATATGAGTGTTTTTAGTTGTCTCCAAAATTGTTATGCATTTTTATGGGTATATAAGATAGTGTCTTTTCAATCATTTCATAATTCACACTTGATGCCTGATGGGTATGTAATCTTCGGCCCATGCATAGGAAATGACCCAATGAGGCCTGAGGGGCTCCGGGCTGTAGATCGGATTAAGATGTAGCAAAAGCCCATCGTTGAAGGGCATATTTCTAGAGGGTCCAATTAAAGAAGGAAAGGATATTGGAAATAAGACGGCTCATTAAATTGGACCTATATAAAATCACGCTAAGTATGGAAAGAATACCCTAATAAAAGGAAGATAATTTTCCCTTATCTTACTAACCATTTTGATTAGAGCTCGGTCAAACGAGAATTGCCCAAATATCATAAACCGGAAAATATATGATGACTAAAGAAAGAATAGTAAGTCACCATAATATACTAGATGCTAACAACCCCACACTGCGAGAAATCAAGAGTACTCTGTCTCAAATTCTCTATAATCTCTCTGACTTGGGCATTGGAGGCTCCCCATCGGTGCCACCTATAATTTTCTTTTATAGATTCAAGCGATTTGGACTCGCTAATTGTTCGCTATACGATGATTTTTTAGCATAATCAACATGGATGATATCAATTGAATAATTATCATCCAATCAATTACCAAGATGAACATTGAATATAGGTGAAGCCAAGTAAGACGACTAGCATGCCAAGTCAGTTCTTTCATCATATTTTAACGAAAAATTATTGGGGTCGCATGTTCATCATATTCCAGAAGACGAAATTACCACAAGTCCTGAAAATAACTAAAAATAAATAAAATATATCCCAAGATCAAATAGTAGCAAACCACGCGTATATATACCTCATGTCCGCATTTTCCTAATAACAATACAAGAGTTTTTAATATTGCAGAAAATTGGCGATCGGTCATTTGGTCTAAAACAAGGATCAAATACTTAAAAACTCGAGAAAAGGTCATAGTTAGCCCGTATCTATAAGACAAAATCAATTTTGTACCTGTTATTATAAAAACAGCGATTTGAGCCCTTTATCTTTTGAAAATCATCAATGTTCGCCCAAAAATAACCAAAAGGCCCCTCAAAAACAAAATTACTAAAAATATTAAAAATAAAAAATGATCTTTTTTTAAACTGTATTTTAATAATCTATTTATTTTTAATTTATTTCTTAAATTTTTATTTTTTTAAAAAAAATTAAATTTTGTCTTGGAGGGGCATTTTCTATCATTTTGCATGTTTTTCCGTCTGACTTAACGCCTAATTTGGTCGGTGGAAAATATTGATGATTTTCAAAAGATAAAATACTCAAATCGTCATTTTGATAATAGCTGATACAAAATTGATTTTGCCATATAAATACAGGGCTAACTATGACTTTTTCTAAAGACTAATGATAAGTACTGTTTGGAACAAGTAAGGGTGGGCACCGGAACGGATGGAACCAGAATACCGGAACCGTGATTTTCATTCCGAAATCGAAAATTACGGCATAAATTGCAGTTTTTAAGTTCTGCCATCCAACTCCAAAATAAAAGAACCAAATTCTAAAATAAAATAGTGTCGTCCAATTGAAGACCCAATTATCAATTTGAATTTTGAAGAACCAATTGCCAAAACACTGTCGTCCAACTCCACATTCCAAAAGTTTGAAACACTACCAAAAAAACACTGCCAAATGACTTTAATTTTTTAAGTGAAATGACTATAAATTAAAATTACAACTAAACAACTAAATTCCAAATGACTCTACATAGACCTTGTCACCTTGGTGAGAGAGAGACAGAGAGCTGATGAGAGAGAAGTCGTAGTAGGGAGAAAGGAGCTTAGTAGTGAGCACGACTGAGAGAAGGAAAACAACCCTCATGTTATGCGAGAGAGAGAGAGAGAGAGGGAGAGAGGAGCCGCAGCAGGGAGGGTGGGGGCGGGGCACGACTGACGGCCTAGGTGAGTCACGGCGGCAGGGAGACTAGGAGAGGCCGAGAGGGGGCTAGGGGGTGAGGGCTGCTTGTTTGAAGTGATTCACGAAATTAGGTCTTTCACTACAATATTTTTTAAAAAACAGAGCTCAAAACTGCACCGTTTTGAGCCCTAATTTTTTTTAAAATATATATATATATATATATACCGAAACCGATTTTCCCCTAATATGGGATCCGGTTCTGGTACCAGAAATGGTTGGAACCGATGCTGGAATGTCGACACCAGTACCAGAACCTGATGTTCCGGTTTAAATCGGAACAAATGCCCTCGATCCCTTAGGAACAAGAAGAGGAAAATCTTTGGATTATTAGAATTTACACAATATGTGAAAGGTGTGCCTAACTCAACTCCAAAAGACGCCTTGAGGAGTGAGGGATGTCACAACCTTATAAGGAGCACATTGACTAGTTTCTCTAGCAATGTGGGACTTCCAACATGCCCCCTCACGTGAAGCGGGAGGATATCCAAGCCAACACGTGGAAACGGGTGATGGTGGAATCACAAACTAGGAACATTGCTCTGATACCATATTAGAATTTACACAATATGTGAAAGGTGTGTCTAACTCGACTCCAAAAGACGCATTGAGGAGTGAGAGATGTCACAACCTTATAAGGAGCATATTGACTAGTTTCTCTAGCAATGTGGGACTTCCAACATGGATTAGGCCAAAATTTATATATTTCGATGTACAATAGCAATTACAACAGGGGACTCAAACCCAAGAGAGAGAAAAGGGAGAGCTCTCCAGATTGGCTATGAAGTTGCAATCAGTAGGCCGTGTTAATTGTCTGCAGATTACTACTTAGAAAACAAAAAAGGTATCCAAGTACCCCTGTAAACTGTATTGTTTGGGTTTGCGGGCTGTGGAGCCGTGGAGGGGCTGCAAATTGCAAGACCGTGGACAGACAAATATATATAATAACATCCCACTTTCTTTCTTTTTTTTTTTCTAAGAACATCCCACTTTCTTATGAGCATCAAAATGAGGCCTCGTGAGGGGTTCTTCACCAATACCCTTTCGGTCCAGTGATGCTGCTGACAACTACAAAGCGGGTTTTATGTGCATGCGTTTCCTCCTGCGCATGCTTATCAAGTATTCAAGTTAACTTTGTTTATATCATGTAGTCGTGTGAAACATATACTCTGGAAAGAAATTCGATCGCTTTGCTCTTTTGCAGCCTCTGCGCCATTAGTTTGGTATATTTTCTGCAGACTATATAGATAATGTTGGGTTATGATAAGTTTTTCAAGCCACTAATGCCCGATATCCAGCACAGCTTTTGGTCTCAATACGTAATCTAATTGCGTATACTTTATGTAGCTAGGTATCTCAGCCTGCCGCCACAACATTAATGATTGACACAACCGCACTAATTCTGATTAAGATTAATTGTCACCCTGTTTGGATCCTCTCTCTCCTTAAGTTTTTTCAACGCTTGGCAAGAAAAGTCATTTTTTTCTGTATAATATGCGTGGCTCTAAGGTAATTAATTGGGGTTTAGGCCAAACCTCAAGGCTTTTTATAATAATTTTTAGAATAATATATTTTAAAAATAAAATATTAATAAAATCTTTAAAGTGAGGTTTTTTTTTATAAAATTTATAAATAATATATTTTAAAAATAAATATTAATTAAAACGTATTCTTATTTTTTTAGATGCATTTCTTATCAAAGTTTTATATTCTAAATTTGTTAATATATCATTTTCAATTAATAATATTGTATATTAAGTAGAATTTTATTCTTTTTGGAGAAGCAAAAGTTACAAGTATTATCAATAAATTATTATAAAATAGAATAATGAAAATAAAATAAAAAGAAACACAAACTTAAAATATGACTTATACCATCTGGGGCTTTAGTGATGAGTGATCTTTATGCCAAAAAATAAGAGTTGAGAATCACCAAGAAATTATAAGAATAAAAAACAGAATGACCGTCGAAAGAGGATTTTTCGGTATTTTTGGTACTTAATAGATATTGTCTCACCTAAGTGTATTAGCTTATGACATTAATCTATTTAAAGATAAATTTTTAGTTGTTAATTAAGGCATAAACGAATAGCAATATCTAACTTAAAAAATTAAATAAATTAGTGTACATTAAGAAGTAAAACAAATATCAATCACACAAGAGACAAGAATTTTGTTGATGAAGTGAAATTTTAAAGAAAAACCACTCCGGGCTAGCAGACACCAGAAATTCATTAAGAAGTAAAACCTTACAACGGTGATTCAGACATAAAGTTGCTTTAACTCTGACTACCCCGATGTAATAATCTAAGTAATCCAAATTTTGAAATAGTTTCGAAATTTTCTCAGAGACTTTGCATCACATGCTTCTTGTTTTTAGCTCTTCATCTTAATAATATTCTTATCCTTTCAAATTTTGAAAATACTCCTTAATCTCTTGAACACTTTGACCAAATTTAAAATAGACCTCAATTTGAATTTAAATTTTGAGACGGAATTAAGCCAACATTAAAACACTAACAACACATATTTGGAGGAGCCTTAGTTGTTGCAGAGTCAATATAGAGTCTTAGAAATTGCATATTATGCAGATCACTATCAAGACAGGTCAATTAATTAAGGAACTCATTTATAATGGTCGGTTGAACCCTTGGTGCTAAATGGGTCCAATAGGAATCCTATATATCTTCCTTCCCGTGGAGTCCAGATGAAAGCCCTAACAATCTTACTGAACCATTTGATGGAATGCACATTCCACATAAATTTAAGTCCTTTGTTATCCTCTTGTTCTTTAATTATCGATATTTAAGGATTTTTCCATTAAAAAATTAACCTATAGTTGACTATATACACTATTAAATAGCATAGTTATCAGTGAATGCCTCTATCTCTCTTCCCCCAACAAAAAGCGTAAAAAAAATTAGGTGGGAATATGCCTGAATTTCTTAGAGGCCAAATGCTAAAGAATAGAATTTCTTATAGGTTCCCTTGTGCAGGCAGGCTTATCTTTAATCTGTTATTTCTATCCTTTTTATTGCGTGAATATAACTTATAGAATCCATCCGGCAACGTCAACATAATTGACACAGAATTGTTGTTGGGTGATTGATTGATTTAGAATTAGAAATAGACGTGCTATATATTTCTTCCTATTAGCGATTGTATGCTAACCCAAATGGATCACACTATATTACTCCACTACTTCAGTTCTTTTTTCTTTTCTTTTTTGCATTAATTTCTTGTTTCACTAAGTCCTTCACAAAGCAATTATCTGGTAAAATGATTTTTTTTTCCTTTTAATCTGGTGTTGAGACCAACTTACAGTCTCTGGCCTCGTCCCATACAAATCAAACAATTAACAAGTCAAAAATTTTAAGGATAATCTTAAAGGGTTAGTAACATCTATAAGGTTTTAAACGTAAGACTTTGTAGAGAGCATACTATCAAGGTCTAAATTTTAACCACTAAGCCAACCTCTTAAGGTTAAGCTACTCATCTTCTTAGCTTCCAATAAATTAGAGGTAATAGAGAAAAAAACGCACGAAAAATAGATCAGAATTCTTTAAGTTTTCTAGGTTAATCTGTATAATCTTCTAACTGATGTTCTGCATATTTACTGCTTAAAAAAACCTACTGCACCCTCTTGGTCTAATTTGTTGCATGCTTTCATCTAATCTACTGATTAATATTGTCGTTTGGAAGACAATTCAGAATTTATAAGCTTCTAGGTTAGAATTAGGCTAATGATGAATCTAGATTAGTATGTCTCCATCTAAGGAACCCCTCTAACAGAACACAAAAATTAAGGATATATAATCATATAGTTTGGAATTATTAGTTTAAGGATTTCATGGCACACGTGTGTAAGTTGGTGCGTGGAATGAGTTGTAAGGAATAAAGCCCATCACCCGAAGAAAAGTGGGGATGTGATTGGTGAGGGATAAGGACATATATCTACATTTTTTGGCCCCCTTGCCAATGAGCTTTAGCAAAAGGCGTTGCTTCTAACTTTTAGCCCCGGCAGCTGGATACCCTAATTTGGTTCTATATCTCTCTCACTGTCCTGTCAAGGAATATTGCTGGTGTTAACCCAACTTCGTTACATACCAGCATATGTACTCAAATCATCGTGACAGAGGGAATACTGGAGTTTCTAGGATAAGTACAAAATTATCAGTCGTGTAGTATACGTGAACGTCGAATTAATCCTTAATATATAAAACCTAAATAGTCATCATCAGTTCTCCTATCGACCCTTTTAAGCATCAAACATGAGTTGGATTTTTAAGAGTCCAAGCTTTTGCCCTTGTTCATCGCTATGCTACCCAATATAACCTCAATAATGTTGGCTGGATTCGACTCTGTTGACCTTGCAAACTGAATTTTTGTCATTATAATCAAATATACTGGGAAATTATAACTCGAGATGATTCACTCTTAGAAACCATATTTCCATTGTAAGTTGCTTCCCTTACCACACTGGCCATGTAGTGAGCTGATTTTCGTCCAACGTAGTGTAAATTTAGTGATGTAATTGATATAAGGATGATAGTTCGTGGGAGTTTATTGTATAAGTAAATTATAATAAATTCACGTAAGGATCACCCTAATATCAATTATACTCTCAAACTTACAACATGTGTGACGGAACCTATCTGACTTAATGGCCCAGTACTATTCCAAGAGGCAACTAGCATCGGAAAGATGAATTTGTGGGCGGAGTAATCATGATAGTTGTAGTTTGAGGGTGTAGTAATTATAACTGTAGTTGATACTAGAGATTATTGTAATTTATTTAAAAGAAAAATCCCAACTTATATTAATAAGGAAATTAAATTCTAATTTGTCACCTTGCTTTTGTTGTTGTTGGGATTTTTTTTTCTCCTCTCTGTGTTTCTTTTTTGGGTGATCTATAATTTTGATGTCTTGCGTACGTTACATTACATTTTTAAACATGTAGGGGGCAAGCAAATAACTCTAGGAATCACTTAATTCCCAGTCATAATTACCATGGCAAGACTCTTTGCCCCAATGGGCCCCTTCTGTCTTTTGGTGTACGTGGACGGCTCATAAGAAGAGAGTTGAGTAATGGTATGTTTTGTAATATATAAAGTATATAAGCGTGTTTCAACATTCCAATCAATTGAAATCAGATAGATATTAGCGCAGGGAAAATTGATCTTAGGAGTTATTTAGAAGAGTTTGTGTGCTTGGCATTGATTACCTTATTAGAAATTGAGTAAACTAAGACTTTACAGAATTTAGCTTCATATTGGATAGTTTTGGATTAACACACTCTTCAATTTACTAATTGAATCAGATAGTTCAATTTAAAAGACAAAGGGCATGCAATGAATTTAGTAAATCTAAGCCACAGACCAATCAATAAGGTTAACATTTGATATTGTAGGGCTAACATATATATTGTGTCTATATTCTTCACTTTCAGTACCAGACTCTCCAATTAGTCCCACAAATTAGAGATGATTCTCATTTGTTTATAAATCTTACCTTGACTTATTTTCTTTCTTTATTTCTTTCTGTTTTTTTATTACTTTGAAAGATCAAGAAGATGTTTATTTGTTTTTAGACAGTTATTAGGAAAAGAGGAAAGTAAATCAACACATCTGAAGAGCCAAAGGCGAATGTAAGACCAATCCGTAGGTCAAAAATTAAGGAAGAAGTTCATTTAGTACCATACAACTACTCTCTGTCGTCCGGTTTCTTTTTTCACTGATTTCAACTTGCCGCTCATTATGGGTCATTTCAACTATCTGCCTCTTTGATTATGTAAGGTCGTTAGACCCCTTAGCTCATTGGCCCATCGCCTTTTCGAAAGATCTGACATGCCCTTTAGAACTTGTAACTGAGGTCTTTGAATCTCTTTGAACTAATGAAATTTTAAAGTTAGTGGTGATAAAAGAAGACAAAAGTATCAATGAATAAGGTACTCATAGTTACAATGGATATCGTTCTAATACATGAATTTACACAAAAGAAGTATTACTCCATCGGTGCAAATTTTATATTGTACCTTGTGAACTTAATCTTTAAACCTTCTCCCTTGTTTTATATTTGATATTTGGAGTTCTTCTCTGCATCGAATCTTGGACAAGTATCAAAGTGCATGTGTTCCATGTTGTGTTGAATTATGAGTCATGAGACCTAGAATGTGAATAATAAAAAGAAGTAGGCAAGATATTCAAGCCAGACTGTATATCAATACAAGTATTATATTTCGAGCAGTTGTACAGTGGGATATGCATTTATGGTTTGGATAGTTTGGAGCCAGCCTTCTTTGAAACTTCCAATGGTCAAAATAATAGTAAGAGATCAGGTTGTAGAACTTGCATGTTTTTCTGTTCTGAATTAAATGGGATGTGCAGATTCAAGACATTTTTTCAATTAATTCCCTGTGATTCTTTTATGCAACAGTGTATTCCGTATATATATATGTTTGATATACAATGAACACGGTTTCGGACAACTAAGATCGTATCCAAAATGGGGGATATGATCCCAATTACTTATTGACCCCATTGCACAATTTTAGCATAGAATTATACATTTAGATCTCATGCTTCATGATGATCATCATTTACTTATTCTCAGTTTACTACCAATTGCAACTATATATATGTACACACATTACTAAGATCATGGGTATGTTTATTTGGTTGTGATTTATTCTTGTCTACAGGTACTTGGATATTCTCATGGTGATGATTCATGTGGACAGTGAGATGTGCTACTGTTGTATCAGAAATCTCCAGCAAGTCAAATCTTGATTTTTCTTCATTTTTGTTTTCCTTTGTTCACACAGTAGTACTGTCATGCTCATAGGAAAGAGATTGAAGGGCAATGAAGAATGATATCAAATCATAATGTTTCATAATGTCTATATGAAAATCATATCTTTTGGGATTATCATGTCTTTTGGGGGGAGTTCCAACGTATGGAGTGAACAAGAAAAATCGTGGATATATATATATATATAACAAAGTGATCCCTTCATGCTGATCAAAACTTCTGTGCAGGTTTTTGCAGCCGCATATCTTCTGTTTCGCTTAATTTCTCCCATCTTTCCCTTTTCTGTACTTTCTCATCTCATCTTGTCTAAGAAATCACAGTTGGTCAAAGATCAAGAGAGTAAGTCTTGGTCCGGAAAACAAACCCGTTTCATCTTCCATCTTCCATCTTCTTTGGTTATATATCAGACTTGAATTGACAGTCGTGCGGCAGGACCATCGCTTTCGTAAAGAAGGCATTCCTGGCCCAAGAATAAGGAAACAAGACTATGATGCTTTGTTAAATCTGCAGTAACCATGTCAATTAAGAACCCCATTAGCCTGCAATATTTGCCTTTTCTCTTGGGCATTGCTGTTTCTCGCACGTGAAGACAACATTCAATTTTTCTGATAGTAATTGTTTCTGGGCTATTAGCATAACAATTCTATTTTTGCCCGTTACTCCTCTTTCAAGATTTGTCTCCAAATACCTTCTAACAGTAATCGAACCCAACGAACTCGCCGAAATTGAAGCAAATTAGTGGGGGGAAATAACAAAAGAGGTTCAAAGACAAACGTGGCTGCTAAATATGTGGGTAGTGGGTAAAGCAAGGCTCGGAGCTCGACTGTAGTGAAAAAGTGCCTACTCGCTTTTACAAATTGACACTTCCACAAATACAGAATTTTTCTTCTTCTAGTATATTCTGTTTCTTTTGTTTAATTATGATACATTTTTTCTTTAATTGAAAAAAGAGACTCGAAAAGTGAATGTTTGGTCTCCTAATCGAGATATGAATTCATCTCCGAGGGACGACCAATATATGAGTCTGGTTCTCTTAACATTATAGATTCTATAAGATAATCTCAATTAGTTCATAATTAACTTCTTATTTAGCAAATCATGATATACTCATATTACAAGACAAAAAGGTTTTAACGACTAACCCCCCATACATAATTTGATCGCAAAAAGTTTATTTGTAATAAAGAAACATAATAAAAAATGTGTTGCGAATAAAAATTATTTTTAGGGACTTATAATTTGGTAGCTTGAAAAAAAAAAGAAATTTGCTTTTTAGTTATTGGGTTTTTACCCCTTTCATTTTTAGTCATAAAACTTAATGTTTCAAATTTTTAGTCTTTGATCTTTCTATACTGGAAAAAAATAGTCTAGCCGTTAAGTTCTGTTACTCTAACTAACAAAATATTTTTCCAAGTCAACCCCAATTTTTCACTTAAACAACTCATTTCCACGTCAGCCCACTGTTTGAACCGAATTAGCCTAAAAGACCAGTAGCTCCCATGCAATCTAATTGAAGTTGTGCGTTGCAGGTGTTGTCCTCCAAAACCAACGTTAGTCATTTGCCCTACTTCCCTTTCGTAAACCTACGATGTTTATTTCCAGTTTGTTAGCCCGCCTTTCTTAAAAAAGAAAGAAAGAAAGGTAAGACAAGAGTTTCAACTTAACGGTGCGTTTCGCACTAGCTGATGTTGAGAAATCAGCTAACTCTTCCCCCCGTGTATTCATGGTCATTCCATAGTCATATCTCTTTGAACCTTTTTGTAAACCCTAGAACAGAAAAAAGTGGAAACGAAGGAGGGAGGAGGACTGTTGCGGGAAAGAGCTCTGGTGGTTCCCTTGATTTTTTCTCCAGCGATTGTTGATGCCGATGAAAGAAAACAGGTTTGGTTATTGTTGATGCCGATAAAAGAAAACGTGGTTCCCTTAATTTTTTCTCCACAAATTGTTTATGCGATTTTGGATAGTTAAAACCCTTTGTGGTTTTGTTTGTTCAATTTTTGTGATGAATCTATTAACAACATACCTAATTAGGACACCAATAGGTATGTCTAGCAATTTAATAAAAAAATGGAACCTAGATGTATTTAGGTGACTAAAATCCATGAATTAAAAAAATGTGAACCTATCATTTATCTTAAAGCTTAATCTTATTAGAATCTATTAACAATGGACCTAGCTAGACCTGATTAGGTCACTAATAGGCATGTCTAGCAATTTAATAAAAAATTGGTTACAATATGTATTTAAGTGACTCAAATTTTTGAGTTAGAAAGTGTGAATTTGCTACTTATCCCAATAACATAAATTTATAGAAAGAAATAAATTATATTATTTAAATTATATTGTCTAAAAAAGCATCTTACGAATCATGAGTTCATAGACTTATATATATATTATATTGGCAGAAGATAATCAAGTTTTGCTTGAAGAGAACACCTAAAGATATCTCTCATCTAAGGGCCCTTCTGTGGAGGTTCTTAATGGAGGCAGGACATGAGACCATGATCAAGGTAGTTTTGGTGTGAATTCTAGACTCAATTGCATAAGAACGCGTGTTAAGAAGCCCAAATCCCGCAATGATAGAACGGTAATTATCAAATGCGGCGAGCGTGGGAGATCATCGGAGTATGTTTCGGACTATTTTGCACTTTTGCAGCCAGCTGAAAGCGAAACCTGACGGAACTGGCCGACCACATACGAGACCTGGGAGTCCAACCGCAAAATGTTAGACCACGCGTACAGTCGGGGGGGCGGGGGCAGGGGGGTGTGTGGAGTGTTTCTTTTTAAGTATATGCTCAGATGAGAAATTAGAGGGCGTATAATGATATCAAAGTGATATTTGTACACAATCGTACCTTCTTTTTTTAAAACCAATTAACTTAGCACATATTCAGATACACAAAACTATAGAAAATTATCTTTTATTTATCAATAAAATACATAATTATGGAAGTAAAAGGAGTGACAACTAGCAAGTGTCAGAAAAAGATATATGCATACTTACATCTTAAATATATGATCTCAATATCATGTACAGTCTTCTCGTTTTGTCTTTTGGAAGTGTTCATACTAATCTTTAGAAATTCATATGGATCATGCTTAGAGAGTAATTAATCTTGTTTCTGATTAATTGGCTAGTTAAAGTGGGATTAACAACAAGATTCATGGGTCTAATCATGGTAGAGTAGATCAGTGCATATTACAGTTCGAGTTCTTAGTAGTTGAAAATCCGCGTCTAATTCGAAATATGTGGTGCACGAAAGTCAAGCTGCTTAGACCCACAAGTTCATCCCCAAGTTTTTCTCCCTAAGCAACTTCATCGAAGCTTAAACCAGAGACAGTGGGGCGGAGAGTGAGATCGCAATTTCCAAATCTTGGAAGTTCACGCGCTTTCAACTGCTAGTATGACCAAATACCTAAACTTCAAGGGAAAAAAAAAAAACCGAAAAGCCTTACTTTTCGTATTTATATATCCCCACACATTAACATCCCTGAGAGGCAGAGAGAGTGAGAGACGGGAGCTTGATCAGCTGCCAAACATTCATTTTACCGGAAATATGCTTTCCCTTTGTTTCCTTCAGCTCCCTTCCTACTGATCAGACTCCCGACCTCCGCAGGGCCTCCCACCCCTTTCTCTGTCTCTGTTTCTGTTTCTGTCTCTCTCTCGCTCTTATAGAGTACCCAATTCGTAATCAGCAAAGATATGCAACCTTGTAGCAGAGAAATGCAAGGAATGAACTCCCTCTTAAACCCACCTCAAATCTCTCTCCAAGACCTCCATAACCAACAACAACAACAGTCGCAGATCCAAAACTCTCAGATGCACCACCACCAGCACCCTCACGTCCAGAACTCTCACTTCGACCCCTCCTCCCATGACGACTTCTTGGAGCAAATGTTTTCCAACATCCCTCCTCCTTCCTGTTCCTGGTCCGACCTCAACAATCCGGCCAAGGGCCCCGCCTGGGACCTCAAGCCCAGAGACCTCTCTGAGGAAACGACACAGTCCAACCACGACAACGACAATGTTGGTTTCCAGTTCGACGACTCCGCCAACCTCGCCTCCAAGCTCCGCAACCACCAGATTAGCGGCTCGGCAAAGTTAGCGGCGGCTGCCATGATGCTCCAGCAGCAACTCTTAATGTCCAGGGGCGTGGCCGGAGCCGAAGCCGGCGCAGGGGAGTCCGGGCTCATGCAGATGCCGCTGTCCTTGGGGTCCGGAGACGACGTTGATGGGTCGTCGTCATTCAAATCTCCCAATTCGGTCAGTTATTTTTGCTGGGAATGAAAAGAAATGGAAACCGTCTTGTGGGAGTTATTAAAGTAAATAATGACCAATTATGGCGGTGATTTTTCTTATGTTGGTCTGCAGGGAGCTGAGGGTTCGGTTCAAGCTCTGTATAACGGGTTCGCTGGATCTCTCCACGGGCCGGGTCAGGCACCGAACCAAGCTCAGCATTTTCACCGTCCTCAGGTAGTCTTACCTCATAAAATGTTATTACAATCAATAATTTAATTTTATCATATATTTTTTTTCAGCACTTCGGTTATTTTACAGGGTGGACCGGTCCAGGGGCAGAACTTTGGTACTCCGGGTGCGGTGTTAAACCAAACCCCGGCAAGTGACTCGGCCGGGAGTGCGCCGGCTCAGCCGAGACAGAGGGTGAGGGCTCGGCGAGGTCAAGCCACTGACCCACACAGCATCGCGGAACGAGTACGTTTCCTCTGACTCGTTGCCTTTTAGTTTATTTTTTTCACACACTGTTTGGTTCCCTGGAAAACGAAGTCCAACGCCTGAATTCTCTTCGTGTTGGTAGTCAAATGTTTTTTGTTTGTTTTTGGTTCCTCGTTGGTATCGTCTTATGAAAAGTGTGAAACGGAATCAATCTTCGTTCATAATTTCTTTTGTTTTCTTCCGTTTTTCCGAGTAACCGAACGATATTTGTTCGTTTGTTATTGCCTGAATTGGTGGGATGGTTTTGGTACGTGGCAGTTACGGAGGGAGAGAATCGCTGAGAGAATGAAAGCCCTGCAGGAACTCGTTCCCAATGCCAACAAGGTAAATATATATATATATATATATATATATTAATCTATTCTTGATAGTTTTATTGTAATTGGTACGGGGATTAACTGAAAAGAAAAAAGAAAGATAAATTGTCTATTTAATACATATTGCAATCCTGATGGAATATTTTCTTGAGATTTTGTAGGGCCATTCTGGTCATTTAGAGTTTTGTTGTCAGTTTGGCATATACCACTACTGTAGATAGGTGTTGAAAGTGCAGAAGTAAATGCAAGTGTCGTTTCTTATATAATACAACTTCATGGTCAAGTAGGCTTGGCATGTGCTAGGGTGCAAAAGAAAAAAAAACTCTTGACTTTAAGCATTTAATTTTTTTGATGGACAGTAATCTTTTAAAATATATATAAATTAGGATTTATGTAATTCTTCAACCGTTATTTATGGTACAATTTAGAAAGAGATATACATAAAGATGAACATTATATTATTTAATGTTTTCGATGTAAAATTTCGGGTTGCGTAGATCTTACAATGAGATTCACTTGTTGCGTTTCTCTCTCTAAAAACTATAGTGCACGAAGATACAACACTAATGTTCAGGGTTCACATGTGATGTCTCTTTTCGATGATGCAATTCATGTAGGTTGAAAACTATAGAGAATCTTGATCTTTTCTTAGCATTTAGATATAAAAAAGAGAAGATATAAGAAGGTGGCAGAATATTGTACACTGTAATTAGTGTCATTGTAGATGAGATACTTAGTTAATCGAGTCAGAACTTGAACTTGATCTGAAATGGTTAGTAACTAAAAAAATTGAAATTAAATAACCTTCTACTTTTTCCCTGATCTTAGTTGTCCTATCATATTTTGTTTCATAATTGAGGGTTATTTTAGTATTCTAAGCATTAACCCTTTTTTATAATCTGGGAAAGATTATTAATGTGATTGGTTAATGGGTTGATCCCTTTTTTTTTTTTAATTTGGGTCGGATAATATATAAATATATTACTAAAGATTTTGATCTGGGGAATCTGGAATGACAGACAGACAAGGCTTCAATGCTGGATGAGATCATAGACTACGTGAAATTCCTCCAACTTCAAGTCAAGGTACAGAAGGGTTCCCTCTCCTCTCTTTTTATATTCTGTACTGGGGGTTTCTTTAATTAGTGGGACAGGATTCCCTTCGGAGAGGTTGACGTTTTTTTTTTGTTCTGAGAGATTAATAGATTTTTATATTAATGTTGTCTTGTATGGGCTTCTGAAACTGAAACTCCACTGTCTCTTTGGGGGTACAGGTTCTGAGCATGAGCAGATTGGGCGGTGCAGCTGCCGTTGCTCCTCTGGTAGCTGAAATGTCACCTGAGGTATCTAATGAAAAAGACTTTCCATATTCTAATAAGAAAACAAAAGAAACATACACTGTAGATTCCAAAGGGCTTAAGGCAGCTTCCATTATTTTTCTGTTATTATATAAATGGTCAATAATGCTGTGAAAATAGAAATACCCCCTCCTTCTCCACTGCTTCTGTCCCAGTTCCCACCTCAGGCAAAACCAGTACTGATAATCAAAAATTGTCCCTAACATTCTCAATCACCACAAAACGACAAGGCAAAAGCAGCACGCGTGCCCACTTTCTCAGATTCCTCTTTCTCTCTCACAAACTTTTTCCTCTGTCATATTATTTTTTGCCCCCCCCCCCCCTCGCTTTTCTTTTTCTCTACGACTCTCTCTTCTCAATCATACACACCGTGTTTGTCGTTGTCGTGCGTAGGGTGGCGGTGACTGTATTCAAGCGGGAGGCAACGGTGGGGCCCTGGGTGGCCGAGGCTCGAACGGCAACCAAACACCGTCGTCCAACGACAGTCTCACTGTGACTGAGCACCAGGTGGCTAAGCTCATGGAGGAGGACATGGGGTCAGCCATGCAATATCTACAAGGGAAGGGTCTCTGCCTTATGCCCATCTCACTTGCTACGGCTATTTCCACTGCCACGTGTCACACCAGGAACGCCTTGATGAACAACAACGGCAGCAGTAACACCAATAACAACAACAACAACAACAACCCACTAGTCCAATCCAACGGTGAGGGTCCCTCCTCCCCCAGCATGTCCGTGTTGACTGTCCAGTCAGCCACTATGGGTAACGGCACGGGTGAGGCCTCCGTTAAGGACGCCACCTCTGTTTCCAAGCCGTGATGTCACGGAGTTGACCCGACTTTTTCTGGTTCGGTAAAAAGCAGTTTTTAGAGAGGGAAAAAAAAAAAAAAAAAAAAAGAGGAATCGAAAAAGAAGAAAGAACGTCCAAAAGGAAGTCTACGAAAATAAGGCATCGGACCCCAGCTCTAGAGTTGTTAAGCGACGCCGTATTTCCGTAGACTTTTGATTAAAGGCAAAAGCTAACACCAACGCCAGCACCAAATCCACTACCACCAAATCCCAGGACCCGAGAACTCCCCCCCCCCTTTTTTTTTTGGGTTTAGGCTACGCTGTTTTCTTTTTTAATTTTAATATAAATTTTTCTTTAGTTCCTTTATATTTTTTTTAATATTTGGCTTTATCATGTTTTAGACATTTTAGTGGAAGCGTTTTATATACGCAAGACATGATGTTATATTATGGAATCATTAGAGTTAAGTTAATAATAAGTATGGATTTGTTTTATGGATAAGAGGTCTGAGGTTGTCTTTCTCCTAAAAGGAAGTGGGCGGCTTTAATTAGTTTATTTGTTTTTACTTTGCTAAAGCTCTTTGCATTGTGCCGGTTCTGGGTTTGGTCTGTGGATATATAGGAAAACTAAGTGCTATGTGGGTGTTAGAGTTGAGGTCAACGGCGTGTCGCTTTTGTTTCTTGTCTTTATGATAAACTAACAACATTTATTAAAGGCATGTGTGCGGAAGGATTAAAGTTGGGTTAAGTGTGTAGGGCTGTAAACAGCTCGAGGTTGACTTTATAAAAGTTTCTTTATTTTCGTTTATTTAAAAATAAATTACATCATTTTTATCATTAACTTATTTTCACAAGTCAACCTTCGGTAAATTAATTTTTTTTTCTTATCATCCAGATATAGCGTTGACTTGATAAGAGATAAGACTTAAGAGAGGACGAAGATCCACTCCAATATCTTTCCTTGTAATTCAAGTGTGTTGTTGTCGAGATTATGACCTCTTAAGAGAGGGTTTAATAGTTGGATGTCATAAATATTTTCGGATAAGATGTTGTCTAGATTCTAATCTCTTAAGAGAGGGTTTCATAGTTGGATGTCATAAATATCAAAGAGACTCCTCTTTGTTCTAGATCACTTGTACTTTCATTAATATACCTCAAGTTAGAGGCTCGAATGCTTGATAATCCTAGTTTGGACTCATTGTGAACTTGTGAGACTTCCCAACATAGACTTCGAGATATATGCTTCAAGAAAAATTATAAGTAATGACGTTTAATGTTTAACTAATATAGGTTGCGTTTGTGGTGTAAAATTTTACACTCTAAAATTTTAACACAATAAAAAATTACAATATAATCTATTTCTCCCCCATCAAAAATAAATTACATCAACCTTTATCATTGACTTCTTTTCACAAGTCAACCTTTTGAAAATTAAATTATTTCTCTTATCAACGGAATGTAGAGTCGACTTGATAAGAGATAAGACTTAAGAGAGGACGAAGATCCTCTCCAATATCCTTTCTTTTAATTCAAGTAAGATGTTGTCGAGATTCTGATCTCTTAAGAGAGGGTTTCATAGTTGGATGTCATAAATATGAGAGAAACTCCTCTTTGTTCTAGATCACTTGTATTTTCATTAATATGCCTCAAGTAGGTTTGTGACAAGTTATGGTTAGAAAAAGTACAAATGAATAAAGGCTCGAATGCTTGATAATCCTAGTTTGGACTTATTGTGAACATGTGAGACTTCCCGACATAGACTTGGAGGTATATATATGCTTCAAGAAAAGTTATAAGTAATGAAGTTTAATGTTTAACTAACATATAAATAAAAGCAAACTTTTTCCTTACTTCTTCATAAACTTGAGTCGTTCTTAATCTCCTTGATTAACCAAGCTCAACGATAAATTCTAATCTTAACGAATTTGGATTAAGCTTCGGATCAAATTGACAAATGAAGCAAGTTGAGTTCAAGTTAGTTAGATCTTTGAGGAATTCAAGTTTGCTGTTTGCCCATGTATGTGAGAAATGGAGGCAAGATCAAATGAATTTAAATACATTTATATATAAATCTTATTGAATCAAATTCGAGCAGTGGTTTGCTAGTTGTGGAGGTCCATGAATATATATTATATATCAATCAGTTTTGATTGACCACTATAGAAAATGCTATGATCAGATGGTATTAATCAATATAATTAAGGTGGAAATGAAAGAGTCCCCATCAGCTGCTAGCAATGGTAATTAATGTATTCTTTGAGTGAGGTGCTCTTTGTTGTCGGAAGCAAGAGGGAGCTGGGAAGCAAGTCTTTCTTCCTCCCAAAACCTTCCCCCTCCTTCTTTTTGTTATTTTCCTTCCAAGATTTTTAATTGCTTTATATTCTCAAATCCATGGATCTTCACTGACACAGAAGGAGAAGTTACGTATATGGAGAGAAACAATAAATAAAAGAAATTTAGAGAATCAGGAGGCTTGGTTCTTTAATTCTTGGATCACATGTGATGGAATAAACTATTTTATGGATGAATGTGTTCTTAACTTTCTTGCTGGAAAAAGAAAATTAGAAAAAAAAACAAGGAAATCAAAGTATGTGACAAACGTACATCTGATATTTTTCCTCGAGGTTACTTAAGAGCTTATGGATCAGAAATGTTATAAAAAGTTAGAATGGAAAATAATGTATTATAATTTGAAACCATTCACAATTATAAAAGTACTTCTAGCTAATTCAAAAAGATTATTAAAACCCCCCATAAAAAGGGCAAATTATAATTTCTCCTCTCAAACTAACTACTGATTATCAAATATCCCTACAAATTATAACTGGTTAAAACTCACTCTCTAAATTATACTTCTCGTTGCGATTTCATCCCTCAATTCACTTTAGCCGTTATGCTGAATGTTTTTGTCCTACTTGAATAGAACGTTACATTCTTATTACTTGAAAAGAGAAATGTGCCCAAATCGATTCTAAGCGAGTCATCTTTTTTTTTATAATTAACAAAAATCAGTTAACTGCATATTATTTCGTAGGTCTATAGATCATGAGAAGCATCTTAGAAAGCTAAAAACGGTTCAAACGATGACAGATTTATCTTTTCATGTAAGGAGAATATCACGTGGAACATAAACCGTTTGACATGAGGGAAGAAATCATAACAAGAAGCATAATTTGAAGGTGAGTTGTAACGAGTTAAAGTTTATAGGGTATTTGAGAATTGTAACATGGTAGTTTGATGAAAAAAATTATAATTGTCCCCCAAGCAAAAAAAAAACAAAGGAAGTGGAAAAACCAGTACCTGCTACATCATTGTCAAAGGAAAGTCTATCATTAAAGTTGGCCAATTAATTAATTATTAATTAAGTAGGTGAAACGTTCCTTCAATATGTCATTGTAGAAGACACTACGTACTACTTATATTGACAGCTGGAGACATCCAAACACAATTTAAGATTGTTAATCTAGAGAAGTGGAAGCTAGCTACCGATCATTAAAACTAAAACCTAAGTACCCAAAAGTTTCCTCAGATTGACCTTGTGGCAGTACTAAACAAACATCAGCAGAAAGGCCTTATTATATATAATTAATTATAAGTACTTGGTAGAGACATGTTCTCCACTACTTAGTGTCAATGCAAGGCAGAATTATCTTCCATATCAGCAGCTTACAGAATGTCTTTTGCCCATACCTATATATATATATATATATTCTCCTTTCGAGGCTTTTGAACAATTATTCTATATTCATTCACAAAGAGGAATTCAAAAGAAGAATTGATAGTTCTTGGTAGTACTGCAGAGACAATTTACAGGAGATAATGGATGTAGAGGAGACTCAGAGCTTTAGGATTTTGACGTTTTGCTCTATTCTTGAATGTGTATACATGTAGCTGATCAAAGAGTGTAAAGACAAGCCCACCATAGGTACTCTTGATTTTGAGCTTTAGGATTTTGATGTTTTGCTCTATTCTTGAATGTGTATACATGTAGCTGATCAAAGAGTGTAAAATACAAGCATTGAGTCATGAAATATGATCTTTACAATTGCTGTTTGAATTGCATGGTGTAATTCGGAGAGAAATAGATACAATAGGTGGATCATACACTATTTAATGTTGCTTATGTAAAGTTTCGGCAGTATGGACCCTACAATGGAGTCCACCTATTGTGTTTATCTCTTTTTGAAGCATGATGCAATTCGAGTAAGAAATTACAGAGAAACCTGATCCATTAAATCATTACCAAATGTTGATGAGACCAAACTAAGGTGAGATTCATCTAGTTCACTACTAATACTCGATTCATTCCAAATGTATCAATTATTCTGCATGAGAACTGGAATTACGTACGATTTCAGCACATGGAAGAACAAACGTTAATGTGAGCTTTGGCTCTTTTAACAGTTTCGTGCATCCCAATCTTGTGAAGGTAAAATATACTGATCTATCAATAACATCTAGAAAGTAAAATAACTTTTTTACTCGGCAAACAAGCTGTGAAAGTAAACCCAAATCAATACTTCTGCAAAAACTGATGCACTACTTGAGGCCACATGTAATTGTCTGATACATGGATCCCATTATTCATCATTTTTCTAATTGCCAATTGAAAACTAAGATACAACATCATATTCTATAGAAGAGATCCGTTTTTTTATCATATTCTTCTAATTTGCTGGTGCATGAATAGTCGCCCCGTTATCCATTTAGGTAGATGGGAATACTATCCCATTGTGTATGAAGGGGTTGGTAAGTTGATAACAGTAGTCTTGATCTTGGTCATCATGTTGATGCTGTTGGTGATTCCTTGTGACCCGATTCCACTGTCCTTGAAACCCTGTAAGAAAATATTTTTTTATGCAGTGAGATAATGATCGAGTAAAGAAAGAAGGGAAGTTTTTGAAGTAAAACAAAGCTGGTAGGTTTCTAATTGAGAGTTAGTTTACCTGGAATGGAAAATGATCCGGTCCACGAGCTGGTGCTGAGTTTATCTGAACTGTGCCAGTCTCTAAGGCATCTCCGATCAGGATTGCTTTGTTGATGTCTCTAGTGAATACACAACTCTGCATATAATTTATGTGTTATGATTAAACCAATATGGGGAGATCATAATATCTCAGAACTATAGAAAATTGATTAACCCTTTCTTATAGGTCAATTTCCATTCTGTCTCATATTTCACTGGTGTGCAAGAGCATCTAATGGTGCTGTTGTAAGACAAATCTGTGCTATAACTGAAAAAGCATGAAATATGTGTGAAGCATATGGAAGATCATTCAATCAAATCACAGATGCGAACAGTGATCTCTAAGAAGTTTGGAGTTTGATAAAAAAACACATTGCTCATTCGCCAATGAGGATTAGAATGAACTAGTGTTAGAGAAGATCAGATTTGGATAGTGCAATCATGTTTAAGCCAGGCGGATGGTTCCTTTCCCTCTAAGATCAAAAGGTTAAATACTTATGGGTTGCAAATTGGATATCAATTGCAGGTTTTATGAACTTCTGGTGAACTGAAACACGATGCTCAGAGAATTAAAGAAAGATGCGTACCTGGAGTCCAAAATTGCTAGCATTGCAATGTTGGATTCCTTCTTCTACAGAAGTGATCCGAATAACCGGCAGAACTGGTCCAAATGGTTCCTCCCAGGCAATCCTCATGTCCGGCCTCACATTATCTAATAACAATGGCCAGATGAGGTTGCCGTCTCTTTTGTACTGCTGGCAAAATTTTGCTCCCTTCTGTTTAGCATCCTTAACCAATCCTTCAATGTAATTGGCAGATGACTCTGACACCACTGGAGTGATATCACAGTCATCTTCAGGTCGCCCAACAGACAATTTTGCAACTTTGGCATTCACCTTCTCTACCAAGGCATCAGCAACAGATTCCATCACCAAGACAACCTTAACTGCTGTGCATCTTTGACCACTGTCATAAATGTAGGCACCAAAAGCTTAAAAAGTAAGTCTTCGCAGTCGCAATTAGCAAATGGGGAAGAAAAAAGTACGAGCAAAGATTGCTACTAAAAATATGTAGATCGTGAGATATGTTCCATAGTCCTTTAACCACCCTTTTATCTGAATATTAGGATCTTGACACTACATTGAACCAATTTCAATAGATTATCAAAATAGATTTGAATGATTGCTTTAAGGACTGGTCGTAAATAACTCTTTCAGGCATCATACAGGTGCATGCAAGCAACATTAATCAGATATTACGAATTATGTTGAATGTTATTTATGTTCTTGTATTTTCTACCAGAGCAAATGGAAATTGTAGGGTTGAAGGAGAAACATTAAATGCTGTCAAAAGGGAATCCATCCTATGAGCACTGCTGTTATAATTCAAGGAGCAACAAAACATAAATGAAGCACATGGCTAGCCTATACTTGCTCCAAACAGAAGTTGATTAGTTTTAGCTTATGTAGAAAAAATCTCATTCTTTCTTATGTATGAGTAAGAAGAGAAATTGGAACTTCATAGAAACAACTCCAACGGCCTCTTCCCTCTTGTCAAATAGAACATGAAAAAGTAAAAGATGGAAATCTTTTCACCTGTAAGAAAAGCCCCCTTTAATTATATTTGCTGCAACCAAATCTAGGTCAGCATCCTCAAGTACAATGCAGGCATCTTTTCCTCCCAGTTCCATCTGAAGAGGAATCATGCCTGCCTTTTTTGAAATCGCAACACCTGTGTCTCCACCAGTGAAGCTAAGCAAAAGCAAAGCAAGTTAGGGATGACTTATTCTATACCGTACAAGGGAATGGGGAGACCTCACTTAGAATCAAAGGGAGAAGAACTGGATTTACCTTATACAGTTCACCCCAGGATGCATTGTTAGGAAGTCGCCAATCTCAGAGCCTTTCCCAGTGACACAGTTTATAAGGCCTTTGGGAAAACCAGCCAAGTGAAAGCAGTGCACCATGTGAAGAGCCGAAACAGCTCCCTGAAAGCAATTAATGGCAAAATTATGAAACTTCTTACCCTACTCTCATGATGATCATAGATACATATTTAGTGAAATATCCGGGAATCATTCATGAATTCAAAGACCTAGAGTGTCATCCTAAAGAAGTGAAACACTCGTTTGTATGAAATACATCGACACAGTCACTGCTTCTGCTTGGACTTTTAGTAGTTAGATCTCAATTTTGATTTATAAATTTTGGCCATGGGTTCTATCTTTGGCACAGACTATAATTTGAATGGTGAATTTTCCTCCTCCAAATGCTATTGATTCATTTACTTCCCATATAGATATCATCTTCAATATCGATAGTGATGACTGGTGGTGCATATCTATGGAGATTACATAAATACATCATCAATTGCATCATAAGCTAACTCATTGGGTGAAGTACCTGAGTTGGAGGCTTGAGCACTATAGAGTTTCCAGCAATCAATGCAGGAGCAATTTTTGACACGGCAAGGTTGACAGGATAGTTAAATGGTGGAATGGCTAAAACCACGCCAAGTGGAATCTGAAGTTAATGCAAAACATAACAGGTAAACATAGTAGAAAATCACAAGAATGCATCAAATAACCATGTCATTATGGTAATTAAATCTGAATCCACTGAACCAAACATAATGCATCGAGTAGAGGAAACCAATCCAAGTGGAATCTGCAATATAATGCAAAAAACATAACATGTGAACCATGTTCAACATCACAACAAGGCATGATATAACCGTGCCATTTGGCAATTACGCGCTCTCAAAGGTGCTGCATAATTTGAGATATATATGAGCAACTATGAAGGTAAAGCTTATAACTTTCAGTTGTTCAGTACTTTTTGTCCTTCTTTGGTTTGGTTATATTTCATCTCCACCCCACGCCCCTCCACAAACCTACCTGCCTGCCCACTCATCCCAGCTCATGAACTAGGACAGAACTGTTTACTCATCTAGTAGTTCAAGGCAAGACATTATTCTGGTCCTTATGGACTTTCATCTCCACAAGCATGGACAGAGTAGTTTTATGGTTACTTTTCCATGCCTAATTTACGGTCCTTATTAGGACATCAATAGACTTCGTCTTCTACCTGCAATACTACAGATTGATTAGGCAGTCTGTTGACTGCTGGTTTGCACAAATTGGTTTCTTAAGAGCACCAAAAATTAATTTGAAATTTGATAACATATGAATGATAATAGGCAAGGTGGTGGATACTAGGGTGGAGAGTTGGTGACCACCACATATCCAGAGAAAGTAAAAAAAAAAAAAAAGTATGGCATCAACAGAGAGAATGAAAACAAACTAAAGGAGTTATGGTGAGGTAACGTTAAAGAAAACAAATTTATTACGCATGACCCTTTAAAAATATCGGCCCGTAGTGATGACATTTGTTTTCGAGAAATTGAATTTGTCTTATCAAATCTTATCTACAGTTTCATACTATATGACAAAAAAACGCCACCAATAAATTCCTATAGCAGGACGCATACAATCACTCTACAGTCTGCCATTACTTTATCAAAAGAGAGAAGATTGGGCTTGAATTGAAGAGGCAAGGATGCATGCCAGTAGGGTCATCGCCAGAACAGTCTAGAAATCCCATCATTTGAGTTTCCGTCACAGGATACAGAGTAATCAGCATATTTGGTCAGTTTTAAAAGCTTTAAGATTTTGGAAACTTTGACCCAAAAAAATGTATATATAATTTTACTTCCATCATTAAACCAATTTAATATTTTCAGTTTATATATTCTTTGATCCCTGTCATCTAATCTTGACAAGTTCGGGTCTAAATGACTAAATTCGAAATAATTCCTTACTCCTCCTCTCAGTGTTTAACTCACTAATTGCATAATTCGGCAACTCCTTATGTGGTAAGAGAACTAAGATGTTTCATCATGAACAAGAGTGAGAAGAGAGAGGATCACCTTAGAGGTCAGGCAATACTTAGTTCTCTCATTTCCAGGAAAGCTGTCAGAAACCAAGAACTTTCCCTCTCCGAGAATCCTAACCCCTTCTTCAGCACAGTAAGAAACCAGGTCCCCAGACCTCACAACCTTCATCAAATCCAGAAATTTCGCATCAGTGACCTTCACAAAAGAAAGTGAACATAAACGCACGAAACTAAGAACGACTTTGACACCTCTGTTACGGAATCTTTAGCTGGTTTTGCGATTTCATTTGTGAGACACTCGGCAATTGGGGCTTTGTGGTCCTTGAGAATAGCAGCAGCCTTATGAAGTAGTTCTGCTCTCTTCCAAAGAGGAGTCTTTGCCCATGATTTCTGAGCAGTTTTTGCTGCATCGATGACTCTATTTACCTCTTCTTGTGTACAAGCTGTAGTGGAAATGTAAAAAGCAGTTCATGAGAAGATAACCCTTGATGTAAACCAAACAAGCTTTAGAAGCTTTTCCATTTTCCTCTCACATCCAAATTTGTTTGCTAATAAATAGGAATTAATCCGAAATGAAACCAGAAAAACATAAAAGGTCCATTTAAGTGAAAATTCAACAATGTTGCTTTAAGTCTGCTGCGAGTGCAACTTTTTCTATCATTTTGTATTTCTTTGGCACACCTTGGAACTTGTGAACATACCTCAAACTCTTGCGTGATGACAATCTTAAACTAAAAAAATAGATAAACAAAGAAAAAGAAAAGATGATGCCAACCTTAACACCATAATCTCTCTCAGTTGAAATAAAGAACATATAACCCAAACTTTCCTAGTCCAAAACAAAGCAAAATGGCGGACACTGCATAATAATATTGTTCACCTTGAACTCTGTACGCAGTCTTTCGCGTAGTCGGGTTGACGATAGCTACACTCTGCCCGGAAGTTGAACTCCTCCACTCTCCTTCTGTGTAGTACTTGTACACATCTCCATCCAAAATCTCTGCAAATAGTCCATTCCCAGCGATAAGTATACTTGTAAAAAAAACTTAACAAAGCAAAACGACCTCAATAAACCTCAATAAAAGAAACAACTTCAGTTAAAACTCTCGCTCACTCCCTTGAGAGAGAGAGAGAGAGAGAGAGAGAAAGAAAAAACAAGAGAGAAAGGGAGTGAGAAGTAAGGAAGTGAAGGTAAGGAGTGTCTGGTGTGGTTTGAATTTGGTTTCTGGCATATGGTTTGGTATACGTGTTGTGTGGTGACATACATATATATACACACATGTACATTATACGGAGAAGGTGAGCCACGCGTTGTTCCTATGACTTTGGGACGAAAGGAGGGGCTTAGGTGGTTCAAAGCTTGCCATGTTAGCTTAATTAATTACGTTTTGTGGATTTGATATTTAAACTATGGGCCACTGAATGTCCCTTTGTTCCCAAACAGTTGAATGTCAAAAATCTCCGCGAGTTTTAAATGTAGACTACTTTCCCTATTTCCAATTTTCTTTTAGACAAAAAAAATGAACAGAGGCAGAGAGAGAGACAGAAAACAGGACATTTTTCACTCGACATATGAAGTGGAGGACGTTATACAACTGCCTAAGTAGAGTTTCGTGTTTAGTAGTATTTTTTTAGGACTTTGGACGTACTGTAAGTTTATGATTAAAGTTAATTGCACCCAACAAGAATATACATTTTATGGGCTAATCAACCGTAGCCCACCATAATACTTTTAAGGATACAGAAAGTACTGAGGCGGTCCTATCTAGTTTTAATAACCTATTGTTGCATGTTTGGGGTCTAAGCTTTCGCATTCGGAAACAATATTTATTATAGCGTACACCGCATTTGGCACAAGGGACTGCCCGCATAAGCTTTTTGGATGCATTCTCAATTCCCTTCTCCCCTCTTCTATAACTAGAGTTGCCAATATAAAAGAGGGTAAGCCCCGACTACCTGTCCAGCTATCTTCCATGCTTGCTTACGAAATGAAACATGGCAATTGTGATCAAATGAGGAGAGTGGGGTAAGTGAAATGTGGGGTTCTGAAGGTTTCAAAGAGTATGGTTGAAGTCCCCGAAGAAAATATTAATGGTGCTTCGGTATGGGGTGGTGGCGCCTAAACATTAAAAGCCGCTGAACCAAATATGGTGGAGTAGGTGCAGATTAGAGTGCAGGAGAGGGTATTGTTTGACTAAGGCTTCTTCCATCGACGGAGAACACTAGAGGAAAAAGAACTGAAGACAGAGAGAGAATATAAAGACATCTCACGCTAAGCTTGCACAGAATGACAGAATTTGTCTTGCGTCTTTCAGATTTTATGTTACAGTTTCATGAAATGTACCGAACCTGGATCCATTTTGAATGACCGGATCGTGCGCACACGATACATATGCAAACGAGGAGAAGCATGAACTTTCCTGCCTGAGTAAACACGACATTGACAACAACACAATTTTAGTAGAAAAAGAGAAACTGATAAATAAACCCAAACAAGCATAATTTGAAATGAATGATGTTGCAGATCATGGCATGCTTGCCACCGTTGTGTTATGAGAAGCAAAAGCATGAAAATTGAACATGAACTTTCCTGCCTGAGGAAAAGGGTGATCGATACCTGAAAATTGAACACTTATGCCATTTGATAAAACCTGAATACAAGAAAGATGTGCCATTGTCTCCTCTCTGTCCTCCTCGTCCTCCTCTTCCTTTCTCTTCACATCTGCTCAATTCTCGAGAACATATACCGCAAAAAGAAAGTTTCCTAGATGTTATCGATTCTAGCCAGCGACGAATCTACATGTTGCACACTTAGTACTACATTCTAAGAAACTCCGCGGGATAGTCATTAGTATATTTAGTATTTATTTTTTCTGACTTCTCATCTCTCTCTCTCCTCTTTGTTTTTGTCTCGCTTTCCCTCTCCTTCCTTCCTTTTTATTCTATCATATTATCTCCTTAAAACTCACACACCGTGCCTCCCATCATTGATCATTTGATCATGCTCGTCCAGCTTCAAAGTTTTTTTTTGGGTAATTGTCCCTCTTCAAAGTTATTACAGCAAAATTCGCTGTTTTTGCCTTTCAACTAACTCGTTTAGCCAAAAAAATAACTTTTAAAGATAAACAATTTTACATCCCTTTGCTTATATATATATCTTAGAGTATATATTAAAAATAAAGTAAACGACAAAGGAGGAAAAATTAGTACTTTATCAAGGTATATGTGATTATAATTAAGAATTTTAATTGGTTTTATAATTATGTACTTGTCTTCTTTAATGTTATGGACTTATTAAATAAAGATATTTGACTTGAATACCTATATATATACTTGTGAATTCTACAAACTATTTTCTGTTCTTGAAGATCGAGTATTTTCCCTTCTTTTCTGGGTCGTGCAGTTGACCTTAACTTGTAATATTTGATATCTTCAATTCTCTCTCTCTCTATATATACTAGTTAATTAAAATATATATGTTCTTCTGAGTTATATATATACATTACAACTTTTAGACATGAAAAATACTGCACACAGTATGCTTTAATTTGTATAAGAATCTTGAGATTGACGAGTGTGATTTGAACTGTGTAGGATTATTAAGAAACTAATTAGTATTTCTTTAGCTGTTAAAATAATGGTATTTTTTGTGTGTAAGTAGCTTTTGGAGTCATGCTAAGTGTTATCAGTTGTACAATATTATTTCAAACTTTTGGGTAACATGGAAGCAATTAAAGTAATTAACCCAATTGTCAGTATGTAGAAACAACTATAGCAGGTACTGATTTCAAACTTTCACTCTCAAACTATTATTAATTTATAAATAATAATAATAATAATCAAGATCTATCTAATTAGTTAGACAATGAAAAGGAGATCAGAAAATTAAGTTAGTTCCGCGCGAGCAGAGCAAAATCTTCATTCATCAGCTATTCAGTTCTTTCTTTCTTTTTTTCCTCTTTTGTTGACAGATATACTCCTCCTGTCCTTCATAGCCTCCATTTGGCAGTTGCACCAGACCATTTGCCATTCACTGGGGCTGCCATGAAAACCCAAAATCGACAAGCGGCAGTTATTTGGTCTCTGGCACTTTTTAAACTGAAGACGACAAAGTTGGTTGGGATCATGAATGTCGAAGAAATCAAAACCACATTCATGCAGGAACCTTACTGCATGAAAACTCTTCCTGGTATATATATTCATTGGAATCTCCGTAGAATTCACAGCCCAAAAATATTGCAAGCCTCCACGCGGTTATAAGCAGTGGGGATCTGCAAATAAGTACTCTGATCTGATGTGATATTGCATGCTTAAGAATTAAGGAGATCTACCCTGTTTTGGTTTCTTTTTTTTTTTGTATTTTATATAAGACATGCTTCACATGAAGCAGGTGTGCTAACGAGGTAGGACTGCATAGAGATTTTCACATGGTCCAACGATGAGTCACATTCCCAAATTGGAATTAGCTAGGAGTGGGTCGTTGGTCATGGTTGATAGTTGCTGGGCTCAAACTAGAGTTTGCTTGGTGCAGGTAGAAGCCACAACTATGGGTGTTCAGTGCCACCGGGAAAATCTAGTTCCGGTTTGCATTTTTTTTAAAAACTCGAGGATAATCCCAGTTCCCGGGTTACCCGGCACCGGGAACCCGGACCCCAGGAAACCGGATTTATTAAAAAAAACAAAGAAACGAACGTGAAACTGTGAAACTGTGAAACGCGAGTTTTGTGAAAGTGTTAATTGGGGTGAATTTTCGTAGACTGTTCACTGGCCATTGCATTCCCTTTCCCGTTCCCAGCCGGCCAGCCCTAACTCTGCGGCCCTGCCCAATGTCGACGCCCGACAGTGCCGAGTGCCCAGCCCCCCTAACGCAACAGCTCCTCAAGTCCCCAGTCTCGTTCCCGTCTCCCTCTTTCCCTTCCGACCCTCCCTCTCCTGTCGTCCGACGCACAATATGTTTTTATTGGGTTTTGTGGTTTGGTTACTTCGTTATTTTCGCTTACTATAATCTAAATCTTGGTGCTCGAACGTGTTCATTTCGTGTTGGGTTTTGTTCATTTCGTGTTGTGATGGCCATGGTCTAATTTGTAGAGTAATGACTGGTAAGCTACTGTGCATATTAGTTGTATGTAATATTGCCTCAGTGGTTAGTACCGTTGCATTATTTAGATTGTATGATTTGCCAAATTGAACTCTTGAGTCTGTGATTTCGGAATGAGTATTTTGAGTGCAAGACATCTATGAGGTTGTACAACTTATGTTCCCCCACGATGTATTTGCTTTGTATTTTCGATTTTTTGTGTGCTGGTATGAAAGAAAGTGTTGTTCTTTCCGTTGCTCGAGCTGAATTTCTCTCAATTGTGGTGGTTGTGTTGATGTGAACTGATGCTATATAAGCTTCATTAGGATTAGATCATCAGATTCCTGAGCCATTTCTTTTACGTTTTAGATCATGGGGCTTGTTTGGTAGTTTAGATTTTGGTTTAATTTTAGTTTTTATTTCAGATTTTGAAGAACAATGGTACGTTTGTTTGGTTAGTTAAGTATGAATTCATTTATTTAATAATCTTATCAATTGCAAAAAGATAAAACAAGAAACAATATTGGTAATTTGACTATATATACGTGGCTTGAGATTAAAACTAAGTGCAAAAATTATTGATTTGGATTAGATTATTGATTTTGGATTGGATTAGATTGTATTAGTGTAGAGTTTATATTTTCTATGTGTGTCATATGTTAAAAAAATAGCTCAATATAAATGTAGGATTACCGAAAACTGTCACCGCTAAAACCGTCACCGCTATGGGTCGGTTTTTGCCCTTAACGGTGTAGGTGACATTTTCTTAAAAACCGGTATATCCGGTGTAGGTGCCGGTTTTGGCCAAAACCGGCACCTACACCGAGGTTGAACAGCCCTAGCCACAACTCTTGCTCTTGGCATGGTTGATATTATGCATCATCTTCCTTGGACCACACCCATGCACGTAGTTTCCAGCCAGATGCCTCCACCAGTCGGTTCGGCATGTTCGTACGTACGTGGTTCCCCATTTCAGCGATATCACCAAAGTGTTACATCCTATTCCTTCCATAATTATATTCTATATACACAGATTGATACAGTAGATACCATGCATCTACCTATGGTCCTATCTTATTTAATTTAACTTGCCAAAAACAATTTTTTTTTTAAATGAAATATTTACTTGCGTGGATTACATTCTATCATGTCATAAAGATCAATGCCAACCATCATTTCGAGTTGAACTCTTAGTGGGCACTCATATTTTTCTTGACGGTTCTAACATGCTGCACGGATTCGGTTTAACCAATAACCTTGACCAAAAGCAATCATCAAGTGACTCATATAAAATTTCATTTGAAAATGCATGATGTATTTACCTAATAAAATGAACCCCAATCACATTTCATAGATGACAAAATATATCATTTAAAAAACATTAAACAGCACTAATAGGAAGTTTACCATCCTTCCTTTTCAATTTCAAACGCTGAAACTCTAAATTCTAAAGCTATTCAGAAAACCCGAAAGGCAAGCTCCTGGGACCAACAGTTGCAAGTGTCTTAAGTATAACTTCCAGATAAAACGCGAGTTAAAATACAAATCAACTGAGGAATATTTCTGTACAAATAAGCCAAATGATGTCTTCTACCTCCTCTGTTTAGAAATCATTGAGAGAACCCGACTAGAGTAAAAATGATGATCACATTGACTACATAATCTGATTGGGCAGGTCTGACGATCTAGAACTTCCGAGCATTAGGAATATATGGTTCTGAAAACAGCAGAGAGAAATTTTCAAATAACTTGAGACACTCCTCAAAAGTTGGACATACAAAACTGCATAACTCGAGATAAATGATATACTTGTTTCATAACGAGAGTCGTACATGACAAAGAAAAAAAAAATTCCTGATCTACCTAAGGAGCAATCTCTCAATGTAAAAAGAGCCTCACTCTACCAATTGTTAACTTAATTGGACTTCACATATTCCTGAATGACATTGTAACCCTCCGTCTGTTCTCCAAAATCCTGCAAAAGAGTTGGGACAAATAGCTTGAGGGGAAAAGGGCATAGAAGAATAATCACGTATATGCATGCAGAACAATCTAAGAATTAGTCTATACTGACACAAAGGCATCTTTATTTTTCTCCTTAGCCCAATGAGTAAAGTTACTTAACGATGAACCCAATATTCACCCCTCCCACTCCACTTCTCCTTCTTTTATCCCAACCAGAATATCAACACAAAAGACCCTCCAACCCAAATGAATCACGACTGTGAAAAATATTGTCACTCAATGGAGATGCCTTTACCTTCACTACAACACAGGAGCAACCAACAACCTTTCTCGCTTTCCCTTCAGAATCGATTTTACACAACTACATGAAACATAAAACAGAATAATCAGTTGATAATCAGTTGTCAATGGAAATATCAGCCCAAAAAAAATAGTACATTCACCCAAAAAGCAAAACGCGGGAAAGCAAAACTATGGGAATAATAAAGCACAATGATTGAAGACATCCACATCTCCCAATGTCTTGCCAGTGGGTGACCAGAATCCATCAGTAATAAGATACACCATGATTAAATAAAATGTTTGTAAGCAATATACAGCTTATCAAGCAAAAACAAAAACATATACTAAAAGAGTAGCAGCAATGGTAGAGGAACTAGAACCTGTGGAACAGAGTGAAATGGAGGACCAATTAGGCGAAAAAAAATCTAGATAAAAAACACTGACTACTTGTTGGGTAAAGTGCCTGAAGTGCAGTTATTTACCTCCCACGTTTTACAAATAATGATCTAAAAGAACAACAGAGAGAGAGAGAGAGAGAGGCCAACTGACCCATACAACTGGACAAAAACTAGTTCCCACATCCAACAACGTTTCAGTATTTATAAGTGATAAAAAAATACTAAAAGCACAAGATGGTAAGAATGATAGTAACAGCAACAACAGTTATAACTGGCAAGTGAAGTCCTTAAAATTAACAGAAAATAATCAGCTAGTTAACCAATTAAATTTCACTTACACCAGCCCACTCGCCAAGAGTTTTAGAACTAGGAACTGACATTAGTTTGACATTATGATCAGCACAAAGACCCTTCACCAGTTTAACGTAATCTGGCTGGTCACAATCCTCAGCTACCACACAGAGCTGTGCAGCATGTTTTTCAATCACCTTGGCACCTTCATGGAGTCCTCGTGCAAGCCCACCATGAGCAAGTGACTTACTCAGCACAAGCTGCAAAGCTGTCATGACATCAATGGTTTCACCTAGGGGTGCAGGCGTAGGCTCAGTTGCAACAGAAACTTCTTCTCTGCATTAGCCATAAATGGGAAAAGCTGATATGTAAACCACCAACACAATGACAAGTTCAAAGAGAACTACAGATTCTAGAACAAAAGAGAATAGCAAATAAGTGCAACCATAAATATTCACGCACCCCGACATGTCTGCTTGGTGGTCAGATAACATGTCACTTTCCTGGTACCAAAAAGAAATTTGAAAATGTCAAGCAGATCTTAAAGAATTCGAACAGAGTTGGGAGTGAACAAATTAAAAAAAAAATCCTTGTGCACTGACATCCATCTTAAAATTATGGAACTGTCAGATATGGGAACACAAAACTGTTTCTTATTAAGGGTCTTAAGAACACTGGAGAATGGCGAAGCTCTAAGTTGAGAATAATATAATCAGATGATAAAGCAAAATATCATTGATTAGCAATCCTTGATGATTCAGTACCACCCCCTTCCTTGTCTACATGCCTTAGCTTGTATTCTATAATGCACGATAAGGCTTGCAATTCAGAATACTTTTCCCACTACTCAGATAAGAAACTGTCACTTTATTGCTCAAACAACCAAAATTAATTACTATCCTAACCAAATAAACTTAGCTCGTCATTTAATCTCTAAGTTTCTGTCCTGGTTTTACTCTAGAACTATTGCCAGACCATTATAGGCAGTGCAATAAACAAATTCAAGCCCAACGTCTGTCCTCACGTATCATTCCCAATTTCGGTTAATTGACAAAGAATCTTTTTGTCACTGAAAACAAAAAGAAAGAAACTAATTGAAAACGAAATTACTAATATGTGTAACAGGGCATTTTGGAAACAGAGAGATAAACAAAACTACAGCACCTAAAGGACACCCAGAACAGTTCTGCTCGGCACCCACATAAAAATAAACATAGCTGCATACTGGGATTCTCCGCAAAAGCAGAACATTTAATCACTAAAACTGTTACATATTGCCAAAAAAAACAAATAAAAAAGAGGGCACCGATACAGTGAAAATGACTGAAGAAATTATTGGATGAAAGAAGAAGGAATTGCCTGACCTTGATGCAGGTTGCTCTGCAGATCTGCTTGGTCTCTGATGTCTATTCGCGGAGGAGGGAGGGATTGATTGAGAAACGATTTTATATAGGTCAAAGATAAACTCATATGAAACCCTAAAACCCTATCTACTACTATTTTACTAAAGTACCCTTCTGTTTGTAACAAACTGTCAAAAAAACGAAAAAAAATATTTTTTCCCTCCCCAAGAAATATGTGTATCAAATTTTTTATTTTTTATAAGTAAATAATTTAATTGCAATAAAATTCACTGTATAAAATACAATAAAGATTTAAAAATTATAAATTTAAACCGATCTAGACTATAAAAAAGAATAGTGAGATGAAAAAATCAAGAAACTACCAATACCCTATATCGAACAATTAGAGCGAGTGACAGGAAATGATAAACTATAACTAACGAAATCATTTAAGTACTATTAACTCATAAAGAACTTTAGGTGGCGTTTGTTTACTCGAAATTTTAGTACCCTGAATTTTAGAGCAAAACAAACGCATTTTTTTTGCTCCAAAATTTAGACGCTTAACAATTTTTTTGCCTTCTCTCCTTCCGACAATCCTTGCATGTATCCCTTCAGGATCATAGGTGGCAAATACGACACTGTGCATCGTTAAATGTGTTGTATAAGGTTAAAATTCGAAAGTTATTGTTCTATATTACTGTTTACAATTAAAAACAAACAAATTTTGATTATTTTATTTTATTATCTACTAAAAAATTCAGAATATTTCTTCAATATTTACACAAATCTCAAACAAAACAAACACTTAATCATTATAAATCATTGGGGTTGTTTGTTTGTCAAAATTTTGGAGAATATTTTCGAAATTTTGGGAATCTATGCTTTATTGAGATTTACTGGGTTTGTGAAAAGTAGAGTATGTATGCGTAAAAGTTAAAAATTTTGGAATTTGTTTAGTTTGCTCAAATTGTTAAGACCCCAAATTATTAGAAAAACAAACATATCCAATTATCACCTCAAAAGTTTTCAATATCTATACAAACTCTAATAAATTTTTATATCCTAAAATAATTCTTAAAATTTTAAGAATATTGTCAAAAAATTTTACAATCTAATGCCACCTTAAAAATTGTCGCAATAAAGCTCATAGGAGGCCTGGCAAAGCCAATAAAAGCGAAGGAGACGACTGATACGTTTCCAGACCAGTTTCGTTGCCAAAGTCGGTGATCCCCTTACCCTGCCCTCACAGACCAGAAAATCTTCCAAACCCCACCTTAATCTCTCAAACTCCCAAATCCTGAGAAGAAATGGATCTCCAGATCTTCGTACAATCCCCTGACACCCCAATCGCCTCCCAAACCCTAACCCTAACCCCCACCCAAATCCTAACCCAGACTCTCCATCACCTCAAGCTATCTTTCCTTCCCAATCCCTTGACAGAATCTCTCTCCTCGTCTTTCTATTTCACCCTCAATGGCAAGCCCCTCGCGGACTCCACCCCGCTCAAAAGTTCCAGAATTGCCCCTCTTTCCACCCTCGTTTTTCGCCAGAGACTCCCCGGAGGAGGCGGTGACGGTGGCGCCACCGGGGCCGAGTCACGCGACTGCTATCTCAAAATGTATGCAGAGCGAAAGCCCGATAAGGTGGACCCCAACGAGCAGAAGCTCTCCAAGTCGGCGAATTGCGCGCTCTCGAACGAGCCCTTGAGGGAACCCTGCGTTATCGATAGACTCGGTAACGTTTTCAACAAGGAGGCGCTTGTGGAGGCTCTACTGGGCAAGAAATTGCCCAAGGAATTTGGGTATATCAAGGGCTTGAAGGACATGATTAACGTTAAGTTTTCAAGGGTTCCCGGGCCTGTGGAATCAGATAAAAATTCAGGTACGGGGACGCGGTTTCAGTGCCCAATCACGGGGCTCGAGTTCAATGGAAAGTATAGGTTTCTGGCTTTGAGGAACTGTGGGCATGTTTTGAGTGCAAAGGCCTTGAAGGAAGTGAAGTCCTCAGCTTGCCTCGTGTGTCACGAAGAGTTTCAGGAATCGGATAAGATTATGATCAACGGTAGTGAGGATGAGGTGGCGGTGTTGAGGGAGAGGATGCTGGAGGAGAAGGGAAAGGTGAGGGAGAAGAAAGTGAAGAAAGTGAAGAATGGTGAAGGTGAAGTGGGTGGAAACGGGGAGGAGAGTGTTGGATTACAGGTATCAAGGTTGAGTGGCACAAAGCATGGGATCCATGTGAATGCGACAGCAGAGAAGGTGGTTTCAGGTAAACTGGAGGGCAACGGAAAGATTGCCAGTGGTGGGGTTGGTGTGAATGGGGCAGCGAAGCGGTTTAAGGCGGCGGATATGACCCCGGCAAATGCTACCAAAGAAGTTTATGCTTCAATATTTACATCGTCCAAGAAGTCAAATTTTAAGGAAACATATAGTTGTAGGTCTCTACCGCTTGGTAGGAACTGATGTTTGGTGGTACGCGGTATAATATTTTCTTCTCTCTTAAAGTAACTCTTGTGTTACCTATCAAAAACAAAAAAGGTATTTCTTGTGTTGTTCTTAATTCTTGATGTAGTTCGACTTTATCCTTAAATGAAAGCAGGGATTTGTTAAGGTTGCTGTTGCATCCTTCTTGTCATGTCTCCCTGTTTTGCTGATTAATCAGAATGTATTTGATGTACAATAGTACTACTGATTAATTTTCGGTTTATAACATTGTCCAATTATCTTTGCCGTAGCAGATTTCCTTGTGCTTTCTTGAGTCATTGGTGGGAACTCTGGGTTGAAATTATTTTCACATATGTGCTCAAATCACAATTGGGATGGAATATAAGAAAGAAGTTGCTGGAAGTTAGGATACAAACTGAAGAAGATTGAGTTAAATATAGTTGACAAACCAAGGTGTGTTTTGCTCTCTAGCATAGGCCATGCACATGTGTAAGGCATTAGAAAATTGTTACAAGAATCACAATTTTATACAGTAGTAGCTGTTGTTATACGACCTCGTCTTCAGCCAAAAGGTCATTTTGCGATCCGATCTCTTTGAATGGATTGTTAAAGTGACTGCGTACTAAGTATCATATATGTATGTCAATTAGATGAAGTGAATCGTTCGGCCAGTGATGTTTTTTTTTTAAAAAAAAAGATGAAGTGAATCGGTCCTTTCTCATTTTTGTATGTGAGGGTGACTGTAAATCGTGGTAGCAAGTGCCTAGGAAAAAAGAAAAAAATCAATTGTTAGCGAGTTGTGGATCCTAAAGAGTCAGTAGTTTAAGCCAAACTAGTCTTCATGGGGTACTCCTACACTGCCCTTTGGAGATGAGCTTACGTGGCACCTTCCTTTGAACCTATTTGTCTTGCAATCAAGTTTCTTTTCTGCTGCAGTGCTCGGAGTTTGAAGCCAAAACAGCCTATCTCTAACCTCTCTCTAAACCAAAACTCTCTCTGCTTTTTCACACACGCCGACGGTCAGGAGGAGGGGGGAGCTCCGGCTCCCTCATCCCCCTCCTCCTTTTTCCTTTCCCTTTTCCCCTCCTCCCTCTTCCCTCTCCTCCTCTCTTGTTCGAATGGCTTGATCTGTTGGTTGGGTTTTTTTGTTGTTCTTTGCAGGTGGCTTCAAGCGCAGACCAGTGAATTCCGCACAGTTTCTTCACACACGCGCCACACGGTTGGTCTCAGCAGGCCGAGATCTACGCAGCTCGTCCCCTCCACCCATAGCCACTTGCCTCTCTTCCCAGGACTGACCTATGTGGCTTCTGTCCTCACTTTTATGCCGTGGATCTACTCTGACCACCACCACGTGCCACTTCCGCCACCAACCACTCCGGTCAAGTTCTGGCCAGCGTTTCCACGGTCCTTTCCGTTGTCTATGTTAATCTTTTGCCCGTTTGGGCTTGCCTCATTGTTTAAGACATGCTTAGTTTTCTTTGTGTGTTTATGTTGTTTGTAATTACAATTGGATTTGCATTCGTTGGTCCTTTAAAGGCAGTTGTCACTGCCTTGTGCGGTGGTTTTGTTCTTTTAATGAGCTTTCGAGTTCATTTTCCATTGGTTTCTTGTGTTTCCAGAATCCTCGGTCTCTCTCATTTCGGATTTTGTGCCCACCACAATTGAGGACATTGCGTTCTCCATTATATTCATTTTATTGTTGACCCTTAAACTCACCGCTGACCCTTTGGATCCTTATAATTTATCTAGATTGTAATGGTTGTTGTGCTTTCAATATATAAACTTAGTGGTTTTAACACCAAAAAAAAAAGTTTCTTTTCTGCTTGCTTTCTCCTGTATTCAGTCACATCAGATGAGCCTGATACTCAACCTTGTTTCCATTGCTGCTGCCCAATCAATGACTTTCTTTGGATATAATTGAAGTTTAGGCAACATATAGAGGTCTCTAGTCTCGATGCTGAAATAAATGTAATATGGATATGATGTCAACCATCTTTGCATCATTCCTTTGACAGGAGGATATTATACAGGGCAATAACTTCTTCATAAAAGCTGGTGAAGAAAGGATAGGGTTTAAGCACACAAAAAAATGTTGAAGTCAATTTCCTTTGCAAATTGTTTTTCCCCCTCTTCTTTAACAGATGATTAGGGCTGCGATGAATACTGTTGCCTGGGCTATTGCTCTAAGGAAGGTATGACTTAAATTTATTGTTGGGTTAGTGACGTGGTTGAAGTTTAAGTTATCAAAATTGAAGTTGGCCACTAGTAATTTCCTTGGTCCGAAGAATGAATATGTAAGGGTGATGATAGTTGGTCTCTGTCCACACAGTCCTCTTGTTTCTCCCTTTAACTTGACAAAAGTGCAGCCTGATCTTTTTAACTTTTATGTGGGTAGAGCTAAAGGAGTTTTTTTGGGTTATTGAGAAGGCTGATGATGCCAACTTATGCGTGCCATCCAAGCAGGAACCGGAGATGAATTCTGGCAGAGTTACAAGCTCTCCTTTTATTATTGAATAATATCATATTTTCTCAAGTAGATCTCAAGCTATCACCGAATGAAGGGTGACAACTATACTCTGAAACCATTTGTTTGTAGGGCAGAGAGCTTTCAAACTTCCCTAGCTCCAGAAATTCTCTTCCTACAACGATGGTTTTGGGGTCCAAACATCTGAAAGTGGATTTGAACTATACAATGAGCAAAAAGTACAAAGTACAAAACCTTAACGCAATGAAATAATGAATAACAGAAGAAATCTATAAAAACGAAGCTGTGGAAAACCGCAGAGAAAGATCACGTACACTTTTCCTTCAGAGGAAAATCATAAGAAACAGGATGTGCTTTCATTGAGAGTCGAACTCAAGACCTCCCGCTTACTAAACGGGTGCTCTAACCAACTGAGCTATGAAAGCTCTATTTTTAAACTAAATAATATTTTATATTTCTTGATCTATATGGCTAACAAAGTTACATTAAACTTGGGTGATCTTGGTGTTGATGTTTTTTTTTTTTTTTAAGGATTTTGAGTGTTTTGAGAATTTTTAGGTGATGTTAGAATTGTATTAGTGTTTATGTAGAAGTTGTTAAGGTGTAAAAAAAATTAATGATGATTTTTAAAGTTGTTTTTTTTTATATTTCGAATTTATTTATTTTTTATTAAAATTTGAATATTTAAAAAGTATTAAAAAAATGACAAACGAATGCAACGAAAAGTCACTTACGCAAGGGACAAGGCTGCCATGCTGCAGGCCGCACGCAGGGGAGGGAAAAATGACCAAATCGCCCTTTAAAGTCCATTTTACCTTTTGGTGTTGATTACCTTTCGGTGTTGATGTAGCTAACGCATGAATGAAGGGTATTTTAGTAATTTTGTATAAATATGTCCAGGTCAAAATCATAAATTTATCCTCAAAAAATTAATGTTCAGTGGGATTGTGTTTTCTCTTGAATGTGAATTCTTCAATTATGAAGAACACGAACATCACCTTGTTGTTCTATTTCTTTTTTCCAGTAAATAAAAGTCTCGATTCTACTTCACTCCTTTAGAGCTCTGTTTTTATTCATCAAAATTTTTGTTTAAATGTGTTTGATACAAGCTTGATGCATATATATATTTATTATGTTTCTCTCAGTCTTATTCATTATAACAACTAAATATCTTCCTTAAATGGTTTCCACAAAATTTTATTAATTTGGATGCCAAAATTTTGGCTACTAATCTAATAAAATAATTATAATATAATCTATCTTTACATTAAATGATTCATTTCTTTATAATAAATATAAAAGTTTAATCAAATCATTTCTCTCCATTTTTAAAAAAAAAATTATATATTTTAAAATTTTAACCATCTAAAAATTTTATTACACAAACACCAAATATGCTCAGTAGCTTGAACACATTCAACTTGGAACCATCCACGCCTAGTATCTCAACGTATATGCCAAACCTACTAGGGTTCTTCTAATTGCATGGCTTATTGCAAAAACTCATCCAACCAATTTCCTGAAATAGAAAACCCTACCCCATAATGACCAAAATAACTAGTGGCCATTTGAAACCAACAAAAGGGAAAAAGAGAACGTAGGAGGAAAAAAGAAGAAGATAAAAACAAAAAAACAAAGAAAAACGAGGCAATATTAGACCACACACCAGAGGCCAGCTCTTCGTCTCAATAATTTCTCTCGCCTATGCCTATCCGTTCAGTGACCCATGCTGTTATGTTCATATGTATATGTTGTTAGGCGAAAGGCAGGCTGGCTAAGGGCTGCCACACCGTTGTATCCGAGAAGCCCCTTTCTCCGCAATACTGCAATTTGCTCATTTCTGTTTTTTTTTTCACTCTCCTTTTCCCCGTGCAGAACCAATCTGTCTTTCCTAGCAAAACCTCGTTTTTGGACTCGAAAACCCCAACTTTCCCGAGAAACGCCTCGGAAATCTACCAATTTTCCGAGAAAAGCCCCATTTCCTCGCGACACAATTATCCCCTCATTTCCAGAACTCGAGGGGAGCATTTGGCGGATTTGAGGTCTGGAGGTAAGCATTGATTGTAGTTTCTTTTCGTCTCTGTCTTTCATTTCTGGTCTCGAAGGCTTGGATTGCTTGGAAGTGTAAGTCACTCTTGTGCTTTCTAATATTTGCGGTCTCCGTGTTTTTAACTTGGGGTTCGGTTATTGGGCTTCTTCTTTTTTTGCAGATTTAGGGTTTTGTGGTTTTGTTCGGTCATAGTTATTTGCTCCTAAAGTGCTTGCTTTAGCATAAAGGAAATGTCGATTTTGCCGAAGAGCGATTCGATTCACATCCGGGAAGTTTGGAATGATAATCTTGAAAGTGAATTTGACTTAATTCGGGAGATCGTAGATGATTACCCTTATATTGCAATGGATACCGAGTTTCCTGGAATCGTTCTGCGCCCGATAGGGAATTTCAAGAACAGTTTTGATTATAATTACCAGAACCTTAAGGACAATGTGGACCTCTTGAAGTTGATTCAGTTGGGTCTTACCTTTTCTGACGATAGAGGGAACCTTCCCACCTGTGGGACTGACAAGTATTGTATTTGGCAACTCAATTTCCGTGAGTTTAATCCCAATGAGGACGTGTATGCCAATGACTCTATTGAGCTGTTATCACAGAGTGGCATTGATTTCAAGAAGCACAATGAGAAGGGTGTTGATGCTCGCCGGTTCAGTGAATTGCTGATGTCTTCAGGAATTGTGTTGAATGACAATGTCCATTGGGTTACTTTCCACAGTGGGTATGATTTTGGGTATTTGCTCAAGTTGCTTACTTGCCAAAATCTTCCAGATACGCATGCAGGGTTCTTTAATCTGATCAAAATTTACTTCCCCACACTATATGATATCAAGCATCTGATGAGGTTCTGCAACAGCCTTCATGGTGGGTTGAACAAGCTTGCTGAGCTCTTGGAAGTGGAACGAGTTGGTAGTTGTCACCAAGCTGGATCGGATAGTTTGCTTACTTGTTGCACATTCATGAAAATGAAAGAATACTTCTTTAATGGCTCACCAGAAAAATATGCTGGTGTTTTGTATGGTCTTGGTGTTGAGAATGGACAGAGTACTCACTGAAAGTAGGAAAAGAAATATAAATGGAAGTAATGATATCAATTGAAAGCTCTTTGTTGGGTACATGCTTGTATCCAGTTTCCCTCTGCCCTCTATTGTAAATCCCTGTGTATCTCGCAAAACAGCAACTTAGTTGTTAATGATTAAATTTTCCCAAACGATAAATCGTATCGTGTTTCTCGGTTTTACTATTTTTTGTCTCTTTGAACATACAAGGAAAACTAATACAGTATATGTGTTGCCTGCTACCTGCTTCCTTATAGAATTATTGGTATTGTGGATAACTTCACAAATAGCTTTACTTCATAGAACCGTTTGGTACTGTACATAACTTCATTTGAGCTTTTTGAATCTTGTTGTGCTAGCTTCTGGTTGACTGGCGTTCAATGCTAAGGAAATATGGGCATGTTATGCACCAGTTCTCATGGACTGGCATTCTGCTGGAATTGTTTCTTGAAAGTAGTATGCAGCTTTGTTAGTCGTAATCACATTAACGTGAACTCAGTGATATGGTATAAGTTTCATATTTTTTTTGGTCAAGGATTCATGTAGTTCTACTTTAAACATCTTCCCTCTTCCTTAGCCTCACCCTTTTTTTCTGTTTCCTTCCTGTGTCAAAAGTTTTCTTCCCTGCAGCCTCTGTCGACCTGTTCTTTTATATGTGTTCCAAGTGGTGAAAGGGTCTAGCCTAATTGCAAGTCAGATGTAGTTGCTTTAAGCCAGATTAAGCATTGTTTGAGCAGTTGTCGAAATGCATCCTTATGTCGGTTGTTTAAAGCCTTTGATTATTGCTTGAGATATTGATCTTCTCAAGCACAATGGTGCACTCTAAGCATGATATTATCACCAATTTAGATTGGATGTAAAATCTGAAATTTTTACTCCCAGGCATAATGTATAGTAGACTAGTAGTGAAATGGATGGAAGAACAGCTGGAAGGACCCCTATGGTTGCGAGGCTTTCCAGATTACACTCCGTAAATTTTCTAGGTGTATCGTTTTTAAAGTGCATGAAAGTTTAAAGGAATCGTAGATACATGCTTTACAGATTATAATCCACATATATAGCACCCATACTTGCTATGCGTAATTTGGTCAATTATATCTATAGATCCACTCTAAAGTTCCAAGTTTAAATGATTTTGCTTGAAATTCAATAAACTCCTAGCTACTTGTTAAATATCACCTCAATTTGTCACCCAAACCACTGAGAACAGAAAAAGTATGGTTTCAGGGAAAAATTAAAACTCACTGCCTAGATTTTAATGCGCTAAACTAATACATTTTGGGTCTAAACGCAACGCATAAGTGACGTTGAAAAATACCCACGTGGCTGCTGACGTGGAGTTCTTCAGTTATCTTTGCTTAAACAATCTGGCTTAACATTGATAAGCTTTTGTTCCCCACTGTTTTGTTCTTTTTATTGGGTAAGTTCCTACTGTTTCTTTTCCGAAAGGATTAACTCATGGTAATAGCTAATTCTGGATGTACATGGCTATTGTGACAAGCCATAAAGTATACAGGAATACAAATAAATTATAGGACCTTAGCTTGGCCCAATTGACAGAATTGGCAGGTGAAAATATTAAAATTTTGACAAATCAGCATAATCTTTCACCACACTTCATGATGTCGTTCCAGAGTATGAAGACATTCATCATGTTCTTGCTGAGCATCACAAACAATAGTGCGAGAAATCCTGCCATGAATATATTAACCTAGCCTTGCTTCTCTTCGTAGTACCTACAAAGAAGACCGAAGGGAAGCAGACGATAAAGTTCGTGTCTAATGGTTGCCAGTCAGGAAAAGAACATGCTTCAATAGCAATACAATTAACAAGTGTACTTCACAATACGGGTCCACGTACGTTTTGAACATGGGTAGAATAATACATCTCAGTCTGTGTATATAATTTGTCTAATTGGCGGAGGATGCACCTTAGAAGTTTTACATTAGATATGCTGTATCGCAAAAATAATTGAGGATGAAGCACACGGAAAAGTGAATTTTAACCTTCACTTCCAAAGGTATTTTACACTTAGGAAGCACCTAAAACAAAGCAGATGGAAAATATCGTCTGGGAAATGAAACTAGAGACAATTATGTTGTATGATGAGTAGTTTAGTGGATATGGAGTTGGGCATATTGTCCTCACTAAATCTGACTTCTTGAAAGAATATAATGGCAGAAGAGCATACATGCTCCACCCAGCACAATAGTGATGAGCAACTAGAGAAGTCCTTGCACTGAATTAAGGAAAAACTACATAGTTTTACATGAACCACTTGCTTCAAAGCAAGCAAGTCTCTCCGAGCTCCAGCAACTATAATAGCTATATGTTATTCAATGGTATCTCAGAACTATGCTAATGACCATATTGCCACACAATTTTTGTTCGGGTTGGAGTGATGGGTATCCAGATATCCTTAGCCGAGTGGATGTGCTATGAATCTAGAGAACACAAGAACCCACAGCAAGCCTAACATTACAATATTTGGGCAATATGCTGATATAACTCCATCCTCAAGCCCAACTTTAGCATACTCAACTCTTACTTTTTTTCTTTATTGGTTACACATCCAGTCACCTCTACGGGCTCCTACAACATGCCATCTTCAACATGGTCGAATTTTGAACCAACCCAAAACTCTATGTCTCAATCTTAAGCCGTCAAACGAAGTATAAAGATCTACAATATGAGAGCTACCGCGTAAGGTGAAAGATATAATATACTCCTTACTTCTAACATTTGGTATGATGAACCCTGAAAAAGATATCAAGGTTCAATCTTTCTTGTACTAGTAGACTGCATACCTATGTTTGCTAACGACAGGTTTAGACTTAAAAACATCGCAAGTATTTTCTACAGATGAAAGGTGGCATCTGTATCTGTAACATGGAAATGGAAACTAATGTGCATAAAGGAGCAGCTTGGAGAAGAGCTTGTGGATATATTTCTGGGCAGCCACAAAAAGTCACAGGGAACCCTGATCTCTTAACCTAAAGTTCCAGGGAAACCCGATCTCTTCTGCTTAAGAGGCGACCCTGAGCACATCCTTACATGGCCCTTAGCAGAATAATAACAACTTGAAGACTCAAATCCAAGTATAATCAATGGTCTTCCAAATACAAAAGCATGCAGATGCACTTATTTTGATTCTCCCCAATGAGTGATGGAAGTACCAAAAAAATATTGGAACACTTCCAACTTCTATGCGACTACTGATTGTTCAGCTTCAAAACATTAGTGAGCTACAACACGTGAGGAATAGAAAGGATTTTTCCCTCCTCTTTACGTTTTTTTGGGGTGGAGCAGTGCAACACCAGGCTCTGAATGAGGTCTCTGGGTCCTAAAGCCAGAGAATCAGCTAAATCTTTTACTTATTTGACTTAATTTCAAACATATATTTGAAAAGGATAATAGTCAATTGCAGACAATATAGTGGACAAGGAAAATAGTGCTCTCTACCTCTTCAGCAAATTTTATCAAAATGGTTGTTCGGGGTCGCTGCTGACCTTCCATGGGCACAAAATGAGCTGTTACAACAGCTGGAAAGCCAGCACTATCCAAAACACCCTGCAAAGATAAAAGAAAAATCCCATCAGAGGCTTCAAAACCTAGACTGCCAAGTGCTGAGAATAAAGGCACTGAAGCACTTACCCTTACTATTCCAGCAACAAATGCCCCACAATTAAATGTCCCCATATCTTTCGGAATGGAAATGAATCTACAATGCAACCAGCACATTAGCTGGACAATAATGCAAACCTACAGACTCTGCTATTTGTAATACTTTCAATATGAGCTTATAAGAGTTAGAAAATTTTGCAACCTGTTCACAAGGAGCTCCTTCTCGCTGATCATGTATTCATCTTCATGTTCAGTGCCTTTCTCGAGTGAGTCAGCCACCTAATAGGATGAAAAAGAGGAGGTGGTAAGATTATTGCTGAATTAACGTATATCACAGAATTCGAGTTTTGTAGACCAGACAACAGAAAACAAAGAAGTGAAGAAAAATTTAAGGGTTAATTACAAAAATCTCCCTCAAACTTTCCCACTTATCCCAATATCCCCCATAATCTTTAACTTGTGTCAACCCGCCCCCTTAAACTTACGTAAACGTTTCGTTTTCGTTTTTGGCTCATTTTTAACGATGACGTACTACGTTTTCCATCACACATGTTTATCACGTGAGCTCCCTCGTATTAAAAGACAAAAATGACCCTATAAACCCACTTATGCATGCCGTTTGGAAAGCTTTACTGATCTCCACGACCACCACCTATTCTACGATAAGTCCAGCACCAGTTGAAAGAGCTGAAAGAGAAGCTATGGATCACGCAGAGGACTCGATTGACGTTTTGAGGAGGTGGGGTTGTAGTGATAATGAAATATCGAAGATGTTGGTGTGTCGTCCTTCTTTGCGCCAGGCCCACATAACTCACCTTCAATCCAAGCTTAACATACTCACTAGCTTGTGTATTAGAGCTCTAACCTTGTTAAGATCATCAATTGTTGCCCCCGGTTTCTAAGTTGTAGAATCAATCATTGCTTTGATGAGCGACTTGAGTTTTTTATGACCTTGTTTGAGTCGAGAGAAATGCTTGCCAAAGCAATTGTTAGGAACCCTTCGCTCTTGACATATGACTTTCACAATAGTATCAAGCCTGCTATCGCACTATATGAAGAGATGGGTGTTACTAGAAAGGACTTGATTCCTATGCTCCTGTCCAGACCCACAATGATACCTTGAACTTTGTTCGATGAAGAGACGATGGAATATATTCGCAAAACTAGGATTTCCAAGGATTCCAAGATGTATATATATGTTGTTACACTCATCGGGATCTCACGCCCTAAAACAATCCGTCGAAAGGTGGCAAATTTTGACAAGTTTGGGTTTGCAGATGATGAAGTCTTTGGTCTTTTCGGAAGGTCCCCCCTCGTGTTGCCACTCTCTGTTGACAGAGGAACATGACTTTTGTTTTGGGCACAATGAAGCTTCCTGCTAGTGTGGTCCTTGAGTACCCATTTCTATTGTATTGTAATATGGAGGTTGTGTTGAAGCCACAAGTGCTTGTTGCAGGGAAGATAGAGGACATGGGTCTTGCATGACTCTCATCTCCTGGGCACGTCGTTTGGAAAGCTTTGCTGATCTCCACGACCACCACCTATTCGACGATAAGTCCAACACCAGTTGAAAGAGTTGGAGGAGAAGCTATGGGGTCATTTTTGTCTTTTAACATGAGGGAGCTCACGTGATAAACACGTGTGACGGAAAACGTAGTACGTCATCATTAAAAATGAGTAAAAAATGAAAATGAAATGTTTACGTAAGTTAAGGGAGCGGGTTGACACGAGTTAAATATTAGGAGGGATATTGGGATAAGTGAGAAAGTTTGAGGGGGGTTTTGAAGCCTAACTCAAATGCATGAAAATGCAGACATAGTATGATTGTTTAGATGTTCCAGTCTTGAACAGAATTTTAAGCAACAATGAATGCAACAGATCTTCCCACTATATGAGTGGATATCAGGAAGAAACACCAATTATATTGATAGAAATAACAACGGTCAGTTCATATCATCATATTATTGAAAATTTATCAAGGACTGAAGATAATAACGACAATTAATTGCCTCATCATAGTTCTGAATTCTCACAAGCATCATGCACAACCACTCTAAAGGCTAAAACAACCATACAGAAATTCTGGATTCCAAAAGAAGACTCGTAATTTACAATTACGAGCACCTTTTCTTTCTTCTTTTTTCCTATCCTTTTTGTGATTGGCAAGATTAAAACCTAAATTGAGCTTAACCAAGAATTAAGTGTTGGAACTACCTACACCAATACCAACTAATTAAGATTTAAATGAAACAAAAACACTCTTGCACTTGATATAGATTTTTCTACCTATACTGAAACAGGTCACTTAAATATTGGCAGATAGCCACCTAGGTACCAGATTCAGCTCTTCCAATCATCCAGACGTAGTAACTAGGTGGACACCAGATTAACCATGAATTTAGTATCTCTGCACAGAATGACCAAAAACAATCCACCAGATTCCTCCAAGAACTAATGAACAATCTATCCAAAAATGTTCTGCCATTTACAACCAACTGGTATCCTACCATTACCAAACAACATGTGATATGTTCAAAGATTTACACCATTGAAATCAAGGGACAAGACAAACAAAAACAAAAACAACAGCATTTACCTTTCCAAATAACACCTTCCATACTGTGCTGTGTACAAAGGAAAGAATGCCCAACAACCGTGTCTCCCTTCTGTTCCCCTGGGTTATCAAGAAAACCATCACTATAAAATTCATGCTAACCTCATGAAAGATTATGGATATACCAAACAAAATTTTGGATACATCAATAAACAAAACCACAATAACAGTTCGATTACCACACCGCACAACATTATTTGAATATAATTGCATTGAGGAAGACATGAACCCCAAGTAAAACTTCAAGTGTCCCATACCTTATCTCTATGGCAAAGAAGTTCCAAAACTCTAGCACCGACAGCATAGCCTGCATCCTCCAGCCTGCTCCATTAACCATAAGTTTAGTGAAACATCCACACAAGGCAAAATAAGCTGAAAGCTTCTAATCATACTCTTCAAGGCTTTCTTCTATTCTTTACGTTTGACTCTAACAGTTTAGAAGTGCTTGGAAAACAGATGACAACGTGAAACACACAAGGAACTCTCGCTTCATCATTGATTCTCTCCACAACAAAACGACAATATGTTACGATGTAATGCATGACATCCACCCGAATTTAGAATACAAATGCATTTAGAACGTTATAAGTGCGACACGGACTATACAAATTTTCACCTTCTTTCTAACTCGGCAATATTGTCCACCTGCGTCTGATTATACTGCACAAGCTCCGAAAACAAGAACGCAAACGCACTCAAACTGACCTGCAAATTAACCACATTCTCAATAAAAAGACATATACTTGTGTACATAATTATATATAATCTGCCAGAGAGAACGAAAAATTCCAAATCTTGGTCTCTGTCTTTTGCGCACAGATTCAAATACTTTGAAAAGCTTTGTTCAGTGAGATCTAAGAGGGATCCGCAAGTAGTAGAACTGAAAGCGAAAGGAAAAACTATGCCACGTCTCTATTTGAGCTTAACACGGCTATTGGGATTCGATTACGAGTAAAAAAATTAGCCAAACTGAAAGAGCAAAATTGGAGAGGGAGGAAGAGGGGAAACCTCTTGCTTGCCCTTGCTGAGGGGCTTGTCGATGACGTTGGAGTACTGCTTGATCTTCCCAACTCCGATCATCCTACGTCTCTTCGCTTTTCTTTTTTTCTCTGTCTGTGGTGTTTTTGTGTGAGTTTTTTTCTCAGATTCAAGCGTGCAACCAAAAAGAGTCGCCAAATTGTGTGCTCTCTTACCTCTCTCTTGTTTTTTTTTTGCTAGTTTTCTTTTCCTCATTTTTTTTCATTTATTTAGACGATTATAAAATTTCTCATTTTAAAATTTCTAAATAAGAAAATCCTCTCTAACTAACTATTTCTGTTTTATTATTAAAAAATTTAAAATTTAAATCAAACTTTCTAAATTTACCATATATATATATAAATTGATAGCTCTTAATGTTGCAATTCGTTTTGACAGTGAATATTAATATCAATCATATTGAAATCAGAAATTTCTGGATTGAAGTATTTAACAGCAGCAACAAATTCATTTCCTTCCTTAGTTGTGAGTGGGAAAGTAGAAAAAATCGTCTTAACTACAAAAATAATTGGCCATTGAAATTGCCAACAAAATGTAGAAGGACAGAGATTTCCTGGCAAGAACAAAGTTCACTGCTTGGTAGCTAGAATGGCTACTAGAAGTGAAGTAATCCGATCTTGAAGGTTGGAGTGAGTTTACTTATTGGAGTTCGTATTCTTCTTTATTTACTATTTGAAATGGGTGGAATGGAACCAGATGACTTAAAACTCGTAGAAGAAGTGGATCTAAACATCTTATTCATGTTTAACTTATGGACACAAGAATCAAATTAAATGAAATAAGGAAATAAACCGACAATAAACATACCTAAGCTTTAACCTTTCAACTCAACAAACCTAAAAGGATATACATTCTCATACTCATCCTCTCAGGTCTCTCCTGGGACTTACTGTTTGGAACGTTGAACTTACTGTTCAAGTATGCTTCTAGACTGCTAAGGCTGGGGTTTAACTTAGACTGGAGTACTGAAGATTTACTAAGAAGTTTGAAGTAGAGTGACCAAATGGCCAAAAATCGAAAAATGAATTGAAGGTATAGATCAACAATAAAAGCAGCCGATAAGTCATTGTTCCCCAACTGTAATAGCATGCGTGATTGCACATTATTCGAGTGATTCAATAGTTACACTTCCGTCTTTAAAAATATAAGACAAAGTCATTTAACATCAGAATTCCATTTCAAATTTCTAAACTCTCTCTCCCTCCAGTCTTTCTGTCCCAAGTCTATCTACGTCTAGCAACAATGTCTACTAGCATGATAGTTCTCGTAAGTTTCAAGTAAACCATTTATGAATTAAACTTAAGTTTTCAATCATTCATCTCTGTTTTTAAAACAATTAATATTTGGAAGGGTAATATTTATAGTTATTATGGATTTTTTATTAAAATATTTTTCTTGGGAATGTTCATTGGCTCTCTAGTCCCTTGATGTCCGGTTTATAAAAATTGGTAAGATTTTTAAGATTTTGATAGAATTGTGAATATTTATATAAATTATATCATAAAACTGGTAAGAGTTTCGAATTGTCAATATTTTTAAGTTTTATGATATTTTCGTATTAATAAATTAATGGTGTTGTTTTTCTTGTTATATAATATTAGGTTAGAGATGTAATCAATTATATAAATAAATTTTTATTACGGAAAAAAAGAGCCAAAATTTCTATATACATTTTCACCTTTTACAAACACCCAAAATGGATGCCCAAGAACAACAGAAAGAGAGAAAAACTGCAAGCAAACTGGAAAAACACGCGAACAAACATTGAAAAGCCGCACCTCTTTCTACACATTCTTCCCACCACGCCTCCCAAACCTCAAAACCCTTCCCAAACTCTCTCTCTCTATGGAAGATGACGACGAGTTCGGAGATCTGTACACGGATGTCCTCCGACCTTTTGCTTCGGCACCATCATCATCCGCTGCTCCGGAGGCCCACCAGGGTTTCTCTGCGCCGCCATCTTTCCACCGTCCGATCGATCTCAACCTCAGGAGCGACGACGATGAGATTCTCTACGGAGCTGTCAGCTCCAATTCCGCTGCTTCCAATCGTCCCTCCGATCAAACCCTAGCTCCCCGCTCAGCTGAGCCCACTCGAGGCCCTGTGCCCGCCTCGGGGCCCGATTCTTCTCCGAATTTGGTTGCTGGCGACGAGAGAGACGAGGATTTAGCTGCTGGGCCAACGGTTTTGGGTATAGGGGATGCGGAATTGCTGAAAAGGGCACCTCCCAAGGATGCAAACCATGGAGGGAGCGGAGCTGGGGATTTGATGGAGAAGAATGTAAATTTCGACATCGAGGAGGGCAATACTGGAGTTTTCGATGCAGCTTCGGAGCCGATCATTCCGGGACTCTCGGAGTCACGGACAGCGAATCTAGGAGCTTCCAGAAAAGATGATGTCGGCGGCGATAACGATTGGGACAGTGATAGCGAGGACGATTTGCAGATAGTGTTGAATGATAACAACCACGGGCCCATGGCAATGGAGAGAGGAGGAATTGGCGGCGATGAGGAGGATGACGACGATGAGGATGGGGACCCGCTGGTTATTGTGGCAGACGGGGAGCTGAATCAGGATATGGAGGCGCAGGAGTGGGCCGAGGACGCTTCGCAGGTGGTAGTTGCGGATGGCGAGAGGAAGGAGACGGGTGAGTTAGGGAAGGTTAGCGGGGTTGGCAGTGTTGTGGGTGCCACGGTGGCCCCAAAACTTGGGTATAGCAATCATGGGTACCATCCATTTCATTCTCAGTTTAAGGTCAGTTTGTTACATGTTTGAAAATAGGGAAATTTTGTGTACATGGGGTTGACTGTGTTCTCCCCCTTGTTTGATGAGAATTAAAGTGTGGTTGCGGCTTGTAATTATTGTAAAGTTTGAATTGTTGGGAAAATGGATGCTGTAAATTTCGGATTTGCATTTGACGTGTATGGTATGTTTGAAAACAAGTAGAAAGAAGTGACCACTTAAAACAAATTGTATTTTTCTCCACTGTGAGTAATGGAAATGAAACTTAGTTGGCTTAATGTTCGGTAGTTCTTAAAGTAACCTGAAATCCTATTTCGATCGAGCATAAAAAGGTTGATGCTTCCAGCTGGCAGCTAAAATCATATGGTTAACCAAGAGTTTCGTCCATGGTGCCTTTTTATGATTTGAGTATTATGGAAGAATTTGAACTGGTTTCGCTTCACTCCAATCGCCCACCTATGAGAAGTACCTTGCCTTGGCTTTGATACAATGGCCAAGCATGGCAGTTTGGGTCCTTCCCCAACCAATAAGATATAATATGTGCTTCAATCTGTAGTGGAGCCCTCTGTGGTGCGAGAATGTGTTTCTAATGGCAACCGTTTTTCTCTTGAAAAATTGGCTTACTTATCAAAAAAAAAAAGTTTTTCTCTTGAGCAATCCATAGGTGTGGCTATAATCCCACGATAAACAAGTGCAACTGATCCGTAGAGAGTCTTTGAACATTACCAATTCTTAACACAGATTTGGTGTTGTTTGTTCGTTATTTATTTATCATCATTCTCATTGTTTTCATCATTTCCATCTAAGAAGAAATATGTGTCGTTCATAGAATCTATAATCATGATTGAGCTGTTTTGTAAGAGTAGTTTATGCGGCAATGAATTTATTCATGGCATCCCTTTGTCGATCTGTTGCTGCAATTGTGGTGGTTGGGAAACAGCAGTTATTTCTAGAGCTGTTTATTGACTCCATGAGCATGGACAGATACAGATACTGGATGTACAAATAAAAAGTACAGTGCTGGAATTGTGGGCTCAATGCTACATCAAGTAGTTGAGAGGACTCCAATACTACATCATGTAGAACATTTGTTCCTTGATATTTAAAACGAAGTGACAACGTATCTTAGATGCCGCACCCTACAAACCCCCCCCCCTCTCCCACTCCACCAGACAAAAGTAAGTTTGATATTACACTAGAAAAAAAATTGTTGCTAAGTCAAGCACAAGCTACCCAACCTGTGGACCAATTTTGACTTGCCTTATTGGTTGCATTTGCAAAATTTGAGCCGATTGTAGTGATGGTTTATAAAATTTTGGGATTTGTAGCTTTCTGGTGCCGTTTTCTGGCTCTGTACATCCTATCTTTTCTTTGCATACTCATCTAATTCCTTGCAAGTCCTTTTGAGGATTGAGCACTTCTTAGTAAGAATATTTTGGAAACTTTGCTCGTTGTTTTTCCTCCTCTAGTTGTTATTCGGCAAAGCTCCTGCTTTTTGTACAAAAATATGGGTCCTCTATATGCCATATAGCTTCTATATTTCTCTAACCTCCTTTTGCAGAAGTGGATAAACCTAATGAACAAGCTCTCCATCATAATTTTGTGCTGCTGTCTCTAACCTATGGTCTGATGACCAGTTACATCAGGGTTTTCGGGTTTCTTGATTAGTATGACATGTTCTTTCACGCTATAAGGAAGAAAAGTAATTAGTATAAAATAAAAATTAATTCATAACGAAAATGAATCTACAGTTATTGGCTTTTACCTATGCATTTGATTTGAAAAGGTTATCCATGATATGCATTTAAGATTAAATCTCTCTCTTCCTCATCTTTAGTTCTTAATACCATTTCGAGGTTTTAGAAGTATGTCTGCTGTTTATAACTTGAATGAAAGTATGAACTTGTTCGTAGAATCTCAAATTTTTATCCCTTGGAAGGTTGATTTTCTGCTCTTCTTACTGGTTGGCTTGCATCTTAAATTTACCACAATCTCAAGTAACTTTATTTTCCTCTGAATGATGTAGTGGCAATTTTTCTCTTTGATGTTCAAGGCATTGTTTTAATTATCAGCTCATACCATTTTGTTTCCCTGTGTTTGCATTTAAATACTTATTATGTCGTTTTTGTTAACATGCAGTACGTTAGACCTGGTGCAGCACCAATACCTGGAGCAACCTCTGTTCCAGGAGGAGCCCCAGGTCAAGTTCGTCCACTTGTCAACATGGTTTCCATAGCTGGTCGTGGTAGAGGTGAGTGGAGACCAGCAGGAGTAAAAAATGCGCTTCCAATGCAGAAGGGTTTTCATTCAGGTTTTGGATTGCCCGCCTGGGGCAACAATATGGCAGGAAGAGGTTTTGGTGGTGGACTGGAATTCACACTTCCTTCTCACAAGTAATTTTCCAATGGTTGCATGTGGTAGTTGCTTGTTTACTTTCATACGTCTTATGTTATTGTAAGTTTTCTACGTTGGGGTTATATTGGTGAAGGGCTGAAAGGTCTTGGTTTGGGTTGTTCGTTACCATTGTATTCTAGTGGGAGGTTCTGCCAAATTCTAGGACTCGGGTTGGAATGTTTTAGAAATAATAAGGGCAGCATATCACCAATGGGTATGCTGTTGTTGCCGCAACAGAAATCTGTAATTCGGTTGTTATTACATCTAAGTAGTATATAGGCCGATAGCCTGAGTCCATATAAATGAGCTCTTCTCGATAGTGAGTAACACATGATATACGTGGAGAATTTCAGATATTGGTTTAATTGGTGTGGTTGGCAAAGTGTCTATACTTTTGAGCGATGCATGTTATAACTTTGGCCATCATTGGCCCTCTGCAGATAACACGCGCTGTAGGCCTTGCTTGGCCTGCTTGGTTTTCTGGGCAGATCCAAGCCTTATGAGATTCTATGGAGCTTCAAAAGCAATTTTAACTACTCCTTTTGGAGTCAAATCTCATATATGGCTGGAACTTCATTAGGTCGATATACAATTGGTTTTAGATTTCTGAGGCCTTCCTTAGGTCGTTATACAATTGGTTTTAGATTTCTGAGGCTGATTGGATGCCAAGTATCTTACAGCCAAAGAGGAGGGGAGAAAAACAAAAAAACAAAAAACTTTGTTTTGACCATCGTGTAGAGACAGAGTTGAGTGTTCCTTTAACACTAGCTAATGTTACGCTTGTGTCTGGTATATAACTCCATCTTGTTTCGGCAGTAGGAAAAAAAAATAGATGTTTTTTCTTTCTTTCTTGTGGTTTGCTTATTTGGCCTGAATGAATATTGTCAGGTCTATATTTGATGTTGACATTGATGGTTTTGAGGAGAAACCGTGGAAATATCCTGGTGTTGATACATCAGACTTCTTCAACTTTGGCTTGAATGAGGAGAGCTGGAAAGATTATTGCAAGCAACTGGTAACCATATTAACCTTTACTGATCCTGTTGACCACATAGATGAAAACTAAGTCCCTGGATATTGATCTTTTAGGAACAACTCCGCCTGGAGTCTACTATGCAAAGCAAAATTCGTGTTTATGAAAGTGGGCGAACAGAGCAGGTAATGATATGTTTATGTGTCTCAAGAAAGTTTGTCTTTTTTAATAGGATATTCAGTTTATATTTCCATGTTATTTTACTAAGTAAAAATCTTTTATTGGTTTTGTTCCCCTAGGAGTATGATCCAGATTTACCCCCGGAATTAGCAGCTGCCACTGGTGCTCATGATGTTTCAGCTGAAAATGCAAATCTTGGAAAGGCAGATGTTGGACTGAATGATTTAGGGAAAGGATTTGTTCGTGCGCGCCCACCTATAGTATGTACAGCTGTCAAATGTTATTATTTGTTGGATGATTCTGCTACTAAGTTTTTAACTCCTGATTTCATATAGCTCTTTTTTTTCCCTTGGCCTCTCCAACTGTTTCCTCATTTGCAATTTGCTTCTAGCAATTTAGGTAACAAAGCTGTAGCTACTAGACATATTTTGTTTGCTTTTTGTCTTTTTCCGGGCTCAATGTCTTTTTCAATTTTTTTTGGCTGGCAGCCAACTGGTAGAGCAATTCAGGTGGAAGGTGGTTATGGTGAGCGTCTCCCCTCCATTGACACCCGGCCTCCTCGCATCCGTGATTCGGATGCAATTATTGAGGTATTTAATAAAACCTATCTTTAGGTGCACTTAGCTAATGTTGCAATCAAATGCTTCATTTATGCAGTGTAGATAACCTGAAATATTGGGTGAACAGATTGTCTTGCAGGACTCTTTAGATGATGATTCTTCCACAGGAAAAGGTGCTGTAGAACCACTCGAGCATGATCTGCAAAGAGAGGATATTAGAGGATGCAATTCTGCAGAAGAAGACAACGGGCAGGAGGGCACTGAGTGTATTGATGATTTTCCATGGACTAATAAAGGTCAAAAGAGAGATCAGGTTGACAGAAAGAGAATGCCATTCACCAATTCTGGTGATCGAAACGTACCTGATGGGGATGGGATTACGTCCTTCCCTCCAGAAGCACCAGTCCAGTATCTTGGTTCGAGGGGACAGAACTCTGTCTATGCTAATAAAAATGTTGGCAGGCCTCACGATGACAGGTACAACAGTCTTCTTATCAATCTGATATTTTTTGCGCCGTAATACATTCTTTCACGTGAGGGAGACAAATTCTGCTTCATTCAAAAAAGCTTTAATTCCAACTGCTTGGAATTGGATTTCAAATCTTTATTCCAGCTTGTGCCATGGGAAGGTGTTATGGCCTGAACATGTGAATGGATGTAGAAGGAAGATTAACTTGCTTTTCATTTGTATTAGAGAAGAATGATACTAGGATTCAAGAAGATCAACTAGATGATAGAAGTTATGGATAAAGTATATAATGATTTTCTGAGAAGGAAAAAATAAGAAACAGTTCCAAATTGATCAGCTCGGAGACACAGACACTGGTAATTGTGAAATCATTGGCCAAAGCAATAATCTGCATTTTTTTCCTCAGGAAAAAAAAGTTTCTGTATTCCCCCCCTTTGGAGCTTTTCGCTTGGCAATATTTTCTTGTGCATTGGAAATTTCTTTATCAAGTGTACCTAAAAATGGAGTTTGTTTGCCTAATGTTACCAGCTTTGTTAAACTATTTAGCTGGCATCAGGACAAATATAAATTTAGTGAGGATACATTACTATACTTTGAGGCTGTATTCATATGGATTTCTTGGGTCGTTTTTTTCTTCAGATTTCTTTTAGCCTGATCCGGATTTATTATTAACTTGTAAAATGGCACCAGTACTTGACAAATGCATATAACTCTCTCCTTTTGAGTACAGGCAGACTCGGGGAAGAGAACGTGACCAATCCCCTCAGATGTCACCCGGTCGAAGTACAAATGAAAGGAAATTTCAGGATAATCAGACGGAAGAATCTGTTGATAGCTTGGAGGGAAAATCTAGTCCACTGTCATCGTCTCCTGACACAGTTGGGGAGGCCAGGGAGTTGAGTGTAGAGCATAAATATGCTGAGGATGATGAGTTTGTGCTGGCTGATGGAAGCCCTGTGGAAAAGGAAGAAATAGCCTTGAATATGAACGTCAGGGAAGAGACCCTTAAAGATGGGGCAGTAAAGAAAAAACAACTGAGTTCTCAAGTAGAGCAACCTGTGCTCCAAGTATTGGATGAGGAGGATGACTCAAAGGCTGCAAGGAGTAGTGAAAACAGTAAAGCAAGATCAGGAAGCAGCAGGGACTATCAGAAGTGGCAGGATGGGGCTGAGGAGGAAGTCATTCAAGAAGGACGTTCCACTCGCCCAGAGACTGGGAAAAGGCATCTTGATGAGAATGAATTAGGACTACAAAGAAAAAATCGTGATGGAAGACGGGAAATGGATAGAAATCGCTCAGTGGTAAAAGGAACGGAAGATTATGCCCATAGAGACTGGGATTCAAGCTCTGGTCATCCATTGCATATGAAAGCTGATGGGTTTAACAGGCGAAAGGAGAGGGACAATCCTGATGGGCCCTGGCAAGGCAGAGATGAAGATCCTTATAACAGAAGGATCAGAGCTGAAGACACAAGGAAGAGGGATCGTGATAATGAAGTGGGATCCAGACACAGGGTTAAGGTTCGAGATGGCGAGAGGAGTGACAGAGAGGAATATCTACATTCAAGGAAACCGTTGGACAATGGCAGCTATAGGGTTCATTATGATAAGGAGCCTGGTACACGCCACAGAGAAAGAGATGATGGTCTGAAGAGTAGGTATGAAGGTGTCGATGATTACAATAACAAAAGAAGGAAAGATGAGGAATATCTTAGGAGGGACCATGTTGACAAAGAAGAAATATTGCAAGACCACAGAGAGAGCACCGGTCGCCGAAAGCGAGAAAGGGATGAAGTGTTGGACCCAAGGAAGAGAGATGAACAACTAAGACTTCGAGAGAATCTTGATGATCACCACTCTGTTAGGCACAAAGATGAGATCTGGTTGCAGAGAGAAAGGGGTGAAAGGCAGAGAGAGAGGGAGGAGTGGCATAGGCCAAAACAGTCTCATGAAGATTATCTACCCAAGCGAGAAAGAGATGAAGGAAGGGTTGCCATAAGGGGTGTACGTGGTCTAGAGGACAAAGCATTGGTCAGCCACTCTAGGACAAAGGAGGACTACAAGGGATTTGATAAAGAATACCAGTTCAAAGACACAGTGCGACACAGTGAACCTTACAAGAGAAAGGATCGAATTGTGGATGAAACTTCACATCATAGGGGACGGGATGATGGGTATACACGTGGAAATCAATTTGCTAATGATGAAAGAAGATCCAGGCCGGAGAGGTCTGGTTCTCGTAATGATCGTGCTGTTAGTGCTTCTGATAACCAAAGAGCACATGACAAAAAACATAAAGAGAATACAAGAAAGACTAAAGACTCTGACGGTGGTGTTCACAATGCTGTAGGCTCTTCCAGGAGAAATCAAGAAGACCACAGTGGTCACATTAATGAGACGGTATGTTGCATGTTTAGACACAAGAAAGTATAATTCTTTCAAAATAAGCAGAGGCAAAAAAAATCCCTCTTAGAAAGATCGTGTTATTGGACAATGCCTTAACATGAGGAAAAGTAGGCCATATGCATGATTTTGATACAGTTAAAAAGCACTGACTATCGAGAAAAGGAAAACCTGGCTAATCCCTTGTCCAACAAGCTTGGTTGAAGCTCATTGCTTTCATATGGAATACTAATCATGGCATTCCTTTGGTCTGGGTTGTGGGGGTGGAGGGCAGACGGTTTAAGGGTCTTACTTCAAGGATCTGATGTTGACGCTCGTTGTAGTTACTCGTCACTGATTTTTCTTTATTTGGATGTTGGACTAAGGTTGAAACCATTATTTTAATCCAGAAACAGATGTTTCTGCCATTAGTTACTTCCAAAAGTGTGTACTTCTAGGTAAGATGATAATTTTCAGGACTTGCATAGTTTACCTTAGCCGTAATAACTTTTGTCAGAACTTGGACCAACAGACCTTAGATTTGCAGGTTGTAGTGCTGTTACTTCCAGCAAATCTAGAATAACTAAGTTGTAAATATAAATAGAAAAGGCTCTATTGTTGAATTCTTGCTTAGATAAGTGTTTTGGCAATATCAAGGGTTGTCCCTTTTTCACATCCTATAATGCACATTGTAAATCGTTCTGTACACAGGCCACTTCTAGTGCTTTACCTCCATAGTATTTTCTGCATATACTTCCGCTTACAATTATGGAGTAGTTCATTAGGGCAAGAATCTCAAACCAAGTAGCTTAATACATGGATTGTCGTAAATAATGTAATGTATGTCCTAAGCATGCGGTGGAAATCACAGATGCACAGTTTTACATTTTGGATGTGACTCGTGGAGAATATTGTTGCAACAATGTTTGTAGAGATCATTTGAATAGTTTCGTTTTTTTTTCTTTTCTTGGCCATTTGAATATTTTCTGAAGCAATAAGAATTTGATTTCTTAAGCCTATTCTTGAGGCTCAAATATTAGTTTTTAGACTGCTTTTGGTTCACTTTGGATTGTCATGTCGTATTGGTATCTATTACTATCATTTCATATTTGACTTTCATCAATTTACCTGGATTTGGCTTTGGCAATATAAGGAACTCTTTGCTGAGACAGATGACTAGTGTTCCTTTTTAGGTTTACTACTCAACTCTTATTGGTAACTGTAGTAAAGGGTTGTACTCATTGCACATTAATATTTCTTGACTTTTGGACTTAAACCTGTTTGGAGTGTTGAAAGTTCAGTTCTCCTCTTCTGCCTTTATATAGGGCTTGAAAGGCTCCAGTGATCAAGGAAATGGTGAACATGAGATCTCAGTGCACCGTCGTGTGTCCAGAAAACATAGGGAAGATGGTTCATCTGAAGATGAACAGCAAGATTCAAAAAGAGGGCGCTCCAAGTTGGAACGTTGGACTAGCCACACTGAGAGGGATTATAGTATCAACAGTAGGTCATCATCTTCCTTGAAATTCAAGGAGACTGACAAGACTAACAATGGTGGATCATTTGAAGCCAGCAGACCCCCAGATGAAATATCCGTTAAGACGGTTGAGGTTGTTGATAGTCAACATCCGTTGGCTGAGGAGAAAGATGCTTCTGATCTGGAAAGCAAAGATGTTGATACAAAACCTTTGGAGGATAGACACCTGGATACGGTTGAGAAGTTGAAGAAGCGAAGCGAGCGGTTCAAGCTTCCAATGCCAAGTGAGAAAGAAACCTTGACAATTAGAAAGATGGAGAATGAAGCACTGCCATCTGCCAAAAGTGAGGCTCCTACTGATTCAGAGATCAAACAAGAGCGGCCACCTCGGAAAAGAAGATGGATAAGTAACTAAATGTGAGAGAAGGGACCTGCATTGTTTTTGCTGCATTGCTCTTGTGGTATTGAAGGAAGTCGTGGCCTGATTCTTTTATTATAGAACACCATCAGTCCAGTCACGCCATCTTTTATAAATGGCTTCTGTTGTGGTTTTTGAGATGGCCATGTACCTTTGCAATAGTTATATCATCTTGTAACCATGATGCCACCGTATACGGTATACTTCTGCTATTATGTGTAAATACTGATGAATGTAACATTAGACTGGTCACTGATGGTGGCAAAAAATAACTTTTTGCTTCAATTCTTAAACGTATGACTCAGAATTAATCTGGGTTGTATGACTCCGAACTAATCCGGGTTGCCGGAGGGAGAAAATCTGACTGATGGGTGACTGATGGGGAAGCCGAAGCCAGTGATGTGGTAGGCAAGGCATCTGTTCAGCTTTTGGCATGTGGTTGCTGCCGATGCTCGAAGAAAATAGCTGATGTGCAAAAGAGCAGGAGTTTGTACTATGGTGCTCTAATTCTTGTCATCATATATCTATTATGTATCCTTAGTTATATTTTCGGCCAGAAGCCTGCATTAGAGGCTCCTTTTGTACTTGAGGAACAAGTGAGTTCCGAAAAAAAGAAACAAAATTTTCAAGATTCAGAAGCATGAGAAACAAGATAGGCTTTACACACTTTTTCTAAGAGGTTTCCCTTTTTCTGTGTTTTGAGTTCCTTGAAGTAGATGAAATGTCATCCAAGTGGGATTAACATTATCTGAAAAAAAAAGGAAATTGGTAATATGATCACTAAGTTTATACCACGTTAACGATTTAGTTATTATGTTTCATTTATTTTATTTTATTTTATGGTCATTGAGTCTATACTCATGTGACGATGTGATCCTTCCGTTCATATTTCGTCGATCCATTTAACGGAATCTCATGTCACGTCAGCGCCGACTAATGTGAATTAGCAGCCAACTCACTCAAAACTCTCAAAATACACCGTTTAATGTTAATCAGTTCTCTTCTGATTTTTATTCTATCTGCATCGTTTCATTAGAGCATCCTTTTTGTATCCACCCCCATATAAACAAAAAAACATGAACTCCTTATCTTAACCTTTCTCATCCCACATGCTACTTATGTCTTTTCCCTCTTAGTCTTCTTTCTCTTCTTCAAACAGATCACTTACTTGCGCAAGAGAAAATGGGTCTTCGGCCCCGCTCTTTGCAAAAAACTCTTTGGCGACCACAACCTCATTTACTCTTCGACTTCCCACTGGTTTCCTCGATCGTCTCCATTAAGTCTTTGACATTTTCTATTATTTTGAATGAACAAGATGGGATTCTTATCCTAACATGAAGGGATCTGTGTCGGCTACCATTATATTATAAGTGGAGTAGCTGAAATGTGCATGTTTGTTGCTGCAAAAACATGTTGATTCTTTCAAGAAATAGAAAATGGAGAAATATCATATATTGACATTACTTTTCTACCTTATTTACCGTTCATGGACATAGAAATGATCAGGGAGAGCTTTCTACGAAATTTACCGGATAAGAAAAAAGAAAACAGAGGATAAAAGAAACCCAAATATCCATTCAATGACACTCGTTTCAGATCAAACTTTATTCGGTTCGTATAGTTGTTCTCTCTCGTCAGTATCACATCCATTAAAATGAAAACAGGGCAATAAAAACAAACCTAAGAGGCAAAGATCAGTGATGCTGGCCTCTGGCTTCTCTATGTTAGCCAACTTCTCCGCCACGAAGTTCTTGGCCTTGTCCAGTAACTGAGACATGATTTCTGTCACGGGTCTGTAGGTGGCAGAGGAGAGAAAGGGAAAGGAGAAGCGTGAAGAAGAGAATTCCCGAAGTGTGTCTTTGGTGTTGGTAGTTGACTATGTTGTCTTTAGTTGTGGGCTTGGCCTGGTCTATTGGGCTGGAAGTACATATGTTACATTTCTGCTTTACTGTTTTACATTAAGGCCCAGTGGGCTGCGTAGAAGAAGAATCCAACAGCCTTGTTATATTAACCTGTAATACGTGAAGGAGGGGATGAAAAAAAATATTGAGTAAACCAAGTTTATGGAGAGTTGGTTCTCTCTCGAACAGAACCCACGCATTTCACATTTTCCTTACACTTTCTCACTTCCCAAACAACAGATTTCCTGTAATACTCCTATCCACAAGTAGGTACCATTACAATTTCGGATAAAGGAAACAGAGAGTTGGAAGAAAGACAAAATATAAGAAGCGGTATGAGATCTCTGCGGTGCACAACTTAAACGGGAAACGATCATCTTGCAGATGCCTGACATCCTTTTACGATTCCTCGTTCATTGTCTTCATCCGCGACACTGAGCTCTCCCACAAGATCTTCCCCAATGTTCACCTTGATGCCTTCCTACTCGTAGGCCACCCTTTTGGCAAAAAACTCTTCGACAAACACAACCTCATTTTCATGATGGGCCAGGATCACAAGGATATCCACCTTCGGTACCATATCTTTTGTACTTAAATGGATTCTTGGGAGTAGTGCATATTGAAGATTTTTAACTATATGCTTTTCTTTTTTGTAGCACTGGATGTGTAGCTATCAAGCTTTATTTATAAAAGCTTTGTAGGTGTGACCTGCTGTTTTCCACTTCTCCTATTGGTTTGATGGTGTTGATTTTCTGAACTTTATCTTGTCGATCATGCAGTAAGTGTGGACGCCTGATGTCAATGGAAAAATAATTGGCTTTGCTGCTACCTCCAGTTTATCGTCCTTATCGGCAGTTTTCATCTATCCAATACCTTTCCTCAATGAAGAACACGAATTCTGAACTTTCCCAGGCTTATCTGCATGTTGGTTGTTTTTCAGAGGAAGTGTGATCACGTAAATTGAGGTGCGTAAGGAAATGTAATAATCAAAAGGGAAATCATCCCGCCCTCCAATTACACGTTGAATTTGCTCTGTTAAGCAGTATATATAAAATTGTCAACCAACACACAGTGCAATGGAAGCTTTTCCTTTTGGCAGCTACCTCTTCGACTTAGGGCAGCTACCTCTTGACAGTGACGCTTCTCGACTCGCACTTGGAGGTGCTGGCTAAGGTACGAACTCCGAAGGGAAGTTGAATCTATATGGTTGCCGGAGTCGGATTCTTTGATTACTGCCAAACAGCTTTTGCGAATGAAGTATACGCATGCGGTTGCGCTCGAGGTTGTGAGGTACCGAGCTACAGCCTAGACCATGGTGCGGGGAAAGATTCGGTCCTAAGATAGCTTATTCTAAGAAGTGACAAGAAGCGATCAGGATTGGGTAAATATCATCCAACCGTAGTAAGTTGTAATCAAGACACCTCATTTAATGAGGTGAACCAAGTTTGGCTCGGCTTAGTTTGAATATTGCTAAGCCAAGCCATTTGTTTTTGATGCCTCGATCTTCTAAGCCCCGCGTGACCTAACGCCCCCTTTCTTCCCCAACACGTCTACCCCTTCGTCTTCTCCTTTTTTCTTCTCTCCCATTTTCTCCTTCGTTTCACAGCTACGCGCAGGAGACAAAGCTGGTCATTGGTCCACAAAAGAGAAAATTTTGTTTGCACTATTAGGTCCACGAGAATCGCAGGAAGAACGAGAAGAAAGAGGGCAATGGGTATTCCAAATCTGCTCGGAGAAGAGAAGCTAACCGACGCATGCAAAGTATTTGACCAATTTGTGTACCAGTGCATCTCATTCAAGCGTGCCCCAAATAGTCTCGGAGGGCTTCCAGCTGATCGATAATTACACACAATGCGTGTGCCATGTTTTTTTAGTCCATTTCTTTACTGTGGAGGATACATTAAACGGTGTGTTTTGAGAGTTTGAGTGATCAGTTGGCTGTTGATTCATATTATTGGCGCTAACGTGTTTAAAGGTTGGCCTGACATGAGATTTCATTAAATGGATTGACGAAATGGCCATATCATCACACGAGTATGGACTCAATGACCATAAAGTAAAAAAATAAAACATAATTATTAAATCGTAAGTGTGATATAAATTTAGTGTCATATTGTCAATTTTTTAAAAAATAATGAAGAAACATTTTATACTCTACAACATCAATTTTTACAACAAAGTCCATCATATCAGCTATTTTTAGGTGCAATTTCTCTCAAATTGTACAGAAAGCAAGCCTTTCATTACTTTCTGTCGTTCACTCCATGGATTGATAGTTGCAAAGATGTACCTCTACCTCTTGTTCGAAAACCATTTTTTTTTTTCGATTTCATCTTTTTCTGTTTTTTCGTAGAAAATAAAATCTTACTATTGTTTTCTTTTTAAGAAATGAACGAGAGTACATCTTTTGCCTATGATCAGTAGTTCAAGAACAGAAATCCCAAGAACTGATACACCTGTGCTGGTATGATATATATATATATATATAGAGAGAGAGAGAGAGAGAGACTAAAACACCTAGAAGTGCTCTTTTTGTTTTTTGACAATTAATATATAAAACTCGTGAAGATAGGTTTCTTCTACTACTGTAAGTTAGATCTTGAATTTTTTTTTGAGGTAAGAATTTTTTTTTATCAAAATTTCAAAATTTTTATACAAATTTTAACACCTCATTTAAGCCCTCCCTTCCGTCGGCTCGGTTTGACTCGTCCCACATGCGACTTTTTGGCTCCGGATCTGTAGTGGTCGGACCACTATATTTTAGATCCGACCACAACTGCGACCACTACTCCCCGACTATTCTAACACGAGTGTTTTTTGCTCTAGATCTGTAGTGGTCGGACCACTATATTTTATATCCGACTACTACGCCCCTAACACACGTTTTACACAGTAGACAAATCTACCAACCTAAGCTTGCCAGCAAATACAGCACCACAACCCAGTACAGACAGCCCTAACAAGGACAGGACAAATCCATAAGGGATCGGAAAGCCCCACGCAGGAGGCGGCAAAAACAGACAACCAACAAAAACCAAACAAACGAAAAAAACCAGCAAACAACAAAACCAAAAACTAACAACAACAGAGATGGAATCAACACCACCACCACCAACGAGCAGAGAGGGCGAACCTGAAAGGATCCCCAGTGACGACTTGGGCGGCAAAAGCCATGAATTGGAGGATAAGTGCCGAGATGAGGCACCAAGGACACCAACGCCCATGTCTGACAAGGCATAGCGCGTCACCAACGCCCATGTCTGGCATGCCAGCCAACTGGCCACAGACATGCCATGACAGCGCCCATGATAGCGCATGGCCTCGCCCATGACCTTGCCATGACACGGTGCCACAGCAAGTCCTTGGCCACCAGCCAAGCCAAGCAGCAGCAGCGAGCCAGCAGACAAAGGAGTGTCATGACACAGGATGGCCACCACCACCAGCCACCACCAGTGGCGGAGCACCACCACCCCTACCGGTACTAGGTGGGGAAGAGGAAGGTCCGGGGGCCCGGAGGAGCATCACCACCCATGGTGGTGCAAACGGCGACGGACGACGGCGAGATCCCAACAATCAGGGAGGTATCTTAGAGATTAGTTTCCTTTTGTGTTATGATTGAATAAATCATATCTTCTAGATTTAGGGATCCTTTCCTAAACTCTAGAAGATTCCTTTCCTTTATGTTCTTGTTATATTAGGCATGTAATATCAAATCTGCTTGATTCAAGGGATTTGATTTAGAGTTGATTGTGATTTGAATTGATTTGATTGAGTCCATTAGGGTTTGTAAGCTCCTAAGGATGTCTATATAAACACCCTTAGGAGCATTAGAGTTATTCATTCAGAATAGTAGAGTCTTGGAGAGCCTGAGTGTTTTTGAGAGAGAGTTTTGGCCAAGCATAGACACGTATATGCTAAGTCGGTTTCAAGGTTAATAACCTTGTAACTTGAGATTCATTCTAGGCTAATAACTTAGTTTGGGTACCCGTTCTTGGGCTAATTAACCCTCGATCGAGATTGTTCTTGTGTTCCTGTGGTTCTTGGGCTAATTAACCCTTAACCACGTTCTTCGTTCTTCATAATAAAATCTTGAGTGTTCTCCATTTGTGTTGTTAGATCCTATATTTCAGCTCGTGTGTTGCCAAGAACGATTTAGGAGGATTGATTGGTGTGATCGTGTTCGAATCACTTGGCGGGAGTTGGCGTTGTTAAGGCGGCCTAGACCGGGGTCCCTAACAGAACCACCAGCGGCGGCGGCGCGTGACCACCACGCGCCGCCAGAAGGCAGCAATTGAGTGGTGTTGGGCTTGCCAAGGGGATCCGGATCCACCCTGGGGGCGCGTGACCACCAAGACAGTCGGAAACATCCCGAAAAATGGAGCCCCGAGACGGCGTGTGTAGACCCACTCACGGGGGGCGCGTGACCACCAAGACAGTCGGAAACAACCCGAAAAATGGAGCCCCTAGACGAGCGTGTGGGTCTACACGCGCCGTCCGATTGTAGTCGGGCTGGGACATAAATGCTCGGTAGGAGGTAGAGATGGCATCTAACTGGGCCGTGTCCACCGAAGAGGCTCAGGAGCCACGAGATCTACCGTCAAAGATTCCGAACAAAAAGGGGAAGGGAGAGGGAGAAGAGAAGGAAAGGAAGGAGAAAAGAGGGAGGGGGAGGTAAGGGGCGGCTGTGGGAGGAGCAGAAGCTCCTCCCACCGCCGGAAACAAGAATGCTAAAGGGGCGACGGCTAGAGGGGAAGGAGAAAAGTTCCAGGGGTATAATTATTTTTTAGTTCTCTTACATATAATATACAATTGCGTGTACATATACATTGACCAAACAAGACCCCTTTCTCCACGTGCTGTTTCTTTATCCTTCTCCTTAGGGCTGTACAATGCCACCGGGAAATTTCGGTGGCACCGGCACCGGGTTTCCGGTTTTTGGTCTAACCGGTGCCGGTGTAGGTTTGGTTTTTTGAAAAAACCGGCGGTTCCCGGTTTAACCGGCACCGGGTTTCCCGGTGTAGGTTAAACTGAGATTTTTTTTTAGTTTTTTATTTTAATTTCTACTCAATAGTTTAAACTTTAGTTTTACCTCAAGACATAATATTCTAGAAGCATGACAAGGTTTACTCAATAGTTTAGTTTCACTTGAATATTTGAGATTTGTTGTTGGTTTTGTCTAATCAAATGCTTACATTCAAGTTACCAAGAAGCTTCCTAGGTGAATGAACTAGTTATTTAGAATTTTGGTAGAAAAATTACAAATTTATTGTATTTAAAAGGGTATATATGAAGACATCGAAATCATAATTAAAGAGTTTAATGTCATACTTTGGTAAGTACATCGCATAATATAAGTCAAGAGGTCGAGATTCTACCACAAAAAATTTTAAATCAATGTATTAGTTTAAGAGTTTTTATGAAATATTAACAAATTGTCTAAATTTTAAATTTGACAAATCATTATTAAATTTATATCATGCTTGCAAAATCAGTCATTCAATTACATTTTAGTTCAAATTTCTAATACATTTTAGTTCAAAAATTCATATAGAGTCATCACGTTTGACCAGCGTTTGACAAGCGCTCGAGCGCCCTTTGAAAAAATTCAGACAAAGTCATCACGTTTGACTAACGTTAGACAAGCGCTCGAGCGCTTAATGCAAATTTCAGACAGAAACATAAGCGCTCGACGAACGTTTGACCCGCGCTCGAGCGCCTTAAAATTTGCCGAATTTTTTTATTTTCCTTGTGAAACCAAGGGAAACCCTATTAGGTTTTGAACATGTTTTAAAATTGTTATTGATTTGTTAATTAGAGGAAAAACACATATTCTCCCATCTAAGTGTTGTTAGGGTCTAAACTGGATTTTTCAAAATATAGTAGTTTCTATTTACAGTGACGTATCTATTACTTTGGACTTTAAATTCTCATCTTATCTTTTAAGATGATCTTTAATTTTATTGATTTTGGAATTTGGATTTCATTAGTTTAGATTTTATTGATATGTGATTAATGGACCAAAAGAAAAAAGAAAAAAATACATTGGGCCAAGTACGTAAAATGCTAAAAAAATGGCTCAATATTAATGTAGGATAACCGGAAACCGCCACCGCTAAACCGCCACCGCTAAGGGCCGATTTTTGCCCTTAACGGTGTAGGTGTAGGTAGTAATTTTTTCAAAACCGGCCTACCCGGTGTAGGTGCCGGTTTTGGCCAAAATCGGCACCTACACCGAGGTTGTACAGCCCTACTTCTCCTTACGTTGAGGCTTGCATGCACACAGACATCCTTCGCTCGCCCTATCACCGAGGTAAGACTGTTTGATAAGATCTGACAACTATGAGCCTGTAACGCAGAGAGCTCAGAAAGCAGATAGATTAAGAATTCTAAACTCCGAGAAAATGGAGAAGCCCTCGTGGTTTTGTACCATTTTCACACAGTTCTCTCTCTGCTTTGCTCTCTTTCTTGCTCTAAACTTGGGTCAGCGTCAAGAGCCCATTCACGGTAGTCAAAGTGAGAATAGAGATCTTGATCTTTACTTCATAAGTGTCAGAGGAGGATTCAGACCTCTTAAGCAACAGACCCATCTTCTGAAACAGGTCAATCTTTGATTTGTCCTCAGTGAGCTCTCTTGTCTATTGGATATATCGGATCTTTTTAATCATATTCTCTTCGGATTTGCGAGGGCTTATATTTTGGCATTTTTTTTTCTTTTGTGGGCAAGATTTGTCCTTTTTTTTTTAGATGGGCAAGATTGGTCTTTACTTGTTCTAAGGGTTGATGGAGTTCTGATGTAGTCATCTTACATTTTGTTTGGCTTGTGGAAAATGAAATCAATTTCAATTGAGCGAGCTTCTAGGTCCAAAGGGATATACAATCGTAGTGAGCACGATTAACAGCTTCGTTTGTGCTTCTTTTGCTACACTCTCTTGGCAACAACCGGACAATATTGGTCTCTGTGTTTTTCGTGAAAGATATCGTTACAAAAATAAGGACTTTTTCGACTTTGCTTGGGTAATGAATTTTGATTGATTGTATGGCCTATGGGCGATTACTGGGTCAGTTTCTGCTACATGAATGACGAGCCTCTGTTTTCCCTATTATAGGCTTTGATTAGCATCTCATTGGGGATGTGACAAATTAACAAGGTTTGTCCTATAATTAAGCTGAGATTTTTCAGAGACTTAGTCAACTCTAGTTTGCGATTGTGTAACTAGCACACAGACACTATTAACTGCAGATCTTGGAAGTTGCATACGGGTATTCATTCTTAGGCATGGTCAAGGAACTCGTATAAGCATTGGGGTCACTCCTTCAGATTTCTTCATCATATTTAAGTATATCCTAGGCTGATTTACTATTTATCGACTAATTCACTCCATCCCTCATTGTGTTATTCATCATATTTGGTCTGATTACTATATATTGGTTAATTCACACCATGTCCTCATTGTGTTCTTTAGCTGCAAATCTGATTTCACTATGTTGCCGCTTCCTTCGTTATCTCTAAAATATTTTCTATGTTTTTTTCTGGCTATTATCTTGTTGACTGTGAAGATGGAAATAGTGGCAAAGAAATACAAGGCAAGTTTTGTGGTGAACACTAGTGAGCTCGGAGAAGATGACCCACTCATGCAGAATGTAAGATCTACTTGTTTTTCATCTCCAATGTAAAATGTTGGATATCAGGCATATCACATCAGCAGCAGCATTTTTTTCATGTCCTGAATTAATTTTGGTTTTACTGGTTCCAACTAGTTACAGCAATCTTACCTTAATTTTCTCAGGGTACTCTGCTTTTCCCGTCACTGAAAGTTCCCTGGTATACCATTCTCTCGCAGTCAGTTCTCTGAATTGGGTACATTTGCATCACACACTAGTGTTTTTGTTGCAATGTCTGGGTTTCTTAGGCTATAAATTGACAAGTCTTAACCACTCCAGTGGACAGTCATGAATACTTCTGGAACTTGTAGGTATACTACTAGAACGACAGTAGGGCATGGAGTGAGTTGCTTCCTTGAGCAGATAAAGCTACCTCATGGGACAACATTAGACATCATCGGTGTAGATACTGGGTCATTACAGGTACATGTTTCTTGAACTGAAAGAATCCTTTATTTGTTGGCTGTTGATTTCTCTGAGCTCCTCCACTGTATACGTCTCACTCACACGTGCTAGTTTTTTTCATTCTGCACGAATGTAGTTTACCAGCTAGAGAACCGCTCACTTATTTGATTTAATATTTATGCTATTAAAGGGCTTTAGCTCCAAGTGGTAGAGGGTTTGGGTAGGGTTGCAAATAGGTCTTATCCACTCATCTTGTCTAGCAAAGAGATTGAATCGCATTTCCCATCATGTTTCTATTCTTGAATTTCCAGTTTCAGCCTCTTTCAAAAGGTGTTCCAGCCTTGCATGATGTTCTTGAAGCAGAGGGGCCAATCTTTTTCCATTTGAAGAGAGAGATATAGAAGCTGGCCCATTCCTGCATTGAGCGGGGGGGTACCCACCAACAGTGATGATATCACTGGCAACACAATTTGGTTTTTGGTTCACATAATGAACTAGGCCTAGCAAAGCCTCTAGGACATGATATTATGCATTCTTTTTTCTCATTATATTCTCCCTCGGGGTTAGAGAACAAGATCCATGGAACAACAGTTTAAGCTGATTTCTTGGGCTCCAAGCCTATGAAATCCTGGGCTAACTTTGTATAAATTACAAGTTTTACCTTTCTCACTCTTGCATTTTTGTTCTGGGATCTTAGCCGATCAACCCAGGTTCCAGCCTGGGCGCAACAGCCTTATGACTAAGACATGACATGGAATAGCCTGCAATAATCATTTATATCATCCAACTATGAGGAATATAAGGGATTTTTAGTCTACAGCAACACCTCACTTTTTATTCGAGGGTTATGGTAATTGATTGAGTTTATAACGGGGAGGAGATTCAGAAAACTTGTGGGTTTCAGTATTTACTGATTCCCAGTTTGGTTTTCTTAAAGATAATTTAAGCATTGATTTAAAAGGTGGGAGACACAATTGCTAAAGCTAATGATGGGAAGAAAACTTAAAATCCATATGAAATGCTGAGTGAACTTAAAAAGGAAAACCCGATGGTACATGATTTGCAAGTTCAAGATGGCCATGTTCATGCAAAAGGTGTCACTTGATAATGTTATGAGGTCAGTTGAAGGTTAGATATTGTATAGATAGGATTATGCTGCTGCTATATCGGGAGTGTTACTTTTGTAGTTACTGTTTTGTTGTTGATTGTAATTAAGGTAGATGTTACTTTGTGAGCTGTTTTTTTCTTCTGAATAATGCCGTTAGGTTTGCATTTCAACAGTGTAACCATACAAGGAAAATCTCATTTGTCAATTCTTGCTTCTCATTTTTTCTCTATTGCCTATGACCTACATTGAGTATCTCCAACTCAAGGTTCAGCTCGTTGAAGTTGGTTAATGACTTGTTTTCATCGAGTTTGTAGTATGCAATCTATGCTATCAGCACATATCTTCGTCTTCTGAGTAGCAAATAGGTAGTGTTGTCCAATTATTGATGAACTATATAATTGACATGAATTTTCAATTGATCTTCTCTTACTTGGGTTTTATTTTATTTTTTTCCTGAAGGATTTAATGCTTCCAGGATCATCAGGTAAAATTGGACAAGATCAGTTACATTGGCTGACACGGACACTAGAAGAAGTCAGTAGTAACTGGTAAACTAATATATCTTGTATTGGCTGTTTATAGGGCCTGTGCTCTTCAGAACTAGCAGGTTTTAGACCAAAACAGAAGCTATAAAAGTGTATATTTTGTTCCATTTCGGCTATTTTAAGATGAACATCCTATAAACTGTTTGGCTTCCTCTTTTAAGTAAGACTAGTTTTGCTATGGAATTTGTAAGGTTCAGCCGCTCTTTCTGTTACTTACATAAAATTGGACCTTTAATGGTACAGACATATAAAAGCTTTAATATTGGTTTCCAATAGGTATTATCCCTTCGAATCACTGAATGGCTCTCTTATCCTTTGTAACTCTAGGTGCATGGTTGTTGGATTTCATCCGTTGGTTGTTTGTGAAGAGAACAAAGAGCAAATGGAGGCAAACAAATTTTACGAGTCTCTACACCATATTTTTGTTAGACTTGGAGTTGTAAGTATCGGATTATTATTTTTGATGTTTCTAGGTGTAGTCCTATTGGAGTTGAAGTTTTGTATCTGCATCAGTTTGGAATGTAATGGCAAAACTGACTACTAACTTGTGTACTGTCTCTAGAATATGTACCTAAGTGGACAGGGTTGCACTAACCATATTCATCATGGAAAAATAGCTTACATTGGGAATCCGGGCTCAAGAGAGAATGAATCCTATGTGGCATCTGTGAATGGAAGACCAGCCTTCAATGGGTAATTACCTCCACTTTAAGTTCGAATTGTTCTACCTTTTACATCACAAATGCAACCTTTCCCTGACTTCTTCTCTGTTTTGCGTTCCTCAGAGAATTGGTTAATGGATTTCTTCTTCACAAAGTCAGCTCACTAGAGATTGTGGGTAACCTATCTTGATTCATTGTGAATGTCCTAAATATATTTTGAAGATTTTTGAATGATCAACAAGGTTGAATCAGGCTATTGTGTTTGACATGAAGTTTTGAACTGTAAGTTATTTGTGTAACTTAAAGGAAAACTGCAATCACCTAAGCCCTCTGTGGATCACAGCAGACTAATTCAACATCCATGAAATGCCTGGATGCCTATCATTCTTGTCTAAAGCTCTTGTCCGAAAAACGAACTGATTCAATCGTTTTATTGTAGGTAACCTACTTCATTTCCACGGCTGGGGAAGTTGTGCATATTACTGTACTTCAGCAGAGGGGTAAGGAGGTCATGTAAAACTCTCACTTACGAGGAACAAACTTCACCTGTTGTGTGGAGCCATGATGCAATCAGATCCAACATTTTGGTTTTAGTCCCCCCATTTTGAAATGAATTTTCCTGCCACGATGCTATTCGTTCTCAACAAGCCTGAGCCAGATCAGTGAAAACTTCACAAAAAGTACTAGTTATAGCCATTATTAGCTTGATTCTTTGGTTTTCAAAATAGTACCAATATCAGGAAAAAAAATGGAATAGTGTAAATGATCTTCTTCAACTCAGTTGCAGCATTTTTTTTTTTCCTTTCTGGGCGAAAGATGGCCTGCTTGATGCTATGAAAAATGAGGCTAACCCAATAAGTCTGTTCCCTGAATGGAGCTTCTCAACTGTTCCTGCCAACCCAAACAACAAAAGTGCTAGTAAATAAGGTTTTGCTTCAGTCTAAATCTCTTCCAGAAATGCAAGGACTGACAGTTTCCCTTCAATATGAAAGTCTGGAAATGATCAGGGGATATTTTCAAAATTAAAAGAGATACGCCATGACAGCATTACAAGAGGAGCTAAATATAGACGAATTTGACAGGGCCAAAGGTAGTATCTATTGAGCTCACTTTTTCTTTTTCTTTTTTCGTGGTGAGGAATCCATCCAAGGCAGAGCCTTTCGGACCCACCCGTTTGGTAAACCCGGGCGAGTGGGGCACCCCCAACCCCATTGCATCAATTAAAGTCCGAATTTGAGCTTATTTCCACATTTCTTTTTACTTTGCAAATTATTAAATGAATTGAATTTGCTCGTTGGAAGTTGATACAATATATATATTAATATAAAGTAAAAAGAAAAACGTTAGTGTTAAATGAAACATTATCCCAATAGCAAATCGGATTAAACAAATTATCGCAAATTCAATACAATTTTTGACCAGAACGCCCTCCTCACTGCCACGCTACGTCGTTCTAGGTCTCTATGAGATGAATAACGAAGGGTATATGCGGAACACAAATATGACGGTGGAAAGATGAGGGAAGCTGGGAAGACGCTACAAATAGCGCGCGGAGTCCCTCACCTAGGGTTCACTCATTAGTTTAAGAATGAGGCTCTGCTCTCAGAGAGGCTGCGGCGTCCCCTGGCGGATGCCCCTTCTCTGAATGTCTGCGGAGCCGATGATTATTCTTAATTATCTAACTGCCCTCGACGCACATACGTACATGTTTACCCTCTCTCTCTCTTTCTCTTTCTCTGGTTCTGTAATCGAATGTGACGAGGCGGTGATGATATTTCAGTGTGTAAATCAGACACTGAGCAAGATCCCGTCTTCTTGGCGGGGCGACTCCGAGCTTCCCGTGTATAATGAGTATCATGCCCATTTACGAGGGCAGCTCTTTGTTGCAGCCATGGACGGGACCGGGCTCTTCCTCCTTTGTCTGAGAAAAGGCGAATCTGAGCCTCGCCGTGTCTTTCCCTCGTGACCTATTTTTCCACATTTCTCTATTGATCCAATACTTTTTCTTTTTCCCGATCCCTGAAGGGTTTTCTGCGCATTTTATTTGCCAAAAGCAAAGGAAAAACTAGAATTTGAGACCTTCCATTGATAAATTTGATGTCTTTATTTTGGGCTCAATACGAATAATTACTAGTAAGGCTGCGTTTGTCACTAAAATTTTACCCAAAATTTTATCTCTCTCCTAATAAAATACTCCAATATAATCTCTCTCTCTTCCATCAAAAAATATAAAATATTACAAAAACTATAAAATATTACCTCTCTCTTCACTTTTTCACTAAACCCAATACCAACACTAAACCCAATACCAAAAATTTTACCACACAAACCCACCTTAAGCCATGAAAATAGCATTTAGCTGGTCGATAACGACTTGGGAAAGATGATGACTTTTCAGAACATATGAAATTATAACATGAGGGTACCGTTGCCCAACCAAAATAAAATAAAATTAAACATTCAAGAGAAGCAATTATTCGTGCAGAGGTCATAAAATTTGGCGTAAAATAACTCGAAAAATGGGACAATGTGGAGATTCCAGTGTTGAAACGATATTCGATTGCAAATAATTTCGTCTTTTGATGGACGTTTGCTTGAGAAGTGAGCCGGTTTTCTCAATGAAGTCTGTGGGCAGGTTTCATCGCTTCCAGCGACTATTTATGAAACAGGAAATTAGAATCCAAGAAATTTCCGTCATTTGATGGACGTTTTTACACTGAATGGCCCCTCACTTTCCTCAAATTACCGTCGTATCCCCTTGGCTTTTCGGCATCCCCACTATAACAAAGGAGTATCGTCAATACTTGCATTGAAGAATGAGGCTCTGCTCTCAGAGAAAGGCTGGAGTGGATATCTCTGTTTTGTCCCCTTTCTTCTCTCTGAATGCCTGCGGAGCCGATGATTCTTCTCTTTCTCATCTTCTGATCCTCATCATCTTCTTCTTCTTCTTCTTCTTCTTTAAAACCGGAAAGTGCAACGAGGCGGTGATGATGTTTTCGGTCTTTCATATTCTGAGAACGAGAAAGGGACGGTCCGCTTCTTGGCGGGGCGACTCGACTTAGGCGCGCTTTTAGTGGGAAAACGACTGTTCTGTTCTTTTTCCACATGCACCTCTGCTCTTTGTCGCAGCCATGGCGGTTACATCCTCTCGTTTTCTTGGAAAACCAGAATCTGAGCCTCTCCCTCCCTGTCATTTCTTTGTCACATTTTTTCTATTTTTTTTACTTGTTGATTTATCTCTATTTTCGCTGTTAATTTTCATTTGTGAGCTCTCTGTTCGTCTTCGTTCCTCGGAATAAACAGAGAGAAGCGTTCAAATTTGAGGCGAAAAAAGTGAACTTTCTTCCATATTTGGCATTTCCTTTCATTGAAAATTCGGTGAAATATTTTCTTGCTTATTTATGTCCATTAAAAATCACCGTAAAGTTGAGAAATTTATCCTCAATTCTGAATCTTAATTAATATATAAAAATCTGGCACCCAAATCGACCCTTTTATGTTCCGAGCTAAATGTCAATGTCTACTATACAGTACATACAGAATCAAATTTTAAAAAAGAAGAGGAAGAGAAAGTTAGAGGCAGGCACATGCTGGATTATAATTGATCCCCATCGTCTTAGCATCCCGTTGATAGTAATAAACTGAGCACCATGATTGACACTAGAGAAAGACCCACGTTAGCGGCATTTGCCAATGCACTGGATCGCTGATCTTGAGGTTCAGTAGGTGAAGGAGAAGTAGCGGTGGTGAGCTTGGCGACCGCAGGTAGTGGTGGGTCAACAACGTCAGAAACTTGAAGGGGTGGCAGAGGGGTTGCTGCCGGAGGCTGTACTTCGGGGGGCACCAAGGAAAGCAGGGAGCCTGCTTGAGCTGGTAGGATGTTGTAGTCGGGGTTATCTGAGTTGGTACATGGGCTTCCTGCAAATACCAAAATAGAGCAAGGTGTGAAGCATCTCATCTAATTCTGCGGCCAAAAGTAGGGATTCAATGTTGGAACTGTAACACTTACTCATGTATTTACTAGCAGTTCCGGGGAACTCTGTTATGATCCCGTCAACTCTGGCTCCTCCGACTAAAGTAGCAATCTCCACAATAGGGTCTGAGTAATAGTCAAACGCAAGTGTGATGAACTCATTCCTCAGAACATAGACATAGACTGAGATATTTGCTTTCTGGAACTCCCCAACAACATTTGTCAAAGCCGTGGTGAAGTAATTATCGATATCCACGACGGATGCTCGTGTAATAGCAACTGCATGAGCGAACTTCTTGATTTCCTGCACTGGCTGTTTGGGTGCATCGCCTATTTTCTCGTCAAGTAATAACACCCGTTTGTAGGTTGGGACATTCGTAAACTTGGACAGCACTGAAGTGTCATCGGATTGGATCAAGACATGTTGAGTGGATTGCTTGTCGAAGGTGGCATTGCTCAATGCAGTACTAACAACACCTATAATGTCAAGCCCCTGCTTTGATGCTAGGTAAGCAGCATTCTGAGAAAGAAGGCGGGTGTCAGTGTATTGGTTATATATAGGAGAGCTTTAGAGCTGAAACAAGAACAAGAATAGTTTATATATTGATTTGGATAGATTCGACATGATGAACAACGATGCTTATGAAAAGGAGTCTATTATGAGCAGAGTTGAAACGTACCTGTATGTTGATCAAAACTCCAGAAACTGCTTTTGTTTTAGCTAACTCCAGAAACTCAGAAAGGGTGGTAAATTTACCGGCATTCTTGTATGCTGGGTTTCTCTGAAAGTCCTGGGAAACACTGGCGATTTGAGCTGCAATATGAGAGTTTTGGGTGTAAGTACGATGAGAAGCTAATGTGTGATGTGTATGGAAAAGTTCTGAAGAAGTTTACGCTTCAAGGTTTCAATTTCGCTCCATGTGAAGTCGAATGAAAAGACTCCAGCCTTGGGTTGGATCTCTGGGACAGTACGAGACCTGGAAATGAAAGTAGTTACTGCAGTTGTATCTCCCATGAGGTCTGCTTTATCCGAGCAAAATGCAACTCCATCTTTTGACATTTGAACTGAGCAGTCTATTATATCTGCCCCATCATCTACTGCTTGCTGATAAGCAAGATCAGTGCAGGCAGGATAAATGCCACTTGCTCCATTTTTACTGATGATCAAAGGTTTTCCTGAAAATGCAGAGAGTTGTTCACAATTAAAGCTTGTTCTTGATATTGTTAGAAAGATAGAGGATATTTTAAGGTGGTCATGTTCTCTGTGAAAGATTAAAGGCACAACCTTTGGTGGGCTTGATAACATTCTTGTTATTTGCAAAGCATCCTGCACCATGAAAGAGCATTGGAAGGGTCAGACCATTACTCGAGAATCATTGGAATTAACAATTTATACACTGGCTTTTAAGGTTTGGATCCTCATTTCTGGATTTTCTTTTTCAAATGTGATCGCACAACACGTCTAAGGAAATTTTAAAGGAATGGAGAGTAGGCATGACAGTCAGATTGTCTCACCAATGGCTTCTGATGCAGTAGGAGAGAAATCTGTAAGCACTCCATCAACAGAAAAATCGGAATTATCGACAAACTGAAGGTATTCATTTGTAGGATCGTAGCTGTAATTATAGCTTGTAACAACATCATTGGCGAAACCAGAAGCAAATACTTCTAGTCCTTGTTTATGAGCATCCGACACAAGGCTAGTAGAAGCTCCCAAATACTTGTTTGCCTGTACTGGCCATATATATTCTTTGGGGACAAGGATCCCAGATGCAAAGGACCTGATCGAGGCAAGATCCTGCAGCAGTGAACTATACTTCTTCTTTGTTGAGGGTTCAATCTCATCTGCACTGAGGACCTGGAAGATGAGCTTGGTCCTGGCTGCGTTCACTTTCCCATTCATGCTCTTCAAGAAACCGATCTCAGGAGATGAAAGGTAATGGACGCCCATCAATCTCATTGCCTTTTGAACATATGATGCTGCGCTGAGCTTGTGTTGTGTATAGAATGAATCATACTGCATGCAAAACCTCAAAAGTCAATTTAAAGAAAAGCAAGAGAATCCCTTGTGAAATGGACAGAAGCTCTTTTCTTGGCAAACGAGTCTCCCTAGTGGGTTAGTAATGATTAGTTCAGAGAGAGACAGAGAGAGAGAGGACCTGAACATTCAACCAAAATTGGGCCGGTTTAATTCCTGTTACATCTTCAACAGTAGATACAGGTGCTTGTAAATCAAACAAACTTGGTCGAGACAGTATACCCTGGGTCACTGTTAAAACGATCATTAAAAGGCAAAAAACATACAAAAAGAGTTACTTGTGAAGATATAGATCGAGCTTTTAATGCTTCAAGTTCTAAACATCTGCATCCATGGCTATCACTGCATAAAATCTGCATGCAATGTCATACCAAGAAATAGGAGCAATGCAAAGTGTTTGAGACTTACATGATACATTGTTGAATAGCTGATCGATTGTATAATCCACAGAAAACCACCCATCCACTTTCTTTCCATTTACATCGTAAGTCTTCTGGCCTTTTGGGTATACAAGTGCTATATTGGTTGAGTTATCAAGCCTAATATCCGAGAGACATATACCGATACCATCTTTTGTCAGTTGCAGGTTGCAGAACGCAACCATGTCTGGCAAACTTAAAGCCTGTGCCATTTGATTCGCAAAGGAGCTGGACTCCGGAAACAGTCCCGAGAACCCGCCTCGTGCTATTACAAGGGGCCGTTCACCTGCAACCAAGTCAGAGAGGATGGTTAATTGGCTATCAGTAGATAATATCCAGCCTTTTCTTTTTCTTTTTTCCTTTGAATTCAACATAGCTCCAAGTTCCAATAAATAAATTGAATTGAATTAAGAAATAATCGAAGTATTACCATTTAAAGTGAGCCATTTCTGTGATGGAGTCTCTGGAGACTTTTGCCCTGAAGTTGAATGAATCAACAAGGAAATGAAAAGCAAGCACCTGATCATCATCTTCTTCTGAACCTGGGTGAAAATTTAACAGTGAAGAACATAAAAGAGAAGGAAAATGGGGGGAAAACCCAGAAAAGAAGACAAGGAACATTAAAATAACACACAATTTACAATCTCTTGTTTTACATATATTTTTTTAAGGAGATTTGTTGCCTGCCTTTTTCATTTCGCAAGTTGGAAGAGAATTTTGGCAGTTAGAACTTGGACGACATGAATTTCATTACCACCTCGGTAACATTCAACGTCCTTACATATTAATGCAATCAGTTTCATTGTCTTTTATAAGTTACTATAAAAGCTTTCAGAAGCGATTAAATGTAACCTATGTATTTGATAATTCCCACTTTAGTGCTTCCTCTGTTGCATCGGCAGTTTCTAATCTCAAGATTTCAAGAACCCGATTGGTATCAGAAAGTTTTACATTCCCCTCCAATGGGATGAAGCCGAAAGATTGGAAATCATTCATATATATATATAACCGATTCCACAGCTCTATGCACCGCAAATCATTCCTATGTACATATAGTCTATGCAACTTTTGGGGAATGGAGAAAACAAAGAAAGAAAAGAAGAACTCTGAAATGAAATCCAAAAAACAACGTACGGAAAAAGCGGTAGGAGCTTACTTGCATCTTTTTTGGGTTATGTGGAGGACATAAAAACATTCCCTGTCAAGTTTCCAGGAAAAAACTCTCAAGGGAATGCAATGGAAAAGAGGAGAGATTGGAGCCAGTTAAGTCTCTGGATGGATTTCCTTATTCTCTTTTTTCTTTTTCTGATTACTCCCGGACACATTTACCGCATTAATGACAGGCCAGGATTCACTCTTAAAGGAGGACCAGTTTTGGCTTTCGGAGTCCTCGTTAATTTGCTATTCTTGTTCCTCCGTTTTAGAGACAAAAGTGGTTTTGTCCAGTGTTTCGCGGGAACTGAGACAGCTCAGAGCCTTAAACGGCTAAACCGACTTTTGAGAACCCCAACCATATTGTCTATTGTCGTCAGGTTGGATGGTCTCACCGAGGTTTTCTCAAGGGCCAGTAGGGTTACACGAAATTGTTTTCCTCCAGATTGTCGCAAACCTTGGTCAACCATAATTTCTCATGCTATAATTCTTCTGATTTGAATCCAGACATTGACTCAATCTCTTATTTGTTTGCAAATCAAAATATCTGGAATCTCCTAAAAAAAGTAATAAAAAAATAAAATTTTATATAAGTTGGTAAAAACATAAAGAGATGATTTGAATGAGTTTTTTTAGGGAAATTCATTTTTTAGTCCTTAGTTTTTGTTTACTTTTTCATTTTAGTCTTTCAATTTCAAATTTCAAATCTAAAGTCCTTGAGTTTTCTTTGTTTGACGAAATGGTCATTCCGTCAGTCTGTCGTCCATATGTTTAACGAAGCTCTCTGACATATTAGCAATTTGTATCAGTCGACCGCTCACGTATAAAAATATACCCGGTCGATTGCTTAAAATTTGTTTTTTGTCCGTTACGCATATAGGCGACAAACTGACGGAATTACCATTTCGTAAAAAAAATAGGGATAAATGCAAAATTAGTCCTTGTGCTATACGCAAAAATCGATTTAGTCCCTGTGATATGAAAAGCATCAATTTAGTCCTTGTGATTTCAAAAAGTGATAAAATCAATCTCTGATGGAGGACCAATAACAAACGAAAATAGAATCACAGGGACTAAGTCGATGTTTTTCATATCACAGGGACTAAATCGATTTTTGCGTATAGCACAGGGACTGATTTTGCATTTATCCCAAAAAAATAAAACTCAAGGACTACAAATTTGAAGTTTGAAAGTGAATGACTAAAATGAAAAAGTGTCAAAAACCTAAAGACTAAAAAGTTAATTTCTTTTTTTTATATTGATTCTAATGAAAAGAGATTATTTTATAATTATTTTTTTAATCAAAATTTTGGGATTCAAACACCATCTAATATCAAAATTCACTTTAACCATCTTTTAACATTATTATAAGATTTCATTTAATATCAAACACACTGGAATGGAACAGGCTCACTTTTTTTTTTTCTAAGGCATTTATCTATGTATTTTCACGGAGGTTCATAGTATAAGTCTAGGGATATTCGTATTCTTCCCAGCAGTTTTTTTTTGGGGGCTGCCCACTTAGCCAATAGATGAGCTAATCTGTTCTGTCTACGAGGAATCCACTGCCAAAGGCCAAAGCCAATCTCTTTTAGAAGCTAAAACCAAACGGATATCCGTAGCATCATCAAACATCAGGAATCAGACCCTGTTTCAAAAATTCCGGTTCCTGAGTGTCTGTACAAACCTGTAATGAGTTTCCTTCAATGATCAATGATGAGCTTACCCCATTTGCAGAGACTGAGCTGCATGACAGGGCTAGCAAGGCAGCTTTCATCTCAGAAGTAAAGAGGGTTGGAGTTCTGAACATAGTCAGTCCATACCTTCAGCACAGGCTCACTTACATAGTTACATCCATGAAATGTTGCTTTCTAATTAAAACAACATCCAAGTTTCCAACCAACATAAACCGCAATCAGAAGTGGTAAAAGCCAGAACAATCACCAAGCAGGAAAGCCATAGCAGCAATGCCAAAATAGGGTCTTGCGGCAATTAGAACCTTCAACACAGGGCGCGTCAAGAGTACATTTGAGTTTGTTAGTTATACAACGTTTGAGGGCATACATGGTTCTGGTTCAAGACCAGATCAGTAAGTCCCTGGTTCCTAATGATGGGGCAATTGCCGGAGGGAACTGGGAAACCCTTCAAGACATTCAACTTAGCTTGAAAAAAAGAAAAATTAATCTTGTTAAGTACTTTCACTAATTAAGCTCCTGCCACCGCCTCCATGGAATCTCAGATTCCTCTCGGTTCGTACGAAATGGACCATGACAACAAGCAGAATTCTTCAAGAGATGTTGACAAGGGAATTGTCTGCACAGTCCTTTGAACCCCATTGGATAGTTTCTACCCGAGTCCTCCGCGCCATTGGAATCGTACATCTACGACCCAAGTCCTCCGCGCCAATGTGTCTTGTCGATACCAATTGGCTTCCAAGTTGCGATCATCACCATCATGGCAACTCTCAGAAAGTTTAATACCATCCAATATTAAATCCGCTGAATTTTCAATTTCTTCATCGGGTACATCTAAATGATCATGATCAGCATCCTCATGGAGCACACCTGGATGATCTTTCACATCCTCTTCATGCTTGCGTATTAGATGAACTCCACAACTTTTAAACTCCATTGACCCAGTACCATAACACTCAACTCGCAAAGTATCCCCCAGATCTTCCCCTTTTATCTTAAAAGATTCTAGGGTCAAGTACTGCAGACACACAACATCTGAGTCCACTAGACAAAGGTCATGATCATCTGTAATATCACAATCCAACTCAATATCATTACTGATAATGATAGAAGCGAGAAGGGTAGTATAGCCATATCTTCAATTGATTTCAGGAATGGGTCCAATCACAAGACATAAAGCAATTCCTACAATCTCATCCAAATGCAAAAGTCCATCAATTTTTATTTCACAATAAGTACATTTTGAAGTCATCTCCTTCCGATGGCTGAACCAGACTGGAATTTGATGTCCCGGAAACGTAATAAGACCTTTGTAGTCCTTAAGATGTCCCTGTTAAAACGAATATCAAGACTTTTCAACAATATTACACCCCATAATGAAGACAAACAAATGCATATGAGAAGGGCAGACAGATTAGTCTACGGAGAAGATACCTTGCACAATAAACGATTTGCCATGTGATTCTCTACATCTACAACCATTTTGTGGCATTCGGATAAGTCGATCCATCCCAGTGCTGGTAACTCGCTTGTATTGAATTGAAATTTTTTTGATACTTCTGGAAAACTTTCCAATGACGTGCAACGAGTAGCTATCACAGTTACTACTATATTTGGAGGGAGTTCTAGGATTTCTTGGAGTTCCTTGCAATCCATCAACAAAAGAAACCTCAACTGAACAAATCTTTTGATGCATGTAGGAAGGCTAACAATATCACTCCCCGATAAATTTAATTCTGTCAAAGTGGACGAGCAATTGCACGTCGCAAAGAAATCTGATTCTGCCAAGTGCCAGTTAGTAAGCTCCAACTTTTGCACTAGTGGAAACACTACTGGGGAGCAGCCATTAGAAATGCTTGATTTTGTTGGAGGCTGCAATGAGACTAATTCTCTCCTTTCCCTTGTAGACATGATAGATGCGGCTGATTGTCTGTCATCCCCCAGCTCCATTAATCTAAGTCTCGAACAATCTTTTAGACGAAGCTCCTCTAGATGCTGCAACTGAATAATGGTACTTGGGAGATGCATAAGATTTTTGCAGCCATCTAGATCTAAAACTTGAAGCGCAGTGACATTGCCAATTGATGAAGGCAATTCTACTATACCACTATATCCTAAGTAAATAGTTGTTAAATATTCCATTTTACACTCGATCTCAGGAAAGTTTTGAAGACTTGAGCAACCTTTAAGGTCAAGATGCTCTAGGGATCTCAACTTGAGACTCCTTGGAAAACTCCGAAGGTTAGGGCATCCATGAAGACTCAAAACAGAAAGCTTATCAAGTAATCCAACAGAGTGATGAACCTCAACTAGATTTTCACAATGACAAAGAGTCAGTTCCTTCAAATTTGGAGTCTTTGACAGATCTGGAAATTTTGTTAGGGATTTAGACCTACAGAATTTCATAACCGTCAAGTTCTGCAAAAAAACAAAAGGAAATGCGTTAGCTTGAAAGAAGTTTACAACATAGTTTAAACGTAGATATATTGAAAAAATCATCATACTTGGATCCTTACCCTAGTTCCTTAACATGAGGGTGCTGCCATCCAATTTTAGGACAATGAGCTTCTTGCCATGGAAGTTGGATGGCAAAGATTGTACTGGATAATGAGGCCAATCAGCCACTCATAACTCATTAGAGAGATAATTAGGCCCTCCAGAGAATTGTGCATTGTGGTTTATATATAACCTGAGTCTTTTCATATTCACGAAGGCGTCAGAACTTATGTTGATCACATCATCTCCTTTAGGCAAATCTCATTAGAGAGACAATTAAGTTGATCAAACAATCCCACAAGTGAGCCAGCATAATTATAAGAGGAATTTGAATTCTGATCTTCATTTCATACACATTCAGACACACATAAACAAGTACTCCATCAGTTCACTTTTATATGTTGCTCTTTTTTAAATATTTTCAAAAGGAGTAATTTATTTTGATTATCAGAAACGTCCAACAGTAAGTAATGACATTCAAAACTATTCCACTTTTTTTCTCTGGACACGGAAGTATTTAACATTTAGTTATTACTATTGCCTATTCATTAATTACTTGTTACTATCACCTATTCATTAGAAATTGGAAAATATAGTCTTTGATATGAGGTAAAAAGTAATTCCATGTGATAATTTCACTTATTGTGGCATTTATTTATCGATGAAAATACTCCTTCTGAGACAGATGTGGCGTGTGTGAGTGTATCCCTTCATCCATTTTCATAAACATCAAAATTAGTAGTCTTTTGATGTTACTGTATTTCCTTCTAGTACATAATGCACATCTTCATGAAACCACAACCTACTTCATCTGCCATGTTCACCGGCTGATTCTTGTCGAACAATTTCTCTGCCCATATCTTGTAACAAGTCATGCATCCTCAATCTATTACTCTCATCAACAATAATGAGAGACTTATCCATAAGTACTCTGATACCAACATATGGAAAGAAGCCGCAACTTTCAAGTGTTTTAGTAACATATTCTACGTCTTCTCCTAAGAAACATGCAATGTCAAGGAAAATTTTCTTCTCAGTTTCCTCCAAAGCATCAAAACTTATTCAAAGTTTTTCTTGAATATTTTTTTTGGGGAACTCTTTTGTATTTCTCCAATGCAATTTTCCAATGATGTAGATCTCTACCATATAGATCTGAACCAATCACAGTCAAAGCTAGTGGAAGACCCCCGATACTGCGTAGTGCATGTTCTACGACTTCCATATATAAAACCAGTATTAGGTTTATCACTGCCGAAGGCGTGCCACCTAAAGAGCTGAAGAGCTTCATTTTGATCCAATTCCTTCATCATGTATGTTATATTAACTTTATGCTTAGTTAACAAATGCTTATCTCTTGTTGTTATGATGATTCTATTTCCTAAACTAAACCGATCATTTCCTCCAGATAATGCTTCCAATTGTACCATCTCATCCACGTCATCCAAAACTAGAAGAATCTTTTTACAGCAAAGCCTGTCTTTAATGACCCTGATACCCCGATCAACATTGTCAACCTTCAAACTTGAGTCTCCTTAGGATCTCAAAAAGAAGTGTCTCTTGCAATTTAACTAAACTGAACTCTCGCTTTGAAGTTTCTCTGATATTTCCGAGAAAGTAACTATCTTCAAATTGATGAGCAACCAAATTATAAATCGCTTTGGCAATAGTTGTCTTACCGACTCCACCAACTCAGATGATCCCTAATGTGCGTATGTCATTCATCCCAATATTTAAAAGCACATTGATGCTCTATGTACACGAGACTCTATTCCAACAGGATACTTGGCAACGTGCAAGTATGTACGATTTACTACTCTTGAGACCATTTGGACAATGTCGCGGATAAATATATTTTCGTTCCTATCAATGCAAAAGAGGAAACGATAAATTCAAACTTTTATTGAGTTAATTATTCATGAGAGGACAAGTCATAGAACCAGAATCTAGTTTCAATTTGAAAAAACTATAAATGTCCCAACTGCGATGTTATCACCAAACCACCATATACAAATGTGTACGACTATTACATTTAAAATACTACGTTATTGTTATGTTGGGAATCTAAATTTTATTTTGGAATAAATACACTTTTCATCCCTAAACTTTGGGAGGTTTGACACATTGCACCCCAAATTTTGAATTCTGAGACATTTCATCCTTAAACTTTAAAAGATCTAGCATATTGCACTACGCCGTCAAATCTTCATCAACTCAAATTTTTTGGCTCCATCAACAGGGGGGTCGATGTAAATGGACAGTTTAGGTATAAATGTAAAATTGCATGCCAAAAAATCATGTGCGGGGTGCAATGTGCCATAACTTCCAAATTATAGTGGTGAAATGTCTCAAAATTCAAAGTTTTGGGTGCAATGTCTCAAAATTAAATTTTAGGGTGCAATGTGACAGATCTCCAAAGTTCATTGATGAAAAATGTATTTGTCCCTTTTGTTTTTGTACAGAACCCATGAGGATACGTATTGCCAACCCTTGATTCTTTTCTTCCAACCATCATTCCATGAACTTTTGCCTTTGCATGTGGCCTAGGGGATGAAATTCTCCTCCACCAAGGGTTAACTTTTTTTCGTTCTCTGCAGCTCTGTTGAGCCATGGGAGAGAAAATAAAAAACCAAATAAAGAAAAGATGCGGAAGGAAACTGTGGTTAAAGTGTAGTGGTACAAGATAGAGGTGGAGGACGGAGAGAAAGCCCCGGGGCCGGAAATTAAGGAGTTCTCTCCCCCTAAATTCTCTTTAACGTCTCACCCTACAGACACATAAAGTCTATACGCGTGTATACATATATGTAGGTATATAGAGTATATTAGACATCTAATGAATGTATTTTATACTTAGAATAAAATATTTCTTATACGAAGGACTCAAAGGAGTTAGGGTTACACGTTGCCTCCTAAATGCCAGACAAATTGGCCACTTCTGTTAGGCTTGCCTTCCATCTTTCCACTTTGCTGCCGTCCTTGAACCTGTCTTCAAGTTTAGCCAATGCCTTCCCAAAACTGTCTCTGATGCCGTACTTCCGATGGATCCACGCGATAAAACACTGGAAAGACCATTTGTCGCTTTGTTTTCCTGCAGTCGAGGATCTTCATTAGCTCATGCAAGCACCATGTGGATGATGCATAGTTCTTAGAGAGTACTAAGATTGAAATATGTTGTTAACATGCCCTCAAAACCAGTTATTAGAATAATTATAAGATAATTATTTTTTTTATCTTCACATGTATTTATTATTTATTGGGTATAATGTTGTGACATGAGATGTTACACAGTTATATATTGGTAAGTGAAATTGTAGAAAAGTTATGCCGATGATTAATGAATCAAAAGGCGGGGAGTATGGTTTTTCGGTTCCTTGTTCACTTGACCGTTGTTCTAGACCGAGATACATGTTTATGTACAAATAGGTCTACACTTGTTGTGACTCTATTAAAATATGATGATGGACTCCGTCATTGGGATAATGACCTTAAGCAAACGAGTGGGTGCACTATAAGAGTACATGCACTGAACGAGATCGCATATGGATACCTTATGGAAGTGATCACTGATGTAGAGAAGGTATTCAACACAATTAGTTTATTGTATCCTTAGACCTGTGATGTTTATACAGGTTTGTTTGTTGTGTACTTGTACTTTGACTGAATCATTTGGTGATGATCTTTCTAGGTCAAATATTCCAGACAACGTTGGGTCTTGTATATGATGAATGAGCTTGTGTAAATGCTCAACAAGGAATCCACCAGTCTCTTTGTGAGACAGTATATTCAGTATATCTGTATAGAGTTGGACTTGAAGAAATCACTGGCTAGTGGACGTTTGTGAAAATATTTTTTGAAATTAATATATATTATATATTTATTTGTGAAATTGTTTTAGAAACAATTTGAGAGTCCAACGAGTTACAAATTGTGAATTAAGAATTATATGAGCTAGGGACTTAATCGGTGATATTATTCTGATCCTATTAGCTCATGTGGAATATAGTATGGTGGAAGGATAAATAAACAAATAATTGTTAGCAAAAGGGATTTCATGAAAAATAGTCTCACTATCTCGGGGGGTCAATTGTGATATGTTAATGGACATGATCACAATTTGTAGAAGCTCATAAATTCAGAATACAGAATATAAGGGAGTTAATGAAAAAGAGTTTTTCATGGTGATCCTAAGGCCGAGATTTGAGATCCCTAAAGATCTCACACATAAGCACAAGAGAATTTATGAGGGAGCCATTATAAATAGCTTAGAACTTCATTTGAGAAAGAAGAAGATGATAATACGAGAAAACTTTATCTCTCTAAGTTTTATCTCTCTATGATTCTCTCTCTCAACCTGTGTGCGTGGATCTGAAGGAAGAACGCTTGGGCTGCTCTGATTTCAACGATCCTGTCTTCCGCTGTGCCGATTCCGCGATCCTAACAGTACGGAGATTGAAATCCTTGAGTATTCAATGGCTTTGAGAAGCGCTTGTGAGATTTCCTTTCCACTTCTGATCTTGTCATCTATACAGGTGATTATTCCCCCTTCGATGCAAAGCATTATGTAGATGGGCAGTGAAATTATGGAGAGTATCCTCGCCTCTAAAACTCAGGAATACATCATAGACCCATTGAAGGGCGAAAGAAGAAGAGGAAGAGGCTCCTTGAAACGCCATAAAAAGAAGTGATTTGTGTGTTGTAAGCCTCATGACTACTCACTAGAGATACTAAAGAATCAATTGTCAATATGAATATTAAAAAAAAAATATTTTGGACGTTTTAATTGTCAAATTAAACCCATCAATTTATCAATAGATTTACAATAAAAATTAAATTATAATATAAAGTACATAACATAAATCTATTAATAATTTGTAATACAATGTGTCAAGTTTTATAATTTAAATAATAATATAAACCGATTATCCAAATTGCATTGTTATTTACAATAAAATTGGTACAACCACTATAAAATCTTGGAAAATCATTCCCATCAAAGTCAAGAAATAGATTTGACCTCAACTGGTCTGGGCTTTGGTTTGAAATTGGACAGGGGTCGGAAGTTTTTGTATGGAACTCGTGATTAAGGTGACGTTTGTTTATTAGAGCTTGTGAAAAGTTTAAAGTGTATGCGTAAAAATTGAAAATTTTGAAATATGTTTATTTTATTAGAATTTTTAGACCCCAAAATTTTGGACAAATAAATATGTCTTAAGATTAGTTACAATTTCATAAGACTGGAGTGATAATTTAAATTTTCTGATTTAATATTTATTACTCAATTATAACATGTTATAGCTAATGAATAGCCTTTATGGTCAAAGTTGAGGAGAGAGCTGATCTCTCTTCGTTGCCTCTTCCCCGCATTGTGAAAAAAAAAGAAAAAAAAAAAAATAGATTTGACTCCAGTATCACTTTTAAAATACTATTATAACTGGTCCGCATAGCTGTCTTTGCAAGGTGACGGGTTGCAGGAACAAGCAAAAATTCCTTCCCGCATCAGATCCCAACTTATTCCCGGAAGCGAATCACTCCTCGCTTTCTTCCCACGGCGAAATCAGAGAGACAAAGCTGTAGAGCGAGAAAGAGGTAGATAGAGAGGGAGAGAGCGAAAGAATTCTTGATAGAGAAAGAGAGATGAAGATCACGGCCTTGTTGGTGCTGAAGTGCATCCCGGAAGGGCCGGATCCGGTCATACTGGCGAACGCGACCGACGTGAGCCATTTCGGCTACTTCCAGAGGTCCAGCGTCAAGGAGTTCATAGTTTTCGTCTCTCGCACCGTCGCCAAGCGTACCCCACCCTCCCAGCGCCAATCCGTTCAGCATGAAGGTTCCGATTTCTCGTCGATTAAATATGATTCTTCGATTTTGCCTTTTGCTTTCTTTCTTCTTTTTTTTCCTGTAATTCACTCAGTTGATGACATCAGCAATTTGTGAGCTTGAAGGCTTTATCTGTTTCTGTACAAATTCATCGTGCAATTTGGTTTCATTGTGTTGAAATCGATTAGGTTTTGGTTAGTTTCTAAAAGGAATGAGTTATGGTTGATCGAGTAGGTGCTCTAACGGTGGTATTGCATGTGTTCGCAGGGTTATGACTGTTGCTTAGCTTAAAATTTATTGGTATATACAACTCATCAATACGGTGGTCCGTGGAAATGTTCTCATGCTTTTTGTGTTGGAAGCGCCATAACTTAGTTCAATCAGTTTATCTAGTTTTCTTAACTTTCTATCTCAGTTAGTTTTGTAAAGCCCATTGCTTTGTGTTATTCATTTATAGAGTACAAGGTGCACTCTTACAACAGAAATGGCCTTTGCGCATTGGGCTTTATGGATGATCACTACCCAGTTCGAAGCGCCTTCTCTCTGCTCAACCAGGTTTGTGTGCTTTGTTTATGTCTCTCTTCTCTTGGAGATAAAGTTTGTAGTAGGAAACTTTAATGTTCAATGAGGTACAAATAGAGTGGCTTAAGTATTGTTATTATTTAATTAGGCGCTTCATTACAGAGTTTTTGAAATGACAGTAGGTGAATAGTATATCAGTGATCAACACTCACTTTGAGCAGGTTCAGGTCCAACTCCTACGGAGCAGCTCAAAAGGAAAAAAGAAAACAAAGGCCATGGGCTTCGCTGTTGCAATCAACTGTTACTTTTGTGTTGTTGCTGAGCATGCATTGTGAAATCTCTTTTTACTAGTAGAATTTCTATCTATTTACACAATATTGGAAGACTAGTTAGTCACTCTTTCTGTTGCCTAAGAAAGGTGAAACGTTATCACTATGATGGAAACTTTGTCAATGTAATCATTTTCGGCAAAGTTTTTGAAATTTCATGGATGCCCATACCATTTTAGATATGCTTCAATAAGGTCTTGTAAAGTTGAAAGGCAAGGATTTGGAAATGGTCAGGAACATAGAAAGCAGGTCTTCTGAGATAAGTATTTAGTTGAGTGTAATGACTTGAGGAGACGGAGAAAGGGTGTGTACAAAGTAGGTGTTTGTGCATGCTTGATGTTATAGTTTACAAGGCTCCTGTAAATTCAGATTCTAACTCGCTATATGTTCTGTTTGCATTAACATATGCCAGGTGATAGATGAGTATCAGAAAAATTTTGGGGAATCGTGGAGGAATGCACAGGCTGATAATAACCAACCATGGCCGTATCTGACTGAAGCTTTGCCAAAATACCAGGTATTCTATTTTTCAACTTTTGTCCTGGTTTGGATCGGGTCATAAGGTGGCAAATAGATTGATGGTATCGTATGTACCAACGTATATTGTATTGATCTGGGTTCTCTTTCCTTTTCTGTATTCTTTTTATGCTTCAAATTTAATAAGTTTCTTGTTTTCTTCTTGTTTCACTTGTCAGGACCCTGCAGAAGCTGATAAGTTGTTGAAAATTCAAAGGGAGTTGGATGAAACTAAAATTATCCTAGTAAGTGTTTGATTTATTGCTACAATAGTTTGGTTAAATTTCGACTATGACTGATTGAACCGTGTTGCTTTTAAGTTTATGTGATTGTAGAGAATCGTTTCCAGTCTATACACTTTTTCTTTGATTGATTTTAATTAGCTTGATAATTCCTGGATAAGCTGTACATGCTGTTGTTAGTTGGGTTGTTTATCATTATCTGGAAATAGGTGAGAATGGCTTGAAGAAATGCTCCAATAAACTTTTTTAGTCAATAATTTGAATTTAGTGTGTGGGACAGCATATTCATTTACATAATTTCTGTTTTATAATGTCCTTCGGGATTTTTCGTTCTTTTAAGGTGTGATAAGGTTTTAGTTGAGGAAGATCAATTTTACAAGTTTCGCATTATAGTGTTTCAAAAGCATAAATCTTGCTGTATGTAGTAGAATGGTCTTTCCAATCTTTGATTTCAGAAAAGCAGGCCCATTAGCTTGCCCATTTTATCGATTTCTGTGGTATGCATCGCATTGGCTGCATTATATGGTGTAGCGGTAAAGTGTCTGGCTGCCTAGTGCAAGTGCATTGGCCTTGAGAGTGACCACTTTTAATAACTGCTGAAGGGTGTACCATACAAGCATCCTCCCACAATTTTACTCTGGTGGAACTTGTCCCAGAAAATGACCCTTAACAAGATCTTTGTTTGTCACCATGGTGGGAGACCACAAAGATATTTATTTATTCCGATTTGAGAGAAAACATGTTTTTTATTCCCCTCCCCCATTTTCTGATTCTAATGGATGGCGCAGAAATTTATCTTTTAACTTGGTTTTGGATTTTTAAGTAACATGTGCACTTGTTCCTTGTTTTATCAGGACAAATTTTTTTATATACCAGAGTTGTTTCTACCTTTGTCATGCCTCGCTCTGTCTCACATACAAGGTTCTTTTCTTTTTTCATACAGCATAAGACTATTGACAGTGTACTTGAACGAGGTGAGAAACTGGATAGTTTAGTTGAGAAGAGTTCAGACCTCAGTGCAGCATCACAGGTGTGTAGAGAAAATTTGTTATAGCGATAAGCATTTGCTCCTGTACATGCCTGAAACATTTACTACATGAGCCTGTTTGTTTAATTCAATTATGTGTTTTGCTTTTACCTCTAGTCATCCTCAAGCATGCATGCTTTGTAAGATTACCATTTAGCGTATCATGTAAGCCTGATAATCTTAAATGATAGTTCACATGATATAGTCATATGATTGTGGTTATAATATTTAGCTTGTTAATGTAGCATGGATGTTTCCATGTTAGGACTCTGCTTTCTCCACCTAAAGGTGGGGAGGTAGCAAACCCCAGTACACTTGTGCTGACACATTAATTTGGTTCTGTATGATTCTGGTTAATCTAATTGGAAAAATCAAGTTTACCAAAGAGTTTTGAAACTTCTATCTGGACAATGCCCAAAATATAGGTGGTTGTAAAGGTCAAATATACATTTGTGAGGTGTGAAAAGTAGGAAGGAAAAAAACAACAAAAGTAAGGTCAATAGGTCTGCGTCTTTCTAGAGAGAAGCCTTGCGCCTTCTCTCTAGAAACCTTCCCTCATCTCCCGCCTGCCCCCTCTCTTGCTACTGTCCTCGGAGGTGGGAGGAGGTCTTTCTCCTCCCGCCTCCCTCTCCTTTGTCGGCCCGGCCTTTTTTGGCCAAGTGCTGTCCATATTTTCTCTTTTTCGTCCTTTTTTTGGTTTTTTCCTCCGGCTGCTTTGGGCTTCAGATGTAGGCCTTTTGAGTGGTCTCCGGTGACCACGCGATCCCGGTCTTGCGTCTCCTCTCTCAGGCGCTCCGTTCTGCCGCTCCCCTCTGCAGATCTGCCGGCAGCTGTCGTCTCATGCGCCAGCTCCCCTCTTCCTCTCTTTGGGCCTTTTATGGTGGCTTTTGGAGGACACGCCTCTCGCAGTTGCTTCCGCATCTCTTGGTGCTCCGGGTTGTTGTCGTCTGGTGTCTCCTTGCGTGCCCTTAGGCCTTTTATGGTGGCTTTTGGAGGACAAGCCTCTCGCAGTTGCTTCCGCATCTCTTGGTGCTCCGGGTTGTTGTTGTCTTGTGTCTCCTTGCCTGCGCTTGGCTCCCACGCGCCGCCACTTCTGCCGCTCCTCCGGCCAGCTCCGTCGCCTCCGTTCAGTTTTTTCTTCTGTTTTTGTTGTTTTCTTTCATTTTATGTTCTGTTATTTCTGTGCTGGCCCTTATGTGCCTTGTACCGCCGTTAGGCTATGCTCGTTGGGTTGCCGCCTCTGTTGAGGGTCTGGCTCGCCCGTTATAGAGCAACCTCCACTGTATTTTGTTATCCCGCAGTGAAATACAAATCTCTACTGTTTACTTAAAAAAAAAGTGTGAAAAGTGGTTATTTCTATATCGTCCTTTATTCCCTTTCTTTCAAGGAGGATACTTGTCTTTAAAATGGTCCATGCTGCTTGTATATCACAAGTGGCAATAGTTTAATAAGATGGCATGGAGAAATCCCACTGTAGTATATATCTATCCCGAAGGAACAGTAATAAACTTCTTTATGAAAAAGCAGTGATTGGATGGCATCTAATCCCATCAACCATGTTTTAATCCATCTAATATGGACGTTTCATCAAGTGTCATCAAAATAATTATTTCTATTATTATTCTTGTTATCTGGAAGCTCGAAACTAAGTTGTTGAGTGCTTCTCGTTTCTGTGTGTCTATTCCTTTCCAGGGCTTAGTTTATTGGATTTGCTTAAAGGTATCTAGATGTCGTAATTTACTAGCAATGCAATATTGTTGCAGCTGCATCAAGGTCCTTTGTGTTCACGTCCAATGTGTAATGGATTGACTCATAATATTCTGCTAGTTTTTATATGTAACGAATTTGCCTGTTTGAGAGCAGCACATTGTCACAGCAATATCAAAAAAATGGAAATTTAAAGCTTGATTAAGTAGGGATAATGAGATTGACTTAATGATCGTACTCCCATGAATTGGTTCTTTTTGTAGACACCCACTTAACCATGTCTTTCTGAAATGAACCATGGGATTGTTGCTAATTTAAGAACCTGTTTCCTGGTGATGGGTGAAACAGATGTTCTACAAGCAGGCGAAGAAGACAAATCAGTGCTGCACCCTACTGTGAGTTGCTGAGGCGAACAGCTATCCTGCAAAGGCCATTCACATTTTCTAATGTCCAAGCTGATGGATGACAACATCGTAACCTGTAATATTTCTATACCATTTATCAATTGTATGTGTCAAAGTTCTGTGGCTTTTCCCATTTCTTCTATTCCGAGAAAAGAAAGGAAACCGTGTGTCCGCAGGGGATCATTCTATTACACTATTTATATGCTTGACAAGCTTAATTCAGATGCTGTATTGTGTTCTGTCAGTTGTGGTCTCGTAGTTTAAATATATGTCTGCTTGTTCTTTTGAAGCCACTCCACTCCATTCCAGGCTTCAAGCCTCTTGTTTTTTTTTGTTTTTCTAAGCGGTTCTTTCAAGCTTTACTCAAATTACCTTGATAGACATGGCAAATTGAGAAAAATAAGGTCTCAAAATTATCAATTTAATTCCTGGTTTTCTGTAAAGGGGTCCAGTTCTGGTGCTAATGAAAAAAGCATGCCTTTCCATCACGTGCTAGTAATAAGAACTAGAGCTTTCTATAGATAAGATAAGGCAGTCTCTTGGGTTAAACACGAAATATCAGCTTCCAAACTATGCAGGGTCTTAAAAAAGCAATGAAATGTATTAAATTGCTCCTATTCCGAAGACCACAAAATAAAAGCCCACAAATGTTTTGTCTGATGTCCAGGATTAAAAGAATTAAAAGCACAATTCTGTCGAAACACCTGATTAATTTTCCTTCACCCTCGGACTTCCAAAGAAGAATAATTCTAGTTTTGGCTCCTAACATGACTGAAATGGGAAACTGCATACTAGTTTAGGTAAGGCCCGACAAAACACCCATCCAAACAGTACTTAAAGATAAGGTCAAGAAAGGACCCAAATCCTCTTTCTTTGTACCCTTCTGAAAGCCAAATCCACCGACTGAAAAAAATTATTATCAAAACTCCAACGCTAGAGAAAAAAAACTGAAACTTCATATTCTGGGCATTAAAACTCTTAATACACTTTCTTGCTGTACAAAAACTGCAAAATAAGCAAACCAACACAACCATCATCTGATCTGGATACTGCTCTCATCAGCGTTTTCGATCATTTATTTCACATATAAATTACACGGTGAAACCCCAATACAATACTTGTATTCCCCTATTTTCCCAGAATGGATTTAATCCACCATATGCCTTTGGTGTCCTTGGGACCTTCGTCTCCCTCAGGTGGAGTGTCACTCTGTGGCGTCTTGTTGAGCTTGCTCACATCATAGCCCTCAGCTTTCGCCTTCTCAACTAGCTGGTTGTAGATCTCATCATCTAGATGGGTTTGCCTGCATAGTATCTGAGGAAACACAACCAGAAAAGAAACAAGGAAAATCAATATCCTCTACTTTATGCAGACCCAGACCACAAATGTTTACAGACAAATTGAAAACTGACTGACAATCATGTCTGATTCAGGGTGTGTTTGTGTTGTAAAATTTTAGTGTTGTTAAAATTTTAAGTTTTGGATTTAGTGAAAAAGTGAAGAGAGATAATTTTTTATATTTTTTGTAATGAATAGTAGTGATTTGATGGAGGAGAGAGAGATTATATTGTAATTTTTTATTGTGTTAAAATTTTAGAGTGTGTAAAATTTTAGGACGCAAACGCAGCCTCAAAAATACATATGCTCAAAATTGGTTCTTTGTCGCAGAGAAAATGTAAAAATCCTTGTTCTATTATCGCGGAACTATGCCTACTATTCTCAGATGTCAATTCCTCCTCCTATAAACAATACTCCTCAATCAGAAAATATCAAATCACTACCTGACTTAAATCACATGTTCATGGAGGAAATAGGGTCAAATAAAAGTTGCAGACATATGAAGAGGATGACAAGGATCATAGGCATACCCAAAGATACTTCCTGCTGGGTTGGCCAATCAAGGCATACTGATAATCGTCATCAATGAACAAAACCCAATAGTCACCAACCACAGGGATGATGGGGAGGAATGGAGGCACATAGAACTTCACTTTGAGCTTAGCCTCATCACTGTTAGGGTCCGCCTTGGTTGCGGTGCCCTCTATGTTCCCTCTTTTCCCATCGGTCCAGGTCTCATTGAGCACATGGACAGTCCCATCATCTCTCAAAGTGTAGGTAGCCCTTGTGTCTACGCCGCTCTTGGGCTGGAAATTTGATGGGAATGAGGCTATCTCGTACCATCGCCCCATGTACCTCTGTAGGTCCAGACCCTTCACCACTTCCATCTCTTTCTTTGCCATATGCCTCTTGGGATTTGGGGTTTTTTTCGCTATTGCAGGCTTCTGGGTTCTCGATAAGGTATATAGACTGTATAGAGGGGGGTGCAGGATGCGGTTGGAGCTGTGATATCATACGATGTGAGACGTGGATGACTACGAGCCTCACCTCTGTTGCGTGTGAATAGTGGGACTTTTGAGAGACATATATGGCAGTTTCTAGGATGTTTTGCGGGGTTTTTTTTTCTCGTTTTACTGTTTGTTTTTTATAGGGCATGTTTGAGACCCCAACTATTTGGGGTCTCAACAAATTGGACAAACCAAATAAATTCTAAAATTTTTAACTTTTACACTTACACACTTCACTTTTCACAAACCCCAATAAAGTAAAGATTCCCAAAATTTCGAGAATATTCTCCAAAATTTTGTCAAAACAGTTATCTTTTTCCCGGAAAAGGAGTTTGGAAAGTGGGAAACATGTGATTGTAATTTGAGGAAGGGGCAAGCCTGGAAAAAAAAATTAAGAGATGGCAAACTTGGTGCGGAAGTATGGCCCAAATGCCCAATTGTGACAACAACTGAAGATAAGAAGCAAGTAATGTTAACTTGGTGAGGAAGACAAAAGCATATGGCCAAATTGGTTAAAATCAGAAAGTTCCTGGAACCTTCCACTGTAAAAGGATAAAGCTAAAATACTTAATGCAAGAGAATATTATGATTTAAAGAAATAAATTCAATGTTTTAATTTAATTTTAATTTGACTTATTAAATCAATCTTAGAAGATTGGATTTATTCTCTTTAATTATAATAGTCTATTTGCATGACTTTGTACAATTTATCTTTGCACATAATTTATTTTCTCCTCGGGATAATATGGAGACTCCACAATTAATAGTCTAATTTGTTTTTCAAATTAAATAGTCTAATTCTTAAAAAAAAGATATAACATGTATTGAATATTATAAATCTATATGGTCTGATAATTATGATTTATATTAAAGTGGTAGAGTTAGTGTAATTTGTGCAAATTATTTTTTAATTGGCTGGTGACTTGAAATGGTTTAAATTATGTGTACGTGTTATATCGTGCAGTGCTGATAATATCTCCAGTTTGGGTTTCTAAAAAGAAGCATTATTTGACTCAAAAGTTGAAGTCCATTTCCCATGTCAACGTCAGCCCATGCTTGGCCCATAACTGCCGGCCCACGAGATTTATTTAATTTCAAGGTGCGGTCAACCCATATGGACCCCGAAAGAACGGGCATGGATAATTCCACGCAAGTAGCCCTAGTCCAAGCCTTGTTTGATGGGCCCTATTGTCCACTGCAGTCCGAGCCCTCGGCCTCATTCTGTTGCACTTCTGGAGCCTTTTCTTACCCGCTTCTTCAGCTATTTGTCATTGATATCTAGACGTTTTGGCCCATGATGCCAAGGCCTTCTGGGACTATGCACGAAACAGTCGGTGAGGAAGACACCGGTGCCGTTTTACAGCTGAACGATCTTCTTTTTCTATTGTTTAGGGATATGTTCGTTTTCTCAATTTTTTCAAGATTCAATTATATTTATAAAATTACCATTGAATATATTCAAAATTTAAACACAAAATCAATACATTTTACACATTTTCTAACAGCAAATAGTTTTATTTTCTATATAAACATTGCGCATATGATTTTGCGTAATCTGTATTTCGTAATTTATGATGACATATAAAACAACGCAAACAAATCCCCCCACCCCCACCCACAAAACAACGATCAAAAAAGAAGTAAGAAACAATAAGCCAAAAGATTATTAAAATGAACATGGAGGTGTGTGAGAGGCAGAGCAACTTTGACTTCTGAACGACTGCCCACTGGGAGCATGGGGATGTTAACTCGCCCCAGATTTTGCAATAAAAGCTGCTTTGACTGAACAAAAGGCATATGAGTTGGATTGGTATGGTAACATTTGGATTACAGCTCATTAATGTGGAGACGGACCTCTTCAAAATACAAAACCGCAATAAAGTTAAAAACTTGAAAAATAGTACACTTCAATAACTAACCAGTTGTGATTTTAGGATCTCCACTTTCTCACACACGGACACGGAGGTAGAGAGAGAGATGACACGGCGATCTGGGGCATGCTTGAGATGTTGTTTGGTGGTGTTTGCAGTAGTTTCAGCTTTGGGAGTGTGCGGGCCGGCTCTGTATTGGAGGTTCAAAAAGGATATAAAGCTACGGGGTACAACAGCCTCTTGCCCTCCTTGCATCTGTGATTGCCCTCCTCCTCTGTCTCTTCTCAAGATTGCTCCTGGTATAAACTCCCTCTCTTTCTCTCGGGTTGTCTTTTTAATTTGGTTTGGTGTTTCTTTCTGGGGATGCAGTGAAAATTTGTTCTTGATTGATTGTAGAATCATTGGAATGAAATTAAGCGGAACGCAAATCACGGATTTACTTTTGGGTCGGTTGTCGTTACCGATTTTGGATTGCGTGATCCTTCTCTGTGTTCTTGTAATTGGATTGGTTTGGGAAGGCTAAACCCAATTTAGATTTGGATTCGTTTTCCTCCATTGTGTGCTGGATTATGTGATTATGTGAGATTAAGGGGTGCCTAATTGGTCGATTTGAGACGATCGATAATTTTCGATTCTGAGCTTCTTCTTACCTTTTTAAAATAGTTTTCCTTCTAGATCTCTGTTCAGGTTCAGAGGCCTATTTCTGTTTTAGTTATCGCAATTTAATCAAAATTAAACTAAGAGGTACTAGCTATTTGCCTTGGGATTCTCAGTTGTTGTAACTTTGAATTAGATTCCTATTTGTATTTTAGCTAATTGAAATAAAAGGAAACAGATTGCATTTTCTGGATTCTGTGTATACTGGGGCAGGGCGATCTTCTGTTGATCGTCTGTATTTCTTATTTGGTCTTATCTAGGTTCCCTTGTAACCGTAGGAGTATCATTAAGATCCGACCTTGTGTGATCTTTCATGCTCTATCACATGCCTAACAGACTTTTTTATGGTTATTTATGCTTAAATACAATATTTATTCCATGTTTTAGTATTAGTTAGGATCCATGAAATCCCTTCTAAATTAGAGTACACATGATTGTGCACTCAGTTTTTTAGCAGACAGATCTATTATCCTCAGTTAAGAAGCCGTAGACCTTCTGCTGCTGGTGACTTAAATACCCCTTGCTTGAGTTTTAACCTCATGGGTGATTGAAAAAGATCTGAACTTCAAGTGGCTATGAATCCTACGATAAATCATAAATGGCTATTCAATTCCTCCCCCCCCCCACCCCCCCAAAAAAAAGAAGAGAAAAATGAAGTAAAGTTGTGAGCAACATGGAACTGTTTTTTTTGTTTTTTTAATAATTTGATCCAATTAGAAATTTTCCATTTTGCATTTTTTCCTCTGATGTCGTACCTTCATTACTTGTGCTCTTTAGTGTGGTGGATAGTTTTTTTTCTTGACAAGGGTATCAAAGTTGCATTGACTAATCCCTTGGGCATGTGTAGTCCCTCTGTCTCAGACCGGGCCATGCCGGACCCAAGGGGTGGCCCATAGTTATTGCGCAAGTGGGTTTTCGAAGTCTTGACCTGCACTATGTGAGATGTTTATCAACGCTTGGTGGTTAGTTGGTTTCAATAGTTAGGTACTCAACTTTTACTGACTTGCATAAGAGTCTATATTTACAATTAAAAGTATCCAGTTTGACTTTGGTGAATCAGCTGCAGTTGTGACAGTGACCTAAAATCCAATTTGGGATATGCAAAAACCCTTGCTCTTTGTGTTATATGGATGCCATGTCCATCCTGTGAAATTTTATTCAAAAGTTGTGAGCGAGGAAAACACATGCTTTGCAAGCTCAGGTCTTATATGCTATTCCCAATATGTGATCTTATCCCTTTTGTCTCGTTTTGCATTTGCTTGTTACTTGTATTTAGTTGTCTTTAAGCTTGGTAAGATGCTTCTGCACTGTTTTGAATCTTTAATGTTAGAACTGATGAAAGAATCTCTTAGCTGCTTTTTTGGTTGTTGATATCCTATCATATATGAAAATCTACCTATCATTTGCCATATCTAGTGGTTTTCTTCTCAAGTTTCTTTGGTGGAATAAGGGCCATCTATTTGTTGGTGCATTTTCTGCTCATCTTGTTTATCCTGATGGTGTTCTTCATGCTTCTATGAGCCTTCTTTTCTACATGTTCTCAATCATTGAGTTTTGTTTTGTATTCTTTTGCAGGGCTGGTCAATCTCTCCATCACAGGTTAGAGTTCATCCTGAAGAAATTCCAAATATTCATCATATTGATCTGTCTTGTGTTTCTTTGGTGAAGAGTCCTTGATTTGTCTACGTTCTGTTACAAGATTTTATACAGAAGAATTCAACCCCATTTTTTATCTTTCACTCTCTCCTTTCTTTCCCTCTAAGGGGGAGTATGGCTTGTCCATTTTATGTTGTTTTCTTAATTTCTTGTGCTTCTCTTTTGGACCATGCATACCAATCATTTCTAGAGTCCTCCTGCCGGTTAGATTTCATTTCTAGGTTAAAACTGTGGATATATACCATGCGAATCATGTGTTTGTTCTTTGTTTGGCTAACCCTACGTTTTTCTTTGTAAACTACGTTGTGACAATTCTATGACATAAGCCTTTGCAGATTTAGTAGACTTCATACATTTCTTGTTAAGAACTTCAATGTTGCCGGAAAGCTGATTATGCTAACAATGAAACTCCGACCTGACTATATTTGTAGCTTTTTTGCTAAATGGCCTTGTCTCTGGGCTTTTACTTGATTAGCCTTTTGTATTAATTGCTTGTTCTTCTTGCTTTTCCGCTTCAGTAGAAAATTCAACGTATTGTAATAACCCCAAATCATGCCGTCTTCAGAATAAATAGATTTAGGGGAGTCGTGCAGCCTAAGTGTCTTTGCCTTTGCATTACATTTAGTTAAGATTTCTCATTAAATTTTTAGCTACCAACTGCTACCTGCTTGTAAATTTCAAAGCCTGAAGTCTGCCTTTGCACTGCTTCCTGGCTGGTTATCTTACTACTGATTTCTGAATGTTTGTGGTGTTGACTATGCTAAACAGATTGTGGAAGTAATGACCCGGATCTCAAGCAGGAGATGGAGAAGCAATTTGTTGACCTTCTGACGGAGGAGTTGAAACTGCAACAGTCTGTTGCTCAGGAGCATGGCCGCCATATGAACATTACCTTTGCTGAAGCTAAAAGGGTGGCTTCCCAGTACCAGAGGGAGGCAGAAAAATGCAATGCTGCCACTGAAACATGTGAGGAGGCCAGAGAGCGGGCTGAGGCATTGCTGATCAAGGAGAGGAAGGTGACTTTGTCGTGGGAACAACGTGCCCGTGAAATGGGTTGGGAAGGGGAGTAATTATTTGTAGAGTTTGATTTTTTTTTTTGTTTCCCTGACCAAGCAGTGGATTGGCCCACCCCTGCTTTCTGTACAAGCATGCAAGCTAAGTGCTTGAGTTGTCACGTTGCTGAAGGAAACTCTCTCTCTCTCTTTGGAGTTGTCACTTTCTCTCAGATAACATGTATGCATTAATCTCCAAATTATAGATTAGGTAATGAATATCTCAGCTCTACTATTTATGCAGAGTTGATGTGTTAAATGCAACACTTGTTACAAGCATTTGCTTTGTCGCTAAAATGCAGTTTCTGATGTTGGTTGTCATTTTGTGCATGTAATTTCTTTAACCACTTGAAACCCGAACAGCTTTCCAATTTGAGAACATGAAGCTTAGACGTTTGGTTCAGAGGGAAGCTTGAATCTCATCACTACTTAGGATTGTGTACAAATTTACTTCTTGCAGTTGCAAAGGTTATATATATAGCTGCAACATTTGGATTTGAATTGGCAACTTCAGCGGGTAGGTTGGCATCTCTTAGAGGATACATGAATTGGCAACCGCAGCGGGTAGGTTGTATCGTACCCAACAGAGTCCCTTAAACAACTCTGTGCATGGGTCATGATTAGGGCTGCACAACCCCGGTGGAGGTGCCGGTTTTAGTTGTATCGTACCCAACAGAGTCCCTTAAACAACTATGCGCATGGGTCATGATTAGGACTGCACAACCCCGGTGTAGGTGTAGGTTTTGGCCAAAACCGGCACCTACACCGGGTAGGCCGGTTTTGAAAAAATTGTCACCTACACCTACACCGTTAAGGGCAAAAACCGGCCCTTAACGGTGGCGGTTAGCGGTAGCGGTTTTCGGTTATCCTACATTAATATTGAGCCATTTTTTTAGCATTTTACGCACTTGGCCCAATGTATTTTTTATTTTTATTTTGGTTCATTAATCACATATCAATAAAATCTAAACTAATGAACTCCAAATTCCAAAATCAATAAAATTAAAGATCATCTTAAAAGATAAGATGAGAATTTAAAGTCCAAAGTAATAGAGACGTCACTGTAAGTAGAAACTATTATCTTTTGAAAAATCCGTTTAGACCCTAACAACACTTAGAGGGGAGAATATGTGTTTTTCCTCTAATTAACAAATCAATAACAATTTTAAAACATGTTAAAAACCTAGTAGGGTTTCCCTTGGTTTCACAAGGAAAATCCAAAAATTAAGCAATTTTTTAAGGCGCTCGAGCGCGGGTAAAACGCTCGTCGAGCGCTTATATTTCTGTCTGAAATTTGCACTGAGCTCTCGAGCGCTTGTCTAACTCTAGTCAAACGTTATGACTCTGTCTGAATTTTTTCAAAGGGCGCTCGAGCGTGTGTCAAACGCTGGTCAAACGTGATGACTCTATCTGAATTTTTGAACTAAAATGTGTTAGAAATTTGAACTAAAATGTAATTGAGTGACTGATTTTGCAAGCATGGTATAAATTTAATAGTGATTTGTCAATTTTAGAAATTTAGACAATTTGTTAACATTTCATAAAAACTCTTAAACTAATACATTGATTTAAAATTTTTGTGGTAGAATCTCGATCTTTTGACTTATATTATGCGATGTACTTACCAAAGTTTGACATTAAAATTTTTAATTATGATTCCAATGCCTTCATATATACCCTTCTAAATACAATAAATTTGTAATTTTTTCTACCAAAATTCTAAATAACTAGTTCATTCACCTAGCAAGCTTCTTGGTAACTTGAATGTAAGCATTTGATTGGACAAAACCAACAACAAATCTCAAATGTTCAGGTGAAACTAAACTATTGAGTAAACATTGTCATGCTTCTAGAATACTACGTCTTGAGGTGAAACTAAAGTTTGAACTATTGAGTAGAAACTAAACTAAAAAAACTAAAAAATAAAAAAATCCCGGTTTAACCTACATCGGGAAACCGGGTGCCGGTTAAACCGAGAACCGCCGATTTTTTCAAAAAACCAAAAATCGGAAACTCGGTGCCGGTTCCGGTGCCACCAGAATTTCCCGATGGCATTATGCAGCCCTAGTCATGATTGACAAGGATAAAAATGGTCAGATTTATTTTTCGATTTCTCTGACAGAGGGTTTTGCTTTGACGCAATAGTAAAATGCCATTAGTTGCACAATGTCCTGTGGTAATCTGGCTAAAATTTTGTAATGCCAACGTTTTGCCATGCAACTTTATCATTAATTACGAATGTATTTTTTTCCTCAGTCCTATTCCTTTTAGTAGATGGGTGTCACACCGAATCATCATCTTAAACAGTCATCTTATCATTGACCCAAATGAAAAGTCCCTAGACGTCCCGTTCCATGATCCTATGAGAAGCATTGCAATATTATAATCGTCAATTTTTTTTGGTCTGAGAAATATTATGATCAGAATTGCATGGAACTTGGAAGTGTATATCAAAGGGACTTATCTTCAGTTCATCAATGCGAACTGAAGATATCCAGCGAAATGCAAACAGTGTCATTGGCTATGTCTTCAGTTCCGCATCCCAAATGTACGTGTAGTTTCTCTCTCCCTGAACCCCAAACCCCATATATTAGTAGTCACCTGACAAACAGGACCCACGGTCTATTTTCCTTCTATCCAAACAGGCATTGAAATGTCTAGTCGCATACCAAGTTAATTAAATCAGATCCGTGGGGTCGCTTCCGTCCTCTCAAGCCAATTGACTTTCCATGGGAAAACCAGTCAGAGTGCAGATGAGAAAGAGCTTCCAGCGGACCAGCACCTTGCCGAAAAAGAGACCAAAAACGCGGTTTCAACCGTCAAAGTTCATGCACTCAAACGACACAACATACACAACACAGATGTGGCCTTCAATTATATACTCCCATGAAGACAGACGCACGCATCCATAAAATAAAATATATGCTTTAAAATATTAGAAGAGAGGGAATACTTTACTTTGGAATCTATCTTAATAGACTGTTCTACAGATCTATCATACACTACCCAGATCGGAACTTTGTAAAAAAAACAGCTTTTTGGTCTTAGGATCTCATATCTGAGGGCTTAGTGTTGCTTCTTTCCTGGAAATCTGAGGACTTCTAGCAACAACATATTGAGTTTCTAAATTCGGAAATAACAGAAAAGATTATTCTTGGCTTAGATGGAAAGTTCGCGGAATAATAGAGTGGAGAAGAGAGTGTATGAACATGGCATGGAGGATGACGCTGAGCATGTTCCTGCGTCGAAGAGGCCCAAGTTGCCGGCTTTGGCGAGGTTTGTTTGCTACAATGCTTTTTCATTGCATAATGTTACTTTCGGTGATGGACTTGGATTTTCAAGCAGCTGTATAGATCTTTTGAAGAGTTAGAATGTGTATTTATGTATTTTTGTCTTCTATTTTTTGGTAGCGTCTTTGTTCTTGTACACATCTTATGGTTTTGTGGATTTGGTTATGCATAGCAAGTGATGGAAATCCTGATATGATTAGGGGATTGAGATCCATCTTGTGGGATCGAAACTGGGTTTTATTCATATAAAACCGATGCAATTAGGAACTATTCATATTCGACCTCAATCACTTAACAGTATTCTGGAAATATTTGATTTTGCATTGAGAGTTATGCATTCAAATTTTAGCAAAAAAAGGAAGGTTAACCGCAGGGCTTGTCCTTGTTTGTTATATTTTTATCGTCATTAATTGATGACACCCACATCTTTCGTTTCATTTTTTATACATCCCAAGCTAATGCAAGGTGAGATAATAGGGGGTGTTGTGGGAAGAAGATATTGGAGACCACGGGTTTCTAAATATTGGTCAATTTTGTTCTTGTTCTAGAGGTCAACAATTTGTCCCAGACTTAGTTTCATAAATGGGCAACAAAACATTGCCCTTTATACCAAAGACAAGATTTACTACATTCTGATAACCTGCTATATATGTACTAAAGGCTATACGTTTGACCACCTTAAACTTTTTGCAGTGTTTGATCAAAATTGTAGGTCATGTCTGTTCTAATTCTCTTTCTGTTTTCCTTACAATGTTTTGGTTTAATATTTTATCTGTGGAAGTTTTCAGTTTCAGTTTTTTGAGTCCACTGCTATGAAGTTCAATTTTATGTGCAGTGTAATTGTGGAAGCCGTGAAGGTGGATAGTTTGAAGAGACTTTCCTCATCTTTGGAGCCTCTTCTCCGCAGAATTGTGAGTCATAAAGTTTTTTTTCAGAGTGAATTATGGCAATAGTTGCTGCACTTCTTATTGATGCTTCTCTTGTTGAATGTGTTTATGGTGTCAACAACACTGTGCACTTATAGATCCATATGACTTTCTAGACTTCCTTTCCACAAGGTCATATAAAAATATTTACAATATATGGATGTACTCTACCATCGCATACATATTAAGAGAGGACTATGTATCTTAGCACATCTTAGATTCTTTGCCTGATGTAATAGCATTCCTTTAGCTTTGAGTATTATTCTTGTGAAAGTCATGGAGAACAGCAGAATAGCCTGCAGTTGATTAGATTCTTCACTTAATGCATTCCTTTTGCTGTGACTATTATTCTTGTGAAAGTCGCAGAAAACAGTAGAATGGCCTGCACTAGAAGGAATAACGCCATTCATACTTGCCATCTTTAATCCGGGTGAAAATTTCTATATGGGAATTATTTAACTCATCACTGTCGCATTCCTAAATCAACAAAGAAACCTCAAAGTCTACCACCTCATGGGCTTAAGCTAACATTCTATCCTCTGCTTTACCACAACTGCTTCGTTTTGATAAATTTCCTTGGTCAAGAAAGGAAATATGAATCTTAGTTCATTTTCTGAGATGGATTAAACTTCATTTTACCATCTTAAAATTCCTAATATCTTTCAGGTGTCTATGTTTTTAGCTCCACAAAATGGAACATTGCAAAAACAGAACGCCAGCATGTCTTTTTAACCACATCATTTTATGGTCCATCTATACCAATAAGTACAGAGATATACCACATTAATTTTTAATACTTCCGTGGCTTTTAAGCCTCTCTCTCTCTCTCTCTCTCTCTCGTTTGCTCGCATTCCCACGATACCTAGAATCGTGCATAAGTATGTTCAGATCTTTGTTAATTCCGTGATGTTCATAAATAACAGGTAAGTGAAGAAGTGGAGCGTGCTTTGACAAAGTTGGGCCATTCTCATCTGGCTGAAAGGTGAGAACCAGCATTAATAGTTTGATGTTAACCATTATCCTATTTCTTCCGCCCCAATCGGTGCTCGATTTCTTTATGATGCTGGCAGAACTTAAAGGAAAATGATGGTATTCTTGTTGCAGCGATACTAATGGTGTGAAGTATACTGAGTTATTAGAGAATCAAGTTAGGTCACTTTGGAGAGTCTGGTAATCAATCTTTGGGAAACATGCATTATCAGACAAATATCGTAGTAAATAGGCTGTCCAGCCAGTTTTAAAGTAGCAAAGACTGAAATAGACTTAAATACTTGAGTTTCAGTGACCATCATGTGGTCTTCCTCATGTCTCGTGAGTTTTGAGGCAAGTTAGGGGCGATCAAACTGACTAGAATAAGTGGTATTATTGAACCAGACAAAGCAACAAGCAATGAAACCAAAACTGATAAGAGCACCTATGTTATAAGACAAGTAGCAACCCAATTGTCATAAGAACTCATCCAAGTGGCGGATAAGATGGAGTTCAAATCTATCTGTTTTCATGTTGCGATGGTTCCTTAATAACTATTTGTGGGTCTAATTAAAGAAGACAAAATCAGGAATCCAAGTTGGAGATTGATGAAAGCAGACACTAATTAGAATTGATACCTGTATAACTTATCAAAAAAAAAATTGATACCTGTGTAATGTGTGCAAATTCATGTGTTTATTTCTTGATGATATGTCAACCAATTATAACTGATTTATTACCTTCTTCCCTCTTTGGTAGGTCTCTACCTCCCAGAATACAAGGTCCAGATGGAAACAATCTGCAACTTCATTTTAAAACGAGAATGCCCCCTCACCTATTCACAGGGGGAAAGGTTGAGGGAGAGCAAGGATCAGCTATCCATGTTGTCTTGGTAGACCAGAATACTGGCAGTGTTGTGCAAACTGGACTAGAATCAGAAGCTAAACTGAATGTGGTGGTGCTTGAAGGAGACTTCAACGAGGAGGCTGATGAGGATTGGACGAAAGAGCATTTTGAAAACCATGAATTGAAGGAACGTGAAGGGAAAAGACCACTTTTAAATGGGGATCTACAGGTGATCCTCAAGGAAGGCATAGGAACTCTTGGAGATCCTACTTTTACCGACAATTCTAGCTGGATAAGGAGCAGGAAGTTCAGGCTTGGAGTTAAGGTTACCCCTGGATGTTGTGATGGGATTCATATTCGCGAAGCTAAAACAGAGGCTTTCGCTGTGAAAGATCACAGGGGCGAATGTGAGTTTTCAAACTGTTGCTACTATTGGTTAGGGATAGAACATTTCACGTTTTACACCAGTCAGGATGGTGCCTGTGCCTGGAGTGATTTCTTATTCTTTATGAATAGGGCGAGGAGTCAATTCAGCTGCATGTGGGTGGGTGTAACCATTTAGAAGTCAGTCTTGGGTGAAATTTTACATGATTGTTACAAACCAAGCAATCATGAAGCACTTCATTCAATGAGAAATAGTTGAATTTGCTGACTGTTCTCACTTTGGTGAAAGGAAGGCGTCACCTTTTATTGTATGATCTGGCAGATGATATTCGATCAAACCTACTACTTGCAGTAATTTTAAAGTGAACATGATGTTATATTGTCAATTTCTGAGTGAGGATTACAATAGTATATTTTGAGCACGTGGAGTTAATAGTGCACAAGGTCTGCAAATTGATTGGCTAAGATACCGATGATCGGAATTTGAAACATACATTTTTTCGGTGTCTGAGAGCTTGCTTACTTTCGTGTGAATTGTCTGGTTCTAGGAAACTTTAGGAATGATTCTCCTTCTTCTTCATAAATTCATGCAGAGTTTATGTTGTGGTAATTTCAGTATACAAGAAACACTACCCTCCTGCTTTGAACGATGAAGTTTGGAGATTGGATAGAATAGCGAAGGATGGAGCACTGCACAAAAAATTGATTAAGGACGAAATTGTTACGGTTGAAGATTTCCTCCGCCTTCTTGTCAAGGATTCACAGAGATTAAGAAGTGTAAGGATGTGTTTCATTTTCAGAATCATAAATACGTTTCCCTTTCCTTCTTTTATTTCATATTCGTTCTCTGAGTACATTTGTTTTTTTCCTTGTTTTCTTGTTCACAATATAGATTCTTGGGAGTGGAATGTCCAACAGGATGTGGGAGAACACAGTGGAACATGCAAAGACGTGTGTCTTAGGTGGGAAGCTATATATTTACTACACTGATGAAACTCATAGCACTGGCATTGTTTTCAACAATATTTATGAGCTCAGAGGCCTTATAGCTGACAGGCAGTTCCTTCCTCTGGAGTCGCTTTCCCACAGCCAAAAGGTTGGATATAAATTTCACCATTAATCATCTATTACCTTGGTCTGTATACTTTATCAGATACGTTCCTCATTAAATTATGCACGTAATACAACAGATATTACCACATTTCACTGAAGTACCAAAATTATTACAATTAGATACTTAGATACTCGAGGATAATCTTACTTGGAGGTTTAACTAAGAACCTCTAATAACTAAGAAAAAAAATTATTGAACATGATGTGCGATGGTCACAGGAAGTGGCAAACAGCTAGAAAGGCATTTTGTAGCCTGCAGAAAATTTATAGTCACACGTTGTCTCATAAATCAAAATTTTTATTCCATTGGCGTAAGGGATTGCACAATTTGAATTACAGCAGCTTGGGCTGTTCTGTTTCAGAATTATTTTTTCCCCCACAGAATTAGCTCCAATACCGTCTCTTTTAGTAAAATCAGTTCATTCATCATACAGATTTCAGTGGATACCCTGGTGAAGAGAGCATATGATAATTGGCATCAAGTGGTAGAGTATGATAGCAAAGTCCTTAACTCTCTTGCCAGTACTACGGAGGAGATAAGAGCCACATCTGCTCCTGTAGCTGACCATAACTATCTCACAGATCAGAACATAACAACTGTTCAGAACAGGCAGCAGTACATCTCTGAAGCAAGCACACAAGCCCAATACAACCACCAATTAGTACCTCGGTTGGTTGAATTTCCATTTGCAAAGTCCAGTCAAACAGCACCTACGACAGTGAATAACCAACAAGCAGCATTATCAGGCAGCATAGATTGCTTGTCAGTTGGAACTCCTGTAGTTGAGGGTTCATATTTTTCTGGAGATTGGTCTCACCCAAAGAATGACGAGGGATCAGAAGACCATTTTGCAGAGGAAATCCGCCTTAGGAGTTCAGAGATGCTGGAGAGTGATGACATGCAGAGACTGCTAAAGACATATAGTATGGGAGTTGGTTTTGGTCATTCTGACGATGCTTGTTTCTCTTACAGTCTAGAATATGCGCCCCCGATGGACAGGGCATTTGCTCATGAGAATGGCCGAAGCTCAGGGAAAGCAGTCGTGGGATGGCTTAAACTTAAAGCTGCTTTAAGGTGGGGAATCTTTGTAAGGAAGAGAGCAGCAGAAAGGAGAGCGCGTTTTACTGAGCTAGATTGACATTAACTTGAATTCTTGGATCTTTCTTCCTCTTGGGTTCTGGTGAAATAATACAATTTGGTGCCTTGAAGTCTAAACATTTAATTAACCGGAGGCAGAGTAAGGAAAGGATTGGAATTTATAATGCATTAGAATTGAAGGGCTACACAGTTTCGTTGTCTCTGACTTCCTTGAACCCCGGTATCAAGTTTGCTGGAAGTTTTTACATGCATATATTCATTTCCAAGCACCTTTTTTTTCTTTTTTGTAATTTGGCACCTTCTCTGTTGAATCTCCACAATAGGCATTTCATAGCATGAGTTTGTAATATCATTCTTTTTTTTCGTAGTCATTCACGATAGAGCTTTGTCAATCACACTCATTTGGTGTTCAATTGGTTTGCAGAATCTCTACGGCAGTAGCAATGGCTACATTTCCTGTAGTTCCGCTGACATGAGTTTTTTTATTTGATTTATACTTGCCCAAAAGGTTGATTAGTTATGCCTGTTACCACTGCATATATTCATTGATTCAGCCATGATTGCTGAAGCTTCACTTTGTGTTGGTCTCCTAGATATTAAAACGTCATCAGCGACAAAGTAAATGGTAAATTGACGGGATTCGTTGTCTCTAGGGCTGCTCAAAGCCACCGGAAAATTCCGGTGGCACCGGCACCGGTATCCGGCTTCACCGGTGCCGGTTGATGGTTTTGCAAAAAACCCGGGGATATTCCTGGTTCCCGGGACACCGGTTTTTTTTAAAATAAAAAAACGTGTTTTAAACAGCCCACCCTGGCCCCCTGCCGGGCTCCCAGGCCTCAGGGCCCACAGGACCCCCACTGGACCCTTGCCCCTGGTCCCCCAGGAGGCCAGGACCCCCACTCCCACCCCCCATATGGGAACCTGCGCGAATTTCCCCCCTCTGGTCTCTCGGAGTCCCTGCTATGGACGTTTTTTTTTACAAAAAACAAAACGAATCATTTTGTTTAATTTTTAAACCCTCCTCAGACCTCACCCCTCAGCCCTCCTCACCTCACTTCGCAGTTCGCAAGCTCCCTGACGTCCCCGTGCGGCCGTGCCTCTCTCTCTCTCCCTCCCCTCCCTCTCCTGAGTCTTGCCGACCACCACGCCTGCAACTTTCGCGCCTCTTGTCACCTACCACAGCTCACATCCTCCCCTCCTTCACGCGTGAAGCTCTCTAGGGTCCTCTGCTGTCTCTGTCTGCCACTGGCCCACTGTTAAAAATCAATGGATTTGTTAACTTTAATTTATTCTATTCAGAATATTAGGACAGATTATTGCTGAACGTTTTCCCCAATCCCCATTGTTGTTTTTAGGGTTTGTAATTTAATAAATTTGGGATTCATGTGCTTGTTAATTGATTCGTAGTATATGATTAATTCCATATGCTTGCAGCTTGTTAATTGATGTGCTTGTTAGTTCCATTCGCATGTGCATGTGCTTGTTAGTTGTTAATTGCATTTCAGTAGGTTTAGGTTTTAGCTGAGTCTTCCCTGGGGAGATTAGTATTGTGTATCATTGCAGCTTGTTAATTGATGTGCATGTTAATTGATATGCTTGTAAGCTTGTTAATTGATGCGTTTGTTACTTGTTAGTACTTTGAATCTTTGATTGTTAATTTTTAGGTGATTTTTAGTACTAAAAATGGCCCAATATTAAGGTAGGATAACCGGAAACCGCCACCGCTAAGGGCCGATTTTTGGCCTTGACGGTGTAGGTGTAGGTATAAGTGTAGGTGGTAATTATTTCAAAACCGGCCTACCCGCCGGGGTTGTGCAGCCCTAGTTGTCTCATCTAGAGTCCATGCTGTCGATTTGCTTGTTTTGCCTTTAAGATTCTTGATAGTACTTCTGCTGCAATGACACAAGGAAAAGCAAATAAAGGGTCACCGTCGAAGATTTTTAGAGTAGAGAAAGAATCCGTAGCAGTTGCTAGAATCTTTGAGATCAGTTTATAAAGCACATGGGCAAGAAACTGATCTGCAATGAACCAAAAGATGCAAAATGTCAAATCCAGGACCGTACCGACCATACTCTTTTCCATCATAGCCCAATGGGGTTTGAAAAACAAAGCTGTGAATCTTTCAAGGTTAGATGCTTTCGTGGAACCAATTTGGTTTAGAGTCATATATATGTCTTTACATAGACTCACCTCGGAGAGGACATTGAATTCCAGTTGCAGCTGTAAGCAAAAGGCTAGGTATTTTTTGGGCTCATATACATAATATTTAGTTTAATAAATAAAAGGCCCGAAAGCATTTATTCCTCTTCAAAATTAAATCAGAGCTACTCAAGCCATTGTTCCCATCAATAAAAAGAGAAGTCAAAAGAATTAACAAAGCAAAAGGTCCGATGTTAACAATTGCAACCGGGAAATCATTTTCGGTAGAAAAAAAGAGAGACGAAGAAAATACATTATGACACAAGGACTTCTACAAGGAGTAGATTTATGTTATTGATGCCCTTCAATTCTCTAAGAATCATCCTTCTTCATATACACGACCCAAGAGAGTAAGCATCAAATTCAAATTCCCCATCACCCACCATCTGATTAAGTTCCTGTATTAGGTACAAATAACCCTATCATTCAATGATCTCACAATTGAAACAAAGTTAAAAAGAAGGCAAAAGTGCTATGCATTTTACCATTTATCTGGTATCCAAATGACTAAATGACAAACAGATACAAAGCAATACTATATCAGGCAGCAATACAAAAATTCTTCATTTACTTGTCGTGTGTGAAATAAACATATTAAGAGATAATAGATCATAGGTTTGCTTTTCTGATGTTTACTGGTTTACGAAAACTATGACTCTATCTGAAATTGGCCTTGCTCTTAATTGATACGGATCCCTTTTCACCATTTGATGCTATACAGACTCTGCTCCACCTTTAATGAGCATATATATCTTTACCTACTACATCCACACACCGTTAATAACCAGATCCAGCTTTGCCCCAAATGTCAAACCAAAAATAATATACAAGGCTTTGCCTAAAATGAATGACCTTTCTAAGATTGCTATGAATTATTTTGCATTTTAATTGTTTATGTTGCAATGCAAACTGCATAAACTCATCATATACTTTTCAGAGATGCACACACAAAATCTTACCAATAAAATAAAAAGATGCATACACACAAAAAGATAAAGGGCATTTCAGTCATTGTGCACATTTTTCCTTCTGACTTAACGCCTGATTTAAACCAGAGGCATATATTAAAAAATTTCAAAAGATAAAGGACATATATCTCCATTTTAATAGTTGAAAGGGTAAAATTGATTTTGCTCTATAATTATGGGGCGAACTATGATATTTTCCCAAAATAAAAAGATGCACACACAAACAAAGAGGAGCAAATCTATGAATTTCATAAATCTGGTAGGCTAGCCGTATATAGAAGATACAAGATTAAAAACCTATACATTTTCATAATAAACCATTTTTAAGATACATCATTAGCCATCCACTAACTAAGAATGCGCATGCCGCATAATGCGCACTCAATCTTTTTTTTTTTTGATAACCAGGAGCTCCCACGATCGGGCCACTTCGTGTACCCAGCTCTACAAGCCAACTTGGGGCATGTGTCAGGACCCCACCCAACACATCCAAGATAAGTCAGGGGCGATATTGGTGGTGTTGAGGCTTGAACTTGGGACATGTGAGAACACAAGTCATTGCCTTACCACCAGACCAAACCCCTGGGGGTACTCTCAATCTAAAAATTAAAAACCTTTTTGGCAAGCCACCTGACCATGGTGAAGATCTAGCCACATACTACTATGACAAAAGTAAACTCTGATAAAAATCAGGCTTCTATGGCTGCGGGCATGAACAGGATTGCGTAGCAAGTTGTTGTCCGTGCTTGGATGAAATGAATCGTCTCCAATTGCCTATTCATTCTTTTTTTCTCTTGACAATTGTAAATACAGGCAATAAAAGGCTCCCCGGGGTTAGTCACTTGCATAAGGTGCCTTATCTAGTTAGACAGATAAAAAATCCAACACGTCATGAAGGAAACATAAAATATGATGTCCTTCAATATCCAAAATGGCTTGCTATGACGTCCTCCTAAAAGAATGTGGCATCTGCACTGAAACAAGTTACAGATCCATCTTATTACTGGCAACCAAAACTATATAGGATACTTCAGCTAATTTGGAGTTTTCGATAGGCAATTATGCTAAAAGTGCGTAGCAGACGGCTCAACATCCATAATCTATCAGCAACATTGTTCATACTTCGTACCATCTCTAGACCCGTGACCAAGGAAAGCTGCCTATGTAAGCAGTATGCAAGCAAGAAGAAAAGAGAAAAAGATAAATTTAACTAAGACCATAAATACTTTGGAGCAAAGTTTCCACGCATATCGAGTTTTGTTGACAAGTATGACTGCCAGCATCTAAACTAAGTATAGATGACAGAAGTACGGATGCTGAAGACATTTTTGTATGCCTCAGTAGAAGGAAAGTGAAACATATCATGTCAATCTCTAAACACAATATCTTGGTATAACAAACTTGGATTAACACTACACTATTCGTTTCTATGGTTCTCCGAATCCGACAATGTGACACCCATTTAAAAGAAGGATTTGGACAAAAGAGGCCTGCAAATATAAAAATGAATCTGCAGAAGAAAAAGGAGCATTTATCATACCCGCTTCATCATTGTATTCCTTATATCGTCCAACGACTCAATTCCATTTTGAACAAACCCGTCCTGTGTCTTTGGATGCTCCAAGAGGTAGTCCGCACTGGATTTCATCCTTGTGTTCAGAGCTGATTTCTGAAACTCACTGTGCTGACCACTGGAAAGAGTACCATTGTTTACTTGGGCAATCATAGATACATCAAAACTCCTGCTGCACATTGCCTTATTTTGGTCCACACTGTGGCCCAAGTGACCCACTATACCATCTGGAGCAACCAGATAGTTTATGGGACCAACAGTATGATTTGAGCTTTGGTTATAACCCTGTTTTTGTTCCTCCCACCTTCGGTCTGATATGTAATTCAACTTCTGAACGACATTACCAATCGAGCCTTGTTGGCATTGTGCATCTCGTTGTGAATTATCTAGAAGAGCTGGAACTGCACTTGTTGAAGGAAAAGAAATTTTGTTCGTCACAATATGAGGGCTCACAGAAGACATGCTCAAGTTATTAGAAGGCAACTGATCATGATTAAAAGGCTCACTCAATGGCAAAGCATTTGATGAATATCTGGATAGCTGAACTGGACTCTGCCAGCTTTCATTACAAAGGTTATGATCCAGATAGATAGAAGAACCGTCACTACTGATGTCAAAAGAGTCTGGGAACACTGAAGCCACTCCAAGGGAAGATTGATTTCCAAACGCTCCCACGTTATGCGTTGGTCGTGGATTCCCATGTAAAACCAAATGGTTACTTGTGGCACTGGATAATATAGTCGAGCTACCAGCAGTTATTCTGCTGTCTGAGTAGCTAGTAGCAACAGTAAAACCTGTTGACTCCTTAATGGGGTTGAAATCTCCAATGCGTGTAGTGCAGTTGCTCTGTTCCAGCTGGTTGAGCTCTAATGATGTTGGAATCCCTTGAAATAAATTTGCACTTTGGTTTTGAGGCAACAGAGTTGGCTGGAGCTTCCCAAGATTATTATTAATGGAGCTGCTCAAGTTTTGACCACTTGGTTGCATAAGTCCAGAAGTAGTAATTCCATGAAGTGTCAAACTGGCGGGGGAGTTTATTCTACTAAGAATCCCACCCGGTGGGTATGATGATAAGGCAGAGCTTGAGAACCTTCCTGATTCGGTCAAGGTGCGAAACTCTCCAAATTCATCCAGTGAACCCATGCGCAAGTAAGAGGAATCTTTACCCCCAAGTGCAGCAACCATACTAACTTGCTGAGTTGGCACACCACTGAGTCTTCTCAGATAGAGCCTATATTTCTGCAATAAACGATGAGACAGTGAGCTTGAAAGTGCCACTTGAATCTAGACCCTTGAGTTCTTCTCAGATGTCCCAAAATGAAGTGCGACTTATTTTCATTAGGCATTTGTACCCCAATTTGGTCATGTAAGATGAGCTCCTTCCCTGCTAGTTGGGGTACGGGCATGTATGGAATCTATTACCAAGTTCCCTAATTACACAAACAACAACTACATTGGAGTTTTCTTTCTCTCACGTAATTTCGCCTGCTCATTCCACTTTCTTGTGTGTAAAGACTTACTGTATAGGCTACTGGAAACAGTTTGGCAAGTCCTATCTTTGATTAAGCAAAGAATTTATCGATTATTAAATCAAATGTCAATCCCATGAGTTGCACTACTCAAAGTCTATAAATGACACTTTGACTCCTGATTTGCAAATGTAGGTTTTCTTCATCAAAAGTTGGGTGCAGGAGTTGCAATCCTATAATTAATGAATTGCTCAAAAATATGACACCAGTAATGCTTTCCATTTCAGATTTATTCTCCAATTGTTTCCACCTATTTGGCGTGAACTCTTAACAGCAGTGGCTTCCTTCCAGTTAAACAAAATATTGTCTCATCTAACCCAAATCCAACTTTATTCATGGGTCTAAAAGCTCTTTAATTCAAGAATTTCTTGCTGTAAAGGGATAGTGATGTTAGGTTTGTTCTAAAAGTGAAGAAAAACGGAAAGATCTGTACCTGCAGATGGCTTGCAACATTTTCCCTTGTAAGTCCTTCAACATTCATTAGGTCAAGAATTTTCTTAGGCACAGCCTCTGTAGAAATTGAAAAGAAATCAGGCATGGAAATTCTGACAGACAAATACAAGTTATTTCTTTGTAGCGAAGACTCACTTTCAAGTCCCAATTGATTTACAGCTACAACAAACTTTCTGTGCAACTCTACAGACCAAACTACCCGAGGCTTCTTCTGAGTTGAAGCATCTTCATTCTCGGGTTCATTGTCTTCATCTTCTTCTTCCTCGTCATCATTTTGTTCCTTCCGCTTCTTTTTAAGTCTGCTACTTTGATCCGCATCACCTGTTGATGTGACCCTTTGTCCACCATATCCATTACCATGGTAAGTCTTGTCTTCAGTAAGGGAATTTATTTGGTCCTTGGAGTCAATTTTCTTTCTTCGGATTACATGTTGCCATATGTTTTTAAGCTCTTCAATTCGAACAGGCTTTAACAAATAGTCACACGCACCATGGGTAACTCCCTTCATCACAAGCTCGGTGTCACTATGGGCTGACAACACTGGAACCACATTAAAAGAGAAAAAAGTATGTGCTTAACAATTTCACTAATTGATTCTAAACAACTTTTATCTATCTCTTCGAGAGATTGATCACAAAAAAAAAACATATTTTCACTCAAGCTAGATCGCGTTGACCAAATATCTATTGCAAGATTTGGACACGTCTTGGGAGACAAAGGCACAAGATCTATCTCAAAGAAGAACAGTTCAATCTTACTGATTACAGGAAGGTCCATTTCAAGCCCCACATGCTCAAGGAGCTTAAACCCATCCATGTCTGGCATATTTACGTCACTGATAACCAGGTCAAACTTGTTTCTGTTATCCCTCAGCATCGTCAGTGCCATGGCGGGCTGATTGGTCGTCGTAACTGCATAAAGCAGAAATTACATACATATGTATCCTACTCTAGGAACATACTGGGTAAGAGGAAGAGTATCTAGCAGTATGTTACAGCCAAAGAAAATCAAAGAAAAATCAGAACTCTTAACAAAATACTCAAAGTGGAGAACTGAAATCCCATTGAACGTGACCACAAGAAGGTTTCTTTTTACTAGGAATGAATTGTGACATGGAACCACTCATCAGATTAACACAATAATCATTCAAAATTTGATATTTATAGAACCAAAATAGAACACTTCTTCAAGAAAACACAAAAATAAAAATAAAAAATTGACGTTTGGAAAGTGATGACCAAGAGTAATCCAAGCACAATAACACCACAAAATCACGCTCAAATTCAAGAACACGAAAAAATTACAACAGAAGGTAAACAGACCCCGGTACTGGCATTTTCGAAGTAGGGTGTGCAACAATTTGAGGCAAATTGGGTCGTCATCCACAGCCAGAACACGCATACCAACGGGAAACCTGTCATGGTCCGCGTCTTCACCAAGCAAAACCCCTCCTTGGTCCTCCACAGTCATTATGATTCAACAACTCCGGAGAGTCTAGATGTGAAACAAAGATACAAAACAGAGATCAGAGGACAAAGTTTCAGTTTTGAATGTCAGGACTCAGTTTTCCGAACCTTTTCAGCACAATATACCAGCAAGAGACTCAGAAAGAGAGATGGGGGGATCAAAAGCAGGTAGAGGGAAACCCGTTAGAGAAAGAGTGGAATGGGAGTAAGTAAAGGCTTTACGGGGATGAACTCTTTTTAGTATTTTACTGGAGACTTTTTCAGTTTCTCCTTTCTCTCTCCCCCTTCACAGTTACTCAGTTAGAACTGTTCTCTCTACTGTATATTTTGTCTCTAGCTTTTCCTTTCCAACAGAATGGAAAGACCCTTCAACGTGTTCATTTTCCCTTTCATATTAGTATTGTATTTATCTTAATAGAGCTCCTTCTTGCTACATCTCCGTTTGAAGCCTTTTTTCCTCTCGCTCGCGACTCGTCCCTATATGGAAGGAACTTTTGGGTTTGATAATGTAGGTCTGACGTCCACAACAGCTCTGACCCTACCGTTTTCTCTCTTAGTAAATGGGAAAATCATTACTCATCAACCTCTAATCACAAGTCAAAATGTACTCCCCACATCTATCACTTCACATGATTAAGGACGAGTATCCAGTCCACGAATTCCTTTTTATCTTTTTCCTAATTACATCTTATAAAATAGAAAATTATAAAAAAAATCTTCACGCGTATCCACCTATTCCTTTTATCTCTTTTAGATAATTATACTTCTATTAATCTCTCGACTTCTAAGTTGTCATTGACTCATTGATTTCTTTTTTATTTTCTCTTTTCTTTCCTCCCTTTCACATTGAAAACACTAAAAACTATATAAATTCTTTTTAGATCCAAAAATAGGGGCAGTACAATGGTCATTGAATGTTTGATTAGATGCTCTACTAAATGCAAAATAATGACACTCACATTCCCAAAATTGGAAAAAAATTAATGTAAATGTCATGGTCAACTTTGTGGAGACATTCTGCTAAGCCTTGAATGCTAATGATATTCAAAATTTCTTATTTTTGTAATGGGCATTTACAAAGCTGAGACTTGTGGAGGAAGAGATTATTTGTCTATAATGCCCATTTCTTATTTTGTAGTGGGCTCCCTACATGTTCCTCTTTTGATTTGTTGTGAGGGACCCGTGACTTCAGAACTGAGATTTGTGACTCCTTAAATACTTGTCCCTCTTCTACCATGAGCACCGGAGAAATTTTTGCCCTTATCTCTCTTTTAGGTTTGATTTCTAAACCACCACCTCTTTATCCAAATTGCTACCTTTTTTCTCTCAAATGATGTTAGTTTTTTTTTTTGTGTTGGTTTATGTTTTCGTATTGATCTAATTTTTGAAAATTGTTCCATTTGGTCAATTTTTTGAATAGAAGACAACTTAACTTAATACCTATTACGCTCCTAAGTTACTTCCTAGTTTTGTGTTGAGACCATGATTGTTATTTGTTGTGAGACAGCCACATAATTAGGCTCAAAGATTAACTGTTAAGGTGTTTTTTTTCCTCTTATTAATGGTGCTTTGGGGCCAAACTATTCTCACAAGAAGTTAGTGTTAGAATTATGTGCCCTCTATAATTAATTAATTAATTCAGTCCTAATATCTCATATGGATATAATTAATTGGTGAAAGAAATTAATTGTATGTAAAGGGGCATATTTGCAATAACCTCAAATTTTAGGGGTCAATTATAATATGTTGATGGACTTGATTGTAATTAGTAAAAGCCCTAATTGTTAATGGACTTGATTGAAATTTGAGTTCTCTAAGGATCCTATGTCTCATGCTCTCTCTAGGGTTTCTCAAGGCATATAAATATAATTGTTATATTAAAGAGTTGACCATCATAACCTATTAGAGAAATCTTATAACGAGAGAGTGACAAATCCCTTAGGAAGCAACACATTTGAGTTGTTGTTCTGAATTGCTGGAGCTTTAAATTTGAACGTAAAGTGACTTGAGATTTATAGATTCCTGAATTCTTATGTCAAATAGGGAATCGAATCCGCAATTGTAATTATAATATTTTTTTTATTGAAAACATGTTGTTTGGTTTAGTTTAATTTCGCATAAACTATAAGGAAATAAGAAAACAAAATTATCACAAATAGCGTATCCAAAGGTCAATCTTCTAGTTGAAATGGTGAAAAAATAGGAAAAGAAAACAAAATATTATTTCCCAGGGGTAGATACAAACTATTTTTAATTTATATTTTTATATATATTTTTTAAAAGCAAAAAGGTAAGAGTGATCAACCAGAGGTGGCTACTATATCATGTTTATATGTTTCTTCTATATTCTGCGAAATTATATTTTATCTTTATCTAAAAGTCTAGGAAAAATAAAAGGCAAAACAACACAGGAGGCCCCTGTGGTATCAAAAAGTTGTAATTAAGCCCCTGAGGTAACAATTTAGACATTTGACTCCTTGAGGTATTGATTTTTTAAAAAACAAGCCCATCCGTCTATTTCCATCCCTAACGTTAACGACAATTCCATGTCAAGCCTATCACGTCGCGCCACATGTCCTGTCTTGCTGAATCACCCCTAAATTGCCATGTCAGCGCTGACCCACTCATTCACTAATGCCACATCAGCTCCTAATCAGCGACGTCGTCGTCTAGCTCTCTGTCAAAACCCATTAGCCGACTGCCCCCCTTTGAATCTCGATCAAAATAACTCAACAAAGAAAATCTTGAAAGCAGCAGTGCCGAACGAACCCGAAGGCTAGAAATCTCCAAATCTCCCAATATGCATATATCTAATTAACTTTGCTCCAAATCTCCCAAACCAGCAGTGCCGAACCTGAGCCCTAAATTCACATTTCTGGACTGAACAACTCCCTTTCTTGCGCAAGCGACTCTCTTGGCTGAAGTTTCGGTGGTGTGGAGTTTGTCAAAGCCTCTCATTCGGTGACTCTTTTGAACTCATCTTACTTATTTGTTGGATATTATACTCATATATGGCCGTCTAATATGTTTAGGGGACATACAATTTTTTTGGGTTTGGGGGAATGCGTAAAGGGACTGTCGGCCAACATTCGGTCTCAAATTTTTTTTTATTACCATCGTGTAATCTTAAGAATATGTAAGGTGTTGAGTTTTTTGCCACATGTGAACAAAGAAAGTGATTTCTCCGTGGTCCCAGCTTGTCTTTAAAAAATGTAACTTTTGTCTTAATGCATGGTGTTGTCATTGCTTGTGGTCCCAGCTGAAGTTTTCCATAATTTAATAACATCTTTTGTTTTTTGTGGGCTATGGAGATTGATCAGCATGCACGTGCACTGTTAGTGCTTTTAACATAGTAGTGCTTTTTAGTTTTATCAGGTGATGAAATGTGTACAATCTGAACATCTTGATTTCCATTTGATTAGTGCCGAACTTTGATGAATTATTTGCTGCTTTCAATACAACCACTTCACGGTGCGCTGAATATAATATGTACTGGAATATTTTGTTAACTTAAAACAGTTCTGGACATTAGACAAAACACACACAAAGAAATTCTGTTGGTGGAACTCCATGATCTAACACATATTTAGTAGCAAATATATTCTGTTATCAATGCATCGTTGATATATTCAGTATTAAAAAAGACGGCAAATATTTGGTGTGGTAATTACTTAATAGCAGATTGCCTAGCTTTTAGTTAGACTATGATTTCTGATATTCCATTTGAGGAACTAGGAAGAGGATTGTCGATGACACTTTTGATGAAGAAATTAAAAGAATCTCTATTTGTCTTATCTTAGCTAGCCAGCAAAAATATAGTTCTTTTTTGACAGCACAAGTTAGGTTTTAAATAGTAAAATGCTTGTTTTTTTTTTCAGGTCATGGTAGAACTTTTCATACACCACAGAGGGTCAATAAACTTTGTCTCGGGAACATACACTGGAGGTGATATTTCATATATTGGCAAGAAGGATCTGGACCACCTGTCAGTGGTAGTTTTCTACAAGTTTGTGAGGGAGGACTTGGGTTATTTGAACGTAACAAGGCTCGCATGGAAGTTCGATGAAGCTGCTGGACCCTTTAATCTTTTGGAATCTGATGATGACTGTAGACATCTGTCAGTGAAAATTTGCAAGGAGCAGTCGAAGGAGCTTCACGTATACGTGGAGCACTATATAGACACACCTATGTTTGCAATAGTAGAGGCTGCTGATGCCGAAGTTGATGAGGATGAGAATGATGTTGAGGACGAAATTGAGAAGGTGAACCTTGGAGAGGCTGATGATACAGAGTTGGAAGATGAAAATGACATGACTGGTGAGGATGTCAAGAAGGATCCTCCTGAGATTTTTAGCGATTTTGTTTATAGTGAGGAGGAGCAGCCCGAGCTGTATCCTACAGTGGAGAATGAGGATGAAGTTGCTGTTGCTAGGAGAAATGTTATATCATGGTTTGGCTCTGTCCCTTCATTATACAACACAACTACATTGAATACAGAAGACCATTACAAAAAGGATTAAAAAGACGGCCCAAGATCCTATCAGCCACCGAGAGAGTAGATAAACTGGGCTTCCACATGAAATTGCTATCAGATGCATTTTGAAATTGTTATCCGAAAACCCACCAAGCACGCCACAAGTGCAACACTCTTCTTTATATGGTCCATGTCTTTTGTGTCCGTCCATAAGCGGCCTGCCAATTGTTGGCTCCTTCGTTTCGAGTTCAGCCTAACACCCCACTTCAGGTAAATGCGTTCTCGTTCTTGTTTTGAAACTTCCTTGGCACTTCCTTGATTAACTTTTTTCTCTCCTGGTAGAGAGCCTTTGCGCGTCCCCAAAACAAGAAATGATATTAGACTTCCCTTGTAGGCACTTGAAAAGGAATAACTTAAGAATCACAGTACTTGGATTTTGCAGCACATGAGGCACCTTTTAATATACATCTATGTATGTGTAAACACAAATATATACATATATAGGTAATAGGTATGTATGTAGGTTTGTAAGTTATGTTTCCAAATCAATTAATCCTATCCGAAAACTGAGCACATAATAGTTTATAGCTTTATAAGACTACTTGTAATAATCAAATCTGCGACTTTGAGGTGCTTCAAGCTTGGGCGAAAAACAATGGAGGTTGGTTCTCCTATTTCACGTTTGTTAACAATTCGGTACTGACTACTTTTAGCCCAACTCATAGAAACTTATTAATGTTCCTTATAAATCAGCAAATGCAAGCCTTCCTAGCAAGCATTAAATTTCTCAATACCACCACTCTCAAGTTCAAGAAAAGAATACCCTCATAAATTGCCAGGGATTCACAATCATACCACAAGACAATGCTCATTCACTATTCACTACCTGAGCTGAAAAATCCTTTAATATCGCATCCTTGCAACTACATAATGTGTAAGCTAAACTTCACCGTGCCTAGAAAAAAAACTAAACTTCACCGTCGCCAAATGAGACCATCAATGCATGAAAACTAAATAGAACAGTGATAATACATCCAACCGAACAAAAAATAATTAATCACCCACTTGGCATTCACATGTTTTTAGAAACAGAGTAGGGAAAAACTAGTCAATTGGCAAGAAAGCAACATATTACCGAATATTACCGCAGCAAGGCAAAAAGCTTATTGACAAGACCAACATGCTTATCATCATATATGCAGTTGACTATTGGCACAACCCAATCACAAGTGAAAAGGAAAAAAAAAAAAGGGAAAGGGTAACACATAGCACAAAAAAGTGACCAGAACCAGCATGTTGAAAGAAAAGCGAGTGACGTATCCATGACAGAAGATCTTACCGACTAGAACGGGAGTATTCGACATTACACCTGACGATTTCTCAGCAAATGCTCGCTTGGAGAGTCCAGAAAGGGAGGAGGAGTGCTCAACGGAATCCATTGATGCTCACTTCGTACGGGTCGCCGGAGGAAGAGGCGAATTTTGTAATAGAGAAAGACTGGGATAAGGGTTCTACTGCATTTGGGATTTAGGGGAGAAGAGGGAGATGATACGTAGGGACATTTGGGTTCGGGTTCGTTCAGCACTATTGGTTTCTAGATTTTCTTCGCTGAGATATTTTGATCGAGATTCAAAGGGGGGCAATGCGGCTAATGGTTTTTTACCGAGAGCTAGACGACATCATCGCTGATTAGGTGCTGATGTGGCGTTAGTGGAATGAGTGGGTCAACGCTGAAATGGCAATTTAAGGGTGATTCGGCGAGACAGGACATGTGGCGCGACCTGATAGGTTTGACATGAAATTGTCGTTAGCGTTTTGGGATGGAGATAGACGGAAGGGCCTGTTTTTTTAAAAATCATTACCTCAAGGAGTCAAATGTCTAAATCGTTACCTCGGGGACTTAATTGCAACTTTGTAATACCACAAGGTCTTCCGGTGCAATTTCGCCAAAATAAAATGAGGAAGACTGTTTCCACGTCCTCAGGCTCTACAACAGAGGGAGAAGGTGGTGTCCTGCAAGCCGGTCAACATCCCCATGACTGGAGTCTGGAAGTACCCCAAAAGTACAAAAAGTCTCATGTGAACTTCGTTTTGAAAGTGAGCAGATTTCACCACGTTTCCAACTCCGATTGGCTGGTCACAAGTCCCAATTCTCGGACCCAAACTTTAAATTCCGGACCCAGAAAGAGATGGAGCTTTTTTTTTTTGATATTGAAATAGGTACCAGCTTATTAGTGATAGGGACCTCTCTTGAGTTGAAACTCCTGTGGGGAGTGGGGACCTTAAGAAGAGTTTTGTCTCTCTCTTTTTTTTTTTTGTCTCATTTCATAAAGTTTTATTGGATAAATTTATGGGCAGTTTTTATTTTCTGGCAAGAATATTATTTTAAAAAAGGGAAAAAAATATGTATATAATAATATAGAGCAAGTAAACGAGAAACACATACATAATAAAAGAAATGCCAAAGCAACACCATAAGAAAGTATTGTTTGTTGGTTGTTGAGGACCTTATGAGCGACAGAACCGGACACAGTTAGACATAACTTCACGTGTTAAACTAAGCTGTTTATGGAGTCCTTAGTACTTCCAATTAAGGTGTCTCTTCCTCCATTCAATTTCAATTAGTTGAAGATGTGAGACATTTTGGTCCTTGTTTCACTAAACATGTGACATTAGTATATGGCCTAGTTGGTATATGTACAACCAAAACTTTAGGAGTAGAAAACTGATAGAAGGTTGTGTTTCGGAAGTACAAATTTTAAGAATTTTGAATTTTTTTAAGAATGTTCGATGGTAGTAAAAAGTGATGAGTGAGAAAATTTGATGTAATTTTTTAATATAAAAGTAATGACGATCGTTAAAAATTAAGGAGAGAAAATTGGATATAATTTTTTTAATGTGAAAATATTGGTGTTGGTGTAAAAAAGTTGCTGGAATTTTTCGGAAATTTTTGAGATTTTGATGTTTGTTGTAAAATTTGACTTTTTGAAAAAATAAATTAAAAAATGAAAATTTTTCCCAAACCTACAGCACAAATTCATCTAAATTTTGACTCTAGCCTGGTCCGGCCCATGAACAAAATCGACACAACTTCATGTGAAAAAGTTGGTGTTATGGGCTGCAACTTGCAATGGGCCTTAAGTGGACTAAAAGATGGGATACCAAGCGATCTTGGACTCAAATGGGCTTCCCTACATCTGATTCGATTCTTATATATGTATTTTTTTTTTAATTTTTGAAAATTTGGCAATTTAGTCCTTGGGTTTATACCATTTTTACAAATGGATCTTTCGGTTTCAAACTTCAAATAAAAAGCCCCTGAACTTTTTATCTTTGGCACAGAGGCCCTTCTGTTAGCCTTTCGTCCATCACCCTAACGACTAAGTACACATGGCTAAATAAATGGGGAAGTCAGCGTCCAGTTCAGCATCGTTGCTCCTCTTCTTGTAGACGACGACTTGTCGTTTATTATTTTGTAAAATACCGCTGAGAAAACGACAAGTGCACACGGTTCCGCTAAAGGACGAACACAAAGAGATATCATGCTGCTATGTACATAAGCAAAACGACAATGTAAAAAAATAAGGGAGTACCGACAGTTACAAAAACATCCTGAGGTCCAAGCCTTACTCTGTACAACCAAGACAAACCATCTTAGTGCTCATGAGATTCTTATATATGTATTGAATGGGAAGGAAAGTACATAAAGACGGATATTGGCTTAAATGTCTAATTAGGCTTGTAAAATTAGCATTTAACACTTCATGAAGACATAGTATTATAATTCGTACTTATAGTTGATATTAAATTCTATCCTATCTCCTTATTTAAAATATTGAATTCTATCTCCTTATTTTAAACATTCAATTGTTATCTTATTATATATATTTTCCAATTTGAATTTCAAGTGTATATCTCTTGTATATCCAGTTCTATCTCTTCCTAGAATAGCGGAAGCCTAAACTATATAGTTTTCTATTTAAATAAAGAGAAATTCACTTTTTAGTCCTTAGGTTTTTAACACTTTTTCATTTTAGTCATTTACTTTCAAATTTCAAATTTTTAGTCCTTGAGTTTTCTTTGTTTGATGAAATGATCCTTCCATTAGTCTGTCGTCCATATGCTTAACAGAGCTCTCTGACACATCAGCAAATTTGTACCGGTCGACCGCTCACGTTTAAAACATATACCCGGTTGATCGCTCACGTTTAAAACATGGACGACTGACTGACGTAATGACTATTTCGTCAAAAAAAAAAACTCAAGGACTACTAATTTGAAGTTTGAAAGTGAAGGATTAAAATAAAAAAGTGTCCAAAACCTAAGGACTAAAAAGTGAATTTTCCTTAAATAAAACAACAAGGTATGATTATTTGTGTAGAAAATTAGATTTCTTTTGATCGAATTGGTTTTTAGAGAAAACAAAATGATGAGAAATTATAGACTCTGAACATGGCCATTTGATTTATTTTGAGTCTAAATTTTATAATTGGCTTATATAATTTCTTTGAAGAAATTTCTCAGTCATAACTCAATGAAAGATTGTCACTGCTTAAAAATAAAATAAAATTCCAGCATAAGAAAAAAAACTTATGTGGTCCCACCAAAATAGAGCAGAGTTTATTTAATTATATTTTTTAATGAAAACAAAATAAGGACATTATGGACTTGAAACAAATTCCCTGAGCATTATTAGTAGCTTCTCTATTCTAGCTTTTTGGTTAGAATAGAGAAGCAATTTAACCAAATAGTTTAAAATAAGACTTTTACAGCTTATCTATTTTAGCAAAAGTTAACAAAAAACTTTAACAAATGAATAGTGGTTCTCTATTTTTAGAGAACCACTATTCACTTCTCTATATTAAAATAATAATATTTTTTACTCTTTTCTTTTTCTTTTCTCTTTTCTTCTATATTTAAATAATAATATTTATTTCTCTTAATATTTTATCATTATTATGATAAGACAAATTAAAAAAAATCCGACCATTAGAAAAAGACAATAATTAAAAAATTCAATTTTTTAGGATAAGATACTATAAAATGAATATTCAAAAATATAATGCTAAAAAAATATTAGATAAAATTTTAAAAAAATAATATTTTAATAGAATAGTAAAATGTAGATGGTTAGAATAGAGAAGCTGCTGGGGATGTTTTTAAAAAGTTGATAGTTAAAATAGAGAAGTGTACTTTTTGGTTAAAGTAGAGATCCAAATATGAATAAGCTGCTAATAATGCTATAAGGGAAAAAAACTCAGTCAAACTCTATGAAAGATTGTCATTGCTCCAAAAAATTTAGCTAACGGGAATAAAAATTCCCTACCAAAACTACTAATCCAGCTTCATCCAAGAGGGGGATCTACCCCTTCCTTATGGGACAAAATATTTCCATAAAAAAGAAAAATAAATAAATATATATATTTTTAATATATTAAAATATTAATTATTTTTAAAATTATTATTAGGAAACAAAATACATAAAATTATGAATATGTAAGAGATATATATATCAAGATAATGAAATTGGGAGAATGAGAAATTAGAAAAGTAAGTCACTTCTTTTCAAAAGAAAAAACTATTTCAGGTAAATTAATGCTTTAACAATTAACAAATTCTAATTTTAGTTGACTAGGGGATGTTCATTTGGAGTAAAATTGTAGGATTCTAATAGAATTTTTAATATTTAGGTAATTTTATAGTGATATTGGTATGCGTGCAAAAATTGTTGAATTGTATTGATGTGTGTAAAAAAGGTAATGTTGGGTTGTATTGGAATGCGCGTTTTTTTTATGAGATTGTAAATGTAAAAAGTAAGATGCAAATCCAAAAAAAAATGTGGGAACCGAACATGCCCTAATTTTACCACTCTTCCTAAATACCGAAATTCTTGTTCACAGTGAAACAAAGATAGCCTTAATATAAGCCTATAGCCTTTTTTCCCCTTTCTCCTTGGGAACTAATCTAACTATTTTTTTTTTAGTGAAAACAAAATGATGACAACTTATGGACCTGAAATATGGCAATTGCCATTGCGCCAAGCAATACTTCTAGCCCAAAGGGGGCAAAATTTTCTGCGCCTCCCAAATAGACCATTACTAGTGAAAACAAAAGGATGACAAATTATGGACTTTGAAACATGACCATTTGTTTGATTTGGAGTCAAATTTTCATTATAGTTGGGTATATGTAATTTGCTTGATGAAAATTCTAACCATAACATATGAAAGATCCCCATGGCACCAAACAAACTTCCAAAAAAAATCCCCCTCCAAACTAGCAATCCAACGAATCCCAGAAGGGGAACCTAGCCCCTCCCTATCATCACCACCCTGCAGTGGGGGCGTATTGTGGTGGCGAGGAAGGCGACGAGGTTCCTCGCCTCCCAGACCCCATGCATGCTACTGCTATGCAAAAAACATGAGTTTTCCTGGAGAAATGTAAACAAGCGGCACAAAAGATGGAATAAACCAAGAGAATTGCAGAAAATATAGCATGGAAAAGCAATTTTTTGATGGAAGTATTAGTTTAGCAAATGAAAATAGTATCATCTTCCCAGTAACTAAAGGAAACAACCCCCATGTATTTCTTTTCTGAAACTGATGGTAGTTTTTACATAAAGCTCAACTTTGTTAATTATACAGGAAATCCAGATCAAAAAGCACATCCTCTTGGGTTAGTGGATATCAGTCCTAGTGACATTAAGGGCACAAACAACTTCATCATACTCCTATCGTTCAAATAGTAATCTGAGCAGGATCTAGTCCAACCAGACTATGTATGATTCCTATCATTTTATGATCTCCAGAAATGAATTGAGCCAAACGTACGCCTTTTGATGCCATACTCTAGGTATTCTTGGAGCAAGGCAGACCATGCGAAGGAGACTGTTCATTTCCATCCCCCAATAATCAAATGATGAGAAAGAACCTGATATCATTTCCCAAATCTCAAGCACTTGGTATGTTTGACTTCTGTCATACTTGAGCTACAAGTGAGTTGTTTCGTCTGCTTCGTAAGCGAGAGTTTCTCCATTGCATTTATGAACTTGCGCAAGTGCTTAATGTACTCGGGATAAGTTTCAAGGTTGCAATGGCCCCCACCCTTGACCCATAAGGGATCATATTTTTCCTTGGAAAGTTCCCACAAACGCTTTCCATGAGACCAATCAACGATGTCATCATTTGTTCCCTGCAAATGATCCATTGAGGGACTAAACCAATGAGAATGAATAAACTTATAACCATGGATACTTGACTACAAAAAAGAAGAAGAATAAATTTAGAACCAGATATGAAATCAAATAGGCATATGAGAGACAGAAACCTATTGTAGGAAATAAGGCCACAACTTAGGAGTACTATGGGCATCACATAATATAATATTTATTATCTAAGCTGAGGAATATTGACATTCATTTATGACTCCTTCAATTCGTTCATCATGAAAAATTTCTGTTTATTGTTCCTGATTTGAGTTGCTTTCCATGACATAGGCTGGCTATGTGCTTTTACTCATTTCACCCACATAAACATACTGACAACCAAAACATAGCAGCAGTTGGATATTTCCAGTACTCCCCATATTTTTCTTCTGAATATAAACCATGAACAGAGTAATAAAGAAAATTTCTCATGCAAACCTATCCACATTTCAGCTGCTGACATCCCAAGACAAAACCAAAACCAAAAAAAGAAAGAAAAAACATAAAATCACCTGTTAACCAACTTTAAAAACAAAAGACCCTACAAAAAACCCAAGCTCTTGTCCTGTTAGCTACAACAGCAACATCCTTATAATCAGCAGAAGTAGAGACCCCCCCTTCTAACCATGACAACTTATACTTGTTCCCCTTCCCTTCTGTTAACAACTCGGTATCAGATACATATATCAACTCCAGGGTCCTTAACTATCAAAAAGACTTCTGAAGGCTAGAAAATTCATGCAAACTAATACTTACCTACATTCTCTTAAATGTTCTCATTAACACGTCCCAGTAGGAATTAGTCAGTTCTCTCTCATCTTTGTCAAGTTGAGAGGTTCTCACAAGGGTTAACCAGAAACCAAATCACATGAAAAGAATTCTGCAATTGTTTCAGTGCATTTTTTGCATCTACCAAGAGAAGTTGAAAATTTTCAACAGGAATTGTTTGGATTAAAGAATCTACACAATCTTTTGTTGCATTCTAGAGATTCAAACCATACTCAAAGACCCTGCCTTCATTACAACAAATACAGAGGCTCCTGAAATTTGAGAATTGTTTTTATTCTTCGGTTTTAATAGAAAAGACTAGACACAGACAAGATTCAACATAATGCAAGGTGATCAAAGAGATTACTATGATTACGGGAGCCAGGTATTTATTGAAGAGCTGGTGCAAAGGGAAAGAAAAAGACGTAAGGAAGTCAGATCAAGGATTTAAAATTCAAACATTGTCCATGAACTAAAACATAAAATATAATGCTGAACTAGGGTTTTGAGAGAGCCACATCTAAGATGGAATTATCGGTGATTATTTGGTGAGCTTTAGAACACTCAGAGCACAAAGTAACTTTTACAAAATAGAAATATCTTAATACCAAAATGAAACTAGAAAAGCCATATGCTCATACTGCAAAAGATAATCAGCAGCAAGCACTAGATGTTATTATAAATTTCCTTAGGAGCAAGTTTCATTAAGCAAAGAGCTAAGAACCAGAATGCAAGGTACTGTGGATATGAAAACAAAAGGAAGTGGGCAAAGCAATCTAAATTTTTTCCCAAGATAGAGAAAACTTACATGTATAACTAAAACTGGACAGCTGACATTCCGTATTTTGTCTATATTCTGAAAAAACAAATTGAAGACAGCTTCCTCAATAAAAACCAAGTGCTAAAGCTTGCAACAGAAAAAAGAGCCCCAAAGATACTGGAATCAATCTTACTTTGAAAATATCAAACCAAAATGTCATCTTGACCGGATACAGTACCCGTATGCCTGAAAGGATTGCACTATGAAGAATAACACCTCTCAACTTCTGTAACCGAGAAGCCAAGTGCACGGTCGGTCCACTAACAACAGATTGGCCGTACAAAATCAATTCCTCTTGCTTGACTCCATATTCGCTCTTCAGACAATTGTACACAGCCTCTATGTCGTAATATGTGTTGAACTCAGAAGGCTACCATAAGCACAGAGATAATCACTTATCAGATGTACAATTAGCTAAACACTTTGATAAGTTGATGAATATATAGACAAATAATCTAGCTCGACATTATTCTTTTTGGGAATTAATTTAAACCTCCATAATAGATTTCCAATGCAAAGAAAAACTTTAAATGCTAACTGTCTTCGAAAAGCACTTACCTTACCCGTAGATGCTCCGTATCCTGAATAATCATAGCTGCCATATATCAATGGGTACCCAGTAAATAACAAAGGAAATGTTCCTATTACAACTTAAAATGATCAAATGAATATGACATTTCAGGCGAACAATCCACAGAACTTATAGCATTCCCAGAAGACCACTAAATGCAAACACAGCCAAGAAGAGAAAATCGAAGACAACGAAAATTTTCAAGTGGCTTTCGAACACCTTTATCAGATATTAGTGAGGCTCCCAGGTTCGGGATTATCCATGGTTTCTTATGGATTAAAAGACACCCGACAAATTTTTAACATAATCAGACCAGAACAATTTGCGCTCTGTTGCCCCAATTTCTCAATAGGGCTTCCCTTAAATTTCAATCAGAAGAAGCATGCCATGCTTCTCCTTCATGTTCTACTTCAAATTTTTCGGTGGACCAAAGTCCAAAAGCTAAACAAAATAAACGTGCAGAGTTATGAAAGCGGCGGCAATAAAGTTCAGCACAGCATCATCTGGCCTCCTGATTCGCCTTCTCATCGATAAAACTCACGCATTAAATGGTTCTCATCCGCTAGAAACGGAAATATTGAAGCTTAGCCAAAAATAAAATGGAAGAAAGAGTTTAGAAAGCAGAGGAAGAAGAGGTTGGAAGATTAGAATCAGAAAATAGAAATTCCCAAGTAACGACTCTTGAAAAACAATGAAAAAAGTTAATACAAACGACCACAAACAAAAGATTGAAAAATCTATGATGCAACAAAAAGAAAATTTATAAATCGGGAATTGAAAAATTATTCACCAAAAATGGACAAAAATGAAAGAAGTTACTCCAATAACCCAACACCCAAGAACCTAAAACCTGGTCAGAATAAGAAAATAAAAACTAACAAAGCATAGAAGAGAACCGACACCACAAACAATCATTAGGCCTATGGTTACAAACCAACCCGCCAAAAACTCAAGACTACCTCATGATATTGACACGCAGGTGAGCCCGGAGCTCGATGAAGAGCTCATGCATCTGACCCAGGTCAGCAGCGTTCCCATGCGAGTACAGCAGGGTGAACCGCGCAAAAGGGTGCTTCCAGAACATGGCAACGATCTTGTTCCCGCCCTTGGTCTCCAGCAAATGCACGTCCACGTTCTTGTCCGCGGTCACCCCCGGGAACACCAACCTCCCATCCTCCTCCCTGTATATATCATACGTTGGCGGGTCTGGCGGGAAGAAAGCGAATTTGGCCGCCACACTCCCAGTCACATTGCCCATTTAACACGGACCCACTTCGAAATGGAGGTCAGGAACGCAAACCCTGTGATGGTTCTAGCATATGGTATAATATTTTCCCTTGGGTTTCCGAACAAACAAGCAAAACATTGGCTTTTCTCAAACTGCCTCTGGTTTCTGTAATTTTCTCAAACAGGGGCTTACGAAACAAAAGGCAGGGATTGGCAGGTGAATAGATCCGATCTAAGCGGCTGAGCTGGAAGTGCTGCAAGCTAGAGAGGAACGAGGACCAAGAAAGAATAAAAAGCAAAAAAACAATCACAGAGAATTGGATATGTTTTTGAGGAACATAGAAAGTAGGAAACAATAGTGGGGGACTGGGAGTTCTCCTTCTCCTTGATGACGACCACCGTGTTTGTGAATTTTGAGGAGGTCTCCGAAAAGGCTGTTTTACCCTTCATTAGATTTTGTGTTTTTTTTTTGTCGGAAAATATTTTCTTTTTTTTTTGGGTCTGTCCAAAAGATTCGGCCAAGATTAATCTATTAATGTGGGATTTGTCAAATGGTTTCTGACTTTATGTGCTAAGCTGTTTGTATCCCTTTTTTTTAAGTCATACATCATGTGAAAAGGTACATAAAACTATTTCAATTCATAGTTTCCAATCAGACTTTGAATCCTACATTCATATTATATTATATTTATTTATTAACTTATATTTATTTCAATTTCTTCCATACATTAATTTCTTTGTGATTAAATAATGTATTAGGCTCCTATCAAAGCTAAAAATTTTCTAATTTTAATGAAATTGTTTTTGGTATTTGACAGATTCTACCCATAAGAAAAGTTGAACTCTGGGGGCTATAACTCAAGAATAATTTTGAGAGATTATTTAGAAAATTGACCCAGCAGGCTCCAGCTTGGGTAGGGTCCAAAGGACATTTTTGACTTTTCCTTTAAGCTTCGTAGTTGTGATAAGGGAATGTCCCCGTTATCCTAAACAGGTGGTACTTAAGTTAACTGTAAAATAATATTATAAAATTAAATTAGGTGGGATAAATGCGAAAGGAAAGATCAGGAAGGGGAGAGATGAACGGCTGAGATTCGGTCAAAGACTACTGGGATCTTCAGAAAGACAGAGGGAGAGAAGGCGTGTGGTGTGGGAGATTTGGGAAGAAGGTCAGAAATGTCAAGAGTCAGCGTCAGACATTCCTCATTTTTGCTTTGCACAGCTGAGCCAATGCCACGTTTTCGTAAGAGATAACGGTTGGGGTTTGTCTTCTTTCAGTCTTCACTGTCTTTGGGGTTGAGTCAATTACACAGCTGCCCTTTTCCTCTTTCTTGGATCACAATTGCCCCCCCCCCCCCCAAAAAAACCTACTTCACTAATCTTATTTGCTATTTTTATTTTGGGAAAAAACATGCTCTATTCTTTTAACTATTAATATAATTTAAATAAAGGGTCTAAATTATTATTTTTGACCTATTTAGTTCTTTAATTTTTACAATTAATTAAATTAAATTCTAAAATAAAAATATAACAGTCAAAATCGTAGTACATGGTTCATCTTTTTAACCTATATGACACGAGTTTGATGGTTATATATTTTTTAGAAGCACAAATTGATAAAATTTAGTAGTTTTTGAACTCAATATGATAAAATTTTTTATTTTAAATTTTAAATTCGTTTTTATTTGCTAATCTAGAAATCCATAAAATAAAAGGAATCTATCAGTAAATTTGTATTACAGTATAATAAAAAGGGTAAATGGAGTATGATTAAATGAGATGTAATTTATACTTAGTCAACACCTACACAACCAACTAATTATTTAATTTGGTTTTGGCAGAGATAGAAATACAGTTATTAATTGATGAAGGTTCGAAGAAATTAAGGCAATCAATTAAAGATACATTTATTATATTGTTTGAAATTTTTAAAAATAAATATATATATTTTTAATTTCAAAACAAGTTCTTCATCCAGCATATTTTTACATTGAAAACATTTTTAATTACAACCCATAAATTTAATATTAATTATTAATCTCGATATTTTTGATAAAATAGTACAAAAAATCAGAACCACTTTCTCGAAAATCTATAAACTCTTCTCAAAAAATATTTTTCTTTCAACCAAACTCAAATTACTCTCAGAATATCCTCATTCCAAACATTATTTTATTAACGTCACTATTTTCACAAACGCTTAAAACACATACTCATAAAATAGATTCACCATAATTACACGTAAATAAAAAAAAATCTCATATAAACATACAATGGCAAAATGCAAACAAATTTTAGGCAAAAAAATATCTTAGAGTAAAATATCAAAAATTAAGGACTAAAAACACTAAAAATATTGAAATACACGTACAATACTATTTGCTGAGAGGTGTCAGCTGAATCCTATGAGACTGCATATTCTGAAAACATTGTAAAATAGTTTCGTTCTCAATAATTTTCGTTTCAGAAGTAGCAGCCACGTTATGAGTACCATATGACCATACACTGGCTGACTTTTTATAAAAAAAATTATCAATTATCTAAACAAAACAAAATTCATTAATCTAATTTCATAACCTAATCACAATTTTAACATAATGCACAATCAAATAACAATCAGATAACATAAATTCATGTTGATGAATTTATGAATTCATCATAATTTATGAATCATAGTACATAATCTATTAACGAGGGCTCTTAATACATAATATATATATTTTGAAGGAATTTTCAGGTAGTGGGGGTGGCTGCTCCCGTAGTCCACACGTGGTTCTGCCCTGCAAACATACTTATGATCTTTTTTTTGGAGTTGTGGATAACAAAGAAAAAAGAAAAAAAAAGGCAAGCCTATTGACGTAGGGGACATAATGAAACTTGAAAGATCACAAATCCTGACTAGGATAAAGATGACCAACATTCTCCTCAGATGGAAAGATATGCAGCAAACCAAGAATATTGACTCATCTGAAATAAGAGAGGTAGGAAGTAGGAATTAGGAATTTAGGAACCTTAACTCTTTGTCTGTGGGTTTGCTGCTGCCTGATGGGAATGGTAATTCCGTAATTGTGTAGTCTGTGGAAAGACATGAATGATAAAGTACCATGGGCTCAAGCTGTAATTTTCCAGTGGGAGAAAACTTTAGTCCAAAAGAAAAGGACACGGTCAAAAGGCCCATAGACTGCTTGGGGGTTAGTGCATTAACTTAAGGAAAAGGAAAACATAGAAGTATGTCCAAAATAATTACTTTTTAGACAAATAATACGTGTTCTAAAATACAATAACTTGTATTTTTTTGTAACTTTTTCGTATTAATATTATGTATGTGTTTACGTTAAAGCATATAGTTTTGAAATATTTATTGTATTAGCGTATACATAAATTCTTGAAAATGTTTTTTGGTTTTGTTAGCATGGTCGAAATTATTCTTTCCACACACCCATCATATAAGAATGGACGAAATTAATAATTAGATTTAAGTAATTATAATATGATATGATTCAACGTGTAAATTATAATAATTATATGTTAATGAGGATTATTTTCCTTTTAAACACATTTCTTTAAATTCTTCCACTACTGTTTTACCAAACATTGTCTCTGATTTTTCCCCTCAAACCAAATATTACTACCAACATTTCTTCATCGCCTATTACTCCTTCTAATCCCATCATCCCACCAAATATTTTTCCATCTGTCATTCCTGTTGCAGCTTCAAATCCTACATCAACAGAGCATACTATACCAGCCGAATCTACTATACCAGCAGATTCTGTTGTTTCCATCGAATCTGAGATTCCAACACCATCTATTTCTTCTGATTCTACTGTCTCTCCTAGAAAGTCATTTCGTATTACAAGAAAACCAAAGTAATTAGATGATTATCATTGTCTGTTGGCTATGACTTCTGCTGCCAAACCAATCTTGTCTAACATCCTGATGGTCTGTCATATTCTATTCACTCTTGTCTTCATTATGACAAGCTTTATGCCACACACAAAGCATTTGTCTTATCTGTCAGTACCCATATCAAGCCCTATACTTTCAAGCATGATGTTGGTTCACCCGAATGGAGAGAGTTCATGTCTAAAGAGATTCAGGCTTTGGCAGTTAACAACACTTGGACTGTGTGTGATCTTCCTCCCGGTCACTTTCTAATAGACTGCAAACGGGTTTATAAACTCAAGTTTAAAGTCGATGGTTCCATAGAGAGGTATAAGTCCGGTCAGTGGCTAATGGCTTTACATAGAAGGAAGGGTTCGACTATTTTGAAACATTTTTCCCAGTTGCTAAGCTCACCTCAGTGAGATTATTGTTGGCTATTGCTGCTTCTAAGTGCTGACATGTTCAACAGTTGGATGTGAACAATACATTTCTCCATGGAGACTTGCATGAAGAGATATATATGAAGCTACCTTTTGGTTTCAATCTAAAGGGGGAGTCTAAAGTTTGTAAGTTGAATAAGTCAATTTACCGCCTCAAACATGTTTCTAGACAATGGTTCTTAAAATTCTTTGATTTTTTGCTGACCAATGGATTTGCACAATCCAAGTTCGACTATACTCTTTTCACCAAACACTCAGTAGGCTCATTTCTTGATTTTTTTGGTATATGTGGATGACATCATCCTTACTGGTGATAACCTTGAGTTGATTACTAATTTTAAGATTGCTATTGATCACTAGTTTAAAATCAAAGATTTGGGCTCTTTGAAATACTTCCATGGTTTGGGAGTTTCTTGTTCTCAAGATAGTATTTCTGTTTGCCAAAGGAAATTTGCACTTGATATCTTAAGTGATTCTGGTTTTGTGGATGCCAAACCTGTTCTTACTCCTGTCGAACAGAATGTCAAATTGGTTAAGGATGATGGCTCTCCTTTACATGATATTACTGAGTATAGAAGACTTGTTGGTCAGTTGCTCTATTTAACCATCATAAGACCTGATATGTCCTATGCACTCCAACTTCTTACTCAGTTTATGGATAAGCCACACCAATCCCATCTTGATGCAGCACATAGAGTCTTATGGTATATCAAAGGGTCTCCTGGTCTGGGACTTTTCTTTCCAGGTCATGGATCTCTTCACCTCGAAGCCTTCACAGATTCAGACTGGGCTGGTTGTTCTGACACTAGAAACTCTATCACTTGCTTTTGTTTTTTTTGGGATGCTATGATTTCTTCAGCTGAGGTTGAATACCGAGCTATATATGGCTTATACAAAATGTGAATTGACATGGCTGAAATTTCTTCTTACTGATCTGCATATTCCTCATCCTCAACTAGCTCTTTTGTTTTGTGACAACCAATCTGCCCTCCATATAGCAGCTAATCCAGTGTTTCATGAGCGTACTAAACACAGAATTAGACTGCCATCTCAAATGGGAGAAAATTCAGCTTGGTTTACTTCCTACTCTTCATGTTAAATCACAACATCGACTTGCTGAGTTGTCTATGAAATCTCTTGCTTCTGCACAATTTCGATCCTTATTTTCCAAGATGAACATCCATAATATAATTATTCCTCTTGAGGGAGAGTATTAGAGAAAGTTATATTATGTTATTAGTTGAAGCACAAATGCTGAGTTGGAAAGAAGATTAGTCTGGAATAGGGCTGTTCAACCCCGGTGTAGGTGCCGGTTTTGTCCAAAACAGGCACATACACCGGATATGCCGGTTTTGGAAAAAATGCCATCTACACCTACACCGTTAAGGGCAAAAACCGGCCCTTAGCGGTGGCGGTTTCCGGTGCCAAAACCGGCACCTACACCGGATATGGAAAAAATGCCACCTACACCTACACCGTTAAGGGCAAAAACCGACTCTTAGCAGTGGTGGTTTTAGCGGTGACGGTTTCTGGTAATCCTACATTCGTATTAAGCAATTTTTTTTAACATATTACGCACATAAAAAATATAAACTCTACACTAATCCAACACAATCCAATCCAATCCATTCATGGTTCATTTACAATCCAATCCAGTTCAAGAAACATGTACCTGTAATGACCCAGTATCTACATCGTTTGATGTCTAATGTTGTCCCATGAGGTAGATTTATCTGCTCGAGGATGCACCTGCACTAGTTCCAGGAGCTTGAAGACCATACATGCTCCCCACATCACCATACCCAGACTGTTATTAGACAAGCAGTACAAATACAGATGTCAGAATTACATAGACATAAGTTGTAGAACCCTAGTGTTTAAGCAATGCTGAAGAAATATACATACTTTTTTAAAAAAATATCAAGCCCAGAAAGACATACTTGAGAGGATCTGCTGAATATCAAGCTGACAACAGCCATCGTAAATATTTTGTCCCTACAAAGCAATTGCAAATATTTTGTCAGAACAAACTCTAAACTTTCAAGAAACATTCACATACAACCACCCAACAACCACCCACCTGAAGTGCATCTAATGCAGAAAGAGCACTTTGGCGTGACTGATACTGGATAAGGGCTTGAAAACCTAAAAATTTGTAGGAGAATGGAGAATAATTTAATGCATTTCTGAAAAACCTTTTCTGTTACGAGACCTTGCATAATGTCAGAGATATCCTAATAGCATGCTTAACCAACACAATCGATGTGTAACAATTCAAATCCTCTATTATCCAAAGCATTAAGAAAGACAAAGAAACAGTGAAATTACCATGGCTAGAAATATTTGCATCTAATGCTGTCAAATGTAATATATGCCATATGCAAAAAATATATTCCAAATCACTATCGTGAAAACAAAGAAAATATCAATTCCAACATGTTCCTCGTTCAAATATAGGCCCAAGATTGACAGAGAAACATGAAGTTCACAGGAGCTTAAGACAAAAAGTCACGCTACATGAAGTTCACAGGAACTTTTGCCTTCAACGTCTTAAATTCCCCAAGTACCTTATTTGAAAATTGTCAACATCTTCAGTTGGGTCATTTCGAAATTACAAGTGGGCAAATGCAAAAGCATGAAATGCATTAATCTTAGATACTTTTACCTTTGCAAATTTCTTGCAAATAAGGGACATCAAAAGCAGAAAATACTTTTACATTCACAAATTTCTTACAAGTGGGCAAATGAACAAGCATGCAATGCTTAGATTTCCAAGATTGTAGGGTAAAATCAGAAGCTATTAAAACTTTCAAAAGATTAAGAAGGACATCAAGCGATGAAATAGATGACTCAATAGTCTCCGTGGGCAAAAATAAGCCCCCAGAGGAGGCCTGCCAAGTTATAGAAGCAACTTTTGGTTGTGTGACTGGGTCAGCAGAATAGTCTGCTGAGAGAATCAGTGACAATACAATAACATCATAATTATAAAAAAATACACATACCTCGGTCTGCAGTGGGTGTAGGATGGGCAAAAGGCTTTCGAGAGGGCCGGAAGAGACTGGGAAATCGGGGGGTCTGTGAAACACGAAGGTTGGTAGTCGGCGACTCGACGAAGAGAGCTGCGCATGAGAGGAAGGGGAGGTGCGGCAGGAGGTGGTCGGCGAAGAGAAGAGGGGATTGGGGAGGGTTCTGTGCTGCGGCTGCTGCCCAGGGGGGAAGGGTTTAAGGAAAAATGGGGGTGGGGGGAGGGGGTATTATAAACGACGTATTAAAAAAAAAAAGGAAACCCGGTGCCGGGTAACCCGGGAACCGGGAATACCCCCGGGTTTTCCCTGATTCATGAAACCGACACCGGCACCGGGATGCCGGTGCCCCGGAATCCCGGTGCCGGTCCCGGTCCCGGTGCCACCGGATCTTTCCGGTGGCACTGAACACCCCTACTCTGGAAGATACTCGAAGTATAATTGTTGAGCTGGAAGTTAGTTAGATTGTTAAGCTTGTTAGTCGTGAAGTTTTGTTCTATATATATTCAATGTACTATGCAATATTGAGATAACTGAAATACACGAGCTCCTTACTCTGTTTTTTCACATTCACATTTTGACAGTTCTTACTCGTCGGACTATCCCATTCAGGCACCCAATCTAACTGGGTCAACGTACTGGCTTATGAATTTTATAGCTGGAACAACGATTCCGCACCCAATCTAACTGGGCCGCCTGCTGCACTTTACAATCCAACAAGTGAAGTTAGCGGGGAAATCGACATCACAAAATGGATTCAGGCAAGTGTGCCAGCCACCAAACTAGTCCTCGGGCTCCCATTCTATGTGTATGCGTGGCTTCTAGTCTCTTGCCATGAAAAATTGGTTGTCCAAGTGTAAACGGGGTTTGATCTGCAAGATTCACCAAAACAGCATGCATGCTTCATTAGTTCCTATACATGTTTTCGGGCTCTTAGTCTTTCTTTACTTTGTACTATTATGCAATTCAAAACATCACGATTTTATATAATTAAGCGGTTTTAACAAATTAGATCTTTCATTGTCTCCTCGATTAATCTATCGTCGTCGTCATTGACTCACTACACACAATTAACGCCACTAATTTTAGGTCTTCCCATTCATTTTTTATTTTGTAAACATATAAATACTTGAATTAAATCTTGATGGATCCATATATATTATCTATTAATAATTATTCTGAACAATATTAGATATTGATAACTATCCATATGACACAAATATCGTAACTCTTAACCACGATCTTATATTCTAGTCTTATGCCCGGATAATCGTTGACCAGCTACACACTTAAAAATAGTTGACTCCCCCTTTAAATCTTCCCACTAATCAGTCTTTGTTTTTGTGAGCATATGAATCCATGTTTATTTGTATATATTTATAAAATTTGAATGGTTGGCTACAGACTCAACCCAAGACATCAACCAATTATGAAGATGTCAATAGTCAAACTCAATTGAATATTCATAATAGTAATAGTCCAATTGATTTGGGAGTTTGAGAATGAGCACTTAAGAGATGGTCAGGGGATTAGAAATTTGTGGATCGAACTTCTCACTCCAAAACTAATTACACTCTGTGGAACTCTAGTGGCGATTCTCTCATTTTTGTGGGTGACAATTATAACTCAATCCGAACATTCTGTAACAGGTGGAGGATCTTATTATATGGTTACACTTAAAGAAATATGAGTGGTAACTATGACTCAATTCGGATATTATTTAGTAGGTCGAGTTTCTTATATGATCGCGCTTAAAGAGGTGGATTACGCTGGTAATTATCCCTCCTTACTTTTTTTATTTAAAAAAAATACAACTGAATAAAGGGAGTGTTTGGGCGCTGGATTCTCAACTAAACCTAGGTGCAAGTAGTAGTGTGATCAGCTGTCAGCACAACGTATGCGAGGCATGTGAGAAATGCATGTTTCTCGCTTTTACAGCCATGCATATGTAAGCATATATATTTGAGAGAAAAAATATGAGAGCATATATTTATAATATTTTTTTTGGGTAAACGGTAAGTTTATTCCAAAAGAACCAAACAAAGGGCCCAACCCTTAGATACAAAGAGAGCATCGACCAAAGGTCTCAAAAAACAGAAAAATAGAGTAACAGATCCGAACAAACATCAAAGTCACATTGCCCAATTAGAGACAAATATTCTAGTTGTGGGCTAACTTCAAGTTAACAGGAGTGTGGGAAACCTACACAAGGCAACTCTATCCTTAACATTGCAAACAACTTCAGCAAGCACATCCACCACTATGCGTCTCTTCCTGCAGTACATCCTCTGGTTGCGTTCCTTTCATATTCCATAGACAGCTGTTGACAGGGTTAGGCTATGTTTGTTTCATATCTCAAAAAATTTTCAAAAAATTTTCACTCACTTTTCATCAATTCCAATACCTTTTCACAAATCTCAATAATTTTTTCATCAATTCCAATACCTTTTCAACAATCCCAATAACTTTTTACAAATTCCAACAACTTTTAACACATTTTCCATCAATCTCAAGAGAATCTACACTACTTCCAAAAAATCACAAAAAACAAAAACAGTTTTGAGATGTAAACCAAACATAGCCTTAGCTTTCAAATGCAAGCACGAAAAGAATTGCCCTTAAGATGCATTGCAGCCAAAGAGATGGTATCCTGCCAACAAAAATGATCACTAGACAATGCACATTTATCCCTCATTAGGACACAAATTCTATTAGAGAAGGGGCAGTCAAAGAAAATATGGTTGAAGTCCTTCTTCGCATCACCACGGAAAACACAGGTTATATCATTGAGGAGACCAAAAGCCTTCAAACGAGACTGTGTTGATAGCTTCTCCGTAATAGCAAGCCAAAGGATAAAAGAAAATCGAGGAATGTTATCCTTGAACCATAGCAAATGATGCCATGGAACAATAGGATGACTAATCCTTAAAGCATTATATGCACTTCCTAAGGAAAAACACCCATTCAATGCGGGGTCCACTTAACAGAATCTTCCTTAGAAGGGCCCGGGAGAAAGGAAATGAGGGTTTAGGCAAACACATCTCGCCAAAGTTGAGGGAGTTCAAAGGTAGGTCACTTCTAGCAGGATCCATCAATAATAGAGGAAGCCTTAGCATTAATTACCTCCACCCGACGAGGACAGAATAGAAGTCCTACAAGCTTTGCGCTTAGGGGTGGGTACCGGACATGCCTGAGCCTGAAATTCTAGCTCCGGTATCGGTAATAACCTGATGTCTATTTTGGCATCCGGTTTTGGTCTGGCAGTTGTCGGAATTCCGGCAATCTCGGTACCGGATGCCGTAATTTCGACAGTGTTTTATGGGCTGATTTTGGGCCCGATTTGGGCCCAAAAAATTATTTTTTTGGGTTATTAGTTATTACACAATTTGATTTTTAAAGATAGATGTTGGATTCAAAATGGATGTTGGAATTTAGTTGGATGTTGGATCCAATACTTTTTTATTCATTTATATATTACAATTCTATAATTAAAGATGACATTAAATTAATGAATGAAAATGATACAAAATTACAAATAAAAAATTTACAATTTACAAATAAACATATAAATAAAATCTACAAATATTACAAATTTACAATCTAAAAAAATCTACAAATATTACAAATTGGATAGTTGAATTGAATGGAATAAAATGTTGGTCATTTAATCAAAACATCACTATTATATGATTAAGATAGTGTTAGTTTTGTATGACCTTTTATTTATGCTCATAATATTTAATGACCAACTACAAAGATTGGTCACTAATGAATAAACTAATTTAAATTTTAACTCATGCATATCATAACACCTAATTGATTACTTTCTATTTTTTCAAAACAATGAAACATCACCATATCAAAATGATCAACTTTACAAAACATGTTGAAAAAATATATTCATTGTACTGAATATTATGGGCATAAATAAAAGGTCATACAAAACTTGATGGATCAATATTATAGAAAAATATTGTTGCTGTTGTTATTTTGATTATATTATGTTTTGTGGAGATTTGATATGTTAATGCTATTTCTATCTATTAAAAATCAGAGAGACAAGGACAATTAATGAAGTGTTTCTCATTTTGTTACTCCTTCCAACTTCGTTACACTCCTTACACTCTTGTTTATGTTAGAAAGAAATAAAAAAAATAAGATCATCAAAATCGTTCAGACGAAATTGATACACTGTTCGGAACTGTAAGCTGCTGAGGCGAAAAGCTATCCTGCAAGGCGATTCATCATCACCATCCCAATAGATAATTATATAGTTGATGATCAATAGAGTTTTTAAAGCCTAAATTATAAGGTAGTTGTACAACAAAAGCAAACAAAAAAAGAAGGCATTAATTTTAAATCTCTCACTTCGCCATAAAGAGCATATCAGTGCCTATGGAGAAGGAAATGAAAAAGGCAATTTTGAATCTGTTAATCCTGGGTACTCTCTTCTCTAAAATATTTCTTAATTATGAACTGAAAACATTAGAAAATATTGAAGTATCTTTCATATTTTTGTCATTAAAATATCTTAAACCTTCAAAATGCACGGAGTGGCTAATCGTGGTGCATACATCCATGTTGGAAGTGAAACTGAGAAAAAAGGCAAAGGTACTGCCCAATTCTCTTGAAGCACCAATAAAATGATATGGGAAACAAGCAGAGATAATATCAAAATTAAACTTCCTTCGTATTCTATATCCAGATAAAAGCAGTAGGTTTTTGACATCTAACTTTACAATTCTCCAAAGTATAGGAAGATTGCAATTCTTTAAGTGATCAACTTCATTGATAGACTAGGATTGAACTGACTACTAAAAGCCTACACAACTAAGCAAAGGAATATTTTTGAAACTGAAATGAACATGATATCAATGAATATCGTTACTCCTGTGAGTCCCTGCTAATCTTTTACTCCTGTAAAAGCATTATTGTGTGCATTTATTTCCACTCATTCAAATTGATTGCTTTTTTTTTTTTAAAAAAAAATACCACCCTTTGCTTCTTGACTTTCCATTTATTTCTTCTCCTACCCTTTACCGAATTCAGAAAATTGTCTGTATTTTGATTTCTAAACCTTTCTTTATGTTATCTACTATTGTGTTAGGATACTTGGAAGGTCGGCGTCCAGCTTAAAACATGGATCCTTATGTTGTGACCTCACTACTAGCAGAAACTACAATACTGTGGGAACCAACATTGGAGGCTGAGGCTCACGATTTATTGCTACAATCTGGTCAAACGATATTGTGCAGAAATGTAGGAGAAGCAGAACCCCTTTTGTAACCCTAAAACCTCAATCCAATGTTACAGTAAAGAAAACAAAAATAATATAGGGCTTTCCGTTGCCACAACAGCAACTCAAAATTCTCATATTCTTGACTAGAAGATCATAACCTAACAGAAAACAGAATCAAACAAAAAATACATCGAGTGAGAGGCCATAGAGAGAGAGAGAGAGAGAATTAGCGAGGTGCGTGATGTAACAGTGAGTTGAGGAAGAGAGCCAACATGGAGAGTGGAGAGTGACAGAGAGATTTCGAGGGGGAGGGATTTCAAAATGAGAGGTATTTGAGGGTTTTGAAACGTCGAATGATTTTGAAATTAAATTTGAATTGGGAAGGGTTTAGTTGAGCCGAGCCGAGCCTCTATTTTTGCCACATATTTCATTAAATGAGCTATCCAAGGTAATGTTCGTTTTCAAGTTTTTTCTAGTATTCAAATCCATTCACAAAACTATCACCGAACATCTTAAGAATTCAAATGCAAACACTAATATATTTAACACAATCTCCAACAACTGTTTACTTTTTTATTTAACACAAATTTTCTTTCTCTATAGTTTTTCACATAATTCTAATATTTTTTTATTAAATAATTACATCAAATCATCTCTATATCATTTACACAAATACCTATAAAACACTATTTTACATAAATATTCACAATTCTACTTGAATCCTATAGTTTTTTTACAACACGAACATGCCCCAAATCTTATCCTTTGGATTTGAAAATTTGAATCTTAAGCGTTACTTTGCACATCTTTGAACTTAACTTCTTTGGACCGAATCTTTTCCCGCACGCTCATCGCGCTACCACTTCAGAGACTGTTGCATCATTTAGCGAACAAATTTCTAGCCGCAATGGGGATTTATTTTCCTCATCTTCATCTCTTCTCGTTGAAAAAGCTGGCTGTTTGGGAACAAATAGTGCTGCAGATTCATTTTTTAGCGTTGAGGAAATTTCCAACATAGACGGTCTATCATTTGCCTCTTCCTGGATGCATAAAAGAGCTATTTGCAGGCACCTAATTAACTTAAACGAGGAAAGTGTGTCATCCAGAGATGGATCCATAAAGTTCATGCCTTTGCCTTCTTTCCACAGCTCATATGCCTGGAATTATAGAATATTGCCCATCTGTTAGTAGAGGGACTGAAAGATTTTAATACACATTTGTTTCAGCAATGCTACAAAGGTTACTTACATATTCTAGGAGGTTTAGGTTCTCATCCGGCCCATAGTAACAAGCAGTCCTGTTGCCACCAATAATTTGCAGAAGCAGAATTCCAAAGCTATAAATGTCGGATTTGATGGAGTAAACACCCTTTCTGATGTACTCAGGAGGAACATAACCGCTGCATTTGATTTATTTTCATCACGGTTAAGAATTGACAAGAAAGCTTGGTTTCTGGAGCTTTATCAGTCTAAGTACTTACTATGTGCCAACTATCCGGCCTGTGTTTGCTTCATGTTCATCTTTTGTGAAAATTCTAGCCATACCAAAATCTGAGATCTTGGGTTTCATCTCTTCATCCAGTAAAATGTTGCTAGGTTTCAAGTCTCGGTGAATAATTGTCATTCTTGAGTATTCTTGGAGATATAGAAGCCCTTGAGTAACCCCTTCAATGATGTCAGTACGTTTTTGCCAGTCCAGTAGGTACCGTCTGATTGGGTCTATATGAAATGAGATTAGAAACAGAAAGTCATACATACAATGATTATCATTCATGGGGATTAAAATAAACAATTAGCATGAGAGCAGATGAGTAAAAATTATGAACACACCATGTGCCATAAACCATACAGGCTTAAACTGAGAACCTTGGCTTTCTATAAGCTTATAGATAGTTTGGTATTACTGTTACCAAAATATGAAGTCGGTTTAATGATTTCTCATGTACTCTAATCGAAGAGAGGAAGGTATCAAACCAAAGAGGTAGAAGTCCAAGCTTTTGTTTGGCATGTATTCATAGATCAGCATTTTTTCATCCCTTTGAATGCAAAATCCCAAAACTCGAACAAGGTTTACATGCTGTAGTTTTGCAGTAAGCATAACCTCATTTTGGAACTCTTCAAATCCTTGTGTAGATGCTTGTTTAAGCTTTTTCACTGCAATGTCTTGTCCATTTGGTAGCACCCCCTGACAAAGTAAAAAGCCACCACGACTGAGTGTATTTATTGCTTTCCCTAGACAGTCCTAACACACTTCTTACTACTGCTGAGAAGATATACAATGGGATTGGTTTATAAGGAATGTATAAACTTTTGTTTTGCTTTTTACCACAAGCAGTGCGAACAGTCTAACAAAATCTTACCTTGTAAACGGGACCATAAACTCCTTCTCCAAGTTTGTTTTCAATCGAGAGTTTATCTGTAGCTGTCTCAATTTCAGCTAAACTGAAGACTTGTAGATTAGGAGCATTGCTATTAAAATCTCCTGCTGCTGCCATACGATTGGTTAGTTTGAACTCTGCTTCTTTACTTGTACCAAGGTTTCCTGTATTTATGAAAAGAATAAAGAGCAAGAAGAATCTTATAAATGTCAACTCTTCAATCATGGTGGTTAATAATAAGTAACCTGCAACTTGCAATTGTAGATGGTGAATAAATGTAGCAGAAAAAGCTACCTTTTGAAGTGAGGATTCTCCTCCTTGCGTAATAGATTACAAGGCTGAGCACAAGAATAACAGTAGCAGTTGTTGTCAAAACGATCACTAACAATCTCCACTTGGGTTGTCGTTTATTTCTGTCCTCTTGAGCTGATAATACAACTCCATAAGTTAATCAAAGACAGATAGTGTGAAAGCTCTTAAAACTGTGTCATTCTGTTCTTGCTTTCTTATACTTTCCATGCATAAGTCAGGTAGTCTAGTTTAAGCATTGCCGGACAGTTGAATCATCTATAAACATTAGTGTCATGTTTCATGTCAATTAACAACCGACATGTTATGGTCCATCATGTGGCATCCCACTGTCGCCCTCCCTCTCTTCGGAGTAACTTGCAATTCATGACGTGTAATCTATTTCTTAGACAACCAATAAGCCATACAAAACTAGTTTCCTAAGGCCGGCTGAGTCATGGCAAAATTGTTGCACAAAGAAGGAAAAAAAATTGAACAAGCAAGCCAAAAAGTATATATCTTATAATAGTAATTGAAAGGGGGAGACCATTGACATCGTGACAATAGCCCGGTCATGATCCAATCAATCTTTCTTCTTGTGAATTTTGGCTTTGTCAAGTTCTAATGGCTAAGATGATGATTCAAATTATAATCAAATCACTGAATTGGCTTCAGTGTAGGAATTCCAAGATTGTTGCTATTGTGTTGAAGGATGCTCTGGATCATGTCCGACTTGCAAATCCGAAACTTCGCCCAACACCAGAGAATCTGCAAAAGTTGAATGGCTGGAATCTTCATTCTATGGTTGCCTTGTGTTATCTTGAATCGGCTCCATTAATCTGTGGCTGCCTTGGGTTTTTTGGTTGGTGCGTAGCCTTCTGTTTTTAGGTAATTTGGTTGCTCTGTGTTTGCTTTGTTAGAATTCTGCTGAAGAAATTATATTGACCTATTTGAATTCTTTAAACGTCCAAGCAAGTAGATTAACTTTCTGATAGTACTATGAGAGAGAAGAACCAATAGTTGTTTGGTGTACAGTATCTCCTACCTGCTAGAGAAAGCTCCCAATTGTCATCATACGGGACCTGCCACACAAAGTAACCAAGTAACTTCTTCTCCATGGCATAAGAAACCTTGATCTTAACAATATGAGCATCATCAAAGTTGATCCATGTCGATCCAACTGTCAAGTAATTCACTACGTTTGTAGCATTATATATGACAGCAGCCCCATATCTCTGAGTGTAACCCTTGATGTCCTTATAACTCATTGATCCATCATCTGTAATGGCTGGATCTGTAGCCGGTGCTCCTATACCGCTGTCGTGGGGATTCTTCAATGTCCACGCGTAGCCATAGAACGGCAAACCCAACACCAACTTGGTGGCAGACAAGCCCCTATCAATCCATGCACCAACACCGTAATCTGTGTTAGCCTAGCTTGATGGGTCATATAAGGCTGCATGAGCACCCGTAATGTTTGACCACTCAGGTCCATAGTAGTCATACGCCATGACATGGACCCAGTTCAAGTTACTCCGTATGGAGTCCACTGGAAAAGCAGCATCATCTACATCTGGTGAGTATTGAACAGCAGCAGTCAAGAGCAGTTCTTTCCGACTGGAGTTTTTTGCCTCAAAATTCACAGTGTCTCGCCACTCTTGGAAAATTAGTCCCATACTCGTCATGTCGGAGCTTGTGTTTGCTGAAACCCAACATAGATCAAGGCCTTGGAAGGCATAAGACCTGGCTATCTTTATAGAAGACTCGATGAAAGATTTCCTATAAGAGGCCTTGCTGACCATCGCAGAAAGAACTGAATAGTCTGCGCTTCCACCCTTTTGCTTAACAATATCTGTAAAGGTGGAGAAATATTTCTCATTGGATGACGAGACAGAGAGCTCGTAGGACGAAGAGTTCAGATCAGCAAAAGCACAAAGAAGGTGAGTAAAGAGGGCTGAATTTATGTCTGAAATAGGGAACTCACTGCCGGAGTACCAGTAACCGGCTTTGATCCATGTTTGTGCTCTCATAGGCTCTGAACACAGAAGAACATGGAGGAGAACAAATATACTTTTGGGATGCCGGAGTACCAGTAACCTGCTTTGATCCATGTTTGTGCTCTCGAAGGCTCTGAACACAGAAGAACATGGAGGGGAACAATTATACTTTTGGACATCATTAAAAAAAGGTTGCTTCCCTACAACTCTAGCTAACCTGGCTGCGGTCGATAGGTGGAAGCTGGCAGATACCGTCTACCTACCAAAGGAGAAAAATCTGAAACTATGCCCAAAAGTTTCAACGGGCAGTTAGGAAATTCAGAACTACCGAAAAATATCACGTCCTGTTTCTCTTCTTTTTTTCTTTTTTCTTTTTCTAAACAAACAATCAAAATTAAAAACAGGCCACTACGACGATAACCTAATAGACGTACAAGGTACATGTATTTTTAATATTTTTAGTCTTTAATTTTTAATATTTTAACTCTAAGATATTATTTGTGTTACGGAGTAAAATTTTTTGAGATGTCTTTCGCCTTAGGAGTTTGCCCCAACTTGAGTCTTGATTCCGCCATTGGCTGTTTCAGCTACTTGTTTTTGAGACTCAAGAGGCTCTCTCGGTCATTTGTGCACGGAGCTATCCCCAAGGATCAATTCTCTGTTTGGAGAATCTTCTTTGCTTGTGGCGACTACCAGTATTGCATCAACTATAGACTGGACTAGGGTGCGTTTTCATATACAATTTTACCCAAAATATTATCTATCTCCTAATAAAATACTACAATATAATCTCTCTCTCCCATAAAAAATATAAAAAATTACAAAAAATATAAAAAATTACCTCTCTTCACTTTTTCACTAAACCCAATACCAACACAAAACCTAATGCCAAAAATATTTCAACACAAACACAACCTAATGTTGATTTCTGACACTAATTGTCAACTCCTCGGATGGTTTTAGACTAGGACTCTTCCTGTGGCCCTTTTTTGACTTACCAGATTGGATCTCTTCGCGGTTTCTTGATCTAGGCTCATCCCTCCTGCTCTCTCTTGGATATCTTGGAGGCATTTTTCAAAATGAAAATTTATTAAATTAATAAAATCAACATTGCCAATTGAGAGTGAAATACTAATAAATCTTAAATATACGCTTTTGATAAATAACGAGATGCTCCATTCTCAGTGGTCTCGGATCCATGATCTTGAAGCTACATGTCAAGAAATTCAATAAAATATTATTACATTTTAATTGTTTAAAAACTAAATAGCATTAAGATAACAAAGAAAGAAGAAAGTACATTTGCACTTACTGTCGATTCTTAATCATAGCTGAGAGCCCAGAAGAAATACCCACGAAGCCCAAGTGCTTGAGCAAACCCAATCTTCATAGTTGTTCGGTGGATCATCGAAACCAACCCATGTTATCCCGCGATTTGAATAGACTGATACTGGCAAGTGAGTTCTAGCTCAAGTGGCATGTCCTCCTTTTGGGGAGGTTCCTTCCTGGGATCGAATCCCCTTACCTCTTCCCCTGCATGCTTGGCCTGCTTTGCCTAAAAAAAAAAGAATAGACTGATACTGTGTCCAAGTCATGTGCCACGGTGGCATTGTTCCTCTTATTAAACTCCACCACCTGTGAGTAGAGTAGCACACCCGCATTCCAGGGCCCACGTCAATGGCAGCTGCTCCAACTCCATCTACGTTTGGGTCTCTGAGCTTCCATGTTTCCCCATAGAGTGGCAAGCCCATAACTAACTTGTTTCCAGGGACTCCATCGCTGAGCCACGACTTTAAGCCCATAGACTGAGCTCAAGTTAGTGTTTGGGTCAAACATTGCAGCATGAGCTCCTGTTTTTGAAGTGTCCCATGATCCGTGATAATCGTAGCACATCACATTGACCAAGTCCAAGTTAGTCTTGAGCATCAGAATGGTGCAAATGTAAACAAAGAATAATGAGAAAAGGAAGATATTAGCCCATGCCATGGAAAGAAAGCTAGTTGGTATCTCCAACTAGAGTTTGATGACATATACTTCATCCGAAAACCATAGGGTTTATGCTGTGAACCGTACAGATTGAATTAAGAAGACCAGTTGGAAAGTTCTGGTCATCAATTTGACATTGATATAAGAGTAGAAGAAAGAAAAGTCCAAGTTATATTCTATGTTATTAGCCACCGTTCTTAAGAAGCTTTAATGTGTAGGACTTCCTGCTCTCTTTAAGTCTTACTGAAGTTTCACATTGATGGCTAGAAGCGCTAACCCAGGGCCCTGTCTTTTTCTTTGTGTGAATTACTTTGTCAGGGTCAATAAACGATTTGAAATGCCTAACCTTTGTAATAGATTTGACTCTTCATGGTCATGATAAGGTGAATAAGTACGTTGCCTTAAAGTCTACATATCACCTGATTGAGGTGGACCACATTTCACCTGCCATTCACCTCATGACCGAATGGTCAAGGAGGCCACAATATCTTGCATTCGTTGTCTGAGGCCCAGAACAACTCTAGAAGACTATTCTTGGACTGGCTTGGTGTCACACATGCGAAACAGCTTCTTCAAGGACAGCATCAGAAAGTCTTTTTCTTGGTTATTAAAGAGGTTCTAGTGTGCAATTTGTATTCTTCGAAGCATTTTTCATACCAAAATACAGTCTTATTTTAGAGCCATGATTGTCACAATCTCGTCCAATGAAGCGCACATTGTCACCAGACTAAAAGGACCGCATCAAGGGAGTAAGGGACCTCTTTATAATCTAGCTTTCGAGTTTTGATTTCTTGCTTATGGCTGCATGTGATCGACTTCATGGTGAAGTCTCTGTTAAATCAGGGAGGGCGAGCCTTTATCATGGATTAATTTTGACATCACGTAGGACGATGCCAAGGGACAGTTGGGTGATACAGAAAGGGAAAAGAAACGATCATATGACCACATAAAATGAGGAACAGCAGATAGTAAAAAGTAGAAAAACAGAGAAATAGGATAACTCAAAGAAACATGGCCTACTCAACATCCTATGCTAACAGCCACCAAGGAATACCAATATTACCAATTAAGGACGAAAATCGCAGAAGCCTGTAGGAGAAAAATCACAAATATCATTTGTGATATTTTTTTTGGCAATTTAACTAGTGCGTGGCAGAAATCTAACAATTAAGATTATACAACACGACAGTGTTTTTTTTAAATGAGCAATTAACTCTTAATTTAAAATTAAATTGTAACAGTGATAGTTTAGAGATTGTACAGCGGCGTGTACAGTGGTTTGAATAGTTTCAGTTGTACTTTAGAATTATAAAAAGTATTTTTTTTTTGAAAAAGAACAATTTATGGGCGCTATATCATGTAGATCTAGAAAAGAAGGGGAAAAAAAGCAGCTGTACGTGTCGACTTAAATTTCTGCTCTATAGCTTGGAAAGAGTTACTTAACCCAATCCCCCTGCAATTTGGAAGAGTCCTCCTGAAGATAGCTGGAAAATCAATTTCGATGTGGCCTTGAGAAATTCAGGTTCGGTTGTGGCAGCGGTTTGCAGAAATTCAGAAGGTAATTTGCTCTTTGCTTGGACAAAGAACTTCCCTCCCAGCAGCCCTCTTGTGGGCGAGGCTAGAGCGGCCCTGTTAGTCGTTCAGGAGGCGTCATTTCTTCGTTAGGACAATATCATCTTTGAAGGGGACTCAAAGTTAGTGATAGATGCCCTGTCTGATCGGAGGGTTTCTACGGACTGGCAGATTCGTACTCTTGTTGCTGATATTTTAGCTTTAAGCTCTGGCCATACAGATTGGTCCTTTTGTCATGTAAAACGTAATGCTAACTCTTTTGCACACAATCTTGCTAGATGGGCATTGTCTGCAAACCTATTTGGGAACATCCCATCTGATGTTATTCCTGTAACCATTCTCTCCAGTGATAACCCAAGGATCCCTCCTTGAGGTTCATTGGATGATTAATAAAGTTGTTTACTTAGGGAAAAAAAAAATTCTGCTCCAGTGTTGAGATTGTCCAAAATGGGTTTTTCAAATATGGCAGGAGCATGTTTAATGACTTTCAACCCATTTAATTTTTCCTGTATAAATGGTAGCCTAAATTATTCGATCTGCCCAATTACATGAAATAGATTCCAGAAGTATAGGTTATTTGTAGATTAAGAAAATACCGTATTAGCACCGACATTTCACTTCATTGGTTGTGAATAAACATATATTGTAGCAGGTCCAAGAGTAATAATGGACGAAAACATATATATTTCACCAAGGCCTGCACGCTTATCGCGCTTCCATTTCAGATATTGTTGCCTCATTTAGCGAATAAATTTCTGGCAGCAGTGTGGATCTATTTCCCTCACCTTCATCTCTTGTCCTTGAAAAAGCTGGCTGTTTCGGAATCATCAGAGCGGCAGTTTCAGCTTTTAGCATTGAGGAAACTTCCAACATAGACGGTCTATCATTTGCGTCTTCCTGGATGCATAAAAGAGCTATATGCAGGCATCTAATTAACTTGAACGAGGAAAGTATGTCATCCAGAGATGGATCCATAAAGTCCATCCCTTTGCCTTCTTTCCACAGCTCATATGCCTGGTATTATAGAATATTGGCCATCTGTTAGTTGAGGGACAGAAAGATTTTAATCTACATTTGTCGCAGCAATGCTACGTACTAATTAGATTACTTACATATTCTAGGAGGTTTAGGTTCTCATCCGGCCCATAGAAACAAGCAGTCTTCTTGCCACCAATAATTTGCAGAAGAAGAATTCCGAAGCTATAAATGTCAGATTTGATGGAGTATACACCTCTTCTGATGTACTCAGGAGGAACATAGCCGCTGCGCGCATTTGATTTTTTATTTTCATCAAGGTTAAGATCATTGACAACAAAGCTTGGTTTATATATGGAGCTTTATGATCAGTTACTTACTATGTTCCAACTATCCGGCCTGTGTTTCCTTCATGTTTATCTTTCGTGAAAATTCTAGCCATACCAAAATCTGAGATCTTGGCCTTCATCTCTCCATCCAGTAAAATGTTGCTAGGTTTCAAGTCTCGGTGAATAATTGTCATTCTTGAGTATTCTTGGAGATACAGAAGCCCTTGAGTAACCCCTTCAATGATGTCAATGCGTTTTCTCCAGTCCAGAAGGTTCCGTCTGACAGGATCTACATCAAGTGAGATTAGAATTAACAGACCGTCATATATACAATGATCATGGGGCTAAAAAAAAACTATTATACCATGAGAGCAGATGAGTACGTAAAAGTTATGCACTATGCAGACACCATACAGGATTAAACTACTTTAACCTTCGCTTTCTTTAAGCACTAGTGTTACCCAAATATGAAGTCGGTTTAATCATTTACTCTAGTCGAAGGGAGGAAGGTATCAAACCAAAGAGGTAGAAGTCCAAGCTTTTGTTTGGCATGTATTCATAGATCAGCATTTGTTCATCCCTTTGAATGCAAAATCCCAAAACTCGAACCAGGTTTACGTGCTGTAGTTTTGCAGTAAGCGTAACCTCATTCTGGAACTCTTCAAATCCTTGGGTAGATGCTTGTGCAAGTTTTTTCACTGCAATTTCTTGTCCATTTGGTAATACTCCCTGCCAAATTAAAAAGTCACCACGACTTAGTATTTCTTATTTCTTGGTTTCCTAACTCATTTCCAACTCCCAACTCATTCTCCATTCCCGTTGACTATTAGAGATGATATCATAATCAATCAATGAGATTTTATATACAACGAAATTGGTTTATAAGTAGAATCATGTTTCTGCCCTGTAATGACAATGGTTAAATGTACACTACTAATTTTTTTTAACAAATATACTTTGCGCACCCTTTATTTTTATATCTCGATCTATAATTTTTGTTACATTGCATCTACCAACTATTAATTTCAGACACTTTGCATCATCTGTTAAATTTTTCCGTCAATTTGGACGAAAACTAATTAATTTTTTTGGTTCAAAAGATTACAATTTTATCCTTATAAAATTGTCACTACCAAAAAAAATATGGGGACAAAATTGTCATTTCTCACGTCAAAAAATCACCATTTAAATTAACTGAAAATTTTAAGGGAGGGTACTGCAAATTGTTTAAAATCAATAGTTGATGAGTGCAATGTAACAAAAATAATATATAAGGGTACAATGTCAATTAGATGATCTATATATATATAGTTGGAGGCGAGATGAAAAATGTATTTGACAAGCTATAAGAACAGACTAACAAAAGCTTACCTTGTAAACGGGACCATAACCTCCTTGTCCAAGTTTGTTTTCAATCGAAAGTTTATCTGTAGCTGCCTCAATTTCAGCTAAGCTAAAGACTTCCAGATGAGGAGCATTGCTATTAAAATCTCCTGCTACTGCAATACGATTGACTGTTAATTTGGACGCTGATTCTTTAGTTGTACGAAAGATTCCTGTATTTATGAAAAGGTGGTTAATCATAAGTAATTAATCTGGAACTTGTAATTGTACAGGGTGAATATGTATCAGAAAAAGTTACCTTTTGAATTGAGGATTCTCCTTGCGTAATAGATTACAAGGCCGAGCACAAGAATAACAGTAGCAGTTGTTGTCAAAACGATCACTAACAATCTCCACTTGGGCTGTCTTTTATTGCTGTCCTCTTGAGCTGATAATGCAACTCCAGAAGTTAATAAAAAACAGATCGTCCATGCAAGTAGATTATCATTCAAATTATATTGAATTCTTTAAACGTCCAGGCAAGTAGATAATTAATATTCTGATAGCTAGTAATACGGAGAGAGAAAAACCAATAGATTTATGGTGTACAGTATCTCCTACCTGCTAGAGAAAGCTCCCAATTGTCATCATACGAGACCTCCCACACATGGTAACCAAGTAGCTTCTTCTCCCTGGCATAAGAAACCTTGATCTTAACAATATGAGCATCATCAAAGTTGATCCATGTCGATCCAACTGTCAAGTAATTCACTACGTATGTAGCATTATATATGACAGCAGCCCCATATCTCTGAATGTAACCCTTGATGTCCTTATAACTAATGGTTCCATCATCTGTAATGGCTGGACCAGTAGACGGTGCTCCTAGTTCACTGTCGTTAGGATTCTTCAATATCCATGCGTAGCCATAGAAAGGCAAAGCCATCACCATCTTGCTAGCAGACAAGCCCCTATCAATCCATGCACCAATACCGTAATCTGTGTCATCGATGCTTGATGGGTCATATAAGGCCGCATTATTACCCGTAATGTTTGACCACAGAGGCCCATAGTAGTCATACGTCATGACATGCACCCAATTCAAGTTACTCCGTATGGAGTCCACTGGAAAAGAAGCATTTTCTACATCTGGTGAGTAGTGAACAGCAGCAGTCAAGAGCAACTCTTTCCGACTAGAATTTTTTGCCTCAGAAATCACCGTGGCTCGCCACTCCTGGAAAAGTAGTCCCATACTGGTCATGTCGGAGCTTGTGTTTGCCGAAACCCAACATAGATCAAGGCCTTGGAAGCCATAAGCCCTGGCTATCTTTATAGAAGAGTTGATGAATGATTTCCTATAAGAAGCCTTGCTGACCATCGCAGAAAAAACTGAATAGTCTGCGTATCCACCCCCAATAGCAAGATGTGTGGTGATTGTTGGGTTCTTTTGCTTAACAATGTCCGTGAAGGTGGAGAAGTCTTTCTCATCGGATGACACAAAAGAGAGCTCGTAGGAAGAAGAGTTCAGATCAGCAAAAGCACAAAGAAGGTGGGTAAAGAGGGCTGAATTTATGGCTGAACTAGGGATCTCACTACCGGAGAGCCAGTAACCTGCTCTGATCCATGTTTGTGCTCTCAAAGGCTCTGAACACAGAAGAATATGCAGGAGAACAAATATAATTTTGGACATCATGAAGCAAATTAGGTTAGTACTTCTTAGTTTCCTCAGAAAGTAAGAAACCGTTGCCAGTGCAGAGGAGGCGTACTAGGGATATCATTAAGGTTCTTATGATAGACAGTTGGAGAGAAGAAACATCAAATAATTAATGCGTAGTTTTTCAGGGAGCTTTAATTGTCTAGTCCTCCCGATTCCTCAGAAATAACAAAAAACAGAATATTAGTCCTCCCGATTACATTAATTACATTATGCCCCTAAACTACTAATAGTTTATACTTTGCAACTATTACCGTTAATTTTGATAGAAATTGTTATTTTTGCTCGGTGAAATGATAAATTTATTCCCATAAAAATATAATTATAAAATAGTAGGTAAAATCGTCATTTCACTTAATCAGAAAAGTAATTTTCGTCCAAATTAACTGCATGTGGTGCAAAGTGTAAACGGTTGGTAATTGAAGGCGAAATGTAACGAAATTAATAATTGAGATTCAAAGCGTCAGAACTTCAATAATCGGAGGGCGAAAAGTATATTTAACTACTATCACTTTCTGTACTCCTCTTGTTGACATTATCAATGATATATAGGATCTAAGTATATTCAGGAAAAAAAGACAGGATCTAAGTATGATTTGCCAAAATATACTATATTGATATATATGCACAAATTGCTTCTTAGAGCTCGCCTAATTTTTTCGTAACAGATCGAGGTGGGCTGTTCCCATTGGAGTAACGTAATCGGAACCCTCCTCGCAAATTTGGTTTATTGCTAGCGTTAGGTATAGATTCGTAGATAGCGATGGGAGCGTGGACCTGTAGTCTGTAGAGTCGTTGATAGTGATGGGGTCGGACGTCAGTCGGCTTACATAATTAATCGCAAATTTGTTTATTGCCAAGGTTTGGTATAGATTTCTTGATAGATTAATTATGTCCATAATAACTTGTAAGAAATATTCTACAGGTTCCACCGCCTCAAATATTAAAAGATTCAAATAATTTAAGGTTTTTTTTTCTTTTTTTTTACCATCTTTCATAATTATAAAAATACCCTCCCAAAGCAAAATTCCAAAATTGCCCCTAAATTCTTAATTTACTAAATTATCACGATGAGTAATTTGATTTTCACATATACCACGTGGACTGATTTTACATTTATCTTTTTTTTAACTACCAAATTAATTATTATTAACAATCCCCTCCTACATCGGGCCCTGAGTTAGGTGGTGGAGACAACTCGTCTCTCCCTCACACATTGGACCCTGAGTTGGGTGAATACAACATATTTCTCTCATGAACTGTTGGATCTTATACTTGTTGGTAAACCTGAAATACTCTAATACCAATGTTGGGTGGTCTTGGGCTTTCTCAACTTCAAAAGCTAGCTCAAGAGTTGAGGCTTTTTCTCACACATAAACTGACTACCAAATTCTTCCACAACTGATGTGGGATTAACCCCAAGTGCTGAAAAATGGGTCGCATTTCAGGAAGAAATGGTGACCTCTTAAAGCTGGTGTTGAGATCAGCAAAAGCACAAAAGAGATGGGTGAAAATTAAGGGTGGAATCTATGCTGGACACCGGGATTAATTCACTATCAGGAAACCAGTATGCAGCCTTTACAACAGTCGTCTTGCGGTGCAGGGAATGCGAGGCAGTGTGTACTGTTTCTTACAAGCTAGATATTTGCTGCATGTATTAGTCAGATGTACCTATATATATATATATCTTTAAAAAAAGGGTTAATGTCCTTTTTAGTCCCTAGGTTTTGGGGCGGTGTTCTTTTTAGTCCCTAGGTTTTATTTTTGTTCAAAACAGTCCCTAGGTTATTTACGTTTGTCTTTTTAGTCCTTCCGTCCAATTCCGTCACTCCCGAGCCCAGTTAGCTAACGGCGGGACACGTCACACCCAATAGAATATTGCCACGTGTAATATTTTTTTTAAAAAAAACAATTTCCACATGTTTAAAAAAAAAAAAAACCAAAAGAAGGTTCCCGTGGCTACCTCTCCGTCGCCGGCGAAGGGTGGCCTCCCTGGCCACCCTTCGCGCGAGGGAGCCCAGATCTGGGCTCCCTCGCGCGAACGGGGGTGGCCCGACGGGGAGCCCCCGGCCACCACCGTCGACGGGGAGCCTAGATCTGGGCTCCTGCTCGTCGGTGGCCAGACGGGGAGCCCAGATCTGGGCTCCCGCTCGTCGGTGGCCAGACGGGGAGCCCAGATCTGGGCTCCCCGTCGCTCGGTGTTGGCCAGGGAGGCCACCCCTCGCGCGAACGGGGGTGGCCAGACGGGGAGCCCCCGGCCACCACCGTCGACGGGGAGCCCAGATCTGGGCTCCCCGTCGCCGGGGTGAGTGCCCCCGGCCACCCCCGTCGACGGGGAGCCCAACTCTGGGCTCCCCGTTCGGTGGTGGCCACGGGGGTATCTCCCTTGTTTTTTTTTTTTTTTAACATGTGGAAATTAGTTTTTTTTTTTATAAAATAGTACACGTGGCAATATTCTATTGGGTGTGACGTGTCCCGCCGTTAGCTGACTGGGCTCGGGAGTGACGGAATTGGACGGAAGGACTAAAAAGACAAACGTAAATAACCTAGGGACTGTTTTGAACAAAAATAAAACCTAGGGACTAAAAAGAACACCGCCCCAAAACCTAGGGACTAAAAAGGACATTAACCCTTAAAAAAATCACTTTTTTAAAACAAGAAATTAAATCGTCGTACAAAATACTCAACAAAACTATATGAACATAACAGATCAATTATTCGAAATTTATCTTGCAAAAGCCTATACTTCTTCAAATTCAAATTATTTATCCATAAAAATCTTCTTTCAACCTCAATTTTTGTTCCTGAAAATAATATTCCACCTTTGAATCTTTCATTAAATTAATTGATAAATTAATTTTTAAAAATGATATACCGAAATTACTATTAGTATTAAAGATTTTACTTTTACTACTATTGCTCTAATTGATTCTGGTGCTGATTTGAATTGTATTTATAAACGACTTATTGATTATATATATATAATCATAGTCGCAAATTTGTTTATTGCTAAAAGTTAGGTATAGATAATTCGTTGATAGTGATGGGAACGTGGACCTTTAGTTAAATAGTATTGGACAACTTTCAGCTTGCATGGCTTCGTCCAATTTATATTCTTAATAGGAAACATTTATTACGAAAGACCATTTGCAGGGAAAATTAAAATCAAAATGTTGAACATTGTAGAAATTAGACACGCACATAAATTAATTAAGATTAATTTTAGTTTGTTGGGTTAATAAAAAAAATTAATTGAATCTTCATATATTTGCTCTAAGCAAAATATAAGTATAGTTCATGCCAGTATATACATGAAGTACATCCGTCTCTTTTTGCAAAATTAGACGTACGTGAGCTAAATTAATTTCTAAATATGTAAAGAGATAATGTAATTAAATAGAGATACAATGACGTTAATTAAACAACATTTATATATATAAAGCCATATTATTGCTATATATATATAGCGCATAGTAAGTCCATAAATTGTAAGAGACGAAATCTCTTTTTATAAATACAAGTGGAAAAAATTGAAATTTTTAATTGCTAATTCCTCTAATTCATTCCCAATCTCTTTTTGTTTTGTCAACCATAAGATATTTTCAGTTTCACGCCTCGAAAAGAATCCATGTGGAATTAATACGGCTCCGTTTGTTTTATCGAAAATAAGAATATAAAAATATATTTTTCCCACTTAATTTTCGGTGATCTTTGAGAGATTAATAAAGTTTAGTCAACTGAAAATAGAATAAGTAATTGTAAAAGAAAGCATTAATTTCCATAAAGTGTTTTTCTTTTGAGAAAATATAATCTCATTTCTTATTCTCCTACTGCTTTGAATCCCCACTTCTCTCTTTTTCCTCGCCCTCCCAGCTGTATTATCTATATATATATCTTATTGTCATATAATTTTATGTTCGTTAGCCTATGTTTGGATGTCAAGAATTTTTTTTAAAAAAAAATTAACAACTATTTTTTCATTAACTCCAATACTTTTTTACAAATTTCAACAATTTTTTTCACAAATTTTTACAAAATTTAATATATTTTTAGAAACTCGACAACCTTTTTACCAATCTAAATTGAATCTACAATATTTTCAATAATAAAAAATTTGACTGGTAATTCAACTTTATTTAAAAATTATTTTAATTTTTTACAAAAAATAATTTCAAGAAAGAATATTTTTTTATGAGAAGTATTTTATTCAATTGTGAAATATATTATTAAAAATCAAACTTACTAATCATACAAGATTACAAAATATATATCATGTATCAAATATTATAAAAGTGTTTTCAGGAAACATGTTTTAATATAAAATCAAACCATGAAAAATAGAATATTTCATTAAAAAAATAACTTGAATCTATTTAACAGAGCAAAATTAGAAGAAGATGGCTATAATGTTGAGAAGTGGTTAATTCAAAGCCTTACTATCTCTACAAAAAATGGTCTTTAGTGCCGGTCGAAAAACGCTGCTTATGGCCAAAAATAATGTTGCTAAGTTTTTAGCAGCGTTTTTATAGCGTGGTCGATATGTGCATCGGGAGAGGCTTTTGCGGCGGATTTTGTGACATCTAGTGAAAAGAGCGAGATATAGAGGTGATCTCTTAGATGCGGTCAAAAACGCCACTGAAAACCTCAATCGTCATACAAATTTTTATTGCAGCGTTTTGAGAAAAACGTAGTTATAAGTCTTTAGCAGCGTTTTCAAAATGCTGCTAAAAAATAACTTTAATGGCGAATGTGGCAACGTTTTTAAAATGTTGGTGTTGATTTTTTTTTGGTGTTTACACCATTTAAAGCGCATGAAGGATTAAATCTATTTTTTCGAAAACACTGATATAAATATTTTTCAGGGTAAATTCATAGTTAGCCTCGTATATATAGGCAAAAATTAAATTGATACTCCTAATTATCAATTCGACGATTTGAGACCCTTACTTTCCAAACATTTCAATCTTCGCCCCCTGTTTAAATTGATCGTTAAATCAGACGGTTTTTCAACCACGCGCGTCACACGTGCTTCTCATCCAACTAAAATGACCAAGCTTCCCTTGCTAAGTGAATGCTCGATGATCTCGACTGCCTTTTTATTGCTGGAAGCCATCTCAGTTCGAAATGTTTTCCTCCTCACCAAACCAGACGAAGGAGGAAAACGATCTCATTTCCCTCTTTCCTTGTCTAGGAGCAAAGAAGCTCTTTTTCCCCATTTCCCCCATTCACTTCACCAAAATCAATTTCAATCTATTTCTGGAAGGCAAAATCCATTTGGAAATATATAACTGCGATTTGGGTCGTGCCCTAGATAAAGACCGAAAGCAATTTCAAGGAGATTAAGAGTACAAGGTAATCCATATAACTTTCAACACCATTTCCTCTATTCGAATGGACATGAATAATGTTGTGAAATGTTTGATTTATGATTGTGATTTTGTGGACTGGGGTTACAATTTCGCAGCGAGGGTTTGAAGTTTCATTTCGTAGAAAACCCTCAATCTGGATAGGATATTTGTCTCAGATGTTGGATTGCTATTTATAGGCACTTTAGGAGGTCCAAAAGCTTCAATTCAATTATGTATGTATTATTACAAGTTGTTACTAATGGTCAAAAACATGTGGTCCGTGGGTTATTGTTTGAAATTTTATCGTTTTTCAGCACGTGTAAGCAATTATACTTTGTTCTGTAAAGCACATGGGTCAGTAAACAATATTTGATGGTTAAACCATTTGACATCATTTTCAGACAGTGATGTTAAATCTATCTGATGTTACACAACTTGCATTTGGTGTAATCTTGTTACTTGTATCAAAGGTTCCATAGCATTGTAGCTGCTTTTATACACTATTGATATTTATCTTGGCTATCACCGACATGGGTTTCTCGAATTTTTGACCCCGCTTTTACTCTTGTCTAGTTTTTTCTGGCCTCTGTGTCTATTACCAAAATCTCAAAGTTTTATCTAGGTAACAAAACGTACGTTATCCCATAACAAAAGCAAAAACACAAAGTAGGACCGCTTGTATCAAAGTAAAATTTTGCCTAACACATTCTTTATCTTCAGCTTAAGATGCAAACTTTTTTTATTGGATGACATCTTCTTTCAGTCTCTTCCAATGTAAGAATATAAAAATCACTTTGATGAAGAAGTTTGTGATCGTTAGGGGTTATGCTCTCACCTTAGTTAATGTTTGTTAGCTTGTAGTGTAAGGCGTTGCACGTGGGCCCTTGCTGCCAGGTAGGCAACAATAAAAGAAAGATTTATTGGACTAGGATGTGGCGTTAATGATCATCCAAAGGTTATTGTAATATTTAAGCCAATCATGTGTTCAACTCAAACATTCCTACGAAGAAGCCAGATTCGTAAATGGTGGAACATACTTCTGAAAAATGGTGTGAAGTGTTTTTGATCAAATCTACAAATTATTATATTGTTCAGGATCCACAGCTCCATTATTGTGCTTTGATTTGTTGAGAAAGAATTGATCAGGTGCGTATGCGGGTTTGTCTCGGATAATTTGTGTACCCTTCCGCTTTATTTATTGATCATGGGGGTCGTTTCCATCTGTTTTGTTAATCTTGCGAACATGAGTGTTCATTGCTATCCCATGGTTCCAACCAATGGACGAAGTACGTAGATTTAATTCACCGACAGTCCGTCGTTGTTCTGTTGTCCAACTGACTGTTCAACCTATATTTGCATTGAAAATGGCAATTGTTCAAGGATCAGTAAGTTTGGGTTCTTCTCTGCTTGTTTAAATATCATATCTCTTATGTGATTATTTACCCCTTGGGCTGTTTTAACTAGCTATATGATTGGCAGTAGTGGCTTTTCTAATATTGTGTCATGGGGCAATTTTATTGTGTAGTTGGCCTGTATTTTCTTTTTATGGAAGTTATAGTTACTTTATTAAAGAAAGTGATGTTAAATGGCAATAGAAAAAATTGCAAGTCTCATTATGTTACAGATTACAGTCAGCAGATTCTTCCACAACTTTAGTTTTTTACAGTCAAAAGTAAAGTTGCATACCAGATTTCTTTTTTCAAGTTTTACTCTATCATCTCATTATGTTGCAGATTATTATGGCAGGTTTGATAGATCGAATGGGTGCGTATATGTTGATGGGAAGATGACTATGCATCATGATCCTTACGACCCAGACTGCCTATCACTCATAGAGGTATGTTGTGAAAGAATATGGGTATAAAAAATAAGAAAAATATATATAGGGACTTTACAGCACAACTTCATTATGGGTCAACTTATATATCTATTCAACACTTGCATGTAATGATTCTATCCTTTGGAAACTTTCTGCAGGGATATGCTGCCGTGCCTTTCAATATCTGATCTGGGATGAACTTCAAGTACCACACTTGGTTGGATTGGCGTTTTTTGTGAGTAGATCAACAGATGATATTTTTAGAATTTCAGGGTCAAATGTTCAAGGAGTTCAAGAGGATCAAGTTATTAATATAGGTTGTAGTCATAGGTAGCTACTTCTGTTTTGGAGTAATGTAACTATATTCAAAAAATCTGGATTTGCATCCTTGATTAATATGGGTACTCTGTTATTCCCCATATTGTTCTGGGAATCTTACATAGTGGTAACTATGATGTCCATAGTTTATATGAACGATTGTTTTGTTATTCCACACCTAATAGTGGAGATCTCACAGATTTGAGTATACTCTGTTGTTTTTGTTCATCACCACTATATATTCTCATGTCTGAAATCTATTTATTTAATTTCTTGATGGTCACTTGAAATAAATTAATCAGTAGAGCTCAATGGAGAGAAATCTGCAAATAATCCAAACAACCAGAATAATTCCCAAAATATCCAGGATTCTAAAACAAAACAAAACAAAACACCTCATTCAGTGCAACGCTGACGACTTTATATTCACCAACGACGTACTCTGTTGTGGGCATAGCAACAGCTCACGTGATTTGAAAAAATCACTCCCCACAACCTTTGCTCCGTCGAGAATGATCTCTGGCCACAAAGAACAACCACCGTCGTTGTTGGGTCAAAGTGACAAAAGCTTGGCATCGTCTTAACGTCGTCGGTGAAGGAGGATGTATTATTGATGGATTGGACATCGTCAGCGATAGGTGAACAAACCTTGACGATCTGATTGTCGTAGGCGACAGAGCAACGTCGACCATTGGTGCAAAATGATGAACTCTTCACCGAGGACTGTTCAACTGCTCTCCCAACGCCATTCAAGGTCGACGCAGCTTCAACTTGCTGATGGAGGAGTGCGATTGTCGCCGTTGAGCTGTCTGCACGCGGCAACCATCACCAACGTTGGACGACCGGAAGCCGTGGCTGAAGGGCTCCGATGACGGGTTTGTATATCTTTCGTGACGACAATGCTCGTCGGTTTAGCGCGAATTTCTTGTAGTGTGTCATGTATATCTACATGTGACATGCGAGATCTGTAAAAGCATATAATTTAGAAGTTTTTTTTTGCGGTAAATGATGAGAACATTAACATTGACGAAAACTTCCAAGTCTTTCCTTTTGTCGTATTGCAAAAGTCTTTGCCGAAATTAAAGAATATGTTTATATATCTGAGGTGTTCTCATTAATGTTCTCATGTTTAATTTTAGGTATGCAATTGCAAAATTTGACTCATTAGCCACGGAGTACTCCACTTTTAAAGAACACGATCGAACATTAACTATATCAGATTGAATAAAAAACAAAGGAATTAATCTAGTGGGTGGGGGCGGAACCCTAATCCTAGCAATGTGAAATCTGTGCATGTATTCATGCATGTGATGACAGGTGAAATCTGTAAAAGCATCTTTAAAAGTTTTCTTTTTCGAGGTGAATGATGATCAGAACGTTAACATTAACATTGACGAAGACTTCTCTTCTCTCTTCTTCATATTGCAAAAGTCTTTCCCCAAACTAATTAAGAATATATAGTACTGGTACTGCAAGCTATTTTTTTTTTTTTGAGTAAGATATTCTCTTGAACAGGATCATATGATATTCTCCAAGTCAATAAGATACTGTTTTTATTTGTACGTGCATGAACGTGCTCAATTCATTTTTGTTAAAAAATTAATTAATACTCAATTTCTTTAGAAATTAAATAGTAACATCACATTTATGAAACCTAATAGAAAATAAAGTAAACAAGATCTCTCTCACAGCAGCATTGCGCACATTTGCTTCTCCTTACCGTGTATCTTCTCCCCGTAGCCCAGTTATTCCCTAGGACGTACAATTTGATTTATGGTTTGACACGAAATTAAGCTAATACTCAACTATATATACGCGCCCTAACACAATCAAAATATTTTTTCAGATAATAATTAAGAGTACGTGTTGATTATTATTCAGCTTATGTTTGTTATAGATGACTCGAGAGCAACGAAAGGGCTGACATTGGCTACAATCTCGCATGCATTGATCCGAAATTAATGGCCTTCACAAACTTTATACAAGATATCATGTGGTAGGATTTGTAGGAATAGCTAGTTCAAAAAATATCAACCTTGCGTGAGACTTGATAAGCAGTATCCCTAGAATCATGCTATGCTTGAATTCAATATTTTCAAACTTTGCCTTAAAACTTTGCTGTAGACTTTGACGTGAGACCTCTATCAATCATGATATATTTCTACATCATTTTGATTTATTAGCTTGAGAGAACAAGTTGAACCAGAATCAACCCTATCACCATCCATATCTCCTGAATATTTGAAAAGATTGTAATGAGGACTATCCTTATTACTCCGTTGAAATGTCACCTTATTGCTTCAGCTATCCTCCTCATCAATAGATGATATTGTGTCTACCTAGTCGTCTATAGATCCAAGAATGATGTGTTTTGTTTTAATTGATCTGTAAGAATTAAGCTTGGTAATTCTATCTTGATCAGAATAAGGCTGTATATCTATGTCGACATACTTTACTTGTCATGTACTTAGAAAGCCAGTAAATTAAAACATATGCTGTTTTATTTTCTCTTTTTTTTATAAGCTTTTAATTAGTTTATATTAATTAATTAACACGAGCAAGGCCAATACCCGAGTTTGTTCTGTTATTCAATAAGGCTCTAACTTCCACAGAGGCAGATTATAGCCCTGCGTTGTTCTAAATTTTCCTGCAAACCGGAACCAAAAGATGACCGAATTAGCCAGCAAAGTAGGGTGAGATGATAATAATTTGCTCCCCAAACTAGAAGACGGTAGAATCCAAAGTGACCACTGTATATATGAAAGCATATATGCATTATATATATTACATTGACGAAAGACTTTGTTTTCTTTTTCGCCATTGACGTACGAAGATCATGCCCTTCCCCCCAAACTAAAGAAGACAGAAAAACATCAAAACATTTCCCTTTTCCTGCTTTTTGTGGGTGAACAAGCACTTTTTTATTTTTTGTAATTATTGCTATTAAAGTATACATGTTTCAATGCGAAGATATTTGTTTCATACCCCCAACTAAAAACCACATCATTAATAATCTTCCGTTCCAACTCGGGTCTCGTGATTCAGATCTGCAACCATAACAGCCTTTAATTAGAAGAGTGTGTGGGCTGACGCATGCATGGTGAAGACTGTTTCTAGATCAGGAAAAGAATAAACATTTAAAAACTTTAATTACACTTTCCAGCAGGTAATTTGAAGGGTTTTATATTTTTTTATTGAGATATTTTATCCACGTGGTGTTTAATTCCGTCGATTTGCATTAATCCTAATTTAATTAAAACGAACGGAAATGTCAATCGCATGAAGAACACATGGGTGGGTGTAAAGTGTTTCAAAATAAAATAATCGAATGTAAAGTGTCAAAATCTTCAAATTACGTGGGTGCAAATTGTATTAATTTTTTTAATATGAAGGATAAAAAAGACAAATTATGGAGTAAGTGATTTAAATTTTTGTTCATTTTAACATATAAATAAACAGTAGGTACAAATCAAAAAACCTTAAAGTGAAATGTCTCAAAAATAAATAAATAAATGCAAAGTGTCATGCTCCAAATAAATCGGGCGAAAAGTATAATAAACCGGAAAAAATATTTCGTAACTTGTCTGGGGGCAAAGTTGGCCTGTAAACGCGCGGCGCTGATCAGGTCGGACACCACACCCAGGTGACACTAAAGACTAGGGCTGAACAGAACCGGACCGCAGACTGGACCTGATTTGCGGTCCAGTCCGGTCTTGATTCTAAAAATACGGTCCGGTCCGGACCGGATTTAAGGACCGGATTTATGCGGTCCGATCCGGTTTATATATTTTTGAAATGCGGTCCGGACCGCATTTAATAATTTTTTTATTTTTTTTATTTTTTAAATATATTAAAAAGACACGCAGTGCTAGCACTGCGCAGTGCAGTGTAGCAGTGCAGAGCTACACTGCACAGTGCAGTGTAGCTCTGCGCACGGTAAGAATAAAATTTGATTTTTTTTTTTTAAAAATAATTAAATCCGGTCTGGACCACTTAAGTGGTCCAGACCGGACCGCATTTTAAAGACGAACGTATATATGGGTTCTTTTTTTCTAAGTAACGTATATATGCGTTCTCATCAATCTTCAGTGGTACCTAAGACAACCATCATTAAAGCTGAATAGGTTTTAAGCTTGACAAGTTCAAAAGCGTCGACTTTGGCGACGACCAAACCGTAATTAATATTGATCCCCAAAACAAGAGCTTTTTCCATGTGTTTGTCTGTACGAGATTCGTGGATAAATATCACACCTATTATTTTAAGAAGTATCTGAGATCTAATACGTTCTAGGGATACAAGATAAATTGATATATGTCCATATCTAGAATTTTCATATAAATACTTTATGATGTAACCATAATATTTGTAATAGTAAAATCTTTGGTCGCTTTTTCTTGTGCATGTAGTTATATTGTTGAACCACGTTAAATCTCTATCTCAATTTTATTGCTCTCATGCTTTGATTACGGTTTATTCTCCATCATTGGTGTGCACAGTAATAACAATTAGTATAAGAGCGTTGGGTTCAGTAATGAAAGCAAATACTTCATCGATGTATTAAAGTTTGACGGAACTAAGAATTTCGAACTGTGGCAGCAAATGATAAAAGATATGTTGGTGCAACAATGAATGGCGATGGTACTACACGGGAAGAAGACGTAAAGATCACATGCCACAAACAGAGTGGAGGAGCATGAAACCAAAGCGGTACGCTACTATTTGGCTTTCTTTAGAAGACGATATGATGTATCCCGTCATGTACAAAGAATCTTCGGTGACAGTTTCGTTGAAATTAGAAAGTCGATACATATCGAAGTGGTTAACGAACAAACACTTTCTCAAGCTGCGATTGGATGGTCTTGAAATGGTGGAAGATTCATTATGAACCAACACTCTTTAATTTGTATTTGATCTGTAAAAGTCACCAAAAGAACATGCCTAGTTACCATATAGGTCTTCTAGGTAGTATTTGGTTATTTGTGCCATTACAGAATTTAAAACATCACGATCTGAATTGAGGCTTGTAAACTACCATCTCTCATCCTAGTTGTCTTTTTTAACCTATGGTCACACTCTCCAAAAAACAATTGAGTACTCTCTTAAATATTTTAGGTTTTTCTCATGAATTTTTTTTGTTAGAATCAATTTGGACTGGATATATATGATCACACTCACGCCAAAGCCCAACAACTTATAAGCTGTTATAAAACAACTTATAACGTGCGGTGACTCCACAATCCTGACATTCCAACGATCAAAGCAAGTGTCCGTTAAGGAGACGTGCGAGGAGCATATCTCGGGACACAACGCTACCTGAGTTAGATTCCCGCCAATAAGGAAGTATAGAGACGTGGAGGAAACACTTTAAAAGGAGAAGATGATAAATGGAAAAAGGGAGGTGATTCTAAAGTAATTACATAGAGAAATTTACAAAAGACAAAAAATACTGACTAAGGCATAGGAGGTGTCTTACCCCGGTGTCCGGAGTTGTCTTTGTTGTACAAAAGAAAGTACATAAAGATCGAGACGCATTTACTCTGGCGTATTAACCATAAATCAACTGATATATCATATATGAACAATCAATCGATTTTCTATGGACATAGCTAGAGGATTACTGCATGGGAAAAGTCGTCTAAGTTCTTTTCAACCTAAATATTTTTCTAGCTTCTTCTTCCTCTTGATCTATGTTCTTGATTGCACCAGTTCTGTGACATAAACCAAAAAAAAAAACAAATAGATTCTCACCACCGCGCGTGACAAAAAAAAGGGACCAAATTATTGGAACCTTGCGGCCCTTCCCATGAAAAATTAATTGGTTGTCCAAGTGTAAACGGGTTTTGATCTGCAAGATTCACCAAACAGCATGCATGCTTCATTAGTTCCTATACATGTTTTCGGGCTCTTAGTCTTTCTTTACTTAATTTCTACGATTATACAATTCAAAACATCATGATCTTATATAATTAAGCGGTTTTAACGAATTAGATCTTTCATTGTCTCCTCGTTTAATCTATCTTTGTCGTCATCGACTCACTACACACAATTAAACTCCATTAATTTTCGGTCTTCCCATTAATTTTTTTATTTTGTAAACATATAAATAATGAATTAAATCTTGATGGATCCATATTATCTATTAATAATTATTCTGAACAATATTGTTAGAGTCGCACATTAATTAGAGATCATTTAATCTTGTGCTTCATATACTTGTTGGGCCACCTCTTCCCATTGTCAATTGGTATTGGGATGAAACTTAACATGGTATCAGAGCCATGTTTGTGTTCCCCATTTGTTGTCCACGTGCATGAACCGTGTTCATTCGGCCTGCACGTGAGGGGGAGTGTTAGAGTCCCACATTGATTAGAGACCATTTAATCTTGTGCTTCATATACTTATTAGGACACCTCTTCCCATTGTCAATTGGTATTGGGATGAAACTTAACAAATATTAAATATTGATAACTATCCATATGACATAAATATCGTAAATCTTAACCACGATCTTATATTCTAGTTTTATGCTTGGATAGTCGTTGACCAGTGATAACATACAGCTGGCAGCAACTGAGGACAACACCACACCACCCTTGTCATCGCAGCCTAACGCCTCACCAATATTTGTGTAGGTTGTGTTTGTGTGGTAATATTTTTGGTATGGGAATATGTGTTGGTATTGGGTTTAGTGAAAAGGTGAAGAGAGAGGTAATTTTTTATATTTTTTGTAATTTTTTATATTTTTTATGGTAGAAAGAGAGATTATATTGGAATATTTTATTAGGAGAGAGATAAAATTTTGGAAAATATTATGAATGCAAACGCAGCCGTAATCATATGATTCTCTACATGTCAATACCACAGTGAAAGAGGGGAATATCCTCTAATTGTTAGACATTTCCTTCGAGTATAAAGGAATACCATACGCCATTATTTGTAATGAGAATGGAAAATTCTTTTACCAACATTACTTTTCTATTGTTTATCAACCAGCTACACACTTAAAAAAAAGTTGACTCCCCTCTAAACTCTTCGGATTAATCGGTCTTTGTTTTTGTGAGCATATGAATCCATGTTTATTTGTATATATTTATAAAATTTGAATGGTTGGCTACAGACTCAACCCAAGACATCAACCAACGTGGATGTCAACAGTCAAACTCAATTGAATAGTCATAATAGTAATAGCCCAATTGATTTGGGAGTTTGAAAAGGAGCACTTAAAGAGATGGTCAGGAGGTTGGAAATCTGTGTGAACAAACTCCTCACTCCAAAACTAATTGCATTGCACTCGGTAGGGCTGTAGTGGCAATATTCCTTCCTTTTTATGCAAATTAAAAATTTTAACGTAAATTAAGGATTATTGCTAGCCAGGGAGAAGTTTTAGATAAGATTTTGTTTTCATTTAAATTTAAATTTTGATTTACCAACTCTCTCTTTAAATTAAGAAATTATTAATTTGTTAGGAATTTTAAATTAGGAAATTGTTAAAGTGTTGAGAATTTTAAATTAAGAAATTATTAATTTGTTAGCAACTCTCTTCCACTACCCCTCTTTCTGGACTTTCCCTCTCCCTCTCTTTCTCTTTTAACGGGACATGTCTCATTTATTTGTTGTCTCTTAAGTAGATTTTTAATCAGAATCAGTAATTATCGTTAAGAGGTTTGACGGGGAATGGACGGAAATGCTAATTTTTTAAAAAAACTTGATCTCAAGGTCTTAATTATTAAAATCGTTACTTCGGGACCCAGTCCGAATACTACAGTAACCTCTAGTGCAATTAAGTCAAAAAAAATATAATAATAATTACTAGGTGTTCATTTCGTAAACGTCAAATTTAAAATTTAAAATCTCAGCCTTCCCTTCCCTTCCCTTCCCTTCCGACTCTTTGCACCGAATCCAACGGAGTACACCACACATAGGTTAAATAAAAAGACGAACGTTCGTGTTCATGATGATCAATGGTACTTATGACAGCCATCATTGAAGCTGAATAATTATAGTATGTATTTGTTACACTGGGGAATAAGAACAGCAACTTTCTTTCGATTGATTAAAAAGTACGTGCTCATTAATTTCAATAGAATGTTTTGCGGCTATCGAAGCTTAACATAGTGTTTGTCTACACTACAATTTTAACAAAATTTTACTAAAATTTTAACATCTTTACTTTTTCATTCTCTCTCCTTACTTTTTCTCTTACTTTTTCACTTTTTTACTTACTTTTTCATTCTCTCTCCTTACTTTTTCTCTAACTTTTTCACTTTTTCATTCTCTCTCTTCAACCTTTTTACCAACTCCTACAATTTTACTAAAATTTTAACATCACAAACACCACCTAAGTGAAGACGAACTTGCTTTTCTTTTTCTTTCCTTTTTTAAATAGGAAAATTAAGACCAACTTGTTTTTTTTTCTCCTTTTTTAAGCAGATGATCAACTTGCTTATTTTTATAATTGGATAGGTTTAAATTTGTTCATATGATTTGACAAGTTCAAAAGCGACGACTTTGGCGTCGAGACTCGACCCAGCAATATTTAATATTCATCCCCAAAACAAGAGCCTTTTCAATCAGTGTATGTTTGTACAAGATTGTTGCACGAAGATGGCAACTATTATTTTAGTATCTTCAAGAATTTGAGATCTAATTATAGGTCGTAGGGATGCAAGGGTAAATTGGTCTATATCTAGATCTAGGATTTTCATATAAATGCTTTATGACTTAATCCTAACATTTGTGATAATAAATATTTGATCGTTCTCTTCTGTGCACGTAATTATATTGTTGAATCACGTTAAATCTCTATCTCAATTTTTTTTGCTCCTTCTCTCTCTTTGATTTTCGTTTATTATTCACTATTGGTATGTACAGTAACAACGAATGGTTTAGTAATTACAATAAATACTTCATTGTTGTGGTGAAATTCGATGGAACTAGGAGTTCTGGATTGTGACAACAAAGGGTGAAAGATTTGTTGGTGCAACAAGGGATGGTGAAGGCACAACACAGGGAGACAATGTATAGATGACATGCCGCAGATAGATTGGAAGGAGCTTGAGACCAAAGTGATGCTACTATTTGACTTTCTTTGGCAAATGATATGATATATCACATCATGTACCAAGAATCTTCGGTGGCAGTTTGGTAAAAACTAGAAAGTCGATACATGTCGAAGTCCTTGAAGAAGAATCCCCAATGGTAGTTTGGTTATAATATCGAAGACTTTAGTTTGTCTCTTGTATTTATCTCATGACAATTTGCTCCAATCAAGTTTTGCTTCCATGGCTGAAAACCTTGCCGACCAGCTCAATTTATCTCTCTTCGAATTGCACCGTACAATCAGAGCAAAAAATTATAAAAGATCCTTATCCAATTCTTACTGTTGTGCTACTCATGAAGGGAGAGTGTAGAGATTGAGAGTCGAATTAGCTTATGATATGACTTAGGCTGTGTTTGTTTTGTAAAATTTTAGTGTTGTTAAAATTTTAGGTATTGGGTTTAGTGAAAAAGTGAAGAGAGAGATAATTTTTTATATTTTTTTGTAGTAAATAGTAATGATTTGATGGAGAGAGAGAGATTATATTGTAATATTTAATTGTGTTAAAATTTTAGAGGGGATAAAATTTTTGAACACAAACGCACCCTTAGTCAAACATTGAAAATATATGGCTTTCAGCTGATGTGGCGCCTCCTTCCGTTAAAGAAATAGACAAATATTGATAGAAGTATTATTTCGTCAAAAAATGCAAATCAAAGGACGAAAATATAAAAAAAATGAAATCTAAAGACTAAAAAATAAAAGTGGTGAAAGATCTAGGATTAAAATGTCATTTTCCAAAAAAGAAAAGGTTATATATAGACGTGTGCTCTCTTCTATCATAAGCTCCAAGAACAGTACCTGTTAATTCACTGTCTTGGTCTTTCCCTTCAATGGCTTCGAAAACCCTTGCTTATGTATTTTCCACCCTCCTTTTCCTTCTTCAACTTCGCTTCTCTGCCGGACAAACTGTAGTTCAAGCCGCATACTGGTTTCCCGACAGTGGTGTAACAGTGGCCGGCATAGATTCCACCCTTTTCACGCATCTATTTTGTGCCTTTGCCGATCTCAATCCCAGCACCTACCAAGTCACCATCTCTTCCTCAAATTTGGACGACTTCTCGAGCTTCACCCAAACCGTGCAGCAAAAGAACCCTTCCGTTATAACCCTTTTGTCTATCGGTGGAGGAGGCTCTGATGCATCTACGTTTGCTTCAATGGCTAGCCAAGCCAGGAGCCGCAAGTCATTCATAGATTCCTCCATAAATCTAGCCAGGTCTAACAACTTCTACGGCCTTGACCTCGATTGGGAGTACCCCTCCACGGCAACGGAGTTCACAAACCTCGGTACCCTCCTCAATGAATGGCAAGCAGCCATGGCCAGCGAGTCTGAGAGCAGCGGCAACGACCCCTTGCTTCTAACCGCTGCGTTCTTTTACTCGTCGGACTATTACTCGTTGGATTATCCCATTCAGGCCATTTTAAACAGCTTGGACTGGGTCAACGTAATGGCCTATGACTTTTATAGCCCGAACAGCGATTCCTCACCCAATCTAACTGGGCCGCCTGCTGCACTTTACAATCCAACAAGTGAAGTTAGCGGGGACACCGGCATCACAGCATGGATTCAGGCAGGTGTGCCAGCCACCAAACTAGTCCTCGGGCTCCCATTCTATGGCTATGCGTGGCTTCTAGAAGATGCTGACAACAATGGAATATTTGCACCTGCGAATGGTGTAGCTATATCCTCAGACGGGTCCACAGCTATATCCTCAGACGGGTCCATAGATTATAGCCAGATTCAGGATTTCATAGCTCAGAATGGTGCGACAGCAGTGTTCAATTCGACAATTGTCACAGACTACTGCTATGCTGGGACAACATGGATTGGTTATGATGATACCCAGAGTATCTCTACTAAGGTTACTTATGCTAAGGGAGAGGGATTGCTCGGTTACTTTGCATGGCATGTGGGTGCCGATAAAGCTTTCGCTCTTTCTCAAACAGGTTAGTATATCAATTCAATTATTCTAGTTTCTACTATTCTGATATCTGATGCGTAATTCATGCTTTCGTTGCAGCTTCACAAGCATGGGGAGCATAGAGATTGGATTTTGAAGCTTATGTTATCCTTCAATAAGGGCAATAGTATCAGATATCTTATGTTACGTACTTGTGTAATAAGACCCAATATATGTGAGTCAGAGGAGCAAACATTAATCATGGTTCCAACTCTGACGGCATTCGTGTTTTACCATGCAAATTGTCTACTTTTGGCCCATTAAAGGATCCGTTATTATACAGTTGGTAAACTCTTGCAAGTTGCAGCCTTCGAACTACCCAAGGGCCAAGGCCCTATAATCTACATGCATGCAATTTTGAAAAAAGCGTTATAAATTAACCCACGTATAGGACTCATTCGTTTTAAAAGATTAACGCAAATTGAGCCCAAAGTTCTTCACATCTTCATCGGTCTAAACAGAAATTCAATAATACAGAACTTCGTTATACAATTGCAGAGGCTTTTCAATTAGAAAATAAATGATAAAAAAAACTAAGCACGTCAGAAGATTAAACACGTAGATGACCGAAATTTCAAGAGGCTCTTCCAAAAATGGTCAGGACTGGCAAACATCATGTAGACATATAAGTAATTACGAACAAATATTAGACAGTTCACCACAGCCTAGCTACCAACACTAAGAGAAAAAAAGACTTTGAGTGACAAAAACCCAAAATGCTAATTTCGTCAGCTAATGTTTTGGGTGACAAAACCGAATTGTCACCTAAAGCCCGTCAGCCAAACTTTTGGGTAACGATTTTGGCTTTCTGTCGCTCAACACCGTTCGAACGTTTTCAGTACCATCCGAACGGTGTACAACAGCGATAAAATTGAAAATCGTCATGCCCGGTACAATCCGTCTGTTCGCATGAGTTGTGGGAACGTACTCTCCATATGTTCGGACAATTCATGCGAATAGTTCGTCCAAGGTGACGAAATGGATTTCGTCATGTACAATCCGTGCGCACGGATATACAACATCGTTTTCACGTCGATACATCACGTCTAGAAGCTTAGTAAAGACGTCTGCACCGTTGTTTCATTTATGACGAAATACTTATTTGTCGTCCTCAAAATCCATTCGAACTATAACGTATAACGCTCGGACGCTTGTTCAGGTGAACACGTTCGAACGTATCGTTGTATCGTGTGCACATTTGCTTAATAAAAGATCGTGTGCACGCAAAAGTAACCGTGTGGACGAAAGAATTTAACGAGATTGTGCGCAACAATGTGTGAATGCTGCCTTTTGTTCATTTTAGGTGTCCCACTTCCCGGACTAGTGGGCGGAGCAGCTGGCTGAGTGGGCGTAGGAGGCCATTCGGTAATCCTTGTTGGAGACTTCTTATCATCCGAGCAGAGTAGCTTCTCTATGTCAATATCTTCAGGTTCTAAATCTTTAGAGGACGAGGAATTCCATCCTCCGGAAGAAGATGATTGCAGCATATCTGGTATGATGGAGATTGTTTTTTGGGATGTTTTGGAGAAGGGAAAATCAGGAGGTGGGATAGTCCTTCCAGGTGAACCGTTTGGGCTGCACGGTTCAGATCCACCATGCTGACTTTTTGGTTCAGGCGAACCTTGTTGGACGTTGAGGGGAACTTCATCAGACATGATTTGGAATTTCAAAGGGAATTTTGTAGAAGAGAGAGGTAGGCGACGTCCATAATATATAGCCGAAGTGAGTAGGGAGAGATTACTCCAATATTAATATCCTCTCAAAGAACCAACAGCCGTTCCCACAGTCCACAGAATATGTCGATATTGCCTCTATCAATATAGGAGCATGAACCCACGTCTTGAGACTTACAAAAAACCCTTCGTATCAGGTAAATGCAATACGTTCTATCTTGAAAATTCAAATAGTGATAATCTTTTTAGATATATATTTTAATTACATAGGTTGATCTCAACAAAAACTCTTCGTAACAGTTTGGGCTGACCTGGTGCGGTACCTTAGGCATCTTTTTCTTTCCAGCTGCATTTTTTTTTTGTAACAGGAGTCGTGCATTATATATGAATGGCACCAATTACTCTGATATATATCTTCATTTTATTTTATTTTTTTAAGTTTTATATAGCCCAGCTGCCGTTATAAATCCTTCCCCTGTTAAAGCCCATATACATACAGGTTTGACAATATTTGAGATCAGTTTAAATTATCACTAATTTTGTGGAAATATAAATTATCACTTTGAAAAAATGCCTATGCATAGAGTGTGATGAAGAATGTGTTTCCCAATCTCTTTCCAATTTCCATGAACTTCTGGCAATTTTTAATTAGTGACCAAATAGGATGACTAATTTAGAATATGCCGCGCGCATACAAATACATGGAGCGATTTCAAAGAAACAAGACTAAAAAGATCGCAACTTTCAATGGGTGGACCATTTGAATGGAGCTCACTTGGAAAGTCTTCTTTTCGGTTATGAGTTGCTCTTAAATCAGATTGTGGCAGTGATTAATGGTTTTAGCCCGAACAGCGATTCCTCACCCAATCAGCCTCATAAAACTAATAATTGAGAAGACCAAGGCTATTGTAAACACATCTGTCACAATATCAAATACAATTACGCACATTGCGCCTATTGTAAACTCAAACAGTCCATGTAAAGGACAATTCAAGAATTACACCGAGTTCATTACCGAACACCGTTTAATTCAAACAGAAGCTAAAGCTACTAAATGAATGTAGAAACATCACAACAAAACACGTCCAGACACTCATAACCATCCGAACATAACAAATAAAAGTTCGGACCTATGTTTGAAAGCATCCGGAATCATAAAGTGACTCCAGATGGTATAAAAAATTGTTCAGACTGCGATTGTCGAACAACACTGTTCTTCAACGAACAGGTTACATTTTCAACACAAATTCATGCCAAAATCAACCCAAATGACAAATATTTCAATATAAACACATCACAACCAACTCCAAACTCAATTGAGATCATTTAGTCCTTAAAAATTCTAAAAACACATACTTTGATATCCTAAAATCCATGCTTATCATCCTAAAATTAAAAATAAAAAATAAAACCCACTAACCTTAAATGCAATCCAATATGAAATCTCAAATGGGTTGCTCTTTTCACACCCTTTTCATCAAGATTGACATCTTAAATCAGGTCTCCTCTTCTCCTCATGCACAAATCTCTCAGATTTCTAAGTTTTAACCGTTTTCGCTATATTGTCCGCAATTTCCAGTTTTTGAAATGAGTATTATACGTTCGAACGCAAATAATTGAGTTCGGACGCAAACGTTTAAAAGTTTACGAGGGAAAAATATGCCGCTAAATTTTCATACCGCCCGCACTGAAACTGACAGCTGACAATACCGTTTTAGCAACCATCAAATGAAAGCGTCTGACAACCGAGCAAAATGTCCAGACACACCATAAACCATCTGCTCACTTTCTTAAATTTCTTGACACCGTTGGAAACCCCCAAACGATAGCCTCTCAACACTGCAATGTATTTGTCTTCTTCGCCTGCTTGTAGAACATCTGTTTCACCCATCACCAATCAGAACATTGAGATCATATTGTGAGTTTGATTTGTTAGAAAAGGTTGGAAAGCCCATGTATGTTAGGCAGGATTGACATCACCTCCACTGCTTGAGGAAGAAATAGTTTGCCTTCCGCTCTGCAATATGACTAAGGCCACTGAATCGCGTGGGCATGAAGATTTCCTTTAATTTTGTTTCTTATAAAGAAAATAAATATTTTAAGGCAACAACATTGGGGGATTTTCCAATATGTGTAATCGTTCTCCTTTCAATTTTTTATTTATTTTCGGATTCACGGGAGAATTGCAGTTTTAGCTAGCAGGGCCAATAGATTCACTGAGCTCACTGGAAATTCCTTGATAATTTCTAGAGCATCGACTCGCGCTGCCAGCATGTCAGTCTACTCGCGTAAAAATTGCTGGATTTCCAGAGAGCTTGCTTGAATCTCAGTCCAAGGGACGCCCAGGATTTTCAAGGGCCCCGCTGGCAGGCCACGCGATGGAAGAACGAATGCCCAAAATATTTCTAGTTGGGTGATGTTTAAGCATAATCTTCGTAATATAATATTTCTTTGGCCCTGCATAATCACTACTTTCAAAATATTTCTTACAAGTACAAAATCTTCATAGTATAATATTTTACAAGTACAAAATCTTGAACAAACTCAAAAGTTTATAGGAAAACATTATCTCAATAACAAAATGAGCGATTTACATGAAGATTAACTAGTTGGCTGATGCTCATGGGCGGATCCAGGGGGTGTGGGCCGGGGCGGCCGCCCCCACTGGCTCCAAAAATTCTTTGCAAATGTTTTTTTTTTTGTTTTTTAAGAAACAGGCCCGCCCCCACTGGCCCAACCGCTCCGGCCTGCTTCCAAGGCCAGTGGGGGCGGGACTGGGCCAGCGGGGGCACCCCCACTGGCCCAGTCTATGTGGCCTAATTGTTTAATTTTTTTAAAATCAGAGGGTGAAATGACGCCGTTTCACTCTCTGATTTTTTTAAAAAAAAATTACTCACTCCTCTCTCTCTCACTCTGCGATCTCTCTGTGTCTCCCTCAGTCCTCCCACCTCAGCAGTCCCCACACCTCAACAGTCCCTCTCACTGGTCCATTATCACTTTAACTGCACTAATACATAAATTATGTAAGTCCTCACTAATTTATCATTTGCCAATTAGAAAGGAAGTACAAAAATACTATTTTTTATTAATCTAATTTATTACTCAGCAGTCCTTCTCACTGGTCCATTATCACTTTAACTGCACTAATACATAAATTATGTAGGTCCTCACTAATTTATCATTTGCCAATTAGAAAGGAAAGTACAGAAATACTGTTGTTTTATTAATCTAATTTATTATTGAGGTTATTTTTTAACGAGAAATAGCTGAGTGCACCAATACTTTTTTACAGAAATATGCATCAAACTCCATAATTATTGATGTGTGTTAAGAATTGTCTTCCCATATACTGATGGACATTTTGTTTTGTTTTGTTTTGTTCTTTTTAGATAATGGATAGATTGTTGATAAAAAAAATGTCACGAAGCATGGAGTCGTCTAATGGTTGTTCAAGTTCTCGCCCTTTGTTGAGTTCGGATGATATTATTTCGAACCTAGGGTTGCGTAAATCTATTGACTTGTGCAGCACAGACCACACTTGCTATCATTAAAGACATTGGTGATGAATTTTTTTGTCTTATGGTTGATGAGTCTCGAGATAGTTCAGTGAATGAGCAAATGATAGTGGTTTTGAGATATGTGAACAAAAGTGGATAGGTGATTGAAGGTTTCTTTGTTTCGAACATGTTACTGACACATGCTACCAGTCTTTAAAAACTGTTATAGACAAATTGTTTGCCAGACACGGGTTATAAATTGTTTCTTGGTATGAATAAGTGTATTTCATTATTTTTAATGTTTTTAGTTCTTAATTTGCGATATTGTAATTTTAAGACACTTTTTACATTACGTGGAAATTTTTTTTTGGTCATTTTCCCTTAGAATTCGACCCCACTCATTCTATATCCTAGATACGCCACTGCTGATGCTTAAGCATGTCCCATGAACAACTGACATATATACACTTACACATAAACAACAAACAAAAACTAGACAGTGACACCATAATTTGAAAGATACATCAACATTCAAAGTTGAAAATTGGACTACTTTGAGCTCCTTGAATTCCAACACAACTTTATACTAAAAATGTCTTACAAAAACAAGAACCATTTATATTACAGATTTGCTCTACCAAAAAAAATACCAATAATACAAACTATACATCTAGTTCAATAAATATGCTCTGCAATCGATGATCAAGAACTATCAGCTTTATCTTCATGTTATGCAACTGCATCTTTATGGATTGGATTCCTTGCTACCTGAAATCTTGAGCCTGCAACAACATATAGTTGGACAATCATATATCATCACAAACAAATGGTAAAAATACAAGTAACTAACTACAAAACTAAGTGAGACGTAATATGGTGGAGAAGCCTTTCCACTATGAACCTAAAAATAAGATGATATTAAGATTACACATAAAGAAGTTTAAAAATCAACAATTTGGCAAAAGGAAAATACAAATTGTTGAGTAATTTATTACCTCATCCCACTTGATTAAGTGGGTATATTCAATGCAATCGGCAGAAGAGTTTAGTGCAAGCAGTGTTTTGTGACAACTAGTCACTTTAAGAATGACATGTTATGAAGCCAACACGAAAAATTTAAGGACGCTGCCACTCAACCAAGATTCATATAAGGTTTTTTGCATTTAATTTCACAAATTAGTCTATATGGAAGAATCAGACTGTAGCCATTGAGATGCCTAAACGGCTGTTGCACTTTACTAAATAACAAGAAGTTACAAAAAGTAGTAGGATTTTATATCCATAACAAGAAAACTACAAGCTACAACAATGTATGTGTGCTTTTGTTGCCCTTTGTAACTTTGTTTAATTTAGAACTCCATTCTCTGGTAATCGTGTGTGGGATTTATGAAGTGACATCAGGAACTCAATCTGTTGTAATATTTTTGGATACCTATGTTTGCTCATTGGGAAATAATAAAAATCACTACAAAAAAGGGCTACAACAGTGGTCAGAAAACCACTGGTAAAAGCCCAAAAAACACCGCTAAGATTTTACCGGCATTTTCTGACCGCTGTCTTTTCTCTGCCGGGGAATGTCTTCAACGGCATTTTTCATAAACGCTGGTGATTCTCTACCTTTTAACAGCGGTTGATTAGCGATGTTTTCAAACCGCTGGTAATTCCCCTACTTACAACAACGGGTTTTTAGCGGCGTTTACCCACTTATAGCAAAGATTTTTTTAGCGGCGTTTTAACAAAGCGTTGGCAACTCCTCGCTTATAGCGACAATTTTTTAGCAGCGTTTTTAAAAACGCTGAAGTTTCTCCTTATTTTCAACAACTATTTTTTAGCGGCGTTTTTAAAAATGCTGGTGTTTCCCCGCTTATAGCAGCGTTTGTATAAAACGCTAGTGTTTTCCCGCTTATAGCAGCGTTTAAAAAACGTTGGTGTTTCTCCTCACAAAAAAAGTGCTATAACAGGCCAAAAAATGATGTTATATGTAAAAATACCTATAACATCATTTTTTTAGTGGTGGTCTCGACTGCTGTTATATGTCTGTCAGGATAGGTTTTAGCAGCGATTTTATCGACCGCTAGTGAAAATCTTGATCTATAGCGGCGCTCACTTAGCAGTAGCCGCTAAAGACCCGAAACACAATTTTTAAATTTTTTTAGCAACGTTTCCCTAAAACGCCACTATAAACCCATCATTTTTTTAAAGAAAAATGTTACAACAACTATATTTATAAAAACCCCTGCATTTTTAATTTGTAATACAAATTTATTTTAATAATCGTAATTCATTGATGTAAAAAAAACTAAGAACAACGATAATAAAGCAAATATAATTCATCATTGATTAAATAACCAAGTCTTACATCACAAGAGCCTATACAAATTTCTAACATAAAATAAAAATAACTTTAATCCTAGTATTAGCAGCAATAGCTTTATTACACCATCAGCACCAACACCATCTTCACCAAGTGGTAACTCTGGAAAGAGCTTAAACAGGAGATCGAAACACGTGTTTGTTCAGTGTAAAAGAAGGAAGACTGTTCAAGATAAGCCAAAAACAGAACATAAGTAAATATAGGACAACATAACCAAATCGGAGTAAAAGATAAAAAAATATAGTTTGGAACTGCGACATTGAGTAGAAGTCTTCGGAACCTTTAATCTGATGATGTGTCTTTAAGTTGTGATTAAATTTGGCAACTTTTTGGTATAGTAGACAAGGATAAATCCTAATTAGGGCTCTTTAACTCACCATTTCTATAGGGGACTGGACTTCCTACGTAGGGGTGTTAACCAGCACCGCCCCCTACCACCGCCCACCGCTTATTAGCGGGGGCGGGGGCGGTTGACTTTTCCAGGGAATAGCGGTGATACAAGCGGTGCTGGTTTCGATAGAATCGTTTTTTCCTTTACACTATATGACATCGTTTAAACCCTATCTCGTTTTAACCCTATCTCCTTCGTTTGCAGTTCACTTCGACACTTCGCGATTTTTGTTTTGCCTGCCTGAGAGTCTGAGACCACAGCGGCACATCCCTCCCGAGTGCACCTCGACATCTGCCACTGCCCTCCTCGCCGTTAACCGTCTACCTCTCGGTGTCTCACGATAACTCTCTCTCTCTCATTCATCTTGTTTTCTTCGGCCAGCAACCACTGTAAAATGAATCTTTCCCTCTCAAGCAATCAGGCTAGATCTTGTTCGAATCTCATCCTTTTTCCCCAGTTGTTTGAATCGGCTCAGGCAACCAGGCTCACTCCGTCACTTTGAAATTTTCTGTGATTTATTTTCGTCAAAGGTATTGCCCAATGGGTTGGATCTGTTTGGGAAATCTGTTTGTTTGATTGTGGTATCAGGTATGTGTTTCTATTTCATCCCTATATAAAATTCAATTACTTAAATTGATTTAGGGTTTGTGAAACTGTTGTCTATTGGAGGATGGACTTGGATGTGGTTTGTGAATTTGTTAGATGATGAGCTTGGATGTGGTTTGTGAATTTGTTGGAGGATGGGCTTGGATGTGGTCTGTGAATCTGTTGTCTATTTATTGGCTTGGATGTGGATATATTTGATGTTATGTTTTGTTCCTATTGTGTCTTATGATTGTCATTGCACAAGATCATCGTTTTATGTTTTGCAATAGAAATCATATGCTATTATCTACTAGTGCCTTATCTAGTATTTGAGAGGATGTTTTCCGAGTATTGTAGTGCCTTATCTACTAGTAGTGGTAGTGGTACTAGTACTACCGCTCCTCGTTATGCTGTTGTCGATAGCCCTGTCTCTATGGTTGATGTTGATGTTGATGATGACGATGACGATGATTACTTTGCTGAATGGAGAATTTCACAGCGGGCGTTGGAGTCCAAATATGAGATTGAAAGGTATTTATCCGAGGGAGTTATCGAGAAGAGTCAAGAATTTGATATTCTAAATTGGTGCAAGGTGAATTCTACGAAATTTCCAGTTCTTTCTCTGATAGCCCGTGATGTATTGGAAATCTTCATCATCACTGTGCCCTCTGAGTCGGTGTTTAGTACTGGAGAACGGATCTTGGATCCTTTCAGGAGTTCGTTGGCTCCAAAGACTGCTGAAGGACTAATATGTGTTCAGAATTGGTTGAGACATGACCCTATTGTGGGAGTGGTTGAGTCTGAACTTGATGTATCTGATAACATAACTGAAGATGAAGAGACTTACCGACTCGATTCAGGTTAAATCATTCTTTGGTTAAATTTTGAAATTTGATACTCAATATAATGTAATCATTATAATTTGATGCTTTTATTTCTGAATTATGTAGAGATATTGACTTTAACGATAGAGATCGAGATAGAGTAAGACGCATGTTGCATTTGCCCCACCTTTTAGTCCTTCTTATGCTATTTTATTTGAACAATGTTTATTTGATGTATCATGTATGTATAATGTTGTATTTTAGTAATTTTATAGTGTTGCTTGTATTATGTATTGTTGTAGTTTGGTTAACTTGTAAGTTTTCTAACTTGTATTTGATAATTGGTTAATTTTGTTGAAGTTTTGTAACTTGTAAGTGAAAATTAAAATCACCTTTTAGTGTTTTAATTGAGAATAATCAAATATTGGATTTGGTCATTCTCAAAAAAATGGGGTATATAAAAAAAGGTCATATGATAACAATCTTCATGATTAAACTTAATTATTGTCATGGGGATCAATAATATGGCCTACATGTTTAGATACAATTTTCACTATATTGTTTTTTTATCTCATTAATTGTTTTAGATCTTTGTTTAGATTATGGATCATTATGTTGGGAATTTTGAAAAATGCCCCGAAAGGGGTACAAAGAGCAAAAAGAAAGGGGTCCAAAACGCCCAAAAAATGGATCTAAGTGGCCCAAAATGCTTAAAAAAGTTTCAATACGCCCCAAAAAAGGGTCGAAATGGCCCAAAAACGCTCAAAAAACGAGTCCAAATGGCCCAAAAAGACCAACAAAATGGGCCCAAATGGCCCAAAGGACCTAAAAGGCCAAAAAATCGGGGCCCAGCAGTGGTCGCGGTTCACCGCCACCGCCACCGGTGTTGCCGCAACCACTGGGCCCGGTTATATGTTACCCTTAGGGTTTTCGCCTACCCTACCTCTCATTCTTTATACGGCGGCGGGAGGAGCTCCGGCTCTTCTTGCCTCCCCTCCTTTTCTCGGCTCCGCTTTGGGGCCGAGATCTGCCCCCTTCCTCCCGTCCAATTACTTTGCTTTTGTTAGTTTTATTTTGAAGAAGTGATGCCAGATCCCGGCGTTTTCGTTGACCCTTGGAGGCCACACCATAGATCATCAAACTCAGCTTCTCCGGTCGATCCTTTATGCACCTTTCCGTCGTCGATATGCCGCTAGGAGCCGCCGCACGTGCCCACACACACCCCACACGTCGATCCAATCTTCTGCATTTTAAGGATGTTTTCAGCAGTTTTCGACGGCAATGACCCGTGGACGGTGTCAAAAGCTCTCGGTCACCCAGATCTGGCTGGTCCAATGTCCCTCAGCTGCGCGTGACCTTCACGCGCACGCGCCGCAGTGTCTTCTTTCACGGTGTTTCGACCACTTTCTTGCTGTTTGCTGCTTCTTTTTCTGTTGTTGTTGGTTTGTTTTGTTGCTAGCCATTTAGTGTTCTTGCTGCCCTTTTGCGAGTTTTGTTGTTTTTATCTAGGTTGTCTGTATTGAACGTTCTTAGCTTTTGTGCTATTTTCTTTTATGGTTTCGGTAGTGCCATCTGCCGTTTTCGGCTACCTGCTCTCTCTGTCCAGCATGGAGCATTTGTGGTTTACCGATCCTTTAGGGATCTTGCTAGCCTCTTTTTGTAACCTAGTCGTGCTTGGATCTTTTGTTCTTGATCTCTTTTGTATCTTGTACTCTTGATTCAATGCAATGAAAAGTCTCTCGATTTTATTCAGCAAACAAAAAGTTAATGCATCACTTTTGTATTTGATAATACAGGAGGGGTCAAAATCCAGGGATTAAAGGGTACTTAACCCTTGTCTTTTTCCTAGTTTTAGTGTCGTTTAAATTTTAACCAATTAAAAGTATTAATACTATGTTGAATTTCTTGACATGTAGCTTCAAGATCATGGATCCTTGACGAATGAGAATGAAGCATCATTATTTTTGCATGTGGTCTATTGGTGATAAAAAAAACACCTATTTTTTTTTTGTTTCAGGCGGCCTTACATGTATGAAAAACCATTGCGGCAAACACTCCAAAGACTCAAAGAAATCATGCCAGTTTTAATGAATACTCTAATAACTTCTCTTGTGTCATCATCCTTTGAGCTACAACCTGCAACTTTCCGGTGGAGGGTGGGGCAGTGGCTGCAAGGTTAGGTGCTTCTGAAGCTGCCAATCGTGGGGTGACAAAAGATTGTTCGGGAATGCGATTCTTCCCTTGTGATCAAGTCCATTCTAAAGTTCCCCCAGTGCACTGACTAGAGGATTAACAACAGTGGCGGAGCCAGGAACTTTATATAGGGGGCAGAAACTAAAATTATTTTAAATAATATAATTAAAAATAAATTTGATTTTCCCCTATTCCGGTTTCAAGTTCATCACTGACAATTAAATGTGCAATTTCAGTTGCTTGATTGGCATGTAGTTCATGATTGCGCTTACAAGAGGTACCAACAACATTAGCAATGGATCTTAGTTTCATAAAAAAAAAATCACAAACCGGCATTACATCTCTTGTTACTGCAACCAATACTAGTTGTATTTGATGAGCCATACAATGTACATAATATGTCTAAGGACAATCTAGAAAACAATAAAGACAATATGCAGCATTAGTTATAGGAGAGTATTCCAACCAAGGAAATTGCTTATACGAAGATGAAGAAAACCGTCGACGATTTTTTTTCAAATTCTATAAATAGATACTCAGTACCAGCTCAAGAAATATATTGATATGGACCCGCCTTAAGATAAGCTTTTCTAATTTCATCTTGCTGATTAAATGGATATTCAAATATCTGAATACGCTTTCCTGGATCATGTTCTATAGTAGCAATGTCAACTTCTTGAGATTCAGTCCTTGGAATCTTAGAAGGGCGTTGCTCTTGCTCAAGAATTAGAGGTTGAGGATTACAAGATGAGGAAGACATCTTAGAACCCAAATCAACATTCTTTTTCTTAAAACATGCATCAATTGTTTTTGGCTTGCCCATGATGTGATATAAAATTATTTAGGAAACCTGAAAAAAATTTTATCTATTAGTTTTAGTGAATAGGAATAGTAGTGTATAAATTTATTCATATCAAATGTCAATGCATTCATGATTCAAGGCAATTTATTCATACTAATTATAAATGTATTTGGGTAAACTTATCATTACAAACCAACAAAATAAAATGTGAATACTAATAAAAATCATGGGTCTAAGGAATGAATTACATGTTCTCAAAATATTTAGAAAATGAGCTATAAAGTGATGCTACGAAGCATCTTATTGGAATATTTACTGACAAGTAGAAAGTATAACTAAACACAAAATAATCAGATGCTCGTTAAGGGCTGCAGATTAAAAATGAAATAGTGAATTTCTCTAAAAATGAGCTATAAAGCTGCAGATTAATTATATATGAAACCAAACTGTAAGAAATGTGGATATGATGCAGATTAATTACTTGAGCATTATATGATCTATATTATATGATTTTATTGATCTGCAGTATAGTAATTAATCTGCATTATATGATTTTATATAAGAAATTCAATCTGCAGCTTTATATGAAACCAAAACTTAAATTTTTTTTTAGATCTCAGGGGGGGCTGCCTCCGCCCCCTATATCCGCCCCTGATTAGCAACGTGGTGTGGGATATCCTTTGCCACTTCAACTCCTTAGAGACATAGTCGCACACTATGTCAATTGACGTATAAAGTGGGTGCAAAATGTACATGCCTGGAAGGGATGTTTTCCCTTTCTTTTTATTTTAGCTGGGGTCTATGCGGAAGACTTGTAAAAGACAAGTGAGTATCATTCGAGAGCCTCATGACCTACTAAAATTATTCCTTATTAGGCGGTGGTCCTTTTCTGTGGTTGACTTGAAGAGTCCTCCTTAGTGGCGGATCCAGAAATGAATTTAATGGGGGGCAAACTTCTAAGAAAAAATGACAAAAACAATTTACTACATAATGCAAAAAAAATGTATTAAGTGTTAAAATATAAAAAATTAAGGACTAAAAACATTAAAAATATTGAAATACACCTACTATACTATTTACTGATACTGAGAGGTGACAATTGGATCCTACATCTTCTGGAAACGTTGCAAAATAGTTCTGTTCTCATTAGTTTCAACAATTTCTTTCTCGATGTATACCACCATACAATTATTCAGTCATTCATCTCTCATCTCTCATCTTATTACGTAGGGTCAGTTTTGATAAACTTCATTGCAGAGAACATTCTCTCAACGGTTGCGGTTGCAACTAGTAAGACCAATGTCAACTTAATAATCAAATAAAGTAATAAACTAATAGATATAGAGTATGTTTTCTTGTCTTAACCATCGTCTTAACCATCTTCACGATACAATAAGCACAGTGATAGAATTATTCACACAAAAAGTTTTGACTTTTTCCAAAGGATCCAAGGGCATAGAGCTACTTCCCACCCTTGTTATAGCTATATTTTAGTGTGACAATTCTATTAACCACGAGCTTTTCAGGAGTGGAATCTCTATCAACAACAACAAAAATCTAAAATTGCAAGAAGAAAATACATATTTGGTAAATGATAATGGAAAAAGAATTTGAACAAAAAAATCAATTTTAACATCCACGTAACTATTCTACTCCCTTTACAAAATGAGAAAACAGAAAAATCGTACTTCAAAGTGTCCATTACGTGACTAAATTAAGCTAAATAAGATTATATCAATGGCTAAAATTTTGAAGAAATATATCTGCAACCTGATCCAAATGTCACAATTGAAAATAAGTTTCACCTTTAGAGAAAGTCAATTAAAAACAAATTAATATCATGGACCTGCTTGAAAATTAGATGATGATAGTGGCAATAAAATGAAATAACCAATGATTACAACAGACACCAATTATCAAGTACTCAGAAAAAGTATAGGAAATATTCGTCGCAAAATCAACGATAGGATGGTTTGCTTGGGCCTTAAGGGGGGCGGGCTGAGACAAGGGAGACGGGCTGAATTTTTAGTAAGCCAAGGGGGCATGCCTAAAAAAGAAAAAAAAAATACTGTGTAAAAAAACACATTTGGGGGGGAGCCAACCGGGGCAATGGCCCCTGTTCACCCCCTTGCCTCCACCTGTGGGGCCCGACTCCTCCTCACTCTCTCTGTTCCCACTGAGTTCCATAGACGTAACATGAAAATGAATGTTTCCAACTTAAGTTAAGCACCTCCAGTTAGGGTTGTGCATCGGCGGTGGCGGTGGCGGTTATGCCCCACTGCCTTGAGCGATGTCCCAAAAACCCCAACCGCCCCTGGCACCTGTTACACCGGTGACTGGTGCCTAACGGTGCCGGTTATACATGTGCCGGTGGCGGTTAACCGGCCAAGGCGTCCTGAGCGTGCCGTGAGCAAGCGCGCAAGGCCGCGGGCAAGGCGCCTTGCGTGCGTCCTGCGCGCGACCTTGTGTAAAGTCATGCGAGCGCGACCTCTCCTCCCTCTTCGTCTCTCTCACCCTCTCTCTCACGTCTATGTCTATCACCTCACAACTTAACAACCATAGTAACAAAACGCAACCAAGTTGCATATAGCCGTTTGTTGCAGAAGGACAACTGGACGAGGGTGGTGCAGCTGAAAGAGAGCGGTGGGCCCGCGGCTGAAGGAGAGGGTCCGTTGAGCAGTGGGCAGAGAGAGGCTGAAGAGGCAAGAGCTTCGGGATAGGTCGGGGAAGATTCTTGAAAAGTAGGGTGAGGGGGAAAAAAACTTAAACGACGTCGTATAAAAAATACGGTTCTGGCGGTGAACCGCCCAGCGGTGGGCGGTGAACCGTCACTGCCATTTTCACCGCTTTTTGGTGAAAATGGCCACCGGCACCGCCCCCGCTACTAAGCGGGGTGCGGTGACCGGTACCGGTGAACACCCCTACCTCCAGTAGCAGCTAGCCAACTCAGGGATCACGTATTTCAATTTTTTTTAGTTTATATTTTTTACACTCCTAATTAAATGATGTGCAAGTCTTGTTGCATCGTTTAACCAAAAGAGGTGAATTTAGACATTGATCGTGTGGCTATGACTCCTTAATATAAATGCACGTAGTTTCCATACGTACGTAGAATATTTGATAAAATTAGGTGTTAAATTATATATCGTTACTTTGTTCCAAAATTTAAATAGATAAAAAGACGTAAATTTAATTATTAATTAATATTTTTCACAGTCATTAAATATCTTAAAGGGATAAGCAATAATTCATGATAGAAACAAGACCAAGCTAGCCAAAGTTAACAATATCCCGATCGACAATTCAACTGATTATATATGATCCAGTCAAGCACATGCTGCCTAGCGACAACAGAAGGTAAAAGGCTACAAGTTTGGCATGAATCATGATTGACGTTTCTAGTATTCCTATATATGCTAGTCTATTCTTGTGACGTTGCTGCTCCATTGGCACGATCGTTGATCTCCTCAATAACAAACAAGGAGTCACCTTCCAACTGAAAATGTTGCTTGCTTTCGTTAATTAGCCAGCTGCCATGAAAATGAAATTTAGACGTAAAATGCATCCTAGTACAGAATCTAGACCTATGATCTCATGAATTACTTAACGCCTAGCTACTACAAAGATCCCACAAGATACAGCGCGATTATAGGGTCTGAAGTTGGACCTGCTAATTATTCCCACTCGTGTTGTGGTAATCTGATATTTTTAATGAGGTCTGCCCTCGCGGTTTCTCTTTCACCCAGTCTTCTCACACGGTTTGGAAACTAGTCCCTGCAGGCTCACGCTCTCTATATATATCACCGTTAGCATCTCCCTATCGGAGATAAGTAGGGATTACTTTGTAGTACGTGTCTTTTGGATGCAGGAAACAGCCACTCACCAAATCAGCGACTTTCCAATCAAATTTCCAAAAAGGGAATTTGCTAGAAGTAGATGGCAGTCAATCCTTGGTGGGATATCAACTAGTATTATTTCCATGGCATCCAATAATCTTGTCCTTGCGTTAATCTCTCTCTTTACTTCTGTTCTGTTCTAGCGCCCAAACTTGGATTAAAGTCGGTGTAGTCGATCTTGGGGTGGTGGTGTCTCCTCCAGTCCCGACATTCATTCTACATTGTTTACACATCTTATATGCATCTTTTCTTTCAGCTCCTCCACCTATCAGATTTCCCTCACCTCAGCCGATGAACAATACTTCTCCAGCTTCATCAACTCCGTCAAACGCAGGAACCCATTAGTTGTCACACTTCTATCTATCTGTAATGGACAAACCAATGCTTTATCTTTGTCTTCAATGCTCAACCAATCTTCTTACAGAAAATCCTTCATTAAATCCTCAATCAAGACAGCAAGAAAGTATGGGTTTCAAGGCATAGACTTATGCTGGCTTCAACCCAACACAACCGCAGACATGACCAACACGAGAGTTGTGCTGGATGAGTGGCGAGCCGAGTGGATTCTGAGTCAAGAAATTCGAGCCGTGCGCATTTGATATTGTCGATGCCCCTTTATTACTCGCCAACTACTGAATTAGGGAGCGTATACCCCGTGGAATCGATGCGCAGAAATGTGGACTGGGGACTCCTTTTTGCATATAACTATCACATGATAACAAAGGAGAATATCACACGTGCTAATGCTGCTTTATATGATCCAGCAAGCGATGTTAATACAGATTATGGTGTAAGAGAGTGGTTGGCTAAAGGATTCCCATCAAACAAGCTAGTTTTTGGTTTGCCTTACTATGGCTACGTTTGGCAACTTGTGAATCCTGCAGATAATTATATTGGCGCACCACCCTTTGGGATTATCAATACGGTGGGTTACAATGAGCTCAAGTTGATCAACCGTACTTATGGCACTAAAACAATATTCAATGCTACTTATGTTGTGAATCACTGCGTCATTCAATCGAATTGGATTGGTTTTGATGATGTGGAATTAAGCTGTTAGAATTAAGATTGCTTTTGCGAAGGAGAAGAAGCTGCTTGGTTATTTCGTGTATCCGATCAACAATGACGAGAATTGGGTGCTCTCTCGCGCAGGTACCATTTTAGACTCACGTGGTTATTTTGTGCATCAGGTTAAATATTAAGCACCAAAAACTTATATTTTTCAATATACGCCAATTTTAAAACTACTTTAATATTAAGATAATCACTAAGACACCAATTACATATATATATATATATATATATATATATATATATATATAGTCTCTTGGTTTATGCGAATATTTAACTAGCTCTTGCTTGTGGTTTATACTATTTGATTCTAACTAAAAAAACTAATATGGCTTATAAAATGTCCTGATTGGAAAGATTTGCCAAGCATCATCATCTATATATGAATAATTACTAACATTTTGCATCCTGATTCTATTCAATTTACTAACGCTTATATCATAAATGCACCTAAGAATTAAAAAAATTATATTTAAAAGTGTTTAACGTGATAAAAATAATTTCTTGGTTAAAACTTATACGTTACTAATAAACAAGCTAGTTTCTTCATGAGAAGTGTTTAATGCCGAATTAGAAACACTTAAAGTGATAAATTAATTACTTTGTTGATTATTAGTTCGAAAATACATAAAATATTTTCTCCCAAAATTAAGCACGAAAACTAAAGTCTCATTTTAGATTTTCTAATATTATTGACAGTATTATAATTGTTGCTTATGCATGAGATTTTTTTTTCCACAACAAAAATTAATATTTTAAATTGAACGGAATATATATATATATATATTATATATATATTAACAATTTGAATACACAACTGTCATACGTACTAATTTTGTATTTGAAAAGTATAAAAAATAATTAAATTTCATTAAATTTTATATTTAAATATTATATGAGTTAAATACACTTTTCGCCCTCTGACTATTAGGGTTCTGACATTTTGCACCACAAATTATCAATTTTGTTACACTTCGCCATTCAACCATTTGCACTTTGCACCCCTACCTTTAATTGATAGTTTTTGGAGCAAAGTGTTAGAACTCCAATAGTTGCGGGGGAGGGGGAGTGTATTAAATTAGAAAGGCCTCACTTTAATATTCTCTGTAAGACCCCAATTGTTATAAATTAAGCCGCACCTGCAGACACCAGTACTAACAACAATAAGGTTGTCCAGTAAAGATAGTATGAGCCATCCTCTACTTTTCTCAATGCAATGTTGAAGAAATATTAATAAAAGGACTAGATGCAAATATTTTTCCATCTGATTTCTGGACAGCATCGACAGCATATCAGGGGGAAGAAAGTGGTCAAGAACACAACTTACACAAGCCAAGGTTATCCTTGATTATTATTCTTCCAGTAGCTCTGGTCATTATCCTTCTAGCCATCACCATCTGTTACAAATATGGCAGGGTACTAAAGCTAAAAGGTCGGTGTAAACTTTTGCCCTTAAAATATTAATGGAATCGGAATGAAGGAAATGTTCCATTTGTTAATACGAGTACATTATGAGATCAAGTTTTTTAGTTTCTTGATATTCTTTAGTTTTTTATATATATTCGGTTACAGGCATTAATATTCGTTTCCGCAAAAGAGGACTATCAGGACCCGTTGCCAATCCATCAGCTGCCGAACATCTTGGCACAAATGTTCCTAATCTGATAGTGTTCAGCTTTTCCAGCATCAAAGCTGCTACAAATGACTTCTCAAGTGAAAACGAGATTGGAAAGGGTGGGTTTGGCCCTGTTTACAAGGTAATGTTCGTCTCCCGTGCTCAGTATTTCTTCGGAAGGGACTAGAATGTTGGGAAAATTCTGAGATGTTTAAAAGACGGTAAAATGTAGCAAATGCGGAGAAGAGAAAGAAGGGGGAAACTCTGATGGGATTGGTGGTCAACTAATTGCTAAAGTAAGCTTAATTTACGCCCTGTTGCATCTGATCAGCTCAGCCAAATCGTCTAAACCAAGAGCTCAGCTGTTGGCTGTCCATAAAGTTAGAACAGAACAAGCTTTCCCGTTGCATCTGATCAGCTCAGCCCAATCGTCTAAACCGAGCTCAGCTGTTGGCTGTCCATAAATTTAGAACAGAACAAGCTTTTGAGCGAGTGTACTTAGTGTTGGTGCATTTAATATTTTACTAATTATTTATTAAATAGTTAAACGTTTCACCTAATGGAGAGATGTAACGGAGGGAAGATTAATTATGCATTATTTGAATAGTTCATGTTGCACCATAGAAAATTTGAATAGCTCATATGCTCCTTACAATCCATGGCCTAGGGTTGCACCTACACCGGGTATGCCGGTTTTGAAAAAATTACCATATACACCTACACCGTTAAGGCAAAAAATCGGCCCTTAAAAGTAGCGGTTTCCGATTATCCTACATTCATATTGAGCCATTTTTTTAGCATTTTACGCACTTTGTCCAATGTATTTTTTTTCTTTTGGTCCATTAATCACATATCAATAAAATCTAAACTAATGAAATCCAAATTCCAAAATCAATAAAATTAAAGATCATCTTAAAAGATAAAATGAGAATGTAAAGTCCAAAGTAATAGTCGTAATTGTAAGTAGAAACTATTACTTTTAAAAAATCCAGTTTAGACCCTAACAACACTTCGAGGGGAGAATATGTTTTTTCCCTCTAATTAATAAATCAATAACAATTTTAAAACATGTTCAAAACCTAGTAGAGTTTCCCTTGGTTTCACAAGGAAAATAAAAAAATTCAGCAATTTTTGAAATTTGCCGGAAGTCGCTAGAGCGCGCGTCAAGCACTCATCGAACGCTTATGTTTCTGTCTGAAATTTTAACTGGGCGCTCGAGCGCTTGTCAAACGCTGGTCAAACGTGATGATTCTGTCTCCAAAATACTAGCTATTTAATTATTTAATTTTGAAAAAAATTAACAATTTTTTCCTTCTAGTTTTTCTTTTTATTGTAATTTTGTCAACTAACTCCAACACTTGGTAATCGAGGCATGAGCGGTACAAATTACAATTGCATTTGCAGATTGTGGTTTCATATCAGCTGTAGCTCTGGAGTAGCAGACGATCCTAACAGTTAGTTTCAATGTTTCCAGGGTAAGTTGCCGACAGGACAGCATATAGCAGTGAAGAGACTTCCAAAAACTTCTACTCAAGGACACACAGAGTTCACAAATGAGGTTACTCTTACCGCAAGGCTTCAACATAGGAATCTAGTTAGAGTTCTGGGATATTGCATAGACGGGGAGGAAAAGATGTTGATCTATGAGTACATACCGAACAGAAGCTTGGATTTCCACCTCTTTGGTATGCAATATATGTGCAGTTCTGCTTTTCTGTTTCTGTGAAGTTTTCCTCTGTATCTTATGAGCCCAAACTGGGGTCTAAATTATACAAAACAATCATCCTTATTTGAAGTCATTATTATTCAATCCTGAGAACAACAGAGATCAGAAATACAAGCATTGGGCATCAAAAGCCATGATATCTTGCTCGAGTGGATTTCATATGTTGGAGCATTATTAGACAGGGAAGCAACCCAATTTGTAGCAACTTACAGTTTTTATCTTCTGCAGATCCAAACAAACGGAATATCTTAGAATGGGGAAAACGTGTTCACATCATTGAAGGGGTTATTCAGGGGCTTCTGTATCTTCAGGAATACTCAAATTTTACTATAATTCACCGAGATCTCAAAGCTAGTAGCATTCTGCTTCACAAGGACATGAATCCTAAGATATCAGATTTTGGAATGGCTAACTTTTTGGAAAGGATGAACATGAAGCAAATACAGACAGGATTGTTGGAACATAGTAAGTCCCCAGCTTGTGTGTGATTTCTGGCTTGTGTTTTCATCAATAAATTCTGACCTCTGTGACCTATGCATGCAGTGGCTACGTTCCTCCAGAATACGTTAGAAGAGGTATATACTCCATGAAGTATGATGTCTATAGCTTTGGAGTTCTACTTCTTCAAATCATAAGTGGCAAAAGGAACGCATCACTACGGCGCCAATGAAAAATTGAGCCTTCTAGACTATGTGCGTAAATTCATTTAACTTCGCAGCAATCTAACTTTCTAGAACTAAAAATTTTGCTTTTGAATTAAAGAAGGGCAACATGGAATAATTTCAGGCATACGAGCTTTGGACAGACGGTGGAGGCATGCAGTTTATTGATCCATCTCTCAATGATTCCTCTTCGCCTTGCAAACTCTTGAGATGCTTACAAGTAGCTCTGTTATGCGTCCAAGAAAATCCGGTGGATAGACCCACAATGTTGGGAATTTATTCGATGCTCAGAAATGATTGTGAGCCTATTGCTACCCCTAAGAGGCCGGCATTTTCAACGAGAAGTGATGAAAATCTGGGGAGTAAGCAAGGAAGTTCTTCAATCAGCAGTACACTAATTACAGAAATACTACCACGATGACCAGGTCGCTTTTGCCGGAGATGTTTTATTAAGGAGAACCTTGTTCTGTTTTATTTAGGAGAACATTGTTGTGTTTTTAACTTGCCTCTGGACAGACGTTTTAATATCTCATAACAGAGTCGGCGTTATGGTAAGATGCATACGAGTGGCTATGTAATGTAATTTTTTTTTTAAAGCAAACATCCATTCCACCGAAAGAGGGATACAATCACGGGGAATAGGGGGTTATCAGCTTTCAACACAGCAAAAGGAATACAGCTAGGAGTACATGCCCATTTGGCAACATTATGAGCTAAGACATTAGACCCTCTTCTAACATGAGAAACCTTCCCACTAACATGGAGACCCAGAAACGCCTTAATGGTAATGTAATTATGTGTGCATTATACAGAGCAGGCTCCTTTGGTGGAAGAGCAGGATGATGCTCTTAATTAATGTAGGAAAGAGCTGAAACAGGAGATCGAAACGCGTGTTTGTTCTGTGTAAGAAGGAAGACTGCCCAAAATAAGCCAAAAACTGCAAATACATGTTAGGGTAGTGTGTATATGTCCTCAATCCGCCTTAAATATAATATTATATATATATATATATATATGTAGATTGAGATATCTTCAAAAATGGCGATTTTTTTTTTAGTTTTTTTTTTTCTCAACAATTTTTTTTTTTTAGTTGACATGTAAGTTTCTTGACCCATTCAGTCAAATAGTAAAACTTTCACGATATTATTTTACAATTTATATAATCACAGCAGGAAACAATAAGAGTATAATAAAATTAAAACCTCTAGTGCTAGAATATCTCACCTACAGCTTGGTTAATCAGTTTTCATATCCCCTAAATGTAAAGATACTGGCTAAGGATCAGGGAAGCAATAATCATCGAGCAATTTGTAAAAAAAAAAAAAGCTTAATTGTACCAGGGGCCCATGTGGTATGTGAAGGTTGCAAATAGGCCCCCGAGATAACGATTTCAACAATTAGGCCCTTGAGGTCGAGTTTTAAGAAGAAAAAAAATCCCTCTGTCTTTTTGCCATCAGATCCGTTAACGTTTATCGCTAACGTGGCTTTAAAATCAACATCAAAGACAACCGGAGAATGACACATGTCCCATTTAATTCCCTTATCCAAGCGTACGCCACATGTCCCGTTTGATTCCTAGGCAAGCAAACTGCTTATTGACCGAGCCTTCCCAAAGCCAACGTCGTCCTTGTCATGATATTCCTCATCATCCTCAATGTACGAACTCGTCACGGCCCTCTTAAGTTCAGTATTACGACTTGCAGCTTGCCTTGGGTTTCGTCTCTGATTATATCTACACCGCCTGTTTCTCACCCTTGCCTGGTCCAAGTGATACTTACAGTGGGTATAGCCCTCAAAAGACGGTTGCCAACACCTCCACTTCCTCCCATTTGACCGCCTGCACCTTACGCCCTGTATGACTATACCTCCAGTACAACTCATGTCGCCCTCATCATTTGCAATTAATGCATCGCTCTTCTTAGACCTTTCTTCCTTCTTTCATTTTCTTGTAGCTTCAGTGATATTGTTTGGCATTCTTGTGAAACTTGATCTTCTTTTCTTCACCGGAAATGCTCTGTCTTCCTTGCATTTCTTTAAACCATACTTACTGCCCACGAAGAGAGTTGTGGAGAACCAACCTCAAGCGCCGAGCAAAGACGTCCAACTCCGCTATCCGCTGTTGTTGCCACCGGACCTCCTTCAAACACTGATCAAACACATCCAATACGGTTTTGGCCGCCACCCCACCAAGCCCACCACTCCCCAGATCGTCGCTCTGCCTTCCGAACCCATCTTCCTCGTCATTCTCAACATTCACCTCACTCATCTTCACATCTCTATCCGGACTTTCATCGTCGAAATTATCGTTCTCGTCATCCGCATTATCGAGTTCGTTAAAGTTAAGGTTTTGGTTCGAGTGGGAACTCAGAATGGGAAGGGTCGGCGAGAAGCTAACCTTTACCCCCGACCAAATTGCTCTCGCTCTTCTTGTTTTTCTCTTTATTGTTACCGTGATCGCTGGAGTTGTTACCGAATGGCGATGTGGATGAGAATTCGGAGCTCCAGAGCTTCTCAAAAAGCTCGTAGAGCGCTCGATCTTGCGGCGAGAGCAACGAGGGATTGGAGTAGGGCTGCGGCATAGTATTGGAGAAGCGATCGTAGAAGACGTGAAGGTCCCTGGGGAATGAGAGTCGCTGAGAAGCACAGTCGAGAAGGCCTTGGAGGAAGCGAATCTCGTTGGGCTCGGTCCAGATCCGGTGGAACTTGAATGGCGGGGGCCTGGCGTCAGCATCGGCAGCGACGTTTTCGTCGAGAGTGGACTCATGTTTGGGGGAAACGAAAATGATCAGCAACAAAGATATGACAATGAGAGAGAGAGAGTAGGGGGAGATGTAAGTACGAGGATGAGTCCGGCAAGTGTTGGCGCTTCCGGTACTCGTATTGGAACAGCAGCCAGAGCTACGTGCTGACCAAAGGTTCTTGATTTTTCGGCGGGGCAAGAATACGAAGGAGACAGGCTCTAGTGATGGTTAAACATGGCTGGAGAATTTTAACGGGACATGTGTCGTTCATTTGTCGCCTCTGATGTGGATTTTTAATCATAATCAGCAATTGTCGTTAAGTGGTTTGACGGGGAATGGATGGAGGAGCTACTTTTTTAAAAAAAAACTTGACCTCAAGGTCTTAATTGTTAAGATCGTTACCTCGGAGACCCATTTGTAACTTCCGAATATCACAGGGGGCTAAGGTGTAATTAAGAAAAAAAAAGTTGTAATTTTTGAGCAGTTTAGATACCGTTAAACTTCCAATCACCATTAATTCTCTATGGTACAGATCTGACCCCAACAGCCAATGAGGTCAGCAGTGAATTGAGTTATCCATTATATATTATATCCTGCAGAAATGTATGCACCTTGACATGGCGTTGCCTAAATGGAAGCTTCCACTTGGGGTTTTAGTGCCAGATTCCACTTTTCTCTTCACTATCGAAGCATTTTTCACAAGCATCAGTGCTGGACAACCAAAAAAACCCCCCACCCAAATAAGAGCGAGTCTACGCACTCTTCTATGAAGTCAGTAGTGCTATCATTGCGTTGGTTTTCTACTTCCATCCAAAATCATTGTCTTTGGCCCCCCAAACGTTTCATGAAGAGTACGAATATTCTTTCAACAGATGCCATGGACAAACTCAGATGGAAAGCTACCTCAGTAAATTGGCTAAGAATATTATTTATGCTGCAGATTTTGGAGAATTGTCCAAACCCGATACAACTACCTCTTCAACTTTACGTGAGTAAACAGTCGTACCAGGTAAGATTGAAACTGGCCAGATTAATCCCAATTGTTCTTTTTCTTCTTGGTTTTCAAGCCATGTTTTTTTTTTAATTCTAGAACATCCCTATGAACGAGTTGCAAAATGGTGGATTTATAGAGAGATTGTGATCGTCTGCAATACGAGTGACCGAATGAGTGTTATTCGGACAGGTATGAGTCCCGAGCGGGATCCATTACGCTCTCTCACTTTCTCTCCGAATTGTCCCTGCAATTTGGTCACCTCCGGATACTCGTCCCTGAGGGAGAAACATATATATACTTAAACATGTGATCTGACCTAGTGCTAGTCAAACAATCATGTTTCAACTATATTGGTCAAAGCGGGGTATTATCCTTCAGGGGCGTTAGATTAATAATTTCCCACCATCAGCAATTGACACGTCATTGTTCACCCATATCATATATGCTTTCATTGTGCCCAACAAAGTTACCTTTAAGTTAGACATTTCGAATTCAACTTGTAAATGTTAGATACTAGGGCTGAAAACCGGAAATGCGGTCCGGTTTTCGGACCGCAATCCGGTCCGGACCGCATTTCCGGTTGCTTAATATTTAAGGACCGGACCGGACCACTTATAAGTGGTCCGGTCCGGTTTTATAAAATGCGGTCCGGTCTGAACCACTTTAAAAAGTGGTCCAGACCGGATTAAATTTTTTTAAAAAAAAAAAATTTAAAATTTTCTAAAGGCACGCTGCGCAGTGCAGGCTACTGCGCAGTGCAGCCATCTTTTATGTATTGTTTCGATGAGAAGACGAGAGTTGCTTTTGCAGTGGAGGATGCTAAAGAAAAAGATGTTCTCCCTTGTAATTATCACCTGTTTCGAGTCAAATGGGACAGGATGGGGTAGCCGTACCATACAATGATTCAGAGTTTGTTCCACAAACTCTATAGAGTATACCAGCAAACATCTTTTATGGGTATGATCAAAATGTCATGTCCTTTAGTGGTCATCGAGCATTCTTTGAGCTGTCAAGTTTTTGCTGACAATTCCGGGATTATTATCAACAGCTATCTCTCATTTCCATAAGCCTATCCAATTCTTTTCTTTAGTAACAAATGTTCATACCCACTAACTTAGAAAAAAAAATGTCATACCCACTAATTCTAAAGGTGGAGCCATTTTCTCTTGTTCTGGAATTTTTTTTTGGGTAATGTTTCTTCTTCCTAAGCAAAATATTTAAACTTATTTTTAATTTTAAATATATTTGATGACATCTAACTTAAAGGTTCTTAGCATTTGCACTAAAAACTATTATCTTTTTTTTATATCAGTACCTTATTAACTACTTATTTCAATTATTTTTCACAGAAAATGATAATTAATCTTATCTCCGTAATTCTTTAACGGTCATATATATTTTTGTTAGGGTAAAATCATAATTTTAAAGGTTAAAAACATCAATTTCATTTAAATTGAGAGAAAATATTAATAGAATATGAAAAATATTTGAAATTAATAATCATTGAATATAATATGACAAAAATAATGCTATAAAATGTAAACTATCGAGATCTCTATAATCAAAGAGTGTGAAGGTTAACACGGGGTTAAAAAGTAAGTATCCTTTTTCCTCCTGCCTAATAGAAACCTTAAGGTACGTGTTGGTTATTGCAGAGAGTATATCACTTGGTTTACAGTGTAATTAAAGAAGAAACACCTTTTCTATGCCACGATAGCTCTGTTGCCTTTTAATAAATATTTTTTAAAAAAATATTTCACACTGCACAGTACCTACAGCCTACTGCGCAGTGCACTCTGCACAGAGTGCACTGCGCAATTTCAATCGGCTAAAAAAAAAAAGAATATGATGCAAAATTCGAGAGATAATCACAGCACATCAATCAAACAAGATTTGATACTGTTGTGTGAAGATTTGGTCGAGGTTGTCTTCTTGGGCAAGATAGAAAAGGTAAAGGGTGAGTATGTTTTTTAAATAATTTAAAAAATATATATTAAATGCGGTCCGGTCCGGTCCGGACCGCATTTAAAGAATCTACGACTCGGACCGGACCGGATAAATCCGGTCCGGACCGGACCGTATATGAAATATTAGAACCGGATCGGACCGTAAATCCGGTCCGGTTTTCCGGTCCGGTCCGGTCTGCGGTCCGGTTTTGTTCAGCCCTATTAGATACTGGAGGATGGATTTTGGGGAAGCATCGTGGGGCAAGTTGTAATTTTTTACTATTTTAGATACCGTTTAAATTCCGATCACTATTATTTATACTCTGATACAAATTTGACCCCATCGGCCAATAAGTGCAGCAGTCGATTCGGTTATCCATTGTACAATATATCCTGCACATGGCCTTTCCTAAATGGAAGCTTCCCGCCTGCATTTTTTAGTGCTACGCACTCTTCTATGGAGTGATATCATTGTGTTGGTTTTCTACATCCATCTATCCTTGTCTTCAGACCCCATACGTTTCATGAGGACGAATATTCTTTTAACAGATGCCATGGACAAAGTCAAATGGAAAGCTGCCTCAGTAAAATGGCTAAGAATATTATTTATTCTGCAGATTGTGGAGAATTGCCCAAACCCGATACAACTACGTCCTCAACTTTACGTAAGTAAACAGTCGCACCAGGTATGTCTCTCTAAAATTTCTTTTACGGGGTGCCGATAGCAACTTACCACGTCAAATTTAATCTCGAAACTGGCCAGATTAGAGGCTGAAATCCCATCTGTTCTTTTTCTTCTTCGTTTTCAAGCCATGTTTTTTAATTCTAGATCACTCTCATGAACGAGTCGCAAATGGTGGGTTTCTGGATAAACATATGGGTAAACCTTTGATCTGATCTAGTGCTAGTCAAACAATCATGTTTCAACTATACTGGTCAATCGATAAGTTTTTAATTAAGACTGTTGAAAGTGATGTAGTCCCACATTGCTGGTGTGTGAGTTTTTTAGGCTTATATATAGAAGCCTCCTTGTAATGTTTTAAATCATAAGTGAGTTAACACAATTAATCCAATTGGGTATTCCCCTAATGGATGTCTCACTTATCAAATATAAAAAATTTTATTTCTAACATGGTATCAAAGTAAGGTTTTCAGCTTAATCCGGTTACCTCTTGGTGATCATCCGGCTTAGTACCGGCTTAGTACCGGCAACTTTCCCGGCTCAGTATCGGCTTTCTCCCGGCTCAGTACCGGCAACCTCCTAGCTCAGTACCGACATCCTCCCGGCGACTTCCTGGCTTAGTACCGGCAATCTTTGTAATTATTTTTTTTCTGTAATTATTTTTGTAACTCCAAACTCAAGGTTTGTCGGTTTGTCCACCTTGAGTTTGCGGGGAGAGTTTTTTAGGCTTATATATAGAAGCCTCCTTCTAATGTTTTAAATCATAAGTGAGTTAACACAATTAATCCAATTAAGTATTCCCTTAATGAATGTCTCACTTATCAAAGTTAAAAAATTTTATTTCTAACAAATACCTAATCCCTGGCTTCTTGAATCTGTTCCTTTCTTGCCATTATTGAATACTTTTCTCCTGGTCCCGAGGTTGAATCGTATGGTTGATAAACATAACCATCCAAAGTTCCGTCAAGAAGGTATTCTTCTATATAATATCTCCCACTCTTCATAACAAGTCCACTTGAGACGTTTCCAAACAATGGCAAACCTCAACTTTGCTCATATCCTCACTATTGCATTGTCCTTGTACTTCATCGCTGCCGCCGGAGCTGTCACGGACTCAGGGCCGGTGGTCAAAGCGGCTTATTATCCTTCATGGGCTTTAGATAATTTCCCACCTTCAGCTATAGACACATCATTGTTCACCCATATCATTTATGCTTTTCTTGTGCCCAACAATGTTACCTTTAAATTCGACATTTCGAATTCAACTGCTTCGATCCTCTCGAACTTCACCACCACCCTTCATCGCAAGACTCCCCACGTGAAGGCTCTTTACTCCATCGGTGGAGGTGGTGTTGAGCCAGACCCATTTGTAGCCATGGCCGCCAAGGCCTCTTCTCGTGGAGTGTTCATACGTGCGACCATAGAGGTAGCACGTAGATATGGGTTTGATGGGGTTGACCTTGATTGGGAATTCCCCCAAAATCCAAAGCAGATGGGCGATTTCGGCTTCCTACTAAAAGAGTGGAGGCGTGCTATCCAAATGGAGGCTAAGATCACCAAAAGGCCTCCTCTATTGCTTACTGCAGCTGTGTACTACTCGGCGAACTTCTTAATATATGGAGGCCGCCGCTCTTACCCGTCGGCTCCGATCAAGAATAATTTGGACTGGGTCAATGTGATGTGCTACGATTATCACGGATCATGGGACACTTCAAAAACAGGGGCTCATGCTGCACTGTTTGACCCAAATACTAACTTGAGCTCAATCTACGGGCTTAAGTCGTGGCTCAGCGCTGGAGTCCCTGGAAACAAAATAGTTATGGGCTTGCCACTCTATGGGAAAACATGGAAGCTCAAAGACCCAAACGTACATGGAGTTGGAGCAGCTGCCATTGGCGTGGGCCCTGGAGATGCGGGTGTGCTGCTCTACTCACAGGTGGTGGAATTTAATAAGAAGAACAATGCCACCGTGGCATATGACTTGGACACAGCATCGGTCTATTCTTATAGCGGGACAACATGGGTCGGGTACGATGATCCACTGACAACAACTATGAAGATTGGGTTTGCTCAAGCACTTGAGCTTCGTGGGTATTTCTTCTGGGCCCTCAGTTATGATTACGAATCGACAGTCAGTGCACAAGGTATTTTCTTCTTTCTTTATTTTTTATTTTGTAGTCTTAATGTTATTTAGCTTTTAACCAAATAAAATGTAATAATATTTTATTGAATTTCTTGACATGTAGCTTCAAGATCATGGATCCAAGACGACTGAGAATGGAGCATCTCGTTATTACCTTCTATATTGTGTTCAAATAAAACCATGCGTTTCATAGTTTTGTAATTTTAGAAGATATGATTTTGTTGAAGTACGGTCAGCCTTAATTTTGTATTTTTTTTTAATGTGTAGCAAAGTTGGTATCAATATTATGTTGAATAAAAATTGATTAATTTCTGTGGGACACTGTTTAGACCCTAAACTTACCTAGAGGGGGTGAATAGTAACTTAAAAAATTCAGCACAATCTATTTCACCATAATGCGAAAAACCTTATACAAATCTTAGTTCAAAGAATATATTGAATATGTCCAGATCTGAAAAATATCATATAGTCATATTAATGACAGGAATTCAATATATTTAATCAATTTAAACACATCTAAGATTGCTAAGACAATATCACAATCACTTGGAATGCAGAAAAATCTTTGATGTAATCTTTTAAACCAAGAAGCACAATCAAGCCACCAAGATTCGAATTTATATTTTGCTAATCAATTACCAAGCAAATATAAACAGAATTGAAACACAAACAATCACACAACACAAGAGATTGTTTACGAAGTGAAAAATCCTTTGAAAGAACTCTTTCACAAGGGAAAAACCACTTCGGGCTCACCGCCGGTTAACCAATCCACTAAATGAGAGATACACTTACAGTCGGTGACTTTGTTTACCACAAAACCTTTGCTACACAAAAATCTCGAAAGAAGCAATTCGAACGACACGCTCGAACCCGCACCAAGCAGTAGACTCCAAAACTTTTGGATCTATCTCTCACTTCAATGAATCTTAACCAAGCAAACTTGCCTCAGGACGATTGGAACTTCAATCGACAAACACTGGAACTCCGATGTTTACCCACTGCCACAGTGGGATTTTCTTGGTTGTGAATAGTTTCCTCAACAGCACTTGATGAAGGACTACCAAAATCTTGACTCTTCAAGTCTTCAAGAACAACCTCCTCTCAAATTTTCATCAATCTCTCTCTAGAAGCCTTTAAAATGTTTCAGAGCTCTCTTTCCTCTATTTTCGTCGAAGTCCGTATGTCCAGCCACTCAAAATGCCTTTTTTAAAAATGATTGGGCAAGTCCACGCGAAATTAGTTATTAATTCTCCCGTGTTTTCTCCAAACTCGTCTCAAGCTAGCCCAAACAGCACTTAACCACTTTAACAACTTTATAACTTCATATTATTTCAAAACGAATTCTTTAATCCGTTAACCATTTTAACAACCTTCAGATTTCTTCAAAACTGATTTCTTCTGGAAACCACTTTAACAACTTCCCTAATTCTCCACAACTGAATTATTCCATTTGAAACACACTTTAAGAACTTCTATATTTCTTCACAATTGAATTCTTTCATCTGAAGCACATGTACTTGATCATCCACATCCAAGACATATTTCTTTACAACTTACATGTCACGGAATAAAGTCAACATTAAACTTTTTTCCTTGTAATATCATAAAAGAACATTAATGGTTCATTTGACCAACACCGAGATCTGCACCAAGACGGTGGCTTGGTAGGATGCCAGTTGGAAGAGTCACTACGAGAGGCTTTTTATATTTGTTGGAATCTTAGGCGAGACTTTAAACGAGACATTTTTACAATAAGATATGAAATATTATATTTAAATATTAATAAATTTTATTTAATAATCATTTTTTTTTAACTTTTAGAGATGTAACATTATTTATCAAAGGCGTGTATTTAAGATTTATTAGTATTTCAGTCTCAATTGATAATGTTGATTTTATTAATTTAATAAATCTTCATTTTGTAAACTTATTTTTGTTAGAAGCTACTATTACAGTTACACCCTCTAATTACGAGGGTCTTCATACTTTGAAGCCTAATATATTCTTCTTGTCATATTGCAGTCACCAATTAATTTTTTTATATCTAAAATTATGATATTGTATTCATAAAATGGTCCGTGAAAAAAATAGCAGGCGAATAAAATGTTCATTTTACGCTCCAAAAAGTTATTTTTCTTTAAATTAATTAAAAACAAATTAATTAAGAGTGTAAAGTATCTTAAACTAATAGTTGAAGGTAGTAATGTGACAAAAATAATAGATATGAGTACAAAGTGTCAAAATCTCATAATTGGAGGTCGTACAGTGTATTTATCCATATTTTATATTAAAAGAAAATAGAAAGAATGAGATAACGGTAGTTTTTGTGCTTTTATGAAAGAAGCGGTTTTTTATGTATTTTTTTATTAATAGACAAAACAGCTCATTCATCATATTAAGGACTTTTAAATTTAGTTTTTTATTTATTTATTTATTAGATGCTTTTTATGCTAGAAAGGTATAAAACTAAATAATATTAAGTAATTAATAAATTAAGTGTAGTTGATGGGTAATAAATCCCTTCAAGTAAGGAGATTCTATATGTTATATTATTTGAATAAAATAATATAAACAACAAGCAAAAAAGTAGGAATAAAATAACTTGTAAAATTCATAAATCAAGGCAATTTCACAGGCCATATTGTTTTCAGACAAATCACAAATGAAACCTCAACATAAATGAAAAGGTTGGACGACGTATAGGTATGCCCACGCGCGGCATGCCGGATTGGACCCGAGACCCAGATCTTAAGAAACACGAAAAGGTAAATGAGTCATTACGCCTTACCTGCTTACCAACAATTAGTTTGATTTTGAAAAAAAATAAAAATAATAAATAATAAATAAATTAAGTGGGGGATATGGTCCATTGGTTTGAGTTTGTAGCTCCTGTCTTTTCCACTTTCCAGAACATTATAATAAGCCATTTTACAACTGTATCAAACGTATAAAACACTTACCAAAACATTATAATAAGCCATTTCACAACTGTATAAAACTTATAAAAGACGAGACCATATTGGCGTCTGATATTGGGTCGGTCGATATATATATATATATATATATAATATTTTTTATTAACATAACTTAATATAATAAACTAATAAAGGTCTTACAAACAAAGCAGAATAAAACAAAGAACAATAGAATCTAAAAGGGTCGTATAGCTCGTATGTACGTGTAATGGTATTGGATTTTTTTTTTTTACCCTAACTAGTGAATTTCTTCGAGGGTTTTTTTTTTATAAAATTATACTAAACATTGATTTTTATTTTTAAGGAAATAAGGAAATTTTATCTTTAAATTAATGTAAGCTGTTATTTTAAATTAATATGTCCACTTGAGATCCTTGGCTTTCCAAACAATGGCAAGCCTCAAGTTTGCTCACATCCTCACTATTGCATACTCCTTGTTCTTCATTGCTGCCGCTGGAAGTGTCAAGGCCGCAGCGCCGGTGGTCAAAGCGGGTTGTTATTCTTCATGGGCTTTGGATAATTTTCCACCTTCAGCTATAGATGCATCATTGCTCATCCGTATCATATATACTTTTCTTGTTCTTAGAAATAAAAATATTTATACTTGATAAGTGAGACATCCATTAGGGGAATACCCAATTGGATTAATTGTGTTAACTCACTTATATTAAAAATATTAGGGACTTATATTTATAAGCAATGTGGGACTACCACATTTCAACACTCTCCCGCAAACTCAAGGTGGACAAACCGACAAACCTTGAGTTTAGAGTTACAAAAATAATTACAGGAAAAAATAATAACAAAGGTTGCCGATACTGAGTCGGGAAGTCGCTGGTACTATGCTGGGAGGATGTCGGTACTGAGCCGGGAAGTTGCCGGTACTAAGCCGGGAGATTGTTGGTACTAAACCAGGAGAAAGCCGGTACTGGGCCGGATGGTCGCCAGTATTGAGCCGGGAAAGTTGCCGGTACTAAGCCGAATAGTCGCCGATACTAAGCCGGGAGAAAGTCGGTATTGAGCCGGATGGTCGCCGGTACTAAGCCGGATGGTCGTCAGGAGGTAACCGGACTAAAGCCGAAAACTTTCCTCTGATACCATATTAGAAATAAAAATATTTATACTTGATAAGTGAGACATCCATTAGGGGAATACCCAATTGGATTAATTGTGTTAACTCACTTATATTAAAAACATTAGAGGCTTATATTTATAAGCAACGTGGGACTACTACATTTCAAACACTTGTGCCCAACAATGTTACCTTTAAATTCGACATTTCGAATTCAAATGCTTCGATCCTCTCGAACTTCACCACCACCCTTCATCTCAAGACTCCCCACGTGAATGCTTTTTAATCCATCCGAGGAGGTGTTGAGCCAGACCCATTTGCTGCCATGGCCGCCAATGCCTCCTCTCGTGGAGTGTTTCATACGTGAGTCCATAGAGGTTGCACGTAGATATGGATTTGATAGGGTTGACCTTGATTGGAAATTCCCCCATAACCCAAAGGAGATGGGCGATTTCGGCTTCCTACAAAAAGAGTGGAGGCATGCTATCAACATGGCGGTTAAGATCGCAAAATGGCCTCCTCTATTGCTTACTGCCGTTGTGTAATACTCGGCCAACTTCTCAGCACTCGGAGGCAGCCACTCTTACCCGGCCGCTTCGATAAAGAAAAACTTGGGATATGTTCATTTTCACACTTTTTTCAGGATTCTAAGTATATTCACAAAACTAACATCGAACATATTCAGAATTCAAACACAAACACCAATACATTTTATACAATCTCCAACAATTTTTTAATTTTTTATTCAACATAAATTTTTCTCTCTATACTTTTTCATATAACTCCAATATTTTTTTATTAAATAATTACACAAATTATTTATCTCTCCACTTTACATAAACATCAATAAAATACTATTCAACATAAATATTTACAACTTCTTTAAAAAAAACGAACATCAACGTGATGTGCTACGATTATCACGGATCATGGGACACTTCAGAAACGGGGGCCTATGCTGCACTGTTTGACTCAAACACCAACTTGAGCTCAATCTACGGGCTTAAGTCGTGGCTCAAGGCTGGAGTCCCTGGAAACAAGTTAGGTATGGACTTGCCACTCTATGGGAAAACATTGGAAGCTCAAAGACCCAAACGTACATGGAGTTGGGGCGTGGGCCCTGGAGATGTGGGAGATGCCGGGAGCCACCCTCCCCTGGCGAACGGGGTGGCTCCCGACTCTATTCAGTGGGGTTTTTTTAATCAGATGATGTGACAGTGTTTTGTATTTAAAAAAAAATCGGTCGAGATCCAATTGACTGTGACGTGTCCACCATTAGCTGACTGTGCATGTAGGAAACGGAATTGGATGGAATGATTAAATCGACAAACAACAATAACTCAGAAACTGATTTGAGCAAATTTAAAACTTAAGTACTATTTTGAAAATAGGTATAAAACTCAGTGACCAAAATGATCATTAACCAAAAAAAACACAAAACAAAACAAATAGGCATTTCTTGTCTTGTGCATACATAGAGACACCCTGAGAACTTGTCAAACCAATTAGCTTCTGCTCTTCTTATCCCATGCACTTGAAGCTGCCAGACACATTGAACACAGAGTTAGGACTTGGTTTAAACAGCTAAAGGGCATGTAAGGGTAATAAGCTTTCGCTTAGAAAAAAAAAAGAGTAATAAGCTTTCAGAAGTTTAAATTTATTGATAAAGTGCTACTGGAAACAGACGATCCATCTCTTTGTACAGTTTCAAATAGTTTTGAAAAAAAAAAACAGACCAAATTTTTTTTCTTTTCCTACCTGCTGCAGAGAGGCTCCATTTCTTGTCATATCCAAGGGCCCAGAAGAAGTACCCACCAAGGCCTCGATCTCTGGCAAACTTAACCTTCTCCTGAATCGACCTTGGCCCGTCGTACCCAATCCAATTGTACCCAACATATGAGTACGTCGACACCGTATGCAGATCATACACCACATTTGCACTATTTGCCATATTGTAATCCACTATGGCACTATAGGACATAACTCCTCTGTGGCCAGTCCCGGTTCCGACTGACGGAGCCCCGATCACATGAGCACTTGGACTCTTCAATTTCCATGTTCTTCCAAAAAGTGGCAGACCCATGACCAATTTCCGTGGGGGGACCCCAGCTTCGATCCATGACGAAATGCCATGGCTGGTGCTAACATTGCTGGCCGGGTCATAGAGCAGAGCATGTGAACCGGTGGCCGAAGTGCCCCAACTTCCATGATAATTATAGCACATTGGACTAATAAAATCGACATACTTTTTAATGGCTTTCCCAGGGTAAGTTCTAGATACGTTGGATAACAAGAATTTGGGCGCAAAATATACGGCTGCACTTACACGCAGTCTAGGTTTGCCAGAGGAATGAGACTCGTTTTGAACAGCTTTACGCCACTCTTTGAAGAGCAATGCGAGGTTTGACATGTCTTGTGGCGTGTTTGGGAATTCCCAGTCAAGGTCAAGGCCATCAAAACCATACTCTCTAGCCACTCCAATGGTTGAATTGATAAAGGCTGCACGGCTCTTTTGGGTGCTCGCCAGATTGGAGAAAATGGCTGGACCTCCTACGATGGATAGGAAGGCTTTTGCTCGCGGCGTCGTGGCATGGAGGGTGTCCGTGAATTTCCGCATCCATTTGTCATTGCGCGGAGTGATTGAAAGTTGGTAAGTTGTGGCTTCAGGCGCAACAAAAGCATAAAAGAGGTGAGTGAAGTAGGATGTAGGGATTGTCAACGGAGGGTGTTTCTCCACTAGCCACGAGGGCCAATAGCCACCTTTGATACCAGGAGGAAGATGTGTAGGATGTGGCATTGGTGATGGATGCCGCGAAGGCCGTCTTCTGTGTGATGTAGTATTCCATGTAGAGGGTGAAGCTGACTCCAGAAAATAATTAGAAGAAGCTAACAGAGAGGGAGAAGCATTACACAGTGATATTATGGAACCAACAAAGGCAAAGATAGCCCAGAAGGCTGATAACCTTTTCCTGCCGGGCATTGTCAATGTTTTAGATGCCAAAAGGTTGGAGAGCAAGGTCTTGCTTAGTTGTTTGATGTTTCCATATATATAGGATCCTGCTGGGTGTAAAATGTAAAGGCTTTGGTTGTATAAACTATTATATGTCTCTTTGCTTAAGGTTTGGAGCATTTTGTTAAGATTTGCTGGGCTGTGTGGAGGTTTAGCTGGCAAATTTAAATTATTGTTCAGAGTGGCTAGTTGAGTTGAACCGATACATCTCCTGCAGTTTTAGAGAGTGGCTAATTGAGTTCACTCTCCCTATTGGCCAGCTATCTTATTCTCACGAGGATTTGTTTAACTTGGATCAAGACATTTCAATAAAATTTGGCCGTGCTATAGGGAGAAAGTGCCTTTTTCTGGATCCAATGTAGGTAGGATGTTAATTATTCTGCTGACACTTGGGACAAACAAAATATTATACAGTAATTCAGATCAAAACATTCTTAAAGTACCGTTGTTCTGCGTCCTACAGGCCATACAAGGACCTAAAGAACGTCTTAGCAGAGAGGTTTAGGCAATTTTCAATTGAATTACTCGCCGAAAACTTTTTTGTTTCTAGGCAAATTACTTTTCTGAATTTATCTGTATGGATTCATGTCCAACTCAAAAAGTCACTGACTAGTCAAGAGAGTCGAGGTAAAACAAATTAAGCTGTGAAAGTAAACTATGGAGGTTACAGAAACGAGACTGCAAAACTTGAGCAAAGCTTGACAACAGAGCGGCTTTGATAGGATAAATGACTTCAGTTGATGTGGCTCAGTATCATTAGACTGTTAGGAATGAACCAAAATGTTTGCACCGCCTGCAGACCCATAAAGGCAACTTTGTATAAAACCACAAATCCTTATTGACGTCCTCTCCAAGTTTGAAAGCCTACTGTTGAATATCAACTGATTTTGGAAAATGGCAAAAATAGCGAAGTATGATTACCTGCTTATCTGCATTGTACTGTTTGTGGCCAAATGTACTCAAATTAGCTTTGCTTTCCTCTCAGCCATTCAACAAAATCATCAATAATCACATGCCAAGCGTCTTTGGAATCAAAGTTCTGAAGATCAGGAAAACTTATCTGCCAAATGAATCCCAAACGATAAATTGGAAAAAATTCCCGGACAAGCAAAAGTCAAACATGAAATGTAAACAACCAAACCCAAGAAATTTCCCAGCAGAACGATATTTCTTTCTTGATCAGTTGCAGACATGGAATCAGTAGTGGGCATCAGGTAAAATTTATTTTCTTCCCTCTTTTTGTGGTTTCAAGTGCCTCGGTGCACAATGATAGATGAAAATAAGGAAGGGAATGAATGGGCAAAAGAACAACAGAAAAGACAATAGAAGTTCACCCACTGTTCCAGGGTTAGCATCCGGTAATCAGTCTGAAACTGGTAGAAAGTAAAAGTTCACACATCACAAATCTATCAGGGAACCATCATTAACATAACGCAAGGCCACGGGGTTGTGTTCACGGATACTAGAAACACACCTTTAGATACTCAGTCATTGACTCAACCTGGGCAGGGAACTGGGAACCTAGAACAAGATTCAGCAATTCGCAGATTGTCTCAATGTCTAAAAACTTTTGCAAGTCCTCTGAAAATGTCATCAATGTCAGGCCGGCCAAAGAAATTTTTGCCCGTGAGAGACAGGGAGAGAAGAGAGAAGGGAGATTAACAGAATATTGTTGAGAGTAAAAGGATGTAACCATTGATGGCCATCAACATCAGACTCACCAATTAGGCAGGACTGAAATGCATAGGTATAGAAATCCAAAAAGGTTCGTGGTGTCATCACCTATTCATCAATACATAACCAGCAAGATCAAAACTGTCACCATTTTCTGCCTTTTCAGAAGCTCTGGATTCATATCTAAAATAGAATAGTAAAGGTGACTCCAATAGAGCATAATACCTCTCTCTCAAGTACTGGGAGCACTTCCTTTAACGCGTCGAAACTGTAGACCTTCAGAGCTTTTAGGCCTGTTTGCCACTCATCCTAATAAATGGAGGATTATTGATCATATATTTTGACAAACTATAAAATTTCTCACATAAGGAAACCCAAGTTGTTGACTGCTGATTCAAATAATTAAGGTAAGGGACACATATGCCAAGGCCAGGGAACATGCAGAGATCCCAAAAACAAAAGGAACATGACCAGCAATCAGAAACATCTCCTGCGGCATTATTCATTTATTTACATGAATAAAGATACAGAACAGTATAGGCATTTCCCAGTAAATTACGCGGTAGGCTGTAGCTATGGGTGGTGGCCATGCTTGTGGGTTTTAATCAAATCAATAAGTTCTAAGAATGTTTTCCCTCCTAGCCATTGCATGATGTTCTATTACTCGCCATAATCTTGAAGAAGCAGGGTATAATTCCTGGTAAGTCCTAAATTTAGAACAATATTAACAATGGTTTAGAGCTCTTACATGTCTTTTTCACTTTCCTTTCCATTCATTTGGGGCAGATGAACATAATTATTAATATTCCCCAAGTCCTACAAGGTCTTTCTCAATGAGGTTACAAAGGACCTGTGATTTTCCAAAAGGGAAATTTTTATCCAGCTACAAGCTTTTTCTTGGTTCTCCAATGAGCCATGCAAATTTGCCTTTCTCCAGACATTTAGAAGGCAGAATTGTCGCCATACCTAACTTCGTATTTTATTCAATCTCAATTTCTCCTAATGAGAAGATGTTTTTGAAAGGGTGATTTGTAAAGAGGAGGGGGGAGGTCACTTCAGCTCAGGTTCTTCTTCTTAACTTGGGTGGTCAATTTTCTTCACATTACCTTCACTGAAAATCCTCATGGGTGTCATCTCTTATACATAAGATTATGTATGTGGTTTTTAGTGGTACATCAGCAATTAAAAAGTGTTCAAGGATCATTTACTCCAGAGCATAGCATAGAGTCGACAAACAGGAAATAACAGAGGAGTTTACCCTTGAAAAATAGCCCTGCTTTTTGGCTTTCATTTTCCTATCAAATGCAAACAAAGAAATTTACATTAACCATTAGAATGTATGTAAGGATGTAAGTATAGGTTCAATAACATGTTCATCAGGGACAACATACCAAGCGAGCATCAGTACACTGACATCAGTATGATTCACTCCCAAATCAGAACAGAGTACTTGAATTCCTTTCGGACTGTTCGAGCAAACACAAGAGCAAGAGGAAATCAATCAACATCTTGCTATGCATATTTGATCTACTATAGTTATAGCAAAATCATCAAATTCATGTCAGTTCATGTTATCCACTAAACAGAGGAGTTGGTAATGATATGGATTTTTTGTATGTCTCATAGTAAGGGGAATTTCCAGAAACATGCATCAGAGGAAATAATGAAAATTGCTGGCACCTTTTTTTTCACATTCACAGACAAAGGCAACGAGATTATCTTATAACGGTAGACTATTAGATTAAAGTCTGGATAAGCAATTCTTGGCGAATAGAATGTTGCCTTGAGAAAGTCAGGGATCAATCCTTCAGTGAACACTACGAAACTTGTGATTGTTATGTTGATGCCATACTTGGTCTTGACCACTCCAGTCTGTAGGTTAGAGTACCAGCTCAATCATGCAGCAGTTGAAGTATGCACTTTTAATTTCATGAAAGAGCGAAGTACAAAGAGGAAAATATGCTTTTGGAAGCCAACATCACTCCATTGGCAGCAGTCATATAACATGATCCCAAACAAAAGATCCAGATTTAAAGGTGATTGGCAACTCCATCAGGGTAGAGTTCAAGCTACAAGCCACTGGTTTTTCTTATATAAGGTTCTGGGAAAGGGGGTAGACTAAATGTGAGATGGAGCAAGGTTTTGAATGATCTCGGAAGGCTTGCCAATCATTCGAGCAGTGGCGGAGCCAGCATTACAATCAATGGGGGGCAAACTCCTAAGAAAATTCAAAGGGACTGGGGTGGGCTGCTTAGGCTTAAGGGGGGCGGTCTAAAATTTAGTGAGCATTAAGGGGGCCAAGTCTTGAGAAATAAAAAAAAAATTAAAAAATTTACGTGTAAAATTTTTTTTGAGGGGAGCCAACCGGGGCAATGGCCCCTGTTCGCCCCCCCCCCCTCCCTCCGCCTGTGCCTTCGAGATTAGTCAACTTTTCTTTTATGTTCGACCAGGAAGGCTGCTGTTGCACACGATTGGAATTCCAAAATGCATGTGAAAATGACTGATATAAATGAAGAAGAGTTCCCAACTAAACAACTCAAATATAATTGAAAATGTGAGAAGAAATGTTTAGGGATAAAATGACTGGCAACAAAGCCATAAAACAACCAACGAACTCAGTACATTGAAATCATCAGTTATGAAGCATGCTAGACTGGCAACAGGCAAATTTATGGTATATCACTCACTCAATCAAGCCTAGTGATGGATTTGCATATGAATCAAATAGGCGATCAATCGGATCCACCAATTCAACACCTTCCCCTGAGGCATAACAACATGACAGAGAATAGTAAGAAGATCTCAATCCAATATGGCAAAATCATACACTTGCAGATTAATATATACCAAATCGAAACCAAAACAAATTGCTTAGCTTCACAGAGGTTCAATTTTCAACAAATGCTTAAGCGTATGGGTAGTTAGAAGACGACTCTGAGTCAGATTTTTAATCGCTTAACCATAGTTTTATGTTGCTAATCCATAAGAGCCTCAACAAAACTTCAGTGGGAGCACTCACCGGCTAGAAACTGCTTAAAAATAGACAAACACACGATGACACGAATAAGTTCTTGTCATGCATAAAATTTTGTCCTAGTAACAGATATTGGCTGCCTGTTGACACCTTTCCAGACTTCCCCTGTCCTATTGCCATCTCAAAAATCTCTATCCACACCATCAGTCATGCCGTCTCTGTTCTTTGAGCACCAGCATGTTCGAGAAGGGCATCAGGGGGCACATTCTTATTGCAAAGCAAATGGGCCCACTTCACCCAATTTACAAGCATGACCAAATCTTTCAACCTGATAATGTCAATTTATTATATGTTCATGGGGATTATTGTCAAAAGTGTGAAGAGTTGTTGGCCCCATTCTCCATACGATGACCAACCAAATATAACTTGATGATATTCATTACAGATGAGGCTAAGATGGTAATTTCAATACTTTATTGAACTTCAAAAGAAACGAAAGAGATCAAATAGTAATATCATAAAAGGAAGTTTTCTCCAAACAGTAGGACCCGCAATACATGTGGCTTATTATGATTGGGCTGGAGCAACACTTGAGCACAAAGACCACGCATGCATTGCCATCGTACGCAACCGCAAATACTTTGGAGTATTGGGGAAATATTTTTCTTTCTCAGGGAATATAGATCCAACAGAGGACGCTGCAAAAGCCACTGATATCTACCAGTGACTGCAAATGGGGAAATATATCTCTTTCTCAAGGATTATAAATTAAACGAAAAGAAAAGAAAAGAAAAAAGCATTCAAAACAAGCCCCCACGCAGAAACATTGAAGATTCAACAGATTTAAAGAAACGGGAAAAGAGAGCAAAAAGAACAAGAAAAAGGAAAGGAGACCCTCAGTCAGTGGCGGAACTAGGAATGAAAATCAACCCGGGCGAACTTTTAAAACAAAATGACTGAATTTTTTTTCTTCAAAAGTAATGTAAAAAATTGTCTTAGCGTTACAATATCAAAACATTAACGACTAAAAGCATTAAAAATATTGAATTGCACATACCGTATTATGTACTACGACTGAGAGGGGACAATTGGATCCTACGGTTGTGCATCTTCTGAAAACGTTGCAAAATGGCTTCGTTCTCAATAATTTCAAAAATTTCCCGCTCGATGTACACTACTATGCAATCATTCATCCAATCACCTCTCATCCTATTACGCAAATCAGTTTTGATAATTTTCATCGCAGAGAACACTCTTTCAACGGTTGGAGTCGTAACCGGTAAAACCAATGCCAACGTAATAGGAAGATAAACCATTGGATACAAAATATTCTTTCTGGTCTCAACCATCTTCACAGCAAGAGCTAAAATATCTTGAAGCCCATAAAAAATATTAGTTCTTCTAACATCTCTAATATAGGTGTCAAGCTGATCTCTAAGTACCATGCGATCAATTGTTGAGAAATCTTCTAGGTAAAATTCAGCAAGACGACATAATTTGTCAAGATCAAATGCTGACAGTCTGACATCGTATATGACTTACATACAATATTACAAAGCCATTTCTCTACATCCAGCCACCCAAAATTCTTTAAAGGGAAAATATAAATAGAGAGAGAAGAAGAAGAAGAACTGAAAGATGGGTATTCACCAAATTGACTGAAGATACAAACTATAGTTGATTTTTAGAAACAACTGAAAGAGGGGTATTCACCAGTTGATTTCTGTGAAACACAAATGGAAAGAGAATGGTACTAACGGGAGTAGAACTACCGTCTCCAGCGCCCAAGCTGATTTCCACTCTGGAATAAGCTGTCAGGCATACTTGCTAATGCGAACAAGGGGCTGCAGTAATACATGAATTTATTTTTTTCAGGGGCGGACCCCGGGCGGCCCCCCTGGTTCGCCCGGGCCTGGGTCCGCCCCTGCGAGTGGATTATAACCACTTCCATTTGGAATTCAAATTATCGAAGTCATTTTTCGGTTAAGGGAGTTGAGCAACGTCCTTAAAAAGTCCACTCTACAATATAAAGTTTTCCTAATTGGATTACCTACAAGAGGACAGATAATTAGATGGGCATTTTAACCTTCTGTGATTGGTTCGGTTAGAACATGTTCAACATGTCACACCAAGCTAGCTAGTGATATGTAAGTGCAATTATTTTGAGCACAATAGATAGCCTTATTGTATTGAGTCTGTGACACTCGGAGTTCATTAATGCAGGCGCTGACACAAGCACAACGATGCTGCAGTGGGTCATGACATATATAGTCAAGCACCCACATATTCAAGCCAAGCTTTTTGCCGAAATCAGTAATACATGAATTTTTTTTTCAGGGGCGGACCCCGGGCGGCCGCCCTGGTTCGCCCGGGCCTGGGTCCGCCCTTGCCCTCAGTTCTCCGTGAAAACGAAAGCATCTGGAAAGGAAAGTCCGAGTTTTTAAGTACGGTCCCTTTGTGATTGTTTCTTTAGTTTGTCTTTCTTTCGTAAGATGAACTCAACTAAAAAGAACATACAATAAACCAAATTTTTTCTTTTCCTCCGTTTCTTGGCAACCACTCAGAATAGCAGACTTTCGGGTTGTCTGAGTAGTGAACACCGCGAGGAACAGAATCAACTTCAGTCCATTGGCATTCTCATGCGCTCTCTCGATCGAATCACAATCGTTCGAGTGGTCACCACAATAGTCACGAACTAATTGTAGAAAGAGAGAGCGAGCGGGAGAGACGGTGAAGTTGGAGGGAGAAGAAGGGGGAGGGGAAGAAGGCTCCTTTAAGTACAGGGTGGATTATTACTTAGGGGCACGCAGCGGTTTGGCACGTGGAAGGCATTGTTAGTAGTAGTGACCCGGATCCTAATTTCTTAACGGAGAGATTCATAGCTAAAATTAAAATTGATCGTTAGATTTATACTCTTCTAAACTTTATATGAAACAAATTAAATAGTTGATGATTTGTGATTTATTTTCTTGGGCCTACAGTTCGTCCTAAATAGGAAAGTGCAATATGACTCCGACTCTCATTTTGACTTTTTCGAGGAAACCGGTCTTCGCTTATCTAACCGTAGTTGTCCCTACTGGAATCAAAATCTTTAGGTGGGATGTGGGGGTGGTAGCAGGAGTTGGAGGCAGAGGTGAAAACCGAACTCCGGACCGGTGAATAAATTTTTATGGCGAAAAGTTATAGTTAGTCTACTAATTATAGTGCACTATCAACCTACATCTCAATTATTAAAATGACGATTTTATGTCCTTTAACTTTTGAAAGTCTTCCATGTATACTCTCGTCCAAGTCAGGCATTAAGTTAGACGGAAAAAAAAATTACAAATGATCGAGATGCTCCTCAAAGACAAAATTATGACAAATTATTAAAAAATAAAATTTTCTTTTTAAAACAAAATTTATTTATTTTTTAAAAATTTATCTTGGAAGAATATTTCGATCATTTTACATGTTTTAGACTTTTCAAAAGATAAATGACATAAATTGTTGTTTTAATAATTGAATGGTAGAAATTGATATCCCATAATTATAACATTTCCCCAACTTTTATTAGGGATGTTCAGTGCCACCAACACCAGGTTGCTGGTACCCGGCTTAACCGGTGTCGGTGTCGGTTTACTTGTTGTGAAAACCCCGAGGGTATTCCCGGTTCCCGGGTAACTGGAAACTAGGTTTTTTTTAAAACAATGCAAAACGAAGTTTTTTGTCAAAACACCCCCCATTTCTTCGAGTTTCACTTTTCGATCTCCTGCCTTCTGAAGACTCACACCCCACCCTGTGCCCCTCTCTCTCTCTCTCCCTCCCACTCCCTCTACTGCGCACAGGCGACAGTGACCTAGCCCTTTGCCAACAACCACGTCTGCCGGCTATCGCGCCTCCCTTCGCCGACCACAACTTCTTCCTCTTCTCCTCATTCACGCGTCAATCTCTCATCTCCTCTGTCACATGATATCTCTCTCTCAAGGCTTGAGATTCATTTAGGTATGTTAAAAATCAATGGGTTTATTGATTTTAATTTATACTATTGAGAATATTGGGACATATAATATTACTTAATTTTTTCCCATTTGTTTGTGATTTTTAGGGTTTGGAATTTAATTTTGGAGTTCTAATAGAAAAGAGAAAAAATGAAAGAAAATAGGGTTGAGATTTCTACTATTGTGCTGGTAATTCTAATCCTGTTTCTTTTTCTTGATAAAGATATGCAACAAAATTTTGCACCAACATCGCATGTGTATATTTTTCATCTTAATGAATTGTATCAGAGATGGAAGCTAGTTAATATGTAACACTCTTTTAGTATTTTTAAGATTTTAGTGAGAAAATGTAAATGAGAAAGAAGTTGAGTTGTGTTTGTGGCACTGAACATGCAAGGACTGATGTCAATAATGAGTTTCTACTCCCGATCTCCTCCTATTTTGTTAATATTAGTTTGAATAATATTTTTATTTTTATAAATTATAACTTGGTGTATTTAAATGTATTGTATAGAGTTACACATATTGGCGACAGAGATCGAAAGTAGGGATTTTGAAGAAGTTTCTCAACTCTAAGATGTTCTTACTTCTCTAAGCTTATTATTATGGATTTTATTGGTTGAGACTTTATATTCTCATATTGTTGTGATGTTCTCTAAGTTTATTGATTTTGGATTTTATTAGTTTGGACTTTAGATTCTCATCTTATCTTTTAAGATGATCTTTAATTTTATTGATTTTGGATTTTATGAGTTTACATTTTATTGATATGTGATCAACGAACCAAAAGAAAAAAGAATACATTGGGCCAATTGCGTAAAATACTAAAAAAATGGTCAAATATGAATGTAAGTTAACCGGAACCGCCATCGCTAAAAACAACATAGCTAAGGGTTGATTTTTGCCCTTAATAGTATAAGTGTAGGTGTAGGTGACAATTATTTAAAAATCACTCTATCCAATATAGGTAGGGGTGCAAGTCCGGTCTGGTCTCCGGTGGAGCTCCGAATCCGTTTCTGCCATCGGTTTCGGGAAGCTGAGGTTCGACCTTTCCAGGAATCGGAACCGGAGGTAGATTTGGAGACTTCCCGAAAGCTGAACCGGAATCAATATTTTTCACGGTTCAACGAAAAACCGGTTCCGTTGGTTTTTATTTTTATTTTTTAACTAAATATTAAAACAACGTTGTTCTACATTAAAGAGAACAACATTGTTTAGTTGGTTTTTTTAAAAAATATATATATATTATACTGCGTGCCGTTTTGATCCACGGTGAAAAACCCTATCTCCTTTCCCCCTCTCTTTCGCGAATCGCAACCCTAAGGCCTCAGCTCTCTCTGATCGTCTGCTGACTACCATTGCTCTTTCTTTATTCTCTTATAGTCTCCATTCTTTTCGCTACTTCTCTCCCTCTATAAGTGGTATGTTGGTAACCTTTTGTTTTCTCATCTAGTATGTGTAAGTGCGATTTCTGATTTAAATATTGATTCTTGATGTTGATGTCTCTTATTTGCAGAACTTAAATTTGATAATGTACTGTCTGGTTGAAACTTGAAAGGAACGAGGTCAAAGTCACTGGATTTATTTGATTCGAAAAAATAATAAAATATGTTATGTGATATGTCAAACAAAATATTGATTAGAATCTGTTATGTCATACATTAACATAAACAAAATAATTAACATATAAAATATTTGATCTATTATATTATGGCATCAATATATATTTGATTTGTTTTCATAGAATCTGTTATGTGATATGTCAAACAACGTGATAGTTCCCTAAACATGAATATGTTTTCATAGATACCATACTTAGTCCATGTTAATCATGAATTTGTAATGTGTATGTGATATATTTTCAATATTTGATTTGTGAATCTGTTAGATACCATGCTTTAATATGTTAATTGTTTAGTTATTTTTAATTTTGCATCATGTTCATTTTTTACTGCCTTAAATTTGAGTTAAGTTGGTAGAAGGAGTTGTCTTAGGCTTTGCATTGAGTCTTTCTTTCAGATGAATCATCAAACTCCAATTGCATCTTCGCAATCAACAACCCCTAATTTACATATCATTATCTCTACTACTACACCTACAATTAGTGAGACACTAATTATAAATGTAGAGGTACAACAAACTGAGACAATAGACCCTGCCCCCAAAATTTTAGACTGAAGACTAGTATCTTACTTAATAGACCATGAGTTTGCTTGACCACTGACACAAGGACGTCAGTCCAAAATATAAATTATATGTCTGTCACTACACACATTATTGATAGTACTTGGTAATTGCACAAAAAGATACTTGCTTTCCGTAAGGTGTCAGATTATAAGGGTTTGACAATTGAGGTGAAGTTAGAGAATTGGGAGCTTATGAGACATTTTACTAAGCTTTTGACACTCTTCTGTGAGGTGACGATTCAAATATCTGCTTCGAATACGGTAACGACAAACTTATTTTTTGCAGAACTTATCAAAATTCATATGCATTTAGGGAAATATACAGCAAGTGAGAATTTGTTCTTGGTAGACATGACAAAAGGAATGCAAATGAAGTATGATAAATAATGTGGTGATTTAACTAAGATTAATAAATTGTTGTTTGTTGCAGTCATACTTGATCTACAATACAATGTTATATACTTGGACTTTTGGTTCAAGAAGTCTCTGGGATGGAGTTAGGTGCAGAGATGACTGGTCTAGTCAGAGAGACCTTGTATCAGTTGTTTACAAAGTATAGTAATGTCGATGGGTCATCTAGTAGTGAGAGTGTATCTGCAAGTCAAGACCAGGTTGAAATGATTGGGTCATCTAGTGCAATCGTAGATGATCCTCTTTACTTGGAATTCACACAATTTAAAGGCACAACAGAATTTGCTGGATAACAAGTTTGAAGTGGAGAGATATATTAATGGAGGATGTTGAACCTAGAGATCTTAATTTTGATATCCTCAATTGGTGGAGAGTGAATGCACCAAAATTTCTCGTTCTTGCACGAATTTTTCAAGATGTTCTTGCCATCCCTATTACTACAGTGCCTTCAGAGTCTGTCTTTAGCACGATGAGTCAGGTATTAGATACTTTCCGGAGTTCGTTGGCACAAAAAACGGCGGAGGGACTCATTTGTGCTCAAAATTGGTTGAGATCCAAGATCATGTATTCTGCAGATGATGATGAGGATAAAGAACCTGAAGTTATTGATGGGATGGAAGATCCTGCTAGTTATGTGATGGACATAGATATATACAAAATTTTACATTTCTACTTCACTTAATTAAAAAAAATTTATGAGCTCATTGTTAATAAATTTGTTTTTTCTGCAGAGATGATTTCTAATGCTACATCGATCGTGGATTCGTGATTGATTGACGTTTGCTCATGTTCTTAATTTCTTACTTGAGTTGATACTTCTAATTCTAAGTTCGTATTGTAATATTCTTCTATTTCAAGTTATGTCAGCATACACTATGTTTTTCGGTTATTGCTTCTATCGAGTTTTGACCACTTTTATTATAAAAGCCCATAATATTTCTTTAGCTAATTAAGAATTGTGATGGTGTATAGGTTATTACTTACTAGGTGACGTTTGTGAATACGTGATTATGGATTTTGTGAATTGCATGTTGTTTTGAGATTTATTGAATCTGAATTTTGTTATTTGCATCATGTTTTGAGATTTATTGAATATGGATTTTGTGAATTGCATAGTTTTTAGATTTATTTTTACACTTGTTTGTGAATTGCATGTTTTAGGATTTTGTTGTGAATATGGATTTTATGTTATTGTTGTTTTCAGTTTTTAAAATAGGTTGCTAGGATGTTGTTTTTGGTTTTCAAAAGATCGACACTGAGTTGTTAGTTTTTAAATATTATGAGCTAAATAAAATAACCATCAAAACTAATATGATATGGTTGTATTAGTTTGAACTTTAAAGGATGACCAATATTTTACTCTAAAATTCAACTCTAATCACTTCAATTCTTGGTGAGTTGATGTGGTGCAAATGCAATGTAAATTCTTAATTTTCATTTGTATATTTGTTGTGTTCATTTAAATAATTGAGATCTTTGTAATGAATTGCGAAATTTTCTTATGAAGTTCGGGTGATATATTTTAATTTTCTGATATATCAGAGATATTTGTATTTGTGAATTGTGATGAATGAATAACATTATTATTATTTTTTGTAAAAAATGCTTAAAGTGGCTAAAAAAATATGGCCCAAAACATTATCAGATTTCCACTAAGTCCGCTAAGAGTCGGAAGCGGAAACGAAATTCATTTTGGTCATCCGTTAGTTAGCGGATCGGATGTTAAAATTTTAAATCCCGCTTTCGACTAGTCCGTTATTCACCCCTAAATATAGGCAACTCAAAACATAGATGGAACAACCCCTACTTTTAGGGTGTGTTTGTTTTGTAAAATTTTAGTGTTGTTAAAAATTTTAGGTATTAGGTTTAGTGAAAAAGTGAAGAGAGATGTAATTGTTTTATATTTTTTGTAGTGAAAAGTAATCATTTGATGAAGGAGAGAAAAATTATATTTTAATATTTTATTGTGTTAAAATTTTAGAGGGTGTAAAATTTTAAAACACAAACACACCATTTATACTCATAAATCCAAATATTTAGAGCCGAAATTCGTATGATGGGCTTGATTTGTATGAAACACAGGCCCAATCTTACCCAATATTTAAAAACCAGTGGCTGGTTACAAAAAATTGCGAGACTTCACGGGTTAGGGTTTTCTCTAGTCGCGCTAGCGTATCCTTCTGCGGCTCTTTAGTCTTGGCTGCGACCTCCCGCAGCGAAAATGGTGAAGACTCTTCCTTCCGCCTCTAACCCCCTCTCTTAGTTTTAATCTATCTATATCTTTAGCTAATATTGTCTGGTTTCTGTGTAGCCGTCGCACAAGACCTTCATGATCAAGAAGAAGCTGGCCAAGAAGATGAGGCAGAACCGACCCATTCCTCACTGGATCAGACTGCGCACAGATAACACAATCAGGTATTGAGAACCTCTCCTTTCCTCCATATCCGTTGCTTCATATTTAACAAATGTATTATGTATTGTACACAATTTCACGCTGATACGGTGATGTATACTGGTTCCTTTCAGGTACAACGCTAAGCGCAGGCACTGGCGCCGCACCAAACTCGGGTTCTGAGGTGGATGCTCCTGGCTGTATTAACTTTCGTTTAAGCTCTTTGGTTTATTTCGACGTAATTGAGAAATGTTTGGATTTATCAGTTTTGAAAACCCGGGGGAGATGTTGAGTGAGATTGGATGTTTGATTCTGTAGCTTATTTGGTACTTAAAGTGTTGGCCTGGTCTTATTTTTTTATTAAAGACGATACTTTTATCATCTCTATTTCGGTTTTTACTTTTTCATTGGGTTTCTTCTATTTACTTTCGATTGGATGCTTTACTGCTCTCTTGTTTGTGTGCGTGATGTAGTTTTTGATTAGGCTAATGGGATCTTGAGAAAAAGTTGATAGGTTCTAATATGCTTGGTTTCAGTCTTTGGAGAAATTCGCTTAATTAATGTCAGACTGCTGCTGTGGATGGTAAAATAAAGGACAGGGAAGGAAAGATTTTTTTTTGTTTGAGGGGGGGGGGTGTTGTGGAGGGCTTGGATGGGCTAGAAAAGGGGATAGGTCTTTCTAATTGACCTAGCTGAATGTTGTCGTTTGAAGTTGGAGAGTTGCATATTGAAGCTAAGGGGCAAGCATAAAACGTCTAAACGTGTTAAAGGTATCAACAAGAATTGATATTTTCATAGGCAAGTTGGCTAGATGTTTTTGCAGAAAGTATAGGAAGAAAGGTCTAGGTTGCAATTTAAATTCAATGTACATTAATATGTCAGTAAAGAGCCATTTGAGGATTTGCATCCAATAGTTTCACTAAGAAGGTCGTGGGTAGTGATGTCTAAGGTGGGTCTTATCCATAGGTTACTTTGACTCTTTACTGTTTGCAAGTGTGGAATTGAATGTTTTGATCTTGTATAGGAGCTTGCATCAGATAGCTGTTTAGAATTAATGTCTGAATTGAAAGAGCAAGAGCAAGAGCAAATTGATGGTATGACCTTAGCATACTACAATTTTGTATTTTATAATGAAAAGTCTGCCTGCTTGAAAATCAGAAGGCAAGTGTTTTTTTGGATCAAATGGGACAGTGTGATCAAACCTCTGGGAAGGTGTTAAGAACCTGAAATCTTGGCAGAATGTGGATAAAAGGTTAGAATAAGATTTTAGGCAGAGATATCAAACTATTACTGTGACACGATACCGTATGTGGTTAGAACATTAGCAAGGTGTACCATAATTAGCAAGTGTGGATTGAGCCTTGTTTTGGAAACTTATGGTTGCAGTCAGTCTAGTTTCCATATGGGGAAGATTATTTTGTACGGTACTAGATCACTAGATCGTATTTCGTCAGTTTACCGGTATTAAGGATAGTACGTGTATAGCGTGGTATGCAACTTTTTAAAAGCATGTGAAAGTAACCTAATTTTGAAAGTGGGTGTTTTGGGTGTTGAGATGGGGCAAGGAATTGGACTGGTGTCAGACATATTGTACCCATGGTATATGGGGATAAAATCATGTATATTTTCTTTTTCATGGAAGTAGCAAAATAAGGGCAACGGCTATGGGTATAGACCTGAAAGACTCGCTTTGGACCACTTGTCCCACTAGATGGGACATCTTTGAAGCCAAAAAAGCTTTGAAAACACTTTTGAGATTGAAATATCAGTTTAGGAAGGTACCTTAGCCTTCATGCCCTCGATCAAACTATCAACTGAGATTATGTAATGGCCATGCAATCATCAGCTGGCGCTGCGAGTTAGAGCATCTTGACTGGGAATTAAGCCAGCAATGTTGTTCATAACCTGATAAAATTTCGTGCTTTAAAACTTCAATTATGCCTGGAGCGACTCTGGTTGCTTTACTTACCTGAAAATAAAACCTCGGTTTGCTTTTGATAGCCTTCCGACTCGGTTACGGAACTGCTACATTGCTTGTCCTAGAGCTCTTCAAGATGTGGCCCTCCACAGCCAATCAATACCACATTCAATAGAAGGCTGTGCTTTTTCCTTTTTCTGGACAAGAGTAATTCATTTGTTAAGAAGAAGAGGAAACAAAACAGAGGGCAGGGCTAAAGAGGAGTACAGAAACAACTCAATAGTTGGACTTACTAAAGCAGCAAAAAAGTTTGATAGTGCTTTTTGTTCTAAGTATGCATAGGGATCTATTGCCTCCTATAATATTATTAGCACCAAAAACTACCTTAACTTACAACTCTCTTTATAACTTCTCTACCCGAAAAAGCTTTTTGTAAGAATCGATCGAAACAAAACTCTAAATTTTTTTTAATCCAAATTGGAATAGAATCGTTCCCTGATCAGATCTGCGAAACTACTTTTATGCAACTTGGATTCTCATTAATGGGGTCTCTTCTATGTTCCACCTACCATTGAATACAGCTCCTTTGATGGTGCTGTGTTTCTTATTCTGAAATGTAACGACATAGTTAAGATGCAATCTGGATGAGACCAAAACCACGTTCTCAACCATAAACATTTTGGAAAGTGTTCCTGTCGTCATACCTCATATTGAAGGAAAACATCTAGGGTTAAGTATACTTTTTAGACTATTGGGGTTTTTACATTATACTACATGCTATCAATTTTGTTACATTTCGTCCCTTAAATACCAACCGTTTATACTTTACACGCCAATTGTTAATTTGTACGAAAATTGCTATTTTTTTAAATGACAATTATAACCTCAATATCTTTTTTATAATTATATTTTGTATGAGGTAAATTCGTCATTTTACTAAACAAAAATAGCAATTTCCATCTAAAATAACTGTTGGAGTGCAAAGTGTAAACAATTAATAGTTGATGGGCGAAATGTAACGAAATTAATTGTCTATGGTGCAGTGTCAAAACTCCAATAGTCAGAGCCAAAATACATATTTTTCCCAGGGTAGGTGAGTCACCAACATAGTTTATAACTTTTCTGTATGGAGACGAAAACAGCAAGAAATCGTCTTTTAATTAAGAACCTTGATCCCTTGGTTTCCCAATAAGCTTTTGGTGTCTTATCTTTTTTGGTAGTTTTACTATGCTCTTTCTTCTGTAAAGTACCACTACTATCATTAATGGGTCACGCTGTCTCTAGTTGGGTTCTCGTGATTTGCCTTTCCATTCATGGTTTCTTGTTACTTCCCTCTCCTCAGAGAAAAACGGGTTGGAATACATCGAATGTGGTTTTTATTTTTTTTCTCCTTTCTTCTTTTACTAATTTAGCATATAATTCTCCAAATAGTACCATTTATAGGAAGAAACAATACAAGGATCGGCCTCGATCTGCGCTTCATACTATTTCTGAGTTGTCACCAAAATGCAACAATTATGAGGAGAGTGCAATAAGCAAAATCCAAGTATATATAAAAATTTAACCTCCTTAATTATATAATTAACCTTTTAACCAAAAATGATCGTGGACTTTGTCGAGCCACAAAAGGACACCAACAATCATGGGTTGCCTGTCAACCTTTCATGCACTGCCCTCGCTTCCCTCTCCAACGCTTATAATAAAGCAAAGCCTCCTCTTGATCCTCAGGTTGCTGGGCATATTATTGCTAGAAAATCTTGTTCGCGTCCCTCTCTGTATCTCTTGCTCTCTCCTACTTTCTGTTCTCTCTCTGAGTCTTTGGATGGAGGACGAGAAGGCCTAGTGAATAGGTTTCTCTCAGGGAAAGTAGGGGGAGAGATTTCGTCACGAAACGACGAAAGAAAAGAGAGATCAGGATCACCATCTTCCTTGAACTACCACTCGTGATCTTCTTCTCGGTTTTCATCGTTCGTCATGGCTTCTGGAAACCTCTCCTTGGAAGATGTGAAGAACGAGAGCATTGATCTTGTAAAGAAACAATGCAAAATATCATATTTTATTCGTCTTTTGTTACATGCTTTTCATTGCATATATAAAACGTTTTTCTTCCCTGTAAACAATGAAAAAGTCGACATGACTCCAAAAAATTTATGACAACATGAACTTGGTGGATCTGGGAGGATCAACTAAGTTTCAATAGTTTTACGATACTTTAAATGTTCTAGGAGTGTAATCATATTTTAAGTGGTTAAGTTCATGGATGTTCGCGTGTAGGAGCGAATTCCCGTTGAGGAAGTTTTCCAGCAGCTGAAATGTTCAAGAGAGGGTTTGACAACAGAAGATGGTGAGAACAGGTTGCAAATCTTTGGCCCAAACAAGCTTGAGGAGAAAACGGAGAGTAAGCTCCTCAAGTTCTTGGGATTTATGTGGAATCCACTCTCATGGGTCATGGAATGTGCTGCTATCATGGCCATTGTTTTGGCCAACGGAGGGGTAACACTCGCATATTCTTCTCTCCCTCCCTCCCCCGCCCCCCCCCCCTCTCTCTCTCTCTCTCTCTCCCCTTAATGGCGAATACTTCAAACAATACAGGGCAAGCCGCCGGACTGGCAAGACTTCCTTGGTATTGTTGTGTTGCTTGTAATCAACTCAACTATCAGTTTCATTGAAGAGAACAACGCAGGCAATGCCGCTGCAGCGCTGATGGCAGGCCTTGCTCCCAAAACCAAGGTACATAAGTTTATCCATACATACATGCCCACTACTCGCACTTGCTAAATGGTATCAAGATCTGTAACCGGGTTGTACATGTTTGTGTGTGTGTGAAAACTTGCTTATGGGACCAAATTTTAGGTGTTGAGGGATGGTAATTGGACTGAGCAAGATGCAGCAATCCTGGTACCCGGAGATGTGATCAGCATCAAGTTGGGAGACATCGTCCCAGCTGATGCTCGTCTCCTGGAGGGTGATCCACTCAAAATCGACCAGTCTGCTCTCACTGGTGAATCCCTGCCAGTAACTAAGCATCCAGGTGAAGAGGTATTCTCAGGTTCAACCTGCAAACAAGGTGAGATTGAGGCTATTGTTATAGCCACTGGTGTCCATACCTTCTTTGGCAAGGCCGCTCATCTTGTGGATAGCACCAACCAAGTTGGTCACTTCCAAAAGGTAAACTGACTAATAACAATGCACATTCTAAGCTATTTCATATTGAAATAATATGATTCCTTTGAAGTCCTCCAGGACCTCTGTTTCTGGATTAATTTTGTGTGGTGGTTGATCATTTGATCAGGTGTTGACAGCCATTGGTAACTTTTGTATCTGCTCTATTGCGGCTGGCATGCTGATTGAGGTTGTAGTGATGTACCCAATCCAGCACAGACCATACAGAGATGGTATTGACAACTTGCTGGTGCTTCTCATTGGAGGTATCCCAATTGCTATGCCAACAGTCTTGTCCGTAACCATGGCTATTGGGTCTCATCGCCTCTCACAACAAGGTGCCATCACCAAGAGGATGACAGCCATTGAGGAGATGGCAGGGATGGATGTCCTCTGCAGTGACAAGACCGGGACTCTCACTCTCAACAAGCTCACTGTTGATAAAAACCTGATTGAAGTTGGTCACTCAAAAAGCTAAACAGTACAATTCTTGAAAGGAAAAAGAAAATCTATTTATGACCTTTTTTATATTAATACTTACCGCGTGTGTATTTCTAACTGAAGGTATTTCCAAAGGACATTGATAAGGACACCTTAATGTTGCTTGCTGCTAGGGCTTCCAGGATTGAAAACCAGGATGCCATTGATGCCTGTATTGTTGGGATGTTGGGTGACCCTAAGGAGGTACAAAATCTTGTTTTTTTGGCGGACACATTTCGTGTTAGCTTACTTTCTACTTATTCAAATGTATTAACTCCGGGCTTTGCAGGCAAGAGCAGGGATCACTGAGGTGCATTTCTTGCCCTTCAATCCTGTGGATAAGCGCACTGCAATCACCTATATTGATGCCAATGGAAACTGGCATCGCTCCAGCAAAGGTGCACCTGAGCAAGTAAGAAATAATCTCTTGAACCATTGTAGTATTTCAGTTCAAATATGTAATTCTTAGGATTAAGACAACACAAGAGGGGGTGAATTGAGTTTCAAAACTTTTTCGAAACTCACCCTATAGAAAGTGTTTGTTAGCTACAAGTCACATAAAGAGAAACGATTGCAATAAAAGATAAAACACAAGAGTATATATTGCAACTCAAATATGAAAATAAAACTTAGAACAAGAAACTAGTAGCACAATGTAAGGAGATAAGGGAAGAGAATCAAACACAAGATTTTTAGGTGGTTCGTCAAACCCGCCTACATTCACCCCTCAAGCTTCTTCACCTAGCCTTGAGATTTCTCCACTATGCTCCCTTAAACCAAGGGAAAGGTTTCCTTACACTTGAACTTTGAGAAACACCTCTTCAAGCTTCAAGAACGAGTTTGAGAACAAACCTCTCCAAACCCTTTCTTCCGATGAACAATCCTCACTGAAAGAAAACAAGACAACCACTCTCTTAGAAGTGTATAAGGATGAACGAAAATGCTCACTAAAACTCCCTTGATGGAGTAGATGTTAAATTGAGAAATTTCTATCTCTTAGGCTTCACACAATACAAGGATGTGAAAGTGATGATTATGTATGAATGATGTTTAAAGAAGGATTAAAAGGTTTTTGATCACTCTTAGCCTTGGTAAAATGATTTTGGTCGTTTAACATCTTTTAAAAGGCATAGGGATGACTTTATATAGACCTTATAAGAAAAATAGTCGTTAATAGCCGTTGGGACTCGATCTGTTAAAAATTCAAGACGAGCCGACCGCTACATGAGTCGATCGACCTCTGCAGCCTTACGTTAAACCCAACAGTCAAAATTCCGAACGGTGATATTTTCAAAAACAATAGGTCGATTGCTACACCAAACGGTCATAGACCTCAACCTCGACAACTTAAGAACATGATCTGGTTGATTTAGAGTTACAAAAGTTACCATAGCAACTTGAGTCTTCACTTTAAAAAGGAGATGTTGCTTGATCGCTCCATGATCATTTTGGATCTTCTTTGCTTCACATCTCAATTACTTCTATTGTTATCATCAAAACATTGATTGTGACTAAAAGCCAACAAAATATTTTTAAAAACTCTTTACCAACTTTTATTGCATTTTGCATATGATTCTAACAATTTAACATAGCGTACCAGATTATTGAGCTTTGTGAAGTAAAGGGGGATGTTAAGAAGAAGGCACATGAAATCATAGACAAGTTTGCTGATCGTGGACTTCGTTCTTTGGGAGTTGCTCGACAGGTAGGTTACTTAAGAGTCATAAGTTCATTACTTCTTTCACAAATGCCAAAAAACATCTTAGCTGAGTGGAATCGCACTATGCCTCTCCCTTACAGACTGTTCCAGAGAAGACCAAGGAAAGTGCTGGAGGGCCCTGGGAGTTCCTGGGTCTCTTGCCCCTCTTTGACCCTCCAAGGCATGATAGTGCAGAGACCATTCGAAGGGCTCTTGAACTAGGTGTCAATGTTAAGATGATTACTGGTGACCAACTTGCCATTGGGAAAGAGACTGGTCGTAGGCTTGGCATGGGCACAAACATGTATCCTTCTTCCACGCTTCTAGGCCAGAGCAAGGATGAGTCCATATCATCCATTCCTGTTGATGAGCTTATTGAAAAGGCCGATGGATTTGCTGGAGTCTTCCCTGGTAAAAAAGCTATCATTTATCCTCTCGAAGAAATAACAAAGATATTTAATTGTAGTACCGGTAACAATTCAAATTTGGTCATGCAGAGCATAAGTACGAGATTGTTAGGAAGCTGCAGGAAAGGAAGCACATTTGCGGAATGACTGGAGATGGTGTTAATGATGCCCCGGCACTCAAGAAGGCAGACATTGGTATTGCAGTGGCTGATGCTACGGATGCCGCCAGGAGTGCATCAGACATTGTCTTGACAGAGCCAGGTTTGAGTGTGATTGTGAGCGCTGTTTTGACAAGCAGGGCCATCTTCCAGAGGATGAAGAACTACACAATCTATGCCGTTTCTATCACGATCCGTATCGTGTTGGGATTCATGCTTGTTGCTCTCATTTGGAAGTTTGACTTCTCACCTTTCATGGTCTTGATCATTGCAATCTTGAATGATGGAACCATCATGACCATCTCTAAGGATAGGGTGAAGCCATCTCCTATACCTGACTCGTGGAAGCTCAAGGAAATCTTTTCCACTGGGGTTGTCCTAGGGGCCTACATGGCAATTATGACTGTGGTCTTCTTCTATCTTGCACATGACACTGACTTCTTCTCAGTAAGTGAACTACAGTAAATTATTTGTAGAGATAAAAAATTGAAGTTAAAGAAGGGAGAACGTATATATCAGATGAAGACTAAGAGTTGAATTGTTGCAGAAAACTTTTGGCGTAAGGCACATCAGTAACAACTTGGAAGAGCTTAACTCAGCGATCTACCTTCAAGTGAGCATTATTAGTCAAGCACTAATCTTTGTGACCCGGTCAAGGAGCTGGTCCTTTGTTGAACGCCCTGGTCTCTTGCTGCTCGCTGCCTTCATTGCAGCACAGTTGGTCAGTACTTTCGTTTGTTACCGTGGGGAACTTATTCTTACGACTTCCTTGTGCATGATTCCCATATCTTCTCCTCATTTTTTTCCACCTGTTAAAATTAGGTGGCTACTGTAATTGCTGTGTATGCGAACTGGGGTTTCGCTAGGATCCAGGGCATCGGATGGGGATGGGCAGGAGTGATTTGGATCTACAGCATCATTACCTACATTCCTCTAGATGTGCTTAAGTTTTTCATCCGCTATGCATTGACTGGCAAGGCCTGGGATAACATGCTCCAAAACAGGGTTGTTAGCAACTCCATAAGACCTGAAAGTTTTTAAGTTTTATCAGCGAATGTTATTCGATGTAATTCTATTGTCAGTTTCTTCTAACTCGTTGCATTTTATGTGTATGTGCCTAATCAAGACCGCTTTCACAACAAAGAAGGATTATGGAAAGGGAGAGAGGGAGGCACAGTGGGCTATGGCTCAACGTACACTTCATGGTCTCCAGCCCCCAGAACAGCTGTTTACTGATAAGAGCTACCGGGAGCTGTCCGAGATTGCTGAGCAGGCCAAGAGGCGAGCTGAAGTTGCCAGGTAAATGACAAAACCAGCACCATCTAAAGTCATCAGTGAAGACGTGTCTTAGTCCTTGAGATATTGAAACCCACTTGCCTAGCTATGAGAACTCTGTCTAAAGGCCATATTATGAACTCAAATCTCTCAGTTGACATAGTGGAAAATAATTTCGGATGTTTTTAATTCTTGCCAACTTCAACATGGTCTTTCTTGGGTGCTTTTGCACTTCCAATGGCGCTTTGGAAGCAGGAAACTTTATTAGGTTACCTGCACTAAATTGGACTGCAGAGGAAGCTTTGCAGAGAAAAACAGTCTAGTTAAGAGTCCAATGTCATCACCTTTTTTCACAGAAGTCACATTCCTATTTGAAAAAAACCCATGTAGCATAAAACTCTTCTCAATTGCAGGCTTAGGGAGCTGCTCACTCTCAAAGGGCACGTTGAGTCTGTCGTGAAGCTGAAGGGCCTGGACATTGACACCATCCAGCAGCACTACACTGTTTAAAACACATCTTGAAAGGTGGAAGAAGAACCATTCTTAGAGCAAGTGTAGCTATTAAGGAAGATGGGGGCCAAGGGTTACAGAAGCTATTTATCCTCTTTCTTTCTTCGTTCTTTTTTCTGTTAATCTAATGGTTCAGGAGGAAAACTAGCAGGAAAAACCAGGTGCTTGTGATTATAGCAGTTTGATTTAGAGATTGGGAAAAAGTACTCAAAAGGATGGAATGAAGACTAAAACGGCTACTATGTACCACACAGAAATGCAGTGTCATTATACTTAAGTATGACAGAATCTTTTTCTTTTCCACAAAGATTGTCAATCTTTGTTGCCATTTCTAATTAAAAGTACAGGCTCTAGGCCTTTAGTATGCTCGTATTCTTTGTAGGTGATATGAAAGTACAGCCATTATTTTTTTGCCATCTCCTTTGCCTCTGCGTTTGTTGGAATCTGATCCCTCAAACCAAACAATAACCAGCAGGATATCTTGCTCCCCCCATGGTATCCAGAAATCGACCAAAATAGAAGCATTCTTATAATTTTATAAACCCCCCAAGGTTGGGAGATCTTTTTATAGTGAATATCTAGACTTCATATGTTATGAACTACAATTATTGTATGTAGGACTTCTAAAGCTGATGGTTGCTTGATTGGTCTATTGCAAATTGTAAGGAGAATATAATAAGTCTTACCAACTACCAAGGATGGCCATGCACCTATAACTATACATTATAAGGCATGAAAAAAAAAGGAGTAAAAAATGAAAATCTGTTGAAACTATTAATAAGCCAAAACTAATAGTTTTCAAATAAGTAAAAAAATTGAAGTTTATATGAAGAGAGTTTATCATCAGTTCCAATCCCCTTGTGAACCAGAGTGACAATAAACTACTCAAGCCCAAAATGCTAAGCCCTACTATTAAAGATTCACAGACCAAATCCGACTAAAATTCTCAAAAATTTGACATACCCACCAAACTCTTTCATGGCGTTTGTTTAAGTAAAATTTTGAGGTAAAATTTTAGTTGTTGTGAAAAAGTGAGAAAGAATGAAAAAGTTAAAAAGTTAGTAAAAAGTGAAAAAAAAAGAAAAAAAAAAAAAAAGTAAGGGGAGAACGAGAGAATGTAACAATTAAAAATTTTGGTTAAAATTTTAGTGCACGAGCTTAAGCGCCTCCAGGCAGAGATAGAAAATTTTACCAACCCGCGCTTTCCCAAGGCGTCGTCTCAGAACCTGACAGAGTACGAGCTTAAGCGCCTCGAGAACATTTGCCGGAACGATCAAATGATGTCTGCCCTTAAGCTTCACTCCAAGGCCACCGAGCTCTCCGCTTCTTCCAAGAGCCTAAGGTCTGTTTGTCTGTCTCCCCCTCTCTCTACCCATGTTGGTATCATGCAGAAAAGAAAAATTAATCAATATTATCACACAAAATGAGACCCCATTGCTAATGCTCCTTCATTCCATGGCAGAGTTGCAACCAAAGCGTACAAAGTGACTCCGGAGAAGAAACACGAAACCGAGGCCCCAGTCGTGATCCGGCGGTCCTTGCGGACTCGAGGAATGCCACCAGATTACGCGGATTCCAAAGGTTTAGATGATACTGTGGAAGCAGCAGCTAAGGTTGCGATCTTCCACCGCGTCGAAGCCCTCGCCGCGAGACTTGGGGCCGCTGAGTGTCAGAGATGCGTATTGTGGAACGGGGTCTGATAAAGTAATAATTGAAAGAATTTTTGGCCTTTCAAAGATACCCCATAAGGAATTTGGTGTTGAAAATGGGTGGGTTTTGAAGAGAAGTCTGGATGATAGTGGGAGTAGTTTGGAATCTTAGAGTCTGAACGAGGAGAATATCGCTCGAGTCGTGCCAGGGAGGATAATGAATGTACGGTTTATTCCTTGTAATGACAGAAGAATAATTGTGGTGGGGAACAAGTTTGGGAATATTGGGTTTTGGGATGTTGATTCCAGTGTGCAGGGCGTTGACGGTATTCATTTGTATCACCCGCATCCAGGCCCTGTCTCCGGGATTTATATTAAAAAACATAGTTTGCCGAAGGTAATCTTGATTTGAATATTGCTTGCATGGTACCGAAATGTTTGCTGTGGTTGGGACGGAAATGTTTACTATGGTTTGTAATTGATTACCTAAGAATCTTTGGATTGTCTGGATTCAGTTAGATAACTGGCTTACTTGCTCAAATTAGATGGGTGTAGCCATGATGAATAGATATTATTCCTATTGGTTAGTTCAGACAAACTATTCTGGTAAAGATTTTGCGTGTTTGAGAGGAGTTAACGAGGTTGTACATGTTCTACGAGACCCTGAGGCCATTGAAATGCAATATTGAGAGAGCATATGACTCTAGTGTGGTCTGCATCTTCATGCTCTCTCATCTGCTTTGGATAATACTATAAAACGGCTTTGGGATTGGATCTTGTAAAATGTCGTTAGAATTTGACTGTATCTTCTCCATTACATGCCATCACACATGGACGCACACTCTAGATATATTAGTTGTGTGTTTGGTTTCATGTCATGTCAGCTGAATCATACTTGAATGAAACTGCAGATCTTTACCAGTTGTTATGACGGATTTATCCGAGTCATGGATCCTCAGAAGGAGGTATTTGATCTGGTATATTCTAGTGACGATACTATATATATTCTCTGTCTCAAAGACAAGATGATCTGCAGTGCTTATATTTTAGTGAGGGTCCTGGAGGTTTGAATATCTGGGATGATAGGGCCGGGAAATGCTCAACCCAGTGGAATTTGCACGGAAGTAGGATCAACTCCATAGATTTTAACTCAGAAAACTCTAGCCTCATGGCCACTAGTTCCTCAGATGGAACTGCCAGCATCTGGGACTTGAGATGTATACCTGCAGATCAACCCAAACCTCTGAAGGAAGTGAGCCACAAAAGGGCTGTGCATTCTGCGTACTTCTCACCCTCTGGGCGCTCCCTCGTGACAACAAGGTATGCAGTGTTGTTCTGAACCCTGGCTTTGAGTTCTGATATGTTACCACATCTGACAAACATTATTCTAGTTTCATTCATATGATTTGAGTGCTCTTAAGTATTGTCATCTAACTGTGTTTATATAACTTTATAATTATCTTAAAGTTTGTGGGATTTTTTTTTCTTTACTACTAAGCATATTCCAGTACCAATCAAATACTAATCTTGTGCATTACCTCATAAATTACTTGCTGAAGATGCTCTATGTCATGGCTGATCCCTTTAATTTGATTGTAATGAGCATATGGTATGCTCGGGATTGGTATCCACTAATCACCTTCTTGTGGTTTCCTATACAGGTTACAAAAGGCCTGATTGCATTATATTGTTTATAAGCTCCTTTCTGCTGCACTTGCCACTCTGACCTAACAGGGTTAATAATGTTGTTAGGTGTCCAAACTATTGTACATGATGCTGAGTTAGTTCAAGTAGAAGTACATTTGATGGCTAATTGCACTAGACTTAATTTTCACTTGGCTTCATGTAGTATGGACGACACAGTCGGTGTAGTAAGTGGAGCTAATTTCGGAGAAACTTCAATGATTAAACATGATAATCAGACAGGCAGATGGATTTCCTCTTTCAGGTACATTATCAGGGTCTATTAATGTCTGTAATTTTGCAGTAATAATAACCTTTTGCTCTTCTTTAACTGTTGTCTTGAACACTTATTTATTGTATAAACTTTGCCTGTGTTATCATCAGTATCAGTGCTACACTTTTGGCCACATTTTTTTTCATATTTCCTACTGGAAATGGTTTGATTCCAAAGAGTAGCTTTTATCATATGAGATGGATCTTGGCTTCCGTTTTATCTGTTTCCTATTTACATCCAACCACATCAGGATCATTTGTCGACGGATAATTAAATTTGGTCGATTCATTCTCTGAGGAAGGCTTTTAGTTGTACCATAGTGCCAGTTTCAACTTTATTTCGAGCCTCAAGCCTGTCTACCAAAACACAAAGAATAAGTTTGGGTTTAGTAACTCTGATCTCATCCCATGATTCCCATAACCATTTATTGTAGACAAATCAAACTAGATCTACCAATCATTACAATAAAGTTGATTTTAATTTTTTTCCCCTTCTTTTGGAGCAGAGCAATTTGGGGTTGGGATGATTCATATGTGTTCATTGGCAATATGAAAAGAGGAGTTGATGTTATCTCCCCATCTCAGAGAAGTTGGGCTAGAACCTCAGTTTTCTCCTACACGAGAGATCTCCCACTATGATTTTTCCAGTTAGCGCAAACATGGCTAGTGTTGTATCTTGGACTTCTTGTGTACAATTCTTCTTCTTTTAGGCAGAGTGACTTTTTAGCTGTTTAAACTTTAAACCATCTTTTTTAAACTCGTTTTGTAAGGACTTTGGTCTTCCTATACAAAAAAGTAGTCTATCCTCTAGTACTTTTTGGTCTGTGAATTTGGTAAATGGCTTAATATACGGACAAGAAAATTATGTACTCAGAAATCACACACAGCTAATCTTAAATGCATCAGGGACAGCAAATGAAAAAAAAAATCTATTATGATTTCCACCATTTGGATGCTTTTGGTGTTAGGCCAAAGATTCAAATGCTCAGAAAAGTGGTAAAGTTGGAAGAATTCATGAATCAACGTTTTATACTCTTCCAACGAGTTAGTTCAGACGGAATCAATTCTTCGTTAGAGGAAAGTAAAGCCTTTGCAGTCAATTTTCCAAGCCAACCATGGTACAACAATCCCCTAGAACCAAGCCCTCCAAATAACCAGTAAGAACAAGTATGATTTCCACAAACAACATCATTAACACAACCCAAGAGTGGAAGTGATCCACCAGGAGTGAGAGGGGGCATTGCCCTGAGACCAGCCCTTGCCCCAGTAAAAAGTCTAATCCTTTATAGCTGGATAACCCTTAGCGGCCTTTGGCAGAAGCTCTTGAAGAGCAATTGAGGACTCATCTGCTGAGACGTTTGGTGAGGAGTTTCTTGATTTCCATTCCCATGTTGAACCCATTTATAACCTGCGCGGCCCCTGGAAGGCAAGCCATGCATCTGACAATAGTGAGGGACTACGGTCCGGATAATCTTCTCTGAAACACTTTGTTTCAGAAAATGAGTTTTTCAGGAGTAAAAGTTCAAGGAAGCATTTTGAACACCAACTGGCAACAACATCATTCATTTTTGTCTATAGCATTTCCTAAAGAGCACAGACACCCACAAACACAGAAAAGGGTGAGCATGAAGGATCAAAAGATTAAGAAAACCTTTGCACTACCCTGTAAATGTTATGACTCATTTGAGTATGTTTGTTGTATCAAAATTGATTTCCCCGTGCTCATGAGATTTGCATCCAATTTGAACCCTCTGGCACAGGAGTATATGAAGACATAAGATAACTTTTACCCCATATCAGCAGGTAGCATCAGATGAGCAACAACACCCCTACAAGTCCTTAACGGAAGCCTTCCTGAGAGCTCTGGCAGCAAATCGGCTTTGGCACCAAGACATACTCCGACCGCATCGTATTCCCCTATAGTGAAACAAAAAATGCAATCTCCCATTAACTACTAAAGGAAGAGGCAAATGCGATAAACCAAATTGTACTCCTAAGTGTGAGATCCCACCAGGATTAGAATAGAAATTAAAGCTTAACATAGGTTGAGGCCCAATTTCCATGACTTAAGTAACTGGGCTAAGTCCTTGTGTTCAGGATTGAATGTCATAAGATATAATCAGGCTAGACAACACCTTTCGCAAGCTTGTAACTTGTTTAAGACAATTTTCAGACAGAGAGACCACTAGCCACCAATTTAGATAGTTATGCTTAGACGAATATGCCTGAGGAATACCAAGTCAAAATATTTTGTAATTTCAGATACCACCTATAGTAGGCACCGATAGTCTCCTTCAGTTTTAACCCCAACCTTTACAATGAGGCCTCATTTTTTGTCAACTTCAATGACATATCGTAGGTGGCTGCTTCTAGGCAAACCTTCTGGCTGTCTCTGCACCCCTACCTCCTTTATCACTGAGCGGACAAATCCATAGAAGAGAAAAATCACTTTTTTATATTTAGGCCGCATCTTCATTTTGTAATTATGCTTTATTTATTCCCAATTCAACTACGATGCATTAACAGGGACATTGGACAAGGTTATTTTATGAGAACAAGAAAGGGAGACAGTTACAAGATGTATGAGCGGGCATGTCTGTGTATTGGAGATTGTTGTGTTAATCATGGACCTTGCTACTCTATGGCATTGTCCTTTCATACTCACAGAATGCACCTCAAAGAATGCTTTTGTTGAACATCCAAAAATTCTAGATCTTTAACCATATTCACCTGAATAATTGGCTAACAATATATGCGATATGCAAAGACATTAAAAAAAAGTATTTAAGCGGTTAACAAAAAATCTACAAAGAAAAAATTGTATCAAATGAGTAAGTACCGATGGAACCATCAGAAGTTTGGAGAATATTTTCGAAATTTTGAGAATCTTTACTTTAGTGAGATTTATTGGAGTTTGTGAAAGGTAAAGTGTGTATGTGTAAACGTTATAAATTTTAGAATTTGTTTGTTTTGCTGGAAATTTTCATGCCCCAAAATGTTGGGAAAACAAACATACCCAATACGCTTGTACAGTTGAACATGGACACCCTCACTCTAAATTTTATTATTACATACATTAGTTGATCCACAACGAACTTGCGAGCCGGTTCTAAATTAGCAACTTCCGAAAACTTTGGGTGTAACTTGTTTTCAGGATCAACAAAGTGCTCAATCTCCGCTAGCGTAACCTTCCTTGGAGGAGCTGGAAAATTTACTGGCCAATCAAGAAACCTTAGCATGGCAATTAGCTGGGGTTTCAATAAAGAATGAAGAGGAGACACTGTACAGCAGCAGGAGAGGTCGACACAAGTTTCGGAGGGGCTCCGATTTTAAGAAGAAAGGCAAAGACGATGATGAAGAAGAGGAGGAGAGAGACGAAGAGTCGTTGAATCCTCAGAAGAGAAGCTCACAGTCAGGGGAGCTCAATGGACAGGCAATCAGCATTGCAGACAACAAAATGATGAATGTTATAATTGCGGGCGACATCCGACATTATATTTCGTTATCAACATCGTACTTGCAGGTCGGTTCTAAGAACACCATTCGGGTCTGTTATGACATTCGACATCTTATTTTGTTAGTCCATATCACACATATGGACCAATTTTAAGAGCACCACTGAAGTTTTTTTTATGACATTTGACATCACATTCATCAAACATGTTAAGAAGGGGACATTGTAAAATTCCAAAAATATATATACATACATGATCAGTTTCAGGGATGAATGCTCTCTTTGAGAGAGATTCTTAGATGTGATGAACTCGGTGGATAGACCACTTTCTGACTGCCTCGTGGAGGATTGAATCAATTATTGCTTTGGTTAAATCCCAGTTTACAGCCAATCCCTCCAGCCAATCCCTCCGAGTGTTCTCTCTCCTAGGTGTGCGAATGTCGCTGCACACAGTCTCGCCCAATGGGCTGCTTTCTCACTCCGGAGGGATGCTTTCCCGAATTGTGTGGGCACCGTGATAGGCTTTCCTGGGTGTATACGGGCTCTGACCCTCCTTAATTTGTTTGTTTTGTTATCCTGTCTGTACTTTGTTTTCTTAGTTCTATAATAGTTACTATGTTGCTAAAAAAAGAAAATTGTAAGGTAGTTTAAATGTGATAAGGAGTCGGTTCTCCATGGTCGTGATTGTCAAGTAGGCATTTTGACCGTCCATGGAGAAGTAGCTTTTCCCCTAGGAACTTATGGAGATTCATTCCAAATGAGAACATCAAATTGTGCTTTTTTTGGTTATGTCAGTAGGAGAGCGCAAGCAATTCCGATGTTAAGGGAGAATGATAGCGAATCTTATTCTGTCTACTGCAAGTAACAAGTGCTAGGCCAAGCGGTTTGTGTACTCTCATTTCCATTCTATGATCATTTTATGTGCCTATATAGAACTGCAGCAGGTATTGCACGCGAAATTGGTGGTGGGTTTGAGTTTGCATTAATTTTGCAAAATCTTCCGGCCTCACTTCCCCATCATTTTCGATTTTGGCACAAATTTGAAAGAGCAGCAACGAGAGATCCGCATCCAAGGAAAGAACAGAAAAAGGATAGATGACAGCAAGAACTGGCAACCTTAGACCCAAACGCCCTTACTCTACCGCAATATCAAGACTCCTCTCCTGCCATAACATGTTAACATGATGATTTGCTATTGCTAGCAGTACTAATGGAGCTCAGAACCAGTAACCCAATCTTCATACAAAAAATTACAGAAGCATACATTAAGTTCTCCTACCTGATGTATATGTGCTCATAATTTGCTAATGAAGGGTTAGAAATATAGAACAATCTGTTATGCTTTACGTAAAATTACACGCCTTTCTCTCTTGTATTCGACTTCATCTCTCTGGTGCATAATTATAAGAGCTCTTCTCACCTGCAAAGGTGAACATGCATCATTAATGTCATGTATAAGTAAGAGACTGGACCACATATGATAAGAGTATTTGGATCAAACCCCATGCAGTTGCTTAAAAATTTAATTCAAGTAATAATTCTCCTACTATGTTGCATTTGCAACAGACCCTGAAACCTGCAATGATACTCAAATAGCCCACTCGGTAACTTCTAAAGGAAAGGTAGTTGATATACAATAAGAGTAGATACTTACAATGGATTCATTCATCCCCATTCTGGTAAGCTCGTCAATAAGTTTCCTCTCTGATATGTGGTTTCCAATCCCTATTCTTCTCTTTATCTGGGTTTCTGCTTGCTGTTATAAAGGAAAAACACAATCAACAACAATTGTTAAGGAGCCAGAAAAAGACAAAAGAGGGAGTATAAAGGTCAAATTGCTCTCAGACCTTTATCTCATTCGCCATCTCAGGAGTAAGATTCATGTGTTGATTTATTCCAGACCGCGCTGCGTCCATTGTGGAAACTGTGAAGAGTCTAATTGCTTCCAGCACACTCTCCTCGGTGGCAACATATGATCTGATATGGGGTACAATAAAATGACGATTAAGTTAGACAAAGAAGCCAAGCTATAGAAATGGGAAAATAAGAGGAAAGATGATGAAAATTGTTGTGGCAGAAGGGGGGGAGAGAGGGGGGAAGGGATCTAGAACAAATTTAACTTGGTAAAACCAGTGATGCTGTGACCTGTTATTGAGTGGTTATAGTTATCTGAGTTCTAGCATTTATCTCTGCTACAGTATGCATTGAGTCACCATTGTTATCGATTCAACAAGACTAGATGGTCAAAAAGGGTAAGCTCCCCACTGTATTTCAGAACCCTTCTAGTAAGAAATCCAAGCTTTACACCAACACTTACAGTTTCATTCTCGCAAGAGCCTCACTCAACCTTACAATAGCTTCCAGCTGCCTTACGGTAATTGGAATTGCAGCAGCCTCGCCCGTTTCATTTGCTTGTTGCCTCATGTCCTGCAGAAAACATCACAATGATGGACTCAATTTGGATACCAGAGCCACCCGTTAAACTTAATCTTGGAAGGGACTAATGGAATAGACCAATCGGATGGCTGTTCTCAAGCAACTTCTTGCGTCAAATATTTATTTGAGCACCATCTCAGAAAAAATGGGCTACAGAGTGCTCTTCTTTAACATATGAGTTGAGCAGCATGAATACCTGTCTAATTTTGACATAATTATTCTGCAGTAATGAGGAAGCTGATTCTGATAAGTGCGGGTGGCATTCCGTACGGCAATATTGTATGTACCTGCAAACATTGCATTCTAGACTGTATTAGTATTTCACAGACCAACAACAAGGAATTGTATGACCTAGTTGCTTCACACTGCATACCTCTTCAGCCAATTTTCTTCTTTAAAAGTTCTACTCTCACCCGAGGCTGCATTAGCAGATGCATGGACTCTTATGATATGACTAGCTATTATCTGTCATGGAAGAACTTTGGATCAGGCTACAGCTTTAATTAACTGTGCATTTGGAAACCACAGGACCATATGCTTTTTCCATGCCCATTTTACACATTTTCTAAAATGAGTATCTTAATACAACATACTGAAGAATAATTTTGAGGTTTTCAAGAAGTGAAGCAGTTGTAATGTTTCACAATTATATGCACAGAATGCACGCTGCTTCTTGAAATGCAATGAGAAACATGAAATAATATAATTTTTTTGCAGGGCCAAAGTACATCCTTTAATTAATGAAATGCTTAAAAACTCACAACGTAACAGAAAATTACCTTGTCTTGACTGTACATCCTGATATCTTTCACAATGAAGATTAAATCAAATCTAGAAAGAATCGTTGTCTGCAAATCAATATTGTCCTGTGCTGTCTGGAAGAAGGTGAAAACTCTTGTTAGTTACTGGGAAAATAGGGGGTTAAGATCCCTGCAGTCCACTATTGTCCAGTCCGGTCTAGTGTGACAGTCAGATTTGTCTACATTGGACGCTATTCACTCGGTAGAGCTCCTTAAGAAGAGGAAAAAAAAAAGTCCCAACAGCTGAGTTGGTCTTTCAGTAACTGAAATTGTCATCTTCAATGTCACCCCGACCTCAAACCTCAATTTTCAGGAAAGCTACACAACAATTTACAGTAGCTTCATGAGAAAGCAACAGCTGAATAGGTTAAGAGAATAGCCAAATTAGCATTTTTTGGTAATTGCATGGTGGAGTAGCTGGTGGTGGTGGGAAGGACCCAGGCTTCTGTCCTAGCTTCAATGTGGGTTTTCTGGTTTTGGAGATATAAGGGGCTTCATGGCAATGGTTGTGGGCTTTGATTTGTGCAGAGAAGAGGTTCTGGTGTTGATGGGATTTGAATGTTATGGCTGTGGGGTAAGTAGTGGACATTGTGGAAATAAAGTGGAAACTCAGTAACAAATGACATGACGCTAATTTCTGTTGTTAGAACTCCTTTAGAGCACCACAAAGCGGAGAAAACTGGACAATAGCCAACTGGTGAGGAGCTTAACTCAATTTTATAATTGTGCCTTTTAAGAGACTGACGAAGATGAAACAGGAGATATGGCTTTAGACCTTAAGATCATCATAACGTCCTGATGGAGGGTTAGCAGCTGCCAGCACTGAAGTTCTAGAGTTCAGAACTGTTGTTATTCCTGCTTTAGCAATGGAAATGGTTTGTTGTTCCATGGCTTCATGAATAGCAACCCTATGCCACATAAGGTGTGTTAGACTTTGTTGCTATGACAGCTAAAAGAAAGGGCCAGTAAGATCCACTTCTAGTTTACAATACCTATCTTCAGGTCTCATTTTGTCAAACTCGTCAATGCAGACAACACCTCCATCTGCCAAAACCATGGCTCCTCCTTCAAGGTAAAACTCACGCTGTAGTGCACAGGTGAATTCAAGTTAGAACTTTTGCAGAACAACGGCGGCAATAAGGAATTAATCCACTAAAAGGAATTTATGGTAGCAAGATAAAGGTAAAGATATGCAACATGTTTGCTAACTAGTAAACAAAGCTCAAAAACTTACAGAGCCATTATCTCGGATAACAGAAGCTGTAAGCCCAGCAGCTGATGAGCCTTTTCCTGAAGTATAAACAGCAATAGGAGCTGTCTTTTCAACAAACTTGAGGAACTGTTCAAGATGATATCAAATCAGCATGGCAAAAAAAGTAACAGTCTGAACTCCCTTAAAAGTATTATTAGAATGCTTCTTCCATATGGAACACATCTAAGTGGTGAAAGGATTTCACCAGGAGGGATTAAAGAAACAACAGGATAACTCCACAACTTCCTATAGGCTACAAGCTCCTGAACCAACAAAGAAATATGACTAACCTGCGATTTAGCAGTAGATGGATCCCCCAAAAGCAAAACATTAATATCACCTCTTAATTTCACACCATCCGGCAAGTGCTACATACAGAGAAAATGGTTATGCAATGAATATCAAAACGGTTTTAACAGATATGAGTTCATGATATACCTTCCTAGATCCTCCAAACAACAGACAAGCCATAGCTTTCTTCACGTCATCATGTCCGAATATTGAGGGAGCTATCTTGGAGCATATGTTTTTGTACACATCAGGTTCTGCAGCAAATTTTTTGAATCCTTCTATCTGCAAATAATATCATTGTTTCTTAACAACAGAAAATGCAAGAAGAAAGATAAAAAGCACATCAGAATTATCTCATCCAACCTTGATCTGTACTTAATACACACGAAGGGTATTTCAGACTCAAGGGGAAAAGTTCCAGGACTTTCAGAAAAAAGAAGAGAAATCTAATGAATGCACTTCCAAATTTCGCTTCATTTCCAGACTTATTCTAACAATGAATGAGCACCAAGAACTTTATATTGACTGTCATCTCTTATACGCTCTCACTAAATTGCATACAGCCTTTCTTTTACATTTTCCCATCATTTTGCTGATTGTGGAGTGACGAAAATCCTTTTCAATAGACATCCTACTTTGGTAAGAACTGTGCAATGTGCAATGCATGACGAATTAGCATATGTGGAGAAAACAATAGCCAGATATAACTCTAACTGTTTTTTTTTTCCACTATATTTCAAGACGAACCTCCTCTGGAGAAAAAGCAGCTGGACCTCGAGAGTTGGCCTCATTTGCTTCTTCTATTCCTACAACCCTGATATATGGCTGTCTAATTGCAACTGCTCCTTTGTGGCTGCATAGAGTAAATTCAATGAATTCAATTATAGAAGATAAACAGCCGATATAGCAAAACATTCATCTGAAGGTGTAACTATCCTTACGATGTAGAAGAATTGGAAGCTTGATAAATACTATAAATCCCCATGATGGTCAATCGGGTGCCGGGTACAATTGTCTGAACTAGATGGCGATCCACTGATAGAAGCATGTTCCTTGGAAGCTCCCCAGTAGGAACATCCTACAATAACCATGTAAACACAAATCAATTAAGCAAAACTTGAAATCCTAGAAATCACACTCAAATGGAAATTGTAATTCAAAGTTGACACCTTTATTCAGAACAATTAAGGTCATTACCTCCGGCTTCTCCTGCAATTTCAAGGTTTGTTGATCAACGTATTTGCTCCTATCCGGAACCACAAGCCATGGATCAAGTGGGCATGGCTCTTCTCCCGGCTATAAATATCACAATCATTCATATCAACGTCACTCGAACACGAAATGCAAGAAATTCTAACAAGCGAAGTGAAGTAAACCTGGGGGTCATGATCACACGAGCGAGGGACGATGGCACCACCGAGGCCTGGCCGACAAGGAACTTGCTTTGTGTTTCGACAGTTCTTACAGATAAGAGTCACGTATGTCGCCTTTGCCTTAGTCCTCGAAGCAGCTATAGTGATCCCAGCTATTTTGATTAGCTTCGAAATGTATTGCGCCTACAAAACCCAAAAACAACACATTATCAGGGAAAAAAAACAGAGCACCAACAAAATCCAAAAACAACTGGGAAAAAGGGGGGTAGGGGTGGGGGAAGGAACTGAAGGGATCAAAGCCGACGCTCCCAATTGTTTAGGTAGAGTAGGAAAAGTCGACAAAACTCATAATTTTAACTCCCATATTTTCCATCCAGAAAGAAAAACTCATACCATAGAACAAAAGATCCAAGTTCTTTTCTTTTTCAGTCAACTTCCTCCATTTTCCAGCGAACGCGATAGCAAATAGAAAACAAAACTCCCACTCACCCCAAGTAATCGGATTGAGACCGGATCCTCCTTCGACGTCAGCAAAACCTGCATGTCTCCGGGAACAGGATCCTCCATTTCTCCAGTCTCCCCTGCAACTTTCGATCTCAAACCCACCAAGACCTCCGCCGCTGCCGTTTCGAACTACAAACAAAAAAGAAAACACTCACACACACACACACCTGACGAAACTCCACAACATTTCAACCATTGATTAATCGGTGCCACAGATTATCTTGCGTTCTCTCCACTCAACTTTTTTCGCGATCTAGACTTGTAGCTTTTAGTGATATAAGCATCGAGAGTTTTAGGTCTGAGAGAAATGGAAAAAGGTACCAGGGGCAAATAGTCGGCTGGGGAGGAGCGAAGCAAGGAGGGGAGGTCGGGGTCAAAGGCGTCGAGGTCTTCCATGTCGACGAGGAGGAACTTATTGGGGTTGTGAACGAGGCTCTCTCTGTAAGGGAAAACGTTCTTGTCCGTCTCGAATCCCCGGATGAACTCTTTGAACTTCTGGAGAACTGAGTGGCGGCTCGCTGCCGCAGCCACCGGGTCATTTTCCTCGCCGCCACCACGCCACGAATGCGCTTGGTCGCTGTAGTACACTGCTCCCTCGTCCCACCCTGACATATCTCTCCCTCTCTCTCTCTCTACGTCTACGTCTACGTCTCTGGAAACTCAGGATTTCGGAACAGTCATCAGTGAATGGGGAGGGGAGGGGAGGGGAGGGGCATAAGTGGGATTTTAATTTTGGCGGGAAGCATTTGGCGGGAATGGAAGGTGAGTTGGCACTTGCTAACGTGGACGGAAGCAAGCGCGTTCTTCCACATTTCCTTGCCTCGTGTAACTATAATTGAAAGATACATGCTTATATTTTACCTCCTTCAACTATAATTATATAATTTTTAATATTTTATACTTAAATTTATTTTTTCTATTACATTATACTCATTAACTATTAATTTCAAATAATTTACATTTTTATTAATTTTTTTTCGTCAATTTAGATATAAATTTATTTTTTGACATTAAAATTATAGAGACAATATTATCATTTTACACTAAAAATTATTTTTTTAATCCAAATTAACTAATTAAATTACATAAGTTGTAAAATGTTTGAAATTAATAATTAATTAAAAGGCTTTCCAAAAGCCAAAATTTGAATAGAATAAGAAACAATGAATAGTTGTGTTTTTCAACTAAATACAACATATATGCTACTGAGAGAGTGGGTTCTTTCACGATTACAGCTCAGGAGTTTAACCTTAAGCATCATTTATAATAATTAATCACATATTCTATAATTATAGCCTTGAGATTAGGACAATTACGGTTTTTGCCTTTGAGATTGTCGATAATTACAAAAACTGATTTCTGTTCAGCAATTATATGGGCATGTCAGTCGCTATCAGGCAAGTATCCTTTGTACTTGAGGTACCAAAGGGCCCCTTCTGCTGCATGCTCTGCTGCATCTTTCTTTTTCGGATGGGGTGCTCCAAAGCACTCCAAAATAGCGTCTGAGGCTTCTTCTATCTCCATGACAACCTTGAAAGTGAATCTGCATGATATACGAATTCAATTATGGTATACTTTTATTTCCTCCAAACCTCTGCCGACTATTATTATAATCATTAGGCAGAAATGGAATTGAATACTTTAGGTGCATTTATCAATTAAATCTCAAGAGAATTGGCCTTTCTTGGACTCTCCTGGTTATTAAATGACATTTACATCATCAATAAAATTCTTTTCGAAAACAGAAGGCCTATATTATCAGAGATCAAAGCATTTTTTTTTATAAGTAAGCCAATTTTATTAAAAAGAAAAAAAACACAAAACACACAACAGCGAAATCAACAGTACAAGAGAAAATACTGAAGAATCCCAAATGAAAAAAAACTACAGCCACACACCCGCAACCCTACAACCACCCACCCACAAGACACACCCAAGAACTCCTACCCACCCGCAACCCTACAGCCACCGAAACCCGATCCCTAGCAGTCCAGCCCAAAGCTCACAGTCTTCCTAGCGATCGAAGAAGACCCTTCATAGTTAACCGACGACTTCAAGCCCTTTAACTCCCGGAGCATCCTCCCCCCTGATTTTCTAGATGTTTTCAAACGAGGCCGCACCCGATCGCGTTCCAATGCAGCAAAGAGATCCCTCAGTTTTTCCTCTTGACCACCACACGACACCCCGACCATCTGACCCACTGATGAAACCATGTCCAAGACCCACGCCGGAGATTCTCCCACTGTATCCGAGTTCCTCTCAACACAAACCGGGAGAAGTCCAGGCCCAGTCTACCACTAAACTCAACTCCACCCTTCTGCCCTGTTGGCACTCGAATTTGCCTTGTGACACCCACGGCTGCCATCCAGCGAAGGCCTATCCTCCCCCGAGAGAGAAACGACTGCCAGTTGCCCACCAGGAACACGAGAGGTCTCCACACCCCTTCCACATAGCTCGTCGGCATGTTCTGTTGCCAACCGGACCAAACCCGGCGGCTCCAGCGGCTCCGGGAGATGAACTGACCCAATCGGGTCCAAGAGAATGCCTGCCGAAGAGGCGGCCGTCGCCGACCAGACAACGAGGCCCTCACCACCAGCCTCAGACAACACCGGCGAGACCCCTGCCGTCGACAACTGGGGGTGGGTGACTCCCACCGTACTGTCGAGCCTACCGGCAAGGGAAGGCTTCGGATGGTGCGATGTCTCCAGCCTACCCGGGCCTTCTACAACAGAATAATCCGTCTGGGCCGGGTCTTCAACAAGCCCACCTGCAGGCCCACTCAATGAAGGCCCCCAGGCTCACCAAGCGACTGCTCCAGCCCATCCACGCTGAACACCTGGAGATCTGCCGGAGGAGACTCCGGCGCCGGGACAGCCTCCAGGCTTTCGCCGGCTACCACAGAAGACATCGGCGGGCCCCCGGCCACCAACGACTGGAGTTGGGTGTCTCCCGCCAGTTCGTCGGCTTGTGCGACCTCAGTGGCAGCACCCCCGTTCCTGCACGTGCCCACGTTCCTCAATTGGACCGGGAGAAGTCCAGGCCCAGTCTTCACTGGCCCATGCGAACCCCCTTCCACGTCAGTCTTCCTTTCACTGGTTCCTTCAGCACTCTCCAAACCCAAGGACCACAAGATTTGGTCGAGTTCCGACCTAAGATCGAGCAATTTTTTCCTTAAAATAGACAGACCACATCTGTCACCCTCTAAAGCAAATGACGACCCATCAATAAGCAAGGGGACCTAGGGGGAATCAACAGGGTACTGATCTACATGCTTTCCCTGCGAAAAGTGGGTTGGCTCTCCTTTTTTGCCGTGTTCTCCATAACTTTCCACAGACAAAGCCTGCATGCCAGGCTGCTTCAACTTGACAGCTCCAGCAAAGGACAACCCTCCCTTCAGCCCTTGTGACCCAAAAACACCAGAGCCAGGCTGATCAACCTTCCAACCACTTCTACTTCTAAGGTGGTCGACCACCTCTTGAAACACTCCAGTCAGGAGCCTCCATCCTTCTCCTCCCTTCCCTTCAGGGACCATGACCACTCCCCTGCGACGTCCTTCGCAATACTCTGAAATGACTACATACCTCCCAGCCTTGTTAACACAACGTTGAGCCAGAAACGCTCGGGGGAAATCATTGGCCTTAGAAACAAAAGAATGGTCTCCATCTGCTGCCAAAAGCTTTTCGCCCATATTGATAACCCATACAGCTCCAAATCTCCCGAAGTAAATCACACTAACAGACTTCCGACTCCATTCCGTAAGCTTGACAACACCACCGACACTAACAGATACGTGAAACTCCTTAGCTTCTACACTAAAACTCCTGGAAAAACTCATCCTTGAAACTCCTTACATCTTACAGCTTCTAATGGAAGTGATGTTGCACTATGATTATCACGGAGGAGGATTCTAGAGAGAAGAATGAGCGGAAAATGAAAATCCTTACATCACATGTAGAATGAGCGGAAATTCAGACACCCATTTACGTGCACTGGATTCGGATGGACCTGATCCAGTATCTACATAAGTTGTATTTAACGTCATGGCAAACTTTAGAGAGACTGGTTGGCTCACTACTCAGCCCTCTTTTAAGTTGCGAGTTTTTTGCGCAAGTGATGATTTGAACCCCTGAGTGTGCGCCTAACCCACACTCACAAGGGTCCCTGCTGCTACTTGAGCTGAGTTTCTTCCATGACAATTGACTAGTCAAAAAACATAAAGAAAAAAAAAACACAAGCAAAAACGGACTTACAACTTTAAGTGGCTTGGTCCTTCCTCTCTGCAACATTCAAATGACGGGGGTTTCCAACAGTTAGCAGCACAGATTTCATACAAATGTGACTTTGCTGTTCCTTTGTGTGATCCGCCTGCAAGATAATTTTAATCTTAGAGAAAGAGAATTACGAGGTTGCTCACACGACATATCCTGCAACTACGATAACTGTACCTGTGGTCTGTGAGTCAAGGTCACGGCTAGGAGTTTCAGCTGTTCCTCTTACACCTTCACATAATCGTTTAATAACAGGTGTTGCACAGGGAGAGCTTTGGGGCTCGACCTCTCTGCCAAAAGACTGTTGAACCATTGATTTTTCAAGTCCAATTACACCTTCACATAATCGTTTAATAACAGGTGTTGCACAGGGAGAGCTTTGGGGCTCGACCTCTCTGCCAAAAGACTGTTGAACCATTGATTTGTCAAGTCCAATTGCATCAGGGGTAGATACATCTACAGATGTCTCATCATATCCAACCAGTCTGGCTTCCATCTTGTAGCTTGACTTCAAAACTTCCTCCATAGATTTTGACTTGGATATGTAGCCTTGAGCCTGAACATCCATGAAAAATTAGCACCAAAAATATGTTACATGCAAGAAAAACTGATGGGGGAAGAAGAGGGGGGCAGTGTAAAACCATTTATGCGAGGATATACTAGCAAAGCAAGTCAAAACTGTTCAAGAAACAACAATCCAATGTGTGTTTGGAGCCAACAAACAGGGTGTTGTGTTGAGAACGAAAAAGCAAGCGCATGTGAAAGCAAAACAGTCCCATAGTGCGAGAATAATTAATAAAAAAGCCTATCGTGAAAGATAAAATACCAGGCGTCCAGGCCCAAACCTTTCTATGGACATACAAACTTTTTTTTTTTGATAAGTTTCTATGGACATGAAAAACACATCCAATTGTCACAAGGGGAACCCGAAATGAAGAAAAAAGAACATATATGCAGTCCCACTTGAACATCTGAGGTCCATTCATTGAAAATGAGAGAAAGCCAAGTTCCTGATCTTATATTCAACATTCCATCCTGTCCAGGCATATAACACTGCTGCTGATGTTCAATCTCCTGTTTTAACATCCCTCTTCCATTGGAAAAGGGTTGTAGAGAACAAAACTTGAAACAACAGTACGCTGCTTATTAATCTCTTCATTTCATAGCAACATGAATTAGTTGAATAAAAAATGATTGTAGGTCGGAGCAAAATGATAACACTACCCCAAGTGGACATATCATAACCTATAGATGAGAAATAGAGTCAGTTGGCCCAAAAAGTTTCAGCGTGCATAGGGGAACAAACAAAAATGAACCAAAACTGGGTATTTTTACATGAGTACTAACTTTTAAAGAAGACAAACCTTTTTTTCCCTCTCTTTCTTTTTTTGGCCACCCTAACTCAAATAATTTAATCTCTCCCTACATGATTACAAGCTATATTCACTCCTTACAGTGCTGGCGTCGAAGTAACTACACAGCATGAAGTAGGCATACAGATTTTTACCTTCAACTTAGATAAAATCCTTTGCGAGGCAATTTTAATACCATCTTTCTTGTTTTGGTTGGCCACAGAGACAGTTGCACAAACATCTTTTCCATTCACTTTTGCTTCAACCAAATAAATTCCGCCCTTCTTCAGTGTTGGAAACTGCAGTCCCCAATTATAGGATTGGCATAGCTCACGCAGTTCCCTATTAGGATTAAGCTGCAAACTGGAGAATCCCATGATTGGATCCAAGAAAGAAAGCATTATCGTCCAAACAAGGTCCATATTCAACCCTGTATCAAGAAGAATGGCACCCATACAAGACTCTACCAAGTCACCCAAAGCCTGAGACAGTAAAATGAAATCATTAAAAATTGAATGTATGGAAAGTCTACATTCTTACTTTCTTTCTAGTTTGACAATTTCTTAGTAGCTACACATATTTTCCATGTTTTAATATGAAAAAACCATGTAGGAGCAGATTTAAATCTTCCCACCAACACCCGCCAACCCCCAGAGCAGCTGTTGTCCACCCAAAGAAGAAATAACCATAAAACAATGATGGGTAGGAGCTCATCACTAAGGCAGCACAAAAATGAACATTAGTTTCCATTTTCTACCTTTGGACACTTTGGCCCCTCAACATTAATCCTTCCTGGTGTAGGTGCTTGAGTAGAGTCGACATAAATGTTGATGGCCTGAGTAAGGTCATTGGAATCACATATCAGAAATTTGTTGAAGGATTGATGTACAGCAACCTTGGCGAAGGCCTCATTATTCACAGACCCCGATCTCAAATCTGTCAATTGACCAGGCTTCAACTTTGGATAAACTGAATATAGATATGATGTGATTAAGTAATCCAGGACAGCATCTCCAAGAAACTCCAATCTCTGGTCAAAGTGATAAAACCATTTCAAATTATCAGGACAGACAATGCTGCATTGTCTGGCTACTCTCCTAAGAGTTGGCAAGAAGAGAGAAAAAAAAATTGTTGCCTAAGCCCTGAAGTAGAAAGAAAAACATAGTGCATACCTGATAGCAGCCTCCACCATTCTTGTTGTAAGAAGGATGTACAAATGCCTGTATAAGAAGACCTTTGTGAAGAAACTGATGGCCTAATAACTTTTCAAGGGCAGCAATGTCCAAATGAGTTGCAAGCGGGAGGTAGCTACTGCTTGCTCTGCAGGCATTATAAACTTGAGAGGCTTCAAAGTCCACTTGTATACCAACCCATCGAAGGAAGGCAGTTGCAGCTTTGAAGCCACTCTCAACTAGAAACGCTCCAACAAGAGCTTCAACCACATCAGCTATTGTCTTCCTATGTAACCAGTGGTGACCTTTACTGCATCTGACTTGACTAGAACTTGCATTATCTGCAAGATCACTTGAATTTTGGGGATGAATAGTTCCTTCTGTTTCCTTGTTACAGATTATAGGGCAAGGGCGACCCAAAGCAAAGAATTGGGAGGGATCAAACGGAGAATTGCGTATGTACACCTGAAATAAGAGAGTAAATATTATGCACCCAATATTTGAAACCTATAAAAAGAACAAGTTAGCAACTTATTGAGAGGGTACTAATTTTACCAGCCAAACATTTTCCGTGCAGCAATAGCAGAAAAGAAGCATTTTTTTTTTTTGGCAGAAAAGAAGCATTGGGTAGTGGAAATATATCAGCCAAAAAAGTTTCTCAAATATTAGAAGCGCAGGGTGTTGGCCAGACCAGAGAGGAAGAGACACCATTTTTTTATGCAGAAAGGAGACAAGTACATGTTAATACTGATTAATCATGTGCGTCACCCTTACTTCTTGTTAATGTATGTTTTTCCAATCACTTATTAGTTTTTCAGTTTTTTGAAGGTGCCATGTCGCAAGCAATTAATTTTGCACTTACAAGAATGAGTGGTTGCACTATGCGTTTAGAAAGTCCGACCCCAAAAAAATAATGGCAAGATTGACAAAGTGCTTGGGTATTGGGATTATCTAGAAAAAAAATTCAAAACAATTACGATATATCAAGTGGAGGCAGAACAAAAGCATAGCAAATATGATTTTCACAAAAAGTAAAAGAATGACATAACACTTACCACAGATGAAAGGAATACACATAAATTAATACTTCAGAAATAAAAAGATCACATCAGCAAATACAATCATACCTGTAACTTGCTCCTAGTTGCTAGTTTGTACAGATTACGATTTTTCACGACATCAGAGCGTTTCCTTGTGAGTTCTCCTTCATCAAGTGTATCATGCAAAAGAAAAAGGTGCCGTCCAGATGCAAATTTGAGAAAAGCATCGCCAAGTATTTCAAACCTCTCAAGGGAAAAGCGTTCCTGGCACTTCTCAGTGGTCAAGGCTTCTAACACCTAATAAAAGAATTCCGAGCATTTACTCGCAATTAACATCCATGTAAATGTTGACAACTACAATGTGAACCTGCTCAATTGAAGTTGTCTGCAATAAAGCTTAAGTGGCATAGCTTATAAAAGTCAATGCTCAAGTTAATAGCGAGGGTGGGAAGACTTACTCGATGGCAACTAACTTCAGCTCCTTCTGGAAATGCAGCAGATAATGTGTGCCTCAATTCAATGGCTACAAGCAAGTTTTCTAGACGGTGCATGATTGATGGTAACAAAGATATTGAACTCCCAATGTCTTTTGAAAAGCCTCTGATCTTCAACTGAAATAGCTCAGGAGGTAAATCAACAAAGTGCTCCTCCAGTTCATGTGATTCTGTTTTGACATTAAGGTTTATGAAAAGTAATTTGTGAGAGATATTGAAATGAGTCCAGAATCAAGCGAGAAGCTTATTCTTACAATTCATGCTTTTTAAAGCGGCAAAAACACAACAAAAGGGAAATGGTTACAAGGGAGTCTGAGCCACAGCAAAATTACCTCTGTTCCACACAACACATTGTGTCTCAATATCGTGCATGGTTATAAACTTTCCTTAAGTCTAATAGCACAATCGATTCTCGTCCGGGATAGCCACTAAAAGGAAAGGAAGTCTGGAATTCTAACAGACACCTCTCATTCAAGGGTTGGTGGTTTCCTCTAAAATATCAAATTTCTTTAGACACTTCATCCTTCAGGCCCCTTCCATGGAATTAAGAGGCACCCGCAAATAACAAGTTTGACCATGCCTTCCTTCAATATTAAGTAACAACGTCCCCTACTAACTTTGGAGGATGCATTACCATATTAGTCATGTTTGCTCTCTCTCTTTTTTTGTATTTACTTTATACCAAAGAGCCAAGTTACTGCAACACAAGGACCATTCACACCGCTATTTCAGTGAACAAATCATGGTATTTTTCATCTACGAGTTCTTATATGCAGGCTTCGATACATAGTAATGATCTGATATGTTCTGTCTATAATTCACAGCTTACAAAGGCTCCTAGATAATAAAAATTTATGATTCTCTTTTTGAGTAAGAGATTTTTTCGGAGTACTACTAGCTTTGTTTTGGAGGTCAAGCGCTTGACCTCTCCATTTCTGTTATTCTTCTTCTCTTACTTTTTCTTTCTAATCATTCTTTCTCTCTTCTCTATTGCTTTGGTTCCTATTTGCTGGTTTAAGAATGCTAATGAAACGATATATGAACCATCCTATGGTACAGTTTCTATTTCCAATCCCAACTCTTAGACCAATCTACTACAACCCACTGAGTGCTTGTGTTGTTTTGTTGCTTTTAGTACAGTGATCTATGAGCAACATCATTAGGACTAAAAAAGGTATTCCACTCAGCAAAAACCAAACCTTATTCTCTGCGGCGAGAGTTAAATTACACAAGGAAATATATTTCTTAATGCACATAATTTATCAAAGATGCAGCCTGACAAAATAACACAACTGGTACAAAGTACAAATCACTTCATAAAGGATCCGCCACAAGAAGAGGAACAATCATGTAAAGATAAAATAATTACCTGAATCCTCTGGCTTTCGGTTACATAGTAAGTTCCGCAAGCAAAAAAGTTGTTTTGCACGCAGAAAAGGTTGTTCTGGATATTTAAGTTGAATGCCAAACCTGATTTCCAGCATTAGAAAATAAAAATTACCTTCACCAATTAATAAAAGATAAGGTCGACATAACCTAATAGTACATTTTGTAAGATGAATGCCAAAGTCCTGTATCAGTGACACATAAGTCCTTAGTATATTAACGAATTTTCTATAATAAGCAGAATTTAGGCATAACATCATATATGATGTGTGCAGGAGGAATCTAAAATGGCGTATAAATATAAATAATCAACTGTGTCAAGCAGTGAGATGCAAACCTCTCATATAAGTGCTCCATGTAGCTTGTAGTTTCTGAGCCATCATAAGGGCTGTATCCATTCTTTCTGTAAATGACGTTAGTAATAAAGTAAAACACCTTATTGTGTGCAACATAGACTAAACTATTCTCAACATCGCATATTGTTCTGCAACCATTGGCAAGTTGCAAGCGAAAATCCACACTACTTTTTTCGACCATGGCGTCTTCTGGAGTCCTGAAAACTGGTGATGATAAACATCTAATGACAACCTTCCAATCTACATTAATTGTGTTATCACTATCGTGCAAAATTACTGGAAGCAACAGGTAGAAAGTTGATGAACTTGATATGCAAATATCATTCTTTCCCAATGGAACATATTCAGGAATAAATTCAGATCGGTCAAGGATGACTTTGAGATACATTTCTTGAAAATTTTGTGCTAATATAATCTGCAAAAAAAAAGGAATATAAGAAAATGAAGTTTAACAACATAAACTTCTCTCCAAAAAATACTAGATCTACCTCATCTTTATCAAATTCTGCAACTCCTGATGGGACAAACTTTGTCATCACAGATCTACCACGAGCAAGATGAAGATCAAGTTCCATTCTCTCAGCTTCTACCGGGAGAGTTGCTTTGACAAATAGACCAAACTTTTTATAGATCCTATCCTTGGGATCAGGATAAAACTCTATATAGTAAGCATTCAGATGAAGGGGATTTTCCAAGTTAGTCCACGGTTCTTTTAGAGCAGCAGGTATAAGCATCTCATGTAGTTCCAGTTGTGGACTCCCATCTGACAACAATCAAACCAAATACAACTGACATGACATAATGATGAAAAAACAAGAAAACATGTTCAAGAGAAAATTTTATTTGGCTCAATTCAACCTGTGCAGCTGTCTGAGTCAGAAGAATCCAGCCCCATCCCATCTACATCTTCATCATCTGGCCCAGGCAAAAGGTAATCATTCAAGGCACCCATTTTATGCAATCTTTCAATTGCTTTCAGACAAGCATCTTGTTTAGAAGCTTCCATTGAAGACTGTGGTGTACCAACTATTTGATTTATTGGAGCATTGGAAGGAAAGTTTATGTGGCAAACAGTACCCCCCAAGTCATCAAAATAAAAGAACTCTGGCTTGGGGTTAAAGAACCTGCAAAAATCAGATCCATACGTCTATACAAACTTCAAATAGCCTTTTAAATGATTGGCATCCCGAGTCATGAGTGAAACAATGGTGATAATGTCTAAGGGCATACTCATCATGTGGGAGTTTTGAACAATACTGGTAGAGTAATGAGATGCTATATCCAGAGCTAACAGTAGCGCCAGACGAATCAACTCTATAAATTCTTTCTTCAGAACCAATAAATATCTCATTCGACGTTCGATGTACAATTTCCATGTTCATTTGACCTTCATCCTTTTTAAAGTTTTCTATCAAATCTAGCTCCTTCTGGTTGCCGCTGAAACATTAAGGCCAATTACGGTTACTCTTATCTGGAAGAGAGAGAACCAAATGAACAAACATGCAACCCACGCTTCAGAAAAGCACCTGTTCACCAAAAAGGCATATTCAGACTGAGGCGTTCGAGCACGTCCTCTGGATTGTATGAAGCTAGAAACAGTTTCTGGAAGATCAAACCGGATCACAAGGCAGCATGTCTGAATATCAAGTCCTTCTTCACCCACTTTAGTTGCAACCAATAGATTTAACTGCCAAATCAACGATCACTAGACATTAATAAGCAGCCTCTATCTCTAGAAATTCAATGTACTGCAGAAATTTCTTTCTATTATCACTATCACCAGCAAAACAGCTTCGTCCAATATCACTTTTTTTTTTATAAGTTAAACTTTATTAAAACAAAGGAAAAGACAACAGTACAAGAGACTATACTGAAACAACCTAAACCATACAAGCTAAAAAGCTTAGGAAATCCGGATAGTTTGAAAGAGGACAACCTAACACCAAATGTGCCCAAAAAAAAAAGAGAACGCAACAAAAAGGCACTGGTTTTTAACAGTGGAATCAGAGTGATATTGGACGAAGCTAATATCAGTACGAAATGATATATCAGTATCACTCTGATTCCACTGTGAAAAACCATATTTGCGTGACATGATATATCATTTCCACCCATTATACGCTCAATGGTGCTAACAATAACATAAATCAAGATACATTAAATAGTAACCTCTATCCTCTACTAGCAATGCATTGGATTTTCAGCAATTGAATAAATGTTTTTAGGGGAAACTTCATTTTGCATCTTTGAACTATAGGGTTAGTGTCACTTTTGGAGTTCAAACTACAAAGTTCGTTACATTGAACCCTTATACTATCAAAATTGATTAATGTGCATTCTCAAATAAGATCTGACCATCAAAGATCAAATGTGTAGGATAGGTGGGAGATGGTGACACACAACGACCAATCCTGAAAGACCACTTCGTGACGAATGGCCCATTTATAACGCATGTAGTACGATTTTGATGGTCTAATCTTGTTTAAGGGCACACATTGATGAATTTTGGTACTTCGAGAGCTCAATGTGATGAACTTTGTAGTTCGGACTCCCAAAGTGACATTGAGCTCATAATTGTTCAGGGGCGCAAAATGATTTTCCCCCATATCTTTAATAATGTTTCCAGAAAAAAGAGTTTTCTAAAAGAAACTCGAGTAGCCCAAAAACCAGCACCTATGGCTACACTATATCATATCCATGTACTAATTGCTTAATAACATCCACCACTCTTCCCCAGATCATACCAGATAATGATTCCAACACAAATCCTTAACACATCAGTCTGAGCCACTGTTCTTTATTTGTAACTTAATAACAAACGTGAATTTACAGCTGTTAGATAGAGATGGACAGCATCCTCCTCCTAACTATTTACCAAAATAACGGATGTTCACCAGTATTCCTTTGTCTGGCATCTCTAATGGATGAATGTCCAAGAATAAGCACGTTAGGTAAACCAAAATACAAACAACCTTGCAGTTATGTCTGATAAGTGTGCATCAAGTGTCCACTAAACTGAATGTTCCAACAAGATCACCCCTTATGTGCAATTTATTCTTCATGTAGAAAAGTTTTGGTAATTTTCAATCAAATTTGAGCTCAAACCTCGTCTAACACATCTTATAATATATCAAAGTTAACACAAGAACAGAGTAATACAATCTGATGAATTTTGAAATGCCATCCAAGAAAAGAAACCAATGTCAAAAATTATAAATACTAGGCATTACCTCTCCGGACCGGAATCTCTCAAGAGTAATGTTCAAGGTCTTCCGAGACATACTTTTTAGTCTAGAGTGAACTCCCACAAGAAAATCACACTTCCAAAACGCTAGAAACTTAAGCTTCTGCAGTATGCATGACAACGATCTCGCAGTAACAATCCTATTTACAAATATTATGCATTTCATATTGGGTTGTAACCTGAAAAAAGGAAAAATTGAACATTTATCACAATAATTGCGTACATTTATACGTACACACATGTATATATCTCTTGGCCCAATCTAATCAAAGCCTATGACGTAAGCAAATGACCCTCAACAAATGTGCAGCAAAAGATTAAACTAATCTTGAGTACGAGGACCAGAAGGATTAAAGCCAAGGTAACACGGAGTGATTGCTGTAGACAGGTATCCACACTGGCCACACAATTAATTGTGATCATAGAACCTTGGCTAATAACTGCAGCTTGCGTGGCAGTAATAATTCCTCTGTTCTCATCTGTTAATTGTGCAAATAAATTGAAGAAAACCTACAACATCTCAGCGCCTTATGAGCTGCAGCTCATCATAGTATAAATGCTTTTGTTGTTATGTATGCAGACATGCACTTAGCTAAAGCACTTCATCCGTACCAAGAATTCACTCTATAGGAACCAAATTCACGCTTCAGGCCTAATTAAAGCTACTGTGGACAGTAAAATAGAATTTGTTTCAACAAATGAACTCCATCTTTATAATTTCCCACAGAAATACATGATAATTACCAAGTTCATACAACATATCTAATGCAATCATACTATGTGATTGGACTCCATCAGGGTACAGATTATCTCATAAATGGTTTGGAACCTCACCCATTCTTGCAATACCATTGTTTTCAGGAAGTCTCATTAAGAGCCAGTGAAACATCATCGCAAAATGCATTGGAAATAATAGGTGCTCGAGCCAATTCAGATTAAATATAACATTGGCATTTTATAAAATGAAACCTATCTTGCAAAAATGAAAATGTTAAGAAGAATGAGTAGGACTACAAAGAAAGAGAGTGGGGAGGAGGTGGCAAAACATATTAAGAAAAATAACTTGTCAAGAAAAGATGACCAGAAGTCATCCAAGAAGGCTTAACAACAGCAAAGAAGACAGCTTAGAGAGAGAAGGGGAAAGACTAGATAAATTTTACTTGGAAGCGTGAAAAGTACCAGAGGCATAAAGCAACATGGCATAAGTAGTGAAAAAGGACGTGATAAGCAAGTTGAAAGAGAGCATGACAACAAAAGGATAGAATGGAGGGAATGCATGTAGCCCACTCAAGATGGAATGGCTGGCTTGATTTAGTTGAGACTAAAGCTTAATTGAGTTAAGTTTTAGTCAATTAGAGTAGCAAGGCCCCTCTGCACTAACGGAAGGTTTTCAAATTGCTCTCTGTACATTCTCTATAGTTTACAGATTGACTGAACATAAAGGAATATTACGCAACTGGAAAATGCTGACCAAAAAAAATTCCCGAAAAAATCCGTCTAGTGTTATTTATTCAATCTGATATTCAAGACATTTGTTAAACACTTCCATACCAACCTGAAGGATGAGAGAATTCCAATAAGGCATAAAAGCTTTCTTGAAAAATATGGCTCCTTTAAGATCTCCACACAGGACAGATCAGATATAACGCCATCTGGCAGATAGAAAAATAACGATCATTAACTGCAGAGGGAATGATGCTTGATTTGAACCTTTTCATTTCAAATATTTAATGGCCCAATAAAGGATTGCAGCTTAAATTATTCAAGTTCCATTGACTAAAAATATTTATGACAAGAAAGTAAATCACACAACACACTGGTACAGTAAGTTATGATCGTTGAACAGAGACAATGCCAGGATGCCACTATGGCAACACCAAAAAAAAAACCACTGCATTCCTTATTATACCTTTCATGCATTCAGAAGCAAAGACTTCTGCAGCCTGGTCTAGATATCTTTCACACACAGAGTCATCAATGAAATTTCCTTCCAACTCTACTAATGCACTCCGCTCCGAGTGATCACCGCTCAGAAGAATGCGACTACCCTTGAAAAGGAGGAAATGAAGATAGAAAATGTAAATTATAGCATGCCAGCAACCTCCAATTGAAGAACACACAATGACAGCAACAGGAATTGACAAAGCACAATCGATACACATGAGACTGCAACATTATTAAAAAAAAAAACAGAGAGACTGCAACATTATTTAAAAAATAAATAAAAGAGACTCCAACATTAAGAAGTATCCCACTCTCACACGCCAACTGCAAGTAGTTAACTCACCCTAGCTGTGCAAAGGAAGGGTTCTTACCCTTTACAATGACAACTAATAAGAAATGAATTAAAGTATCTTTTAGGGGTCAAGTCATAGTTAGTCCCATAAGTATGAGCAAAAATCAAATTAGTACCCGCTATTTTTAAAACGGCTATTTAAGACCCTTAACTTTTGAAAATCATCAATTCACACCCCCGTTCAAATCAGACGAAAATCATGCAAAATAACCAAAATACCCCTCCAAGATAAAATTGCTAAAAATATTAAAAAATTCATTAAAAATAAAAAAGGATATTTAAAAAAACTAATTTTTTTAAATAAAACAATTGAAACTCTATTTCAATTTATTTCTTTAATTTTTATTATTTTTATTTATTTTTTAAAATTTAGTCTTAGAGGGGCATTTCGGTTATTTTGCATTATTTTCCGTTTGACTTAACACCTAATTTGGACGAGGGGCATAAATTGATGATTTTCAAAAGGTAAGGTTCTCAAATCGCCTTTTTAATAGTTGCGGGTATCAATTTGATTTTTACTCATACTTACAGGGCTAACTATGATTTTACCCCATCTTTTAAAACAACAATAAATGCTAATGGAATTAAAAGTTCACCAAGCGATGCAATTTATTTTATGATGTAAATACCGGTTTTTGTTTCTATTTTGTTATTGATTTATCTCAATTTAACTAAAAAAACCTTCCGATTTCGTCTTACCCTTGAAAAAGTTGACATTAAAAAATCACATAGGCCACCAAGTTTTTTCTGATGGTTTACATATGACAACTTTAACTTGGGTTTCTTTTTTCTTTTTTGTTGACGGTGTCTCGGCTTATGTAAGTAAGTTTATTCTCTCTTTTTAGCTTCAAATCTCTTTCAATCTCAAGTTGTTTCCCCCTCTTTTAGCTGCTAATTTCAATTCCGAGTAAACATAGAAAATAATTATTTTCATAAATTATTAAGAAAGTTCTTCTTTTTTCCGGATCACATTTTAGAAATTGAATTATAGAAAGTAGTTTTTTCTACTCTTAACATAATAGGTTATGTTTGGCAATAACAAATTCTAAAAATTTGTAGAAATTTTAATAGTGGTGTTAATATGTAGGTAGATTGAAGTTCTATTGGGGTTTGTTAAAAGTTGGTCAAAATTTTTAAAGATATTTCATTGTCGGTTGATTTTTATTGGAAATTATAAAAAAATATAAAGAAAGATGATTTGATGGAATTTTGTAATAAAAAAGTATTTTGCAATAAAAGGTATTGGAGTTTGTGTGAAAATGAGTTGGAGTTCGGGTTGAATTTTTTCAGATTTTGGATATTTAGTTGTGAATTTTTTTTCTTTCGAAATATTTCCTAAAAAAGGTGAATAATTTTTATCGCTGCCCCCCCCTCCCCCAAGACTTCAATCCTGGCTCCGCCACTGTTTGTACGGCAACACTTATGCATATATTATGTTAGTCTATGTAACTATGATCATAGGCCTCGTAGTATAGACAAGATAAATGCTGTCCAACTACACACAAAGCTAACTCTCATCTTCTGTTACAACCCAAATTTGCCAAGGTGTCCAGTTCATCAAAATATCTCTCACCCCCCTCCCCCCAGTGCCACCGCAACCCAAAACAAGAGGAAAAAAATAAGAAGATGAACAAGAAATGGTCAATACAGCCAATCAAGACTAAAAGTAACCTAATAAATATGTAAGTGTCCCCAGAATTTTGACCACATCCATAGAGATTAATATCCCATAATATGCAATATATTCCACCTGATTAATTGCAGCGGGTTTCATGATAGCATTTTAAGCTACACATTTCAAACTAGTTTTATATCTCTTACAAAGAAACTGTAGACTGAATTGGTATTATCTAAAACTAAATTCCAAATTATTAGAGTACTTCAATTGATATGTGGAAGCTCAGCAGAAAGAACCACCTGAGAAGCATAATTCTCCATAATTGACAGCACGTTGAAACAATATAGCCCAAAACATAAGAGACGGAAAACTTTGCACTATTGTTTGATGGTAAAAACCCGCATTCACCACACTTTATCATTGAGTTTGTGTCATTTAGAATCCATGTTCCATTCACATATGCCTATATAGGGTTAAGAGAATATCACATTTAAATTTTCAAACAAATTTTAGAGGAGCTGGAACCATTCCGCCACCTTGTTCTCTCTCTGAGACAGTTATCTCCTGTAAGCCTTTCAGCCATCACATCACTCACAATCTCTCTCGCAGACCTCTTCAACCTCTTTTCCACCCAATTACTACTGTGTGTGTGCATGCATATGCTTATGAGCATACATTAAGGACCTCCACTAAGATTAGATTTTTGTTCTTCCAGAAAAGTTGCTAATATGGATGTAGGTGTCTTCCAAATATAATTGCAGAAACATTATCTAAAGAAAGCAGAAGACAGGACCCTTTCAAGTATGCTGAATAGAGACAACAGAAACAGGAAACAAAACTAAGAAAATCGAAACCAATAAATATCTGAAGTATTTTCCAAGAACAAACAGGTACAAAACCCAGGCGAAAGCAAACAAGAATAATTTGTAGATTCATGAATATAGGTTGCATGCTACAAGAGCTTACTTGTAATGCTCCCCAAAGGCCAAGGTTTTCCAAACAGAATATCATATTCTCATGCATTCTTCTTAGCAGTTTTTTTGAGCTCTGTAGACTTTGATGATCCTCCATCTTCCCATTGAGTGTTGCGATGCACTGCTCTTATCACAGAGAGATAGCAACAAGTGAAACCTAGTTCAAGGAAAACAAGGTACGACTAGGATATGACTCGACAATACACCTGCCGTTTCATCTCCTCAAGTTTATTATAGTATGTCACATTGGAGTTCAATGTGCCACGTGTCATGGAATCATAGCAATATACTCTGATTACAGGAGATGCCACAAACTTATCCAATTCTGCCTTATCTTCAACAGAATAGACCTACAAAATTAAGTTGAATATATAAATGAAGTGACAACATTTATGGAACAGATTTTGCAGCATAAGAGTTGAATGGAAAATACATTTAAAGATCCTAGTAATACATACTTTGCCACATACAAAGCAGAGTCACTACCCAATCAGGCATGAGTGCAGAATGGTAAATCACTACTTATCCCAAAAGCTTAAGCATATAGGAATAAATAGATTTACTTAAATTATATTCTTCTACTGGAGATGCGAGACTAGAAAGCATGTGGACCACCTAGCAAGAAAGGAATTAGATATTTTAAAGGGGAGGTAGTGTAGAGACCAAGTTCAAACTTAGGACCATTGCTATATTACTGTAACACCCTGAGTCCCACATGAAGTGGGAGAGGAAAAATAATGAGAAAAGAATGGTATGAGGCCAAGTCCACATTGGTTCCTTATTGGGTAAAACTAGAACTTATAATGAGTCCAAGAGGCTTCAAAAGCAATCTTGACTAGTTCTTTTGAAGTAAAAACATAGATGTGGCTAGCGCTCCCTTGAGTAGTTACAATAACCATAATAAAATATAATTTATCCCAAAAACTTAAACTAATAGGAAGAGATAGATTCATTTATATAAATTATATTCTCCAAAACCAATCAAGTATGGTTAGGGTCATCCATGAACAAAATTAAGAACAACCTTGCGAACTCTTTTTAGATTTCAATCATATGAAGAATGTATAATAGGTAGATTTGCTTAAGTTTATCATAGTTTCGAGTTAGCAAACGTTTGTCAAACCAATTAGTGCTTGATCTATGCAAACAGCACCAATAGCCATGGAGAGTATCAGTGAAAACAAACTAGAATCCAAAACATAAATATAATTGAGAAATTTATGCCAGGGACACAAAAAACGCTTCGGCTAATATCAGCACATCCCACAACAGTTAGGACCGCATTAAGATATGCATATTAATAGACTAGGGATAATTTTATTGGTATAAGCGCTCGACCTTAAGTAACCTAGCTGACAATGTCACTTAACCTTATTTGACCATAAAAAAGACAGTAAAGACTTGCATCAACCCACATAAAAGATAACATTAACAAATTCAGCATCCCACCTTTGCATCCAGTAAATTTTCAAGACTATTGATGCTTTTTGGTAAATTTGCTTGTTCAGAAGCACCTGAAAGAGTAACAACTATACATAAAAATTAAGGCATGATAAAATGGAACATAACTTATTCACATCCTAGAGGTATACAACTATACAGTACCTCACGATATGACTAACACTAAATTATATTCCAAGAAATGATAAAATTGCTGTACAAGAAATCTTAAAAGCCTTCTCCAAGCCAATCATGAGTAACAGTGGAGTACAACATTTTTTTAAATAAGTAACAGTGGAGTACAACATAAACTATACAAGTAGACATGATGAAAGAAGTGGAACATTCAGATAACCACATCAAGGTTAGAGCTCACGATTTGAAACAAATACCAGATTAGATTACCTTTTCCCACTACTGGAGATGCAGTCATGCCAAATATACGGGGATTTTTTCCAACATGAACCTTGTAGAAGAGCTGCAAAATGATGCAAATAATCCATGTAAAACTACAGGCAGGAAACAAGCGAATCAGAAAAATGAGGCATGTTAGTAACAGGAAAAACCCTTTACTTTCATGATTTTTGCATAAGGATGGTTGGTTTTGACTTGAGCATGATGACACTCATCAAAGATCAGAAGCGCAATTGACTCCATCTTGATAAAGCAGTGATACAAGTTATGCAGAAGTATTTCAGGAGTCATAACAAGAATCTGCATGGAACAAACAGTCGCACAAACAGAAACATTTCAATGAAGATGAAGCAGCCATGGGAGTAGTAACTCATAGTGGCACAAAGACATCTCATTTTTTTGTTCAAGATTGACAATCTTTACAAGGTGGAGTAAACGTCAATTATGGAAACCAATTAGAAGATGCCGGCTTTGGATCAGCTCTCGTCATATATTGATCTACTTGATCAATGAAAGACAAGATAATATTGGTACAAATAGATACATGCAACAATAACTTTACATTTATCAGAAGGTGAACACCTCTACAACATAATGAATATAACCCAATTTTAGATCAGTTAACTTGTATAACTACCTCATACTGACCAATCTCCTTTTCCCAGTCTATATGCCTTTTCAAGTGATTAGATCCGCCACAGTAGATCCCAACCTTGAAATCAATGGAGTCTTCTATAACCTTGGCTTGCTGTGACAGATCAAATTAGGATATTAGTTAAAAGCAATCTAAGAAAAGATAGCAGTTCAGGCTTTATGTTAGAATTACGAAATAGTTTACAAAATAAGACTAGCAGAATACAAACATCACTTGAATAAACTGATAAAGCCCTGAGCATCAACTGCAGTAATCAACAGAAGAGGGCAACCTTAGCAGAAAAAAGTTATGTACAAGGTATGCTGCAAAAACAGAACAGATCACTTTTTATTTTTTAAATCAACAATAAACTCAAATATGTAGTAGCACAATACAGGTGATGTCAGTCAAAAGTGATGACAACTGACTTAAGACGTCATGAATATCCCTTGCCTTATCTCATTTGTTAATTTATCTACGAGGATTATAGTACAGTCATCGATCTATTTACTAAATTCCAATGCCCCACTAGCCAAAACAAGGAGCAGAAAACTGCTCTAATTTTGTGGAGCAATGTACCAACAACAATCGTTACAAGATTTGTCTCAAACTTGAATGCTTCTCATATCCAAACACCGGAATAGAAAACCACACTGATAAGTACAGCTCACCTGCTGGACCAGAGCCACAGTAGGAGCGAGAAAGACACATTTGTTCTTCTGGGGCTTCCTTATCAAGTGACCCATTTCGTACATAAGCAGCACAGCAATATGGGTCTTCCCACAACCTGTCCCCAAATAAACAATTATATTCTCCTCTAAAGCTTTCTTGCATAGCTCCAGCTGGTACCTTCAGACAACAAATATCACAAACAACAAACCCCACATTAAGCTCTTCCTCTTTTTCAGGCAACACGCATTTCTAATGTAACATGAACCGGTTTTCCTCGAAAACTGAAGCATGCAGAGGCAAGCACGATGGGCTTCTTTCAGCTGTCCTTAAAATTTTGTTAAAACAAATCATAAAAAGCGAACATGAATCCCAGCATTCGTTTCCCTTATTCCTTCAGTGTGTAAGGAAAACATAGGAATTAACATTTCAAAAGACCACAGACAGTTCAAAACCTCAAGCACCAAATTAAGTCAGAATTTACTCGAGCATTTTGCTTCCGAAGCCAACCATCAAACGGAGATAAAATTCAAAACTTCGTTTGCTGTGCCACATTTACGCTCCTGGACTTCCCGGGAAGCCAAAGAGCGAAAGTCACGTGCACATGAGCAAATTCAACAGAACCAAATTTTTACTTTAAAAAGAACTTTCTGGCCCAAAAAACGGGAGAAATACGTAGATAGGTTGAAATCACGTACTTTCTGGCGATCTTTCTCGGGTCTTTTGACTCTTTTCCAGCCCTTAGAGCTCCCGAACCCGTTTCCACCCCCTCCCTATCGACACCCGAAGACAGTCCCGCGAACGACGAGGAGGTGGTAGCAGGAAACCTCGTGCCACTGGCAGTAATTCCATCGGCTCCGCCAGAACCTTCGCCGTCTGGCATTGACTGCGGTTCCGTGCTTTGGTCAATCTTCCTCTGACGGAAAAACAGGAGAGAAAAAATGATTTGGAAGGAAAAGAACAGAACAACCAAAACACTCATGAAGAGAGAAAGAACCTCAATAGATACAAAAGATGCTCCGACGTCAACTGCCAAAGTCTTTGAAGGAGAATATCGAGTTTCCGTACACTAAGATGGGGGCCGGACGGTTCGATTTTGGGTACCACGTGCGAGTTGAGTTCTTAGTGTACAGTGTATCTTTAAGTAAAATTTACTTAACTCTTAACAAAGAAAAAAGACAGTTTTTTGGTATGTTCCCGTAGCTGTTGGGTATCATCAGACAAAAATGAATTTGCATAAACTCCATGAACTTCTTTCTTGCAGCTCCAGCTGATACCTTCAGAAAAGAAAAAGAAAAAGAAAAAGTGTAGTTCTTTTTATGTTACTGGGCACTCATTTATGTTCCTAACCTTTTCAATGCTACACTAGAATAAAGTGTTGAAAGAGTTGTCTTTTTTCTTTTTCTCGTTAAGCAAAGAAGAATCGTATGCGACTATTCTTTGAGTTTATGGACCTAGAACAAATACAGACCATTTGTGTTTTGTCTTGTGGGTCAGTTTCGGAACAATCCGTCTGCTCTCTCTGCCCACGTGAGCCCCTGACCTGGTGTAATGGACACAACCCACGTATACCGAGGTACCTTGCACATTTCTTATCTTATTCTTTCTTTTTCAGTTTTCGAAAGGGTTATGATTGTGTTGTAAAATTTTTAGTATTGAGTTTAGTGTTAGTATTGGGTTTAGTAAAAAAGTGAAGAGAGATAATTTTTTATATTTTTTGTAGTGAAAATTTATGATTTGACGGGAGAGAGAGATTATATTGTAGTATTTTATTGTGAGTTGGTGAAAAATTTTGTAAAATTTTATTAACAAACGCACACTCAAAGAGCCAGTTGTCGTAGTTTCGGGATACAGCCAGCCGCAGCAGAAACTTCATTGGACTTCCAAATCTAGTCACAGTCCAGAGTGGACGATGGCACTACAGGTGGAATCAGGCCGGGGCGAACAGAGCCCCGGTCCACGTTCGCCACTGCAATTCAAATTATTATCTTTTGTTTTAAGTCTTTTGCCCCCGATGAGCCAAGCCAGCCAGCCCATAACTCCAAGTTCAGCCCGTTTTCTTTTTTTAAAATTATCCTAGTCCAAGCGCCCCCAGCCCCAACCCCTGCCCAGGCCCGCCCAGCCCCAAGCCCAGCCCCTTTTTTAAAAAAAAAAATTAAGCCCATTCGGTGGAGAGTGACTCCCCTCTCCGCCTGTCAGCCTCTCTCTTCCTCTCTGAGCTCTCTCCGTCCGGCTCTCTCTCTCTCAGCCAGGTATCCCTCTCTTTCTCTCACAAATTCAAGCTGCTGATCACAATCACGGTAAAATCATAAGCATAAGGCATTACATTCGCTGTCATTCAAATTTCAAGGGCATTGAAACCAATTTTGTGACATGTTTACGGCAAAGACTGATGCACAAGAAGAACACAAGAGAAAAGAAATAAAATAAATTTACATTCTCTCCTTTCTCTATTTTAAATGTGCTTATGCAAGTCTACACTGGTTACATACTACAGCAGCACAATTCCATTAATGATACATATTACAGGTGCTGTAAATTGTAATGGAAGACATTTGCCTTCCAATAGTTTATCTTATAGGAATCACAAGCAAACTTTTCAATTCAGTGGCGTTTTTATCAAATGATTCATGAAATTGTGATTAGGATTAGGTTGAGTCTGTTGAGATTGTGATTTCTTTTTCACTGTTTGTGATTTGAATTTCAGTAGATTTGTTAAATGTGAGTTGTAAAATGTTAAAATAAGCAAACTTAAAAGAGTTGAAAAAAAGGCTGAAAATGCTACTTTAAAACAAATGAGATTTTGAGCTGAATGCCAAAACAAGTTACCAATTTTGCTGCAAATGTGTTCCTATTTTTACTTGGTCTTACATTTGCAATGCTAGGTGCCATTATTTATGCACTTTTCGAGTGATTGGTAAGCTTGTTGGTGTTCTTTATATAATTGCCGAATGCTGTAGGGGAAGTGAATTTTGTTGGGCTGGAAATATAAGTTTAACTAGCATATATCTACACAAATGAAAATTTCCAGATTTTTTTTAAAGAAAAGCTGTAACATGTTCTATTTTAACTTAAATGCCATGTTAGTTTTTTTTTTCTAAACAAATGCCATGTTAGTTGCTGTCAAATAGTAAGGTGACTATTTTGAAAATTTTGGTAAAGGTGCTGTAAATGTTAGTGCAGAACAAACAAATTCTGATGTCAATGTTAAAACAAGATAGAAGTTGTTAACTATGTGCTATGTTTTTCTTAGGTAGCAAGTTAGTGATATTAATTGTTATTTATTATCCTCTCTTTTTTTTATTCATTGTGTACGTGGGAGTGATAAGTCTTCGAGCCGTGACGATTTTCACAATAGCCAAATTGGTTGATGGGATTTTAACTGGTTGATGGTTGATTGGTTGAATATGTTAGCTTGAATTAATGATTGTGAATTTATTAATTTTTAGATTGAATTGGTTGATGAATTTTGTTTTGTTTTGTTTAGATAATAGATAAGTTTTTGATAAAAAAAAAGGCTAGCGTGGAAAATTTTTCAATACAATACGTGTATTTCAATGTTTTCAATGATTTTAGTTCTTAATTTTCGATATTTTAACTCTAAGACACTTTTTGCATTGTGTAGAAATTTTTTTTCCATCACGTCGCCTTAGAAGTTCGCCCCCCTTCAAATTGGGTTTTGGTTCCAGTAGTGGCTGCCACTACTAGCAACTGTCTGCAGATAACACCGCAGCCTCATAGGGCGGTTCCGGAAGGCTGAGAACACCTTCCGAGTCGACTGACAAAGAAAGAAAAATGAGTTTCTTCGAAGGTTTTTCGCTTTCACCCTCCGATTGCACAGGGAGTTGAGGCCCGTTTTTAGTTAATCCAATCCTTAACTTCCATAGGCCCCAATAATTCCTAATCTTGCTCGAAAGCTTATTAGTTTCTCTATTCCAGCGCCCACTGCTGCTGGGTAAGAATCACTATTTCCTTCTGTTTTTCCTTTTTCCTTTTTCAAATTCTCCCTTTTGGGTTAAATCTGAGTGCTGTGACTTTGTGTATGTGTTGTTGAGCTTATTTGGAAAGTTGTAAAAGCAATATGCAAATTGCCATTTTGTGGTAATCTTTAGCATTAATTCACAGAACCCATTGATTTCAAGTCGTATTCGTGCTCGTTTTCAGGAATGAATTTGGGAATTTAACGATAACACAAGCATAGGCAGAGATTGAAAATTCGCTCGTACATAGAGGATATTGCCTCCGAAGAATAGGTGAGTTTCTGCTCTCATTTCATCAATGCCAAAACCCAAGTTTTATTTTCAGTGTAAAACCATTATAAATGGGAGATTTAGTATTATAGGTCTACCACCAATTCACAATGTGGGTTTTCTTGCAAATTCGTGTTTATATTGGAGATACATCTCCAATGCTGCCAATCAACAACCATTTGTAAAATCTTACCTTATAAACATGCTTGGGTTTTCAACAGAGGTTGCTCTATCATCTTCGCGATATGTCAATTTCGAAAGCCCACAGAGAGCGGACATTGTGGTTAAATTTTCAAGAGCCATGGATTCACTCAAACCCGAATCTTGAACCTCGTTAGAAGACTCCCATCCGTGCTTCTATCTGATCCTCACAAAACCCTCTTGGATAAAATTGAATTCTTTGCCTCTTCATTGGGTAATGCCGGCAAGGGTGTTTGATGTGTTGCTATGTTGGGAGAGAGAGTTTAAGAACCCTTTGGCTAAGGCAATTTGGAATATGGTCCCATCATGTGTTTGGTGGTGTCTTTGGAGGGAACGAAATAGTCGTTGTTTTGAGGATTTCGCATCGTCGGTGGTTCATTTGCAGGGTGCTGTTATGCATTCTCTTTTTTGTTGGGTTTCTGCCATGTGGGGGGGTCGTTTTCTTGATTTTCCAGATTTCATTAGTTTCTTTGTGTGTATGTTCTAAGTGTCTTCAGTACAATCTTTGTACTGTTTTCACTCTTTATTTCTTTTAATATATTGTTCGTACTTAAAAAAAAAAGGAATGTCAAGGCCAGAACTTGCCAATGGGCCAGAAAAATTGGGGATTTTTGGTTGGCAAATGAGTTCGGGAAATTGGGGATATTGGGTTTGCTCAATGTGTTAGGGAAATTGGGGATTTTTGGTTTGAAGATTTTGTTCTAGGGGACTCCAGTCAGCGCCCAACAGAGATGTGCAGTCAGCGTCTAATTGGGTGTGACGTGGTAGCCGTAGCCACATTAGCAACTTTAGTCATCCAAGCGAACAGAAGACTAAAATGAGAATTGGTCCAAACCCCGAGGAGTCCCGTGGGAAAAAACTTACCATAGGGACTAATTTGGGAATCACACAAACCCCAGTGACTGGCAAAGTAATTTAGCCAAGTTTTTAAGGCTAGTGAAATGGGGGGAGGTCAGCAAGGGGAAGAAATGATATGAAAAGGAGACATTGGAGTTATGCAAAATGGGGCAAAGGGAACCAGAAAAGAAGGCCTTGAAATACATGCCAATCTTGAGTATTTATTTTACCTAGAAGTTTGCGTTGAGATTATACTACATACACACAATGCAAGAAGCACCTTGAATATGCTATAACTATACTACTTGTTGTTCACCTTGAAACATTGAGAAACTGTCTATCTCCATAATACATGAGTATCTTTATTGCAAGCAGTTGGGAGGACTTAATGGCTGAAAGAAGAAGGCATAGGATTCTCATGGTCTCCGATTTTTTCTATCCGAACTTTGGTGGTGTGGAGTATCACATATATTATCTGTCATGGTGCCTATTGAAGCTTGGTCACAAGGTGAGAGTCTCATTTGGTTTGTTGGCTCAACTCCTTGCTATTTCATTAGCCATTTGTAGCTACAGTGAGAGGGGAGAGTACTGTAGGAAGGGCTTTTTCTGTTTGATTGGGGAAGATAGACAAGAGTAAAATTTGGAGGAATTAATAGATAGCGGAAGTTCTACAGTTTTCATACTTTTTGAAATGTTTTTTTGAACAATATTCTCATCTCAATTGCTTTCTATCTGTTTCTCTTTTCATAATCATAGTTGTCCTATTTCTTTTTGTTTTAGTTCTCTGTATTTAAATGTTTCCTTTTTCTCTTCTTTGTACCTTGTTACAAACTAAATCGATGTAGCCAGTTATTTACTGAATAGCTGCATTGATTTTCAATTTTCTTTTACTTTTAGTTACCCTTGATGATATAAAGACTTCTTTGCTTTTAAAATTTCCTTCTGCAGGTGGTGGTTATGACTCACGCTTACGGAAATCGCTCTGGGGTGAGGTATATGACTGGTGGCCTGAAAGTCTATTATGTACCATGGAAACCATTTCTTATGCAGAATACCTTGCCAACCTTCTTTGGGACACTTCCAATTATAAGGAATATCCTTATTCGAGAAAACATATCATTGGTTCATGGCCATCAAGCCTTTTCGACTCTTTGTCATGAAGCTTTGATGCATGCACGTACCATGGGCTACAAGGTTGTATTTACTGATCATTCACTTTATGGTTTTTCTGATGTTGGAAGCATCCATATGAACAAGGTATTGCAGTTTACTTTAGCAGATGTAAGTCAGGCCATTTGTGTTTCTCATACAAGCAAAGAAAACACTGTGCTACGTTCAGGTCTGCCACCAGCAAAGGTCTTTGTTATACCTAATGCTGTGGACACAGCTATGTTCAAGCCTGCCCCAGAGCGACCCGGTGTTAACGAAATAGTTATTGTTGTGATAAGTAGATTGGTTTACCGGAAGGGTGCAGATTTGGTTGTTGAAGTCATGCCAGAAGTTTGTCGTATATTTCCCAATGTGAGTTGTTCCAAAGGCATTATTGTTACCAGATTTATCAATGGTTTTGGCTGCCGCGCTTGGTTTCATTTCTTCCATGGCATGGGGGTAGCATGAACTATGCGTTGTTTCTATTTTCACTGTTAGTATTGGGTCACTGCTTCTCCATTATCAACTTCTAAAGCTAAAAAGAGTCAGCATCATTGCTTATAGTTACACAATGGTGAGAGGGATGAGTGTGCAACGTGTATTGTTATGCTGTGAAGAACTTTGTAACATCTTTATTATAGGTGATGGACATACAGCATATCCGCGGGGGGGGGGGGGGGAATTCATTAAATCAACGTTTTTTTGATGGGCTGGGGTCAGTTTACATGAATAGAAATTTGGTCTGTTGGTTGGCAATTGAAAAAAGGAATACTTTTTATTCTAATTTGAAGTATATGTTAAGGTTCGTTTCATTGTTGGAGGAGATGGACCCAAAAGGGTGCGCTTGGAAGAGATGAGGGAGAAGCATTCTCTTCAAGATCGAGTGGAAATGTTGGGTGCTGTACCACATGCTCGAGTACGGACTGTCTTAATTTCTGGCCATATATTCTTAAACAGGTAGTTATTCTTGCAAGTTCTTATTCAAATTGAGTATTTTCATTCCAGCTCTTGGAGAAGTTCAATTTGATTTGGTAGCTGGGTGAAGTCACTTGAAATTTTGGTTGTTTGTAAAAAGACGAAATATATCTTACTCTAATAGTTGGATGTGACCCATTGCAAACTTGGCCATGAGTTTTGCTAATAGAACTTAACAATTCTAGAAAGTAGATAGTTAGGAACATCTCACTACCTGCAGAAGTATCAACATCACAGTTGTGGTGAACTTATAACAGATAAGACCCTAGCGTGCTTTGTTTCATTTGGTACCCGGGTTTCTATTCCATATTCCACCTACACTTTGTAGAATGTTAAAAGTTTGATCTCTTGCTGGTGAACAGTGGATTGAGAAGAAAATCTTTCTATTTGCTCAATCTCCTTAATACTAGGTTCCCTGATGTCAAACCATTAAAAAAACTGTTAGATTCTTTGACATGTATAATGTCCGAAGCACATGGCTCAGTCAAGCATTCTTCCATATAGATATGCCTAATTTTCTACTTGTTGCAAATAACTTTTGTTCTAGCCAACAAAAGGTGTATATTTGCTCTATTTGTCTGATATGAAGTTGCCATTTTTTCAGTTCTTTAACTGAAGCTTTTTGCATAGCCATATTAGAAGCAGCTAGCTGTGGATTATTAACGGTCAGCACACGTGTAGGAGGCGTCCCTGAGGCATGTATAATGAGATGTTTCTATTGTACCTGGTTGGTATGATACATATCGTACTCTTTTAAATGACATCTTGTTCGAATAGTTGAGTTCCCAGGATTTCTCCGTAGTGTTTAAGTTTAGCTAAACCCCTACTGTTCACATAGGTTCTACCCGATGATATGGAGATCCCAGTGATATGGTACAAGCAATCAAAAAGGCTATATCTATACTTCCCAAGATCAATCCGCAAGCCATGCACAATCGTGTGAGTGCATTATTTAAAGTATATTTTGGTCTTTATGAGACTTCAACTTCTTGTCAGTGATCAATTTGTTCGTCTTTTTCTTTATTATTTGCCTATAGATGAAGAAGCTCTATTATTGGCATGATGTTGGCAAAAGGACAGAGATTGTATATGATCGTGCTCTAAAATGTGTGAATCAAAGTCTTCTAGAACGACTCTCTCGGTATGATATTAATAGTTTACATTTGATTGGATTCTCAGGTGTTTCATTAAGGCAACTGGAACATGGTAATGGATTTGTTGTACATACAGTATGAATCATGTATTATCGTGAGCACCTTTATGTTCAAAACACAAAAATCTTAAAAATTGTTTCCCAGAGAGTCATAATTGTTCAGGTACTTGATTGGCTATTTACAGCTTTGGTAGTTCCTGGTACAAATGCTACAGTGATATATATATATTTTTTATAATTAGTTTCTTTTGCACTCATTTGGTGAGATCTCCATCTCATGTTTTTGGGTCTAGAAGTCTGTGATCGGGCAATTTCAGTGGCTGCTGAAATGTTTAGTTCCTTTACCAGGTATCTCTCCTGTGGAGCTTGGGCAGGGAAGCTGTTTTGCGTGGTTATGATCATTGATTTTTTGATTTGGCGATTGTTGCAACTATGGCAGGTAACATGGTGCTTCTTCATCTCCCCTTTCCCTCTCTGGATTACTTTATTTTCCATGCGATATTTATCTGCCGTCGATACCCCATTAGCCTGCAGAGGACATCGAAGCGGTACCTGATATTGTTCTATCCCACGGGGAAGATGAGAGGAATGTTGCAGAACTTAAAGTCTCCAGCGAGGACCATGGCTTGAGATGATTTTGTTTTGGAGGTTTTTGTTTGGTTTCATGCCTGTACTGTCTGTGTTGGGAAGATGATGTAATTAGTATAAATAGGGAATTCGATTTAAAAGGATCAACAACTCTACCCTGCATGTAAGTAAGTAATACTAATTCATATTTTCAGCACTATAAGTAAAATCTCAAGTGTCAGTGAGCTCTAGCTCAAGTGGCACGTCCTCCCTATGGGGAGAGTTACTTCTGGGGATCGAATCTCCTTACTCCCATAAAAAAATATAAAAAATTATCTCTCTTTATTTTTTTACTAAACTCAATACCAAAAATTTTTCAAATACGGCCGTAACCTAAGTTAGATCCTGGTGAGCCAAACTCTAAACTTTATTGATGCCCTTCTTATCCCTTAGCTTTTTTAACTTTAAAAATGGCAGGGACTGCTTTTTGGCTTAAAGAGAAGGGCACTCTTGTCCGCTGGAAACTCAAAAACCAAAAGAAGTGGCAATTATATATATATACATGCATTTACAATAATACTAAAAATCTCGAACAAAAGATTTGCCTATCCCAGAAGATGCGAGTGAACAATGATGGGGAATCTATGAAAAAAGTGTACATCATACGACGACGTCAGAACCTTCTTTGTTCCAAGTTCTAACTCGATGACGATGACGATGACGCTGACCATGCCCAACCCCAACGTAGCCTTTACCACTCCTCCAAACTACGCGTCGCGCCTCTCTCACCTCCTCAGCCTCAGGGGCTACAATCCCATCTGGTGCCCCACCGTTCTCGTCCACCCCACCCCGCCTGCACTCCTACCCTACCTCTCTACTCCTAATCTCGAAGCTTTCTCCGCCCTCGCCTTCACCTCACGAACCGCAATCCAGTCCCTCTCGGCCGCTGCGGCCGATCTCAAGGAGCCTCTCCTCTCCCCTCAAGGAGATACCTTCGTGATCGCCGCTCTGGGAAAAGACGCGGAGCTTATTGACGACGACCTTGTTGCGAAGTTCTGCGAGAATCCTAAGCGGATTAAGTTATTGGTCCCTCCGACTGCGACCCCGAGCGGCCTGGTGGAGTCTCTGGGGGGTGGAAACGGTCGGAGAGTTCTGTGTCCAGTCCCCCTAGTGGTGGACTTGGAGGAGCCCCCTGTGGTGCCGAACTTTCTTCGGGACCTGGAGGCAAAGGGGTGGGTCGCGGTCAGAGTCAGCGCGTACGAGACGAGGTGGGCGGGGCCGGAGTGTGCGAGGGAGGTGGTGGAGAGGTGCGATAGAAGGGAATTATATGCGGTCGTGTTCACAAGCACGGCCGAGGTGGAGGGGTTGTTGAAGAGTCTGAGGGAGTTGGGGTGGAGGGACTTGAAAGAGTTGGTGAGGGAGAGGTGTCCGGAGCTGGTGGTGGCAGCGCACGGGCCTGTAACGGCCGCCGGGGCGCAGAGGCTAGGTGTTAAGGTCGATGTGGTGAGCTCTAGCTTCGACAGTTTCGAAGGTGTTGTTGATGCCCTTGGATTGAGATAATTCCTAGGCTTAGAAGTTGGGAAGTTTCTATCAATATTTGTATCTCATTTCGCTTCCTTTTTGTCAATAGAAAAGTTCAAGAAATGTGAAGAAAAACCATCAATTTTTGTCGTTAGAGAATCTTCTTACGCCCTGCCTCTTCCTATGGCCGATTCATTTGTTTCAAAACAAGGAACTTTTTCAGCTGTTCCGAAAAGGACTTGTTTAAGATGGTCAATTCTTGGGGTGCAAGGAATATTTTCGCCATGCGGAGAGAGGTCCTCGTTTGTGACAGTTACGAAGTTAATACAGAGACATCAAACCAAAAAGTTGAAGAGGTATTGGCAACAGGTTCTCAAACCACCTGATGTTGAAGAAAAAAGCACAAACTTTTTTATTGTCTTGGAATTTAAGCGTGATTACGGGTATTAAACTGTTCTTGAATTTGTATCAGAGTTTTTGGGCTCGCGATATCCTTTTCTGATCTTCCAATCATTTTCGCATACATCTTTAGTAACTTTTCTGTCAGCTTACCTATTATCCCTATCACCCTATGACTTCTCATAGACATTCTAACTATTTGTCCGGAGGGAATTCGCAAATCCTGGTGAAGATACAAGTATATTTGCCATGCAACTGAGACATGAATTATTGGGGACTGGAAAATTATATGTTGTCCTGTTGGAACTAATCCTGCACAAATAAGTGGCTTTGCCACAAAACTGAGCTTACTTAAAAGAAAGAATATGTGACGTAGCATGAACTGACAAAGTTATAACAGGATACAATGGTAAAGCAAAATGAGCCCCTCAAGATACCCATAAGTGGATGGAGGGTGTATAACCTTATAGGCCACTATTATACAGCAAAACAGTGCTAATACTATTGACAAAAGGCAAGCTATATGCCAAATTTACTACAGACAAGACTCTCTTATCAGCTAACTATTTGTTATATCTGTTTCATATGGTAATATGTGACAAGATTATAGCCCTCCTGCTTTAGAACTGTTGTTGTCTTGTGGCTTAAACCCAGATAAAAGCTTCACTGCATCTTCCATGGACGGCCGATCAGAAGTCCTACTCCTGGTACAGAACAAAGCAACTTCAAGAGCCAATTTGATCTCCTCTAGCACAGAGGTTTTAGAGTCAACTTCATTCTCCTTGTAAATTTCTCTCAATAGAACCTCCCTTGGCTTGCTATGTATGCTTGTTCCACAATTTGTCAACTTGCCATTTGTTAAAATTTCCACAATGATCTCTCCAAAGTTGTAAACGTCCATATAAAGCTCATCTTTAATGGCATTGTTAGATTCGCCTGTGCAGAGACACAAAAAATGTTAAGGACTGCTAGTTCTTGAATAGAGACAGAATAAATAAAATCAATGGAGGCTGAGATGTAATTGTATTTGTCTTTTCCAAATGCCTTTTATCGTCTCTGTAGGCAAAATAGACTGGTCTTGATGCTCTATTTTAAAGTAGAGAGCTACGGTGCTATTCCTGATTTTGTTCTGCGATTGCCGAGGCATAATATTGTTGATACTTTTTGACTTAACACTCGACAACTTTCTTGGTTGGACCTTTAGTGATTCCTTTCAAGGCCTATAAAGGATATAACCAGGTTGTACAGACATACTCTGTGATCTGGGAATGTTGGGTGAAAGCGTTTGTTTGTTTGTTTTACCCAAAGGAAAAGCTATTTACAGAAAAACAAGTACTGGATCGAAGAATGACGTATAGTTGTGCATACCTGTTTCCCTGTCGGAAGCTGCTGGAAATGGACCTTTATTCAACTGTAACAGATATTTGAACCCAAATTCTGCCAAGTGGGGTTCCATGTTTTCGTCAAACACTATGTTAGCTGACTTCAAGTCTCCATGAGGAATCGCTGGAAAACAGTCATGGTGAAGGAAGCAAAGTCCCTTTGCAATTCCAAGCATAATTCTGTACTTGGCTGCCCAGTCCCTTTTCATTCTTATTTTCTCAGCTAAATTACCATTATGCAAGTAATCATACAATACATAAGCCAAATGTTTGGTGTAGCAAAATCCCAGCAATCTAATCAAATTCTTGTGCCTTGCATTTCCCACTCGTGTTATAAATTCTGACATGGCTCTCATTCTCTTCGCTTCCCATTCAATTTTCCTCACCAAAACAGTTATACCTGTGGGCAGGACTGTTTTGCAAGCTGAAGCTGATGGTGCTTGAACAGTTTCTTTGGATTCTGTAGAACTGAAGCTCCTCAAAAAATCGTTCGCTGTTAATCGAGGAAGTCCAAGAAACGAGACCATCTTCCACTGGCCTTTAAATCCTCTCTGGAAATAAACCATACCGGAAACCGAAGCTGCGATGAATATAACCAGTCCTGCACAAAGTAGCAGGACCCAGAAAAGCTTCCCTGTGCCTCTGCTTCCCAATATTGCCGTTGAACCAGGACATGGTCTCAGGGGTGCTCCACATAGTTGAGGATTTCCAACAAATGCGCTGCTAGCCATTGATCTAAATAACTTCTCTGAGGGAATGGAACCGGTGATATCATTGAAAGACAAATTCAGCAGCAGTAAGCTTGACGAAGTACCAAACTTCACAGGTATTGAGCCATTGAAACTATTGTGTGATAGGTCTAGGATGCTAAGAGCAGGAAGACTAGCGAACTCTTCGGGTATAGGGCCTGACAAATTATTGTTTGCCAAGTCCATCGTCTCCAGAGCCCGGCAATTAGAAACACTTTTTGGAACAGTTCCTGATAAATTGTTCATGTTGAGTTCGACAACATAAATGGATTTGCAATATTGGAATGGAGCAAGATTGCCTGAGATGCTACAATAGGATGCTGAAAAGTTCTGAAGCTGAGGCAAAGACCATGTTTGTCCAGGGATTATGCCTCCTAATTCTGGGTTGCTAGAGATATTGATATACTGAAGCTTGGAAGCTTGGGATATATCTGCGGGAATCCCACCCGTAAACTTGTTCCTGGACAGGTCCAGGTAAGTGATATCAGAAAGATGGCTGAATAAAGGGATCTCACCTGAGAATGAATTATCTTCAAGTCGAATTCGAACAAGTGAAGAACAATTTGAGAGAACTGGTGAGAGACTGCCACTAAAATTATTCGAGAACAAAATCAACTTGAAGAGCATGCCTCCTGAACATATATCAGGAGGGATGCTGCCAATGAAGTTGTTCATGGAAACATCCACCCACTTGAGTTTTGAGTTTCTGCCCAAGCTCTGAGGAAGTGGCCCAGAGAAAAAGTTGTTCCATATGAGGAGAGTTTCCAGAGATGGAAGTTCTGCGATGCCATCTGGGACAATACCATTCATCTCATTGTACATAAGGCTCAGCAGTCTCAGGTTCTTCAACTCTGCAAAGGTCTCAGGTATAGGCCCTGAAATTTGGTTATCAGAAAGATCCAAGCTTGTCAGAGGCGTGATTCTGCTGAAATCCGATGGTATCAATCCCGTGAGCTGGTTTCTGAAGAGGAAGAGCGACTGCAGCTTGGTGAGATTGGAGAGCTGCCTTGGTATTTGGCCAGAGAGATTTGCACCAGCAATATCGAGATACTGAAGCTCACTCATGTTACCCAACTGCCATGGCAGACTTCCTTGGTAAGTGTTGTAGCCAATCTCCATATGGGTCACCGTTTTCAGTTTTCCCAGTTCTGGGGGTATATCACCACTGAGAAAATTCCCAGCCAAGTGAATAAACTCAAGGCTCTTGAAAGAACCATATTCTGATGGAATTGGCCCCTTGAAATAGCTTCCAGCAAAATTAAGAACCTTGAGATAGTCGAGCTGGGAGACTTCAACAGGCAATGGCCCTGAAAAGCTGTTGCTGAAGGCATCAAACACAACCAGGTTCCGGAGACGAGATATTCCACCAGGAAAGTGGCCAGAAAAATTGTTGCTCCTGATATCTAAGCTTCTTAGAGTGGTGAGGTTGAAAATTTCTACAGGAAGCTGCCCAGAAAAAGAGTTGTGGCTGAAGTTGAGACCAACAAGCTCAGTGAAAACATTGAATTGCTTCCCGGACATTACACCAGCAAGATGCTTCATGGACAGGTCTAAACCAATAACAACAGAATTGTTCTTATCGCAAGTGACGCCAGACCAAGAACATGAATATACTTCTCCAGGTGCTGCATTGGCTCGAGGAGGCACGAGCCAGTCATTCAAATTGTGATAATCATCAAGAAGCTCGGACTTTAAACTCAGAAGGGCCTCCGAGTAGGGATCGACTGCCGAGGCCGCTAAGATGAAAAAGATAGTAAGAAGAAGCTTGTAAGACAAGCACTGGAAAATCTCCATTGGATCTCGCAGTGCATGAGAAAGAGGGGCAATTGTGAACACTCCAGCAAAAGAAAACCGTCCCAGTTTATTATAAGTTACTATCTAGTATTTGTTTTGTTCCAAAAGGAATTCATGGGGACTAGAGAAAGTAAGTTCAACTGTGCATAAAAGGATAGAGACTGAGTGAATGCCCTGTTCAGTGATTAGTTCATATGAGAACATAGTTGGTTTGCTTTTTGAGCAAAGAGGGGACCTTCGCGCGTGTTTAGTTGGATGGTGTTGACTATTAAGGAATAAAGCTTTTATATCTGGGGCCATCCTTTTCCTCCTTTTCACTGGAGCGAATCCCATAAGTAAGCAGCTGTGACCAATTTTTGAATTGGTATTTGAGCACTGTGGGACATGATGGAGAATCATCTGTATGTATGTTTTTTTCTCTTACGTAATAAATAAATAAATTATATATATATATATATATATATTAAAGCTGTCTTGTGTGGTCTGTGTCACAGATTGAAGCATATTGCTGAATTTTACATAAGCTGCAGCATTATGAGAAAAAGGCATGGAAGACCCGAAGACGAAGGAGAGTTCTCTCTGTTGCCATATTACCCCCATTGGCTTCTTTGGACTATTATTTTATTTGTTACCGTTTTCCTTCTCATGTTCCATTAATTATTTCTGTAATCATGGAGCATAATGCATGGGGATAAATAACGTGAAAGGAATATTATGGTATGATTGTGTTACCACCGAAAAGATTTCAGCACAGCTACGGCAACTCCACAGATACACAGATAATCTTTTTCTGTTCATTTCATTGCTAGTGCAAGAATCACAAAGTTACAAAACCATGCTCTTATGTTACTTTCTTAGGGATTTGGGGTAAAAAAAACTGGATTCTCTTCCGTTTATGGAGGGATTGGCATATCAACCATTGATCCATCTTATTCTTGATTGTCAATATATTAATTGAAATGACTAAAGTTTAAACCTGTAGAAGAAGAAGAAGAAGAAATTTATTGGGGTATCAAACGAGGGTAGGCAAATTCCCTAATGGCTAATGCCCAAACCTAAGGTCCATCTAGTATTTTTTTTTTTGGGTAAAATCATAGTTAGTCTCGTTTGTTTGGGCAAAAATCAAATAGCTCCATTAACTTTTAATCCAACAATTTGAGACCCATAAATTTCAAAACCTATCAATTTTTGTCTCGTGTAAATCAGGCGTTAAGTCTTATGGAAAACCATGCAAAATGATCAAAATGCCCATCTAAGGCTAAATTTTAAAAAATAAATAAAAATAATATAAATTTAAGAAATAACTTTAAAATAAATAGATTATTGAAATAGAGTTTCAATAGTTTTATTTAAAAATATCATTTTTTATTTTTAATGAATTTTTAAAAATAATTTTAGTAATTTTATTTTGGAGGGGCATTTTGGTTATTTTTTATGTTTTTCCGTCTGATTTAACGTCTAATTTAGATGGGGGCGAAAATTGATAGGTTTTGAAAATTATGAGTCTTAAATTGTTGGATTGAAAGTTATGAGAACTATTTAATTTTTGACCATACATATGGGGCTAACTATAACTTTATCTCTATTTTTTCATATAAAAAACAAGAACAAAACATTGGAGAACAAATCACATCTAGTAGTTTCAAAACCAGTAACCCAGTTGTATTTTTACATACAGTCATGATTGGTCTACAGAAAAAAAAAATTTCTTTTCAAAGGAATAAAATGGCAAAAGAATAACTCTCATGACAAGGGTTACGATAAAAGCAATTGCCTTTTTCTTGATATATGATGAGATAACTCTTTTGTGTCCTTGAAGGACATGAAAAGGCAAGTCTTGACATGAGTGAGCCTTGGCAGTGATTCCCCTCTATCGCGGTACAAAATCCCAGATATGTATAATAACTTTTCCCACTGGAAGAATTTATGAAAACCGGAAAACAATACATGGAAGATCATAGAATATATATATATCCTGAATCCCTGATATCTGGGGATTGCTTGGAGCATCTATACTTGATTTGTTGTTAAAGTTTAGACAAATACAAAATGTAAGAGATCCAAAGTAGCCGTTACAAATGCATTTGACTGTGAAAACAGTTTTTGAAACTTTTGACATCCATTAAAGCATGGGCGTTTCTTTGGTCCAAGCTTTCAGTGTAAACGAAAGCGAAGGACAAAATTTGGTTTCGCATTGAGTTGCAGAGTACTCTCACGAGAGAGAGAGAGACCTGCAATTCTACACAGTGCTTCCGTGAGAACTTAATTTGCAAGTTCATGTGAATTTCATCCATACATGGAGGGTAATAAATAAGGTCCAAGATGCACTTCCTCTCCTCATCCATATATCCCAGCACAGTGGAAATTTCCTGTCCCTCCCATTCAGGCTTATTTTTGAACCAACATACAGGAGATAGCTGATAGTGTTTTTTTGGAGAAAGGGGGAAGATTCTTAGTTCCACTACAAAGGAATGTTTGCCAAATTTATCTTGTATATAGATTTTGTTTGGAGCCTAGAGAAAAACAAAAACAAATATAGATTTTGTTCGGACAATGGTTCTACTCTCTGTTTCTTACCTTTACCGATCAGTCTAAGGAATTGTGTGGAAAAAGGCTGAAAGAATTCCCCACGAAATTTCCCGAAGACGGTTCTGAAAAAGACACCGCACCAACCGTGCGGCCATAGGCAGAGAGAGGAACACATCTTTTTAGGGAGAGAGAGGGATTCACTTGAATTTGATTCCCATTAGAGTCAAAAGAGTAGGAGCTTCTGCTGGATTTGATATCATTTAGTATAATCATAAGAAAAAGTACAAAGATTTTTTTTTAACATTTCATATCATAAAGCAACCATCCAATACCCATATTCTCCTTTCTTCCTTTATTTCTTTTACTTCTTTTTCAGCATGTGGGGGCACCACCCATACAATCGAAAAGACCACTGCTAACCTCGAAGTGGGAGCTGTTATGGCTAACATAACCGCAAATTTGGACTTCCTCAGGGCCATAAACTAAAGAGGGGTGAAACATCTAGTCAAAAATATTTGGTGGTGCGGAAACAAATGAAACTCAATGGATACGCATTCAGCAAACAAAAAAGCATCAATCATGCAGAGTGGGTGGAGTTAGTAAAGTGATTGAAGGAAAGGACCCTCTTCCCTTACTTTCTCTTCTTCAAAAATCTTTCTAATTACTCCTTTCGTTTGCTTTAGTAACCAACAGACCCAAGTGAGAACACCATGTATGGTGGCAAAGCCAGGATCAAGATCTTCCATATACAATCTGATTATCTAGGGACTTCGGAAGTAAACTTTGATGCAATCTGAAACCCCATGCCATTGTTAAAGTGATTGGTGAAGACCATCTAAGCGAACAGTCCAAAGGGACCTGACTTATTCAAGCCGAACGATAGCGGCTTAAAGTTAAGCTTATCATAAGCAGTGCCACTGCTCGCGTGGTAGTGTCATTAAGGACTTTAAACCTCCATTCCCAATTGATACATTCAGTAGAACAAAGACATTGAGTGAAGGAGACCAATGATGCCATATAGGCTAGGAATCGAAAAATAGAAATGCATCAAATCTGAGGGTGTATGGAGGAAACAACTGCTAGTGTTACTCATACAGTATTGGGTTCTTTTATGGCCTTCAGAAAAATTAGTCAACTAGATTGTTCCAGGTTTCTATTTCCCTTTGTGCTTTCTTGGAAGTCTTGTTGTTTTCTCCTGCAAGTTCTCCAAGTGAATCTTTAAGTAAAATTTATTTCAATTAAAACCAAGAGAACTATAGGACCAAAAAAAAAAGATAGAAAGGTACAAGCGGAAAAAGCAGCCATATGAAGGCTTTCCACTCCACTATCACTTAATTTTAAATGTCAAATCTCTTTTGTGACGGTGCAGTATACATAGACTGGAAAACAAGGGAAAATGGACCCTAAGTAAATTAATGACATCAACAACAAAGACAATATGATTAATGAATGTTGATGGACGAAAACCTCAAACCTCCAAATCTACAGCGGAGTCAGGCTTCAGACGATTTAGTCGAACAGTAACAAGAATGTACTCAGGCAACTCTGCTTCCTCCTTTGCCTGCAGTAAACATTTTTCAGTATCATGTTGTTGTATGCGCGGTTAGCAATGAAGAAATCTAGCTTTGGTGTGTCATTCATTATCTGGTGTCTTAACCCACAACCTCACCCTTCATCCCAATCTTTAACACAGACTATTTAAAATAGACACCTAGCCGCAATTCCCAAGCTTATAGTGCAATGCAGCGTTAAGGTGGCTGCCAACTCAAGTGCATGCTTCAGTGGTAAACCTTGACGAATGAGAAGTCTTTGAATTATTATTGTTAATCTAGTCACTTCTGTTTTGACTTATAAGCCGTGCCTTGATTCTTTGGAAGCTGTGGAATAATTAATCTTGTACTCTTTGAAGTTGTCATAGAGTTAGTCGTGAACCCAATGTAAATATTTGAAGGCAGAAGTAGATCATCATTTGAATATTTTATTTACTTTTGATATAGAAATTAGTTGAGCCTAGCTCCCTTTTGATTCTCCTTTTGTGTTGTAATCTTCAGGTTCTCTTTGTTTGTTGCAACCTTTATCATATTTAATGCAACACTACACCAGAACATGTGGCCATTTGTAGCTGAATTGATGACTGATTGCAAAAAGTAGGATGGGGGAGAATCATTATCAAAATTCGATTCAATCATCATCTAAATTACAAGCAGAGCAAAATAACAGCACAAGAACAGTCTATCACAAAAGAAGATTATGTTCCGAAATCTGTTGAAATCGTAAACGTGCAGACCTCAATTGACATTACAAGATGAACAGATAGTAAAGTTCAAAACATCCACAATGTCAAACACACAACAGACGGAAAACAATAAGTTGATGACAGAGGAAGAATACTGCTTTTGACAACATAACCATCAGATGTGGACAAACCTCGATCAAAATTGCTAGGTCGACGACTATGCTTGTGACATATCCAAGAACAAGGCCAATGACACCCCTTGCTACAGATGATGAACCGATATCCACATCAATCTGCAAAAAGGGAATTTGTGTGGTCATTTTTGGATTTAGGAATATAAGCAGCAACCAGCAGAACAAAGAGTCCTGAAGCTTGCATTCCAACTAAATGTGACATATATTGGCAATGCAAGTAATTATGCCGCTTTTACTAGTCTTTAGGTATCTGTATGAGGGTGGCAAGATATTCATAAGATAGATGTTGTAAGAGATTACACTTGTTATAGACTGCTAGAGAAGGGAACAGTCAGCATAAATCGACTATGATCAAAACCCAAGTAGCCAAACACTCTAAAAACTGATAGGTCTTAACCAAAAAAAAACTTGGGCCGGGGGGGGGGAGGAAAGACAGCGAGATTGAAAGAGAGAGAGAACAGGGAGTAAAAGTGGTTTAGTGGAAAGAGAGAACTAAGGCAGCGGGGAAACACATACAAGAGTACTCACCTTGTTCTTTCACTCAGTTTGACAGTACTCCTTAAATTTGTGTACTAGTTTTCATGGTTTATACTATTCAATTAAATTCACCCCAGAAAAAAGATGTAGTGTCATCAGCTGGAAGAACATTTCAGAACTTTTATATCCAGAAAGTTTTCTTGCCTGAAATATCTGCACGTGACAGCTTTCCCCAGTAAGCACGCTTTTGTGCCAACAGCCCGCTTGACCATCTAATACCCCTGTACCCCAAACCAACAATTAACTCCCTCAATGGAAAAACTGAATAAGTCACTCCGATTCTACCTTATATTTATACTTGAGCATTCCATACCTCAACAATACTAGGAATAAGTTCAAATCTTGCATCCCAAGACATGTCACTTCCATCCACAAATATAGCCAGCAAAGAACCGTTTCTTACAGGTCTGTCTGCAGCAAAGTAAAGAACCAAACTGTGGTTTGGTTTGGCAGGAACTGTTGGGAAAAACGTCACGAAAATTCTAAGAAAGGAACACCAAATTTACGTGGTTCGGCCTCAATCTGGCCTACGTCCACCCAGAGTAATTTTATTAAGAAAACTTAAGAAAATCACTCTACCCGCCCCAATACAATAGTCACATCACCCTCTTTCTCTTCCTCTCTCTCTGCCCAATGCTCACGCTCTCACGTGCCTTTTCTCATATAACATAAGTCTCTGTTTATAGGAAAAAATACAAAGAGAAAAACCCTAAGAGAAATCTCAGATAAACTAGAAGTATGGAGGAAGTAAACTTCCACTACAAGTCTACTTCTATTCCAAGTCTATCTCATATGGGTGTGGACCCCAACAAATCTCCCCCTCCATACCCATAAGAGAAAAATTTATTCCCGACATCTTTCGGTTGAGTGCTTCCCGGGTTTCCATCAGTAGAACCTTCCTGCAACTTTGGTGTCTGTTGCTCCCCTTGCTCACCACCCCTTGCATCCTTATTCTACTGGCACTCCAACCTCGTCCTTGTCACCAGACGACCACACTCTCATCCGAGTGTCCTGCACCCCCGCCTAGGGTGCCCGCATCCCCTGCTTGTACCACCGGACCCATGTAGAACAGTATCTCCCCCTACTCTTGCATCTCCTCCGGCTGGTACCAAGCACCTTCGCGTGCTACACGAAGCCGGATTCATCAGTCACCACGAGGCTTCTGATGGATTCCCTTTCTCTGCTTTGTACTTTGGACAATTCTGCTTAATATGTCCCTCTTGGACACAATAGAAGCAGATAATTTTGCGACCATTTCCTCTGGATTTATCCCGACCTCCTGTATTCCAGTTGCTTCCTTTGCCTCTTTCTGTGATGAGAGCTTGTGATCCACTGTTGTCATAAGTCTCCATCTCCTTCCTTCATGCCTCTTCACTGAATAGAGCGTCCTTGACCAACTTCATGGTCAATTTCTCATTCGGTGCTGAATTTCCAAGAGAAACAACAAGAGTCTCCCAACTATCCGGCAAGGAACTCAGAAACAGTAAAGCTTGAACCTCATTTTCGAAAGTCATTTTGACACTGTTCAATTGATTGATCAAGTTTTGGAACTCACTGGTATGTTCCGCCACCGACTTCTCTTTTCGCAGCTTCATATTCACTAGCCTTTAGCCTCCTCATTAGTAGAGCTTTATTCTGCGAAGTCTTTGATTGGTACATTGTCTCCAACTTCTCTTATAGTTCAAAAGCGTTTGTCACTTTGGCTACGTGATGGAATACCTCTGGCCCAATCCACTGACGAATCAACCCTATAGCCTTCCGGTTGATCTTATTCCACTTTGCCTCATCAATTCCCTCCGGTTTCTTTCCCTCGTTCTCCAATGGATCATACATATTCTTTGCATAAAGGATATCCTCCATCCGTGGCTTCCAACTCATGTAATTTGCAGCAGTCACATCATCATACCGGTAATCATACTCTCTGTCATCTTAATTCACACTGATCGAGGCCGAATTTCATAATTTTGACTGCACCAATGGATCCGAGATGGCCTAAAACCTTAAAAATTGATCTGACCTGCTCGAAAACCATCCTAAAAGCCCCTGAACCGACCAAAAAACCACACTTAACAAACAAAAAACCGGAATATTCTATGCTGACATGGAAAAGCTGACGTGGAACGCTGACTCGGTCCCCTGCTGACGTGACACGTGGCAGCTGCTGTGCACGGGCGCATGTGGCGCGTGGAGAAAGTGAAGCCCACTTGCCCTGGCTCTCTTCGGAGCGTGTGACGCGTGGCGTCGCTTTTCCGACTTCCTGTGGCGCGTGGAGGCGCGTCCCGGCGATTCTGACAACGTGGTTTCGACCACCGGATTCGTCTCGATCTCCTCTACAGGCTGGTGCTCTCCAATCTCTGATCGGACCACTTTGAATTTTTGGACCTTCTCTGCTTCTCCCCGAAAAACCACTTCGGCTCCTCGAACCAGGCTCTGATATCACTTGTTGGGAAAAGCGTCACGAAAATCCAAAGAAAGGAACACCAAATTTACGTGTCCACCTAGAGTTATTTTATTAAGAAAGCTTAAGAAAATCACTCTACCCGCCCCAATACAATAGTCACATCACCTTCCTTTCTCTTTCTCTCTCTCTGCCCAATGCTCATGGTCTCACGTGCTCACGTGCCTTTTCTCTTATAACATAAGTCTCTAATTATAGGTAAAAATACAAAGAGAAAAAACCCTAAGAGAAATCCCAGATAAACTATAAGTAGGGAGGAAATAGACTTCCAGTACAAGTCTACTTCTATTCCAAGTCTATCTCATATGGGTGTGGACCCCAACAGGAACCTGGAACATAGAAATTAAGATACAGCCTCCAGCTTGAAAGGTTGAAACTGGAATTTGTAGCATCAAATTTAAACTCTAGATGTCATTCTAAGCACAATATAGAGTGGCAGACAAGCTAAGGAAAACCGAGTTTAACTGAACATCCTCGGTTGTCCCCTAAATAGATATCAACGAACTATTGAGATGCTTACATCGATCCATTCTTCTTCTGCAACACCAGTCTGATGTTCTACTAAAATCTCATGTTTTATACTACATTCAAGCCCATTTTCGCTACAGAGCAACACTCAAGAAATTTCAGGAAATCAGTCAAGGGCGTCAAAGCATTCATAGAAGCTCATATTCTATCTCATAGAAGTACTTGTGTGAAAATTATTACCTACAATCAGTTTTTACCACTAATTAGAACAAGAAAAGACTATGCAAAGGAGAAAAGGAGATTGGATGGGATTCCTATACATACCTGCAGATTAATGACAAGGACAAAAAGTAATGATAATGTTTAAAGTTGTTTTTTTATATTTAAAATTTATTAATTTTTTTATTATAAATGAAATATTTAAAATGTATTAAAAACAAAAAAAATAAAAATAAAAACGACAAAACACATGAACGAAAAGGTGAAAGTCAATTAGACAAAAGTTGAAAGGAAGTTAAAAAGCAGGGGACAAGGGGCAGGCGGCAGGTAAAAAAACAAAAGAAAACAGCCGAATCCTGACCTTTATGGATTATTTGCCGAACATGAAAAATTGCAGTATTCGAATCCTGCGTTTTTCTTGAAACCGAATATCTCCTTAGTATTTGCTGACATATTACAGCTACTTGCATACAAGACACCTGGAATGCAATGCAATCTTTACTATGGGTTTATCAACTTTCAACCAATCGACAGCTATGTGCTTGAGAAGAGGGTCTCCTCCCACTATCTGAAAATATTTCATATATTCAATCAACTATGGTATCCCTTAATTTAGAAAAAGAAAAAGTTGATGAAATATGGTGTGCTGTTTAGAGTGTGATTCTAGTGTAATTTTTGTGATGAGTCGGGTATCTCTGGTGCGCTGAGGCCCATCTGGCTTTGTACACTTGTGTGTGCTGGCCCTTAGGCTAGAGTCTTAGCATGTATTTTGTCTCCAGCTCAATACATTGATCAAGAGCAGCCCAGCCCAGAATCAAGCGGCCTAATTTTTGCCCACATGATCAATCAACCTTCCATTCCAACAAGATGGAAAATTCTTCTGTTTTGGACTGCAAGAGCTGATCCTGAGACTGTCCTAAGAGTTCAGCTTAAACGATTTTTGTTTCTGAGTTGTCTTTAAGGATGAGTTGGAGCAACTCCTCCTGAAGTGAACTTTTTTTGTGTCTAGATTCCATTGCAAGACAAATTAGATAGATTCAAGAAGCAGCAAGAGAAATGGCAGTCAACCACCTCACCAGCATTGCAGCATCTAATAAGGCCACTACTCAAACATCCAAACCTGTAGCTGTGGTACTTTCATCCAGTGCAAGTATATTGAGCGGGCTGTTTTCGAATCGGATTCCCTCATTGCCATCTGGCATTTGCAATGCCTCCCTTCATGTCCCGGGTCCTCCACGTGTTTCCACGCGGAATGACGTTCTCTAAACCATCGTGGAGCTTTTGTAAAGTTTCACGTCAAGCTAACTCGGTTGCAGATAGTTTGGCTAAGTGGGCGGCCTCTAGGCATTTTTTCGAGATTATTCTTATTTCTGCTTTACCTGTTGATTGTTCAAGACTCGGTGGCTTTTTAAAGCCCCCTTGAGGTGTTTTTTTGCCTCCTTTTAGTTTGGATTGATTATCTTTGCTTAGAAAAATAAAAAGAAAAAGAAAGCAACTCCTGCTCCTACTGTCAAATTTCGAAATGATACAGGCACAGTTTTAACACATCAACAGCATTTGAATCAAGCATGTCATAGATCTACTGCTGCTGGAGGTTTATACCCAACTATTCCATCTTTTTACATCAATATATAGATCCTGGGCAAATGTTTATTGCTTCATCTATCAATTAAAAGTTTTACACGTTTAGGACAAACAAAATTTAAAAGGTTGAGACTTCCATATTCATATCAAAGTAGAGGCCGGAAGGTCCACCTTCAGGCATCATAGCTAGCATGACAGGACATTTAGCTCCTTGTTCAACAGTCAAGACCCCAGTGTGGTGGTTCATATCTGTCTTGACATAGCCAGGACTAACTGAGTTGATAGCAATGTTTGGATGGTTCTTAGCCAGAATCCTCGTGTAAGCATTCAGAGCTGCCTTAGAGACAATGTCGGCAGAAAAATTATTAGGCCAGCCTTTGACTTCTATCAAATTCTCCTTCACATCTCCTAAAAACCCTTCCACCACCTTGTCACTCTGTCTTCTGTGAGGCCATCCACATCTTCTAGCTCCTTCCTTGCCTTCTCATTTGAAATAAGCTGAAATACAAACACACAATTTAAGTTGGGTTTTCTGAACTTGTCCAATGCAATTATGGCCGAATCACGCCAACGCAAATGTAGCATTTACTGCAACTATTTTTTTCTCCATATTTTCATAAACCAATTACTTGTAGTTCCCAAGTGTTGTGAGATGACCAAAGAGTAATTCTATTAGAATTTAAACAATATGTGAAAGGTGTGCCTAACTCATCAACTCCAAAAGACACCTTTAGGAGTGAAGGACATCACAACCTTATAAGGATCACATTGACTAGTTTTTCTAGTAACGTGAGACTTCCAACACACCAACGCAAATGTAGCAGTTACTGCAAATATTTTTTTCTCCATATTTTCAGAAACCAATTACTTGTAGTTCCCAAGTGTTGTGAGATGACCAAAGAGTGATTCTATTAGAATTTAAACAATATGTGAAAGGTGAGTCTAACTCAACTCTAAAAGATGTCTTTAGGAGTGAGGGGTGTCACAACCTTATAAGGGGCATATTGACTAGTTTCTCTAGTAATGTGAGACTTCCAACACGCCCCCTCACGTGTGACGGGAGGACATTTTCTCTAGTAATGTGAGACTTCCAACACGCCCTTCACGTGTGACGGGAGGACATCAAAGTCAACACGTGGATACGGGTGACGGTGAGACCACAAACTAGGAACCTTCCTCTGATACCATATTAGAATTTACACAATATGTTAAAGGTGAGTCTAACTCAACTCCAAAAGACGTCTTTAGGAGTGATGGATGTCACAACCTTATAAGGAGCACATTGACTAGTTTCTCTAGCAATGTGGGACTTCCACCAGATTCCATTAAAGTAATACGTTTGCCTTTAGTTGTCCCAAGCCGGAGGAGACATTCACTATTCTTGATGAATTGGGAAGTGTCATAAGTTCTTTGGTCACAAGCTTGATCCCGTAATAATTTGTTCCTATACAGTTTGTCGCAGTTTCGTAAGTTTGCTTCACAACTTTGTTCACGGGCCCAGCATTTCACCCACAATCTGTATCACGGTACGCAATGGTTATCAATGGAAGTAAAGTGGCCCCCATCCCATTTCGGGAAAAAGGAAGCATTGGGATTTGTGTCTTGCTTTTCTAAACAATTGCATGGCATGTCTAGAGAAAAAAGAAAAAGAAAAAACAAAGACAGACATTATCAAGAGACTTACTTCATTTGGGTTTGGGTTTAAATTCTTCCAATAATCCGGATTAATTATGGATCCAGTAATACCTGCATTATTAACCTGCAATGTTTTCAAACAATTTCAATATCTTATCCACTAAAATGGGAGAGACGAAGAAAAACTCGTTTAAGTAAAGTTTAGTTTTTTTTTTTCAAACGGCTTGAGGCATAAAGCCCCAAACCAAACTTTCAAATCTAAGGCTACTGTTTAAGTAAAGTTTCATACTCGTTTAAGTAAACTTTAGTTGTTTCAATATCTTAGCTACTGTTTTTTTCAAACAATTTCAATATCTTAGCTACTGATGAGAATCGAAGTACCCTACCAATGCCTTATCTTCAGTCCCATGTAAATTAAAGTAGTCCGAGTGTCTCTCTTCACCAACAAAACTAGCACACATGGGTGTCCATCAGGACGATAGAATTACGTACCAAAATGTCAAGCATTCCAAATTGGGTGCTGGTGAAGTCTGCCAAAGAAGAACTGCTAGCTGGGTCGGTCACATCTAGTTGATGAAAAATCACATCGGAGAATTCAGCCGCCTTGAGCTTTTCAACCGCTTCATTTCCTCTCTTCACATCTCTTGCAGTTAATATCACCCGGACCCCATTTGAGGCTAGCTGTTTGGATATCTCAAATCCAATACCATTGTTGGCACCCGTTACGACTGCAATCCTGGGAAAATGACGTAACAGCAAAGAAATTACGGTTAAGTATTAAGGATGTCACTGCTTAGATTGCTTAGTACTAGCGTCGCAGGCTTAGTAGAACACAGCAACTTCAGAGTAAAAGATCAAAGTACCTCTTCGTCCCAGGATTCATGGCTGTTTCTGCCAGTTGTAAAATTACTGAGGATTGTGTATTAACAATGCAGTCAGTCGATGTCTTATATGGAGATATACGAGGTTTTGGTCTTTGTTTGAGGTAAGCTCAGAGCTCGTGTATGTAGTTGGTCATCGCTGGGTTTTTTGCGTAATCCGTGACGTCTAACTGTATCGGTATCGGGCCTTTCTACGTAGGCAATGACATCTTCCTCCATTTTTGTTTGTGGTTCCCTTGAGATTCAAGTTATGGAAAACACCCACAAGTACAAGTGTTTGGGCTTTCTGCACCCCCAAAGTTTTAGGCCTTGGGTTTTCATTTGTATCCCACCCTGCCCGCCCAAATCTCTCCCCCCCCCTCTCTCTCTCTCTCTCTATTCCTCTCGTCGAAGGGATGCAATTCTCACACACCAGGTACAACCGCTTCTGATCTCAAACTTCGAATGCGAGTTCATCATGTTTTATGTTTTTCGGTCCCGAAATTGTTCCCTTTTTGCGGCAACTCTCGAGTAAAGCTTAGACTTTCTTGATGAAATATGGTGTGCTTGTGTAGAGTGTTATTCTAGTGTAATTTTTGTAATGTATCGAGTATCTCTGGTGCACTGAGGCCACATCTGGCTTTGTACACTTGTGTGTGCTATGGCCCTTAGGCTAGAGTATAAGCATGTATTTTGTCTCCATCTCAACACATTGATCAAGAGCAGCACAGCCCAGAATCAGGCAGCCAAATTCTTGCCCACGTGATCAATCAACCTTCCATTCCAACAAGATGGAAAAATTCTTCTATTTTGGACTGCAAGAGTTGATCCTGAGACTCTACTAAAAGTTCAGCTTAAACGAATTTTCTCTAGTTTTAATAAAAGGAGAAAAGGAGCGTACATTCACCATCGATGCAAACATCAGCCTCACAGATCTTACACATTTTAACAAGCCAATAACACCCCAGGAGTAGTTTTCCAATTATTACCACCTGATGCTCTAGCAAAACATACATCTGGGAGTTCGACAACATGCCAATGGTTCAGCCTTGATTAAAGTCCATGAAGATAATACAGCTCCATTACCCTCAGTTCTCTTTCTTCTCCTCTTGGTCCACCTCATATTCTTCGTCGTCGTCATCCTCATCCTCATCAATGTCCTCATCATATATGCTGCTCTGTGTGAACTTACTGAGCTCACCTTTCCCATCATCTTCAGTTAGAAATTCCAGCCCATACTTTGTGTCCCGGTGTTTAATCAAAAGCCAGCGCAGCAATCTGTCTTCTTTGGTAATGCAGCTCATTGTTCATGTTGGGCGTAGCCATCATGGTCATTTGCATCAGTTGGCCCTGTATCAAAGAGGCCGAAGAACTTTATTATCAACGAATGACCTAAATGAATTAAAAGAAATTAGAAAAACTAACCATGATGTAAAACATATAGGGGATATCAATCGTGCTGACCTAAATTAATTGGACCTTCAAGGTGCAGTAAGCCTGTGGAGGGTTGTCATCCCTTCAGAAGTGTGAACATAGTTTATTCTTTGAGTTGTTTTTAGGTGGTGGCATGTGATGCAATTAGAAAATTAATACATGACGTAGTACCGATTCATGCTTCAGACACTGTCCATACAAATTCTAGACCTGGGTCATGAGGATTGGTTCCCCATAAGGTTGTAAACCCTATCGACTAGCATTGCACATCCACAAACCTGAGGACTGGAGTACAAGGTTCCTACAAAACCCTAATGATAGTGGAGCAGTTTTAGCAATTTCTGGCATTGATCTGCAACAGAAAAATCCACAAAAATCAAAACTTTAAGATGCTACATATCGTACATTTCATCTTTGAAAGGACTATATTAAACATAACATACATTTCATCTTTAGAACTCTTTTATTGCACATATCTTACACTACATCACCAAACCTCTGACAGAAATTTTATTACCCTATTAGGAAATTTTGTGTCCAGGCATGATTAGGCAGTGGTATCAAATAAAAACTCAACATCAATGAAAGTAACAAATCTGAGATGGCCATAGCCTTTATGATAAACAAATGCACGCCACAGAGGATCACAAATTAACAGCTTTCATAACAGAGTTCCTATAGTTTTTCGCAATGACTCCAAAGTCCAAGGTCTACTTAGCCTTTGCATCTCTCCGTAGGCATTCAGCTTTATTACTCAATTTTTGGTTTAAAAAATAGCAAGAAAGGCCCTGACACTACAAGTAGGATATTAGGATATTATAACTCATGATGATTAAATTAGCAAATATCACAGTCTAGTAAGGAAGAGAGTATACACCATATAATATCAGTAAATCTGGAACCAGTTTTGCAAGCAAAGCTCATAGCTCTATGGTTGAGTATAACTTAGATTTAGGTGCAAGACACACCTAAACAGGACTTCCTGACTTAATGGCAGGTGACTTGGCAAATATAATGATTTCAGCAGTGGGGAACTTCTTTGATATCTTCAATCTCATTTCATCCATACATTGTTCCAGCCAATAACAAACCAAAACCTACTAGTTGAAAGCAAAATATTGCTGCCGACAATAGAGCATATAATAACCATCGGAATATGGGTCCAGCACTAGCTGTTTTTGATATCATGTCCACGAAAGCTTCAATCTCACATAAGCTATTCTTCACCTTATCAAAATCTAGCATAGGAGGTTATTCATTTTTCATTGATCTGATCCGAAAATATATAAGTAATTTCCAATTTTTGCCACCATACTTCAGTTAAGTTCGTCATTTCAAGGGTGGAATTACATTCCATCTGACTACTAACTAACAGGGTATATGCCAACAACCCAATGCATCAAACAACTGACTAATTCTCACAACTCGCAATGTGACACAACCCACGAATAACCAAACAGGAAAAATTTCCATGTCAAATTAGAGAACCGCTTACCAAAACGGACAAAGTAAGTAGAAGAAAAGATAAAAGTTCACCTGGTAATATCTCCCATCAAGCTTTTTAATTCCATAAACCAACTGAACAGTTCCAAAGCACTTCATAAGAGTGAGAACCCCATTCCTTCTGTACACGTGTTTTCCTATTCGGGCAACCAAATCCAACAAAGCCTCCTTCGTCACATGGGGTTTCAACAAAAGCATACAATCGTAAAGAGGCATTTTTCTCCTCTGCCCTTTGCAGCCAACCAATTTTCTGTGCTGCTTTAACATGGTCATGAAATAAATCAGGAAATACCTTAAACGTAGCCCAACCATCAGATTCAATTAAGCTGCATTCAAACTAGACTATTAAATGTTTTAAAATTGCAGCACTTAAAAAAGCGAAAACATATAATGAATTAATAAATCCAAGAGCTGTTTAATTGCTGAGGTTGTGGACAAAAGGAAAGGATATACAGATATGATCAAATTCTCCATCTCAGAAAGTTCTGACATTCCATATGTATGTTCTTAATCAACAAGTCTTTGGAGGAGGGGGAATGTTCTCGGGCAGTGTTGGATCCTCTGGCTTATGTTGAGAGTTCACACTCTCTAGAGTTGGGGGTTGGAGTTCCCAAGGTGGGAGTGCTAGAAGCAACGGGCACAGTAGGAGGGGAGTTGTCTTTGGTGGAGGTGGTAGAACCAGCTCTCGAATCTCAACCCTTGACGGTTAGCTTCCCTGGTAAAGCTTTGGGGGGAAATCTCCGGCGTGGGTCTTGGATATGGTTTCCTCTGTGGGTCAGATGGTTGGGGTGTCGTGTGGTGGTCAAGAGGAAAAACTTAAGGATCTCTTTGCAGCGTTGGAACATAATCGGGCGCCGCTTATTTCGCAAAAGTCCAGAAAGTCAGGGGGGAGGATGCTCAGGGAGTTGAAGGGGTTGAAGTCTTCGGTTAATTATGAAGGGTCTTCTGCGCTTGCTAAGAAGACTAAAAGCTATGGGCTGGACTGCTAGGGGACTCATTTGTGGTGTCCAGTTGGCACTGAGGGCGGGTGGGAGTTCTTGGGAGACTCTGGTTGGCTAGTGGGTTGAGGGTGTTTTTATTTCTTGGGAGAGTCTTGTTGGCTTCTCTAGTTTGCTTCTCGGGAGAGTCTTCAGTATTTTCTCTTGTACTGTTGACTCCGTTGTCACGTGTTCTTTGTTTTTCTTCTTTTTAATAAGATTGACTTAATTATAAAAAAAAAAAACAAGTTCATGGAGCTATCTTTAAAATAATCGTAAAAGAGCACGAAACATAAGCAAAAGAAATTGATACCTAATCCATACACGAACCTAGCTAGGAAGGGTTTGCCGCGCTGAAAACAACGGAGACGGCGGAGAGGTAGTAGCTGGAGTCGGAGTCACGGCCTCCAGAGTGAGAAAAATTGGACTATATATTGAGAGGGGCAATTGTGTAATAACAGAGAGAGATTCTACATTTACTGTTAGTGTGTTTGCAAACAAAAATTTTACCCTTCCTAAAATTTTAACACAATAAAAAATTATAATATAATCTCTCTCTATCACATCATTACTTTTCACCATAATAAATATTAAAAATCATCAATCTCTTCACTTTTTCACTAAATCGAATACCCTAAAATTTTAACATCCCTGAAATTTTAACACTCAAACACAATCTTAGGGGATGTTCGGTTAAGGAGTTTTGCAATGATTTTTTGTGTTTTGAGAATTTTTATGTGATGTTAACTTTATTGGTATGTGTGTTGTAGTTATTTTTATGTGGTGTTAAAAATGATGTTTTATGTTCGTTTTGAGTAAAAATGTAGGATTTTAGAGAAATTGTGAATATTTATGTTGAATAGTATTTTATTGGTGTTTGTGTAAAGTGGAGAGAGAAATGATTTGATGTAATTGTTTAATAAAAAAATATTGGAGTTATGTGAAAAAGTATAAAGAGAGAAAATTTACGTTGAATAAAAAATTAAAAAATTGTTAGAGATTGTGTAAAATGTATTGGTGTTTGTGTTTGAATTCTGAATATGTTCGGTGGTAATTTTGTGAATATACTTAGAATCCTGAAAAAAGTGTGAAAACGAACATATTCTAGATTCCGGATCCTTCGCTATCGAGGCAGTTACTGAGTTAAGAGTTCAGACTCCTAACTAAGGTTATGTTTGATTATAAAAATTTTAAACTTCTTAAAATTTTAACACAATAAAAAATTATAATATAACCTCTCTTTCTCCATCATATCATTACTTTTTACTATAATAAATATTAAAAATCATCTATCTCTTCATTTTTTTACCAGATTCAATGCCTTAAAATTTTAACACTTAAACACTACCCAAGTCCTTTGACCTACTACACGTGTCGAGTAGATGAACTCTGACAGCCCTAGCCAAACAATTTAAGTTTTCGCCTTCTTACATCATCGACACGTGTCTACTCTCGTTATTTGGAGGATACAAGTAGGGCTGTTCAGTGCCACCGGGAAATCCCGGTGCCGGTGTCGGTTTAACGTTTTTGGGAAAACCCGGGGGTATTCCCGGTTCCCCGGCACCGGGATCCCGGGGACCGGGAACCGGGTTTTCCAAATTTTTAACCCCCCCCCCTTTTCTTTTCCCTTTCGACAAAATCCTTCCCCCTCCCCGAATCCCTAAAGGCTTCAGCATCCCCTCTCCTTCGCCGACCTCTCTCCACTGCAACCCCACCTCCCCGAACCCCACCTCAAGCCCATGCCCCTGATTCGCCTGTACTTTGACTTTGGGGCAGATTTATCCGACATTCCAGACCAAAAACTTGATGAACTGAAAAGTATATGCCAGATTGAAGTAGTTCCCTATTCACTGACGCTTGGATATTCATATTGGGGTGCAGGTAAGTGTAATCCTCTGCGAATTATATGGCCAATGTTTTTTATCTCTTTTTGGATAGATTTTGAGTGTCTAGACCTCGAAGATTAGCACTTCAGTCCAAAATTTATTTAATGACTCGTTGTTATTTGTTCTATTGCCTGTCTTGTTATTTGAGAAAGCATGTCAAAAGACTAATTCTTTTGAGGCGCTTCTTATAATCTTCAGGTGACACTGTTGCTGGCATTCGGTGGTGAAATTTTATTCTGTGTATGCTAGTTGTTACATTTTGGGTGTTGATTTTGCCTGGTTGGTAAGACACTTGAGACATTTTGTTGCTACTTAATTAGGATATTACACTCTCTACTTTCTCTAATTTATTCTGTAAAGAGTGCTAATCAGACTTGGTGCTAGATTTTTTCTGACCTTGTATGAAGATTTGACATTCTACTTAAGTTTTGGCAATGTTTCTTAACAATATGACTTTTCCTGAGGTCTCCAGAGGCAGCTGTTCCATTATCGTGGGCCACAAGAATGATGATTGCTCTTGGAGCTGCCAAAGGGCTTGCTTTTCTTCATAATGCTGAAAGGCCAGTTATCTACAGGGACTTCAAAACCTCCAATATATTATTGGACTCTGTAAGTGGTGTTTCATTCTAATTACAAAAAAATAAGTGCCTTTTCATTCCACCCTCCCTCCTCAATGGCGTTTTTCAAACCTTACAGTTGTATAAACTCTCTGAAGACCACCTTTCTTGGTAGGTGTGATTTGTTTCTATTCATCTTGCTGGTTGCCTATGAGTCTGCAGGATTATACAGCAAAGCTTTCTGATTTTGGGCTTGCTAAAGCTGGACCACAAGGTGACGAGACCCATGTATCAACTCGAGTGATGGGTACCTATGGTTATGCGGCCCCTGAATATGTGATGACTGGTATGGTGTCTTTGTATCTTCAAATTCAAAATGCTTGTCTGCTTGATTTGGGAGCAACTACGTTAATGATAGGAGGATAGAATAACCTCTCTTCTAAGTGAAAGATTAAATCAACCTAGACATGAATTTGGATGCATCTTCTCTTTATGGAGGAATGACATTCCACTTCATCAGTTCTAAACACTAACTGATGGAAGGTGATTCGGATTGGGGAGGGGTTGTGGGTGCCTACTTGGTAATAGTACCATCAGAAAGGTCCTCTACCATACACTTGAACCAAATTTGTTTTCTGCTCCCTGTTTTTGAAGTATATTTACTAGTTGATGCTTGAGAGATGGGTAAGTACAAAGTAATATGGTGTAACAAGTTACTTTGCACATTGATGCTTGAGATGAGCATTTAAATCCTCAGCAAGCCATTCTTAATGTGGCAGCTCTAATATACACCAAATTCTGCAGAATAATATTCTAACCTCTGATGCAACTCTGTAACAACCTGAATTTTAACCAATAGTCTTTTGTTGGGCTGTTAAGCCCGAGAAACAAAACTCTGCAAGCTTGGGCTCAAAGCATACAATATCTTGTTAAGCAAAATTTTGGGTGGTTACACTGTGTGTATTCATTGCTATGCGGTTTGCCAGTTACCTGTTCTGCACGCACCTTGGTTTGAGTTACAGATTGTTATTTCCCTCTACAAGTCCAAAAACCTCCTTTTCTAATCACGGAAGATGAATTGACATTCTTTAATGCTTTTACAGGTCACATTGCTCATCTGAATATACATGATGAATTACTTCCCTACAAGGATGCTATTGCAAAGGTTATCTAGGATGTATGTCTTCACTTCTAGCCTTCAAAAATATGTTGCTATTGTTCTGCATATGTGTGTGGAATGCTATCTAAAGCAGCCTATGGACCTTGTTCTTTATTTCAGAGGATACTTTTTCATTTCTAATTGCTTTGTGCTATTGCTTTGGAATGCTATCAAAACACTTTGAGTGACACCAAGTAAGTTTTTCTCTTGATTTGGAATGTGTCATTCTTCTAAATTTTATTGATTTTAGAATTTGGATTTCATTAGTTTAGATTTTATTGTTATGTGATTAATGGACCAAAAGAAAAAAGAAAAAAATACATTGGGTCAACTGGGTAAAATGCTAAAAAAAATGGTCAAATATGAATGTAGGATAACCGGAAACCGCCACCGTTAAACCGCCACCGCTAAGGGCCAGTTTTTGCCTTTAAAGGTGTAGGTGTAGGTGGCAATTATTTAAAAACCGGCCTACCCGGTGTAGGTGCCGGTTTTGGCCAAAACCGGCACCTACACCGGGGTTGTACAGCCCTAGATACAAGGACAACTAATGTACCATTGCATTATTTAGAAAAAAACAAAATGTACCACGTGCATCACCACTTAACTGACGTCGTCAATTGACCAATCAAATCTTCCCGTGATCGCCCTTACATGCCTCACAAGTAACCCGATCACTGTTATAGGCAGTTCAAATCCTCACGTGGATTGCAAGATTTTTTTAGATATTTTATTTTAAACGTTGAAATTGTGACATTGCCCTAACGAATTAGCCTATAAATACCTCTCCGTCTTCGTTTCGTACTTCCTAAGAAATCCCCCCGAAAGATCGGTCTCCGTACAGAGAATTTCTTCTCGTCTTAGATTTCGTTTCCTCCCAATTCGTTTCTGTCCTCGTTTCCCCTCCCTCCGTGGAAATGGCCACTGCGATTCTTGGCTCCCACAATTGCCTTGAAGGTCGGTTTCGCCACGAAGCCCTAACCCTAACCCCCCCGCTCAAACCTCGCCGAAACCCTATGCCTAACCCTAACGGCCCTCACTCCCACCGGCGAAAGCGAAGTCCAGCGGGGATCCAATCGGATCTTCAAGATGGAGATCGGAGAGATCGGTCACTGGTGGCCAAGATTCCGGCAAAGAACCTGGTCATGGGCCAGGTCAAGATCCTGAAGCGCGGCGAGACATTGAGCCAGACTACTAGTAGTGGCAATCGGAAGCCAAGGGCGAAGAAAGGAGATTTAGATTTGGTATTGGGATCCACGCATCGGCTGGGTCCGGAACCGGAGACGGTTCAGAAGCAGATTAGGGTTTCAGACTTCAAGGTCGTCGATGGAATGTACTCTGGATCGGCCTTCGTCACATCGCCACCTCCGAGTTCCCTTCCTGTCCCAGGATTCTTGGGAAGGAACAACAGCTCCGCCACCAGCGATTTGCAGCGATTGTTGCGCCTCGATTCGGTGTGATCAAGACCAGCCCGAACGATCCCAGTGTTTGGCGTTTCATATACGATCATCGGTGAAGTTCGGATCCGACAAAATGCTATGATCGGTTTCGTCGGAGGCCTTTGTCATATCATACGTTGGCTCTCTCATGGTCCTCCTTGTTATTTTTTTTCTACAAGGATGGCTTCAGCGAGCAAAATAAAACAGTTGAATCATTAGCGATATCTTTAGGTGTTTGAGTTTCGACTAATCATCTGTCGCTCCCTCCGGAGAAGAGGAGATCACAGTTAGTTTCTCAGTTTTCTTGCGTGCTAGTTATTGTATATATTCGTAGCCTGATGTTATCTTTGACATGGTCGATGTAGGATCTAACTATGAAAGCGTGTGTCTGTGTGAGTGTTAGGGTTTCTTGAAATCGTATGGTTTTGTGCTGTGTGTGTCGAAGTCAGTGTGATGTTGTGGCGCGTCTGTTTGTTGGAGCTTGTAATTGCTTCTTTTTCTTCTATGGAGTAATAAAATCGCAGGTTGTCTCCCATAAATTGCTGTTTTTTACTTCTTTTGTTGGTTCGTCTTGGTGTTGTTCAATACGGCCCCTGTTGTTGGATTGTTCAGTTGGGTGTGGTTAATCCATTGTTGCCGTCTGCCGATAATGCGTTTGATATTCTCAGTGCCAAATTCTGTGGTCCGATCAATACGTTGGTGATTCACAAAGTGTGGCGTAATTGAGGTGGAGACTGCATTTCAATCATTTGGAAGATTGTTTCCCCAAGGGTGGGGAGGTGTGCGGCTGCAGGGCGAGTATTTGGTGTGCTTTGAGAAGGAAGTTTTGGATGTTTGTCTTTCTTGGAGTAGCTGCAAAGGTTTTCTTCTATGGCTTGGAAATGTTGTAAAGTTATCATCCAATGAGAAAATCTTCCAAGGCTGTAGTTCTTCAGAAGCATCGAAGTAGTTATGATGAGGGGGTTACCCTCCATTTCCCTTCTCTTTTCTCTTCCTTTGAAAACAAGATAAATTCCCAATGTTAATAAAAGGCGGGGTTTAGATTTTAGAACACCAATCACCCCTCAAAAATAGTCGTAGAAGTGCATTAAGGAACAAAGAAAAGAGGGGAAAAATGTTCAAGGAGACAGAATGAGGTTGCCTTTGCCCTTTGGGGCGCACTGAAAATGACTAATCTGAAGTAATTTCCAGCTTCAACAGCCTCTGGCAGAAAACAGAGGCGGCTCCTAAGAAAGGAAAGATACTTGTAAAGGTGAGGAATATGGCTTGGTCACGGCGATAATGACGATCGTTTCCCAATGAAGGCGAATATTTCAGTGGGGCCATCACGTGAAAGATCGTTTGCAACAGAGTGGAGACATTTCCATATTTGGACACGGGTTGAGGCAAAATTTCAATTATAACAGCCAGAGGAGTCAACCCGAATGCATGGATTTGCGGCCCGGTCCAGACGTGTGTGAATTAAGATGTACACCCATCACAAACATGGTATGCTGTACATGCAGGTTCAAAACTTGTTCTGCCCCACGTCCTGACACCCTATGAGCTGAGGTAAGGGGTTAGCTTCAGGTCTCAGCCCATTCCAAACCAGATTTCAGGAACTTAGACTTCAAAAGCGGCCCAACCCCATAAACCGGTTTTAAGCCCGCGAACCAAACACAGCCTTCAATTTCTGATGCACGAAATTGACTTTTTTATATTAGAATATTCTTTTTAGGCTAAGGGAATCAATATGGGTTGGTTGTTCTGGTCATCATGGCAAAACACCAATCTCCGATTTTTAATGAAGATAATAAACTGGCACTAAAAGTCCCTAAAGCACAAATGGTAGCACGGTGTATCATTAAAGAGCTTATACTTTCAAATTTTCACTAGCAAGTATTGTAAACTTTTAGCAGATATGCGGCCAAAGTAGCCACATTCTCTTCTATATCTCCGTTCCCATGGAATTCAGACACTTCCAACTTAAACTCTGGGCAGAGTGACTGTGGCGCCTCTTGATATTCTGTTTTACATTTGTTTTATCCAGTGCACTTGTAATGCTGCCGTCCCTTTTCAACTGAAAATTCATATCAAATTTTAACCTTAACCTGGTACATAATTTAGTGGTCATGTTAGTTTGGTAGGCCGAGTTGGAATCAACCATTTGTTGATTGAATTGCGTCTAAATAGACACTGAAACACTTTAAAATGTAAGGAAGATGGAAGCATTAGTTGCATGCGCACATTTTATGGTTATGTCATTCTTAGTATTGAACTTGGATAACGTTTGCTATTCTCATCCTCTTGTGAGTCATCTTCATTTGAGTAAAACATCGTGTCAGCTAAGGTGATATAAAAACTGCTGTCTTACAAAAGCTCAGGCAAAGTTCCATCAACGTTGAGATAAGCAAAGCTATAGTATTTTGTGATAGCCCAAATACCAGTAATTGTTTGATTATCTTGGCTGATATTATGTTTTTCTACCCTAGAGGAGGCTTTACAGTGATCAAAGGTGCAGACTTGCAGTACAGGAGCTTCACTTAATAAAGCTCTCATTCGCATGCACCTTCCGGATGAGTAATATTCTACAATCTACATGTTTGAGGGTGAACAAACAATAATGGCTCAAATTGTAGAATCTTCCTTAGAAAGCATATAGGTAAAGCCTATAGGGTACAAGTTGCATTCTGTTTTTCTTTTTCAACTTTGCATCTTGGATTGGATGGAAAACCCTCTTTACCACTGGAAATATCAAGTCGGTGAAGAGAACCAGGGACAGATATAAACAATGATATTGCCTTTTCACCAGATCCTATAGCCTTGTTTTTCTCAACAGGGTGGTTTTTGCGACCATTAAGTATTGGACAAATGTGGATTCCATGTTTCATCCAATTATGAGCAAGTAATAGAGAAGACAAACTAAATGGGAAGTACTGCTCCACTGTCACTCTCAGTGAATGTCTGGATCCTTTGAACACAACTTTTGCTGTGAATAAATTCATTATACATTGTCAAAATTGCCCATTATTTATATTTGTTTGAACTGGCCATTGTGGCATTTCAGTTTACAATTAGGTACCTTATATTGACTATTCTGATAGACAGGCGCGTGTTATTTGAAGGGGGAAAGACTTCACGCTAAGGGGATCTGGCATCAGCAGCTTTTATTTCCAAAGAGAAGGACTAAAGTTCTACAAGCTGTTGCAGTTCCAATTGTACCATCTCCAGCTGACAGTGCTGAGTTTAGAAAGCAATTAGCTGAAAGCTATGGTTTTATGCAAATTGGGGAACCACTTCCTGAAAATGTTAAGTTGAAGGATGTCCTTGATACCCTTCCGAAAAAGGTAATGCTACTGGAATACAGGTCTTGCATCCTATATACTTAATTTGTTGGCCCTGAACATGGATTTTGAGAATAAGATTTCGGGTCCATTATCTGGGGGATATCTAGGCCAAACATTGGATTCTTGAAAGGAGTCGGACTATTGTCGAGCAGCTGCTCCTAGTTGCATGGTTGAAGATGCAGAGTCCTTTCAAGTAACAAAAGACACTATTTATTTCTATTAATGACAAGGGGAGCATTGAATAAGATTGCAGGGTGTATTGTTTTCTTCTCTTTTCTGTTGGGCTAGCTCTGTGCTTGCATGCCCTTTTGTGGACTTAGACAATTTTTTCAGTTTTCTTGCTTGTTTGGATTAGTGGTTGCGGTATAACCTATGTACTGTTTTCACTTATTCTAATGAGATTGGCTTATTTATAAAAAAAATTAATGACAAGGGGAGCATTGAATAATGGACCCCCCCCCCCCCCCAAAAAAAAACCACAAGTAACTTCATACCCTAACTAAAGAAAAGAAAAATTATGTTCTCTGTGCACAATCGAGGTTGCAAATCTGAAAATAATAACTAGAACAAAAGAATTAATGGTATCTCTGTTTCTCTTCTCTTTTCCAAAATTCTGAAGGTGTTTGAGATTGATGATTTGAAAGCATGGAGATCGGTTTTAATATCTCTCACTTCCTATTCTTTGGGGCTCTTCATGATTTCAAAAGCCCCATGGTATCTACTTCCTCTGGCTTGGGCGTGGACAGGGACTGCTGCAACAGGGGTTAGTTCTATATACATGTTCACTACATGGTATATTTCTAGTGGATTTTTTATGTCCCCCCCCCCCACTCTCTCCCTTTATATTATAACGTGTACATCTAACTGATTCATATTACTTTTTATCCTTGTTTTGGTGAAGTTCTTTGTTATAGGCCATGATTGTGCTCACAAGTCATTTTCAAAGAACAAATTAGTAGAAGATGTTGTTGGAACATTGGCCTTTTTGCCACTGATATACCCATATGAGCCCTGGAGATTTAAGCACGATCAGCATCATGCGAAAACAAACATGTATGTATGTTCTGTCCTAGTGAATTATCTCAAGCAGTAAATAAATTATATATGGGATGTACCTAGAGACAAACATGTTACATGTGATACTTTCAATGTATCTGAAGCTACTATTTAATCTCTCTTTAGCCAAACATCTAAATAATTTATGTATTAATTATGCAGTAATAAAGCATATGTACAAGGAAATATAAAATATACAAGGAAGGAAATTGTAGATATCTGTGAAAAGGGACAGTTATATCCTCTTTCTTATAACTTTTTTGCTATTTCATGTATGAATCTTTATTTTCCTTGCCCATATTGGCTGGTTTACTGTTTCCGTTAAGTTGCCAGTCTTCGTCCATCTTACCATCCATCTTATATGTCTAGGTTGCATGAAGATACAGCTTGGCATCCTATTTGGAAAGAGGAGTTTGATTCATCCCCTGTTTTGCGCAAGGCAATTATATATGGATATGGTCCATTTAGGCCCTTGATGTCTATTGCTCACTGGTGCGTAATAAAACGCAAGGAACCATCTGGGGCTACAATTACTTTATTTGAAAATTTTCTTGTCCCGTACTATCAGCAGTTACACTATACTTGAGCCGTCTGAAATTTCGCATGTTTTGTGTCAATTCTTATGTGTCTCATCATTAACAAGCGCCCAAATTAGGTTGATCTGGCACTTCGATGTGAACAAGTTCAGACCAAGCGAAGTGAACAGGGTGAAGATAAGTTTGGCTTGTGTCTTTGCGTTCATGGCAATTGGATGGCCATTGATTATCTACAACACAGGGATCATGGGGTGGATTAAGTTCTGGTTGATGCCATGGTTGGGCTATCACGTTTGGGTAATGCTACTTCCTATTCTGTGTCAATAATGTTTCGATACAAAGTTCACAATGTTAAATTTCTAACATCTTTCCACAGCGTTTTATAACCAGGAAATCTGTAGTATGTGTTGGATGGTCCATTGATTTTTCTTATATATTGGCTTGTAATACACATGGCAGCTTTAGCATGATACACAAAGTAGGACAAATTTGAAAACACCAAAATTATGTGAAGAATGCATCTTGTTTTAATTTATCCCTTGTTATTCAAATACAGCCCAACTCGAACAACAGATCAAGGATTGTTTCTTGATTATCTCTTTCGATTAGATACGTAGTTTATTCACGCTCTGGGCAAGTTCTCATGTTGCAACTCTTCTGCAGAAAGAATTCTATAATTTTAATTCAAAAGCCTGTAACCATTTACATTCCTTTTAGATTAGTGGTCATTCCTTTTACTCCCACGTTTTTTACCACTAGGAGTAACAGGTAGGTAACGGGATGAAAGCAGGAAATGGAGAACAAAATGACGTTAATGTTCTTACACCAAGCCAAATCGATCTGGCTCTCCTGAAGCTCCCATCGGATTTTGGAAATAACCATTGTTGTCTTTTATTAGATTGTTATCGCTGCAACGACCTGCAGAGATATTCCTCCACCTAGGCTAATTGCCTTCGATAATCACGGTTTGAATAAATGCAATTATGAGGAAATGGGAAATATAATTTCAAATATATTTAAACCTTTTATGGTACTAAATTTTCTTTTAGAATCCCCAAATTTTCTATTGTTTGCTTCATCCCTTGATTATCATTTGTGACTTCTATGGCTTTAAATTTCAGAATATGTGTCAAGTGTTTTGGTTCTGTTTTGTATCTCTAGATGAGTACTTTCACCATGGTCCATCATTCGGCTCCTCACATACCATTCAAATCTTCAAATGAGTGGAATGCTTCTCAGGCCCAGCTCAACGGAACTGTTCATTGTGATTACCCTCGATGGTAATGACTATTTCCTTCTTTGTGCCAGTCTATGTCCACATGCTTTATTAATTGGCAAAAAGATGTATGTGGTCTGAAATCTGTTGCATTTAGAAGGTGCATGCAGCTTCTGTGGGACAGCCATCTTACTGCTGGCGGCACCTTTTCTAATCCGTTGACATTTTGCCTTCTTATTAATGGTCCCTTCGGTATCTGGGAAATCCATGGGCTGTGGACGTTTTAAGTGATCTCCCAGGTTCCTTGAGAATCTTGCGTTCTTGGTGGTGGGCTCCTGCTCTTAAGAATGCATTACATTCCTCTTCAACTCAGCCCATGCAATGAAGGGGAAGGTTTTGGTTCTAAAGCTTTAGTTTTAACACGTCCTCATGAGGGTTGTGATGTTGCCAACACATTAATGAATTTCATCAATGGCCCAGATGGAATTAGTCAATGCATTAATAACTCAATTTTTCTTGTTTCCTGTATTTTAACTGCACCATTAATGCATTAACTAATTCAATCTGGATTATTGATGAAATTCATTCATTGACAACATTAGAACACTTTGTTAGAACTTGTTAGGACTAAAGCTGTAGGATCAAAACTTTTCCTTGGAACCAAGGGATCTTGTTCTTTTCAAAATGTTTTACCATGATAATATTTTGGCGATATTGTCATTACCCCGAGTAAAGGGGTTGTGACATGAATGCATGTCAAGTGTGGCCCTATTAAGTTACTAGTATATCTGTTGCCTTTGGTACAGTGATCTAGTTCTGTCATTGTTAGTAATTTCTGGTGAAATGATGTGAAGTTGAGAAACAGCCTGGTTCGCTACTCAAATGTCAACATAAACGTATAAAGAGCTTTAATGCCATAAAATTTGTTCCAAGTGGTCGGATAACTGGATTGATTTACTATCTATGCCAATAAAACTACTAAATATTGGCTCCTCTTTTCTTGGACAGGATTGAGATCCTGTGTCATGATATCTGTGTCCACATTCCCCACCATATTTCTCCCAGGATACCAAGCTATAATTTGCGGCAGCCCACAAATCTCTTCAAGAAAACTGGGGAAAGGTTGTATTTGCTAGTCCCTTGCCCACACAACACATGCAGGCACATAGTGACAAGCATGCGCACACACTTGCATGGTTTCCATGATCTCCTTACGGATGCCAAAAAAGTCACTGTTTTCATTCACTTTGTTTCCCTTCTCAACAGTATCTAAATGAGGCCACCTGGAATTGGCGTTTGATGAAGACGATATTGACCATATGTCATGTTTACGATAAAGAGCAGAATTATGTTTCCTTTGAGCAACTTGCCCCCAAAGAATCCATGCCAATTACATTTCTCAGGAAATTGATGCCTGATTACACTTGATTCATTTTTTCTCATATGGGTCCAGAGCTTTTTGGCTCCTCCTTAGCCGGGATCCTTTTTTTTATTTTCCTCCTTTTGGGTCATGTCAGATGCGCGATTCCATTTTTCTTATTTGTTCCTGCTTAATGCTTAATTTGTACACACATTTGAGTTATAGAGAAAGATAATGGAAGGAAACTTCCTAGAAGTTCACATGGCATTTCCGATTATCGGATAGCCTTGTGTGTAAGAAGGTGATATGATGCCATTGGTTTTGGATTATCCAAGGAAACCCCTGTTATTAAGGTGAAAGATTGTCGTTCATTACATAAAAGTGATCCTGAGCAGCGAGATTCTCGTTGGATCGAGGCTATATTGTATTTTTAACTTCTTCTGAGATTGACTAGATGAGTTGGAGCTCAGATAGCGAGAGAATCTTGGTAGAACAGGGTCAGGATAATATTGGTTGGAGCAGTAGAGCTGCTCATCTGTTATCAATTATTTTATTTTTATCGCTCTATCTTCTCGTAAAATATTTATGTTTTTGCTAGTTGGCTGACATTTAAGAACCACTTTATTATTAGTGGTTGCTGTTTACTGACAAGCAGGGGTTGATGTTTGGATTAACAATCTATAATCCTGAGCTAGACTGCTCATTTAAGCACTCAAAACCCGCTCTATGCTATTTGGTAATAAATGGATAAGACATTATGAAACAGGGTCTGCCCTATAGTTACATTCTCTTAAAGTCTAAGCAGTCCTTAATGCTGATTGCTGAGGCACCCGTGACAGAAACAGAGAGGGTCGACCTAAGTAGTGTATAACTCCTTTCGTAGGGCTACAAAATGTTCAAGCGTAAGAGTTTACACTTGACATTTGGAGAAAAGCCAAGGAAATGCAAGCAAAGGATGGCGGGTCTGAATTTGCTTTAGTGGGTATGACCATTAGCAGATTTGGTGCGAAAAAGGTTCAAGTTCCTGATAATCGGATGCATACGTTTCAAATGACAAGCTCAGAAGTTTAGCACATGAAACCAAGGCAGCACCCAACAAACTTATGCAGAGTTATACGATTCATTAATCTCTGTTTAGCTGTTACAACTGCTCACATGCAAAAGAGAATCTCTCTCTCTATCTCTCTCTGAGTTCTGTGTGCGTGGGCGTGCTAACAATCTGGAATCTGTGCCGAGAACATACAACCAGAGGAAGGGAATTAACTTTGGGAAAGCAGAGGTCAAAAGAAAAAAAGAAAAAGAATGCCAAAAGAGAGAGATTAAAAGAGGCGTTCTTGGTCAGCCCGAAAATGAAATGTGCAGGTCGACCCAAATCGATTAAACTTCCAAAACAATTCTCCTCTTGCTAAGCAATCATTTTCATTTCTTTTAGTACCAATGGGAAACCCCATTTACACTCGGGACTATAGATATCCCTCTTGGGTATATGAGGTTATATCCGGTTATAGTAATCGCTTCCATCTAACAGTTAGCAAACCATATACAAGCTTAAAATTCTTAGCACCTCCCAAGTTTCCTAACCTATAGGCTTTAACTGCAACTCCCCCTATAATCTAGGGAACAAGAAGGAAGCCATATGTATCGAAAAGGAAAAGAAACGCAAACAGCAGAACAAGTAGAGAATTAGCTGAATCAGATAATCGGTGGAGGTAGAGTCTCCCATATATCAAAGACATTTTCTTCACTATGCAATGCGAAGAGCCGATCACCGCCTATGGAAAAATCGCATATCGAACCTCCATAGCTTCGTCGGAGCCTAGAGGTTAAAACCCAATCAGGACCACAAAATACGGATATGCAATCGTTCATTGATGAGAAGAGTTGTCCCTCATGCAATGCCAACTTAGGGTAACAAGGCTCATCCGGCATCTTCCCTTTCAACAATCGGCTCCTCGAGCTCCACCTAATAGTCCCAGCAGTGCTTCTCAAGTCCATGAAACCCAAATCCTCATACTCATTCACCACACAGATAGAGCTATTCTCCTCCATTGCTACTGCATCTCTAACCCGCTTCTCATCCACAGTCATAGGAGCTCCAATATCAGACCAAGACCAAACCATTTTTTTCTCCCTGAAATCCAACAAACTAATGTAACAATTGTCCTTTCTAGGAAACAAGGTTGCAACCAACAAACAATTACTTCCATGTAACCACTGAAGTTTGTCTGCATCACCGAGTGACCAACCAAGGGGCTCATAGTAAAAATCAATCTGCTTTCCGGTTACTTGGTCCCAAACTCCAATCCCATATTCATTGCTCCTCCCTTTACAACTAGAAAATATCTTATAATCCGGACTGAAACTCAGAGCTCCAGCGGTAAAGCTCTTAACTTGGTTCTCGTGATTGACTTGAAACTTGTACCTCAGCTCCCCCGTTGACGAACTAAACAGACCCATCCCACCGTCTCCACGGCCTAATCGCTCGCAGACGCTGATCACGATGTTTTGCGAGTCAATCCAGCCAACGTCATTGACTCTTTGATAATCAAGAGTGATTGGTGCATGCTCGTCAAGCATCCAATCATAGACGTGAACCATGCTACCATGCGCAACGCAGCAACCACCATCCGGGCCGGCTCGAATCGCCGTTCCATCGCCTGGTGCTTGAACAACAATAGACTGCGCAAGCCGCAGTCTGTTGCCATCGAATGGACCCCATTTCGCAGAGCGGACGTGGTCTAGAAGGCCATAGAACAGAGCCTCCCGGTAGAGGAGCTTTTCTGGGATATTATCAGGAATATAGAGCTCGCCGGTTCGGAGAAGATCAAGGAGAATGGCAAAGCAATCCGGGTTCCGATCAATGAAGTATTCCTCACCAGTATTATATTGGAGATCCCAGTCCTCGTCAAACATCGCTCCGAACATCGAATTTCGGCCGGCGTTGGCGAGGGTTGTCGCAGTAGTTTCAAAAATTCTGCCTCCTACGTTGAATCTAACCCTGTCTTTTTGAATTCCCATGATTGGATTTACTTCAATCTTGGAAACCCAGATGAAGATTCAGATGTAGGAGGCCAGGACAACAGCTAGGACTTGCAGGATAAGACGTGTTCGAGTAAAAAAGGCAAACTTGTGCTAACTAAAATCTTTCGGAGGAAGATAAATGAGCATGTTTCCTAGAAAGTGGGAGAGGATAATGGTTTTGTCTAGGTAGTTTGATTATGCGGGAAGAGCTAAAATTAGGCAAAGACAAATCTGTAAGGATCAAACCAGAGCAGATAGAAAGAGTGAAACAGATAAACAAGAAGCTAAAAACAAAACATATTGTTGAGCAGAGAGGTTGAAGGTTTGATGAGCTTTCTATCAGAAAACAGACCAAAACACCTTCTATAAACAGGGGAGCTTTGACAAAGAAGATGAAGAATTTGATCAAATACTTATAAATAGAGATGTGGCCTGTGGGTATTGAAGAGAGGTGGTTTCCAAGAACGGGGTTTTAAATTCGTGGAATTTGGTGTGAACGAATTGAAGAATCGGAGCGGTTGGATTTCAAAAATAATTGACTCGGTCTCTCTCTCCACTTTGCTTTCTCCATGTTCCTGTCCCTCTTTTTCCACGTCTGTTCTTATACTCTTTGTTCCGGACATGGTTAAATACTACGTGGTGGGGTCCGTGTTTCTAGTCCCTCCTACTTAGACCTGTACCGTCTGCTCCCTTTCTTCTTCTCTGCGAATGGTGTGGATTCTAGGATTCAGGGACGATGGACCAATCGTATGTCCCCGTGATTATTATTTTTTAACTGTGTCCAAATCAATTTATCTGCGTGGATTAATCTCGAGGCCTGTACGTTTCAACTTCTAATACAATCTGAATAATTATAAGTCAAAAGCCTTAAAGATTAGTAATACTTATTAAGTTTAGAACTTGAAACCTTATAGGCCGGTGTTTAATTTGATGCTGCATAGTTAAGGAGTTCTGATGAAGTCAGCTTTCTCACAATAATCAATCCTTGTCTTGTGGGTTGATGTTCTTAATGTTTTTCTTTTGTATTTCCTTCTAGTTTTTTGGGTCCTTGTAAGTTGTAATTTGGTGCCCTTCTATAGAAAAATACAGCAAAAGATAAATTGACACTGGGAAGATTACCCAATTTTTACTTTCTTCTCCAAATCATATCACTAATAAGGTCCACCCCATCCCACTCATCTTATTAATCATAATTAACATATTCGAATGTATAATATATGTCTTATTTATTAATCTATTAAATTATATAACCTATGTATTGTTTAACATAGTAATTGTAGAACCTTGACTAAAAGGATATCAATGCAAAGTGTGAGACAAAAAGAGACTGGTTCGTGTTATAAAACTATTATAATGAGTGTAATACAACGTTGATTAGGGAATAATTACTAAAAAAATCAGCTTGATTTTGATTTTTCTTAATAGACGTCCACTCATTAAGCAATCCTGCATGATTATCATTTCGGTAGGCCAGTGGTTTTGCCTATAAGTACTCAAACAACAAAATTACCAAAATCCAACGAGGCTGGTCTAGTCATTAAGATTTGGACCTTGATTGTATGCTGCCTTTAAAGGAGCCGGTTGACCGGCTCTCATTCTGTTAGTGTGTTAAACGTCTGATGGACTGAGAGACTAACCTTTACCTAGAAGGGTGACTGCAAGGACCTCTTTATACAAAGTAATACCACAGAGACGAATTGTAAAAAGGATATCCCATAAAGACCTAAAATGCAATTAAGCCTAAAAATAATAAAACATTCTCTTCTTCCTTTCTTTCTTTTGATATTTCTTGTTCTATTTATTTATTTTTTCCAATTTTATCATAAGAAGCAGTAGCAATTTGTTTGCACGCCGCACGCCGCCCTCCAAATTAACAATGTTTTGTACGTCAAATCGAGGAGACGCACTCGTCTAATGTCTATACGGGGCTTTCTTTATCTTTTTCCCCACGGCCACCACCGCACTTCGCGATTGCGGGCTATAGACGGCACCAAACCTTAGAAGATCACCTTAGAAAAGTCTCTCGAACCAAACCTAGAGGATATTATTTCATGGACAGCTTGCCCCATTCATGTTTTCAATAATCTTTTTTAAAAGATCCTATACTTTTTTTTTTTCTTTTTCCTTTATTCAGTACATCATAGCCCTAAATATCATAATCCAAAGCCAAAGACGTTATCCTTGTTTCCTCTTTATAGCAGATTGATCCTTAAACTTCCTTTGTAAGGGGGAAAAATTAAAGTATAGGGGAATCTTTACCTTTTGTGTCCAAACTAAAATATTATTTTATAGGTTTGAATTACGAATTGCATCACATTTAACACTTAAATTACCAAAATGCATTAAAATTCGCGCTTTTAGTAGGTTGAAATGTATAGCAAATAGATTGAGTGACACAATACCCATGGTTGGATCTTATAACTGGACTAAGAGCTAAATATAATGAAATTTGTAGTTAAAACGGGTAAATTATAGTTGGATGATAAAAAAATTGGAAAAATTATTTAAATAGTTATTTTGGTTTCACTTTATTACAAATTGGTCCCTATGGTTTTAACTTCAACTATTTAGTCCCTATGGTGACCAATGTGATGCACAAGGTCCTTCCATCAACATCTTGGTTAATCATTTGACGGAATATGCTGACATGTCAATATTGTCCGATTGTTTAAAAATGAACATGTTAACATATTCCATCAGGACTATCATAATGATATATTATTACAGAGACCAAATCGTTAAAGTTGTAACCACGAGAACCAATTTGTAACCAGATAGAACTATATAGGAAGCATGTTGATAATTTTGCCAAAATAAATTTTGAAAAAAAAAATATTTTATCCTTTGAAAACGTGATATAAATTGTGATTGGAAGTTATAATAAAAACAGAAGAGATATAATGACTGCACACGACGAAAAAAGAAAGAATTGCGTAAGGGGTTGGTAATGATGGATTATGATTTTCCATTACTTCAGCATCTTCCAAAGTATACTTCTTTTCTGGAATCTTAATCGATATCTTCCTTAATATGAGCATCATGATTGCGTTACTGGAAGTTATCTTAAACCGGAAGAAACTACCGCTATCATTCTTTTAGTTTGCCGGCTTTGTCCTTATGTTTTAGTTAGTTGGCCATTCGGTATCCGTACACATCATGAATTGTTTATTTTATTTAGGAGTTATCTCGATTGTATCATTAACCCTATCAAATTAAATTGTAAGGGTGAGTGTCTTTTATAAAATTTTAGTGTTGTTAAAATTTTAGGTATTGGGTTTAGCGAAGATATGTAATTTTTTATATTTTTATAGTGAAAAATAATGATTTAATTGGGAGAGAGAAATTATATTGTAATATTTTATTGTGTTAAAATTTTAGAGGATATAAAATTTTACAACACAAACGCAAACGCAGTCTAACCTTTCATTTGTTGTCCAAGATTAAAGTCATTTCAAGTGAATCTTTTTTTTCAAATAATTTCAAGTGGAATTTGTAGAAGTGTTACGATAATTGAATTTAGTAGGTGGCTCACGTGAGGACATGTATTCTGATTGCGCCCTCTATTTTGATCTCTCTCCACTTTGCTTTCTCCACGTCCTTGTCACTCTTTTTCCGCGTCTGTTCTTATACTCTTCCTTTGTTCCGGACATGATTGAACTTATCTCCAATTAAATACTATGTGGTGGGGTCCCTTTTTCTAGTCCCTCACACTTAGATCTGTACCGTATGCTCACTTTCTTCTTGTCATCGAATGGTGTGGATTCTAGGGTTCAGGAACATTATCAGGGGACAATGGTATGTCCATGTTTTATTTTAATCATGTGTCCAAGTTAATTTACTTACATCGAATAATCTCGAGATCTATGCACTCTTTTCTTTTTATACAAATCGAACAATTATCAAATTAAACACCTTGAAGATTAGCAGTACCTATTAAGTTTAAAACTTAAAACTTTAGAAGGAACAAAATATCAAAAAAGTATTTAATTTGATGTTGCATAATTAAGGAGTTCCTATGAAGTCAGCTATCTCACAATAAATATTCTCTTGTGGGTTGTTGTTCTTAATGTTTCATTTTATTTTCCCTTCTAGCTTTTGGGTCCATTTAATTTGGTTCCCTCAAGACTCAAGAGAAATTAACACATGGAAGATTACCATATTTTTACTTCATATCTAAATCATATCACTAATAAAGTCCACCCCACCCCACTCATAAGTAATTATAATTAAACTATTACATTATATAATATATGTCTTATTTATTAATCTATTAAATTCTATAACCTATGTATTATTTTAACATGTGAGTCTAAATAACAACCCAAGAGGGGGTGAATTGAGTTTTAATAAAAAAAATTAAAAAAATTCCAAAATAATTTAAGCAAGAGAACAATAAAGCATAAAACATCACAAATATGAATATGGACCGAAAGTAAGAGAGACGATACCACAATTTTAGGTGGTTCGACCAACGCTTGCTTACGTCCACCCCCAAGACTACTGACTTCCTTGGACTTCCTTCATTATTCTCTAAATATCAAATACACTTTGGCTTCCGAGGTGCTAAAAACCTTTACAAAGCGTTTTTCGAGTTCATGCTTTAACTCTCTTCACAAATCTTAAAAACTCAAGAGATTTCTTCTACCCTCACAAGTAGGACCAAATGTTTACCCAACACTCAAGTGATTTACAAGATACGAGTACAAAGGAATATTAAAGAATTGTTCTCTAAGTCGAATAAGCAAGTGAAAAAACTCAATAAAGTGCAAGAAAGCAAGATTCTCGATATAAGGCTAAAGTTTGGCAGGTAGGAGCACAAACTTTCTTGGTAGGTGTGTTATTCTCTCTAGAAGTTAGGGCAAGAATAATTGTAAGTTTATTGTCTTTATCTCTCTATCTCTTTCTATTTATACCATTTTTAATTTCAACAGTCTTCAAAACCCTAAAAAATGTCTTTGGAAGAGCAGCTATGTCTTTTTGGAGCATTTTAAAAGTTTTGGCGTCATTCCATGGTCAGCATGTGTTGACACTTTAAAACTTAGTCTTAAAATGTTGTCTCGGGTGTCAGTGCAATGTGTCGACACTATTAGTACTTGAGAGAAAATTCAGCATCTTTGATAGTGTCCAATTCATGTCAACGTATCTTAAACACCTACAATATTAAAAATTGATCTCATTAACTTGTGTAATAGTGTTCAAGTCCACTTAGAAAAATTTAATGGAGATAACCTCAAACTTTTGAAGCACTTTTTAGAAATTGTGGATTAACAAAGTAAAATCTAAAAGTCTTCAAGGTACTTAGTAATTTTTGTTATCATCAAACTAAATTCTGGATTATTTGTAAAACAACCTTCGACTAACATAACATGCTAATTGTAAAACCTTGACTAAAAAGAATATCAATGCAAGTAGTGCGAGAGAAAGAGACTGGTTCGTGTTATAAAACTCTTATAATGAGTGTAATACAACGTTGATCAATGAATAATTCATACAAAAATCAGCTTGATTTTGATTTTTCATAATAGTCGTCCACTCATTAAGCAATCCTGCATGATTATCATTTAAGTAGGCTAGTGGTTTTGCCTCTAAGTACTCAAATAATAAAATCACCCAACTTCAAGGGGTTGGCCTAGTTGTTAAAGACCGGGTCTTGGTAGTATGCTCCCTTCAAAAAACTTAAAAAGTGATATCAACCCTTTGGGTCTACCTTTAGTATTTTTTACCTTGTAATTGTCCAGTTGTATAGGATTAGAGAACTACACAGACTATGAGATTTTTCGAAGTGTGCATAAACTGGTCCGGACACTCAATTAAGAAAGAAAAAATATGTGTTAATTAAAATTTTTTTCCTCAAACTACCACCCGATTTGACGTACAAAACATTGTTAATTTGGAGAGCAGCGTGCAAACTAATTGCTACTACTTCTTATGATAAAGTTGGAAAAAAATAAATAAAACAAGAAATATTTATTAAAAAACAATGGTTTTATTATTTTTTGAGTTAATTATAATTTTTTTCTCAAACTATTACCCGATTCTCAAATACTCACATAAACTTTAACTCATTGCAACTTGCCCTCACATACACACTATATTTTTCGTTGCAATTTCATCCTCAACCCGACATGTCAACATTTTCCAAGTGTTTAAAAATAGACATGTCAGCGTATTCCATCACGGGATTAACGGAAGTGTGGATGGAGGGACCTTTGTACATCATATTAGTGATCATAGGGATCAAATCGTTGAAGTTGGAACCATATTGACTAATTTGTAACAAAGTGAAATTGCAGGGACCATTTAGATCATTTTGCCATTTTTTTTTGAAAATATAACACTTTATTCTTTGAAAACATGATATAAATTGTGATTGGAAGTTATAATAATTAAAAACAAAAGAGATATAATTAGTGCACACGACAAAAAGAAGAAGAAAGAATTGCGCAAGGGGTCGGCCATGATGGAGTATGATTTGCCATTACTTAAGCATCTTCCAAAGTACTTCTTTTGTGGAATCTTAAATCGATATCTTCCTTAAGCATATATCATGATTGCATTATTGGAATTTATCTTAAACTGGAAGAAACTACGTCTATCATTCTTTTACTTTGCCAGCTCTGTCCATATATATAATATATATTAAGTTAGTTGGCCACTGGGTATCCGTACACATCATAAATTGTTTATTTTATTCTGGACTTATCTTGATATATCATTAACCCTATGAAATTAAATGGTGGTTTCCATAAAACTTGGCAAAGTACTGTTCAGAAAACGTATCATAAAGAAAATTATTGGCTGGAAAAAATTTGAAGAGGATTAATAATTTGCCTGTTATTGGTTTGATTTCATTTGTCTAGTTTTAACCCTTCGGATGTGAACAAATGAGAAAAATCATTTTTACATTTCTTGTCCGGTATCATAATGCTCCCTTATCTTTTCGTTGAAATTAGATTGCACGCTCGCTTTCTAGCTATCTTTTCAATTAAATTAAGGGAAATTCGCTTTTTAGTCTTTAAGTTTTGGACACTTTTTATTTTAGTCTTTCATTTTCAAATTCAAATTTTTAGTTATTGAATTTTATTTGTTTGAAGAAATGGTCATTCCGTCAGTCTGTCGTCCATATGCTTAACAGAGCTCTCTGACAAGTCATTAAATTTGTACCGGTCAAACGCTGCATGAAGCGGTTGCACTTATATGCTTAACGAACCTTAAAGCAGTCGACCGAGTATATGTGTTGAAAGTGGGCGGTCGACCGCTCACTTTCAACACATATACTCGGTCGACCGCTTTAAGGTTCGTTAAGCATATAAGTGGCAGACTGACGGAATGATCATTTCATCAAACAAATAAAACTCAAGAACTAAAAATTTGAAGTTTGAAACCTAAGGACTAAAATGAAAAATTGTCCAAAACCTAAGGACTAAAAGTCAATTTCCCTTAAATCAATGTATGCTTAGTTAAATAAAAAATTTAAATATTTCCGCCCTTTTAAGTGAATTTTTTAGAAATATTTTAATTATTCAATTGAGTGGGTGGCTCACGTGAAGGCATGTAGTTCGAGTTTCACTGAATTTCACAAAACTGATTTTGGTGCATATTTAATGGGGTTACTATGATAGTTATCCTCATTGTTCTTTAAGCCAATTTTTGTAGCGTGAAAGAAGTATGATTTGTAAGGTTTGAAAAGGAGATGGCACTTGAGACGAAGCTTAGTGGCAGAAATGTTGGCCATGATCGTGACTAGCTTAGTGCAGGTCAAGCTTTTTGTCATGGCTATATATATAATTAATATATCCGAGAGTTGTAACTTGTATTGAAGTGGAGAGGTGTTGGTTTTGTATGCACTAACACGGCACTACAAACCATCATGGATCACAAACAGTTCCCGCATAAACCCGATTCCCTACCGTACAAAATGATTAGCGATAATTAATGTAAAGGTGGTGTTTGATTGTAAAAATATTTGAGTGATAAAAATTTGAAAGTGTCGGAGTTGGTGAAAAACGAAGAAAAAGATTATTTAAATAAATTGTTTATATTTATTTAGAGTAAAAATTAATGATTTAATTGAAAAATAGAGAAGTTTAGAGAATTTTTTATTGAAATGAATTATTTTATTAATTTTCTTTCTTTTTTTTTCCGACTGGTTTGCTATTGACCTCGTGGTATATAGGTGGATGAGGAAGCTCACGAAGATCACAAAGGTGGTCGTTGTCATCGTTGTTGTTCTCTCTTCTTCTTAAATACATAAGATTGCAGTGTTGTTCCTCTCTATGTTGTAACGAGATAGTATTGGATCAAGGATCTTCTGTAACTTTATACAATTTGAAAAAAAAGATAGACATTACCCAATAGATTTCACTGTAAGTTCATGATACCACTTTCTTTAGACATTATTTAAAACTGTGGGATCCATCTATTGAATTTAATCATACCAGACATAAAAGTGCACGCTATCCTAATCCGCTGGAGTTTTTCTCTTCCTCTACCAGGGAGGATTCCTCTGCAGCTTTGTTCCCCTTGATGGGCCTAATGAGTGCTCTGTCAGAGTAATAATGGGCTTAATAATGCATCATGGCCTTCAGGGCCCAGGAGTGACAGAATAGTACCCTCTGTAGTCACATGCTGAAGTCAGTGACCAATAATTTGCAGGTCACTTCTCATGCTCATGGTACTTTTGTTCTTCCCTTTTTTTTTCCTTGATAAGCATAACCAATTTTCTATAGCTTTCTTCTGCCTCTTTGGTGTGGAAAAAGATGCGCAGCTGTAGGTACATTGTATGAGTGATTGAGAATTTGAGAGATAAAGCATCGAGATATTAATGGCACCAGTGATTCATATCAAAGGTTATTGAATGAAGTACTTTTATGTATTGTCCTTCCAACACCCCCAAGGGTTTGGTGTGGTGGTAAGGCTTCGGTTTGAGTTCTAACATGTCCCAAGTTCGAGCCCCAACACCCTCATTATCGCCCTTGACTTACCCGCTCCCTGGGTTGTGGGGTCGGTCCAGGGGGCCGGGGTTTGTACTTCAGGGTTGGGCCAAAAGGGTCCGGCTTTGGGGAATTTCCTCGTCATAAAAAAAAATGTATTGTCCTCCCAACTCCATTAAATTCATCAACTCAAAGAAAGATATCCAAAAAATTAATTTGTTAAGAATTTTGGAAACCATATAGCAACAAGTGTTCTAGAAGGAATAATGTCAAAATGATTCATATATATATATATATATATATATATATATATATATTGAAGTAGAGCAATAAATATACATAATTACTTTAGAGACTTGACTAAAATGGGACTAATAAGGTTTTTCTTCCATTTGTTACCCGATTTCGCCAACAATAACCAGACTGGATGGGCCAAAAGACAATGCCAAATTTCCAGCCAGCCGAAGAAGCAAAACCAAATAGCAGGATGTTGAAGAAATCTTGTCGGGCTGTTCGCCCCTTTGGATGATATTGCAGCCTATACTTCCTTTGTCAACCTGTCAAGCGTCCCAAGTTTCAGTTAGAGAAACTCAGAGTTCTCATGCACGCATGCACAATACACAAATCTGTCGCAGCAGAATACAACCAGAGAAACACATAATACAAGTATTATAACAAAATTAGCAATAATATCTCAAGTTAAAATGATATCAGGGAGGTTCCACGCCCGAAGAGTTATCAGATTCCTCAGAGTTGGTGCTACCCTGCAAAAAAAGCTCGCTTAATTATAGCAGTAATCTCCAAGTATACATGCACTAGCTAGTATTCCATGTCAAAATATGTCGTGATCGAGTTGTAAGTTTGTGTTCCATGTTGTTCAAGAGTTTTTTTTAGTTCATGTCTATAACTATCTAACGTTCGACTCACACTCGACTCTCGCTCGACCCACGCTTTGAGCGAATTTCAGAAATCCTTGAATTTTTTGACTTTCCTTGTGAAACCTTAGGAAACTCTACTAGGTTTAGAGGAGGTCAAGAAAGTAAAGTATTGAGGCTTCTATTGAGCATATTTTTGCCTCATTCTTTGAGAGAAAAACTCTAGAAGATTTATGCTTCAAGTTTGACGAGTTTTTCTCAGTTTTCCATCAATCTGCTATGTAACTTTCATGTTGTTGAATGAGTGTTAATGAACAAGAATGTTTGAGGGAAATTTTCAATAAGAATCTCAGGGTATTGAGGTGAATACCGCTTGGAGCGGGTCTGAGCAGAAGTGTTTATATTATTACATCAGGGTTGTCATAGTTAAACAACTGAGGTTGTCTATATTTGAATCACTGTTGTAAGGTTTTCTTTTTAATGAATTTCATGTGGTTACTAGCTCAGAGTGATTTTTCCTTTGAATAGTTTTTTCAAAGGTTTTTCACTTCGTCATCAAATCTTTTGTCACTTTGTGTGTGTTTGTTTAATTGTTTTACAAGTTGATTTACTGTTTTGATATTATGTTGGTGGTTTGAGATATCTTGACTGATTAATTTTAGAACTTGTTTTAAAATTAATATTGAATAATTTTATTTTGAGTATTAACCTCATTTAGGTGAAGTTAGAGTCCAAAGTAGGTTTTTCACTAATCTTCTAGATTTTCTTTAAAACAGTCGTTGGTTCTGCTCGTTCTAGATAAAGTAGATTGTTGAAAACAAAGCAAGCTTCACAATGTACGAGCTCAATGTATTGCCCTTGTAATTTTGCGAATACCAAGATATGATCTCCCTCCAATCCATGTGGTGCTTAGGCAATCCATTCCTATCTTCCACCATGTCCAGATAGGCTTTGAAAATTGACACTTGAAAAAAAAGCACTCACCTAGAGTGCTGGATAATCTCATGTCTAGTAGCCTATCTTGTGTGGATATTCTCCGCTTTTTTCATAGATCATGCAAACTAGAGCTTACAAAGAGTCACAGGCGACCATGTCACATTACAATAACCAGTGAATCGACAAAAAGAAGCCCATTTCGCCAGGAGATGGGCTTGCAAATTAGCAGAGCGAATAATCCAGCGAATGGACCAATTAGGGAAAGCAGAGAACAGCAGGCGCAAAGGTAGAATCAGGGCTTCAATCTTCCAACAAGGCTGATGGTCGAGAGCAGAAAGATCCTTCCAAAGCTGCTGGGAATCAGTCTCGAATACCCCATTTAGCCAGTGGATTATCTCTCTTTGATCGCAAGGCAAAGGATGCAAGAGTGCGTACGGATATATCCCTTAAACCACAGCAAATGGTCTTTGAGCTCTAAAGATTGCTGTAATAAGATTTATGTCCATATTACTTGTGAGGTCATATGTACTCAACACTTGTGAATGATCCGATGTGAATGAAATTCACACTTGCTTAAAAAAAACCACGAATTCATCCCATCTGCTTCAGTTCTTTACTACAATGGGAAGAATTTTGCTTGTCGTTTTTTTGAATGCAAGTTGTAAGCAAACAGATTTTTGTACATGTTCCGATGTTCGTGGTACTTGGTCTGAGGAACACACACAATTATCATAGGGAGAAAGGCCCAGGCCCAGGCCCTGCATACCGCGTTCCTTTGTCTATGGTTCAACTCTTGCTATAGATATAACTACACTTTTCTCTAATTAAACTGTTAAAGGTAGCAAAATGCGAAAACAACCACTGGCATACACTCTCCAGTGGGTCTAGTGATAAGCAGTCGGTTGGAAACATCACTTGGCGAGTGCAAGATTGTGGGTTCAAAACTTGACAAGCCCCACTATTTTTTGGAATGTCCAAAGTTATTAGATATGCTAGGATTTAAGTGGGTCGGAGTAATGAAATGACACCACCAACGAGCCGCAAAAAAAAGGGCACTTGACAAAATATTTGGTAAGTAATGGTGCCTTTTGGTGACATCTGACTTCTTCCAAACTCAGCAGAAGAAAAGGAAAATTAGGATTTTTTTTGTTGGCTCGAGCACCTAGGCTTTGGGCTAAAGAAGCAATCCAGCAGTACTGCAATAGATTTTGCAATCTTCAGGAGTAGGCCAAGAAAACGTCACTCTTGATTTGAACAAAATAGACTTATCATCTTGATGTAAAAAATGTGATAACACAGTAAAAAAAAAAAAAAAAAAAAAAAAGGGTCCAGTTGCCGAAGGCGCGTGACACTTTTGTTCTATTTAATGAAATTTTAATATACTTAAACTTCTTTTCACAAAATTTTATTTTAATGAAACTTTGCGTTTTAAATCTTCTTCTTTCTCAATCCAAACCTTTCGAATTTATGCATTTTTCATTACTGGTCGCTGACCAGTCGTTTCTCTCTCATCAACTCTCAATTTTCTCTCTCATTTTAACTTTTTTTGACCGTTTATTTCGACGTTTAATCTCCTTAACGATTTTCTTCATGATTCTTGATAGTTTTGTGCGATTAATGTAACTAACGTGGGGGTAATAGAAGGACGTCAGTTAGATTTCGATTTAAAACGTTGAGACTCATCATTTGCCTTGTGGTTAAGCATCAACGCCTATAAAAGGGAGTTTGTTTGGATGTTTGAGCACACCACTCAATTTTGGGTTCTTCTCCGTTTTGAGATCTCTCTCTCTCTATCAATTTCGGTCATTGTTATTTTCCTCTATTTTCTTTGGTTCTTTCAGGTTACTGCAACACGTGGATTATAGGGTGGTTCGATTGTTGAAGTAAATTGAGTAAGCGGAGCTACTATACTGTTTTTCTTCGAAATGACGAACAAGTTTTCATTAAAGGATTTTGTGAAAAATTGTTTTATTGAAAGCTTATGTTATTCTGAAAACAAATGTGGATTTTTAAAAGACATACTGAGATCTGTTTATATTACTGTTCTGAATTCTTACTTAAAGATTTTGTATTTTGCTAAAGATTATTTCTGTTTCTGATTTTGATATATGATATTATATATTATACTGTTTTCAAATCCGAGGCGATGTTCTGTTCCTGATTACTGAGTGTGCCCATTCTTCGGATTGGTTTCTGTGTAGGTTTCTCCCTAGTGCACACTTAGCGTACGTGGCTAAGTCTTAGTAAGGCAAACTTCACTTACTGTTGGCTTAATTCGGTTAAGTCGTTACACAACCCTGCCACATGTGTCAATGTGGCTTACTGTTGATGCCAAAGAAGATTTTCTGATCAATCTATTTCTATTTTCTGTATTTCAGCTCAAAGAAAAGAATATATATTTTTATTCTCTGTTTACTGAGTTGTCGAACTCACTCCGTTATTATTTTTCCTCACTTTCAGAGATTTTTGAAAAACGTGTCAAGGATCATACTTAAATGGCATGCAGGCGAGAGTAGTACTGTTTTTAAGATTGTACAAGTTTATGTTTTAAAAGCATTAACGATTTGATTATGTTTTGTTTCGAATAAAAGTGAATTATTTTTCAAGTTATTTTATTGAAAATTGCATTGTTGATTTTGTGGCGTGACAAAAGCAGAATTGAAGAAGATGATGCAACAAGTTCTAGCCAAAAGTATTGAAGATGTGCCAAAGTTGCTTTTAAATGGGTGGTCAAACGCATTCGCTGGGGAAAGAGAGAAAATGTGAAACATATGTGGTTCTTGTTGAGTTGAGTGCATTGGCAGACGAAAGAGTAACTCTTAAACTAACAAACACAGGAAGAAAAAGGAGAAACACCAAAACAAACATATTTTCAAAATAGTACTAAATGCTGAGAACTGATTCGGTGCAAAGATAGATTATGGCTGCGTTTGCGTCCTAATATTTTACACACTCTAAAATTTTAACACAATAAAAAATTACAATATAATCTCTCTCTCCCCCATCAAATCACCGCTGATATTTTAAAAATAAATATTTAAAGGTCAGGATTTGACCAACTCATTTAACAAATGTGACAAAAATTACTAATAGATTTGGTGGCAAATCATGGCCCTTTAATGTTTATTTAAAAATTACAATTATGATTTTGAATCTCTTTACTTTTTTTTGATATTTTAGCGGATATTTAAGATGTGAAATCATTTCAAATACCAAAAATTTACCTGTTAACGGGGCCTCATTTTGTGGGCTTTGGGCTTGCACATAGAAATTCTATCGTAGCAGAAAAAGAATTAGTCGAAGCTTTGGTTGAGTACATAAGATTCATTCAAAAAAACAAAACGACGATGTTTGGAAAAGCTCGCGGACGTCTTCAGTCCCTCCCTTCCCGTAAATCGTAATAGCCGAATATACGCCTGGAAATCCAGTGGCCCAGTAAGGTTCAAGCATCCTACTGGGTCCCATTTCAATGCTTCATCTCCTAAATGCCACCAGATTGCGCCATCCACGTGTTGCCACATTAAAGCCTACCACAACTAAAACATTCTAAAAATCCGGTCCCATTTTTGGACAGAAATCCTGTTGGATTCTAACCGGATTTCTAATTGTACATAAAATAAAAAATTGAATTGAACTACTTATAAGTAGTTTGGTCAGGTCAAGTCTGGTCCAAAGCGATCCGGTCAGGATCATTTAAGTGGTCTAGATCGATTTTTTTTTTAAGTTTTTTTATTTTTTCTCTAATTTTTTTTTTTGTAAATCAAAAGAAATAAAGGACTTAATTTTGAAGGGAGAAGACCGAAAAGACTCAAGTGACTAGGGAGGACGTCAAAATACATAGTTTTGACTTAGAGTTTATATTTTTAAGTTTAAAGTTTGTATTAAATTTTTTTAAAAAATATTTATTATTTAAATTAATAAATTCGGTCCGGTCCGGATATAACCAATTTTTCAAATCCCAAAAGGACTGGGATCCCAAAAGACATGGATTAGATTGGACCAGATATAATTGATTTTTCAAATTCGGTTCGAACCGGACCATATTTGGACTGCAAAGTCCGGTCCAATTTTGTGGTACGGTCCGGTTTGGTTCTGTGCAGCCCTACTAATTAGTTTGTTGGATATATTGTTGTAAATTTGTTTTCACCCAAAATTTCTTTTTGTATTTTTTAAAAGATATTCTGTTGCAAAATATTTAATTATTTAATATAGAAATAAATACAAAATTGGACCATATAATTTGTGTAAAAATTAAATAAAGCTCTAAATTCTAAAACACAAATTAGTCACTTTGAAATTTAAATTTTTTCAAAACTTTAGCCCATGGATTTTAAATTTTAAAAAATTAATTTAATGAATTTTAGAGTTTAAGGATTTTATTTATTTATTTTTTAAACAAACCATAAAGATGAACTTTATATTTATTTTTAATAAATAAAAATTCTTTTGAAGTAAAGAGAAATAAAGCGAAGAACAAAGTATTGCTGCAAAAATTTATTTCAAATTAGTAGGATGTTTATTGCTTAATCTCTAGTTATATATATATATATATTTTTTTTTTCTTATTCAGTTTTAGGCTAGATTTGTCCCCGAAATATTTTTTCACCTATTCACGAGAACCAGAGATGAAGAAATTACAAATTTTAAAGAAAAACTTAAAAATTCTCATAAATACTGAAAAATTTACTTAATCAACTTATTAGCTAATAATTAATTTTCGGGAACAGATTCCCTCCGAAGAAGAGATTTCTAAAGGCTACAAAGACATGGTACAGATTAAAAAATAAACAAATCAACGATTATGATAAATACACCTCATTTAATGAATAGAACAAACCATTTTTAGTATTTTTTTTATTAAATGATTTGGACATATATTAACCGTTGATTTGTTTCTTTTTTAATCTGGACCATGTCTGTGGTAGCTTTTGAAAATCTCTCCTTCGGAGGAATCCATACCCTAAATTTTCCTCGTCATCCTACGAGGTATTATACGAAAAATCACGTGCCACGCAGGTCAGCGTAGTCTTCCGTGAACCGAAGTCCTAGACAATGTGGGTTTTTTTTTTAGTCCTAGTGTAGGGTTTAATACTCTCTTTCTCATACTCGTTAGCTCTCTTTCGCAGAAGCCGAAAAGCCTCTGCTTTCGCCTTTCCCTAGCCCCATAACCCCCTACACTGGCTACACAACAAACAAAACGAACCGATCGACGTACGGCACTGTCCGGAGCGGGAAGAAAGTATAACAACAGCAGAAAATTGAATAGCTCTGTGAAAGTTATTTCGAGCTCCTAATGGTTGACAGCTTCATAACTAGTCTGGGATCTGAAATCCAATCGGATCCTCCATCTGCTTCGGCAAATGGATCCTCCTCTCTGTTTCACAGGATAATCGAGTTTCACCCCGCGAGAAAGCCTTTCAAGGGCTTCAGTAATGGCGGCGGCGATTTCAGGCTCGAGACCCTGAACTCCGGAGCCGGTTCGGACCAACTTCGATCGGGGTCTAACCCGGCTCACTCAGGTTTGGCTGGGAAGAAAGGAGATGGGTCCGAGTTCTTGGAGAGTGGGTTGGATCCTGAGCTTAGCTTCAGCATTACCGTACGGAGAATTGTAAGTGTTTTAGTGGGCTGTGATTGGTTTGCCTTGGTTTCGGCTGCTTTCGGAAGGTTTAACTAACTAAGGTTTTATTTTATTGAGTAGCCTCTGCTCTTCCTTCTTCACTGGGTCTTCCTCCCTTTGTTTTTTTTTTCAATTTCTAGTGCAATTTTGATATTACTCCGATATTATGGCGTTTGGATTTGGTAATTTCTGATTTTAATGCGTGTTTTTGTTTCTGTTAGTGTAAAATATGTGTCATTTTGTAGGTATCATCGAAGTTGCTTAGATGTTATTATTTGTTTACATCTTATGTGTTTACATTAAGTTTGATTGAGTTTCAACTTCTCATGTTTGATTTGGGCTTGACGGTTATCCGGTAGCTTAACTGTGGTTTGAATACTTTCAGGGTGCTGGTCTGCAAAATCTTGGAAATACATGTTTCCTCAATGCAGTGTTGCAGTGTCTAACATATACAGAGCCTTTGGCTGCATATCTACAAAGCAGCAAGCATCAAAATTCTTGTAAGTGACCCCCAGCCCCACCTTTCTCTCACAGGCACACCCTCAAATAATATATTTACAGTTTTATACGTTCTGTATCATTTGTAATGTAGATACATGTGAATGTGGATACCTGTATGGTCTCACACTTGCTTTCGTGACGAGTCATGCATAAAGTCGTGTTGTTCCATGTTAAAAGTACTTTTGCATGTGAAGATGTATATTTGATCATTGCTAATAGTTTAGATACTGCCATAACGAGTAATATTATGTTCTATTACATGAAGAAAAAGGAGGAATGGATGTTGAATAAATAGCACATTGCAATTTGAAGAGGGTAAGTGGCTGGGGGGGGGTGCTTTTCCATATTAAAGGTCTCGGTCTTGAACTTATTGCTTATCTAATCTGATCTAGATAATTGTGTGCTCGGACATTTGTGCATTAGCTCATCTGTATTGGATAGAGTTAGCTGCAGATTAGGATTTTAACTCTCATATGTTGTTTGATTCTGTAAAACGAACGTCCTAGCATAACTGCCTTTTTGTACAACTACTAACTGATCCAAAATAGGCTTTGAAGATCTTTTTCTGGACTCATTTTACTTCTTAAAATCTCTAATAAATTGATTCTTCATAATGCCCATCTTATAAATTATTATCAAGTTTATTTATCAAAAAAAATAAATTATTATCAAGTTTCTAGATCATAAATAGAAAGGTATTATTGTATATGTGCATGATATCTTGGATCCCACCTAAGGTACTTGTAGTAGTTACTGTATGCCCAGATTCCTTTTAACCAGTCTGATCAGAATGCATGAAATTAGGCCTTACAGGGTCTTGAATGTTTATGCTGCAATAATAAAGAAAAATTCATTCTAACATGATCTTTTGCCATTGTATTTATCAATGTGTATCAAATTTCTTGTCAGTGTATGAGAGAGAGAGAGAGAGAGAGAGAGGACATAGTTACATGTCATATCTAATTTCATTTGTTACTTGATAAAGGCCATATTGCTGGATTTTGTGTTTTATGCGCCATCCAGAAGCATGTCAGCTGTGCTCTCCAATCAACTGGGAGAATATTAGCACCAAATGATTTTGTCAGGAACTTGCAATGTATCCTTGAGTTCTTTTATTTATAATTTAGTTGAAATGGATGCCTTCAGCATAAGAATTTGCCATTGGAGATTGGATTCGTTTTACATGGAGAAGAAAAAATGGAACCCGTTAGCCAGAGAGGTGGGCGCGGAAAAAAGAAATGAAAAAAAAGATCATTTTTGTACCTGGTAATTTATATGAAAATTTATGCAGTTGCAAGAATTGCTTTATTCTTCCTTGGCAATCCCTCTTTTTACTCTTTTGAATAATTTTAAATAAAAATCTAACTAATTTAGTGCTTTGTTCAAAGAGAGAAAAAAAGCCTCATATAGTGCTGCAGGTCCAACCTATTAAGTTTCCATTTGTGTTCTCAGATATTGTTTTTTCTTGTGTGAACTGTGTTGGAATTTTTAATCCTTGACCAAAGAAATAGGTATATCAAGGAATTTTCGAAAAGCTAGACAGGAGGATGCACATGAGTACATGGTAAACTTGCTGGAATCAATGCATAAATGCTGCTTACCTTCTGGAGTGCCTAGCGAATCCCCCAGTGCCTATGAGAAAAGTTTGGTCCACAAGATTTTTGGAGGGCGCCTCAGGAGTCAGGTAGCCTATACTTGCTACCATTTAGAATGCATACAAGCGACTAGATGCCTTTGGAACTGGTTTTAGAGTTTTTTTTTCCCAGTTTTTCGGAGTGTTGCAGAGAAGCTCGTATTGCTTTGTTAGTTAGAGTTTTTCACATATTTTCTTGTTACTTCAGGTTAAATGCTTGCAATGTTCTTATTGCTCCAATACCTTTGATCCATTCCTAGATTTGAGTCTTGAAATAGTTAAGGCAGATTCCTTGCATAAAGCACTTGCAAACTTCACTGCTGCTGAGCAGTTAGATGGAGGAGAAAGGCAATATCAGTGCCAACAATGCAAGCAGAAAGTTAGGGCTCTGAAACAGCTCACAGTCCACAAGGCACCATATGTCCTAACAATCCATTTGAAGCGGTTTCATTCTCATGATCCTGGGCAAAAGATTAAAAAGAAAGTTCATTTTGGTCCTACGTTGGACTTGAAACCCTTTGTCAGTGGTTCCTATGTAAGTGAAACCTTTTTTCATTGCATGTTTCTTTTTCCCTAGGTTTCATTGGAATAATCAATCTTAATAATTGGAGTGATCTTTTATTCCTTAATAATTTTTACAAAAATCTGATGAACAACTTTTGTTTCGCTTCCGGTGAAGAGTGGGATCGAACAATGAAATACTATTGCTCTAAAGTGCACTGAGTTTCAACTATGAAAATACAGTCCCTTTGAAAAGTATCAAAAAGTTAGGAATTGAGACTGTTGGACTAAGCTGGCAGAAACAACTCGAAAGCTGTACCAACATATTAATATCTGCAAGAGTTCGACTAAATGCTTTTTTCATGTTATCACCCGGAATCTCAGCATCTTCTCCTAATATTTGTTCTCGTTCCTGCTCGGGAACAAGCCAGACTGTTTTGGGCTTTTCGGCCTTTATTTGGTTGTGGGCTTTGAGCCCCCACGTGTTGCAATGGGCTTCTAGCCCATCTCTTTACTGGTGTGCGTAGGCTGGTATTTGTCTGGCTTGATTTTTGTATACTGAGAATATAGGTTGCCTACAGAAGATTTTTTTTTGTTTTTAGTAAATGCTTTCTGCTTTTCTCGATTGCCTCAGACCATTTCAACGCTACATAATGAGCATTTTCAAGTTCAACTTTGAGTGAGAGGCTATTCTCATCCTCTCTAGACGTTTTTCTAGTTTTAATTAACTAGTATGACAATTCCTAGAGACTCGTACTCAAATCAACTTGAAGCTGAGATGAAAATAATTGACGCCAACTATGATAGATGGTGGACTTTGCCTAGTGGTACTTTTTCCCATAAGCAAGAGCGATGGCCACAATCATTGGTTGAAAATGTCGTACTTGCGCTTATGTTGTACATTCCCCCTGCCCCTCGCAAGGCGTTGGGCCACAAAAGGGAAAGGAACCTAATAGTTGATGAGACCCATTAGGTTGATTGTGAAAATGGAGATAGGAATGACACAGCAGGCAGATGCCAGACAATTGGCATTCCTGAAAATCTGCTTTTTATGGTACTGGATGTGGTGCCAACATCAATTTCTTCGTAATCAAGTAAATGAAAAAACTGTTCGTGAGGAAAACATCTTGGGTTTCCAGAAGTTGTTAGTCAGCTGGATCGTTATGCATACTATTGACTATTCTTGTTTTGCTTGTGTTGTACAAATCTGATGCTACCATATGTTCTAGTAACTTTCATGTAATGGCTGTGCAATATTGAGTTGACATTGACTTTCTTGTATGTTGCAGGATGGTGATCTGAAATATACGCTTTATGGGGTTTTGGTTCATGATGGTTGGAACACCCATTATGGCCATTATTCTTGCTATGTTCGCACTTCAAATGGCATTTGGTACTATCTCAATGACAATCAGGTATAGGAAATAACTTTCTGTTTAGTATTTCCAATTTCTGAAACCACTGGTTGGTGATAAGTAAAACTTTGATATATGGAACCAGCCATCCCTCCTTTTCTCCTCAGTTCCAACCAGGAGAACAATGAAAAAGTAAGATGTTGATTGATCCAAGTTGGTGTTTGTGTAAAAAATGATGTTTTGATTATGTTCTACTAGCTGACCTGTACTTTCCTCATGTTTCCAACATGCTATGGAAAACTCGATTTTGGGGAACAAGTGTGCTTTCCTGAAGTTTTGCTAGAAGCCACCTGACTCCCTATAGTTTGTAGTATTATTTACAATTACCTTGCCATTGCTTCTCTGTGCCAGATTTGGGGTGTTTTAGCTTTTCTGGGATGTACCTTTGCTATGTATGTCATTGAGCCTTAAGAAATTTTGCATGCGGAAGGGGTTGTTGCTTTGGAAACTTGAGGATTGCACAAAGTGTCAGAGAAACCTATTTAACATATATAGTCATCTGCACTAATTTTTTTTTGATAAGTAATCTGCACTAAAAATTCTGTTTAATATAATGATTTATTTTGTGAATGGGTACGCATCCTTCTTCAAAGCTATGTTATACAACTAGCTTTCAGTCTACAACCTGAACATAAAGTATGGGCACCTGATCATTGTCTGTGAAAGGATTTTCTGTTGTGTTCACCCAATTTTCCTGTAACAGGTTGGTCCAGCTAGTGAGAAGAGAGTTCTAGAACAACAAGCTTACATGTTGTTTTATGTTCGTGATAGAAAAAATATTGTCCCAAGGAAAATTCCCACTGATGTTGCTCAAAAAGAGAATTTGAAAGGAAATGCCAATGGAAACAAAACATTTTCTGTCTTCAATCCAGGTTTAAAGGAGATTGTTAAAAATAGTCCACTTGAGAATAGGTTAAGTGGTACAACCTCTGCTGCTGCAGTTACCGGGAAGGATGCATCAAATGTTGGTTCACCAATGGGACCCCTTATGAAGGAAGCATCAGTTCAGAAAAATAATTGCCTGATAATGCCAGAATGCTCAGTGCCAGAAAAGGGTTTTGTATCACAACCTTCCTCAAAGGCCCTATTGTCAAAGAACACACTTAATGGGCTTCCTGTTACTGATATAACTTCAAGAGAATGCTTGTCACTATCAACTCAGTTTGCAAATGATGGTGCTCCTGATATTAAAAAGACAGCTAATGGCATTATTAATGACTTCAAAGAGCCCCCAAGATCTAAGAAAGACTTGATAGTCTCAGTCTCAACATCACCAAACTCCAATGATCCCCAAAGGTCTTCTACTTCTAAACTTGTCACCAAGGTTACCTCTAAGAAGGTAAGTGGATTTTTCTTTATGCATGCTTCTTCAGGTCCTCCCGCCCACTCCATTGGGTGAGTTTTCACCTTGTTTCATGCTGATCTATAATTCATTTTATTTGCCAGACTAATACGGTTTTACAAGTAGCTCCATCAGAAGGCGTCAGTGTTAAAACATTGAATGCAATTCACCCAGTTAGAAATCTGCCAAGAAAACCAAGCTTTGAGAATAATCGGGTATTCTTTAGTATTCCTGATTCCGTAAGCTTTAAGCGTGATAGGTTGAACGCATATTGACTTGTTTGTTTTTGTTTTTTTTCCAGGTCGGGAATACAAGCGATGAAAGTGCTGTTGCTAATTCACTGATTGAGGATGGTCGTGGGGTTCAAAAAAGTATGCTTGATGAGTCAGTAAAATTATCTAGCTCATCAATCAAGACTAATGGACTACAGATGGAAGCTCATAATCGCCTGCGCCATAGAAAACGGAAAAAGAAGCTTCTAAAGTGTCGGGCAGCAAGCCTGCATCTTAACTCACGCTTCCTTTTCAGGCAATCTTTAGGCTTGTGGAAAAATAAGAAACACAAGAGAAGCAAAAGACACTCTTTAAAAATGAAGAGGTTTAGTAGGGAACACTTGTTGGATATAGATTGCTTTAAAGCAGATCTTGAGCCATCTACTTCTGAGAATACAAGAACAATTTCTTTGACTTCAGCTCAACCTCTGAGAAAAGGGACTAAATCTGGTTCAAAAACAGGTGTTAATGCTGCTTCAAAAAATTCAATGAGTTCTATTGGCAATTGCTTGAGGGAAAATATAGATGGTGAATTTAGACACAGGATCAATGAGAGCGGAACTGTGCTTGCAACTGATAAGCAATTGGAAAAGAGTTCTACCCTGGTCGCAGACCAGAGGGAAGCAGGACGACTGGACGGTCCAAAAGATAATACAAGAAAAATAATGCAGAATGGTTTGATGAGTATGATTACCCAAGGACTGGAGGAGACAGTTGGTAAGTGATTTTTGTATAATTAGCTTTCCAGCTCTCATCAGCCATATTTGTGTTTTGGTGCTTTGCTTTGCAGGTGCATCACTGCTTGTTGTTCAATTAATAAATAATCCTTTATTCTGTAGTTCATAAAATATGCTGGTATAGTCTACTTTTGTCCCATTTGATGTCCAACATAAAAAAGTAGTAGATGGTGGATCTAGACCCAGTTTTAGGTTTTTCTGGACCAATATCAGGTGTATAATGGGAATACATACGCTTCTTAGTTTATAAGACTTATTGTAAATTTGTCTGTGTTCCTCTGAGGCCATCCTGGTTTCACCTTTTTCTTCTCCCTAGAGCTTCCCAAAATAAACTTAAAATATGGAAGAGGGTCCTGATCCTTGTTCTCAATCTGAAATCCTCATTCCTTATTTAGAAATTCAAAATTGATGTACTCTAAAATTCCCAGTTCTCAAGTATAAATTTGAAGTTGCCATCTCTCAACTAACATTCTGGAGAAACTATTAAGTAGTTGCCTAGGTCTTGGTGAGATAGCATGCTGATTACTGTTTTTTGGTCTTAATTTGTCAATTGCAGTCGCTCGTTGGGATGAGACAGATTTGCCTTCATCTCAAATTGCAGCATCAAATGGCGTTGGGAGTGTCAGTATTGGTTATGTACCAGATGAGTGGTATGTTGGAATATTGCATATCTTGTTGCTCTCTTCACCCCCCCCCCCCCAAAAAAAAAAAAAAACAAAAGATGATATTCACATTACTTGTGTTTGTTATGGTTAGAATTTTTGACTGGTTAACTTCATTGGCATTTTGTTATCTCATATTGGGTTGGTTGACAGACTTCTAATTCAAACTGAGACAGAATATATGGGATTCTAATCTGGCTTATTCGTTTGTCTGATTCCACAGGGATGAGGAATATGACAGGGGAAAGAGAAAGAAGGTTAGGCAATCTAAAAATGTTTTCGGTGGACCAAATCCTTTCCAAGAAATTGCAGCCAAGAAAACACAATCTAAAAAGGCTAAGGCAGACAGATCCAGATCTGGTGATCAACCATTCAGGATATGAAGTCAGATTATTGATGTCAAGGAAGTATAAGCTTCACTTTCCAATATATCTTATTGTACCACTTGGTGTATCGTTAAGCTGAAATTTTAGGGGAGGGTGCCAGGATTGCTCTTATCGTCTATTCGGGATTTGTTTGTTAGGGAGGGAGAGTGGGGGACTTGTTTATGTCTTTATGACTTAATCCTCTTAGAACATATCTCGTGTTGGAAAACTGTTGTTATGTGGACCAGTTCTAATGTTCAAGAAATTATTAAGTTTTTGGCTTTTGACTACTATGAGATAGAAACGGTAACATTACCAACCCATAAAAAGGAAAAAAAAAGGAGAGGCGTTTGCAAGCAGTTGTTATTTTGAGAGTATCTATATTGGCCTTGTCTACTTGATCCATGCCCTGAGATAAAGGAGATGGTCTTTCCTCCTTGTTTAATTGGAGCAAAGGAAAAGGAAAACAACCTATTTGGGTAGAGTTCAAGTGTGGGTTAAGTAAACTCGTGACTTAAGAGAGTTTGGTTAGTAGGTCAGTCAGTCTTTCTAAGATTTGTTGTGGTGTTAAATTTAATTCGTACGAATACTGGAATAGGTTTCGAATTTACACCCGAATTTGGTGTAAATGTGAATTTACTGATTTTACCTTAGGCAAATGTTAATAGTGGGGAAAATTGAAAAATAATAAATAACATACTCTTTCCTCCATTATTTTTTCCTTCCTCTTATACTCCGAAAGCAAGTGGATTTGTGCTTCCAAACAAACCGAGAGTGCATTTGGGTTGGACAAGTTCATTAGCTTGAACTCTCTGCTTCTTCACAAAATAGAAACAAAATCACCAAGGGAAAAGACCAAAAAAGATACAAGAACGCCGTACATAACAGTCCCAACCCTGCATTAAATTTCCTCGTGGCCCTCCAAGGAGTCCAACGAAGCAGAGTTACTACAGCAAGTCCTTTTATGGCTGCAACTTTGTCTTACCAAGAAAACTGGTTCACGTGTGACTGAATGTCTGAAAGACATGCTGCGGTCCCTAGAGCCAAGTGGTTCTTGTGTTTCCCCGTAAAACTTCCTAGGTTTTTTTTTGGAAATTAAAAATTTAGTCATTGAGTTTTAGTACCGGTAACAAAATAGTCACTGAACTTATTTTTTTTACTTTTTGATTATTGAAAATATATAGTGGTAACTTTTCGCTTCATCCGTCAAACCTCCATTAATTTTTAATGGAATAGAACGCAGTCGACTGCTACATGCTTCAAGTTGTCGTTGTCGCAACTGTAAACAAAACCGGTTGACCGCTATTATCGTTAAAAATTAGAAAAATATGATATTTGATCACTAGATTTACAGCACGCTTACGATTTAGTCACTAGGTTTCATTTTTTTACTAAATGGTCACTGAGAATATATAGTTGTGATGATTTGGTTTTTTCGTCAAACATCCGTTAATTTTTAATAGAATAGAATACGGTCGACCGCTACATGATGCGGTCGACCTCTTCATGAAGCGGTCGACCCTTTCATATAACGGTCCACTACTACAATTTACCGTTGTCACAACAGTAAACAAACCGGTCAACAGCTATTCCGGTTAAAAATTTAGTAAAAAAACCAGATCATCACAACTATATATTCTCAGTGACCATTTAGTAAAAAAATGAAACCTAGTGACTAAATCGTAAAAGTGTTGTAAACCTAGGGATCAAATATTATATTTCCCTAAAAATTAACAGAGATTTGACGGATGGAGTGAAAAGTCACAGCTACATATTCTCAAAGACCAAAAAGTAAAAAAAAAATAAGTTCAGTTACATTTTGTCACAAGTACTAAAACCTAGTGACCAAAAATTCAATTTTTTTTCAAGCACCCATGTATTAAACAACACAATCCGGGAGGTCCCGAAATAAATTACAAACTTTTCCGGCAATAGCTGCTGAAATTTCGGCCGAATCAAAGATTGTGAACGATATCAAATTACTTGGGGGTTTGATAAATGACGATTTGGGTGTTTATTTTAAAAACTTATATAATACTCTTGTTCCATCAAAGGAGAAAGATATATTTGTGTCTAATCAGTAAAGAGTAAAGAAAAATTGCTGATGTAAGTGTTCACGGGCATGCAGGGCATTTGACAACAATATTGATTAAACATTTCCCAAGGAAAAAGTGAAGCAATTTTATCCCTTATGCATCTCGAGTGTTTCCTTTATGTGTACACATCAACTACCAAAAGAAAGCAATTCCAATTCGTATCCTCGCATTGTTCGTAGAAGGATAGTCAATGTAGACGTCTGGTTCTTTAGGGTAGGTTATTAAACTAAACCACTTGTCATTTACTTAAAAGGAGTCTATCCTATAGATTCTCAAAAGATTTTCTATTGAATTGGGACATCCTGCTACCAATTTCATTAATTCAATGGCAGGAGGGACAAACTTCGACCCTTGAACAAATGTATGTAGCAAATAGGCGTGAGTTTCAATCTGATCACTTGTGGATAAGTCCTTAACTTAAATGATACTTGAGTTATGGGCCGATTCAAGTGTCAGGAATTTGCTATTTCACTTCTAATCGGTCAAAAGTTTTTTAGCTAGGCCAAATTCATCCAAATCCAGTACACAAAAATTGGGTACAACAAATTTCTCTGGTTATCCAAAAAAAAAAATGCAACGTCATAGTTAAGAAAGTGTTTGAAAATTAATTAGGTTATGAAAGTTCAAAGCTAATGCTATCCATGATAAAGAAAACTTTCTTAAAGAGTGATGCTAATTAGACTATCCTCAAAGAGTTAAAAGCACTTTGTAACGGTGAGAGGGGAGACTTCATCACAAAGTTTACCATCTTAACCATAAGAATTCTTGTTTAGGCAGTTCAAATTCTTTATAAGGTGCCGTTTGATTATTAAAATTTTGAGTTATAGGAGTTAATAAAAAAATAAAGATATTTTTTAAGAATTGGTAAAAATATAAAAAGACAAAAATATTTAAATATATATTATAATAAAAAAAAATAATTTAATAGGAGAAAGACACAATTTTTTTCCCAGTCGTTTTTCACAATAATTTCAACATAATGTTTAAAGTTTCCAACTCTTTAAATGTTTTCTGTCCCTTATTTATTTACGGCGGTGAGCACATCCTTAAAGGTGGCATAAATCCTTCTAATACATGTTCGGCCACTGTACAATAAATACTTGTGCAGGTCCATGACATGGCCGAGAGTGTGTGTGCGTGGAGGCACACCTAACAAGTATTTTGATGACTCTCTATTTGCAGACAAATTTAAGGCGTACGGATTGTTTAGGATAGTCTGGTCCCTTTTAAAACCGAACATTATTGCTAAATGCAAATAGACCAAACACATCCACCTTGTCTTCTCGAGGAACTTTGGATGTCCAATCAAGCAGTTTTGTTTTCTCCTCATATGGTCCACTTTGTTTAAATTTGTTTTCATTCACAAAGTGGGCATCAAAATACAAGCATTCTAGTTCCAAAACAAGATGTTTAAGATTCCTGTGATCCCATATCCCTGAGGAATTTATTAACTTTCCTTCATTTGAGCATCAGAGTGAGTAATTACTTAGAAACAAAACATATTACTGAGTTACATATGGACTTATGTAACTGTGTTCATGGAGTTGCTCTTCTATAAGTGCATGCAGTGTCGATCACCTTTTTCTATGATTGTTATTTATGGAACTTTGTTTGAAGATCAAGTTTGCTGCCATCAATGATGATTAAGACACAATCAGAGTATATAGTATAAAAGCTAGGGGATGTTTGATTACGCATAGTAATTATGTCGGTTGATTACTTGTTACTCCTCAGTCCACACCCCTCAAATCAATGCAAATCATTATAGGACTGAATGCTTCTTCCTCCCACTTCCTTTGCGGTCGGGTCTTGGCGTGCTGAATTCCTCTCTCTCTCTCATTGCCTTCTGTTTTTTATATTGTTTTTCTAAATCCACGTTAAATATCATTGTTTAATGCAGACACCTTATAGCCGATGAAAGCGACACCTTTGCCATGCGCAAAGAATACTATTTTTCTCCTGCTACATGAGTTTTTTTTTCCTGCTCTGCTAGAAGTTGGGTCGTTCTCAACCTTTCAAAACCTCATGTGGCTGGTGAGTTTTTGTGTTTATCAAATGGAAGGAGCCCAAATTGTTAATGTCAAGCTTGATCATTCCCCCTAATAACCCATTATAATGCACCAACAAATCTCAAAAGAAAGGACAGAAAAAGGAGGAGAGATAAGGGTTTGTGGGGCTAAGTCCATGATCAAGACCATAGTGTTAAGTCCAATTCACATTATGACGTAAACTTAAACTGCTTTACACAGTTTGGTTCGTATCAGATGGCTCAACATGATAGGACAAACACGACAGAGTTTTCTCACCTTTTTTTTTTCAATCTGGGGATGCCCCACAAGTGAATGGTTCAGATGGTTTTTTTTCTAAGCAAAATGCAGTAATAAAACAACCGTTTGAGAATTACATAACGGTTGGATAGTCATGGTCCTTCCAATCCTACAGCCGATCTAGCCCCATCATATACTTCCTAAAGAGCATTAGTTCACTTGAGAAAATGGGGTGGGAGGAAACTTTTTCAAAGGGTTAAAGTCAACAAAATCCGTTTCTCCACTAACATCTTTTCGTAAACAAATCAACGAAACGAGGAATTACCCTTTCGTAGTCAAAAGCTAACTCCAATAGAAGTATTCAACGAACAAGTTCAAATTATCTTTAACTGATAAGTTTTATGGAGAAGGTTATTGTCTTTCAGTTAGCTAGACACGAGTACTTGTCCTGTCCTTTTAGGAAAGGCAAGCAAAGTTTGCCTTCCTCACGGAAGATGCCTATATAACCTCCCTCTTATCTTAGCGAAGAACAACTTAATTCCTTGTTAGAAAGCTAAATTGGCTTTCTAACAATTTAAACTTAAATATATATAATATGATATGCAGCATCTTTTCCAGTACAGTTTAGCTAACGCTCTAGAGTAGATGCTCAGACTCAAGACCTCGAGAAAGTGAGGAACTAAGAAAGTAAGAAATAATAAATTTTGGTTTCCGTCAATTTTTAAATTTCTGTAGAAGGAGGGTCAGAATCTGAAGAGTAATTGGGAAAACAACTTTTTTAAAAAAGTTGTGAAAACTTGTTGGGAATGTGCATTATTAGTGTGTTTATGAATACAGATTCCATTTATTTTAAGAAATTTATGCGAGATCCAATTGAATTTCAGGGGGGCAATTCTAACATTGCATGAGTGCATGCTCTGTTTATAAGTATATCTACTTCCATCAAATTACCTTTAGAAAAATCTTCTGTGAACACAAGAAAGGCTTTAGAAAAGGTAAATATTTCAGAAGGCAGTAGAATTTTAGTTAGAGAAAAAAGGCAAACCACTTGCTTGCTCCATTGAGAGAGACTATCATTAACACTAAATGAAGAATCATTGAATTCCTACCTACAAGCTCTGAATAAATTCACCAACCCATGACAGATATTTGAACTCAATTCTCATCATTCACGGAGCCCAACCTCTGACTACCTGTGCTGGTTCCTTCCCTTCCCAATACGCTCCTCTGTAAGTGTCTCTTTCTCCCTCTCAGAAGAGACGCTCCATGTTTGAACAGAGACAAAAGGGTTCCTTCACTTGGGATGTTTGTGTTTTTGTTGGCTTTCAGTGACTTGCAAAGGCAGACAAGGGAAGACTTACATTCTCTCGTGAATGCTCAGAAGTTTCATAGCCCTCAAATTCTCGCTTGATATCTGAATACTGCAACCTATAGATGTGTTCTTGAGGTTGGTTTTGGGGCTTTCTTGGCAATAGGCACTCCTATGTCTGCAGGGCCAGTGTGCGTGTTTAGTAGAGTTTATGCCTAGCAATCATATTTTCTCTTAACCCCAAAACATCTGTGGACTGGGTGGTGTCAGTTTCTGGATTTTACGGAGTTGCAGAAACCAGTAAAGTATTGTCTGAGATGTACCAGAACCATTTATGATTGAGTGGTGGTGGTTTGGAAGCTTTCGGAGAGGGTTTTGAATTGGTAGGACGTTTGGGGTTCAATTTCTTCTTCTGTTTCTTAGTTTTAGACCTCGTTCACCAATGGGTTTGGGTTTCTTTGGCTTCATTTTGGTTCTCACACTGTTCTTCAAGCTTTTTGTTTCTCAAGAACCCAACACAGATGGGTTCTTTATCTCTGAGTTTTTTAAGAACATGGGTTTAACCTCTTCACAAATCTACAACTTTTCTGCTTCTGTTTGCTCTTGGCAAGGGGTTTTCTGTGAGAAAATGGATGTTGTTGCTTTAGATGCTTCTGGTTTGGGCCTGACTGGTTCGATTCCTGACACTACCATTGGCAAGCTCACCAAGCTTCAATATTTAAACCTCAGTAACAACAACATCACTGGCTTGCCTTCAGATTTCTGGGGTTTAGGCTCACTCAATAGCCTTAATCTTTCCAGTAACAGGATTTCAGGGTCCCTGCCGAACAACGTTGGCAATTTTGGTTTCCTCGAAATCTTAGACCTTTCAAGCAACAATTTCTCCGGGGAAATTCCATCAGCCATAAGCTCCCTAGTTAGTCTGCGAGTCCTTAAACTCGATCGAAATGGGTTTGAGCAGAGAATCCCATCAGGAATTCTGAATTGTCAGTCTCTGGTTACCATTGATGTTTCATCGAATCGGCTAAATGGGTCTCTTCCAGATGGTTTTGGTGCTGCATTGCCCAGGCTCAAGACCTTGAATCTTGCAGGAAATGAAATTAATGGCCGGGATTCGGATTTCTCAAAAATGAAATCCATTTCTAGCCTTAATATTTCGGGAAATTTGTTTCAGGGTTCTGTAATGGGTGTGTTTCAGGAGCAGCTGGAGGTTATAGACCTGAGCAGGAACCAGTTTCAAGGTCACATTTCTCAGGTACAATTCAAAGCAAGCTACAGTTGGTCTCGTTTGGTTCACCTAGACTTGTCTGAGAATCAGCTCAGTGGAGAAATTTTACAAAATTTTAGTCAAGCTCATAATCTCAAACACCTTAGTCTTGCATGCAATAGATTTTCCAGACAAGGCTTCCCAATAATTGAAAAGCTTTTGAGCTTAGAATATCTCAATCTGTCTAAAACTGGTCTCACCGGTCACATTCCTGGTGAAATTTCAGAGTTGATTAATTTGGATACTCTTGATCTTTCTGTGAACCATCTTACGGGGAAAATTCCAGTACTGAGCACCATAAACCTCCAAGTTTTGGATATGTCACAAAACAACTTAGGTGGAGAAGTTCCTTTGTCTCTCTTAGAGAAACTCCCATGGATGGAGAGGTTCAACTTCTCTTACAATAATCTTAGCCTCTGTGCTTCCGAGTTCTCCACTGATACACTCAAAACAGCCTTCTTTGGTTCATCGAACAGCTGTCCAATTGCTGCAAATCCTGACCTCTTCAACAGAAGAACCTCTAAACACAAGGGAATGAAGCTTGCTCTGGCTTTAACTCTCTCAATGATTTGCTTGCTCGCCGGGCTACTGCTATTCCTAGCTTTCGGTTGCAGAAGGAAAACTAGAATGTGGGCTGTAAAGCAGACCTCGTACAAAGAAGAACAAAATATTTCAGGCCCCTTTTCATTCCACACTGATTCGACCACATGGGTGGCTGATGTCAAGCATGCAAATTCAGTGCCTGTAGTGATTTTTGAGAAACCATTGTTGAATATCACATTTGCAGACCTCCTATCCGCGACTTCAAATTTTGACCGCGGCACCCTTTTGGCTGAAGGCAAATTTGGTCCTGTTTATCGAGGATTTCTACCTGGTGGAATCCATGTAGCAGTGAAAGTTTTGGTCCATGGGTCTACATTGACTGACCATGAAGCTGCAAGAGAGCTCGAGTATCTTGGTCGAATCAAACACCCGAACCTTGTTCCCCTGACAGGATATTGCTTAGCAGGAGATCAAAGAATTGCCATCTACGATTACATGGAGAATGGGAACTTGCAGAATTTGCTTCATGACTTGCCGCTTGGGGTTCAGACTACAGAGGATTGGAGCACAGATACATGGGAAGAAGAGAATGTTAATGGAATTCAAAACATTGGCTCTGAAGGGTTGCTAACAACCTGGACATTCCGTCACAAAATTGCACTAGGCACAGCCCGAGCACTGGCGTTTCTCCATCACGGCTGCTCACCTCCAATTATTCATAGAGATATCAAAGCTAGCAGTGTGTATCTAGATTATGACTTGGAGCCAAGATTAACTGATTTTGGTGTGGCTAAAGTATTTGGTCATGGTTTGGACGAGGAGATTGCCCGTGGGTCACCAGGGTATATGCCACCGGAGTTTTCTCAACCAGAATGCGATTCTCTAACACCAAAATCTGATGTATATTGCTTTGGGGTTATTCTGTTTGAACTAATTACTGGGAAGAAGCCCATTGGAGACGACTATCCTGAGGAGAAAGAAGGAAATTTGGTGAGTTGGGTTAGAGCATCAGTGAGGAAGAACCTAGGATCAAGAGCCATTGATCCAAAAATACGTGATACAGGACCAGATGAACAAATGGAGGAGGCCCTCAAGATTGGATATCTGTGCACGGCCGACCTTCCCTCAAAGAGACCGACTATGCAGCAAATAGTTGGACTTCTTAAGGATATTGAACCAACATCTCATCCGTGAAGAAGAAACATAAAAACAATGTGGAAGTTCCTCATGTTGCTTTTTAGATTCTTCTTTATTTCGTGGGTTGTGTGTGTTCTTCCTATGCTGCCATGGAAGGTCATGTACAGTACTGTTGAAGTTGTCTTTGGTTTGGATGTCTTTCTTCGACCTTTCCATTGATGGTGGCATCCAAGCCTAATATACACAAAAGGAGTTTTTTTGCCCACTACTCCAAAGGATGAGTTTGATTCGCTATTGCTGTGCAAATGGTATCTGCTTTCGGTGTTGGTAGTACTAGAGTTCTTTTTCCAGTTCTTCCATAGTTCATTTGGTCCCACCTTTGCACAGACAAGTATCTAAAACAATTGAGCTTAATCTTTATAGGCATGGGTGTGAAGATGGGAGTATGGGTTTCGTTTTTGTTAGATTTTAATCCCTTGGAATGAGGACTCAAAGCTGACATTGGCAGCAATGGTTTACGGGTCTCTCTTAGATGCATGTGCTTATGGTTGCTGCATGATATTTGAATTTGTATGCTTGTATATGTACTCTTCTAGCATGCTATTTCCAATTACAATAGGTTGTAGGCGTGGTGCTAGAGTTATGGCGCATAACCTTTAGAATGAAGCTATGGACCACCTCTGCATCAAGTACTGAAAATGGGTGTATGTTTATGGTGGCTATGCACATGCAAGAAAAAGTAGCTACATTTGTCAACGAATTTGGTTACCATGAGTGGATGGAATTTGGAACCCATATAAAGAAAAAACGTAGCCCTTTATGTGAATGTGCAAATTCGAGCCTGTGTCAACAACCTACAGGAGAAAGAGAGAGAGAAAGAGAGACAGATTCCTTCCAAATATGATATATTTTTATTATTTACGTATATAGCTATTTCTATGAAGTTTATGTACATGAATGATATAAAACTAGTGTGATAGTGAGAGGTTCCTACCACTACAGATACTGGGAAGACAGATTTTTACCTCATTATATAATATGAAGTGAACCTGTATTACCCTTCTGTTTTTACCCCATGGGCAAATAAACCTGCATTATCTGATAAGGACATGATCATTGTAATTCCCAAAACAGGGTCGGTTAATTGGTTTCGTTCTTGATCATGTCACTTTGTTTCGAACTTCTTGAGATTTGGACAAAGAGCAAAACATGTTCAGCTACAAAACAAAACAGAAATTGGCCTTTTTTTATTGTGGCTGTGATTTTTCTTACCCAGTAACAGTAAATGGACACCAAAATGATCATATCCCCTGGTCTGGTTTCTATCTCGTGTGGCACTTTCCCCACTTTGCATGTGCAAAGAATAACTCTTCCTATGATTTCTAGACTACTAATAAACTACATAATAAACAAAACAAAAAAAATGTTTTTTTTAATAACTAAATGACTGGCTTTAAGTACCTGTCCCAAATTCCCACCTCCCCTATGAATACCAGCATCACATGAAAACTGTAGAAGAGGTTAGATCTGTTGATTGAGGTCTTGACGCAAGTCTTATGCTCCAGTTGGTGGGAATGATAATTTATCAATCAAGCAATCATTATAGGGTACAGCCCCAAATCATACTTTAAAAAGGTCTATCTATGGATTCTATGCCGATTGCCATATTTAATTACTTGTAGGACTCGCATCATTCATTCACTACTCTGACTTCAGAAAGATCTTCCACTTTGTTAAAGTGGATCTGATGCCTGATTCAAGAAAAGATGATCTTCACTTTGGTGTTTGATTGTTAAACTCTGCATAGCCCCAAACCTTCCCAAAAAAAACTCTGTTGAAGTCTTTCTGGTCCGTAGCTTTGGATATCTAACAACTGAAACAGAGCCATGACCCGTTTATCCACATCTATTCAAGTGGTCTGGGAGGCAGAGATAGAACAAAGAATGTCCAGTCTAATGACATCTATAGGCCTTGGTTTCATGGGCCAATTGTCTCCAAACCTCAATGAAGGCTTGACCAGAATTTTCTCACCATATTTAACATGTTTTGGGTTCTTGTATCCAGAAGATATATCTGTTTCCTAGTTTTCTAGTGGGAAGTTTCCCTCCCCACCTCTTTTGCCCACCACCAAAGTCACCTCATGTTTGTCCAACTGTGACTGCCCTTATAGTCTATACAAATAAGCACCGCTGTTTATTGTCAAACTTGAAAAGCAACCTTTGCAGATAAAAGAAGAAAAATTCCTTTTTGATAGGTACAAATGCCTTCACATATCACTAGCTCCCCTTTTGTCTGTAGCTGCACAGCCAGAGTCCAGGACTACAGTGTCAGCATCTCGAGACGCAGATAACTTTGCCTTTGAATATACACCACCCTGAACTGATCATCATGTTGTTATATCTCCCATCTCCCCAAAATGAATAAAACATAAATAAATGATAAAAAATTTATTAAAATGTTAAAAAAAATATGCATTTTTTTAGCCAATTTTTGGAGGGTTGGTGACTTTGGAGTTGGGGGGGGGGGGGGGGGCGCATGACCAGCCCCAAACACCCCCCCTGGCTTCGTCCCTGGTCATTGTCTTCGACTTCTGGACGAAGATCCCGCCTTTTGATCTTTCTAATCCAAGAAGTAAGAAAGGAAGAGGAATTGGTGTTGCTGCCAAAGTGAAACTTTACCACGTACCTTCTTCCCTTGAAGATCATTTACGGACTAGAAAAGTACAATTTTTTCTCTTTGATATTCTTTTGTCAGAATGGTTTGTGGAATTGTTTTCTTATTGGAAGAACAAATTCCCGTGGACCAAGCGGCGCCTGTGGCTTGGGCATCGGATGCTTAGCCCCACAGCATCTTTTGAGAAGATAAGGTGGGAGCCATTAAAGATTGGGCATTAGAAGAAAACTGGCGCAAACCTCGTCCTGACACGTTTTGCAAAGAGAGAAGTATACAAGGAATTTTTTTTTTTTTAAATGTGGAGATTTTTCTGACAGGAGAAATTAATATCAATTTCTTAGGATCTGAAGTACGCATGTATGAAACAAAAAAAAAGATTAAGAAGGATTCTTAAAATTTTCTAGCAATTTATTTGTTCGTGGGCAACATCAACCGAAATCTTTTTCTTTTTTGAGAAAGAAAAAAAAGGGTGCAACCATAAGTGCCAACCATACCTGGAGGTTTGATAAAAAAAAAAAAAAAACCATACCTGGAGGTTACTAGCCTCTATTCGCATACAGGTATAGATCGAGGAAAGCATGTACTCTCAAGGACATTGGGTAGGTTTGTTTGAAAAATTATTTTAGAATATAATAGAATTTATAAAGAATATTTAAAATCTTAAAAATTCATAAAAATTCATATAAAGTTATTAATATATTTTATATAATTTTTAATAACTTTTTACACAAATTTTCTCTATTTATATTTTTTTAACTCTAATATTTTTTATTAAATAATTACATCAAATCATTTCTCCATTACTTTTGACGAACTCTAACAAAAATTAATTATCTTTACAAAATTTCACCAGATGCAAAATGGTATCCACAGAGTTTCTTTTTAACTATATTTCTTACTCCCTGTTTATGGTGGCATGTTTCACATATTTCTTAAATGTACGTAATTTGAACCACCATTTCTATCCAGACGGGAAAAGCAGAAAAATAAAAAAAAAGTTTTAATTTTGTGAAAGTGCACGTGTACACATACACACATGCAGATTGTGCAGAAGAGCTGAAGAGGATATGATTCCTTCTTCTTTTTTTTTTTTTCTAAGCAGATATGATTCCTTCTTAATATGAGAGTTCAGAGATCATGGATCCAACGGCCGGGCTCTTATCATAGTTTAACCAGGGTTAAGGATATCTATACGGACCTGATGTCCTCGATCGTATAAAGTACCGGCCACCTCCTAAAGTCGTCCTCTTCATTCCCCTAGAGAACAAAGCATAGAGTGTTTTACGAAAATGTCGGACGAGGAGCACCACTTCGAGTCCAAGGCCGACGCAGGAGCGTCAAAGACCTACCCTCAGCAAGCTGGTACCATTCGTAAGAATGGCTATATCGTTATCAAGAACAGGCCTTGCAAGGTTCTCTCTATTTTTCATTCCCCTTGACCTCTTCTTTTGGGATTATTTTTATAAAAATTATGTGAATTCTTATCTGGGCTTGTTTTACTCTACCAGATCTTTGGTGGGTTTACTTTAGTTTAGTCTAATTAGAAATAGTATATTCGTTGTTGTGTATTATTTTGTTAGGTTTTTTCTGGCGGAATGAATTGTGTGCAGGGGTCGTGTGGTGATTTGTTGTTTCTTTAGAACTAGTCACTTGAAGTGGTGTTTTTGGTTGGTCAATCAAATTTGGTAGCAATAAAAGCGTGTTTTTGAGTATGTTTGCATGCGAGTCTGTCTTTGGTACAGACTTTGAAGCTTAAAGTAGTTGCCTGCTCTGCTGCATGTCAAAAATAGCATCTTGGAGGTTTAAGGTCTACATGGGCCCGCGTGATTGCTAGTCTTTTCTGAGGGTAGATACTTTGAAATTACCTCCCCATTTATAATCGTATGGGTTTTTTTCTGACTTTCAAAGGATTGCAGCCAGTGTTTTCTGCTTTCATAAATCGTTCTAAGATCTGGATGGTAATAATTACCATAAATTCTAATGCGGTGCTTCGCATTGTCGCACTGAAGCATCCGGTTTCTCTCCATCGAGTGAAAGAGCAATGGGATGAATATAACCGAACTAATACTAGAATTGTGAGAGAAACAATAGCTTATAACTAGAGTTCTGTAGGTTGTTTTGCTTTGCCTTTCTTGTTTAATGTTGAACCTTTCATCTGTTTCTGCTTAAAATGAAGGCTGTAGTATGGTGGCGTAATGTCTTAAGAATACATTCTTTTTGTTGTTTCAATCCATAAGCTGTGTTCTGGCGGGTTTTTCAAACAGGTTGTGGAAGTTTCCACTTCAAAGACAGGCAAGCATGGACACGCCAAGTGCCACTTTGTGGCAATTGACATATTTAATGGGAAGAAGCTTGAGGATATTGTGCCTTCATCCCACAACTGTGATGTAAAGCTATTTCCAATTTTGCTTCAAATGACGGTGTTCTATTGTGCTGGAGCACATTTCCTTGATGGTCCTGTTGATTCATTTTTTCTTTTTCTTTTTGTAGGTTCCTCATGTTAATCGTACTGACTATCAGTTGATCGATATCTCTGAAGATGGCTTTGTAAGTATTCTTTATTGGTCATTCCCAATTTTTGGTTTCAGGCAATGCTGTCATTCTGATCTAATTGATGATAGAGGGAATCAAATGTGTTATATGTTGAGAGGACTTTATTCTTTTCCAAATTGAGATTCTTCACCTTGGCGTTTGTTTTGGGTACTTATATAAAAAATAATAATGTATACTTTAACAGATTAACAAGTTATTTCCTTTGTGTCAGCTTGCCTGCACTTCTGAATTTACAGAAAGTTATAACATGAAGAGTGCAAAAAAATCTGCACAAAAGAATGCTACTACCTTACTTAAACTAATTGGAATACAATATTCATAGCGGCCTATTTAATGCAGACGAAACATCCTCACTTCATTTGTAAAAATCTCAATAATGAAGAGTGGAGTTTTCTCGGTTAAATCCTTCTATGATTATCTTTCGGGTTCTGCGAGTTCTGTCTCTTTCCCTTGGAAGGGGGTTTGGAAGGCGAAAATCCCGATGCGAGTGTCTTTCTTTGTCTGGGAGGCTACCCATGGGCGTATTATGACTATTGATAACCTCAGGAGAAGGGGTGGTTATGTCACAGAGTGGTGTTATATGTGTAAGGGAGAAGGTGAATCTGTTAATCACTTGTTATTGCATTGTAAGGTCGCTCGAAGCCTTTGGATGTCGATCCTTGGCATCGTCAATGTCCATTGGGTCATGCCTGAAAAGGTGAAGGATGTCTTCCCGTGTTGGGGTAGGAAGTTTAAGGATCCTATAGCCAAGGCCATTTGGGGGATGATACCAGCGTCTGTGTGGTGGTGCCTTTGGAGGGAGCAGAATAAGAGATGCTTCGAAGATTCTGCCCGTTCCTTTGGAAGCCTGCAGGGGGATGTATTTCTTTTTTTTTTTTTTGTGGGCTAATGCTCTTCTAGGGGGTCCTTTTGAGGACTATGTTGATTTCCTTAGTTTCTTTATTTGTATGTTTTGAGCGACTTTAGTACAATCTTTGTACTAATTTCGACTCAGTTCTTCTTCGCTTCAATAAAATTCTTCTTACTTATCAAAAAAAAAATCTCAATAATGAAGAGAGAGAGAGAGAGAGAAGACAACAAGCAACATCGTGAGCTTTAGTGCCCTGACTAGTGTAGAATCTGATGTTAACCGAAGGAAATTTTGTCTTGTAGGCGAGTCTTTTAATGGAGAATGGAGACACAAAGGATGATCTGAGGCTCCCCACCGATGAAAATCTGCTCAGCCAGGTATCTTATTTAGAACGTTTCAAGATCCTGCCAATTGCTTAAGCATCAAAAGCATTGGAGTGCCGTCTTTCTTCTTTAGATTCTTCATCTCTGGTTTCTTCAGACTAATGGCTTCTGCATTTACTTGTTTCACAGATTAAAGATGGGTTTGGCGAAGGAAAAGACCTTGTGTTGAGCGTCATGTCTGCAATGGGAGAGGAGCAGATCTGTGCCCTTAAGGACATTGGCCCCAAAAATTAAATATGATGCTATAGCAGTAGCTATGGCTGATGGCAAAACTAAACTCGTCCTTTAGATCTGACAGGGATGTTATTTACTGGGTGTGCAATAAGTCGTCATAAGATGGGATTTAGCCTTGTATAAGTTAGCATTTAGCTTTGTGGTTGAAGTCTTGTCAGGCTTGTGAATGAGAAAATATAAACGCGGGGGCTCCTTACCCCTCAAGGGTGACATAAATTTACGGCAGGACGGGACTTACATAATTGTAACTATTATGTTTTATTATTGTTTTGGTTTTAGCTGTTCCATTTTGTATGTTTGTGTTATCCGGAATTGCCTTTTTTAGTATAGCTTTGCGTGGTCTTCGCCAACTTCAGGGCCGAACTCCTTGTCTATGCTGCTAGAGTTAGCTCTAAGTGGGATATTGGACCCCAATGCATATGAAGCAATTAGTAAGGTTTCCACGCGGGTTCATTAGCTGTGATAGTTTATACCTTCTACAACCATAAAGAAGAACTTAGAACTTATATGGGCTAAATGTAACTAAGATAGTTTCCATGGATCCACTATTTGGAGAAACAGGGGGTAGCAAGAATGGCTGTCGAGGAAGCCTCCTTTCGTGGGCTTGCACATGGTGCAATTTGAAGGGAATACCCAGCTCGTCATTTGAGCTATCTCGGAGGTCTAGAAGGCACGCAGTTGATCCGAACAATGGGCGCAGTGCAAGGCGCATGAACTAGCAGATGGGCTGCTGAGAAAAAAAAAATCATGGCTTGGTTCCTTTAAACATGCTTCTGTCTGATCTATTATATGTAGACAATGTTTACGATTGCCTAGGAAACAAGAAGAAATCGCAAGGTTGCGCAGCACTTGTAATTTTTTTTCTTTCTAAGCAAACATTCATTAATTTAAACGATCATCGGTTGCATCAGGGAGGCTTCAAAATAAGAGTCCACACCAGAAACAAAAGAAGGGATCCTATCTAGTTCAACGGGGCCAAAATAACTCTCATGAGCCACCTATCTCGCCAATCAGTTTGCCATCTGGTTCTGCCTCCTTCGAACCCATTGAAAACTCCAGTTCTCATGGGCCATGGCTCCTCATAATCTCCTTAATTCTGCTGAGCACTGATGCAATAATTCCCTAGAGAGTAGCCCCATCTCAGAAACTGCTCGCTGCAGCATCAAACACTTGTAAATTTAAGTGTGCCAAGTAGGGGTTATCTGTTTTCTTAGACTTCTTTACCTCTTTTTACACCCTTATACATTATCTGAATTCTTCCGCGTATTAGTGTTTATATATGGATGTAGTACATTGAATCTGTGACAAAGTTTTGATACTTATAGTATCGAACTCCATGGCTATTTCTATAGGTCTCATGTACATAATAATTTCTGACCAGACTTCAAGTCTTGAGATCATTTGCTCTCATGCCAGTTTGTTTTCACCTATACAACCAAAGCCAACGACATAGTCTCAGACAACCATGATTACATCGTTGAGAAACTGTTTTAGAGAGACAATCATTCACTACAGCAGCAGGTGAATGACAGATGAAGAGGCATATTCTGCCCGTTCGATACTTGAGAGTCTGAATCCCTCTTCTAAGTGGGTTCAGTTGGGTACGATTCTCAGGAATTCCTACCTACAGCCACAGCCTGCATGCAGTAAAACTTAACTTCATTGCACAGTGGGGAGGAAAAGCACAAAATGTAAAATCTTCTCAACTAGCATACATTCTACAATAACTCCATTCGAAATTGTTTTAAGTTGCAAAATTTTGCAGAAAGTTTTAAACTTTATTGCAATAATACAGGTACAACTGTGAAAGTCAATTACGAATAATTGTATATAGAAGTTGGGCACTGCAACAGTTCAACAATAGCGTAATAAATTAATCACAATGTATATATTGAACCAAGAATAAAATGTATTGACTAGAAATTAAGTACCAATTCTTATGATGATCCTTTACCAAATGACGAACTGCCATATATATATGAGACAAATCCCCAGAAGGTAATCAGCAGAGAGAGTATTTTGAAACCACTCATGGGGTCATCTAGCAATATAACTGCTGCAATACTTGTGATGGGTACCCTGATAGCATTGAGCACACCGGCAAGCACAGTGGATGACAAGAAAAGCACCGCAGTACCTCCCAGAACCCCCAGCTGAAAAGTGATGGCACCCCAGATGAGAACTAGGAGATAAGAAGTTGTGCCGCCCTTGAAAGTTTTAGCCTCAGATTTCATCCCTTGAAAATCTCCACTCACGACAACCCCAATAGTTGTAAATAGAAAGGCAAACAGAGAAACCATGACTTGTTGCTCCAACACAACATGGAAGGACCTTCTACCCAATAACTTCACAAAGACTAGCTCCGAAAGAGCAAAAATGAGCCCATGGAGAGCGGATCCAAGAATGTCCCATATAAAGCCCATGATGTATTGGCTGTTACTGATATTTCCATATGTATCTGAATCTGAATCCAATGCCATGATTGTCACTGCAGCGGTAATGATCACTATAGCATTTATTATTGATGCGTTCACTTTGTTCTTCACCAGAAGATACCCAAATAGTGCAGAAAACACAAGGGATGATGATGCCAGAAGAGCAGCAGTAGATGCCGGCAGATAAGCATATGCATATGCATACATGAGATTGTCAGCAGCACTTAAGAAACCTAGCACTACATACGAAAGAGTGAGTTTTAAGTTCAGAGGAGTAGGAAGAGTTTTACAAAAGAAATATGTCGGAAATAAGATAAAAGCTGTTAGAGGCCACCCTGCAACTGCCACCCACGAAATGATCCACTTGCTTGTGCCCCCATTGGAATAATAGAGACGAGAAAGAATGGAAGAAGCAGGGAAGGCCACAAGCATTGCTGCACCACTTAGAAATAGGAGAACCCAATGTGAGACTGGCTTCTTTCGGTATGCTTCCCAAGCCATTTTCCTAAAGGTGGATATCTTGCTCCATAATGAAACGGGAGGAGTTGATGATGATGACTCCATTCTGTCACCTGATGGAGAATAAAACCACGAGATATCAAGTGACTTCAAACTGGCACATATTTGCTATTCTTTAACAATAAGCCAATATTTTGACAATGAAATGATGTTGTTGAGAGAGGGAGGGGAGGTTGTGGAACATTTGCTCTACATAAGAAAAAAGAAGGAACAATTGAAGTGCCAACTGAAAATTCCAGGCCTTTCCATTCAGTAAACAGGTCATCAGTTAGAGAAAAGTTAATTGACAATCTAGCAAAATCAATTAGATGGAGCCCATCCTGGGAAGCAACAGAAGTTCTAACAACTCGCACTGTGTCCATTTAACGCTAAGAATACTTGGTTCCTTATACAGCAGGTAAATTTCACCTAAAGAACTCAATCAACTCAAATGATCTAGCCAGTCTCTGGTTCTGATTGATACATCAGAAGCATTACTCCCCATTCTGAAGCAAATACAATCCTGCCCGAATTGTTAGCAGCAAAAGTTTAGTGCAGCCAAAAATTTTCTTTGCCCCTTCTCAGGCTCAAATTGAAAATCTGGAGAAAAGCTCAACATGGGATACGGTGCCAGATAAAAATATTTTTGCCAATCTGGTATCACATGTGCCCTTTACCTTTTAGACCATAGATGGAATTAACATGGACTAGCTCCAAGAAATCTCTACCCTTTGGTTTGGTTGCTGTGAAAAGTAGGGAAAAGAAAAGGAGATGGAGAACTTCTACAAAACTTTCCAAAGCGGAGCTTTTTATTTCTTTTTACTTTTGCCGTACTTGCTGATGATTGAAAACTGAAGATTCGATATTTCATTCTTACTTCCTTTCTTACATCTTCCCAGCAACCAAACACAACCCAGGATTTCTGCAGACTAACCAGTCAAAAACAATCTGTAGTTCACCAAACAAAATAATGACTACCAATCAAACTCATAAAATCCCCTCGTCCCTGCAATTAAGAACACAACACGATAGAGGAAAAGGGTTGAAGCAAAAAGTCACGAGGAAAAAGTGATTTTCTTTTAGGTTGAAGAATGTTACCTGGTTCAAGCAGAGGCTGCATTAGAGTCGGTCGGTCGGCACTATAACCGAGACACGGGGAGATTTTTTTTGTTTAAATAATTGAATGCGTTCCTGATTCGCTGTTGTAGTCACACATTGCTTTCAGAAAAAAAAAAAGTAGTCACACATTGCAAATGATTCCGTAGTTATTCTATAATATACTATCACTCATTCTATCCTTTCCTCGGTAATTTTATTACATTTTTTTTGGGGGGATGGTTTTGTCTGCGGTTGAGATTGTCTAACTACTCTAAACAGAGATGGGTTTTTAATTTGACCATCCTGGCCGTCCTATGGTTTGAGAAAACTGTCTTGTGAGATGTGGCAGCGATTGCAGGATTTTTTATAATTTATTCTTCTTAAATAGAGTGAACGTAGGTGGACTCTGTATTATTTTATATTAATTATATAAAATTTTGAGTAACATAAATTTTATAAAAATATTAACTTGTTATGTATATCTATTTCTATTTAAATTATACCACATAGTTAGAATAAAAAATTACAGAAGATATTAGTTCATTATTTACTATTTAAATTGTATCACTATATTAGAATAAAAAATTAGAGAAGATATTAGTCCATTATTTACTATACTTGTCTAAGCGATACGACTTCCCTGGATTACAAATTTCAAGATTCCTCCTTAAAAAGACTCTCAAGAGTTCTCTCTCCTCTTGTTAGTAAACACAGGTTGGGGTTTTGCTTTTAATGTGAGCATTGTGCTTCGCTATCTCCAAGGCCCATATGAGGAAGAAGATTAGCTAAACTTCTAACGAGTGCCATAATCTGGCTTCCTAAAACAAAATTGTCTATTTCCCTGCCCTGCTGACGAGCATTTTGTCAATATTATGGCAGAATAATACGAGCAAATGGACAGGTGGGTTGTGCAACTTACCAGAGAAAGGCAGGCAATGCGTGTATCCTATGTGTTCAGCCCATATAAATGCTATTTGGAGTTTGCACAGCATTAGCAACCTCCTCCACAAGCAAAAGCAGCACTGCGTTCACCTACTAGAAGTTTTGTCTGATGTGTTATGCTACATAATATTACAGGTTGCTTCTCTTGTTGCTCATCTCAAACTCCACTGATCTCAATAATTTTCGCCTGTAATTAATTCAAACAAAAAAAAATCTATAGCAATTGAGTCAACGAACATCCTCTCTCTTTACAAGAACCTTCACATGGATTGCCTCGAAAAATCCTCAGAAGTACCAACTTCGTTGCAGTACTACATAATATCTAACCTAACTTTGTCAGTCATATTCCCATCAACCTTCTGCTACCTTTTCCCTAAAGTTTTGTGCCTGTGAAGGGGGGTCTTGGCCAGAAGAAGTTCGAAACTTCTCATCTCTTCGACCTAAAAAGGAAAATGAGCGACCCCATAAGACTGATCACAATCTTAAAAGAGTCTTTTTGTAGTCCAACCTTGGAAGACTTCTCGATTGCTTACTCACTGAGTGACCCGAGTGGGCAATCACCTCACTGAGGTCCAACCAGAAAGGTTTTTTCTGGTCTACTTAGTGCCTCTTTCCTTCCATTGATCTTTATGAAGACAATGCTCCAAGTGAAATGATAACTGGGGAGCTTACTAGCATGCCAAATTTTGATGCACTAAAATCTCTCAAGGAATAAATTAATCTTCCAGTACTGAAGGTCTATTTTATGACATGCAGAATGAAAGATTCACCCACCATTGTATAAACTCAGTTGCGCACAATTTTGCTAAATAGCTCATCTACAACTCATCAGCTGTTAGGATTCTCATAACTTTTCAGCTTCCACAATATATTGGGGGAAATGATAGGGATCCCGAATTCGGTCCCGAATGCCGACGTGTACATATTTTAAACTGTCTCTCCGTGTTCAACTCGCGTTATAAAGGGCCCATTCATCCCGGTTCTCTCTCTCCCTCCCGGTTCATTCTCTCTCTCCCTCCCTCCCGGTTAATTTCCCCTGCTTTTAGAACGCTTTAAATGCCTCATTTCCCCTGCTTTTAGAACGCTTTGAAGCTCTCCTCCGTGTAAGCGCCTCTCTCTTCCACCTCATTTCCGCACACCTCTCCGTGTAAGCGCATCTCTCTTCCTCCTCATTTTTTGCACTTAATTTGTTTCACATGGCCGGATGAGAAAGGAAGCTATGTCTTTAATTTTTCTTTTGCTAATTTCTGATTCGTTATCAACAGAAGGAAAAATGGCAACCCATCAAGGTAAAATTAGAGATATTTTACTTAAAAATCTCATATTCTTTCATCTAGTAGTGTTATCTTGGTGAATGGTGGTATAAAAAAATCTGACAAACTTGTTTTTACAGAGGAATAAACAAAGCTTACGAAGATGTCTATTTTAATATATATCAGAACATGCTTATTTTAATATTAGAGAAATGCATATTTTAAAAGGGGAGATAATTTGCCGAGTACAAAAATGTTGTTGGTCTCAAGAATGACTCCAAAAACCCATTTGATAAAGGTCGGAATTTGGCACTAGAGGCTGGGGATGCTAAGATTTTGCTTGATTTTGTTTGCGCAGATGCAGAATTTAGATTCGAACTTCTTTTATGCAGTAGATATAGGAGAAGATCAAAGGCTGAAAAATTTGTTCTGGGTTGATGCCAAAAGTAGGCACGATTATAACACGTTCAGTGATGTAGTGTCATTTGATACTACGTATGTTAGAACTAAAAGAGGAGATAATAAAATGAAATTCTAAATGGGAGCATCAATATGTCAATCTCAATTTTTATTCCAGTATACACATTCCTATTTATTTGGAAAGTAGTGATATCAACAAATATTGGGGAACCAGACAGTGCATGTTTCTCCAACCTTATTCTTTTGTTGCCTGCAGGGAGTTGTCTATGTTGTTGATAGTGGATTCTCAAAACAGCGATCCCCAGTCATAGGCAAGTTGATTGGTTTAAGAATTTTTGAGATCAGTGTAAATTTGGGTTGCAAGAATGAATTTAACTTATTGTTGCTGCTAACCAAGTTTGTTTACCTTTTCATTACTCATTGCGGCCAGCTTATGTTATTATAAATGTTCTATTCAAGTTCACGTTTGGAGAATGAGAGAGAAGTTGAATCCGAATATAACGACAATGATGTTACTGACGAAGATGACCCTGAAATTGGTTAGGCTTGTTGTGGCTTTGATAATTTTGCGTGAAATTATTTTTCTTCCACCCAAGTATGGCTTTGAAAATTGCATTTCTTATTAAATTTTTTAACGTAATTTAGAGTTGGATGATAAAGAAGATGGGGATAATAAAGCAACTAATGTTGTGGTATCCGAGATGATAAATGAGGATAAGAAAATTGAAGAACCTAAGACAACAATGCTCTTTAATTCGGCGGACGAAGTTTCCTCTGTTTTTGCAGCCCACAGAACCAATCTCAAGGCTTCTGGGACCTTCAAGGTCCCTTCAATAGACTCTGCCATTAAGTCAAAACACAGTCTATATCAGTTCATACTTACTGCCCAAGAACATTAGTCCTAATAGAAAGCATTCTCATTCCATCATCTTAATGCAACGCAGGTCCAACTGGACCTCAAAGAAGAAGATTTGATGTTCTTTCAATTATGTATTACTAGTCTCCATGTTCCTGTTGTAGTCTTTGTTAATGCCTAATGTGAGATAAAGGCATGCATTTCCCGAATCCCCTATGAACCAAAAAAGGTCTAGGTGCATTTTGTGATAGTCATGTATTAACATCACATTGATGTAGAACAAATGCAACATACAGTATTCGACACAAATCTGACCCACAACCCCTGCCCCAGCCACAGACAAAGAAAGAAAAACCTTTACCTATCATTACCTATTTGCCTCCATATAACAACAAGCTTCTCCAGGTCAACACGTCCCAGTTCTTATATTGATAGCAAGCAATATTTAAGGTTTTAGCAAGCATTTTTATCCCTCCATTTAACTAATCAATGCAACTAATATCTATTTCAGTTACAAATTGGCATTTCGGTCAATTCCATTCGCATATGAAAAATGGTATTTCGGTCAATTTCAACTGCAATAGGAATATATAGAATCTAACTTCCATATAAACTAGTATTAATACACTTAAAATGCATATTCTCATAATTAAACATTTGATTAATAATATTACATCCCCCTAATGATAGCCTAATCTACTGTTATTTATCATAGGATGAGCATAATAAAGGGTTTAGTTATATTACTAGATTGAAAGAGAGCAAAATAAATGAAAGATGAGGGGACACGAAACTGTACCCAAAACAACTACGGTGAGGGGACCCGAAGTTCTCAGGAATCGTCGTCGTCGAAAAAACTAAAAACCAGTCGTCATCGTCGTCTCTCCGTGTAAGAATGTCGAAATCAGTCTACCATTGAAAAGATATTTCAGATCGAAAAACTAGAACAACAAGACAAGAACAAATAGGGAGAAGAGGAGTCTTACCGGCCGATCGGGATGAGGAGCTCACCGGATAGAGAAAGGGGGTCGGGAGCTTCGGTCTGAGAGAGGGGTTGTCATGGGAGAGAGAGTAGGGATTTCAATTTCTAAATCCCTATTTGGGCATCATCGGGTTCAAATGGGGGCATCGGTTGAACCGGGAGGGAGGGAGAGGGAGAATGAACCGGGAGGGAGAGGGAGAACCGGGATGAATGCGTTTAAAATATGTACACGTCGGCGTTCGGGACAAAATTCGGGAACCCTATCATTTCCCCATATATTGGTTAGGTTGAGTAGAACTTTTAGACCATGTTTTGATTCTTTTCAGTTTTCATTGTGTACCCATTTGTTAAAAAAAAAAACATGAAAAATCTAAACCCAATGAACTGGTATAGCACTAGCAGCACCACATCTCCCATTTTTTAAGTAGCCACTATATTCCTTATCCTCCCCACTCTCCATAGGGGAAATCTGTAGATGATATTTGATTCCCACTAATGTCCCCTATTAATACATCTTACTTGAAAAGTTGAAAAGCATATTCTATTAGAAACTAACCACCGTACACAACTTTTAACTAGAAAATTTTCTTCAGATACACCATATGTTTCGGATAAATCACGAGATTTGTTGTTGTGAGGAGTCAAAATATAGTTTGTCAGCTTACTAAGATTATCTCAGACCAACTCGTCTACAAGTCGGGAGCAACTAAGAACAGTTTTTATTAGTGAATCGATAACTTTCAATGATTGTGGATTTTTGTTTGCTGGTGATCAGTACTGACAACAATAGGAGTACCCTTTGTTCATGTCACATATATAGTAACAAAATTTTAGTATTTTTTTAATTTCGTTACCAAATTTCGTAGCAAAAATACCTGGCCCCTATTTGTGCGACTTTGTGCATGTGCCATTGACCCAAACATTAGGAACGGAGGCTATTACAAGCAGCATCTTCTCTATAACCCCACTTACTAATGCACTATAGAAAACCTTAGAATATTGCTCACTGTGTCCGAGTCAAATATCCGGTACCATGCTGCCACATACGCCGTTACAGAACCCGTCAAGTCAACCAAAGCAACGGTGATCCCGCACCTGACGTAACGGAGTAATGAACGGTGGCCGTTACCTCCACTCCGCAGTCCGCACAGAAGTGACAGAACCACCTGAGTCAATCCCAGTCAAAGACACATATACCCCAACTCTCTTCGCTTTATAATAAAATAAGAGCCCTCACTCTCTCTCTCTCTCTCAAATCTCTGCTGCTACACATAATTCGAAAGACAATTCGGGATTTCAGTTAGTTTCGGGTGGGTTCGGTTTCGGACAGTATAAATAAGCGCACGAACTGTTCGGAAACTTTACTCTCTCCTTCTGTGAGAGAATCGGCCATGGCGGGGAACGGGAGCTCTGAAGCTCTCCAAGTAGAGAATCCGAAGGCACACGATGAAGAGGAAGAAGGAGAAGAAGAGGAGGAAGAAGAAGAATTTGAAGAATCAGAGGATGGCGAAGAAGAAGGAGAAGATGAAGAGGGACATGGTAAGTTGCGCGTCAGCGAGTTACGGGGCTCTGTACCGCCGGGCGAAGCTGTGTTGCGAAAGCCTCATTTGGAAACCCTAGCGGTGCCTTCTTCGCTGCAATTATCTGAGAACGATCAGCGTACGGGTAGGACTTGTTTTGTTTTATATAATCTTACTTTTTTCTTTTTGTTTGTGCAACACAGTTTTTTTTTGTTTATTTGGGCTTTGGTAGAATTGTGATGGAAATGATAGTTCTGCTATTGATCTGACAGGCTTCCAGGCGAATTCTACTTCGCAGTCGGTTGGCGGAGCTGAATGCGAGGTTAGGATTTGGAATTTTGGAGTGCTATTTTTGTTTTTGTGTTTGATGCATTTGCTTTCTGAGCAGTGAGTTCTTTTGATTTATAGTATTTTGCTTGCTACCTGCTCTTTCGCTTCTTTTTGCATGAATTTTTGAACTCTTCGTGTGTGTTTACGTGGTATTTTCTAAGATAGGTATAAAATTCTGCAACTTGTGCTTGCGCATGTGAAATTGGTGCATTTACGTCTGGACTATGTTGGAGGGGATGGTTTGTGTTGCTGTTGCAGTGTTTCTTTTGAGGTTTTTCCTCAAAGTGGTTATGACTAAGGATTTAGGTGGTAATCCATATGGAATTCTACTTGCGAGATGATTGTCAAGCTTGGAATTAATCAAGACCAAGTATCCACAAAAGCTATAGAATAGCAGAAAAATCTTTGACTGTAAGGGTGGGTTTGTGCCCTTCTCAGTTCCTGATTCAGTGGGATGGCTATCTTGACATGCAACCTCCCAGGATAGACTGTAGTGTCTTCCGCTATAAGGATGTACTCCCAAGTACGGACCAAGTAAGCAACCCTCTATGATATCGAGTGGAAGTAGGGAAGTTGCTGTATTTAGGTCTGGAAAGCTTGTGCCTTCATAAAAGTGGTAGGGCCAAGTTGAACAGCATGAAGCCAACAGCATGAAAGCAACTGTACCAAACATAATTATAATAAACAATTAGTTCAGCTAAGCCCAATGATGTAGTTGGAGAAAGAGTGAAATGTGCTGGGAAATGAAGAAATGGTCTACGATAGAAGGGAGCGTAGTTCACGCAGATGGACCAGACAAGATCAGATAAGGCATGGTACATAGGTATCAGATATCAGATATGCCCGATCTCCACTCTGTACCCCCTGTATGTTAGGATAACCAAGGAACTCCTGGAACAATTAATTCCAGAATGAAGACAGTTCTACTCAACGTGGATCACAAGGAAAGTACAAGAAACCGTGAATGTTGGAAAGACAACGGGCTACCACACTAGTTACATGGTCATTTGGTTCTCATCAGTCATGGTAGATGGGTTTAGTGAAGTTTTCACCACTCTCTTGCAAGTTTGGTGTACATTTGGGGTATGGATTGGAATCATGGGCAGAATATGTAGCCTATCTTGTGGGATGCATGGGCTTGTTTTTGTTTGTTTTGGGTTCCTTGAAGAGATGAAGTTTGTCTTGCTCAGAAAGAAGCATGATTTTATTGATAAATATTTGGAAATGAATTGGAATGTAGAAGTTTCCAACAGGGCATCCAAACAAACTTGGAATCATGGATTGGAAACTGCACCCAGACATGTGAGGAAAGAAAGATATAAAAACTGTACGGAGGATGGAATTCAGGGAGGTGATATTGAGGCAGAGTATCACTTTAGACCTTTTCCTGTTCCAACTTATGGCAGGAATTAGTATGTACTGCAAAGAAATACTACATTTTGGAATTATAGTAGTGCTATAGAAACGACTCAACCATAGGTCCTTGGGAAGATAAATGAATTCTTCATGTTGGAGGTTGGTGTTTTCGGGCACCTTGTGCATCACATTAATTACAATTTGATGCCTCGAATCCGTGTTTTCAACTGTTAGAATCTCCCTATAGAGCTCACAAGATTGCTTACACCCAAAATCTAACTACTTGCAAAATATTATTCAAGGTGAAGTCCCTAATAGGACCCCAAAAATTCAGTTTTCTTTCCCTTTGCAGTAAACTCTTGATCTTAATAAAAATGTCAAGCTATGAGTATGCTTGGATGAGAAAAAAAGTTAGTTGGTGCAACTAGAAGCTTTGAACATTGTGAATGCCAACTTGAGAACTTTAAACTAGCTTCGAATGTACTATTAATTTTTCAAATCGCATTAACATGTTGGATGATGTTTCATTTTCAGAGTTAGCTCTCACAAGGATTCCATGGAACTTTCATTTTAGATGGTGTGGACTTTCACATTACTAATGAAATCTCGGAGTAATTTTTTAAATGCTTTAAGTATGCCCGTAATTGTCACCAAAATAACCTTTCCATCCTATAGAACATGTTTATGAGCATTGTTTGTGTCAAACATGGACATAATCAGACATGTCTTCTAGGAGAGTCCACATCAAAAATAAGGGGAGATAACTTCACTAATTATTTGGAATTCTTGTTTTTATCGTTTGCAAATTGTTTTGGAGTGTCATGTGTACCATCTATTATGAACTTAAAAGCCACATATGGGAATGTCAAAACTGAAAGTTTGTATCTTGACCAAGTTTCTTAAGGCACAAGTTGTGTTAATCAGACAAACATATTGTGAAGTAATATGTTCTATTTTTTAAAGGTTCTTGAGATTCAAATCGAGTACTCTTGTCAATCTTTATGTAATGATGTTATAATTTGTGAACCTGTACAGTATTTTTTTGGGGGGGGGGGAGAACAATTTGTGGTTAGGACATACCTCCTCCCTATGTGACAGCAGCTTACGCTACTCAAACCATTAATTCCGTGGCATGAGCTCTACATTGTAATAGATCAAGAAAGATCTTTTTCCGAAAATTCCAGCGGGTCCATTTATATCAGTATATTTATTTCTAGTTGCTGGTATGGGTGAATCTTGTATAAGATCATGCCAATGGGTTCATTTAAATTATATTAACTTCCCTTCATTTTTCTCAGGATCAAGTTGGGATATCCAAGCAGGGAGGTTCGGCAAGTATAGCAGCCCAGCCTGCTGAGGCTCGGACACAAAATAAGTCTCAGGTTTCTGTATGTCCAACTTCATCTGAACTGTCACCAACTTCTGTCACACAATCAATTTCATCTCTTCCAAGCCCAAATCTACGAGAACAAAGACTTTCACAAGTGAAGGACAATAATGAAGGCATGCCAAAAAGGGACCAACATGGTTCTTCTGGTGTTAAACCTATATCTGTTGTTCCTGTTGTGAAAACACCATCTTCTGATGGTTACAACTGGCGGAAATATGGTCAGAAGCAGGTGAAGAGTCCGAAGGGTTCTCGAAGCTATTACAAGTGCACCTTTTCAGAATGTTGTGCAAAGAAAATTGAATGTTCTGATCACTCGGGTCGAATAATAGAGATTGTTTATAAAAGCCTGCATAGCCATGATCCACCTAGGAAGATTAATTGCGTCAAGGAAAATAAGCTTGCGTCATCTTCTGAGCCCGTGATAAGGAATAGTGGTACAGAACATCCAATCCAAATGCTTAATGGATCAGAGCCATCCACTGCTTTGAAAGAAACTATTCAAGAGACATCCCCGATTCCTGAAAGAAAACGGCAGAACTCAGATGACTCCAATGGGAGTTGTGAAATTAAGGTCAAGGAGGAGTATGCCAGCAGTGAACCGGAACCAAAGAGAAGGCAAGTTTTTTTAGGAATTTGGTTTCTTCAGATATTGTCCCATATATGAGGCTATCTATTGTTATTTTGGTGTGAAGGATTCATAATATCTGGGTTTAATATTTTTTTTTTCTTCCTTTTTTAATAACCAGAGTGAAGAAAAGCAACTTGGCACACTCAGGCTCAGTGATAAAATCTGGCAAGAAACCTAAATTCGTTGTGCATGCAGCAGGAGATGTGGGGATTTCAGGTGATGGATACAGATGGCGCAAGTATGGACAAAAAATGGTGAAGGGAAATCCTCACCCCAGGTGCATGACTTACTCTATTTTAAATCTTCATAATGCTTTATTTTCACTATTAATGTGTCTATGCACCTGATACTGCTATCTGTTAATGTTCCATTGTTGCATATAGGTATGCCTTTCAATGACTCTTATGGTAATAGTAAATTGAAGCTGTATGAATTCTTCCGTATTCTGTGTTCAATGTAAGTAAAGATTTGCATGTGCCATAGTGGGTAGCCCCTACCTTAAAAACCTTCAGATTTCAGTAATCATATGAAAGATGCAATCGGAAGAGCTGAAATGATTTCGTTGACTTCATCCTTGGCAGAAACTGCAAAAAGGAATCTAAATGAAACTGGAAAAAGGAACCCAATTTCGATCTACATAGCTAAAAGAGAAACGAACAAAAATGTTCAAGCTGACAATCTCCTTGACTTTTCCTGGCCCTGTGTGATGATAATTGCGGTTGTAATGAAGCTCATAAAATAAAGACTGTCATCTGTGCTAATAGCTGGAGTTTCTGCTGACTAGAAATAAACTGGTTGAACATCTTCTTTCATCCCAACAGTTATGTGTAAATCCAGTTTTCAAAGCTATAATGTATTTGAGGGTGTCTGAGTTCATATTATATATTAATATAAAGATGATCCCTTGATGGTAATATCTTGTCTCTGCCTCTTGCATCAGTTCTTGAGTTCATTGCTTGTGAAAAGGTTATCTGTAGTTGGCTCTATGCTGCTAACTTGATTCACCTCCATGAGCCCAGGCACTTGGAGAACATTAGACCTCTAACCTAGACTTCCCTTGGTGCATAACCAGATTAGGGTGTCAAAGGAGAATGAGAGACAAAGGTCAATCGGCTTCTGCAGCTACATGCTAACATATAGCAATAAATGAATTGCTTACTCTTAGTCCTGCTGAATAATTTCTTGGATAATTTGCAATTACATGCTAACAAATAGCAATAAGTGAATTGCTTACTCTTAGTCCTGCAGAATAATTTCTTGGATAATTTGCATTGTAAAAAAAATTTATTTGGATATAATTCTGACACCTACCCACAAAAAGTAGGAAGAAATTATAATTTCTTCGTACTTGTCCATAGTTATTTTGATGTATTGGAGAGGACTTCGCACATGTTGTCCATGCCCTGCTTTTTGATGATGCAATGATGGGATATATAGGGGAAGTTGACATTCAATTCAAAGAATTAGTTAACGTAATATTATTCTGCACAAGAGCCTTTTTTTTGAAGATTTACTTACTGGCCCGAAGATATTTTCAGCTGCATGCTCACCTACACTTTTGTAAGAGTAGTTACGTAATCATTATGCCTAATGTTATCAATGTAAGTCTGGCATGACAGTTTTTATATCATTCCTTAAGAACCTAATTTATAGAATTTTTAGAGTCATGAACTCTAGCTCAAACGTCATATCCTCCCTGTTATAATACAGAATGAAATGTGAGGTTATGGATTTAGGATTTCCTATTTATGTGCAGCTTAGAAAAAAAAGTGAAGGATTTTAAAGTCAAAATCTTCTCACAACTCCTAGAAACAATTTAGGGCATTAAAGTCTAACATCATAGGAGTTTCGTAATTTGTAAATTGTGTAGTTTTCTAATGAGTCATCAGGCTTGGTTGTCCCATGGGTATGTGAGACAGGAAAATCCTTGGTTTGTTTTTGAGGTAGAACACCTAATGTACCCATACTCATGAACACAACTTTTCTTTGGAAAAAGTATATCATTTGATCCAAGATAGATTAGTCACTGAACCTATGGCAGTCATTCTAGTTCGCATGAGTTTTTCTCATCTATTTTAAATTAGTCTGTATGCTTTGTCTTCCATTTTATTCTAATTAAAGTAGGCTTCAATAATATTTCAGAAACTACTATAGATGCACTTCTGCCGGATGTCCTGTCCGTAAGCATATCGAGACTGCTGTAGATAATGCGAGTGCAGTGATTATAACTTATAAGGGGGTACATGACCATGACATGCCTGTTCCAAAGAAGCGACATGGTCCACCAAGTGCTCCTCTTGTAGCTGCTGCTGCTCCTGCTTCCATGAACAATTTGCAACTTAAGAAAGCTGACACGCTCCAGAACCAAGTGTCTTCAACCCAGTGGTCGGTGGACACAGAAGGAGAACTGACTGGTGAAGCCATGGAACTTGGAGGTGAGAAAGCAATGGAATCAGCTCGCACTCTTCTGAGCATTGGATTTGAAATCAAGCCTTGCTGAAGGCTCCTTTGCTGGAAGGCCCAAGGGAATAAAAGACAAGTCACTGGCCTCTCTTTTAGAAGATCATGCAGCTGAATCTATGAGTTATTGAATTGGCAGGTTTGATTTTTCTGTCTTTCCTTATTCTAGTTTGTATTTTGTGTTTTTCTTTGCCCCCAACTTTTGTTTCAGTCGTTTAGTGAACAGTTGTGTATATTTGGTATTGTACACCCTCTTGCTTGGAACGCGGTTAATAGTAGTGTAACAATATAGAATTGCCCCTTGTTTCTTGAAGATCTTTTAGGTTGATTTAATTATCGGCACCTAATTTAATAATTCCATTTCAGTCTAAATAGATCCCAAAAATCGAGGAAGGAGAATACTGCCGCTGCTCCAAGTTGCTAATCAAGTTTGTAAGGGAGAGCCCCAGTCTGAGAATTTAGAATTATTAACGGCTATCCAGGGTTTTTTTTTTTAAGTAACGGCTATCCAGGGTATTAGATGCAGTTTGCTAGATGGGATGCCTTGTTTATGGTGTATTTCAGCCTGTTTAGCTTGGACATGGATAGCTTTGCGACCACTTTCAGAGGGGTTGATAGATACTTGAGAGAGAAATTGATAGGTTTAAACATGTGGCAACTTCTTCTGTAAGGCTACAAACTTCTTTCAACTGTCATTGGAACTTCTCTTGCCATAATTTCATTTGCTAACAAAAAAAAAAAACAGAGAGAGAGAATGAAACTTTATGTCTAGAACAGAAAAGAATAAAAAAAAACTATTTCAATATTTTTCTGACTAGGAGTTGCTCTCAAGAATAATTGTGGAAAAACTTTACAAACTTCTTGAATGTGTTGCCTTCTCTTGTATTTGGTATATGGAAACAAAAGGTACTCGATTTTTTTATAAATGCTGGAATGAAAGAAATGAAAAGTGGGTTCAGAATTGATTTTAGTATAGGCTCTGGTTTTAATTTGAGTTCCATAGAAACGGATTTAAATTCGATTTTGAAACCTAAAAGCTTTGTTTCAACGAGCCAAGTTTTCATTGGGTTTTACTCTTCTTTTTTTGATAGTGCTTACAATTTTTTGTTAATAACTTCAAAAAATAAATGCAGGAAAAGAAAACCACTATCTCTTCCACCACTCCTCTGAGCGATCCACGCGCAAGTTCTTTGGAAAGTGGTTTCGAGACCGGGTCGTCCTAGTTTCTATCAGATTTTTCTATTGGAAAAATCCTTCCAGCCAGGTACACGAAAACGTGTAAACGAAGATACTCTTTGTAACTCTTAACAAAGAATGCAAAGAATCAAAAAACTTAAATAATATGCAGTAAAGAATCAAAATGTATTGGTGAGATTATTGGATGATTGTACTGATTAAGAATACTAAATCGCACATACTTGCACGTTACTAAGTATCCAATTGGAATAGTCTTGACTACAAGATATCAATTGACTACTAAACGATAGAAATGAATAGGGGTGAAAACCGGAAATGCGGTCCGGTTTTCGGACCGCATTTCCGGTTCTCCTATATTAAAGGACCGGACCGGTCTTCTAAAATGCGGTCCGGTCTAAGTGGTCCAGACCGGTTTCAAAATTTTTTTTTTTCATTTTTTTTTCATATTTTCATCAACACACATTTTTTTAAGATAAAAAATATATGAAGAACACCTACTATAGTTTTCTCATTAATTTAAAGATATTAATTCATTTAAAGACTTAAAGAAGTGAATTTATTTAAAAATTTAAAAATGTGAATTCATTTAACATCTACCATAGTTTGCTCATTAATTTAAAGATGTGAATTCATTTAACATCTACCATAGTTTGCTAATTAATTTAAAGATGTGAATTCATTTAATATATACCATAGTTTGCTCATTAATTTAAAGATGTGAATACATTTAAAGACTTAAAGAAGTGAATTTATTTAAAAATTTAAAAATGTGAATTCATTTAACATCTACCATAGTTTGCTCATTAATTTAAAGATGTGAATTCATTTAAGATAAAAAAAATATATGAAGAACACCTACTATAGTTTGCTCATTAATTTAAAGATGTGAATTCATTTAATAACTACCATAGTTTGCCCATTAATTTAAAGATGTGAATACATTTAAAGACTTAAAGATGTAAATTTATTTTAAAACTTAAAAATCCGAACCACCCAAACCATAGATTGATTCTTTCTTTTTGATTTAGGTGGTTCACTACTTGGTGGAGGAATTTCTGAAACATCTTCCTCCTCAACCATCATATCCTCATCCTCTAAACTTAATATCATTGCATCAACACTACTATCCGAACAATTACGAGAACGAGACATAGTGTCTACAAGTACAAGAAAGAAAAAAAAACAAGTAAGGATCATGTGAATCCACCATATTTAATCAAGACCTTGAACAAACCTAACTAATTCTTAAAATAAATAATATATTCAAACATATAGAACGGCTACAATAGGTCACAAAAGATATCAAACATGAATTGTTAACTAGTTGTATGTCCTGGATCATTGATCTATATTAACCATTTTTCATTTTAGTGGATTACATTTAGTCTCGATTTTTCAACTTGTCAAGAACAGACATCCCTAGTTCAAATTTATGTATTGGAGAAGTTTTACCTCTTTGGTTGACATTGCCTAAGAAACTAATTTAGTGAAATGAGGAGCACTCCATGACTTCGGTTGGGGAGTGAGTCATGATGTGAGGTAATGCAGTTTTAGAATTGCTGCCACTTGGTTTGTTCATGGTGGGCGGGTCAAGAACCACTTGATACATTGATGTATGAAATTGCAATGAATGTGTAGTCCATATATAGTGTTTTTGACAAAATGTAACTGATTTGTTGATTCAAACAATTTCATCAAACGATGCACACTACTAGGGTTCATGTTTTCCTAATTTCATGCTCTCTATGCAAAATCAACCAAGATTCTCAACAGCAAAACATATCATAACTTGATTCAACAGCAAAATCAACCAAGATTCTAGCCTAATTCAACAACAAAATCAACAGCAAAATCAATCAAGATTCTCAACAGCAAAACAGATCATAAACTAAACTTTGCACAAATCCAGTAATCTCAAGATTCTCAACAACGATTACATTGCACAAATATAAACTAAACTTTGCACAAATTTATCAACATATATCAGTTAATCTTCGAAGTGGGTTTTCACTTTTCACAAATATGTTAAGGGTTAACATACATGGGTGACGCGTGGGCAACGACAATGGGTGTGGCAGCTCTTGGGGAGGGGGCTGGGGCCGTGCGTGTGGCCTTGTGGGTGTGGGCGTGGATGAGCTGGCCGCTGGAAAGGGGGCAGTCGGGAGGAAGCAGATCTGCAGGGCCGCAGGCGCTGGGGAGGGGGCGGTCGGGGACTCGGGATTTTAGAGTGGGGTGGGGGGAGGGGGAAGAAGTGAGGCGTGGGGGGGGGGGGCTGGGGCCGTGTGGGCGTGGGCGTGACTGAGCTGGCCGCTGGAGAGCGGGCAATCGGGGGAGCAGATCTGCAGGCGCCGCTGGGGAGGCCGGAAGGGGCAGTCGGGGACTTGGGATTTTCGCGTGGGGTGGGGGGAGGCCAGTGAGGATTTTCTTGACTTAACGCGTGGGGGCGGGGGGATTCGATTTCGGGGAGGAAGGCAGGCGCCTTTAGTTCAGGCTTCTTTTCTGTCTTTTTTTAATATAATGCGGTCCGGTCCGGTCCGGACCGCATGCTTAAAAACTCTGGACCGGACCAAGCCGCATTATGAGGTTTATGAAATCCGGTCTAGACCGGACCAGATTTAATTTGCAAAGATCGCAAAATCGGTCCGGTCCGATTTTGCGGTCCAGTCCAGTTCTGATCACCCCTAGAAATTAATGACATACTTATGATAGAGATCTTTGGAGTTGGAAGAATTGGTAAGACAACTATCACTAGAGCAATCTATAATTCGATTGCTCATCAATTTGAAGCAACTGGGCATATGCATTGACTTCAGTATTCAACTTCCATTTCTGACCGGTAGTTATGCCGAACACCCTTCACCTCGTCACAAGAGAACGTGTAAAAGAAGATACTCTTCATAAGTTTTAATAAAGAATGCCAAAAATGCTAATAAAAGAATAAAAATTTGGATTGCTAATCAGTTTGAAGCTAATTGTTTTCGTCCAAATGTTATAAAAAAAGAAGCATATTTTCTCCAGAGCTTGTCTTCCACCACTTCTCCTCTTAGCTATCCAAGCGCAAAGATACAGAGAGGTTTCGAGACCGGGAGCATGTTCGTTTTTTGAAAAAAAGTGAGGATTCGAATCCTCACTTCCTTCGTGTGCGGCAAAAATCAAAGGGAATTGAGGATTCTAATCCCCTCCCCTGCAGCCCCCTGTGCCTAAAATGTGAGGTTGTCCCCTGCCTGTCCCCTGCGCCTCTCACTTTTATTTTGTCCTTTAGTTCTTTTATTATTCTTTTAAATACCTTTTAAATATTCTAATTTTAATAAAATATAAATAAATTCGAAATATAAAAAAAACAACTTTAAACATCATCATTACTTTTTTCGCACCTCAACAACTTCTACACAAACACCAATACAACTCTAACATCACTTAAAAATTATCAAAACACTCAAGATCCTACAAAAATCTTCAAAACGAACATAATCCGGGTCTAGGTTTCTATCATATTTTTCTATTCGAAAGCAATCTTTTATCAAAATAAAAACGACTTAAAAAAATCCTTCCATGCCCCGTATAATATGGGATGATAGTAAGGAAAAAAATATCACTATGATAAAACCATATAGTTTCTCAGAAGCAACTGGGCATATGTATTGACTTCAATATTCAATTTCCATTTCCCATCAATAGTTCTTCATAACACCACCCAGAACACAAAAACGCGTAAAAGAATATACTTTTCAAAAGTTTTAACAAGGAATGCAAAAATGCAAAAAAAAAAAAAGAAGAATAAAAAATTAGATTGCACATCAGTTTGAAGCTAGTTATTTTCTTCCAAAATGTTAGAGAAACTTCAAATCAAAACCATGGAATAATTCAACTACAAGTGACACTTCTTTCTAAGATCCTAGGAGGTTCAAGTTATTATGATGATCAAGGAATCAATGTGACAGACTAAGTTGCAGAAGGGTTTTTGAAATGTAATTTTACAAGGTTGGCAATCGCGACTGAAGACACAATGCGATCAAGGAAAGGCTATGATGTAAAATGGTTGTTTTAGTTTTTGATTATGTAGAAGAGTTGGCCCAAAGCGAGTACATCTTTGCTCTGCTTTTGGAGTTTCCACCGGATATTTGAATACTTTTCAAATTATGACCAAAACAAACTCATTGACTTCCAATGGGAAGACAGATACACAATCAGTAAAATCTGACCCAATGAGACGATATATGCCATTAATAAATTCATATCTTCGTCTTTTAAGTTGTCCAGAATGTTCATTAATTCTACGCACATTGAATCACTTCTTCCACGGCCTTGCTACAAGGAGCCTCTGCCTCTTCCTCCTCTCCTGCATGGCGTTCCCAAGAATTCTTGAGCTTTAGTGGCGAAGATACCCGCAACACTTTTACCGATCATCTATCCGATGCTTTCAAGCGAAAGGGAATCAATACTTACATAGATAACCACCTTGAAAGAGGAGAGGAAAACAGCACATGGTGCTTGAAAGAGCTTATGAAAGGGAATCAATACTTACATAGATAAATACCTTGAAAGAGGAGAGGAAAACAGCACATGGTGCTTGAAAGAGCTTATGAAAGGGAATCAATACTTACATAGATAAACACCTTGAAAGAGGAGAGGAAAACAGCACATGGTGCTTGAAAGAGCTTATAAAGATCCTTGAGTGTCAGGAAAGAAAACAGCAAATAGTTCTACCTGTGTTTTACTATGTAGATCCATCATATGTAAAGCATCAAAAAACACTTTTGAAGAAGATTTTGCTAAACATGAAGTCCGATTCAAGGATCACAAGGAAATAAACGTGCAGACGTGGAAGGCCGCCTTAACAAAAGTTGGCAATTTGTCTGGCTTGGCTTCCATTTAACGAAGGAAAGGTATTTCTGACAACTCTGGTGCCTTTGCATTCTAGAATTTCTTGATGATTATAGTACATCTTTGTACACCGAATACACTTGCACACATCCTAATTTCCTCCTGTGTATGTTTCGGTGGGAAAAAGATTGCCTCCAAAACAATCCAGTTCAAAGGCCGAAAGGCCCGGTCGGGATTGCCTTTGAAGGTAATCCAATGGTTTGGATTCACCGACCAATCATTGTTTGGTCAGGTGTAGGTCCCGTCCGGGACCCACACCCTGAATCCAAACCATTGGATTGCCTCCAAAGGCAATCCCGACCGGGCCTTTCGGCCTTTGGACTGGATTGCTTTGAAGACAATCCTTTCCCGTTTCGGTGCACCCATTACAGGGACGGATCTAGAGGGCAAGAGGAGCCCAATAGGGATGAGATTTTATTCCTGCGAAAATCCGAATATCGGTCACCGGTTCCGGTATCGGAATTCCTGTTCCACATTCGATTAATACGAGGTTTTTCTAATTTTCGGAATCGAAACTGGATCTGGAATTTCTACCAAATTCCACTTCCGTATTTTACCTGGAAATTAAAAAAGAATACACACAATCACTTTCAATCTTCACTTCAATCAACACCTTCGCCAGACTCCCCATGCTCAGATCACGAAACTTCAACCACCCTTTTCTTGCAACCTTCATCTTTTTTTTTTTTTGGTCCATCTTTCTGTTATATGTGCAGCTCGTTCGGTGCTGTTTTTTTTTTTTAATATATTTAGGGTAGTTTTGTAAATCTAATCAATGAAAAGCCCCAATTTAGTAAAAAATGTATTCTAAGCTATCTACATCAATCGGTGAAGATATAGAAGATGGCGTGAGGTGGAGATCTAATCATCTATGGCACAGAAGATATAAGGAGAGAAGAAGAACAGCCGTTGTATTCTGTGGAGATGGAGAATTCGAGAAGCTTGGCTGTCGTTAGGATAGCAAGAGGGAACGACACGTGCAAATGAGCTGGTCCAGCCCAGTAGCGTAGCTGTTAGGATTTTCGGGAATCACGGGAATCAGTTAGTCTGGCGAGATAAAACTCTGGAATGCTCTCAAGCGAGGCATCCATGAACCTGCGTGTGAATTGTTTTCTTTTTCATTGAGGAGGTTAGCAAAACCTCGAATTTGGCTTTATTGAATACATTTCCATGTCTGCCTTTGTTTACATTTTACAAATCCACAAAAACAACTAAAAACATTCTTAGAATCCAATCGGGTACATCATACATCTTTCGCATCTTATGTGTTGGAATGAATGACATACACATGGTGGGGATCCTTAGGAGTGGTGGCATTGGTAAAACAACTATTGCCAAAGCAGTATATAATTTGATTGCTGATCAATTTGTAGCTATTTGTTTTTTTTCCAATGTTAGAGAGACTTCAACTGGAGACGTGGTCTAGTTAAACTGCAAGAGATGCTTCTTTTGGAGATTTTAGGAGGTTCAAATTTGAAGGTTGACATTGATGATCGAGGAATCAATCTGATAAAGGAGAGAAATTGCCGCAAAAGGATTCATTTAAGTCTTGATGATGTGGATCAACTGAAGCACTTAGAAAAATTAGCTGGAGAGCAAGATTGGTTTTGGTTCTGGCAGTAGAATCATCATAACAACAAGAGATCCAAATATATTAACCAATCATGACGTGAATTTTACATACGAAGTGGAAAGATTGAATTCGGAAGAATCTCTTCAACTCTTTAATTGGAGTGCCTTCAAAGGAGACAATCCACCAGTTGTCGAATATAAAGAACTTGTAGAACAGATCATCAATTATGCTGGGGGACTTCCACTGGCTTTACAAGTGTTTGGTTCAGATCTACATGGTAAAAGTATTTGTGAATGGAGAAGTGCCTAAAAGGATTACGAAGGAAGCCCTCATCAGGATATTCAAAAATTACTTAGAATAAGTTATGATGGATTGGGTAAAAATGAGAGAAATATTTTTTTTGACATTGAATGTTTCTTCAAGGGGAGGAGAAAAATGATGTGATCAAAATATTAGACAATTGCAGTTTTTCTACATATATTGGTATAAGAAGACTTATGGTTAAGTGTCTCATAATTACTACTACTTCTTGGAATGCTGATGAGTTAATATTGGAGATGCATGACTTGTTGCAAGAAATGAGTTGAGAAATTGTTCGAGAAGAATCACCAGAAGAACCTGGTGGACGCAATAAGTTATGGTTTTATGAAGATGTTCGTATCATACTGGAAGAAAATACGGTAAATGTCATATAACAAAAAATTGTTTTGTTTTATATTCATTTTCTTCTAACAAGTGAAACCCTCTTAAATATATTTTAATTATTCTACCAAGATCTCTGTATAAAAATATTCACCTTACATCAAGAAATTATGAGATCAATGTCAACACTCAAATCTCAATCTAGGCTAGAAATTAAAAATGTGTTTGTAGTTTGAGGATTCAATATAATAAAACAAAAAATAGTTTTTTGACACTAATTTGACATGATTCCTACAGTTTGCGAGTGTAAAGTAAATATACCTCATAGCTAGACATACATACATACATACATACATACATGCATAATAAAAGCTTTTACATAACAAAGGAGTAAATCGATTATTGCATGTACATAACAGGTACTGATATTATTACGTATGTATGACTATCTTGCAGCTTTCTTCTTTCATAAATTCGGAGGAAAAAAAGAGAGAGAAAGTTGCTCTAAATGGGATCACATACACTTTGGACATCCCCGTTCTCAACAAAAATTAACCTTTTGGATTAATCTTTCTTTGTTGCAAGCTTAACAAATGTGCGTGCTTGTGTTTTATAAGCTTGTATGTCAAAACATATCTTATACCGAGCATATAGTAAATGCAAATATGTGGTCAACGTTTATCCTCCCATTTTGCTACGTACTACCACACTTACACATTATCTTACCAGGGAACAAACAAAATTGAGGCCATATTGGTTCATTTGCCTGAAGCCGATGGTATCATACAGTTGAGTCCCGAGGCATCTATGGAGATGAAATGACTTAGAGGATGTTCGATTAGTGTGTGTTTTGAAAAAATTGTGTTTTGAGAATTTTTAGGTAGTGATAACTTTATTAGTATGCGTGCTGTAATTATTTTTAGGTGATGTTAAAAAACATGTTCGGTTTGTGTATTCTCAGGATTCAAAAAATCCTGAGAATACAAAATAACCGAACAAGTTCTTAGATTGTTTATAATCGTCCATGCACATTTCTCTAAAAATATTGACTCTCTTCCCAATGAGTTAAGAGTGCTTCATTAGGATGGATATCAATTTTCTTAAAATGACTTATAGCCACATCCAGTATGTGAGGATGGACTTTCCGGTAAAATTGCTTTTTTCATTTTTTCCTTCTGTAAACTATGATTCAACTTCCTTCAAGCTAACATAGTTCCTTTTTCTTTTTCTTTTTCTTTTTTGTACTTGCAGAACTTGACAGTTTTAGATTTCTCTTTTTGCGAGCTTTTAACAAAAATGCCAAATCTTTCAGGGAATGCAAATATGAAGGAATTGATTATTTATGACTGTACAAATTTAGAAGAGATTCATGATTCTGTTGAGCTGCTTGATAAGCTTGTTCGATTGGACCTTAATGGATGCTTTGAACTTAGGAGCTTTCCAAGAAGCATTAAGTTGAGATCGCTGGAATAACTTGGCCTCTGTGGTTGCTCAAGCCTTCTAAACTTTCCCGAGATTGAGGGTGAAATGAAAAATCTTCACTTAATCGGCTTAGATGGAAGTGGTATAAAAGAACTGTCATCATCCCTTATAAATATCTTTGGTCTTCGCTACTTATCTCTTGAATGCTATGAAAGCCTTACGCATCTTCCAGGTAGCATTTTTCAGTTGCAACATCTAAAGTCCATCCGGATCGATTGATGTCCACGATTTAGAGGGTTTGGAGAAAAGTTGATGGAGGGCAACAAACAGTTCATGGCAGTTCCTGTTGGAAGTCTCATATTGCTAGAGAAACTAGTTAATGTGCTCCTTATATGGTTGTGACATCCTTCACCCCACAAGGCGTCTTTTGGAGTTGAGTTAGGCCCACCTTTCACATATTGTGTAAATTCTAATATGGTATCATAGCCAGGTTCTTAGTTTGTGGTCTCACTGTCACCTGTTTCCACGTGTTGGTTTGGACGTCCTCCCGCTACACGTGAGGGGGCGTGTTGGAAGTCCCACATTGCTAGAGAAACTAGTCAATGTGCTCCTTATAAGGTTGTGACATCCCTCACTCCACAAGGCTTCTTTTGGAGTTGAGTTAGACCCACTTTTCACATATTGGGTAAATTCTAATAGTTCCTCCAACGAATTCAATAATTTCAAATGATGATTGTTACAAAAGGCAGCAGTTCGGGCATAGGAATTTTTGAGTCCTGAAAACTTAGTCCTTTCAGAATCAAATTGCCTTACGAATAGTACTTGGAACCCCATTTTGAGTAACTTAGATATATCAGGGAGTGGTATTGTCAGCCTTCCAGCAGGCATCAAAAGACTTGTTCGATTGAGATGTCTGCATCTGTACGATTGCGAGCAACTTCAGGAAATCCCATAACTTCTACAAATATAGAGGAGGTACATGCTGGCGGATGCATTTCATTAGAAAAGTTTCCACAAGTATCAAAGAAATTTTAGTTCGACACAAGTGATAACTCGCTAGATAAACTAATTTGGCTTGACTTGGGGGATGCCATAAAATGCTTAAGAAGCTTAGGAATTCTGTGTTGAGTCCTTCACTTCGTACGATATATGTCTGTCTGTGTCGTCTATACGTGTTTGTGTGGCTTTGTTTAATGCCGAAGATTTATATCCTTGGTTCAACTGCAACAGGATTTACTTGGCTCTGTATATGCTGGACAAGAGATTCCAACCAGCAGGTTCAGCTTCCTTGAGGTATGTCTTGCTGTCTGTTCTATACACGTTTGTGTGTGGGTTTGTTTGCTGGTTATATTGCTGAAATTTATGAACTTTGTTCAACAAGATTACGTTTAAGATGGCATTGTGGATTATAGAAGGGGCCTCCCAACCTGGTTCACCCATAGTGAAAGTTTTATAAGCGCTAATCGCTGTAGCATCAGCGTGAATTTGCAAGTGTGTTTGGAGGGGGCCATAACAATTGCCTCATGCGCTGTTATTGTTTTAAGAGAACTACCGATGTAGATTATTGTGATATCCCTCACCTTTTGAGTTAACTGTGAGATTCTTGTGTTAAGATTTTCCTTTTAATATCTTTAGGAATTGTGGTCTTTTCCTTAGTATGTGCTTTATTTTTTTTAAATTTGTGCATTGTTTAATATTCATGATTTAATTAATTGCTTATAGAATTTCTTTTATTTAATTTTTAATCTTTAAATTACGATATTGCAATCAATGTGTTTAAATTGTTTAATTGATTTAATTTTATTTTCTCTAATATTTTAAAGTAATTTGGTTAATTTTTAATATATGGCCGAGTATTTTTAACTTTGATTTTAATAAATTCTTTTTTATATATATACTAATGTGCTGTTAATCGTCTAATTTAATTTTATTATACGAGAGCCGAGGGATAAGCATCGCGTGACAATCATGGAGGGGATAATTTCTGCTTCTGCTTCTGTTGTACGTGAAGGACGTTCCCCGAGACATGTCGAAGGAACAACTGTTTTTATCGGTGACGAATATTCAACGCGAAGCTCGCCACATTTGTTTTTGGCATTACGAAGCTATTCGATCGGTTGATGTTTCTGGACTATTATCAGTGTTCAAAGTGAAAGAGAACACACGCAATTACGAAGCTACCTCAATTGCGTTGCCACACGATCAAAGCCATTAGATCTGTTAGGGTACAAATATTAGTGCGTCTCTCCATTAACTAAAATTTGACGAGGTTGATACATTAACAAAGGAAGTAAAACCTATAGGAAAAAAAAAAATTGGCCGTTGCTATTGCATCACACCTAGGTGTTATTGAAGAGCTATCTAGCCGTCATACAGTCATCTTTTTATTAGAATTGAGGATTAAATTATTTTTGGTCTTTGAGTTTTAAATCAAATTTAAAAATTATAATTTTTAATCCTAATATTTGTACCGAAAAAAATAGGATCATACCGTCAACAGAGTCATAGACTAAGGCAAAACAGTCAAATCAAAAGAAAAAAAAAACAAAAATTAAGCTTAATTATTCCAACAGTACTTCATGAGATATAATATTTTGATAAAAAATTCTTTGCACTAACCGCTTGTACAAATTCGTCGATAGTAACAAAATGGTAATTTCACTTTAGTTCCGTCGACCCTTTAGACGTGGATTTAATTAAATCTCCAGTCAACGAGTTATATGTTACTAATTCAAAGTTCAGCATTGGACATTAATGAAAATAACAAAATTAAAACGGATACTATTTTATTATTGTACACTAATTACATGGATATATTTGTATAAATATTTATAATAAGAACCTCTTTATCAAAACGTTATACCACGGGACTGTTTATATAATCAAGCAAAAAAATAAACTATAGTTTGTAAAATCATTTTTTTGTCTTTAAGTTTTACCGGAAATATATATATATATATATATATATATATAAAGCATGTATCTCCACTTCCACATCTCTTTTTGACAAATGTTGTCCTCCATTTGTATTTATTATTGAGTTTGCCAGTATTAGAAGAAATCTCATAACTGGTATATTTGAGGGTGAAAATTTTGGATATTGAGGTTTGAGAAATATTATAAAGTAAAGAAATATTATGCGAGTTGGTGAAAAAGTGAAGAGAGAGAAGATTTTTAATAAAAAAATTATGTGGAGAATTTTTTAGTAGTAAACCTAAAATTTTGAGCCCAATTAATTGTGGCTCATGCCCAAGAATTCCTTTGCAAGTTTTCGCCGACCATACACTTGGTTTTCTATATATGATTTATTTATTGTTTTTTTTGGTAGGCTTAGGAATCCTGTACGGAAAATCCATGAGATCTGTTAGGATACAAATATTAGTTGATGTAAACAGTCTTAACTCGTCAAATATTTACTCTCTTCGTATGCGTGAAATTGTTGATTATGTAGTGCATACGAAACTCTTTAGTACTGGAGAAACAGAGTCTCCTTTACAATAACATTAATATGCCTTGTGCTACTTTAGTTTATTTTCTTAACTCCTACACTTCCATTAAATGTAAAAAATTAAAATTAAATTTAAACTATCAAAATGGTCAGATTTAACCTCAATCTTATCAAAATTCGTCCTGTTATAACGTCTAATTGTTAATAATGTATTACTTAGTTTTTTTTTGCATATTTCAACTGTCAAATTCTATGAGAGGATGAATATTGATACATTTTGATAATTTTAGAATCAAATGTGACTATTTAAATAGATTTAGACTTTTTTTTTACATTTCCATATATGTTTAAGGGTTAAAAGTCACGTTTTCCTTAATTTAGGGGTTTTTCTCTTGGATTTATTTATATATTTCTATTCAGATCTTGTTGTTTTATTACTAAAGTTGACAATTATGCGCTAGAATAAGAAAAAAGAAGAAGATTATTTAATTACGATCGATAATATATGAACTTGTTGAAGTAATGATTATTTTATTTAGGGTCCTTTTCCTACCTAATACCAATCTTTTTTTTTTCCACCCCTAATACATAATCGTTGGTTTATATCTAATGATTGGTACTATATGCGTTTAAATTAGATTCATTCACTAAGAGGTTGTTCGGTTGTATAGTATTTTGAAGAATGTTTGGTTATTGTAATACCCATCCCTCCCTTTATCTACGTATGTTTTATGTTTGTATGTGTTTTGTTAAACTATTATGTTATCTTTTATTTTATTTTTATCATAATTTTTTATGTTCAAAAGTTTTTGTGAGAATTGGTCGGATTGGTCGGGTTGGTCGGACTGGTCGGATTGGTCGGATTGGTCGAATTGGTTGGACTGGTCGGATTTGGTCGGACTGGTCGGATTGGTCGGATTGGTCGAATTGGTCGTATTGGTCGGACTGGTCGGATTGGTCGGATTGGTCGGACTGGTCGGCTGGTCTGCTGGTGTGTTGGTCTACCGGTGTGCTGGTCTACTGGTGTGCTGGTCGAATTGGTCGGCTAGGTCCGCTTGGTCAGGAACAAAAGACCCGCTTCTTTTTCCATTCCTTTCTACGTGTCTTCTTCGTATGGTGGACAGTAAATGCAACCTTACCATATCTTACCTACTCATCTAGGTGGGGCTTTATCATTGGAGCCTGAGATACGTGAGGTGCGGAGGTTTAAATGATTTGTTGGGTGGCTTTACGTGATTGGTTTAAACTTTATGGCATAGACACTTAGTTTACGGTAATAGGTTGGCCAAAGGGGATGTACGCAGGAATGTTCTAATCTTCTCTGTGCGACACAAAGAATAAAACAGAAAGAATAAGAGCGTTAAAAAAGAGAAAGTGCGATAACGACAGAGAAAGGGAGAACTTCCAGAGAGGGAAAGCGACGTAAAATCTGGGGAGCTAAGTGATTGACTGAGGGATAAGAGGAGGAAAATCTTAAGGTAAAGGGGAAAGTCATGTGACTCGGCCTGTCTCTTTTAGTCTTTTTCTTTCCTTTTCTAACCTCTGCTTTGTTTGATTAGGTGTTATTTTATCTACCAACAAGCTGTACTCAACGCCTAGGTAAGGGATCTAGGTGTTTTATACGAGTGTAGAGTAGTTTTGAATATATATATATATATACTCAGTCATGGATAAAGAAAGAGAGCATGTTTTTATTCTTGTATAACAACGATTTGGACGTACTGTGTTGGGTGAAAGATAGAAGTACGTAGGTTCTGCAACTGTTGTGTGTTGTTGATAAAAACAATAGTTTATTTTACAAGAGTTGGTTTGAAAGCTCAGGAAATGCCCGAGCCAGTTTTTCTACAAAAAAAAATGCCCGGGCTGTTATTTGTTTTTTTTAAGGCCTGGAATTTCTCTTGTTGTATAATAAAAAGCCCGAAGATGTTTTATTTAAAAAGGGAAGTCTATTATAAAAAGACCCAGGTAGAGACCTTTCATTTGAAGGGCCGGATGACTCAAACCTCTTTAGCCGAGAAGTTCCTTTTTAAAAACTTGTGTGTTGCAGTTTACAAAAGAACCCAAGCAGGGATTTTACAAAATACCCGGAGTGTATGCAAAAGACCCAGGGTGTCTGTTTATTTTAAGGACCCGATATTTCTTTATAAAACGCTCGGGGTGTTGTGTTTCTAGGTCCAGGATGTGTTTTCTGGTTTGGTGACAAACTGTCCATTCTATTTCCATCCAACCTACCCGGGAAATGCTTACAAAATGCTCTGAAAAGTTTATTTTAGTTCTTTTAATGGGATTAAATAAATAAGAAAAGAAACTTTGTATAAGTTGTTGGACTTGCTCATTATTTCTATTGTGACAAAGTTGCCTTATATATATGACAGTTGAAATCCATGTAATGTCTTTATTTTATTGGCATATTCAGATTATGTGGTATATGATTGTCATGAAAGCATATGAGACATCTTCATGTCATGGGAATGAGGAATCTAATAATGAAACGATCGAAATGACCGAAATGAAACCCATACCCAGAGGTGGTCCTATGAACGGGTGACGGTACCGATCACAGTGGGATAGTGCAAGCCACCACTGTAAGGAGTGGGCGGTATCCCTGGCGTGACACAATATACGCTTGACCGGGTCCTGGTGCAAGGAGCACAGGACAGTCCCGGTGCAAGGAGCACAGGACAGTCCCATAGAAGGGGAGGGGACGCACAACCCTGCTCTGGGGGATAGAACAGAGTAACGAAAGGACATCTCTATTGACCTCTATCGAACCGGAAGTGTTGCATAAAGAAAGTAAAACGAATGGGAACCAATACATCTTCATTGCATTGCATGCAACACATAGTGCTATACTGTTAATAGTTATAAATGCGTCATGCTTATGATTACCTTCTTATATATATGTATAACATGTCCCTTTCCCCCCTTTACTGAGTATGTAGGACTCACCCCTTTATCTATTTAATTGTCTTGTATGTACTATGGTTGCGGACCCTGGATATAGCAGATGTTGACCTTTATGAGTGAAGAGTACCTGGATGTTGACCCATACATTTTAGTGATTACGGTGTGAACGTATGTTACGGATTCATATGAAGTTTTTGTGGAATGTGAGTCCCAGTGGTACTATAAGGAACCTCCAGAATTTTCTGTTGTGGAGATAGTTGAGGATGTTCCTATTTCACCATCGTTGCCGCTAGAAGATATCGGTGAAAATGTAATAATTGACCTGACCTCTGACACTGAGTCTAGGGTTGACTAGATATTCAGTTGTCATCTTTTTGGGTTCCTGTGATAGTTGTACAGTTGTTGGGGTTTGTGGTGGTAGTATGGAAGCAGTAGACAACTTCCACTTTTGTTGTACTTATTTTCTTTTACTACTGTTTTCCTTTAGACGGATGTTTTGTGAACTGTAACTCCTACCTCCTGTTTATATTGTACATTCTTTTACTTAGTGTTTAACTTATTATTCTACCTTCTAAAACGGATATATATATATCTATATTGCATTTGTTTTATCCAATAAAATTTTAAACGTTTCCGCTAAGCTTTTTCAACGTCAAAACTCATAGGATCTTTCGTGCCGTAATCCTCGTTTGTGTGCATACCATCGCTATAGGTGAGCCTAGGGGGTAAGTACGGGCACGGGGCATGACAGTTATGAATATTTTGTATTCAAAAAAATCTGTGGGATTTTTTGTGGCCGAACAACCTCTAAATTATTCAAAAACAAAAACAAAGGTACGATGAAAATTTGGAGGTCAAAGAAATCCAACTGTTGAATCGAATATTTTATAATATGTTCACAAAGCTGTCAGATTTATTAGTTTAATGTATATAGTATCTTATTTTATCTAATGGCCTTTGCCCACCTAAAGCTATTTTGTTTTTCTCCGACCTAATACATTATTTAATTTTTCAGTCATTTTCAGTCAGAAAATAATGTTCATAAGGTCAAAGCATCACAGTTGTCAGATCTATTATTTTAAAGTATACACTATCTTATCTTATCTTATCTATCTAATGGCCTTTGCCCTCCTAAAACTAATTTGTTTTTTCCTACCTAAAACATCAATTAATTGTTTTATATGAAATGGTGGTACTATGCCCATTTGACCATTTCAATTAGCTCCCTAAGCAGATTTAGCGAAAACAAATAATTGAAACAGAATTCCCTTTACGATAACATCAATATGGCTTCATATAGCAAGATGAAGGCCATACACATGGAAGGGAACTTCGGACCTGATGGAATTGGTAGGGACAACTCTTACCAAAGGAAACAGTGTTGCTACTCTTGTCACAATTCGGGATCCGAGGTATCTTATTTTACAAGGTTGGCATTTGGCAATGTGATCAAGGAAAGGTTCTGTTGCAAAAGGGTTGTTTTAGTTTTTGATTATATAGAGGAGTTGTTCCAAAGCGGCAACATCTTTGCTTACTACATCTGCGTTTGGAGTTTCCACAGGATATTGGAAACGGCTAAGAAAGCAACGTACGAGTATACTTTTCAAATTATGACCAATTAGAATAACGAAACAGATTACGATTGTCGATTAATGTAAAATTGTATAGATACAATCCTCATTGTGTATCTTGATCAATGGGATTTAATAGTAACCACTATCTTGAGACTTTCTTAATAAATTATAAATTTATGACAATTAATCGAGTTATTTACTTTGCTTATTAAAATTTCATTCTCTTGATGTATCTGATTCAAGATGTTCTAATGATTTTTATTCACTCTCTTTGAGCTATATGATATGCACTCCATAATCAATTAGTATTATTTGTCTTAAGTTTTTAATTATAACTCTTTGATGTTATTATTCTTATAATTTGATTTCGGTACCCTATAATATGATTCCAAGATATATATGTATATATACTTATCATGTTATAACTAATTTCATAGAAACTAAATTAATCTGATTATTAGTTTGTTAAATAGTTCTATTTGAATAAAAAAAAAGTTAAAAGAAAGGAAATTTTGGGAGATGGGGTGAACCGGCCCATCAGGTGGGTTAGAGGGTTGGAAATAGTTTTCCAAAGTTCTTTTTAGTTTCTAAATGCTAGGGACCAAGCTTTTCCTCTGTAGTGGTAAATGCTGGGACGAAAGAAGAAGGGTGGTGTTAACTTTTTGTAATGTTTTTGTATTTTATTCCCTCCAAATTGCAATTTAATTAACTTGACCCACCAAATCTCTAATTCCTAGGTTTGTCCCTGGGTAAATGGTTCGAAAAGATGTAGGACACCGCCTAAGTCAACGACGCAAATACTAATCAACACCTACTGCCAAAGATATCTTGCTAGGGTGCAATAGAATAGAGAGAAAGACAGAATGTGGGTCCAAATTGCAAGTCAACGACGAAAATACAAATCAACGCCTACTCCCAAAGGATATCTTGCTCCTCACCCTGGAGGCTGGCCCTGATATATAAACAACTAAACAAGAACCATTTTTTAGAGTTTCATTTCCGTCTCGTCTTCCAGAATCTGTCGTAAAAAATCAAAAGCTTAATTAGTTTAAAGCAAAAGAAAATGTCAAAAACATCATCAGCAGCAGAAGAACAAACAGCGGATCATGCGTATGGATGGGCAGCTAGAGATTCCTCTGGAATTCTCTCCCCCTTCCGCTTCCCTAGGAAATACTTTTTTTTTTCAGGCTTCTTCTCATGTTCTTTCACTATGCCACTACAAGAAATATGGCTTTTGACAACCACTGTTTTTAGCCACAACAGGAAACGCGTCCTTATTAAACAATTTTGGAAACCATAAAAAAAATTGGCTGCCACTACAATTCTTTAGCAATGACTATGTTAAGTTGGGACCCACACGGTTGCTAATGCCTGCAATTTCTTTTAGCAACGCAAGGCAGTGCGTCCTCATTGAGACATTAACTAGCATTAGAGACGGATCGAAAAGCTGGTTGCCTGACCCCAAGGGGTTGACCTGAGTGGTGAAGGCTTGGGGCTTAGGGGTTTACTCCCCCTGAGGTCCCAACTTCGAATCCTCTCAGGTGCAAACAATTCCTTGGGGTCACTCCCTCAGCGAAGCTGGACTTAACTGACATGTGTGGTTTGAGAGGGCTGCACAGCAGGGGGTTTGCCATGACGTTAAGCCCACCTCGTGCGTATACTAGGTCAGGTTCGTCCGAGCTCCGTGCACTCCGTGCACGTGGTTGGGTGCCCGAATTTCCCTCATCACAAAAAAAAAATGGTTGTCACGGAATATTTAATGGGCGAGAAGTAATCACAAAAAAAAAATGGTTGTCACGGAATATTTAATGGGCGAGAAGTAACTGGGACTCGGGGGCAATTCTTGTAATTAAGCTCAAATATAGCTCTCTTTTGTTTTTTTCCAAGGCAAAAAATGGTCTGCGTGGCTTCCTTTTGTGCGGAGAGTTTGCCGCCCCATCTTTCCTCTCTTTTTTTCCACAACTTCTTTCATTTCTCTTCATCTTCACACCTGGTTGCCCAACTCTCTTTGTTTGACAAAAATGACGTTCCAGAAGATGAAGGTGGAAAACCCAATCGTTGAGATGGACAATGAGATCTCTTATCTCTCTCTTTCTCGCTGTGTCTCCGTCTCTCATAAAATTTATTTCGCTGTCAATGAATTAACAGCGAAGAGTGGCGCCAAATTTCTATCCTCGAACTCAGAAAAGAAAAGGCAAAAGAAAGAAGAAAGGAAACTCGACAAGAAGCGAAGAAAGTTCACTACAGAGAACATAAAGAATGGTTTAGGGTGCTCTTTATCCTAAGAAAGCAGCTTTTTATTCCCAAAAGAAGGACGCCGGTAATGGTGATGGCGGTGAACAAGAAAAGCAGGTGACCTGAAAGCGAATCTGAGCCTTTATACTCTCATGGATGTAGATTTCTGTGGGTTTGATTTTTGCAAACTGTATATTTTTGTGGCTTCGAATTCAAACTATAGATTTCTATTCGAATTCGAAGAGACAGGTCTTCTGTGGGTTTGATTTTTGCAAATTGTAGATTTATGTGGATTCGAATTCAAACTGTAGATTTTTGTTCGAATTCGAAGAGAAAGGTCTTCTGTAAGTTCAAATTCAAATGGTAGATTTCTGTTCAAATTCAAACTGTAGTCTTTACTTTGGGTGTGTGTTTGATTTTTCAGATGCTTAATCTGTAGATTTCCTGTAGGTGTGCATTTGATTTTTGAGATGTTTAAACTTTAGATTTCTTATTGGTGTGCATTTGACTTTTGGGTGTGTGTTTGATCTAGGTGTGCGTTTGATTTTTCCAGTTGAAGGGATGTGTTGACCTGTATCTAGGTTCTCATTTGTTCTCATAATCTCACTTCGGTCTGGGAGAAATTTCTTGATATGGACATTCTGGTTGAAGAGATTCCTCAAAGGCAAATGTAAGATCACCTTAGAGCCATCATGCTCGAACTAACAACCCCTATTATTTTACTGTAATACGGACAACGTCCATTTCACTGCTTCATCTTTGTTAGCCATTTTAAGACACTTCTGTTTCTTCTGTTCATATTTCACTTACTGGGAGGTGCTCAATGCGATGTGAATGCGAATATTACATGTAGTGTCTTTCACAGTGTGATCCCTACCATTGAATTCTCTGCTTATCCTAGAACTGTTCATCCCCAGAACTTGAGGCTCTGTTGTTCAGATGGTGGATATGTATTGTATAAACCTTCCACTTTCGAAGGACATGGATCCACAAGAGTGCATGCATGGGGAAGAGTTGTTATCTATGGCATGCGTTGTTTTAGTCCAGGTAAATCATGTTACAACAAGAAAGACATCTTTGTGTTGTATGTACAAGCTGGTATTAGAGATGTTGTGTTACATTCAAATTAGATCTATTTATTCTACCAGAATGTCTCTGTTAGCAGGCAATCTTGAATTTCATGTATGAAATTGCTCTCTATTATGTTTTATTTGTATTCACTTCTCAGTTTATTTAGGTTCTCCATATATTAGTTCCCTTGTTTTCCTTTTAATGTGGTTAATGCTCATAGCGACAGGCCTTTTCTGCTTCAGTTATTCTGGTGTACTAGGCATCTCGGCTATGCAGTCATATCAATTTAGTTTTGTTTTTTCCTTCATCTTCCAACTTTTAGACATGTTGTGTTATATAGTCATATCTAAGAAGCTGAGGAAAGAAAACTGAAATCTGACATACCTCGCCAAGACCCAGGTCCATATAGAATATAGGAAGATATGTACGATTTTTTCCTAAACTTATGTTTGCAATGTGCCAACAGCTAACAATTTCTACTGAATTACTGCATTGCAGATAATTGATGTGTTGATGCAGGTAATGATGTGTTGATGCAGAAAATTGAAAGAATGTGTAAGTGAAACATATTCTAGCGACTGCAAGCAGAGTGGAAGAATATGGAAGGGAGGCCAACAAAGTACGACTAATAGCTGGAATTTGTTACTATACAGTTTTTATTTTAGTTTGAGGCATCTCTTCTGTAAAAATTTGGTTCTTGTTATTGTAAAAGTATTTTTAGAGGATACAACAAGTGTTATACATTCAATTTCTTTACAGATGACAATTATATTGAATAAATGTTTACTTTTTATTGAATTTTTCGTTTATTTGTGTTGTCTTTATAAATTTTCACAAAATATTGATGCTTATTGACGAAAAAAATTGATTTTAGTTGCTAATGTAATTACCCAAGAAACCCATTGAGTGGGCCACCATTAGGGGCAATAATAATGTGTCAGCGACTTTTCCGGTAGACATAAAGGAGCCGCTAGCAACGAACTTCTGTGGTAGACAAAAAAGCCCCCTAGCAACGAAATTGCTTTTTCGTTGCCAAAGGTTATTGCCCACGACGCAGCAATTCCGTTGCCAAAGGTTATTGCCCACGAGGCAACTGCAACTGCAACGACCCGCTCGACGACCTCTTTTCGTTGCAATAGGTCTTTAACAACCAATTAGCCAACTTTTGCCAACCATAATTGGCGCATCTACATGTAGAAGTATAAACACGAAAAGTAGGTAAGAATTGCTTTGGTTTCTTCTCGTACAGGGCTAACGGCGATAACGACATAACCATAAAGATACTCTATTGTGGAATTTGCCACACGGACCTTCATGACTTCCTGAAAGATGATGCAGGATGACCGACTATCCGGTTGTCCTTAGAATATTTACATTCTGTAAGTATGTCTTAATCTCCTTATTAAGAAAATATTAGTTTATACTGGTCCAAAGTGAAAAGTTAACTTAATCTGAATTAAGTGAGATTAATTAGTCTTAAGACATCCTTAATGGTTAGGACGTCCATAAATAAAGAGAGAGACGATAAGGTTCATACTTACAATAACATTACAATATATCTAACCATCAAGAGACGTTCTTAGAGAAATTTTGTTAGGGTGATCCTACTCTCATCGAAGAACATCAACGATGGATTCAAGTACGCGTTTATTGCATTTGTGAAGAACAAGATTATTCAAAGATCATGTCCACCCCACCAAATACATAATTTTCGGTTTATATCCAATCTTTTCAATTAGCTCCCTTCACTAAATTATTTCAAAATGAAAACAACACCTACCATGAAAAATTAAGATAAAAGAAATACAGCTATTGAATTGATTATTTTATATATATATATATATATATATATATATACACCATCTCGTGATCTTATCTAGCGGCCCTTTTCCCACCTAATACTAATTTGTTTTTTCAACCACCTAATACACGAACAGCTATGTGTTATCTTTTTTTTTTTTTTCCTGAAACAGCTATGTGTTATCCTTCGATAAGTTAAATTTTTTAAGTCATTTTCAGTCAGAAAAAAATGTTCATAAAGTCAAAGTAACACAGCTGTCAGATGTATTATGTAACTTCCAGTGGAAATGGGAACACAGATGCAAAGTCAATAAAATATGACCCACAGGCAAGACGTGTGGCATTGATGAATTCATGTAGTCACTCAAGTAGTCCAGAATGCTCATCAATTCCAAGCATAGAATCACTTCTTCCATGGCCTTGCTACAAGGAGCCTCCCGCAGGACCCGCACTGCCTCTTATCGTTCCTCTCCCTCTTCTTCCTCCTCCCCTCCATGGCGTTACCATGTAATCTTGAGCTTTAGAGGCGAAGATACCCGCGACAATTTTACCGCTCATCTGTACAAAGCTTTGGTTCAAAAGGGAATCAATACTTATATAGATAACAACCTTGAAAGAGGAGAGGAAATTTCACCAGCACTTTTGGAAGCCATTGAAGGTTCGAATATTTCAATCATCATACTCTCTGCACACTATGCATCATCCACATGGTGCTTGAAAGAGATGATGAAGATCCTTGAGTGTAAGGACACAAAGCAGCAAATAGTTCTACCTGTGTTTTACCACGTAGATCCATCAGATGTACGACATCAAAGAAACAGTTTTGAAGAAGCATTTGCTAAACATGAAGGCCGGTTCAACGATAACAAGGAAAAGGTGCAAAGGTGGAAGGCCGCCTTAACAGAAGTCAGCAATTTGTCTGGCTTCCATTTAAAGGAAGGGTATTTCTAACAACTCTAGTAATGCCTTTCCATTCTAGAATTTCTTGATGATTATAGTACATCTTTGTACACCAAATACACATATACATGCACACATCCTTATACCCTCCGCCCTCCAGTTTATGTTTGGGTGTACCGTTACGGGGACGGAACTAGAGGGCAAGAGGAGCCCAATAGGGATGAGATTTTATTCCAACGAAAATCGGATATCGGTCACCAGTTCCGATATCGGAATTCTAGTTCGGCATTCGATTAATACCAATTTTTCCTGATTTTCGAAATCGAAACTGGGTCTCGAATTTCCACCGAATTCTGATTCCGTATTTTTCCTGGATTTAAAAAAAAAAAAAAAACATAACCATTTTCCATCTTCACCTGAATCAATACCTTCGCCAGACTCCCCGTGCTCAGACCATGAAACTTTAACCACCCTTTTCTTGCAAGATTCAACTTCTTCTTCTTTTTTTGTCCATCTTTCTATTATATCTGCAGCTCGTTCGGCGCTGGTTTTTCTTTTCTTTTTAATATATTTAGGGTAGTTTTGAAAATCTAATCAATGAAAAGCCCCAATTTAGTGAAAAATCTATTCTAAGCTATCTATATCAATCGGTGAAGATATAGAAATTAGTTGACATTTATGTCTTTTGGGGTTTAGATTTAATGATATATTAAATTATGTCTTTTGTATTGGTAGGAACGAATCTGAATTTATTGATAAGATCATTCAATGGGTGGACAAAAGGATCATACCTCATACATCCTTGCATGTTGCCAATTACCCAGTGGGAATAGATTCTCGTGTGCAGTTAATCTATCCGCATCTATGGGTTGGAATGAATGACGTCATACGCATGGTGGGAATCCTCGGGTGTGGTGGCATTGGTAAAACAACTATTGCCAAAGCAATCAATAATTCGATTGCTAATCGTTTTGAAGCTACTTGTTTTCTTCCCAATGTTAGAGAGACTTCATCAGCTGCAGATGGTCTAGTTAAACTGCAAGAGAAGCTTCTTTCGAAGATTCTGGGAGATTCAAATTTGAAGGTTGACACTGAGGATCAAGGAATCAATATGATAAAGGAGAGAATTTGCCGCAAAAGGATTCTTTTAATTCTTGATGATGTGGATCAAATGAAGCAGTTAGATAAATTAGCTGGAAAGCGAGATTGGTTTGGTTCTGGCAGTAGAATCATCATAACAACAAGAGATCGACATGTGTTAACCAATCATGGCGTGGATTTTACGTATGAAGTGGAAAGATTGAATTCGAAAGAATCTCTTCAACTCTTTAGTCGGAATGCATTCAAAAGAGACAATCCACCACTTGAGGAATATAGAGAACTCATAAAACAGATAATACATTATGCTGGGGGACTTCCACTGGCTTTACAAGTGCTTGGTTCGGATCTACACGGTAAAAGTTTTTGTGAATGGGAAAGTGCCTTAAAGGATTACAGAGGAAGCCCTCATCAGGATATTCAAAAAGTACTTAGAATAAGTTACGATGGATTGGATAATAATGAGAAAAATATTTTTCTTGACATTGCATGTTTCTTCAAGGGGAATAAGAAAAATAATGTGATCAAAATATTAAACAATTGTGGTTTTTCTGCGGATATTGGTATAAGAAAACTTACGGATAAGGGTCTTGTAACTACTACTACTACTACTCTTTTGGATGAGTCATTAGTACTTGAGATGCATGACTTGTTGCAAGAAATGGGTCGAGAAATTGTTCGAGAAGAATCACTCAAAGAACCTGGAGGACGCAGTAGGTTATGGCTTTATGAAGATATTCGTACGGTATTGGAAGAAAATATGGTAAGTGTCTTATAACGAAAAATTGTTTTGTTTTATATTCATTTTCTTCTGCGAAGTGAAACTCTCTTACGCATGTTTGAATTATTCTACAATTAAGATATGTGTATAAAATATTTACCTTACATCAAGAAATTATGAGATTAATGTCAACACTCAAATATCAATCTAGGCTAGAAATTAAAAATTTGTTTGTAGTTTGAGGATTCTATATTAAAAAAAAAATAGTTTTTTGACACTTATTTGACATGATTCCTACAGTTTGTTGAGTGTAAAGTAAATATACCTCGAATACTTAGTAACTTACATACATAAATACATGCATACATACCTACATAAAATCTTTTAAATAACAAAGGAGTAAATCGATTATTGTACATAACTATTGTCATGGGACAAGTATATACTGGTGCTATGAGTACATTGCAGCTTTCTTATTTCACAAACAATTAAAAATGATAAATTCGGAAGAAAAAGAAAAAGAAAGACAGTTGTTCTAAATGGGATCACATACACTTTGGACATCCCATTTCGAACCCAATGGATTAATCTTTATTTGTTGCAAGCTTAACAAATATTTGTTCCACGTTTATCCTCCCATTTTGCTACGTAGTACAACACTTACTTTTTTTTCTAAGTACGTAGTACAACACTTACACATTATCTCCAGGGAACAAGCAAAATTGAAGCCATAGTACTGGATGGTTCGCCCAGCGGCAATGACATCATAAAGTTGAGTCCCGATGCATTTGTGGAGATGAAACGACTTAGATTGTTTATAATAAAGGGCGTCTATGAAGACTACGATGGCCATGACGATGGCCATGACGACTATCTGGTCGAGTACTTGTTCGACGACGATAACGACTCTCTGGTCTGTACGGATGACATCATACAATTGAGTCGCACTGAACGTTTCTCAGGAGAACTTAACTCTCTTCCCAATGAGTTAAGAGTGATTGATTGGAATGGATATCATTTATCCTCTTTACCTTCCAATTTCCACGGAAAGAATGTCAGTTATCTTAAAATGCCTTTTAGCAGCATCCAGGATGTGAGGGTATTGGAACACATGGTAAAATTGCTATTTTCACTATTTCCTTCTGTAAACTACGATTCAATTTCCTTCAAGCTAACATAGTTCTTTTGTTCCTTTTTCTTTTTTTCTACTTGCAGAGCTTGACAGTTATGAATTTCTCTACAAGCACGATCTTAAAAGAAATCCCAAATCTTTCAAAGCATTCAAATCTAAAGGATTTGATTCTCTCCCACTGTACAAATTTAGAAAAGATTCATGATTCTGTTGGGCTGCTTGATAAGCTTGTTCGATTTAACCTTAGTGGATGCTTTAAACTTTGGAGCTTTCCAAGAAGCATTAAGTTGAGATCTTTGGAATTCCTCAATCTTGAAAATTGCTCAAGCATTCTAAACTTCCCTGAGATCGAAGGTGAAATGAAAAATCTTCGCAACATCTACTTAAGTGGAAGTAGTATAAAAGAACTGCCTTCATCCATTATAAATATCTCTGGGCTTTGCTCGCTAAAGTTTAATTCCTGCAAAAACCTTACGCATCTCCCAAGTATCATTTTTCAGTTGCAACATCTAGAGTCCGTTCAGATCAAAGCATGTCCACAATTTAGAGGGTTTGGAGAAAAGCTGATGGAGGACAACAGACAGTTCATGGCATCTATCATGCCGAACAGGGAATATGAGATTTTAGAGCGTCCTCCAAGGAATTCAAGCATCTCTGGCTTCGCTCATTAGAGTTTAATGGCTGTGAAAACCTTATGCATCTCCCAGGTATCATTTTTCAATTGCAACATCTAGAGTCCGTTTGCCTCGAAGAATGTCCACAATTTAGAGGGTTTTGCGAAAAGCTGGAGGACAACAGACAGTTCATGGCATCGATCATGCCGAACAGGGAATATGAGATTTCAGAGCGTCCTCCAAGGAATTCAAGCATTTCTAATGATTATTGTTACAAAGAGGCAGCAGTTCGGACATCGGAATTTTTGAGTCCTGAAAACTTGGTCTTCTCAGAATCAAATTGCTTTACGAATAGTACTTGGCAGCCCAATTTGAGTGAGCTATCTCTATCATGGAGTGGTATTGTGAGCCTTCCTATAAGCATCAAAAGATTTGTCCGATTGAGAAGTCTGTCTTTGGAACATTGCGAGCAACTTCAGGAAATCCCAGAACTTCCACAAAATATAGAGGTGGTAAATGCCAGCGGATGCATTTCATTGGAAAGTTTTCCACAATTATTAAAGAAGTTTCAATTCGACACAAGCGATGACTCGCTAGATAAGCTAATTTGGCTTGACTTGCGGGGATGCCAAAAAATGTTTAAGAAGCTTAGGAATCCTGTGTTGAGTCCTTTGCTTCGTACGGTATGTCTCTCTATCTCGTCTATGCGTGTTTGTGTGGCTTTGTGTGTAACGTCGAAGATTTATAACCTTGGTTCAACTGCAACAGGATTTACGTGGCGAGATTCCAACCAGCTTGCTTGAGGTATGTGTCATTGTCTGTTCTGTAGACGTGTTTGTGTGTGGGTTTGTTTGCAGGTTATATTGCAGAAAATTTATGAACTTTGTTCTACAGGATTACGTTTTAGATGGCATTGAGGATCCTAGAAAGGGCCTCCCAACCTGGTTCAGCCATAGTAAAAATTCTTTAAACGCTAATCGATGTAGGATCAGCGTGAATTTGCAAGTGTGTTTGGAGGAGGCCATAACAATTGCCTTATGTGGTGTTATTGTCCTGCCATTGTGGGCAAGTTCTGTTTTCGCTTCTGTTGTACATGAAGGACGTTCCCCGAGGCGTGTTGAAGGAACAACTTTTTGTATAGGTGAGCAATACCTGAAGAATAACTCACCACATTTGTTTTTGGCATACACTACGGTAGAACCTTCTGAGCTAGAGGGGAACTATTTGGAAGTTGAGTTTTCGGCTTTATCATCTGTTGGAGGAAAGTTACAAATTTCAAGTTGCGAAGTCCATCGAGTAGACGAGCATAAAAAGAGAGTGGAAACCCGGAAAAGGAAACGTGATGACGCTGAACCTAAAAACTTGCACGATTTATTAAGTACGATTCACTTAATTGCGGATTTGTTGTATTTTGGAAAAGCTGTTAAAAATTATTGAGATGTGTTATGCAATGATTGGATGTGGGGAATATTTTTTAATATGGTGGAAAAGTTCAAAGATAGAGTTTGTTTGTTAATTGAGATTAATGTAGAGGACGTAATTTATTGAATATTTAATTAGATTATAATAATTAAAAATAAAAATGAAAACAAAATAGTTTGTTGAACAGTAACAAGAAGTTGGTTTTCATATATCAACATAAATTCTACCATTTTGGAGTAGATTTTTTGTTTTTTGTTTATTTCTTTTTTTATTCCCATTTAAAATCAATCGGTATGGGTGCTGCACATCCAAGGGCTTAATTACGAAGCTATTCGGGTGAGGTTTCTGACTTCTGTACAATATCAGTGTTCAAAGTGGAAGAGAACATGCAATTACGAAGCTACCCTCAATTGCATGGTGACTGGGGGCAATAATGACATTTCGCGCCGCTCGGTTATGGACCAAAACGGAAGAATAAAGGATTCTGAAGGTAAATTTCAAAATTTCAGGTTGACAAAAGCCTAATATGTACAAAGGTTAAATTTTTTGATATATACAAACATTTATGTTATCCTGTTTGTATATATTTTATTCTACTTATAAAGCTGTTACAAATTTTGTCTTCATTTTGTATTACATCTAAAGTTGGTTCTAGGCTTAAATATTTATTTAATTAGTCATATTTATATATTTTCCTAAAATAAATTTCTAGTTAAATTTTCGCTTTAAGCAGTCATGTCCCTCGCTACAAGAATTTATTCTTTTCGTGGCAAAATTATCGGTGATTTGTCACGGCAAGTAGGGTATTTGTGTCACCAAAATACCATTTGTAATGACGAAATTTGTTTTTGTCACTAAACAACTGCGCTATCCTCGCCTAGAAAAACCTTGAAACTTGTCGTTTATGGTGGCATATTTTAATCCAACCAGACTTGCATAAGATTGTGTGAAGACAAACCACCTACTCCAAGCTTGGTCGGTTCATGTTCGCAGTCCAACTTTGGGGCATAATAGCATGCGCATCAGCCTTTTGAGTTTTATGCTTATGGATGCAGGACTGTGTTTTATGCTAGTACGCACACTGGAGCATTGGATAAAGTTATTAGGTTCCTTTTTTTTACCTTCTCTATTCATGAAAATCTTCTAAGGATTTTTCTTTTTTCTCCGCTCGACCTGGATGCTCATTATAATGCTGGCTTAAGCATTGCACATAACAAATTTCTGCTGCTTCCTTTCTTACTGTTCTTTTACTCATATCAGCTTGAGCTGTTGCATGTTGGTATATTCTTTTTCTTACACATATATATGTTTTATAGCTTCTTTTGGATGAAGGTGAAGTTTCAGAATTAGAGTAAGAAAACAGAATTCTAGGGTCACATGAAGAAAGAGAAGTGAACAGGATCAAACCAAACCCAACTCAATATTTGCATGCCAAATATTTGGACATCACAAAATTTTGACTTAATAAAATAATTAAAAAATAATATCTTCCCCTATCGAATCATTTTTTTATATCACAATAAAATTATAAATATATAAAAAATGGAAACTACACTTTCCACCCTCAAACTACCAAAGTACCACTTTTGTCATATTGCACCTTCAAACTACCATGACCCAACAATTTGCACACTCCGTCCATAATTTCTATCAATTTAGAGAGAAGTGATATTTTGGGGTGCGAAGTGAAAAATTCGTGGTAGTTTGAAGATAAAAGTATAATTTCTCAAAAAAAATCTCTCCAATAATCTTTGTGCTTTTTCATCACTTCTCTTAAATTATTCTAAGAGAAATTTGATTTTTAGTCCGTGAGTTTTAACTCTTTTTCATTTTTAGTCATGAATTTTAGTGGGTCAAAATTTTAGTCCTTCAACTTTCATCTTTGTAAAATTTAGTTCTTCCATCAATCTGTCGTCTATATACTTAACGGACATCTTTGACACGTCAGCAAAATTGAAGCGGCCGACCGGGTATATGTGTTGAAAGTGAGCAATCGACCGGTACAAATTTGACGGCAGACTGACAGAATAACCATTTATTCAACAAAAGAAAATTCAGTAACTAAAAATTTTAAAATTAAAAATTAAGGACTAAAATTAAAAGAGCCCAAAAACTAAGTAAAAAAAACAAATTTCCCTTATTCTAAAGGAATACCCCACATTTAAGGGCAATGGTACAAACATGTTTCTGTAAAGGAAAGCTATCCCCCGTCCAAGGGGAACAGGAAAACATCGCACTACTACGTCACCGTCAGACACTAAAAGCCAAAATGTCTAATCAAAGTTATGTTCTACCTGTACAGCACCTTGTAAGATAGCCCTCCGATTGTGAAGTCATGGATCAGATGGATTGGAGTCATGGATCAGATGGTGAGAGGAGAAGGAACTTGTTGATAATTACTAACCATCTAAACTGTACAGAAAATTGTACATTAATTTCTGAAGGCCCTCTGGACAAGCCCCATTGACAGCATAATCACCAGTTAAAATTAATTCACTTTAGTAATCGACAATCTAAGAATCCATACTGATTAGGAATTCATGAATTTTATACACAACATCCCCTCCATGACTACCCAGTGTAGGAGTAGCTGTGAATATGTCAAGAAGGTAAAGTGATGATTGAACCTTGAGCTCCGCCTGCCACCCAACCAAGATATTTGGTTCATCATTACGTAGAGAAATTGAGTTCCTCCATCGAAACGGATAGGTTGCATGCATCAGATTATCGGGTTTTGCCTCTCGGGCCTTGTCCTTGATGCCAGTGACCTCTTCCGTCCCTTCTTCTGCAGCTATACACTCCCGGAATCTGAAGCAAGTGATGAGATGGTCATTTGTTATTCCAGCAACCTGCATGAACGAGTAGATCACGGTGGGGCCCACACTCCGGAATCCTCGTCTTCACTAGATCTTTGCTTATCACATCTGCTTTTGGAGTTTTCACTGGAACTTGGCGAGGATAACGGAAACTGCTAACAATAGGCTTGTGGTTCACAAAGCTCCATATATACTTGTCAAATGACCCAAACTCATATATGACCTGGAATCAGCAAAACCTGCAAAAAGTTAGTTGCAATGATACTTATAGCGACTGAGGAATGTCCAATTACTACGCAGATTCTCAACAGATCAGGACAACAGTTCTAACTACTTTTTTGTTGTCTAACCGACTCGGCATTTTATTTTGCCTACAAAGCAGAAAAGAAGATGGTAACTATCCCCGACTTGCTTCGGGAGATCAATGAATTAACTAATCCCAATTGTACTCGAGGGCTAACATAAGCAGATTTTAACAATTTTTGAGGTCCAGTTTATAAGTTTGGGTAACTTCACAGAGCCTTTGGTGCATACATCTTTTGCAGCTCAAGTCTAAAGACTGCCACAAGAAATCAGAACCTACCTTAGACATTTGACGTGCATTTTCAAAAATAGGACGTAGCTTTAGCTCTGATAAAAGGGAGCTTGGAGCACTTTGCTTCAGAAAACCTTCTGGTCTGCATACTTATGTCATCTTTTCCAAGCTTACTTAGTCTTCGTTAGGAAATACTGTTTGATGTGTGTCATGCGGTGAGTTCTCTACTCATGTATTCAGATGCACCACCTTTTGGGATGATGAAGTTCACAGCTCCGAAATGACTACTGAAACCAACTTAGAACAGAGAAAGAGCAAGATAGAAGAAGACAAAAATATAGAAACCCAAGGCAAGGGTTGTAGAATCAAGAACAGAAATATTTGGTGGCAAAAATGCTTTACATAAGCCCTGGACCTGACTGTTATCCTAGTTCCAAGATTATGCAATCAACATAAAGACTTATTGACTGACATTATTTCAGTACAAACTACAAAACAAGACTTGATAACATATTGACCCAAACAAGACTGAATAGAAAAATGGAAGCAACCGATGCTCTGTAATAGTCACTGAGCCAATGGCAATCATCCTAGTTCGCATGAGTTTTTCCTTTCCAGTTTAAAGTCTGTGTGCTTTGTATTCCATTTTATTCTAATTAAAGTAGGCTTCAATAATATTTCGGAAACTACTACAGATGCACTTCTGCGGGATGTCCTGTCCGTAAGCACATCTAGACAACTGAAGATAATGCGAGTGCAATGATTATAACTTATGAGGGGGTACATGACCATGACATGCCTGTTCCAAAGTAGCGACATGGCCCACCACGTGCTCCTCTTGTAGCTGCTGCTGCTCCTGCTTCCATGAACAATTTGCAACTTAAGAAGCCGACACGCTCCAGAACCAAGTGTCTTCAACCCAGTGGTCGGTGGACAGGGATAGCTTTGAGTCCACTTTCAGAGCGGGTTAGTAGATAGTTGATAGAGAAATTGAGAGGTCTAAACAGGTGGCAACTTATTCTGTGAGGCTACAGTGCTTGTTGAGAGTGAAAGTTAAGCCATCTTCTTTCCACAGTCATTGGAACTTCTCTTGCCATAATTTCATTTGCTAACAAAAAATAAAAAAACAGAGAGAAAATTGAACTTTCTTTTTCTAAAACAGAAAAGAATAATTATGTGGAAACACTTCACAAACTTCTTGAATGTGTTCTGTTTCTTGTATTTGGTATATGAAGACACAGAGTACTCGATTTTTTTTATAAATGCTGGAATCAAAGAAGTCCTTCGAAAAGTGGGTTCATAACTGATTTTAGTTTAACCGCTAGTTCTAATTTTAGTCCCATTGAAACGTATTTAAATTCGATTTTGAAACCTCTAAAAAATCTGTTTCATTTGATTTTTCTTTTCTTTTTTAATAGTGCTGACAATTTTTTATTAATAACTTTTTTTTTCAAAAAAAAGGCATGAAGAACAATTATTATCTCTTCCACCGCTTCTCCTCTGAGCGATCCACGCCCATAGGTATCTTTGGAAAGAGGTTTCGAGATCGGGTCTTAGTTTCTAATTTCTATCATCAGTTTTTTCTATTGAAAAGGAATCCTCCATCAAAAGAGAGCGGAATATTTGTTATGGGATTCTGGAATCGGGATCGGGACTCATCACATTTGTTTTTGGCGTACACTTACACTACGGTAGAACCTGCTGAGCTAGAGGGGAACCATTTGCAAGTGGAGTTTTCGGCTTCAGCACATTCTGGTGAGATGGAAATTGCAAGTTGCGAAGTCCATAGAGTAGACGAGCATAAAAAGAGAGCTGAAGCCTGGAAAAAGAAACGTGATGATGTCCTCCAAATGGATGTATCCAATAATGTAGAACTTGAAAACTTGCTCGATTTATTAAGGTGGTGTTTGTTTGTGGAAATTTTGGGGTTTTAGAAATTTTGGGTATTGGACTTTGTGAAAAAGTATAGTATTTTATGGAAAAGTGAGGAGAGAAAAGATTTAATTGAATAGTATAATATTATTTTATAATTTAATGAGGAAAGAGAGATTATTTTATGATTGTTTGGAAATTTTGAGAGCTGAAAATTTTTGGAGACAAACGCCCCGTATGATTCAACTTTACAAGAGTTCCACAGAGGATACAGTTGCTAAGAGTTAGGCTCAGATTTTATAATTGTATTTATAAATCTGTCATTGCATTTAAGATCTACTGTATAGCAACATAAATTCGACAATTGGGTAGGGATGGTTAATGGTAGTGTAGGTGACGGTTTGGCGAAAACCGTCATCGTCACCGCAATTGACGGGAATCTCATATTTGACACCTCCACCGCACCGCTAAGTCACAATAACCGCTTTTGCCGGTGACGATATTAACGGTAACGGTTGAACAATAACCACTTAAACCGTGTAATCGTTGGACTGAAAAAAAAAATTGGTTTTTTTTTTCATTTTTTCATTGTTTTTGGACTGTTTTCCTTGGACTTTTTTGGATTATTTAGACCATTTAAAAATTTTCATAACCTATTCAAACATAATATCATAATCATTAATACTCATAACAAATATAATAAGCTGTCCAAAAGTCCAACATAATATCATATTCAAACATAAAGACTAAAGTCTAACAAAAGTGTCATACAATGTGACATAAACCAATACTCGACCTGAAGTGCTGAAAACAAACTCTGATGATATGGTGGTAATGAGAATCGCCAAAACATCTCTGACCATGCAAGAGAGGATTGAGAACTTATTTAAGTTCACCTTCCACCAATTTAAGATGTCAAATGGAGATATTCTTGCTTCTTCCTTCTGCAGCAAATATCTGTCAACTTCAGACTTGTGATCTAATACACTTTGTGTCGCCTTTTCCTTAACAAGGTCTTCCCACAATCACATGTCATTAGTACTATGATTCTGATCGAGGTCTATATTGTTAGGATTACCTGTGGACGTCCCAACATCACTTAGCCCGGAGCTGACATCATACTCCAAAAATAAACGGTCAATGGTAGCCCTCAACACGCTCGTCATCTCAACACCCTTTTCTGCCCCAAGAACTCGTTTAAACCAAAATTCAAGCGTAAATAATTTAAACCTAGGATCAAACACTGCAGCCACAAAAAGAAGTTTATTCACCTTAGTCGCGTCCAACCCAATACTTGTCAAATTTTAGCTTCATTCTTCGTGCCATCTCCTCTAATAAAAGGTCGCCATTGTCACAATATGTGACTAAATACTTATGGACTTTAGCAAGCTCCTCAAAGTATACATTTGTAGTAGAGATATTTGATCCAGACCACCGGAGTGTCACCTCGAAGTATACATTTGCAGTGGATGGGGCTGGTGTCGATGTGCCAGTAGGGCTTGAGGTCCAAGCTTCTGGCATTGGTATAGGCAACTCTACCGGTCCCGGAGTACCTCTAGGGCAAGGAGCATGAGATGTGTTCGGTGTGCTCCCCGGTGTAGAGAGCGGAACAGATCCCGCAATATCCTCCATGTTCATTCAAATTTGAGAAACAAAAATTCCAAAATCAGAGGCCTATATTCCAAATTATCAAACATATTAAATATATATCGAACAATATATATTTAATGATCAGGATACTAATTAATTGTACTGCTATTCCGGGAGTGTTCCTAAGGATAAATAGGCGAAATTAAATGATCAGAGTCACTAAACAAATGCAAGGGCTCATGAATTGGACCGAAACCTAGCTAGCTACTAATTACCATTGGATTCCCCATGACTAGCAATTAGACAAATTAAAATTTCAAAAAGTGACTTATTTGAACTAAAGGACAAAGCAAACCGTTCACAACTTTACACCAAATAAAATCACGAACTCGCAATTTCACAAACAGTACAAACCAAAAGTCTCAGAAAGTTCAAACGTTACAAAGGGAGCTCAAACATTTGTTCAAAGTACCAAACGGTGAAAAACGAAGGCTTGCGAGTAACAAGCTCAATGGTGACAACGTGCTAGTCTGTTGCCCACTGGACGGTGACAGCGTTTTGGGCTTGTCTACTAGAAGCTTGACGATGACGTCTTGTTGAGTTGCTAGGGAACAGCGTCACTGGGTCAATGTGGAGGTGGGGGGGAAGCTGGGTTTCTCAGTCTCTAGACTCTAAACTCTAAATCTGGGCAAGGGCGCAAGGCAACGGGGATTTCACAATTTGAATCCCATTGCAACAGGGTTAGGGAATTTTACCCTAACCCTGTAGAACGGCGTCGTTCGTGAACGGAGCCTTTTACTTTTACATTTGTATGGGTTTTTTTTAACATGTATAAAATGACATAGTTTTGTTAAAAAATTAAACGGGACACTTTTTTCGCAGGATTAGCAGGCGGTTACCGTCACTGGTAATAGCACCGCTAATCCTAAAATATACACACTGGTACCGGTACCGGTAACCGGCGGTTTGCCAGTTGCGATGGCGCCGGTGTAAAGTTGGGGTACGGATTGGAATCATGGGCAGAATCTGTAGCCTATCTTGACATAAAGACTGTCATGCTCAGAAATTAGAAGCATCCAACAAACTTGGAATATCAATACGTACGCTTTATTGATAAATATTTGGAACTGGATTGGAATCATGGGATGAAGTTCCAACAGGGCATCCAAACAAACTTGGAATCATGGATAGGAAACTGCACCCAGACATTCGAGGAAATAAAGATATAAAAACTATACCAGGAGGATGGAATTTGGGGTAGTCATGTTGAGACAGAGTATCACTTTTAGACCTTTTCATGTTCCAATTTACGGCAGGAATTCGAATGACCCTGCAAAGATATACTATGCTTTGACATTATACTATACTATGCTTTTAAATTTTGAATGCCAACTCGGGTAAGTTTAAACTACCTTCTAATGTGCAATTAATTTTTCAAATCACATTTAACATGTTAGATGATGTTTGATTTTTAGAGTTAGCTCTCACAAGGATTATTCCATGGAATTTTCATTTTAGACGGTGTGGACTTTCACATTACTAATGAAATCTCCAGAATAATTTTTCAAATCTTCTCAGTAGGCCATAAAATTGTAACCAATAACCTTGTCCAACCAATAGAACATGTTAATTTATGAGCATTGTTTGTGTCAAACATGCATCATGCATGGACATGGTCAGACAATCCTTCAGAGAGAGTCCACATCAAAAAGAAGAGAAGATAATAACTTCACTAATTATTTGGAGTTCTTGTTTTTATGGTTTGCAAATTTGCAAATATGGTCAGAAGCAGGTGAAGAGTCCCAATGGTTCTCGAAGCTATTACAAGTGCACCTTTTCAGAATGTTGTGTGAAGAAAAATATTGAATGTTCTGATCACTCGGGTCGAATAAGAGAGATTGTTTATAAAAGCCTGCATAGTCATGGTCCACCTAGGAAGTCGGAAGATTAATTGCGTCAAGGAAAATAAGCTCATATCATCCTTCGAGCTCGTGGTAGGGAATAGTGTTATAGAACATCCAATCCAAATGCTTAATGGGTCAAAGCATTTGATTAATTCATACATTTTGATTTTTTTTTGGTCATCAAAGTTTAATACTTTTGTTTATAACATTGAAAAAAAAAATGCTTGAAGGAAAATCACTCTCTCTTCCAGCACCTTTCCTCTGAGCGATAAACGCACAAAGGCATAGTTGGAAAGAGGTTTCGGGACTGAGTTTTAGTTTAGAACAGATATTTCTATTGGAAAGTTGTTAATGTATTTTTAGTTGGCCTAAAACTTCATGACATGTCTTAATTTATTCTTGAGACACGTGATTAAATGAAACTCTGTTCAATGTCCAGCAGTTCAACATGATTGGTGATGAAGCATGCGAAGTCTGATCAGAGTTCACTCATAGTTTGCTCAAGACTTGCAAAAGGCAGTTATAACAGCTTTAACAGAAGCCCCCATGATTCAAGAAGTCTTGAAACTTCGTGAATCCTTTCCCTCCTACCTTCCACAATATAAAAGTCATATTCTCTCATTCATTAGATGCGTTCCTTGAAATAACCTTGAGAGATCTAGCTATTGATAGCTTTGAAGAAATATTCCCTGCGACTTTTCTATAGTATGTTCTATGTAAACTGAGAGTAAACCCTGCGACATTGTTTCCTTTCCCTCATCATCTCAGTTAGGATTTTGATCACCAAGATAAACCTTGATTGTGAAGGTTAACTCCAGAGGTTGCTAGAGCTCTGCCAAGAGGAGCTGATTGCACGTGGAAATGTGGAAAGATCGGCTTGGTTGTAGAGTTCGGTTTTTCGGGATCAAGAATTTCAAACGAAAGAGGAGTTACTCGTTCCCTGCAGAAGGCAGATCTGGATGTGGTATTTCCTGGTAAGGTAACGGTAGAGTTAGACTAGCAACGAGGTGTTGGGTAGTCAATAGATCACCGTGTACCAAGTTTGAAGATTCTAATGAATTCGATTAAACCGGCTTACGAGCCCGGAGAGTTTTTACCTCTCGAAAGATTTATTTCGAGTGGGTTTTCTCTTTGTAACCAATCTTGGTGTCTTTGTTGTAATTGTGTTTACGTTTATTAGCTCTGCAGATTTTATATACTACTGTCCATATTGATTTACTCTTTCGCACGATATTTGTTACTTAAGTTCCCTTGAAATTGCTGATTACTCCTGTGTGAGTGTGTAGTCTTTTAAAGTTTAAAAAGAGGGTAAAGAAAAAATCAGAACATATTCAATCCCCTTCTAGGTTCGGCAACACTACATTGAGTCTTGAATCGTCCACTTCAAAAGTAATCATTTATCAAAAGAAAAATGGACAAAAAAAAACCTTCTAGCAAGGCACTATGACATGTGGGATATGTATTATAGTGTCATAGATCAATATATTGGCGTTTGTTTTCCAAAATTTTCATCCCTCAATATTTTCAAACAATCATAAAATAATCTCTCTCCTCATTAAATTATAAAATAATATTATATTATTCAATTAAATCTTCTCTCTCCTCACTTTTCCATAAAATACTATACTTTTTCACAAACCCCAATACCCAAAATTTCCAAAACCTCAATATTTCCACAAACAAAGGCCCCATAAATGTTGTAGGGTCTACATTGGTGTTTACTTCTATCCACATTAAACCATTCAATTTAAATAAGAAATCATTGAGTATCTAGCAACTCTAGGCTCTAGGAATTTTGATTTTTTCTGCACCCTGCAGGAAGGAAACTGCCGAGACGAAGGTGAACAATTCTTTTAACGCGTTTGACTACTTTTTATCCTTTCTTTCACACTAAAGATGAAAATGGTAAGCAGTTCTTGTAAAAGCAACTCAATTATCTATCCATTCAATATATTTCACCAGCATTGTAAGGGGAGTCAGTCGCTACTCCTCCACAACAGCAGTCAGCACATCAACAATATTGAGTCAATGACTTCTTCCGCTGTGTCCTTCCATGAAGCCTCCTCCTCCTCTTCCGCTTCTTCTCCACCTTTTACGAATCAATCAGTTTACCATGTATTATTGAGAGAAAAGAAAATACAAGCAGACGTCTTTAAATATAACGTTTTGGTCTGAATCTTTCTACCAAAAGTGCTGCTCTGCGTGAAGCACGCGTCAAAAAGTGCCGTGGCCCATGGGTGTGAGTTCTTCCGGCTTCCGCAGTTGCTTTTAAATTTGTGATTCTTGTATTGTATTATTTCCGGAGGTGGGAAAAATGAACAAAGCAGGGGATCCATTTGAGCATTCTTTTGAGCTGTATTGCAATTAGCATTGTAGCGAAGAAAGGAGGTGAGAAAATGAACAAAGCAGAGAATCCATTTGAGAATTCTTTTAACCTGTATAGCAATTAGCTTTGTACCGAAGGAATGATCAAGGAGGTGGGAAAATTGACAAAGCAGGAGACCCATTTGAGCATTCTTTCGACCTGTATAGCAATTAACTTTGTACCGAAAGACGAAGGTGAGAAATTGAACAAAGGAGGAGACACAAATCGCGTCTCTTAAAAATTAACAAAATTAATAATATCTTTTTAGTTTTAATATTTTTTATTTAATTTATGAATTTTTAAAAATTTATAATATTAATTATAATTTTATTTAAGTGTAAGACACACACATGCCACGTGACCAAAAATTACATAGTTTATACATAAAGAAAAACTATCTTGTTTTATGTTTTATGTTTTGTCATGTTTTATATATATAGTAACTGATTCAAACCTTTGGATCTGTTAGGATACAAATATTAGTTGATGTAAACCGTATTAACTCGCTAAATATTTAATTACTCTCTTTATATTGGCAAGTATGAATTCAGATTCATTCGTGAAATTGTTGATTATGTACGTAGTGCATACGAAACTCTTTCGTACTATTGGAGAATCAGAGTCTCCTTTACAATAACATTAATATGCCTTCATAATGTGCTACTTTAGTATATTCTTTTAAATCCTAAACTTCCAATAAATGTAAAAAAATAAAATAAAATAAAATTTAAACTATCAAAGTGGTCAGATTTAACCTCAAACTTATCACAATTTACCAAAGAAATACAGCGGTTGAATCGAATATTTTGTGTACCATCTTTTGATCTTATCTAGCCGCCCTTTACAATAACATCAATATGGCTTCATATGGCAAGATGAAGGCCATACACATGGAAGGGAACTTCGGACCTGATGGAATTGGTAGGGACAACTCTTACCGAAGGAAACAGTGTTGCTACTCCTGTCACAATGCTGGATCCGAAGTATCCTATTTTACAAGGTTGGCAATGGAAACGGCTAAGAAAGAAGCAAAGCGGCTGCATATCTTTGCTTGCTACATCTGCTTTTGGAGTTTCCACAGGATATTGGAAACGGCTACGAAAGAAGCAACGTGTATACTTTTCAAATTATCACCAAAACAAACTCATTGATTCCCAATGGGACAAGACATATATTGTGATGGTGTATATAAGACATAGATTGTGATGGTGTATATATGTACACTTGTATTTTATTTGAGTGGGTGTCTGTCCATTTAGCACTCTAATACCTCTAGATACTGATATTCGGACTCTCATCGAGAATGACGACTTCCGCTGTTTGACGCTTATGTCTCAATGTATTACCCAAAAATAGATTTTATATTAGTAGAAGTATACTTCTTCCATTGTTCAAAACATTCAGAAGACCGAGGAAAAGGGAAAAATAAACACAGCACCAGCAATCTCTTATAATGTCACAAGTATATATATGAAGTCCAGGCTCGCTGTATGCAATTAATACATCGTTGTTTTTTAAGTATAGTATCCAGGCTTCGTTGTATTGGGTTTAGCAGGTCCGAATTTCCTTGTGATATATATATTTGAATGTTGTAAGCTGGTCTACGTAATATATTTCTCTTTTCATGTCGGGTATACTATTCAATACGGATAAGAAATTAAAGAATACATACTAACAATTCGTACTTTCATAAATTTTGATGAGGGAGTAATACATCAATAAATTAATAATTTGTAATTAACCTGAAATTTTTTTTGTGGAAATCACTTTTATTTTTTGTGGAAAATAATAATATCTTTTCTCGTTTAATATTTTTTATTTAATTAATGATTTTCTTAAATGTTATTTTTTAAAATTTTATTTATTATAAATTTTATTTAAGTTTAAGACATGCGGCATAACATGGTCTCAGTGATAAAATTTCATGTGCTAAGAAAAAAAAATCTGCGTGTAGATTAATCCGGTCCAAGAGTTCAAAAAACAGAGTAGCTCTGTGGGTCTAACAGAAAGGAGCTCTATTTCAGAGAGTAGATGAACAAATTGTATCTGGACGTTCTCTATGGAAAAATCACTTAGAAAAAATAACTTTATTTCTTCAAAACAGAAAAAAATAATAATAAAAAAGATATTTGTATATTTTTCTGATAAAGAATTGCTCTCAAAAATAAATTCTGTGGAAAACACTTGACAAACTTTTTGAACGAATGTGTTTTCTTTCTTATATTTGGTATATGAAAACACAGTACTCGATTTTTTTTAATATATAAAAGCTGTAAAAAAAAAGGCTTCTAGCAAGGCACCATGACATGTATTATAGTGTCATGAATCAACATATTTAAATATTGTAGGATCTATATATATATATTAAGGAGTTTACTTCTATCCAGGTCAAACCTTTCAATTCAAAATAAGAAATCATATAGTATCTTGCAACTCTAGGCTAGGAATTTTGAGGAGGGAGTATTATCTGACTAACATTAATGATTTAATTTGATAATAGCTGCTAATTTTGATTTTATCCTGCATCAATCTACACGCAGATTTTTTTTTAAATTCTGTAGCAATCGAGAAGTTTCCTATATTTATTTAAATGCGTTTGAGTACCTTTTATCCTTTCTTTCACACTGACGATGAAGATGGTGAGCCATTCTTGTAAAAGTAACTCAATTATCAATCCATTTAATATATATATATCTCGCTCACCATGAGGAAGTTTGTCCTCTTTTTGGTAACCAAAACCTACCATTTTTTTTTACACCACGCAGCTGTAATTCTTACCTCACCATTTACGTTTTCTTTTCTTTTCTTTTTTTTTTCGTATTTCTTTTAAGGCGTTTCACCGGCATGTTAAGGAGAGTCAGTCGCTGAAGATGGATTCCCTCCGAAGGGGAATCCATGGAAGCCATCCATTCGGTCATCCAAGGGTCAGCAACCAGGGGCAGCCCTGCTCGGGCAGGTGTGGGTCCCGGACGGGACCTACACTCATCCGGATGGATTCCCCTTCGGAGGGAATCCATTCTCGTCAGTCGCTACTCTATATAGACATAACAGCAGTCAGCACATCAACAATTGACTTCTTCCGCTGTATCCTTCCATGAAGCCTCCTCCTCCCTCCTCTTCCGTTTCTTCTCCACCTTTTACGCATCAAACCGCTTACCATGTATCATTGAGAGAATAGCATATACAAGCAGACGTCTTTGAATATAACGTCTTGGCCTGAATCTTTTTGCCAGAAGTGCTGCTCTGAATAAAGCACGCGTCAAAAAGTCCCATGGCCCATGGGGGTGAGTCCTTCCGGCTTCCGCAGTTACTTTTAAATTTGAAATTTTTGTACTGTAGTATTCCCAGAGGTGGGAAAATGAATAAAGCAGGGGACCTTTTGACTAGAATCACAATAAGCTGTGCACCGAAGGAAGGACGTGGGAAAATGAACAAGGTAATTAGGCCCCCGTAAGGGACCCATTGAGCATTCTTTTGACCTGTATTGCAATCAGCTGAGTAAGGAAGGAAGGAGGGAAAATGAACAATCTATGTGACAATACATGATCATGTGACATGTAGCGTCTCATAAAAAAAATAATTTTTTTTATAATTACATAGTTTAAACATAAAGAACAACCTTTTTGTTTTATGTTTTGTCCTGTATAGTAACTGATTCAAACGATTGGATCTGCTAGGTGGAAAAAAATAGTTGATGTAAACTGTCTTATCTAATTTAATATTTGGTATATGAAAACACAGAGTACTTGATTTTTTTTTAATATATAAAAGCTGTAATCGAAGAATTCTTATAGCTAGGGATTGTTTGAAAAGTGGGTTACGATATGATTTTAGTTTTAGCTCTGATTCTACTGTGAGTTCCTTGAAAACGGGTTTAAAATTGATTTTGAAACCTAAAACTTTGTTTGGATGAGCCTACTTTTCATTTGTTTTTTTTTTCTTTTACAAAGTATATATATATATATAAGAGGGCGGGACAGCTGCCTTTCATCTTGAATTCTGAAGTCCCTCGAAGAGAAAAGACCCAAAAGAACAGCAAATTGAAATGACTAATGGAAAAAGGAAGCCGACGATGAAGGGAAGCGACAGAACCAACTGGAAGAGGAAATGAACCAACCAAGAGGGAAAAACGCCAAGCAAGTGAGATGCACATGCGTGAGCCTCCACGCAACGACTGACCGGTACTGGACAGATCTAAAATGAATCCTTAAGAGGAGCGAAAACCAACTCTGTGACACGTGCTTGTCGAAAACCACCATTGAAGCTCGGATTTGAAAGAATGAGATGCGGGCGCGTGAGATTCAAGTGTGAGCGTGAGACATCACACGTTTCGTTTAAACTTCAAGTTGGGACAAAAATATGTGCTTAATGATATTGAAGCCAAGTGATCACAACACGATCCAAGATGAGAGGACAAAAGGCCAAAGAGAGAAGAACGAAACATAGCCAAAACTGATGTCAGACAATTACATGGTGTTTGGAAACAAAATTTTGTTAAAATTTTAGGGTAAATTTTAGGAGTTGGTGAAAAAATGAAGAGAGAATGAAAAAGTTAGTGAAAAAGTGTAAAAAAGTTAGAAAAAAGTGAGGAGAGAGAAATTTTTGAAATGATAATATAATTTAAGGGGTTAAAATTTTGAAAATAAATAACATGTTATATGGCGAGACCGTTGTGATTTGAATTTATAAAATAACTGCAATAATATTGGCAGAAAATTTACTTTTTAGTCATTAAGTTTTAAGCCCTTTTTAATTTTAGTCCTTAACTTTCAACCTTCAAATTTTTAGTCTTTGAGTTTTCTTTTATTGAATAAATGGTCATTCTGTCAGTCTGTCGTCCATATACTTAACAGAACATGAAGCGGTCGACCGGGTATCTGTGTTAAAAGTGAGCGGTCGACCGCTTCATGTATAGGTTGACCAGTACAAATTTGACGGCAGACTGACGACAAACTGATGGAAGGACTAAATTTTACAAAAATTAAAGTTCAATGACTAAAATTTTGACTCATTAAAATTCATGACTAAAAATAAAAAGAGGGTAAAACTCACATACTAAAAAACAAATTTCCTTATATTGGCAGACGAAACCACACTTTTTTAAATAACTGCACTAATCTTAAAACCACACTTTTATTAAATTATTTTCACAAAAGTCATGTCATTTTCTGCACGTTGAACAGACGAAGGAAAGAATAATATTAAACTCTGCTTGGTTGCCTGTAAACAGGGATAAAATGTACGAATTTAGGCAGTGACGTAATTAGGAATGCAACATAAGGGCGACAAATTTTTAAGAAAAAATAATATTTATATTATTATGTAATATAAAAAAATGTCTGAAAATTTAAAAGGTGACAATTGGATCAAACGAGATTGTATCATCTGAAAACGTTGCAAAATAGTTTCGTTCTCAATAGTTTCAAAATTTTTCCTCTCGATGTATAAAACCATAATAATAATATCACAACTCAAGCAATGAACAGATTGGACATCGAGAGAGAAATTTTATAAGGGTATAGAGTCTAAGATCATAAGCAAATCATATATAGTTAAGAGATAAATATATTTTACATGAAAAATAAATGGAGTGGGCTCTAGGGATGCGGCAGAGCTGGCAATTCTTGACCCTCGACTTCTAGACTATGTTTTGCCAGAAAATAAAGAAAATCTCAACCGTTGATCATTTGATTCTGGTGGGTCCACCCAAATCCTGCAGACTGCTTTTTGATTCCTTTTTAAACATTTTCTGCGTCATGCCCCTTCAGTGAACATCTGGCCCAAATCATTCTCTTTGTGTCTCTCTACATGAAGCTTCTTTAAAGCTACCTGCAAAATACTTAATGAAATTTTTGTATAGATTTTTCAGGCGAAGATAAGTTTCTTTAAAGCTTCTTTAAAGCTATCTGTCCTGGTTGGTTCCGCCGATGAATTTAGGTGATTTTTCTAAAGAGAAACGAATAAATTTAAGAAGGAAAGAGAGGCCACCATTCATAAAAAAACGTTTCATTCTTACTTTAAACTACACCTTCAGTTAAATTGACATTGATTAAATTAAGATTTTTTTTTATCAAATCTAATTTGATGATAAGTTCACTTCTTTTATTCTTTATGACCGACATTGATTATATTCAAGGTTTTTTATCAAACCTAATTTAACGAAAAGTCCACCTTTTTTTTTTTTTGATCTTTTATGATGATCTGTGAATCTCTTTTCCTTTTTCTCAAATTAACAAAGACAAAAAGTACAAACTAAAGAGAATAAGGTGATGTTTGGTTAGTGTGTTTTTTGATAATTTTCAGGTGATGTTAACTTTATTGGTATGTGTGCTGCCGTTATTTTTAGGTGATGTTAAAAAACATATTCGATTTATGTATTTTTAAGATTTAAAAAATTCTAAATTGCGTAATATTTAAAATAGTAATATGTGTAAAGTATAAACATAATATAAAAAATATTATGATTTAATATGAATAATATGAAAAGAAATTAGTCAAAATTTTGGGACGTAAACTTGGAGGATTTAGAAGCTGCCTATCTTCTAAGTGCCCCAAATGCAATCGATGGCTTGTCTCGTTAAAAGCATTCAAAGGATTGTGTGATATTTCTCGTCTCCAATGGAAAGCTCTCGTTTTCTTCATCTTCTCCTTGTTTGCTTTCTGTCAAGTTGTCCCACTGCAGCTTCTTTTATGGACAAAGTATGTGGCGGAAATTGAAAGTGTGTTTGACTGGGACGGCGGCCTATGAGAAGTCAGTGAATTGCTTTGCTAAAGTTTAAAGAAAAGAGAAAACGATGCTAGGCCTGGCTTAATGCTCACTTGTTAAAATCAATTTTGGCGAACGAGAGTGTAAATATTTCTGTGGCAGACAGCAATTCCTCTGCGTAAGCCATTTGAACTTCTTACAGTATAAAAAACATGCAAGTGTTTTACCTTGTATTAGCGTTAAAAACACCTCTTTAATCCTTAAATTTTGCCCTCTTTTTTAAAACATATTACTATTTAGGGTGCAATATTTAAAATTTGTTTTAATTGGATACAATTACAAATTGCGTGGTAATTACAGGATGCAAAGTATGGTTTCTCTATTAATTACTTTTTAATTTTTTGAAAATTTTCAAATCTAAACTCTTCAATTTTATTTCACCCAAATAAATTGTTGTCCACGATTGTTTATGCAAAAAAAAAATGAAATTGAGATTCAATCATTCAAGAAGAAAAACTAAAAGTAGAGGTTCACATTTTTCTTTCTCTTTTTTTTTTTTTTTTGGAGTAAAAGGGTGAAAAAAGGGATTAGAATATCTTACTTTTCCTTAAATCTTCGCTCATTACAAAATGTCTGAATAGAACTATAACTATGTATCTTAGAGGAAGGAACTTTTATTGTTAGACCCTTGTTTGTTAGTTTAAGGAGCTGTGTAACAGAGTTGATTTCGAACCTAGCCTTTTATGAGGCGTGGAAGAAACGTTTTCAAATGAAAAGGCAAAAAAAAATCACTTGTGGTAAACGAAATGCTCCTCGGCAAAACAGGACATAGTCATTGGGCAAAAAACATTCCTGTTTCACCTAGGAATTGATTTACTGTTTAGCTACTGTTGTCTCCTTATTGGACCTCGATAAAGTAATGAGTACCAGGATTTATTCGAGAGAAGAAAATTAAAAAACGCCAACCATCTTTTTGGTCAAAAGCAGTATAAAGCAAGCACTCATCTAATTATGGCAATAATAGGGGACCTCACTGTCAAAACCACGTCATTTGAGTATATAATTTGTTAAAGATTAAATAGTGACTTCTACTATTGACCTTTTCAATTAATTATTTGAGAAGATAAATTATATGCAGTTATAAAGAAAGTTTTGTGGAACCTTTCATATTTTATTCAACAAGATTTAATTATACATAGCAAAAATTTATCCTCAAATTGTGTAAAAAGTAAATGGAAAAGAAAAGATGTGTAAACAGGAAAATATCATTTTTTTGGGGTTTTGGCCTGTTTATGGAGATATTTGAGGGTAAAAATTTTGAGTATTAGGGTTTGAAAAATATTATAAAGTAAAAATATATTATGAGAGTCGATGAAAAAGTGAAGAGAGGAGATTTTTAATAAATATTATAATAATAAAAAATTATGTGATTAATTTTTTATTATTAAAATTAAATTTTTAAACCTAAATTATTGTGATTCAAACACTACCTATATTAGGAAAAAAGTGAAAGGAAGTTTCCTTTTAATAAAATAAAAGAGTAAATCAGAAGGAACGCCGAGTGGCTAAAAGCCAAAAATCAAACGGATCCAAACTCACGCGAGGAATACGAGCGTGTCATAAGTCAAGAGTAAACGGATCATAAAGTGTGGGTTGGAGGGTTGGGGTCCCACGGGAGAGCATCGTTCTAATATAAGAGTTCGGGGAACCTGCTAAGAAAGAAGCTACGTGTAAGAGGGTTGAAAGGCTATGTTGTAAAAGGGATGTTTTAGCAATTTATTTTTAGGTAATACAGGCCATAGCCTGCCAAGAAAAGGGTGTATTCAAACTCCAGATCAGGACCCTCCTATACGGAGGAGATGCCACTTGTGAGTCATAGCTCATTGGCGGATGTTTTAGCAACCTGCTAAGAAAGAGACTCTTTTTGTTTTTTTTTTTGGGACAAAGGCAACACATATTATTACGGAAGAAACTCATTTACTTCCGATGGGAACGCAGATACAAAGTCACATGCCAAGACTTGTGGCATTGATGAATTCATGCAGTCATTTAGTAGTCCAGAATGCTCATCTATATATTCTAAAGCATATTGAATCACTTCTTCCATCATGGCCTTGCTACAAGGAGCCTCCCGCTCTTCCTCTTCTTCCTCCTCCCCTCCCTCTTCTTCCTCCTCCCCTCCCCCTTCTTCCTCCTCCCCTCCATGGCGTTACCAAGTATTCTTGAGCTTTAGAGGCGAAGATACCCGCAACAATTTTACTGCTCATCTGTACAAAGCTTTGGTTCAAAAGGGAATCAATACTTATATAGATAACAACCTTGAAAGAGGAGAGGAAATTTCACCAGCACTTTTGGAAGCCATGAAAGGGTCAAAGATTTCAATCATCATACTCTCTCCACACTATGCATCATCCACATGGTGCTTGAAAGAGCTTATGAAGATCCTCGAGTGTCAGGAAAGGAAGCAGCAAATAGTTATACCTGTGTTTTACCATGTAGATCCATCAGATGTAAGGCATCAAACAAACTCTTTTGAAGAAGATTTTGCTAAACATGAAGTCCGGTTCAAGGATCACAAGGAAATAAACGTGCAGCTGTGGAAGGACGCCTTAACAAAAGTTTGCAATTTCTCTGGCTTCCATTTAACGAAGGAAAAGTATTTCTAACAATCTTGTGCCTTTGCATTCTAGAATTTCTTGATGATTATAGTACATCTTTGTACACCAAATACACACACACACATCCTTATATTCTCCGGTGTATGTTTGGGTGTACCCATTACAGGAACGGATCTAGAGGGCATGAGGAGCCCAATAGGGATGATATTTTATTCCGGCGAAAATCGGAATATCGGTCACCGGTTCCTGTACCGGAATTCCAGTTTTGCATTCGATTAATTCCAATTTTTCCTAATTTTCGGAATTCCAGTTTCGCATTCGATTAATATACATGTCTTTTGTATTGGTAGGAATGAATCTGAACTCATCGATGAGATCATTCAATGGGTGGAAAAAAGTATCGTACCTCATACATCCTTGCATGGCGACTATGAAGACCATGAAGACAATGATGACTATGATGACTCTGGCGACTATGAAGACGAAGACTCTGGCGACTATGAAGACCATGAAGACAATGATGACTCTGATGACTCTGGCGACTATGAAGACCATGAAGACTCTGGCGACTCTGAAGACCATGAAGACTCTGACGACTTTGGCGACTATGAAGACCATGAAGACTCTGAAGACTCTGACGACTATCAAGACTCTGACGACTATGAAGACTATGAAGAGGCAGAACCAACATTTTAGGAGAGTGGGGCAGAGTTTGAAAGAGGCCGGAGAGAGAGAGAGTCGGAGTAGGTTATATGTAAAAGTTTTCAGGCGATGGGGGCGGCCGACCCCACCGTCCCTCGCTGATTCCGCCTGTGATGGGGACTATGAGTTGAGTCCCGGTGTATGTTTCTCTGGATAACTTAACTCTCTTCCCAATGAGTTAAGAGTGCTTTTTTTTCAATGAGTTAAGAGTGTTTGAATGGAATGGATATCTTTAGAATGCGTGGAAGCCTCATCAAGGATGCGAGGGTACAGGAACACATGGTCAAATTGCTATTTTCACTTTTTCTTTCTGTAAACTATGATTCAACTTGCTTTAAGCTAACATAGTTCTTTTGTTCCTTTTTATTTTTCTTTTTCTTTTTTTCTACTTGCAGCAGAACTTGGCAGTTATGAATTTCTCTAGAAGCAAGCTCTTATAAAAAAATCCCAAATCTTTCAAGGCATTCAAATCTAAAGGAATTGATTTTTTACGCCTGTACAAATTAGGATCTTTCCAAGAAAAGCATTAAGTTGAGATCTCTGGAAAACCTTGGCCTTAGAAATTGCTCAAGCCTTCTAAACTTTCCTGAGATCGATGGTGAATTGAAAAATCTTCATGAAATCGGCTTTAAAGGAAGTGGTATAAAAGAACTGCCTTCATCCATTATAAATATCTCTAGGCTTTGCTCGATAAAGTTTAAGAGCAGCAAAAACCTTACGCATCTCCCGTATAACTTCTTTCAGTTGCAACTGAAAGATTGTGAAACGTAGCGGCAAAAGATCTTTGACTCAAAAAAATCTCAAATGTTCTGTATCTGTCAGATCCACGTGTACGGATTTTTCTAGAGATAGTATTTTTTAGAGTCTCAAAATTAAAAACGAATTTCTGAGCCTTTTATAATGGCTTGCCTAGAACTGAACTGTGCTTACGCGTGTGATCTTTAGGGATCTCAAATCTCAGCTGTAGGATCGTCATGAAATTATGAGCTTAATTCTGTAATCTGAATTTATGAGCTTCTACAAATTCTGATCATGTTCATTAACATAACACAATTGACTCCGAGATAATGAGATTATTCTTATGAAATTCCTTGTTTTAACAATTATATGCTTATTTACTCTTCAACCATACTATATTCCACATGAGCTAATAGTACCGGAATGACATCACCAATAAAATTCCTAGCTTATATAATTCTTAATTCTTAGTCTGTATCTAGTTGAACTCTCAAAAGTTCCCAAAATTTATTTTTGCACATACTTTTTTAATATATAATATTTTATTATAATATATATATATAATAAAAACAGTGAAAACATTTTTTCCAAAAAACTCTTTGTGCGGCAATTTTATTTGAGTCCAAATAATCTACAGACATAATGAATATACTGACTCATCAAGAAACTGATGGATTCCATATTGAGCAATTAAACAAATTCACTTACTATGCACAAGGCTCAACATTATCTGGAATATTTGATCAGCGAAGATCATCATCAAACGACTCAGTCAAAGCACAAGCATACAACAAGCAAACCTACATAATTCTCTCAATAGACGTTCATTGTAAATATCTCTGGGCTTCACTCCTTAGATCTTACTGAATGTAAAAACCTTACGCATCTCCCAGGTAGAATTTTTCAGTTGCAATATCTAGGGTGCCTTCGGATCGAAAAATGTCCACAATTTAGAGGGTTTGGAGGAAAGTTGATGGCGGGCAAAAGACAGTTCATGGCATTTATCGTTCCGAACAGGGAATACGAGATTCCAGGGAGTTCTCCAAGGAATTCAAGCATCTCTAGGCTTCGCTCATTAGAGTTTAAGTGCTGCGAAAACCTTACGCATCTCCCAAGTAGCATTTTCCAGTTGCAACATCTAGAGATCTGGAGTCCTTTCGGATCGAAGAATGTCCACGATTTAAAGGGTTTGGAGAGAAGCTGGTGGCGGACAACAGACAATTCATGGCATCTATCGTGCCGAACAGGGAATAGGAGATTTCAGGGAGTCCTCCAAGCAATTCAAGCATTTCTAATGATGATTGTTAGAAAGAGAGTCTTGAAAACCTAGTCTTTTCAGAATCAAATCGCTTTAGGAATAGTACTTGGCAGCCCAAATATAGTGAGTTATTTCTATCATGAAGTGGTATTGCCAGCCTTTCTGTAAGCATCAAAAGATTTGTTCGATTGAGAAGTTTATCTTTGGAAAATTGCGAGCAACTTCAGGAAATCCCAGAACTTCCACAAAATATAGAGGCGGTAAATGCTAGAGGATGCATTTCATTGGAAATTTTTCCACAAGTATCAAAGAAGTTTCAATTCGGCACAAGCGACGACTCGCTAGATAAGCTAATTCGGCTTAACTTGTGGGGATGCCATAAAATGCTTAAGAAGCTTAGGAATCCTGTGTTGAGTCCTTCGCTTCGTATGGTATGTGTTTGTCTATCTCGTCTATATGTGTTTGTATGGCTTTGTGTGTAATGCCAAATATTTATAACATTGGTTCAACTGCAACAGGATTTACGTGGCGAGATTCCAACCAGCTTGCTTGAGCTATGTCTCATTGTCTGTTCTATACACGCTTGTGTGTGGGTTTGTTTGCAGGTTATATTGCAGAAAATTTATGAACTTTGTTCAACATGATTACGTTTTAGATGGCATTGCGGATTATAGAAGGGGCCTTCCAACCTGGTTCAGCGATCGAAACGAGAATCGTTGTCGGATCAGCTTGGGGGGAAATTGCCTTATATGCTGTTATTGTCCAGACATGGGGGAAATTTCTTCTTCTGGTTCTATTGTATGTGAAGGAGGTTCGTCGGGCTTGTTGATGGAACAACTGTTGGTATTGGTAACGAATCGACGTGGAACTCACAACATTTGTTTTGGCGTACATTACGGTAGAACCTTCTGAGCTAGAGGGGACTATTTGGAAGTGGAGTTTTCAGCTTCATCATCTCTTGGAGGAAAGATAGAAATTGCAAGTTGCGAAGTCTATCGAGTACACGAGTATAAAGAGAGAGTGGAAGCCCGGAAAAGGAAACGTGAAAATAAAGAGAGAGGAAGAGCAAAAGATGGTCGAGGTGTGCTCCGTGGGGGGACTGATGTAGATGGATATATCCAACGCAGAACCTGAAAAAATTGCTCGAGTTTTTAAGTATGATTCAACTTTACGACGATGCGACTGCGAATTGAGAAATGTACAGATAGCTGGGGAAATATTACCCTGACACATTTAAAGGAAGGGCCCATTATAAATTGTGGTGCTTTCGAGAGAATTGAGGATTTGTTGAAGTTTGGAAAAAGTGTTACAATTTTCATGTGTTTGTGCACATGTTAAAAATATTTTTTCCCTACCTTTTTCTCAGCATACTACTTTTAGATGCGGTGAAAGAAAGTGATTATAGGTGCCGAACTTTGAAAGCAGCCGCAATTGGGAGGGTTAGTTTATTCTGCTAACGATCCCTGCTAACAGCCGGCTTTAAGTGCATTACAAACTATTGAAAGGGGAAATTGAAATGCTCAATTAAAAAAGGGGATAAATACAAAATCAGTCCCTGTGATACCAAAAGCATAAAATTAGTCTTTATGATCTCACAAAAACATAAAATTAGTCCATAGTGGAGGGACTATTTTCCGCGGGAAGCCCAAAGGAGCAGCGCCCAAACGAACTTCAGAGTTTATTCCTCACCTTCCTCTAGGGTTTGCTTCTTCTCTCTCTCTCTCACCCTGCACTCGACCACCCCAGCCAAGCATCTCCATGGTGAAGGTATGTTTTATTTTTCGTTTTTATTTTTGTTCGCTGTTTCAACCTAGCTATGAATGTCAGTATCGTTTGATGCTGCGCATTTTAGTCTTCTATATCATATGAAGTTTGGGCAATCCCGTGATGGTTGCGAAATTCTACATGGAATTGACCAGCTACGACCAAGTTTAGGCGTTCAAGTACAGAAGCCTGTGCAGGTCGTGGCACAAGCTCAGGCACAAAGCAACCTTGGAAGTTCGACCAACCATGGAGATGTGGATCCACGTTAATTTAGTGGGCTACCTAGGTGTAGCTTGAATTCAAAGGATGGTCAATCTGCTAGAAACGATGGATCTATATATTGGGGTCCACACCCATATAAGATAGATTTGAAATAGAAGTATACTTCTAAAGGAAGTTTACTTCCTCCCCATTCCGAGTTTAGGATTTTCTCTTAGGCTTTCTCTTTGTATTTTTCCCTATAAATAGAGGCTTATGTTATAGGAGAAAAGTGGGACGTGAGACGTGACTCTTGCGCAGAGAGAGAGAAAAAGAGAGAGAGTGTGGTGTGGCTATTGTATTGGGAGGTTAGAGTGATTTTCTTAAGCGTTCTAAATAAAATTGTTATTGGGTGGGCGTAGGCCGGATTGGGGTCGAACCATGTAAATTCTTAGTGTTCATTTTCTTTGAATTTTCATGTCACTTTTCCCAACAAGTGGTATCGGAGCCAGGTTCGAAGAGTGGAAGTGGTTTTTCTCGGGGGAAGAAAAGAAGATCCGAAAATTCAAAATGGTCCGATCCGAGATTGGAGGGCACCGGCTTGTAGAGGAGGACGAGACGAAGCTAGAGGTCAAAACTGCGTCTTCGGAAGAGCCTGGACGCGCTCCCATGTGCCGAAGGAAATCATAGCGCATCGTCCACGCGGCGAATAGAGCAAGGGCGTGTGGTCCTCACTCGCCTCACGCACTCGCGCATAGTTGCCTTACCACGTCATCGACACGACAACATCCACGTCATCAAGTTAGTCCCAGAGTGCTACGTCAACATTGCCACATCATCAACACGTCAGCATTGTCACGTCAACAGGGGTCCGATTATTGCCACGTCATCATAGAATATTATAGGGAATCATAATATTCAGGCGGGAGAATATTCCAGAAGATTCCAGTTTTGTTCCAGAGTGATTTTTTGGCCGATTCATGAGCTTTCAGGCCGGTTTTCGAGCAGGCCAGATCGGTTCCAATGGTTTTGGGTCATCTCGGATCCATTGGTGCAGTCAAAATTTGAAAGTTCGACCAACCATGGAGATGTGGATCCACGTCGATTTTGTGGGCTACCTAGGGGTAGCTTGAATTCAAAGGATGGTCAATCCGCCAGAAACGATGGATCTATATGCTCTTCAGGGCAATCGAGTTCACTAAGTGTTAGAATACCTTTCAAATATCAGGGGCACACTTCAGGAAGATTGGTATTCACCTTTACAACGGTTAGAAAATAGACACAAAGTAGATCTCTACTGTTAATTATGAATCTCATTCTTAGCAAACATCTATCGATAATTATTGTATTTGTGGGTTTAGGATAAAGTTTTGGTGGTAAATAGCATTTTCACTCTGCTGTATATGATGTGAAGCCCTTGAAGTACTTAAAGTCTTCAAAATAAAGGAGGTGCAATGTGTAGACTTGTCATCCATAAATTGTTTTTAGAAGCTACTGGATTACAAAAACAGACTTGCTTCTAGAATTGGCTGGAAGGATAACTTGTTTTTGGAAGTTGGAACTACAGTCTAGAGCATAGCTGAATCCATTGCCACTGTGGTTTTCTAGTTAGATGTGTCTGGATCATGCATTCCAGTGTTTTTTGGAGATGGGGTAATTTGCTTTATGAAGTAGGTTTGTAAATTTGGAATGAGGTCTCATCTCCTTTGTAAAAATTTGAGTAAAGAATTGGTTTGTGTGGAGTAAAAGCTGAAGCTTGAATGCAAGACCTGATTAATTTCTAAACAGATTTTATCTTGTTTCTTTTGCGAACCTTTAACTACTAGGAAGAGTTAGTTTCAATGTAGAGGAAAACGTCTTTCTGCAATTTTTGTTTTTGTGAATGTGGGTGCTGGTGTGCAGTTTGTTTTTTTTGTTGGAGGTGGGGGGTGGGGAGCACATAGGAAATCTCTAAGTTGACCATTGTTTTAGTTGACTTTGTTAGTGCAGGGGTGTGTACTTCTTTGCGTGCATAAATATAAGACACGTATGTTTCTTTTTTTCTGAATAAAGCAAAACAAAGTGCAATTACAAGCCAAGATCACAACACAAAACATGCGGCGAGAGACTGACAGAGTCCCAAAAGCCAAAAGAAAGAGAATCAGCAGCCCATTTAGCCAGAGAATGAGCAAAAATATTCTGATCCCACAAAATCCATTCCAGAGAGCAGCCAGAGTGGTCGAGATAAAAAGCACGAAGGCCAACAACCGCATCCTCAATCGGCCAGCTCCTCGCAAAGAGTCAAAAAATCTTATTCAAAAGAAGTTAGCAACCAGCTCTGCGAAAAGGCTAACTCAGTCGCTTTCACTAAAGCAGCAGACTCTCCAACAAGAGGGGCCAGGCACGATAAGCGCTCTGTGTAGGCACTACAGAGGGAGCTGTCGTGGTCTCGGAAAGAGACAGCGAGAACGGCGAAACGTTCCCTAATAGCAACGTCAACATTGCATTTCAAACGACCAACAACTGGGGGAATCCAATGGACCTGCTTTGACTTAGCAAAATCCGCCCAAGCAAGCAAGTGATCAAAATACCTCCTTCTCACCGACCCAACCAGTTCTTATACATTAAGCACTAGATTTCTATGGATGGTCGAGTTACGAGCGTACCAAATATAATGATTCAAATGTGGAAACTTATGTCTGCGCCCAGCTATCCCATCCAAAAATCCAAACGACAACAAAATATGAATGCGTATGTCAGCTGTATGGAAAAAAACGTACTTTCTTTCCTGCAGCTTGTGTGATACTCTCAACACTGTTTTTCTTTTTTCTATTAGATAGCGTTCTGAGTGTCACTTTATGATCCTAATTGTGTTTTATTTTTTTAGCTCCAGTGCCTTCTTTCTAAGCGTTTGGTTGGTATTCAGCAGATGAAGATGGGCCATATGCAACACTCTTCATCTCTACAACCGAACCAATTGCAGTAGCGACAGTTGCAACAGTTTGTGCATATTTTTGCAGATAACTATACATTATATTCTATGGCCTAAATTAGCAACTGTCACTATAACAACATTCTATACAAAGATGTTATAAACAAAGGTCAGGATTTTAAAAAATAAATCCAAGGGTTGGATTTATTTTTTAAAATCTTGACCCCTCCTTATAACATTTTTGTATAGAATCCTTAGGATGGAATCCTGACCCAGAGAGAACACCTCTAAAGATAGGTTGTCCTCTGGAACATGGGCACTTTACAAAGAGAGAACATGATGAGAATACGAGCAAGACCTCAAAGGAGCTAGTTCAAGATCCTGTAGAGCCGGTTACGAGAGAACGAGACAAGAAGTTCAAGGACGCACTCGACGAACTCATTGAAGAGATATGGGCTCAAGCAATTTCGTGGAGGCCCATTCAAGAGGATGCACGTCCTAGAAGGATCCGTCCAAGAGACATTTATGGCTCTATTATAGAAGATTCTGATTGCATGGCTATTCTAAGCTCCAAATCATTTCCTTTCATGGTCTTTTGACATGATGGTCGACCACCACCTTATTTCCATTTGAGAAGTGTTTTATTTAAGGCAATTAGGATTAGTTCGGATGATGTAGCTGGTTTGGTGCCCTAATTTTGTTTCCTTTTTGGTTTAGGCGCCAAGTTTTCTTTCCTTAGGAATAGAGTTTGTTTTAGGCGTCAATAAGTTGCCTTATTTGCTAGGGTTAGCAGCCACTTTATTTCCTTAATTATGTGTGTTTATCTTAGGTTTTATTTCGTGTCTTGGTCGGCCTATATATAGAGGCCTAAGATTTGTATTTCGGCATTCGGTCAATATACACGAAAGTTGTGAGGATTTTAATTCTCTTTGGTTCTTTGAAGAACTTCTCGAACTTATCGGGATTTCCCGTGGCATTCATCTTGACTTATCAAACGGATTTCCATCACCGTTTGGGGCGTCTTCATCATACCGAGATTCTTGCTTTCTTAAGCAACGGGTCGAGGTTCCATTCGAATCCGTCCTAGAAACGATCTTGGGTTCCCTATAGTTGTTGGGTCTCGTTACGGGATAACGGGGTTCACATCAGAACACCCTTGAAGACCACAAATCAGTGATTATAGATGTTCGCTTTAGGCCGAATTCGTCTCAGTTGGCAACAACTTCAGTTGATAAATCTGTGCGATTATGGGATGCAGCTAATGTAATTGCCTTCGCTCTCTCTTCCATGTAACTCTGCGTATTATTTGAAAAGATTTTAGTTAAGACTATATATATATGCGATAGGGATCTATGTCATTATATACTTTAGAGCTGCACTGGAATGATCTCACAGTTCTATTGTTTGGCATAGGGAGGCACGACACAAGTGAGATTTCAACCAAGAATTGGAAATCTACTGGTGGCAACTTCAGATAGAGTGGTGTCCATTTTCGATATTGAAACTGACAGGCAAACATACTCATTCGGTAGGGATCGGTTAGTATGCTGAGCACCTTAATGCTGAGCGCCTAAGGTGCTCAGCATACTGATGGACGGCTGGGATAAAATTTACAAGATCCAACGGTTGCAAGCAAGACCACGTCAATTAATGAAATAATCCACCAGGTTCGACCCGTTCAGCTGTGACCCGCGAATTTGACCTGTTCATATAGCGGTCGACCGCTTCATGTAGCGGTCGATCTGTTCATTTCGACCTGTTCATGTAGCGGTCGATCGCTATATAAACATGTCAAATTCGCGGGTCACAGCTGAACGGGTTGAATCCGGTGGATTATTTCATTAATTGACGTGGTTTTGCTTGTAACCATTGGATCTTGCAAATTTTATCTCAGCCGTCCATCAGCATGCTCAGCACCTAAGGTGCTCAGCATAATAACACGTTCACATTCGGTATGAGATATGTACCAACTATATTTTGTTAGCAAGTATATGCTGAGGTTGAGTAACTGGCATGGACTCGTCTCCAAATGTTGATTATGTTGCCTTCTTCTTAAACTCATAGTGTAGTTGTTTTTTCTAATAAAATTATTCGTATCATTGACAGGGGCACACTGAAATGGTAAATTATATTTGTCATGATGGAAATGGAGACTACTTGGCCTCTGTCAGTCAGAACTTGGTGAAGATTGGTCATTAGTCTCAGGAGAGTGCATTCAGGAGCTCCGCTTTAATGGGAATCAGTTCCATTCTTGCGTTTTCCACCCGAGTTACTCAACTCTCTTAATTGTTGGAGAAATCTTGGTAATTCCTTGTACTCATCGATCATGCGGTACCTTTCGAGAGTAGAAAATAACAACCTGTGGTGACAGTCTACATTTAAGTCTGGAATTAGAATCAAGTACTCCGCTGTATAGTGCATAGGAAATCATTATCAGCATCAGAAATGACCGGAGGGAACAAATTTCGGATGTCAACTGGGAGTATGGGGAAAGAAGTTGTGAATAGCTGCTGGAAGTTTGAACAAAAATAATCACCAATGTCCTCCCGAGTATTGAGCCACCTCCCCTCCTCTGTTTTAACTCCTTCAATACAGTTTCGGCGTCTACGAATAATTGTTGTCAAGTACATGCATAACAGATAGCACATGTAACAAAATTTTTATAGTTATTTTATTATGAAGATTGATTTTTGTATTTGTTTTTGTTGTGCAAGTGTTTAGTAATTCTATGTAATGCTAATTTTCATTTGTCAAACCATGGGCTGCAGTCCCTGGAGATGTGGAATATGGCTGAGCTGAGAACACAAGGATGCCAATTCCAGTAGACGAGAACATAATTTCAGCTTTGGCACAGTCACCTGCCACTGGAACGGTTGCGTCTGCAAGTGATGACAACTCTGTGAAGCTCTAGAAATGAGTTTAGTTGTTTATGGTAGCATCAGATGGTTTGGAGCTTTTGGCCTCACTTTCAATCCTCACGAGTCTTGGGGAAAAGAAGTAGGGGCTGTTTAGACCATGTTTGCAATAATTTCAGGTGTTGCAATTTTAGAACATTTTAGTGCTAATTTGCCTTTCATTTTTTATATCTCTAATTGTAAAGGGTAGTTACGTACTTCAAATTGTAAATCATACTCCATATCATATATATGACAGTGGAGGCTTATGGCTTTTCTATTTCAGTTATTTGAAACTTTTAAGTGAAGGCAAAGTTTCTAGTTTAGTCAATGAATTTACTATAGCAATCACATTTTTGTACTTACTAGAGATTTTTGGCAACCACTTCTTTTCATGCCGAATGGTTTTTAGTGGCTAGCATTAGTGTTTTTAGCGAGCACATGTTTGGTTGGCAAATGATTTTTGGCGATCATGTTAGTTTCTTTAACGACCAATTTATTCTGGTCGGCCCCACTTGTTTACAAAGAACATAAACAAGTCATCCATACATATAAGCGACAAAATAATATGGCCGCAATTTTGGGACGAATTTTTAAAATTTGGTCTCAATTTTGCGAAGACTTAAAATGGTCGACAAAATAACAAGTCATCGGGTTTTGCCTCTCGGGCCTTGTCCTTGATGCCAGTGACCTCTTCCGTCCTGGCCTTCTGCTGCAGCTATACACTCCCGGAATCTGAAGCAAGTGATGAGATGGTCATTTGTTATTCCAGCAACCTGCATGAACGAGTAGATCACGGTGGTGCCCACACTCCGGAATCCTCGTCTCACTAGATCTATGCTTATCACATCTGCTTTTGGAGTTTTCACTGGAACTTGGCGAGGATATCGGAATCTGCTAACAATAGGCTTGTGGTTCACAAAGCTCCATATATACTTGTCAAATGACCCAAACTCATCTATGACCTGGAATCAGCAAAACCTGCAAAAAGATAGTTGCAATGATACTTATAGCGACTGAGGAATGTCCAATTACTACGCAGATTCTCAACAGATCAGGACCACAGTTCAACTACATTTTTGTTGTCTAACCAACTTGGCATTTAATTTTGCCTACAAAGCAGAAAAGAAGATAACTGTCCCCGACTTGCTTCGGGAGATCAATGAATTAACTAATCCCAATTGTACTCGAGGGCTAACATAAGCAGATTTTAACAATTTTTGAGGTCCAGTTTATAAGTTTGGGTAACTTCACAGAGCCTTTGGTGCATACATCTTTTGCAGCTCAAGTCTAAAGACTGACACAAGAAATCAGAACCTTCCTTAGACATTTGACGTGCATTTTCAAAAATAGCACGTAGCTTTAGCTCTGATAAAAGGGAGCTTGGAGCACTTTGCTTCAGAAAACCTTCTGGTCTGCATACTTATGTCATCTGAGCTAGAGGGGAACCATTTGCAAGTGGAGTTTTCGGCTTCAGCACATTCTGGTGAGATAGAAATTGAAAGTTGCGAAGTCCATAGAGTAGACGAGCATAAAAAGAGAGCGGAAGCCTGGAAAAAGAAACGTGATGATGTCCTCCAAATGCATGTATCCAATAATGCAGAACTTGAAAACTTGCTCGATTTATAAAGTATGATTCAACTTTACAAGAGTTCCACAGAGGATACAGCATAAAGCCATTGTGTCTGGCCCTTGTTTGGTCGTTAATAAAAAAAATGGCTTATGCTTGCAATTGGGACGGTGCAGCATGAAAGCAATGAATTGAAATATTTCGCAAATGGGGTCGGCATGTGATTGCGAAATATGTTAGGGGTGTGAAAATTATGTTTAATGCGTAATTTTATTTTGTTTTATTATGATTGTTATTTTAATTTTTAGAATCGCTATGTATGCTGGTTTTTGTTTCATGTAAATGTTTGAAAGACAACGGACTAAAACACTAGTTTTAATTAAATGGTCATTGGTTCTCATCAGTCATGGTAGATGGGTTTAGCGAAGTTTTCACCGCTCTCTTGTAGGTTTGGTGTAAAGTTGGGGTACGGAATGAAATCATGGGCAGAATATGTAGCCAATCTTGTCGTATAGATTGTCATGCTCAGAAATTAGAAGCATCCAAACAAACTTGGAATATCAATATGTACGCTTTATTGAGAAATATTTGGAACTGGATTGGAATCACCCATGGGTGGAAGTTCCAACAGGGCATCCAAACAAACTTGGAATCGTGGATTGGAAACTGCACTCACACATTCGAGGAAATAAAGATATAAAAACTATACAACAGAGTATCACTTTTAGACCTTTTCATGTTCCAATTTACGGCAGGAATTCGAATGACCCTGCAAAGATATACTATGCTTTGACATTATACTATACTATGCTTTTAAATTTTGAATGCCAACTTGGGTAAGTTTAAAGTACCTTCTAATGTGCAATTGCTATCCCTTCTATTGGAAAGTAATCCTTTATCAAAAGAAAAATGGACAAAAAAAAAGCTTTCTAGCAAGGCACCGTGACATGTGGGATATGTATTACAGTGTCATATATCAACATATTTAAATGTTGTAGGGTCTACATAAGGTGTTTACATCTATCCACATTAAACCATTCAACTCAAATAAGAAATCATTGAGTATCTAGCAACTCTAGGCTCTAGGAATTTTGATTTTTTCTGCACCCTGCAGGAAGGAAACTGCCGAGAAGAAGTTGTATGGTCTATTTAAGGTGTTTACTTCTCCCCACGTCAAACAATTTAATTCAAATCAGAAATCAGAAAAGATCTAGCCACTAGCGTCTATGAATTTTGACGAGGGAGTAGTAGCTGACTAACATTAATGAGTTAATTTGATAATAGCTGCTAATTTTGATTTCTTCTGCACCTTCCAGGAAGGAAACTGCCGACAAGTTTCCTATCTTTCTTTTAACGTGTTTGACCACCTTTTATTCTTCCTTTCTTTTATGGCCACAGGGGTATCTCCCTTCTTTTGGTTTTTTTTTTTTTTTTTTTAAACATGTGGATTTTTTTTTTTAAATAGTACACGTGGCAAAATTCTATTGGGTGTGACGTGTCCCGCCGTTAGCTGACTGGGCTCGGGAGTGACGGAATTGGACGGAAGGACTAAAAAGACAAACGTAAATAACCTAGGGACTGTTTTGAACAAAAATAAAACCTAGGGACTAAAAAGAACACCGCCCCAAAACCTAGGGACTAAAAAGGACATTAACCCTTTATATTACATCTATAGTTGGTTCTAGGCTTAAATTTTTATTTAATTAGTCATATTTATATTTTTTCCTAAAATAAATTTCTAGTTAAATTTTCGCTTTAAGCAGTCTTGTCCCTCGCTACAAGAAACAGTGCAAACATGTTTTTGTAAAGGAAAGTCATCCATGTCCAAGGGGAACAAGAAAACATCGCACTACTACGGTTGTGTTTGAGAAAATAAAACTCTGGAGTGGTTAAAATTTTAGGTATTGGAGTTGATGAAAAAGTGAGGAGAGAATGAAAAAGTTGATAAAAAAATATAAAAGTTAGTAAAAAAGTGAAAAAATATATGAAAATTGATGAAAAAAAATAAAAAGAGATAATATTTTATAATGATGATAAAATTTAAAGATGTTAAAATTTTGTTATACAAAAGAGCCGTAACGTCACCTTCAGACATTAAAAGCCAAAATGTCTAATCAAATTTAAGTTCTACCTGTAAAGCACCTTGTAAGATAGCCCTCCAATTATGAAGTCATGGATCAGATGGTGAGAGAAGGAACTTGTTGAAAAGAAAATTCTAATTATTAACCATCTAAACTGTACAGAAAATTGTACATTAATTTCTGAAGGCCCTCTGAACAAGCCCCATTGACAGAATAATCACCAGTTAAAATTAATTCACTTTTAGTAATCTACAATCTAAGAATCCTGATTAGGAATTCATGAATTTTATACACAACATCCCCTCCATGACCCACCCAGTGTTGGAGTAGCTGTGAATATGTCAAGAAGGTAAAGTGATGATTGAACCTTGAGCTCCGCCTGCCACCCAACCAAGATATTTGGTTCATCATTACGTAGAGAAATTGAGTTCCTCCATCGAAACGGATAGGTTGCATGGTATCAGATTATCGGGTTTTGCCTCTCGGGCCTTGTCCTTGATGCCAGTGACCTCTTCCGTCCCTTCTGATGCAGCTATACATTCCCGGAATCTGAAGCAAGTGATGAGATGGTCATTTGTTATTCCAGCAACCTGCATGAACGAGTAGATCACGGTGGGGCCCACACTCCGGAATCCTCGTCTCACTAGATCTTTGCTTATCACATCTGCTTTTGGAGTTTTCACTGGAATTTGGCGAGGATATCGGAATCTGCTAACAATAGGCTTGTGGTTCACAAAGCTCCATATATACTTGTCAAATGACCCAAACTCATCTATGACCTGGAATTTGCAAAACCTGCAAAAAGTTAGTTACAATGATACTTATAGCAACTGAGGAATTTTCAATTATTGCACTTGGATAGAACTCGTTAGTGGTTAACGGCTGGAAATTACTAACTGTGATAAATGAATTGGGGGCCATACCATTGCCAACTAAGAAAGCTGGCATGTTGAGAACTAGAAATGATTAGGAGCATGAGTAACCCCATGAAAAAAGATATAATTATGGCAGGCCGTAGAGATGGTAGCACATAGGTTTGTCCTGTATGGGTCACATAGATTCTCACCAGATCAGGACCACAGTTCAACTACTTTTTTTTTGTCTAACCGGCATGAACAAATGATGACTAAGCTCTCATTATTTGGCATTTAATTTTTCCTACAAAGCAGAAAAAAAGATGGTAACTGGCCCCGACTTGCTTCTGGAGATCAATGAATTAACTAATCCCACTGGTACTCAAGGGCATAGGCAGATTTTAACAATTTTGAGGTCAGTTTCGTTTGGGTAACTTCACAAGAGTGAATTTTATGTTGCATAAAGTAATTAATGGGTTATCATTTAAGCATCTTTAAACATATACGTGATAGATCACAGAGCCTTTGGTGCATACATCTTTTGCAGCTCAAGTCTAAAAATGCCATAAGAAAATAAGAACCTACCTTAGATATTTGGCGTGCATTCTCAATAATAGCACGTAGCTTTAGTTCTGATAAAAGGGAGCTTGCAGCACTTGCTGGTGCTAATATCTTCTTTTCGTTCAATTCTGAGACAGCAACCGGATCAAATTCAGCAAATACTTCCCTGCAAAAAGAACATCGCCAGAAAATATAATGTAGTGAAAAAACCAAGAAGCAAGTGACCACAATTCCAAAGGAAAAAGTTATATAGCTAATAGCTCCGAGCTGAATCTGTTGATAGATGAAAATAACTTTACACTTTCAGGAACAATACCTAAAAATATGCCTTTTGCTTAAGATGGCAGGCCATGTAATTTCAGCCAAAGCACCAGAGAGGACAAGCAGCTCAAACAATTTCCTGCACGAGATCAATGATATTCAAAAAACAACTGGTCAATAGAATTATATTATCAAATTAGGATAACCCCTTCAATCAACATGGCAGCAAGCAATGCTGTGATCCCATACTTGTCATCGTGTACTGGGACTCCCCATTCTTCATCATGAAAAGCAGCATAACATTGGTCTGGATTCAACAAATGAAATCCTGTCAGAACATAAAAGCTAAAAGAAGCATAACCAGTGCAGCTTTTCCAAACCACATATAGCTCCGGTGACATATATGGGAATCAATCTTTTACTTGGAATACAACCTACTGATATGTACGACATACTTTTTTAGTGGGGAAAAGATGAAATGTCTTCTTGTGGGTGGACTTACAGAGTCATATTTCTACCAATTTTTCCACCAAACATGAGCAAAACACTCCAAGAAGAAGCAAAAACTAAATAGACTAGCTCGAAATGTAGTACTTCAATTTTTTTTTTTTTGATAAGTAAGTCAATTTTATTGAAAGGAGCCAAATAGAAGTAACAGTACAAAGGACTATACTGATATTTCTATGTCATACATGCGAGAAAACTAATGAAATCTAAAAACTCCGAAAAGGGAGAGCTCAACATGGTACTCGCCCACAAGCACAAAGACTGCAAAAGATTGCCCCTCAAACTCTCCATGGACAAAGTCACACCCTCAAAACATCTCTCATTTCTCTCTCGCCATAAAATCCACCAAATGCAAGTAGGGATCATTTTCCAAATAGCTAAGGCCCGAGGGTCTTTAAAGTCCCTATTCCAGCACAATAACACATCAGCAATCCTCCTAGGCATCACCCAATCATAATCCAATATAGAGAGCACCAAGGACCACAATTCCCTAGCAACCGAACAGTGCAGAAGAATGTGCTCAACGGACTCCCCAGCACACTTGCAAAGATAACACCAATCACGCAGGTACACTCCCCTCCTTCGTAAATTGTCAGTAGTAAGGATACTTTCATGGGTGGCTTCCCAAACAAAGAACGATGCCCTAGGCGGGGCTAAAGACCTCCAAATCTGTCTCTGACTCTCCAAGGGAATCTCCCATCGGGATCCCCAACAAAACACAAATACCAAGAAGTCACCGAGAAAACACCACTTTTAGATCTCACCCATCTCATCTTGTCTTCAGTTTGAGTCCTCAATACTTTAGAGTAAAGTAAAGAGAAGAGCGCAGAAAACTCCTCTAGCTCCCAATCATTTGCCCCCCTAACAAACTGAATATTCCACGAAGCACTCCCGGAAACCCTCTCCAAGCAGTCCGCAACCAAAGCATCCTTATTGCAGGCGAGAGAAAACAATTGAGGATACATATCCTTTAAGGGTCGCTCGCCGCACCAACGATTCATCCAGAAACGAACTCTCATACCATTACCTACTTCAAAATGGATGTTCTCAGCAAAGGACTCCCATCCTTTACTAAGAGAGTAATAATAATCATGAAATACAAAATCCAAGGCAAGGCAAATAGATGGATGCTAAAGTTTTTCTTTCAAAAGTACAGCTCCAACATCTGATAAACTGAACGGCTTGGCCCATTTCTCTTCTCGTAATGTGGTACCTCCAAGGGAGTTATTAGGAAATAGGAAATACAAAAGGCAACTACCAAAGGATTGTTATCCAATATATGGACTGGAAGACACAAAAACATGAAGGACCAGATGAGTTTGGGCTTTGTGACATATTCGGACATACAGGCTTAAAGTCTCAAAGAATAGGCTGGAAATATCTTGCACCATTAAAATCATTCCATTGTCTTGATTTTGTCAGTTCTGATGATGAAATCGTAGAATTAACAGTTTTACTTGACGAGATGCTCAAGTTTCGCTAGGCCATGAAAACCCTAGATACAGAGCAGTAGTATACCAAAAAGAAAAACTGACAGATGGACTTCTTCATTCCAGGTCAAACTATAGTCCAAAGCAAATTCAATCTTGAAACGGCCACAAAAATGTGCAGGGTCTAGCATATTTAACAAAGCCCTAAATCTGAATACTCCAGTCTACCTCAAGTATTTCCTACTTAACTCTGTAGATGGACACATACCCTATTACTCAATCCCTTTGTTCTACTTAGGAAAGATGCAGGTTCAATCTTCAGTTCTTTACAATAACAGCTGTAACCGCACTCACTTGAATATTGAAGAGATGCTGAACCAAACCAGTAGAAATCTTGTTTTCAACATGAAGACTTACTTATAAATCTTAGCCCATGTAAGCAATAATTGGAGTTAGACCCATCTCAGCTATTCATTATTTGGATCTAAATAGGCAACAACTTGTAAAGGCAATCCAGCTAAATAATAGAAAGGCAGAATATGCTCTACAGAACAGTAACCATTTGAAAAATTGAAGAATTTCTCCAACTCCAAAGAAGAAAGAACCCACCCGCATTTGATGTCAACCACGCACACCTCTTCTTGGTCTGCAATCCATCAGGTGGAGACTCCAAGCTACCTTCAGAAGCAACACTTCTAGGCTTCGAGGCAGAAGGCTTCCTCCTACTTCCCACACTATTCGACCGAGTCAACCTGCCAGTAGATGCTCGACTATGAAACGAATCTGTAGAAGCATCAGACGAACACGAAGCATTTAATGACAAATTGGAATGCAACAACTGCTCGTGTCGTCGAAGCACTGATGGCACGTTGACAGAACGCAGTTTGGGAGAAGTAATAACCATAGACGCTTTGTGGGCATTATTATCTGCGGCCAACTGCTCCCCAGCCGATTTCTCCACCTGTCTCATTGGCTTCGCACCAGGTTTTCGTGCAATCAATGACCCTGTCTTATTCCCGTTCCCAGCAGGACCGAGCACCGGCCTCGCCTCTGAATCAGCCACATTCATAGCCCTCACTCTTGGAGCTCCCGACATTGAAACCCCCCCCCCCCCCCCCCCCACCTTCTCTTGATCCAGAGATCCCAACTGTGTACGCCCAAAAAATCACCCAAATTTCCCAATTATGCCAGCCACCTCGTGCGTTCCTTTTAACTCAAAATCACAAACCTATCCTCAAAATCATCTATTAACTACCAACAAAATTCCGCGAAGCTAACATCTCTGAATCTCAAATCACTTCAAAAATTCGTAGAAATAAAAATCTGACCTCCTCTAAGTATATCCATTGACCAGATCAGTTGCCCCTCTGGCTCCCAACACGGATCTCACTTGTCCACCCCGAAATTCTACAAATTTCACGACCTACCAACCTAGAGTTCGTTCAAAATCACTCGGCCAAAGCACAAAAACCCCAAACCCATCAAAATCCCACGACCCCAAAACCCCATTTTTTACTGAACACAGGTTTCAAATCAGCCCAAATCCCCTAGAAAACACGACTCGCTGGGGGTTTCACAGACACGAACATGAACTCCATCAAAATCAGCAACATGGGTTCAATTTTCTTTTAGCAAAGCTGGGGTTTATCTACAGTCTTTAGAAAGAAGACCCTCTAGGTTATGTTCGTTTTGAGAAAAAATGTAGGATTTTAGAGAAGTTGTGAATTTTTATGTTGAATAGTATTTTATTGGTGTTTGTGTAAAGTGGAGTGAGAAATGATTTGATGTAATTGTTTAATAAAAAAGTATTGGAGTTATGTGAAAAAGTATAGAGAGAGAAAATTTATGTTGAATAAAAAATTAAAAAATTGTTGGAGATTGTGTAAAATGTATTGATTTTTGTGTTTGAATTCTGAATATGTTCGGTGGTAGAATTGTGAAAATACTTATAATCCTGAAGAAATGATGAAAACGAACACACCCTGTTGTATATTCAAAATGAGCTTCGAAAGACAGATTCCGTTGCTCATTGTGAGAAACGAGAACCTGTTGAAACTGCGTCGTTTTCAGGCGCTACTCGCATGTAGAGGAAAAGCTGACAAATGTTTGTGCGTGCAGTCTGACGGTCTGTATAGCTTTTGCCGAGAGATTGGTAGGGAAATTAGGAGAGAAAATGCGGGGAAATTGTGGTTTGAAGAGGATCAAAGAATTGGTGGAAATTGGCTAAGAGTAAAGGAAGTTCGATCTAAGAGAGGAATTGAGAAATGTTTATTCTTTGTTGAATTTTTACAAAGCGTGAAAGAGGATTAAAGTTCTAATGAGTGCTTAGAAAAAAAAAACAAAAAAGTTCTAATGAGTTTGAGAGAAGGAGAACAGATTGGGAACGGATTCCCTTCAAAGGAAGGATTTCCAAAGGCTACTAAAGGCATGGTCTAGATTAAAAAAGAAACAAATCAATGGTTATTATAAGTACACCTCATTTAATGAATAGAACAAGCTCTTTTTAGTCTTTTTTTCATTAAATGAGGTGTAATTATACTAACCGTTGATTTGTTTCTTTTTTAATCTGGACCATGCCCGAGGAGATTAGCCTTGGCTCTGTTTATTGAAGGGCAACCGGAAGAGCTGGTTTTTTTGAACTGTGGTTCTACTGGTTATTTCCGGTTATGGTATAAACGACCTCCTTTTTTTTCTTTTTCTTTCAAGGGCATGATAGGATGAGTGGTTTTTTAGGATTTGCATCTTACTTTTATATTTACATGTCAAATATCACAAAACACACGTATTCCAATATTACATTTTATTACTTTTTTTACAAACATCAATTAATTTTAATAAATTCTACATGAATGTCAATATAACTTTAACATTATATAAATATTCACAATTTTATCATAATCCTACAAATTTCTTCGCAACGAACATCACCTAAAATTTTTCACTTCTTCCTATTTCCTACAAATACAAAGCAAACAATCATTTACAAGCATTATTATATGCTAAAAAAACGTTTTGGCTGAGTGTTTTGGAGTTGTCAATTTCATCTAATTCATAAATAATTCAATTTCTGTAGATGCATCAAGGATATTGGTATATTTGTAAAAATGGTCCACCAAAAATCCCCTCCAACCCTTATTAAAAATATTTGGCCCCCTAAGCAATATTTACAGCTTCAATCTCCAATGATAGCCAAAGGATTTCAATTATACAACATAAAAGATAAAAGAATAAAATACATTTTTCACCTATAAACCGTGTTTTGCACTGTACATTCTAAATTGTTGTGTTTTATAAGTTATATCCACAAAACTTCTTATTACTAATGGCTAATATATTGCACCTTTCATTTATTTTTCATCAAATTGAACATAAATTGAGTTTTTTTTAATACGAAATGTCGATTATACTCTTAAAAAGTCAAATAGCATGTTACATTTAAGGATTTAGTCGTCATTTCGTTTTAAAAAAATCATTTTCAGTCTAATTTGACTAAAAAATAGACTAAAGATACAATGTGTTAAAGATTTGTGGTTTATAGGTGTAATATCTCAAGATAGTAGTTTAGAGTATAAACATATGATAATTAGTAGGTAAAAAATATATTTTTTCCAAGATAAAATTTGTTTCGAACTGCCTACTAATAGCACCAAATATGCTCTCAAGTCCAAAAAGAAATATCCTGAATTATAATAAGAAAGTTTATATGTATTCTTTCAGTTATTTTTTTGCAAGAATGCATGCACTTTCCCCCCATTGAATAACAAATAAAAATCCATCGGAGTGCTAACTCGGATGAACATAACCTTACCAAATAGATACCTGCAATAGACCCTATCTATGGCATTTCCCAATGCGAACCCTAATTCTCCAACCTTCTCCTGACCAGCATGACAATTCAAAACCTCTCTCTGCTTTAGCAGCCACGTGATGATTCAAGTTCGTGGTAGGCGTAGGAGCTGGGCCAAGCGGTAGCGAAGCTCAGGTGGTGATGCAAGTGCGCGGTGAGCGTAGTAGCCCCCTCGGGCATGCTCTTTGTACAACCAAGCGAAGAGCTAGTGAGGGCCGGAATGAAATATCGTATGTAGTGTAGAAGCGGGTTTCGTCTCATTTTCCGGAAAGCCAGTCATACTATTCCACTTTAGCTAGCTAATGATGAAACAGGATCTGGATTTGTCTGCGGATGATGATGATGTCCACTCCTGGCTCGATGCGCTTAACGAAAGGGAACTCTCTAGATTCAGAAAGAATTTCCTTCGTCCCTTGCTCATTGTACCCTCTTTCTTTATTTTTCAAAAACGGAAAAAAATATATCATCCTTACAAGTATCCCTCATTCAACGTATTGTTAGAGAATATAGCTTAAATAATAAAATTTTCCTCTTCCTATCAACTTAAATTTTTGGGTTGAGTGATAGATTCACATGATCTCAAAGCTAAGGTCTTGAGTTTGAAACCAAACTCCGCACTTTATCCCAATTTCAATTAAATATTACACATGTTGTACCTTCTAATTAAAGGAGAGTATGACCCACACATAAGGAGGAGTGTTAGAGAATATAGCTTAAATAATAAAATTTTCATTTTCCTATCAGCTTAAACTTTTAGGTTGAATGATAGATTCATACGTATTGTTTCAAAACAATAATCTAAAAATTTACTCTCAAACATGTATCTGCAGTGTGAAAGTCCGCAGGAGCAGCCTAAAATAGTTTACAACTCTTCAAAAAGACAAAATTATGCACTAAAAAAAACGTTTTGGCCATAGCTTTTTTTTTTGGTAATTAGGAAAATCCATTTAACCTAACCGTTGTGGGAAGGTTCGGACAGACTTAACACCTTTTCTTGATTAATTTGGAGAAGGAGAAAGGGATCCGCAGATAAGAGAGCGTCAAACAAGTGAGTCGCATCAACTAAATTCGGAGCATAAAGACAAATCTCATACACTTAAACTAATCTCACAGTCCAAATATCAATTAATTCAAGAATTTGTTCATAGATGGTAAGATTCGAATTCATACTCACCCACTAAATACGATTCATCCAGGAAGGAAAAATTTAGAACCACGGAGCTAACCCCTGCTGATTTGTTTTTCCCAGAGTTGATGACTATTTTTTTCCGTCCATACCAAATTACAATAAAAAGAATCCATTTTCTCTTCGAAGCATCTTCAATTCGAGCTGATCTTTTTGCTGTATTCTCATGCTTTTTTTTGAAAAAAGGTAGACAGATTCTCCCCCAAGTTTATGTTGTAAATATTTAGGTGATATTTGAGCTTTTATTGTCATGAGTGTAGAAGGTGTTGACTTGTATTGATGTTTATAAAATAATAATATTGAATTGTATTAGAATACGTGCAGGAATAATGTTAAAATTATAAATTTTAAAAATTAAATTCAAATTTTAAAAAATTTCAAAACTAACATGGTCCAATTTTGTAGCCTTGGACATGAGATATGTTTGTTTGCCGAAAATTTGCCCCCAAAATTTTTAACAAAACAAATATATTTTAAAATTTCTAACTTTTATACATGAACTTTAAACTTTTTACAAACGGAATAAATTTCAACCTTCAAAATATTCTCAAAATTTTAAGGATATTCTATAAAATTAAGATAAACAAACGTATCCGAAGATGCCGACACAATCTGTGGAGTCTGATCCAGATTGACTAATCCTTAATCCTAAGGTATATCACACAAGCGGAGAAAAAGAAAAGGTAACCAAGGAAGGAACAAAAAGTGAACCTTAGAAAAAACAAAAACAAAAACAAAAAAACAAAGAAAGGTATAATAGCCTTTGTCGTCTATTAGAAATTTAGAGATAATAAAAAGAGTGATTTCGTTACAAAATCTTCAACGCGGGTTGGCGTGCAACTATTGGAGTAGCCCCCTAATGGAGAGCGACTGGAAAAGTATCAAATTCTCAAGCCAATCGAGTAGTTTATCCCCTTTGAGAAGTTTCATCTAGCTTTTCACTCACCTACTACTTTGTTGTTTGTAGCTCATGGAGTCATAGTTCAAGATAAGATCATTAAAGTTTAAATTGCAATCATCGTACCTCTTCATACTTTAATTAATCTAACAGTCAAAATCTAACATTTTTATTTTTCTTAAGTAATTAAAAAAAGAGATAAATACACAAACTATTAAGTTCTGGTTGCATTCCGCTACAAAAGGTAAAATCATCATTTTAATGAATCAAAATAGCGGTTACGAGTGTAAAAAGTTAATAATTGAAAAATAAAATATAACAAAAATTTAGAGGGTAAAATATTAAAACATCAATAATCGGATACGGAAATTGTATTTTCCCTTAACGAAAGATAAAAGGGAAGAGAGCTGGGTAAAGCCCAAAACCCTGAATTCTTTCCCCCGTGTAGGCATCCAATTCTCGAAAATAGACTATCTTCACAGACATCTATGCTCCCCTCCCCTTTCTTGCTTTCTTTTGTTTCGTTTTTTAGAGGCGACTTCAAAGAAAACGAGATTAGTAGGGGGTCACAGGATTTCTCCCTTACTTTCACAAATCACAGCTAATGTTACTACCACCTAACAATCTCCTTTAGGATCTTATTCAACAAATTGGGTAAATCAAACCAACAAGACAAGGAAAGCACCCTACAGAGAGTTAAAAGCTTAAGGAATCTATTAGAATGATTTTTTTTTTCTAAAAGAAGAAATTTTTTGGATAAGTTAGACATTGTGTCTTCAAAAGAACAAGGATTTCATCACCTCTTACAACCCCAAATTTGTTCCAATAGCCCATGAGCACTGTCCTGACAAATGGAATAAACCAAACCACTTTAAACTTCCACAGTTCCACGTCGACATCCACATCATTAAATGAAATTATAGGATCCGGAGATGGCATCTGCAAGCATCCGACAAAATTCAAGAGTTAGTGATGTTCATCTGCAGCATGCTCCATCTGGCTGCTGGAAAGAACAAGATAATCAAAAGAAAACTAAAAGTGCCGAATTACGGCTAAACGGTAGTAGATTTTCCTTGGCTTATCGATACACAGAAATTCAATGAATTCTCATCACCAAAATAAACAGAAGCAAATAAAAAACAGAAAGACCATGTACAAGCCGATTGCTGAAAGAAGTGCAGAGGTTCTTCATATGGTCAGTAAGAGAAGATATGGTGGTCACTGCTGTTCAGCATCAATTTCCTTTGCTAGCCATAGCACTTATATACGTGCTTTACAACCAGTCAAAAAAAAAAAAGGAGGAAGAACTATCAAGTTCCATTTATAAGGTTGCAAGTATAGTCAGCAGCAAACAAACTTTCTCCAATTTTTGTTGCTGGCTTCCGTACCCAACATCTTATTAAGGAAAGATGTGTACATTTAGAAAAAATGTCGTGATCCTTTTGGTATCTACAGTATAGTATATCACCATCTTCTCTACATATACTATTAGGAGAAAACGTATCCTAAATAAGCTATTAAAATCATCGTGAACGAAAAGTTTTCTTCTTTGCAGTTGCTTACAGAAGATATTTTACTTTCTGGAGATGAAAGCCAGGATTCCTTACTGAAGGCATCTGGAACTAATGTTGGGAGAGTAATTTAAACAGAGTGGAACACGACTAAAGGAGATCGCAGACATACCCCAGTAGACCCCTCCCTTGCCATGTTCTCGGCGTCACAGTTAAGTTGATCAGTGCACCCTGCCTCATAATAACTACTGGTATTGCACAACCCTGAATTGTCTGAGCTTCAGAGGCAAGCCTTTGTGCCAGGTTTTCACCAGCTTCAACATTCCCAAATTTGACAATCTGATCTCCAAGCTGTAAACCATCCTCTGCTGCTGGTGATGCATCTGCTATTTCATCAACTAATGCAAACGGTATACTGTCAACAGGATCCACATCCATAGTATTGGGTGAATCTCTTGAAAGAACAGATTGCGATGATGCAGATGGATCAGCGCCAACAATCAGAGAGTTTTCGTTGTTTGACCCCCCTTCATTACCTTGCATATGGGAAAAAAATTAGTTGCATACGAGACCTCAATTTTTCACTCCAGTAAACATAGAATTTTTAGCTCCAGTTTTAAGACAAGAACAAAAAGGAAAAAGAACCACATAGCAATAGAAGTTGAGAGAATTTCACAGTTCAAAATGAAAATCATTCAGCGACGTAAATAGATTACAGAAGTAACCCAGTACTTCAGATAAATAAAATATCCGCCAACAGGGGAATAGTAGTGCTTAACAACTAGACATGGACTTTTAAACTAAAAATCGGCAGCAAGAACCACAACGTGGCTTGGCTAAACCAGTAAACGATACCACTGAACCGTCAATCAACTTCTCAAGCTAGAAACATCCTGCCTTCTCAGTTGCATATTAAACAGGTTTTCTTTATGGGATCAAGTAAGCTGCATTAATACAAAATTTTCTCCATCTCCATTGAAACAGTCTGCCATATTACCCAAAAACATTTGAACCCATAAAAAACCATTTTATGATCATGTAAAACAAATGGAGAACTATATCATAGTCTCTGGAAACAACATCATCTGTATTACCTTGGGATTGAATTAGACATATCATAGAAACAAGAGAAACTACTTGTCATGCCCCCACAGACAATGCAGACATGAAAACACACAAAGAGCTCTGACGAAATTATGGGGTAAACCAGGCCATTACATGCAAAACCACAAGTGAGAATCCAGAAAGAATAGTACGTTCAACAAATGAACAAAGGAATTGTCAGCTGGTTGGAAATAGTTTTAAAAAGCGGCAAAAAACCCCAAACAAAAAGTTTTCAGCACTAACAAGCACTAATCAGAAAGACTATAGGATTACATCTTGATCGCTCAAGATATTTTTTTTTTTTTGATAAATAAGTCAATTTTATTAAAAAGAAGAACAACAAGGAAATATAACAACGGAGTCAACAATACAAGAGAAAATACTGAAGAAACCCAAAGAACGCCAACAATTCCCACCCACCCTCAACCCACAAGCCAATAGGACTCTCCAAGAACTCCAAAAACGCCCAACCAACAAGACTCTCCCAAAAGATTCCCCAAGCAGTCTAGCCCATAGCTCAAGATATATGGAGGCTATAAGTTCTCGCTTTGATCAGAGAAAGCATGTTATCTGATTTTCATCATAAGCGTATGTTGCTACCTAGAACCAGTGAAGTTCCACCAAGTAACATCATTTGATAACTTTCGTTATATAATCTTTCTTACAAACTTGAGTAGAATAACATCTGTTTTGTCCCATTACCTCGGTCCTGGGGGGTTGAAGACTTGGAAGGAATCCCTGCCAAATGCAGAACTTGTATGTTCTGATTTATTCTCTCTGTTATCTCCCTGTGGTCATTCCGAAGCTCTGCACAAAGAAAAGAAAATAAAAAAGTACAAATGCAATGGTTAAAACAACAATTTATAGTATTAAGTAGTAGCATCACTAATACTACTGCAACGAGTGTACCAGGTAGTTGCATTGTAAGCAAGCCCCTAAATCAGGACATTTTTTCAATTATGTCACTTCCAAGTGCATACATTACTGGAACAACAAAGGCTAGTAGAAGGTTTTTGCAATCTAATTTTCCTAGCATCCCTAAGGATATGGCAAACTACAAACATTAAGAAGTTGCTATCTCCACAGTTAGATTTTCTTCAATAAATATACAACAGATGAAAGACAGAAAATCGGTGGAAATTGAGTGCCCACACATATTATTATTAATAATCAATATTTCAAATTCTGTATTTTGCAATTGATGTTACATTCTGCGGGAATGTGCGTTTCTCGTGGTCATTATCACCAAGTTGTAATGAATACAATGAGACTAAAAAAAACCGTTATAGTAAAACTTAGGTTATCCAGTTCATTCCGCTTATGCACAACATGTGACACTCCACATTTTGTTTTTTTATACTTTCACTGCTGATATCGCTCAAAAAACTGCATGCTAATTAAAAATTCAATGAAACTGCAGCAAAATCAACCCTCATACCAGAAAGACGGTGCCTCTCTGCTCGTACAACTGGAATGTCAATATCCGACCGAGGAAACCCCTACAAAACCAAACAACAAAAGAACAAAATTGTCAAAAATGTACGACACATCGTCACTTCTCCTTTATAAGTTAAATTTCCCAACAACATACTAAAGCCAAAATAAAAAATAAAAACATTTGCATTTGTCCTAGTTAATACTTCTTCGTAGTTTCACTTCGATTTTCGAAAGAAAGAGCTTGAATAAAATGCAGAAACTAGTCAAGTCAAACAAATTGCTCTACTTTATATGAAAACAATCCCTAGCAGAAAACCGTTAAACCCACAATTTCTCATCCCATTTCCCGACAGCCAAGACAGAAAATTGATTTTTGACATCCAAATCCAAAAGACAATCTAAGAAAACGAATTAAAAAAGCAACACCTCGGAATCGACGAGGTTGCCAGAAAGGCCAGGACCGCCAGGCTGACATAGGCGCTCGATGATCGCGTTCATCTCGTCTTCCATGGCGCTCCTCTCTGCCATCAGAGCCATCGTCTGCGATTTCAGGTTCGTGGCCACCATCCTTTTCCTAGTGTCTTCCCAGTGATTTTATCACCGCCTTCTTGCAGTTTCTCTTTACTGTGTTCTACGCTGCGAGTTAGCACAACAAGACGTGTGCCTAGTAGTAGGGTTGTACAACCAAGGTGTAGGTACCGGTTTTGGCCAAAACCGGCACCTACACCGGATAGGCCGGTTTTGAAAAAATTACCACCTACACCTACACCGTTAAGGGTAAAAACCGGCCCTTAGCGGTGGCGGTTTAGCGGTGGCGGTTTCCGGTTATCCTACATTAATATTGAGCCATTTTTTTAGCATTTTACGTACTTGGCCCAATGTATTTTTTCTTTTTTCTTTTGGTCCACTAATCACATATCAATAAAATCTAAACTAATGAAATCCAAATTCCAAAATCAATAAAATTAAAGATCATCTTAAAAGATAAGATGAGAATTTAAAGTCCAAAGTAATAGAGACGTCACTGTAAATAGAAACTATTATCTTTTGAAAAATCCGGTTTAGACCCTAACAACACTTAGATGGGAGAATATGTGTTTTCCCTCTAATTAACAAATCAATAACAATTTTAAAACATGTTCAAAACCTAATAGGGTTTCCCTTGGTTTCACAAGGAAAATAAAAAAATTCGGCAATTTTTAAGGCGCTCGAGCGCGGGTCAAACGCTCGTCGAGCGCTTATGTTTCTGTCTGAATTTTTTCAAAGGGCGCTCGAGCGTTTGTCAAACGCTGGTCAAACTTGATGACTCTATATGAATTTTTGAACTAAAATGTATTAGAAATTTGAACTAAAATGTAATTGAATGACTGGTTTTGCAAGCATGATATAAATTTAATAGTGATTTGTCAATTTTAAAATTTAGACAATTTGTTAATATTTTATAAAAACTCTTAAACTAATACATTGATTTAAAATTTTTTGTGGTAGAATCTCGACTTCTTGATTTATATTATGTGATGTACTTACCATAGTTTGACATTAAACTCTTTAATTATGATTTCAATGCCTTTATATATACCCTTTTAAATACAATAAATTTGTAATTTTTCTACCAAAATTCTAAATAACTAGTTCATTCACCTAGCAAGCTTCTTGGTAACTTGAATGTAAGCATTTGATTAGACAAAACCAACAACAAATCTCAAATATTCAAGTGAAACTAAACTATTGAGTAAACCTTGTCATGCTTCTAGAATATTATGTCTTGAGGTAAAACTAAAGTTTAAATTATTGAGTAGAAATTAAAATAAAAAACTAAAAAAAAAAAATCCAGGTTTATCCTACACCGGGAAACCCGGTGCCGGTTTAAACCGGGAACCGCCGGTTTTTTCAAAAAACCAAACCTACACCGGCACCGATTAGACCAAAAACCGGAAACCCGGTGCCGGTGCCACCGGGATTTCCCGGTGGCATTGTACAGCCCTACCTAGTAGGCTAGTACCCAGAAGGCCAGAAGACAAAACAAAAAAGAAGACGAATGCCTAAAAAAAATAAAGGCTTAATTGAACCGTAGATACATGCTGTATCACCCTTTATTGGGATATGAGTTTTTAATATTAATCCCTGTTACGTAACATTATACATAAATGTCATCTTGTTATATTTTTGTCCATCTATTTAACGGTTAAAGATTTTGGGAGAATCTTTTTGTTATATAATGTTTAACTCATAGACTAGTCAGTACAAACTCATACTACAGGATCTAATTTGTCAAAATGAGATATAATGGAGACCTACAACGCAATTAAGTCTTCTTTTTTCCACTCCTAAACCTCCAGAATAATACAAAATAGAAAAATTAATTCGGGCAACTGAGGGTGCGTTTGTGTACCAAAATTTTACCCCCTCTAAAATTTTAACACAATTAAATATTACAATATAATATCTCTCTCTCCATCAAATCATTACTATTTACTACAAAAAATATAAAAAATTACCTCTCTCTTCACTTTTTCACTAAACTCAATACCTAAAATTTTAACAACACTAAAATTTTACAACACAAATACAACCTGAGAACTGATTCATGGCTTTCAAAGATAAATACTTAAAAAATCCGAGTAACCGTAATAGACCTCATTGATACATGCATAAGATGGGGTTGAATACATAAATTGATGTGTTGAGTTTTTGAGGCATTACAAGCAGTGGGTGACAAAACTTTGTGGAATGGATTTGCAACAAAAATGATGTCATGGACGACAAACCAATTGCTGAAAAGTTACGGAGAGGACTGCAGCTTGAGTGAGAAATTTAGTTTCAAGGGTCAGATATTGAATCCTACACCAAATGGTGCATAGTACACATAACTGAGGGAAGAGCAACCAAGAACAGTTAAGACTTCCAAATTGTGTCAGGCCGTATGAAAACCAAGAGGTGCAAAGGTTTTGTGACTGGAATATTGGTCGGTCTTTGATTGTTTCCGGCATACCTATGTCATAAAATTCTTTATGTACCAGTTTAGTACGATTTTTTCATTTGTTTGCCGATGATTGTTCGCTTCCCACATACATGTTGCATCTGTTGTCAACAAAGTGCATTGTTATTTCATAACACCTATATTTATTTTATCGTCTTCATTGTTGATCGCTACTTTCCGCTTCTTCTTCTTCTTCTTTTGGCTTAATTGCACCTTAGGTCCTTGTGGTATCACCGTTTGACAAATTAGTCAATGAGATATGAGTTTGTACTGACTAGTACCTGTGGTATGAGTTTGTACTGACTATTACCTGAGGTATGAGTTTGTACTAACTAGTCCTTAGGATAAGCATCATGTCACAAAAAAGTTCTCGTAGGAGCTTTGGTCTAAGTGGGTTGACGAAAATCTAACGGGAGAACCTTTTTGTTACATGATGCTTATTTCAGGGATCAATTTGTCAAAAGATGAGAACCACATGGACCTACATGACAATTAAGTAAAAAGAAAATATAATTATTATGGCGTTTGTCAAATTAAAATTTTAATAAAATTTTATTTTTATCAAACACTCTACAAAATTTTACTTTTACTTTTATCACTCATTCATCAATTTTAATACAACCTCTTTTTTAACACCAACACAAAATTTTACTAAAATTTTGAAACCAAACACCCGTTTATAAGATTTCAAACCTTCAAACTGACGAAATTTATATATTTGAAATAAAATTAAAAGATCAAAATTATGCCACATAACACATTTATCATATCTGTGACATAATTTTAACCATTAGATCCTTCTTAAAAATGACTAAATTTATCAATTAAGACTTCTTAAATAGTGGGCATTAATTCCAAGGATAGTGTCACTGTCGACAAGCATAGGACTAAAATCCATAATCAACCAAATTAGGGGTGGGTACCGAAATAGATGAAATCGAAATGACTTATTTTGATTCTGGTTCTCGTACTCACTATAATCAAATATTTAGTCAGTTTCATTAAGTGAACTTTCTTTGCTAGATTTTTTCGGCCCTTAATAAGCCCCTAGAATTTTGCACAATTTTTTTGTTATGCATCACAAATTAGCAATAAAATAAATATTCATCTAAAATCTAAAATAAACATTCATCTAAAATCTAAAATAAAATTACAACATTCTAAAATTATGGGCATCAAAAAGGGTTTTGAGCCCTATTTTAAAATTACAATGTTTTAAACCCTATCTTAAATAAAATAAACATTTATCCAAAATTTAAAGCAAAATTACAAGGTTATGAACAATACTTTTTTAAAATAAAAAGGAACTGAAACCAGCTCCAATTCTGAAAAATGTAAAAAAATACATTTCGGTTCTGGTTCGTGGCGAAATTGAAACCAAAATTTCAATTTTGAAAAGAATTTTTAGATCTTATCGAGGCAGGTGACATGTCAACTTATCAAGTTTGAGTCACATTGGCGCGAGGTTAATGTTATTACAGGTAGGTAAGTTTAACTTACCGCCAAGACCATGAGACCTGAATTGTGCGCACAACTCTAGGAGATCTACCATGCAGGGCAGGTTTAGACCAACAGGTAACTCCCCTGGTGACTTAAACTTTTTTCATATGACAAGTCGATAGTAGGCAGTTTGGTAAATAACCATTTTTTCTCAATATTTAATAATAAAATAAAATAAAATAAATAAAACTACCTAAATAGTGGGGTCTGTTTTCCCTACAAATTATTTAGATTCATTTTGATTTGAATTTGCTTTAAGTGGCCTAGAAAATAAAATTTGGCTTTGAGTGAAAAGTTATTTTTTACTATATTTTCTTCTTTGATTCACAAATTTCTTCTTATTATGTGGTGTTTTTTAGCACTTAAAAATTTTGATCCCTAATTAAGAGAATTTATAAAATAATATATCTCTTCCTATCAATTTTTTATAATAATATTTATTTAAATATATTCTCTTCACTTTTTCACCAACTCTCATAAAATGTCTTAACTTTTACATCAATTCTCATAACCTAAAATTTAAATCATTCAAAAATTTTAACACTCAAACAAATTGTATAGCATGCACACTAATGCTACGCTTCGAGCTTTACTTTTATTTTTAAAAAAAATAGGAATAGACAGTTGGAATGTGAGACTATAAATTTGTTTGTCCGTACTCTTTCGCTATATAATTATTCCTCCCTCCCCTAAAAGATCGAGGAATATATAACTTTTGCTTAAAAAAAAGAGAGAGAGGAATATAATTATTCCTCCCTTCCCTAAAAGATCGAGGAATAACTTTTACAGATATTGCTTTCGCCTAGGTAATATTACCCTTCTTTTGGCTTCGCCTCCTCCTTTGCTAAATGAATTTTAATTTATTATTAAAGTCAGGAAAGCAAGATGAATCAGAATTTAAGGGTACAGAGAGCATAAAAACCCACCTTTTGTTATTTTTCCCGAGTAAGAATAATGCATAGGATTGTGCGGCAAGATAAAGGGGGCGTTTGTTTACCGAATTTTCGGGGTCCCAAAAATTCGAGGCAAACAAACGCCATTTGCATCTCAAACAATTTGAACCGTAGTAATTTTAAGACGTATTTGACCCTGAAAGAACTGTGTACATTACCAACTCTAACCCCATCAACGTAATGACTCTTAAAACAGTTGGAGGGCAGATTTGGAAATAAATAAAGACGTGGTCCCCAGCTCTGCGCGCGAATTCAGTTATGTCTCCTCTTTATTTACAAAAATACCCACCAATTGCACCGACTGACTGCTCTGACCAGGGACAAAATTGAAACTTCACACCCCAATCAGAATGCATGTCAGCAGCCCTCTGCAAACTCCAGCTGCCACTCAAAAATATACCAGTTCCCCTTTATTGAACCCAACGACTCCTTTTGAACCCAACCCCGACTCCTCCATACCCGTTGTAAACAGAGGTAGGAGGTGAACATCGAGAGGTAGGATTGCAACATCGTCTCCGAAAAAGATGAGTCCACTCTGCACGTCAATGGCCTCCTTGCGTGCTGTGCTAATTTTCCCCAATTTTGGTATGTAAATTTCAGCGAATCTCGACTCCTCTTCTCCTTTACAATCTCAAACCAGAAACAAAAATTCCCATTTTAGGTCCACTGAACCCCTTGTTGTTCTTCTGCGCGTCCCCCTTCTTTCGTCTTTCCTGTCGTCTTTCCCGTCTACTGTTTCGTCTCGTGGGTACGGAGAAGCAGTCGCCTTTTTGACCACTTTCCAGTACTGAGAAGCTCGACCCCTACCTCAGAGGTATGCGACATTGCCATTTGTTACCTTGTTATGTTGTATTCCGCTGGTAGGAGGAGACAACTGAGGGACAGCTCAGTCACGGGTGAACAGCCCCTCCGTTTTATAAATGACCGTCTAATGCACGGAGTAAAAAAACCAACCTGCAATCGATCCTCCCGTGCCTTGTATCCAAAGCGGTGGAGCTCATTTTCAGCATCGACAGCCACGACGCCCCACACACAACAGCGGAATCAGGTCAGTTATTACTCCATTCGAATTTCTTTAATTGATTTTACGTTTATTCACTAAATTAGGATCATTTGATGGTTGGGATTTGAGTATCAGGTAGCTGCTTTATGTTGACCCAGGTGTTTCCTTTTAGTTTTCTTGTTTGCGTGTTTGTGAATTGTTATACGATCTTGTATACAACATAAGTTATTTTCAGTTATCTTCTTAGAATATGTGCTACGATAGATTTTACTGCATCATGTGCTTCATGTCAGGGATAATTGGAATCTCCATATATGTATTTCTATGTATCTTTGTCTGATGTTGTGTGGCTGAGGGTTCGGGCTGTTTGGGGATTATGGTGTCTGAAGCATGACGCATTTAATATTTTTAGAATAATTTACCTTGTTGTGAACCCTTTCACACACTGCTGCTCCTAAGCTTCAGATATGTCTAGCCCTCTTTCATCGAAGCCTGCACTCTATTTTGAATCCTCCACACTTGATGTGTACTATTGTTAGTCTGTCTGGGAGCAGTGTATTACTCACCACCTTCATTCCACTATTTCGGTAGAGACTTTGCAGCCACTGCCTTAACCTCTTTCATTCACTTTTTGTTGAGAACTTTTAATTTTACCGACTGCCTATGGGACAATTCAGCATTATCGTAATTATAAAAGTCTTCACTGGAGGAAGAATTGCTGTCTTTGTGTAAGTGGTTTTTCATACTGTTCCATATCTCAATGACATTGACGCAGGAATATTTCCTGCATATTTTCAATCTATGAAGTATTATGTTTTCATGAAGATTTACATGCCACTTTTTTTGCCTTTGGTATGTTCAGATTTTAAAACACCAGTAAGGTAGCAAAAAAATTTTGTGGCTTTAAAATTGTCTCAGGTCTGGTGGGAATGATTGTACAGTGGCACTCCTTGAGTTGATTGGCAATAGTAGTGGGAACTAGATTAGCAAGTTCCATTACTTGCATAAACATCAACGTTTGCATATCTAACTTTCGATTCCACCTATTTGCATCAAAGTGTCATATTGCTCTGTTTATCTGAAAGTTTGAAGCCTGTTCAGAAAAGTTGGCTAGTAATGGCTCAGCTTTATCTACTGGTGTTCAACTTACAGGGGCTTGTTTATTGTAATATTCTTCTTCATGTATTTTGTTGTAAGTTGAGAAATGTCTTAGCCCTTGAGATTTGTCAAGCTCGGCTTACTGTAATCATCTCTACAAATGCCCATTTTTTTCCAAGATAACCTTTAGGTACCAAAGTAAATTTGTGGGAAAATTTTGCTTTGCAACATGGTTTGAGGAGACAGTCGTTGGCTTTGTAGCAAGTTCAGTTCTAGATATGCTTTACTTGACATTTGGACTAATTTCGGTTATTGCCAAGGAACTATATTTTTTTCCAGTCTTTAGGCACATGCAAAAGCAAACCCGTAGTTTTATAGATCACTAAATGATTAATGGTTGAGAGAGGTTGGTTTATGTTGACACTTGCTCTTCCTTTGTTCGGGTTACTAGCCCCTTACTCAACAAAGACCCACTCTCGATGGTTTTGGAAATGCCTAAGCAGTAGATTGTAATTTACTATCATTGTCACATCTCAAAAACTGAGTTGCTGAGAAACGTACTTGCTTTTTCAGGAACTATGACGCTTGGCTTCTGACAAAGATTTGTCATTTTGCCGCTATTGCAACAAAGTACTTTCATCGGTAATGAATGCCTTTTACTCACCTGCTTGGATTGTTATTGAATCTGTTTTGATAGGTGAGGTTATTCAGAATGCCTCCCATTTGCTGCTTCTGCACTCTTTACTGCATTTTACTGGTTTTGAGAATGTTAGCATTCTATGTTTATTTTTGTAAGAACTCGTGATCATATGCTGACATGACTGTTAGAGTTTAATTTTACTCTTTTCCAACATCGAATCAAGGAATTGAAACTCTTACTGATAAATGAGAAAGGTTGTTAGACAGAGAACCAAAATATCCTATTTTCAACCCTTTTTACTGCATAGCTTCTCAGAAAGATTCTGCCATTTATTTCATGTCCTTTTCAGCTTCTTGGGTTCCTGCTTTTATATGCATACGTAATAGTTCTATTCTCACATGTGCTAGTAATTGCTACAAAGAAAATCTTGAGTGGCCCATGCTTACATAAGGCAATCAGATCTAGGATTTCAGCAGATTTTTGTTATCGTAGTATAAACATCATAATATCTGCACTTAATAATATCTTAGATTTCTCTGTTTCATTAGTAGGAAGATAGGATTTTATGGGTGGTGGGAAGTCATTTCCAAAATGCCGTTAAACATTTATAATTGCAGCTGTTTCACTGATATATTGTTATCATTTTCTAGGGACGCTTCCTACGATCGGGAAAGAGAAGGGTGAAGCAACCCATCTACGCTTCTTCCATTCGAATGCCGCCGGTTTGCTTCTTCACTCCTACTGTCTATTCATTACCATATGCTGATTTTGTTTTTCTCATGTATTGGTGGTTGGTTTTTTCTTAATTCTCAACCGAATTGGGAAGTAATTTTTTTTATTCTACTTCAAATGATGAAAATGGTTTATAGGTTGATAGTTACTGTTGAACAACAACTCAAATGCTCAGATGTTGTAGACGTTTGATATTCTTTAGCTACATTTGTGAGATAATGAATGGATATTTGTTCTGACTTATTTGATGTTGACATATAGCGTGACCGACTATGGCGCAATCCTAACGAGGTTCAAGACCTCGTTTATTTACTGTTAGACGAATGGCGTGACGAGAACTTTATAAATAGGAAGCCCAATTGTGGAAAAGTATGGGAGAGAATTACAAAAAATCTCTCAATCCCAGACATTTCTGTCCCGCAAGTTGTAAACAAAGTGCACTCCTTGAGGACGGACTACAGGGCCTTCTGCACTTTAAAGAAGCAGAATGGCGTTGGTTGGAATTATGACAAAGACACTGTCGAGGCAGATGATGCTTGGTGGGACAATTTCGCACGGGTACGTACCCATCTCCTTTGCCCCGTTTTTGTTTTGTTAAACTCATAGTTGCTTATTACCCTTCACTAATCACATTATTGGGTATGTCTTAAAAATTCAGACATGTGATCGTGCCAAGAAGTTTAAGAAATAGGGACTTGCAAACTTCCCTGAACTAGAGCTACTGTTCGCGGAGAGCACAGCGGCTGGACTCAATGCTTACTCCTCTGGCCAAGGGGGCGAGACAGTAGAGGAAGCAGCTCGGGTTGAGACTTAGAACCGTTATAGGCACGGGCCCATTAGTCGTGTCACTGAGGAGCATTTTGCCAGTGGTGGTCTCCGAACTGATAGCAATGACCCTACCCCTATGAACACCCAATCGGGTTCTAGGAAGCGAGGAAGTACTAGTGGTAGAAAGGGCAAGGATAAGGTGCAGCGCAGTAGTGAGGATCTCTTCATTGACAAAGCAAATAGCTTGATTGATGGGATGACGCAATGCCAAGGTGCCAGCAGCCATTTCAATCCTACTTTCCAGTCATGCATTGAAGCGCTTGAGAAGATTGATCCCCCACTGACGCATGAGCAGTACGGAATTGTTTTTGGCCAACTATCTGGCAACCTGGACAACCAGACCGACTTCCTATCCATGCCTCCTGAAAGAAGGAATTGGTGGGCATGATCCCATAAATGAAGCCATTGCTCTGTCTCGCTTTATAGTTCATATGCAGTTGTTTGTGTTCATTAGGAGTATAATCTTTGCTGAAATTATTGTTAGCTTGTTATGCACGTTTTCTTGTTTGTTATGAACAAATTGCGCGTGTTATGGTATGTTATGTTGATTTCGTACTATTTTATGGAAGTCTGTTTAGAAGACATGATAAATTTGTTTGCTTTAATTTACAATTTTGTTTTAATAACGAGCAGAAACGACGCACGACACACTATTAGGATGAACGCCCACAACCAACCATCGTGATCAAGTTACCCGTATTTAATTGGTGAGGAATTTTCGATACTATTTAATTTTGACACTTTTAAATTATTGATAGACACGAAGAGGAATTTCTAAACTATATACTGGATTTTTGTGCATTATTACTTATGAAATAATTATTTATGTTATCTTCATAGTTATAAATCCTATTTGAGTAGTTAATTTTTTACTCTTCACAGCACAAATTTTATAATCCGGACGTATTTTCATTTAACAAGAATAGTTCTGTTTTCTTCTGTCAATATTAAGAAATTGAATACTCGAGCACAAATTTGACTGGACTATATGCAGGCTCTGTACGTTTTCAATCTATCAAGTATGGACCCATTAATGCCAGGTGGCCTGTGCCAGTACGATGGCAGTAGTGGGTCAAACTTATGGTCAGGATATGTTGACACCAGTGGCCCGAACCCCGGTACGCACCCACAGAATTACTTCTCGTACTAGGAAGGAGCAGCACACCAATGGGGAGGAGAAACCGCCCCCAGTGACACACACATTCGGGAGGACATGCTGGCCCTAGTGTTTCGCAGTTTGAGCAGGATGCATTCGCATCACGGATAGCACATTCCTGCTGTTTTTGTGGCCACAATCCTAACTTGGACGAGAATATAAGGAAAGTTATCATGGTTGCATGTGACGTATGTATTGCATCTCGCATACGGAGAAAACGTAAGTAGCGCTTGCCCATGTTTCTAGTGGGATTACCTGGGGCGGATTACGTTGAGGGGGTTATTAATCATCCCCGTACAACAAATTTTCAAAACAATTATCGAATGGTGCCTAGGGTTTTCCGATTACTAGCTCACATGCTCGTAGCAGAGGGCGGATACGAACCCACGGAACGTGTGGGGGTGGAGGAGGCATTGTGCATGTTTATGAAACTCACCGACAAGTTATGGATCGATTTCAGCATTCTGGGGAGACAATTAACTCTTGCTTCCATGGGATCCTGGCTGCTTTATGCAGATTGGCCCCCGAAATTATACGCCCATGACACACTGAGGGTATCCATCCACACATTGAAGGAAACCCAAAATACGACCCTTGGTTTAAGGTACGTGTCTTGTTAGCTCCCACTAATCACATATCACTCGTTTAGACTAAATTAAACTATTGAATGTATTTACATATGTTTTGGCCCTTTATTTTTTGGGATAGGACTGTATCGGTGTGATGGACGGGACACACGTCGTGACTGTTGGGCTGTATCGTAACATTAAGGCGGCGTATTACGATCGACACAGCCAACTATCCCAAAATGTACTGTGTATTTGTGACTTCGACATGCTGTACACTTTTGTATATAGTGGTTGGGAAGGTTCCGCACATGATACACGTATATTATTCGATGCAATGCGGTGTACACCCGGATTTCCTCACCCACCACCAGGTAATGCAGTATACCATTTTGCTTCCTTGTTTTTTCATGAAATACTTATCATTGCATATAAGTAAGCATTCACAAAAACATATTTGCAGGGAAATATTACGTCGTCGACTCCGGGTACCCGTGTATGGAAGGGTACCTCTCACCATACAAGGGAGAGAGGTATCATTCACAAAACTTCAACACTGGCGGCGGCGCTCGGGGACCGCACGAATTATTTAATCATAATCATAGCTCGTTAAGGAATATAATTGAAAGATCATTTCCGGCGCTGAAATCAAGATTTGCAATCCTGAAAAAGATGACGAATTTTACAATGCGCAACCAAGCGAAGATGGTTGTAGCGAGTCGTGTTATACATAACTTCATAAAGTTAGAGGGAGCCGAGGATGATGCAATTTTTCGACAATGGGGTAACCCAAATATTGTGGGTGAGACAGAAGGAAATGATGACCAAGGGCAGTCAGATATTCACCTTGCTCCAGAGTTTCGAGATGACGGTGCAACAGCCATTCGTGCAAAAAGGGATGAGCTCGCCAACATCATGTGGATGCATGCGCAAGGCAATTTACCACCATATTGATAATGTATTATCCCGCAAATTATGGTGGATGACGTTGTTCCCGAAAATGGTGTATGTAAGAATCTGTTTTTTAAGATTATGGATAAGAATTTATAATTGATATTTGTTTCGATAAGAATTTGTGCTAGGATTTAAATTATGAGATTTTTCATTAATTGTTAGGAGAAAAATTCGAAAACAAAATGCACTTGGAAGGATGGGGCATGAAAAAAAACACTCATTGCTGGTAGAGGAAATTTTTGCCGCGTAAAAAAAAACAGACAAATATTCACCAGAAATACGGAATGGCGCGTAAGGCTGAAAGCAAAAAAATGGCAAACCGGGAAAAATACAACGACATGTGGGCGGTTAAAAAAGACAAAAAAAAAACAAAAATTACAATGAGAAAGAAAATGCATGTCGGCGGTTCAAAAAGAGAAAGCATTTCGGCGGTTCAAAAAGAATTAAAAATTCAAAAGTAACAATGCAATCATTATTCTTTATTACAACCTTAAAATTTTCAAAATAAAATTAATAAACTTTAAAATTATAATATCTTTTCACAAACCCCAAAAAATTACAAACTTCACAAGATTCCCAAAATTTTTAAAATATTTCCCGAAATTTCAGCAAACAAACGTCCCAAAAATGTGACCTGATGTTACACATAGATCGAGGAATAACTTTTACAGATATTGCTTTCGCCTAGGTAATATTACCCTTCTTTTGGCTTCGCCTCCTCCTTTGCTAAATGAATTTTAATTTATTATTAAAGTCAGGAAAGCAAGATGAATCAGAATTTAAGGGTACAGAGAGCATAAAAACCCACCTTGGGTTATTTTTCCCGAGTAAGAATAATGCATAGGATTGCGGCAAGATAAAATGTGACCTGATGTTACACATTTGTCGGTTCCTATTACAAGACTTTAGAAAAACAGAGGAAAAAAAAGGCTTGATTAGAGGATTTTTCTTGATAATTGTGCCATGGATAAAAGGGTTTGAGAATAGAACACCACTTGTAATTACTGTTTGTTCTCGTAGGGTAATTAAGAAACAAGCAAATCTAAGTTGAGAGTTTATTGGTATAACTATTTCTTTTTAGGTAGATAAGAAAAGCGTGTATCAGTTACCTAAAATCTCCGAACATATGCAGAGAGCCAGAGATAACACTGAGAATAACCACTACTTATACAATACAAATCTTATATTGCGATATTAATAAAAAAAATAACATCAGAAAGAGATAAGGTGAAAGCTGATTGACTATGTCCCGACCCGAAAATTTCGGGTTTATTTGTGAGGAAACCCGAACCCGAAAAACCCGAAAATATCGGGTCGAAACGGGTCGGTCCGGTTCGGAAAAGGCGGGTCACGGGGTGATAGCATTATATTTTCGGGTTCGGGTCGGGTTCGAGTTTAATTTCGGGTTTGTTCATATACCCGAACCCGAAAATACATTTTTATTTACATGTAAACCCGAACCCGCCTAAACCCGACCCGATCGGGTCGGAAACGGGTCGGGCCGGTTCGGGTTGTCGGGTCTATAATGTACATCAATTTCTTACATATCAACCCAAAGTCTTGAGGTTATCTAGATTATCCTAAATTGTTATTTATGCACAAAATTAATCGTTACTTATAATAATACAGTGTGTTTATATTTTTCAAATTGAATGGTACAATTTGCTCAGCAAATTGGAGAATATCTTTATTCAAATTAACATTTATATATTTAAAATTAAGAACATTAAGCATATCACACAGGACCAACTAAAATTAGTGGGATCCGTGGGATATTTGGTCCTATCTTCATATATCAAATCCAACAAGAAATCTAAGCTTCAAGCTTTGGAGTTTCGAATATAAAGGACTTTGAAACAAAAACATGCTTCAAGGAAAGTCAGGAAAAGCAATATCCATACCGCTGGCAGTTGTTCCATTCTATATACTTGGTGATGGGATCCCCCGAACGCGCACGCCGCATCAGTTTCGGTCCCTCAAACTGCTCAATCACTTGGAGGGTGCACTATAAATAGATAAGGGATCGCACACCCGAAAATGGCCGCCATTGTTGTATCTTGGGCCTCCACACTCGTTTCCGCTTCTGCCTTTCGTTCTTCTTCCTCTTCCTTCGTTCTCACGCGGCTTCGCTCTTCGGCTGCACTTCGAGTTTCTTTTGGTGTCGCCCCCTTTTGCTCTCGCGGAGGCAGGCTTATGGCTCACACTCTCGCCCGGGCTGCTCTCGGGCTCACTCAGCCCGCTAACCTCGAAGTCTCAAAGGTCTCTTTCTCACACTCTTACTGTCTCAGTCACACTCTTGTTCACGCTCTGAAAACCCGGAATATTTTTTTTGGGGGTCATTTTTACTGATAATTTTGCGTTGACTGATCATTCGTGGCTAAAGCTGTGGGTAGTTGAATTATTGCTGACGGGTTTCTGAGTCTTAATTCAGTTGAATTTTCACCTTCTGTTGAGTCGTAATTCACCAACATTTACGGGATATACGCGATAAGTTCAGCAAAGGTCTGATCTTGTTTTTCATGGTTCTTTCTGTGTCTCTGAACCCACCATTTTGTTCCTTAACGCGTGTGATAGAACCAGAGGTTTGTGATATCTCTGATTGAGTTTATGATCTAAAATCAATGAATAATTGATTTCATCAATGCTATTTTCGTTTTCTCTGTCGGGATTTGGAATGAACTGATTACTTACGTTCTAGCCATATCCTTTTGATGGAGAATTAGGGACTTAATTATGTGAATATAAGACTTTGATTGTGTGTGTATCGTCTTTATGTATGTTTTGTATGCGTTGGTGAACATTTCTGGCAGGTCTCCTTTGCTGCGAAAGATATCGAGGTGACGGAATGGAAAGGAGACATACTTGCAGTGGGCGTTACAGAGAAAGACATGGCCAAGGATGAGAACTTGAAGTTTGAGAATTCAATTTTGAAGAAGTTGGATTCTCAGTTGGGTGGTTTATTGGCTGAAGCCTCTTCTGAGGAGGATTTTACTGGAAAGGCTGGCCAGTCAACAGTTCTTAGGCTTCCGGGTCTTGGCTCGAAGAGGGTTGGCTTGATTGGGCTCGGACAGTCTGCTTCAACTACAGCGGCATTTCGGACTCTCGGTGAGGCTGTTGGAGCAGCAGCGAAGGCTGCTCAAGCAAGTGATGTTGCTATTGTGCTGGCCTCTTCTGAGGGTTTCTCTTCTGAATCAAAGCTTACCACTGCTACGGCAATAGCATCTGGTACTAACTTATGCTTTAGAGAATTATAACTCGTAATCGTCTTGGTGCATTTTGGTTGTATAGTTTGGCTAAATTTGGTGGAGTGGTTTGTATTGTCATAGGAACTTTGCTTGGGTTATATGAAGACAACAGATATAAATCAGAGTCAAAGAAACCGACTCTCAAGTCTGTGGATATTCTTGGTCTTGGAACTGGACCTGAACTGGAAAAGAAGCTCAAGTATGCGGAAGATGTTTCCTCTGCAGTAATCTTTGGGCGAGAGCTTGTGAATTCACCTGCCAATGTACTCACCCCTGGTTCGTATGACATGCACTTATGAATGGTTCTCAATTTCAGTAGCCTGCAGTAATTCGTAAGGAAATTCTTGATTATCCAATGTCTAACACATAAATAGGTCTAGAAGTTGAAAACTGTTCCTTCATCTGCTATTTTTGTTTCCATCGGTTGGAGTTTATTAAAAAACGAGCTAATTCTCAGAGCTAATCTTATGCAATGACTTGTATTCTTCAGCGGTGCTGGCAGAAGAGGCTTCAAAGATTGCTTCCTTGTCCAGTGATGTTTTTTCTGCTACTATTTTGGATGCTGAGCAATGCAAAGAATTAAAGATGGGGTCATATCTTGGAGTAGCTGCAGCCTCTGCAAATCCACCTCACTTCATACATTTGTGTTACAAACCTCCAAGTGGACCTGCCAAAGTGAAGTTGGCATTAGTTGGAAAAGGGTTGACCTTTGACAGGTGAATATACGGCTTTTTACTACTGAGGTGTCTTGTACTAGTTCAGGTATCTCTCGCAAAGAGAAAGAATGACAATTCTGCGACTGTAACTCTTGGGACATCAATGAGTGATGCCCGTGCTAAGATTGGAATTGAGTTGTGGGTCATGATGAATCTAGTTGTTGATAGGTATTAGATATGACCTATCAACTAGCAAGTCAATCCTTTCTCTTCTCACTAGATGCACGCCAGTTGCACTGGATAGTGTATATTTCTTTCTTCTATATTGCAATTGACTTCCTCGCCTATGCAATGTGTTTATCTGGGATTTGATTGAAATATGTTTTTAGAATGTTGTTGGTCGTGTCTTCTTCTTATGATCTCATGATGCTTGGTTTATACGTGGTGTTCAATATTTATCTTTTCATGTTAGTGGTGGCTACAACATCAAGACAGGACCTGGCTGCTCCATTGAGCTCATGAAATTTGATATGGGGGGTTCAGCTGCAGTTCTAGGGGCAGCAAGAGCTATTGGTCAAATTAAACCTCCTGGAGTAGAGGTCAGGAGTTTGATGTTTATTTTCTTCTTATTTTGATCCAATGACCGTTAGTCTAATTGATCAATTTTCATGCCATTCAAATTTTCGTTTGTCTTATTCTTGGTTCTGTTTTAAGACATCAAGCAGTTGAATCTAGAAGTAGATGCCTTATGTTTGAGTAGATGTCTTGTCTATGCAGGTTCATTTCATTGTGGCAGCTTGTGAGAATATGATAAGTGGAACAGGTATGAGGCCTGGAGACATTGTCACAGCATCAAATGGAAAGACCATTGAGGTATTGTTTACGAGGGTTTGCTAATATGTCATGCATTGGTCAACGTATTGGCTTTTATCGACTCATTATGACTAATGCTAAATGTATTGTGATGTATTCTTGAGGAGCCTTAAAGCATAGTACAGCCCCCCCTCTCCCCCTCTCTCTCTTATGGTTGGATATCAGGTTGATATCATCTATTACTTTTCTGTCAGGGACCAATCAAATTCTTTCAATGAGGTCCTTCTGTTGTCAGCTCAGTGAATGTATGCCCCTATTGGGTAGTGAATTGCAATAGCTGGCCTACGTCAAACTCAACTGGTTCATAGTTGCAGCAGCATGAGCTCAGTTTGAAAACATAGCCAGTGCAATAGCGTCCTTGAGATAGTCTTCCCCCCCCTCTCTTTGTGAGCAAGATAGTTTCTGTTATTGAATGATAAAAATGATAACAACATTAGATGTTCGGGCAAGTAGCACACTCAAGATAATTTTTGTGTCTTGGACCACTAACGATGAGACCAGCATCAAATATTCGGGTTATGGATATTAACTGCGACTGTCTGATTTTGATGTTCCCGTGCTACATTTTCTGTTGAACAAATTGAGGTTTACTTGTTTCCGCTTAATTGGGGAGGTTTCTGCATCCATATATGGCAATTTGAGTTTTTTTAGCCGTCATCAATCTCTATTGCAGGTCAATAACACTGATGCGGAGGGAAGACTTACTTTGGCAGATGCTTTGGTATATGCTTGTAACCAAGGTGTTGAGAAGGTAGTACCTGAAGATAGTATCATGGCTATGTATCTGTATCTTTGATAATGTCAAGAGTAATAAGAGATTTCCTTGTTATTGTTGTTATTGAAAATTATGTAAGCACAATGTTTCCTCAAAGATGTCTGTTTTGATTTTGGGATCTGAGTTTCACACTATCGTTAATTGTCCTGCAGATAGTTGACCTGGCAACCCTAACTGGGGCTTGCATAGTAGCTCTTGGGCCCTCAATTGCAGGTATCTTAATGTTCTCGCAAACATGGTAGATGAATTAGTTATTTGAATTTCATGTAAAGCTGGGGTTTGAGCTCTGAGAACCTTACAAAATTGTATTGTGAATCAAGAAAAAAAAAAAGGATGAATTTGGTGCAGATTGAGGGGATGTTTGTGGCATAGAGAGAGAAAACAGAGGGAAAGAAAAGCACACTGGTTTTGAAATTTGGTTTTCTGTAGCTTATAGGAATATCTATACATTGGTCGTGCTCTTTGGTTTCCATGGGGATGGAGTCGAGCATCTTTGGCTATATCTGCTATTTGCCTAAGGCTATTAGTATGCTATTAGTATGGGAGCTGTTTACTGCTGCATTGATATATCTGCCTCACGCTTTAACTACTTGGTTCCTTTAGATCAGTTGCTAATTGATGGCAAACCTTTTCTAGGTGTCTTTACTCCCAGTGATGACTTAGCCAAGGAGGTATTTGCAGCTTCAGAGGTCAGTGGAGAAAAACTTTGGAGAATGCCATTGGAGGAAAGTTATTGGGAGTCTATGAAATCAGGAGTAGCTGATATGGTCAACACCGGTGGTCGCCCAGGCGGTGCTATTACTGCTGCTCTCTTCTTGAAGCAGGTATATGATTCGATCATTTTCCATTCTGTGAATTACTCGGCCAACAGTTGTTGATGCTGTGAATAACACAAGTCATGGTGGAAATCGAAGGTGTGGGATCTCTTTCTTTCTTTCTATCTGCATCTGATTTCCTCCCCGCAGTGCAGAGAATAAAGCGGGGGGGCAAGAAGAGGGGCGGGGTGTTATGTGGCTGTTCTAATTGCTGCCTTTATTTTGTCTGAAACTTGAATTTTGCTTTTGTAGTTTGTTGATGAGAAGGTTCAATGGATGCACATTGACATGGCTGGCCCAGTTTGGAATGACAAGAAACGCGCTGCAACAGGCTTTGGCATTGCTACTTTGGTGGAGTGGGTCTTGAAGAATTCTTCTTAGGACACTGAGGAGGTGGGAGAACTATACTACTGTGGATCTCATACACATCAGTGAAGCGTGGGGAAAACGGGTTCATCTTGTTGGGTTTTGTAATGATGAGATCAGTTCTATGAATAAAATATGGTCTGAAGTCATGGTGTTATTTGAGTTTGTTAAAGTAAATTAATAATATTATATATTCTACTTGAACAATCTTTTTAAATGCCTCATTTCTTTATAATTATTCTTTTTGTTTTTTATATTGACTTAAATATTTCTTCCCATCAAATTATACTTTTTCTATTATAATAAATGTAAAAAAATTATTTAAATCTTCTCTTTTTCACCTGTTAACTAAAATTTTGGACAGACTTAATATAATAATTATAAAGTATTGTTTTTTATTCATTAAATTATTTATTTTTATTCGAATTATCTTTTTTCACATTTTAACATTCAAATACGTAGTGTATAAAGTTTGAGTGTAACACAAAATTTTATTAATGAAGTTAACCTCAGTTATTATTATTCCTAAGAATCATGCCCTGTGATCACGTTACATAATCACACGATAGGTTGTGAAATAATAAGGTTTTTTTTAAGAGTACCAATATGATTATTTCTTTAGGACATAGGTTCTGAAACCGTGTATTTGTGTTGACACGTACTCCTAGGGTCAATATTCTTGACCTCGCACGTGCCTGGTCAAAACCCAATAATTAAGGTGGTGTTTGTGATGTTAAAATTTTAGTAAAATTGTAGGAGTTGGTAAAAAGGTTGAAGAGAGAGAATGAAAAAGTGAAAAAGTTAGAGAAAAAGTTAGAGAAAAAGTAAGGAGAGAGAATGAAAAAGTAAAGATGTTAAAATTTTAGTAAAATTTTGTTAAAATTGTAGTGTAGACAAACACTATGTAAATCATCAGACAAGTTCTTCCAGGGCAGACTTGATTAAGGTTGTACCTCTCTCCCTCCGTACTGTGTATCAGTTTTGCATCAGCGAACCTCCTATTGGAGGCCACCAGCAACGAATTTGCGTAAAGTTGTTCACTTTTCTCTTTGGGTAAACATTATTTGAATGATGACCATGTAGCAAAACCGAAAGGGTCCAGAGAGGGAGAGAGATTTAGAGAGCAAAAATGAGCGTTTTTTTAACAGTGATGACCTTCAATCTTCATGAAGATCAGCCACCAGACAGTCCTAATTCATGGGAGAAGCGGAGGGATTTGTGTATCAGCGTCATCACCAGCTACTCACCAATGATCCTCTGTACCCAACAAGGTTTCTCCTCCTCTCCATAGTCCATCCACGCGTCATTACATGTATGTTTGTGTATCTGTGGATCTTGGTTCTGGTTCTGGTTAAATGGTTGGTCTTGTCTTCGTTGATTGGTGCTTTGGAGATGGGTTTTCCTTCTTTTAGGTTGTCTTTGGGATTTAATATTGAAATACATGGCCGGTGAACAAAGATTTGGGTGAGTGACGTTTTAGGTTGAGGTGTTCTTACTTCTTACTCTACTTCTAAATTAGTGTTATGGCACTTATGTTGCTTCATATGGTTTATGTACACTATATTTTCATTGAGGTATTCACTATTTGGCTTTCTTTCTTCTAAGTTATTTCATTTTTATTTTCGCTCTCGGTTCAGGATTGAAATCCCAATTGGATTATATCCAGCAGGGTTTGCCAGGTAACTGTTTTTCCCGTCTCACGATTTGATTATTAAATAACGTATGATACTTAGCTTTATGATAAGAAAACTTAGTTTTTAAAGTTAATTTCTAAATAGTATAAAATAAAGACATATTTTGAGCTCGTATTGATTGGATACTCTTATCTGCTTCTGATTTAATTACCTTCAGTGGTTAAAAATCTCTACGTGGTGCCCAACCACCTAGATCTTAGATGACCTGATTACTTTGAGCTTACATGTGCCATGCCTTTCCTCATAGCTGCCAATCAATCTTGATCCATCTCCCTCCCAGCCAGGTCTACATAAATATATGTTCATTCTCGTGGAAAGGCTATTAATCAAGACTGTCAAATCGGATACATTCAATATAACACTATATGTGTTTTAAGTATAGATACGCTCATGCATGCATAGACACTTACATAATTACATAACGATGTACAGCTTTAAGTGCTGATTCTTTCCTTTGTGCTTTGTCCTTTCTCTTCCTAATCTGCATACAATAGAAAGAACGTATGATCTCATGTTCACACAATTTCTGATCTCTCCCAGCTGTTATAATCCTATTTCTGGAAATTCAGCTTCTAATTGGATTCTTTTCTTACTATTGTATCACCTGTTAGGTTACGACCAATTTGGAATATCAAGGAAAGGATCCCAGGACACTTCAGATGAACACTGCACTATTTTCTATGACAAGGAGAAGGTAAAGATTGACTCCTTTCTCTAACAGGCATAGCTTTCTAATTTTGATTTCTCATAAGAACTTTAAGTTCTCGATGCTCTTTTATTAATGAAGGTAGAGCTGGTAGAAGGTGGAACTTTCTGGTTGTCAGAGTCGCCTTCTGTCCCTGGAAGCATGTCATGGGGTTCAGTTGTTCCATGTATTGCGACATGGGTGATATCCTCATAAGTTTACTTTTACTTAATTAAACTGCCTTCTGCTTAAGTTTTTTCTTTTCCATCCAAGAGTATTGTGTGTGATTTGCTTCTTTGACATGATGTCCACACATTCCAACTGAAAGGAGTCGAGCCACCGGGGTTTTCCTTCCAGGTAGTCAATACAAACATGGATGAGCTCGGTCCTCGTGCCCGTAGACGAAGTGCTTTACTCACATGGCAGCACATTGCATCCCTACCTCCTAGCATACCAGTTGTATACTGCGGAGGATTCAACACACAAAAGGAATCAACTACAGGACGTTTTCTTCTTGGGAGATCAAGGTATTCATATAGTTGTTTTACGGTTTCTCCTATTTTGCGTGTATTGCATGCAGGAGCGGCTCAATGAAAATTGATGTCTCAAGCCAAATTTCGAAAGAGGGCCTCTACAGTTTCTAGATGATTTTATAATAAAATTTTATATTAAATAAACAAATTAATGATATCATCTAAAAGTCATTCTTCTAACAAACTGCATAAGGTTATATTTTTGCAAACGTAGATGTGAACCTCACTAGCTTTTCTTATGTGACATCACTGACCTTTTTTTTTTATCTTTGCTTATACTTTTTTTTTTTCTAGCAACCTGTTGGAATTTTTTTTTCATGTGGCTGTGGGGCCTTGCCTTGTTGGGGGCCTTGGGGGCACCTATGTCACGTGCCCTATGAGTTGGCCCTGATTGCACGTTACCGATTATGTCCCTCATAAACGTAGTTTGGAACCATGAATATGGACTAGTTAAGAATATATGGGATTTCTGGAAAACTAGATTGAGGATTCACTATCTCACCGTGTTTGGAGTACAGATTCTCCTGTTTCAGAAGAAAAAAAACAGATAGGTTTAACTGTTTCAAAGAGCAAAGGATCTGAACCTTGTAATTTCCTCTGGGAAGTCAATTTTATTGTTGGATCTGGCATCACTTGTCTCAACCATTCAACATAATACTACTGGAATAACAATACTATTACGCGAATATTGGTTGTCACCCCCCCCCCTCTCCCTGGCTCCTCTTTTCTTTTTAAAGCAGAAGAAGATCCTACTATATGAATCCAACCCAGTTTAAGAGATAAATAAAAGGAAATCCATACCTATTCAAGAGACATCATGAGAGTATATTAATATTATTCCTTGCATGCTTCTTATTGGTTCCCTGCCCCCTATCGATGTGAATGGATTTTTAGACTAAACCCAAGACTATGCTGCTGCAGAGATATAGCATCTATGGAGCAATTATGGATTCTTTAATTGTTTAGGACCTAAGTTGCGTCAAAAGCTCTGCCATAAACTATGCTGTTGATGCCATTGTAACATATTGAGGGAAGTCCTCTTGATTGTGCACAGTAATTGCAGTGTAGTTGTAGCATATGGAGGAAAGTTCTCCTGATTGTGTACCTTAAGCGGCAGTGAAGTCTGATTTGTCTCAGAATAGAAAGGGGAATCTATCTGTCTGTTTTATGATATGTTGGTGCTTTAGTACCTAAAGTTTCCTCTCTTGATAGGTAGCTTGGATCTCCATTATTGGTACTTACTACCTAATTTTTTCCTCTCTGCATCTTTAGTACGAAATAAATGTGCTAGTCTTTTACTGTTTGGGTACTAACCCTATTCCTAATTGCTTCTCTCTTTACTTGCCTGCAGAGAGCATGGTGTAGTTGGGGATATGAGGGATGTTTGGCCCAATGCCCATGTGAGGAAAAATGTTTCTCTCATACGCACTTTCCATGGATTCAAAGGTATCACTGTACTCCTTTTGTGCTTCTTGTCGAACTTATTATGGTCACGTGCACATTTGATAGTATTTGGTGCTGTTAGGTGACAAACAAGGAGCACTTGAATACCTCAAGTTGATTTTCAGAGCTCTTTGTCTTTGTTGGGATCGCCAAACTCAAGATCTACACATAGACTGGATTCTCTTCAGAGGTAGATCTCTGATTCCTGTTGCTTGTGAAGTGGTCAATGATAACATTGATGGGTACTATCCGTCCTCTCACTATCCCATATATGCTGAGTTCATGCTTCCTCGTACTGTAAGAATGCTTGAACCAACCTCTCGAGAGGAAAACTAAAATGCTATTTGTTGTGAACCACCTTGTCTTTTCCCTGTGTACTTAGTGCGTCAAGGACAAAATTGATCCATGCCAAAATGAGATTGCCCTTTCGAGCACTATATGGGGAGACTTTAAGGATCTTCTACTGACTTTAGGGTGCTTTGGAAATGTATGGCAACTTCATCTGAATACCTTAAATTTTTGCAGGGGGAATTTTTTTTTTTGTTTGAAATTTATTTGGGACTTTATCCCAACTAATCACTTGGGCCCTTATAGCTTAGCGGAAGCATTAAAAGTTAGAACTCTGTTGTAAACATCATGTGTTTAAGGCTGAAACCTATTGTTTTCAGTGCAGTGGTTGAGCAAACTTAGCTCATGTATGGGGTGGCCGACTAGGGTCCGTAGGTTCATAATCTCTCAGGATGTTTAATATCCTTCTAAAGATTTTCACCATTAATAATAAAACTTGGCTTTACGTAAGGATAGTGCACCAATTCAATGAAGAAAGAAAGGTGACAAACTGGGCTGCTAAATTCTGCTGTTAAGCTCTTCATATCAGTGGCTTAATTCCTAAAGTCCAAGGGAGGCACTTAACAACTCAGTTTCTAAAGTAGGAAAGAATGAGTTACTCGTTTGCTACTACAAAATTAGAACTGACTTACCATCAAGAAATTTGGCGTAGTTGTTAAACCCATTAGATTACATTTCTGGTTCTGCTTGTAGGTTGGCTTGGTCCATCGTCTGAGGGGAACATAAGCTTTGTGCAAACTAGCAGTTTCTAAAAAACGAAAGTATGTGGCTCCTCAATTTATGACTGGAGGACTCCGGTTTCCTACATTAAGCATCATCTATCATGTACTTAATCATTGCTCCTACCATCTTAGATAGTGTTTGCGAATCAAGATTTTTTGAAAATTTGGACATGTGAAAATAGGTAGATTAAAGTTTTATTCAATTTTAAGAAAAAGTAGCGGGAAGTAGAATTTTAAGGTTGGTAAAAAAATAAAAAGATAAGCGATTTTGAAGTTTTTTTTTCTTAACCAAAATTTTGAGTTAATTATGTTTGCATTCAAAAATTTTGGAGGGGTCAAAAAAATTCCCAATATAATTTTGAGTTTGCAGACACTTAAATTACTAAAATTACTATCATTATTCTTGTTGATCCATACTTATTTTAGATGGAAAAAAATATTAATTACTTCATATTTCCTCAAATTTACATGATGCAAAAATGGTATGAACTCCTCTAACTCCACTTCCAAGGAGCCCACCTGATAAACCGTCTCTTATTTCAATATCAAACAATGATTCCATTATAACCCCTCTTTCCTTGAAGGAGTCCAGTCGATAAACAATCTACTAAAATTATTCCAGAAACAAAACCATGTGATCTGCCCACCAATCAGATTCTTAAAACTTGTGAGGTTTTAATTAAAATGTGGTTGATCGAGACTAATGGACGAAGTTTGTGTAAAGCAAGCATGCTCAGATCAAGGGTGGCTCTTGCGTAAGGCTTCAGTTTGCACTAAACCCTTCATGAAGCAACTGAACTACTCACTCAATGTGTGTATTAAACTTCATGCAGTGTACCCAAGAAGGAAACCCGACTTAGAATTTAGAATAACTATCTTTATAGACCTACTTATGGCATAAAACCCACCAAAAAAAGAGAAAAGGGCAGCTGGAAACAGATCACAATTCTTTGGGCGCTTAGTTTCTATAAGAATTAGTAGGTTGTTGGGGACAACCCACCTTACAGTCTTCTGGTAGGTAGTCGCCGTCACATTGATTTGATGCGTACGTTTATGCCTTTCGAATTTACCAACAGGAACTTAGAAAAAAAAAATTTACCAACAGGAGTAGGAAATGTCATCCTCACCTTCCACGAGTAACCAAGTGGTCAAAAAGGGACCTATAAATTTGAACGTTTTGGGATCGAATCGAAATTGGGATCAGGCTCGTGACTTACCTAGCAGAAGGGGTTAAGCCGTTAAGGATTTACCTCTTTGCTTGAGGTTTACCTATGCCACACATGGTTACTCTCGGTATCAAAAGTTAATGTCATGCTTAAAAATTGTTTATAGTGCTAATTATAATGTCTCGTATAAAACCATAATCCTAATAAATAGAGATGTTCCATTTGTAAATGGGTGTTAAAAGGAATAAATCAATGGAATAGGGTGAAAGGAACCTTACAAGTTCGTTAATGTGTAGCATCATAGCATGCCCATTAATGTATCAATTTTGATACTAATTTGAATGAAATAATCCTAAGTTAAAGATATTAATACTTATAAGAACTTATAAGTTAATACATAATGAAAATTACCCATTTAAGAGGAATACCTATAAATAGTCCCATTTTGACTGTTTCTGTCTCAAAATAGGATGTAGGACAAGGGACATAACTCTCCCACCTCTTCTTCATTTCCATATAAATAGAAAGTATGGTACTTATTTCCCCCACTTACCTATATTTTATTGAAACTTCATAAAAGAGATTTTTTTGACATGCAATTATATTTGAGGATCAAATTATATCCCTTTTGACCTATGTTTTTTCCTTGAACAATACTTTTTGCCCTCCCCCCCCCCCAACATCCTCCCTCTCTCTGAAAAGGATGTCCAAAGCACAAACAAGAATTCACACCTTACTCTTTCCACACCACAAAAAAAGAGAGACCATATTAACTACTAAACTTAAGCACTCCGTTATTCAGGAAAATAATCTGTTTTAATTTTGTACTATTTTTGAAGGACTCGGATAATTTAACTTTCTTAAAATAAAATTAACATGAAATTTATAACATTTTTAAGTAAAATTATTTATATAGTACCATTTCCATTTATAATTCACGAGACAAAAAAGAAGTGAGAGAAAATCTAATAATTGGTTATAGATAGGGAATTTCAAGAAAATAAATTTTGTATTTTATTTAGTTAAATGTTTTTTAAAAAATTCTTCGAAAAATTATTTATTTGAGGAGATGATCTTTTGATGTTTGATTAATAAAATATCAGACGGCAACCGAGTGGCCCAGATGGTCAGCGAGTGCTCTCATGGACATGAAGGACAAATCCCCACGTTTTGGAGCAGAAGGCTTCTTTTATTTCTCTCGCTCTTTTTCTCCACTCCTTACTCCATTTCAAATAGAGACCAGACACTTCCCACATTTAGCAGCGACGACACACGCGTCAGAGAACGAGCGAGAGAGAGAGAGAGTGCATTTGGTGGATCTCGATCCCGCGTGAGCCATGGCGAGAGGACCTTTTGCTCTTCTTCGATGGACCTGTCTCAGTCTCTTGCTCTTCGTCCATGCCACTCACTGCTTCTATCTCCCTGGTGTTGCTCCCCAAGATTTTCAAAATGTATGTATGTGTATTTGTGTGTATGCGTTTGCGGTTGGATTTCAAGGTTAGATCTTGGATAATGTGTTTGGGATCTGGGTTGGCTTGGTCCTTGGGAATGATTCTTTCATACGTAAAAATATAAGCTTCTGTAATTGTAGCATTCTGGTATATAATTTGTGGGAAAGTATGCTGTTTTGCGTATGGTCGGAAGCTTAGCTAAATGTTAATGGATATTCAACTAGGGGGCAGTTTGTTGTTGATTTTTTTTTTTTTTTTTGGAAATTTTCCATAACGCATTTCTATGTGTACAATAAGGTTTAGTATTTTTAAGGGAAAAAAGAGTTAAATTTTTGTTGAGGATGATGACATTTGGCTCTTCTGGAGATAAATGTAACAGAAAAAGTATATGTTAAATTAATAATGAAAGTCTTATTCTTTCTTTCTTTATTTTATTTTTTTACATTTGATTATCTTTAGAAACAAATTCTAGACTTGAATGCCGGAAATTGGCAGTGCGCATGTAGTTACTTGTATGTTGAATTTTTAATATAGATTGGTTAGTTTTCGTGGTGCCATTCTTGAATTCATGAACTTGGGATCTATAAGATCCTTATTTTGAACATCCGTTTTTGAGTCTTCAAAATCCAGGGTAATTGCATTCCTTGCTATCTGCGAGTGGACATGTGTGGGGTTGCTCTAAGATATGAAGATTTTGGCATCTGAGGGACAAATAATAGCTTGAATTGGTACTTGAAGTTTGGGGCATGTGGAGTTGTAGTCCTGCTATAAATATCCTTTTTTTCTCCCTAGTATTAATGTAAATGGTTTTTCTTGAGTGATGTAGACTAAGTGTGCTGAGCATGGAACCTCATTATATGAATGAAAGTGAATTTAATCTTTATATTTCAAGTAGTCTGGATCCCCACTTTTATTTACATATATGGATAAGGGAATTCAACAATCCTTATACTATAAGAGCCTTTTTGATGCATGGTTATGCATATGAAAAATGAAAGTGTATACTCACTTTTCCTCGGTGTATCTGATCTTCCATATTTGTAGCAGTTTACTTTGCTCATTTTAATGGGGTAGATTCTTGTGCATTATATGTATCTTGTGATTTATGTGATTATTGGGTAAAGCACTGATTCCAAATAAATGATACAATCTTGAGATGGTTTCAAATTTTGTCACATTGGTTTCAGGGTGATGAGTTGAAGGTGAAAGTGAACAAATTGACCTCTACAAAAACTCAGCTTCCTTTTTCCTATTATTCCCTTCCTTATTGTCCTCCAAAGAAAATAGTGGACAGTGCCGAGAATCTGGGGGAAATTCTTCGGGGCGATCGCATTGAAAACTCTCCTTATGTTGTAAGTTGGATTATTTAGACAAACTAGTCATAGATTATTTAGACACATTCATTGTCCTTTCATTTGGTTATCAAGCTGCTAACTGAATATGTTCCCGTCAGTTTAAAATGGGAGAACCACAGATGTGCAATATTGTATGTCGTGTAACTCTTAATGCAAAAACGGCAAAGGAGTTCAAAGAAAAGATAGATGATGAGTATCGGGTCAACATGTAAGGGATCAATTTAGATGATTTGATGTGATTTATAATCTTATGGGAATAGTAACTGGCTAAGTGTGAAGTCATATGTTTGATTATTTTTGTTTTATATTGCAGGATTTTAGATAATCTTCCTCTGGTTTTTCCAATAAGAAGGCCTGATCTGGAAAATTCCATAGCGTATCAACATGGCTACCATGTGGGTCTCAGAGGACAATATGTGGGGGTAAGTGATGGAAAAATTACCATTTGTTTTTATATTTGTTTTATAATGTGGTCATAAAAGCTATTTTAATTTGTTTATTTTTTTTATTTAACCATTTCTAGAGCAAGGAAGAAAAACATTTCATCCACAATCACTTGACTTTTACAGTCAAGTTTCACAAAGATCCAGTTACAGAATTATCAAGGATTGTCGGATTTGAGGTCAAACCGTTTAGGTTAGAATATATGATTACTTTCTATGTTTTTATTTTATTTTATATTGTAGCTCTGCAATAATTGTTTACACCTGAGTAAATATATTTTTGTATGTTATAAATGCAGTATCAAGCATGAATATGAAGGTCTATGGAATGAGAAAAAGACGCGTTTAAGAACTTGTGATCCCCATGCAAAAAGCACAGTTACCAACTCTGATTCTCCTCAAGAGGTTGACGATAAGAGGGAAATTATATTTACATATGATGTTGAGTTCCAGGTCAGTTACTTACCTCTTTTTTTTTGGGTAAGTAGTTACCTTACCCCTTCATAAAGAAAGTGTTATGATGATCTTCTGTGTGAATGTTTTGTCCCCTTTATAACCTAGCAGGAGAGTGAGGTGAAATGGGCATCTCGGTGGGATACCTATCTTTTGATGGCTGATGATCAGATCCACTGGTTCTCAATTGTTAATTCTTTGATGATTGTTCTGTTCCTATCGGGCATGGTGGCTATGATCATGTTGCGGACACTTTACCGGGATATCTCTAGGTATAACCAATTGGAGACCCAAGAAGAAGCCCAAGAAGAGACAGGTTGGAAGCTGGTGCATGGGGATGTTTTCAGGCCGCCATCAAACTCAGACTTGCTCTGCATATATGTTGGGACAGGGGTCCAATTTTTTGGGATGATTCTTGTCACTATGGTCTTCGCCGTCCTTGGATTCTTCTCCCCCTCAAACCGAGGAGGTTTGATGACAGCCATGCTTCTACTCTGGGTCTTTATGGGAATATTTGCTGGATACGCTTCGGCCCGCCTCTATAAAATGTTCAAGGGAATGGAATGGAAGAAAATTACTCTCAAAACAGCTGTCATGTTTCCTGCCACTGTTTTCACCATTTTTTTCATCTTGAATGCTATAATTTGGGGTGAGAAGTCTTCCGGGGCAGTGCCATTTGGAACCATGTTTGCCCTTGTTTTCTTGTGGTTTGGCATTTCAGTTCCCCTTGTTTTTGTGGGCAGTTATATGGGTTTTAAGAAGCCCGCAATTGAGGATCCTGTGAAAACAAATAAGATCCCTAGGCAGATCCCAGAGCAAGCTTGGTACATGAACTCAGCATTCTCTATCCTAATTGGAGGCATACTCCCCTTTGGTGCTGTTTTTATCGAACTCTTTTTCATCCTCACCTCAATATGGCTGCAACAGTTCTATTACATATTTGGTTTCCTGTTCATCGTCTTCGTCATTCTCATCATCACTTGTGCGGAGATTACAATTGTACTATGCTACTTCCAGCTGTGTAGCGAGGACTATCTTTGGTGGTGGAGGTCGTATTTGACTGCTGGTTCCTCAGCACTCTATCTTTTCCTCTATGCTACCTTCTACTTCTTTACAAAGCTTGAGATTACAAAGCTAGTGTCTGGGATCCTGTACTTTGGCTACATGCTGATTGCCTCGTATGCATTCTTTGTGCTGACTGGTACGATAGGTTTCTATGCGTGCCTCTGGTTCACAAGGCTCATCTACTCGTCGGTGAAGATTGATTAGTCAGTTTCTGCCAAATGAGGGACTGACTGTTTGGTACTATCTGATGAAGCAAAGAATTTTCCTCTTGGGATGGAAGACACGGGAACCCTTCTGGTTCAGTTTTGAATTTTAAATAGTATAAATAGTTTTTATTATTAGTTTTCTCTATGCAGGTTCTTTGACAGTTCTAGCCCCCTGCCCCCCAGCTTTTTTCTTGTTCTTTTTGTTTTGGTTCTCATTGGCTTCCTATTGTCCTGTATTAGACATTTGTGGGGATTGTAAATCCTTTGTCCAAATGCCTAGTTTAGAGATGAAGAAATGAATTCTTGTGTCTATGCTGCTTGTTTTATTTCTTGTTGCTGCCATCAAGAAAATGAAGGAAGAAAAAAGGGTTAAACCCCCCCCCCCCCTCCCAACCAACCTCACCGACCGAAAACAGAAAAAGGAGAAAGATGGAAGATCTATATGGTGTTTACTGGTCTGCATGATGTACTCAAGTCTTCCTAGTTGAAATACCGTTTTAGCCATTCTTATCTTGGAGGCGTATTAAAACCTTTCCTTGAGATTATTCAGAACAGAGCGGTTCAGTTTAACCGTATTCGTCCTAACGTGTGTGTATATATATATATATATTTGTTGTCACTTTAGACCCAAATATTGATTCTGTGGCTAAAAGATCAGTGATTTTTGTTTACTTTATGTTTGTGCGCCACTAATTCATTTTAATCATGACATAGGAAATAAAAGAGCTTGGTGGCAGTTATTTCTGCTATAATGCCTAAAGACTTGTATCCAGCCACAAAAGCAGCGTGCCAGGCTTCACGATGTCTGGCAGGCCACAATTTTTTCTCCCAACAGCTTCTTACCGCAATGCCTCTAAAGGTTGGAAGGGAAAGAAGGAAGCAAAACAAACATACAGATATTTTTTTAACATTTTCTCCCAGCAAGCCTAACAACTGATATTTAAAGTTTGAAGACGTGCACTATACAATACACCGGATACACTGTTTTTAGCCCCTTGAAGCAGAATCAGAGAACCCAATCATGAGTTATCCTACAAAGAAAAACAAAATCAATCTGCATCATCAACAGCAAAATCAGGCTCTGGAGGCTTCTGCAGTTTCACCAATTCCCTAGCAGTCTTTGCATTCTGATTTCGATGAACACCACGAAGAGCATTTGCTGCAAACCTAGAAGCTAGGAAAGTGGCACCAATACTATATGAACCACCACCAACATTGCTGTGGGTCCCTTCCGACCCTCCTGCCTTTTCTTGTTCTTCCTTCCGCTGAAGCTCCATATTCTTCCTCTTAGAATATCGCCGCCATGCTGCTTGGATAAAGCATGCAGCCCAAGTCCTCCACTGCTGTGAGTAGAAACGGAAGGTGTGTTGAACCTGCCTACTGTGAAGGCGCCTGAATTGACTTGCTACAAATTTCAACTCTTCCGCAATTAGGGCGAAACCCTCAACCTCAGTTATGGCCTTCACTGTTCGTGTAGAAGATGGGAGATTAGATCCCGATTTGGGATCCAGTGCCCAGGTCAGAAGCTCCTCTCCACAGAAATCACCTTCTTTCAGAAGACTGCGGTTGAAAAACCCACTCCGCCCACCATCAGTGGTTTCACTCTCAAGGTGACCGCGTATGATAAAAAACATCTCATCAACGGGATCTCCCTCACGGGCTATGTACGTACTCTCAGTGAACAAACATGGTTTTAGTCGCTCACAAATGGCATCAAGCAACCTCTCATCCATGTTCTCAAATAGTGGAACCTACAATAATCAGCATATAATGAACTCAAGACAGACAGATATCAATGAAATAAGTCAACTCATGAAAGCGTCTGTTCCATTAATGGGGTCATGATTTACGTGAGAAATATCAACACTAAAAGTGTAAAATAAATTGACATTTAGGACAAACAGAGAAGCTTTCTTCATCCTTTGATTCATTTGTCAATAGGCAAACATATTAAGAAATTCTCAGCTTCTTGTATTGTGATACAAGTAACAAATGCCAAGATTACGAATAAATGTCTGTCCACTGGTTGATCACTCAACTGCGTCAGCACAGGAGAATAGACATCCAACCACAGCTGTTGCCGCTGCTTACTAATCACCGGCTCCACCCAGCCAAGCGACCAAAGCCGGGACCAAGGAGGATAGTGAAAGAAAGAGGAGAGGAGCGGTATAGAAAAATTGGTTGACTCATCAGGCTCGTAACCTGAAGACTACAGGACCAAGGAGGATAGTGAAAGAAAGAGAAGGAAGAACAGGATAGAAAAATTGGTCGACTCTTCAGATTCAACCTGAAGACTACAGGTTTGAAGCCTGTCCCGCCCAATTTCATGCAGGGGAAGGGGTGGCGAGACTGGAAGTTGTCTCCAATTGGAAATGGTATCACCAAAATAGGGATAGGGGCAAGAAGATTACGTGCCGCTCAACATGCTTTGCCAAAATAATATGAGCTTTTTCCTTTTAGAATTTAAAATAGATGAGATTATAACAATGCTCGACTGCATAATCTTCATATATACTCCCTCACCAACCAAAGATAAAGAACTGCACAAAAAAGGGAGAAAAAGTTTTACCCTTCTCACTAAAGCCAAACAGAGGTGTCTTTTGATATCCCTCCTAAGATCTTTTGGCAGGCTCTGAACCAAGTTCTCCTCGTCCACCCCACGTGTTTCCAACCACTTGTATTGATCATAACGTCTAACTCGCTCCCTAAGGTCCAGTGGGAGCAAGCGATGATGCATCCACTGTTCTGAATCACGCCTTTTAACCCTCATCTCCTCGAGCCGAATAGTAAGCGACTGAAGATAGGTCTGTCACAATAGCACAATAACAAGAATTAACTTATTCTGCACTTCAATTTAGTTTCCTTCACCACAGCAATAAAGTTTCAACAAAAATGCGTGTCATGAAATAGGAAATAGTACCTTATAACTACTACATGGGGTTAGCTACACCATTAACTTACGTGCCATTCTTATTGTCCAGTTCTTATAAATTCTGCTCATCTCTCCATAATACAAGTTCAGGTTGTTAGTTCACAGTGTGCATCAAGAAGGCGGGATCTCATTGACTAAATTCGAGGCTGTCTACATATTTTTTTTTTATGAATAAGGCTGTCTACATATAAAAATGTGTCACTACCAGAAACTATAGTAGTTTCCTGGCTAAAGAGCTGACTCTAATTGATTTGTACTCAAAATTACCGAAAAAATAAGCTTCCATGTTTACCTGCATGTTGCCAATCAGAAGACCAAAGAGGATTAGTCCAAGGACAGCTAGTGCTATGGAAAATAACACCTCTCCAGGGTAGGTACTGGTCTGAAGTCCTTGGCCAAGTGTACTGGACAAAAAATCAAGGAAAATGAAGTCCGAGTCAGGAAAGTTAATTATCAATATTTAGAGTAATTTAGAGAAACATAATTATCATTAATGTTTTACTTTACATGAAAATCAGTGGCTACTTACCCAAAAACCAAAAAGAAAAAATTCGGTGAATGAGGGACCAAGGCAGCATTTTTACAGACTGATTAAGTTACCCTTGTATTAGGCTAGGAACTTTAAATACAAGTTCTATGATTAAAATATCTATCACAGAACACAAGGTCTTTTCATTTTCTAACCAAACACATGAGAAGATTAGGTCATCCATCCAACATAATAAAACATTTGTTTAGTTTTTCCTTAACAAATTTTCTAACGTTATCCAGGGAGATTCTAACCAAACACATGGAAGTTTTCTCGAAGTTTTTTACTTTGCTTTATTCGCAGCATTCGAGGAGAGAGGGAGAGGATAAGCTGCAGTGGAGGGGATCTAAGAGCGGTATTTTCTCTGTGAAATCGATGTATGCTTTGCTTTCGGAGAGCTCCCATGGGGATTTTCCGTGGCGTCTTTGTTGGAGGAACTGGGTTCCCCCTAGAGTAGCTTTCTTTGTTTGGGAGGCCACTCTTGGGAAAATTTTAACCATCGACAACTTGAGGAGGAAGGGTGTTTGTGTGACTGAATGGTGCTACTTATGCAAGAGTGATAGTGAGACGGTTGATCATCTCCTTATCCACTGCTCCGTGGCTAGAGGATTATGGGGGCATGTGTTGAGCATCCTTAACTATGATTGAGTTATGCCTAGGAGAGTGGTGGATGTTCTGCGGTGTTGGATGAGGAAGTTTGGGGATCCAATTGCGTTGGCCATTTCGAAGATGATTCCAGCTTGTATTTGGTGGTGTTTGTGGAGGGAGAGGAATGAGAGGTGTTTTGAAGACCGGGCTGTGTCTGTGTCTAGTACGGGGGGTCTTGTGCTGCACTCTCTTTTCCTTTGGGCTAATTCGGTTTTAGGATGTCCGTTTGTGGATTTTCTGGATTTTGTTAGTTTTCTAGCGTGTCTGCTTTCGCTTTCGTCAGTATAGCCTCTTGTACTGCGTTTTTTCTTCTTCTTCAATAAAATTTACTTATCAAAAAAAAAGAAGTGCTTGCAATTGCATGAATGGTGACACAAAGAAATATAGAAATACGAAGTATTGCTCGCAGAACACTGTATGATGAAGGACAGAGAGAAAGAAACAAAATACTCAGGACCCACAATAAAGTAGGGGTGAAAACCGACCGCCGAACCGAGGCCTCCCAAGACTGATAAGACCGACCTTGATTCAGTCAGGGTCGGTTTTCGGCCTCCATGAACAGCCAACAACAACCAAAATCACTCAGAAGCAACCAACAAGCAACAACCAAAAGCATCTTCCATATCTAGAACAAATAGCTCAAAACCTTGAGAGAGAGAGAGAGATGCCAGCGACCACATCTGGGGCAGCGTTGCACAAGAGAGAGAGAAAGGCAGCGCTGAGACAGAGAGAAAGAAGGCAGTGACGAGAGAGAGAGAGAGATGCGTGAGCAGCAGTGGCGGCCAAGAGAGAGGGGAGGGGGAGATGAAAAGTCAGGAAAAGGAGAGGGAGAGATGAGAGGTCTCAGCCTTCCGCGGGGGGGGAGGTTCGTTCTTACGTGTTGTTAGATCACGATTGTGAACTGAGCTGTTTGGTTTCAAGGGGGACTAGGCCGACAGCCAAAATGCCCCCAATGGAAACTTGGTCAGTTTCGGCCCAATCTTGAACAGCCCTACAATAAAGTATAGGCCTTTCACCCATATTTATTGAGGACTATTCAATATTGTTGAAATCTCATCAACATGCCTAGGGAAAAAAAAAGTCTCATCAAAATTACAGTTTGGCATCTCATCAGAATAGGGGATCACAATGGAGAATAAATCCAATTCAACTTCTCTGCTTTATTCACAATGACTTTACTATCATAGAAGCAAGATGAATTGTCCTAAAAAAAAGCAGCTAGGTACTAATAAAACTAGGAAACAAACTGATAATGGAAGGCAAATTCATAAATAGCTAAATGACTAGGCACGTAATCATATACACTTGCAACTAGAGGTGCAGATAAACTTGGTTGCTGATCTCAATCTTTTGCACACTCACATTCCCATGTCTCCTGCCTATGCACGCATCTTCTAATTTGCCACCACTGTATGTAAAGCTCAAGATATTTGAAAGAAAGTTCTTACTATCAATAATATGAACAATTTTCTCTATTTTCCGAAGGATATAGATTTAGAAAGTGCTAGACTTGATGTTGTAATTGAATGAACATAATTCCACGAAGTGAAACACCAAACTGAAGCTATGCCACCACAGGCCAAATAAACAAACTCTCCCACTGTTTACCAAACACACAAAGACGGAAATAAAATAAGTAACATACCTTAAATTCTGTAGCCCCCACCATAAGCAGTAACAGTATTTGGAGACAAAATTTATTGATGCAACAACTTCAGAAGACAGAGCATTTTTGTAGATTCCATAATTAAATGCTGCAGTATCGTCTGTTGTGCAATTTATATCAAGAGTGTTCTTCCAGGGATTATATTTCAAGGTATTGCTGCAATACAATGAACTTTTGCAATCTTTATCACCAGAACAAGCCTCCTGCCAGCATGCATCATTGCGTTCTACAGCTAATAGGTACCAGAATGCCCCGACTATCTGTGAAGATTCATGCAGTATATAAAAAATGTGTCATTTCCTTCCTTATAGAGTCGAATCCAACTGATTACTGGGCATATAAAAATGAGAGATATAATTTGGACATTCTTTTTCTCCTTTGATAAGCATTCCATTAAAAGAGGGCAAGGAAAGGAAGAACGTTTAGGTACACGAGAAGTAGGGATGTTCAACCCCGGTGTAGGTGCCGGTTTTGGCCAAAACCGGCACCTACACCGGATATGCCGGTTTTTAAAAAAATGCCACCTATACCTACACCTTTAAGGGCAAAAACCGGCCCTTAGCGGTGGCGGTTTTAGCGGTGGCGGTTCCGGTTATCCTACATTTATATTAGACTATTTTTTTAGCATTTTACACACGTATCAATAAAATCTAAACTATAGCTCTCGAGGAACATAACATACCTTCCAGTGTTGTGAGCTCAAAAGGTTCCTTCATTAGGGTGGTCAAAACCTTCACCAACTTCATTTTTGAACAAACTGCTGCTGAAAGCAAATATTGTTAGAAATTACCGCTTCCAAACCCTTAGCATTCTGCTGAGCATCCCCGATACCACAATTAACCACGATCTTCTCAATCTTCGGAACCTATGTTGCAAAATTGAAGTGAAAAGTGTCACCATCTACTTCACGCCAAAATATTAACGACCCCATATGCGCTGACAAAGAATAAAAAGTACTGCAAGCTTAAGTCAATTCAACTAAAGTATTTAGCCCCCATTTTCTTGGATAGAGAATGTTTTGATTCCGCAACCAAGAAAACAATTAATGGAAAACAACGCAAAGGAAAATCAATTCTATGCGCTAAATTTCTATTCTTATGCCAGAAAAATAACAACATCAGCTCAACTACTCCAAACAGTATACACCAAACTTAATAGCTGAATTTTTTGTTCCACTTTTTAGAGTTTCTATAAATGGACGCTTATTCACAAGCTCAAGCAACAACATCTCATCTACTCCAATCAGCATACAACAAACTTACCAGTTGAATTTTTATTATTCCTCTTTCTAGTTTTATAAATGGACACTTATTCACAAGTTCAAGTTCTTAACATCTCCCACATTTTCTCAGTAACCAAACATAGACCCTCGAACCACTTTCAATCCAACAAACAGAGCTCATCCAACAAGCAATACAAAATTATAAAAGCACAACAATTAAACCACAAATATCGCAGCCCCATTGATGCATTAGTTGAATAAAAGAGAAAAAAATACTTACCTCGAGGATGTTCTTGTACGAAAACTCTTCCTTGAGCTTCGGAATGATCTTGTCGAGGTAAGTGGCCTTGAGCCGATTGACCTTCTCAGACTCGGCCTTCTCCACCAGCACAGTACCAGTCGCGGCCTTTACCGAGCCAAGCGCAACTTTATGGCTTCCGTGAGGAGTTCGTACGGACAGTTGGGCCGAAACGAGTGGGGACTGGCCGTGAAATGACGACGTCGCAGACCGTAGGAGGGAAGGACTCGCCATCATTGGAACTTCGAGTTTGCTATCTCGCTACGGGGTGTGTTACTGTTAAAGACCTTCGCTGTTTGCTTCGTTGAAATTCGTGAGGGATGTGTTCAGGCCGGGAAGTGATAAGGTGACCGGGGGTATAGAGGGGAGGGCCTGGAGGGGATTTGGTGTGGCTCAGGGGAGTGGGACGTCGCCGGCGCAAGGATGAAGGAGGAGAGTTTTTAGAATTTTAGGGATTTGAGAAATGAGGGCTGGGGGGGACTCGGGGAGGGGTGTGGGGGTGGGGGGGGAAGAAACACGCCAAAAGGAGGGAGGGGGTTGTAGAAAAACGACGTCGTTTTTTTTCAAATATTAATAAAAAAATATATAAAAATGAGGGAGACCCGGTTCCCGGTCCCCCGGGTTCCCGGTGCCGGGGAACCCGGGAACCGGGAATACCCCCGGGTTTCCCCCAAAATGGCAAACCGGCACCTACACCGGGGTGCCGGTGCCACCGGAAAATTCCGGTGGCACTGAACAGCCCTAACGAGAAGTGATACTAAGATTTCCCTTCAAATGCGCAATCTGAATTCAATAAGTCAATAAAATCCAGAAAGGAAGAAAAAACTCCCTGAGGCTACCATCCAGGTCTTATAAAGATTTCAAAACAAAGAGATGAGCAATTACAAAGGCAGCTTAATGCCTCGAATGTCGAACTACGATTATGATTTTCCACACCAGATAGTCCCAATTCTACTGCTTTCACGATGGCTAGACTTCAGCTATTCAGGAGTGATGGTTCGGGGACAAAGAAAATTTGAAAAAGGAGATAGATCGACGTGAACATCTGGGGTGTTCTTTGCTAGTTGCGGGAGTCTTTTGCTCTCCGTACCTCTGGAGTCTTTTGATCTCCGTTCTTCCATGTGAAGTTTTGTCTTGTCTCTATGTTCTGTTCCTTCCTCCTGTCCACATATCCGTCATTGTTTCCTGTTCTTTTCCTTGCCTCTTTTCTCTCTCAATGGACCTAAAATCTCCCGAAGTTGAGGCTCTGCCTTCCACAATCCGCACCCTTGCCTGGAATGAGTTCCACTTTATCCTACAACCAGAGGTGGCGGTTGACACTACATTATTGGAGTTCGTGTTAGTGGGAACAGTTATTGCTACTCGCTCCTTTACTACTCATGTAGTACAGGCTTCTCTGAAAGCCGCCTGGCCAACGGTGGATGAGGTCTCTATATCAGAAATGGAGACAAACGTATTCATGTTCCAGTTTGCTCCGAAGGAAGATAGTCAGTTTGTTCTTTATCATACCCCATGGAATATTCGGGGTAATCTCCTGGTGTTAATACCATGGAATCCTGTTTTGAGATTATCTGAGATGGAGTTTCACTTGGTGGCTTTATGGATCCAAGTCCATGGGCTGCCTTGGCAAAAGATATATGACAACACTGCCCAAGCTCTCGGTTTCCAACTGGGCAAGCTCTTAAAAATTGATAAAAATGAATATCGAGATGCATGGCAGAGGAGTTTTCTCCGAGGTACAGTTGTGTTTGATATTCGGTCTTCACTTGTTGGTGGCTTCCTTTTTCCGTGGAAGCTCCTCTCACCCCTCGGGATCCAGTTTCTATACGAAATGGGTGCTGGTTTACTATGGTCAAAGTCTACGCACCAAAAGAATGGCCAGCAAGGCTATTTCTCTGGGCGTCCGAACTGTGTAATTGGCACTATAGCAGCTTCTACTAGTTATTCTTCCAAATCTCCATCCCTGCTGGAAGGTCCCTCTTCAATGCTTCACCAACCAGGGCGACAGGTTGAAGACAACCCCCTTATGGGTGCTGACGTGGCCTGTTTAATAGATCCTACCTCTAGCAAATATCCTCCCGTTGAAAAGTTTACCGTTGGTGCTCTGGTCGAGACTCCTGGCAAGTTAGAGATTGTACTTGATCGACGTAGGATTTTAATGCCTACGGTGCACGACGGCCAGTTGGATGAGACTGCGCCGTTCCAGCCATCACATCTATCACCGAAATCTAACTCTGCAGATGCTAGAGCTACTGCCCACTATACTTTCTCTAGCCCTCGTTCCATGTCTGTGGGTAATTTAAAAAAGAAGACAAAGGGTTTCCAGGGCCTGTTGCCTGCTCCAAGGCCATTCGACCCATCTCCATTCCATGAAGGCGACTTGGTTGTGTCTAGCCCAGCTACAACTAGTTTTTGTATGGATGGTCTTCAAAAGTCTCCAGCCCAATTGCATGATGCAGATGGACATCTTGGTCGTGGCCTTCTCTCATATAATGTGGCAAGTTTTAGCTTTCTTTTAACTGAACCGAAAGGTCCAGCTAAGGTACGTGTTATCTCCCTTACTTGTTCGTACTTCGCAAGCCTTTCTTCAGTTTTCAACAACGACAGAGGAAAGAGGAAGATCAGATACGACTGGGAGGAAAATAACCGTGCACAGAAATTGGGCTCTCCTGATAGCTTCTCCTTCTCTCACAAGGTGATGCCTTCTATCTCCTTTGTTGTTTTCACCTTAGACGAAGTTGACATAGAGTTGGCTGTTTTAAAAAGTCAAAGGACGAAACTGAATGTAAAGAAACCCAAGGTGCTGACCGAAATGGAGATTCAGCTTCTGGTTTTATTTCATTCGGCTAAATCAGAGATGAAAACCAACAATTCTGATGATTCAAATTGGGCTGAGGCTGCAGTTTTTTCTGCGCCCAGCCCAACGCCATGATAGGTGTGTACTGGAACTGTCGTGGGCTTAGTAGAGCCACGACAGTTTGGTCTATCCGGGGGATCATTAGATCCCACAATCCGGATTTTTTATGTTTTGCGGAGACAAAGAATGCTAATGTTAAACCTGTTTTGAACCGGTTGGGTTTTGTTCATTTTGTTTTTCAACCCCCTGCTGGGAGTAGAGGGGGTTTGACTTTTGCTTGGAGGCTTGGTCTTGATGTGGAAGTGATTGATATCAATGAGCATCTGATCAATGTTTTAGTTTATTCGGCTCATTCTTCTAGTCCTTGGCTGCTTACAGTTGTTTATGGGCCTACTTCTTGGCACCAAAAAGCAGAGTTCTGGAATTCTATTCGCAGTATTGTTGAGGCCTTCGGTGGACCATGACTCTGTATTGGTGATTTTAATTGTATCCTGGATAGCTCGGAGAAACGGGGTGGGAGACCATTTGCTTCATCCTCTCAAAACCCGTTTCAATTGTTAATGGATGATTTTGGTCTTATCGAGGTTCACTTGGAGTAATAACCGTGAGGGGCAGGCAAATATTAAAGAGAGATTGGATCGAGCCATTGCCAACGCTGATTGGCAATCTCTTTTTTCCTCGCTCACGCATCACTCATTTGGTTCATGCTGCTTCTGACCATTCTCCACTGCTCCTTAATACTGATGGCGATTGTATTTCCTTCCCCAAACCATTTCGTTTTGAAGCTTTTTGGGTTAAGGAAATCTCTTGTGGACAGGTTATTGCTGAGAGTTGGGCAACTTTTATTCGGGGATCACCTGCTTTTCGTGTTTGCAGGAAAGTCAAAGCTGTCAAAGCTGCCTTAAAAATTTGGAACAAGCATACGTTTGGCTTACTCAAAGATAGGCAGCATGCGTTAACTAATCAGCTTTTAGTTGTTCAAGATCTTCCTAGCTCTCCGGAAAATTGTGCTACTGAACACTGGTTACTTAATGCCCTCCGGGAGGAGGAGAAATTGGAAGAGGATCTCTGGAGAATCAAATCCCGTAAAACGTGGCTTACGACAACAGATCTTAATACTAAATTTTTTCATCTGTCTACAGTTATTCGTCGTCGTAGAAATGCCATTGAGTTCCTAAAGGATGGTAATGGTGCCTGGATTTCTTTGAGAAATGCGATTGGGCTTCATATTCAAGAATACTTCCAGGAGTTGTTCTCTTCATCAAGGCCCGTAGTTCCTAGTAATCTGGACGGGCTTCTGGACCCGGTTATTTCTGATATGGAGAACGTGAGTATCTGTTCTGTCCCTGATATGGCGGAGATAAAAGCTGCGGTGTGGAGCATTGGATCTTTGAAAAGTCCTGGATCTGACGGGATGACTGGACTGTTTTTCAAGCAATATTGGGACACGGTTGGGCCTGAAGTGGTTGAGATGGTGCAAGATTTTTTTACTAGAGGACACATGCTTTCTGAGCTTAATCATTCTCTCATTACGCTCATCCCGAAGATTGATAATCCTACAGAAATTGCTCATTACAGGCCGATCAGTCTTTGCAATGCGGCTTACAAAATTATCTCTAAAGTCTTGGCGAATAGGTTGAAACCTCTCCTTTCCAAATTTATATCTCCCCTACAATCGGCCTTTGTCCAAGGGAGGGTCATTCAAGAGAATTCAATTCTTACGCACGAAGTCTTTCATATGCTCCGTAGCAAAAAGAAAGGGCGGAAATATATGGCAATTCGGGCAGACATTGAGAAAGCCTATAACCGGATGGAGGGGCCCCTTATACTCCAAGCGTTGTCATGCCTTGGGTTTCACGAGAAATTTGTGAATTGGATCAATCAATGTCTTTCTACGGTGTCATACTCTATTATGCTCAATGGGTCACCCTATGGCTTCTTCAAACCAAGTAGAGGGCTCCGACAAGGTGACCCTCTCTCACCCCTCCTATTCATCATTGGATCGGAGGTATTATCCCATATGATTAGCCGTGTGGAAGCTCGGAGTGGGCTACATGGCATCCAAATTGGTCGCGGCGTCCCTGCCATCTCTCATCTCTTGTATGTGGATGACCTCCTTATATTTTGCAGGGCGAACATCTCCGAGGCTCGAGCCATTTTGGATTGTTTAAGCTTATATGGATCCTGGTCGGGTCAACAGCTCAATCACAGGAAGTCCTCTATCACTTTCAGCCGAAACACTACCACAACTGATGGTCATGCTATTTGTGAGCTTCTCCATCTTCCTAGAAAAGACAACGTTGAGAAGCATCTTGGCCTACCAGTTACTATTCACCGAAATAAAAAAGTTCAGTTCAAAGTTATCTGTGAACGAGTCAAAAAACGTTTGGAGAGTTGGCAAACGAAAACTTTATCCCAAGCTGGTCGCCTGGTTCTAATCATATCAGTTGCCTCTACTCTCCCTGCTTATACCATGACTCACTATCTCTTGCCGAAAACTCTCTGTTCTCGGCTTGACTCTATGCTGATGCGGTTTTGGTGGGCTTTTGTGGATGATGGAACTCGGCATCTATACCTTAAATCTTGGGCCTCCATGTGTAGACCAAAGGCACTGGCGGGTTGGGCCTTAGGTTGATGTGAGATATGAATCGCGCCCACATTACTAAACTGGCATGGACTATTCAATCTGACCCCAGTAAAAATATGGGTCCAAATAATCAGAGCCAAATACCTGAAGTCAAACTTTATTTGGGATGTGCCCCGTCACCCGAATGTCTCATGGTTTTGGAGAGGCATCTCTAAAGTGGCTCATGTTTTGAAAGCGGGTGTCTGTTACCAAATTGGAGATGGATCTTCCATTAGAGTTTGGGATGACCCGTGGGTTCCTCACCCCTTGCCACATGCTCCTGCAGCTCGTCTATCTGTTGGACCGCAGGATCGCAACCAATTTGTGTGTGCTCTTATTGTACCTAACTCAAATTTGTGGAATTCTACTCTTGTTAGATATCTGTTTGCAGCGGAGGATGCAGAATATATTCTGACTGAGTGTATTCCCCGGGTGAATCATGTCGATCGCATAATTTGGGCAGCAAATCTAAAAGGAAGTTTTACGGTGAAATCTGTATATCCATTGTTATCCTCACAAAGCAGTGCTGATGCTACTCTCTTTGAGCCTGAAACCTGGAAGAAGCTTTGGGCTGTGCCTAGTCAAGATAGGCTGAAACTCTTCCTGTGGAAAGTTGCTTGGAATATGCTCCCTTGCAAGCTTAATCTCCGCTGGTGTTTGCCCGAGTCCAGCAGTATCTTTGTTGCTGGCTTGGCATGTTCCTTGTGTCACCAGCAGACCGAGTAGTTGGAACACCTCTTTTTTGAATGCCAGTTTGCCAGGCGGCTTTGGTTTGCTTCACCGTGGGCCCTACGCAATATGGAGCTGAGTTCCGAAACGTAGGAGATTGGATAAAGGCTATTCTCTCAGCTGATACTACGCTGAATTTGCCTCGAGTTGATCTAAATCGTTTTATCCTTTTCTCGGCTATCTTAATGGACTCAATCTGGTATACACGTAACCAAATCGTCCACAGTGGGGCTGTTTTGGATCTGGTGAGCCTGAATTCCAAAGTCCTATCTCTGTTTGCTGAACACTCCTTGGCGTGGAAGGATATTTTGAGCCAGGAACCCCCGAAGATAGCTTGGCGTCCACCTCCCTTGGATTATTGGAAAATCAATTTTGATGTGGCAGTTTGATGTGGCAGTTCGACGATCATGTGTAGTGATAGCAGCGGTTTGCCGTGACCATAATGGACAACTGCTCTTTGCTTGGTCAAAGAGCTTTCCTCCAAGCGGCTCTTTGATGGGTGAGGCACGGGCAACACTTTTTGCTGCCCAGGAGGCGACTTTCCTGAGGTGTGGGCAGGTTCTTTTTGAAGGGGATTCACAGGTGGTAATAGATGCAGTGAATGCTATTGATAATAGCAGTGAGTGCCAGATCCTTCCCCTTATTGAGGACATTCGGCGACTTAAAGGGGAGCATACTTCCTGGTCCTTTTTTCATGTCAAACGTGTGGCTAATTCCATGGCTCATGAGCTGGCGAAATGGGCGGCACAGGAAATTATCTTGGGAATATCCCTCTTTCTGCTCTCCCTTGTTCGATCCTTTCCAGTGACAACCCCTGGGCTCCTACATAGTGGTTGTACTGGTTTGTTTGTTTTGCTTAGAAAAAAAAAGAAAAAAAAGAAAAAGGAGATAGATCAAGACGGTCTAAGGTCCCGCTTGAGCCAATTGGCATGTCAAGATTAGTGGAAGATGCGGATTACGATGCGGGTTCATTTTAAGCTTGTGAATGTGATTAGTACTAATTACATATTTTAAAAATCACTTCGCTATCACCCATTCGGCAGCTCAAGTAGCAGCGGAAAACTCCTGAAAGTGTGGATTAGACACACGTTAAAGGCAAAATAGTCCAATAAAGTAATAGAATAAAATATAAAGGCAAAATAGTCCAAATTAATTTCTTTGAAAAATAGATACCTTAACATTGAGTAAAATGAAGCAAATAATTCAATGAAATAGTTACATACCCAAATATAAAATGTAAAATAGACCAAATTAATTTGTTTCATAATTAGATACGTTAACGATGAAGAAAATGAAGCAAATTGATCAATGGAAGAGTTATAGACCTAAATATAAATGCAAAATGCTCCAAATTCATTTGTTTGAAAATTAAATACATTAAAGATGAAGCAAATGAAGCAAATAGATTATTGGAAGACTTATAGACCAATATATAAACGCAAAAAGAGTCGAAATTAATTTGTTTTAAAATTGGATAGTTTAAAGTTGAAGAAAATGAAGCGAATCGATTGATTGAAGAGTTATAGAAAAAATATAAATGCAAAATAGTCTAAATTATTTTGTTTGAATGCTAGATACGTTAACGATGAAGTAAGTGACACATATAAATTAATCGAAGCGATATAGGCCAAAATGAAAATATAAAACAGTACTAATTATTTAGTTTGAAAATTAGACAAATTAATGTAGAAGAAAATGAATCCAATCGATCATTTGAAGATTAAGAGACCAATAGAGAGGAAAACTCAGGATCACTTCGCTATCACAGAAAGAATCCTCAAGATTTTTTGAATCCTCAGTATTCTACAACCAAACATCATTTTTCACACCACATAAATATAACTACAACACGCATACCAATAAAGTTAACATCACATAAAAATTCTCAAAACACAAAAAATCCTCACAAAACACCTTAACCGAACATCCCCTAAATCACTAGTTGCGCAAAAAAACTCTTTAACTTAAATGAAAGTTGGTAAGTGAGACGGTCAATTTTGTTGAAATTTCTTATTAAGAAAGTTATTTCATAGGTGAAATCTATTTGTTTAATTTCACTAAGCTTCCTCGTACCTTGGTAATTGCCTCCATCAAAATGGCGGAGAGATAAGATAATCTTGTTATAGAGGGGAGAAATACCCACGAAAGAGATATCTTTAGAGATGTATCTTTTTGGTATTTTGTGAAAATAATGGAGCTGTAAAAAAAGATGTTTAGAGAGAATTTATAAAATATATTAAATTTTGAAAGTGTATTTGGAAGAAAAAAATTTGTGGATGAAACTATTTACTTAAATTAGCCTTTTTAATTATATATTAAATTTCGTTGATTTTGTTGTTAGTTTTCATTTGGTGGGTAGTCAACATCTGAGCCCCAACATCTCCGGCTGTCCAATTCTGTCTGAGATTGTCAGCAATCTGTAATTTTTTGCAGGCACAGTTAGCATTTTAACAAAATTCCCTTTGTTTTATTCAAATCAAGATACACCAATTACCCTTTTCGAATGATCCAGTGAACATGATCAGTAGGACAAAATTCAAATTTTACACAACCAAGATTTTGCTCTGTAAATGGCCTGTCTACCCGTTTTACACAGGATGTTGACAAAATTACAAAAGACAGAAAGCCAATTGCTTTTTGTTACCACTGTTACTGCACCAAGACCACATGTTATTAACTCAACAAATGTATCCCACAGCTCTGAAAACCTCATCAAAATGCCATGATTGACTGGCGAAGCTAAGAGCTATCACAGCCATAAGCAATTCAAGCTCCAGTCGAATGACCTACTTCAGTGATATGCAACCTACAAAATGCAGATACAGCAGCAACCGCATGTTGAATTAGTAGCCCACAAAAATAAGAACAAAATAAGGCAGTCACATTGGCATCTTGATCAAAAGAGCTGAGTATTAATGCATATGTAAATTTCATTAAAAGATAGTTGAACAATGGATCTATTGGAACTACCTCATAAATAGGAGAGCAATTTTCTTCTAGTAAGGGATGAAAATTCAATGTTCCCAGTTTATTGTTAGAAGTATACCTCACCCAGCTAATATCAGAAAAAGGGGCAAGAACAGTGGGTGGGTAGGTTAACAAGAGAGTAAAATCCGTCTCAGACAAATGACTATGAAAATGCTGCTTGCGATACAAGCCACATGGAAGACAGCAAACTGGTTCTTATAGGTGCTAAAGCAGCAATCCGTTCCAGAAAGAGTGAGTGGTTAGCTAACATGAGTCTTAAGAAAAAAATTGGTAACTTTATCCTGTTATTTTCCACAGATAATCGCCATTAATACACTGCTCGCAGAAGAAGAAAACGGTTTCAGCTTCATGCAACTGAGAAGCCAGGACATCAAAAATGAGAGAAATGTAAACCAGAGCAATGGAAGAAGTACACTCCATGGGTCAGAATGTCCATGATGTTTCTGAAGCAAGAGAGAAACTGAGAAACTATCTTTTTAGCTTTATTTATGCTTCTTTATACTATTGGCAATCAACCCAGTTAGACCAGCATTTACAAACAACATTTAACCAACATCGAACAGTTCAGGCTCATCTCAGGTTCCAAAACTAGAAATGCTGTATCCCGGCAGGCTGCAAATGTATTCATACAATTCTATTTTTCCATTTTTTCTCAAAGACCAAAATTACATTCATTATTCCCTGTATCGGTCATCTACAAGAGATAGCTATAACCAGACAACAAAAAGGAAAAGAAGGTAGTTACAACTTACAAACCTAAAAACTTACAAAGATAACAGATTACAGACCAAAGCGAAGCAGTTGTATTAACTGGAAATTAAACTCAAGGGACAGCTGATTTATACCTTCCGGCTTATATTTGTTCAATCCATGTTCAAGGATGAGGTATTGAGCCAACGAAATCAAAGAGGACTTGTTACAGTAGATATCTTCTCATTGTTGATTGAGCTTATCCGCAATCATGTTTCTAGTCTCACTGCATAGTACTTGTGGATCACTTCCTACTATAGGCTTATGAATAACCACTTCCACAGAACCTAAGTTCAAGATCCCCTCCATTCCTGTAGGCATGATACTCCCAGTCCCCTTAAGGGTAATAGGTACTACTGGCACTTTGGTTTTCGCTGCAACACTGAATGCACCTTTCTACATACAACAGCAAGATAAGCAATTACTTCCTCGAAAATAGTAGCGTTTTAATAGTCTTCCAAAATTTCACATCAAGTATCCTTCCACTAATTTAAAACGTACTGATCGAGAGTGAGAGAGAGAGAGGATTCAAATTGGATATAATAATTGCAAATCTTGAATCATCTAGAGATTCTCCACTGATACATCTAACAGCCACAGGGGTGACCTCTCCGTATGCAGCAAGAAAAAGTATCAATGCGTATCAAATTTGGATGATAGAATTGTAGCCTATGCAGGTTGAGTGGACTGTAAATTTGACAGGATAAGCTAAAGGAAAGAACCACATATCTTTCCTTTTTGCCCATGATCCTCAGCAGCCTGAAACAGGATGCAACTTTCTATTTCGGGTTTCCTAAATGACCGTTTCAAAACAGTCCATGTAGATGATAAGAACCATAAAATGAACTAACCTTGAAAGCACCTAATTTTCTATCTTTGCTCCGAGTGCCCTCTGGGAAGAAAAAGACAGAGGCCCCCTTCTCTGTAAGATACATACAACGCTTAAGACAGTCCTACATGAGAAAAAGATAACAGAGTTTCATATCAGGGACAATGTAACTAGACATAGTTAATGGCAGAAACTCTAAGCAAGGAAAAGGAGATTGTGGGAGAAGCAGGGAACTACCAACTGGCTTTTACTGTCCATGCGCCTCAAAGGGATTGCACCCATCAGAAACATAGCCCACCCAATGACGGGATACATGAATATTGAAGTCTTGCTGATGAACTTAAAGCTTCTTCCAAGAGTGAGAAGAGTAAAAATGTCTAGAAAGCTCTGGTGGTTGGAAACGTATACAGCAGGAATATCAGGTGGAGGCAGATTCTCTAATCCTTCATACTTGATTTTCAAAAACGGAAAGACAGTTAAAGCAGCCCAAGTTTTGGCAATGAAGTGATGAAAGCTTCTTCGGTATCGGTCAAACAAGAGAACAAATGGATGGGCCACCAGCATCACCATGAACAGAAAGATGGCATTGAAAGCAGTGAGAGAATAAAAGCATATTCCTCTAACCTTTGAGACCAAGTTATGTTCTGCACTTCAGAAGTTTAAGAAAAGGAGGGATTAGGCTAATATGGTTGAATATAGAGAGGTTCACATCTGGAAAGGCTTTAAGGAGAAACCTGGAACTGAGTATCCAGCATCAGGGTTTGCAGTTCCAGCAAGTTCAGATCTTACAACTATGTATCTGGACAACTTATTTTTGCCATGCAACTTAATCTCACGATGAGATTTATTTAACTGTTCTTCTGGCCTAAAATAGTGCCAAGATACACCGCCATGCTTCCTTGAAATGCACAGGTAGCTACTTCGAGCAGCTGCAGAAGGAAATGAGTGCAAAAAAAAAAAAATATTACTGAATCAAACTTCAGAGAAGAAATATTGAATACAGCGATGCATTTTCTTCAAAATCGTGAAGATTACATCCTGAACAAGAGCAAAACTCTTTATATGGTTCATGCTTAAGCCAGAAAACAAAAGGAAACTCTTCACTCAAGAATACTTTTCGAAGGGGTCAGAACCAACATCCCTATCTCAACTGACTACAAATGTGCAGTTATAAGCAATCAGCATAACGGGATAAGTATGAAAGAGGACATTTTAGTCTGAGGTTAAAGTAGAAGAATTTTAAGGGGATGCCACTGGATGGCTAATAAGGACTATGTATTTTCTTAAAGGCAGTTCTTGAAAGCACATCCACATGAAATAAATGTTTTCCGATTTCAATGATCAAACAGTTTATCATTTCTGCAATACAGTACCATAATCTCTAACCATATCCATGATTTCAAAAATAACTTAAATTATTCATGAGCCAGGCAGTTAAGGGAAATGTGGAGGACAGGCCACATCACTGATAACAATGGAAAAACGTTAAACATAAATCTTAATCAAACATTGTAGAGAACAAAAAATTTAAATACAGCATGTCATTGACCATTTATGGGACATCAAGTGTAAAGTTTCTACGATCATATTATTGAGATACATTTACTTACAGATATCACGGTTTCTCAAAGTCGCATGTTCATATGGGGAGCACATGTCATAAACTCCTTTACAAGTGCACGACTGCTGTAACAATGGCCATAAGAAATGAAGTCATGGACTAAATTTTCCATAAATAGCAACCGAATTTGAATAAAAAAACAAAGGAAATTTTGCTTCTCTCAAAATGGCTGAACCGAAAATAAACATTTGGATCAACCAACATTTCACAATGCAGGGTTTGAGGTCTGGTCAGCTAAGTCATAGGACTAGTTACTGTGTCTATCATGAGAATATTAGCATTAATAACGACAAAGATTCCGCTCCGAATAATCTGCAAAACCCGTGCTAACCGCTTATATAAATGACACCCTAAAGACAACACAATCTATCACAACCGTCACTATTCTAGGACCTGAAAGGAAAATAAATCATAACAACATCATTTCTTGCAGAATTATTCTATGCAGTATTGCGAAAAGATACTTTCCTGCAAAAAGATATCCTTTCTTGCAGAATTCTTCTACGCAAACTTATCAATCCTGCAAAAGTTTTATTCATTGAGACTTATTTTGCCATTACCAAACACATAACTTTTGCTTGGTTAATGAAAAATATAGGGAAAGGAAAGAAATCAAAACACTCAACTCCGGTTAACGCAAACAATTCATTTACCAGAAACAGAATACACATATGAGGACAGAAAATTTTCGTTCAGCAACCAAACACGGGGGTGAATTAAGATCACAGAAAATGATTACCAGCAATACAGACGGTGCTGCCGAAAACCTCGACTCCTTATAACCTGAAAATATCAAAGCGACAAGAGCGACCAATTTAGAGATTCAAAGTCACATGCAGGGCGTGAAGACAGAGAGAGAGAAAGAGAGACTATACCGAAACGAGGTAGGACAGTACGAGACGGGAAGGGAGCGACTTGCATAGCTGAAATCTCTCTCTCTCTCTCTCAACCGCGACTGAGAAGTAAGAAGTTCAAGGCATATATTTCATTATCCTGCGAGTAATCCAGTACTATGTAAGAATCTGCGACTAGCCTGGGAGCGACTGGGATTACAGTGTTTTTTTTTTTCAAATTTAAGACCCACGAAAACTGACCAACTTGATAATAAAATAATAATTTAGAGTACCTTTAAGACTCATAATTATTGGAAATTACAAAAATATATTTATTCTAAGAAAATCTTAAACAAATCCTGAAAAATAATAATTTAGAGTACCTTTAACTCTTTAAGACTCATAATTATTGTAAATTAAAAATATATTTATTCAAAGAAAATCTTAACCAAATCTTGAGATGTTTACTAATAAATTTCACAAATGTTTTTAATAAAATTGTGCCGATTTGCTAATAAAAACATAATTGAGTTTGAGACGTGTTCAAATAGAAAATAAAAATTGTGGGTGCTATGCAATGGCACCTGTTCTAAATGCTATGGATAATTATTGGATTCGGTGGTTCTATGATAATCCCAAGACCAAAAGTATTGTTATCTAAACTCTTAATTATCTATCTAATGCTTCGTGTTGATCGAGGTTAAATTTATTACATAATATGTTTTGGTTTAGATTTGGTCATTTTTTATTCTTGTTTGAAATATTACATCAAAGATAAGGTAGATTGGATCAATTTTAAGCATAGGATTTAACAGGCTTACCAAAGGATTTTAAGCAATCTCCTACAGTGGATAGTGGATCAATTTTAATAGACATGAGTTTAATGGCCAATAACTAAAACCAATGTAGAGTTTAAGGTTGTTTAGTGTGATAACTAGATTAACTAATATTGTAGATTCATAAAAAGTCAACAAAAAGCTCATTCTCTGTTAGGATCACGATTCCTTATAATTTTTTATCCAAATTAAAGAGAGATAGACATAATAGGTAGATTACACATCATTTTAATGTTGTTCATGTAAAATTCCGAGCAGCATGAGTCTTACAATAGAGTTTATCTCTTCAAATTGCACCATACAATTCGAGAGTAGACCTTACAATAGGATCTATCTTACCTAAACCTCTTTAAATTAAATCACCGTCTCCTACATGTAGCGTCTTGGTGTTTTGCCACCCTTCTGTTGGGTGCAGCCGCAGGCAACCATCACAACCTCTTTGCTGTTTTGGGTTAATAGCTCCTCAGGAATTTCTTTGATTATTTTGTACTATTATTCCATACAGTGATGAATGCCAATAGACATGATTTAGAAGAAAAAAATTATCTAAAAAAAATCTTAATTTCCAATTATCTACACAACCAAATATGGGAAAAACATGTTGTTTTTAGGCCACACTATGTAAATAGAACCAAAATCCTTTAATTTAAAGGGGCTCTCTTGCCTAATCATTCGTGTTTATAATTGCTCTATGCAAGACTTGGTTGCAGCCTGCTTGAAGCTGGATTGCTGGGATATCTGTGGCATTTGCCGGATCCATCATGTAGTAAGTAAAGGAAGCATTTATTTCGTACTGCATCTTACAGGCAAATACAAGGAAAAAGTTAAAAAGAGAAAACCATGCAAACGAACTTTGGAAAATCTACTGGGGCGGGTGGGTGTTTCCTGGATGGGAAACTCCGGTGGTAACTTTGGCAACGTCCATTGCGGAGGCTTCAGGCTTCTTCTTGGAGTATAACACGAGGTAGCCGAGGATGGCAGTTATGGCAAAGCCGCCAATGGCCATTCTCGCAGGGCTATAGGGCAATTTCCTTCGCTGGTGTAGTGTCTCAGTCGAATGCTGCCCTGGTGATGGCCATTTCATCTGCTTCGCTCCCTCTGCCTTCACTTGTTCTGGTCCTGCCATTCCCTTTTATCTCTATTCTCTAGTATCCCTTCTACTCGAGAAAGTATTTATCTTTTTTGTGAGTGTTTTTTTTGTGTTCTGAGGTTGGTTATGGAAGTTTAGGCCGAAGAAGGAAAGGGGGAGGGGGACTATGGTGGACGAAATAGGAGGCGAAAGTGATTCTTTGATGGACATTTGGAGCATTCAGAATTGAAGAGATCCAAGGTTTGAGATGTGGCGGTTGACCATTAGGAGCCGTCCGAGGTGTAAGTTTTTGATCCATATTGTGACTACGTTCTCGTGTGACTTTTTCATACAGCGCTTGAGTCGCTCCGTAGGGCTAGCGATTTCATCAGAAACCACCTCTACAGGAGATGAAAATCTACCAACAATCTGTGTTATAAAACTGACACTTTCTTGAGAAAATTTATTTTCACTATCTAGTATAGTTCTGATTGCCTCGTAACCACATCTTAAGGAAGTATAAAATTTGGGGTAAACAAACAAAGGCAAGAAAGATTATTCGAATTGGTTTTCATATATACTAAAAGATGTCTGAATACAATTTCGGAACGGAGCCTATCCCATTGTCATGCAATGGCTACTGCGAGTTTGCCAAACGCATCCAACTATGGTGAAGATGCGTATAGATATTGAACCCAAAAATCTAGGCAAACGTGAAATCCTTTCAAAGCTGCTACCTCCGACTTCAGTTCAGGTCTTGTTGGAGACTCCACCAAAACAGTTGACATTATCTCAGCGGCGTGCTCGAACTAAGCCTCCATCATTTCTGATTCTGATGGAAATGGAAGGCAATTTGCCTAGGACAGGTCTCCTGGTGATCATCTAACCAACAGATGGAGCTCTCCAACTTTTCAACTTCAATATTCTACAGACATTTTACGTTATATGGGAGGGAGGATCACCTTAAATAACCATTTCAGCTTCTCTAACATTTGAGGGAATCCCTACATCCAACCTCATTGTTGACTTGTACTCATCTGGCACAACAGCACCAGCCTGTATGCAGATTTCGACTACAGCAGGTGCTTGACCGTTGAAGTTCCTGAGGTCTCTTTGCAATGGCGATCCATTAACATCAGGAACATGCCAGACAAACCTAGGTGGTATGAAGTCATCTAGCACTGCCGCCTGCCAACCATGCTGCCCATTCCGCTGCTGGTGCTTGTGTGCCCCACAGTTCTGTGCCTTGTGCCCGCTGGGACCCAAATGCACCTCCGGGCAATACCCACAAACCCTTACTGGATACAGCTTCATCAGCCTCTTGGCTCCTCTCCTCATATTTCCCCATGCTTGTAGTGTTTCCTCAGCAAGCCACGCCGTGTCTACTTCATCAGATGGGGCTTCTATTTCTGAATCAGGTATTTCAGTCAATAACGGTATCTCAGGAAGTTCCGGGCCAGGGTCTGGTAATTCACTTTCATCTGCATCAACAAATTCCTTCCTCCCAATGCGGATGATTTGCTTTCTTCTCCTGTTCGTCGGAAGTTCAGGAATATTGACCCCGGCTTGCATATAGAGTTCAACTACTGCTGGAATCCGAGGAATTGAAAATCTCTTCTCATGAGGAATACACTTTCCCAAACGGTCGTAGAGATGGTAGGCTTCCACCGGCAAGACTATGTCGTCAACGCTTGCAGTTGTCCATGCATGAAGGCCCTTGCGGATGTTAGCATTTTGGCCTCTACAAGATCTGAATGGATGTCCAAAAGGCCCCACGTCAATTTCGTTGCAACAGCTGCATAAGCAACGACAGGCGGAAGTCACAAAAATGTATCCACTAACAAGGCTGACGACTTACCACAAAAAAAAACATTGAGATACATTTAGGTCCCTCTATGTTTCGGTGGTTGTCGATTTGGTCTTTCGAGTTTCAATCTTATCAATTTCAAACTCAAAGTTTCAAGTTGTCAATTTGGTACTTCTATTAATCTCTGATAATCATGAACATTGTCTTGATAGTTCTATTTTCTTCTGTCTAATTTGGGACATTATAGAATATAGGAAGAATGTCCACGGTGGAGTCTCCACCAGTGCAACAAAAGGACACCAAAAGCATTGCCTTTGTCAGTAATCCACTCTATCCATATGTAGTAGAGGCCATTGCTGCCATCGAAGTCAAAATCATCATCTACTTTTAACCATTTTCTTCACTAGGGACCTTTGAAGACTTGCCAATCCCTGTTGACCTAGAATATGTAGTTATATTCCTGCTGCATGCGACTCGATAGAAAGTCCCCACCAAGATTTGACTAGTAGCTCGGGGTTACAGGTTGGATTCCACTTCATAGTGGTGCACTTGTGATGGCTTATCCAAAACTGGGCCTTGTTGATAGCTGAATTAGGACTTTTCATGGGATATACAAACCTAACTCATGTGGAATCCTATCGTTCCCAGTTATGGAAATTCTTGAATTTGGGTAAAGGGCTTCATTCTCTAAAGTTCGAACACTTCAACATCAACACTATATGAATTAGAAACAAGACAATGTAAACCTTGGCACATTGGCTCTAGTTGCAGAGAGCACACTCCCAACATCTCACAAAAAAAGCACATAGGGGCAGAGAGAGTTGATTCCATCCCACAAACCCAAAATCTAGGAAAAATAATTTGTGTCTTTTGGAGCCGCACTTTTGCCTCTAGTGTCCATCAGAACAGTGAGGAATCAAAAGCTTGACAAATCTGCTGAACCAAGGGAGCTCATAGAAATAACACCAGCAACAAAATGCATGAAAATGGACATACCTGAAACGAAGTTGACGGCCTAGAATACATCAACAACAAACCTCAATTAGGAGAAGTAAAAGAGGATTGCAAGGCCATCAGCAACAATATCACTGGCTTATTCTCGCTCCTATCTTTAATTCATTTCATTTTGCTTTTCTTTCATGAAATTATCTCTTTCTTAGGAAAAGAAAAAAGATCAAACGACATTGTTTATGCTCAGACATGACACCTCAGATTTATGAATGATGGGGATGGATGGAATGACCAGGTCCGTGAAAGTTCAAAATTTTGAGCTTGACATTGTAAAAGTTGAAACTACACAAACCAGTTGACAATATATTCGAAATTAGAGGGATTAAAATGTATTTTAGCCCTGAAAAAACAAGTGGAAGTTCCATGCAACATTCTTGCAAGCAATAACCGTTGAAGAAGAGTAAGATGCTCAATGGTGGACAGCAATCACTATAATTGTTAATTCCAAGCAGTCACGCGCATTGATAGTAAATTTAAAACTAAATAAAGATACCGAAATATGTCACACCCTTTTTATGACTATTAAACTCGCACATTGTTCGTCTTTTTTGTTTTTTTTCAGTCAACTGCCATACCCGACCGAAAAACTTGAGCAGTGAGACTGCAGAGGGGGAATACCTGGAAAGAATGAAGTGAGCCAAGACCACCTGGATGTCGGTTGAGATTCAGGAATTCCGGAATCTTCTGGAAGGAAACCTTAAGTGGGCCCACTCCGTGCGTTCGAACGATTCCTTTGCCGCGACACGCGGCCACAGGGACGCATGAAAAAATATTCGGAGAAGAACAGTCCAACAGCCCTCAGAAGACACTCTTCAGAGAGCACAAAAGGCAAAAGCTTTGGGTTATATGTTAACAACGGCCAATGAGTTTGAACAATTCAAAAGAAAAATCCTTTTAATCTTTCAAAAGATAGTCATCTCTTGAATGAGCGAACAGGTGTGGAGATGGCCTCTGTGGCCCTGAGGTAGATGATGAGGTTGTGACAATGAACGGTTTTATAAAAATGTTTTAAATGTGGGCTTATTCTGGAACTTGTGAAGAGTAATCCGTCAAACCTTGGGCCGCTTCCTAAAGCCCGCTCTTAAAGGGACGGCTTCCTACCTATCTTATACTTTTATTTATTTTATTTATTTTCAATTTTTGGTGAGGCATAGGTACATGTATCTTCTACCTGCTTAATTTTTTCTAAGCCTTCCAGAGCGTGAGGTCAATAATTAGAAGGACCAACCGCTATTGACTAAATAAACGTATCTAGAAGTTCGGTCATGTGAATTTAAATCTTATTGCCTGAAAACAAGTCATTGACTTGTCATTACGCGTATGCATGTGCTCTATTTTCTTCTTTCATCGGTGAAACAAGAAAATAGAGCACATGCATATAAAAATCAATGGCAATAAGAGTGCTTGATCAATACATACAAAAGTGCACATTTTCAATTAGGTTTGTAATTTGCTTGGGGCAAAAAGTATAAATTTTGTTTAATCACACATTAGACAAAGATAAGGAAGACATATTTTCAATAACTTTTTTGAACCTAACAAATTAAACAATTAAACCTAATATATAAATATATATTCTCATGATCAGTTTTAGCTATTAGAATAAATGGTGATTTAGTACAGTATAAAAATGTAGTAAATATCAAATAACCAACTAAATTAAAATGGAAATAATGTACACAAAATCAGAGAAAGAAAACTATATAGATTATCATAAAATCAAGGTAAGGAACAAATAAAACCAAGAAAATAGTTCAACATAGATATGTATTACTGAAATTCTACATCATAGATGTAACTTCTATTTTCCCAAAGGAAAACAAAGACACAAATTTCACCCTTGATATCAGCTCTCAGAAAAAAACCATCCACATAACAGTTCCCACTCCAACAAAAGTAGTCATAAACCCATTTTTCAATCCAAGAGCCGCACCGCTGGTTGGTGGAGGAGCCATTAGCCCTGACGGTGTGGTCGGGGTCGGGGCTGGAGCCTGGACAACACGCATCATCACGTGTTTTAGATGCAGATGCAGTGCTTCATGAGGCACGACAGTCACAGTTACCTTCTGGTCCTCCAACTCACAGAACCTGTTCTTTCCACCGATGAAGTAGAAAGACCCTGATTGGTTCAACTGAAGCTTGGTTTGTCCATCGTTATATTTTGCCATCGGTGTGGTTATGTTACATTTCTCATAGGCATCCTTCGTCACTCGCAGGACCGAGCTACTTTTGGGATCATACTGGAAGACTGTGGGGCCAAGAAAAGGAGGTAACATTAGAGTTGGAGAATGGAGGTGAAAGAAAGTGCAAGAGAATGAAAGAAGCTGCATGAGAAAAGAAGAAGAAAAAAAGAAAAAGAAAAGAAGAAGATCCATATCAATATGCAATGAGCTATATTTGTAGTTGATGTGTGTATGATTACGAAGGGTATCGCCAACTCTAAATCGGTTTGTCATTGCCCACTTATTGAGGCACTCTGACCCCGGAGTAGGCGATGAATCTTCCCATGAACAATTGTTGCCTCCCACCACGAACTCTCGGGCTTCAGAGGTAGACACTAAGAGCACAAGCAAAAGAGTCAACAATAGGAGTATGGTTCTCAAGGAAGCCATTGATTTAAACTGCATGCACCAAGAACGGCTAGGCACTCGGATGACTACAATGAAAAGCAAGGAAGTAACTCTAATCAGGCCGGTTGTGATGAGTTGAGTCAGAGTTTTGGTTCTTTATATATAGAAAAATTATGGTATTAGTTCTAAGCAATAAGAAGCTATTCGATTTGAATTAGAAGCAACCAGCCCACTGCATGCATGCTACTGGGATCTTTGGGTTACTGACTAGTTAATCTTTACCCAAATCAAAGGGTCACCATGGAAATCACCTTTTTGCAATGGTGAAAGGATAACTCTAGCTATCACACACTTCATTCTATATTTATAATTTGTTGGCAAGACAAAATGACTCCTATGGTTATCTATTAATGAAGTCGTTATGTATAGAGTAATAGTGATGGTGTTTCATCTCCCATTGGATGGGATAGAGAATTAAGGTAAATATAAATACTACTGGCCGATCGGTTGATCTATTCAGCTATGCGAATTAGATTGCTTGGTCCTTGAGAGTCGAATTATTAACATTGGTTAAAGAAAAATGCTCTCTTCTCATTCCAAAGAATTGTAGAGACGTTCTATGTCAGAGATATTAATTGGTGTCTTAGTGTTTTAGGGCATGTTCGTTTGCAAAAGTATCCTATAATACAAATGTATTCAACAAAATTTGTAAAACGAACATCCAAAATCTTAAAAATTCATACACAAACACTAATACATTTTTCACAATCTCCAACAATTTTTTCAGACAAACTTCAATACTTTTTTTTAAAAAAAAAATTATAACGAATCTTCTCGTTCTATGTCAGAGATATTAATTAGTGTCTTAGTGTTTTTAGGGCATGTTCGTTTGCAAAAGTATCATATAATACAAATGTATTCAACAAAATTTGTAAAACGAACATCCAAAATCTTAAAAATTCATACACAAACACTAATACATTTTACACAATTTCCAACAACTTTTTCACACAAACTTCAATACATTTTTTTTTTAAAAAAATTATAACAAATCTTCTCTCTATACTTTTTCACTTAATTCCAAAAAATTTTTATTGAGTAATTATGTCAAATAATTGCGTGCAAATTTAAATTCAAATTGAATTGTATTTGATAAGTTTGGTCAAAGTATTCAAGGAGTCTTTTCAAAGTTTGAAAGAATAATTATATCTTCAAGATTGAGAGTTAAAACAAGGAGGTTGCCCCTGATCTGAAAAAATTTGGAAATTATTTCAAAATTTATATATTGAAATATTTCACTCTATAAATACATGAGTTTGAAATAATGCGATGCTCCTCACATCTCTGTCTTTTCGATCTTCACCAAAGTAAAATTACAAAACGAAGACACGAAGTTCACAAACTGTTTCTCAAAGAAAAAGTACTATTCAAACCAAGGCCGACCCTACTCTGAGAAGAATACCCGTAAACCAAAACATTCATTCCATTAGCCGCACCACCTTGAGATGCGGTAGTAACTCTGGTCACGATCGAGGTAGCCTCTTTGGGCGGCCGCGAAAGTGTTGGAGCCTCAATGGTAGAGCTATATTACTGGTGACGTAATAGCTAGTCCCTCGAGGATGACTGTCACAATGTCGAATCATGGAAATAGTCTGATAATGAGGTATTGAGATGTCCAACATTACTGCAACATTAGAGAAATGGAAAAACTTGAGTGGCACTGTTGCATTTTTGAGTTGAAACCCATAAATCCAATCCATTTTTTCAATCTAATGTTGTCCACGTATGTATATGTATCTCAATTCTTGCTTGAAGACTCTGTTTGACACTCTCCTCTCCAAACTCTTTTAATATTTTTTGGATGACAAGTTTCGTTGAGTCCGGTCGTCCCATATAAACTGAATAATCATCGGCCCATACCATAAATTCTTGAGTGACCCCAAATGATTATTATCACTTAAAAAAGTTTCAAACTTGAAATCCTAAAAGGGAGAAAACCTCAAATTAAATGATGACAAGAAAAAAGGAAAGCGTTAAATAGTGGTCTAACACAGAGCCACGAGAGGAAAGCAATTGAGGCTTGAGGAATATATCATTACAGTGGGTGTCACCAACTTTCTGCAAGGAAGATTGAAGCTCCTTTTGTGCAAGTTTGTTAGCAGGGCTCTGTCTGTTAAATCCAAGCTTTTCTTTTTATCTGATCGAGTCACATAAGAATTTTTCTTCTGTCCTCTTTGTAATGCTGCAGTGGAGACGGAAGAGCACCTTGGTTTTCAATGTTCTTTTGCTAAAATTTTATTGGGCGAAGCTTTCTGGCCAATGCGCGTGGATGGAATGCAAGGTCTTGATATAAAAACTTGGATGTCCCTGATTTTGAATGCTAAGTCGGCATTGTCCCTGGATCATCTTAGGAAAAAGGATTTCTTATTACGGGCAGCTCTTATTTTGGATATTATGTGGTTTGCTCGCAACCAATCTGTCCATGATAGTATTGTACACACCCCTGCTGATTTAGTTTCTAATTTGCAAAGACGTCTCATAAAGCATAGGGCAGCTTGGAGAGAGCATGATCTCCTAAAGCATCTTGTCTGGCAGCCTCCTGAAGAAGGGTTCTTGAAGTTAAATTGTGATGCAACGGTCAAAGGATCTATGAGCTTTCTTGCTTCTGTTGCTAGAGACCACATGAGACATTTCCTTTTTGCCAGCAGTGCTTTTGTTGTTTCTAGCAATCCTCTACTTGCAGAGCTTTGTGGCATCCTTCTTGCTGTTCAATCGGGGGAATCCTCCCAAGTCCTTAATGTGATATTTGAAAGCCACTCTTTGGAATCTTGCAAGATTGTTAACGACTCTACCTTCCTTGTTGAAGGCCCTCTGCTCCCTCTCGCCTCTTCTATCAGGTCCTTTTTGCAGCGTCATCGTGGCTGGCGTCTGCAATGGATCTCTCGTAGGCAAAATCAAGCGGCACATCAGATGGCGGCTTGGATTGCCTCTACTTTTATCTTTGATTTATTTTCTGCTCATCGTTTACCGCGGGCTGTTATTTTGGCGGATGATCCTCCGGATCCTTCTTGATGTAACTTTGAAACGGTTTTTTATTAATGCACTTTGCTTAGAAAAAAAAACGGTGTGGCCAACTTTGAATCGGTTTGCCTGGCCCACTCATTGAGACATCCTAGAGGAATTGGGACTTCATATGAACAGTTGCTGCCTCCAACCACTAACTCTCAGGCTTCCGAGAATGAACAAGGGACTGCAAATTGTAAGGAAGCCATTAATGATCGAAGTACAAACTAGAGAGTCACACATACACTTCAGTACGTAGAAATTAAAGCAACTCTGAATGATGCTGAGAGTGATTGATCGAGCGATCCATGACTTGTCGAATATAATATCTGTAGGGGTACTAAGTACTTAATCTCAAATTCAAGATGAGTACGTTCAATCTCATTTAGTCTCGCATGCAAACGCCCAAAATAAAATTAGAAGTATCTCATATACTCCAAACAAATGCATGTTATACCGTTTTTATCTTCACAATTCAACAAGAACTCAAAATAGATACAAGCCGTCTTAGCAATAACAAGAAAAAATTACCCTTTTTATGACTATTAAACTCGTACATTGTTCTTTTTTTTTTTTCAGTCGACTGCCATACCCGACCCAAGAACTTGAGGCTAGAGCGGTGGAATTGCAGAGGGGAAATACCTGGAAAGAATGAAGTGAGCCAAGACCAACTGGATGTCGGTTAAGGTTGAAGAGTTCCGGAATCTTCTGGAAGGAAACCTCAAGTGGGCCCACTCCGGGCGTTTGAACGATTCCTTTGCTGTGCCACACGGCCACATGCAGGGCCGCATGAAAATAGAGTCAGAGAAGCACAGTTCATCCGCCCTCAGAAGAAACTCTTCAGAGAGCACAAAAGCTTTGAGTTCTATGTTAACAACGGCCAGTGGGGGAATTAGGATTGACAAAAATTGTCTTAGAGTTACAATGTTGAAAACTAAGGACTAAAAATATTAAAAAAATTAGAATACATGTATTATACTATGTACTGCAACTAAAAAGTGACAATTGTATTATACGATTTTACAAAATAGCGGTTATTCTTTAACATCATTCTACCAACGAATTATGAAATGACAAAACTGAAAGCTTAAAACTGTTGTTGTGCACATTGTTTGAGATTATATGTACAGCAGTGGCGGAAGGAGGGGGGTGCGATGGGTATCGGCCGATACCCATCGCACCCCCCAAAAAAAATTTACATTTAGGTTTTTTTTTGTTTTTTTTTGTTTTTGTTTATAAATTAGTTAGGTCCGATACCCATTAAATCCAGGCCAAATAGACTTAATGGGTATCGGATCTAAAATATTTTTTTTTCTATACATTGATTTTGCTCCTAGTGCTACATAATAATTAAGGCAAATATACAGTTATTATAATTTTTTGTTTTGCATTGATTACAAATTCTTCAACCGAGGGGTAACTTCATGTCATCTTGCTAAATTTATGTTAGTAAAAAATTATTTACTCTTTGCTCCTAATTTTTCATAATCAAGATCACTTCATTTTTTTTCTCCTTATGTTGATTTGTTTCTTCATTTTTATTAGAGATATCGAAAAATGCTGTGTTTGTTTAGGATTCTTGTATATGTCAAACCAAAGTTCTGATCACTTTTGGGATATGTTTATCTAAGAAACTCTTTTACTAAATCTTGCTTATATTGTAAATTTTATTTTTATTATTCAGAGCACGGTTTGTCATCAATTGTTGCTTTGTGTGTGTAAGTTACTTTGAAGAATGTGAATATCTTTCAATTTCAAATCCATAGAACCTAGAGAAAATAAATTACAAATGCATCCCAAGTAACCTTTTGTCAAAAGAAAAAAGAGGAAAAAAAAAAGACAGATTCCAGTTGTGGTAGTAACAAAAAATGTAAGAAAGACAACCCCTAATGGCATCAAGACCTCAACCATCAAAATTATCTGTAATTTGTTCTAAAATTTTAGAATTAAGTAGGGAATTAACTTAAATTAGATCATCAAAAGTGATTTGTGTAATAGGATGAGAGATAACTGAATGAATGGTTGCATGTTAGTGTACATTGAGTAAGAAGTTTTTAAAACTATTGAGAACGAAGCAATTTTGTAACATTTTCAGAATACGCAAACTCGTAGGATTCAATTGTCACCTCTCAGTCGCAGTATATATTACGTACATGTATTCTAATATTTTTAATGCTTTTAGTCTTTAATTTTCGACATTATAACTCTAAGACAATGACGTAGAAAAAAAACTAAGACAATGTTTTGCATTACGAAGAATTTTTTTTGTCATTTCGCCTTTAAAGTTCGACACCCATAGATTTTAATCCTGGTTCCGCCACTGATGTACAGGTAACCAATTCAAGTACCCCACCCCCTATCCCCCCAAAAGAAAAAACCAGTAGTTCTCGATGAAACAAAGCTAGACAATTCATGATCAAGAATAAGAAAGTTGTCTATGATTCCAAGGAATAAACCACATATAATAGATAAACTTCTATCATATGTCATAACTGTATTTGAGAAGTGCTACTTTGGAATTGCTTAAATCCGTGGTTTTTGAACGTGCCCATTCTTTGTTGGCCAGTCACAAGCTTTCAATCTTATATATAAGAGTAATAGCTGCTTAAATGTGCTAAGGAGGAAAAAGAAAACTCACACTAAGTATTCCTCTCACTCCTGCTTTCTCGAATGCCCCAAGTCCCTCAATATCAAATATGTTGATAGTTCATGGGGGAATTTCAGAAATTAAAATACCAATTAAGAGGTGCTCCATGCACAATTACGTCTAATCAGTTGATCACCAAATCTATGTCCAAAGATGAGCTAGCACAGATAATATGAACAGAAAAAACACAACTAACCAAGAAAAATTTTTAGTGGAAAAATTCACAGCAAAATAAGATATTAGTAGATAAATTGAAATTACAAACCCATCAACCAATAACCTAATAGGAAATTATAGAAAATTCATTTCTCATAAAAAGCTCAAATAAAAAATTACCTCATTGCCTAAAATCCTAAACTACTAAAACAAAATAACAGAAAAAAGGGAACAAAATCAAGAGTACTTAGTACGAAAACTCACCAATCCCGTCCGAAAGACTATCTTATAAAATTGTTGTTGATTTTTAAGGAACACCATAATCCCCAATTGTTAGAAATGTCCTGAGAGAGAGAAGCCTTAGATCATACTTATTTTGGCGTTAACATAAGTGTCTTCCACCTCCTTGAGCACATGTACTTACTTTCCCTTCCCCATGTAGGCGAATATTCCACGCCTTCCATGCAATATATAACACTGCAGCAAGAAGAAATTTCCTGGCTGTATCAGTCATAGAGGAGCTGTTGAATTCTATGGAGGCTCACGGCAAAGTATCCCCCTATTCCTAGTTTCCCGAGGAATCAAGCATCTATCCCCAAGAGTAAACCTGCATATACATCAGGTAAATAACATAGAAAAAGAAAAGGGAAAAAAAATTGATTGAGCTTTCTTCTTGTTTTCTACATCAACAATATAAAACTCTAGTTCGGGGCTGATGGGTATCGACTCAGGCCAACTTATAAAAAAAATTACATATAAAGTTTTTTTTGTTGGGCGGAGGAGTGGCCTTGGGTCGATACCTCTCGTTCCGCCACTGACAACGACCCATGAGTTTGAACAATTTAAAGAAAATCCTTTTAATCTTTAAAAAGATAGTCATCTCTTGAATCAAGTGGAGATGGCCTCTGAGGGAGATGAGGTGCTGATGATGATGAACGATTTAGGGTGGGTTTGTGTTGTAAAATTTGTGTTGTTAAAATTTTAGGTATTGAGTTTAATGAAAAACTGAAGAGAGGTAATTTTTTATATTTTTTGTAATGAAAAGTTATGATTTGATGGGAGAGAGAGAGAGATTATATTGTAGTATTTTATTGTGAGAGAGTGTAAAATTTTGTGAAATTTTACATTGCAAACGGACCCTTAATCGGCTATAAACCGAAAAAAAAACACGCACGTAAATTTTCAAAAAATGTGGGCTTATTTTGGAACTTGTGAAGAATAATGCGTCAAACCTTGGGCCGCTTCCTAAAGGTCACTCTAACAGGGTTGGCTTGTAGGTTGTAGTTTAATTTTTTTTAATAAAATAATTATAAAATAATCGTTTTTTTTGTTAAATTATCTTTTTTAATATAATAAATATAAAAAGTTACATTCAAATCATCATTTTTTTTTCACTTTTTAATCAGTTCCTATACTTTAAAATTTTAATCAAATCATCGTTGTCTTAACTATCTTATACTTGTTTTTGTTGTCTTTTTGTGAGGCATACATGTTTCTTCTACATGCCTAAAACTTTGCCCCGGGGCGTTTAATAGTTAGAAGGACGTACCTCTACGTGTTGGAGAAACCGTATCCATAGGTCGGTGTGAATTTAATATTTTCTGGTGACTTTTTTTTTTGTTGAAAGGAGGTCTTGATTCTCTTGAAATTTGTAAAAAGATAATAGAATTTGTAAAAAAAAATTGAAAGGTATTAGAATTAATAAAAAAAAGTAATTGTAAAAAAAAATTATTCCATCCAAAAAGAGGCAAAAATACCTCTACAAGAATGAGTACCGAATACTAAACAACATTCCACCTATATTGAATACATTACTATTTTATGTTTCCATGAACTTTTACATGGATTTGAAGATGATATATATATATTTCAATTAGTGTTAAGGATGTGTGTTGTCGTTCTCCTTGTGTCCATAAAATGATGGCATGCACCAAGAGTGCTTCGATCACTGTATACAAAAAGTCGACATTTCAATTAGGTTTGTTTGTTTTGGGCAAAAAGTATATATTTTGTTTAATCACAGCATTAGACAAAGACATATTTTCAATAACTTTTTTGAACCTAACAAATTAAACTATTAAACCTATTATATTCTAATCAATTTTAGCTATTAGAATAAATGGTGATTTAGTACAGTATAAAAATTATAGTAAATAACCAGCCTAAATTAATAGGGGAATAATGCACACAAAATCAAGATAATAGAGAGAAAGAAAACTATAGCTTATCATAAAATCAAGTTAAGGAACAAATAAAACCAAGAAAAAAGTTCAGCATAGATATGTATGACTGAAATTCTACATCACAGATGTAACTTTTATTTTCCCAAAGGAAAGCAAAGACATGCACGAAGTTCACGCCCTACAGATATCAGGTCTTAGAATAAAACCATCCACATCACGGTCCCCACTCCAACAAGAGTAGCCATAAACCCACTTTTCAATCCAAGAGCCGCACCACCGTTTGGTGGAGGAGCCATTAGCGTCGATGGTGTGATCGGGTTTGGGGCTGGGGTTGGAGCCTGAACGGCACGCATCATCGTGTGTTTTGCATGATGATGTGCTTCATGAGACACGACAGTTTTTGCATGATGATGTGCTTCATCAGACACGACAGTCACATTTAGATTCTGGCCATTCTCACAGCCCCTGTTATCTCCACCGATGAAGTAGAATGACCCTGATTGGTTCAACTTAAGCTTGGTCTTGCCATTTTCATATTTTGCCATCGGAGCGAATTTGTTACATTTCTCATAGTCGTCCTTCGTCACTCGCAGGACTGAGTCCAATTCGGGATCATACTCGAAGACTGTGCGGGGAAGAAAATGAGATAACATTAGAGTTGGAGAATGTAGGTGAAAGAAAGTGCAAGAGAATGAAAGAAGCTGCATATATAAGAATAATAAAAAGAGATCCATATATATATATATATATATCAATATGCAAGGAGTTATATTTGTAGTTGATGAGTGTATGATTACGAAGGGTATCGCCAACTCTGAATCGGTTTGCCTTAGCCCACTCATTGAGGCACTCTGATCCTAGAGTACGCGATGGAACTTCCCACGAACAAGTGTTGCCTCCCACCACGAATGTCCGGGCTTCAGAGGTAGACACCAAGAGCACAAGCAAGAGAGTCAACAATGGGAGTATAGTTCTCGAGGAAGCCATTGATTCAAGGATGCACCAAGGAACCAGGCACCCGGATGAATACAGTGAAAAATAAGCAACTCTAATTAGGCCGGCTGAGATGAGTTGAGCCAGAGTTTTGGTTCTCTATATATAGAAAACTTAGGGTGTTAGTTCGAAGTGACAAGAAGTTATTCAATTTGAATTAGAAGCAAACCGACCTGCGTGCATGCTATTGGGATATTCTTTGGGTTACTTATATCTAGCTAGTTAATCATTCCCCAAATCAAAGGGTCACCATGGAAACCTTTTTGCAATGGCAAAAGAATAACTCTAGCTAGCGCACACTTCATTCTATAGTTATAAGTTATTGGCTAGACAAAATGACTCCTATGGTTAGCTAATGAATTATTAACATTGATTAAAGAAAAAAAGGCTCATTCTCATTCTAAAGAATTGCATAGTTCTTCCACGGCAGAGATATTAGTGGTGCTTTTGAGGAGCATATATTGCATCATTTTTCTCTTCATAACCAATTTCTAAGGCGTTACTTAATTAATTTGAAAGGGTAATTAAACCATCGTGGTATTACATACTTGTGGACATTAGGGCTGTTCAGTGCCACCGGAAAATTTCGGTGGCATCGGCCTCGGCACCGGAAAATCAGTGTAGGTGCTAGTGCCGCATTTTGGGGGAAACACGTGGGTATTCCCGGTCCCCCCCCGCGCACGCTTTACCCCCCTGCGCACTTTCCCCCCTGGCCCTGGGGGCCTGGCCAGTGGCCCCTGGCCCCCTGCGTGTTCCCCCAGGGGCCTGGGTTTAAATCCTAAATATTCTTAAATCTTAACATTTTTACTTAAATATGCTTAAATCTTTGCTTAAATATGGTTTCTAATATTCTAATATGCTTAAATCTCTGCTTAAATATGGTTTCTAATATTTTATGTTTGCTTAAATACGGTTTTTAATATTCTAATATGCTTAAATATGCTCAAAATATTTTTGCTTAAATATGCTTAAATCTTTTCTTAAATAATATTTTCATTTTTATAAATTAGTATAGAGTTTATATTTTTTTTATGCGTAATATGTTAAAAAATGGCTTAATATGAATATAGGATTACCGGAAACCGCCACTACTAAGGGCTGGTTTTTGCCTTTAACGGTGTAGGTGACATTTTAAAAAAAAAACCGGCATATCCGGTGTAGGCGCCGGTTTTGGCCAAAACCGGCCCTACACCGGGGTTGAACAACCCTAGTGGGCATCAGTTTACCTATGTGCTTATATTTAATAAATCTAATCCACATAATGATGCTTTTAGTATCTAAAATGGTAATCTCTTTGATTAATATACGGGAAAAAGAAAAATTATTTTGATTTAATCTTACTTAAATAACTAAATAAACAACAATTTTTCATCCATTACGGAGGAGCAAGAGTGGGAATTAATTAGGTCGAGTCCTTTTTTTTCTTTTTCTTTTTGGGTTTAATTTGGATATAAACCTTAATAATTCTAATTCTGATATGCTTTTTACCCGGATCGATCAAATACGAGATCCTGAATACTACAAAAAAAAACTGGTCTATAGCGGCGGTCACTGACCGCCGCTATAGACTCCCTTTAGCCGCTGTAGAGTTCACCTTTAGCAGCGGTTTTTGAAAAAATCGCTGCTAAAGGTATACCTATAACGACGTTTTTAACAAAAACGCCGCTATAGGTATAATTTGAAAAAAAATCAAAAAATCAATAAAAATATTTTATTTAATGTTATTAATTATTTTATAGACTATTTTATTCCTTTTAATACATATTTTTATTTTTTCATGTGTTTAAAAAATATTTTAGTTGACCTAGATAATACAATATGGAATTAAAAGGAGTTTAATGAAAATTGAAGTTGTTATATGGAATTATAAATAATGTTATGAAAGTTATATATTTGATTATTATGGTAATTGGATTCGTATTGACTAATTATGAAAAGAATGTACATAACTATGTATTTATTTAATTTACTAAAAACACATACCTACAAAATATAACTTATTATTAAAAAATTTGAAAAACTAATTATAAAATAGAGTGTTCTAAAATTATATGTTATGTATTTAATGCTAAGTATAAAGAGTTTTAAACAGGGGCCAACCCAGGCCCGGGCGAACCTGGGCGGCCGCCCGGGGTCCGCACCTAAAATTTGTTTTTTTTCATGTATAATTTTTTTTTAAAAAAAATAAGTGTCCTTGCCGCCCTGGGTCCGCCCCTGGTCCCAGCCGTAGTCCCCAGGGAATTCACCATTCAGGTATGATGGAGTTTGCTCGGAGAATGGGCCCAAGTACTTCGGGCGGTCTGGGCCATACCTGTTCCACATGCACACCACAGGTTATGATGTGAGTTTTGCATGACCGAGATCATAGATAGAGTACTCATTTTGGGTAATTACCAATGTATGTTGTTCCCCATACTATATATATAGAAATTTTGCTTTGAACTTTGCACAGAGCTTAGAGTATAATGCTAAACTCAAATGTAAATGGCTTCGAATATATAGAAACCGAAGTACTTTACCAAATGCTCTGTGGGGCACTTTTCACCGTGCGCCTCATGGTAACACGGCCGCCACCAAAGCCACCAGCCCTGCGGACGAGGTCATTGGATTGCTTCAAAGCGGTCTGACCGGCGAATGCTGAACGTTGGATGGCGGAGGTAGCCATTATCTATGCGATTAATGCGAAGCTTCTCGGTATTTGAGTGCTTTTGCTCTATATCCTGCAACTGATAGACTGTGCAGAAGCCTATGCTACGTGCCAAGGAGGGGGAGAGAAGTTATAACAGGAAAGAGAAGATGTTGTAGATTAGGATATCTACACGTCAGCAACATCCTATTGGTCCTCACAATAGAGTAGATTTCCAGTGGATTTAATTCGGGGAACAAGTGGTTATTATTAAGCAGTGCTATATATAGGGAAGAAGTGAAGGTCTTGAAGGATGTTAAAAGCTGGTTGTCGTACACGCAATACATATTTGTTTTGGCCTCTGATGCCTTTCTTAGTACTGATGGGAAGAATTTGCGAAGAAATGGTACCATTGTCGTGACGCCTCCTGAAAGTCCAATAGTGAAAACCAAGAATTTGCAGTGACATTCTCTATAAGCCTTAATTCCATGCAAGCTGATCATTTTCAACACAATCATATTTATGCCAATTAAGTAATTAATTAATTAACACAGCCTCCGCCTCCCTAAATGCTAGCCGGTCTTGGATGAAATCATTGTGATCCATCGCTCAAGAAAATTTCTACGTCTGTGAGATCCATGGAAAACATGGTTTAGGAAACTTTTATAAGTTTACAAACTTATGATGCATAATTAATTAGGGGACAAATAGCTATATATATTGGAGAAAATCCATTACAAAGGCTTGTATGTCCTAGTTTTCTAAGCATGTTTTAGTTGGACCCAAAGGCTACCTTCGGTATTATGCAGTAGTTGACTCCTACAAAAGTAAATAGAAATAAGTGAAAGAACTTTTGGAGTTTAAGTTTTTACCAATTTTTTTAAGGATTTGTTTCTCTTAAATTTTGGTGCAGATTTTAATTGCGTTGTGGCTTTGATGTAGAGTTGGTTGCTAAGAAAGTGTGGGAAAGGAAAGAAGTCAGAGTTTTGAATGAAACATTTTGGTTGTGTTATGATGCTGTAGAAATTTTGGAAAATGAATAAAAAAAGTAAGGGAAAAGTGAATTTAGGATTTTGAATCCTGAATTATTCTGGGCTTCAAGATATTGGATCTCTTGCTGTGAAGATGGTTGAGACCAGAAAGAATATTTTGTATTCATTACTTTATCTACTTATTACGTTGACATTAGTCTTAGCGGTTACTACTGCAACTGTTGAAAGAGTGTTCTCTGCGATGAAAATTATCAAGACTAATTTGTGTAATAGGATGAGAGATGATTGGATTAATGATTGCATGATAGTGTACATCGAGCGAGAAATTTTTGAAACTATTGAGAACGAAGTCATTTTGCAACGTTTTCAGAAGATGCACAACCGTAGGATCCAATTGTCCCCTCTCAGTCGTAGTACATAGTACGGTATGTGTAATTCAATATTTTTAATGTTTTTAGTCTTTAATGTTTTGATATTATAACTCTAAGAAAATTTTTTACATTACGTATGAAAAAAAATTCAGTCATTTTGCTTTAAAAGTTCGCCCGGGTTGGTTTTCATTCCTGGTTCCGCCACTGGTTTTAAATACTATTACAATTTACTAAAAATACTTAACATGTACATAGCTTACAAAAGAACATTATAATTTTATAATGTTTATGTAGCTTTATAATTTTATTTTACAATAATAAAATAAAATTATATAAATTAAAATAAAATAAACAAAATTTAAAGAAAAAAAACAATGCAAAACGGTGAGTTTCACGGAGGATTTTTCATCTCCCGCGCGCACCCGTGGACCGAAATTTCTCCCTCCCTCTCTCTTTTATTCTCCACTCGAAATCTCTCTTCCTCTTCATCTTCATCAAACGCTCCCATCGCTCCCCACCCGCTCATGGCGCTGGTTCTCTCCCTCAGCTCACTGGTCCGCCTCTCAATTGTCTATTCAATAGATTCTAATATTTTTTACCTTTCCGATATGTCTCGCAGGTGATTGCGAGGTCACGGTGGAAGCAAATAACTTCAGCTTTCAATTGGAACCTAACAGCCTCCAAATCTCTATCTCAAAAAATGCAAGAGTTAAAATCTCAGGTACTGATTCAACCCACTACTGCTGTTTGGTTCCAGTGGCTCTGGGGTTTGCTTGGTTGCCAATACTGGAAAGAAATCAATGTTCCTTGGAAGATGTGTAACGAATGGGTATGAAAATATCCATAACTTATGCCGTTTGAAATCTCACCTCTTCTTCTCTAGTGTGAATCTTGACTATGCTCAGTAAATATCTATTATTACATAACTCCATATGCTTTTTGAATGTGTAGCCTCCATAAAAGCCTACTTGCAATGCACGGTCTGAGTTGCTTCAAACCAAAATAATTTTTTCCCTACATTTTTGTTTGCAGGAAATATTGTACGTTGCTTTTGAAATCCAACACTGTGGAAATTTTGGAGAGGTAGGATTACCATGTTGTTTTGTTCTGAGGTGGTTTGGTGCTATTTTGATATTAGCTTCGAGTCCTTTTTAATAATGTGCAAGTGAAAGGGGTGTCAATTATTAATAATTTATTAGATAACTTTTTCCTCGCATTGTTGCATGAGAATTTTTTTGCTATTGCTCCTAGTCAGCCATTCGGTGACATCGTGTTGTACAGAGGACCATTTTAATCAAGCATGAACTTAGTGACACTTAAGAAAAACTAAGGGCACAGGTAGGTAACTGGCAGTACAATTACATGCTCCTTGTGCCATTCCTCGTAAATCTCACTTTTTCCCCTGCACACCCTGAATATTTTTCCTCTTCAGTCAATAATTACCAGGAATCAGTTGGGATATATTAGCAAATTGCTCTATTATGTTCACTTGGTTTTCATTATCATTTATTGTAACTATGCAGGTTATAGCTGCAATTACTTATCAAATAGTTCCCGCTGATACTCATCATGCTGAGATTCCTCTTGCTGCTGTTAGTTCAATCTATCAACACAAGGTATTTCCTTTCCTTTCATTGCCAGTGCCCATTCTGTGACCCTTGGTGGTTTGTCATGGTTCAAGGTAGATGCAGGGTGTTGTCACTGCAAGGAATCTAGGAAGCTTTCTGCATGGAAAGTTCATTTTTACATGATTATAGTTCTTCTCAGTGGGTACCATGAACTTCAGATCCCTTTGCATTTCAAACCTCAATTACAGAATACATTAGCCTTACCCCCCAGACGACTTTATCCTCCCTTTATTATATGTTGCATGTCTGTTTCTTATCAACATAATACTCATGCCTTCCCTCCTCCATCTGTTTTTATTAGCATTGTACTCATCTTGTGAAATTCAGATAGATAATTCTTCTCAAGTGAATTGACATGTTAGCAATTTTCAGGGTTTTGGCATAAACAGGTAATCAATTACTAAAGCTTGGCAGGAGCTTGGAGCAGGACAAATGCATAGACTCATGGGCGTAGCTGCCTGCTCTTTTTTTTATGATTATTCTATAGGGTCAGCAAAAGTTATGTCTTTTTCTTCCTTAAACTTCAATCAGAAGGCAGTTTCTTAAAATGAGTTATACCAGTATGACAATCTGGATGTTTTTGTGACGTATATTGTTTGCGTAATTTCCTTTTCAAGTTTCATGAAAGTTGATAACAATTGCAGGGTTTTGTATCAGTGGCAGAGATAGACACCAAGGGTAGAGGAAATTTTAGCATAGTTCTTATCTGTGTCTTGGGAGCTGTTTTTTGTTGAGAATTAATAACTTCTATACTGTGTAGGTAAAATTGATCATGTCTTCATGGTTGGAGCTACCGTTTGCATTTATCTTTTTTGACTTCATACATTTGTTTGGTCTGCATAAATTCCACAAGTTAAATTCCTGGCATCTTTCATAATGATTGGACCAATTACCATCATCGAAGCTGTTCTTCAATTTGATTGTTAGAGTCTTCTATGCAAGTGGGAAATTATTATTCAACAAAGGTATATTTTGCAATCGATCACAGTATGTCTTGCTGCTGCATCCTTTGTTTTCTTTCTCTTTCTGTTCTCTTACATGTTTCTTTCAGGTTGGATACAAGGTACAGAAGGGACAGGTTTTATGCATAATTGAGGCCATGAAATTGATGAATGAGATAGAAGTAAGTTTCCACTTCTAAATTACTTATGGATGCTCCTTTGATCTTCACAAATTTCAGGGGAAAATTTGATTTGTGATCCAGAATTGGAAGGAAGTTGGAATTTATAGGTTTAGTTACTGCCAAGGAGATTGAAGACATTGGAGGACTGGTGGAGCTCTCGGTTGATCTTGACAAGTTACAAGGGAGATGAAAGTTAATATATAGCAGTGCATTCTCATCTCGTACTCTTAGTTTATATAAGAAACTTGTTACTTTTTAGATTACTTGTAGAGATTTTTGTTTTTGTTGTAAAACGTTATTAATCAATAATGAAGTATATTTTGTTTTATTATCTTTGGTCTTTAAATTTTTACATTCAATGAATTTTGATTATTAAAATAAATTTGTATTACCGATTAAAAAAGCATGTATATGAAAATATAGGAAAAAATTAGTAGTGTATTAAAATGCTAGCAAAAAAAACGTTGCGGGAACACAAAATTGCGTTCACGACCGTCGCTATAGACCCGAGGTCTTCACCAGCGGTTCCAAAAACCGCCGCGATATATCTATCGCGACGGAGATATAGCGGCGGTCGCGGTCTAAAAAACCGCTGTTATAGGCCAAAATAACTTATAGCAACGTTTTTTTGGCTTATAGATAGACCCTTTTTTTAGTGGAAATAGATTCTTTTAAATTTCTTTCTAAGACAATAGATAATGATTTCCCACATATTTAGCGAAGCTATTAGTGCTAGCATATACATTTGAAGACCCAATTTGCTCCCACCAATTTATGTCAAGTGTGCCTCATATGCGCCTTATAGCTGGTGCGTGCGCACCATAGCCTCCATGCATTGCACTATATTAAATGCATACATTGCAAAGTCTCTACTCACGATACATGTCTTCTTAGGATTTCCTGTGTGTGACTCTCCATAAAAATTTTCCATTTCCAAAATACTAGTTATTAATACTTACATTTTGGAAAAATTAACAGAATATTGTATTATTCTTCAAAGGTCGTCTGTCTTCTTCAAAGCCCTATGTCTTTCTCTCTCATTTCTGCCTCTTACTATTTGCACTATTTTTTTTTGGCATAAAATGAAAAAAAATGAGAAAATATTTGCAACTGAAAATATTTGCAGGGAAAACTAAACAAGTTTCGATGTTTGGCTAACTCCATGAAAGTGAGTATATAGTGTTTGGTTGTCACCTGAAAATTTTAAAAATATTTTGTAATAGTTTCAATATGGCCTTGTCAATAGAGATATTAAAAACAATGAGAAAATATATATCACATACTTGTGTTTTATGCCATTTTGGAATTGAGACTCGTGCTATAATTTTTTATTTATTTTGAGACCTGTGGTTCCTTAATTTATGAATCTACGACTCAACTTGTTTTGTCGTTATATATGGACGAAAAATTTCATATGTGGCTCATTTTTAGACACATCAACTACATATGTTTTTTTTTAAATAATAATAATAATTTTGTCCATTTACATGTAGATAAATAAAAATATAATAATATAGATAAAATTAAAAATTAAAAAATTATATAATTTTATTGACAACAAAATGCAAGCGGGCATGCAAATTTGCCTCCCTATGGACGAAAAACTCATATATGGCTCATTTTCATACACATCAGTTATATATGTGATTTTTTTTAATAATAGTAATTAGGGCATTTAAATGTAGATAAATAACAATATAATAATATCGGATAAAATTAAAAATTAAAATATAATATAATTTTTATTTAAAACAAAATCCAAGCGACTAGATTTGTCCCCTTGTGCGCGATTGAGGTGATTGAGTGCTTTGAGTTAGCCAAGATTGAGGATAGGAAAGACTAACAAAGAGTTGAACAGTTTGCATAATGACTTACCCTTCTTGAATGAGTTAGTCATTTTCAACCTTGGAGGGTAAAATTTTTCGTTGACTAACTTGATATTTTCTTTTGACATCTATTTTTCGCCCCTACCAAACATAAGAGAAGCTGGAAATATTTTCAAGGAATACATTTTTAGGCGAAACAAACGCAATCTTATTGTCCAAATTTTCTCTCAATGACCTCTTTTTTTTTTCTCTCCCATTATTTTAGCTCATATAGTAAAATACTTATTCAACTTTTGGAATACAATAAACTTTTTGCTTTGTACAAAAAAAAATTCTCTTCAAATTTAGAATTCTGAATGTTATTACATTTAATTATTATTATCTTTTTTCTAAAAACATACTCATTTCATTATTATTGTCTAATTAAAATATTATTGCTCTATTATTTGTGTGTACCTATGTTATTTTGGCTAGATTTTAATAAGGTTTTAGTACTGATATAATAATTGATAACTTTTACTAGTTGAAGGAGCGTCCGGTTCAATTAGCATAATTGATGAAAATTTGGCTTTTACACTTAAGTTAAAGTTTATAATTTTTTTTTTAAAAGTTTTAGAATACATTGTTACATTTTGATTATAATAAAAATTTGAAGGTCCTAGGATAGTCGAAGTACACCTAAGATGGCCTCGACACCCGTTTAGGAAAAAAAATTCAAGCAAAAATTATATTTAACCCCATAGGAGCAAATCTTGGCTCAGTCTTATAGTACTTTATCATATTTGAATGTAAGTTTACACCGGATCGATCGGTGACTTCTATTTTCCCAAGTTCACATCTCTGTTTTCGATTTTCACTGAAGTAAAACAAAACGAAGACACGAAGTTCACAGCTGATCACTCAAGGAAAAACCATCCAAACCAAGGCCCCTACTCCTAGAAGAATACCCGTAAACTCAACCTTCATTCCATAAGCCGCACCACCTTGAGTTGCGGTAGTAACTCTCAATCTGGTCACGATTGAGGTAGCCTCTAGGGACGGCCGCGAAAGTGTTGGGGCCTCAGTGGGAGGGCTATGTTCCTGGTGACGTATTCCCTCGAAGTCGAGGACGACTGTCACAGTTAGGTTCTGGCCATGCTCACACCTCCCCCTAGCTCCACCGATGAAATAGAATGGTCCTGACTGGTCCAACTCAATCATGGTGTTGCCGTCGTAGTAGATCTCCAATGGATTCGTTCTCTTGCAGCTCTCGTAATCTTCCTTACTAACTCGAAGCACAAAGTCAAATTTGGGATAATACTCAAACACTGTATGCAGGCAATTAAGAAAAGGAAGTTATAACATTAGCGTTGGCATCAAAGAAATTAAGTCAAAGAAAATGAAAAACCCACATGGAATAAAGTTAATTCCTAAAAACTTAACGAGGGAAACAATGTCGAATCATGGGAAATAGTCTGATATTCATGAGGTCCAACATTACTGCAGCATTAGAGAAAAGGAGAAACTTGAGTGGCACTGTTGCATTTTTGAGTTGAAACCCATAAACCAAAGCGTTTCAATCTAATGTTGTCTATGTGCGTATATGCGCGCATCTCATCCAAACTTTTGTAATTTTTCTTGGACGACAAGTTTCATCCCGACTAGTCTTCTGGCCTTGTGTAGTACAATCGTACCATATAAACCGGATAATTATATAACTGATGATACCAATACTGAATTACTCTCAGAGGCTCAAACCAATTTGGGCCGGCAAAGGTAATCACATCTCTTCGAAGCCCAAAGCTATACTCAAGCCCATCAGGCATGCAGGTCCAGAAACATAGACTATCAAACATGTCTTCAACAGTTATTCAAACATCACCTTTTACAACTGCCGACTCTACGATTCCTCGATACCGAAGGTGGGAAAGAACGACCCCTACTCAGATGTGTACTAACCGTCGGACAGCGCACGAAGGGAAAACTCCCACCAAGAGGGAAACACGAGAACGTGGAGAAAAGACTATAAAAGCAAGGCAGAACGATAGAAGAGGTACGCATACGATAATCCCTCAAATACTCGCATAACCTCTCCACCAACAAAAGCTTACTTAGGCATCGGAGGCTAGTAACCTCGGTGTCTGAGGCCATTCTTGTATTTGTGCAGGAAAGGTACGAGAAGACGAAACACCTTTACTCCCACGTGTTGACCATAAATCAACTGGTTCATCAATAACTATAAATTTTTAGGAGGCCTCGAATGATCATTAGTATTGCCTAAAAGTTTTGGAACTTAAAATCTTGAAGGGAAGAAACTCAAATTAAATCATGGCAAGAAAAAGGAAAGCATAAAATAGTGATCAACACAGCCACATATAATAGTGATCAACGCAGAGCCACATGAGGAAAGCAAAAGCTTTCGATCAATTTTCAAAATTGCGATCGACCGATGACTAGTCGAATATCTGTAGGGTTACTAATTACTTAATTAGTATATATGTATAATCCCAATTATATATGTATAACAGTATATGTGCCTCTACATTAACTGTTTGCACTGACTAAAAGGATAAAGTTGGGGTACACTTCGTAAATAGCTAATATAAGCATAAGAAATGACTCCACTGGTTATATCGATCCAATGAAATTGCAAATTGTAAAGGAGATGTCACACCTCAAATTTAAAAGATGTGAAAGGTAATACTATTACTTATATGGAGTAGGTTCAATCTCATTTAGTCTGGCATGCACCACATCAATTTCATAAGAAATCTTCATTTTAGCCCTTAAATTTTAACTCAATTGTCAATTACAAATCTGAATTATGAAAAGCATCATATTTAGTCTCAAACTATCAAAATTATCATTAATATTCGCCGTCTAAAAATATTTAAAATATGCAAAAAAAAACCTACTTGATGTAATATTAACGGTTAGATCGATCCTATGACATACGAACAAGAGTAGCCTACAAAAACAAAACTAAAACAGAAAATTGTAGCTTGGAAGCAACTTTTGGTCCATTTAGGGAGGGGAGATCGAATATATGTGTATATATACATACATTGTGGGTTTTTTTCTGGGTCCAAACCGTTTCTTGTGTTAAAGAGTTTTTGATCAGCGATTGTCAAATAAGACTGATGAAAGAGGTGTAATTAATCATCTCAAACGTCTATGAAGTTAAATTTCCTTTGTATAATTGGAGCTTTTTGCAATGGCGAAAGGATAACTCTAGCTAGCGTACACTTCATTTGTATAGTTATAATTTATTGGCAAGAGAAAATGACTCATATGGTTATCCAATGAAGTCGCTATGTATAGAGAAACAGTGATGGTGTTTCATCTCCCATTGGATGGGATAGAGAATTAAGGTAATAAATATAAATACTACTGGTCGGCGGGTTGATCTATTAAGCTATGCGAATCAGATTACTAGCTTGGTCCTTCAGAGCCGAATGATTAACATTGGTTAAAGAAAAAGGCTTCTCTTCTCATTCCAAAGAATTACATAGGCGTTCTATTGTTAGAGATATTAATTAGTGTTTTAGTGTTTTAGTTCTCACAAAATTCTTTGCCAAATTTAAATTCAAATTGAGTTGTATTTTGATAAGTTTGGTCCAAGTGTTCAAGGAGTCTTTTCAAAGTTTGAAAGGATAAGGATATCTTCAAGATGAAGAGTTAAAACAAGAAATCGGGCCCGCTGATACAAGTCTCTGAAAATTTTTAAATTATTTCAAAAATTTAGATTTTGAAATATTTCACTCCTTTCAAAATTTCAATTGACTTGAAACTCAACTCACTTTATAAATACATGGAGAAGCCGACCAAGAAAATTAAGGTCATTCCATTTTTTATTCAAACCTCACTTTAGAGAGAAAATCTTTAAGATATCATGTTCATAAACAGTTCAAATTTTCTCCAATTATCTAAATTCAATCACCGTTGAAATCAACCTTCCTGTCTGGAGTTCCCAGTGTTGAAGAACAAGGACGTTCTTAAAGAGTTCATAAGAACCCTAGAAAATTGAGGGTTAACTGCAGGAAGCGGGTCTATGTTGGATTACTTATATTATTACATCGGGGTAGTTAGAGTCAAGCAATTGGAGGTTGTCCGTGTCTAAATCACCGCCGTAAGGTTTTATTTCTTAGTGAGTTTTTGGTAGCTGCTAACCAGAATGGTTTTCACCTTGAAAAGTAAATTCAAAGGTTTCCCACTTCGGTAACAATATGCATATCTAGACTCAACAATTTTAAGGTTTGGACATAGAGTTCAACTACTGCAGGAATTCGAGGAATTGAAAATCTCTTCTCATGAGGAATACGCTTTCCCAAACGGTCGTAGAGATGGTAGGCTTCCACCGGAAAGACTATCATGTCGTCAACGCTTGCAGTTGTCCATGCATGAAGGCCCTTGCGGATGTTAGCATTTTGGCCTCTACAAGATCTGAATGGATGTCCAAAAGGCCCCACGTGAATTTCGTTGCAACAGCTGCATAAGCAATGACAGGCGGAAGTCACAAAAATGTATCCACTAAAAAAGGCTGACGACTTACCACAAAAAAAAAATTGAGATACATTTAGGTCCCTCTATGTTTTGGTGGTTGTCGATTTGGTCTTTCGAGTTTCAATCTTATCAATTTCAAACTCAAAGTTTCAAGTTGTCAATTTGGTACTTCTATTCATCTCTGATAATCATGAACATTGTCTTGATAGTTTTATTTTCTTCTGTCTAATTTGGGACAGAATATAATATAGGAAGAATGTCCACAAATATGGAACTGGTTCTCAAGTTTTCATCTTTATCACTCAGACTTGGTGCGAAGTTCCTATGAAAATACTTAAAATGCGTAATTCACACAAACTCTGTCAGAAATTGAAGTAAAGAGGAAAATGAGAAGAAAGCAGAGAAAAAGGAAAAAGGTTGGAGAATTCGCTGTGTATTGCAATGCTCTCAAGGAGAGACTATATACAAAGTACATATCCAACGAATAAAAGAATGATCCTAACAACCTAGGGGCAAAAACCCGAAATACCCTCTAACAAACGGTAAATGGAAGAGTAGTAACAACTGAATTTTTTGAATTCTGAGAATACACAAACCGAACATGTTTTTAACATCACTTAAAAATAACTACTGCACGCATGCCAATAAAGTTAACATCACCTAAAAATTTTCAAAACACAAGAAATTCTCAAAATTCTACACCACCGAACAGCCTCTTGGACGTAGCCTCTACCGTGGAAGCGTCATTCTGTAATTAAGGACACATCCGTTAAAATGCCTCATAACCCAAAGGAAGCCGGACAATCCCTCCTGTCAAACTGTATATCTGAAATCGAGCTAAAAACAAGAACTCAGAATAGATACAAGCCGTCTCCGCAATAACAAGAACAAATTACCCTTTTTATGACTATTAAACTCGCACATTGTTCGTCTTTTTATTTTTCAGTCAACTGCCATACCCGACCGAAAAACTTGAGCAGTGAGACTGCAGAGGGGGGAATACCTGGAAAGAATGAAGTGAGCCAAGACCACCTGGATGTCGGTTGAGATTCAGGAATTCCGGAATCTTCTGGAAGGAAACCTTAAGTGGGCCCACTCCGTGCGTTCGAACGATTCCTTTGCCGCGGCACGCGGCCACAGCGACGCATGAAAAAATATTCGGGAGAAGAAGAGTCCAACAGCCCTCAGAAGAAACTCTTCAGAGAGCACAAAAGGCAAAAGCTTTGGGTTATACGTTAACAACGACCAATGAGTTTGAACAATTTAAAAGAGAAATCCTTTTAATCTTTCAAGAGATAGTCATCTCTTGAATGAGCGAACAGGTGTGGAGATGGCCTCTGTGGCCCTGAGGTAGATGATGAGGTTGTGACGATGAACGGTTTTATAAAAATGTTTTAAATGTGGGCTTATTCTGGAACTTGTGAAAAGTAATCCGTCAAACCTTGGGAAACAAAAAGCTCAAATAAAAAAATTTATCTCATTGCCTAAAATCCTAAACTACTAAAACAAAATAACCGAAAAAAGGGAACGAAATCAAGAGTACTTAGTACGAAAACTCACCAATCCCGTCCGAGAGACTATCTTCTAAAATTGTTGTTGATTTTTAAGGAACACCATAATCCCCAATTGTTAGAAATGTCCTGAGAGAGAGAAGCCCTAGATCATACTTAGTTTGGCGTTAACATAAGTGTCTTCTACCTCCTTGAGCACATGTACTTTCCCTTCCCCTTGTAGGCGAATATTCCACGCCTTCCATGCAATATATAACACTGCAGCGAGAAGTAATTTCCCGACTGTATTAGTCAAAGAGGAGCTGTTGAATTCTATGGAGGCTCACCGCAAAGTATCCCCCTATTCCTAGTTTTCCGAGGAATCAAGCATCTATCCCCAAGAGTAAACCTGCATATACATCAGGTAAATAACATAGAGAAAGAAAAGATCAAAAAAATTGATTGAGGCTTTCTTCTTCTTTCCTGCAACGACAATATAAAACTCTAGTTCGGGGCTGATGGATATCTCGACCCAGGCCAACTAATAAAAAAAATTACATGTAAAGTTTTTTGTTGGGCGGAGGAATGGCACTGGGTCGATACGACCTCTTGTTCCGCCACTGACAACTGCCCATGAGTTTGAACAATTTAAAGAAAATCATTTTAATCTTTTAAAAGATAGTCATCTCTTGAATCAGCGAACAGGTGGAGATGGCCTCTGAGGGAGATGAGGTGTTGATGATGATGAACGATTAATCAGCTATAAACCGAAAAATAAAAAACACGCATGTAAATTTCAAAAAATGTGGGCTTATTTTGGAACTTGTGAAGAATAATGTGTCAAACCTTGCACTACAAGAAATTTGGTTTTAGGTGACAACTTTTTAGGTGTCAAAGTAAAATTCGTCACTGAAAATTACCTTTTGGTAACAAAAATAACAAACTCGTCACTGAAAGCAAGTGATGGCCAACAAAATTGTCTGGATGTCACCAAATGCGTTCACACGCTTTAGTTGGGTGTCTCTCATCCCCCTCCTCTATCGCCTCTCTCTCTCATCCCCCCTCTCTCTTGCTCTTTCTCATACCTCCACTGTCACTCTTAGCTCCTCTCTTTGCTTATGGCGCCATGAATAGTTCTCCAATCCGCCGAGCCTCGCTCTTCGATTCCAATTTTCGCCAAGAGTCTCCACGAACAATGCTTTCTTCTCTTTCACTTCATGATTTCTCACTTTTGTCCTTATTTTTTACGATTTAATTATTTGTTTTACTAACATTTCAATTTTGTGTTTTGTTAGGGTTTTGATACGGTGAATAATTTGGGTAATTTTCTACAATGATTCCCTTTCTTGACAGAGTGGAAAAAATTGCAGAAATTGAAGGAGTTCAACCCACAGTGGTTCGCTTTCTTGACCTTCTTGTTATTGTTCTTATTCTAATTATTTTTGGGTCCGGGATTTTTCTTGTATTTTGGTTGCTTAGACAACAGTGAAAGATTGCAACTGTCGTTGTTTGGTTTGATGTTAGAGGAATCTGGATGAAAGAGTTTGGGTTCGGGATTTTTCTTGTATTCTACATATTCTTTTTTTTTCTTTCATTTTTATTCTTTAAGATGAAATGGGATCTGAAGTTGTGTCATTTCTTTCCTCTAATTCCCTAACAGATAGAAATTTTATTGGGTTTGGTATGATTGGTGTCTGTCTTGTGCTTTGTGAAGAATTTCCCCATCGTTGGCCAATCTTTGATAGACAAGGAGCAAGACAAGGAAGAGAAGGAGAAGAAGAGATGCCCTTAAATGAAAAAGCCTTCTCCACCTTATGTCCTATGGTACAAAGCTCGGTGGAATGCTTATTGATTATCTAGATTTGACTTCCATTTGTTATCAAATGCTTATTGTTTATTTATGTTAAGAGGGGTTCACTGAGTTCATTAATGTAGGAGTCTTGCTTGCAGGTCGTTGTACATCTGTAATTTGCTCTTTTAAAGATATCTAAACAATTTCTTGTTTGATTTTTAAGTGAATTATTTTTTTTATGGTTCAGTAAATCTAAGATTATCCTTCCTTTGGTTATATGGTTTGGTAATTTGAGAATCAAACTTTCTGTTCGCAGGTTAAACTTGTCAAATGTCTTGTGCAGAACATTGTTGTTGATGTTTTCTTCAATCATTTAGGAGGACTCTGAATGCTCTGCTTTCTTGAACAGGTAGCTTCTCTCTAAAATGCTACTGCAAATTGGGATCTATGTTTTACTGCGGAAGGAATTAAGGATCAATTGCTTTAAGATCATGTAGCCAGTTCATGACAAGTAAAGAAATATATTGAATCTGGAAACTGTTATTTTAACTACTTATAAATTCATTTATTCATGTCGGTTGGAGTGTAGATATTTAATGATGTTTCTGCTGTATTTATTAATCTGTTGCTTTTCCTTTTCTTTAGTCACATTTTTATCGATTGATTGGGGGACTATACTCTTGTATTTTTTTTCCTGGTGGTTCATAGTTGCCATGCTCATTAGATATGACTTATCAGCACACTTCAACATTGTTCAATTGATGTGATTAAATGTGTCTTCCTTACATGCCACCTTTTGTGATAAAATCTTCAAGAAAGGTGGAAGTGAGAAACTGAGTGATAACAACTTCTTTTTGACCAAGCTAAAACAACAATGTGGGAGTCAACTCACCTAAAAGATGGAGGGGATGGGAAGCTGCCTTATAATCTTTTGTGATTTGAAATTTCAAATGTCATTCAAGTACAATTTTTATGTTTTTATCACAATTCCATAATCCAGTACAGTACTGGTGGAGACTTTGTTAATTTTATATTGTTTTTCTTGCTTGTAGGTTACAGATTTAACATTGGTGTATAATTGAATTTCAGGATTAAAATATATGATTGAGCAAAGACAGAATATGGAGCTGGATAGGAAGTGACCTAATTTCATTTGTTGAAGGGATTTAGATCAAGAATAATGTGTTTGTTTTTTATTTATTTTTAATTAGGCATAGTAATGTTTTGTTTCTTTGTATTTTGAATAATTTCTATGCAATATATTTCATTTCCTTTTGTTAATGATAAAATCTTTACACCTATCTTTGTTGAATTTAGAGTCATTATTTAAACTAAACCTAAACTATACTTTAAATGTCAGAAAAGCAATTTCAAATGGTAAAAATAATTCCTCATAAAAAGTCACCACGAACAGTCATCCTACGAAAAAAATCACAAAAAGTCACCTGTAGCGAAGAACAAAATTGTCAGAAAAAGTTATCCTTTTGTGACAAAAATAAACGTCATAAAAAGTCACATGTAGTGACAAAAAAGTTAACCTTTAGTGACCAATGTAACTGTTGTCACAATAGGTTTGATACAATGAATTCCGGTCTGAACTCCATATAGCGTGTGCGAACGTTTGTTCCATGACGAATTTTAACTTTTGTCACAAATGAATCCGTGCGAACGTATCTAACATAAAAACCGTTCGAACCTTTAATTTTTTCGTTCGAACGGTCTTGCGCGAGGAAAAATAGAAATTATCACCTAAAACCTTTACTGACAGGTTTTAGGTGACAAATTGGGTAATAACTCAGTTTTATCACCCAAAACTTTTGGTGACTAAATATGTACTTTGGGTGACAAAATTTTTTGACACCCAAAGTGTATTTTCTTGTAGTGTTGGGCCGCTTCCTAAAGGTCACTCTAACAGGGGCGGCTTGTAGGTTGTAATTTAATTTTTTTAAATAAAATAATTATAAAATAACATTTTTTTTTGTTAAATTATCTTTTTTAATATAATAAATACAAAAAAGTTACATTCAAATCATCATTTTTTTTTCACTTTTTAATCAATTCCTATACTTTAAAATTTTAATCAAATCATCGTTGTCTTAAGTATCTTATACTTGTTTTTGTTTTTTTGTGAGGCATACATGTTTCTTCTACATGCCTAAAACTTTGCCCCAGGGCGTTTAATAGTTAGAAGGACGTACCTCTACGTGTTGGACAAACCGTATCCATAGGTCCGTGTGAATTTAAATCCTATTGTATGAGAGTAGGTCAGTAATTTACCATTACACGGATGGTGGAGCCGGTGCATGTAAGATGGTAGTGTTAAATCCTTTACACTATTTGTTTCGCATGAGTAGCCAACAAAATTCACTTGGATAATCAAGCTTGTGTTTGGAGAGGCAAAAATATTTTCTGGTGACTTTTTTTTTTGTTGAAAGGAGGTCTTGATTCTCTTGAGATTTGTAAAAAGATAATAGAATTTGTAAAAAAATAAATTGTTGGAGTTTGTAAAAAGGTATTAGAATTAATAAAAAAAAGTAATTGTAAAAAAAAATTATGCCATCCAAAAAGAGGCAAACATATCCTCTACAAGAATGAGTACCGAATACTAAACAACATTCCACCTATATTGAATACATTACTATTTTATGTTTCCATGAACTTTTACATGGATTTGAAGATGATATATATATATATATATATATATATTTCAATTAGTGTTAAGGATGTGTGTTGTCGTTCTCCTTGTGTCCATAAAATGATGGCATGCACCAAGAGTGCTTCGATCACTATATACAAAAAGTGGACATTTCAATTAGGTTTGTTTGTTTTGGGCAAAAATAATATATTTTGTTTAATCACAGCATTAGACAAAGACATATTTTCAATAAATTTTTTGAACGTAACAAATTAAACTATTAAACCTATTATATTCTAATCAATTTTAGCTATTAGAATAAATGGTGATTTAGTACAGTATAAAAATTATAGTAAATAACCAGCCTAAATTAAAAGGGGAATAATGCACACAAAATCAAGATAATAGAGAAAAAAGAAAACTATAGCTTATCATAAAATCAAGTTAAGGAACAAATAAAACCAAGAAAAAAGTTCAGCATAGATATGTATGACTGAAATTCTACATCACATAAGTAACTTTTATTTTCCAAAAGGAAAGCAAAGACATGCACAAAGTTCACACCCTGCAGATATCAGGTCTTAGAATAAAACCATCCACATCACGGTCCCGACTCCAACAAGAGTAGCCATAAATCCACTCTTCAATCCAAGAGCCGCACCGCCATTTGGTGGAGGAGCCATTAGCGTCGACGGTGTGGTCGGGTTCGGGGTTGGGGTTGGAGCCTGAACGGTACGCATCATCGTGTGTTTTGCATGATGATGTGCTTCATGAGACACGACAGTCACATTTAGCTTCTGGCCATTCTCACAGCCCCCGTTATCTCCACCGATGAAATAGAATGACCCTGATTGGTTCAACTTAAGCTTGGTCTTGCCATTGTCATATTTTGCCATCGGTGCGAATTTGTTACATTTCTCATAGTCGTCCTTCTTCACTCGTAGGATTGAGTCCAATTCGGGATCATACTCGAAGACTGTGGGGGGAGAAAATGAGATAACATTAGATTTGGGGAATGTAGGTGAAAGAAGATGCATATATAAGAATAATAAAAAAAAGAGATCCATATATATATCAATATGCAAGGAGTTATATTTGTAGTTGATGAGTGTATGACTACGAAGGGTATCGCCAACTCTGAATCGGTTTGCCTTAGCCCACTCATTGAGACACTCTGATCCTGGAGTGCGCGATGGAACTTCCCACGAACAATTGTTGCCTCCCACCACGAACTTCCGGGCTTCAGAGGTAGACACCAGGAGCACAAGCAAGAGAGTCAACAATGGGAGTATAGTTCTCAAGGAAGACATTGATTCAAGGATGCACCAAGGAACCACGCAGTCGGATGAATACAGTGAAAAGTAAGCAAGTAACTCTAATTAGGCCGGCTGAAATGAGTTGAGCCAGAGTTTTGGTTCTCTATATATAGAAAACTTAGGGTGTTAGTTCGAAGTAACAAGAAGCTATTCGATTTGAATTAGAAGCAAATCGACCTGCGTGCATGCTATTGGGATATTCTTTCTGTTACTTATAACTAGCCAGTTAATCATTCCCCAAATCAAAGGGTCACCATGGAAACCTTTTGGAAATGGCAAAAGAATAACTCTAGCTAGCGCACACTTCATTCTATAGTTATAAGTTATTGGCTAGACAAAATGACTCCTATGGTTACCCAATGAATTATTAACATTGATTAAAGAAAAAGACTCCTTCTCATTCTAAAGAATTGCAGAGTTCTTCCATGGCAGAGATATTAGTGGTGCTTTTGAGGAGCATATATATATATATATAGCATCATTTTTCTCTTCATAACCAATTTCTAGGGCGTTACTTAATTAATTCGAAAGGGTAATTAAACCATCGTGGTATTACATACTTGTGGGCATCGGTTTGCGTACGTGCTTATCTTTAATTAATCTAATCCACATAATGATGCTTTTAGTATCTAAAATGGTAATCTGTTTGATTAATATACGAGAAAAGAAAAATTATTTTGATTTAATCTTACTTAAATAACTAAATAAACAACAATTTTTCATCCATTACGGAGGAGCAAGAGTGGGAATTAATTAGGTCGATTCCTTTTTTTTCTTTCTGGGTTTAATTTGGATATAAACCTTAATAATTCTAATTCTGATATGCTTTTTACCCGGATCGATCAAATACGAGAGCCTCAAAGAGATTGTTTTAAATTTCTTTCTAAGACAATAGATAATGATTTCCCACTTATTTAGTGAAGCTATTAGTGCTAGCATATACATTTGAAGACCCAATTTGCTCTCAAGTTTTCGTAAAGCACTTCATTGTTGCTTAAAGAATATTTATCCCCACCAATTTATGTCAAATGCGCCTTACAGCTGGTGCGTGCGCACCATAGCCTCCATGCATTGCACTATAGTAAATGCATACAGTGAAAAGTCTCTACTCATGATACATGTCTTCCCTCCACTGTGGGACTCTCTCCATGAAGATCTTTCCATAAAAATTTTCCATTTCCAAAATACTAGTTATTAATACTTACATTTTGAAAAAAATTAACAGAATATATATTGTATTATTCTTCAAAGGTCGTCTTCTTCTTCAAATGCCCAATGTCTTGCTCTCTCATTTTTGCATAAAAGGAAAGAAAATGAGAAAATATTTGCAATTGAAAATATTTGCAGGGAAAACTAAACAAGTTTCGATGTTTGGCTAACTCCATGAAAATGAGTATATAGTATTTGGTTGTCACCTGAAAATTTTAAAAATATTTTGTGATAGTTTCAATCTGGCCTTGTCAATAGAGATATTATAAACAATGGAAAAATATATATCACATACTTGTGCTTTATGTAATTTTGGAATCGAGACTCGTGCTATAAATTTTTTTATTTTGAGATCTGTGGTTCCTCCGTTTATGAATCTACGACTCAACTTGTTTTGTCGTTATATATGGACGGAAAATTTATATGTGGCTCATTTTTAGACACATCAACTACATATGTGGTTTTTTTAAATAATAATAATAATTTTGACCATTTACATGTAGATAAATAAAAAATATAATAATATATGTAATTAAAAATTAAAAATTAAAAATTAAAAATAATATAATTTTATTTACAACAAAATACAAGCGGGCATGTAGATTTGCCTCCATATGGACGAAAAAAATCATATATGGCTCATTTTCATACACATCAGTTATATATGTGGCTTTTTTAATAATAGTAATTTAGGGAATTTACATGTAGATAAATAACAATATAATAATATCAGATAAATTTAAAATTAAAGTATAATAAATTTTTTATTTAAAACAAAATCCAAGCGACTAGATTTGTCCCCTTGTGCGCGATTGAGGTGATTGAGTTCTTTGAGTTAGCCAAGATTGAGGATAGGATAGACTAACAAAGAGTTGAACAATTTGCATAATGACTTACGAGTAAGTCATTTTCTGCCTTGCAGGATAAAATTTTCCGATGATCGACTAACTTGATATTTTCTTTTGACATCTATTTTCCACTCCTACCAAACACAAGAGAAGCTGAAAATATTTTCAAGGAATACATTTAAGGCAAAACAAACGCAGTTTTATTGTCCAAATTTTCTCTCGTCTTTTTTTTCTCCCATTATTTTACCTCATATACAGAAAATAGTAAAATACATATTCAACTTTTAGAATACAACAAATTTTTTGCTTTGCACAAAAAAAATTCTCTTCAAAGTTAGAATTTTAAATGTTATTACATTTAATTATTATTGTCTTTTTTTCTAAAAACATACTCATTTCATTATTATTGTCTAATTAAAATATTATTGCTCTATTATTTGTGTGTACCTATGTTATTTTGACTAGATTTTAACAAAGTTTTATTATGCCTAAAAATACTATAGCACTAAACATGTAATTCCAACTATAATTACAAACAGCAGAAAAACCATTTCGTTGATTGAAGATGATGTTCTTCCTATGCGGCAATTTCTTCTTTTACACCCACAGTGGCAGTTAGTAAGGGTTCTTCGATGTGGGAATAGGCTGGCTCATAAGCTAGCCCAGTGGAGTCTCGATTCTGGTAGTGTACGGGATTTTCAGAGCATCGATGTGCCTTTAGATGTTCTCTCTTGTAATGACTTTTCTTTCAATTGTTGAGAGGCATAATGGAATCCCCTGTTTACTTAGAAAAAAAAAGAAAAAAGAAATCCCCCTCCTTTCTTCTAATATTTTCTCTTTCTGCCGTATAAGGATGCATCTTCATGCATGAAATGGGTTCGCATGCATCCTTATCTAGCTGGCAATATTGTAAGCAAAACAAATTGAACTCGAAAATAATAAAACCAATTGTTAAATAGTTTCACATGCATGACACATTAGAAGTTACAATTCCTTTTGCAAAGGGCATGAAAAAAAGTGAACCCCACATGGAAAATGAGCAAGCAAATATGGAAAATCATCAAAACAGAAAGATAGAGTTGCGAAGGTAGTAGAAATGGCGCCAAAGATGCAAACTTTACCCAAAAAGGAGCTAATTTTCAAGTAAATGTGTGAGAGAGAGAGAGCTTTGGTTTCTCTTTGGGTGTCCCAAACGTCCAACATCATCAAAAGTGCTTTTATAATTAGCCCTTAATCTTGCTTAAAGTAGAGGCTGATCAGATAATTAAATGCTTAAGAAAAATCCATTTTTATATAAATTAATTACTTTACTTTTTACATTGCAAAACCTTTAAAATAAGTTTGAGGCCATCTCAAAGTTTTCTTCAGCATCATAACCATTCTTTTAATTGACACTTTGAACTGCTCATATTGTAAAAAATTAATAATTAAAATCTTAAAATACTTTACAAATTACAAGATCACTGTGTTTACTAACATCGCCATAATATATATATACCTATTTGGCTAAAGAATAAACATTCGAGAATGAGAATCCTACTGGATTGATCTAATGTTAAGATCTGAACCCTTGGCGGTATATACTCATTTTAAAGTATCAAGTTCAAAATTTCATAGGTCTATCAACTCTCTGGGACCACTCATAGTTTTTGGGCTCAGTAATCAAGCGTTATGTCTAATTTTCTATTACATTTGGCAAAAAAGGAACCGTACCTACACGTCTTAGATAAGCCCACATTGGTTACTAATTAATATAAAGTTTGAGTCGAGTTTCAATTATACTTAATGAAAGATATTTTTATACTCCCACAATTAATTAGATGCAAAATCTAGAAAAGCCCATTAATGAAATTATGACCCTACACTCACCAATCAAATATCTGATTTTTATAGACCATTTGGATATCAATACCTTACCTTATATTATAATAAATAGGAATAAATATAAAATCAGTCCCTGTGTTATACATAAAAATCAATTTAGTCCCTGTGATATGAAAAATATCGATTTAGTCTCTGTGATTCTATTTTTTTTTATTATTGGTCCTCCTTCATGGACTGATTTTATCACTTTCTGAAATCACATAGACTAAATTGATGTTTTTCATATCACAGGGACTAAATCGATTTTTGCGTATAACACAAAGACTAATTTTACATTTATCCCTAATAAATAACATCTTTTTTTGCCCCTTTGAATAATAGAACTTTCATAGATATATAAGAATCAAGGGGATTGGTTGTGATCCAAACGATTGCACATGTAGTGAAAACAAAAATACAGTAAACTCCTAAGTTGGAGGCCAATTAAACAAGGATGCAATTTTTCCTTAAATCGGAGCGTTGGAAAAGGTGGGACCTATCCATTTGGCCGGGTTTTGTGACGTTCATTTGTCGCATCAATCTCATCCTTTCCTCTGCAGCAAAAATTGCATCCATTTTTCTTTCTTCCTTCCTTTTTCCTCCTCATAGCAACCAAGCGATCCAATATTTCCTTTAAATTCTCATTATAAGGTTGGCACATGCTTTGCCTCTTCCCAATTACTAGAGCAAAGCAAGTTGTGAGAAACACAGAGAATGCATTGTGTTCATGCATTGAGTTTAGACCTCCTTGATACTAATTTATTGTTTGAGGATATACAAGTTCGAGTTTGTGAAAAGTGTGGAGATACTCATTTGATTCAATTTATTATATATATAAAATTTATTGGAACTGGTAAAAACAAGATGATAAAGATTTTTCCTTTCTTGTTGGAGTGATAAATTTGAGAGGCTATATAATTAAAATCCGATAAACATCATCATGTGCCCTATATATATATAATGTCCTTGCCTAAGCTAGTACTGGACAAATTTAAAAGGATCCAAAATACTTGCAGACTTCTTCCAAGTTCTAGGAGTATTCTTTTCTTTACCAAACGCTTACTGTGAGTTTGAGGAGTTCTTTCCAATAATGGTGTTGGTCCACCCATACGATAGCTAGCAATTAATATATGTGTTGTTTGCATGTTAAAATTTTGATCATTATTAAAATAACTATAAAATAATATCTTCCCATCAAATTATCTATCCCCTTATTTTTTCATCAATTCCCAATTAAATTCATTTTTTCACCAACTAACATGATTAAACCTTTGGTAAGCAAACGCTACCATAATATATATTATTAACATGCATTAATGTAGGGAGGGGTTTTGAAAAGAAGCTAGAGGGGTCTGAAAAGTGGTCCGACAGAATTTGGAACGTTAAAGTGGGACGGGTATATAGAACCAAAAAGGTAGGGTGGCAAATACAAACCACGGAACCAGTCTTTGCATGCTGGACTACTTTCAGAACCTGCCATAACGGCTAGTTTCTCCCCACTGCCTCTATAAACCGGCCACCGAAGGCCTCCATCTTCACTTCTTCATTCATCTCTCTCTCTCTCTCTCTCTCAGTGTATTCTGTCAGAGTCCACCATGGCTTTACACATGAGAGCTCTACTATCTTCAATGCTACTCATGTCTGTCTTCCTCTGCTCCACGGAAGCTAGAGATTTCTTGGTTGGGGGCAAGACAAATGCTTGGAAAGTTCCAACCTCTGAAGCCGAATCCTTCAACAAATGGGCTGACGGCTTAGAAAAAAAAAAAAGGAGACTCGCTAGGTACTGTACATGTCCCCTCCTCGCTTAATCTCCAATCTCTTAGCCTTTCCTTCCTCCCTGTCTCGTTCATTTGGTTCGTGAAATTGGATCCTCATCATGGTTTTGTTTTGCCATTACAGTTTGGAACTTTGAGCCAGGCAAGGACTCTGTGCTTCAAGTGAGCAAAAAAGACTACGAGAGTTGCAGCACTTCGAGTCCCATAGCAATATACAACTATACAAGGACGGGAGCGCCAAGGTAAAGCTGGATAGGCCAGGACCATTCTATTTTTTTGTAATTTTTTCCGGAGTTTCAGGGAAGTTGGACAGGATTGATGTTAATCATCTACAATCTTATTTCCTCAAAACCAAAACCTTCAAATGCCTTCTCAAAACCAAACCCCTTCGGCAACCCAGCGGGTGATGTCAAAAATTTTAAAAATTTTGAGTTTGTCGGAATTTTTTTTGAGAATTTGATTTTTCACTAGGGTTTGTAAAAAGTTTTTCAAAAAGATTTGATGTAGTTTTTTTTTAAAAAAATGAAAAGTACTGAAATTGGTGTAAAAAAGTGTTGAAATTTGTGAGAAAACTTTTAAATTCTGAAGATTAGTTTGTAAAAAACTCAAGAGTTCTTTAAAAAATGTCTTAAAAAGTAGAAAATTTTAGTAACCAAACATCTGTTCCAAGCCCCAACCTCGACAATTTGTGCAAAAAACAATACAAACACAAACACGAAGGGGAGAGAGAGAGAGAGAGAGAGATGGAGCAAATCTAATAACTATAACACAAAATATAGACGCAAGTTCAAAGGGCTTAATAGGGACAACAAAGAAGTTCAGCGGCAACATACACATGTTCATAACTCTGATAGTCAGTCAAACACAAACTTCAGGATGAAAGCAACAAGCAGCATTCTCATTTAAGGAGGGTCTTGACAATGGATTTGACATTGAGTTTCTTGAGGTCTGTATACGACTGTCCACACCCAACAAACATGACCGGTGCACCAGATATGTAAACCATTGAAAGTGCAGCTCCAACCTACACAAAAAATTTATGTTAAACACAGACGTAACGATGAAGACCAAGGTATCAAATACAAAAGTGCAAAACTCCTCGCCATTCAAAAACTATCTACCTTATCATCAATGGTATCGAACTTAGTGAGCAAGATCCCATCTATCAATCTTGTATTAGGTGAAGCTGAAAGGTCCGCTAATTTCTGCAAGCAAAACAAAGCTCAAGTAACTCAATCGTAGCCTTCGAAAAATAATCTGGTAAACAAAAAAGGTTGGCAAACACCAGATCAAAATCTTAAATATAAAACCAAACCTGATCAAATTTTGAAAGTTGATCAACAGCATCATTTCCAACCAGTGCCTCTCCAACAAACAACACCAGATCTGGTTTGTTAAGGTAAATCAGCTTCGAGAGTGCTCTCATCAACGGTTCATTATCCTAAAAAACAGAGTACATATATATAAAGGGCTCCTTATCCTCAGAAATAGAGTACAAATATTAAAAAGTTCATTATCTTGGAACATGTAGTATATGTATGATACCTGCATACGACCAGCTGTATAAAACATGTCACAGATAATGTGACAAACCTTTATGCTATAACAGTGGGTAAGCATGATACCTGCATACGACCAGCTGTATCAACAAGAACCACCTCAGACCCATTGCGTGTTGCCTCTTGGATTGCTTCCTTTGCTACAATTGCAGGATCCTTCTCATAGCCCTTCTCAAATATGGGGATCTTATGAGACAAAAGATAACAAGTTATAACCATCCAGCCAATACATCCTACAGCATATAGAGAACCACTCCAAAAAAGAAGCTAGATACCCCAGTAAACAGGCTTGTACCATTAAATTTTATACCTGGAGCCGCCGTGCATGAGTCCGCAGCTGCTCAACAGCTCCTGATCGGAATGTGTCACAAGCAGCCATCATGACACTGATATTGTGCTGCTGAAGCCAGTAGGCAACCTGCATAGTGATTTTTACACGAAGATATCTAATCAAATATCGTGCCATTTTAATGTGTTCTCACACAGGAACATACATACATATGCTAAAATCCCACCCACCCATGCACATGCTTAAGATTAACCTTAGCTAGCTAAATTAGAAAGTTTGCCAACTCTTCCTTTTTTGTATTGGGTAAGGCTCCGAGCTCCATCTATATATTGAAAAGTGGGGGAAAAAAGAACCAATATTGCCTACCTTGGCTAGATTAGTAGATTTTCCAACTCCATTCACACCAACAAAAACAACAACATAAGGCTTCCTTTGTTCTTTGGCAGCATGCACATCCCTCAATATGTCAATAGAGCGCTTAGGAGTTAAAATACGAACAAGAGCTTCTTCCATTGCTGCCTGTATTCATTGTTCCATGCCAAGGTCTTAATCTTATTACAAAGAATCAAATACTGAGAAACAAATTAGCCAAGACCAAATATTGGGGAAAAAAAGGTTGGATTCACAGACCTGTACTGTCGAAGAAATCCTCGTAAACGAAGCCAACTTTTTCCCTTCAAGGCTTGCTGCCACCGATTCACAGAGTTTCTCAGCTATCTCCTCAGCCTAAGAATGTTATAAACTCTTAAGTGGGACCAGTGGGACTGAGAAGCACATAGATAAAATGGCTAGGAAACATAGGTAGATCAGAGAAGCAGGTAGAAACACACCACATTCTTGGTCATAAGCATATCCTTGAGAGCTTTCAAAGCTGGTTCCAGGTCTGACTTCTCCAAATTTGCTTTGCCCGCAATACTGAACATAAGAAACAACAATTAATGAACCAAGCATCTGATTACCACAATGTAGTAGATCTCCAAGACAATGGAACTGGTATGGCCATGGTGCAATAGTACAGTCATGTTTATACTGAAGACCTAAGGTTGACACTTGTCCATTGGCAATTCCAAGAAATAAAAACAAAGAGAGAAAATTTCCATCAACAAGATTATCCTCAAGAAAGCCAGCTTGTGAACTCCAGGATTTGAGAAATTCATCAATAAATAGAAATGAAATGATGAATCTCCCTACAAAGAGCAACTTTTAAAAAATAACTGTAAGAGGGAAAGCAGGGGAGCTAGAAACCCAAGCCCAGCCCAAAATAATTACCAAGTGTAACTTAGGCACTTGCAATCTTGATTTACTGTCAACGTAACAGGTTGGATTAAAAACAAGTAGCTTTCTACCAAAATACATTAAAACAACATAAATGAGTCTTAAAGTGTTGTCCAACATTCAATACTGAATTGTCCCCCAAAAACTGCCTGCGTGAAGATCAACTACCCATTGTTTCTTTCTTTTTATCTGGGGAAAAAAAATCTTGCATAAAACTAGAGTAAAATCCTTAAACCAGATATGGCTGAAGCTATAAAGAACACAAATAGTAAGTGGAAGTTAAAAAGAAAAGAAAAGTACATATAAGAAAAACTAGGTCAAAAATGCACAAAAAATAACCAAAAATTGAAATCAATAAACTAACCTTTGGAACATTGATGAAAACCACCCTTTCTTCTTAGTTTCAGGTTTGCTGTCCTTCCTCACTTCCTCATCTTCTTCAGCCTCACTGTCACTGCTGAAGACCTCTTCCTTGTCCATCATACTTTCACCATGATCTGCTGCAACAACCTCTATATTGTCCCCATTCTCACCCACAGGATCTGTATAATCCAATTTTGCCTGACGAGGTGTATCGTCCCAAACTGTATTCTTCTTTGGTGGCTTTTTCTTTGGCTCTGCCTTGGAGCCCTTGCTAACAACAGTTTCTGGTTTCTTCGCACCTTTAGCTTTAAGCTTCTGAAGCTTATTTAGATCAAAAGCCCCAGCACGAGAACTTGCATCTGCTACACCATTAACAACACCATTCACACTAGTATCCTCATTATGAATATAATTACCATTGGAGTGTCCGTTCTCCAATTTCCAGCCTTTCCTGTTATCACTATCCCCACCATCATTGGCAGAAGTACCTTCACTTTTTTTGCTACTTACTCCTTCAAATCCAGGCTTTTGCATTTGCCCCTGCTTCTTACTACTATTTAAAGGCTTTCCAACCACCTGCTTTGATTTCTTCAAAACCTCAGCCCGAGCCTCAGCTTCCTTTTTAAGTTGCCTAAAAGTTTCATCAAAATCCGTGTAAAGTGTCTGTTTGGGGTCATAAATCTCTGAAAACTCACGCTTCACCATGGCAAGCAGCTCGTCCACATACAGCAGATGCAGGATCCGCTGATACACGGCCACAAATACGAGGCCAAGGTCATTATGGAAGGTCCATTTGAGAGTGTAAGCGGCACCTGGGGCATCATAGTTGTATGATGCTGCACCAGATCGTTCTTCCAAAAGACAGGACCTGATCAAGGTGTCAATTGGTGAGCCCTTAAGGGCATTTCCAAGCTCTTTACACGTCCAGAGGATTAATCCTCCTCGAGTAAATATTAGTAACTGCTCTAACATCTCCTATTCTCGTATATACCCTGAAATCAAATCCAGCAAATATCAAAATCTGAACCCCAATACTTCCAGATGGCAAGGAAACAAAGGAAATATAGGAGAGAGAAAAACGGGAAAAATGGAAAAATGAATCTCACATTCAAAGCTGAGAAAAAACCCAACTTGCCTATCAAAAAAAAGAGAGAGAGAGAGAAAACCGAACTTCAACTTTAGATTTTACAATCTTTTCCGTCGTAGCGGATCTAATACTCCATTAACCATACCAAATACAACCACATCTTCAAGATCAGGGATTTTCGTATTCAATTTCTGCTCTTTTCCCAATTTCATGTTCAAACAACGCTAAGAATCCATGCATATGACTTAATATCCTCCGCGAGAAATAAAAAACCTAAAAAAGATGAATTGAAATTCAGCGCCCTAGATACTAACGATTCCGGATTCATATATTTCGAGAAATACAAAATAAAGACTCACAAACTAAACAGACCGAAATCCACACAATCGAGGATCGTGAATTTTATGAAAAAGGCAAATTGAACGAATCGAATAAGAGAAATCAAGTACCTGCGTTTTCCTTGCCTACGAACAAAGAGAGCAAAACTGGAAAAAAGAAAAAAAAAATTAAAAGAGATGCAACCGGAGAGAGAGGGAGAGAAAGAAAAAGGGGGAATCAAAATTAGAATTTTTAAGAATGTTCCGCAATATATATAGCTGCGGTTTTCTCGTTGGTATATAAAACTATAAAAGCGTGGGTGAACGCTTGAGAGTTTGACCAGATTCGTAATTTCGTATTACGTTGAAAGGTCAAACTTGGCGCACAACAAATTTCCCACACTTAGCTGTTGTCCGAAATTAATAAAATCAAATTTTCGATATTTTTTAATTTTTTCCTTTACAAATTTATAACCTGATGACACGTTAACATCAAATGCTTGTCTTCCAGTCTTCTGTCTTGTAAAAATACTTCACCCTGTCTTGAAGTTCATCAAATGCTTTCCAAAACTTCCACTTTGATGCCGTACTTCTGACGAATCTAGACGGTAAAATACCGGTAAGATAACTTGATGCTTTGTCTTCTTACACACTAGGATCTTCATCAAATCCTGCAAGCACCATTTGGATGATGCATAGTTTTCAGAGAGTATGACAATCGAAATCCTAGACCCTTCAATGGCTTTGCAAAGTGCTGGTGTAATTTCCTCTCCTTTTCCAAGGTCGTCCTCATCCATGAAGGTAGTGATTCCCAGTTGTCGCAACGCATAGAGTACATGGGCCGCGAAATTTTGGCGAGTATCTTTGCCTCGGAAGCTCAAGAATACATGTTTAGCCCAGCGGCCAATGAAAGACGAAGCGGAAGAGGAAGCGACCTCTTGGAAGGCCATGGAAGAAGTCATTGTGCATTAACTCTGGTTGCTAATCGATCGATGGATAACTACAATACGAGCCAAGTTGAACTGAGAAGTCTGACGCCGCGTTGCCTCGGAGAAGACCAAACAAAGGCAGACTTTCCAGACGCGTTGAAGTAAGGTTGATGAAGAAGGCGTGGGGCCGTGGGCGTACGATTCCCCTCGAAGGAAAAGAGGATCAACTTCTCGGGGAACTCCACTGATTAGAACAAAGTGGAATAAAAATTTGAATAATTTTAAGTTAAGAATTTAAATAAGAAAAATTATTAACTTGAGTAGAAGTGGTGCTGCATTGGGTCATCAGTCAAAAAGAATACGAGTTCGAGTTGTTAGAGAAATTTAGTCTTGAGGAATTCCCCCCCCCCCCCCCCGCCCACCCCATCTTTGAAGGTTGAAAAAGACACCCTAGCTCTCTCATTGTGTCCAAGATTTTCAACGGTATTTCCTTTCCGTTTTCAAAGTCGCATTCAGCTTATTAGAGAGAGCTTTTTTTTAGTGGGATTTCAGAGGAGGGGTGTTTTGTTTCTGATTTCAGGTAATTGAAGCCTTGGCTCTTGATTTTTGTACCTGTTGTCTATTTTTGTCGTTGTCCTTGTGCGGATTGCGAGCAAGAATGGGCAAGAAACCCCTAGCAATTTTATTTGCCTTTGAAATTGCGTGTTTTGGAGAAGCCGACTCATCAAACTGGTCGAATGCTTTGAAGTCTCATGGGATTTAGGTGTCTTTTGATGTGCTATCTATCTCGCACAGTCGCACTCACCAGTCGCCAGCTGTTGGGTTGTTGACGGCAAGTTGTGACACTGATTGCAAGTAGTAGTTTCGAACACTTTTCATCACGCTTTCTTCTGTACGGTGTCGTTTGAGAAGAATTTTCTTAAGCTCTGGGCTGACGTGGCAAGAGCTCTATAAAATTTAAATTTTTTGTAATGCCAACCTTCATAAAAAAATAAATAGTATTGAGCCCGTTTTAGAGGAGGGTTGGCATTACAAAATTATGTTAAAGCTAGTGGAAGGCCACCAGCATATTCTATTACCTGTTCTGTGAGTTCCTGATATTTCTAGCCCTACCTGGCTACCTCTTAACATAATTTTGCAATGCCAACCCTCATCTAAAACGAAATACCAGCCTCCCTCTAACATGGGTATGTCAATTTTCAAAATATGGTTGTTGCTAGTATGGTGATGTTTAGTATAATCAAAATCTTCACTTTTTAAAGAATTTTCAAAAAGTAAAAAATAACTAAACAATAAAATTTCAAAATGTTCATAAAAATTCCTATTCACACTAATTTCAATATTTTTTTATAAAAAAAATTACATAAATTCTTTTCTCTTCTTACTATATATATATTTAATCAAAACATCATACTTTATTCATTAAGAAACGAACAAAAACACCAAAATGTTAAGGGGTTCAGAACCCTCATCCAACGAGAAAGCAGGGCCGGCTCAAACAAAATGGAGGCCTAAGGCAAAATAAATTAATAGGTTTTTTATATAAAATTTAATATAAAATATTTAAAATTATCTGAAAATTATTAAATTGAATATAAAATATTAAAGGCCCCATTAATTATTTTTTATGAGGCCCTCATACATGACATCAAGGCCCCATGACTAGAACAATTAAGAAATTTATAAGGCATTTTTTCTCTTTGAGCAAAGTTCAGAAATATCTAAAAAAGAATTAGGAAGTCTGGAATAAATATATATGTCCACTCATGATAAAAAAAAATATGAAAAGATTGCATTTTGTCTTTTTTTTTATTAACCCAGTTGTCTTTTTATTTTTGGGTCATCTACAACACAAAATAAAAATAAAAATAAAATATTTTTAGTCTTTACGGGGCCTTGCTCAGGGTGAGGCCTTAGGCCACCGCCTAACTTGCCTTACCCTTGAGCCGGCTCTGCGAGAAAGATTAGGAAAATGCTCAATAGAACAAGGATTGTCGCTCGAAAGAAATTCAGTAGCGCCCCAACGAGCAAGGAAGTGCATCGCAGAATTTGCACCACAACGAATATGAAGAACACTCCACAGTTGCATCTGACGTAACAACACATGAATATCATGAATAATAGGTTGAATTCTCTCGTCAATGGTCTGAGGATAGTGTTGAATAGCTGAAATAACAATCACTGAGTCGCCTTCAAGGGTAATAGGCTGAAAATCTCTATGTTGAGCAAGTGAGATACCCATTTTTGCAGCCTCCGCCTCTCCAAGCAAAGGGTCATCTTCCAAGCGGCTTTGTGTTCCAGACTCAACGTCCGCACCTATTTAGCCAACACATCCGGTTCACATCTTACCCGATCATGTACCACTCGATTCCTCCAGTTCCAAGTCATATCAACTGCATTTGTGGTATACAACTGAAAAAACTGCTGCTCCTCCATTGGAATACCTATATGCTGATGCGGATGGAGAAATTTTTGTAACAATTCACCAACCGACCCAGTACCAAAAGCGACAATATTGAGCTACCATGATGACTCACTCCATATGAAGCGGCTGCAAGGGCAGAAAATTAATAAATTAGGCAGCGTCTCCAAATGCTCTCCACAAAGAGAACACAACAGCTCCTCGTCACCCACTCTATTTCTCATCCGCTCAGCTACATTGCATTGGTGGGGAGAATATCCCACATCACTTTCCACGATAAAATCTTGAGGCGACCGTGCATCTTCAGACTCCATAGCTCTTTCCAAACTTCCCGCTACAGATTATTGTAGTCCTCATACCTTCGTGCAACCAAGACTCTATAAAGAGACTTTACAGTGAACCCCCACTTTGTGTCCAGAGGACATAATATTTTAACTGGCAAGTATTCAACTGGGAGCAGTAATGCCCCACTCGACTCTCTAGTAAACCGTTGCCGAAATTAATTATATGCTTACTTATACTTAATCCCCTTTCCAAAATTTCTTTTTCCCATTCCAAAATTTCTTTTTGCAAAAAAAAATTTTTCTCTCCGAGAATTTTTGTTTTTCCCCTTCCAACGAGTTTTTTCCCCATTCGAACAATGTTTTTTCCCATTCCAAAATTTCCTTTTCCCCTTCCAATTTTTTGTTTTTTAGGCAATTACTACTACCTAAGTAGACTCCACAACTTTTGAAGCACACCGACTCTGAATCCGTGAAAAACTCAACTCGAAGCTTATCATCCTTTGGCGTGAAAGGTTCCAGAGATGCGTACTCCAACCATACATGAGAAGAGCCCATTACATAAACCTTTCTTTCTACACGGTACCTTTCTTCCTCACAGCAGAAGATACTTACACCAACAGTAGCAAGGGATTCTTCTGGTGATCTTCCGAGAGTGGGTCCAATAACTGCACATATAACAACTTTGCTGCGTCTATACTTCTGGAACCCATATGTCATTATTTCACATCGATAAATGGTGCTATCTATGTTCTCCTTAAAGTGGCTGCACCACTTTGGAATCAGATTTCCCGGAAATATAATGCCCCATGAAAGGTCTGTTCCTGGGAATTCCTGCTAAACGAATATCATAAATTTTCAGCGTCCAACCTATAAACCTAAGTGCAGAGAAATTTGCAGTAGATCAAACAAAGATTAAGGAGAGAGTGAGAAAGAAAGACATACCCCATACATTGGAGGATCTGGCAAAGTATCCCGTGTCACAAGCAGTTCATAGCATCCGGACAAGTCGATCCATCCTAGTGCTCGTAAGTCTCTTGCATTGAAATGAAATCTTCTTGATATTTCTGCAAAACGTTGTAACGAAATGCATCCGCAAGCATATACCTTTCTTATATTTCGTGGAAGTTCTAGAATTTCTTTAAGTTTCTTGCAATAGTCCAGATGAAGAGACATCAATCCGACTAATCTTTTGATGCATGTAGGAAGACTAACAATGTCACTCCCTGATAGATCCAATTCTTCCAATTTGAAAAGCAATGAAGCCTCATAAGAAAATCTGATCTTGGTATGACACAGTTTCTAGCTTTCAAAGTTTTCAGTGCCGGAACCATTTCAGAGGAACAGCCATAATTCAAGATGCTTGAATCTACTGGAGCTGGTGGCGGTTCTGAACAATGGATAGAAAGAGACTCTAGATGTTGCAACTGGAGAATGCTACTAGGCAAGTGAACAAGGTTTTTGCAGCCTTCGAGATATAAGTAATGAAGACCGACGAGGTACCGAATGGATGAAGGCAGCTCTTTTATACCACAGTGATCTAATATGATGCATCTTAGACGTTCCATTTTGCACTCGATTTCCGGAAAGTTCTCAAGGCTTGAGCAACCTCCAAGGTCCAGCCATTTTAAAGATCTCAATTTGAGACTTCTAGGCAGACTAGTGAGATTAGAGCATCCTTGAAGTGTCAAAAAAACAAGCTTATCGAGGAATCCAACAGAATCATGGACTTCAACTAAGCTTTTACAATTATGGAGAGTCAATTCCTCTAAATTTGGGATCCCTGAAAAGTCTGGGACTTCAGTTAGGAATTCACATTGATAGAATTGCACTATGGTCATGTTTTGAAAATTCTGTAAAGAAGAGGAGATAAATTAGCTTCAAAGAAGTAACCAAGTACATAAGTTAAAGGAAGCCACAAAAAAGTAGAAGCATAAGTTAACATAAAAATTTACCTTGAATCCCTCCTTTGGTACCTTGAAGAGGCTATTACGCATTCTTAAAACAGTAAGTTTCCTTCCATGAAAATTGGATGGCAAAAATTGGAAAGGACATTTAGACCAATCAATCAACCTCAGTTCATTAGAAAGGTAATTAAGGTTTCCCAAAAAGCGTGCATTACGATTTATAAATAGCCTGAGCTTCCTCATTTTCATAAAAGCTTTGGAACTCAAGCTTATAAAGTCTCTTCTAGGCAAATCCACCAATATGCCTTCAATTTTGTTCGTTCCCTGGCAAGAGATTAATATATAAGTATGTTAACAAAGTGAAGGCATAAAGATCTTCATATCTAACCGCTTGCAAGAATTAATTCCGTTAATTCAGCATATATATATATAAGCAAATTACAATAACCCCTTAAACTATTACCTAATTATCAATTACCCCCGAAACTTTATCTTGTTACAATTGACCCCTGAACTTCGTTTTTGTAATGGTTTCATCCCTACCAACTAGGGACGTTATTTCTATCGGAAACCATTCCACGTGTGGAACACATGACCCACCCTTCACGTAAAAAAACTCTTTTAATTTGAAAAAAATCCACCCAGTGCGTTTTGATTTTATGGCTAACGTTTTACGAGTGGCCCCACCCAAGCAAAAATCCAATTAATCTGGCCTTTATTTCTTCCTAACCTAACGGGGGCAAAATAGTTTTTTTTACATGAGGGGAGGGTCACATGTTCCACACTTGGGATGGTTCCGTTCGAAATAACATCCCTAGATTGTTGGGGAATGAAACCGTGATATAAATGAAGTTCATGGGGTAAATTGTAATGAGTTAAAGTTTGAGAGGTAATTGAAAATCGTGTGACAGTTTGAGGGAAATATTATTGTGATTTATCCTATACGCGTATTACATAAAACTGAGTTTTCTGATGCAAGGACTCTTACCGTATTTTCCTCCAATATATGGCGAATATCTTCATGAAACCATAACCGACTGCGCTTGCCAGGTTCAAGTGGCGATTCTTGTCGAACAATTTCTCTGCCCATATCTTGAAGCAAGTCATGCATAACCAATCTATTTTTTTCGTCAACAGATATGAGAGACTTATCCATAAGCATTGTCATACCAATATTTGGAGAGAAACCACAGCTATCTAGTATTTTCATCACATAGTCTACTTGTTCTCCTTTGAAGAAACAAGCAATGTCAAGGAAAATATTCTGCTCACTTTCCAAGAGTCCATCGTAACTTATCTTCAGTTTCTCTTGAATATCTTTTTGAGGAATTCTTTTGTAGCTTTGCAATGCACTTTTCCAATGATGTATGTTTCTTCCATATAGATGTGAACCTAGCACAGTTAAAGCCAGCGGAAGGCTTCCAGCATAATGCAGTGCATGTTTCGTCAGTTCCACAAAATCATCAGCAGGCTTGTCACTTTTAAAGGCATTCCAACTGAAGAGTTGAAGAGCTTCGTTATGATCCAATTCTTGCACCCTGTATCTGAGATCAACTCCATGCTGGGTTAATAAATGTTCATCTCTTGTCGTTATGATGATTCGACTTCCTGAACCAAACCAATCATGTTCTCCAGATAATGTCTCTAATTGGTCCAATTGATCCACATCATCTAGAACTAAAAGGGCCCGTTTGCAGCAAAGCCTCTCCTTGATCACATTGATTCCTCGATGAATATTCCCAACCTTCAAATTTGAGTTTGCTAAGATCTCAAAAAGAAGTGTCTCCTGCAATTGGACAATGCCACATTCTCTCTTTGAATTTTCTCTTATGTTTGCGAGAAAACAACAGCCTTCAAACTTAGAAGCAAAGAAGTTATATATCGCCTTGGCAATTGTTGTTTTTCCAATTCCACCGATTCCAAATATCCCGATCATGCGATTAGTATCAAATCTCCTTGATTGATGGGATTGATGACTAAAGATTAGTGATTTGATTATGATTTGAGTCAATTATGGAATGTAAGCTCATAAAGATGTCTATATAAACATCCTTAGGTGCATTAGTGTTATTCATTCAGAATAGTAGAGTATTTGAGAGCCTTAGTGCTTTTGGGGAGTTTTTTGGTCAAGCATAGGCACGTATATGCTAAATCAGTGTCAGGATTAATAACCGTGTCACTTATGATTCATTCTAGGATAATAACCTAGTTTGGGTACCCGTTCTTTGGCTAATTAACTCTTGATCGGGATTGTATTTGTGTTCTCTTGGTTCTTGGGCTAATTAACCCTTAACCACGTTATTTGTTCTTCAATAATAATATCTCGAGTGTTCTCCATATTGTGTGTTAGATCCTACATTTCAGCTCGTGTGTTGCCAAGAACGGTTTAGGTGGATCGATTGGCGTGATCGCGTTCGAATCACTTGGCGGAAGTTGGCGTTATTAAGGCAGCCTAGACCGGGGTCCCTAACAAATTGATGCTTTCATTGAGAGGAGTTGCTTGAAGGGTAGAAATATTCAAGAGAGGTAAACACGAGCATACACTACTTTGATTCATTTTCATTGTATTAATTGGTTTGGAAATTGTTTGTTCTTGTTTGAGTTCATACTAGAGGAGGGGTTCGATCTTCATTTTGGAAAGAACCCAAGGTTGAAACTTTTTTGTTCTAAATGAGTTCTTAAGTGAAGGGAGGGGTTTGATCTTCTTTTGGAGAGAACCTAAGGTTGGAAGTTGTTAGTGCCAAGTTCTTTGTCTGGAGGGGTTCGATCTTCATTTAAGAGATAACCCAAGGTTAGACTTGTTGTTGTAGCATAGTATTACAATGAAGGTGGTATCAAGTTCACTCACTTCCAACTGCGACCGGTTTGAAGCCTTAGAGTCATCTACTCTATGGCTGAAATACAAGATGGAGGAGACATCCACAAACATGACTCACATGCAAGGAGTCATAGCCACGGTTACCATGACCATCGAAGACAATAGGAGAGCGGTGGAAGGAATGAGACAAGACCTATAAGCAGTGTTGGCTAGACTTGGTGGAGAGCCAAGTGGAGGTACCCATGTGCAAGCCACAAGGAGGGAAGATGTTCATGTTGAAGATGGAAGAGAAACTCGCCCATCCGAGTCCACAATAGAAGAGCCTGGACCGCGACAATCACTTAGAATGGGCGAACGTGTGGAGATTGAATATGAAGTAGTCGAGAGGTGGCTACGTGAGGATTCCAACTATAATGATGATCATGCAAGGATGGAAGATGGATTTGGAGGTAGTCGGTATAGGGAGGAGAGATCCTATGGCCGAATCTATGAAGATGCTAAAAGGCAAGAGAGGCCTCGAAGATATCGTTACTATGATCGTGATAGGGATAGTGATGGAAATCAGTTTAAACACCGAGGACCTAGGAGACCAAACTACCATAGAGGTGATCATGATGAAGATGGTGGAGTTGGAAATCGGTTTCACAACCGAGGACCAAGGAGACCAAATATAGAGTTCCCAAAGTTTAGTGGAGGTGATCCGCATGAGTGGCTTGATAAGACGGAGCACTACTTCCATGTCTATGAAGTGCGAATGGAAGAAAGAGTTGTCAACGCATGTTTCTATCTTGATGGAAAAGCAAGCAAGTGGTGTAAGTGGATTCGAGCCCAATATAAGAAGGAAATAAGAAGGCTCGGGTGGATGGTTTTTTAAGGGGAGTTGCTCATGCAATTTGAGCCATCACCCATTGTCAATCATCATGCCCAATTGGCTAAGCTTAAGCAAAAGGGCAAGGTGTATACCTATGTGGAATTTTTTTTACAACTTCAAACTCTAATAAGGGTTTGGTCCGAGGAGACCCTCATTGGCACCTTTGTGGATGGGTTGAAGTCTTGGATAGCTAAGAAGCTAAAGTTGAAGTAGCCCACTAGGTTGCAAGAGGTCATAAGAATGATCGAGATCCTTGAAGAGAGCCACTGGTTTGAGAAGAATCATGCCAAGGAAGAAGCGGCTAGCAAGGAAGATGAATCCTTGCAATCTGAGATGTCGTCGAAGGGAAAGGAAGTGGTTGAAGAGCCGAGAAAGAAGCAGAATGAAGTAAAGGAGCTTAGCCGGGAAGAACTTGAGGAATGCATCAAGAAGCACTTATGCTTCAAGTTTGGAGAGAAGTGAAGTCCAAACCACCAATGCAGCAAGGCCAAGATGATGTGCATGTATGATGAGGAGTCAAGTACGGAACACACTAGTGATAGTGAGTTAAGTCTTAATGTCATGATCGACATTGGTAAATCCTCAACCATGACATTCATGGCTTCGATGGCCAAGCACAAGGTCACTTTGTTGGTGGATAGTGGGTTTACCCACAACTTCATCAACACCAACCTTGTTACAAACGCGGGCTTGCATGGAGAGGAGATAGAGAGGGCTTTGAGGTAAAACTTGCCAATAGTGGGAAGATGAAATGTGAGAAGATAGTGAATATGGTTCCCATTGATGTCCAAGGTATACAAGTAGTTGCTGATCTACATGTACCTCCCTTGAATGAGGTGGATATGGTTTTGGGCGATTCTTGGTTGAAAAGTATTGGCAAAATCATACTTGATTATGGTGGAATGAGTATGGGGTTCACCTATGCGGTAGGTTGGTTACTTGGAGCATGGGTGAGCTACCTAGAAAGGAGATGGCTTGGGAGGACTATGATGGCATGACCTCAGAAATTTCAAAGGTTACCCTTGGGGTCAAAGGTACTCTTCAAGGAAGGGGGAATGAAAGGATCATCAGTGATGACGTGGGCCGTGACAACCATGCATGGGAGGATTGGTGTCGAGATGAGGCGCTAGTGGCACCCATGGGCACTCTAGACACGCCCATAATCCGCGCAACGACAATACCACAACCATGCAATGGCATCAGCGCACACAAGCTAGACACCCCAGCAACATCCATGATTGGCATGCCAACCAAGATGCTCTAGTCTTCCTAATTAGATGGATGTCAAGATTTCCACAATACCAACATAGAGTATTCTACCTCGTTGGGGAGAGCTATTCAGGTACACAGCAATCAACATATTATTTACTTCCTAATTTGGACCCTAATTCAATTACATATATTGTAAGCTAATGCATGCTTTTCACTCTTCAGCACTATGTTCCCCAGTTGGCAAAGAGGATTACCCATTATAATAAAGCACACAAGAATCCCACCATCAACCTCAAAGGTTTCATTGTAAGTAAAACATAAAGTTGACCTAAAGCTGTTCATCTTCAACGTCAAGATTAGAACTTTAATGGATCGTAACGAAAAAAATATATGCAGGTGGGAAATGCGGTGACAGATAACTATTATGACAGCCTTGGAACTGTTGCATATTGGTGGAGCCATGCAATGATATCAGATAGAAGCTACAAATCAATCCTCAAGAATTGCAATTTTACGTAGGACAAAACATCTCAGCAATGCGACGATGCAGTAACCTACGCCATAAACCACGGGTTTGGAGACACTGCTCAGTACAGTATATATACTCCATCTTGCATCGCGCTCCGTAATCATACTATGAGGCCTCTGAGAGTCAGAAATACTCTTTTACGTCGACGGCCGGTTTCTGGGTACGATCCATGCACTGAAAATTATGCTGAGAAATATTATAACCGGCCAGAAGTGCAGAAGGCAATGCATGCAAATGTTACTGGAATTCCTTACAAATGGACTGCTTGCAGGTTTTCATATCAACTATCCTTTCCTCTCTCTTTTTTTCATTCCTAATTCTTAATTTCCCTTTTATTTAGCTTGCTTATAGCTATGATTAATTTTTTACTGTGCAGTGATGCTCTAATAAAAAATTGGAACGATTCTGAAACTTCTATGTTACCCACATACAAGGAACTTATTGCAGCTGGGCTAAGGATATGGGTTTTCAGGTAAATTTTCTACATAAATCTCTGGAAAGTATCTTCTACTCAATTAATGTTGTTCTTTTTTTACTCAACCAATTTATCTTCCTTAAAAAATTAAGGAAAATTTTCAATTTAATCACTAAGTTTATAGTACTATGACGATTTAGTCATTATATTTCATTTTTTTTACTAACTGGTCACTGAGAATATATAGTTGTGACGACCTGGTCCTTCCATCAAATCTCCGTTAATTTTTAACCGAATAGAATGTAGTCGACCGCTACAAGTTATCATTTCCACAACGATAAACAAACAGGTCGACCGTTATTCCGATTAAAAATTTAATGAAAGTTTGACGAATGGCTCATATCGTCATAATTATAATTCTCAATAATCATATAATTAAAAAAAATTAAATTGAGTGACTAAAATGTACTGAAATTTAGTAATCAAATGGTTATTTTTCAAAAATTAAAAACAAAGACAAATTTGGAAAAAAAAAATTACAGTACTTGCTGTCACTGGAAGGGCAAGTTGTCACTGGAGGCTTCGGATTGGACGTAGGGATATTTGGCCCAAACAGTACAAGAAAATTCTCTTACAACCTGTACTTGCTGTTGCATGCATACCTTCCTCGCTTTTGCAGCGCGTACTGGAACTGTACTTTTGTCAAATCCAGACATGCATATCACTGTGCATTACGTGGGACGGTCATGCCTGGTTATGTACACCGTCGAGTTAGGAAGTTTCTTTCCTCTCTTTCTCTTTTTTTTATCGCTTTTTCTTTTCAAATTTTTAACTTTAAAATTTTATCATTATTGTAATTTTTTTCTCTCTTTATTTTTTTCACATTTATTTTTTATTTATTTTTTCACTTTTTACTGACGTTTTATTTTTCTTTTTACGTTTTTATCGACTCCTAAAATTTTAATAATAAAGACACCAAGCAAATTTTAAAACGGGAAAAAATCTCAAGGCCTCTGAGGAATTGAAAGTCATTTTCTGACGATCTCACCCTGCTCTACGGGGTGTTTGTTTGTGAAAATTTTGGAGTTTTGAAAATTTTAGGTATTAGAGTTTGTGAAAAGTATAGATATTTTATGGAAAAGTGAGGAGAGAGAAGATTTAATTGAATAGTATAATATTATTTATAATTTAATGAGGAGAGAGATTATTTTATAATTGTTTAAAAAATTTAAGGGACAAAAATTTTAGAAGACAAACGCCAACTAATCACATAAATGGACAGAATAGGCTGTCGTTGATTCGAAGGCTCAGTACGATTGGGTCTGAGCTTCGATAAGACTCGACTATCAATCAAAGTTCAATACCATTCTCTTTTTCACAATAGGTTAATTAATCTGGTGTAGGTAAAGGTTTCTTTTCCTTTTTCTTTTTTTTTTATAAATGGTGGTAAATGTTCTGCCATGGAGCCAATCCTCTACTCTAAATATGTAAATTAATTTAAATATTAATAAGAATAATAAATAAATTACGTACAAAACAAATTTTCATATACATGACATGGTACCATAAATTCAGTGTTTGTTTTTAAAATTTTAGTAAAATTGTGTTGGTATTAAAAAAGAGGTGGTATTAAAATTATTGAATGAATGATAAAAGTAAAAATAAAATTTTAAATTTTATTTGATAAATTCAAATTTTTGTAAAATTTTATATTGGCAAATGCTATGTTAAGTGTCTAAAACACGACCCCAAAAGTTTATATTTGGATTATCTTAAAAAAATTTAACTCACTTTTTCATTAATTTCAATACAATTTTTTCCAATCTCAATAACTTTTTATAAATTTCAACAATATTTTTTACAAATTTTATCCAATTTTTAACCAATTTTTCACTCATTTCAAGACAATCTATACTAATTTTAAAAAAACAAACATAAACAATATTTTCAAAATCAAATAGGTTATAGAGGGAGGAGTTAAAGGTGGTGTTTGTTTGTGAAAATTTTGAGATTGTAGAAATATTGGGTATTGAGGTTTGTGAAAAAGTATAGATATTTTATGAAAAAGTGAAGGGAAAAATTTAATTGAATATTATAATATTATTTTATAATTTAATTAGGAAAAAAAAATATTTTATAATTATTTAAAAAGTTTGAGGAGTTAAAATTTCAACCCAAACACCACGAAAATGTTGATGCAGTTGGTGCTGTTTTGGTGCAGCGGGGACACAGATTCAGTGGCTCCAGTGACTGCCACGAGGTTCTCCCTCAGCCATCTAAAACTAGTTGGTATCCATGGTACTCTTTTTATTTTCTAAGTGGTATCCATGGTACTCAAGTGGGCAGGTAAATGAAAACTTCACGCCAAATCCAACCACCGACTTCCTTGAACATTACACGCCTAGGCACATGGAGATTGACATTCACAGCGAAATGTCAAAAAGCAATACTTTTTTCCTTTTTGCTGCAGGTGGGAGGATGGACAGAGGTCTACAACGGGCTAAACTTTGCTACAGTGAGAGGGGCTGGCCACGAAGTTCCTCTGCTTCAACCCAAGAGAGCATTCAATCTCTTCAGCTTATTTTTGGCGGGCAAAGAATTACCAAAATCTTGACAAAAAGCTGCTTGGAGATAATTACCACAGATGATTATTTGTTTTCCTTAAGACAGATTAGTACTATTGTTTCAATTATATAGTTTTAAATTTCATATAAAATGGTGGGTGAAGCGGTTAGCATAGGAATCATTCATTCAAGACAAAGTGTTATATCTCTCAAATGTATCATGTTCTGGATGGATGCCGATTAAGGTTTGTTTGATGTTTTGTCATGCCCTTGGTAAGTTCTGGATGCAAGCATGGGACTGTCTTATGATGTTCTACGGTAATCTCAACAGCTTAAAATGATTGACAATTTCTTGAACAGTCTGCAGTTAATCAAATGAAAAAAAAAATGAGATCCTTTACATTTTGTAGGAAGTCAAATACTGGATATTACCGGCAAATTAGCAGCGCAGAGGTTCCAAAATGTCCTCTTTAATTTAAAACAAACGACATTGTTAAATGCAAGGTCATAGTACAATAATGCTTGCTCGGTTGATCTACAAAATCGAAGTGCATCTCGTTCACCAGTATTGATACTAAAATCTAACTACTTCAACCCATCCCCTACGCCTGGCGGCATTCCCAAGCTCTGAGCAAGATCGCTCATCCTCTCCTTCATGGCCTGAGAATATAAAAGGGCAGAGACTTTCAGTTCTAAGGGCAAAAGATAGAGCAAGAGTTCCCAACTCTTCATGTTAAATGCTGGTAAATTCTCACCAGGACACTCTTCTGGTGCGCATCTTTGTATGCCTCGGTAACTAAAAGCGAAAGCTTCTGCACATAAAGCCAAATGTATCAGTCTAACATGGTACCCCATACATCACATTAATCATCTGCACAATTAGTAGGATCACTGAAACAAGTTCATTTCAAAAGCTTCGGCCCAACTGGAAGGATGACCAACCACCAAGTCAAACAATTAAATAGCATAAATAGTCTCATTCCTCTCTGAAGGTCTTCTCAATGCCCCTGGGTAATTGAATGAGCAGATTTTGAGCATAAACATCAACCGCTCGGGCATGATTTTGAAAATATGGAGCTTCAGATCCAGCTTGGTCCATGTTTTTGGCAGGAAAAATAGACTGTTAACCACCATTTGCTCTCTAGCTTTCTCGATTAAGGCGCTATCCACAATATTTCTGGTTATTTCAACCTGCCCCCATGAAGGTGGAGGGCATTTTCAAGATTCAGGAATTCGCCTTGACTATGAGATAATATCTCCTTCCAAATTTCTTTTGAAGAGAGAGCACAAAATGATCCTCAGCTCCAGAATCCCACCTCCAGGGTAAGGGAGAGAGGAGGCAGCAAAGACATAATGTGAAATTTTCAGCAATCAAGCCAGGGCCATCAAACAAAATCAGAATTCACCCATAGTAACCCCAGAATGCTAAATTCTGAAAGATGGAATGGACGAACGGTTCAGTGCCTGTAATCAACATACCCCTTTGTGTACAAGGAAAAACTAATGAACAAGCACGGGCTCAATGCCCAACAAACTTCTTAGAGACTGAACACCTCATCTGAGGTTGGCGGATGTTGCTTCAAGGTCTCTTTGGTTTTCTCATGGGATTTAATGGGTCACATAATCAGCATGCCCAAAGTTCAAACCAGCTAATGGCATAAAAAATAGCGGACAGATATGAATGAAACTGTACAACTTCCAGTGAATGGCATCAAAACAAAGCCTTGTCTCATGCATTCTAAACAAAGATGTGAATGAAACTGTTCAACTTGCATGATAAAACCAAGTGGGCACTTATAACAAAGTCCAAGGTGTGATAATATCATGCTAAAACAATTTGTTTATAATTTTATTTGTCAATTGTCCTCAGATTCAAAATTGCACCTCCTTTCCAATAAGGAAGGGCTGGAGGCTGAAGTACTAATTTCAACCCGCAGTGGCTATGAAGAAAAGTCATCGCAATATTGGACTGAGTTTTACTGGTGCAAATTCGAAAGTGAAATTACAAATGTCAGGTGAATAGACTTACCTCTGCTCCTAATTCCATTGCAGCCTCAGTGATCTCTGTGCGGACAGGTTGCTGGTTTCCAGATAGTGTTACCTAAACACATAAGAAGTACTGTGAAGCCCCTTGAAAAAAAAAAGATTAAGGTTTGCAATACCACAATGTGATCAAATAATTTGAGTAATTTCCTAATATCATTAAGATGGTAAGAGCAATCCCTTAGTCATATAAGGCAGCAGGCATACAAGGGCAACCAAACATCCACAGGGTAGAAACTGACAATCACAGCCATAGGCCTTCTTTTCACTACACTGGAATTGTAATTCAAATCATGTAAAGAATCATACAACATCTAATGATTTTGACTAAAATGTCTACAATGTTCCTAATCTTTCTTGGTCGCGACTCTCCCAAAAAAAAAGGATTTGCCTTCAAATCAAAATGACAGACTGTCTTTGTTCTGCAAGCTCCTCCAGAAAGAGAAACCAAGTCAAACACTAGAACAAGATATTGCCTTGTTGAAAAATACAGACGATTGACCTTAGAAATGATGATGACGACAGTTCACCTAATGAATGCCCAAAAGCAAACTGAGCCAGTAAGCATGCACACACAAGAGCTAGTGTGTGAGCACAGATAGATAGAGAGAGAGAGAGAGAGAGCAAATACCTTGATTAACTCACCTTCACAGTAACCATCAAACTCTGCTCTGCAAAACAAAATGATAAAAATGTCAAAAATGCTATGAGGAATTCACTGAAACAAAAAAAATATCAAAAAGATATAACCCTACACAGCAAGTTCTTTTTGGACCCGTACTGCCTCAACTTGGACAACCATTTGTGCCTTCTTCACTGTCTCGTAAAGATTCTGCATGTTTCCCAGGATACCTGCCTGCAATCGACTAGCAAAGTAATATCAGTCTCAGTTCACAAATACGAGTACGAGTCCAACTCCTTGTAATCAGGCAAATAAAATACACAACACCTAATAAAAAAATTTGACCTTAATAAACTTGGTTTAACAATGAAAACAAAATCCTTTTGCACCCTATATCCACCACTGCATCTATAGACAATGGAACACAGAAAAATTAGCATTGGTTTTGCTACAGATAGTTTTACAAGGCAAGGAATTGATGATGAGGCCCAGAAGCCTGAATTCTAACCTATCCAGAAGGATTCCGACTCCAAGGGAGGTTAAACACTCTAACATGCAGATAAATAAAATGAAATAGACTAACTAGTGACATAAAGGAATTCATATTTTAAAATTCTCTACCACAAATCAGAAAGAAAAACCGAACCTCGGACCAGCTCTTCTTTGAACAATTCTTTTCCATTCGGTCTCAGGTCTCATGCCCTATTGCCCTGAAGGAATCGTTTTTTTTCTTGGGGGTTGGGTTGGGGGGGGGGGGGGGGAGGGACTTGACTCGGGCATGGTATATAAGCTCACGGTTGAGATCTAAAAAATAGAGCACATCTTTTTTATGGTTCATGCATGACTTCACACGTATAGTTGTAAGGGATTAATGTCTTACATGCCATACCTCACAGAAGTTCTTATGGCATGTGCCAGAAACCTCCAACTACATGGAAACTATCATGGAATTTGCTTAAGAGCTTTCTCAAGGACTTCATAGTGCACCTCAAACAAATTCCTTTAATTATTCAATTCATTCATTCACTCGATGTAGTCATGTTTTAGAACCAACACGTACTTTGGACCTAGAAGAAAAAGCAAATCACATTAACCTTTGAAGGTGCATCATCACTCTTCTCATTCTTTTCTTTTTTTCCTCCAAATAGACCATATACACGGAGGGATCTGCAATTATGCCTATAATTTCCAGACAGCATCTGCATACCCGCTGAATTTGTGTTTGAAGTTAGGTTACCTGGAATGAGCAGGACAAGAGTATGTGAAAACCAGCTTTTTACTATCATAAAATGAAAGCAACAATCCATTAAAAAAAAGTAACAACATCGCCTAATTATTACATGAACAAGATTCACAAAATATCAATATAAAGCGTGACAATAACATGAACATGATCCATAATCATTTTTTATGTTGAGTTTTTCACTCATATGTAAGATTAGGATGTCCACCTCCGGCATTCAGTTTATAATGGTCCCCATGTGCCTAAATCAAGGGAAATCCCCCCCCCCCCAAAAAAAAGAAGATAAACATAAAAGATAAATAAACACCTCAATATACATAAGATTTTATCTTCTCGTTTGTAATGTCGTTGGGTCATCACGCATTCTCTTTTTTGCCAAAAAACCCTCATTTTTGTAGAGATACGGATAGTCTGAAAGCAGAATGTCCCTATTATTTGAGTAGAACATAGTCATTGTTGCAAATAACGCAGTTCAGTCAATGCAACTAGTTTAACCCGTGAAAACGAAACACTCCCAGGACCAGAATATCCCTATTACTTGCGTAGACCATAGTCATTGTTGCAAATAACGCAGTTCGGTCAATGTAACTAGGTTAACCCATCAAAACGAAACATTCCAAAGACCCATAATGGTATGATTGGTACTCACTTTTGCAAAAGTTTCAACCACATCGTACCCAATCGATATGAATAGCTCAACTTGTCACAAGCAATCAAATTGCTATAAGTGCAATATACAGGACAATTTCAAAAGACAATTTCTGAAATAGACGATTCCTCCAAAAATAGACCAACTGCAAAGCAGAATCGCATATCCTTCAATACTTATATCAATACATATTTGCATGTTTTCTCAGCATCCGAACAGGAAATAAAGAAGCCAGAGAGAGAGAGAGTTACAGGGGGAGTGAGATGAAGGGAAAGGCTTTCTCCGGCCATTCACGCCGTGTAGGCTTGGTGTCTGACCCGTCAGAGAAATCGTAGACGCCATTGCTCAGCGCTGTGAGAAAGTTCTGAGCTTTTTTTGGTTTTTGTATCGAGAAGATAATGCAATTTTTTTTTCTTCTGCTTGGGTTGCTATTGAGAATTTGAGAGTGACTCAACTGACGGAAAAAAAAAAGTGTGACTGACACGGGGAGGTTTTTAGTGAAGAACAGCCCAGTTGTAGAAGAACACGCGATAGGTGTTTGTGAAATTGTGAGTTTGACAATTGACTCCTTGAAGGGTCAATGATGCTTTCTTCAAGCAACTTGTGTTCTTCGTAGTTCGTACGACTATGGAATCCTGACAGCAAGTTTCAAAGATCCTAAGCCAGATAAAATTGATCCAATATTAGCTAATTCTCCAATAGATCTAGAAGCAATCTTCTAGATGATGAGAATTCGTTTTATAAAAAATTATAAATGTTTATGTAGATCAAAATTTTATAAATTTGTATGTAATCGTAATTTTTTTTAAAGATATTTAATTTTTATTAAAGTTTATAAAAATGGAATAAAAACGATAATTTGATATAATTTTTGAATAAAAATGTATTAGAATTTGATTTAAAAAAATAAGAAAAAAGAAAATTTGTTATATTTTTTTAAAATACATATATTATAATTTATATAAAAAGTTGTTATAAATTGTTTTAAAAGTATTGGTATTTGTGTAAGTGTCATACCAAATTTTAGAGGTGCACAGAACCGGACCGTATTGGACCGATTTTGTGATCTTAAAAGAAAAAATTCGGTCCAATCCGGACCAGATTTGAAAACCGAATTAATTCGGTTCGGTCTGGTCCAAACATTTTTAAGAACCGGTTTGGACCGAATTAATAATAAATATCTTTTTTCAATACAAAAGATAAAAAATAAAATGCATAAGTCAAAACTGTGTTTTGACATCATCTCCCCCATTCGAAATCATGCCCTCCACTACTCCTTCCCCCTTCGACATCAAAGTCCTCCTTCCCCTACAAAATCAAGTCCCGAGCACCCCACTCCGGCACTCCCCAGCGGCCAGCGCAGCCACACCCACGCCAACGACCAACGACACCTTCTCGAAGCCCCACTCCACAGTGTCCGCCCAGCCACAACCCCACAATGCCTAACTCTGACTCCCCGAGTGCTCAGCGCCATTCTTCCCCCACCGACGCCGTTCTAAGTTATTCTTCTCCTTTTTGGTGAGAATTTGTTTTATGGCTCATGCGATAAGTTATAGATCCATGATCTTTGCTTCGGTTGAGTGCAATGGAGAGAGTTTGTATCTTGTTTGGCTACTAGTTGGATTTTATCTTATATTTATTCAAAATTAGTTTTCAGATTTACTTAGATTGTGGTGTAATCGTCTACAACAGTGATTTGTAAAATCAAGCTCTCTCTATTTATGTTCATAGACTTGTAAGCAGGGGATTTGTAAAATGAGTCATGACTATGTTTAATGTTAATGATCATTGTACTATTGTAGTGTCCAAGCATGCTGCAAATTGCAATGGTCTATAATAATTTGTGGAGACAGGAGGAGGTGATGGCTTTAGTTTGGTAGTGAAGGAAAGCCGAAAGGCCACTAGTTTTAGTTCTTGAAGCATTTTTATCAAATCTTCAATTCGACAAGCTTTTTTTCTGCCGATGTATTCTATACCACTTAATATGAGTAAAAACAAAGGAAAACTGACAACGGGACAAACTTTGTACTATTTATTTGGTGGGTTTGTCTCTACTCTTGGATTTGTATCCCTTTGTATTGTAAATAATGACGAATGGATGCTTCTTAAGCGCAAAAGGGGAGCAAGAGTATGATATGTGTAATTTTTAAAGACACAAATTTCAGATTTTTATAAGGGATAAATGTTAACTATATTAGGGGTTACAGTCATTAAATGTTAACTCGTTTACAAAGTACTTAAATTAAGTAAGTAACACAATGTTATGAATTTTTATAAGTGATAAATATTAACTATATTAGGGGTTGGGTCGTGAGTGTTAAACAATTCATGCAATATACGTAAGATCTAACACATAACCTAGTTAGCTTATAATTATTAATATTGTCTAATGACTCCCCCACGAAAGTCTTAATTCTATAATATATTCTCTTTCCATAAACACTAGATTTCGTTCTTGGCTTTAGTAGGGGGCTTAATTAGGTAATTGTCCGCCTAAGTACCCCATGATAAAATCTAATTTAATACAAGTCATAAAATATTTGATTTATCTGAACTATTAATATCACATTGAAATTAATTATTCATAAATACATGCTCTAAATAGTACACCACCCTAATAAACTAAAATCAATTATAATAATTAATTTCATGGATCGACCTTTTTCTCATCGTTCGAAAACATGTAAAAATCAAGTCAATTTTTAGAGCTATGAACTAGATCCTTAATTTTATATGAATGGGGACCTAATGGTAGTCCAAAACATTAAATATTGACCTTAAGTCAAAAAAATTTAGGAGATCAATGAAAGTCAGAGCTAATGTAATCATGCATGAATGATAAGTAAGATATATATTTTTCTCCTAAACACCTATTTTATATATCAATATATTTCAAATTGGGATGGAGAGTTAGACTCGAATACTCTTGTACTAATTATTATAGTCTCTCTGCAATTTGATAAAATACAAGAATAATAGCTATTTTGATTATATATTCATTTGGTAAGTATTAAGTAAATATATATTTATTAAAATTAGAAGAATAATATTTTAAGAAAAATGATTAATACTAACGTAGTAACATTAATGATCTGACCATAAAATGATTAGAAATGAAACTTTATTTGAATGAATACATATTTTTTTTTATTTTAAGATGTGAGCTGAAAAAAAAAGAAACCGGTTTGGACAGACCGGACCGGACCGCTTATAAGGGGTTCGGTCATGTCCTTCCATTTAAGTACAACCGTAAATCCGGTCCAAAAATTGAATCGAATTTCCAATTGTGCAGGTCTACCAAAACCCGTTTCCAAATAAGTCTCAGGGTGTCATACCCAAACCCATCAAGGCCTTACAACATCTCCCTTGATTTCTCTATTAACACGTATAAGAGCCCTAAAGGCTAAGCAGAAACGAAACCGGCCATGGCAACCAAATTTGGCAGAGGAATCCAAAAATCTGGTACGCAGTACGATTAACCTAACCAATTTAGGCAAAGGTGTGGTGGGTTCACGAGCCCTCATTTGTTGGAAGTATATTTTCAATCCTTCCTTGTACGCCAAACACGATGTCGATGTCGATGTCCACGCCAAGACTGACAGAATCGTGAATACGAAAATGTAATGTAACCCTTGAAATGTAGAATATAGTTGTAAGAATGTAGAAATGGATGATCGGTGATAGTGTTTGGATGATGAACTGTGTAAGGAATTTTTGTAACAGACTGTTTCGAGAGAGTCACTCTCCAATATTCGGTTTGTATAATTCTTTTCATAAAAATTCCCTCATGACATCCTCGTGAACTTATACAAAATAGACTGGCCAAGAGGCCTCCGAATGTACTAACAGAAAGTAAGATAAGGCCCTATTAAAACAAAGGGCAGCCCAAAGCAGATAACATAAGGCCTAACTAATGGGCAAACAGCCCACCCATGACCCGGCCCAGTCCACAGTTAAACATAACTAAGCAGTCAAACTAACCACTTCGAATGAGAACAACATGCCCAACTCGCAACTTCAAACTCCCGAAGCTTCCTCAACTATTCGAGCTTTTCCCCTTTTACGAACCCTAGCCTCCTTATGTTCGAAAAAGCTTTGACCTTCACCAAGACTCATAACATTCTCTTCCCCTTCGAAAACCTTGCCCACAAGGTGTGGATACTTTTCTCGAAGTTGCCAGTAAGGAACCCAGCTGGCATCCTCTTGTGCTGCACCTCGCCACTGTACTAGAGCCTCAGTCAAAGGCCTATTCCCTTGTCGGCGTACACGCCTATCCAAGATTAGTTCTGGTTCTGGTTGTGGAGCACACTCATCGTCGATTGGAGGTAAGAGAGGCAGAGGAGTCACATGTGCACCCAACTTCTTTTTCAAGCAAGAGACATGGAACACGGGATGTATACGAGCTTCGATTGGTAAGGCCAAACGGTAAGCCACCTCTCCAATTTTCTTGAGCACCTGAAATGGACCAAAAAATCTTGGAGAACGCTTGAGAGTTTTGCGAAAAGCCAAAGTCTTTTGGCGATAAGGTTGAAGCCTCAGGTAAACCCAATCCCCTTCTGCAAAGTTGCGTTCTGTATGCCTCTTATCATAATGGTACTTAGCTCGTTCTTGGGCAGCTGCTAGGTTGTGTTTGAGTATGTCAATAATCTGTTCTCTGGTTCTTAATTTGTATTCAACTGCTGCATTTTGAGTTGTCTGAGAAACGTAGCTTAGAAGCTTAGGTGGGGGATAACCATAGAGGGCTTCAAAAGGAGTCAATTTAGTTGACATGTGGTAGCTGGTGTTATACCACCATTCGGCTAGGGGCAACCATTCCATCCAAGATTTAGGTTTCTCACCACAGTAGCACCTTAAATAGTGGCCCACACATTTATTGACAATCTCTGTCTGACCATCACTCTGAGGGTGATATGCTGAGCTGTGAGCTAGAGTTGTGCCTTGCAGTCTAAATAGCTCTTGCCAAAAATTACTTAGGAAGACTGTGTCCCGGTCAGAAACTATAGTAGTAGGCATACCATGGAGCTTGAAGATGTATGATAAGAAAAGTTGGGCAATTGAGTAAGCTGAATAGGGGTGAGCAGTCCCAATGAAATAAGCATATTTAGTAAATCTGTCCACTACTACATAAATCACTGTATTCCCCTTAGATCGAGGTAAACCCTCAATAAAGTCCATAGATACGTCTGTCCAACTCTGATGTGGAATCGGTAAGTTTTGTAACAACCCTGCAGGTGCTAGGTTTTCAGACTTGTATCTTTGACAAATATCACACTCTTTGACATAGGTCATAATGTCCTTTTTCATACCTGACCAGTAAAAATCAGCCTTAGCTCTATGTAAAGTCTTGTGGTAACCCGAATGATCGGCTGTGGGACTATTGTGTATATGCTGCAAGATTTGATCCTTAAAATCTGTTGTTTTACTGAAATAGATGCGACCCTTACGTAGTAGGATCCCATTCCTCAATGTGAACTTACTGTCAGGCATTGTCCCAGCTTGAACCTTTGAGATTATATCACACATAGTAGGATCAGTAGAATAACTTCTTTTCAATTCCTCCAACCATGAAGAATGTGGAAGTGATATCACTGCTAATGTGGGAGAGTTTTCCCCTTCCTCCCTTCGTGAGAGAGCATCTGCTGCCTTATTCTCTTTACCTTGTTTATACAAGATAGTAAAATCATATCCCAACATTTTACTGAGCCATTTCTGCTGAATAGGATTCCCAACTTTCTGCTCTAGTAAAAACTTGAGACTTTGCTGATCAGTTTTGATCTCAAAAGTCTGCCCAACCAAATAAGGCCTCCATTTTTGCACGGCACACACCAACGCATACAGTTCTTTCTCATAAGTAGAAAGCTGTAAAAGTCTTCCCTTCAATGCTTGACTGAAATAAGCAATGGGCTTGTTGTCTTGCATGAGCACAGCCCCGATCCCTACTCCATATGCATCACACTTAATGGTGAAAGGTTTTGAAAAATCAGGTAGAGTCAAAACTGGAGGTGAAGTTACAGCTTCCTTTAACTGTTGGAAAGCCCTAGTTGACTCTGCTGACCAGCTGAAGGAATTCTTCTTCAATAGCTGAGTTAGTGGAGCTGCAATTTTTCCATATCCCCTTATAAACTTTCGATAATACCCCGTAAGTCCGAGGAAACCCCTCAAGGACTTAATGTGCTTCGGTATAGGCCAGTTCAGCATAGCCTCTATCTTCGTAGGGTCGGCCTTCACTCCTTGGGCCGATATTAAATGCCTCAAGTAATCAATCTCTTTATAACCAAAGCGACACTTAGACAATTTTGCCAAAAGCTGATGTGCTTTGAGTACCTCCAAAACCACTCTCAGGTGCTGGACGTGCTCCTCCAATCCTGTACTATAAACAAGAATATCATCAAAAAAGACTAATACAAACTTCTTCAAGTATTCTCTGAAAATATCATTCATCAGCCCTTGAAACGTAGAGGGGGCATTGGTTAGCCCGAAGGGCATAACCAGGAATTCATAATGGCCATCATGAGTTCGAAAAGCCGTTTTAGGGATGTCTTCAGGCTTCATTCGAATCTGATGGTATCCCGACCTCAAGTCCAGCTTTGAAAAAATCGTTGCCTCATTCAATTCATCCAATAACTCGTCCACAATAGGGATAGGAAACTTGTCCTTGATAGTCTCCTTGTTAAGAGCCCGATAATCGATGCACATCCTCCAACTACCGTCGGCTTTCCTCACCAACAATACGGGAGATGAGAAAGGAGATTGGCTATGTCTAATAGCTCCTAACTCCAACAACTCCCGGACAATTTTCTCAATTTCTCCATTTTGGTAGTAAGGATAGCGGTATGGTCTCACACACACAGATGTTGCCCCATCTTTTAATACAATCTGGTGGTCATGGCTTCTAAGTGGAGGAAGGCCTTTAGGCTCGCCAAATACTTATCTGTACTCCTTTAATAATTCTGAAATTTGAGCCGGTACTATTGGCTTCACAGCTTCTTCTATTTGGCATAGAAGTTGGAGCACTAGACCCCGTTTTTCAGTAGTAGATGTATTGCTGAAATTCTGAGCCTCCTGAACAATCCATTCCTTAGGTCGTAACCCACATAATTCTACTCTACTCTTCTCGTATTCAAATGTCATCTTCAAGTGTAGGAAATCCCACAAAATGGGTCCTAAGGTCTTCAGCCAATAGACTCCCAAAATTACATCACGCCCTCCAAGTGTTAATGCATAAAAATCAGTAGTGAACTTGCTGCCTTGTACCCGAAATGAGATATGTTCACATTTTCCTTCACACGACATTGCTTCCTCATTTGCCACTCTTACTGTTAACCTTTTAGTGTGTTGTAGAGGTAGATGATTTTCAACTACTATAGCTGGATCGAGGAAATTGTGAGTACTACCCGTATCCACAAGTATCACTACCTCACTTCTCCCAATCTTCCCCAACAGTCTCATAGTTCTAGGATTAGGTGTTCCAGCAATGGCATGTAAGGATATGGCTGGTATGTCTTCTTTTTCTTCCTCATTGTCCTGCTGCACACATACTTCATTCAACCCTTCCTCCTCTTCTTCTGAAACTCATTCTTCTTCTTCTAGCATAAAGATTTTCTTGCCCGTGCATTGATGCTTTAAATTCCATTTTTCATCACAATTATAGCAGACACCCTTCTCCCTTCTCTCTCTCATCTGCTCAGGTGTAAGTCTTTGTATTGGAAATTTAGGATTATGGAAAGGTTTGTGGTCTGGTGGTTTGTTGTTCCCTCTCCACGATGGATTGTTGGTAAATTTCTGGTCTGTATATTTCTGGCTCCCCCTCCAATGTGGATTTGTATTTCGGTTTGTTTGGGAAAAAGTTTGTTTGGTTTCTGTATACCCTGTCCTGAGGCTCTTCCTAACAGTCATGATATTTTCTTCTTGAATTTTTGCCAACCCGAAGGCCATATTCAAAGTAGCAGGACTTAACAATTTCACTTGGAATCTGATTTCATCTTTCAACCCACTAACGAAGCAACTCAGTTTATTTTTTTCAGATAACCCAGTGATTCTATTGGAAATCACTTCAAACTGAGATTTATACTCTAGGACAGTACCTGTTTGTCTTAGACGATGCATGTCTTCCATAGGATCTTCATAACCCATCGGCCCAAATCGTATGTAAAAGTGCCTTGGTAAAGGCCTCCCAGCTTGTAAATACTCTAGCCTCCTCCGAATCATGGAACCAAGTTAAGGCATCACCCTCCATGTGAAAAGAAGCCAAGAAAAGCTTCTGCCCCTTAGGTGTTTGATAATAGTTGTAGAACTGATTTGTCTTATAAATCCAGGCGGTTGGATTTTCCCCATCAAATCTGGGAAATTCCAACTTCAATGGTTTAATCTGTGGTGCCCCATGAGATCCCGAACCTCCCTCATCTTCCCCATCATGAATCCCTAAACCTCCAGCTATATCGGTTGTTTTCTCTTTCTGTTTGGCTAAATTTTTCAGGGTATCAGTAATGAGCAGCAGCTGTTGAGCCATGCCTGCCAAGACATTCTGCTGATGTTCTTGCTGTTCCTGAAGACCTTGCAGCCCCTTTTCAATCGTAGATAGTCTTGTGCCTTCTGACATCAGTGAGAAAGGATCAATCCTCTGATACCAAATGTAATGTAACCCTTGAAATGTAGAATATAGTTGTAAGAATGTAGAAATGGATGATCAGTGATAGTGTTTGGATGATGAACTGTGTAAGGAATTTTTGTAACAGACTGTTTCGAGAGAGTCACTCTCCAATATTCGGTTTGTATAATTCTTTTCATAAAAATTCCCTCATGACATCCTCGTGAACTTATACAAAATAGACTGGCCAAGAGGCCTCCGAATGTACTAACAGAAAGTAAGATAAGGCCCTATTAAAACAAAGGGCAGCCCAAAGCAGATAACATAAGGCCTAACTAATGGGCAAACAGCCCACCCATGACCCGGCCCAGTCCACAGTTAAACATAACTAAACAGTCAAACTAACCACTTCGAATGTGAACAATATGCCCAACTCGCAACTTCAAACTCCCGAAGCTTCCTCAACTATTCGAGTTTTTCCCCTTTTACGAACCCTAGCCTCCTTATGTTCGAAAAAGCTTTGACCTTTTCACCAAGACTCATAACAGGAAATGTATGGAAATTTGCTAAACCAATGAGTCTGCGGCTCGGGCTTGACCCAATCAATTTTGTTTTCAGGAGCAGGAAGTCGCAGGGAAGCAAAGTGCTTTTAACACAATCCACTTCTTTGCCAAGAAACTTGAGTGCAGTTATATCATATTTGTCGGCTACTCCGGCGCGGCAGGTTGCTTTTGACCAGTTCCAATTCAAAGGTCCCTCGTATCGGAGTTTACTTCCTTTACAGAGAAAGGACATCGCAACTACTCTGTTCGCATATGGTTTAGCTACCCAATTTATATTGCTAAACATATAAATATTCGGATCACGGACTCCACTTCTCCAAATGGTACGTGCCGGACCCTTTCCATGCCAAATAATCTGGCCTTCCTTAGTTGTTTCTCCCTTTTCTGATCCCTATATCATTCTCCTCCGATGATAGCCCACCACAGTTCTCACCGGAGGTGTTTTCTTGCCAGATGATCTTTCTCGACAGTGACGTCAATAGTAACCGACTCCGACATTCATTAATAAATGTGATTTCGCCATTCTAGTTCGTCATGTTTTCTCGTGTACATAGGATTTGGACACTTGACTAAAAAAAAAAAGATTTGGACACTTGAGTCTCACAATTATCATCAAATTAATAGAAAAAAAGTTCAAAAAGTAGAGATCTTGCTGGTAAAGAAATTAACTTCTGTTGTTCCCACTTCGAAAAAAAAAACTTCTGATGTTCCTTCTTACCCACATGGAATTTTTAACCTGATGTAAAAAATGCTACCATTTTAGACCTGGTGCGGAGCAAACCCTAAGATGATTGTGTGATGGAGCATGCACCTGGAAGCTATATCTCCTCTGTTCCCTCTTTGTGAGGAAAAAGACGAAGTCCACCTTCCTTTTGTATCACCCTCGCACGTCCATGTTACCATATAATAAGGGTGAGAATTTTATCCTGTCATATCAAAATTTCGAAACCGGATCTCAAATATAGGAATTTCTGGAACCGGATACGAAATCGAAAAGTCTGGCAGAAATGCCAGAATTTTCCTGCAGAAATGTCAGAATTTTCCGGTTTCGGTTTTTTTTTTTACGGTTTTTTAATAAAATAAAATAGGTGACGTGGTCACGATGCGAGACATACGGTCTTTGTCTCTCTTCTTCTTCAAAACATGACAAACTCCCAGCCGCCAGCGCCCAGCCGGCCAGCCCCTGTCCTTTGGCCTCTGTCCCTCCTGAAATGTCTCTCTCTCAGCTCTCTCCCTCATGAAATCTCTCTCTCTCTCTCCCTCTCTCGCAAGTAACGAGTTGCTGCCATCAGTTGAGTTTTGGATGATGAGAACAAGGTTTGGTGCCCCTGGTTGGTTCCAATAAAGAGTCGCGGTGCTAAGGTATTGATGGTCTTGCTTCTCGCACAGCTGCTTACTACAAGCAAGGGGCTCGTTCCGCCAATTGGTATTGATCCGAGCCCTTGTTTTTGAAATATTGATCTGAGCATTCACAATGGTATTGATCTGAGCATTCCCAATGGCCCATTTGCCCTGACACTTGGCAGTGAAGGAAGCAGATGTATATAGCATTTAAGAAAATCTTTTTGGTTGCTTTTGCCTCCTATAGCAAAAGGAATGCTATCATATGCCAATGAATTTTGTTGATCTAGTAGGACAATGGGTTGGTCCCAATTGTGGAGCCAGAAATCTTGCTTGATGGCGAGCACGACATCGACAGGACTTTTGAAGTTGTTCAGAAGGTGTGGGCTGAGGTTTTTTTCTACCTTGCCGAGAACAATGTCTTGTTCGAGGGTATACTCCTCAAGCCTAGCATGGTCACTCCAAGAGCTGAATGCAAGGAGAGGGCCACCCTCAGCAGATTTTCTGCAAAAATTTATGGAATCAAAAATTCTGGATTCCATTTCTGAAAATTTCGGTTCCGTTCTGTTAGTTCCTAAAGTTAGATATTGGCTTTATTCCGTGACATGTATGTTGTAAAGAAATGTGTCTTGGATGTGGATGATCAAGTACATGTGTTTCAGATGGAATAATTTGGTTGTGAAGAAATATGAAAGTTGTTAAAGTGGTTTCCAGAAGAAAGAATTCAGTTGTGAAGAAATCTGAAGGGTGTTAAAGTGGTTAACGGATGAAAGAATTCGTTTAGAAAGAAATCAGAAAGTTATAAAGTTGTTAAACTGGTTAAGTGCTGTTTGGGCTATCTTAAGGCGAGCTCGGAGAAAACACGTTGTAATTTGGAGCTAGCTTTAGGCTCAAGCCCAAACACGGGAAAAATAATAACTGAATTCTGCGTGGACTTACCCTTACTGATTTTGAGTGGCTGGACATACAGACTTCGACGAAAATAGAAGAGAGAGATATCTGAAAGAGTTCGAAGGCTTCTAGAGAGAGATTGGTGAAGATTCAAGATGAGGTTGTTCTTGAAGACTTGAAGAATCAAGATTTTGGTTGTCATCCATCAAGTGTTGTTGAAGATATCAATCACCACCAAGAAAACCCCATTGTGGCAGTGGGTAAACATCGGAGTTCCGGTGTTTGTCGATTGAAGTTCCAATCGTCCTGAAGCAAGTTTGCTTTGATCAAGATTCATTGAAGTGAGAGAGAGATCCAAAGGTTTTGGATTCTACCGCTTGGTGCGGGTTCGAGCATGTCGTTCGAATTGCTTCTTTCGGGATTTGTTAAGTAACAAAGGTTTTGTGGTAAACAAAGTCACCGACTGTAAGTGTATCTCTCATTTAGTGAATTGGTTAATCGGCGGTGAGCCCGTAGTGGTTTTTCACTTGTGAAGGAGTTCTTTCAAATGATTTTCCACTTCGTAAAAAATCTCTTGTGTTGTGTGATTGTTTGCGTTTCAATCTCGTTTATATTTGCTTGGTAATTGATTAACATAATATAAATTCGAATCTTAGTAGCTTGGTTGTGGTTCTTGGTTTAAAAGATTACATCAAAGTTTTTCTGCACTCCAAGTGTTTGTGATATTGTTAAAATAATCTTAGAAGAATTTAAATTGACTAAATATATTGAATTTCTGTTATTTTCCACATCTGGACAGATTCAATATATTCTATGTATTAAGATTTATATAAGGTTTTCCGCATTATGGTGAAATAGATTGTGATAAAATTTTTAACTTACTATTTATCCTCTCTAAATAAGTTTAGGGTCTAAACAGTGTCTAACACGTTTTATTCCGTAATGGAACCTGATGAATATTTTGATTGGGATGCGTAGCCGAACCGGAATGTTTGTACCGGTACTCAACCTTGCTGATCAATAAAATATATGTTTGTGCTTAGGAAAGTAATTAGGGAGCAAAAGGCAGCAGGAGTCCAAAAATGGACAGTTTTTCTTGGCCGACAATAAAAGGGAAAGGGCATATATCACTGCTCTCTTTCTCTCTCCCTCTCGAAGGAAAAGATACAGCCACAGTCTGAGGATTAAGAGATGGCGACCGACAGCATTTTGTTACGGAAGGGAGACTGAGCAGCTTTTTCGCTTTACCGTATCGGCTTCTGTGGAGAGGGCAGAGGCTCGTCCTAATAAGGCTGTCTCCGAGCAACAGTCCTCGAGGGCAAAATGTCACATTTACCTTTATAATGAGCTCCTACTATGGTGGCCTGGTGGGTATTCACAGTGTACCACCAGTACTGCGCTAGCACCTTTATGGCCTCATCTTCGGACCAGATTGGCCCCCCATCTTCTTTAGAAAATAAGCATGGTAAAGGTTCATGTAATGGTAGAATCTCTCGGCTTGCCCAAACAGTACTCTAAAGGGCTGTGAAACCTTTTCCATCAATTTTAGTGGCTATGCAGACAGGAAGGTGGGGGTGTTGTCACACAAAGTCCAGAAGGTAGGTGGTAGATGCCAGATGGGAACTTCTCTATTCAATAGGTTGATGATGGTCCAGGTCTTTACCAATCTACCCCTAGAGAAAGGAATGAGATGCCTCTGGAAAGAACCCTCCAAAACCATGGATGGAATTATACATGAGGACAACTTTTTTTGTTTTCTGGCTGGAACCCGGAATTGGGGCATCGTTCCTACTTTTATCTGCTAAATGCTGGAAAGCTTATTGGGTGTAAAAAGAGAGGATAAAGCATCAACATCCTTAACATGAAAGCAAAGGCCAAAATGGCCATACCAGTAAATTCACATCTAATTGACCTTTTATATTAATGGGGAGGAGAAAAACACCTTCCCCATTCAGAAACACCACCATCACAGATCCTCACAGCCTCAACCTCAAACCCGACCCAACCAAAGCCTAAAAATAAGTTAGTGCGAACAACAGAAACAACTGCAACAGCACATCAGATACACCACGTAACAGCAACATACATCCCAAGGCATTTAGCTCCTGCTTTTTTTCAGCCCCAAGCCCACCCTCGTCATCTTTCTCTCTCTAAAGACTGCCCCTCTCTCTCTAACACAGACGCAACAACAACAAATACAAGAAAGAAGAAACATGGAAACTCCACGCACCCCCTCCCTATCAAAAACAAAGGAGGAGTCACACACCACCCAACTCTCTCTTTCTTCAATGGCCCAGCTGGACCAAAATTTATGTGGAAGAAAAACATAAAAGAAAGAAGGGAAGAATGGGAAAGAAAAGAACGAGAAGATGGATAGATGTTTTCAAAATGTCCTCCAACCAAACCCATCTCGCAAACTCACTGTCTCTCTCTCTCTTAAAAACATGATGTCCAGAATACCCTTCTGCAACCCCCCAAAAAATCCCCTTCTTCATCACTGTCTCTCAAAAGAACATTATTTTTCACCGAGTTATGTGGGCTTTTTTGGGTTTCTTTGTCTCGGTCAGAGCTTCACAGAGAAAACAGGGAATGCAAGAACCGTCTTACCTCTTCGCCTCTATATCTCTCTCTTTCTTATTTGTCTTTCTTGTTTCCGTCTATTCCGTCCCTCTAGGTCCCTCTCTTTCATTATTTCTTCTCCATCTCGCTCTTTCTTTTTTATTACCCACCTCTCTGTCTCTCGGTCTCTGCCTCCCTTTCTTTCCCTCTGTGATTGTTGGTTCTTGGCTTTTGGGTTCTGTTTTGCCGTGATATGATGAAAAAGATGAAAGGCGTTGTTATGGAGTCTTCTCCATATGCTGTGTATGAGGACCCAAAGACCAGGTTCAAGCATCAGAGCCTTCTGCAGGACTTTGAGGAGCTACAGAAGGTAATTTTCATTTATGATTTTCCATGGATTTGGTTTTCCTTTGTGCGTTTCATCAGATCTGACATCCTGTTTGATTTTCTGGTGGATTTTGTTCGTGGTTTTTCTGATTTTCCTTGATTTGGGTGTTTTTTTTTGTGTATGGCTGTTTAGCGAACCGAATAGATGAAAGACATATATGTTCTTTTGAGTCTTAGGCTCGTTTCTCTAGTTTCAGGAAACCGAAGATCTTGCGCAAGCAAATTTAAGCTTTCTCAGACGAAATTTTTTTTCGTGTAATTTCTGTGGATTTCTGACTTTATTTTCTGGATTTTCTTACCCCACCATTTTTGTAGTTGCTGAGAAAAAAAAAATTGATAGAAAGGAGAAGTAATTGAATTTGCATGCATATGTGCATATATAAAAGTAATCGAATGATGGTTGTCTGGGTTTCAAATATAATTGGCAACCATCAACTATGCATAGCACAATTATTTGATTTTTCTTGAAGTTGGGTTGGTTCATATTTTACTCTTGGTTGTGTTCCAAACATTTTCCCAGGATCCAAACTGACTTTGATGAGAGAAACTGTTGTTATCTAGTAACCGCGACTTTAATCTATTGTTCCCCTGGTTTGGGACTTTTGCCTATTAAACTTTGTTTATTTACTTTTTTGAATTTTCTGCTTTCTTCCCGCTGTATTGTATGTTCTGTTGGCAGAGTCTTTTACCTAGTTTATATTGTTCTTTAACTTGTCATGTATAGACTTCAACTCTTATTTTGTAGGATTTCCTTTCTGAAATTCGGGTTTGGTTGGGCCTTGTTGGCTTTCTATTTGTATTATATTTGTATTGGTTTGTTAGGAGGACTTCGCTAGCTTAATTTATGGTCTTCTTGTAGGGCTTTAATTTTCTCGAGTTAGCCAGAGATGGGTATATAATACGGAATTATATTTCAGGAAACAGAAACCATGAAGAAGAAATTGCAGATGATGAAGCAGAAAAAAGTCACTCTCTCGGCGGAAGTGCTGTATGAATTACTCTTTTGTATTTTTGTTGGGTTTGGATAAATCTACGATTATGAAATTTGAAACTAAAGGCCATGATACATGTCTTGAATTGCAGATTTTTGAGGAAACGATACAATTACTTGATTGCAAACCAGTCTCCAAACCCTCAGCCAAAGCAAGATCTTGTGCAACCACAGAAGTTTGACAAGGGAAATACTAGTAAAAAGGGAAAGAACTACAGTAAAAAAGAAGCTGCACGACGACCCCCACTTCCAGTCCCTGATTTTAGGAAGGAAAGGAATTACAATGGAATGGAAGCCACTTTACGGAAACCTGCTCAAATCTTTGACTTGAACCAGAAGGTTAGGACTCTCGGTGCAAAGGAAGCTGCTTTGCAAACCTCTGCACCTATATTTGATGTGAACCAGAAGGAAAGGATCTACAGTGGAAAAGACGCATCTAGGCAGAACCTAACTCCGGTTTTTGACTTGAACCAGATTTCGGTATAATTTAGGTTGTGTTTGTGTTGTAAAATTTTAGTGTTAAAATTTTAGGTATTGAGTTTAGTGAAAAAGTGAAGAGAGGTAATTTTTTATATTTTTTGTAGTAAATAGTAATGATTTGATGGGGAGAGAGAGATTATATTGTAATATTTAATTGTGTTAAAATTTTAGAGGGGGTAAAATTTTGGTACACAAACGCACTCTTAGTCACACCCATGTGAATATGAGCTTCAATTTCTTGCATTTACTCTTTCTTCTCTTGTGGGCTGATATTCTTGTTGATTTTGCTGGTTGCAGACGGAGGAATTACTGTCTGATTCTGAGCATCGTACAGAGGAGCCAAAGAAAAGTTTACTTAGAGGTGGAGGTGATGAGCAGCGCAATGATCTGAAGTTATCAATTTGTAGGAATATTGGAAATGGGTCAAATCGAGCAGCGAAAAGGAAGATTTCATGGCAAGATCAGGTGGCTTTAAGAGTTTGAGATCTTTCTTTAGTTGCCATTGAAGATCCTATACATTGGTGTGGGTAGAAACGGCTGGCCTCACCTTCTCACCTTCTTAATCTTCTTTTCTTTTGTGGTTTTTTGGGCGTCCTCGCTCCGTTGTAAAGTACAACTAGTTAATATATATTGAATATATAGATGAAACAATGGAATTGATGATCAGGAACCAAATATGCCTGCACTTATAGCTGTTCTTTATATTTTTAAATGTTTGGCCAACTAAAACTAGAGGTGAATTTGGAAGCTCGATCAATTTGTCTCTACTTATGGTTTGTGCCTGAATACAGGTTCCCTAAAATTTTTCATTTCATGTTTTCGTATAGTTTCTATATATATAAACTTAACGTTGGCATCTCATTTCTATCCTGCATCTGTTGTCATTTCATGTTTTTGTAACATCGGCGTTCACGCAAGCTAGCTGTGCATTGGACTTTTTTAGTCTCGGGTTAACATTGCAATAAAGCATTCCATATTATTAATGTGGGATGGATCTTATACTCTTTAAATCATCTATAACCGTTCTGTATGTATGCAAATGGATTCTGGCGGAGTGGAGGTGTTTTTCTGTTTTCCTCTCCCTTTCTTTACCACTCGGTGGTCGTGACAGAAAATAACAAGGGGTATTGGTTTTTATCCTGTGCCGAAAAACTACATAGGTATATTTGTTTACAGTTACTTTTGAGGATTGAAGGTTCGTGGGGTTGTACTTGCGTAGTAGTTCAAATGCCAATGGCCAACAAGCTGGTTAACGTCGGTGTTCTTGGGGGAGAACCAACGCAAAGAAGCTAAGTTTGGTTTCCTTTCTTTTTTTTTTTCTTTGCAAATGATAGTGTTGGGTTGAACTTGCGTGGAAGCTACCACTTAATTTTTATTTGCTGTTGGAGGGACTGTGGAAGGATGCTGTTAAATGAAATTATTGTTGTTCTTTTTGGGTACTTTGGGTAAGAAAGCAATGGCCACTAAGCTGGTTGCCTCTGCTTTTCCGCATCTGATTCACGCATCGTGTGGGTAAAAGACATGGGGTGTAAGGCTTCTGTCCAGTTCTCGTGCGAATCGCACGTGTTGTTTTCCCGAAACAGAAATCTTGCACGGGCTGTAGCCTGGTTTCTGCTAGCGGGCATGAGAAGTCAAGTTCTAGAGGCTTTGACGAGTGGTCTTAAGACTTCGGAACACCCTTTGTACCGAGGTTTGTGCTTTCAATGGGTAAGAGATTCTTTTTCTAAGCAACTTAGGGGAAAGGGGAAGGGAGAGTCACCACGGCAAGGGCACAGGCGAGGACGAGCAAACCTTACAGCGGTCGACCCACACATCCTTCAAAAGGGCCTATTCTTTGAAGGAGTGCCAACTTCACACATCCTTCAAAAGGGCCTATTCTTTGAAGGTGCCAACTTATAAGTCTGAGGTTTGCTCGCCCTCGCCTGTGCCCTTGCCGTGGTGACTCTCCCTTCCCCTTTCCCCTAAGATGCTTAGAAAAAAAAATGGGTAAGATTCGAGCGTTTGCAGGAGAAAGAAGAAAAAAAGTTACCATCTTTCCTCTGTTTGGGGTATCAAACATGCCCAAGTGCCCTCCTGACATGTCAGCATTCTACATTTAGTCTCCTTAAAAAGTAATACATTATACAAAAGTCAAAACACTACATAAAAAAAACAGATTCATTAAGGATTCAAAAGGCTGAGGAATTCAGGGTGTGGAGAGAAGCCTCTTCTAAGGGAAATAAATCTCCACTGTTCTGATCTGATCTTCACAAGACCCCCATGCTGTCGCTGGTTCACCTATTGAACTAAAATCAACCTAGAATGACAGAAAGGAAGAGAACACACAAGTTTTAGATAATTCAAGTTAAAGGAAAAGAATAATAATCAACTTTCATAATGTGCGGTCCCCAGAAACAAATAAGGCACTTTACCATGGTATGATTCCTACTCATCGACAAATTTTATCTTCTTCGGAGCAGGATGGACGTTACCCACCTGCAGGAGTAATAGCACACATGAATGAGAAGCAGAAACAAAAATCAACCACTGATTAGCATAGGCAGGGCAATATGTATTTCTTTTAACTTATAATATGCAATTACGGCTGCATGATACATGATAAACATAGACAAGGTGTAGTTCTTACAATTCCTGGGCATTCATATTCAATACCAGCAGCCTCTATTCTCTTTTTCCGTTTCAGATCTCGCTTCATGATCTTTTCAACCAACTTGTGGTGCTCTTCCAATGTTCTTTCCTGAAAAAATATCATAGAACAGCCGAAAGTTTAACAGGCATTTTCTTTTTCTTTCTTTCCAAAGGAATAAAAACAAAAGCTCCAGAGCTTATCTGTCACAGCCAGATACCTTGTTTTGCCGCGTCCGTTCAACCTGAACACAGTCAACGGGCTTGTATCGATGATTAAAACCCCTCCATCTAAATTATAATTAAAAACCAAAACAAAAAATTAAAAGACCAGATTTTTTGTTTAAATGAGAGCATTGTCAAGCAAAGGAAGAAATATAAATGTACACACATGTAGCAAAGTAACCAACATTAATGCATTTTTGTTTGGGAGAGGGATCCTTGTAAGGGAACAGGAGCAGGGTACCATGAGACAAAATATCTTTCTAAAGAGATTTGATTCGGAACTATTATCGGTCCAAGGTTTACATTAGTCAGGTTCATTTAATTTCTTTCTTACACCATTTTTCCACCTCCCCACGCTTTGTCAGCTTTTGGACACCCTAAATCCAGACTGGCGGCCTTAATGAAAAAATTAATTCAACATAGCTCTCTCTGTTCCAACGATTGAAAAGGTATAAGCAATTAATATCGACCACAATCTTATTTCCTTCATGTTTTATCTTTTGTTTTCTAAAACACACCTGATTAGAAGAATAAGAATGTGAAGGCAACAATGAAATCTACCTCAACTTTACTAGTTTGGTACATGCGTGTGAAGGAAGGTAAAAACTGACATCAGCAACTACAGAACGCTATGACAAGAACATGGCAGATCCTTTTATAAAAATAGATAAGTTTTGAAGAAAATATTTATTAGGGTAAGGCAAAAACAACACTTCTTGCAGGGTATAAACATCTTAGAAGTGGGGTCAAGAGGGCATTACAGGCCATTGCTAAGTTGCTTTCTAAAGTATTAACCACTGGCAAGTGCTCATCTCCAGCTATGTTTCCATGCGATAGGTATAAGAAGGACATTGATACGCAAAGGATATTCTTTCTTTTCCATCACTTTGACATTGGGGAAGTTATTCCCTTCCATTACCTCTCATATTTCCCTGGATTTCATTTTTCAAGTGAATGGACAACTTACATTATTGTAGGTGGCTTTCCTTGTGAAGGTTCAATGCTCTATAGTAGGCATTACAAGATAGAGAATTGATGTATTGAACTACTTGAAAAAAAAAACTACTTTAAACAAGATCATTTGATATTTTCCTGCAGTCTAATAAGGACTTAATATACTCTAATTAACTGCTTACATTTTTGGATGAACATGCTCTGGAGGAATAAGGTGGACCTGCAAAAGGTGCTCAAATAATAGCTGATTGTGCATACAATCAGCTACAATTTTTGCCACCTGCATAACGAAATGGAATCTCAACACTGACAGAATAAACAGACCCCCTGTTGCAACAATAACAATGATGACTATTGCATTAAAAAGAAATTAGTAGAACCTCAGTAGACTCAAACTCGATGAAGCCAAAATGCTTTGATTTTCCAGTCTGAAAGAAAAAATCAAGGGAAAACAGCAAAGTCAATAACAAAAGCTAATGAAAACTTTAACAATAATCGAGCACAGGAAAGTATGCAAGACCATTATTCTAGTCTGCAAATGTTGAATGAATGCTCAAGGAAGTACATTCAACCCTTAAACACACAGGAGAGACCACTAGTCGTCTCCACCACACTCTACAAACATTGACAAGACAGAACTACAAACGTGCATATATAATTTCTATTACATACAAGGCCTGGGTGCCCAACCTTTTTATTCCGTGCAATTCTTAATCTCTTGATTTTACCGAATTGAGAAAAGAAACCTGAAAGAAATAACCTGATTAGCAGACAAAAAAAGGGACAATGCTAAGGAGATCATTACCGACGTAGAAATGCTTCATTTTTTCGTAGTCTGAAATTATATACCAATGGAATCATACCTTCCATTTCCTTTTCGTAGAACCCATGTGGTATACGACCAAGGTACAGAACTGTAGCTTGGTCCTCTAGTGGTTTCTGCTCAGGAAGTTTGCGCCCAGGACCACCTTCCAGTGGCTTTTGTATACCAATAAAAACAACAACAAAGTGAATGAAACGAAAAAACGATTCATAAATAGGAGTGGAGGATGAACAATTTACAACTAGCATACCAAGAAATCAGGAGCTTCGCTTTTACGCGCAGAAACTGATAGCTGCGAAGAAGCCTTCTTCAATTTCTTCCTCAAAGCTTTCTTTGCCTTGATCCCCATCTCACTAACAAAACCGGACACACCAAATATTATATCTACCTTCTATTTCATATTACGCAAAAACCACAGCTTATTCATTCGAAAGGGTAAATAAGCCCAATAGCGAGCATGTGTTCGCCGACGCAAACAGGCATTCGGGATTTTGTCTTAGACTGCAAGGATATCGAGAAAGCAGAGGAAAAGAAAAGAAAGTAGAGTTTGCAAGGTACTTTGGGAAAGAGAGCATACCTCGAGAAGACGACGGCTAGGTTTGAGAAAGAGGGAGGGAGCTAGAGACGATGCCGTTCCTCGGTCACGGTTCGTCACTGTCTGTGAATAATTTCCGACCCTTCCGAAGAGATCCTGGCAGTCACAGCCTCAATTTTTAGGGTTAAGGGAGATCCCATGGCCGTGGTCACTGGGCTCCCCTGAAAGTCTGAGACTTGCTGTTGATTGGGCTGAACTAGAATACGTTAGAATTGGGCTGTAGACCCAATACCACTATATTTTATAAGGCAAAGAATAGCGAATTGAGGAGCTCGGTTATTGAAGATTCGAGGGTTGTGATTAAATATATTAATTAAAATATTTAAAATATTTTAATTGATGTATCTCGATCTGAATTCTTGAATTTTGAAGATTTTAATCTCAGTCGTCGCTCAATATGCTCAGCACAATAATACTTAACACAATAATCAGACTTCTAATCGAGTCCTAACTCAACAGTCCGTGTATTCGAACAATATTTTCTGTTTTGGGCCATCAATTTTTACTGGCTTATGAAAAATTCTACAAGTTTTGGGCTTGGATTCGCATAGAGATGCGGGCAATGACGTGGGCCGCAATTAAGCCCATTTATGTGGACTCTGCAGCTTGTCTCCTCACCTGAGCGGCTGAGCCCTGTGCAAGGCTTACATAAAAAACTAACTGAAGGTCCATGGCCCAAACCCTGTATCAATCCGACTTGGCCACCCACTGTATAAAAATCTAACAGAAGTTGCACTCACGGTATGAACCGCGATCTCTCTTCTCGACTGTCATCCAATTTGGATGATCACATCGACGGCAAGTCGTTCGGCATAATAGCAAACCATGGAACTCTCGCTGTCCACAAGAGGAATGAATCAAAAGAAAAGCAACAGAGAGAGTTTAATGGAGCACAAGGAGGACAATAGTTGATATAGAAGAAGAGAGCTGCTCAGTGTGATACTTCGAATTCCACGTAAGACTAAATAACAGGTCCATATAGAATAAATACTCGCGTAGAGAACAAAAAAAAAGAATAAATAGTCGTTTACAAGCTAACCAGAAATAATGCTCGCAACTCAAAAGTATATTGGAGTGAAAAAACACTAGATTCAAAGGATCGCATACTATGCCGCCCATATCCACTATTTTAATTTGAACTGGAGATGGACCCGAATTTTCTGTAGCTGCATAACAGTTTCTGTCATCTTCTCATTTGTTGCTTCCGCCATTACTTCTTCATCTTCTTCTTTTGAGTAGCATCTAAGCTATTTACTTCTCTGTTCACCAGTTCCGTATTTATTGCCTTCTCAGTATCACCAGAAGGTAACTTGGTGCTCGTAGTTAAGATACAACTTTTTGACTAAGGTTATGAAGGCGAGCCATATGCTTTTTCCCCCTTTTATGAGTCTCCATAACCACTTGAGAGTGAGCACCAATTTGACATATTTCACACCAAAACATGAATTTCCCCTCCTTTTCAATTTCTGTTATTTTCTCAGCTCGCTGCTCTATCGGCCTGCCATTTGTCTTCTTGGAATCTTTTGCAATTTGTGTTTTCTGACCTGGTACATGCTCATTTTTGTTCTTCAAATGTCCTGTCATCTCCATTTTCTGGTCTGAACCACCTCCAGTTTTATTTTGTTGAAGTGATTCCTTTGCAACTCTTGCCTCCAGTCCTGAGCTTCCAATATCAGCGGTCTCTGTAGCCTTTGTGGTTTCCTCTGGCAGTTGTGTTGAGCTGGCAATCTTACTCATACTCTGAGCTCCAAGTCCTGCTTCTTTGGCCTTGTGCTTCTTCTTACTTCTAAGTTCTGCTTCTTTGGCCTCATGCATCTTACCTTGAAGGTGTTCATTTAAACCTCTCTCATTTGTGGCACTAACCTGACAGAGGGCACAACTCCACTCCTCCTTGGGTTTCTTCCAAACAAATGGTGTCAACGCTTTCCACTTTGCTCCAGAAAGATTTGGGTTGGGCTTAGTCTGTAACGGGATCGTGTATACAACAATTTGTACAGAATATCAATTTGATACACATGGCTTGTTGTAACTTCGAAATTATTTACAAAATCATCAATAATGATGAAATTAATTGGCTTTGACCCACGAAAACAGTATATAAAAAAGGAACTCATGCATTCACTAGTCACCTGGTGAATGGTAAAAGCCTCAGGTATCATTTCCCATCTGACCTTCACCCGCCACCTTTAAAAGAACTGATTACATATACCTCACAACTATCTTGTTTTGAACTATTCAATAAACAATACGATCATTCAGAAATTAAACCACATCTTAACAGGTTGAGAGGGGGAGGCTCAGAAATCAAGGATACCGCATAAAGAGTTTCATTATTAAAGTGTTGAGGAATATTGCCTATTTTCAAGGACAAAATAGGTCCTCCTTACAGGAGAGAATGCAGATTCAAAGTGGATGACAAGTCTTATCTTTAACCATGACTTTTGCTATATCTTTAACCATGACAGGTCAAACAGAACCCAAAACAATAACAATTGGAGTTTGGATCTTTAAATTTGTGAATACTTCTACAAAGAAAACAATAGACCTCTTAACAACAGACTATCAAAACAACTTGTTCTAAATCGATCGGAAAAGAAATCCTTCATTTTTCTTTCTGAAATTATGGTGCACAAATTTGAATCTTGAATACTAGCAAACTTCCGTTTCATGTATATATAATACTCTGTAATAAAACTTTTTTGAGTTGTAAATGAAGATGAAAAAAAAACTCCAGTTGTGCCACGGAGCAGCAGGAGGGGAAGGGGTTGGCTAAGAAAATTTCTTCTAGTTCTATAAGGTTACAATTCAAACAGTTGAGTTATTTACAAACCATAATCTTTCAGTGCTCAAAATGTAGGGGGGAAAGCTAAGAGTGTGACAAGCAGATATCACTCTTGAGCACATCTTAATGCAAGGCCAGTGATGTGGCCCCCAGAACTCACACAGGGTAGCTTTCTCCAATTGAACCCACAGATGCAAAGTCAATTCTCAAGGACCATCAGAAGCATCAATCTAGATTACTTTTATCAGATCACAATTGCATCTCTGAAATAAAATGCCATAGCAAGCATTCATAGATGCAGTGATCCACTAGAATATTGTATCCACTTGATGAATGTGCTACCCTTTACGACGGACTTTTAAACTGTAGGTCCAAAAGGAGAAGCGCTACCGGAATCTATAAATAGCAAGCCTAAAAACTAACACATGCAAAACTACCAATGCAAGAAAGATAAGTTACCAATAACTGTCAGACATTAGTTTTTCCCGGTGGTTCACTGAGAAGAAATCTCAAAAACACATTGATCAATCTCAAAAAACACATTTTTCAACTTAAGAAAATGAAGGCGAGAGAAATGGATGAGGCTATTTAGGAGAAAATTTATTTTAATTGTTCTGCCTAGAGGTTTGAGAACAAGAGTGCAGAAGGAAACCCTTAACCTCCATCTCCGCCGCAATAAAAAACCAAAAGAAAAAAAGAAAAACAAAAGCTGAGTGCTGAATTCTAAGTTGGCTTTGTTTTCCTTTCATTTAATAATAAATCACAGCCAAAGCATTAGAGCTGGTGTGAAAACAATTATTAAACTTTTTTTGTCCTCAATCCAATAATTTAACGTCGATTAGACTTCAGGTTTCAAAAGTCTCTTCAACAATCTTCCCGTTAGCCCGTTCTCTATTTCCACGTAGTCAAGCCTAAAAGGCACTAAAACCACATGCAATTCAAAACTGAAAACATACTAAAACAGCATAAATCCGGATTCTGATAACAACCATCATAAACAGAAACTCTAAAAGTTCTCAAAGACAATAACGCAGATAGATTTCCCGATATACTGCACCATAGTTTCCAGAGAAAAGTCGAATATCTATCAAAAACACCAGAGCATGGATCGTGTATATGAAACTCAAAAAACATAGTGTTATAGTTGATTACTGACCAGTTCATCCTTGTTAATCTTGGACGACGCCTTAATATCAAAACCCATAGCATCCGGTAACCACGGCATCGGAAACATATCAAATTGGCTGCCAAGACGTAGAAGTACCAAACAATCAAGTGGATGCAGCATTGACAACCTTGAGTCCAACCGCATTGCCAATCGCTCCTCGACTGGCAAGCCCATGGCTGTGGCCGTGAGCCTCTGCATGGCCATCTCTCGTTCCATCATCAACTCCCTCCTCACCGCCGCTTCGATCACCCGGCGACGAACGATCTCGGCCACGAGTATCTCGTCTCTAATCCGCTCCTTCTCAAGTTCCCACTGGATTGCCTCTCGGAAGTCATTCGGGTTTCTCATTTGCTCCGGGTTTGCTCTTGGATCCATGGTTGAAAAGCCAGCTGATACCATAGTGTTACCTGAAAATCAGTAACAAAATAGATATAGTAAAATGGACTGTGCGGCTCCCAAAAAATTTACTGTCTTAAAAAGCCAAGATTTTTCGGTAATGGACCTCATCCGAATTAGCGAAGCTCACCCAGAAAAGTATATGACATAAGATTCAGAAATTTTCCTTTCTTCTCTTAGCACCAAACAGAAGTTAAACAGTATTTTTCAAATATTTTCTAAAAAAAATTCAATGACTAGTTTGTATTTTCAAAAAAGAATAAGCAGAAACCATAAACAAAAACGCAAAAGCTTTAAAATTTAAGTTGTCGAATAGAAAAAGATTTTCGTGTATTCCTTTTCCTCAGCAACCAGACAGAAGTACTCAGAATAGAGATTCATGGACTCTACAGACCTCTCAATGCTTGCTCAGTGAAATGGCTGGCGGTGGAAGCAGGGGAGTGATATATTGGCTGTCGGTCATCAACGGCTCGAAACTTGAACTCCATTGAATTGCAGAGAAAGTCCAGACGAGTGACAGAGTGAGAGGGAAGACAGGATTTCAAAGTTAAGGGCTTTGAGGTCCGGCTTGGGGTGTGGGTTTGGGGAGAGGGGTGCGTAGGAGTTAAAAGATGGGCATATTACGCGTTGTAAAACCGTGTTTGTTGAGTGCCGAGTCCTGCCCCATGTTTGGCACGCTGTCTGGACTGGTATTTGTAGAGCAGTAGGACCAGTTTCAAGACCCAAATTGCAACTCTCCGTGTATGTACGGATTGAAAATCCCGTTCCTTCCTTGGCATTAAGCGTCAGCTGCCATTATAAAAAATTGTAAGGTACATTTGATGGGACGCGTCTATGCCAGCTCACCCCCGCCCCCTCCCCTTGCACGGTAATTTGCGCCGGTGTCCTCTGTTTTTAACAGAGATGAAGGGCGCCTGTATCTGAAGGCGAAACCACCGGCACATATTATTCCTCTCTGAAGACTGAAAGGTCCAGCTTTTAACACCCACGTTACTGCCGTTGACCTCCTAGTTCTAGAGCCGCTAATTCCCTATGGATTCTCTTTCCTCAAACCTGGGTTTTCCCCTTTGCTCATTTCTCAAAGAGTCAGAATAAGATGGATCTTGGTGACGAAACACAGTAGAGAGAGCAAACAGATCTCCCTCTTTTTGTTGACTCTTCTGGCTCCCTTCATTGCGATTATTTCCTCTCCTCCTGTTTCCCTAGGCAGTCTGCTTTGCGGGAATTTTTTTCGCGAAAAACTCTGTTTACTCTATAATCTCCTAAATCCTCCTCTCAAATATCTCTTTGGATCAACCTTTGCCGGATTCAGCGCGTTTTTGTTTCTCATTTTTATGCTTCTTGTGCTGTTCGTTGGGTTATAAAATTTTGTTATATATTGAGAATAATGAATCCATGGAGTACTTGCTGCAGTCTAAAGGGAATTCTACAATGACCCGTTTGCTTGCAAAACTACGTGTAACGAGCTTACATGAAGGAAGCCGCATCATGAGAAGCTTAGAACGTTAGTGAAATTCAAAATCCAGTGACTTTTTTGAGACCTGTTCCACATAAGAGTACTCGTATTTTTACAAGCCAACCAGAAATGATGCTGGCAACACATATATCTGGAGTGAAAACTGTAAGATTCAAAAGGATCGCATACGTTTCTTTCCCCTCCCCCAATCTCCACTAATTAATTTGAAGTCGAGATGGACTTGAATTTTCTGCAGCTGCACAACAGTTTCTGCCATTAAATCATCTTCCTCTTTTGAATAGCATCTAAGTTATTTACTTTCTCTGTTCACCAGTTCTGTATTTACTGCCTTGCCTTCTCAGCATCATCAGATGACGACTTGTTGCTCGTAGATAAAACAACTCCATCTTTTTTACAAAGGTTATCAAGCCGAGCACTATGCCTTCTCCCCCTTTTATGAGCCTCCATCACGGAGAGTATGCACCAATTTGACATATTTCACACCAAAACTTAAATTTCTTCTCCTTTTTAATAAGTTCTATTATTTTCTCAGCTTGCTGCTCAATCGGCGTACCATGTGTTTTCTTGGAATCTTCTGCAACTTGTATACATGAAACATGCTCCTTTTTGTTCTTCAAATCTCCTGTCATGTCAATTTTCTGGTCTGAACCACCTCCAGTTTTATTTTGTTGATGTGATTCCCCTGCTACTCTTGCCTTTCCTGAGCTTCCCATATCAGTAGTCTCTGTAAGCTGAGAAGGCTTTGTGGTTTCCTGTGGCACTAATGTTGAGCTGGCAATCTTGCCCATTCTCTGAGCTCTAAGTCCTCTTTCTTTGGCCTTGTGCTTCTTGCCTCGAAGGTGTTCATTCAGAAGCTTCTCACTTGTGGCACTAACCTGACAGAGGGCACAACTCCACTCCTCCTTGGGTCTCTTCTTCAAACCAAATGGTGGGAGCTCACTAAAGCTCCCTGCTGGTAGTATCACAGCTTTCCGCCTTGCTCCAGAAAGATTTGGGTTGGGCTTAGCCTGCAAGTGGCTCATGTATACACCAATAACTCATGCATAGAAAATCAATTGATACACAACTAAATATAACTTCGAAATTAGGTAAGAATTATCAATTATGCTGACATTAATTGCTTTTGTCCCAGAAAAAAGTGTATAAAAAAGGAACTCATGTATTCACTAGTCAACTGGTGAATGGTGAAAGCCTCAGCCTCATTTCCCATGTGAACTCCACCCTCCGCCTTTAAAAGAACGAGTTAATATACCACACAATTATCTTGATTTCAACAATTCAATAACCAATACAATCTTTCCGAAATTCAACATCTTAACAGGTAGAGAGGGGAGGCTCAGAAATCAAGGATATTGCCTAAATAATTTGTTAATTTCTGGGAAATGCATTTTAACAATTCTTCATCTACTGCTGCAGAAAACTCTCCAGTTTTGTGGGATTCAAGAATGTGAGCTTTTATGTAGATCAAAAGATATTTGAGAAAATCATGGAATTCTATAAGCAAGGGTTTAGACCTAAAATTCTAAAAAAATTGGTTAACGTACAAGTTATTTGATTCAATATATAGATCACAGAATTTAGACAGTCGTGTTTTTTACAATCACATCTGTCAAAATCTTATGATCTACATTAAGAATCTTTTGAACAATAGCCAAAATAGTTAAAACAAATAGTTCTAAACCCTTCGCAAAAGAAATCCGTCTTTTTTCTTTCTTAAATTATGATGCAAAATTTTGGATCTTGAAAGATATCAAACTTTCGTTTCAATTAAAACTATATATAAATGCTTCGTAATTAACATTATTTTGGCTTGTAAATTAAGATAACAAAGCTCCAGTTGTGCCACGGAGCAGGAGGGGAAAGGGTTGACTAAGAATATTTCTCCAGCTTCTATAAGGTTACAGTTCAAACAGTTGAGTTATCTATGAAAGAAAATCTTTCAAAGAGCTCTAAATGTAGGTGAAAGAGCTAAGAGCGTGACAAGCAGATACCACTCTTGAGCACATCTTAATGCAAGGCCACTGATGTAGCCCGTGTATACACAGGGTAGCTTTCTCCAATTGAAACCTCAGATGAAAACTCAATTCCCAAGGACCATCAGAAGCATCAATGAGATTATTTTTATCCAGATCACAATTGCATCTCTGAAATGCCATAGCAAACATTCATAGATGCAGTGATCCACTAAAATATTCTACCCACTTGATAATTGTTATAACCCTTCAGAACTGACTTTTAAACTGCTGGTCCAAAAGGAGAAGCCCTACCACTTTCCATACATAGCAAGCCTAAATACTAACACAGGCAGAACCACCAATGCAAGACAGATAGTTATCATAACGGATTCAGACATGAGTTTTTCCAGGTGGTTCACTCAGAAGGGATCTTAAACACAACATTTTTCAACTGAAGAAAACAAAGGCGAGAGAAATGACAGGAAATGAGTCAGGCTATTAGGGACAAAAATTATTTTAATTGTTCTGCCTAGACGTTCGAGAGCAAGAGTGCAGAAGGAACCCTTAACCAAATTCTCCCCCCCCCCCCCCCCGAAAAAAAACGAAAAAAAAAAACATGAACAAAAAGTGAGTGCGGATTCGTAAGTTGCCTTTGTTTTCCTTTCATTTAAAAAATACAGCCAAAGCATTAGAGCTGGTGTGAACATTATTAAAAGAATTTCGTCCTCATCCAATGATTTGACTTTGATTAGAGTTCAGGGTTCAAAGGTCCTCTTAGTTTCCAGAGAAAAATCGTATATCTATCAAAAAACACCATATTATAAATAGAGTATATGAAACTAAAAAATAACAGTCCAGTGACGTATGATTGATAGCTGACCCGTTTGATCAACTTATCCGTCTTAATCTCCGACGGAGGCTTAACGCCAAATACCGTAGCGTCCGGTAACAGAGTCATCGGAAACATATCAAATTTGCTGCCTTGACGTGGAAATACCGGACTGTCAAGTGGGTGCAGCAGTGGGAGCCTTGAGTCCAACCGCCCTGCCAATCGCTCCTCGACGGAAAAGCCCTCGGCCGTGGACGTGGCCGTGAGCCTCTGCATGGCCATCTCTCGCTCCATCATCAGCTCCCTCCTCACCTCCGCTTCGATCACTCGGCGACGAGCGATCTCGGCGACGAGTATCTCTTCTCTAATCCGCTCCTTCTCAAGCTCCCACTGGATTGCCTCTCGGTAGTCATTCGGGTTCCTCATTTGCTCCGGGTTTGGTATTGGATCCATGGTTGAAAAGCCAGCTGATACCATAGCCTTACCTGAAAATCAGTAACAAAATAAATGTAGCAAAATGGACTGTTCGGCTAACCAAAAATTTACGGTCTTATAAAGCCAATAGTTTTCGGTAATGGACCTCATCCGAATTAGCGAAGCTGACACAGATAAGTATGTGACATAAACTTCAGAAATTTTCTTTTCTTCTCTTAGTACCAAACAGAAGATAACAGTATTTTCATATCTTTTTTATTTTAAAACAGCTTTTTCAATGACTAGTTTGTATTTTAAAAAAGAAAAACAACGGAAAGCATTAGCAAAATCACAAAAGCTTTAAACTTTACGTTGACGAATAGAAAAATAATTTTCGTTTCCCCCTTTTCTTCAGCAACCAAACAGAAGTACACAGAATATAGGATCCGTGGACTCTACGGACCTCTCAATGCTTGCTCGGTGAAATAGACGGCAGTGGAAGCAGGGGAGTGATACATTGGCGGTCGATCATCAACGGCTCGAAACTTGAACTCCATTGTTTCGCAGAGAAAGTACAGGCGAGAGACGGAGAGAGAGGGGAGACAGGATTTCAAAGTTTAGGGCTTTGAGGTCCGGCCTGGGGGGTTTGTTTGGGGTCCTGGGGAGAGGCGTGGGGAGGAGGTAAAGATTCTATATGCGATGTGAAACCGACGTGCTGTAAAAGGTTTAGGACTCTCATTTCAAATATTCGAAAAGCTCTGATTTTGGATAAAAAGACCGTATATCCTGCGATCTTTAACGTTAAAGCTATTAACAAGTTGGAGATTCTCGTCTTTTAGCTTTATGTTAAGATTCTTCTTTATATGCATTAAAGCTATTATCTTTACATTTAAGTAAAAAATTGATTGATTAAAAAAAAGTAATAAATTGATTTTGTAACGCTTTAAGATAGTTTCACTTCGTTACGCATAACACTTCAAGCATCTGAGTAGCTAAAGGAACTAGGGAAGGGAAATCAACCGAGACCCAGATCACAAGGAGCTTGTCGTGTTTGTGTTGTAAAATTTTAGTGTTGTTAAAATTTTAGGTATTGGGTTTAGTGAAAAAGTGAAGAGAGAGGTAATTTTTTATATTTTTTATAGTGAATAGTAGTGATTTGATGGGGGAAAGAGAGATTATATTGTAATTTTTTATTGTGTTAAAATTTTAGAATGTGTAAAATTTTAGGACGCAAACGCAGGAGGCGAAACAGCTGCTTCGGCCCCTCGTGAGGGCCCAAACCCGGTTGTTGGTGAGATGTCAATATTTTATTGGTCAATGAATCTTTTTTTCTAAATAAATAAATAGGTCAATGAATCGTTTTCTGCTACCGTCTGCCTTTTCTTCACGATCACAGGAAAGTCGCTCATTGAAGATCAGGATCCCTCCTTGTTTCCTTGTCCATTAAGACTCCTCTCGCCACTGTTTATCTCTTACAAAGATCCGACTTCCTCTCTATCTCTCTCTGTACGGCAACCCGTTGAAAATGCCGAGTCGCTCCGAGATCTGCTTGGAGATACTGATCGCGATCTTGCTCCCTCCTTTGGGAGTTTGTTTCCGCCACGGTTGCTGCAGCGTATATCTCTCTCTCTCTTCAGTTTTTCTATGCTATAAATTCTCTTCGATTACCGAGAAAACGGAACAGGAAAGTAAACGGAGCCGTGTTTAAGAAACAAAGACAGTACAAATTTTCATATCAAGAGTTTGCGTGTAATTGTACTGAGCATTTCATTTTTGGTGATGTTAGCTCCATCAATACGCAGATTAAAAAAATATTAAGGAATTCACTCTGTTCTCAGGTCCGCTGATGAATGATTCGGGTGATCTGGAATTTCTTATACCTGTTGGTTTTCGCTCATTTTTTTCATTGTGACCAAACAGAGGCTGAAGCTCTACGTTTGTAATTTTCTAGGTTGAGTTCTGGATCTGCGTGCTCCTGACTATTCTAGGCTACATCCCTGGAATAATCTATGCTCTCTATGCTATCGTGTATGTGGATCGCGATCAGTACTTTGACGAGTACAGGCGTCCCCTCTACGCATAGTACCTCTCGCTCGCTCGCGCTTTACCAAGTTTTCTCGCCTCTCATCACGGTTCAATGTTGTTTTTATCAAACTCATTCCTTATGTATTGAATAGATCCGTGCTGTTTGATTTACTGTGATTAAATGAGTGTGCTATCGTTTGACTTGGATGGAAACATTGAAAACAAGGATCTATATTTCAACCATTGATGAAATTCGTGGATCGACTTAAGGCTCAAGAAGTTGAGATATGCAATGATTAGGCAACGGAAATGTATTTGTTATTTGTGAAAAAGTGCTCCAAGTAATTAATCATCTGCTATTAAATTTCATATCAAACAATTTGTACTGGCAATTGATCTTTCAAATCATTTGATTTTAAATGCTCATCCAAATGCATCCTAGAAATATTAGAAACATTTGTTTTCCATAAATCGATTGATTAATTGTTTACAATTGCATCTTGCATTACTAAACATTTGACTAGATTGCAAGGAAAAAGATTGAGTTGCTTCAATCGAAGCATAGAGAAACTTCTTTTGTGATTTAGCGGTCAGACTCTCCGCTACTATATTCACATGATGGGCATTTTGGTAGAAAACAACCAACTTTTTGATATTGTATGCCTGCACCTATGGCTTCTTCCATGGACTAGCCGAATTTAGGTGTATTCCATCAAGAGACCTTAGAGATGTTCTTTTGGTTCAAGACAACTGCAGTTGAATCAGTCTGATTATATTGAGTGCTAGACAGTGTCATTTGTTCAACAAACTTTTAAGGGTTTTTTTTTCTTTTGTTTTAAGTAACTTTTAAAGTTATTATGAAGGAAATCAGCATGTTCTTCACTTGTTTATGCTGAAATAGCTATTGCAGTGAAGTCTTCGTGAGAAATTGAAGATTTTTGTGGTTTTCTTCGAACATGGCTACCGCAGCATTTCTCTGTCTCGATTCTTTCTTTCTTTCTTCTCTTTTTTGTCTTGTGAATTTCCTGTCTAAGATCCCTATAAACTGGTGGTGAGGAAAGAAATTATTATTCTCTCATTAATCCAGGAGGGGTGATCAAATAGATGAAGTGAATTACATCTGGAAGCTTAGTGTAAATATTGGATGCATGGTGGTTTAAGTAACTTGTTATGCAACTCAACTTGTGAATGCCAACTGGAATGATTCACTTGTGTGTAGCCTGACAATTGCAAGAGCTGAGGAAGGACAGTCAAATTTAAGCTTTGGATGTCAATAATTTTTTTTTTAAAACAAATTTTCACTACTACTTTTTCATAAAGTCCAATATCTTTTTACAAACTTAAACAATTTTTTACAAAATTCTATTTTTTTTTACAAATTCCAACAACCTTCCAACAAAAATTTTACTAACAAATTTTTTTGCCCATCCAAACTCGTCGCAAGTTTGATTGAAATTTTTGTTAATGCTTCAAATTTTTTTTGTTAATGCAGAGTAGTGCTTCAAACCTTCTTCTATTTTTCCCATATATTTTAGGAGTTGAATTAGGCATGATTTTCCCTTCCTTCCCCGTCCTCCTTAAACTGCTCCTTTTACTCGTATTTGCTTAACATTCTATATTTAATTGAAACAATGATGGAGAATGTTAGAGAACATAGAGGGTATCACATAAGGTTGGGATCATTGGAGAATGTTAGAGAACATAGAGGGTACATAGAGGGTATCACATAAGGTTGGGATCATTGGAGAATGTTAGAGAACATAGAGGGTATCACATAAGTTAAAAATAACAGAAGACAAAATCCACCAAGCCAAACACATGAGCTCCTGCATCCCATGCTATGATTGATCTCAGTTAAAGATGAGTGGGCTTAAAGGTCCAGATTTTGCTTTGGCTTGAAAATGGGCAATATTTTGGGTTATCATCTTATGCATCCTAAAATTTACAATTTACATCGATGACCCCAACATTACGATTGAGATTGCTTCTATTTTACTATAATAGCACATTAAACCTGTAAAACCTACCATAGTTGATGAATCTGGCGATCTCGTTCTCTGTCGAGTTCTTTTGTTGGGTATTACACCTTCAGGAGCCTTGATCCAATGAGTTGTCGAAAAAAAAAAACATGTGGACAATGAGAAACTGAGGGGTCAAGAGAGGTAAGCAATCGATACCCTTTTATTTTGGTCAAAAAAATGCCGGAACCGAAAATTCTTGCATTCCGTATCCGGTTTCAGAAATTCTCAAATATAAGATGGTACCGGAATAAGTTGGAACTGGTGTCGAATCTCGATACCGGAACTGGAACCGGAATTTTCGTTAAGAACCGGATAAAATTTTCACATTTACTCTCAATCACCGCATCAAACTCAATGTGATGTCAGTAAATAAATTAGACGTAATGGTTCCTAACCTTTCAAGACATGTTTGCCTGTACACACTCTTGTGTATGTAATCTCGGTAGTTATGTTATATTGGTCTCGAAATCTCGATACCAAAACTGGAACTGAAATTTTCGTTAAGAATCGGATAAAATTATCACCCTTACTCTCAATTGCCACATCAAACTCAATGTGATGTCAGTAATAAATTAGACGTTATGGTGCCCAACCTTTAAAGACATGTTTGCCTTATGTATGCAATCTCTAGTAATGTTATATCGGTCTCGAATCTCGATCTAAAGAGTATTCTTAACAGATTATCTTTTGTCTACGTTACGTGATCAAGTTATAAAATAATATTTTCATGCCAAGAAGACCAAATCACTCAAATACTCCCACGGTAATTCTACTCAAGCCTCTTTTGGCTGGTGGACCCAGAGGCGGATGTAGGGGGGCGGCCCTGGGCGGCCGCCACCCATTGCCCAGGCAAAAAAATTTTTTTCATGTAAATTGTTTTTTTTTTTTATAAATTGGTCTGGGCCTATGGGAGCCCGATCCCCATAGGCCCAGACCAACTCTGGTTTTTAGTTTTTTAGTGTCTGGGCCTTTGGGAGCCCGACACCCATTGGCCCAGGCCATCCAAACTTTTCTATTCAGGGCCTGGGCCCGTTAGGCCCAGGCTTTTTATTTTTTAACCGGCAGAGGGTGAAACGACGCCGTTTCACCCTCTGCCTTAAAAATAACAATTTAAAACATGTTTACTGTACTGAACTCTCTCTCGATCTCTCTCGTGACCTCGTCCAGCGCTGGAGCGCACGGTGCGCCGACGCCGTTTTCCACCGCCCGCGGCCCACCCCCGCTGCGCCGCACCGCACGATTGCTAGCCCTACACCGCAGTCCGTAGCAGTGCAGGCTACTAGCGGCCTCACCCTCGCCTACTTCGTCATCTCCGGCCTCCACCTTCTTTGCGCCCTCGATTGCGTACTTCTCTCTGACTCTCTCTCATTCTTCCATTGTGCTGCTGGGGTGAATTGGAGTCTAGATATACTTCGCGATTGAAACTTCTGTGCTAGGTTTCTGTTAGTTGCCGAATGCTGAGATAAACAGTTTAGGGTTTAATAGGACATGAAAGCATCAATTTTTTTTCTGTAAATTTTCAAGATGCCGGTTTACGAATGCTAAGAAGGGAAATTACTTCGCAATCCTTCGTAATCAGTTCTGATAGAAATGTTGTGGTTTTTATGCTAGGCTCTGTTTAGCAGTGTACATAACGATCACTACCGTTTACGAATGCTAGCAAGGGAAATTACTTCGCAATCCTTCGTAATCAGTTCTGATAGAAATGTTGTGGCAATGTGGTTTTTATGCTAGGCTCTGTTTAGCAGTGTACATAACGATCACTGGGTTTCTGTCTGAGCAAGCGAAAAGTCTTGATTTGGTTACATAGGGTGTTGTTGTTTCGGTGATAGGTGATGGTGTTTTTGAGCAGAGAAATAATTAGAAACTTATAAAAAAAGGAAGTCCTGGAAACATCCAGAATGTCTATATTAGAAACCTGTGCTACTTGAATAATTCGCTTTATAGATTATGACTAGGAAACTAAACCTCGAAAAGGGCAGGCTTGCGGTAGATGCTCATTTGTAGTTACTCGAACCATGGTGTGAAACGCCAGGCTCTATTTCAATGGAAGCCCTTTCTTATGCACTTCATATCATTCACTTTCAACATGATTAGCTGTTATATGGGAAATTATAAGCCTGAGAAACTTCAAAATCTGATTTGGGGTGGTTTTTCCTTTTCAGTTCTTGTTATTAAAAAATGTTGTTTATAAATACTGCTCCTTGTCCTAATCTTGTAGGGTTCACACATTCAGCATTTGCTTTAGGGTATGAGGCTAGTATCAACAAGACCCCTATTGATGGCAATATTGTTCCTCCCAGCGCTCTTATTACTCTTGTACAAAAAGGGCTTCAGTATTTGGAGATGGAAGCAAACTTGAGTAATGTTAGCAGGCTCAATTCTTCTTCTTTCTTCATTGATTTTCTTCTATCTTACACATGATCCTATAAATTCTTTTGTGATTCGCGTATCTCAAAATTCAAGCTGATCAATGTTTGCTTTAAGCTTGTCAGAGTGACGCAGACTTGGATGAGGATTTTTCCTTCCTACAACCTCTGGATCTCATCACAAAGGACGTCTATGGTTACAGATCTAGAAGATAAAGTTGATGTAAAGCAGGAAGACAATGGAGTATGTGGAGGTAAGTTTGTAGTGTTCCTGAATTACTCCATTGTTTATCTCGGTCTCTCTTTTACCAGCCTTTATAGCAACATGAAGTATAAATTCTTTGGATGTGTTCAAAAGGACCAGAACCAATGGATATTTCCACAAACTCGACTTCTCAGACATGTGAAATACCTAGTTCTGATGTGACGATTTTGGAAGGACATTCTTCAGAGGTATGAGCATGTCTCCAATCATTTTTAATGTATTTGTTGGCCCCTCCCTTTGTTGTGAAATTGTTGGAGGATGTTATTGAATTGGTTAGGAATTTTATGATTTGTTAAATTGTTGGAGGATGTGATTGGATTGGTTTGGATATTTGTGAGTTTTGAAATTGTTGGAGGATGATATTGAATTGGTTTTGATATTTATGGTTTGTGAAATTGTTGGAGGATGGTTTGTGAAACTGTTTATTTGAATTGACTTGTGAAATTGTTTTCATATTTGAATAATTTGATTGTAATATCAATTAAATGCAATGTAATTAGATTATCGCATTCGTTTAACAACGGTTTTGAGTTGTGATCCAATTGATTGATTGATTGTTTTCACTTTGTTTTATTTTGTTTAGATAATAGATAAATATGTGATAAGTACGGTACGGTACTGGTGGGACGAAGTTCCAAAGAAACTATGGTTATTGGAAATATATATATACCTATTTACTTGAGTTTTAATTGGTTAATTAATTAGACGAGTCAAACATAACGCAAAGAGATTCTCGATATTGCTTACAGTTAAAGCTGTTTTCCGGGCTTCGCAGACGACTTATCTCCAGCTTTTGGGGTGAAAGTACCTTCGCATGCTGAGTACGAAAGATTTCACGGGCCGAGGGATAGACATGAACGTCGAGGTGATCTCGAAAACCGTCTCGTGAGCTAACAGTAACCCTCTGGCCCCAGCTATTGGTAGGCTGCATGTGACTCGAGAGGTTTGATGCGGCCATTCCATCTCTACTCAAAATAGTTGCAGCGGCATCTTTCGGCTTATCTCATATATTATTTTAGAGGGTGATTTAGTATATATTAAATATGTAAATGCAGCTTGTTTAGATTTTAATTCAAAATTAGATCACTGTAGAAGCTAAACTTATCCGATTGCTATCTACTGAAGCTGCTGAGCCTTACCAATTTGTTCTGTTGTTATAGCACTCCGGCCTCCTGTTGTCTGAAGACTTAGTCAACAATTCCCATCCTTCGTCATGCTTTTCTTTATGGGGATTAGCAAGACGCACTGTTACGGCAGATATGCAGTTATAGTATTCGTTTCGAGTCTTTTGACATTAGAAAACCTCAAAAAAATCCCCCGATTTGCCGGCCTATAGATTGGTTTTGTCCCATGTCACCCTTGTACTTTTGGATGTCCCTCGTGGGGATATTCCTCCAATTGACCAAATCTCTTCTGAGGGTGACATAATATGATGCAATAATATTATAATATTCTCTTCATTACAAAAAAAAAATCGAATGAAATTGGGTAATACCAACTAATTCGGATCACGACTGGCATCTAGCGATGTGCTACTCCTTATATCTCCATTTCGAATCTCTCCAAAGGTACAAATAATTTTTTAGAATCAACCCATTACAAAGCCAGATTTACTTAACTTATGTAGCTTGAGAGTTGTACCGGCCCAAAGTTCACCAACGTGTTAGATAGATTCTACTCTAGTGAGCCTATAAGATTGAATTTCTCCTCGTCACCAAAAACAAACAAAAACTAATCCGGATCATACCTCTAATATTTTGTAATCACCATTCACAAGGTTACATATCTTTATAGTATATTTTTGTTACCAAGTGGAAGCAAATTTATGCACAAATTATGTTACCACCACCATTTAGCACTACAATTTTTATCTCGTAGTATTAATTTGATGAAAATTAATTTCATTTCATCTTGCTACTCTCCCCAAGGATTTGAGTTGAGATATCTATATATATATAGTGTAGCATTAGTAAATTTCAGAAAAATAACAATAAGATAACTCTAATTTTTTGGCCATACATCCAAAATTTGATCACTATCTCATCCAATCAAACTTTCCAATATTACAATAAATATACTTCAAATAATCTCTTTACTTTATTTTCAACTTCCATAAATGCAAACACACTAAAATGTTTGTTGGTATATAATGGCAAATACAATCTGATGTCACACCCATAAAGTGTCTGTATACAATATTCCTTCCAATTTTTACAGTAAAATTCACCAAATAATAAGAAGTCTCACAACATATATAAAGATCTCAGACAAGGAACACTTGGCTGCAAAATTCAAGTTAATTAAGCAGCAACTTCTTGTGCGTGAGGATAAAGCTAGCTTAAAGGCATTTGAGAAAGAAAATTTAAAAAGCTCTCAGTTCCTGTAGGCTATAACATGAGGACTCCAAGGAGAAGGGACATGCAGAGAAGAGAGCCAACATGGAAGGAGGATATCCGGTTTCCAACTGCCGACGATTTTCTGAGACCAGCACGTGTTCCGAATCCCCCCCTCCTCTTGATGTGAACTGCAAGCTTCCGGATGTTGTAAAACGAACCATCTGCCAATATCTGCGGTCTCTCCTGTGGCTGACGTTGGCCAACTACTCTACTGACAGGATTCAAAACGCTTCCATCGCCATGAGCGGAACTCTGAAGAGATTGAGACAAGAAGAGGAGGACGATGATCGAAAAAGAGAACATCCATCTTATCTCAGTCATGTCTGCTCAGCCAAAGTTAAATAAACCTTAATTCCGACAGAAATTAAGAGAGACGCAGGGACTAAGGCTGGATAGAAAAATTTGACGTTTAATATTTACTTGCGAGGATAATGATGCCTGTTTAGGTGGTTGAGGCGGCCTAAAGCAAAGAATCACTTTGTGAGGATAATGATGTTCTGTTTGTATATATACAGAGAAAGATTGCCAGGTTTTTACGTCAGCTCTGCCTGCAAGTAAAATAATAGTTAATTTATTATACAAGACGGCATTTCTGTGCCTTGTGAAATTGCCCATTTCAGCAAAAGACGGAAAGAGAGGGAAATATGTAAATTAATGGGGACGATTTTGGACCGCGTACTGGCCTTTAGGCTTATGACCGAGGAGTCAAGCTGTCTAAGTGAGAAAGATTAATAAACGCGCCGCGGCGCACCTTCCGGCTTCCTCCCATCGTCAAGACTTTTTCTTCGTACAAGTTCTTTCCGACCTTTTTTCCTCTCCGTTGTCTCTCAAATTACAGCTTGGTTGCGTGCGAAAATGCCTTTGAGGAGTGCGTTTTTACGTAAGGTGGGGGCCGGTAACAAACCATTCATGAATTTCGGGGCAATTAGTCCTCAAGATCAATTTTATTTACGCAAGAAATTAAATTAAATTAATAACTTAAAACAAGAGTAAAGAGAAAAGAAAAAAAGAAAGTATGATTAGTTTTTTTTTCTAAGCAAATATGGATTTCATTGCTAATGGAAGGTAAATACAAGCACTAAAGCCACAACCATTCAAGGTTAGAGACAGTCATAAGGGACGCAAAGGCCCATTACATCAATTTGAAAGGTCCGAAGGCCAAACTGGTCCAGAGACCCGGGCCACCACTCCACCACGCCGAGAACGGCATGAACCATCGCCGGAGGAGGATCATGATCAGCACCACATCCTTTTGTAGCGTGTATTCTTGACTTATGTCCATGTTTTTACCTGACGACTCCGAAGGAAGCGTTTCAGATGATTTCGCACAAGTTTCGTGGTAAGGGTCCTGGCAAAATGAAGCAGGAAAAGCGCATGAAACAATACCAAGAGGAATTTGAAGAAGCAAATGAAGGATTCTGATACACCATCACTATCTGTGGAGTGGATGAGGGCAGCTAAAGTCAGTAATCTTTACCATGAAGCTCAAATACATGCATGTATGATCCTTTTGTATCAAATGCTATGGCTTTTGTACAGTGTCGCGACAATGTAGCATTGGTAATGATCAGATTCATGTGGGAGAACACCAATTGAATGTCCACTCTAAATTCTCAGTCCGCGAATCACGATTGGCTTACGAGAGTAACGAGACTTCATTATAACTTCTACAGATCTAGCCCTCCATCAGTTCAACTCAATCTAGGGTTTGTTGGGATCAACATTATCTTCAATAAAGCGAACCATACACAACTAGCTTGAATGAAACTGAACTTGTCAAGAACAGAGGAGGATGTTTGAGCCTGATGCCAAATTATATTAGCAATAAGATAATGTGAGTATTAGCAAACAAGTGGAGAAAGAGCTTGCTTCCATGTTCTTTGAGAATCGATCCAAGGAAAAAGTGTTAGAGAGATTGAAACAGTCCCTGGCTTTAAATCTTGCCACATCTTTAAATCAGGCTATCCAATCCAAAACTTGCAATCCAGTTAAATCAGAGCACTCTTTAGTTTCCTAGTAATAAACAGCAGCAGAGTCAGCATATTAGGAAGAACCAATTTAGTTATTCTTTCCTAGCCTTAATAACTACCTGAACCTTGTCTTGGTCTTACATTTCTCAGGACAAATCTACGAAGATGTAGTCAGTGGAACAGGTTTTCAAGAATGTCTGGTTTGAGCTTCTGGAGTGATGAAGACTGACCTACTTGCTTAGCCAATTCACCTGTGACTCGGTCTATGTAAAGCACATAAAGTCCGTTCCTGCTTTCCAAAGGCTCTAATGCTTTACGTGCATGGAGAATTGATGACACCCACTCTTCAAATAGCACTGCAATGTCATCAAACTACATCAATTTGCAGCTGTGTATGCTCGCAAGGTTACTTTATTTATATTTTAAATAATAAAATGGAAGACCCGATTTCTTAAGGCGCAAGATGTCCTTGTAGAATACTAAGGTAAACAGGATCCTATGTGGCATTTTATGTCTTGATAAGTTGGGCTTTGCTAATATTAGATTTTAGGGATGTGATTTTGTTTTTGTTATTTTGAGTCCTTTGGTTTTTTCAGAGTCCTCGGTTTTGAATGTAACCACAGTATTCTTCCGCCATAAACGAGGGTATTGAATAAAATTTGGAGGTGTCGTCCTCCATCACTTAAAAAAAAAAAAGGATCCTCTGTCACGTAGGCTCATAGTCAAGATTCGAAAAAGCTAGGGAATTCTCGAAAAGAAAGCAACAGTAGCAGAATAGATGCACCAAGTATATGAACTTAAGTAGCAACTCCACATACTATTGTCGAAGCCTTCCTCTCTTGACCACGTTAATAAGTAGTCTGATATCAGAAACTCAGTAAGCTGAATCCTGTCATCGGCATAAGCAAATTAGATAAAGCCATCCTAAAATTTTTTCATATTGTGTGGTGGTATCAAACACTCTAACCTAAAGAGATCGGGTGGAAGTGTAACATAAACAAAATTTTGGTCGGCACAAGATTGGTCTGACAAATAACTTGCGGGCACTTGATTGCATGGGTACAAACCAAAAGACCAGGGAGATCATTGTAACAATAAAATGTGCTATCGTAGAATACTTACAGTGTGAACATGCATTCATGCATGCAGGGGAAAGAATCATCAAATGGATCTAAGAAGAGCAAACTTTCTGCTAGCTCACAGATTCTTTGAGAAACTGAAAGTATTGCACGTTGTCCAATATATGCTTCAGTTCCAAGCTTACGGATCAAGTGCTGAACATAGAACTGGGAACCAGAGCCAGTGTGAAGTGACCCTGTAACCGAATATTCGAACAAAAAGTTAACCCAAAAAAAGAAACAACGAAGGAAAACCTAACGGCAATGGAAAAGAATACATGCAATGATGTCAAATTTCAAGCAACATTGTACACGGTGACTGAATTTGAAGGCAAAAGAGTTTCCTAAATGTTTTAAGACTAAAATTAGAAAATAATTAAGCTAAATACCAACCGCAAACCAATATTTACCATCTACTTTCAATGGGGAACACATCCTTCTGACCAAACGCATAATTAAGCAGTTGACAATTCCTTCAATGAGTTCCATGTCCTTCCCGGTTGCAAATAGATTCTTCAATGAAGCTTCAAAACAGCGGAATAATTACCTGAGTACGGAGAGTAGAACCAGGACCACATTTACAGAATATAAAGTTGAGTGACACTAAACAAACAATAGAACAGAACAACATGTCAGCAGGAAAAGGCACGTATGCTATTCATAAGGTGAGGGTAAAGTTTATATTCAAACATCACATCCCTTCCCACAGTTTCGACCATTACTTTTTTCAGCCCCCCAATACTTTTTCCAGTCACCTCTTTCAATCCAACCATGGAAATATGAGACTTCAGAAAAATCTTAAGTCTTTTCATCATGTGGACCATAGTAAAGACATCTGCATTGACGAAGAAGTGTAAAGCAGGTACAACACAGGCTCAAATAATAAGCGTGTATATGCTGAAACATACCGCCAAATTCAGGTAGTTAAAATTAAAGCAGGGGTACCTATATATGCTGAAACTGAAAGTTCATATTTTCTCTGATAATCCATTACAGAATACTAATGAAGCAGACCAGAGACCACATACTTCATTTATTCCAAGCTGGCACAGCTTAAGTGAAATGCATGATTAATAGAAAGGCAACTGGTACCTAAAATAAAGTCTATAGCTTGGTGTGCCCAGTTAGCAAAATTAGCCTCTTCCACCTGCAAAATACAATTTACAACAAAGAAAACGTTGGTATTAACATAAAAGTATTTAACCAATATGCACGAGTTGCATGTAACTGATAGAAAGAATGCGCAAACAATGGCAAGTCAAGCAGCCTGACAGGAGAAACTGTGTCACAAAGCTCCACGAGAAAATCAACCGAGGCCCTGAGTTGCTCAGTTTCATCTACGGCATTCAGGTCTGCAACATAGAAAGGAATAAGTTTCCTTCCAGATTACTTCTAGGTTCAAATAGAACAACACTTCATCAAACGTAACCAAGCATGCAAAAATCTTCTGGATCTCCTAATGAATGCCACAAACCTCATACTCACACTCGCATCGGAATTGTGGTGGATAACATTGAATGAAAAATAACAAATCAAAGCACTTTGAGAGAATGGGAACAACAAACATGCCGGCAAACAACTTGATTTGAGAAAACCATATAGCATCTTGAATCAAATATGTGACAATTGAAATGAACCTGAAAGAAGCCGTCGGTGGTGTGATCCATCTGCTTTTCTCCTCCTTTCTTTGAAGCGCACTGCACAGAATATTTGGGCATGAATTGGAAACAACAAAAAAATATTCACTAATGATGACAACGAGGATGCCGGCAATCATAAAACCTTGTCTAAGAAATCTCCGGCGAAGAACGTCGTTGAATCTACGATCAGAGCCGTCGTCATTAGGACTTAATTTCCCCAAATTATCATAGAAATAGCATTTGCAAGCAGCACTCCGCGGAAACAGATCATATTGCGAACCATCTAAAAGGAAAATAACATTAAAAAAAACTGACAATCACATTCCCTGAGAGAGTGAGGACATGAGAACCTTCAGCTTCCTTGAGATCTTCTTTGAGTCGAAGCAGCTCTTGCTTGCGCTCCTTGGCCTAAAGCTCAATACACAACACTCCCATCAGGCTGAGGAAACACAAACAGAAACCTAAACGATTGAAAATCAACTTCCAGCAAGCGAAACAGAAATAAGAAGAATTTGTGAGCGGGACCTTTCGCTTCCATCGTAGAGCATCAGACTCGGACCGATCGGCCTGAGGAGGCTGGTTTCGAAGGAACTTCGATCGGAGAAGGGAAATGGCCACGGCAAGCTTCAGCGACTGATCGTCGGAATTACTGTGCGTCTTTGATGTCTTCACTTGTTCGCTTACTGACATTTCTCTGAAGGAAAAAGCGCGGGAGAGTTCGAGCTCGTATGGTCCGAAGTTCCGAACTCCAGAAATACGTGGATATTCTTTGCGTCACAGTAGATTAATTCCTATCAAACCTGTATAGAGATTGCGGGAAATTTCAATTCACGGCTGTGTTTGTTTCCGCGTAAAATGAAAGAGAAACCGAAAATGTTTGTAGGGAAAAAATTTCAAAAAGATTGATTAAATAAAAAAAGTAAAATTTTCCAAAGAGAATATATTTTAAAATATTTTGAAAAACAAGTCTATATTACTCTTTGTGAAGAAATTTAATTTAAAAATACAATAGAGGGAAATGGTTTCTGTCAAACTTTGTAGTATCATGTATGTAACTCCTAACCTTGAAACTCGTGAATTTGTGGATGATTTCACCTGGGCTACAACCCATATGTTGCCCACTGCCCGGAGAGAGAGAAGCAACTTCTCGTTGCACAACCAGCATCTTTTGCTGGAAAGATCCTGTGTCCTCATGGACGGCCATATTCATTGTTATTCACTTGAAAAGGACTTCTGGACTTGGCTCTACTGTTTTCTAGATTTGGATTTAATGCAGACAACTTAGATGCATTGGGCATGCGGGTGGAGAATAGCCTATGATTTCTGTTGGTTCCACTTATGGCATTTTCCCATCAAAATCTATGATCACGTTTGTCAATAGGAGCTGCTTTGAACCGTTGTCAATAGTTACTGGTAAGACCCCTAAACCCACAGGCTAATTGGCAATAATAGGCTTATCATAGCTCATTGTACAAAGCAACTACCAAGAACAGAGCCCAACATAAGTAAGAAGGCAGTCAAAATTTGAGCAAATAAAGTCAAGAAAATCTTTGTTCCCTCTGAAATGGAAGTCAAAAACTAAATGCCAGTTTAACAATAAACTAAATTACTCAAGTAAAAAAAAAATGATTGCAAAACTAATTGAATACAAAAAAACAACCGGATCCCTTAAAGGGCCACTCTTCTCGAGCAACGTGGCACAGGATTAGAGCCAAACTCGAGAACAAAATCCAGGGCATTTATGGTTTGATTTCTTTCCTCAATAACACACTGCTATGGCTTCGGCAAAATATACAACTCTGATAAAAACCACCTGCTCTTGCAACTCTTTATCATATACTGTACTGCAATCTGCGCTTCTCAAAAGGGTGTAATAGGAAGGGGCATCGTGAAGTGAAAGCACGGGAGGTATGCATGGTTACAGAATTTAAAGTACTTTTGAAGCGAAATGGTAGCTTACTGGAGCAGACTCTGGCAGGCCTCAATATCTGATGCTTGTGAATCCAACACACCCTGTCCTGACGGATCAGAGCTTACAACCCGGAAAGCTGCTTCAAACATTGCTTTCTGAAAGCGGTCATCTTCCACCTTCTTAAGGACCTCATTCACCACCTTGAAATCCAATCCCCCAGCCAAAACTAGTTTCCCAAGGATTTCACCAAAATTATTTGGTGCTTTGGGTAAGTCAATGCCAATATCATCCAACATTAAACCATAGTGCAAACATCCTGTCCCTACGTCTCTAGCTGAGAGAACCTTCCTAGAAAGCAAATATTCAAGAAGCTTTGCAACTGGTTCCACACATGGAGGACTTTTCTCCAGTCCAAGGGAGATGGCTTCCTTCACAAACTCGGGGTGGTAAGTTGGAGACTTGAGTTCTTCAACACACTGTAATGCTTCATCCAAAAGCCGGACGCTGAAATATTCCTCAAGAAGAGAGACCGTTTTCCTCCGGAGATCTTCCAGATTCAACTTTGTAGCTGGAGCTTGTGGCTTTTCAGCAAGAGGGGGTGCAGCTGCAGCTGGAATGGGTTTAATAGATACAGGAACTTGAGATGCAGGCTCTGCAACCAAACCAATGTTGGGAAGGCGAGCAGGAGGGGCCCCACTTCCCTGCAACAGGGCACTGGTCTTCCCACTTATAAAACCACCACTACCTTGAGGTAAAAGCCTCGTGTTCAGTGATGCTGACTTTCCAATTAAAGGTGACGGGCCACGTCCAGCAGGCTGCATGCTTGACACATCACCCCTCGGCATTGCCCGGTTTCGAGGTACTTCCCAATTGTCATTATCAAACCCAGGCATCCCAGGCATCTTCCTCGTTCCTGGCATTCCAGGCATCAGACCACCGGAGCCAGGTCTGGCCATTGGAAAACCCCCTGGGCTGGTATTACCTTGAGCAACAGAAATAATACCACGGCTATTCCTGATGCTTGCAGTAGCACCTGGACGTAATCCCAGATTTTTCTCTGCTTCAGAATGTATTTCATTGATGGTTTTAGCTTTTACCTGAAAAAAAATCAAGGTAATAAACACAAAATGACAAGCCAAGACCAAAATTTATATTTCAACCTATATAATCAGAAGGTCTATCTACAAACAGATAATTTTGGGATGGCTACCTCTTCACGCCTTGGAACCCAATTGCTTGTCCTCAAATCAAGAATATCACGAACCATGAACCTCAGTCGTGGTACTAGCTGTGGGTTTGTGCTCAGTTCCTTCAACCGGCTGAAGTACATATCATTTATGCGCCGTGATTTTGGGCCCTCATCAAGCTGCTTACCAATTGTGTTGAAGAATTGACAAATGGCTTCAACATTTTCCTCAGCTGGACAAGATTTGCTATCAGGTGGTCCTAGAAGCTCCTGTTGCATATGCACAAGCAACCAAACAATATTAATAACTTTTTTTTTATAACCCAGCAGCTCCCAAGGTCGGGCCACTTTGTGTACCCGGCCCTACAAGCCAACCTGGGGGCATGTGTCATGATCTCACCCAACACACCCCAGATAAGTCAGGGGCGATAATGACGGTGTTGGGGCTCGAACTTGGGACATGTGAGAACCCAAGCCGTTGCCTTACCACTAGACCAAACCCCTGGGGGTAAACAATATTAATAACTGGAAAATAAACAAAGGCAATGTTTACAAACATCAACATATTAAAAGCATCCAACGGTCTGGAAGTCAAAAGTAAATGTCAACAGTTTGCTCAAGCCCCAAAGAGAGGAAGTTCAAATGAGAACCTGAACAATGTGATGGACAATCTTTTCAGGTACCATCTTCTGCTTCAGAAGCTCTCCAATTAAACGGATGTTTCCAAGTGTGCGAATCTTCAACATTCTATCTTTATCTCGACGCTCCATTTCTTCCTCAGGTGCAGTCATCTGCCTCAATTCTTCCCTTAACTTTTCAGCACCTTCAAAAGCCTCCTGGCAGATATTCAAGAGGACTCGCTTGAAGGTGATTTCTTTACCACCAGGCTCATCAGATGGGAATGATGGGAGTTTCTCGTTAAGTTCAGAACACAGAAGAGCATACATAGGACAAAATGTGGGTTCCAGCACAGCCTTGTCAAATATTAATGAAATAACCCCCTGTGCAGCAAATCAAATGTGCCTTTAGTTTAAAAATGACATAAAACATCACAACAATAATACTTAACTGAAGGCATATAAATAATGTAGATGCTGAAACCGAAAGACTAACCTTCAAGATATCAGCTGATGTAATGCCTGAATCAATAAGCTGACCCTTGAGCAGATCAAACTTCTCAGGAGTAAGCTTGTTCAGAATCCTGCGTAAGAAATAAAATATCCCCTCATCGCCATTAAATTTTTTTTAAAACCAAGCCTGTGAATGCAAAGGAAAAAAAGAGGAGAGTTTCCCCTTCTGAAAAACAGCTAGATGGCATAAACAAGTGCGAAGGGTATGACAACTAACAAGATCCCAATAAAGGAGAATGAATAAGGTCCCACCATATATTCTCATCTCCACAAGACGAACATTTTTCTTGTTGGGATATGCCAGAGTTGATGATTCACATATATATTTGCTAATTTCTGATGCTATTAGGATCTCCCAGTGACAAATTATTATAGTCTAGTTAGGTCTATCTTTGGCATATGCTGCAGCTAACCGAAAATATATATATGAACCATATAAGCACAGGTAAAACCATTGAGCAATCCAATTTTGCTCACAGAGATCACTCATGGTACCCATCCCCTTTGGAAATCTTAGATAACTGTGCAGCAATCTAATTCACACAGTCCTATTGCTCAAAGTTAAAAGCGTCCACACAAAACTAGCATGTAACCATTGCATATAACCTGCTCAAGAAAGAGTCTTTTTCAGTCGCAAGAACTAGAACGTTTATATATCCTGTAATTTCGACATGGAAGAAATAGCAAAAGGCTAGTCAACAAGTATCACCAACATCATAATTGCGATAATCTTTGATCCCATTTACATCAATTTGTTAACAATCCAACCACCAGAATTCAATGAACACGAAATGATGCCATACAGCTAGTAACCAAATAATATAGAACCTAGCACGTATTGAACTAGAGAACTAAAGATCTTTGTAGTATATTACCCTTTCACAGTCTTCAAGACACGATCGTTATCAGACAGAGTTCCCCTTCTAGCTGACCAAGGGACTTCAGCCTTGACTAGAGCAGGAGCAGGTCCTCCCTGAAAATCACAAGGCAATAAGAGAACTCACACCATTCCCCACACTGTACTATTATTGGCTAAGGGTAGACCATACATGATCAACTTTATGGCATACATGATCAACTTTGTTCAATGCATAAGTCCAGGCATCAAAACAAAAAACATGAAGCACCCTTACACCATTCCCCACACTGTACTATTATTGGCCCTTATAGGAGACATATACCCACACAAGCTCAAGCAGGAGATATGAAGGATCCCACACTTAACATAGAGTTCAAAATTATATAAGCCTCCAAGATATTAACTTTGTAAGATTTTTAAGAATCATCAATTTAGTATTTTCTTGCCCAGGAAGCACTGCATTTCAGAGAGGAGCTGGTGCAAACATTTGCGAGAAATCAACACTACACAAATCTTGGGGACACGTGCATCGAACTATGGACACATTTCTAATCGAAAAAAAAATAAAACACATGACCAGCACCATCTTGCTGCTATTAAATTTAGTAAAGCAGCATTGCCTTAAGCTTATGGCAGCATGCAATAAAGCAACATTACTTCACTCCCTCGCATTAACTGAACAAATACCGCATAAACATACTAATTATGTATCTTTGCAACATACACACCCCTTGGTTGGAAGAGATCTGGGCCCTTCCAAATTGGGAATTGAGTTGGTCTGGCCGGTTAAGTTGATTGTCATCCTGCTGTCTGGAGTCAAATCGACCACCAACGTCCCTGTTCTCTCCAGAGGTAGGAAACTGTGCAGACCGGCCACGCCAGTCACGATTATCTGGCTCAGCATAACGATTCTGAAGTTGAGGTGGGGGCTGGAAAAAGAGTTCAAAAGGTTACACAAAATAAGACTTCCCAAAAGGATGAACATAAGAAAACTTTGTACCTAAAAACAAGATGCATGAAATCATCTTTACAATCACAAGTTATGAACACCCAGCACGCCTAAATGAAAAATGCTTCTTAGCCTATAATGTAAAGCATGTAACTAGCATACCTAATGTGTTTTTATCTCTTTATTCTTCCTTATGCAAAGCGCTAACACCTAGAATGCAGGCTTTTTGTTTATATTTTTAGATAATACTCCTAGAAAAAAAACCATTACATTTGAAACTCATTAAAATTTGCTGCTGATTCGCTACAACTGCTTACTTCCACGAGTCCACTACACTACACAAGAACATATTGCCTAACATAAAGAATAGACGGAGGACGCCTTAAAATTCCATAGGATCGTACGACTTTCGCAACTCAATTACGTTTGTTCCTTGTTTCACCCCAAAATGGTGCACAAGTTCTTCTTATCCAAAAATTGTAAATCATAACAGATTAGCTATGGTAAATATGTGGCTGTTCTATTCAGGATGTTGTAAAAGTATAGTGGTAGAGCATTGTGGCCAATGAGGATTTGACAAAATGATCATGCAGGGTAGGATGCCCATCTAGAAAACCTGAAGAACAAAAATGATTTGTCACATGTTTTAAAGAAAAATGTGCACTTAATTTCAATGAAGTGCAAGCTTGAACTTTGAGCGCAGGCAAGGCACTATGATGGATTCAAGTGCGTCAGATGTTTTTAACAAAAGCAATCATCGCCATTGAAAAAGATAGGGGAAGCATGGGAGTTTGAAGTTGGACCAAAACTCACATTGGTTTCTCCATGACCCCAATTTTGGTCTTCACCAAAAAACTCAGCTTCAATTTCTCGTTTGATCTTCAGAATATCATCAGGGACTTCAACAACCTGCAAATGAAAAATGTTGTCTAACTAACCTTCTTTGTAGCAGTATATAACAAAAAACCATGATAAAATGTGAAAACAAACATTTTTATCACTCAACCCACGAGTCCAGAGGTAAATGTGAAAGAATAATGACAGAGAAACGAAAAGTATGGGAAATACAAGAACCCAATTTTCTGTGTAATACATCAGGCTACACATTAAAATCAAGAATAACATGGCAACATAAGCAGCTTTGGAAGGTGGGGAAAGAAGAAACTTGACCCATTCATCCAAACACCAAAGAAAAGGCAATTGAGAAGGCAAAAAATTCTCCCTCCTTCTATATTGTTGGTGTTTAAAATATTGACCACACTAAAAGTCCATGGACATAATTTCAGCAAATAGTTCTAAATCAAAACCACTTTTAGGCGTGCTCTGTTTGAGACTATATTCAAGAGAGCCATCCTGAGAAGTTGTACCTCTTATGCGAAAGTCCACACATTCATTATGTACCCTAAGTAGTCAAATTTTCCTTGGGGGATAGGGGCAGTAATATGTCTCCTCAGATAAATTAATGTCCGCAACAAGATAAGACATTTGAGCATCAATAGGAGGGAATTAATCTATCACCTCTCTAAGCTGTAACAGCTGATCACGGGTGTACCGCACACGCTCATGACCCTCGAACCGGTCTCCAGTCTACAACAAAGAAAACACACAAAGAGTCAAGAACCTTCAGACACGTTATAATTCATGAGTCAGCATACACTGTAAATAAGCTTTTAAATAAAACATAAAGAAGCTCTAGAAACTTAGTGCAATTTAAGAGGAAAACACACATTAATAAATAGTTAATTGTAATCCCTAACTAAATTATACAAATTTGCATAGACTACTTTGGAACACTAACTATTGATAGATGTCACTGCCATAAGCGTATCACTAGTTTTGTACATTGAAAAAGTATATGCCAATAAAAAAACTCAACAGATAGCTAAATCCTACCCAAAGTTAATGCAACCAAGTAGAGTGCAGACAAAAGTTAGTTCATCCTCTAACCCTACACTGTGACTTGCCCTCTACCATCAAAATCCCCCATGTTGGAGTCTGTGTTTGTAGGTCCTTTATGGGCAAGACGAAACTCACTGCTTGCCCACCTATAGCCTACATATTTCTTTCTGTCCATATTTACAGCAGGTACACATACTGAGTGGCCCACCAAGAATTAGGACATTAACTTCAAGTACTACATTACATTAGTCCCGTCTAACGAAGGCAGTAACATCGATAACCCCTTCTGATGCTTAAACCTGCTTTCTCATTAACTAACAAAAAGAACGAGACAAACAAGAGGACAACATAGTAAAAGCCGACTTGGGTTTGCGTTCTCAAAGTGCCTTTCTCAGTTTTGAAAATATAACTTCAAGCGTTCTCTACTCGTAAAAGCAAAAGGGGAGTTCCAGATGCTACCCAAACAGGACCAAAAGCAGCCGCATTTATTCCCATAATCAGAGAAGACTTTGAATCTAGCAGAAGGGGGGGGGGGGGGGGGAAGGCTAGCAACACCAACCCAGTAACTTTTAGAACTCATGTCATCCATGTGACTCCTCAAAATTTAGATAAGATCCAGATCAAAAGCATACAACTCTCTCGCATACATGCACACATCCACGAAAAGATCCCAAAATTCACAGCCCAATCCATCCTTCTACACAACTCAATTCAAACGGCAAAACCAGCATCTTTTTCGAGAACAAATTCACCACGCAAAAAAAAAACGCATTCAAAACAACCCAAACCCAATAACAACCAGCACCACCCTAAACAACATTAAAACCCATAACCATGAAAAAGTAGATCCAAGACGAAGTGCTGTGATTGGATGTGGACCTTCAGAGAGAAAGTAGGAGGAGTGCCTCCATGAGGACGGAGGAGGGGGAGATCGGCGGAAAAAGAACCGAAGGCGGGGCCAGAATTGGCAGAGGAAGAGGAAGGGGAAGGACCAAGGAGTCTGCTGCCGCGACCGCCACCAGGTCTCAAGCTCAGCACCGTCTGATCACCCTGCTGCATACCTCGGATCTTTCGCTCAGATGAAACAAGAAAACAATCTCAGCCGTTCGATTGAGAACAGAAGCAAGCAGATTCAGCTGCGATATACGCTGAATCAGAAGCGATAGATAGAGATAGAGATAAAGAAAGTGAGAGGCTGTTTTTGTATATTGAGAGAGATGGGTAGAGATTTTTTCAGAGCGGCTCTGGGGTTTCTCTCTCTTCTGCGGAAGAGCAAAGAAGCGAAGAGAAAAAAGGAGGCCGGTGGTGAGGAAAAACAAACCCTTCTTGAGGTGAGGGAGTGTGTTGAGTTGGATTACGATTTTCTTTTTTCTTTTTCTTAACAATTTTCAAATTTTTTGTTCTTGGGTTACGTATAGCTGGGCGGGACGTGGAATTACGTCGGTGTCCTTATTTGATGGGATTTATATGTCGAGTTGACGAATGTACCCTTCTCCTCTTTCCAATTCATTATTATTATTTTTTGCTAAATTTCCAATTCATTATTCATCTAAGTTGGAATCCCTCTTAATCCTTTACCTTTTCTTTTCTTTTTGGATTAAATCATAATAACCATCTGATATTTCAATAAAATTTATATTTATTTCAACTGATAATTCAAATTTTATATTAGTAATAATTTAGGAATAAATAATTGATTAGTTATTATATTCGCCATAAAATTAATATAACCTAAAAAAAAGGAGAAACTATAAGCTCCGCTCCATTGGAATTTATGCATATTATTTATATTCTATTAGTTTTTTCAACAACTTTTTACAAATCTCATACAATGGGTCAACATGAGAATACCAGTATACCACTTCTAACTAGCAGAAGTGTTTTCCGGCCATTCAAACCTGGGCTATTTCAATGGACCAGCTTGGACCCATTATGGGTTTGGGCCAAATTGGAGAGATATATGGTACAATGATCTGAAAATGCTCAAAACGTTCAGGTACCAACCCGGGCCAGTGCAGTTGTGCAAAGGCCCACACCCACATTCCCTGAACTGAAGTCGAAAAAATTATCGGAATTTGGTATTTTGGTCATTGACTTTATGACACCGGTTATTGTGTGAGTAAGTAGACGGGTGAAATTAGAAGTTGAGAAATCTAATGGCTGAAAAAATGTCATGTCATTTAATGAAACTGAGTCGGTTTCGCAGGTCAGGTTCGTGGGTCGATTCATTAAATGACGTGACATTTTTTCAGCCTTTAGATTTCTCAACTTCTAATCTCACCCGTCCACTCACACACTCACACAATAACTTTTACCTTGACTTTATACCCTATGGCAAATGAATCATTCACTTTCAATTTTTAATCCTTGAGTTTTCTTTGTTTGACGAAATGGTCCTTCCGTTAGTTTGTCGTCTATATGCGTAACAGATTTGAAGCGGTCGACCGGATATATGTTCGACCGGTACAAATTTGCTGACAGACCTACGTTAAACATATAGACGACGGACTGACGGAATGACTATTTCGTCAAACAAAGAAAATCCAAGGACTAAAAATTTAAAATTTGAAAGTGAAGAACCTATTTACAAAAGAGTTATAAAGGTAAGGACCAAAATGTCAAATTTCAAAAAATTGTGGATAAGAACTTCCTAATTATGCGCCAACTCTGAGCGAAGTTCCCCTCTCGCTCAACAAGCCATGATGGCTGGGATCACTGGCAGCAGCTTTCCCTGCAAGCCTCTCGTTGATCGGAACACCAAAATGGGGCCGTACCTTCTTGAATCAAAGCTCTTCGGAATTCGGCTCTTCAACGCTTATTCCATCAAGTCGAAGTCTGTCTCTCTCTCCTCAAGTCTCAGGGGTTCCATCACCTCCCGCTATGGTGGTGGGGGCGGGTCTCGCTTCTCGAGCCCCGGAAATTCGAGGGGCTCCCGGCAGAGAGACTCTGATGAGGACAAAGCCCTTGACATCTCCACCATTAGGTAGTTATGGCTGTATATATATGTATGTATGTGTGAAGTTGGATTCAATTGAGATTGAAAGTGTTTGGTTTTGAAATAGGTCAGCTACCGTGAGGCTAATTGATGACAAGAAAAACATGGTGAGTGGCTTTTATGTTTTATTTTTCTGATGCCCGTTTGATCGCTTTGAAAATACTGGAAAGGGGGAGAAATTAAAAAAAATCTAAGCTTTTAGTGGAATGGTAGCTCTTGATTGAGTTGCGTTCTTGATTAATGGGCTCTTAGGAGATTACTTGTGTTTTGTAGGTCGGTGTGTTGTCTAAAAGTGAGGCTGTTCAAATGGCTGAGGATGCTGAGCTTGATCTGGTATGATCTTTTCTTAGTGAGCTTTATTTCCTTGTTTCTTAACGAGAAATTGTATTGGCTGAAAACTGTGACCATACACGAATAGACACATAATGGTGGGTGCTAATCTTTCACACATCAACGTTTGATTGTTTAGCTCGATTGTTGTTACGTAAATATAATGCATGGTTTTTATATGTTTAGCGAGCTCTATTACTGGTTTCATCCAGCATTTGGTCCTTTCCTGAAGCATTAGAGTTTTTGTACTTTGTAGTAAAATATTTGGCAGTATAATTGTCAATGCGCAAGAGGCTTTTATATGTTTAGCGAGCTCTATTACTGGTTTCATCCAGCATTTGGTCCTTTCCTGATGCATTAGAGTTTTTGTACTTTGTAGTAAAATATTTGGCAGTATAATTGTCAATGCGCAAGAGGCTTACGAATTTTATTGTATCAGTTTCGATTTCCTTTAATTGAACAGCTAGTTCTTGTTTAGTCTCGTGCATCTTGGCAATGTGGGTCATCTGTTGGTGTTATTTGGTTTTATCAGACGCCCATATTCTTTCAATCGAGAGTTTGGTTTTAGCTTCTCAAATAAGATTTCCTCCTCTCATTGGTACAGAGTGGAGGCATAGGTCCTGGGTTTAAAAGTTTCTGGGTTATGAGTAGCTTAGCAATAAGGAAAAAAGAGAGAAAGCAAAATGAACATCAATTCTAATTTCATATAGACATTGATATTTAGGAAATATTAAGCTTTGGTTCACTTGTCTTCAGTAACTCTGTAGAATATAAAGTTTGAAGTCATAATAGGAAACATGAACAAGTTGTGTTAGTTTACTTATTAACACTTGAAGTCCAATATCCTCCTCAAATAACCGATTTTGTCCATCAACCCATGCTTGTATGTTGCGAATGCACTGAATGTAATAGATTTTAGGTGAGGCTTCTCATGTTATTTCAATTAGTCACTTTCTCTGGGAAATAATGAAGGTTTCTTTTTGAGCTTTTAAAGTGATCTATGGTTGGTGCTATTCATTAGGCAGGAACTTATTACTCACTTTTTTTGCAGGTTATATTATCCCCAGATGCAGATCCCCCAGTTGTCAAAATAATGGATTACAAGTATGATATACTTCTCTATTTTTGAAAAGACTCCATTCTTGCTTTCCTGGATCAAAACGATTTTGAAGTTGTAGTTGTATGTTAACCTTTTGAAAAATGACAATGAGTTGATGTGATTCATTTGTAATTATGACTCATCTATTGCTTAGAAATACATTGACCGTTATATCAATTATCAAGCAGTAAATGAAAATTGGTACTCCTGTGGCCAGATGATGGGTGATTTGTGGTCCCTTAAAAACCCAAGGTAGCTATGTGGAGAAATTAGAAGTTTTTCCCTCGATTGTTCTTTTCTCTGTTAACATGAAATGTGACAGTCCAGGGGGCATGTATACACTTTTGCTTATGGTGTTCGCCATATCATAACCTCATTTGGTTTTTGACTTCAGAATGCCAATGCTTTTGCAAAAATAGGGTACATGTTTATCTAGGTCAGAGGACAGTTTGTCTCCTCTACAAAGTATAATCAATGCTCTTTTGGCTCCGTTACACATGGATCCAATGAGTATTAAACTGATGAGCTTACGCTGCCCTTCCTCCCCAATTCATATGGGTGGAGAAAATCCCATTTGATAACAACTGTTCTAATCAAAGTTCTACACATAGTCCAACTCAATTTCTCTTTTCTTGTGGTTTCTTTCTTTCTTTTTTTGACTTGCATGTTCTCCTTGAGGGAACTTGAACTGTAAATTCTCTTAATATTTATTGTCTCTCGCTTTTCAGTAAATACAAATATGAACAGCAAAAGAAGAAAAGAGAACAGCAGAAGAGAAGTGCTGGTGAATGTCTTCCCTGATTAGAGTTTGCTGATTTCTCTGATTTATGTTTCTCAGATTTCAGAAAAGTTATTGACTAAAAGTGTGCTCTTAAATGTTAGCCAATCGCATGGATTTGAAGGAGCTCAAAATGGGGTATATGTTATCAATCTCATTTATGATTCTTTTAGCTATAGTTTTGTTCGACTATTTTTTGGTGGTTGCTCTCTACTGTCTGAATTTCATCATAATATAACCAATTAATTTCAAAAGCACTTTTCACCGTGATTATCTGGTTATCTACTTTATAGTTTTCTAGCCTTTAATATCTCATAAGTAATGGGTTACTAATCACTTGGCTTGGAACCAAGTGTGTGGATGGTTGGGTTTTTGCCAAATGTCATAGGGCTGTCAATAGTTGTGTTGAGTTTAGTGTTTCAGGTTTTGACACGATAAGTATGTGCACTTTCTTACCTGTATGTTTCAAATTCTTTTATTTAATTGGAGGTCTCAAGACAAAAGTCGAAGCATCCAAGTATTCTACACTGTTCAGTGTCAATTTGTAAATGTTTTTCACTAACTGGCCCTTGGTTTTCTTTGCAGTTACAGCATCGATCAACATGACTATTCTGTGCGTTTGAGAGCTGCAAGGAAATTTTTGCAAGATGGTGACAAGGTTGCTGAGATTTCTTTTTGTCAGCATTTATTTATGTTATTAGAATTGTCTACATCATTTGAACATGTTGAGTATCAAACTGTGCAGGTTAAGGTTATAGTGAACCTGAAAGGTCGTGAAAACGAGTTCAGGAATATAGCAATCGAGCTTATTAAACGTTTTCAGAATGATGTTGGAGAGGTACTGCTGATATAGGCTTATATCCTTTCTTTCTTTTCCTTTTTCCTTTTGCTTTGGCAATTACGGTTGTATTCTGTCACGAACAAGTATACAGAGTACACCAGTTTTTCTTTTTTTAGCTAGAGACCCAGTCAAAAAGTTGACTGCTATGTTTAGAAGGCACCATTGCAGAGGCTGAATGTGGTGCGGTCTACACAAAAACGCTGGAATACTTTTAGTAATTCTCTTCAATCAAATCCAAAAATGTGATTTCTTTTCAGATAAATGCTTGATCACCACGTATTAAACAAACTTTAGTTGGAAGTACTGTCAGTTAAATGTATTTAGGAATTCCATGATGCCCCCATTCTTGATGCTCTGTGAAACGAGATGGGTTTGTTCATTCTTAAGGAACGTTCAAATGGTGACGAGATGTGCCAACTAGATTATGCTTAGTCTAATTGGCTGGTTGAGTTTTCACTGAAACCCTCCACCTTCCTACTTTCGGGACCAGTCGTGCCTTTTGACAATAAGCTTTAAGCTAGCCTCTTGGTGAACTTCCTGAAAGAGTTTACCAAGTACTGATACGGTCATTAAGGTTCGGGGAAATCATTGGGAGCAGCAGGTCTATCCCTGCTATATAGGGCTGTTCTTGCCCTTGGACTATTAAACATATACTCGAGTAAATTTGGCAAAAGTGATTGTGTAATAAAGAACCCTTGCTGGGCATTTTTGGTTTACTTTTCTGGTGTATTTATCTTCTAGGTTCAGACATCCTTCTGCCATTTTTATAATCTCTTTCACAGATTAAAGCTGAATTGTTGATTTTTTTTCTGTTGTGAGGTTGTTGTAATTTCTTTAATTCTCCATCTTCAACCCCCCGTCGGGTTGATATGCAGCTTGCATCTGAGGAGGCTAAAAACTTCCGCGACCGGAACATATTCATAATTTTGGTTCCAAATAAGGCTATTGTACAAAAAGCTCAAGAACCGCTAAAGAATCGAGATAAGTCAGCTGCAAATGAAGTGTCAGCTAATGTCTGATTACACTTGAAAGTTTCATGTGGATCTGTGGGGTTTTAGAGAGAGCAGTTACTGGGTGATCTTCCTTTTTATCCTTCAGCTAGATTGGGGATTGTGTATAGTATTAGTGTTACACATGTACGCGAATATGTTTATTAGATTTTTAATAATAGAAGCAACCTTTTCAGTTTCAATACCTGTGGAGGTCTGGAAGTGAACTACTTTAAAAACTGGGTTGTTATATGCATGTCTATACCAGTACATTGTCGATTCACACGGATGCCAATGTAGAGTGGTGTGATGAAGTTCGTCAAGAGCATAAGTGGTTGTATCCCAACTACTGTATAGGAACTATGGGGAATGAGAATGTTAAGGCCAAGAGTTTGCTGATCATGTATGTGAGGTACTTTATGTTAGTGTTCTATTCTTCCACTCTTTGCTGTCTATCTCTGGTTGATCCTCTTGGAGCTTCTCTGAAATTTAAGAGGTTTTCAATCCCAATCAGTTGCCCTAAATTTATGTTATTGCTCACAGTAAGAGCTTGCGCATTGGTTTGTCTTACCCTTTTTCTTCCTGTCTCTTCCCCTGCCCAGTAAGATGAAAGGAAATGGGGAGGGGAGGACTATAAGATGTGTGGAGCCATTTCCGATATATCAGTGCATCATGCTTCTTCAGAAGTATTATGCCGTGTGCCTCTTGTGATCAAATTGTTTTCACCTCCTTGGCTCATTGCCGGGGTGACAGATCTGATAGACAAATGGCAGACCATATGTATGAGAATGGATGATTAGTCTTCTGGTTAAATAAGAGAAATACAAACAATACACTGAGTTTTAGTACTTTTTTAAAAGTTCATTGGGTTTTAAAAAAATTTCAAAACGCTCATTGGATTTGTCATTTTGGTATCAAAATTTACTGGACCCAATATTGTTAGACATGTTTAACAAAAAATTCATCTCATCCAATCACAATGTGACACGTGTTATTAAATAAAAAAGTAATCTAGAATTAATAAAAAAAACATAATAATTTTTTTTTAAAAAAAAGGATTGGGGACCTCCGATCCTTTCACGGTGGAGGGGGGCCTTTGGTCGCCGGCCAGAGGTGGAGGATCACCCCTCCTTTTATTTATTAATTATTTAATAACACGTGTCACATTGTGATTGGACGAGATGAATTTTTCATTAAACAGATCTAACGGAGTTGGGTCCAGTGAGTTTTGATACTAAAATGACAAACTCAGTGAGCGTTTTGAAATTTTTTTAGAACCCAATGCGGTTTTTAAAAAGGCGTTAAAATCTAGTGTTTTATTTGTAAATTTCCCTAAATGCAACAGCAACCCCTGATTCTTTGTTATGATATTTGCATCCTCGTTTGGTTGGACCGAGTAGGCTTCCTCGACCAGGAAGGGCATATTTTCAACAGGGTAATTTTCTATTGGGATTCTTCCATTCCACTCCAATTCAAGGGCAGCTCTGTTCTGCCAACTCTTTTTGGCTTTTGCATCTGCACAAGTTTTCAGTTTATATAGCAATTCGAAGTCACGTATGTACAAGTAGGAGCAGCTGCTATTTCTAGATAGAGAGATTTTAACTTGCCTACCTAACGATTTGGTTTTGCTTCGTTTCTAAGTTCTTACATTACAAGCATGCCTGGTGCCTCACATCCCTTTCATGCAACAAAGTAAACAGCTGCGATTTTTGAAACTAGTCCAAGTGTTTTGGTTGGCAGACGGTAGACTGTCAGCTGGGCATTTGGGTGTCTAATTCTGCAACTTCTTTCAAGTCCTCCGATGGGACATACGCCTAGTAGGATACACACGGTTTAGGTGACAAATGACCGAGGCTGGAATTCAAAAGCAATATGATTCTTCTATTTTCCACCATCTTATGGCAATATTTCATTCCCTAGATGAAAACATCACAAAATTACGACCAGAAAAAAGAAGGAAATTGCACAAATTACAGAAATGCAATACTTTTTACATAGTTGCGGGAAAAGAAATAATGGGTGTGGGAATATGTCAACTCAACATATTTTGACCCCAGTCCAGATATGAATTATTGCTCTTGACTGTTTGTAATTTGGATAGCCGATTGTTTTCATTCGATGTGAAAGGAAAAAAGAAATCCCCCTTAACTCACAATTAGCACGAGGAAAAATTTTGGAAGAAAAATCCTCGATCCGTAGTCTTCATGTTCAAGATCATGAGCAATGTGGGTTAAAAAAAGGTTCTGGTTTCAATTGTTGGGACTTTCTGCAGCATTAACTAAGCTTCCCTTGTCAACTAGATTCCGGGATGAAATCTTAATTTGAGCTAATACTGCGTATTAATTAGTACTGGTGGTCTTTATGAAGAGATTACAACAGATTATATGAAACGAAGCAGCTCAAATTGGTATTTGTTTTGCAATTATTCATATAATGTGGGACATGAAAAGAAACGGAGTAGAAAGAAGGACTTCTCTTCATCTAGTATATCGATCAATCGATCACGGGATAGGCCGCAACTAGAAACATCGATTTTTTTTTTAATAAAGAAGGACGGTACCTTGGAATTTTATTAAATAACCTCACTTATAGAGGAAGGTTACACCCAAGACTAGACAAAACTCACAAACACAAATTGAAGAATTCAAAAATACAAGACTAACCTGCAAAACAAAACAAAGCTAACAGATAGAAAACATCAATTAAACTAGCTAACTAACACAGCTGACAACTTCTAATTCCACAAACTTTCACTCATAATGTGAACAGTATAATTTTGAACTTCTCAAATTTATCCTTCTAATTTCTGGTTAATTTTTCATTAAGATAACACACTTTAATTTGCTTCGAAGTTCAAATTAATCTCTCTTGTTCCAAACCATTAAGGTCACTAATTTAGATAGCTAGCTTTAGAATAGCTATGCTTTCCTTCGTAATGAACATATGACTGTTTTATTTTACAGCATTTTATCTAGACGAATTTGGACGCCTGGGTGCAGTCGTTGGAAAAAGCCTGGAGGGGGAGTGGATAAATATGGTAGTTGAAAATAGAGGAAGCTTCACTTCAAGGCAATGGGGACCCTGCAACCAACAACACACACCACCCCTTATGTGGACACATTAGGTGAGAGGAACTTATAAGCTTTTATTCTCTACCTTCATTCATAAGAAAGAAAGCCAGCCAGCTCCATATTAGCACCCCACCCTGATCACTTTCATTCTCAGAGACTAGCCACCATGGAAGCTAGCGCTGGACTAGTCGCTGGGTCTCACAACCGCAATGAGCTCGTTGTTATTCATGGGCATGAAGAGGTAACCATAGGCCTAGATTATAGTTTGTATATGTCTCGTGTTAGCTAGGCTAATATTTTTGCACCTTGGGTTTTGTGGTTTTGGTGCAGCCCAAGGCTTTGAGGAACTTGGATGGTCAGGTCTGTGAGATATGCGGCGATGAGGTGGGGCTAACAGTGGATGGAGACTTGTTTGTGGCCTGCAATGAGTGTGGGTTTCCGGTGTGCCGGCCATGCTATGAGTACGAGAGGAGAGAAGGGAGCCAACTTTGCCCTCAGTGCAGGACCAGATACAAGCGTCTCAAAGGTAGTAAAACATAACCTGCATATTCTTAGCTGGATTTGGGGCAGTAGCAATTAGCATGAAGTTGACTGGATAACTAAATTTCTGTTTGTATTTCGGAAAACCCGTAAAGGAAGTCCAAGAGTTGAGGGAGATGACGATGAAGAGGATGTCGATGATATCGAGCATGAATTCAAAATCGAGGATGAGCGCAACAAGCATAACCAGATTGCGGAAGCCATGCTGCATGGCAAGATGAGCTACGGAAGAGGTCCTGAAGACGAGGAAAATGCCCATTTCCCGCCAGTTATCGCCGGTGCTAGATCTCGACCGGTAAGGGAGAAACCGCGAGAGGGTTAATCACGGAAGTACTTGATATGAGTTTAAGATTGTCGCTTTCTTCATTATATATCGATCGAACAATTCCTTCTTACCATACAAATAAAACTCTTTCCACGCACGCACGCATGCAGGTGAGCGGGGAATTTCCAATATCATCTCATGCTAATGGAGATCAGATGCTATCTTCTTCGTTGCATAAACGGGTGCATCCGTATCCAGTTTCTGAACCTGGTAGGTATCAGTCTTTCGAGTACTGGTAGGATCTTTGTTCCTTCAACTGACTCTCAATCCCAATATGAAAAACTTACCATCCACCTTGCGTTGGTTGGAAATATCTGCAAAACTTTTTTGATAATCATGCTACTCGCTCTACACAAAATAGTAGATGGGAGCATCGACGTATCTTTACCATCTGATCCCAATAACTAATTGGTTGGGTGTCCTATTTGCACCACAGATTTGCATTCCATTTTCTGAGGTCTAGGCTTCAGAGCGACGTTTCTGAGCTCTGTTACTAAGAATAATCTGGATGCTGCAATATTTTTTGGTTAAGATCTTCACGTAAAACACATCAGAGGAAAGGTATTTCCTTACAATTGTAGGGTGCTTGCACGATGCAGGGAGTGCAAGGTGGGATGAAAAGAAAGAGGAAGGTTGGAAAGAGAGGATGGATGACTGGAAAATGCAGCAAGGCAACCTGGGGCCTGAACCTGACGACTTTGATCCTGACATGGCCATGTATGTGTTAAATATCTTTGAAGAAAACTTCATTTAATGCTTGCTCATATAATTCCTTGCCAAACTTAAAAGATGAAAATTTTTCACCCTGGTTAGCTAAATCCTAACATTTAAATTTGTCAACTCTGATATGCAGGATAGATGAAGCTAGGCAGCCACTCTCACGAAAAGTACCAATTGCTTCAAGCAAAATCAACCCTTATCGTATGATTATTGTGTTCCGGCTTGTTATTTTGGCCTTCTTCCTCCGATATAGAATCATGAATCCAGTGCCTGATGCCATTGGGCTCTGGTTAACGTCTGTTATATGTGAAATTTGGTTTGCATTTTCATGGATCCTTGATCAATTCCCCAAATGGTTCCCAATCGATCGTGAGACATACCTTGATCGTCTTTCACTCAGGTACACCATTTTTTGTTGAGCACTAATCCAAATCAGGAACTAATCAAACTCTAATTGCTTATTAAAAGTTGATGTAATTGAATTGAATCCTTGACATTCCTTTCTCCCCTACAATTCTGATAAAATTCGAAGTTATATTTTCCAAGAACTTGAAGATTAGAATTCTATCTGGTGGCAAATTATTTCGTGAACTGATGCTGCAGGTATGAGAGGGAAGGCGAACCAAATCAGCTAGCTGCAGTGGACCTGTTTGTCAGTACTGTGGATCCCATGAAGGAACCTCCTCTTGTAACAGCCAACACCATACTTTCAATCTTGGCCATCGACTACCCGGTTGATAAGATCTCATGCTATCTTTCTGATGATGGTGCTTCCATGCTCACCTTTGAAGCCTTGTCTGAAACTGCAGAATTTGCACGGAAGTGGGTACCTTTCTGCAAGAAATTCACTATAGAGCCTCGAGCCCCTGAGACGTATTTCAGCGAGAAGATTGATTATCTCAAGGACAAAGTCCAGCCTACTTTTGTTAAGGAACGTAGAGCAATGAAGGTTTGAAATTCCTCCCCCCCTCCCCTTTAAGGCCAAGCCATTCTAAAGTGCCTATAAAGCTGTCTATATGATTTTGACTGTTCAATTTGTGGCGTTTGACAGAGGGAATATGAAGAATTCAAGGTTAGGATAAATGCACTCGTGGCCAAAGCCTTGAAGGTTCCTCCAGAAGGGTGGATTATGCAAGATGGGACACCATGGCCAGGAAACAACACTAAGGATCACCCTGGTATGATTCAGGTCTTTCTTGGTCAAAATGGAGGCCTTGATGTTGAAGGAAATGAGCTTCCTCGTCTTGTCTACGTATCTCGTGAGAAAAGGCCTGGTTTTCAACATCACAAGAAAGCGGGTGCCATGAATGCTCTGGTGAAAATTTCAAATCCCTGTTTTCCTTCTATTTAATCAAAATTCCATGACCTTTTATAAATATTTGGATTTATAAGCTACTTCTAATGCTTTGTGAATTTTCAGATTCGTGTCTCTGCTGTGCTTACCAATGCTCCTTTCATGTTGAACCTGGACTGTGATCACTATATCAACAACAGCAAAGCTGCGCGGGAGTCCATGTGTTTCTTGATGGACCCCCAGATTGGAAAGAAGGTGTGTTATGTCCAATTCCCCCAAAGATTCGATGGCATTGATAGGCATGATCGATATGCCAACAGAAACACAGTCTTCTTTGATGTAAGTCACTGCTAGAATCTCACCGTTACAGAGATCTTTATATGGGCTTTGAGAGAATGTTCCATAACTCTCTTCGCTTATGCAGATCAACATGAAAGGTCTGGATGGACTTCAAGGTCCTGTATATGTGGGCACAGGATGTGTTTTCAGAAGGCAGGCTTTATATGGCTATAACCCTCCAAAGGGTCCCAAGCGGCCAAAGATGGTAAGCTGTGACTGCTGCCCATGTTTTGGACGCCGCAAGAAGCAAAAATATGCTAAGCATGGGGCTAGTGGAGATGATGCAAGCTTACAAGGTTAATAGAGATCTTCTTGAATTTGAATTCATTCCCAACCATATATTCCTTCTCTTTACTAACTTGTAATCATTCTTTAGCAGGAATGGATGATGACAAGGAGCTATTGATGTCCCAGATGAATTTTGAGAAGAAATTTGGACAGTCGGCAATTTTTGTGACTTCGACCTTAATGGAACAGGGTGGAGTGCCTCCTTCTTCAAGTCCGGCAGCCCTGCTCAAAGAAGCCATTCACGTAATCAGTTGTGGCTATGAAGACAAAACCGAATGGGGTCTCGAGGTAATGTTGATAATTCTATTCTATGTGCCTCTAGATTTCCTGTAAAAAAATTCTTAAATCTGTAATTCTTTTTGTTGCTTTTCTACATGCAGCTTGGTTGGATCTATGGTTCTATCACAGAGGATATCCTCACAGGTTTCAAGATGCATTGCCGTGGTTGGAGGTCTATATACTGTATGCCAAAGAGGCCTGCATTTAAGGGTACCGCTCCAATCAACTTGTCAGATCGGCTAAACCAGGTGCTTCGATGGGCACTTGGTTCTATTGAGATCTTTTTCAGTCACCACTGTCCTGTTTGGTATGGCTACAAGGACGCAAAGCTCAAGTGGCTCGAGAGATTCTCCTATGCCAACACAACTGTGTATCCTTTCACCTCGATACCTCTTCTTGCCTACTGTACCCTGCCCGCCATCTGCTTGCTCACTGACAAGTTCATCATGCCTCCGGTAAAATAATTTTTTCTATAGGTCTATTTGATATATTGAAACAAAGAAAATGACAACTTGGATAGATTGGGACCAAAGATGATGATAAACTGCTTAATCATATCTAAAGGAACAGAACATTACATCAATTATAGCCATCTCTTAAGATAAAAAAAATAATAATTTAATTAGTCCAAAACATGATCTATGCAACTAAGTCGATACATTCCTTAAATATTACAAATTTTTTGGAAGAGTAGAATAGATAAAGAACATATAGTTTCCAGAATGACTTACAAGTGTCTTTACTTCTGCTGATGAGATTATTTTCAATGCACTCGTAATCCAGATAAGCACTTTAGCAAGTCTCCTCTTCATTGCCCTCTTCATGTCAATCTTTGCTACGGGCATTCTGGAGATGAGATGGAGCGGAGTTACCATTGAGGAATGGTGGAGAAATGAGCAATTTTGGGTCATTGGTGGGGTGTCAGCACACCTCTTCGCTGTTGTGCAAGGCCTCCTGAAGGTTTTGGCTGGAATTGATACTAACTTTACAGTCACATCCAAGGCATCAGATGATGAGGACTTTGGAGAATTATACGCATTTAAATGGACAACCCTTCTAATTCCTCCAACCACAATCTTAATCATCAACCTTGTTGGGGTCGTCGCTGGGATTTCAGATGCCATAAATAACGGATACCAATCATGGGGACCTCTATTTGGGAAGCTCTTCTTTTCCTTCTGGGTGATTGTCCATCTCTACCCCTTCCTTAAAGGACTGATGGGGCGTCAGAACCGGACACCAACTATTGTTGTCATATGGTCAATCCTTTTGGCTTCCATCTTCTCCCTGCTTTGGGTCCGAATTGATCCATTTGTGTTAAAAACCAAGGGACCTGACACCAAGCAATGTGGACTTAATTGCTAAAGGACATGTGCAATCTTCTTTTTATGAGAGTATAGTGTATGAACCAATTAAGGGGAAATGCACAAGGAATAAAGAAAGAGTGAATCTTTTTGTGCAGCACAGCGATGTAGCCAGTTTTGTTAGTGAAGTATAAAGGAATGTTGTTTATGATGAAGTTGCAGGGGCATTTATTCACAATTCATGCACTTCAGTCTGCATTATTTGGTAAATTTGCACCACCGGCATTTAGCTTATGAAACCTAGCAATGTAACTTCGCAACAGTTATTTGGTTCAAAGGAAAAGTCACCACAGTGTTTAAAACTCCACCATGCAGATTCAGGGAAAGTTCTAAGGGATGTGTAATGTACCTAACAGTGTAACTTTGCAACAGCTATTTGGTTCATGGTTTGTTTTCCTTTTTTGCTTCGATGTTATGGAACAAAGAATAATCAGAAAGGATGTCATCATAAACACTTCCTGAAGACTATTGCTCTAATCTATTGAAGAATACTATACTAACTGAATGCGACATGAAAAGAAAAGCAATGACAAGCAGAGAAAAAAAAGGAAGAAGAACAAGACCTATAGCCGTTGTTCTCATCTCCTTAAAACATATACCACATACTACAGAAAATATCACAGAACAGTTTGACATGAGTAAACCCCTGACGTGACCTATATTTCCTTCAAGATATTCAGAGGAAAACTACATCAATTTGAAAAAAAAAAAGTTCTTTTACACAACAAAATCAACAGATCATCACAAGGTTTTGGAATATGCAGAAACAAAACAGTGCCCAAAAGTACACCAGAGAGTACAATGCTTGAATGCAACCTAAACTGCTTAATTGAATATATTACAGATTGACTATTTGAGAAACACAATCTCCAACTGTGGGCTTGCAGAATAGAATCAAAATGAACTTGGGTATACACATTTTTTAAGGAGGACATAGAAGAGTATCTAAGAAGCATAAATTCAGTTGGTGTTCTGTTCTGAACACTTCTGATTTCAAATAAAAATCCGCAGAACAAATTAGTGAGGGAGAATTTCCTATCATCATTGTCTAGAAGCATTAAGTTTCAAGCGCAATTGAAAAGACCTCTTTTGAAGGATTACTGTCCCCACATGCTCTTAGATGCCCACCATTCATCAACCAAAAAAATGGAACAAAAAGCATAACAAGAAGAAAACCTGATAAATATGGCAATATCCTCATGATGTTCTCAATTTTAACAAAGAAGAAAAAAGTTTCTGAAGATTCATATTTAAGAAGTGTGAATCCAAGATAAGGACGAAGAAACATAAAACTGAAGGAGCTTGCCAAGTATAAGTCAAGGTAGGAGTTGTCTTAGAGTAACATCTCTCTCCATTACGCTATGCTACTAGTCTACTTTGCAAATGTCTAGCTTATATGCCGATGTCACTTTCCATGTATATGTAGAACATTAATAGAACCCAAAAATCCATCTGTGCTATTAGTCAGTTCAGTGTGAAAGGCAATAGCGATGCATTTTAGGATAAGCTATCTTTTTGTTCCAATATAAAGATTCTGAAACTAGAAAGTTACATGCTTGTTCCATTCATATACCTTGACCAGTGTAGAAACCAGTATTTTCACCAAAAGTCTCCACATGAGCAGATGTCGTCCTTGAAGTGATGAAATCTATTGGCATCTCTAACCACAATAACTCTCTCTGTAATCTTGGATATGAATTTAGTTGCATTATGGCAATCTAAACAAACCCGGAGATTCTTAATGATTCTGATTTCAGTTCCAGGTTCAGTAGCAGTAAGGCCAAAAGCAATGTCCAACTTCTTACTGTGAACCTTGACCATTAGCTCCTTCTCTTCCTCCTCCACATCATGCAAAGCAGTGACAGTTTGGGATTGAAATCCAGCCTCCCTCATCTTCTCAGTCAGCTTGTCTAGCATTTTGTAGATTGCTGTTGCTTGAGGATGGGACCGATCACTGGATGAAAAGACATGTGGTGTCTCACCAACCTCAATTAGAGTGCATCCTGGAGTCTTTGTCAACTTCCTTTTCTTGACTAATTGTCGTACAGAAGCAGCCTTTAGAAAGTTCCTGTCAGCTGAGTAAATATTAGAGAGTAAGACATGTTATCCAACATTTTCAGGGTCTACTTCAAATAGCCTTTCAGAAGCCACACGGGCTAGGCTTGTGTCTTTGTGAATCATGCAAGCACCAAGTAATGCACCCCAGACAGCAGGACCTGGCTCAACTGGCATTTTCTCTATAAATTTCAAAGCCTTATTTAATTGTCCGGCTCGGCCAAGTATGTCAACCATGCAGGCATAATGCTCAGGTAATGGCTGAAACTCGTAATCATGGACCATAGAATGGAAAATTTCAGTTCCTTCCTTCACCAAGCCAGCATGACTACAAGCATACAAAAGAGAAAGAAAAGTAACCCCATTTGACGGAACCCCAGAATGCATCATCTCATTATAAAGCCTTAACGCTTCATTCCCGTGTCCATGGAGGCCATAACCAGAAATCATTGCATTCCAAGTGACTACATTTTTGGCCATAACCAGAAATCATTGCATTCAAGTGACGACATTTTTCTCATTCATCAAATCAAATAATCGCCGAGCCTCCACTATGCTCCCGCATTTTGCATACATGTCTATTAGAGCACTTGAGACATATATGTTAGACTCGAGATTCTCACATTTAATCAGGTCATGAACCCAGCTTCGGAGACTTAAAGCTCCAAGCTGAGCAAAAGCCGAAAGAATACTTGTAACTGTTACAGGATTTGGTTTGACTTCAAACATCATTTCACCGAAAATAGGAATTGCCATCTCCGTCAACCCATTCTGGGTATAGCCAGATATCATAGCGTTCCAAGATGCCAAACTTCTCTCTGGAGTTTCATCAAAAAGCTGCCTTGCTGATTCAATCTCATTTAGTCTACTGTAAACAGTAGTTAGTGCAGTTGAAACGGAACCATGAGATACAACACCAGATTTAGCACAGAAACCATGAATGCAGAAAGCAAGCTGCAGATGCCCGAAGTGTGAAAACACACGGATCAACCCCACCAATGTGCTCGAATTGGGCTTCCACCAAGAAGAAAGCAGTTCCGTAAATAGCCTCACCGAAGATTCCGTCCCACCATTGCATGTATAGCCAGAAATAACTGCATTATGAGCGATCCGGTTGATCAATCTGCTCAAACAACCACCTCGCTATGTCAATCTCCCCGCATTTGGAATATAACGAAATCAATCCCGTAATCACAAACGCATCACAATCAAAATTGATTTTCAAAAATAAGCACTGAATCCCCATCCCCACTCCCAACTCCTGCAGCTCTGCTGCTGCTGGAAGAACAGCTGCCACAGTCGTTGAGTCCAATTCCACACCTTCTCTAACCATATCCCGAAAAACTCCTATCGAATCACCAAAACAACAGTTCCTGACGAACCCGGATACCATTGTATTCCACAGTACCGTGTCCCTAACACGCATTAAATCAAATACCCTCCTCGCCATTTCAACCCGCGCAAACTTGAAGTAAAAGTCAACCACAGCAGACCCAACAAACAGATTGAATCCCAACCCATCAACAATAGCATTTGCGTGCACCAAAGTCCCAAACCTTTCGCAATCGAAATCCGAGGCGGCCGATACCACGAAGGCGTAGTATATTTATCGGGCTTAAGATGAGTCCTCGTTCTCAAATGAGTATAGAGCGAAACCGCAGACTGAGGCGAGTCGTTGTTGGCCAAGCCTTTGATAAGGACGTTGAAGAGGAAAAGGTCGGGTTTTGGGGTGGAGACGAAGAGTTGACGCGCATGGTGGATGGCCTCATAGGCGGAGGGAGGGGGGGCGAACCGGGGCCATTGCCCCGGTTGGCTCCCCCCCCCCCCCACAATTTTTTTTACATGGAGTTTTTTTATTTTTTTTATTATGTTTGCCCCCTTGGCCAACTAAAAATTAAACTTGCCTCCTTGCCTGCCTAGATGAATCAACCCGCCCCCCTTAATTAAGGCCTAAGCAGCTTAGTACCTCAAAATCAAACTAAAAGAAAGAGATATTTATTTGTGTCAAAACTTGAAATCCTACATTAACTTGTTGATGTTGTCGTGAATTTTGCGACGAATATTTCCTATACTTCTCCTGAGTCCTGATAATCGTTGTGTGTTGTAATCCTTGAAATAGATGTTTTCTCTATTCTAGTGCTGCTTTTCTTTTTGTTCTTTTGCCTTTTATGTTGGACTTGGTTGAGAATTTGGATATCACAAATGCTGAGAAAAGGGGTGGTGTGCTCTTGTTGGATAAGTGATAATTCAATTATTCAAGTGTGTTGCGTGTCTATCTTTACCTACTAGAGAATCATTGGTTATATCATTTTATTGTCACTATCATCATCTAATTTTACATGTCTGACTTCTCCACATTTTATGAAAATCTAAAGTTGAGGTAAGACTTATTTTCATCTCTCTTTTGTTTGTTTAGGTCTGATTTTTCATAGCTCATGAGATTAACTTGTTTTTAATTGTCTTTCTCTAAAGGTTGAACTTTTTTTCCATTGTAATTTGTGACGTTTGGATCAAGTTATAGATATATTTCTTCAAAATTTTAGCCATTAATTTAGCTTGGTAATGAACATTTTGAACTACGATTTTTTTGTTTTCTCATTTTGTAAGGGGGTAGAATAGTTATTTGGATGTTAAAATTGAACTTTTTGTCCAAATTTTTTTCTATTATCATTTACCAAGTATGTATTTCACCTTGCAATTTCGGGTTATTTTATTGTTGATAGATATTCCACTCCTGAGAAGCTCGTGTTCAATAGTGCTGTCACACTAAAAAACAGTTATAGCAAGGGTGAGAAGTATCTTTATGCCCTTGGAACTTGGATTCTTTTTGAACTTTAGATCATTTGACTTCTTTTTCCAATATGCTTCGTTTTGCTATTGTTTCTTTCAAGAATAATAGAAACACAGTAATCGTTTATTTTTCTCATTTATGTGTTATGTTTTCTTTTGAGCATAGGACACATCCTTTCTGGCAACAAAAGTAAGTACTTCATTTATGGAAGTAAAAATTAATATTGCTGAAAATATTTTGTTTCATTTATGTGTTTTGTTTTACAAAGGATATATATATATAAATACTTTGTTTGTGCGATTAGTTGGTGCTCTATTGGTATCTTGAACAACAAGAATTTAATCTTTAATGTCACATTTCAGTATCAGCAAATAGTACCGTACGTGTAATTCAATTTGTTTTAGTATTTTTAGTCCTTAATTTTTTATATTTATAGTGTTAAGACATTTTTCTGCCTTACGTAAAAAAAATTTTTTTTGTCATTTTCCCTTAAGAGTTTGCCCCCCATTGATTGGGTTTCAGGCTCCGCCACTGGATGGCCTTGAAGTCAGAGAGCTTGTGAGTGAGTTTGGTGAGGGTGGGGAGGTCGTGGTGGAGGCCGTGGAGGATGATCTGGGCGTGGGCTTGAGAGGGCTGGGGGAGAGTGTAACAGTTCCACATTAGTTGGGGAATAAAAATAATGTCTTAATATAAGCTTGGAGACACCTCCACTTGGCAAACCCGTTTTCCAAGATGTGAATCTTCAAGCTTATGTGTGTTTGCTACAAATGGTATCAGAGCCGGTTGTGGGCTCTTGTTCTACCCCGCCACCACGTCTACGGAGTGGCCGGCCATGGATCCGGTGGTATGGGCACGACCCTATTCCGAGGAATAGAAGGCATGGTCATGGATCCAGTGGAACGGGCATAACCCCAGTTCGGTGAATAGAAGCTCCATGGTGTTCGGTGAATAGAAGCTTCATGGTACTTGACCAACGTGAGCCTTGATCTTAAAGGGTAGTGGTATATAACAGTCTCACATTGGTTGAAGAATAAAAATAATGTCTTAATATAAGTTTGAAGACACCTCCACTTAGCAAGCCGATTTTTCAAGGTGTGAATCTTCGAGCTTGTGTGAGTTTGCTAGAGAGAGAGAGGTGGCCTTGTTTAGGACGTCCAGAAAGAAGTTGCGGTCGCGCGGTGCACAAGAAGCCGTGGCTATGTTCCAGCAATCATTATCTGTATACAAGCCTCGCTAAGTGTTTGATAAAAATTTATAATGTGAGCGACTGTTATACAACCGTTACGGAGTTGTCATTCATAAAGAATTGGGCGCGAAAGTCTCTGTTTCCATAACAAGTGATACTCTTCGCGCGGTGCACAAGAAGTTGCGGCTATGTTCCTGCAAATCATTATGTGTTCAAGCCTCACTAAGTGTTTGATAAAACTTCTAATGTGGGCGACTGTTATACACAGGGAAGGTTGAGTCCTCCCCTGTGTCAGTGTCCTGGATTCCTCCCCCGGATGGCTCTTTCAAAGTTAATTTTGATCCGGCTCTTAGAGATAATAGAATTTGTGCAGCTGCTGTGGACCGAAATTGGAAAGGGGAGATTGTTTCTGTTAAACTTCTACAGGCAAGAGGAGACAGCCCCATCAAAGGGGAAGCATGGGCTGCGCGTCTGGCCTGTGCAATGGCGGAGGACCTAGGGGGTAAGGGTGTCATTATTGAAGGGGACGCACAGTTTCTTATTAATCAGGTGGTGAATGGCGATCTTGAGCCTGATTGGATTATTGAAGCAGAGCTTAAAACGATGCGAGCTCTATTGCAGATTCATCCTCAGTGGCATTTCCGGTGGACTCCTAGGGAGGGGAACATTTTAGCTCACCAGGTGGCCAGGTGGGTCTTCAAAACAATATCACAGGAACGCTCACCGTGGAGGATCTTCCGGATGCTATTGTACATTGTGATGATTCTCATGGGCACTGATTGTGTCCCTAGTTCGGTGTATCCCATGTTACTTAGAAAGAAAAAAAAGACACTCTTCGCAGTAACCCAGAGTATTATAGTACAGGCCAACAGCAATCCAAATGTAACAAAAGTTGCAGACAAATCCAAACAAGCGATATCAGGTATGCTGCTCAGCTTGGAGCTCGAAGAATCCATCTTTTCACGTTCTAAAAGAGGAAATTAGGGTCTCATTTCCCCTCATCCTCGTTCCATTTTTATTAATCTGGAGCAATGAAGCCACTGCAATTGGAAACAAATCTTTGCTCAGGAAAGGGGAATGGCAAAAAGTGGTCTTCTTTGTAAAATCTTAGGAAACAGAATCCACGGGTTTATCATTTTTCTACTACCCTTCGTACCCATTTGGCTAGATTACGAGTCACATCACATGGTTCTTCAATTTGTTGAAGTTGGAAAAACTGTGATGAATCCTCTAATGACGGCACTGATTTTTGAGTCAATCTATGAATCGCTGCTAAGGACGACATCTACACGGATTTAGAGTCCCCTTGGAAGAAGACTTGTGGAAAACCTAGAGAAATGAGCAACTGTAGCATCTACAGGTGTTTGATGACATGCCCAGACAGAAAACGAAAAACCAGGATACCCACTTCGCAGTTCATGAGCGCTGAGATATCATATATGCATACGCGTTGTGCATGATGATACATTATGCTTAGAAGTCTTCTCAAAATTTGAACCATCTATAACTTGCATCAATTGACACACGACAATCTCTACTAACAACACTTTTAGTTCTATTCTCCACCCCTCTTAACTTCACTTATACAGTTAGTTTCAAAGGCCTTTTTTTTTTCTCTCTTTTACCTCATTTGGATTTTCTTTTCATTTGCTTGATACAAAAATTACAAGTGAAAGGATTGAGCCAACAGCTCTTTTGCCGAAGAAAGAACCAAAAAAAAATTGAGATAACATATGATGAACTTCTCACGAAAGAAAAAAAAAACTAATAAATCATTTACATTCACAATAAACCGAGCAGACGGGGGTATTGGTATCTGCTGAAGTGACAAAGCAGTGAGTTGTTGGCTTAGCAGCTGGTCAGGGTCATGGAATTGTCTTGATTGCCAAGATTGGTTGTTTAACCTTTCCCCAAATCTTGTTCCATTTGGATGAGATGAGTTTTAAGGCTGTATTCCTCTGCCTGCTTCAAACCAAAAATACTCAGAAATTCTGCACTGCATGTATTGTTGAGGAACAATTGCAACATGTATTTAGAGAAACCCTCAGCAACTTTTAGAGGGATGAAACTCCTAAGCCATGGTAGTGAGAGACAATCTACGAGAGCCAGTTTGATTTCCTTTTTTTTTTTTCTAAAAGAAACTCCAAATTGCTCAAATGTAAAAGACTTCAATTGCGTGAAATAAGATCTTATAACATGAGGTGGTGATTATTGACAGCCTTTAAACATAAGGTTCCAATTTCAAAACACTGCTGCTTGTAGTTATTAATGGAAGTGTAAAACAGCGGCAACAACTGGCTTTGTTTTGTTGAATAACAAGAAAATGACAATACACTATGGCCTCAAGCATGAAGATTAGCATTTTTGTGCCAGCAAACCATGTATCATTATCTCACCTGCATAGCTGCCATTGAGGCTAACAGTGCTTCACATTCATCAATAGTGGCCTTCTCCTGAGCTGCCATGACAGCGAGTTCGGAGACCAGGCTGTTCATGCCTTCCACCTAAAACATATGAATATACTAGGTTTCATTCAGCATAATGAATTAAGCACTGGATGTGCAAATTAGTAACTACTATCAGGAATAAAAAAAACACATCAAAAGATAATAGTCAGGACATCATGTAAACACTGGAGTGGCACAGGAATTGCTTTGAGGTCTTGAATTAAGTGGTGACCAGGTCGAATGCTATGGGGAAGATGCCAGATTTTTGGGAGACATTTCTCTCACTTAATTGTTTAGTTTGTTTTACTAACATACCCTAAAACAAAAATTATGCCATCACCTCTGCTTGTGATGGGCTTGTGTGGAAGGGAACAGAGAGCGCTTTAAGTTTAGTAGTTCATGCCGTTGCAAACAAACTAATACTTCTTAAATTCGCAATGTAATACAAATGAATTGGATCACATTCCTTGAATATGGCAGAGAAAGTCAATGATAAGATGGTTGATTTTGATACATATGTCACCCTTAAGCATAAAGGATTTGCTTAAAACTGGAAAGTGAAAACCACGTGCTCAATTTTATGTTGCCTATCCTCAGGCCACACCTACCCATATGGTTGCAACTATATAATCCCAACAATAAGAAGGTTGATTTTGATGCATCTATCACCCTACCCTTAAGCATTAAGGATTTGCTTATAACTGGAAAGGGACAAACCACGTACTCAAGTTTGTGTGCCCTATCCTCGGGCCACACCTACAATGTGGTTACAACTATATAATCCTACGTCGTAATTTCTAATGACCAGGGTTGCCCCTAAATACAACATGTATAGTCAGAGCTAGATACATCCTCTGAACTATCCAACATTTATAGTTGTAATCCACTATGAAAACGCTTGGAAGTACAGTCTTACAGCCAGAAACTGCATGCCCCACACACATAAAGGATAAACTATTTAAGTGAAAATGATACTAATCATGTAACAAAGACAGCAACGGGAAATCTGATTTCTATTATGCATTGCACATGCATTACAGTATAAGAGAAATAAAATCACATCAAGTAAAAATCTTACCCTTGAGAGCAAAGAGCATATAGAGGATCCCATTGCCTGCATCACATCGACAGCCGAGCAAATAGCAGCCTTCAAAGATTCATTATCTGCCTGTAAAGTATAAATCTTAGGAGGGAAAGAGTTACCATTCCATCATACAATAACTTTTTACAACCTAACGTACCTGTGCCCTGGCAGTTACAGGAAGACGAAGAGTGCTCGCCTCTAAATCTTCGACAGCCCCAGATAAAGAATCAATATGATCTTTTTCAAGTAAAGCCCAAGTATCAAGATAGGCCACCTGAATGAATCAATGTACAAGAAAGTGCTTAGAAAGACATCACTTCATGACTGACATAATAGAGAAGAGAAAAACTACACACGCATAAATAGGTCATGAATATAGAACCACAGGGTCAAACAAGAACTTGAAAGCTTCTAAACAAAGCAAGGTATGACTGAAAAATGTGTACAATTTACATGAACAACTTTCTCCGCACACTGGTGAGCTATTTCTATAAGTTGTTGAACTGAACATGACTAAGACATTGTAACAAGATAATCGTTTGACATCATCACCAACTTCCTCCACTTTTTGAACAGCTGGATTGCTGTCAAATAGTTCTGTTCAGCTGGAAAAAACAGGTCTGGCTCAGGACTACTAGATTTTATGAGTTCACAGGGCAAAACCTGATTTCATCAAACAAAAAACATCCAATTTGCATTGTGATGCTTGGGTACAGATTTTTAGTCAACAGCATAAAACTATTTCCTCTAAATAGTGCACAGAGCTTTCATCATATTCAAACCTCAATTTTGATGCAGATGAATTCAAATGCAGATAAGATTAGAAAGGCTTATGAGGAGAACAAATATAGATACCCACAGTACTTCCCAGCAAAATGAATGCCATTAATTATATTTTTACCTCACCCCAAACTCCAATAACATCTATTACAGCATACATGAACTCGTTATGAGATAAAATGTGTCTGATATTCTACAGAAATATTTATAGATATATGGGTACTTAGGTGTGTTACAAAATTTTCATTAATATCCCAATACCAGCTCTTAGATTCTTTACTCACAAGTGGGGCAGGCCGGGGCGGGGTGGTTTACTCATTCTCCAAACTTAACTAAGCTCATTTCTTTATTCTAGGACTCTCATAGTCATATTAAGCCAATGATCGTTGAATTGAAGAAATATTACGTCCACATTCTTGATAAGAGATGGTCTCAACTCATTGATGGTTCTTTACTCTCTCATCTACATCGCATGGCTGTATAATCTAGTTTGCAGCGCTAGATAAATCAGATACTTTACACGGAGGCACATCCATGTTGGGAATGAATTATTCTGACTCTCCTCAAAATGTCTCTGACACAGCCCTGGTGTGTCCATAGCTTTATGAAAAATACAAGCAACACAGATTAGGCATGTACTTGACACTACGGGAAAGAGAGTTGATATATTCTCACAAATCATTATTATTTGATTAATTGCTTATTCTTGTTTAATCTTGCTTCCAAAATTCTATATATCTTGCCTTATGGCACTCTATATAGAAAATGGGAATTATATATATCCGACCTGTATGCATCTTGTACAACAGAGACACTGAGGCGACCAGTATGCGTCTTTGTACAACATAGAAACTTTCTTGCACCAAGGAATTGGATGGCAACTTAAATAAAAATTTCCCTGAATGCGTCTATTTCCTTACAATCTCTTGCTATCTTGTAAAATGAGGAGAGTTTCTAGCTGTGTCACTTTGATTGTGCTAGTAAAATGCAAGTAACGACTGGACTGTCCACAAGTATATCCCATGCTTTTATGTACTCTGATCTCCCAAGAAGCAAAGATAACTTTGATAATCAATCTCCGCAGGGAGAAGGTTGGAACTTACTTTTCTACTATGAATAATGAAAACACACTTTTTCCTTATATTGTTACAAACACCAATAAATAATAGTCTACATGTACATGCTTCGCAGGGTAACATCTTTTTGAAAGAACATCAGTTTTAACCTTGGACTATCATAAAGAACTGAATACAAAAATATGTCCGTGGCATAAAAACATAGAACCAGTGGTTTATTTGATGAAATAGAAGTTTTCAATAGCATGATAAAATCGAAGAGAACACAATGCTTACTTGATCACTCAAAATTGAGTTCAGCTTAAGCTCTAGCTTCAGCTGTTCGAGATTTATCCTTTTCCGGATCACGGAATCCCACAGATCTAGTGTAGTGTTCCAAACGTTAAATAAAGTTCTCTGCATCATCAAACAGAGGTTTAGATAAATATTGTCCTATATTGAAATAGAATTCTATTTGTAAACACTGACATCAATGCTTAACAAGTGTGAAAAGCATTGACGTAGATATCTCATATGGAAAGTTACAAGCAGCACATACCACATATCAAATTTAACATCCAACGATAATACATTGTGTCATAAAGACAATAGCGATGGTTATAGGCTTCAAATTAACGACCAAGAGAATTCAAAGCAAATGTGTGTGAACAAAAATCTGTCTACATATATATACACGAGTGCACTTGTCTGAACAGAGGTCATCAAAATTATCTCCAGAGAACCTAGATATGATACTATAGTACATATAACAACTTATTATAGGCAACAAACGTGTGGCAAAATCAGAAGGCCCAATTATCAAAACGCTCACTGATTCCATAGAGATTCAAACCTACCTCTGCTGTTACCTTCTGGATATAAAGTACAGCCTCTGCCCGGGCATTAGCAAATCGCCATTGCAAATATCTATTGTGTAGCAGCCGTAGGTGATGAACATTTTCTATGTAGCTTGTACCCTTTTTAACTTTTTTGACATCCGCAATGAAACTAAGCACAGAAGTGGTACTGCTGGAGTGACTAGAAGAATTGGATGGCCGGTTCCGAGATAGACTAATCCCTAGAGAAGGAGGAGTTGATGGTCTTGTCCGAGATGGGCTGACACCTCTACTAACAGAGAATGATGCGGCTGAGGTCTTACTAGGCGATGGAGGCCGTGATCCAGGAATAGGCAAAGACTGCGATCTAATAACCCCTGCTGTTCTATCTGATGCACTTATGGAAGCAGACTTCTGAGGCCCAAACGCCTGCACTGGGTTGTGATCAATTGAGTTTGCCTCAAATCGTACTCTAGAACTCGAATCAGGTGGTAATAGCCTTGCTGCATCACTAGCAGACTTCTGTAACGGTTTACCTATACCCTCAGATGCAGGTGTTCTCAGTGGAGATAACCCAATTCCAGGAACTGGGATATTTAAAGCCCTGATTTTCCTGTCACCAAGATCGATACTTCTAGTCAACGTATTGGAACCTACCGTGCCGCCTATTCTACTTGGCCATCGATGCTGATCTATCAGTCGGGCATGTAAACCATCAACTGGCCTAGAATTCTCCGACTGATCAGGCACATTCTTTCCCCTAAGAGGACTCCTCTTCCTCTCCGGAGTAGGTTTTCTTGGGACAGTAGGTGCTTCCACCTGCTTATGTGCCACATTTGAGGAAGGCCGCAAAGTGCGGTCTGAAGAAGCATTTACCGGTTTCTCCTTCTTACTAACTGGAATTGATATTGTATCTGATTGAAATGAAACACTCAAACTACGCATTGTGGAAGGCCATAAACTCTCCGGTGTCCGACCATTCCCTATCCTTCTGGATGACAATTCTATATCAACAGCCGAATCATGGATTGGTGTGGAGGGCTTAGGTGGGGAAGGGGGTGTAGAAGGCCGCTTCCTCTCAGCAGATTGGGATCTTTTAGGTACGACAGGGAAGGATGTAGGCAACGTTCTCGCGAGGTTTGGAGAAGGGCAACGCCGGGAAGTGGTAGGCCTTGCAGGAGAAGGTGACTTGTACCTAGAACTAACTTCTCTCGTCCGAGAGCTGCGGGAGATGACTGCATTATTCTTCTCAGCTGGAACCAACGGTGGTCTTGGTGTCTCCACCGCCGTATGCTTCAGCAATGCTTGCTCTGACTCATATACTTCCATCCACACTCAAGAAATCATACCACATTGACACAATTTTTCACACAACTGAACCACGTTTGACAACCTTGGCATGCATGTACCCCAAAATCGAAGGAATAACACCAGCTGCTCAAAAAGAAAGATCCTTTTCTCTGCAATAAATCTGCCACAAATGCACAGCCAAAAGTAATAAAGACACTAAAGCAAAGAATACCAAACCCATAAAAGAGCAAAAGGAAAAAAGAAAATCGTAAAGCATACATCTTTACAGAGACCCAGATCTGAAAGTGAATGAATTTGAGAATCACAGCTAATAAACGTAAATGAGTCTTGTTTTTTCATCATAATAAGCCCAAATCCAAGTAGATCAGGTTATGACAGAATGGTTAGAAAGTGAGAAGACAACATCGGGTACAAATGGGGTCACAGAAATTTGCGGAGAGTGCCACAACATGCACTAAAGGTTATCATTAGAGGTTTGCATTTGCAGGGAGAGGGGTCCCTTGTGAAATTGAGCGGACCAGGGAGTGGACTGGGGCTAGTAGAGGGTGTTTGATAACAGAAGGAAAGGTGCACAGGATAAGGAGGGTGATTCTTTTATTAGATAATTATTTTCCCTACTCTCACGGGAGTGCCGTGGTCGGCTGGGCTGGTAAATTGGTAATGGGGTTTCGCTCACAACAAACACAACACAATTCCAAACCAATCCAGTGTCAGTAATTTCAAAAACTTGAAGGGAAAGAACCTTGAGCTAAAATTTCTCACTTTCTGAAGGAACACTCGAGTTACTTTATTAACTTATGGGCTTTTATAAACCTTGATATTTTTTCTCGCAATAAATGAGAAAAGTACTAAAAAAATCCTTGAATAATGTATTTTGTATGTATTCTCTGATTAGTATAATAGAAGTTTTGAACTTGCAGGTGCCAATGTTCTTAGGGAAATGGAAAGAGACAATGGAGGCCCACGTGCAAGGGACTGGAGATCATTGTCCATCCCCATGAATTTACATTGTAAACAGAAAGTACAGAACTTCAATTAAAATTCGACTCCAACAAAAAATAATGTAAGAAATGATTAATGAGACATCGTATTCGTTAGATGCAAGATTTGATTAACAATGAAATTTAATAGTTTCCGTTTTGACCATGTCGGATTAATTTGCAAGATTTAGGAACGGAAATCGATGAAACCCAAGTAAAAGGCTTTTCTGAATTTTGACAGGTTCTGTCTCTGGTTTTGAAGACAGGCTGAGTGTTCCACTGAGAGAGAGAAGTTCATTGAACCTCTCTGATAAACTCTCAGATATATTCCCAAAATAGCAACAAAATCAACTCTGACATCTGATTCTGTGGACAAAATAATTTCCTCCTTGTTTCTCTCATCTGATTTTTGAATTCAATCCGAGTTCTTTTTTCCAAATTTCGAAATATGACCGACGAAATCAGATCGATTCACCTTGAATTTACGATACCAAAGTAATATTATCTCTACAGATCAAAATGACCGAAGGTTGAATTTTCTCACCTTAGAAAAAAAAAAAGAACTTATTCCCAATTTTCTTCAACTTCGAATTTCGGAAGGCTCTCAAGCATTCATCCAGAGCACCAAACCTTCTAAAATCACCAACGATTAGTCCGCGGATCTTCGAAAGTAACTATAAAATCCTCCACCTCTTTGAAAATCGGATCGGAAGGACGCGCTGAGGGATCGGAAGAGTAAGAGGAGATGACGGAAGATTTCGGAGCTTTGGTCGGAGAGTCAATCTTCCGGCAGAGGAAATAGTACATTCACATCTAAATCCAAGAAAGAAAGAGAGAGAGGGTCGGAGATATAGGAGTTAATACGAAAACCAAAAATAATAATAACGAAATTTAAAACAAAACAAAAAGACGGTTTGATTCAGTTGGGACTTTGGGATGGAGGGAAGGGAGTCAAAAGGACGACGACGTTGTTTTCGCGCCACCTATTTCTTTTAATATCTCCTTTTTTGAGTCCGACTTCTTAGCTATAAATTTTTTTTTTAACCTTTTCATTTGCTAATAACCTTTTAACCCAATTGAAAAAAAAAATTATTAAAATTTGATCTTGTAAAATTATTACACTTGAAGTGAACTTTATTTTAGAAGAAAAGAATTTAGTTAACTATCTTTCACTTAGTTGGAAAGTGTCACAATTTAATGAGAATTAGTAAAAACAATGAAAAAAAAGAATATTTAAATAAATATTATAATAAAAAATAATTATTTGATAAATAGAGAGATTATTTTGTATTTTCTTTAATCGGGCCCGAAATTTTGAGCGGCAATCAAATGATTACTTCTAAGCAAAAGTTTAAGAATTTGAATCTTAGTGCAGATTGTGCATATGATTATGGGTTATAGGCATTAGAGGTCGTTGGCTTGTCATTTATGTATGCATATAAAAAAGGTGGATTAAGATTTTTTATAATTTACTATTCAAATTGTATGATGTAATTCGAAAACAAATAGACATAATATTTGAGATATACGATAATGAATATTGTTCATAAAGATTCAAGCAGTGTAGACCTACAACATTGAAGGCTTATAATTTTATCTATAAATTTTGCAAAAAACGCTGTTAAAGGGAAAGACCGCCGCTATAAGCATTATCTTTAACGGCTTTTTAGCGACCGCCGCTAAAAAGACCGCTACTATAGACTTGTTTTTTTGTAGTGATATCACTATCTGAATTACACCATACATTTTAAATAGAAAATTTTAGCTCTCAAAAGTGTAATGTTATTAGTTTCATTAGTAATGATTGCATTTATATAGAGCCTACATGAAATTGTTTTATGTAGGGTAATAGCTCATCCCCTAAATTGTTTAGTAAGAGAGAAAAAGAGAGGAATATAAGATCACCCCAATTGTAAACTAACTAATGCTTATATTAATTCATGCCCCTAGATCAATATCCCCTAGATTGTTCTTTAACTAATGCTTAATTATATTAATTAATGTCCTTGATTATGTGGGTTAATGCAAATGTGCTTTCCTCTAGTCAATGTTAGTGGATTAGGCGTGTCTTAAAACCACGCATTAGAACACAAAAAATAATGAGTATGATTGTAAAAAATGTTACAATTTTTGTTAATTATTATCAATATGTAGGACATTTTTGGCTGAGAGTTTGGTGTAGGTAAGGGAAGATTTTAATAGACAATCAAATTTAGTAAAATTTCGAAAACATATATAAAAGGTGGATTAGGTGTCCTACTTTATGATCCCGTAAATATTACCAACATAATATTTGTCGTACGTAGCATTAATCTTATAAATAATAAACTTTACAAACACGACAATTTGGTGGGTACAATAGTTATAGAAAAGTTTCTTTGGCACATGAAGACTAAAAGGTTAGGTTAAAAGTTCTATGCACAAGTAGAAGGGGAAAAAGGACGGGGAAGTTTAACCCTAATAAGGGGATTTGCGCAAAAAGGTATTAAAAAGTTTTCTTAATGATACTACCCACAAATTTTTTGCAACCATAGATTTTTCTTTTTTAGGTTGAAAATTTGTTTTATCGGAAAAAACACCATTTTTCCTTGGGGTGGAAGTGTAACCCAAATGGCTTTCTAATCTCTTTGATGTTCGACAATATAGCTTTTTATGCCAATAATTGCTTTTCTTTTATGATATGAAAAGAGAACATGTGTACGTATGACACTAATTAGCTTAATCAAATAAGATCAAGAAATAATGTATAAAAATATCATTAATTTATTCAATAATTATACATTGAAATTTCTTCAAAAATGGGCCAAACATGATATAATTTTTTTTAAAAAAAAAAAAAGTGGCTCAAATAAGAAAGAAACGATTCATTAAGGAAAACATTACCAATGTTTTCATAATTATACCTAATTGACATTTTTCTCCGAAAATGGAGCAAACGGCCCGAATTAATTTAATATAACGTGGTTGATTATGAACAACAAAATGTTATGGACCATTTGAGGAGTATGTGATCTGTCCCACATTGGTAGTATGAGATACTAATGTGACGTTTATATGCCTTGGGCTCCTTTCCCCTTTGAGCTAACTTTTGGGGGGTGAGTTTTCATAAACATGTAACAAATGATATCAGAGCCTACATCATGCCTCCGAGTTGCAATAGTGCGGCGCGGGAGGTGACGTCGGTATTGTAGTGTTAGCTCGGGACTAGAAAAAACCTAGTGCATAGTCAGCCCGCGTGGGCGCCGGGTCTGCGGAGTGTGGTGGAATGTTATAGATCATTTGAGGAGTATGAGATCCGCCCCACATTAGTAGAGTATGAGATGCCAATGTGGAGTTTATATGCTTTGGGCTCTCTTCTCCTTTGAGCTAACTTTTGGGGGTGAGGTAAGTTCTTCTAAGGCATGTGTTCAATTGTGTTTAAACTCCATCCACGAGTTTAAGAGCATCAATCACATTGTTGTTTTGATGACAGACATAAATATGTATATATATAGTAGCTGACTAGCTGTACGATTAATTGTTTCGTGTAAAAGTGTCAAGAAAACAAGCCATTGATTTTGAGGTCCGTAGAGAAACACATAACAACGACGTACTGCGAACAAAATTTTGTTTGAAGAAGAAAATCAAAGAGGTTCACAAGAGATAGAACTGTTTGAGATACGTGTTGTACGTGGAGATTCTCAAATGAAGTTCTATTAAATATTCAGAAAAAAAAAGTTCTATTAAATAGTCTGCACGTCGTACGTCCTTACGGCCTTCGGTCTATTGGTCACTCTTGACCCACGGGAGGAAACCAAAGCTCATTTGGCCTCTTACCGCCTGTCACCATCATCGGACGACAATGCTTTCCCCTCGCCGGCCGGAAGCGATTCTGTTTTGTCTTGTCTGCTTGGATCTCTTTTGACTCTCTCCAACTTTAAAGCCCTCCATTTTAACCATCATTAACAGATCTATCGTTGCATGCATACAGCTATATCCTCGGGACCTCGGGCCGGGGAAGGAGAATATATATAAAAAAAATCGCCAGAAAGATCATCTCGATGATGAACAGAGTACACTGTCAAACTTCTAGGACTATTAAACATTATCGTAGAGAGACTTTAATAATTAGAAAATTTAAAAGTAAAATGTAAAATGTTGAATAATTACAGGCTCAAGGGGTGTGGACGTGTGGTACGCCGTGTAGCTTTGTAGTAGTGGAACATTCTGAGAAATTCGTAGACAGAGACAGTCGAGGTTGGACTTTGTTCTGATTTGACTTCGGAATTTCCCAGGTCCTTTTCGTACGCAATGTTCCTGTGTGGATCAAATTATTAAACAGCTGTGAAGAAGAATAGTATAATATGTCTATTACTATTAGGTGTGAGGTTTTATCCCCCGTGCTATCCATATTGTCAAATGGCAGCTGGATATGATTGAGGTTTGGGCGAAGCTAATGGTGCTTTTTTTTTTTGCTGTGTTGGGGGCGCTCAAGATTGGTGCCAAGGATTATACTCCTCTTGCACAGTTAGAATGGTCTATTGAAGTTCTTATTTCTGATATTCAGCTAATTTTGCGGTCTTTCAAGAAATGGAAGGCATTACATGTCTCCAAGCATCTGCATTATGTAGCTCATAATGTAGCGCGACGGGCTTCCTCTTCCATCGCCCTCAAGGTTTCTTTTTGTCTAGAGATATTCTTACTTAGTATTTATTTTTCTCTTTCGAGGGTGATGTTGTGTAATATTCATAATTTGCTTATATATATATAAAGAGTATATATATATACTGAACTCATACTGATTTGATCTAATTTGGTTGCATTAAAGTGTTAAATGCCGTGACAAAACTCGGGACACATACAACAACCTCTTACCACAAACATCATTTAAGTTACAAACTTTATTGTTGTAGAGAGTCAAATCAGGATCGGCTAACTAATAGATGATATCTTAACTAACTCATTCACACTCAGAAAGAAATGAGTTCCCTTTTAAACTATTTAAATAAGCTACTTTTTTCAATATAATTTTTTTTAAAAAGTCAGATAAAATTTCAATGTTAACACTCCAAACATCGTCATCGCTAAAGTGGTTGAGTTCATGCTAACACTCTAAACTAAAGTGAGTGTTCGTTATCAGTTCAAACTTTTGAGTTAAGGTATCGTTATTATGGTATCAAAAACAGGCAATTCCACGAGTCTAATTCTTCTTATAAAGACAAAATTTTATAGCAAGAAGCGATCTAAGGAGAAGAGAGGGTAGAGCTAGCTAGCCATGGAGATTTGAAATTGCAAAGAATGTTCCGACCCACCGCTTTTAGCCGAAAGGTGGGAAGTTCCAATATTTTACAGCTGTGCATGGGAGAGGATTAGAGGAAAGTTAAGTTTCGGGTCCACAAAATACGATTAGAAAAGACCGAAAGGTTTCTACCTATCATTGGCAAATATAAAGCCGGCCAGTTAAAGCCAATTGGGCCAATTGCGCCAACCAGCAAACCAACAAACGAGAGGATCTTTCGTTTTCTAGAGGCAGGTAACTTTTGATCTGTCGTACCTCAAGAACTTCTCACTTGGAGGCCTGGAACGTGTCTCTTGCTGTCTTCGCTCGCCATTGGAGCGAAGCTTGTGAAGTCATGGAAGTTCTGCATAGAGCTAAAAGTAAAGGGCCAACATTGATGCAACGTATCTCGGAGGACATGTTCCCAAAAATTAGACCTTAATGATTGTGGAGTTTGGAGAAAGAATAATTGGTGGACGGATTTGTCTTGATTGCCGCCACATGCAGTGATGCAGACCAAACGAATGTAATGTAACTCTCGGCACAGCACTGCATGTGGGCCTTTGTCCCATCTTCTATGATCATCCTGCTCTAAACTTCTCTTCTCCTCCTTTCACGAAAGGAACTTATAGATGCATTGTTGGCACAGTTTCATGTTGTTGTTACCGTGAATACCAATAATGAACAATAAACATAAATCGAAGAGAAAGAATAAGAAAATTGAGACAGACTTCTTTATTGTTTTCATTATCAAACTGACATGTTTTATCCATTAGAATTTGAAGTGAAAGTTTTAATCCGGTTTCATGGTAACTTTGCCAAATATCGGAGTAAAATAGAAAGAAGGTTTGTTAATCTGACTGAAGTACCTAGTTCCTCACAATCATAAAGATAAAAAGATAAATACAATTTGCACTTTCTAACTATAGAGGTTTTGACGCTATTTTTTGTCGTATTGTACTCAATTTCGTACATTTTGTACCTTCCATTAAAATTTTTAATCAATTTTGACGGATATTAATTTTTTATCCTTCAAATTTATGATTTTACTCTCTTAAAAATATCATTATTAATAAAAATTGTTGAAAAATTTTAATGGAGGGTGTAAAATATATTAAATTAGTAGTTTGTGGATGATACATGACAAAAATAATATATTGCGGTACTCAGGGTCGAGATCCTTACCATTAGAGGGTGTAAAACATATTTTATCCCAAAAGACAATTATAGATTGGAATTGTAGATAGAGAATTTAAAGGGATGCATTTGTTTTGGATACGCATGAGAGCAATCTTCTTTTGGATTGGACCACTCACAAGACGAAATGATGGGCTAACATGTGACAAAAGAAGTAACACAATCATGGGGATCAAAGAACATGCACATGCCATGCACCTTTGGCCTTTGCATGTCCTATTGCTCCTCCAACATGCATTCTTTATTATATTCTTGAGATTTTTCAGAAAGATCTAATAATGGGGGTCCCAAAAAATCACCCAAATCTCGGTCCTCATCACATGTCAAGGTGTCCCAGTTCTCAAAACTTGATGTGGGTATATTTAACTCTTTTGAGCACTAGATGGAGACCAGAACCATTCGACTCAGAAATGGTTCAAAATAAAGTTTTTGTGTATGATTCTCTCCGGTTGAAGCTTGGTTGTTTCTGAAGGATTATTGTAGTAGTTGACATTAATAATTGAACATCACAGTACGAGAAAGGCCATGGTTCTGAAAGTTTATTACTCCTTGTGAAAATCCGATTACCAAACAGATCTCACCCTGCCACATGTGATTTGTCTTATCTATTTCAACCCAGAAGGGAGCCAATCTTTTGTTTATTTGTTCAATTGACCAGGCAAAGGAGTATTTAAAGGGTCTCCATATTCTTCTCTTTGGTACCTCCAAATCTAACAGAGGAATCTATAAAAACTCCAGCAAATATCTGTCATTCGAAGAACTCAATACCGCAATCTGATATCAATGTTGGGAGCAATCTCTGTACTCTAGATGAAACATTATCTACATGTAGTCCCCAAAATAAAAAATTTGAAAAAAAATAGGGCAGGCAATATATAGTTGAACTGTGTGGTTGAAAATGAAGACAAATTGGGTTGATAAGAAAGAGCATGAATGCTGCTCTGCTTCCTAGTTCGCATAGCTCATTGAATGGAAGAAAAAGATTAATCAAAGACAGATTCCATTCCATTCATGAGCAAAACATTACATACAAGATTCTTATACAACCAAAATACGTCCTTGATGTAGTCACTTTCTAAAGCACAAGTAACTAATATTATGATCCACAGCAAAAATTACAAGGTCGAATTTTACAAAATTTCCTCCCGGAAAGCTGGTTGGGTGAGATGTTGCCCTTGCTACAGAACTTCGTGTTAACGAACCATGGTTGTGTCAAATTAGCAATCTGCAACCGACTATAGGATCCACTTCGGCAGCAGAGTGGAAGCAAAGAACACAGTAGACTGACTCCACAGCAAGGGAGTCAACTGTGATAATCGAGCAATAAATGTAAGGATGTCCAAGGACACCAAAAGACCATCAGATGTGAGGACGCCTAATGGACACCGAGATTCGATATCCCTCAACTTTGATTCCAACTGTGACCAAAAGATTCCAATTGCGGAGCCCAGGCTCATCCAAACACAATTACAGACGTATGTCTTATCAACTGCATAACGATAACAATGAGAGGTGATATATGATTAACAATGCAAAAAATATGAATTCGTAGTCACCTGAAATGAAGAAAACAGCAAACCATACTACTTTAGGTTCTATTTCAATCAAAGGAACTGAATTTGAAATCCAATCTCATACCTCTCTTAGCTATGTTGGCACCACGTAGATGATAGAGCTTGTTCCTGTGGAATTGGCTACTGGAGAAACAACCAAATAGCTCCTAGTACTTCACAAGCCCACTGCTCTGAGCCTTTCCCAAAATGGACTCTATGCAACCATCATACAAATTAAAATTTCTTGCCACAGCAAATCCTGCGTACATGCCATCAACTGCTGCACTTACAATTCCTCCAGCATAACCTGCTCCTTCACCTACTGGATAGAGTCCTTTCAATGAAGTGCTCTCAAATGTTTCAATATTGCGAGGAATCTGGATGGGCGAGCTGGTTCTAGTCTGGAGCCAAAAAAGCGGAAAAGAGAAAAAAACCAGAAGGGAAAAGAGAAAGAAACTGTCATTGCATGTGAAAAACATGTGATCCTCAGAGAGAAACGCTGACGCATGGTCTAAAGAACGTCTTTTGAACATCTGTGAGGAAATGAAATACTACACAACTAAATGGAATTACCTCCACCCCATGAAGAAGGGCCTCACTGCAAATAAATCCTGGCAACTGAAAGATCCAAACTTCAGAATTTTTAACAAAGCATGGTTCTACAAATCCTTAATAAAGCAACACTCAAGAATAAAATTATGAAAAAAAAATAAAATTAAACCTCTTTGTCAAATGCTGAGATTGATTGCTGCAAAGCCTCTGTAATATGGATTGGGAATAGATCATGGAGATTCGCTGACTTCACTCCTAATCGATAACTTGATGGTGGCACAGATGTTACTGAAAAAATCAGTCAAGCTAAGCCAGATGAAGACATGAAAGAAAATGGTAGAACAATTTGGGAATAAGATAACAAATTACCTGATAGTTTGTTTTCCAAAAAGTCAGTGACTGTCTGCACAGGCACCACAAAATTTCCCCCACCCATTATAGCGGCTCTTCGCTCGAACTCCCTCTGAAGTACAGAAAGAAATTAGCATGATATTTAAGACGTGTGGCGGTCGAGAAGGTTGAAGTTGCATAGATTTATGAACTTTCCAACAGAAGATCCATAAGGACATGTTTGAAGAGTTAGGTTCATCATGGCACTATGATGAAAAAGTGGCATCCCCCCCCCCCAAAAAAAAACTTGCAGTTAATGAATTAAGTAAAATGGTAATGACTGAAAAGATACCTGAAATTCAACCCCTGCAAGAGGTCCATGGCAACTTAGGGCATCAAAATCCTTTGTGGAGACGGACGCAACAAGTGCAGCATTCGCCCACTTGGATGCTCGTCGAGAGAAGGACATGCCATTGATACAGAGTTCAGATGGATTTGTACTAGTGAGAACAACCTGAAGATATATGTGATTCATTCAGAGCCTGGGAAGGGAGAGGGTAGGAAGAATTCATACAGAGGAATATACAAAATTTACTCTTAGCAATTATGACACTCTGCCCGATAAGACACTATGTTACACAGAACCTAGATGAACCAGGCCAATCTTTCTATGCAAAACCAGTTCCTGAACTGCAATGCACAGATTCACCTCACCAGATGATTGGAAGACTTCAACAGCTATACAAGTAATTCAACTGACAGCCCTAAAGAAATGTTCTCTTCTTCTTTTTTTTGGTTAATGTTTTTAATACCAATTTCTCAATTTTTGCGTTGTACAAAAAATGTGCTACCAAAACCAAAGTTGACCATTGGGTGACTGCACGTCTTTGTAATTTCATCCTAAGTGCATCAAGAGTAAAAGCATTGGCAAAGAGAGTGAAAGATACCTGTCCACCAGGACACATACAGAAGGAGTAGCAGCTGCAACTCATTGCCCCTGAATTGGAAGATGGGTTCCCATCCTCTCTAGTAACATACTTGGCGACCTTGTAATCTGCCACTGGCACTTTTCCACGTCCTTTACAAACCTCAGTGGCCAATGCAGAATACTAAACATGTGCAAATGAATCTACTAAGAGAACAACGTATTTGCATGACAAAACCAAGCAGTAGAAATCAACACATTTGGAACTTGACTAAGCCCTAGAAGAACAATTTGGTTATTATATTGTACCACTTATAAACAGATGAAACAACCTAATCTACCATTTGTACATGAACAACAGAAAGATGCAGGCACTTCGCTACAACAAATGCGTTAACAAATAGTTGATCGATTTTGGTGAAAAGGATTGAAGGATGTAACTAACCCGTATTTTATTTATTAGTTCCTGAGGATGCTCAATCCGCAAACCAACCTGTTCAGATATGTTAAATGATAAAAGTTTAACAAGCTGAAGATTGCGTAAAAGTCCATCTACTTAATGAATGTCAAAATTGAATATCAGTAGGCAGCAGCTTAATTTAATAAAGTGATGCATACACAAGCACACACTAGAACTGGCATACACACGAGGTGGGCATACATTCCAATATTAATGAAGTAGCTTAATTTAACGCCTGTGGCAAAAGGAGACCTTTCCTCTCCTATGAAAGAGAGAGGCCAAAACAAACAGGCTAGAATGGCAGAGGCCAAAACAAAAGGAGAAAGGATATTGTTTGTGTTTGAAAGTTTATGCACATAACAAAAAGAAGCAAACTTACAGCAAAATCTTTTGGGACCAACACCATATTATGAGAAAGAAGCATCTGGTATATATCACGTGCAGAATGCCCAACAGCCAAAACAACACCATCATATCCCAACTTCTGGCTATAGAACTGCTGCTCTTCTCTTGAATCTGAAACTTTAACCCCCTTAACATGTCCATCCTCTAAAAGCAGATCGTCAACCCTCATCCCAAACTTGATAGTAACCTAAGAATAGTACAAATATAAACATGTACAAAACAATCTCAAAACATGTGCTAGTATGCCTAATTGATCTGTATATACGTATATATGTTAGTTGTTTCAAATAGGATTTCGTTAAATATATTACTCACACCCAATCCTTGTAAATGTTGCCGAAAGTTACGAAGCAACGGGATCAACCTATCTGTACCCAAGTGAGGCTTGCCATCCACCAAGATACTTTTTGGAGCTCCAAAGTGAACCAAAGTTTTCATGACCTGCGACAAGAAAAATGTCAACATTCTTATAGAGAAATGATAGGATTTTAATTTTTGTGAGGATGTTCTGTATGGGCACTATGATATCTGAATCCATAAAATAAACACATTCACTTCACCCGACTTCCATGGTACTATTACGACGACTTTTTCTTTTGGGAAAACATAATCTGTCAACTACTACCACAATTCTTTCTTACTTTATTTTAATAGGTCCACTGGCCAGTCATTCGCTGATTTTTGTTTTCTTTGAGCTCAAAATTACTCAAAAGCTTTGAGTATGCGCATTGGAAATATGGCCTACAAGGTTCAAGGGTTGACTACTGATGCAACAACTACATTTAACTATCCATGGGTGAGGCAAAGTGTTAAACAAAATAGTGCTGCTCATTTTTCATGAATTTTACACCAAATATAAAGAAAGTAGACTAATCAGAGCTAACATCTAATTTTAGCTATGAAGTAATATGCTATACCCTGTCTTACTCAGTATCATCACTGGACAAACAATATTGCTTGTTGGACAATAGATTCTTATATGGAGTATGGAATGGTTGTTCGTTGTCAGCTGAAGCAATGCCAGTAAATTTTACATTAATTCACAGAAGTAAACATCTTCACAAAACACCTTTAGTACAAGAAGTTGCTATCGTTCCAGAACAGAGTTATAATAGGAAATTTTATACGTAGATAATCTCATCACACACACATACAAAAAAAAAAAGAATAGCAGTGAATGCCTAACCGCCAGAACACTGTCACTGTTTCTACCAATTCTAGTCACCAACTTTCCATCACTCCACGTACCTGCACCACCCTGCCATGCATAAGTCCTCAACAAATGACTGAAAACTCAAAAGTAAACAAATAATAAAAAATCACCTTAATAGTAAGAAAAAAGTGCAAATGACCAAGAAAAGAGAAGGATACCAAAAGGAATATAAAGAGATCCATCTCAGTGTATTTGGAGGTACAGATCGCTAATCATGATCACACATATCAAATTAAAGTATAATAGAAGATGTTGCCTTTTGAGGAATAACAGTAACACACTGCAGCTTGTAGCTTGGCATAAGGCAAAACTGGGAAAAGGCACGCCTCTATTTTTTTTTTTTGATGACGAGGAAATTCTCCAAAGCCGGACCCTTTTGGCCCAACCCTGAAGTACAAACCCCGGCTCCCTGGACCGACTCCACAACCCAGGGAGCAGGTAAGTCAATGGCGATAATAGGGATGTTGGGGCTTGAACTTGGGACATGTTAGAACCCAAGCCGAAGCCTTACCACCACACCAAACCCTTGGGGGTCACGCCTCTATTAAAATCTATACTATGAAAAACCAAGCAATATAAGTGGTTTAAATCCAATAATGGTACTAGACGCCTGCTTCTCAATATATACAAGCAGCATACCTTTGTTAGGGGAATAATTTCCCTATTTCAAATAAAAAAGAGAGATACGTGATACTATCTCTCAGGTAGCAGAAAAGAATAGCAACATACACGTCAACACAAAAGGACAGAAGTACGGAAATTTGCTGGTGGAGAATCACAGAGTACTTATCCCATATACAATGGCTGCAAAAGCAACGACTAGAAAATAATTGAGAAGTTCAACCGTGCAGTGGATTGTTTGTGTATCAAATTGATATATAGAGACATAACTTAAACATGCTGCAGCCCTTTTCGCCATTCCACCACTTTCGTTTCCTGCTAATGAGACAGCATTGGGCAATAGCCCTCGTACTTATTTCTTATTTTAGCCTTAAGGATATAAAAACCATAAACATAGACAACATTATTGTGGGGGGATTGGACTAAGTTAATGCTACTGTCCTTAAAATGAATATAAACTGAGAAGAAAATGATAGCAAACCAACTTTTTCATAGACATATCTAAAAGATAGCTTCTTTTTCCATTTTTCTTTTTTCTTTTTTCTTTTTTGTGGGGGTGGGGTTTTAAAGGATAGTTCTTATTTATCCCTCTGTTCATATACTCTTTTAGAAAGACTATGTCAGTTATTAAAATCTTTCTAACCTCCAAAAATTAACCATCTTACTAAGATGTAAACACCCATGGACTCGGTTGTTCAAATGCAGAGTAACAATAAATAATCTTAAGATCACTTGGTAAAAACAGAAGTAATTTGCTTTAAAAGTATAGACTAAGAGGGCTTGAAGAAAGCAATGGCACAAAATAAATTTGAAGACACTAAAAAATCCTTCAGTAAAGTACTAAGTGAATCAAGATATAACCTCCCCAAAGCAAAAATTGCTATCCAATTGCAGAACACGGCGAACTACCAAGGCACCAATGTCACGCCCTCTTTGTTCAACAGCTTGGCCTCTTTCTATTAAGGTAACATCAGCACCAAGTTCCGCAAGAACAAGAGAAGCAAACAGCCCAGATGGTCCACTACCTACAACTGCAATTTTCGGCTTTCTGCTTGTCAGGCACTTGTATGATTGCTCCGACCCAAAATTAATATGAGCTCCATTTCCTCTTATCGTAGCACCTCCGTGATTCTTTTTGACATCATGTATTATGCTAGTCAAATCACCAAAAGTCCTTTCATTAGGCATATGTTCTACTTGTCCAACTTTAGGCTCCAGCTGAGAAATGAAATCCCAAGCACGAGGCTCTAAACTCAGAAGTTTATTGACATCCATATCCACCGTATATATGAATTTTGGCTCCTTCAACATCTGCAAAGCATCAATAAAGCAAATAGGAGGATAAGCAGTTAACAAAAGTCTGCATTCTTCCTAATTTTCTGCATTTATCTCCGGCCATTAAAAATTGCAACAGAGAGCAACAAGTTTGTAAGACATAATACAAGATAAATGACCAAAGATATCATATCACCTAACACGTAAAAATAAAGTCTTTGGCTGCAATAGGCATTATAAACTAGGTATATAATTGAAAAGACTCATTTCAAAGTTTCCAGAGCATGCTTCTCACAATTGGAAATAAAGATCAGAGAATGTGGGCTCCTAGGAATAATTGAGTGTTGTACAGTGTTGGTACACCTTTCTATTGTAAGACACTCAAACAGTCGCCACAGGCTACTTTTCTTGATTGCATATTTTATTCTTACGAACATTGTATGAAATCTTGTGTAGTTTTACAGTGTAAATGTATGACCTATTTCAATTTCAAGGCAATAATTAATATTTGGGAAAACATACACTTTTAGCCACTAGACTATTGGGGTTATGATACTTTGCACCTAGACTACCAATTTCATTACATTTCATTCCTTAACTACCAACCCTTTGCACTTTGCACCCACATTTAATTTGGACGAAAATTGCTATTTTGGTTTGGGAAAATGACTATTTTACCCCGTGCAAAATATAATTACAAAGAACTAATGAGAATAAAATCGTTTTAACCAAAATAGTCATTTCCGTCAAATTAAGAGTGGGGTGCAAAGTATAAAAGATTGCTAGTTGAAAGATAAGGAAATTGATAGTTTGCTGTACAAAGTGCCAGAATCTAGTAGGGGGCTAAAGGTGTATTTAACCTAATATTTGTCTTGTTTCACGGTTTCAGATTTTATTAATGAAAGCGCGCGCGCACATAAAGTTCTGTCATCGAGCATACCTTCCTTGCATCAAAGGATTTCCGAACAATGGTGAAAGCATCCTGTGGCAGCATCGACGCAACCTGGCACAGTGGAGAAAGGATGTGTTGATAGAGTATCTCACCATAGGAATTTCTGTCATCCCTTAATTAAATAAGCGTGTACTCACAGACAAACTGTGGCACTAGCACAACTTTGATAGTCAAATTTTCATTATTTGAGAATTTACCCCAAACACCGAACTGGAGTACAAAATTTTCCTTCGGTCCCATACCATACAATAAGAGAACCAAATAGAAAATTTATAGCACTTATATCGTTCATTTCCCCTAATCCGACCCACCAAAAGCACCAAATTCTCAAACTTCCCATTTCTCTTTATCTTTTCCTTTATTTTCTCTCCCTCAACTTTCTCGATACCCAAACTAACGCAATCTCAAAACTTGAATTACCGGGAACTCGAGCACTTTGGCAATCTCTTCGAGCAAAACATCAGAAACAGCGAGAGAGTCCTTCCCCGGGTCCCTGTGAACTGGAACTCCGAGCTTGGAGAGTCTCCAGCTCCCCTCGAACTTGTTCTTGACCTGGCCTAGAGTATCCTTGATCCTCGACTTGAGCCTCTTCTTCTCCGATGGGTACCGCTGCTTGCCTGTCCTCTTGCCGCAGAGAACTCGGAATGGTTGGGGACGAGGATAACAGAGACTCAGTGAGGAATAAGGGAGTCCAGTGTTAGGGTTCGGAGTGTGGATATGGAGTGGCAAGAGCTTGGAGGGAAGTAGGGACATTGCTAAGACTAAGAGAAGAGCGAGAGCAGCAGTTCGTTTGATTTTGGGATAACGAAAACTTCCTCTGAAGTAGCTTGTTAAAGGAATAGACAAAAAAGAATCAAATGGAAAAATTGTCTTGTAATGGATCCATGGCTATGGGCCTTAATGAAGATGCCTACATGGGCTGGGCTTTGGTTCCATTTGTTCCAAATATTTTTATTTTTCGATTTTATAAGATACCAAAAAATAAATAATGTTACTTGGCAATTCCATTAAAAATAGGGATAAATGCAAAATTAGTCCCTATGCTATACGCAAAAATCGATTTAGTCCCTATGATATGAAAAGCATCGATTTAGTCTTTGTGATTTCAGAAAGTGATAAAATCAGTCCCTGATGGAGGATAAATAACAAACGAAAATAGAATCACAGAGACTAAATCGATTTTTGCGTATAGCACAAGGACTGATTTTGCATTTATCCCTTAAAAATAACATGTATTTAAAAATTTTATCTAATAAACTTCTTATCTTGCAAAAACTCTGTTCTATATAGAAGTCAACTCTGGATAATCCACATGAGATTTTTATAAGATAAACTTCTTATGTTATTTTTTGTAATTTTAAAATATCATAAATATTGAATTGGTATATTTGATACAGAAAAAAAAGTCAACACTTGTAAGTGGAAATGAATGGTAGAGATTTTAAGATACATGTAGTGGAAAAATTAGACTAAACAATAAACTTTTTTTATTAGTGTGTAGAAGAAATTGCATGTTGTTTAAATTATTGTTATTATTTTTTAAGTAAGAAGGGAGAATGGACAATTAGTGTAGCAATCCTCTTGAGCGTAAGTATAGGAGGATACTTTCAGTTTTTCACTATCCACTAGTTTTACTTTCGCAAACGATTTCAACTTATGTTACTTGAACTCTTAACTTGGGAGCTAGTGAATATTGGATGATAGCAACTAGGTAGTGAGCTACAGTTCTGACACTGTTTAACTTAGTTTGCTTTTAGGCTGAAGTGTTTCAAATAAGGATTTATTTTTAAATAACTTCAGATAAACTAAAAATAAGTAAAGATATTTCATGGGTGTTTATTTGGTGTAACTTTTAATTAATAACGTGGTCATCCAAATATTCAACTTTTTCAAGAAAGGTAAATACCATTAGAATTTATTAATTAGACAGGGAATTTAGAATTAAAATTTAATGAGAAATAAAACAAAATTTGTACGGTAATAGTTTTTTATTTCGTATTTTTCTTATAGTTGTCACATAACTCGAATAGCAAAAATTGACAATTTATCAAACCTGACGGTGAGAGGGGAACATCTCATTGGTCGTTATCAATTTCATGTACCAAAACCAAATTTCCTTTTCACAAAAAAAAAAAAAAAAAGAAGCCTCAAACCCAACCTGTTTTGCATCACTTGTTCCACGTGATAGGCTTTTTCGTATGTGTGTCTAGGTACTCATCTACATTTATTGCCAATTTCATCCAGAAAATGCTTTTTACACGCAAATACGGCTTACTTTAGATCACTCCTTTCCCGTGATCAAAGCATGTAAAGCAACCATCTCAATTGAAAAGTTAAAACTCTCCAACCCAACTCTCCTGATTTAATAGTCTTCAAGCTATCTATTTTTTAATAAGATGTTGGAGGAAATTAAACGTTTCGGGTTTGACCCTATCTCTAAACCATTTGGCCAAAATTGTCTTCTATGTGGGGTGATCTTGCATTTTTACCAGAAGAAGGGAATGTATTTGGTCTTATTATTTCGGAAGTTGTTGTTTTGTCATGCGTTCATGCCTTCCATTGCCTGTGCTTGGAGCATATCACATCCGACAAGTCCAAAGATCCTCCATGCTTCATATCCGTTAATGACGTCTAATTTCTCAGATATAGAGCTAACTTAGTAAAAGGTTAACTTAGGTTATGTTCGTTTTCTACATTTTTTCAGGATTCAAATACATTAACAAAACTAATACCGAACATATTCAGAATTCAAACACAAACACCAATACATTTTACACAATCTCCAACAACTTTTTACTTTTTTATTCAACATAAATTTTATCTCTCTATACTTTTTCACATAACTCTAATATTTTTTTATTAAACAATTACATCAAATCATTTCTCTCACCACTTTACACAAACACCAATAAAATACTATTCAACATAAATATTCACAACTTCTCTAAATTCTACATTTTTACTCAAACCGAACATATCCTTAGTGTCCCTTTGCTTAAACAAAGGGAATTGGCTTATCTATTCTTAAATTTAGAAACAATATTCCTGTATACCAACATACTATTCTCAAATTTTGAAAAACAGAAATATTGCTTCTCTTTCTAAGATAACTTATGTTGCAGGCAGAAGATTGATACGAACTTAAGCTGGATTTCATTAGCTACGACATTTCAGCAGCTTTAAATTTTAATTTTTGGAAGAAATATCAGTTTTTCTTGTACTCCTTTGAGCAAACTGTATCTTTTTTTTTCTTTTTTCTATTGCTTTGAGAATACAACATTGTTATAAGATAAAAAGAAAAGAAGAACTTTGTTATTCCTTTGAGAATTCAACTTTGCTATAAGGTAAAAAGCGAAAGAAAAACTTTGTTGTAAAGTCGCACCTAGACTAAATATGAACAAGAACTATAGATTTCTTACAGTTCAATCCATCCAACATCCTTAAAAATCTCTGAACAATAAACAATGTAGTGTCACAATCTTTTTAAATTTATGTTTTTGGGTGCTTTAGACATTCATGCATGTCTTTGCACGATCTAAGTCACCTTTTGGATCCAGTCCTCTCATCAAGTTTATGGCTTGATACAATTTTAGCCCTTGGATTTGCCAACCTACAGGACCTCCGAAGTTAAACAAGTTTATTAATTAGATCATTACAATGATTACCTTGCCCATGGTTATATCTATAACCAGAATGATGCACTTTTTGTTCTTAAAGAGGCATGCTCCCAAAACAGCAAAGTTGTCATATACTTATTTAGTTGGAAGTTTGAAACTTTGCACAAATTCATTTTTCTATATAAACTTGAAGCTGGGTCTACTAAAAACATGGAATTGATGAGCTCTAAAGGGAGAACAGTGGCGAATTGAACATATAGTGTTGTCAAAAAGCACTTATTTATGTTGCTTTCACTTTAGTTCACTGGAACCTCAACCCCCATCTTCAGACCAGTATTGCTAAGAATCTTCATGCAACAAAGATAAATTTTTCAGTGACAATAATGGGGAATAACTTGCATAGATATTAACTACAGATATGCCAATAGTTTGCACCAACAAAAATTTGATGAAGAAAACTGAATATGTATGTACATATTCCTTCCCCGATCTAGCACACGGAGACTTTTGATGCAGATTCCTTTTATATCATGTAAGCTACAAAAAACATAAAGACATATACAGCTACTTTTAAGGGAAACAGTCCACATGACTAGATATACCTAAAGAGCTCAGCCAAGAATTGGAAGGAATAACTAATAAGAATCTTGTACAAGATAGCTGAAGATAATTCCATGAATGCAGCTATGCTAAAGTAAAAAAAAGTTGTCTAAACTAAAAGAATAACAGAACATGTATTTTTTTTTTATAAGTACACGGATAATAAACGGTTACTCGAATCAGATAACGTGCAGAACAAGTATTTCATGCTTAGTAGGATACGCATACAGAAAAATTTGTAACACCCCAGATCTGGAAGTAAAGATATTTATGTGTTTTTGGATATTTTGTTTCTGAAAAGTAACTGATTTTGTGCTTTCTCCAATTTCGGCCTTTATTGGCTGATTAAATTAGGTAGTGAATCTAAGAAAAATAGGCATTTTCTATGCTTCGAGCCTAGAAAACAAACCGTTCAGGGTTCGACCCAAAGCAGACAATATCTTGCTAAGAAAAGTATGGGTCGTTACAGTTTAAAAACTTGCATGACATACTTATCCCCCCCCCCCAAAAAAAAAAAAGAACTCGCAAGACATCAAGCACATAGGGACAACAAAATAAAGTTCTACTTGACAAACTCAAATTATTTCATGAAACCACTTTGAAGAAGAAAATGGAGAACAAGAAATTGATTTAGTACAAAAAAGGGAATAAATTAAAGAGGAGACTCAAGTAAAAATGTGTTGGTGTTGCGAGCAAAAAAATATTTCTTAAAAGATGAACAAATTCCTCCCCTCCCCCCCCCCCCCTCTCCCTCTTCCAGAATCAATGTCATGCTTACAATGAAAAATCAAAGTTGAGTTTGGCATATTTCAAGTGAAAATGCAACGCGCTAGAAATCTGCGAACATGTATCCCTGTGGAACTAGTATTATGAAGGTCCCATTTGACTTTCACAAAAAACTCTTCAACAGCTTTTCTCAAAGACCATATGAATGCCAATGCATGCCACAGCTGTCCGTGGGTTATATTGAGAAAACAGGATGGACAGCAATAATTAAAGTTTCTTCAGAATTTAAGCACAAGGATGTTTTTAAACCAATTAGTGCAACGTTTTGGAAAAACTTAGGGATGAAAATTTGCATAGACAGGAGTTCATTAAATATAAACTACCCAATACCTTCATGAAGTCAGACAAAACTAGCAAAGAATCCTTCGTGTAGCCTGCTTCCTCAAGGACTTGGGTCAGAACTTGCTGTACCAAACACCAATGAGATCACACATGCAAAGCAGGATATTCAGCAGCATATATAAGTGCTATACTTGATTGATTTTCAAAATTAAGATGTATATAAAAGCAGTTATCAACATGATTTCATCCAATCTGTTTACGGTTTCAAAATAAGACACAATGTGCAGATCATCAATATTATGTATGTTTGTTTGCCAAAATTTTGGGGAATATTCCCGAAATTTTGGGAATCTTTATTTTATTGAGATTTATTGGGGTTTGTGAAAAGTAAAGTGTGTATGTGTAAAAGTTAAAAATGTTGGAGTGTGTTTGTTTTGTTGGAAAATTTCTATGCCCCGAATTGTTGAGGAAACAAACATCACCATAAATACTACTGATTGAACTCAAAAGTTCCATGAGAAATTTTAAACCTGCATTTCTCCTCGTCTTAGTTTACAGATCAGGTAATAGTTAATTAGTCCAATGAGCTCTAGCTCAAAATGGCATTTCTTCTGTCCTTACATAATGGATCATTCGGTGCATGTCATTACCTAAGAAAAGAAGACATACTATACTTCTTGGCATCATCAATCACCTTGTAATGGCTCAAAGAATATAATGTCTTCTGCCAAAGTGCATTAGTATTTTGAAAAAGTGTACAACTAGTGGAATGCTGAGTCTTCCATGAACACACTACTATTTATGAAAGTTACTCACCTTTCAAGGACAAATTGTTGCATCTGTTCTTAGTCCTTTTTCCGATCTACTTTTCTATTTCTGTCCATATTATTGACAATTTTCAATAGTCCTATCACTTTTAATGCAAACCTGAAACCTAGATGTGCAGATCAGGCAAGTGGAGATAACCCTAAGACACTAGAACTTCAGATATCCATGGATTTTCAAGTTCAAAGACACAAAATTTCAAAATGCATTGGAAGATAACCCACAATACTCAGTTAGTTCATTGATAACCTGAACAGACAGGTAATCCGCCACAGTTCACTTCATAAATGATAAATTTTTACCCCAGATTTACTCCATGAAAAACCTTTAAAGCGTATCACCTCTATAGATGAGCCATTCATCAGAGATCGGTTATTGTGCAAAGCACAAAGGTATGAAGCAGCATGAAGTACCGGCTGAGATAGAAAGAAAATTATCTGGCGGCTGAGAATGACGCCACGTCATTTAATGAAAAGAACCATCTCAGCCGACCCATTTTGAAGCTCCAGACCCAGACCCGTCAATACAGTTTCGAACTTTTTGCAGGAGAGTTTCATTGCCCTGTGTTAAACAAGGTTTTTACTGAATTTCCCCTTCACCCACGCTCTCAACGATTCGAGGGTATGCTCGCTGAGCTTCATTCTTCAACAAATAAAACCAGATTGTCGTGTCAAATATATGTGTGAAAGAGGATTTCTCAGGAAAATAAAAAATCGATATCTAATCTATTTGCAGGAAGAAATTAATCGTTTAATGTTTGACATGTATAAGTACCTCGCCTTGCCAAGCGCTGAGATCAGTATGACAGATTGAAGTGAAGAGGATCTTGACCCGCACCTCCATTTTTTGAGGTGGATCCACTCGTATGTCTTCCGTGACAAAAGGCTCTCCCGGGCCATATACAACAGCAGCTTCACCATCGTGTAGAAATTGTGATCAGAGTGAGCGTTCATTGTGATTAGATGAACATGTGACTGTGGTGTGTGGGGGTATGTGTGACAGAGTATAACAGCAAGCTGAACCTCTTACCCCTGCAGGTGATAACCTTCCCGGCTGTCTCACTTGAATTTAACAAAGATTTTCCGTTCGAGCACTTCTCCATTTTCCTCTGTTTGTGTTGAACGAATGATCCTTAACTCGAGATATAGCTCCAGACCCAGACCCGTCATCTTCTTCACCATATCGCATCAGAAGCAGATTTCTCAGCTGAACTAAGTAGTTCGTTCGCTTGCTTAAGTTCCAACTGAAGCCTATCAATGAATGCAGACTTGGTCATGATCTGTCTTTCCACTTCCTCTGTCATTTCCACCTGTTCTCTACCTTTCAGCTTTGATTGTGCTTGAACTGCCGCTTCTGTAGCTGACTCTATCTCAGCATCTTTCTCAGACAACAGTGCAAGATTTTCTTTCTCTGCTTCAGCAGCTGCAAGGCTCAACTTGGCAATAGCTTCTCTGAGCTCTAAGATACGTCTTAGAAGTTCTTGTGTCTTTTCCTTTTCCATGTTGGCAGTATTCTGCATCAGTTCTGCTTGTGTTACTGCCTTGATGTTAGAATCTCTGGCAACAGCAAGTTCTGTTTCAATGCTAAGCAGTTCTCCTTGTGTGGCCTTCAACTCACTCAGAACATCTGCAAGTTGCTCTCGGGTGTTTACAGCGTCCAATAGTTGGTCAGCCATCTCCTTCATCTTAGAATTGAATTCACCTATTTGAGCTCTAGCCTCTCTACATTCGTCAATGAACATATCTCTCTCCATCTCTGTGCTTTTCAGCTGGATTGAAAGTTCATCGGCTGTCTTTTGGTAGTGTTCGAGCTTAAGCAAGGCTCTCCTGGATTCAGTAAAAACCTTGTTTAACATAGGGCAATGAAACTCTCCTGCAAAAAGTTCGAAACTGTATTGACGGATCTGGGTCTGGAGCTTCAAAATGGGTCGGCTGAGATGGGTCTTTTCATTAAATGACGTGGCGTCATTCTCAGCCGCCAGATAATTTTCTTTCTTTCTCAGCCGGTGCTTCATGCTGCTTCATACCTTTGTGCTTTGCACAATAACCGATCTCCCATTCATCATCGCCCCAAACCTTTCAAAAAAAAGCTACTATCAGAAGATGCATTCTTTAAGAATTTTTGTAATGAGACCTAAGCTCTCTCTGTTGTGCAGATATATAGTGTCCTGTCAAATCCCACAGAACTTCCAGCATGTTATTGAATGTCACTCTACCGTTGCCATCCGAATCATAAAGCTTAAAAATAACTGGGAAATAACGAGAAGCCATCACCAACAATAAAAAGGAAATTCAGAGCAAAACATGACTCACAAAAAAATACGACAAAAAAGAGACAATTACATTCAACTTTCTGCTGTAAAGTCGCGCGCGGACTGAACGTCGACAAGAATGACACGAATTCAAAGTTCAAAAGTTCAATCCATCCACTATCCTTAACAATCTCTGCATGATAAAAAAAATGCAGCACCAGGATCTCCGCAATAAAGTTGTAAATAAATTTTTTTTTTTATAAGTAAATAATAAACACAAATACGTAGAGAAAAGACACATGCAATTTTTTTTTTTAAAAAAATCAATCTTTACATAACGAGTACATTCACATAACACATACATTACATATGTGTGTATAGACGTAGAGGTAAATCCACAGTCACACAGACCACGTAGAGAGAGAAAAAAATGCACACAGAGGAAAAGTAGACCTGAGAGAGAGGGTTGACGGCAAATTAAGGGATGGACAAGAACTCATCGACAGAGATGAAACCACCGCCTTTGCGATCGAGCTGACAGAACCTATTCTATTGTACAGTGACACTATCTCCTGCTGAGAATCTATGCACAAAACCAGATCAACAGTTCAGAAGTCGTAGACTCCACCATCGGTAACACATGAAATTCGAGACGATTGAAGAGAACATGACTTTGGCAAACTTACACGTGTGTTTGCAGTGTTCCTGGACTTCTTCGATGTCGTACTGCGTCAGCATTGACGATGTGTTGCCCATGGTGGTGACCTTTCACGATTCCGGACACTGGGGAGTCGGGGGGGGGGGGGGGGTCTATGGGAGCTGTGTGAAGCCTAATTACGGCGGAACTGGGAGACACAAATGAGCATATCTCTGCTAGTCTGCAACAACCTCGGTGAGGTCGCCGTTAGTTTTTTTTTTTCTAAGCGAGGTCGCCGTTAGTTGAAGCGTGCAGGTTTATGTTTGGGCACAACTCTGACTCTCTCTTTTTTATAAATATAAAATTAGTCCATGTACTATTTGCAAAAATCGATTTAGTCCATGTGATATGAAAAACATCGATTTAGTCCTTGTGATTTCAGAAAGTGATAAAATCAGTAACTGATGGAGGACCAATAACAAACGAAAATAGAATCACAGGGACTAAATCGATGTTTTTCATATCACAAGGACTAAATCAACTTTTACGTATAACAGAGGGACTGATTTTGCATTTATCCCTTTTTCTTTCTACGCAGAAGTCTCACTCTCTCATGATCTCATCACATCTCTTCCTTTGTTTTTGGGAGCTTTCAGCCTTCACTTTATAAATGTAGCAAAAAACAAATGGAGGCAACCGCAACCGCAATCGGACCCTATAATTTTTAATTTATTTAATTACACCTCCTAATTATTAAAAGACATCCCTCCTCACTCTACGTTGAATTTGACCGTTATTAAAAGTAATATTTTAAATAAAAATATATTTCAATTTATCTTTATTTTTAATTGTTAATTTTTTTTAAGAACATTTCTATCGATCTATGCCACTTTCAGTCTAATTTAACGTCTAAATTAAATGGAAGGTAATTATTGATTCTTTTAATCAAACAAATTAAAAGATATGGGTCTAATTTGATTTTTAATTTATAGGGCCTAATTTAATTTTTATCCATAGATATATTGGATGATATTTCCCCAAGTAAATGTCCTTGCGTGAGCTTCCTGTTAAGACGCTTCATGACCCGGCCTGTTGCAACGAAGGATTGAGCTCATAGGCTTGGCAAAAGTATTGAAGTACTAAAAGATACAAAACTTGTTACATATAGGGTGGGTTTGCGAACTTTAACTAAGTGAAATGCTTAAAGAATATTTGTGTAAATAAAAAAAAAATTGGAGTTTTATTAGATTTTTGTGAGAAATTAGTGAATAAAATAAAATTTTATAAAAGTCGGTGAAAAAGTGAGGAGATAAATATAATTTTGAGGGAGTTAGTAAAAAGGTAAAAAGAGAAATAATTTGAGTGAATTTTTTATATTTATTGTAATAAAAATAAATGATTCGAGAGAGGTTATTTTAAAATTATTTTATTTGATAAAAATTTTGAGTTAATTATATTTGGAAATCAAAAATTTGGAATAATAATTTTTTAGGGAATTTATCAGTTTAGTCCTTAGGTTTTACACGCTTTTTACGCTTTAGTCCTTGGGTTTTATTTTTTCAAGGGTTTACATTTTTTTACAAAATAGTCCTTCCATCAGTCTGTCGTCCATATGCTTAACGGACCATGTAGCGGTCGACCGAGTATATGTTTTAAACGTGAGCGGTCGACCGATACATGTAGCGGTCGACCGCTTCATGTACCGGTCGACTGCTTCAAATTGTTGACGTGTCAGAGAGCTCCGTTAAGCATATGGACGACAGACTGACGGAATGACCATTTTGTAAAAAAATGTAAACCCAAGGACTAATATTTGAAAAAATAAAACTCAATGACTAAAACGTAAAAGCGTATAACCTAGTAAACTGCTAAATTCCCTTTTTTTTTTTTATAAGGCTCGTGTTTTGCAATCGTGTCAGCAATTTGGCAACGAAATTATACCCAGTGCAGACTTTGTGGAATTTCAGTTCCATTTTTCCTTTTCCTCCAGCGGGTGACTAAGATATTGTCTTTTGGAAATAGAAGCCACCTAGAGCAACACCCATCACAAATCCTTCTGCACCCTATACTAACACGACATATGATCTTCGCTTTATTTGCAGGTACTAAAAAATCAAGCACTGTGCAGTGCAGCTCAGAGTGACCACATTTTCAATAGACTATCGAAATCATGAATCCTATATAATTAATTCAAGGTTCAACTTTCAGTCCGCAACCAACATACTTTTCCTAAAATGGGTCAATTTCCCGAAGAGAAAATTTGAGAATTCAGAAAGTACAAGAATGTTCATTGGGACATGATGCAAATGGCACTTCGAAATGCCATCAATTGATTCCTTGACGGGTTATAATCCCTCTCAAAGTCTTGTTACCAATTACCACCATCTGCATCACGAGTTTGGAAGAAGTCGTTTGGCCGTACAATGTCCACCTCCTCAAACTCATTATCATCTGGAAGCAAAACGGGAAGGGTTGTCAAAAGTCCGTCTTAAACGAGCACATAAGTGAGACACAGTCGAGATAATTTCTCAAACAATCATCCTAGAATCCACCAGGAACAAATTCTACTTGCTAAAGTGTGATCCCAAAGTGACACTAAAGGTTGCCACTCACCCAAACATCAATTAGTTAAAGACAGACAGTCAATTCTGTGTTAGCAAGACACCTTCAGTTTTTCAGAAATAAGCTCATCCACTAGGGTGCAGCCCAAGGTTAGAAAGTGAAAGAGAAACAGATATTGGATAATAAAATCAATAGCAACGTGATAATATGAACAACAAGAACAAAAACAGCTATAATGCACCGGCGGCTATAATGACAATGACGGTGGTGAGAAGAATGACGATGAAAATAATAAATACTTCGAATAGCAGTAGTCCAAATCATATTCAACGAATAATCCGTTAAGAGAAATGATTTTTCGCAATCCATATCCACCATATATCAGCAATCACTAAAATGCTTCATAAATCTCCAAAAACTTAACCCAGAACGCTCTGGAACTGTAAACTTTTCCAAAATGAATTAATAAAATTTCACCAAGGAGATGACAAAAACTTTATTCAGCATCCAGTCAGTGAAGTGTGCTGTAGAGGGGGGAGGGGGAAAAATGATTTGTTGCAAATAGCAGGAGCTACTTGATGTTTCACGCGGGTTGTGAAGTCCTCAGAGAAAGGCTAAGACCTTTTTTTCCCATCATGAACCTCTGGCTCCTTAAAAAATGGATTTCTGTTTCATCCCATATCAAGCATTCCTCCGCTCCCTCTCATCCCCTATCCCCCAAAAAGACAGAAAAAAACAAAAAAAGAGAGATCAAGGAGAATGGCCCCAGCATGGCATTGCAACCTTATTGATAGAAATGCGAGTTATCAATCCACTTGATCTACTTCTGAAAATACTAAATATAATCTGGAGAAGGTTATATTTCCATTCAGTTTCCAATCATTCAACCTCCTAAGTAGCTGACACAAAGAGTAGCTTAAGACAGAACTAAGTGAACATTATACCAGTCAAACACTTACGACTTATCTCTTGAGTCTAATCAGTGGACTTACAAACACAAATTATATAATCCAAAAAAAAAGAGGCTGGTTAGCACACGAGATGCATAAAAATCAGAGATAGAGCAAGTAAGCGGGAGGATTTTTGAAAGCAACCTTTTCTCAGGGTCAGTGCCACAACTGCATCATTTTCGACCTGAAGGAGACATGACAAATGTGTACCAATGTCACAGTGTACTCAAAAGATTGCATGATTAATAACAGAAGGCCTTAGGTTCTCACCAGAAAACAACTTAGTTGCTGATTAGCACCTCCTTATAAACAAAGGAGGGAAAAATAAAACAAGCAAATAGTTGTAGAAGGTGGTACCTTCTGATCTGCCAATGTCTTTGAATCCTCCAATACTTCCTGAGTACCAACAAGGATTAAACGCTGGTTGTTAACTGGTTGATCTATGAGGACATGTAATTTCTCCTTTATCTCTAAAATTGTTTCAGTTGGATCACACCGTATGAAGTAAGTTGTCTTACTACGCTTAACACGGATATACATAGCCTGTAATTGCAGCACAAATCGATCACAGAATTGCAAGAATGCATAAGAATAGGACTCTTCATTCTTTCAGATCTCCAACAGTTATGGCCAGGAAAAAGCAGCTGACATACCAATCTTTAGTCAAATAGCTAATCTGGCGTAAATGCTAATACATACCAATGCAAACATACATACGACACTCTTTTTCTTTAAGGGCAGAATGCACTGTGACCAAAGAAAAAATCATAACGTATAGCACCAACGAATCTCCCTAATGAATGTAATTGGGCATTTTTAGGGGTCCATGTCATTCATCAGTTGCTTAAAACAAAACTGGAATCAAAGAATTACCAGATCTGTTCCAGCAAAATATATTTTCTCAGAGCTTAGTACACAAGTCAGGATGCAAAAAACTCATAACCACAGAAACCACACAACCTACTTCTAAGGTGAGCCAAAATGAACTAGCCGGCAGTAACCAGACAAATTATAACTGTCTATTCTTCGATTTTTTTTCCTACTCCCCCCCGCCCCCCTCTCCTCCTTCTTTAGTCTTCTGTGTTTCTTATCCGTGCTATTCCATCAAAAATGACACCATTAATTTTGTCTTGCATGAACATATGATCTAAAACATGAAACACAAGCTTGAAAAGCACTTCACGTAAGGAAGATCAGACAACATCATCGGACACTGAAAGTGAAATACTACAAATGAGAAAACTTACACTAATATTTCATGATGTTCATCATCTGATGGGAGAGTTCAGGTCCATTATGTAGCTTCTAAAGAAACAGCACGTGAAATATTTAAAAAAGAACAAAAAGACCTTATACTGTTATTCAATGAAATCAATTCTCCGAAGGGAGGGTTCTTCCGTTTTGTAGCCTCTAATCACTCGAACTGGAAGCCAAAATACAATCTTTGTTTACCCATCATTACGCCCACTAACAATCTCTCCCTAAATGCTATGTAAAGAAGGAGCCTAGACCGGCTGAACTCCAGGCTTCCTTTTTAGAATAACTTTGACCCTCATACTAATCATTTACTGATTGAACCACTTCCTCATCACACCTCTAGTATGGTATTTATATCGTGTTGCTCCTCTAAGAGATGTTTCCTCCAAATCACTTTAAAATACTCCTATTCAACTTCTTGGTTGGCCTAAGATTTCTTTCTTACACCCTTGGATTTCAAAAAAGAGTATAGTGCATGATTGTATCATCATTTACATGATCTTCCACTGCTCATATGACTTCTGAGTGCTCCTATCAAACTTATTTGTACAAACAGAAGAACAGGCCTGATATTTGATAGTTTCCGCCATGCACAATCTAGTCAAAAGTATATTGAATTTGCAAGCAAAATCGCCCATCCAATGGCAGCATTAATTTATACGCATTTATAATAAAACAAACAGAATTGCCAATAGTTGGTTCTCCTAGGATCACACGAAAATCAAGCAGTCTTCTCACATTCCAATTACCAGCCTTGGCTGATTCTAAACAAGGCCCAATGTCTAGCATGCGGCGTCTTTACGGGAAATGACGGTCCAGACCAGAATTACTGCAAGCGACACAGATTAGGGATGCACATACCATATTGACAGTGCACTGAATGCAGCTCCGACCCGCTTCTAAAGCTTGTTATTGATATCGAGGACAACAATGTCGTGCAAGTCAGAACAACTCTGAAGATAACATTTGTTTTTGTTAAAACATAATTAATTAAAATGATACGCATAGAAATTTGAAGGAAAAAAAAAAAGCTCCGTACGGCTCGCAGACGAGCCTCGCTGGGTGGCGCTCCACCTCCGCTATGGGAGGGTCCCGGCGACCGGCGGGGTGGAATCTTCTCGCCGCGCCGAGTCTCAGGAGAGATCAACTAAACCTTCCCCTTTTGCATAATAGGTTAACGGATTTATGGGAGAGAATCTACTTACACAATAATCAAGAATGATAAGTATAGAGATTCCGTGGCACTGAACTCTGGGGGTTCTCGAGAATCAGATGCCTATAGTATTTGCGTGCGTATATATAAATATTGTATACATGTAAAGACTAAGGTGTATCTATCTCAAATTTCTAGACAGCCACAAATATTTATGCTAATTATTTTACGAAATTTCCTTAAAGGTGCTTCCATTCTTTACAATTTCTTATACACTCCTCAACCTCTTGCTGCTTTTTACCAAAAATTTTTTGTTCTCTCTGGTTTCAGACTCAGAATCTGAAGAAATTGTCAAGGCCCGACCCAACGGAGGACTTTGGGGCTGTGTTTGAGAACTGATTTCAAACTAATTTTTTGTTTTCGATTTCAAAACGTGTTTCATATTGATTTTTATTGGAGTTCGCGATAGTAGACCTATAGGGTTAAAATTAGTTTGGAAAGTGTTTTTTATTACATGTTTCTTTATTGAATTTCGTAAAAAATTAAGTTGAAAACTGTAAATGAGCGGCAATGAAAACGGCAATATATTTTTAGCGGGAATTCAAATGTCATAAAGTGGTTAACCAACACATACGTCAATGTAAAAGTGATTTATAAATGAGGAACGCTTGGCGTTCGCCTCGCGTTCGCCTCGCGTTCTTCTGCCGAACAAAATGTCTTCACTGAAGATGATTTGACGTTTTCACACTTTTCTAAAGTGATATTGCGTAACCGACTTTATATAGTGCAATATGAAGTGATTTATAAATAGAGGAACGCTTGGCGTTCGCCTCGCGTTCGCCTCGCGTTCTTCTGCCGAATAAAAAATTCGTTTCCCGTGGGCCCCGTTTTCAGCGTAAATGTTATGCTTTTTAATTTTTTTCTCCTGCCTCTTTACCTTCGAGGGTCTCTCTCTCCCCACACATTTTCCCCCAAATCGTTTGTCTCCCTCCCCGAGCTCCCGCCCCCAAATTTACGGCTCCCTCTCTCCCCGTCGATTTTGCCCCAAATCAAACATTCCCACGCGATATTGTGCTTGGCTGGGTTTCGGGCGGCTGGAAATCTACTGTAAGTCTTGGTTTTGCTGGGTTTCGCCCCTAAATCTACTGTAATTTTTTTTTTCAAATATATACTTAAGGCATTTTTTCTGTTCTTTGACTTTATAAGATGAATTTGAACGGTGAACCCATTAGCTTGATCATGTCTGGGACATTTAATTTTACTCTGTGTAGGACATTTAAGATTAGCTTGATCTGTGTGGATATTTAAGAGTTTTAACTTGAGCATGAATATTGATCTGTGTAGGACATTTAAGATTAGCTTGACTATTTTTTTTTAATATTTATTGTAGCACTTCTTAACTTGAGCATGAATATAGTAAACTTCTACCCGCTGCAAGTGTTAGATTGAATTATAACTAATGTAATGAGTATGTCAAAAGTTCTTGGACATGTTTCTATTTGGAAACTAATGCAGATAATCACGTAAATCGTTTGCTTTTGCAGTTATTCTAAATGGAGTGTTCAAGTTCACGCTTGGAGAAGGAGGGAGAAGTTGAATCTGAATACAACGACAATGATTTAACGGACGAAGATGACCCCGGAGAAGGCCCAAACAATTTGAATTTCCACCAGGCTTTATCCGACTGATTTTATGGAGTGGGTGTCTACTACGAGGTTTTCCATTATTATCAAGGACACCAATGTCACCGTATCGCTTTACGATTGTCATGGCGGTGTTTTCAGTCATTATGGGAAGGTATCGAGGAATCCTCGATTTAAATTTTACTGCATATTTATTTTGCGGATGACTTGTTGGTCTTCTTCTATAAAGCAGATTGAATGTGGTTAACCTGGTGGGAGACGCCATCGCTCTTTTGGCAACACAGTCTGGACTTCACCCTCACAGGGAAAAGTAACACGTGTTTTTCACTGTGGTAACGAAGGAGGTCAAAAACGATATTGTTCTCTATTCTCAGATAGAGCTTGGCTCACTCCTAGTTCGCTATTTGAGGATTCCTCTGGCGTCTACACGGTTGAAAAATTTCCGATTGAGACATTTTGGTGGATAGGATCACAGCAAGGTGAGTTCAACTTGCAAGATCAGTATTGTTCTCTGTGCAATCTCTTCGTTGATGCTCCTTCCACTTCCATAAAGTGTCATACTTCAAGCTGACAGCAATATCAGAAATTTTATTTGGAATGAGAGAGAAGTGAGGAAAGAGAGATCTATGGTTGCTTGGGATGTGATGTGCAAAACGAAAGGAGGGCTTGAATTTGCATATTTATCCTCTTGAAATAGAGCTGCCCTGTCTAAACATTTACTACTCTTACTGGTGGACAATGGCCAAGACGTATCTTCTGAGAGGAATGAGTATCTGGGGCATTAAAAGGGAATAGCTCTTTGGGTTGAGCGAGGAATGAGTATCTGGTCGCTAACAACACTCCTCCCATTCCTTTAAACCAAACCCAAGAAGGGCAGATCAGATTAGCTAGAAACTCACTAGTAGTGATGTGTTCTCCATTGGTAGTTCTCTTGGCTCTCAAAGTTGCTTGCAATTATGTTGGAGTGCTTCTATACGAGTGGGGGTGCTTCTTGTTTTTGAGTTCCAGTTACATATATATGTATTCCCGTTTGCCCAAATTTTGCCTTGTAATATGAATTGTGAGCCCCTGTAGGCTTTTTAGATGGATAGTCTCTTACTTGTACTGGTTTTTTTTTTTTTGCCCAAATCTTACTTCTATTCGTTAATAACGTTAACTTACAATAAATAACAATCTAATTTAGTACTGGCACGGTCTATATTAGAGCTAGCCAAAAGAACTTAATTTACAATAAATAACTTACAAATTAATTTACCAAAACTTACAATAAATAACAAATAAACTTACAACTTAATTCACCAAAATTTACAATAAATAACAAATAAACTTACAACGTAATTCACCAAAATTGTCAATAAATAAATTTTACACGGGAGCCTCGGGGTGGCCCTGCCAACAATCGGAACCCTTTCCCGATGTCTGATTTAAACAAGCCTCATATCATCACCACCTCAATCTGTCAATTACAGAAACAGAGCAAAGACAGCTATATATTGTACAACACTCAGCATATTAAATAATTAGCATTCTGGCATTGACTACATTGTTTCGTTGAATCTATCAATTGAAAAGTGTTACAAACACGGGAGGCTCAGATTCATCTTTTTTCAGAAAGGGAGAAAGGGAACACCGACCATGGCTGCAACAGAGAGCTGCCCGTGCAAAATGGCATGAAAGACATTTTACACGGGAGGCTCTGAGTCGCCCCGCCATCAAACGGACCCCTTTCCCGATATCTGATTTAAACATGCCACCATATCATCACTGCCTCATACATTCAATTACAGAGAGGGATGCGTAAATATGGGGGCGAAAGCTCGGGGAGGGAGACAAGAACGATTTGGGGGCAAATGTGTGGGGAGAGAGAGACCCGTGAAGCTAAAGAGGCAGGAGAAGCAAACCGGTCTAAGCTTAAAGACCGCTATAAATTAAAAAGCATAACGTTTACGCTGGAAACGGGGCCCACGCCAAGAAACGAATTTTATATTCGGCAGAAGAACGCGAGGCGAACAGGAGAAGGAGGCTCAGTTTCGCCTTTTCTCAGACATCGGAGAAAGGGCAACTCTGACCATGGCTGCAACAGCGAGCTGCCCGTGCAAAAGGACGTGATAGTCATTTTACACGGGAGGCTCGGAGTCGCCCCGCCAAGAATCGGCACCCTTTCCCAGCATCTGATTTAAACATGCCCGCATATCATCACTGCCTCATACCAGCAAAACATACACAGAGACAAGGCAGGATGAACAAGGCAAACCCAACAAAATAATGAGATACAGAACATAAATCCATAATTTTGACATCCCATAATCAGTAAAAATCCATCTGCTAAGTCAAAGAACAGAAACAATCAGATATATACAAGCATATATTTGTCAAAATAACCAAATTTAGACACATTGATAACCTAATTACACAAAAGTCAGCCTAGTCCCAGCAAAACCCACACAGAGACAAGGCAAGATGAACAAGGCAAACCCAACAACAATAATGAGATACAGAACATAAATCCATAATTTTGACATCCCATAATCAGTAAAAATCCATCTGCTAAGTCAAAGAACAGAAACAATCAGATATATACAAGCATATATTTGTCAAAATAACCAAATTGAGACACATTGATAACCTAATTACACAAAAGCCAGCCTAGTCCCAGCAAAACCCACACAGAGACAAGGCAAGATGAACAAGGCAAACCCAACAACAATAATGAGATACAGAACATAAATCCATAATTTTTACATGCCATAATCAGTAAAAATCCATCTGCTAAGTCAAAGAACATGAAAACAATCATAAATATACAAGCATCTATTTGAAGAAAAAAAACATTGCTATAACAGAATGCAAGAACTGCCACACAAAATAACCAAATTGAGACACATTGATAACCTAATTACACAAAAGCCAGCCTAGTCCCAGCAAAACCCACAAAGAGACAAGGCAAGATGAACAAGGCAAACCCAACAAAATAATGAGATACAGAACATTAATCCATAATTTTTACATGCCATAATCAGTAAAAATTCATGCAAAACCCAAACTTACAGTAGATTTGACACTGAAACACAGTCGAAATCCAGCCAGGTGAGACCTGCCCAGCCCAAACCATGTCTAAACCCAGCCCCGACCCAGCCCGAAACCCAGCCCCGACCCAGCCCCAACCCCAACCCAGCCCAAGCCCCAACCCAGACCCAACCCAAACCCAGCCGAAGCCCCAACCCAGCCCCAACCCAGCCCAGCCCCAACCCAGCCCCAACCCCAGCCCAGCCCAAACCCCAGCCCAGACCCAGCCCCAACCCCAACCCCAACCCAGCCCAAGCCCCAGCCCCGACCCAACCCAAACCCCAGTAGAAACCCAGCCCCAACCCAGTCCAGCCCCAACCAGCCCAGCCCCAACCCCAACCCAGCCCAACCCAGCCTCAACCCCAACCCAGCCCCAACCCAGCCCAACCCAGCCCAGCCCCAACCCCAACCCAGCCCCAACCCAGCCCAACCCCAACCCAGCCCAAACCCCAGCCCAGACCCAGCCCCAACCCCAACCCAGCCCAAGCCCCAGCCCAGACCCAGCCCCAACCCCAACCCAGCCCAAGCCCCAGCCCCGACCCAACCCAACCCAAACCCCAGTCGAAACCCAGCCCCAACCCCAACCCAGCCCAGCCCCACCCCAGCCCAGCCCAAACCCCAGCCCCGACCCAGCCCAAACCCCAACCCAGCCCCAACCCAGCCCAGCCCCTGTCGAAAACCAGCCCCAACCCAGCCCCAAACCCTGCCCAAACCCTGCCTGATTTGGGTGCAGACGCGGAGAGAGAGAGGGAGACGGGGGGGATCTAGGGTTTGGGGGGCGGCATTTCAATTTGGGGGCAGACGGGGAGAAACAGAGAGGGGCTCGGGAGATTTAGGGATTCAGGGGGCAGACTAGGAGAGAGAGAGGGAGACGGGGAGATCTAGGGTTTGGGGGGGTGGCTTCTCGTTTTGGGGGCAGACGGGGAGAGACAGTAGATTTAGGGGCGAAACCCAGCAAAACCAAGACTTACAGTAGATTTCCAGCCGCCCGAAACCCAGCCAAGCACAATATCGCGTGGGAATGTTTGATTTGGGGCAAAATCGACGGGGAGAGAGGGAGTCGTAAATTTGGGGGCGGGAGCTCGGGGAGGGAGACAAACGATTTGGGGGAAAATGTGTGGGGAGAGAGAGACCCTCGAAGGTAAAGAGGCAGGAGAAAAAAATTAAAAAGCATAACATTTACGCTGAAAACGGGGCCCACGGGAAACGAATTTTTTATTCGGCAGAAGAACGCGAGGCGAACGCCAAGCGTTCCTCTATTTATAAATCACTTCATATTGCACTATATAAAGTCGGTTACGCAATATCACTTTAGAAAAGTGTGAAAACGTCAAATCATCTTCAGTGAAGACATTTTGTTGTATGCTTATATCTGATATACATATATAGATGAGATAGAGAGCGAGCGCGAGTACTGCATGTGTTGCGCGCAACCCGCGCGAGCGAGTCCGCGAGGGAGCATTGCATGTGCCGCGCGCGCACCGTGCAGATAGCCGCGCCCGCAAGCAGCCCTTGGGAGTCAATGATATATATACGTATAAATTATGTGCGGGAATACAAAGGCCATAGATATTGCGTGGCAATGCAAAGACAATAGTTCACCTAATATTGAAAGTTGATTTATCAATTACCTAATACTGTACTATCATCTTGTCGAAGTGTGAAAAAGTCAAATCATACTTAATAAAATTTGAAAAAAAGATGACATATGAAATCCAACCACAAAAACTGACAAAACGGGTAAAATACTTGCTGCCAATAAAATCTAACACAAAAGAAAATCACGCGACTTCAGCATATATGGTGCCTTTTTATGGTCCATTAGTTACAGACATACTTGGACTTCTCAAAGTTTATGCTCTGCATTGTCACCTGGGATATTGTGGATCATTCGGTATTGCACCCGAAGACATCAAACTTGTGCCCCTAGTCTACTACATGTGATGTTGCTGCACCTTCTACAGCGTCTCGTGGTTCAGGTGTTAATGCCTCAGTAGTGCAGCAGAGGTTTATTCTCATACACCTATCACTGAGTCTTTGTCACAATCTAAGGGAAAGCGGAAATTCGAATCTTTTCCTATTATGAGTCCTCCAGATTTTTATTTTCTTAAAATAATGGTGTTCTTTTTTTTCCGTATTACTTTTGCATGTATCGTATGTTGGATTGCAATCCTAGTTCATCTGCAATGTAGTTCAGACTACAGAGGACATTAGCCGTGAAGCGGTTTGATCTTAAAATTTCTAAAAGTTCCACCTTTGGCAGCCTCAGGCTGTGGATGCATGACACTTGGTTCTTTTTGGGTTTTGGCTTGTTCTTTCGGTAGTCCCACTACCGCTTCTTCGTTATCTTTTGGAAACAACTAAAGTACTCCTATTTGTCATGGATAAGGACTGACGAGTACAACCTTTTTTTTCTTACATCACCCAGTCTTTTTTATCCCTCCAGCGTGCACCAATTCAACCCTTTGGCTCGCGGGCCGCGCGCCAGGTCGCGCGCGCGATTGCTGGGTTCCATTCGGCGTAGCAAGGAATCACACTTTTGAGAGGCCGAAGGTTCTTTCTTCGTACAAGAGATATTCGTATTTGTTCCCAAGCAAGCTTTGGTAATTACAACTTTTGTTCTTCCATTCTTTGTTTTGAGTAATAATTTGTTATATAGTGTTCAATAGAGAATTTGCTATCAAGTATTCGAAAGAATTGCAAAGGGATTGAATTTTTTTACTGTAACCTGTACTTTTGGTTGCAGGAGAATTGAAGAAAACGTTGGCAGAATCTACTGGCTTGTACCCTCAGGATTAGAAGTTGATATTCAAGAACAAGGACAGAGGTCCAAGTTCAAACAGGGCACTGAAAATTTCAACCTGTCGCGCGCGGGACATGTGCAATCCTGCGTGCGCAGGGCGGCCCCCAAATTCCTTCCCCTGTCGCACGTGTCCCCCGCGCAAACCTCGCGATTTTTAAAAGTCAGCATTGGTGGCTGAGCTGAATTGTTTCCGTAGGGCTGAGACAAAATTATCTCGACTCTGTAGGGGTGAGATTGAATTGTTTGGTATGGAAAATGAGTATTCAAGAAATGAAAACGTAAAAATGAGATATGAAATCACTTCTCAAACACAGCCTGGGCTTTTCTTTTTCCCTTTTAGCATTTTGCCTACAGTCGAGAAGAAATATCAAATATAAGCCTTGGTATGGTTTATGGTTTCTTTGGTTTCTCCATTAGAGCTTTTTGTTATTTACATAAATACTCTTCTACCTTGTCATTTCTAACAAATCTTGCTACATGCCACATGCCACATAAGCCAATTAAATATATAACATCTGGGAAAAATTCTTCTTGTGAAATAAAAGATAATAAAACACACACATCTTAGAGGAGGTCAATGGTATTATGAAAATGAAATAAGTAAAGACTCCATTCTTTTTAAGGCATTGACTTGTATAAACTCCCATTATAAAATATATATTTTTATTTAAAAAGAAAAATTATTAAGTTCTTATCTGGTAAGTTTGGTCCTGAGGAAGAAATTCATCACTTCGCCATAGATTATCCCTAAGATACAGCATACTAAATTTAAAGAAAGTTTATAGGATTCTTAAGAGTTTTTTTTAGGGGAATAACCTATGTAAAAATGAGAGATTCAACTCCCAAGGAGTTGGCCCGGCTTGGGAACCCCAAAGTTTGAGTGGTCAAGACTTGGGATCTAAGAGTGTGCTCTCCCTGAGATCTCAAATTCTAGTCTCTTCAAGTGTAAACAATTTTTTGGGGTCATCCTCACGACAAAACTGGACTTACCTAGTTTGTGTGGCTTAGGAGTTGCATCGCCCGAGAATTATTAATCTGTTAGGTAGATTCCACTCAGATAACTATTGAGCTAGATTTCTTCTCGTCACCCAAAAAAGATGAGAGATTCATGTCACTGCGGAATAAATACTATTTGCATATTTCAATTATCACTTTTATCACATTTCACTCACCATTTTATCAGGGACAAAAAATGATTTTTTTTTTATCTTTAAAATTATGATTTTACCCTCGGCATAAAATGTCACTCGTCAAAAAAATAGGTGGAGGTAAAACCGTAATAACCCACCACTTATTTCTTAAGCATGTATATAATTAAGACTTTTTCAAGTTTCGAACTCTTCTACATGATTTGGTGTTGATTTTGAGTGGGATTTAGGAAAAACACATTTTTCCAAGGTAGCTGAAAAGGACGAGGGAATACATTGACAAAAGCAGCAACATATTTAAAGCACATATTAATATAGGTTAAGGGAAAATTGTTGGTCTCGTGAAGAGAAAGCTCAGTCGCTTCGGAGAACTAATTAATCAATGTCTTAAACTAACCAAAGCAGAATCCGAAATAACTTGGTCACTTAAATCCTAAGCACAGGCAACTTCCAGTTTCTGAGAACCCAGCTTGTGATGAAGAAACCTAAATACAAGGCAGAAAACACTCCTCCTACGACTTCTAATTTCCTCCAGCTGCTGGGCGGCAGTTTAGAGAAAGCTATCTCCAATTTTTCTTTTGGAAATCGTTCATCAGTCTCGTATTTTTTTTCCAAAAAAAACTTTGGAATAAGGTGAAAAGCGAAGTGCGACTAACTGGAAAATATAGTAAACTCTCGGGCTAGTGACGGAACCAAAACTCAATTTGAAGGGGTGAACTCTTAAGGTGAAATACTAAAAAAAATTATTTTTTTATCTAATGCAAAAAAATGTCTTAGAGTTAAAATATCGAAAATTAAGGACTAAAAGTATTAAAATATTGAAATAAAGGTACAAATGGGGCCAACCTTTACTACAATGCATTTGATGGGAATTTTGACACCTTAGTTGCAGCATTGAGCAAAATTGGATAAGGTCACTACCGCGAAGTTTTTCAACCAATATGTACTCTATTATCCTCGACGCAGCTCTGCTAGCTTAACTACTTATCATCACAATACTACAAACAAAGCCAGCATATAAAAATGATTAGGGGAGTCCACATTTGAGAAACTCCAATCCTCTTTTCTTCTCATTTTTACAGCCTGTGTTGCTTGGCTAAGATGCTGAATGACATTCAGGCCTTAAATTAAACCCTTTTTTCCTCTGTTTTACATACTGACTCTTCATATTTCAAATTTTACCCTTCATTTTGATGTTGACAAAAGATTCGAAGAGTTTACCTTGAAGCTTATCTATCAGATTTTGAAGTTCAAAAGAGTTATTATACCTCAATGTTAGTCTAAACATCTTATCTCTTACGGGTACCTTGAAGCCTACTCTAAATTTCAACAACACTTATTTCAATTTCAAATTTACAACCTAAATCATAATCACAATTTCAACAACACTGTAAATCCTAATCTAAATTTCAAATTGTTATTTCAATTAGTGATTTCAATATCAAATTCACAACCTAAATCTTTATCACAATTTCAACAACGCTATGAATCCTAATCTAAATTTGAACAACACTGATTTCACATATTCACATAATCACAATGACATTACAATCAAATCCAATCTAATTACATTGCATTCAATTTCCAAATCCAAACATAATCTAATTACATTGCATTCAATTGACATTACATTCAAATTAATTAAAATGATAGTACCAAAAAATCCCCAATTTTACAAAATGTCAAAATCCCTAATTCTAGAATAATTGCAGTGCATAAAAATTAAAATTGTTTACCTGTGAGGCTGTGATTCTGTGAGAGAGAGAGAGCCAAGAGCCACCGGCTGATTCTATGAAAGAGAGAGAGAGAGAGAAAGAAAGAGAGAGAGGTGATAAAATTTGAATTTAAAACAGAGAAACCGGTTGTTATACCTGGTAGCTAGTACAGCGGTGGGGCAACTGAGCTGTGGGTAGCGGCCAACAGGTGTTACGCCCCGTGCCCGTACTTACCCCCTAGGCTCACCTATAGTGATGATATGCACATAAACGGAGATTACGACACGAAATCAAATCTTGAAAGTCTTGGCGATTAGGTTTAAAAGGCTTGGCGGAAATGTTTGATTTCGAAATTCGTTTGAAATTGGGAATATATCAAGGAAAATAATATTTTCGAGGTTTAAAAGAAAAAGAGTAACATTCTAATAACTCTAGGAGTTTGAAAGTTCTGAAGTATGAAATAAAACAGAGTAAAAGAAAATCTTGAAAACAGTAAGTACATAATCTTCCTACTAGTAACACTGAGTCTCTCTTTTACAAAGAACAGAAATCCTTTACAAGGATGCAAAAGTAAAGAGAGGATAATTACAAAAGTGGAAGCTGTCTAAAGCTTTCCATACTATGAAGTCCGAGAAACCGTTAAATTGAATCTCTACTAAGAAAAGAGTGACAAAAGTTGATGCTGTCTAGTCCTCCGACTCGGTGTCGAAGGTCAGGTCAATAAACACTGTCTCACCGGTGCTCTCCGCCGGTGGAGGGGGAACGATATGCAGTAGGGCTAGATCTACATTTACCAGACCAAAATCTTCCACACGGGGAAGAGGGGCAGGGGTGGCCCCTTGAGGAACCATTGGGGTTCGTACCCGAATGTCTCGTGCTTTGGCACCAGGACCAGAGTCCTGGTTGTGCGTCCCTCCTCTCCTCTGAGACTGTCTCGTGCCCCGGCACCAGGACCTGGTCAGGCATTTCATCGCCAAGGGATACCATCCACTATCCTCTTAGTGGTGGCTTGCACTATCCCGTTGTGAGCAGTACCGTCACCCTTTCTCAGGACCACCTCTTGGTATAAGTTATTTTCGGTCATTTCGGTCATAACGATGTTTCCCATACCCATGAGATGATTATGCAATATGACATATCATATACATCACCGATAAATAATTCATCAAAGACGATCAATGGAATGCACTTTGCTAATTAAAAATGCAGTTGACATTTGCACATTAACAAAGAAAATATTAACACGTTCTATGCATCATGTAGTACAATATGACACGTAAATCAGCATGCGTAATTCATAACTTATAAATGCTTCAATAAGAATGAAATGCAAACATGCAATTTCATGAACCGCAAAAGCGATTTATTCAAAAAAAATGATTTAACTCATTATCTTTATTATGCAAGCTCATTTGCTTATTAATTAAATTAATGCTACTAGGCTTAATGGGCTCCATGTTATGTAAATCTGAATTTTTAACTAAGCCACTTTTCTTTTCTTGCTAGTATTTACTAATGGGCCGGGTTTTAGCATTTCTTAGACTTTGTGTTTTGGGCCTCGTTTAAAAAGGTTTTGGATTCAAAATATAACCCTAACCTCATTAAGCTAAGTCCAACACTCTCATAAGCCCATCTTTTAAGTTTAGACGTTTTTACCCCTAATTTTCTCAAAAATGCCGAAACTGCCCCTAGGGTAAGTCCTAAGACTCCTAAAATTCATATCTGGAAAATTTCACACTAAAAATCCAAGTATTTCAACATGCATCAATGGACAGTACACTCTTTTGTCTATTTTACACTACCAAAACATTTTACATGTGATTTATTTCACCTCTAACCATGTTTAATCTATAAATTTAGTATGTTGTCATTCATTATCAACGTGTCAGTGCCCAATAGGCATGCTCAAGCTTCGAATGACATATGTGTAAAGAAAAGAGAACACAAATTCATCAACATTAGACTTTTTATATTAACCTTTGTCAAATCTCATGTGTTTTAGTCAAAACTTCCTCTTGAGCTTGCAAATAACTCTACACATATCAGTACTTTGTTTATTCTTCCTTATATGACCATCTTACTCCTTTTTTTGCATCATCAACAAGCAAATACACCACACGACATTCGGTTATGGCAACCATGAAGAAAAATCACTTAAAAACCACATGCATGTGCATTAGCCCTTACCTATAGCCAACCCGTGGCCTCCCAAATCACCCAAAAGAGCATTTTGGCCACTGACCGTGACCCTTAAACACACAAAACCCTCATTGTACAATTATTTCACAACAAATCACCATTTCCCACTTTTATCTTACACAACAAGCAAGAAACTTCAAAAATAGTTACTCTCTATAGCTAACATCACATGCAACACCAACAATTGAAATAAAACTCATAAAAACACAAGAGCATATCGAAGGTGACAACAACCTATCTCACACGCAAGCATGATCTATAACTTATTTTTCCCCACAAAAAGATCAACATCAACTACCCCTAACCTTGCTTGGTCCGGTGGTAAGTCTTGAGAAAGAAAGTAACAGCACCTAAAAGTAACGTCAGATCAAAAGGTAAGAGAAGGAGATAGGATAAAAAAACTGAAACTTTCTAAAAGTAAGGGGTCAAGGCTGACCGACTTGGATTTTTCCCTGCACCTCCTTGATTCCTCTCTTGGTTCTCTCCTTTCTCCCGGTCAAATGGTGGTTCTCTTGTGCGACAAGGCCACACGAATATATCTACCTCACTCTCTAACTTTCTTAGGCTGGAAAAGAGGTCCCTGCAGTACCTAGTGGTTTATAGGTGCAGCTTAGGTCTATAGGGGAAAATGATGTGTTGATGGTTAACTCAGAGAAGGCAACTCCCTCAAAGGTTCATTTGGTCGGCCAAGTAAAGTATTTGTGCCATGTGTACGGGTGTTTCTTCCCTAGGTAATCATGAGTGCAAACTTAAACATAAAAAGCAAAGCAACTGAAGTAACAGGTAGGCGGCAACACAAGCATACACAAGCTCCTGCCTAGGCAATGATTGCCAAAAAAATTGCCCAACCAAAGCACACCACCGAACTGTCCCAGCCTCAACGTGTGTTTGCATGCAGACGAGACAAGAAAGAAGACCAATCACACAAGCCCAGATAGTCAGTTGAGGAAGGGAGGGCAGAAGGAAAGAAAAATAAAACACCAGAGATACCCCCGCCATACAGGGCATGGCCAGGAGAGAGCTAGCCGGGCATGCAGAAAACTTCTTGGGCGCGCGGTACTCAGCTCTCCCAGGTCAGGCAGCACGCATAAATTTCTGGGCGAGCAAAGCTCAGGGTTCCTAGGCGCGCAACGCCTAGATCTCCTGGGCACGCAGAGCCCAGGCGTCCTGGGTACACGGCGCCCAGACCTCCCGGGAGTCTGTTCTCGGGCCACCCGGGAGTTTGATCGGACCGACTATTCAAAAGAAATTATTAAATATTATGCCATATATTGACATTCATTTGAACTTAAAAGAAACCTTGAGGGAACAAGACTCGAGTTAAGCAGGAAATTTTAAGTACATAGATTTAAATGAAGAAAATTCAAGGGTTCGAAAATGTACTCTACACAAATTAATAGATCAAAATATTATGGTCCCATATTTAAAACTTGAAACAATTGAGCCAATATCAAGGAATATGATTACTCAAAATATTAGAGGAAGAAATGGAGTTAATCTAATCATATGATGAATACTAAACAGGCTACAAAATAAGAAAATAAGGACAAAACTAAAGAAGGAACATGATTACTAAAAATATAAGAGTGAAAGTCTTGTCATAGGAGTCTCAAAGTAGTTTAAAAGAGGTTTGGGGTATTACAACGGGCAACAGCAGCAGGCAGCTCATGGTTGAGAGTGAGAAGTGATAAGTTGTGAGAGAAAAGGAGAAACGTATTCGAAGAGAGAGCGAGAGGGTCTCGAGAAAGAGAGGAGGATTTTTTCAAAATAGGGTTTCACCCTGTTGTAAATTTTGTTTTGTTTTTTTTAATCAGAGAGTGATACGTATTAAAAAAAAGAAGGGCCTAGGCCTAATGGGAATCGGGCTCCGGCCGCGCAAATTGAATGGGTTGGGGCCACTGTGCTCTAGTTGGCCTGGGCCTATGGGGGTCGAGCCCAAGCCAACTTATGAAAAAAATAAAAACACATGTAATTTTTTTGGGCGATGCAATGGGTGGCGGCCGCCTTGGTCCTCTAGGATCGCTACCCCTTGCATCCACTACTGCCCGGGTCACAAACTTGCCCACAAGATACGTGCGCCATTTTAAGTGAGGGAAATTAGTTGAGATTCAAATCCATGACGTCTAAGTCTATGACTTGTCTAAGGAGTCTCCCCTTACCACTAGCCTATACCCTTAAGGATAGTTCTCTTGAATTTCATACATTAATATATGACGTTATACTTTAAGGAATCTTCATCCAAAATGTTATTTCTTGTTTTGAATTATTAATTTCATCATATTTAATTATTAAATTATCAAAATGTATTAATGTTCTCTCTAGTAAAATATTATATTGAAATATAAAAAAATAGATATGTGGTAAATATCGACCGTTGGATGTTATCAACATTAAGCATTAATTGATTTTAATAGTTAAATAATTTAATATGACAAAATTAATAATTTGAGTACTCGAACATCACATCTGATCCATTGTTTGTTGTGCAAAATAATATTTTCCTTCTAAAAAAATGTTTTGACTTTGCAAGCAAAACTCACCTCTCCCCACCCACCAACACCGGCATTCATTTATATTCTTTTATAACTGAACTTGCCACAAAATGCTTAGAGGTGGGATGCTGCAGCCTGCACTCAGCAGGCACTTATCAGGAAACCGCTTCCTTCTTATATTTCAATTTATACTGATTGAATAAAGTTAGGCATCAATAATTAGCTTTTGTTTGGCTCACATCATCTTTGGTCAATTATACTAAACAAAGCAGAGTGCTTTTATCATGTAACACCTTTTTATAGGAAGTGATGGCCAAACGATTTATTCCAATTAACGCAAATTAGGAACCCACATATGACATACCATATAGTTTATTTAATAATGTTATATATAAAGTTAGTTTAATTTCAATAATAAAGCCTTAATCATTAAGCTAATAAAAGGATAGCACCCCTTCCAGTGGCGGAACCAGGAATGACTATGAAAGGGGGCCAACTCCTAAGGAAAAATGACAGCAAAAAAAAATTTACGTAAAGACTAAAAACATTGAAAATATATTATATTGAAATACACGTACGGTACTATTTGCTGAGACTGAGAGATGACAATTGGATCCTACGGCTCTGCATCTTCTGAAAACGTTGCAATATGACTTCGTTATCAATAGTTTCAAAAAATTTCTTCTCAATATATACTACCATTCGATTTCCATATTGCTTCTTAGGAAAATCATGTTCAAGCGGCTGACAAGGACCTTTTATCAAATACTCCTTGCGAACTTGATCTCTAATCCCAAAATCATATTCTTCAATGGGTTTGCGTAACTCTGGGTCAGCAACAATATCATCTGGACTAAATAAAACACGAGGCCTTTTCAAACTAGTATTCGTTTCAGAAGTAGCAGCCACATTATGAGTGTTAGAAGACCCCGCTGATTTTTTTTATAAAAAACTTATCAATTATCTAAACAAAATTTATCAATATAATTTCACAAGTCACAACCTAAGGTCCTAATCACAATTTCACAACCTAGTCCTAATCACAATTTCAATATAATTTCAAAACTTAATCAATAACCAATAGCCACAATAATATGAAAAAGGATTTGGAGTACAATAATCTCAAAATCAAAGAAAGAGTCGGTAAAATATATCATCCTTATATAACTCATGACAGCAAAATTAAGAAACCAATGATAAAAGAGTGTAAAAGGTGACATGAAATACATTATCCTTATATAAACCATGGCTGCAAAAATAAATTACAATATCAATAAGTCTCTATCAATTTCTCATAGAAAACAAATTAGAAAAACTAGTCCTATCAATACTTAAAAAATAAAAAGCTACTATTAATTGAATTCCCTCTGACATTGTGCATTTGTGCTTTCAAATAAATAATTGAGTTCTAAAATAATCTACAAAATAAAATCTCAAATGATATTCAATATTCCCTTTTTTAGCAGAATTTGCAAAATAATCGAGTGAAACAACTATGAACCATTCATACATTTCCATGATATTACTTGAATCTTAGAGTACAATAAGTTAATAATTTCACTCTATTTTTTGGGTCAAGGGAGGCCAGCTTAATAAAAAAAACCATATAGTTATATATAAAAAAATTTAACGTTATGCAGGGGCTCCGGTTGGCCCCCCTTATATCCGCCACTGACCCCTTCATGTTTTATTGAATAAAAGAGGCCTAAGAGAAGAATACAATGTCCCAAAATTTAATTAATCTAAATTAACTAATTAAGTATTATTATACCATGCCCATGGCAAAGATTAGATTAACGTATTTGAAATCGGACGGCGAATAAAAAATTTAAAGCTTAGCAAATATTGTGAAAAATATGTCTATTTATCAGTTGAGAGATAAATTTGAAGACAGTTAAGCATTCGATATTATAATATTAATTTTGTATATTCCTTAATAAAAAATAAAGATTTTCTTAACTTTTTTGCCCTTCTTTCCTTCAAACAAGTCACCTAGAATTACACAAAAGAAATAATATATATCGACACAAAATCATTTAACCACTTTTAATTTATTCTCGAAAATACTTTTCAGAGAAGGTGCCTCTTTTATTATTATTTACTATTATCTTTTTCAGCTCGCGCGACACCGAGGATTCGCGTCGGAGTCTCATAAGCAGAGGGAAATTTGACTATTTGCGTGTTGACCCAAAGGTCGGCAAAATTGGGCCCCACGACCGGCCCCACGTGATAAGCCGCTGGGCCTCGTTCTAGCCGTTCTATTCGCCGTTACCTACCTTTTAAAACACCTCTTACCGTTTCCGGGGACAGAGAGAAGTTGGGGTCACAAGGCAATGATTAGTGAACATATTAAAAAAATTAAGGCTTCAGATCAGGCGTGGATTACCCCAGAAGGATTAGCAGAAAACGACGGGGTTTGAGCTCTTTTTTGCCGCTAAACTCTCCAAACGACTTCGTTTTGACTCATTTGACCAACAACCGGTTGGTCCAGGAAGCACGTTTGTCTTGGCAAAATCGTTCTACACTTCTTTAGTTGGCAAGCAAGGGTCGGTTTTATGCCTTGTAATTAGCTCTTTCCTGTTGCAGGTATCTCATAAACTAAAATCTGTTTCCGCAAGAAAAGCTATCAAAGAGCCAAGAAAAAAAAAAGAAAAAAAAAAAAGAAAAGCTATCAAAGCCACTGTCCGAAAGAAGCAAGACTGTTTCTTAGCAGCATTTTTTGTTGTAATTTCTCGACAAACTGTAGCCTTTTGTGGCGACCAAAGAGCCCTTCTGGGCAAGAGTCTTGAATCTTGGGAGGGAGAGAAAATATGCATTGAAGTGCCTGCCATTTTTTATCAAGTTGGCAGTTCGGTTTTTGGCTCAAATTTCCTTAATATAATTTGCGTGAAATAAGTGTCATGTGTCTTTTTAGATACGAGACAGCATTGTTCTTATCCGAGTTAGTGCTCTTCTGGGTTGAGCGGATACCTTTGGCGGCTGGCTTTTTGAGTTGTTACTGAACGCTGTCCCAGTACTCTTGTTTCTTTTTTGTTCTTAAGAAAGATTCGTCTTTTTGTATCAATTGGGTATTGCTCTGAGGGATATCCATCTGATCAAGTTTGCACAGAACCAGGTAAAGTCACTTTCCTTTCTCTTCTTTTTTTTTTTTTTTTTTTTTTTTTTTTTTTTTTTTCTGTTTTTCGTTTTTCGTTTTTGATATTTCTTGTTCATTTAAAATGTCTATGATATTGCATGGCGACATAATGGATCTTCTTCTCCAGGACCCTTAAAACTAATGCATCCTCTCCATTAAAGTCTATTTTATACCTTTTTACCGAAACAGAAACATAGTTGTGAAAAGATCCGTTTTCATGTTATTAAAGGACAGGCTGCGTTCAAGAACGATCTTTTAAATTAGGTTCATACTGTGTTGGCGGTTTTTACCCGTTAGGAAAACTTTTCTGTGGATTTTGCCTTCGATCAAGGTGATCTTAAACTTGTACGGGACTTATCTCCCCTTCAAATAGTCACTGGAAACTAATTTGCTTTCGCTCTCTCACTAACGATCTGTGTGACCGCACTGCAAACAAGAAATCTGAGAACGTTACATGCTTTGGGAATTTGGAGGGAGCGGAGGAGAAGAAAATTGAACTTCAATTCTCTGTGTTTGTTCTGTTGAGGTCATCATGCTTGTCCCCTTATTGACTCCAATTTTGAGCATAGATCGCCATTTTTTTTTGTTAGAATGGTAATTGGGCTCAGTCTCATAACTGACTTTGCTCTCTTCTAACAGCCAATCAATTGTGCCATGGCCGAAACTGGATTACGCTTTTTGATGTCTGAAACTGATATTTCATCTATAAAAGAAACTCTTCAATCCCAACAACAACTTATGCAAAAACTGTACACTGAGTTGGATAAGGAAAGAGAAGCCTCAGCTACCGCAGCTAGTGAAGCTCTATCAATGATACTGCGTTTGCAAGGAGAAAAGGCTGCTGTACAGATGGAAGCAAGTCACTATAAGAGACTGGCGGAGGAAAAAATGTCTTATGCTGAGAACTCTCTTTCCATTTTTGAGGATGTTATTCATCAGAAAGAAATGGAAATTGCATCTCTTGAGTTCCAAGTTCAGGCTTACAGGTGCAAACTTCTTAGCGTGGGATGCAGTGATTTTGGTGCCTATGAAAGTAGATTTCCAGAGAATTTATTGTTGTATAGAAGTGATTCATGCAAGGTGGACAAGGGTGCTAACAGCATTATACGAAGATTGACCTCTCTGCCTCCAATGCAACTCAACGATTCCTATCAGAACAAAAGTGGCTTGAAAAGAGAGAGATCTGTGAGCCCCATGTCAGATTTGACTCCGACGACGGTGAAGCAAAACACAGACGGGAGCTTAATGATCAAAACTTGGATTTAGAGAGGAAACCAGGAAACTTCGGTTGCAGAGCCTTCGATTCATACTGGGAGCAGATCAGAAAGTTAGATGATAGAGTGAAAGAGATATCTGCCCGTAAGGTTCCTGGTGAAGATAATTCTGCGAACTTGAAGGGAGAGTCCATGCCTTCTTCATTACTTCCACAAGTAAGCACTGACAAAATATGTGACCAGTCAGATCGAGAAATTGATACTAATTTGGAGCAAGTTAAACTTCATAAACATGTACAGGAATGGGAGGCAATTGTTAGTCCTTCTTGCTCCTCAACTGTCCAGGATATTTTTGAGGTCCCACAAATTAACGAGAATCATAAAGCATATGAACATCAGAAGACTGAAGAGAGCAAGTTGATTTCAAAAAGTGAGAACAGGTTAGGAAAGCAAGATGTAGTCTCTGAGGACATGTTTCGATTGAAAGTGAAGGATGAAACAGAACGGATAAAGAAGCTGTTGCTTTGTGCAAAGCATGATAAGGAATTATCCAAAGAAGGAGATGGAGTAAGTGTGGACTGCATGGTTCTTGTTCACCCAAGAACAGGTGTTACTGAATCTCTACCTGAGTTTCAACAGTTGTGCCAGAGAATTGAGCGACTTGAGGGAGATAGAAATAATATCCGGCAAGAAATTAGTGAGGAGAGCGAAGAGGAGTTGAAATTGTTAAAGGAGATTCATGAGCAACTTAATATGGTAGAGACTGAGTTGAGAAGTCGGAGAACGAAGAAATCCCCTCCAAAATATGAGCAGTCTCTCCATTTACTTACTGAGGTATGTCTCTCTTTCTTGTTTTGGATTCTGATTTTGTTTTCGTACTCTCATTGTGGCAGATATCTAGATTGAATTACAAATACAAAATAATTTGCAAGTGTGTGCTGGATTCCTCATTTCTTCATGCTTTTGTTCACTCTAAACTCAAAGCTTGATGACATAAACAATTTTTCTGGGCAGGCAATGCTACACTTTTGGCTATAAGTTTTCATTTTCTACCATCTCAGATGAAAACCATGGGCGTTCATTCATCATTGCAGATATGCTTGGCAATTGGCATGAAGGATTGAGTAGGAGTATCTTTTATCTTCCCAATGACTGGATTGAACAAACGGTTTTAGGTTTTTGGATTTGATTTGATTTGATTTGATTTTCTGTCATACAAGATATAGCTGACAAGATTTTTGATGTACATTTAGAAAAAAAAGTGGCTTTCATTGATTGTATACTGTATTCTTTCATGGAATCTTCCGAACTTGAGATATAGGTTGTAACAAACATAGCTTTCTGTACTTGGAGAGTGCTTTGTTTTTCAAGCAGGATATAGTGTTTTCTGTTTCTTATCCATGTAAATATTGTTATTGAGAGTTGCCGTTATGCAACCTTTCAAAAATCTTTCAAATGCACCAGAAGTAGTTCATGCTTAAAAGTCATGACTCATGGCCCTTCATTTGTCTATTTGATAAAGAATATTTAGTATCAATATCTAGGGCAGATTTAAGGTCCGTTGTACCCACTCTTGAAAGGGGACTTCGATGGACTGGGGAACGATAAGACGTGAAGCCTCTAGCAAACCACATTTCGAACTAAACACAAACGCCCAGCAGGCAGCTGAGACAGAATCGTGTCCAGATATACAAGATTGAATCAAATTTTGCACCCTGAATTACTAAACTCAACAAACTGTACCTCAAACTACCAATTCTGCTGCTAGTTTAGGAAATAGTTACAGATTTTATGTAATATTAATAGTCTGATACAATCTTGACTGTTGAAGATTGCAACTCTCTGAGCAGACATGACTGTGTCTTCCTTATGACCTTGACCCACTCTTTGTTGCATTGTCCAATCCTTTTTTATTTTCCTAATAGTACTACTCTTTTGCATAATTTTGAAGACTTGGCTAATTTTTATTCCAAAAGATCATTCAGTGATTGGTTTCATAGTCATATATATTCTGGTTGTACCTGTTATAAATGACAGGAGATATACGTAGAGGAAATGACTGTCTTTTGCATTTTATTTTTAATGAAGACGGAAAGTTTAATTTCAAGGAAAAACAGAGTTTAAACACAACAACCAGTCAAGTGCCGGGAACCAAAAAACAGACAAACTACTGCAGCTCTGGGGGGTCAGACCCTTCATAAATCCAGGGAAGTTCTGTCAAATGCTCAGGTAAAGTGGGGTGGCCTTCAGAACTGATCTTGGAGGCAGCCCAACGAGATAGGTGGTGCGCCAACATATTCACACTTCTGTGGTGCGCCAACATATTCACACTTCTATTCACAGTATGGATTTTCCAGCTAAGAAGCGGCTGGAGGTCCCCATAGATTTCCTCCACCTTGTCAAAAATTTGCCACTCTGTTCTCCTCGGGTAGCTCTGGATGGCCTTAGTTATGTTTGTTTACACCACTCAATTTTCTGTGTTGCATAAAAGAGATGGAAAATTCAGGTAATATTGCTTATGGAGGTCATCATCATGAAGCAACATGTCGGCTGTCGCACTTCCCTCCTTTGCATGCACAAACAAGAAAAAGTGATGTACTGCTTCCACCGCAAGTGGCATGAGCACTGTGTTTTGTTATCATTTGCACAAACCATAAAGCTCTTGTAATATCCCCAGTAGGATTCGAGTGCATCCCACATCGTGCATTTATTATTACTACATTAATTTTGGAAAAGTTAGAACGTAGAGCAGAGACTGAGAATAGTGATTGCGGGTCAATGTAATGAGAACATTAAATGCTATTTTAAGCTTCGTGGTAGAAACTGAAGGCAGCTCTTTTACTTTCTTAATTGCAGGGAAGTCTTCTATTCGTTCCATATCATGTGATGGATCTTTCCCTGGTTTCGGAGGTTGAGCCAGCCAACAAAAGTATTTCCGCTAAGATTTCTTTCTGTTGACCATCTTAAGCACTATGATCTTCAAGCTGTGAAGAAATCTGCCATAGGCAGTAGTAATTAATTGAAATTTAAAATCTATCTTTATGAAATTCCACAACCATAGATGATCTTCTGCACCTAAGACTTTTAATGAAAGCACAAACATGAAGAGCAGAGAATTCAAGAAGAACTTTTCTCTTTTCTTGTCCCTGCTAAGATCTGAGGTCCTTGTGTTACCTAAGGAACTCCTTGGTCAAGTACTGGCTGCCGACTTGGCAATTCCAAAATCAGAAGACAAAGCTATCATGACATGAAAAGGACAGAGATCATGGTGCATAACTTTAGGCTTATGGTGTCTGGGTAAAGATGTCGTGTCCTATGGTCATGTCACCACTGTGTAATGCTCAGATTGTCGGTAATTCAATGACACGCAAATCTTTGGATAAAGATAAAGAAAGCTTACCAAGTTCCCTAATCCCTATCCCATTGAAGAAGTGCAATGACATTTTTAATCTGGCAAACCGGATCTTTTAAAATGAAGAAAAAGGTTTGTTGATGAACCATCCTTGTGATCCAATAATTTTTCTGCAAATTTGTGGAAATGGGACTATGCAGTTTCAACTTTTTTTTTTACCGAGTTGCGGTCCCCTAACCCATATAACCATGTCCACATTTGTGTAATTCGACCAATATTAATGACACATCTTTCCTGTAGCACCCAGAAGCACTGTATTGGAGATTCTGCTTTTTCCTTCAGTTAGTGCGCTATAAATTAATCGAAACCCCAACGAAGTTGCGCTCTAATGGTGTCCTGCCTAGACCACTCTCAACAAAAGACTTTTAGCTCTCCATAAGTAAATCTTTGAGATTTTGTTTTGCTTAATATAATTAGTGTACTGACATATCATCTTTCGTTGTGAAACTTTTGTTCTATGAATATCATCCATGGATGCAGCAACGGTAGTGTCAATTGTGGTTACGTGATGGAAGAAACATCCCTTTCCTGGGAAGTACCAACATGACAATGTCAGGTATCGACTCAGATGATGTGGATTACCAAGGGAAGATACGTACTGGAAAAGAGAAGAACTAATGGGTATCCATTCATCAAAGTTGCTAATTAAAAATTAAGATGTCGAGATTTAGTGAGGTTCTTGGAGTACTGTAACCGAATAGGACAATAGCAGCTCAGGTAGAGTTTGTTGGGTTCAATTATGGATTCTGACAGTGATGCTATTGGAAAGATTACCAAACTCCATTGCAGTTAATCTTGGAGAATCCTGGAAGTTCTTAAAACAAAAAGAGAGACTATGAATATCTAAATGGCCTAATTTTATGCTCGTGAATCATGATTTCTTCCTTTATGTTTTAGGAAAGCCGCTTAGGAGTAAGAGAAAGAGAAGACGATTCTGCAATGCCCTGCAAGGTGCAAGGCTTGAAGTTTCTGAACTTAACAAGACAAGGAAAGGAAAAAAGAACTCATATCTAGACAAAATGACTACAGTCTACAGCATCAAATTTTGTGAGATTTTACGATTGAAACTTAGCTGCACTACATGACGGCATCCACTAGGACTGCTTACATCCCATGAGCAAAGTTCAATGGGCATATAACATCGTGGCAGCTTGTAAGTTGTATGTGCAGGTTTAGTGTCAAAGACTCTGGTCCTCTTTTCAAGTTTGTCACTCATATTGTTACTTTCCCTTGCAATTTTCATTTTTAAGGGTGCTGTCAGAACAGTAGATTTTTACGGTCTGCTAGGATTTTTGGGTGGTCAAAGGTAGTTGCAACCACAGAATGTCTCTTAATGTAGTATCAGGAGCCCAATAAAATGGAGGAGAAGCAGGGTTTAGACCATTTTGTTACTACCTAATCAAATTTTTTCATTTGTTGATGCATCTATGATCTGCATGATTTATTAATGTCCAGTGTGAATAAATAATGAACATATCAAAGAGAAAACACACAGAGAGAGAGAGAGAGAGAGAGAGAGAGGAGTAGTAGTGGTGGTAGGTTATGAATATAGGAGGCTAATGGGGAAGAACTAGATAGTAGTGTTAGCAGAGGACATGATTTGTTCTAAGACTGAAATGTTTCTGAGCTCCAAATTTGGTGATGGCGAAGAGGACAGCCATACATCTGCATTTCAGGTGATTGGTGGAGAGTGTTGCTTCAGGCAAGCTAGCATTGACAACTTGATATCTGATAATATTTATATACCAAGTTGTGAACACCGTGCCTCTGTAAGTGCAGGTTTAGTGTCCAAGACTAGTCCTCTTTTCAAGTTTATCACTCATATTGGCTTCCTCGTGCTATTATAAGTGATAAAAAAGGATTTATGTGGATCGCAGCACACTATAAGAGTTAGGATCTGGTTATTATCACCTTCCACTAGCCTATTTTTTTAAGGCAATTCCATATCAATGGTAGGCGAAAAGAGAGCTTAGTGCTATTTCGCTTCTTAGAATCAATCTGGGTTTCCACAAACAGATCTTGAAATTTTTTAACAGGTAGAAAGACTAATCGGGCCAAAGAGATTTATGATTCATAATTCACAAACTTGGCTACTGATTCCATTGGTCAATTAAAATAGTAACAGAGGCAGAAAGGCTGTCTTTGGTTGGTTGCAGTACTAAAGAATGCAAGAAAGGAACATTCATCCAGTTGACAGAGCCCGTTGACAAGAGGAAAGAGAAAATTTTCCTGTTTGCCAATGTAAACGCAGAACGGTCACTATATCTCAGTAGGAAAAGTTTTCCAGAAAAGCAAACGCAAGTTAGTAATTTTTAAACAATTACATTTTAGTACGAAGGTACCAAATAGTGAAGAAGAACTCCACAACGTAAAATGGTCTACTGGTATTGCTTTTCCAAAAATCAACTGAACAAATGAAGTTAAATTACCAATGGTCAAAAACAATCTGAAATTTAGTGAAAGCCCTCTTGTAACAGTTCCCATAATCAGAAGGCATTAAGTTTATGAGGAGCTTCTTCAACCAGCAGTGAGGAAGGATTTGGGAGATACACCTTCAGCCGTCCCATTTCATGGGCTACATCCTGCATGCTGGGTCTAGTTGAAGGAGCGTACTGTGTGCAAATAAGACCAAGCTCAATCATTTCCAGGATGATGTCTTGCAACATGTTGTTATACTGCTTTGGCATGGCCGATGGGGCGCACCTTTCCATTGCTTGTTCAACTATTGGCCCGAGCTTATATGGGTAGTGGCTCTTAACCCATTCATGCAAGCTTGAACCTTCCTCAATAAGGAAATCTGTAGGGCGCCGTCCTGTCACAATTTCTAGCAGAAGTACCCCAAAACTGTACACATCTCCTTCAGTTGAAGCTCGTTTACCCAAGCCATACTCTGCATTTGATCGAGCAATGAGAATAAACAGTCAGGAATACGGTAAAAACTTCGATGAATTCATGATATGGAAAGGCATGTACTTTTGAAGTATCCTATTACACTTTTATAAACCACTTTTCTTTAAACGACTCAACTTGCTGTGTGCCGAAAACTTGGCCCAAGTCGATTGAGTGTGTGGTGATCATTAGCTTTTTCTACTGCAGCGTAGCATTGTAGCACAGCAGCCTCGTCATCTAAACCACAAAACTACTGGCTTTATGGTAGTACTAGATTCTAGTGAGAACTTGGTAGATGGATTTCCTGAGAAGTACTGGGTGTCTCAGTTCCTATGAAGACTAACCTACTGAATAGTCTTTTAAGTTTTTTCTATGCGACCTACTTGACTTAATTCTTAACCAATTAATGGGTGTTCAGGCTTGAGCATTGTCTATTTGGATAACCAAGCCAATAAGCATACTGAATCAATACAAATATGTGTACAGACATTGATACAGAGAAATATACAAACTTTCTTTATAGAAATTATAGATCCGACACACAAAATAATATTTGGAAAAAAGGAAATCGCAGTTCTAATCTAAGCTTCTGGAAATAGTAGTAGAATTCGGCTGCAAAAAACTTACCAGGAGCTATGTAGCCAACAGACCCGCATAATAAGCCATCTGTTGTGCTGAAGGACACAGTATCCTTTGCAGAAACATTCTCATCGTCACCTTTCACCAGCCTTGAAATCCCAAAATCAGTTACCAAAGCCGTCAGGTCTTCATCAAGAAGAATATTGCTTGGTTTAAGATCGCAGTGCACAACTTTAACTGGGGAATGATGGTGCAGATAGGCCAACCCTTCGGCAACGTCACTGCAAATGCTCACTAGCTGAACCAAATCCAACCCCTGATTCAATCCGTGGCTTGAGTACAGATGCCTCTCCAAGCTGCCGTTCGACATCAGGGGCAGAACAAGAGCCTTAAACTCTGGCCTACTGCAAATTGTGATAATCCTTATTAAATTCCGGTGCCTTGTCCTCTTTAGGACTTGGCATTCTCTCTTGAAGCTCCCAAAAATTTCTTCATCTGTCTTCATGTCCAATACCTTCACAGCAATTCTTGTATTATCTAGGAGAACTCCCTTGTAAACATGCCCAAATCGACCTGAACCAATGAGGCTTGAAGCACTGAAACCGCCGGTGGCTTCAATAAGTTGTTCATATGAGATTCTTGGGTACTTGTGCTCCTCCTTTTCATGTTCTTCATCCTCCATGTCCCCTCCGTTGAAAACAGCCAACCGCCTTCGGAATTTCGACCTGAGTACCCTCTGGTACCCAACGAAGCACAAAGTGGGAAATGCTAATAATGGCAGGAGAATGGACAAGACAACCATAAGAAGAGAACGTCTTTTCCGGCATTTTGGCATGCCTTCTATCGAGCCACAGAGGCCACTATTTCCCAGGAAAGAGTCCATGGTAAGCGATGAAAAAGCTCCTTTGTTGGATACATTTCCATAGAACTTGTTGAAAGAGAAGTTCATGTGCTCAAGAGTGGAAGACACCTGCAGAGTTTGCGGTATCTCTCCAATCAATTGGTTTGAAGACACATCAAGTTCTCGCAGGTAAGGCAACTGTCCTATTGAAAATGGAAGAGGGCCTTCTAAGACATTACGTGAAAGAGTGAGATTTTCCAACGCAATGCAGCTTTTGAGTTGTGGTGGAATTGTGCCAGAGAGGTTGTTAGAGGATATATCGATTGCTAGCACCATGTCCATTTTACTTAGCTCCAATGGGAGAGGCCCATACAAGTAATTGCTAGACAAATTCAAGTATAACTTCAAGCTCCTCAACCCTGCAACTTCACTAGGAATCATCCCTGAGATCCTATTGTGAGAGAGGTCTAGAATTTCCAAGTTGATGCATTTGCCTAAACTTGGTGGTATTGTACCTGAGAGTTGATTCTCATAAAGAAAAAGCCTTCTTAACTGGGGAAGGTTTGCAAAACTATCTGGGATCGAACCCGAAAGCTTGTTTTTCGATAAATCTAGCAGGCCTAGATGGGAAATGTCGGCAAGAGCTGAGGGAATCTCACCGGAGAGTGAATTGTTCGACAAATAAACTCTTTCTAGCTTCCCCATCCGGCATATTTGCTGTGGGATTGACCCATTCAATAAGTTACTAGACAAGTTCAAGAGGGTAAGATTGACAAGATTTGAAACGTGAGGAGGAATAGAGCCGTAGATACGATTCGCATCTAAGTGAAGCTGTACAAGACTGGTGGAAAGATCACCAATAATATGAGGTATCTCTCCACCAAGATTGTTTCCCGCCAATTCAAGTTCTAAGAGATGAGATGAATTGGCTAGGGAAGAAAGGAAAGGCTCAAGGTTGGTGTTACCATCATGGCTAACAAAGTTATTATAGGACAGATAGAGTATCTGCAAGTATGGCATTTCACGTACAATCTTTGCGGGCAACTCCCCGCTTAACATGTTAGATTCCACGTCCAGCCATTGAAGTCGAGTGGAGTTTGAAAGGGCTTGAGGCAAACGTCCCTCAAGCCGGTTCGACCAAAGTAAAAGAAACCTGAGGTCATTAAGCACACATTCATTCTTCAAGGGGATTTCACCACTTAAAGAGTTGTTAGAAACGTCTATATACTGCAAGGATAAAGACTCATTGCAGAAAAGTGATTCCGGCATTTCACCTTCAAGCTGGTTACTTCCCAAATCCAGATAAACCATTTTGGAAAGAAAACCCAACTCGGAGGGAATTTTCCCTTCAAGAACGTTCCAGGATAAGCTAAGAAGCCTGAGCTGTGAGAGAGAGCCCAACTCTTTCGGAATAGGACCTCGAAAGAAGTTCCTTGACAAGTCAAGAACCTTCAGGGAGGAAAGATTGGCTAGAGCTGGAGAGATGGTGCCTCTAAGCCAAGTTGCATTGAGGATAAGCTCTGTGACCCTGTCACTCGCATTGTTGCACCTCACGCCTGACCAGTTGCAGATATGAACATCGGAAGAGTTCCAATTCTCAAGGACGTGTCCCTGGTCCAAAACGACTCCGGACATGAAAGAAAGCAACGATGCTCTGTCATTCATGAGCAGAGCATTTTCCTCTCCATAGACTCCAAACAGAACAATGACCAAACACAGGAAACTAAACATGGAAAACTTGCAGAAGCCCATTGTGGATATTGGTTTCTTCAAGCTAAAACTCGAAAAAAATAATGGTAACAAAGTGGGAAGGCCGGAGAGAGTGGACGACACACATGAAATGCAACATGCGATTGTGGGCTTAAGAAGATGGAAAGCTCAAGAGATGTCCGATGCGAAGAAGGAAGTGTATAATGCTAGAGAAACTCGAACACCACCCTTGTGCCTAACTGCCGTTGAAGGAGGGGGACGAACGTTTGGCGCCTGTGATATTTGACTTTGAAAACAACCACTGGTTGTGGAACACGTGTGCTTCTGTGACATGACATGTAAGCAACGTTAAGATTCAGGTAACTGTAGTGGTGGACATGTCAGCACTAGCTGGCCTAAACGTTTGTTTTCGTACAATTGTTTAATTTATTCTATTTTGTGGTCGATCCTCGTGTTGTTTGGTTGTGGATTTGTACCAATTTGTGGAATATGTGCTGTTAAGAAAGATAATTTAACCGGTTATACGCACGCTTAGGGAGGCTGTGGGGCCGGGTGATGTGGCGACGGGCGTATTGGCTTTGGTACAATTGTCGGCTGAAAGTGATGCGTCATGGCACTGTGGTGATGTTGACTAGGCTCTTCATTAGACTTCATGGATAGATGAACACCTGATCGGATAGCATTGCATTGAGAAATATACCCCCCTTCTCCTTCGTCGAGAGCAACTAAACTTTAGGTAGCTCATGGAGGATAAGAAAAATAGGGATAAAAGGCTAAAGGGAAATCAAAAAAGCCTAGAGAAAATGGGTTCCTAGGAGTTATATACTTCCTTATATTCTTTTGCTTTTGCAATAATCTGAACAAGAGATCTCAATCCTAATTATCACACTCTAGCATTATTGGGTTATTTCCTTGTACTTTTCACCTCAATAGATGAGACAATTAGACATAATTCTTTGAGAAGATGACCATTTAGAACATTGTTCACATGTTGAATGTCATGACGGTCCAATATATTTCTCGAGTCTAATTGTTTGGTACTAACAATAGCGATAATCACTCCAATTATTATTACTCAATGTAAGATTGTTATAAAGTATGTTATCTTCTTATATGGTTCCTTATTATTATTAATTTAGACAGAGATGATTAAAAGTCTCTATATGTGGTTCCAACATTTTGAAGTCCGAATGGCATGACAAGGTAGCTGTAGAAAATACTGCTTAATTTGGTTATACCCGGAGAAAGCGTCCATGAATGAGAAAATACTGCTTTCGATAAGAGTCGGTACCCTCTACCCTGTACTATATATGAAATATGAACAAGGATTTTTTTTTACTTCCAGAGGGAAGTTATAGAAACCTTTCCATACTTTGTATATGGAGTACTTCACTTAATTTTCTCTACAGTCTTAGGCTTTGGCGGTATTTATCATGCAGTTCCCTTTTACTTAATAGGAGGGAGGGGGGGGGGGGGGGAGGTGAACTAAAAGCTCGTCTCTTGAGCCAGTTCGTGGAATAGAAAAAGTCTAAAACTAAGAGTATCAACGGTGGAGGCAAGATAGGGAGGGCCAAGGTGAGGGGAGGTGGATACGATATCTCAGAACTTTTTTTTTTCTCAGCCAAACAAATACAGTTATGAGAGTAAGTTCTGACTAGGGCACGAATAGCTCTAACTGCTAGGCTTCGGGCAAGTCTACTGCAGTTCCAAAGGAGCAGCCTCATGGTGAGTAGTGGGACATGTTTAAGCCCGCCTCTCCGGTCGTAGTGTTAACTTCTTCTTGAGTCCATCTTGAGTCTTGATTCAGGAATGAGAAGCTCCCCTTGCTTCTTGAGAGAGCCCCCATTTGCAAACATGCATGGGCCGTGGACCACGACCACGATAATTGAAATCTTCATCTGGACACGATATCTAAGAACTGGCTGGGAGGACATGGTTTCTGGGTGCCCAATTATTTGGGCCAGATTTTTCAGTTGCAAGAGTCACCTAATAAGCTGGTAGTCCACTTCTAGGACTGATAAGAGGCCTAGACATCGGCCCAATTCTAATCCAATAGTCATCCAGCTCAAAATGAAATGATTAATGCAATTTTTGTTTTCTGATATACGAATTAAAAATATATAAAGAATTAAACGATAATAACTCAGGGGCTGTTCGTTTATGCAGTATTCTCAGGATTTTTTTGTATTTTCACAACATAAAAATCCTACATTCAAACATCATTTCTAACCTTACATAAAAATAACTACTACACGCATACCAATAAAGTTAACATCACCTAAAAATTCTCAAAACACAAAAAATCTTCACAACACACCTAACCGAACACACTCTAAAACTTTTTTAAAACGCAATTACTCAGTCAATGTAATTGATTATTTTAATATCTTTTAAAAATATTCTCCAATTCTCCCAAGTCCGTCCTACAGTCTACTTAAAAAAATACAACATTCCAGGAGGTGCTGTTGTCATGGTTCTGTAATCTGTTATGTCGAGGGAAAAATCATTGAAGTTTGTTTTTCTATTCTTTTTTTAGTTTTGAAGTTACGAATTACGCGGAACAAATATCTTCAGAAATGGCCAAGTGAGAGATTTTAGGGAGAAAAAAAAAGGAAAAAAGAAGAGGTTTTAGGGAGGTTTCACTGTCATCCTCTTCTTCTTCCTCACGGGCAGTTTGAGAGGCAAATACAGAGTCTCGCCGACTCTCGCTTCACTCTCTCCCGTCACATCCTCTTATGAACTATTTAGCTCCTCCAAAATGACCTTCGCAGCCTCCTTTTCTCAAAGCCCACAAGCTCAAATACACAGCAATACTTGGAGAAGACCCCCCAATATCAACACCAAGTTTCACAAAAACCTGAACTTCCTCTTCAGCTCAAACTCCAACACTCTCTTCAAACCTTTCCTCTGTTCCACTTCTTTCCCACTCAACTTGAAATGCCCTTCAAACTCAATTCAGCTCCACCCCTTACCAGACTCTATCCAAGACGATCTCGTCGAAAACCTCGAGAATTCCCTGCATTCTCGCATACCCATTAATGAAATAGGCCAGATTACGCCCTCGGAATCGTGCCCAAGAATCTTCATCCAAGAACCACCTTGGATTGCCTCACTGTTCTTGAAGGGTTTGTACAAAAGGACCACCCGAGAAGTGAAATTGGAGTTCAAAGAAATGGAGAAGAGGAAGTATAATTTGTTGAGGAGGAGGCAGATTAAGGCGGAGACTGAGGCGTGGGAGAGAATGGTGGAGGAGTACAGGGAGTTGGAGAGGGAGATGTGTGAGAAGAAGCTGGCTCCCAATTTGCCGTATGTGAAATCATTGTTTTTGGGGTGGTTTGAGCCGTTGAGGGAGGCCATAGAGAAGGAGCAGAAGGTGCAGCGGACGAAGAAGCAGAAGGCAGCGTTTGCGCCTCACATCGATTTGTTGCGGGCGGATAAGATGGCGCTTATTGTTATGCATAAGATGATGGGCTTGTTTATGGCGGGAAATCAAGAGGGGTATGTTCAGGTTGTGCAGGCTGCAGTGCAGATTGGTGTGGCCATAGAGCAAGAGGTGGGCGATAAAGTTCTGATTTTTTCTAGCTTTCGGTTTTTCAGTTAAGTTCTTCTAAATCGTATTCTATTTGATTGTTTGTACAGTTTGTCAGCAATGCCATCAATCTCGCTGTTATCTAGCAAATATGAAAAAGCTGTGTATATTTGAGAGGTTACTGAACTGTAGGGATATGCTAGTGTTCATGGTGAAGGAACTATTACCAGAAGGACTCATATATAAGTTTGGATAGGTTCAAGCTTTAAGATAAGTGTGGGATACCAAACTGCTATTATATATATGACTCCAGCATCTAATGATTCACTGTCTACTCATGCTAATTTCTTTACCCATTTTGCCTGATTTCGTGGACTTCTTAAATCCTGGGAGCTAGCTTTATGTCTTCTTTGTTTTATTTTATGCGTTCAGGTGTCTTTTCTTGAATAGCACTCATGTACTAGGGTTTTTGAAATTTCTTGCCTTTTTTATCTAATGCTATTACTTTTACTTGAAGGATATTGCTAAGTTAAGATGGTGTATAGTCTTTTGATGTGGATAGGTTTTATGTTTTTCAGGTTAGAATTCATAGCTTCTTGCAGAAAACTAAGAATTATCAAAGCAAGAAAATTCTAACCGATACTGAAGAGAGTCTCTGCAAGGAGAAGGAGATCCTTAGGAAACGTGTAAATAGTTTAATTAGAAAGAGAAGACTGAAGGAGGCGCAAAAGCTATTGAAGAAAGAAGAATTTACACCTTGGGGCCGGGATACCCAGGCTAAGGTTCTTGACTATTTTTTTCTTTTCTTTTCCACCTGACTGATGTATCATGTGTTTATTTGGGACTTTCATTATTTCCCACCCTTCGAAATTTGTCTTCACTGAATGCAATTTTGCAGCTGGGAAGTCGCTTGATAGAACTATTAACTGAAACGGCTTATGTACAACCTCCACTTAACCAGTCAGCAGCTGATCCACCTGACATTCGACCTGCATTCAGGCATACATTTAAACCTGTAACAAAGAATCCAGGGTGAGAATTTAACATTCTATCTTGCCCTTTTCAATCAGCCGAATTATCTTTAGAATTGGACCAATGATTCAAAATTATGATCACCTTTATACGGTAAATCATTTGGCCATTGCTCAGGTAGGGGTTTGCCAGGATTGATGACCCTGTATCAGTATCTGATGTTTTATTTCCTTGGTATAAATTTATGTGTGCACACACACAACAACCTTAACACTGATTCATTTCTTTCTCCTTGCAGGCAGAAAATTGTGAAGACTTATGGAGTTATAGAATGTGATCCTCTAGTCCTTAGGGGGCTTGATAAAACTGTATGTGATGTCACCTTTCATTTTGATATTACTGTTTGGTGCCCTTGAAATGAGTTGAAACTCAATTACATGCTTTGTGTGCTTTTTGACTCGAAGTAAAAAAAGTGCTGCATTTTCAGTTGCAGATCTTACCCATTTGGTCCACTTGAAAAAAATAAACGGACAAGACCTAGTTATATATAAATGCATTAGTCTAATGTTTTTTTTCTTCTTCTTCTTCCTCCTTTTTGGGATAATTTTTATCTTCTTCTTTGTTTGAAAGCAGTTTATGCACGTTCTAGTGACTACTAAAACCTTACATGAAGCTTGTGAGTCGAGTTATTCGTCTTTTCACTCAAGTCTCAAGCTTGTTCTATAATTGCGTGTTTTCAGCTGTTGGGTGATGTGCTGATAAGCCTGTAGGTTTTCAAAGTGCACTGTACGATTGTTGACAGTCTTGACATTTGACTTCTACTTCTTAATTATTGTTTGACGTCCTTGTTTCTATGCAGGCCAAGCATATGTTGATTCCTTATGTGCCCATGTTGGTACCTCCAAAAAAATGGAAAGGGTATGTATGGAAAGAATAAAATGATATTGATGTTGGAATTTTCTCTTAAGAGAGGATTGTGTATATCTTGAGGGGCTCGAAAGCTGACATGCTTTGCTAAGTTTCCCATCCCTTCCAAAAATATTTAAACAGGAAAATTGCATTTTTGTAATTGGAAAATAATAATTGACTTGAAAGAAAAGGGAAATATTGGCTGCAGCCTGCTATCTGGAATATTTTGCAATTCTTATTCCAAAATTTTTTGGAAACTCCCTCCAGGTATGACAAGGGTGGGCACTTGTTCCTGCCTTCTTATATGATGCGGACTCACGGATCTAGGAAGCAGCAGGATGCAGTTAAGGATGTTCCTGCCAAACAGATGCAAAAAGTTTTTGAGGTACAGATTATTTGAAGTCTTCGTAGTTGCTTATTTGCATATTTCTCTCGTGGCAATAGGTCGAGGCCAAATTTGGGGGATAGCTTTTATTGGGTGAGATCTCCTTGTTCCATTTTTCTATTAAATCTAGATTTGTTTCTTCCCTTTCTTTGATAGTTAAAACTTCATACTGAACCCAGCCTAGCCAATATGAAGCTTGTGTTTAGTGGACGTGAATAGTAAACAGCGGGCAACTTTATTTGTGAGAAACACATTTTAATATCATTTTTCCGTTTTCATTTGACAGTATTGTTACTAGTAGCTCATCATGTTTTACTCCCTATGTTTTTTTCTGGGCGCTGTCTCCAACACCTTGTATTAGTTTCTAAATGCAGCACACTCTCTCCTTATGCTCGATCACACATTGGATCCAATTCTTACACTTCAACATAAATGTCGTTTTTATGCATTAGGAAGCTGTTGTTTACTAAATTTATTGTCAATGTACAGGCCCTGGATATGCTTGGCAACACCAAATGGAGAGTTAATAGAAAAATACTTAGCATAGTGGAATGCATCTGGGCAGCAGGAGGCAATGTTGCTGGCTTGGTTCCTCGTGAAGATGTGAGTACCTAATGAAGTTTAGCATCGATAAACAACCTCCTCTTTTTGTTTCCTTCCTTTTTTTACCCTCTTTTCAAACATGTTTGTATTCCTCGTTTTCATTCATATCCTGTGGTTTAAAAAAAAGTATTTTCAAAGGCATGCCTTGAAAGGACAACCAATTTGAGTCAATGCATTGTTTTGTTGTTCCTATGGGTGAATTTCCCTCCATACTTTTGAAAGGCATAAGCACACCATAACATAACTCATCTGTTTTTCACATGTAGCACTACTAGGCAACCCTTTCATTTAGTGCTACTCTGAATATGTGAATTTGTGGTTTGAAGTCCACCACAGTCCATTTTGAGTCACCCCTTCTACAAACGAAAACCTCCACATCCTTTTTCCTGTCAACTGATTTAAGAGCCAAGCAGCGCTTCACTAATTGAATGAGGGAGAAAACAGCACAGTGACTTCAGCAATAAATTCCTACTTGCAGCAAGTTTCATTTTTGTGCCAATTTGTCTTGGCCAGTTTTTTTTTCTCCCCTCTGAATAGGAATGATGGCTTTGTTCTGCCCTTATGCAATGATTTAAGTTTCCTATAGCATCGTGGAAAGTTTCCTCTGCCAAACTGATTCCATCAAAGCTTTTCACTTCCAGTTTCTGGTTTCCAGCTGTTGGCTGGGCAATATTTGAGGACTTAAATTTTCCTTTTCTTCAGTTTGCCTGCGAAGCATGTGTAGATGATGTTAGTTGCTTTCCAGTGTGCATATCTTTGTCTGTTGTCTTATTATTGCCGTTTGAACTGCTTATTCTTAAGAATGAGTTCAAATGAACTCTATTGAATTTAGGGAGTGAAGTCTTTCACTTTTGAAGTTTCATTCTCTATTGACCGATAAACGTAAAATTTTAACTCTCAGAAATAATATCAATATGAATTCAAAAGCCTTCTCAGTGCCTTGAGGCTTTTGCCTTACCTCCGGGTAAGCTGCCTCATCTTTGCTTTTGCCGTTAAAAAATATAAGTTGCGTTGAGACAACCCATGAGAAATGCTATTGCAACTACCCTGGCTTGAAACAAAGAGTTTAAGTGGTGAGTAAGTTTTAAAGGATTGTAGTATGTGTTGTGCTCAGCTGTTACAGCGGGTGATTAATCTGGTCTGTAATTATTCCCCGTTTGCTTGCAGGTGCCTATACCGGAGAAGCCACCCTCAGATGATCCAACAGAAATTCAGGAATGGAGATGGAGTTTGAGAAAGGCAAAGAAGATTAATCTAGAGAGGAATTCTCAACGATGTGACACTGAACTTAAGCTTTCTGTAAGATCTCCAGTTGATACATCTGGGATTGATACGATACATCTGGGATTGATAAAGTAACCTGCGGAATTGTTGTCACATGGAGACGTCTATCAATACCCTATTGTGAACTAATAATCTTGCATGTTTTACCCCCCAAGAGGGGGAAAAACAGAGGAAAACAAAAGCATCGTGTGTATACTATTTTGAATAAGTTACACAGATGCCCTTGACCATCTAAGACTTTGTCTGGACAGATTGTGTCCACGCGTGTATACTATTTTGAATAAGTTACATAATGTCTTTGACCATCTAAGACTTTGTCTGGACAGATTGTGTCCACTCATACGCTTTTTCGTACGATGTGATAAATGGTTGACCAAATTCATATTGATATAGGTGGCTCGAAAAATGAGAGACGAGGAAGGCTTTTATTATCCCCACAATCTTGATTTCCGTGGGCGGGCATACCCAATGCATCCACATTTGAATCATTTGAGTTCAGATCTGTGTCGAGGAATACTTGAATTTGCCGAAGGGCGTCCATTAGGGAAGTCTGGCTTACAATGGCTGAAGATACATTTAGCAAACCTGTATTCAGGTGGTGTTGAGAAGCTTTCGCATGATGGACGTCTAGCATTTGTTGAGAATCATCTTGGTGACATATTTGAGTCAGCAGACAACCCTGTCAACGGAAACCGATGGTGGTTAACAGCTGAAGATCCTTTTCAGTTCTTAGCTGCTTGTATTAATCTTTCAGAAGCCTTGAGAAGCTCATCACCACATACTGTCATTTCCCACCTGCCAATTCATCAGGTAAATGCTTCATCAGAAGCCTTAAAGCAGTGAAAAAGTAAAAACAAAAGCTGACTTGCTTATTCAGATTTTTTCAGACTGCGGATATTTCTATAAATTTGTTTAATTATCATCTTTATGCCTGTTAATTGTCTCGACCTTTTTATTTTTGTTAATTTAGTGATGTACTTTTCCCTTGAATATTTAGATATCATTAACCTTATCCTTAGCGTTGGTGTCCTCTCTGTGTCCCCTGATATATGGCACTTTCGGAAATTATTGGTTCAAAGGGAGTTTTTTGTCTTGTGGGATGAAGCCATATTAAAGGATCCTTGTGCCTTTTCCAGTTTACTAACAGGCACCATTACGTTTGTGATTTGTCACTTTCTCACCAAATATCTATTTGATGTTTTCTGGGAGACAATATTAATCCATTGCTCCATTATTTTAGGATGGTTCATGCAATGGTTTACAGCACTATGCAGCATTGGGAAGAGACAGCGTAAGTTGCTCTGTCCACATGTATTTGTTCGTTCTATCCATATAATTTGTGGTCTGTGGAGGTCACTCTACATGTATCTCATTTTGGAAGGAAATAGACCAGGAACTCATCAGGCAATGATGCAAATGTGTCTTATTTCTGTTGGGTGTTTGAAGACATAGATTTGGACATCAGTGCCAGTGGTCACCTTAAATTCCATTCTTTCCCATCAATGACAGTGTATTATTTGTTATCTTCTTTGTTATATGCACTTCTGGAAAATGTAGAGATTGTTCCTTTATCATCTTTTTCTTTTCAATTGTTATGAGATCCAGTGAAGGAATGAAGGAAGAATAAAACTCTGTATATTGGTCGAATGAATAAACCATACAGGTTTGCGTCTCTATTTATAACACCATAGAGAGGTATATACATAAGGAATTAATCTCTGAAAATCAGCCTAAACCAAGTACCGAATATCTCCAAATATTGCCTTTCTTAAGTACCCCATATTATCCAGGATATTATATACATTCCATGATTCTCGGATTCCCTCCATAACACTCGAGATCCTCCATAACACGCGATTTCTACATCCATGATACACGGGATTTCTACATCTAGTTACCATCACCATTCTTCCATATTATGCAACTACTTCAGTAATGTAGCTTCAGAAGCATACAATGTGAAATGATGAGCATGCTTGTTTACCATAAGCATTTTGTTTTTTCTATTTGTTGTTTGCGCCAAATGTAGAGGTCCTGAATGATATATTTATTCCTAGTCTGACATACTAGGCAGGCATGTGGCTCTGAATCCTTTATGGCAAACTAGGTGGGGTTCTTACATTCATGAAGTTGTTTTCTGGTCTGCTGAGTTGCTTAACATGAAGAGAATTAAGTGTCTATTGTGATAATTTAGCTATGAGTTCTAGATCTATTAAATGGCATGTACTTCGCTGCACTGTTGGTTTTGAATTCTTGGCTAGGGCTTTCCTAGTGCGAACGATTGTATAGCCTTTTGACTGATATATCTTTTTATTCCTTTCTTTGATTAAAATATCGTATCTGATTCCTTAACTATTATGGTGAACTCTGGTGAGAGTTCTTTTGGTTTGGAGATTGATTTGTAATGCATTTATGTTCTAACCTGTCCTGGTAAATTTGCTCTCAGTTGGAAGCAGCTGCAGTCAACTTAACCGCTGAAGACAAACCTGCTGACGTTTACTCAGAAATTGCTGGGAGGTATATTAGGACTCAGCTTTAGAATATTGACTTGATCAGGACCTCCTACAATGGCTACATGTCTTATCTTCTATACATAAACTTGGGTAGGGTTCACAAGATTATGAGAACGGACAGCAACAAGGACCCAGCTACAAGTCCACAAGCTTTACTAGCGAAGGTCCTAATTGATCAGGTTGGATCATTATTGTTTTGGCTTTTCTTTTTTCCTTCCTTTCCAACTGATTGTTTAAGTTTGTTGGAGCTTTCAGGTTGATCGGAAATTGGTGAAACAGACAGTGATGACTTCAGTATACGGTGTTACTTATGTTGGGGCACGGGAGCAGATAAAAAGAAGATTAGAAGAGAAGGGTCTCATCACTGATGACAGACTGCTGTTTACTGCAGCTTGCTATGCTGCTAAAGTAAGGAACCTGACAGTCAAATATCTCGGATTAGATTCTTGCGTTTAGAGACATATAGGTTGAATTGCAAATTCTCTTATAGTGTTAGGGGCATAGGAGTGCTTGTGAAAATTTCTTGGATTTCACTGTCAAGAAATGGAAGTTGAAGTTAATGCCAAGTCAGCCAATCTGATGTTATAATTCTGCTACTAGGTTTTCACTAAAGTTCATAACAGCCACAATATCGTGCAATATCTACTGTTATATAGATGCAATTCTCAGATGACACTATTTGTGAATCATCTTGGATTCTTCCACACCATTGTGTGAGTGATAGTGGGACCCATTTTGGCCCCATCAGGTCTCATATAGTGGTCCCGAAGCATATAAAACCAGTGTGGAAATTCTGTTCCCTCAGATATTTGAATCTCATACTTCCATTCTTTTTAGTCTTAAATATTAATAACCTACATGGAATTTTTCATTATCTTTTGTATAGGTAACATTGGCTGCCCTTGGTGAGATATTCGAAGCTGCACGTGGCATAATGGGTTGGCTTGGTGATTGTGCTAAGGTATCTGCATATCTGTTACTTTCTGGATATTAAACTACACCGAAAGCCTTTTGTTGGATATGATACTTGTTTTTTTTTCTTTTAGTTGAACTGGTGGATAATGAAACTTCTGCAGGTAATTGCTTCAGAGAATCAACCTGTACGTTGGACTACGCCTCTTGGTCTTCCAGTTGTACAACCCTACTGTAGAAGTGAACGGCATCTTGTGAGTGTGAAAGCTTAGTTGGATATATACTCGTGACAACCTAGCAAATGTTTGCTCTCCCTTTTTGTGGTAGAACAGAATAGTAATGATGTGAATAGATATCTTAAGGCTAGCACAAGGAAATGGGAAACAGTTGATGAGAAAATTATTAGGGTAATTATTATTGTTAGGGTTGTTTGTAAGAAATCATCAATAAGCAATCAGTGTGCATCTAATCCTCTGCATTGAAGAACATAGTTACTGCAGTAACACTTCTCATGTTGCTTAATGCACCCCATTTAGCTGGATGACTCATGGTCACCAACATGAGGAACAAAGGTGGTGCCCTCACTTTTCTGTTGCAGTTGGAATAACTCGAGTGGCATCAAAACCTAAGCTTTCCCTACATTTGTCAGTCATCTTGAATTGTTCTTTTGAGTATCTTCTGCTTTAGAACACAGGCTCCAGAGTTGGAAAAGGAAGGAGAGAGAGAGAGACAGAGAGAGAAGGGGATATTCATTTTTGGTGCTAGTTCATTTTTTCCCCCTTTGCTGGATGAGGAAACCTGTTTTTACAATTATGTTCTGCTTGTATCTGATATGCTCCATCAAGAATCTAAACTCTGTACTCACTAATCTGGTCACGAGGCTGCAGATAAGAACTTCTCTTCAAGTTTTGGCTTTGCAGCGAGAGAGTTCCTCAGTAAGCTTACAAAATTGTCTTGTTTTCACTTTTACGTTCTCTATTTAATCATTCTTTTGAGAATTTCGTTGTCATGTCAATTTCAGATAGATGTTAGAAAACAGAGAACTGCATTTCCACCAAATTATGTCCACTCACTTGATGGTACACACATGATGTTGACTGCTATTGCCTGCAGGGATGCTGGCTTGCGTTTTGCAGGTTTGTCACACTTTATGAATTCAATAGAGCTTGAACTATACACTTAGGGCTTGGTATTGGGAAAAAACAAATTGCTGTGTAAAATTAACGTATCATTAGCAGCATCTAATGTTTTTCATGAATTTGAACTTAATATAAAAATGTGTTTCCAAATGATTTGAACCACCTTTAGACTGTGGGAAGATTGGGAATTTAGTTTAGCATGAAGATATAGCTTACCTGAGCTTCACTACTAAAATGAAATGATTTTATGACTTATTTAATCCTTATCTTATTGGTTTTGTATTGTATTTCTTGAGATGTTGACAGGCATATTAGTTACTAGATAACTTCAGATGACATAATGAAAGAAAATAACAATTTTTGACAAGGGATTGTCAACATTTCTCATAATGTTAACAGCAATTGGGTAGTTTTGCTCCAAAATTAAGAGTCCGAATTTAAATAATTACATTTTCATAGACAGAGAGTTAAAATTACTGAGGTGAGTACCTTATTTTTCCAGTTTTCTTGTCTCAAAGCAATCGTACATTTTTTGCTTTAAAAATAATAAGCTGCGTTGACAATCTACTTCACCATTTGTCATAGTGACATTAATAATTCCTTCCTCTATCCTCACACAATTCAAATTTTACTTTTACTATACAAAATTAATTTTGAGATTATTGTCAAATGAACTTGTTTTCAGGGGTGCATGACTCCTTCTGGACACATGCCTGTGACGTGGAAAAAATGAATCAGATACTTCGAGCAAAATTTGTGGAGCTTTATAGCGAGCCAATACTTGAAAATGTAAGTATATCACGTCCTACTTTAACCACAGGAAAGGATTACTCTCTTTCTCCGTTCAAATAAATTCCAGGTGTGCTCCCCTCCCCCTCCCCCCACTCTGACCCCGAAAAAGGAGTCCTTTGCCGGGATGAAAAATTAAATGGATTTAAATCTTGCCACAGTTTCCCTTGTGAGTCTGTGACTTAATTAGGACACTTTCTTTCATAGAGAACAGTAACTTCCAATATTCCCTTCAATCTGGCAATACGCAGAAAGCTGTTCTGTTAAAGAACTTTTAAACTTGAAAATTAGGTGTATCAAGTCCTAGTTTCTTTGCATTACCTATAGAGGTGTATTGAACACGAACATGGACATGTTTCAGTATTTCCAAGGGGAAGAATCTTGGTATTCAAAGGTGAATGATTTCCCTAGGCATCATCCTCGTCATCATCTCAAGCATAACAAAATACTAATAAAAGACTACATAAATGCTTTCTGCCAGGACAAAAGGTAGAACTGTGTTTAAAAGTTGTGGAACTTGCCTCTGGCATGTAAAATAGAGCCCCTGGGCATTTCCTTGAGATAGGCATTACAAGTTTGGTTTCTTCTGTTACGCTCAATATGTTATGACACTGCTTCATATATTCCAAGAATTTCTATCATAAAGCTGTTGTCTAAAGTCTATTTGTACGCAAATACCAATATCCATACAGAAATACATAATACGCATACACAAAGAAACATATTGCGTCCAGTTTCCAGCTTTCAATTTATAATATCAGGATCATGGATTGTAATTCAGTTCCACAGACCATTTATTTTTTTCCTCAAGAAAAAGAGAAAAGAATAGAATATCTTAATTTTTTTTCCTTTTAACATTTTTTTAAATTTCTAACTCCCAACTGTTCTCAGTTGCTTGAGAGCTTCCAGACATCATATCCGGATCTGATGTTTCCCCCCCTCCCAAAGAGGGGTGACTTTGACTTGCGAAAGGTTCTTGAATCTCCATATTTTTTCAACTGATTCTCCACGCAAGAGCAACCATCATAACCACATGCAAAGACAATATCTCTTCTGATGCAAAAAGCATCATCAAGTTTTGTGAGAAAGTTCATCTCGAATTGGAATGAAAGCTGTAGCAGGGCATCGTTTCCTGTGGGTGCCTCTGAAAGCTGAGGACAAAAGATGTATTTCGATGGTCTTTATTTCAAGTCCTACAAGCACTCTTGCCCTTATATGGTGATAAAGATCATCGCACAACAGGCTGGTTCCGGTTCGGAGGCTGCATTACCCAGCTCGATCATGAATAGAGGGAAGCAGATGCTCCGCCTCAATGAAGTTCTCCTGATTGGAAATGTTGTCCCATCCGTTGGCCTTTTCAAGGGTAAGAGATAGAGGCAGATGTAAATATTTGCAGTAGGCATTTATACGAGTTAATTAGGTGAGGCCATTTTTTATTTTATTTGGAAGAGGTCATTTTAATGGTGCAAGAACAATTAATAATGTCTTTTGTTCACATATATTAATTTGTATGCACATGATGTATCGAAATATCATGACATAAGGCCATTGTAAGGCGGGAAGCGATTTGCTGTACGGTAGATGCCTAAAGGGCAAACACAATTATTTAGAGGATTTTTTTGGGTAATAAAATCTAAAGGAGTTCTATGTTCCTGTGTGAATGTATTTTCCATATTAACATTGAATTTTCCGTCTGTGCGAAATAGCAGAAACGGAAAACGTGCCGATTCTTTATGCATATCTTTCAGCATTGTATGCAGCTTTTAACTGGGTGATTTCCAGAGAGCAAAAGTTCTTATCAAGTGGACTCTTTATACAAAGTGACTAAATAGTTACAAACTACCTTGGTACCCCAGCTCTCCCGAACATTCTCCCTTCTTCGTGAACCCTCTCCACCCTTACTGTAACCGGCGGCGGGAGGAGCTCCTTCTCCTCCCGTCGCCCCATCCCTCCCTCTCCCGCTCCCCCCTCCTTTTTGGGCCGAATAGCGTTCTCCCCTTCCCTTTTCTCCTCCTCTTTTTTGGTCTCCCTCCGGGCCGATTTTCAACTTCAGATCTCGGCGCTTCCGGCGGCGGTTGGTGGCCACGCATAGAGGAATTTGTCTCTGCTGCTCCCGGCGAACTGTTCCGGCCTCGTTCGAGCTCCGTCGGCCGGCGCGTGCTCTCCCACGCGCGTGAGAGACACGCGCCGTCCCTTTTGTGGACCTGTTTGGGCGCTTTTGGTGTTTCTCTCTGGATTCCGGCTCCTGGCTCTGTTTCGGCTGGCCAGTGGCTTTGTTTCTGTGTGCTTTGCTGTGTTTTTCTTGTGTTTGTGAAGTTTGTTTCTGCAGGTTGTAGTGGGAGGGTGCATGTGGAGACTATTGTGCCGGTGGTGGTGTCATGGTGGTGGTTCACCTGCTCCTTTGCCATTTTTTGTTATGGACCTTGTTGTCCATTAGTGCTGGTGTGGCTTGTTTTGCAGGCTAGTATGATGTTGGTTCGGAGACCGCCTTTTTCGGCGGTATTATTCTCGGGTCTTTGGACCCATTTAAAATCTACGGGCCTCTTAGTCCGTCTTGTAGAGGCCTTTACGGCCATTTGGAAACTGGTCTTTATGACCATTCGATGTAATGCCCTTCGGGTTTTAGTTGATGTTATTATGGGTTTGTTGTCCTTGCTCTTTGTATCCGGTCTGATAAGATTGGTTGTATTCAGCACTGTTGTATTTCTTCCTGTGAAATGAATTTCACGTTTGCTTAGAAAAAAAAAAAAGTGGACTGTTTCTACGGATGCAATTTGGCGGCGCGAGCCATTGGAAAGGCATAAAGGAAATCACATGCAATTTTCCCACAAAATGAACTGAAAGACAATGCATTAATTGATAGGTCATGCATAGAAAGACAATTTACTGCGGGGAAAGAGGGAAGGAAACCGAAGAAAATAAAAGTTACCAGGATGATCGAAGCAGCAATTGCAGCAAGTCTAAACAGAGAAATTTTATTTGTCCTGAACTTCCGGTCAATTATATATGAGGGAAAAAAAATTCACAAAGCAATCAAACTGTTTCTTCCAATTCTAGTTACGAGCTGTACATCACTCCAGGAGCCTGCACAACTCTGCCATGCATAGCTCCTTGATAAATGACTCAAAAGTACAAGAATTTGAAATATCAACATGATGAGAAATAGTTCAAGTAACCAAGTGAAGAGAAGAAGAATAACGAAGAAAAGGGAAAAAGAAAAACTACTAAAATAGTAATATCACCAACTCCATACTGCCCATTTCTAGGTCCTGATAACCCATAGAGGACTATAGTACCGAGCATACATATTGTCTGTGGCAAACAGATATTGCACGTACAGAAGAAGCTTGCCATTGCTTTGGTATAAATGTTTTCTTACAAAAAAAAACTCGGGGTTTTGTTACAAACATATGACTAAAATAAAAGCAAAAGAACCAGAAATATTAGAGCTACAACAATGTCACCAACCCATCTGCTTCATCCACAAGGACCACTTAACAGCCTCTAAAAACTGATCGTTCTTCTTCAGTGCAGTGATTAGATTTAGGTAGGTTTTTTATCAGGTTCTATCCCCTTTCCTCTCATTTCCTTGAACAAATGCACGGCATCTTCAACCATTCCTGCAATTCCATATGACTTAATCAATGTGTTATAACTGCATAAATCAGGTCCAAGTCCCCGCTCTTCCAATTCTGTGAGAATGCCTGCAACTTCATCAATCCATTCCTCTCTCTCCATAGATATTGATCATTATGTTATATGTGTAGTGATCAGAAACACAATCTGATTCCTTCATTCTCTGTAAGATGCTTCGAAAGATCTCCATTTGCTCGTCTTTCCCATAAGCATCCGACATACAATTGTAGGCTCAAGCGAAACTGAAAATCCATTAAATTCCATACTTCGCACCATTGATGTCATGTTTTTGAATTTTTTATTCTGGCCATAGGCAGCTATAATAGTATTGTAAGATATCACATCAACCAGGCCTTGTTTTTGGGCCATCCATAACAACCTTTTAGCTTTCATGAAAAGCTTGGATTTTCCATAAACGTCAAGCATAACATTGACAGTAATAGTATTAGGAGAGAACCCACGCTGAAGCATCTCATCAAAAAGCCTGGAAAGCTCGTCCACTGGGAGAGCATGAGCGCAGCAGTTGATCACACAATTGTACATTTCCTGATCCAAAGTTACTTCTGTCTTCATGATTTTATAGTATAGTGCTGCTAGTTTATCCAGCATGCCACATCACTGATATACGCGGAGCATATCACGATACAGATATACGTCTGGAACAATATCCCTCTGCGTGTCCATGATATCCAAAACAGAGCAAGCATTGCTCAGAGCTCCGGCTTTGATATACATCCTTACAACAATGCAAAAGCAATCATGTCCAGAGCAATTCCTGAAGATCTCAACTTCAGATAGAGTTTCTCAGCTTCTGGAAACAGACCCATGACGCTGTAAATGTCAATCATTGTGCATGAGATACGCAAGTTTGGCTTGCCATCATGTATCGGCATTTGATTGTATATCTTAACAGCACTCTCGAGATGGCCCAACTCTTTGCATGAACAAATCAACAAATGGTACAGGTTGTTCTCAAAAGCTAGATCCTTCCAGACTTTGTTCCCCAAGACTTCTATAGCCTCATCCACCAAACAGTTTTTTACATATGCCATGACCAAAATGGAGCAAGAGGTCTGGTTAACAAGAACATGGTGATACAAAGAACCTCTCAAAATCAGAGGCACTTTGTGAATCCTTCCCACCCTTTCGTATGCCTGCAAAAGAGTTCCGAAGATGGAGGAACATTGGCATCCCATCGTCATCATATCATCAAGAGTTCTGACAGCACCCTCTTCATCCTCGTGTCTCGCTTGCAAGTTTATTAGCGTGAACAAGTTAGATGAGTTAGGCCTGTATCCCAACCGCTTGAGCTCCTTATAGTACCATTCTGCCTCCTTATAGTAGTCTTCGCGACCCCAACCTTCAATCATAGAACGGTAGGTAGTTTCATCAGGCTCTAGTCCAACATTCATGTTGGATATCCTCCCATAACCAGTTATCAAAGTATTCAATGCTACAATATTTGGGGGGAAACCCTGCTTCAAGCATCGACGACAATGTCAGTTCAGCTTCCTCTAATTTGCCTTGCTGACTATAGGTATTCAGCACCACCAACCAATTCTCCAAATTTAAGACAACCTTATCTTCTCTCATCACGCGAATAACCTCTTCCGCCTTTCATACAAACTCAAACGGGTAAAAATGGTGATCATTGATGAGTATGCTGACTCACATACAACTCCACAAGTCCTCATTCAGCTAAAAGTAAACTCTGCCTCTTCGACATTCCAACACCTCTGGTAAAGTCCCATGAGCATCCCAAAAGTAGCAACATTAGGCTGAACGCCCTTTTCCAACATCATTCGAAGCCACTTGGCCCCTAACTCTACTTTCCCCATCTTACAACACCTATAAATAACAGTGTTAAAAACCCGACAAATCCAATTCACCACCCAATTTAGTACTTAAGTCCCGAACCATGGATTCTGCTGCATTACAATCTTCTCTTCTAGCTAGCACCCGAAGAACTACATTATGAGCACTCATATTTTGCTCTAACTTCCCGTTGCTTCTCATCCACTCAAAGAAAGCCGGAGTTTTGCAGTCACTACACTTCTCGAGCCATTTCAAAATGGTATTACAGCGCTCCAAGCTCAAGTCCGATCCAATAGCAGAGTAATTAACATCCACTTCACCATCACGCACAAATAACTCCTCTAGTTCTCGGTCTGTACCATTCCTTCTGAACTTGGACTTCATACTCACCTTCCTATTAATGTCCTTCTTGAAACCCGGAAACGTTTTTTCCAGCTTGGCATTTAAAACCCACCTCTTGCTCAACCAAGTTCTCATCTACCAAACCTCTAGTTGGAGGCAAGACAATGCCGTTCTCAGCTTGGTTAGATTCGGCAATTTCAGTCAATTCAGTGTCAAACCGGGAGACGTTAATGTGCTTCACCCTACTCCACGAGTTGATCTCAGAAGATCTAGTTGCATGAATACAACTACACATCGAAGAAACTGAGCACCGATTTGGCGGTTGAGCCGGGTGCACGTTAAACTTCTTCGGATCAAATGTATCCAAGGAAATGGAAAGCCTAAGCGAGGCCATGATTCACAGTGACTTTTCTACGAGCAAGTTCCGGGCATCAATCAGTTGGTTCTGGGATTTAAAATTCAATGAGGGCAGATAAAAGTGTAGGCTACTGTGTGAATGCTCGTCAAAGAGAGAACGGAGACCCAGGGAGAGAGAGGAAGAGGTAGTATCTCTTAGACATACCTCCGGCTAGAGATTATGGACGCTGAAGCAGTGGAGGAAAGTAATCACCATAGGATTTTCAACCTCTCAAACACTGCGCTGAGTGGAAGAGCACAAAGCAAATGTGGCAGTTGTCGGATAGGCACACAAATATCTATTCCGATACGAAATGGTGCTATTTTATTTGTCTTTGTATCTTTTGGGTCCCACGCCGTTTCTGTTAGATCTTGTATTTTCTTGGGTACTTTTCTTCTCTGTTTTCTTGTGATATGGTTATCAAAGAGGTTAACCTCAATGGAGGTGATAGAAAGAAAGCGATCGAAGTTGCTAAGTCTCTCAAACAAAATGATTTTGCTTTGGCATCCTTCTTACGTGAGCAATTATTTAGACTCTTAATTTTAAGCTAGCTTTTTTTTTTCTAGGCAAGTAAGGAAGAGAGAAATAATCACACAGCAAAAGAGCACGACTAAACAAGTTTATAAACTCATTATCCAACAGGTAAAAGGGTCTATCTTTTGATGGAGTATGGAAATTATCCTAGTCTAAGTTTGAGCCTTTAGGAGGAAAGGTTGGTCCATGGGAACTAGAGAGCACATCTCAAGGAACAAGTCCCGGGTATCATTTCAATAAACCCCACTATAGCATGCGCCATTTACACTCATGTTACCAGACAAAAAAAAAGAGTTCAAGATTACTGCATCATCATCTGACATAAAACTGTGTTGTCCGACCCTGTGTGACATAAATGGTCCTAACTAATCCAGATGCTTCCAAATGCTTCTTCAATGGCCGTCCTCTTGCTCAGCTCTGCACTCCACCCTCCTGCCCTTCCACCTCTCTCTGCACGGAGCTTCATCATTTCTTCATCATCAGCAGCATAACCGTGCATGTCGACTCCCCCTCCAAGAGGAACAGGTTGTGCAGCCATTCCTGTTGGTCGTGGCTGACCTCCAGCAACTGTAGGTGCATACTGTCCCTGCGCAACCACACCATATCCTGTTTGAGAGCTTTGGTTTGGAGCCTGTCTCAACAAAAAGAGGAAATTTAGTTATCAATATATGTTCTTCTCCTTTGGGTTGCAAATAATAATGTGTAACAACAGAATAATCTCAATGCATAATGAAACATCCATAAGAAAATGGCTCATGGATTCAATCCATCAGAATAGGGAAAACAAGAAAATCAAATTAAAAGCTGCTACTAATAATTATGCACCTATAATCTGGTTAGGTCTCGATATTATATATTTGAATTCCTAAACGTCCTATGATTACTTATCAGTGGAATAACAAAATTCAAAGAATATAAATTGACCAAATTCCTATTGCTATAGAAGAGCAGAAGTTCAGAGAAAGATTGAAGTCAGAGGACATCTCAAAATTGATTTGCCCTCTTTTTTGCTTTTTTATTTTCCTTTCTCATCTTCCCTGACCATTCACAAGTGAACTAAATGGTTTGATACTGTTAGTCAATGACCTAGTCAAAGTATAACATATAAAGTATTGGAATCAATCATACCATCAATTCAGCATCAATGCTTGGATGTAAATTTTATACTACTGGCAGTATGTACGTAACATGACCGACATTAATCAATCTATTCCCAACAACTTCAAATCCAGAATTGGATAAATAAAAACAAAAAGTGAAAAAAAAAACACTCATAGGACCAAGAATTTCAAGTCTTTCTGGATGGGAATGAAAAATTCCACCAGTCATTATTCAAGACAAGTCTTATATACAAATGAATATCATTCTCACCCCCTCAGTCTCATTCTGTGAAGGATGTCCCTTGCTTGCAGCCAGTGCTGCAGCCAATTCTTCAGCCTGTTCAATTAATTGAAAGTGAATTAGTAACCTTCCTGTAACTACTAAGGGAAATATCTCAACATCCACCAATGCTAGCATGAAGAACTCTTATCACGTAAATTGTTCTTATATACGGCATTAACTGGAAAGAACAAATGCAAATCTCATCCACTTGTGAGGACACCGGTGGCGGATATGAGAAGCAGAAGATCAATAATTTTACTAGTACCTTGCGAGCTTTATTTATCATTATTTGCTCAGCATTTTCTTCCTGGTACTGTGCGGTTTTTGCTTCAATAGCAGGGACATCAATTCCTTCAATCAAATTAAATGCTGAAACAGAACTTTTTCTATCAGTCAAAATAAACACTTCTGCACATGGACTTGCAGAAAGGAAACTAAAAAACTTACTCATATCTTCCACTTCCTCCAAATAATCATTGTATTCTCTGAGGGATGGAAAATCATCTTCTCGTTTATTGGATCTAGAAAATTGCCAGATGGTGAAATATGGTCAGAGACAATAGATAGGCAAACAACACAATGGAATGGGTTATTAAAATTGGAATCTGATGTAAAAGAATGAGAAGTAAGATTTCTTGCATAATTCTCCTATATAAAGCTTTGTAATTATGACTAGAAGGTGATTAAAAAAAATTTCCTCATTCATCCTATAGATAGTCTGTACCCTTAAATTGAATCGACTGCAAGATTGGCACTTTTCCATTTTTGAAAGTGGACTCTATGGATTTGCCACGGACCCTTTCCTAACAGAATTGATGCCCACCGGTTCTAGATAAGCATCCAGTTAAAACATAAGCTGGTAGTCTGAAGTAAACAACCCAAAAAGTGGACCTTCTGCAGAAGAAGCAAACCACACTCTTTTAAGAACACTTTTAGAACCAACTATCCCAATATCCGTGACATCGAGTGCCTAAAACCCATAAGACTAAGATATCTACTGATGAGTATCAACATATGAATCCTATTCTTAGACAGGATCAATTTAAAACGCAAGTTGAGAACCCACTAATAACCTTCAGTGATTTGATTCTTTCACATTCCAAAAAAGCATGTGAAATACTATGGTTAAATGCATAAGCACCAACTTTCGACATTGGCAGGACTCGAATGAAATCACGTGACATTTGCCCTTTCGATTTTAGCACATCAGAAAAGGAAACACCCGCAGAACGCACACACGCACGGTGAGAGAGCTATTACATGCTGGTGATCCTCTTTCTGATGGAAATCTCCTTGTTGTGGGGATTAGTACTGGTGGCAACCATGTCTATCGACCCTCAGCCTTTGTCTACTTACTTTCCTTCTGCTCCTACATATTTCAAGCATTCAAAAAGTCCATCAGTGCATTTCCCTATAGCAATGGGAAAGAGGAATTACAAATACAGAACAAAGCCCTTGACTCATTACCTCTTCAGCAACACCTTTTGCAGCCGACTATTAAATTTGGTCCCTCAAAGCACGCTAATTTTCCTAAGGACAAAGGTAAAGTTGTTGGATTTATCGGATAAATGAGGGAGTTGGTCAGACATTATATCAAACACGTACCCAGTATTTCCTGATCAGGCTGGACCGCTGGTGCCTGGTAGATCCAGAGAGAAAGAGAGAGAGAGGCAACAGTACCGGTTTACAATTTCAGACGAAGAAGAGGAGGAAGCATGGGCTGGGGATCCGGGTTCGGACCAATATCAAATCACCCGAACTCAAGTGTCTTGTGGAAACACGGAAAACTGTAGGCTTACATGAGTTTGGGCCTAACCCATACCTCCTACCTCGTAATAAGGGGCAAAGGATACTACAGTAGGCCTGATTGGTTGTCCTTACTACTAATAAGCTGCAACTATTTTATCCTTTCAATCACTACCGAAAAAATAAAGGTTAAATTACTCGTTACTATATGTGATTTACACTTTTTCCAATTTAGTCCCTAGATCTTGTACTATAGAAATCCTTAGGGTAGGGACGTCCACTTAAGTGCTGATGTGGCTAACGGTGATAATAAACAATTATTAAAATATGAATATATTATTTAAATGAAAAAATATGTATAAAATAGAAGAAGAAAAAATGCTACAAAAAGATATGACTCTCCATTCCTTAGAAAAATATAATAAATAAATAAATAATACGAAAGAAACAAACAAACAAAAATTGAAATTCATTGTAGACATGCATATCAAATGAGAAAAATACAGAAAAATAAAAAAAAATCGAAACCTCAAATTCTTTAAAAAATATATATTAAAACTCAGAAATAATGATTTGAAGATCATACCTTTTTACCATTAGTTTTTCCTTTTTTCTGTATTATTGTGGATTTTTCTCATTTGATTTTTATTTTTACAATTTATTTCAGATATATTACAATTTTTGTATCTCTCTTTCATATTTTCAAGGTATTTCTTTAATTTATTATATTTTTCAAGGAGTGGAGGGTCATACCCTTTTTTTTGTATTTTTTTCATTTTAAGTATTGTTTGCATATTTTTCTCATTTAATTAGTTCTTAAATTTATTTTAATTTTAATTTTGTATTGTCACCTTTAGCCATCTTAGCAATTCCGTTAGTAAGGTGAACATAAAGGCTAACTTGGGAAAGTGTCCCTATCCCACAGATCTCTATAGGACAAAATTTATCCTAAGAATTAAAATGAAAAAAGTGTAAACCATATGGACTAATAGAATAAGGTAGCCAAAATTAAACCCTGTGAATACTGTCTTACTTTGAAAAAGTTTTTAATTAAAAAATCCATCTTTCTTGTCTAGTCCACATAAATTTCATGTTCTTCACTCTTTGATTTATGCCCCCCCCAACTTACACATTAAGCCTAAATCACAAGATTCAGCAATATTTGCATTTCACATGAGAAGTGTGCAACTTTTTTTCAGGCTCATTGATAGAGAAATTATATTTTAGGGTTCAGAAACGTTGAACAGATCACAAATAAGATTCTGATTCCTTTACTTTCATATTCTTCTCAAGTTTCAAATACACTGCAAATGTCATTTAAAAGATTCTGAAACCAAAGCTGGTTGGTTGTGGAACAATCAATGTATTGTGGAGACATCACAAAGTTATTTTGCCTTCGGATTCCAGGAACAAGAAGCAATAGGACAAAAGAGAACTTCAAGATCCACTGACTAGTTTCAGGGTCGGCATTGAGGTCCCTGATAGGAAGGCTTTAATAAGTGCCAAAGCTAGTTTCGGTTTATGCAAAGGAACTTCATGTCCTGCTCCCCTGACTGATACGAAGGTAAGTCCTAAATATTCTTGAGTCCATCCACCCACCTGTTCAGAAAATTGTGTCAATTCCTAGAGGTCACTGCAATAAGTTGGAAAGTTGGAAACCCACTTGATGGTATGCGTACCAATAAAGGAGGTGTTCTATAATCAACATAATATTGTTTTTAGCTGAAGAGAGAAGTAGATAATAACTAGATCGATAAGCCAATGATCAGGGAAGAAGAAAGTCATTCAAATATCAATTACCTCACCATCATCGTACCAGGCACTCCAAGGCCTTAAAGTTGGAAGCTTAAGAGCATCTATACTGTACCGGGTGGATGTAACTGGGAGTACGGCATCTGTGTCTCCACTGTCAAATTGGAAAATAAACAAAATTTGGATCATCACCAGAAAGTATCTGATGTCACTTGAAAAGAGAGAAAAAAAATACGATTTGCCAGCTCAATTAGCATCCATAGACCAGGCTATGTAAATGATTTCTACAACAATGATGCAGAATTTGAAACATTGGATTCAGAATTTGCACATGCATTTGGCCTTTTTGCAGGTAGAGGTTAAGGCAAATGTTTATTTCACATGAAAGCATTACTAAAGCCCTGGAGGCAGGAGATGAATGAAAAAAAATGCCAATGTCAAGATGAACCTGAACATCCATATTCGCAGTCCTGTATGTATCAGCTCATCATAAACGTCCAGAACTGTAATAGGAGAGTCTTTCCAGTTACTATTTACCAAGGCACTACAAAACAACACAGAAAATTATGAGGACTTCCATCTCCATGCCACTTCAGTCAAGATTAATAAACAATCCAAAATATGAAGACATATAGATGATTCTTAGAAGATATATGTCAACTTCTATATGGGAAAAAGGAAACAAAAGTTAAAGATCAAAAGATCAAAATTTTCCTCTTACTGCTAAGAATTTAAAAACCAAAATATCTATGCTCATGTATGTATAATTAGATTGATTTTATGTTAATTGGAGCCTGATGATATCATACAAGGGGTGTAGTCTTGTAGACATCGTGTCACAGCAGGAAGTGTTTACTTTACAGATTTAATATTATCCACACCCAGGTGTAGACTGCAGTGTCTCGAAGACAAAAAATGCATGAGTTCTTCGCACAGTTCTAAAAAATGAACTAGGTTAGTTTATTCCTGTGGCAGGCTTAAAGGCCTGAGTGCATCCTTCCGGCAATGTCCTACCAAATCTCACCCTAATTGCTGGATCCTTTCCCTTCTCCCTTACCGTCCCCGCTTCCCTGTGCGCTGTAACCTTTGTTGCATTATGCATCTTTGAATCATTTTAATCTATCGAAATTAAGTCCATATTAATGGATACAATAATTCCTACAGAATATTTGTACGTATCCTTGAACAGGAATAATTCCCAATCTGCCAAAAGGAATATTTGTGCTCTGATCTAATTAGGGCTAAAATCATTCAGCTTCCAAAGGAGGAAATGCAATATTAAGCTTGCAATTATATACTGTCACAGAGCAATACCTGCAGGTTGACCATTTAGATGGTGCATGAGCAGGATTAACGTGAAGTGCCTTTTGAACCTCGGGCAGGTTGAAGTATACAACAGAGTGCTTCTCGGTGCAGGGATCATACTTCTCACTGACGTGACCAATCACCTATCAGATGACATGGGTTAAATGATATTAGAAATCCTTGAGGATCTGACCAGATCTTTCAACTATTCAAGAGGCATCATGATCAGTTGTTATATACTATACCTAAGTTCCTCCAGTTCAAGGACTGTGAATGGATGTTTTCTTTGTGTTGTGTGTGTGTTTGGGGGGGGGGGGGGAGGAGGGAGGTATGACATGCTTTCTCACATTTGAAATTCATTAGGAACCAGGGGCCAGACTTGTCAGCTTTTCATATGCCCAACAAATTTTTATTGACAAGAAACACAGGTAACACTGTCCTAAATCAATAGCTGGAGATGACTCACATTCTTTCTTCTCAACAGCCGATTGGACTGGCTTACGTTAGCAGGGCAAATGGGAGAGAAGATGCTATATGGGTCAATGTCTCCAAGTTCTTCACTTGCAACATCCAAAATGTTATCACACGAAGCTGAGGTGTGTATAAATGACTGAAAATCACATAGAAGGTTCAGCAGCTTGTATGTTTGATCAGAAATCAATCCAGCTGACCACATGAACTGGAAAACCCCCAAGTGGTCATGGTAATCGTCAGTTAGAGCATTGCCGACCTGTAAAATACAGATGTTTGATGTTTAAATTGTCAACACAGTATAAGATAATCAGTAACCTCAGCTTCAGCCAAGAACAAAGCATATATACCATGTAACCCTTCAGATTAATTGCCTTTTCCTCTACCGCTGAGTTGTACCTCACAATGGCTTGGCTTAGCTGAGGAACATAATGTCCTGGAACAAAGATTTCAGGGATTAAAACTAGAATACACAACCTGTTAAGCCATTAATCCAATTTATATATGTAAATGCAGAAAATAGAAAACGATCAAACATCTTCAGGCAGTAATCAGAACAATGATCTAAGAGCTAGTTCCATTCTTATACATGTCTTGTAATCACACTTACTGGATGTTTGTCTGTATTCTATAAAGGGATGGATGTGGAGGTAGAAAGATCATCTTGATAATGAAAACGCTATCCTAGTAAAACAGGTTCATCCCCTAAGCTTAACACATTCTAAATAGTAAGCAGTGTTCAGATAGCGTTTAGTTATCCTTAAAGTCATTTGGTGAGTCCCATGTGGAAAGCATCTGTTTGAAACCAAATAATTGCCCTGTGAAAGTGAATGGATGAGATCCACTTGTGATTAACATGGCAACACTTGAATACCATTTTTTTTGGCTCTTTATTAACTCTTTCACATCGTCTCAAGCCCGGACCTCCCAACTCCCTAGAGCGTGTTGGCTGTAGTAGACATCACTCTCGCTATTTTTCATGTTTTGTTAATTGTGAGAAGCTTTTCTTTTCTATATTGAAAAATGGGATACATACCCATGGCATCTGCTTCATGCTTGTTGTAAAGTATCACCAAAACAAGACACTTGTTTTGCAATATTCACATTGAGCAGCACAAAATATCAAGACTGGACCATTAATTCATGGTGTCTTGTTTTGACCTAACAATAGGTGTATCTTTTGAAAAGAACCATATATCACATAGTTGGAATTACAGAACTCTGGCATACTGACCCCGTATAAGTAAAGGATTTTACCTGCATAGCTTTCTCCTGTAATGTAAAATTCCCTTCCTAGGTATCCAGGAAAGCGCTCAAACCATTTCAATAAAAATGCTAGAGAGTCCTCCGCTGCAAGCCAGAAGATGATAATTTGAAGTATAACCTAGAGAATATAATTAACTTTTCAAAGCACGATAAAAAAAAAAAAAATTGATCAGAGCAGCACCTGTTCTTTTATCTCCATTGTTGAACAAATCAGAGGAAGTGTTCGAATATGAAAAACCAACTCCCACTGGGGAATCAAGGAATATAATGTTGGCAACTGCAAAAGAGAAAAGTAGTTAGACATAAATGCTTTGTGCAAAACCATAAGGAATTTGGAGATGCATTTCTCATCCTAGAAAATGTAGAGCACAAGATTTTGAAGGAAATCTAATGCAACCAATTAGCTTACCAGAAGTAGAAGATGAACGAGAAAAAGCATCTTAAAAGAATGAAGCATATACAGTTATTTGAATTAAACACCATAAATTAATTTCATCTACTGTAAATAAAGTTCAGATATGTTAGTCCTACAGTGTTAGTTTTATTTGAAGTCTGAACGGAATGATGAAATAAAATTTGATTACGCAGGCCAAGAGAATAATTCATAGGAAGTGGCATAATTTAGCTGAGTTAAGTAATGATGATCCACTACACACCAATATCACCAGTTCAGACTCGTTCTGAACTAATCAGACATTGTTCATGAAATATTTAGCTTCTTTTAACAACTAAGATAAAACATGGTAGAAAAATCACCAAAAACTTCTCTTCACTCCCTCTGCAATCAATGTTTCAAACACAAACTTCTTGCTACTCCTTTGGATCAGAATTTTTTTGAAGAAAAACACTAGTACATAGAAAGTTTCGTCAAATGCATTCTATATTTCTGACCTTGATTCCAAGAGTACGGATTCGGATACAGGGTCTTCCCATCTGCCTTGATATGAAAAGGACCAATTTCCTCTGCCTCCCCATATGCAATGGATGAACATCCAGGCCCTATAAAACAAGTCTTCGATCAGAAACGTACTCCAGTAGCTTGAACGATGAAAACAGCAATTAGAAAAACAGACAAGCTATCATGGTTCAACAGCTACGTCGGTTGCAAAGCAAGGAACATGTAGTTCGAAAATAACGAAAAAAGTTATGACAATTTTTTTTCCAAGTGACTTTGACAAAATGAATACAATTTTTTTTTCCTGCAAGAGGTTCTTTTAAGTTGTAAATCAAACAGTAAAGAAATCAAAACTGACAACACCATTCCATACACCCAATGAAACAGGTAGTAATTCGTGCCCGAAAATATTGAAGCAACACACAAAAACAGCCATTTATCAATTCAAAAACTAAACGTCAAAACAATCATGGATATCAAGAAGAGTTAACTCTTCAAACAGTACGACAAAAATTGTGAAGGTCGACCTCCATTAAGCCAAAGAACAAGAGGCTTTGAAGCAGGATCCTCAGCAGCCTCAATGAACCAGTAGAAGAGAGCCCTCCCAGAATCTTCGTTGACCGTGATGTACCCAGCATAGTGCGCAAAGCTCACATTAAAGGCCTGCCCTGGGAGCTTAAGAACCCTGTCTAATTGTTGCTGGACCAGTGGGTCTGTGGAACAGATTGCAATACTGATACTCAGATAGAAATAGACGAAGATGGTCAAGATTTTGTGAACAAAGGGCCATCCGGGATTGGACATTTCTCTTTAGTTGGTAAAGGAATCGGCTATTGGGCGCTAGGATTTCTCAGGACACAGAGGAATAAAGCTGGAGTTTCAAACCAAATATAAATTATTGGTCCCGGTTTTGCTCGCAAAAGCAAGCAAAGACAAGCTGGTTTTGCTGACACCAGCGGCAAAAAATCACTTGCCTCTGTCCCCCAGAATGTTGGGTGCAACTTAACGGCGTCTGGTTTGCTTTCGTAATGAAACCGCTTTCTATTTCCGGAGTCGTGTTCCTGGACTTTTGCGAGCTAGGTCATGTTTGTGTTGTAAAATTTTTGGTATTGGATTTAGTGATGGTATTGGGTTTAGTAAAAAAGTGAAGAGAGATATAATTTTTATATTTTTTTGTAGTGAAAAGTTATGATTTGATGAGAGAGAGATTATATTGTAGTATTTTATTGTGAGTTGGTGAAAAATTTTGTAAAATTTTTTATGCAACCTAATCAGTTACATCCAATTTCTATCAAAGTTCTTGAGATTTTCAAAGAAATATTTTTTTAAAAAAATCTTAATGATCTTATTTTATTATTTAACAAAACATAAATTTTCAACCCTAATAAACAACAAAAACTATAATTGATAATTTAAAAATCCACCCATGAAACAAATGGAGATCTTGGTGATGTTTGTTTGGAAGAAATTTGTAAGATTTTGATAAAATTATGAATATTTAGGTGATGTTAAAGTTGTAATGACATGCGTGCAGAAGTTGTTAAAATAAATTGATGTTTGTAAAAAATGTAATAAAGTATTGTATTGAAATATATGTGTTTTATGATATTTGGTATGTAAATATAAAAGTAGATGCAAATTATAAAAAAAAAACACTCAACCGAACATGCCCAATTTTTCAAGCTTTTTTTGTGTTCCAAAACCATACACGTCTCATAAAAACTTGACAGTTTGTTGTTGAACTTTCAGAGGCAGTTTTGACAGTTTGCTGGAATTGGATTTGGGCTCCTTATACTTAAAAGAACGGCATCGTTTCAATCCGGTGGAAAGCAGTTATTGAAGGCCCAAATAGCCTGTCTGGTAACTCTTGTTCATTGCCCAGCTCAGTGTCATTTCAAGTTCAGTGAAAGGCCCACCAGATCCAGCCCAGAGAAAATATAACTTGGCAGACATTTTCTACTGGGCCATTTTCTAATGTGCCTGTCCTTGATTTCTATCCCTCGTTTATATATCTGCAAAAATAAAAATAAAAAACAACAAAAGAGCTAATCTACTAATTGACAACATGATGTAAAACAACGGCTAATCATTCTTCAGACTGTGCTTTGCACTAATCACTAGACCTCAGCAAGTTGGCTAAGTGGGTATAAAATATTATCAGATAGATTTGTAGCCATATATTTTGGGCATAAAATAAACGAATAATTCTGCCTCATGTCCGTGGACCCACAAATGCTGCAACTGATCACTTATATATACATATGGTCCACAACAACATGTCAACATGCCAATATCTCTTACTAAGTGGGATAGATTTTTTAGTTAAGGATGTGACAAGGTGCTTCGTCAACCTTATAAGTAAGTGATTTGCTCGGATTTGATTGGGTTTAAATAGGTTTGAGGCTGAGCAGGCATCTGAGACACAAAAGCATAAAAATGTCCATTCGTCCCTATCTGGTGGGATATGCTTGGTTTAGAGTTATGGTCGTTTTGAGTAAAAATGTAGGATTTTAGAGAAGTTGTGAATTTTGATGTTGAATAATATTTTATTGGTGTTTGTGTAAAGTGGAGAGAGAAATAATTTGATGTAATTGTTTAATAAAAAAGTATTGGAGTTATGTGAAAAAATATAGAGAGAAAAAATTTATGTTGAATACAAAATTAAAAAATTGTTGGAGATTGTGTAAAATGTATTGATGTTTGTGTTTGAATTCTAAATATGTTCGGTGATAGATTTGTGAATATACTTAGAATCCTGAAAAAGTGTGACAAAAAGTTTATTTGATATCGCATGCAAGATTCTTATTCCACTAATGATTGGCGGGAGATATTTACATGCAAGAGGAAGAACCAGAAATAACTCCCTACGATACATAACTTGTTTGATTTTATATATTTGAATTCAAATTTTCAACAAAAAACATAGATGTTGCAATTTTGATCTGCTATATATATCTTCGATTATCAAATTTCGCATGTTTGTTGGGATTACATTAAAATTCTCATCGGAACACACGAGGTTCATTATTTTAAAGAATACAGTGAATTTAAAATCCTTGAACAACGATTAAAAGATATAGATCCCAGCAGTGATATCTTTAATTTTGAGCTAGCTTTTTCTACATCGAAATTGTATGGATAGTCAATCCCAAATTCGATTATTTATGATAATAATGTATTCCGGAGTCTTCAAGCAAACATGTATTTTTAAGTGTATTTTTGTACGTGATACCACTTTTTTGTTATGAAACTAATGAATTAATTTGTATTCATGTCCTCTCTCTGGATGGTACGTATATTTCTCACGGAATCCAGACCAAGCTATGATTGTCCAGTCCTAGTTCCAATGTGATTCCTTGGCCAGAAGCACGTGGAGCTGCAAGAAAATGACCAGAAAAAAGTGAACATGCAAGTTGCAGCCTGCAGGATCGAGCATAACATTTGCATGGAAGATGTTTCGGGCCTTTCGGCAATTCAATCTGAAAAAGATCAGTGCTTCTCTTTAGCTCTCTCTCTCTCTCTCTCTCTATATATATATATCAGCTAAAAACATCAACGTCACGTTTGGCACGTCCCCCATGTGACGGTCCAGGCTTTGAGGTAACCCCACCAATAAATTACAACCTGATGTTCCTTTCGGCGTTTGTCCACATTCCAATGCCTTACAAGACGACGTAGCATTGGCTCTCCAAAGCTGCTTCATCTTCAAGCGTTGTCGGCGGCGATATGTATGAGTACCTGATTAGACTCGATGTAATGTTCCTTTAGGATTTCGTCCACATTCCAATGTCTTACACGACGAGGTAGCATTGGCTCTCCAAAGCTGCTTCATCTTCAAGCGTTGCCGCGACGATATCTATCAGTACCTGATTAGCCTCCATTTAAGGCACCGACGATATGTCAATATTGTTTAAAAAATAAAGCAGACATACCTCAGGCCCAGGGGCCTTAAAAGAACCAATTTGGTTGATAGCATCCCGCATTTCAGCAGCCTCCGGAATGCCACATAGGAGTGCATTATCATCATCCGATATAATAGAAGGGATAAGGCCCTCCAAATCAAGAGGGAGCACTGGTTGAGAGGTTTGATAAAGCTCCTGAAAGAAGGCCACAATATGGTTCCCAATATCTGATCGTGAATCCAACCATCCTTTCGACTCATCTTTCAGGAATTCAATGGCGTTCTTTCGACGTCTAATAATAGTGGAGAGGTGAAAGTACCGAGTATTGAGATCCCGAGTGCTCAACCAAGTCTGCCGGGATTTCATCTTCCACATTTCTTCCTCCATTTTGAACATATCTTGAAGTGCTACCTGTTTAGCTTTTTCACGTTCAACATTTTCAAATGATGGAGGTAGCTGTTGTAGCTGGGCATTATCTACTTGAAGGCTCTTGATTTTTTCAGAAATGAGACCAAAGTGTTCTTTGTTCCACTTCCGTAAGGCTAATTTAACTGCCTTGATTTTACTACATAACACGTGTGCTGGAGATCCATGCTTAGAAGCTGTCCAAGCCTCTCGGATAATAGTTTCACAAGAGGGGTCCTTAATCCAAACCGACTCAAAATGAAACGGTTTGGTAAGAGCGGCAGTACCTCCATCTGTCTCCAGCAATAGAGGAGCATGATCCGACACTCCACGGAAAAGATGCATAATACGGCCCCTAGGAAAGAGCTTACGCCATTCTTCATTCGCAATACCTCGATCTAACCTCTCCCGAATATTTTCCATCCCAACTATATTGTTCGACCAAGTAAATCTCTGGCCAATGAAACCCAGATCAACCATTCCATGCTCTTCCATGAAAGAGATTAATGGATTATGAGAGGTGGAAGCAAACGTTAGGCCACCATGTTTTTCCCAAGGTGCCGCTATACAGTTAAAATCGCCAAGACAAATCCAAGGACCATGAAACGAATCTGCAAGTGACTTAAGAGATTGCCAAAAGAGAGGTTTTCAGAGCCATTCAGTGGGTCCATACACCCCAGAAAAAAGCCACGGAATATTTGGAGGATCAGAATACACCAATAAACTGATAGCATTTCGATTCAGGCTAACAACTTCGACATCCACACCTGTTTTCCAGGCAAAAATCATGCCGCCTTTCAAACCCTCTGGAGGACACGATACAAAATGGAAAAAGCCCAATCTATGCAAAATACGATCAACATTACAGATCTTAGTTTCAGATAAACAAATAAACTCAGGATTGTGCTTCCTGAGAAGTGCCCGCAGGGCACGGACTGCCGCTGCTCTACCGAGCCCGCGGCAGTTCCAGTATACACCTATCATGGCTGGGGGTGGGGCGGTTGGAGGCCCGCCATCCCAGCCTTTTTGGATGTTGAGGAGTTATAGCCATCTTGTACCATACCATTATCTGCCAAATCAGAATCCCCCTGCAATGAATCTGCCCGAGATTTAGAACTCCGATGGGATAAAAGCTTCTTTCTTCGCAGCTGAAGAGAAGCCAGAGGTGCAGAATCCTCATCTTCGCAAGAAACATCAGAATACAGAGCATTAAGATTAGAACGTCGTCCAATAGGCCCCAACTCTGAATTAAACTTCTTCTCTGGACTTTCCGAAACAGACGGCGGAGGCCTAACGTTTCCACTTGAAGAAAAAAGACCACCCTGAACGTCATTTGGGACTCCCGGTGGTAGTGGGGAAAAATAAAAAATGAGTCTTTGAAGACCTTTGTGCTAAGGTGAAGCAGAGAATCAATGGTTGGCAAAAGAAGACCTTGTCTCAAACGGGCAGATTGGTACTCATTCGTTCAGTTGCTTCTTCTTTGCCTAGCTATGCTATGAGCCACTATGCTGTCCCGAAAACCATATGCTCTCGTATCGATTCTATGATGATGAGATTTTGGTGGGGGTCCAATGACACTCAGAATCATTCCTTAATCCTCAAATCTTGGAGCTCGATTTGTAAGCCAAAAAGTATGGGAGGCTTAGGTCTGAAGAGGATGGTTTCTCTCAATAGTGCTCTTTTAACCAAGCTTGGATGGCAAGCTCATGTTAACTCAGACAAGCTTTGGGTTAAAGCAGTTACAGCGAAATATATGTCAAAAAAATTTATTTGGTATAATTCCCTATCTCCAACAGCTTATTGGCTTTGGAAAGGAATTTATAGGACCCAACACATTCTGAGGAAAGGATTGTGCTTCCAAATTTTGAACGGTGCTGATGTCAGAGTGTGGCTGGATCCTTGGGTCCCTTCTGCAGACAACTTTATTCCAAGGCCTAAAAACTTGGATGTGGAATTGGATGCTGAGCTACGTGTTGCAGATTTAATTATTCCCCATACTCGACTTTGGAGGGAGGACATGGTTCGTCAGATGTTTATTAAAGAAGATGTCGATGTTATCCTGGGTATGCACCTTCCTATTCGACATGATAGAGACCAACTCTGTTGGATTGCTGACCACTCAGGTAGTTTCCCTCTTAAATCTACATATGCCATGTTGGATATACCTCAATCTCTAAATTCCAGCCCATTGTCTAGAGAGATGTGGTTAAAACTCTGGAAGCTCCCACTCCAAGATAGATTAAAACTATTTCTATGGAAATCTGTTTGGAATGCCCTACCCAGCAAAGGAAATATAGCACAAATATTAAGATTGGATGCTGAGAGAGCTTCTTGCACATTTTGCAAGCAGGAAGAGGAATCTTTAGTTCATTTGCTGTTCACTTGCCCCATTGCAATTACTCTCTGGAGAGAATCATGTTGGCCACTGAACACATACTCTTTTGGAGACCAACCCATTTCTGCTTGGATCAATATTATTTTGGATCCTGGACAGCACCTTGGCTTATCAACTGAACAACAACTTCCTTTTATCCGATCAGCAGCTGTTCTTATGGACTATTTATGGTACACCCGCAACAAAATTATTCATGAAAACTTGAACCTAGATGTTCAACAACTGGTGGTTGGGGTTAAGAAGTTGCAGATGGAACATCATGAGGCCTGGCAGGCTCTCCCTAGGTCTGTAAAAGCCAGCTGGGTGCCACCGCATGGAGATTGCTGGAAAGTGAATTTTGATGTGGCTATTCGCCCTTCATACTCTGTTGCTGCTGTTGTTTGTTGGAATTCTTCAGCAGAAATTCTCTTTGTTTGGACAAAGAGCTTGCCACCAGGCCCTCCTTTATTGGGGGAAGCCAAAGCAGCACTCTTTGCTGCACATGAGGCACACTTAATCTCTAAGGAAGATTTATTGTTTGAGGGTGACAATTTAACTGTGGTGACTGAAGCTTGGAGCATTCGCCCAGTGATTTCTGATATTCATGTGTTTTTATCATTCCATCCCAATTGGAGGTTTCAACATGTTCAGCAATCGGCGAATTTTGTTGCTCACAATGTCGCCCAATGGGCAGCCAATGCGATGTTGTTTGGGAACATTCCCTCACCCTGTATTCCTGTGCAATGTCTTTCAAGTGACAATCCAAGGTTTCCCCCTTGATTGTCCTTTATAATGGAATACACCTTGCTTAGAAAAAAAAAATGTTCCTTTCGGCTTTCGCCCACATTCCATGCTGACTTACACGACGACGTAGCATTGGCTCTCCAAAGCTGCTTCATCTTCAAGCGTTGCCGGCGGCGATATCTATGAGTACTCTTCTTTGAATCTTTCTAATTTCCAGTTGGGTAAGCTTGAAAACTGGACATCGTATTCGTATGCTAGAAAGATGTTTCCTCCAACCAAATGCTGTTATTGAAGTAAAGCAGCACACGTGCAGAATAATTTAAAATTGAATTTATGTTATTTAAAAATAAAATAATTAGGTTATCAACACTCAAATGTGTAACATTTTCCCCGTATTGTGTCTCCACCAAATCATTCTTCATGAACCCTGAATTATAAGCAACAGCGAATGTATTTCTAATTAAGGAGAGAAAACAAAAGAATATATTAAATCAATTAAGTAGATAATCTACCAAATAAGAAGTTGGTCGTTTAACATTGCTATATCTCAATTCAGAGGCGGACCCAAGCTCGGGCGAACCTTATATAATAACCATATATAATAATATATATGAATTATTATATATAAAACATGCTCTCAAGAATGTCATTCAACCATCTGTCCATGACTCTAAGTTCCTAAATCCTAAAGAATGACTTCACTTGATTTTTTTTATTACCCATCATCTGCTTGGAAAATGATGCATGTTTCCAAATAATCAACCATTAATAGTAATATATTTATCTTAATTTTTTTTAATTAAAAAATTTTAAACATTCATTCGCCTACATTTAATTCAAACGAATTTAGCTTAGTATACACACAAATTGAGTTCAATATCATTATAAATTTTTTAAAAAAACTGATCCATTCTCTATTTAAATAGTAAATTTTTTACACAAATAATAATATAAAACTCAATGTGGTTAACCCACAATTTCAAAAAGCCTCCTTTATCACTTCAGCTAACCGGTTGAGTTTGTTCTAAGTTAGTAGCAAAATATTAATAAATATAAGAAAAAATAAAAGTTAATTCCCGGAACCTGCGTTGTGACTTCCTCTTTTCCCAAAGCATTCCTTAATGTCAACTCGCTGAACAAAAGGGATCATCGATCGACCTTTTCCTTTCAGAATTCTGCACCGCCAGTCATGGTTTCTTGAGGGAAAAGTAAACTTGAATAAGCTGGGGAAGCATATAATTCCCTCGACAGAACGGTGCCAAAATTGGTTTATACGCTAACGGGATTAATTAGGACCAGGTATCACATCTCTACCTTCTGGAATATCCAGACCATAAAACTATATATCCAAAATATTTCGTTACAACCAGGCGTACTTTTTTCTAGTATGGGTGCAATTTTTGATCCCTGGTCTACTATATACAGATGTTGACTGTTGTGCAAGAAACATATGGTGTGTTTTACGTGCTCTCCTCGTTTAGAGTACGTCCCTTGAGGACAAGGTCGATGATTGCTTTAGAAACTCTTTAACATATTTTACGTGCTCTCCTCGTCTAGAGTTCGTCCATTCTTGATGATTGCTTTAGAAACTCAACATATTCTAGGCCATATTTGTAATTTAAGATACGAGAATTTTAAAAATATTTGTGAAAATTAAATTGGATTAGAGTTTTATTGAATTTTGTAATAAAATAGTGAAAAGTATAAAAAATGTAAAAAAAAATAAAGACAGATTATTTGAGTTAATTTTATATATTTATTATAATGGAATAGATTATTTAAGGAAGGGAGAGATAATTTTTATTTTTTATTTTTATTTTCTTGATAAAAAATTTAAGAGATTAGGATTTTATGTAATTTTTTGTTTATATATACAATTGACAGAGAGATAAATAATTTATATTATATATTTTATATATATATATATAATTTTGGATAATATAATAATAGAACTTATTTATTATATTTATATCTCTTTGAATTATAGGGTATAATTTAAAAAGGAAATTAGGAATATGTGTTACAATTTTAAGTTAGTTATACTTGAAAAATGAGTGAATTATTCGATCCAACTTTCTTCTCGATCGCCCCAAATTATCGAGTCCCACATGCAATGTCAAAGTACTACTTGAATTGACGTTTTTGTCGTAGAGAAACAAGAAATAAATAGAGAGGTGCTAAAAATATGGCAAATTATTGTGAAAATAAAAGTCAAACCTGGTGATGTTCGTTTTGAGAAAAAATGTAGGATTTTAGAGAAGTTGTGAATTTTTATGTTGAATAGTATTTTATTGGTGTTTGTGTAAAGTGGAGAGAGAAATGATTTGATGTAATTGTTTAATAAAAAAATATTGGAGTTATGTGAAAAAGTATAGAGAGAGAAAATTTATGTTGAATAAAAAATTAAAAAGTTGTTGGAGATTGTGTAAAATGTATTGGTTTTTGTGTTTGAATTCTGAATATGTTCGGTGGTAGAATTGTGAATATACTTAGAATCCTGAAAAAATGGTGAAAACGAACATACCCCAAGGTTTTCAATGGCGACATGACATCAAACAACATCGTATGATTAATAGATGGCATAGCAACACTTGTTGCCGATATGCATGGATGCGACAATGCATATAAATCTAATTACTAAGGGGTTGTTCGTTTAAAAAATATATATATATTTTTTCAGTAATTTTTGAATCTTCACAATTTTATAATAAAACATCATTTTTTATACCACATAAATATAATTACAACACGCATATCAATAAAGTTAACGTCATATAAAAATCTCAAAACATAAAAAATCCTCACAAAACACCTTAACCGAACATCTCATAAGATTATATTAACAAAAAAACAAATAGGTGTTGAAAAAAATGATTAACTGTTAATTTTGTTGATATATAGTTGATAACGATTCTTACACAATTCAACATTCTTTCAGTAAAAACAAACTCTTTTTTTTAAGGGGCGTATTTGTTAATATCATAATCTTGCTCAATAGAAAAAAAAACAAAAGAAAATCATAATCTCCAAAATTATTCACTAATGTTTTGTTTAAAATTAATCTCAATAAAAAAGAAGAAGAAGCATAGTCTATATCATTGGCATTGATTTAAACACAAAATTAGAGAAATTCTTAATCATGTGTATTGAATATAGGTTTTTCTCTTTTTTTTATTATAATAAAAGAATCAATGCAGTAATTAAAGAAAAACAAAAGAGATTATATTAGAACACTCTCAACCATAGTACTAATTCATGAGAAAGGACGTAATTCACACACGTTCATAACTATTGTACAACTTGGTTAAATATGATTCAATATTTTATATAATTTCTTATTCAACCAAGTTGTACAATAGTTAGAGATTCAATTATACCGTGCAAATTAGAGATAAATAAAAATAATAATTAGACTTTATATTATTTAATATTGTGTCAGTGTAAAGTTTCAAACTGTACAAACTTACAATTATAAGATTAGCATATGCAGGTAACTATATCTATCCAAATTAAGAAAATTATAATGGATGTTAATTGTAGAAAGTTGTGTGGTCACGTTGCATTGAATGATAATTGCATCTTAAAGTGCAACATGATGAATACGTATGATGTTCCTGTTGGGACCAGCTTGCATTAATTGCTTCAAGTACTTCCAATAATGGCTTCCACTCTAACAAATGTAGCCATAGATGATAAAATTGATATTTTTTTTTAGCCCATATAATTAGATATATATAGATATGTCATATATAGTCATGATATGGAATATATCTTAAGGGGGTAAAAGTTAAATCTCAATGATTATGTCAGGGAAAACAAATAAGCAAAACGCAGGTGATTAATCTGAGGGAAAATGCATGCCATAATTATCAAGTGCTTTTTGCTGGACAGCCCTGTATTTGCCCATTTTGCAAGCCACGTTCCAAGCTTTTGTAAAGCTATAATATTCCCTGTCACTTCGACAAATTTTCAACCCAAAATTCTGCAAGGTGGGCCAACTGACAGGGGCCATCTATGAAGGTTTTATCAGGGGGCGAAATTTACACGAAAGCGTGTCCCATTTGTCGTCAAGTTACAAGTTTTTGTCAATATATTTTGAAAGGTATATATAAGGTAATGCCAACATGTCCTTTTGCCACGTGTCTTCATATGTGCGATTTGATATTGCTCATGGTCGGGCCTACATCTTGTCAATGTTGTCATGGTGTTGTTTTCTGGTTGAACCCTTCAATCTTTTTTCTTTTCTTTTTTTATCCCTTCAATTTTATTTTTTAAATAATAAAAGAAATTCGAGTATTTATTCATATATTTTAAATTTTTGACTGAATGATTAACCTCAGATTCTCAAATGACATATGAAAAACAAAAAAAATTATTCAAAGAAAATACATGTACATATTAAGCTATATTTTTTTCCCTAAAAACCAAATGTACTATAAATGAATTCAAAATAAATTTACTCTTTTTTTTGGCTCAAAGTATATTGGTAGAATCTCTTGGACTCGACCCTCAAGTATATTGATCTGCCGTACAAGTTTCTTAAACGACAAAAAATAACCCCCCAAAAAAAAAATCTCCTCTGGACTGTCTTTGAACAAGGAATCATGGTAGATGTATATTGCCATTCTCTGCACGTGAGAAAACCAAATCAGTGAATGCTGCGAGCTCTTTATTTGACAGACCAAGATCAGAAGCCATTGGAGAACTGAGAATCCTAGGCAGACATTAGAGAGTTACTTTAACACCTTACATGCATGCAGATCACGTGCATGAAACCCTATCAGGAAGCAGTGCAGAAAACAGGGAAGTTGCCAAGAACTTACCAACCATGAACTTGCAGACGGAATGGAGACCGGGTAGCAGGGAGTCTGGCCGGCCCTTCATATTTCTGATCAGGTTGATCTCTTCAAGGGGATAAAGACATATGTGAAGAAAGTAGTCAATGTGGTAGCTAGGGTTATTTAGTGCCACCGAAATTTTTCAGTGGCACTTGAACTAGCACCGGTGTCAGTGCCGGTTTGGAATTTTTGCAGAAACCCGGGGATAATCTCAGGTTTCAATTTACCCGGCATCGGTTTCCCGGTACTCGGGAAATCAGAATTTTATTTTATTTTTATTGTTTTTACTACAAAACAACGTACGAACTACGTCGTTTCACTTATTCTACCCCATCCAAATCTCTTTTCTTCTATACTGTCACTCCCCCCTTTCTATTTTCCCGACGTTCCCTCGCCACCCATGGTCGTGCCTCTCTCTCTCTCCCTACTTTCCCCCTCCTGTGCACAAGCGGCACAACCTTTCGCCGACCACCACGCCTGACGGTTGTCGCTCCTCCTTCGCCGACCACAACTTCTTCCTCTTCACCCCTCCTTCACGCGTGAATTTCTTCTCAATCTCCTCTGCCATATCTCTCTCTCTCTCTCTAAACTTGAGATTTATTTCGGTATGAAGTTAAAAATCAATGGGTTTGTTGATTTTAATTTGTTCTATTGAAATTATTGAGACGTATATTATTGTTTAACTTGTTTTAATTTGTTCCCCTTTGTTTGCAATTTCTAGGGTTTGAAATTCAAAAAATAAAGAAAATAGGGCTGAAATTTTATTAATATGTGATTAATAGACCAAAGAAAAAAAATTATTAGGCTAAGTGCATAAAATGTTAAAAAAATTGTCAAATATAAATGTAGGATAACTGAAAACCGCACTGACAAAAATAGATTTTTGTCTTTAGGGATATAAGGGTAGGTGATATGGTGTTTGTGTAAGTAAAATTTTAGGGTAAAATTTTAGGGTTTGTGAAAAAGTGAGGAGAGATAATGAAAAAATGAAGAAAAAAAAGTTGGTAAAAAGTGAAAAAGTTAGTAAAAAGTTAAAGAAAAAGTAAAAAGAGAATGAGAATGTAATGATGTTAAAATTTTAGAGTAAAATTTTATGTTCACATACACTGTCTATATTTAAAAACCGACGTATCCTGTCCCGATACCTGCACCGGGATTTGAACAACCACATCAGTAGCCGACCTTGAATAACACCTATCCGGTTCATAAAAGTGCATGCACGATGACTGCTAGCTGGGTCTACTACTATACTGTGTCCAGTACAGAAGTCTGCCGTGAAATTTCTTGACCCACTTTTACACTTTTTGGCTTCAAACAATGCGGCAAAATGTATTATCAAACAATAGATATTTTCGTCTCGAATTTTTGACTATACGACCTTCCAATATTGTCCTCTACCCAATATCTCTTTCATTTTTCTTTTTCTTTTTTTAAGTGGGGAATAATAAAGAAACAAAATCCAATATATTCACCCTTTAATTAATTTACATTTTCCTTCATTTTCCAACTGTTTTCCCTGTTCGCAAATGTGTTGTAGCTGCACAGAGAATGAAATATGGGATTCGAATTTATTTTTTTAACTGATAAAATATATATTCTATGTTTTATTGTAATCACATATATATTATATTTTTTTTTCTAAGTACATATATAATTATATTTGAAACATGAAAGACTAGTGGTGTCCTAAAATGTTTTGGACCTGTACAACATCTGTTTCACACACGTTTAGTAGTTCCTACATTTAAATATAGGATATTTATCATGATCAATATTAAGAGGATGTTCGGTTGGTTAGTATTTTAAGAATTTTTTGTGTTTTGAGAATTTTTAGGTGATGTTAACTTTATTGGTATGCGTGCGGTAGTTATCTTTAGGTGAGGTTAAAAAACATGTACGGTTTGTGTATTCTCAGGATTCAAAAAATCCTAAGAATACTAAAATACCGAACAACCCCTAATGTTGACGGATCGAGATAAGTACCACAAGGAAAATATGATTGATTGTGGTCATTATCTACATCAAGAAACGTGTTAATGATCTAGTACGTCCGTAATCATAAAAAAAATAAAAAATACCTAATACCTCTCTGATATTACATATATTAATAAGTAATTATAAAAAAACTAACAAGAAAGAAAGAAAAATACCTTATACCTCTCTGATATTATATATATTAATAAGTAATTATAAAAAAAACTAAACAAGAAAGAAATAAAAATACCTTATACCTCTCTGATATTATATATGAGTATATAATATGAAATATTTATTTCTTATGACTATGGCCGGAGCCATATAATAAGCTTAATTTTGCTCGTCAAATATTATTATTATAATATATATTATTTTAAACACCTAGTTTAATTGTACTTCTCAAGTCTAGGTAGTTGAATTTAACCCTAATTCTTAACTGCCCACCTATTTCTTTGGTAAAATTAACCTGCAAAATAATCAAGAGTAAAGCGATAACAATTATAGTACTTGTTAACTATAATTCTTAACCAAGTACTAGTTGAATCAAACCCTAATTCTTAACTACCCACCTCTTTCTTTGGTAAAATTAACCTGCAAATCCAAGAGCTAATAACACTTATAGTTCTTGTTTAGAGACCAACACCTAATTTAATTTGACTTGGTTTGAATAACGACTAGTTAATTTAAATCAAACCTTAATTCTTAAAACGAGCACTTCTTTATTTGGTAAAAAATAGTAATAAAATAATCTCTTTCTTTATTTATTTTTGTTATAAAAATATAAAATTTATATTTATATTACCTAACTTTACAATTAAAATATTATAAAATTTTCATATTCCCAAAATTTTAGCCCATAAATACTTTAAAAAAACAAAAACTAACACGGGACGCCTTTGAGATTTGATAACCACATGGGCAAAAATTGATAGTGCAGAGAGTTTGGGGGTAGTTTGTGATATTTTAAAATATGAATATAAAACTGTGGAAGAAATAAAATAGAGAAGCAACAAAAATTGAGGAGAATTATGCGATTAATAAAGCTGATCGTTTTTCTGTTCTTCCAAAGTCATTGCGAAGAGAGAAGAGAGAGAGAGAGAGAGACAGAGACAGAGACAGAGAGCTCTTCTGCTACGCAGCGGTGGTTACTTCCCACAGAAGGTTCCCTGGGTCTATGTATTGGGGAAAAGATAAAAAAGAAAAATAGCAGAACAAATTGAAGAAGAGGAACTGGAAGAGGAATAGGATTACGTAGATTGCACTAATAACGAGTACAAAATAGAAAAGGGTTTCGTGAAAACGTTGTGCTGAGCCAAGGAATTTTTTTCTTTCTTTCTTGCTAGAAGATCCTTTTCTTCACGTAATCACTTCTTGGATTATCTTCGTGCGTCGGCTCAAGTTTTTCTCTTTAACTCCTTGCTTGAAATTCTTACTTTATTTGATTTCGTGTTCTTTTGGGACTAGCATTCCTGAATCCTGAGGAAGAGTTGGGGTTTGGTGGAAGGGGAATAAGGGATTTTACATAGAAATTTGGTGGGTCTGGAGCGATTGGGGGTGATTTTGTGGAATTTAATGGTGGTTTGGTTATAATTTGGCGTTTTGGAAGTAAGCGTTCGTGCGATTGTTGTCTTTTTTGTTTTTAGTCGATTTTTATCGTGGATTGATATTAGATTTGAGGTTTTGTGAAAAAAGAAGTCTGGTTTTTTTCGTTTCGGGTCGGAAAATATCTGTTGGATAGCTTCTCTTTACTGTTTTCAATGCTGCGTCGTTGACAGTTAGTTTGTTTCCGATAAAGTCCTTGGTGGGTTTGCTGTGGAATTGGGCTGCTTTGAGATCGTTCGGGGTGCTGTCGGGGATTAAGCACTTCAAATTTGAATTTCTTTGTCTGCGCAAGGATTATCTATTCAAGGAGTCTATTTGAATTGCTGCCGGGTGTTTCTGCTCTAGCTAAGAGTTCCATTGTATGAACAAAGTAGTTTCGGGGGTCTGATTGTGGTTGAGATTTGTTATTCTAAGGATAAGATGAGTTTATCTACCACGGATAGGTTGATACATGGAGGCAAGCTTCTGGTTCATATTGCTGAGAATGGGCACACATTCGAGCTCGACTGCGATGAAAAAACGCTCGTCGAGGCGATCATGCGATTCATCGAGTCTGAGTCAAGGGTTAGTTTCAGTGATCAGGTTGTTCTCTGTTTGGGTATGAAACTTGAGCCGCAGCGGCCACTTTCAGCATATAAACTTCCTTCGGATGACCGGGAAGTCTTCATATTCAATAAGGGAAGATTGCCACCCAATTCACCTCCTCCTCCGCCGGAGCAAGTTGATGTCCTTGATATTGCGGACCCCCCATCACCGTCCTCTTCACATAATCCTCATTCTTTGGATGATGCTTCGGACCCTGCTCTGAAGGCTTTACCTTCTTATGAGCGCCAATTCAGGTACCATTACAACCAGGGCCATGTGATTTATAGTCGTAGCCAGGTGAGATACGAGAACTCTGAAAGGCTTTTGAGGGAACAAAAGGTTCAAGAGAGGGCATTGGAGGTTGCTAAGGGTAATTTGGATCAATACTACAAGATGCTTAGTCAAAATTACACGGACTTCATGAAGCGTTATTCCCTACAGAACCGGATACATACTGATCTCCAGGTCAATTTTGGGAGGGATATTGAGAAATTGAGATCAGTCAAACTTCTCCCTGCTTTGCAGACTGCCACCCGCCAGTGCTTACTGGATTTTGTGAAAGAAGAGAACTTGCGGAAGTCGGCTGAGAATTGCAGCAATTCCCACAAGCAATTTGAGAATAAGGTTTCACAATTTAAGCAAATGTTTGGTGAAGTGAAACGCAAGGTCGAGGAATTGTTTGCTAGCAGGACTTCTTTTCCTACTAGGAATTTGGAGGTTATGATAAAGGAGCATCAGCAATTCATCAACGAACAAAAGAGTATACTGCAATCTTTGAGGTTTGTCATTTTTTGTCGTTATTGTTTCATGTACTTACATGTTGTTGCTTATTTATTTGGTGCCAAAATGTATACTCATGATCCTTACTCCAGGCTCGATTCAAGTTCTTGCTGGATGGGGTCCTTTGATAATTTCAAAGTTTGTTGTGGCCAAGTTACATAATTGCTAACAATTACTTTCTCAGGATTCACCTTATGACTTACTTGGAGAAATGTTTTTGTATGCTTTTGATGCGCAGACGAATTAAATGTTCATAGTTACTAAGCCTATGTTTTTTAACTCTCCTGCCTATGTATGAATTCTCCAAGAGACTCACATTTGTACCTCATTAGTCCCATGAATATTTGCCTCATTTCGTCTTGCAACATTGTCCATTGTAGTTCAGGTATTTGAAGTATTATATGCTTATCCCATCTCAGATAGTGAATACCTGATGGACGGGTGAGGATTTCGAGGTTCAAATTTATTGAAATGTGCATGATTCCCAAATGTGTTCTATTTAGCTTTTTGTCAGTTGTAGAGATTATCAAAATGTGCGATGCCTTATGTGATTTGGCCTTCATTGTACATACTGGAGTGATCTGGTACCTTTTCATCATCTGGCTGGTAATGCACCAGTATGTGTTTTTTGTCCTTTTGCCCCCCCCCATATGTGTTCGATCCATCTTATGATCTTGAACTTATTGGGCAGCATTCCCTAGAATATATTTTCCTTACAACTGGTCAGCAAGGCAAGGTTTGGCGGTTTAGATAAAGGAACTGCTTTTTTGGGCTTGTGGATGTCATTGCTTTCCTTCACTGCCTGTATATTAGCAATGAGAAGGGAATTGAAATTTGAAGCAAATCATGAAAACTGGGGGAGAAGGGATCTAACGAGTACTTTAAGAATTAGTACGAGGAAAGGCTCTAAGAATACAGCGTGTTGATTCTCTAGAAAATACTTGAGACAAAACTCTATTAATTCATGAGTAAGAAACTCGGAGCCATGTGCAGCTTGTGTTTATAGGTCGTACTATGCAGTTTTGGTGTCTATCATCCCTTGTTCTGCTGAAATCAGCTCTTTTCTGAAAAGACTTATCAATTTGGCCAATAAATATGTGTGTACATATTCATGCAGCAAAGATGTCAATACGGTGAAGAAACTTGTGGATGAGTGTCTGTCCTGCCAATTATCTTCATCACTCCGTCCTCATGATGCTGTTTCAGCCTTGGGTCCTATGTATGATGTCCATGACAAGAATCACCTCCCTAGGATGCAGGCGTGTGATCGTGCTATTTCTAAGCTGCAGGACTTTTGCAGGGATAAGAAGAATGAAATGAATATCTTTGTTCATAGCTACATGCAGAAGATAACTTGCCTTACTTACTTCATCAAAGATGTTAAGTTACAGTTTCCTGTTTTTAGAGAGGCAATGGTGCGTCAGGATGATCTGTTTATGGACTTGAAGTTAGTGCATGGAATTGGCCCAGCATACAGAGCCTGCCTTGCAGAAGTTGTGAGAAGGAAGGCTTCTATGAAGCTTTACGTGGGCATGGCTGGACAATTGGCTGAAAAGCTTGCCACAAAGAGGGAGGTGGAGGTGAGGAGGCGGGAGGAGTTTTTGAAGGCATATGGTTCTTACATACCCAGGGATGTGGTAGCATCCATGGGATTGTATGATACCCCCAATCAGTGTGATGTGAATATAGCTCCTTTTGACACTGGTTTGCTCGATATTGACATTTCAGACCTGGATCGTTATGCTCCTGAGTATTTGGCTAGACTGGCTTTGAAGGGTGACAAGCGTGGGAGCTTAAAGGGTTCGTTTCCTTTGTCTAATGATAGTTCACATTCATCTGAGGTTGAAGAGTATGCCGTGGACACTCTTGAGAAATATGACTCAGAGGAGCTTCTTGAAGGCTCTGAGTTGGTTGAGATTGCTGGAACTAACAAAATGGAAGTTGAGAATGCAAAACTGAAAGCTGAACTTGCTTCAGCAATTGCTTTGATTTGTTCCCTCTGCCCTGAAGTTGAGTATGACTCACTGGATGACAACAAACTGGACGGTATATTGAAGAATGCTGCAGAGAAGACAGCTGAAGCCTTGCATCTGAAAGATGAATATGGGAAACATCTTAAAGCTATGCTCAGGACGAAGCATATGCAGTGTGGTTCTTATGAGAAACGCATTCAGGAATTGGAGCAGAGATTGTCGGATGAATATTTGCAACAGCAGAAGCTTTTGGGTGATAAGGTGGATGATTGCAAGCAAGAAATCGTAGGCGGTGAACCCCACATAACTTGCATATCTACTAGTGAGCCCATGGATGATGTCTCTTGTATCTCAAATTCTTTGGATGCAAAACTGGGGCTTTTCACTGGACAAACAGGCAAATCTCTAGAAGGGGTGGATGAGAATATGATGGATTCCTCTGGGGGACAAAATCCTCAGCTTGATTCCTCAATGCGAGAACCACATCGTGAAGAACTGCTAGGTGATAAAGATGGGAAAGATAAGATGGTGGGTCAGTTGGGCATGTCCTTTACGAACAGTTCCACTGCTGAGAGCATGCCCGAGCCTCTGAATGTTTTACCATCTGACACACCAGTTGAGAAGGGGTTGGATTTGAAAGTCAGCAGTGATCTTTTGTTGGAATTACAAAGTGCACTTGCAGACAAATCAGACCAGTTGACTGAAACTGAAATCAAGCTTAAAGATATGGTGGAGGAGGTTGCCTTGCTTAGAAGGGAGTTGGATGCAAGTCGGAAGCTTCTTAATGAATCACAGGTACTAGTGAGCTGATAAATTTTCTTTTCATGTTCTCATCTTTTTAGGAGAACTTTTTAAGAACTAATTGATCGATGCTTCTAAAAATTGTTCATTTATTTCTTCAACAAGTATAATATCTCTCCCCCCCCCCCCTCCCCATGTTTTGTAATTAGGTTTCAGATGATTCTGAGTCCACTCCTTTTCTGTCCCACTTAGTTTTGAGTTTTGATCCAACACAGTTGTCAGTGAGATTTACAGACTAGATTTAGTATACCTCTTGACATGTTCTAAATTCTTGAGATGTATATGACAAGTTGATCTATGTTGTCGTGTACTGGAATAATGTGTTCACATGCAAAGGTAAAAAACCGGCAAATGTGAGCATGAGTCTAGCCTCAAAAGTGATTGTTAGATGTCACTGTTTGAGTGACTTAGCACTTGAGATGCTGGGTTAATATACTAATCTGGAGCTGTTTTTATAGATGCTCAATTCTGGTGATACCTTGAACATTTATGTTGTGGCATGTGGAGATAATCGTAGCCTTGTTAAATACTTGTGCACTTTCTATGACATGGTTAGGTTCGTTGCAATAGCAAGTGAAATAAAACTTAGCACGCCTTATTCTTTTTTCCTTTATATGCTAAGCTGGTTGAGCTCTGTGGTAATGGGGCTCCCCGGCAGCCACCCACTGGGGTGGTCTTGGCACTACCCCTTCAGGTAGAGCAGTAGGGTGGGGAGCCCAGAGCTGGGTCCTCGATCTAGCCTCCCCAAGCAGATGAGTAGGATGGCCAAAAGGGAGCCCAGGTTTGGGCTCCCTCCTCCTCAAAGGGAGTCTCGGCTACCCGCGAGAGGGAGTCACATGGTGGCTGTGAGCCACTGAGCCTCCCCCCAACTTGCATGGGGCAGCCGAGATCCGGGCTCCACCCCTTCTACAGGATGGAAACACCCCCACCTGCCTGTTTAGGGGGTGGTGCCCAGACCTCGCCCCTCCTCCCTTGGTGGGGTGGCTGCGTCAGGGGTGCCCACATTGGCGTTGCTTTATGTATTTAATTTTTTTTAGTTATTTCTAATTTTTTGAACAAAACTTATTTTCTAAGGGTAGTTTTTTGCAATTATTTTTTTTTAAAGTAAAATTTTAAATAATGTCTTTTAATATTTTTAGCACTCGAATGACTTTTTGTTTGTTTGTTTTAAAAAACATGTCAGTGACATTTTAGGACTAGTTTGATAGTTTACGACAAAATCCAGGAATGTGTATTATCAGAGTAAAAACCCAGGGACGATATTTAAAAAGAGACCAAAACTTAAGGACTAAAGTGGCATTAACGCTTTCAATAAGTGTCTGCACAACTTTAATCTGCTTGCCTTTTAAAGAACCATGCATCTAATAACTTTAATTCACACTGCGTGACAGTTGAATTGTGCACACTTGGAGAACTGTTTGCATGAAGCAAGAGAGGAAGCCCAGACACATCTTTGTGCAGCTGACAGGAGGGCCTCAGAATATAGTGCTCTGCGTGCTTCTGCTTTGAAAATGCGTGGCCTTTTTGAAAGACTTCGGAGCTGTGTTCATGCACCAGGTGGAGTGGCCGCTTTCGCAGATTCCTTGCAAACTTTAGCACAATCTTTGGCCAAGTAAGTCATGAGAATACTCATCTTAATTTGTGTAGTCAATCTGACATTGGCCCTCCTCCCCATGTTCCCTTTATCTCAATCCGCACTGCATGTGACGGATTCAGAAATTGTCCAGAAAACGATGTGGATGACTCACGACCTTATCAAATGCAAATACTTTAATTTCCCTTCTGACACAAGATCAGCTAGTCAAGTTGGTGTCAAAACTGAGGGAGAGGATTAACTTCAGGGTTGTAAATGGCTTCCAAAAAACTCAGATGCATAATTTTTTTTAATGTTTTTACTCTCTGATGAAAGGAGAGAGTTCACTTTGTTGTCGTAAGCTCTGTTCAAGTTCTACTTCTATCAAAATCTACTTCTCAAAAAAAAAAATCTATCAAAATCAAGAAAGTAGATGCTTTTTTTAAAATAAAAAAAAATAACCGTGTGCGGGTTTATCCATTGTTGATGCACTGACATGCTTCATGATTGAGGTTTTTCTAACTTTGCCTTTTCTTTTCTTTTATTTGAATCGTTTCAGTTCCCTCAATGACAATGAAGATGATGATACTGCCGATTTCCGAAAATGCATCCGGGTCCTTGCAGATAAAGTTAGTCTCTTGTCCAGGCAACGCGAAGAGCTACTCGCCAAATATCCAAAGGTTGAAGCTGCAAATGAACAGCTGAGGAAGGAATTGGAAGAGAAAAAAGAGGTGGTTAAAACCTTATACACAAAGCATCAACTTGAGAAGCAGGTGACATATTAATAGTGTGTTCATGGTGTTTCTATTGTTTTGATAGTGGTCTGCTAACAGAACTAAGAGACTCAAACTGGTGGTTCACCTTTTGAAAGCCAGCAGTGTGACTGAATGCTCTTAACCACTTTGGCAGAAGTCTTAGGGTCAAATAAGCGATCTGCGGTTTAAAAGGCACTCCTTTTTTCTTATTGACTTTGGTAAAACCTGGGGGCTGGCTGCTGTTCTGATTGCGCCAACAACTAATGGGCTCCTTTGTTTCGCTTCTGATTTTGCTACAGGCAAACAAGGAAAAAATATCTTTTGGCCGTCTGGAAGTTCCTGAGATTGCTGCATTTGTTCTTAACCCAGCTGGGCTCTATCAGGCAATCAGTCGGAACTGCTCAAACTACTACTTGTCTGCTGAATCGGTGGCATTGTTTGCTGACCATCTCCCAAGCCGACCTAACTATATTGTTGGTCAGATTGTGCATATTGAACGCCAGACTGTGAAGCCGATGCCTCCGACTCCGACTCGGACGGAGCATGGTAGAGCGGATCAAATGGATTACCTGACCCCTGACATTGGCACCGATCGGTTGACCTTGAATTCAGGATCAACTTTGAACCCGTACGGTGTCCCCATAGGCTGTGAATACTTTGTAGTGACAGTAGCCATGTTACCTGATACCACCATTCATTCACCTCCTTCCTGATCCCCTGCTAGAGGCAGATAGATGTGATGGAAGAGTCGAAGTGTAGATAGTCATATAACAGTCAAAAGTTATGGGAGTTTGAACTTAATTTTCCTCTGTACAGCTAATGATCCAATTAAGTTTAATCTCCCCTTTGTACATATAGCTACTTCGTTCTATAAAACAACTGTGAATATTACCCAGCTCTTGATCTTTAATTGATTCTCATCTATTAAAATTTTGTGTAAAACGTTGTGGGATTATAAACCCTTTGCTGTAGCATGTGAGTCATGTTGAGCATTTGATCATTCATCTGGTGCTGATGCCATCTGCAGCGGATGAAGATCTTCTGAAATTTTCTGTTCGAATTACATCATACAATTATGAGTCATGTTGTGTTTGAGCATCTGGACATTTGGATCATTCATTGGCTACTGATGCCATCCGCAGCAATCTGAGCTTGAAATGTGAAACATTCTAATGCTGTCTTAGAAGTTAACATCTTTTTCCTTCTGGATACTAGGAACAAACTTCAATTCAAATTCTCATAAAGGAAGAAAATAATAATTTGGGGTAAAGTCAGTCAGTCTAAGTATGAGCAAAAATTATATTTCGTCCTAAAATTTTTAAAACGACAATTTAAGACCTTTAACTTTTGAAATTCATCAATTCACGTCTCTCGTCCAAATAAAATCATGCAAAATGATTGAAATGCTCTACTAAATTTTAAAAATTAAATAAAAATAACAAAATTTTAGAAATAAATTAAAAATAAATATATTATTGAAATAGAATTTCAATAGTTTTATTTAAAAATATTATTTTTTAAAAAATATATCATTTTTTTATTTTTAATGATTTTTTATATTTTTAGTAATTTTTTCTTATAGGGATATTTTTTATCATTTTTATACTTTTCCGTCTGATTTAACGCATAATTTGGACGAGAGCTTGAATTGATGAGTTTCAAAAGTTAATGGTCTTAAATGATAGTTTTAAAAGTTACGAAGCTAACTATGACTTTACCCCTAATAATTTCCTCCTCAGAAGTTTTAAACATGCAAACAGTTGAATGTTATAAACAGACGACCAAATTTCTTTATACCACTTCAATGTTATCTCCTTTATGAAAAAATTAGAAAAAAAGGATAATTCAAAAATGCTTAAAAATGATCTCCTTAGAACTTGGAAAAAGAAGAAGCGTTATTTTACAATCATAATTACAAAAATCTCTAATGTGATGTGTTCATGTGTTTGAAACAACAAATTTAATCCTTAGCTGATCATCCATGCGAAAATTGTGGAAAAGAAAGCAGAGAAACGATCACATATATGGGGTTCAATAATTATCTCTTAGTTATTACTGGTTATCTTTATTGTTAGCATTAGATAAATATTTCAATTAAGATAAGTATTAGGTTAGAGATCTCATAGATTTGGAGTCTTATTTGGGGTTCTGATTTGAAAAACAGAACAACTCTACTCTGTTCCCTTCATCCATTCTGAGTGCCAATTTTTCATGAAGAAATTTGGGTTTTATGCAAACACAGCACATACATACGGTACAGGAAATATCCGCCATTGAAATTAAAAGAGAATATAGGAAAAATATTGGAATTTTGCCTTAATTAGTGATAATTTCCAACAAAATAAAGAGAAATTTATGTTGTCAGCCACAAACAAAAGGAAGGCCCTGATCAATTAGTCTGCTTGGGCGGCCCTGGTCGGTCGATATGCCCCGATTGGTTGGTATTATTTCTGGTGTGCGCGCTCGGCGCGTGTCAGGAGCGCACTGGTCGGCCACTGACGCTGCCTCTTGCCATTTATCCTCCCACTCGTGGTAGTCTAGATCATGATCTGCACTGGAGGTCCTGTCAAGTTCACCCTGCTCTCTTGACCATTGTTCCTCTCGTCTCTGCTGCATCAATGAAAGAAACGATGGCAGACAAAAAGAACCCAAGTATCACAGCCAATAGGAAGCCAAGATATAATCACTGCAATCAGTGGCGGAGCCAGAAACCTAATTAATGGGGGGCAAACTTTTTAAGGAAAAATGACAAAAAAAAATTTTTTTACTACTTAATGCAAAAAAAGTCTGAAGTTCTAAAATTAGTGCTTCCCTTTGCTCCATGCAATGACACATTTGTCTACCTAGAAGTGCAAAATACTCATCCGCCTCGTGATATTTTGGCAATCAACTTTTTCTTCGTTTTTTTTTCTTTCATTCTTTGACTAAGTTAACGTCCATACATAGTGGATATCTAAGTCCACATAATATTGTACCTCTGAATAGAGGAAACAACATCTGACTCTTATGATCAGACATCGAGACTTTCACAGACACCCAACGAGGGTATACCCAGGGAAGAAAAAAAGTGGGTCGCGGGAACAACCTGCAACCGTACTATCCAAATAATTGAACAATATTTTTTTTTTGCAAAAAGTTACAATAGGAGCTTTTAAGTTTTTTTTAATATAATATGCAAAAATAAGGGAAAAAAACAAAAAATGAGAGAGTGAGAGGTGTGAGGACTGATGGTGCCAGTTTAGCTCATTTCTGCTGTGTGGACTGATAGAAAATATCAGACGATGTTATTGCAGTTTTCTGGGTCAGGGGTATCGGGCTCAGGCTTTATGTGTAAAACATATGTATAGTTGGTCTGAGCCAGAGCTTCAGGGGTATCGGGCTCAGACCAACTTAATTTTTTTTTTAAAAAAAAATAAAAAAGTAATGAAAAAAAAAAATTTTGTGGCGTGAGGGGTAGCGACCGCCCAGGGTCGCTACCCCTTAGTTCCGCCTCTGACTGCAATTCCTTCTTCGACTCTTGAAAACCATACCTTTTCTATTATTTTCTATTTATTATTTTCGTTTTTGTTGTCACCTCTATTCTTTAAACACGTGGATAAAAGAGAAAATAATATTGTATTATCGTAGCAGCTTATCCATGACTTTGAGCTGATAATTATTGGGTATGTTTAGTTAATAGTTTTGAAAAAAAATTCTTATTTCAAAACGTTCTCTAATTCAAATATAATTTTTTCATAAAAAAAAAACATTTCAAACTTTAATAAGGTTTTCTAATTAATTATTAGCCTCAATTTCTATTATAAACTACAAAACAAATAATTTTCTCTCACAATTGTTTTTTCTAAACATCTTTTTTTACAAAATAAATTTCAAATTCTTTTTTCTCTTTTCAAATGTCTTTTTTTTTTATGAGTTCTACTATTTTAAAAAACATTCAAACAAAATATATTTCAAATTTTTGTAATCATAACAACACGAGATCATCTAGATCCCTCTCGAAGTACTCATACCAAAATTCTTTCCAATCGGCCAGCAATGTACGTGTGCATCTATGCCTACAACGATCGATTGTCTGCATGCATGGTAAGGCGAGCTAAAATTTTATTCACGGTTCATGTTTTGCATATATAGTAGGGTTAATTATATAAACAGTTCCCGTATTATAATGTTTTGACAAAAACATCCTTGTGGTAAACGTCTGTATAAATTGATCTCTGTGGTCAGTGTACAGTAATAAAATGGTCATTTAGTCTCAATTTTTTCATCTTTCGTAACACTCGATGCTAAGCTTTAGATTAATAATATATGACATGTTGGCTGAAGATTTAATTTAGTTCAACATAGGGCGTTAAAAAAGATGACGAAACCAAGACAAAAGGATCATTTTGTTACTATACACTGATTACAGAGACCAATTTGTACAAACGTTTACCACAATGATTTTTTTATCAATATATTATACCATTTGAATAATTAACCCTATATAGTATAAGCATATGTTAGGAATTTATCTATGGAAGCTTACTAATTTAGGAGGAAATTTAATTAGAGCCCATTAATGATTTTAATAAGTTTAAACATAATTAAATCTTTTCAAAGAGCCCTAGTACTAGTATAAAAGCACCTTTTGGGATAGCGAAGTGATCAGATAGCATTAAAATTCGAATTCGAATTCATAAATTTTTGAATGAATCTTAAGTAGTTTGGATAAAACCTTAGGAGATTTAAGGTGATTCAGCTTAGTCAGGCCTACTTACGTCATATAAAACCTTAGGGATACATCTTACAATATATACATATGCGGAATTGTATGTACTGTGTCGAAGAGAAATCCTAAAGAGAAAAGAATTCGGTCCCAGTCCAAACTCCTAAAGAGAAAGGAGCGGGAGTTCAGGGCACATAAAGCCGACTTCTGGTGCTGCTACTTGACTATAGTCTGGAGCCCTCGTTAAGAACTTTTCTTGACACAGATCCCTTGGCCTGTTTGCCTGCCTGCCTGCCTGCCTGCCAAGCTTCTTCGCCTCATATGTAATCCTACTCGAAAGTATTTCATCGATATTCGTAGTTGATCTTTCGTGTAAACTACTTGATATTTTTGCTCGTAGATCATGAGATTTATGGGTAGAACATAACCATAGTTGAGGAGAAACAAAAGCGCATTGTTTTTTCACCTTTTAGTTTACTCCTGGATCAACTGTGCTACGTATCTTCTGCTTGGTTTTGATTCACTTCATTGCACAGTACTGTTGGCTATTTCTTTGTATGTCTCTGGAAATTGTGGGGAACCCCCGGAACCATGAATAGATAGATATCTTCGTGCTCGCTATATATTCTTAACATGGCAAATATTTCTCAGCATATAAAAAAACATAAAAAAATATTAGGAGTTGAGCAATAGATTTTGTCAAAACTATTATTTATCGCTTCGATCTGCAGTTTTTAATTGTTGGAAAGTTGATCATCATGAATTTTCTGTCTGTTATGCCATTAGTGATGGTGAAACCTCATTATTAATTAGATGGTGTTGCAAACCTTACGTTGTTTTTGTTTCCTAAAATAAATGGAGTTTCACAATTTAGAGATTTATTTCATATATTTGATATATGTTGTACCTGTAGAAGAAGGGTTTATATATGATCGCAATTCTTGTTTGTTAATGTTCATCCAGAACTCATTTTTGTCAATGGAGAACGGTAACCTTTACCATGTGAAGATTGACCAAGAAGCTAACCAAGATCAAGTGCCTGAGCAAGGAAATTCGCAAAGTGAAGAAATAGACAATACAAGGCCCAGGTGTCTCGGAGGTGCTGGAAATTTCCAATGTCCCTGCTTAGATGATATGCCAGAACAAGCTATAGGACACCTAAGAGATGCAGCCAATAGATGTCAGTCAGCTTCAAGAGCACTAGCTAGTCTGATAGAACAACTGTTCCAAGAAGCTAACCAAGATCAAATGCCTGAGCAAGGAAATTCGCAGAGTGAAGAAATAGACAATACAAGGCCCAGGTGTCTCGGAGGTGCTGGAAATTTCCAATGTTCCTGCTTAGATGATATGCCAGAACAAGCTATAGGACACCTAAGAGATGCAGCCAATAGATGTCAGTCTTCTTCAAGAGCACTAGCTAGTCTGATAGAACAACTGTTCCATAGGTTATCGCAGTCTTTTCTCTGTTGTTTTGGATTTCAATCGAAGAATCTGGACAATTTGTCTGAAGTGTTCTTGGGTCCTGATCATGAGCCGCATTCTTCTGAAGTTGGGCAAGATAATAACGAAGTCGTCGAGACCTTCCAAATTGAAGCATCGTCAGCAGATTCTCCAATATTCTTGGAAGAAGGCTGCACCATTAACGAGAATAATCAGACTGCTGCAGGTAATGTATAACTTGTCAGATTCCTGAGAAACTTATAGAGCATTTTCCCTTACCAAGAGATGGAAAACTAAAAAGTTTCGTACTGGCTAACAATAATATTCATTCTTCTTGCTGTTTCCTCTTGGTAAACAAGCTGGCCCCACTCCAGAGTATCTGTATACGGAGAAGACCGAAGATTTAACTTCACCTGTTCCGAAGAGTCAAAACCACAGCAGACCATCTTCCCACCAAGTTTTGGAAGAGGAAGTTGGGAACCAACCTTCCCCAACGCCATCTGAGATAGAGATGCCACCTCACAAAATTCCATCCGATCAACAGCTCTCAAGTGATGAGGATGATCTCTCAAGCGAGGAAGATCTCTCAAACTATGATCATATCACGTGGGACGGTATGCCCGAATTAAGGGAACCTAATACTTCCCATCTTATTTGAGATTTTACTTGGAATTCCACCTCTGCCTATAGTCATGCAGTCTGATTGTATCTTGGTAGAGGTTTTATGCATTGAATTTACGACCATGCATGCATCTTGTTGCTGTCATGACATAAATATTTCTTGAAGAGGAACGGGTTTTCACTGTCCAGCAAGTCATTTTCCTTAAGCTTAGCCCCCCGATATGTTCACAACTTGCTTTCATAGTTTCATGGACCCTGTATTGATCGAGTCTGTAATTTAAATCATGATTTCCTTTGAACTGGACATAACTATGTACGATGGGAATGAAGACTGATGCATAAACTCCCTCTTGAATACTGCTAATTACCCTATCTATATAGCGATATGTTCTTTAACCAAAGTTTTTGATGCCTAGTTTTTGGTGCCATCATTGATCACAAGGATTCTATTTGCAGGTTTTAATGACCCTATATGTAAACCATTTGGCCAAAACTGTCTTCTATGTGGGGGTGACCTTGCATTTTCTCCGGAAGAAGGGAATGGCTTTTGCCTTATTATTTCAGGAGTTGCCGTTTTGTCTTGCGGCCATGCCTTCCATTGTATGTGCCTGGAGCATATCACATCGGACAAGTATAAAGATCCTCCATGCTTCATATGCGTTAATGGCTATCTTGAGTAACATCTAGTTTCTCAGATATAGAGCTAAGGGAATTGGCTTATCCATGCAAAGTCACCATGAAGATTACTGTGGTCTAAGCTATACCTTGATTCTTGATTTATATATATTGACTATTCAACCTCTTTTCGACTTAATTTATATTACTTTTATTCAAATCAAGTTTGTTGTACGAGTGAGATACCATTAATGCCAAGTTTTGATACATTTGTGACTTATTAAGAGAGCAGAATTTATCATAAAAAGAAATGAACAAATTAGGCTGTTTAACAGGAAAAAGAAAAAGAAAAAGAAGTCGGTTTTGGGAATTGATTGGTTGAGCCTCGAGTGTTTCCTTAATTTGTAATGCTAGCGTGTATTGTGTTTTGACAGATTTCTTTGTTACGCTTTCCTTATAATCGTGCATGGCTGACGAAAAGGGCCGTGCATTAATTTAAAAAGTCCCAAAAATAGTCGTCGTTATAAGACGCGGGTATAGTTACTTAAACCATCTTGTTGCGTTGGTCCAACGGGGTATAAATGTCTTACTCCATCTTTAGTTACAAATCTAGATAATTGATTTTCTAGGCTCTTCAAATTCACGGGAAAGAGAGAAAAATAAAGGATTTTTCGTTTTGTTCTTGAAGGGAGCTAGCCTCTTATATAGGATATGTATTTTTGAATAACAATGAATGATCTCTTTCTTGATATTCAACATTATATTTTAAAAAAGGACTCTAAATCTATGCAATCTCTAACTGACCTTAATCTGATAAGGTTGCACCATGATAACTCTCCCTAAACATGACCGTAAAAGCATCTCCACGGCAGAATGTCCGAGTTGGTCGGACCTTTTTGTCTTCACAATTGAGAAGAAGTTCGCAACTGGTATGGACGCGCAAAGCAGAAGGTTGGCAATTGCACCTCTGTAAAGTCACTGCAGTGAAATATTTGTGCATGACGGATCACATTCGTTACTAATTGTTCAGACTACATAATACGTCAGAAAACATGTTTAACCTCCGAAGAACCATAATATAGACAGTTCTTTTTTTTTTTCTGGATAACCACAAGTTTCATCGACTTTTGAATGAATTGTCCAAACAGATATAGCACTTTGTCCATAGAACATGAATAAAGCATACAACAATTAATCCATAACACCTAAAACAGAGATTTCTATACGGGGTCTTCAGCAGGATTCTTCATCAAAACACTTCTCCGAATCCCCAAACCCCCCAATCGCCCCATTGGAGACCTCAGATTTTTATATTAATCGTCCTGTAAACCTGCAATTTGATTTAGAGAGAGAGACAGACAGACAGATTTTGCAATCTAGTTGATTCTTGAAATTTATGGAATGTTCAAATAAGAGATCTATCTAGATTGACTATTCCCATCTTCTGAAATATTAAACAAGAACTTTGGGAGGGAGGCAATTCTAGGGAGATGGAGCAGAAGGTCCCCAAATGAGTCTTTCCTCGACATAGCTGGTGCCTGCTTGCTGCCAGATACATCCCTTGTGTCCTGTTCAGAAACCTTCAAATCAGCTCTATATTTATTGTCATGCATTTGTTCAGGATTGTGCTTCCCGTGAACGCCCATCCCACCGTCAGGGGTGCAGCTTTCCCCATTACCCTGAGAACTCCGAGCCGTAGCAGAGTCCTTCTGAAGAAGGCAAGAGAGGGAATTGACTCTTGACATGAGGCATTTCTCATCAGAAGAGGTAGTGAACTGATTGTCATTAAGCAGGTACTGAGCAATGTCCTCCAGCATATCCTGGTATTGTGGAGTTTCATCCGCGGTGGGCATGTTTCCAGCCGTCATCTGCTCTGAGATACAATGTTCAAGATGGCTCATCAGATCGCTCATCGACATGGAGGGATGGAGCCCAGTCAGTTTTATCTGGTCCCAGTTTCTTGCACCCGTGGAATCAACAGCTTCAGAACTTCCATTACCTTCAATTGCACAAGTGTCCATCACTAACATGAGAAAGGCAATCAATTAACCAATTGATGCACCAGCAGAATATGCAATTTTGGGGTGCAAACCCAAGGGCCATGCAAAAGTCCATTATCCAGAAACACAGAGAACTTAAATGAAGAACCGAAGGCCTATGCAACACGATCAGTTTCTCAAATTTGAAACATTGTAAAATCATCCGGATTTAAATTTAACAACTATACTTGGTGGTTCAACTTTATTGACCATCATTTTGCTAAACTCCTTAAAAGTTCAGTGCCATCTTCATAAGTATTCTAAAGAAGATAGATCGGCAAGCAAGAAACAAATGACATACAAGCACTGTATAAAGATAGGAGCGAAGAACGATATGTTACATCAAACTTTAAATACATTAGATATTAAGCTATCTCAGTGCATAAATGCTCTTAAGTAGAACTGTAATTGAACTGTGGATAATCTTTCACCTATGCACTTATGAAATTTAGATAACCATGATTTCATAAGGTCGTAACACCAACTTATTTGAAACATCAGCTGCATCATACAAAGCATTATCAATCACAAGATTCAAGGTTAAAAAAATGTTTTACAATCAGGTGCCTCAAAAGAAACAGAAAAAGCCTATTGATCTTTTAAATCATGTCGATATGTGATAACACCCATAATTAAATAAAAAAAAGCAAAAAAATCAATATATACAGTGTCAATCATTAGGCTCAGAAAGACCAGAAGTTTTTCATTTTACCTGAGCTGGGGGAAGGAACTTCTCGCAACCGATTTTCAAATACTGAACCAGCAGAATCCTGCATTTGTTCAATTTTCACGGAAGATGATTGTATCGCAGGCGGTGATGCTACATCCTGGAAACCAGACATAGAGCCTCTACCACTATCCACTCGATCAAAACTATGGTCTTTAGACTCATCTGGGTCTTCAAATACAGAGGGCCGCGATTCAAAGTATGGTGAATCCAAAACTATCTCTGGCTGTTGGCTTAAGAAGTTAAGGCGCATGTCGCACTGGATAAGCTTTTCAAAATGCTTGTTTAACAAACCTTGTGGGCATTGCAGAAAATGTTGCCTAACACCATAAAACCGAAATTTTCCAATCAATAAAGCCTCGTAAAAGAATACCCTAACATATAGTCACATCACTTTAAAGAAATATTGGAAGATGTAATGCATCTAGGTAAAATGTCGCAAATAATGACATGCAGCGTGATGAGTTAAAAGAGGGTCTTATTTCAATGAACAGGTAACCATAAGAAGTTCTACACGTATCATAATGAACAAGTATGTTCCAAAGGAATGAAACTACAAATATGCACCTGCAACGACGTTCACTAATAAATTTTTCTCTTATGATTGACATACAGCAAATTTAAGAAACCCAATAAAATAGCAACATTTCCTATTCCATGAGCAGAAGAAAAATATATAAAAAGTCTCAATAATTTAGTTGCAGCCAACTGAGGGCTGCACTAGATGTTTCTAACACAAGCACATGCTAACCCCACCCAAAGATGAAAACTCATAGTGTGACCAAATAAAAACTCTATTTTACTAGATGAGATGATTAATTTTCTCAAAGGAAAAGACGCCACATGCGATTATTAATCTTCTGAGGAAACTATTAAAAAAAGGCACAATGAAGTAGATTAAGACATACATAAAGATAGAAGAACACTGATTCTCATGACATATTTCAATTGAGTGTGAGAAAGAGACTGGCAATCATCCAACAGACTATAAGCTACCGAGAACAATGCAAGTCCTCATAAAACGTACTATCAAAGGACTAATAGTCAATAGGCAGCAAAAACACACCTTTGGTCATCATTCAATCAAATTTAAAGGAGGGAGAAGATAAGAGACCCGAGCTAATATTACCTGTGTATGCTAGCCTGACCATCCGTAAAATCTGCTGTGGCCTGCCACAAGGTGTGCTTTCTAGGTTGAGGGTTGGTCTCCTGGAAGAAAAGGGGCTGTCTAGCCAGCTGGACAAGAGATCAATGAACATAATCCCGCTTACATACCAGCGCAGGCAAGCACACATAGAAAGAAAGCATAAGAATGCTACACATACCACGACATTTAATGCACCGGGATCATTATCTGGACAATTCGCCTTCAGCGCCATAATATCCGACCATTGGATTTCTATTTTACTCTTCAGACCGCCTTCAAGAACTTCCCAAACAAGCTTATGTTTGGCAAAGTAACACTTTGCAACTAAATCACCTTCATATCTGGATTTGTACTGCACAAGGTAAGAGTCACATGCCACATCCCTCAAGTTTTTTAAAATCTCAGAATTTTAAATAACTTAAAGAGCCTTTTTTTCCCTTTTCCCTCTTGTTTTTTTCCTTTTTTTTGGGCTTAAGTAACAAAATAGTAACTGAAGATACCTCCCAAGTCCCAATCTTTAGAAGCGAAGCTGGAAAATTTGAAGCCTTTAGCTTGTCAGTAGTACTTGATGCAGCAATGTCCTTACTATCTTTTTTATCCACTGCATCTGAACCTTCTCTTTCTGCAGCTCCTGCACTAGAACTACTCCCTTGAGAAAGCTTCATCTGAATTAAATCTAACAGCGACGGGCTTTTCCTCAGCCGCAAACCCAAAGGGCTAGGTTCATCAAGTGGGTTGTAGTGCGAAGGAGGGATAGGGAATGCACTAGTTCCAGAATTCCATTGCTAGTAGTCAACCGAACCACATGAAACAAGCAAATAAAAGAATCCCAGTTACTTTTAAAGGAAACAGAAGCCCTCAAGTTTTTCCAGGCAACCCAAATCTCAATGCAGACGTTAATAGAAAAAAATGACCACGTATCGACAAAACATCCATAAAAAGAAGATACTAAAATCCTCAGCAAGATCAAGATATATTAGGAATCTCCAACTTAGTTGTTGTGATATCACATATTAATATGTAATAATGACAAGTCGCAACTTTAAAGAAAAATGTACAGATTTTTTCAAATGAACCATCCAAGGAAAACAGGAAAAAAAAAATCCGAATTACAGCCAAAAGTAATGGAAGAAACTTCAACTCTTTATTAGAACCAATCCCAGAAACGATTTTCAAACAGATCAAGAAACAAGAACTCCAATCAATTCTACACTAATTTTGTCAGCAAAACCACATAATGGGAGGAAAAGGTCCAAATTACAACCGAAAGAAACAGAAGAAGCTTTTAGTCTTTAGTGCAACCAATCCCAGAAAAGATCTTTAAAACATATCAAGTAAGAAACCTTAATTACATCCAACTACTGAGAAATAAACCCTTTTTTTTTTATTTGATAACCCAGGAGCTCCCAAGGTTGGACCACTTCGTGTATCCGGCCCTACAAGCCAACCTGGGGGCATGTGTCAGGACCCACCCAACACATCTCAGGGGCGATAAAATACAAAACCGCAATATATTCAGCTGTGAGACGACAATATGTATGGACGTCCCATCAAGCTGGAAAGGAACATACATCAATCGAAACTATACCCAATATCTCCTCATACACAAATACTCCGTTTCGTTGTGAAGAACCAAAGGTAATTCTCACTGAGAACGGTTCATCTCATAAGACCACACAGTATTACTGGATTTCTGCAATCTCCCAGGAATCAACCTGAACACAATATGCCCTTAGAATCGACCTTTCCATGTAGTCTCAAAGAATTATCTTTGCACAGAAAACATAGGAAACGATAAGTCCTTTTCGATTATCGACAAAGGGAAATACACATACTCGGGTAATTGTCTTATAGCCAAATAAAAGAATCAAATCAAGAAAACCAAAATACATTCCAAGCCCAGGAAACTAAGAACAAACAAAACGAAAATTTTGTTTTTGACTTCTTAATATGTCATCAAGTTCTCAATTAAGATTAAAATTCACACAAATAATCACAATAAGTTCAAATTAGAACTGTCTGGATGGAACACTACATATTTCTCAGGTCTGAGATGATTGTAGAACCACAGTTTCGGACTGTTTATATTTCTCAGGTCTGAGATGATTGTAACACCACAGTTTCGGAGGGTTTGACATACTTTGTCCGTGTCCAGATAAACCGAATTGATTCCGTACCTCTTGAAAACCCTGCGAAGGCTTTGACCGCTTATGGAGCGGTCCGTGCTCTTCTTCAAGCGAGTCCTCGATCTCCAACTTTACCGGCAACTCATCACGATACGACGTTGTCGTCGTCTTCTTTTCAGGCTCAGGCATGAGATTCGCCGATTTCATCAACTGTACCATTCAACTTTCCCCTACTGAATGAACACAGAGTCCAATGAAATAAAAACAATTTCCGAGGAAAACCAAAATCTTTCAACGCAACCCAAAAAAGAGAGAGCGAGATGTCGATTGAAGAACTTGGAAATTCTGAAAACCCTAGAAGAAAAAGGCTGGCGATCTTTTAACGGAGCTTTAGAGAGACGGCGAGCACATGTCGTTTTGAACGGCAGTGCATCAATTACCGAAATGCCTACTTGTTAGAGGAATTCCACCATTATATGGGCTTGACCAAAGGTTATTAGAGTCATTTACATTGCAGTTGTGTGAGCATGCGCTGGCGGACACGTAAGAATTTAATGGATATATATATGTGGGACCCAATAGTTGTCTTTAAATGACGGCTATGTTTGGTTTGGTCGTACACGTGGCGTTAGATCCGGTCGTAGCTTGTAACCGATAGTTTCTCTCGGCGGCGCTTGGGTTTGTTCAAGTGGATACGGGAAATATCCAAAGTGAAGGTCAGCGTTGGCAATTCCAGTGGGGTTTTGCTCTTCCTGGCTTTTTTTTGTCTAAGCTCTCTCTTACTGAGTTACTGGCCTGACTTAAAGCACAATTTAATTCTTGTTGCAAACTTGGAAAGGTGAGGAGAATTTTTAATTATCAGCAAAAAAAAACATATTTTATAGTTTAAATAAGAGAAATTTGTTTTTTTGTATTTGAGTTTTACCTCATTTTTATTTTTAGTCATGAGTTTTAGTGGTTCAAAATTTTAGTCTTTGAACTTTCATCTTTGTAAAATGTAGTCATTCCGTCAGTATGCAGTTATACACCGTCAAAATTTATACCAGTCGACCGCACACTTTCAAAACATATACCCGGTCGATCGCTTCAAAATTGTTGACGTGTTAAAGAGATCCGTTAATGAGACTGATGGCAAGGTAACGGAAGGACTAAATTTTACAAAGATGAAAGTTCAAGGACTAAAATTTTGATCCATTAAAATTCATTATTAAAATAAAAAGAAGTTAAAACTCAAAAGACTTAAAAATTAAATTTCTCTTTAAATAATTTCACAAGTTCTAGAGTGTGTTCGGTTAAGGTGTTTTGTGAAGATTTTTTATATTTTAAGAATTTTTATGTGATGTTAACTTTATTGATATGCGTGTTGTATTTATATTTATGTGGTGTGAAAAATAATATTTAGTTGTAGAAGTATTCAAAAAATTCTGAGCATTCACGATAAACGAACAACCAATTAATTTAGAACAATCGAAAAGTTAATGCTTTTTAGGATGGAGTGCGTTGGAAAGCTGCTCCGCTTACTTAACTCGTGCGCTTTCATTTTTTTGCTTTACGCGCCACGAGGTATCCTCCTAACTCTTCATTAACAGAAGTTAGATAGTGTTCTGCATATTTCATGCATGCACTAGAATTCTCAAAGACCATTTGACATTTGAGGGCAAGTTTAAAATAGCATTCCCGGCAATGAGGATTCTCCTTTGAGGATTAAATTTCTCTTTCTTATTTCAACAATGTAATTTTTTGAATTTTTTAAGAATACAATAAAACATCATCTTGGTATTTAAAGTATTTGGAATAAAACAGAGTTCATATAATCTACCAAATTGGTCATGTGTCAACCTAGATTGTACGTAGAATCCAGCAGAAACTTTCCCACAAATGGTGAACCGAAAATCTGCCTAACAAAACCAATGTATGGAAGTGGAAGAAATGGAATCCCAGTGCCTTTTGGACAGACCAATCAGTCCCCAAGAGGATCTACCCTTTATGCAACTGCGCAGGACTCATTTGAGAGGAATCTTGGGGAGTTCCTTTATTTCGGCCACAAATACTTGTTGGATATTGTATATATTTTTGTCTCTCCACCCCCATAGATTCTTGCTGGTGAGTTGACGTTTCCCAAAAATGTCAATAAAATCGAAACTACTGCCCCCCAGAACATGCCCGCATGCTATCTTTATTCTCAGATGCAGACAAACGCCGAAACAGTATAAAAATCTCTGGTGCACGCTCGTGTTGTATAGGCAATAGGATTATAAAAGGGGGCGAGTTTCATGCAAGTATGCCGCCAAAGACGACTTTGAAAGCTGATACCTCAAATGGCAACTGCTACACGGAACCTTTCCCATCAACGTGAAGGCCGTAATCAATCAGGAGTAAAACAAACTACCTCTCTTTTTCTATATTTTCAAACAAAGAAAATCATTTGCACGGACCAGCTGGATACTCTACACTTCGGAGAGAGATCGAGGATCCCGATCCCACTGCGTGCACTTCGCTTTCCCAACAGCGTCTCCGTTTCAAGTGGCAAATATTTTATCATCAGCCTGTGGACATCTGATGCGGACAGAATAAAGTAACTGTTTCTTTGGCCTCCATTCACGGACATTTTTAACAATTTCTTTTTTCCTTTTACTGTTTAAATGATAACTGACACCAGCGTCGCAGCCAGGAACTTGTATAAGGACAAAAATAAAAATTATTTTAAATAATATGATTAAAAATAAATTTGATTTGCCCATGTTCCGGTTTCAAGTTTATCGATGACAATTAAATGTGCAATTTCAGCTACTTGATTGACATGTAGTTCATCATTGCGCTTACAATAGACACCTACAACATTAACAATGGATATTAGTTTCATAAAAAACAAATCACAAACTGACATTACATCTCTTACTACTGCAACTAATGCAGTTGTATTTGATGAGTCATACAATGTACATAATATCCATAAAGACAATCTAGAAAACAATAGTGACAATATGCATCATCAGTTATAGGAGAGTATTCCAACCAAGGAAATTGCTTATACCACGATGAAGGAAACCGTCGACGATTTTTTTCCAAATTCTGTAAATAGATACTCAGTACCAACTGCAGGAATATATTGATATGGATTTGCCTTAAGATAAGTTTTTCAAATTACATCTTGTTGATTAACTGGATGTTCACATATCTGAATATGATTTCCTAGATCACGTTCTATAGTAGCAATGTCAACTTTTTGAAATTCAATCATTGGAATCTTAAAATGGCGTTGCTCTTGCTCGAGAATTAGAGGTTGAGGGTTACAAGACGAGGAAGGCATCTTAGAACCCAAATCAACATTCTTTTTCTTAAAAAGTGCATCAATTGTTTTTGGCTTGCCATGATGTGATATAAAATTATTTACGAAACCTGAAAAATTATTTATCTATTAGTTTTAGTGAATAGGAATAGTAGTGTATAAATTTATTCATATCAAATGTCAATGCATTCATAATTCAAGTCAATTTATTCTTACTAATTATAAATATATTTGGGTAAATTTATCACTACAAACCAACAAAATAAAATGTGAATACTAATGAAAATCATGGGTCTAAGGAATGAATTACCTGCTCCCAAAATATTTAGAAAATGAGCTATAAAGTGATGCTAAGAAGCATCTTATTGGAATATTTACTGACAAGTAGAAAGTATAACTAAACACAAAATAATTAGATGTTCATCAAGGGCTGCAGATTAAAAATGAAATAGTGAATTTCTCCAAAAATGAGTTATAACTACATGATCCACATGTCCCGTTCATATTTTAGTAATTTACGATCACATATTCATGCATGTATAGGCAGTAGCCTAACTAGACTTTGTTAGAAAATGCTTTGGTTCCCTTGGGCTCATGACCCCCTCTCTAGATTAATTTTTTTTTTAGACCTGAGGGGAGACAAAAAAAAGAGAACATATTCATGGAATGGCCCTCGGCCACTAGTCTAATGGTTGGGAGGTTGAATAATTTTAAGATATTAGTTTAATTGTTATGAGGTAGTCTTCTATAAACTCAACGCGCTAAGTTCGAGTCACATGGACGTAACGTAGATGCTCTTACCATTAAGGGTGTGCAAAAATTTCAGATTCCGGTGGAAATTTCGGCACCGGTTCCGGTACCGGTGTTCCGGCACCGGTTTCGGTCATTTCCGGAACCGGAACTGGATTGAAATAATGCAAAAAACCGGAACCGGAATTTCCGGCGGATCCAAAAGGAATTTTCGGTTCCGGTGAGTTTTTTTTTTTTGAAAAAAATGGCTCAAAACGCAACGTTTTGAGCCCTGTTAAAAAAAAACTTGTAAGCCAGTAAGGGTCGGAGATTCGAACGAAATGACCTAACATTTCGTTCGAATCCCAAACCCCTTACCAGTTACCCCCTTACCTATAAACTCAACGCGCTAAGTTCGAGTCACATGGACGTAACGTAGATGCTCTTACCATTAAGGGTGTGCAAAAATTTCGGATTCCGGTGGAAATTCCGGCACTGGTTCCGGTATCGGTGTTTCGGCACCGGTTCCGGTCATTTCCGGAACCGGAACTGGATTGAAATAATGCAAAAAACCAGAACCGGAATTTCCGGCGGATCCAACCAGAATTTTCGGTTCCGGTGAGTTTTTTTTAAAAAAAAAATGGCTCAAAACGCAACGTTTTGAGCCCCTGTTAAAAAAAAAACTTGTAAGCCAGTAAGGGTCGGGGATTCGAACGAAATGAACTAACATTTCGTTCGAATCCCAAACCCCTTACCAGTTACCCCCCTCTCCTCTCCAACTGTCGTCGCCCACCAGCCCCCACCCCCCTCTCTTGATCCTTTCCCCTTCTTCTGCCACCAGCCCCTCCCGATCCTCTCCCTTTCTCCTACTGCTGACAACACAGTGAGTGAGCTCTCTATAAACTTTCATTTTATGGGTTTCTTTCATTTTCTCCCGATCGTATTCCTCTCCCCTTCCTCCACGACAATTTATTAGGCTACTCATCGTTCTAAAGTTCGTTTTTTCCTTATTTGCTTTCTTTTGCTTGCAGCGTTGCTGGAATCTCCCAGACTTGCTCAATTAGCAGCCATTTGTGGAGCTCTCAGGTACTTTGCGTGTTACTGGAATGTCCTTATTTGCATGTCTGCTTTGAGTTCATGTGGTTTTAAAAACTACTTGTTGATAGTGTGTCATCTTTTTGAAATAAATGGCATAAGCGTGTTACTGTATGCTTAGATGATTGATGGTTAATGTTGATATTGATGGTCAATTGATTATTGATGGTTAATATGTTGGTTCGTAAGAGATTTTTTCAACTTTTGAGTTTATGTTGCCTGGTACTCTGCATCAACTCTCTTGTCTGCTTTTACTAAATATTTTTACCAAAACTGATCTCTAAGAACTGTGTTTTGATTTTCTGTTCTTGTTGTTTAGGTTGGGAAGTAAATCACATTTCAATTGTTGTATTGTTGTATTGGCAGATTTATTTAATTGTTGTATTATTAATCTATCTTTTATTTTTTATTAACCTAAGTCTTGTTTCATGTGTATATGTTGATTATTGATGGTTAATGTAGTATTATTGGATATTTTCAGATTAGTATGCTTAGATGATTGATGGTTAATGTTGATATTGATGGTCAATTGATTATTGATGGTTAATGTGTGTTGTGTAATGTGTATGCTTAGATGATTTAGGTTGTGAACATAGTTGTTAGAGTTAGATAGATTGAGTCATTTTGCTATTAATTTTTTTCATTCAGTTACTGAAATGAAGTTAATGAACTGAAAATAAAATTTGTTTTGTATCAAATGGATTCTTTTAGTTCTACACCTACTGCAAACATAGGGTCTTGTCCCAGTACTGGTGGTCCATCTGACCCAATTGATGAGTGTGTTAATTCTCCTAGAGATGAGAGTCTTACTGATCAGTTAGGTGAAGATAAACCTACTAAAAAGAGAAGAAATACTCGTAAGAGTTTTGTGTGGGATCATTTTACCAAAATTCTACCCGTTGTTAGACCTGAACACCCTGAGGCCAAGTGTCATCATTGTAAGGTCAAAGTTGGGTGTCATCTTGATCACCATGGCACTTCGGGTATGAGAAGTCATCTCAAACGTTGCTTGCCATATTTGAAGCAACAAAACTTGTTAGACAAGTCTCAATCTATGTTGACAATGGATGTTTCGAAAGCAAAATGGAATGAGTCAGGGTTTTTGAAGTTGGATGTTTATAATGAGAAGGAGGTTAGGAGGTGGATTGCTGAATTTTTAGTCATGGATGAGATGCCTTTTAGAACTGTTCAGAGGATGGGATTTAGGATAATGATTGCTAGACTTGATCCCCGTTTTAAGATGCCCTCTAGATATACGATGATGAGAGATTGTATGGAGTTGTATATAGAGGAGGGGGATAAATTGAAAGATGCATTTATGAAGGAAAGCCCTAGAGTGTGTTTTACGACTGATATATGGACATCAATTCAAAATGTGAATTACATGTGCGTGACGACCCATTTTATTGATAGAAGCTGGTGTTTACAGAAGAGAATTCTTTACTTTCGTCGTGTAACTGATCATAAAGGGGTAACTATTGGGAAAGAGATAGAGGCATGAATGAGTGGTTGGAAGATTGAGAAAATCCTCACAATCACGGTTGATAATGCAACCTCTAATGACATTGCAATCGAACAACTGAAGAGAAGACAAATAGGACTGGGGGTAGAAATTGTTTGCAATCATGATTTTATTCATATGCGGTGTTCTGCACACATTTTGAACCTTATTGTTCAGGAGGGATTAAAGGAGATGGATGATTCTGTTACAAAGATACGAAATATTATCAAGTATGTCAAATCTAGTCCTCAAAGGCTTACTGGGTTCAAGAAAGCTGCGGCTGAGAGATTGTTGTCTAAAAATAATTTCTTGCAAATGGATGTTCCCACTCGTTGGAACTCAACATATATTATGTTAGAAAAAGCTGAAAAATTTCGAGGTGTTTTTGAGGATATGTTGGAGGGAGATGGAAACTTGGTGATGTTTTTGAATGAGGATGGTTATGGGAGGAAGGGATTGGGAAAACCTACATTTGAGGATTGGGAGCACATCCGCCATTTTGTATGGTTTTTGAAAGTGTTTTATGAGGTCACCCTACGTATATCGGGGACAGAATATGTAACTTCAAACGCATTTTTTGAAGAGTTAGCAAAAATTAAATTGCATTTGGAGGAGTTTACTACATGTTCTGATGCGTTGCTTCGTGTTATGGCTAAACGAATGCAAGACAAGTATGATAAGTATTGGGGCGATCTAAGGAAGGTGAATAGACTTTTGTTTATAGCTTCGGTATTGGATCCTCGCTTTAAACTGATCACTTTAGAGTATTGGGCTATAAATAACTTTGGGAGGGAGAAGGGCATGGATTTCACTGCTTTGGTGCGAGAAACCCTAGAAATATTATTTGAGTAGTATATTGGTGGTCCTGGTGGAGGTAGCATAAGTCGAGGCCAAGCAGTACATAGTGGTGGAAGTCAAAGTTCGGGAAATGTGGATGAGATGAGCCTTGTGCAAAGATTATGAGGAGGACTTAGTAATTATCGTCAGTCTCAAAACTTGCTAGACAGTAACTCTGAGGTGGATAGATACCTGATTGAAGATGTGGAACCCATGCTGTCGAGTTTTGATATTTTATTGTGGTGGAAGTTGAATTCTCCGAAGTTTCCAATTCTTTCTCGTATTGCGAAAGATGTGTTGGCTATCACAATCACTACCGTGCCATCTGAGTCCGCCTTTATCACTTCCGGTCGAGTGTTGGATTGTTTTCGCTCTTCTTTAGCGCCTTGTACCGTGGAGGGCCTCATATGTGCACAAAATTGGTTGCATGCTCCACCTATACTTGATGAAGATGACGTCGAGGTGGATGGTGGAGATGATCCCTTGAGTTACAGACTAGATAGATGTACACTAGATATATGTTTTATTTTGTTAACTATTAATTGATTATTTGGTTGTCATAATAATTCTTTTATAAATGTTTTGTTTTGTTTTTATATTTTGTAGAGATGAAGAACTTGAGGAAATGCTAAACATGATGAAGCTTGGAGCTTTGGATAGTTGGACTTTTTATTTGGTTTGTTTTCTTAGTATTTCTCAAAAATATTTTGTTTTGTTAATTGATTATTTGATTGTCTTAATATTCTCATATAAATGTTTTGTTTTGTTTTTGTTTTTGTTTTTTTTTTAGAGATGGAGCATTGGAGAAGCTTGGAATGTTTAATGGACTAGAAACTTGAGATTTTGAATATGGAATTTTGGACGTCCTTTAATATGCATTTTTACTTGTTTTTTAAAATTTTAAAGAACGCTGTAATTTTAATTTAGAATTAGCCTCTTCGAGTTTGTATTATTTGATGAATGTTTACTTGCTTGCTTATTTGTATGATTAATATTTTGTTTAGTTTTTCTTTTGTGATTTGAAGAATGTATTTTTTATTTACTTATTTGTATTGTTTATTTGAACTTGGGGAGTAGATAAATTGTTTTATTTATTTTATTTGGACTTGGACAGCAGTTAAATTTGGGCCTTTTAGGCCCAAATAAGGAACCGGAATTTCCGGTTCCTTTTCCAGCAATTCCGGTTCCAATTCCAGTTCCGTTTCGGTGTATTCCGGAACCGAACCGAAATGAAAATTATCATTCCGGTGGATACCGGAACGGAATCCGGAATGGGTAATTCCAATTCCGGTTCCGTTCCATCCGGTTCCCACCCTTACTTACCATTAGGTAAGTCTCAAACTCACCGCGCACAAGACTATAAAACCGGTTTTGTACGCACCACCATAAATGATCTACTCTGCGAGTTTAAGCCAGCAAGATAATTCCCTAGTGATTTAAACTTTTTTATATTCATAGAATGTCAAAGATGTGCCTAACGGGTTTACCATGTTATGTATCACGTGTTTTGCATCCTTTTGGTACCTGTTGCCAATCCTACCAACCCCTCTTCTTTTTTATTTTTCCCAGTTTCTTCTCTTTTTAAAGTGCTTGTTCTTTTTGGTCGGTGGATTACACAGGAAGATGTTGCTGAGTTCATGCGACTCCAATTTCCCATCCATATCTTCTTAGATTTTGTTATCAGCATCAAATTAATGTTCAAAGATTTTAATTCTAGGTACTCGCATGTCCAAAATATAAACTTCACCTATTGAGTTATTGCTGAACTTTTTCGCCTTAAAAGTTTCATTGAAGATTGAAGAACCATCATTCTGTGGCAAAATCGAGAACACCAAGCAGTGAGGGTTAAGAAAGGTGGAGAAGCTACAATAACTTGGGAGGAATTCCAGGGTCTGGAAGACCAAGTACCTGAAACTTCCCCGGGAAGATACAATCAAAACACTAGCCTTTTACATAAATGTGAAGAATCAACATGTTGCAAATCAGATAGGTGCCTCTCACAACATAAAAATATCCTGTCTACTTGGCATTTCTATCCACTTTCAGATACGGCAAGGCCCCGATCACATTGTCATAGTCACTCCGGCTGACTGCGTGCTGCACATGACAACAAACCAAGTAATGTGAGAGAGCAATCTTTGAACCGGAACTGAGATACATTTATAAAGTAGAGAGAAAATTAGTACTCCACGAGAAGAAACCAAACTAGTAAAGTTAACTAAACGGTTCTTGAATTCATTCAAAACAGAATCTTTTGATTCCAAACCAAACAACACATCAAGATCCATTCTTGAAAAATGAAAGAATTTAAGGAAGTTATATCTTTCCAAACGAGTTTTTCTGTCCTACGTTCTAATTACTCTTGGCAATGAGCATCCATTTCAGCAAACAATTCTTGAAGGTGAAACATATGTTAGAATAAACACTTAGGTGTACATTGAATTTGAGCCCGATTCCTGTAAGATTTTCCTGTAAAATCTCAAATATTTCACTCTTTCCTAGTCCTCTAGGAACATTACCCAGTGCTGGTCCCACTAGAATGAGATCATGGAGGGGGCATTGGCTTAAAATCCCCCCTTTTGTTTTTGTTGTTTTTGTTTAGTCTCAAAAGTGACCACTCTCAGGGCTCAAACTCATGCACTGGCACTTGACAGACGAGATTTTACGATTAGACCAGACAACAACAATAACAAAGGACCAAAAAAAAGGTCTGTGACCTGCCTAACAATAGATTTTCAATTCCAAAACAGTGCAAAATTTAGAACGAATGCCAAACATAAACTACCGATGGATGATAAGGCAATTCCTCATGTTGCAGTAGTACAGAGAAAACCTAAACGAAAGCTGATCCTGTTCTGCTAAATCTCCAAAAGTGTAGCTAATTATTAAGTCATTTCATCAAGTCTAGAGAGCATCTCTTCTTATTCTTTCTAATAGAACCAGGGTGGTAGGAAACCAACTCAATATAACCATCACTTGGCATTTCCTCTTCAAGACAAAAGGCTTCAGGCTGCTCTTTTACAAAAAATGGATCTTTGGTTTCAGGACTGGATGCCTTAATATGCTAACTCTGAAGAGCTCACCCATCAAGCCCATAACACCTCCAAACTTTACACAAGGGGCAGAAAAGACCAGATAACAAACACAAGAAGGGAATAATATGGGAGGGAATTCATCATCACATTACAATGACAATCACATGATACTGCCACACGGAACTTGTTCTGTTCAGCAAATGTGATAATTTACAGAACATAAATGTTCCATAAAAGAGCACAATTTTTGACAGAACTATCTTCAGGATATAACATATGAACAAACTAACAGACTGTTTCCTCCTATCATGCAACAAGCTTAGACATAAATATTCACAAATTAATATACATATAACCTCAAGGACAACTACTTGCTCAAATTTCTCAAAAACCTCAAGCTTTGCAACAACATTGGGATTTTCAATGAGCTCCCAGGGCATCTTTATCCTCACAACCAGCATTAATACAAAGAAGGGAATATCTCAATCAGAGTTGTCCTCTCCAAGTTGCATTCTTCAGATAAAAGTAGTTGATATTTTACTATCAAGAGTGCAGTATTATTTGTTGTAGCGATCTGTACATATTGTATTAACAATTGAAAGATGATTGAAAGAAAAAATAACGATCTCCCATCACTTTCCATGAAAACTTCACATAAGTTACTCTCATAGTATCTGGAGATATGTAATAAAGTGACAATGCTTTTGAATCTTTATTTTCTAGCACATGGCTTCAGATTTTTGTAAACTTCTTCAGAAGCTAACAACGGGAGAGAATAGAATACCTAAACTCTCATCACAGTTCCCTATTTACACAAACATGATCCAATAAACCTAATTACATGTTCCTTCTGTATCCCCCCTCTAAGTGGAACTTATTTAGTGTTCTAGTGAACTATCTCTAAATGGTGAAATCAAAGCATCCCAGAAGAATTATCAAATCCATTCCCCAAAATAAATTTCATGTCACAACGTTGATCAAATGGAGAGACCTTAAGCGTGAATCATATAAAAGACAAAAATTCCATATCAAGTTCCCGAAAAATAAAAAAAAAATTGTTAGCAAAAGAGGAGCAAGTCAATTCAGATAGAATTTAAGTCTAATGTCTCTTCTCAAAAATCTACAGATAACGTCGGAAAAAACCAGACCATTTTGGAGAGTCGTAATTTTCTCTTGTTCTTCTTCTTATACAGCAAGTGTTGCTTTCCAGCTCTCCTCCGAACTATTTTTCCTCTACCTGTGACCCTGAATCGCTTCGCTGAAGCCTATCAACAAACACTTCAGCAAATAATTAAAATTTGAAAAAAAAAACTATATGGAGATAAATAGAGTTTATTCGATACTGAGAATATGTAGGAGATAAAGCAACCGACAAAATTAAACCTTGCAGTTGATTTAATCACCCAGAACTAAGTGTCATTTGGAAATGCAAATGCCGTGGCATTTGAAAACCTTGTTGGGGTATGTAGAACTCAATTCAATAACGGGATTTTGTAATACCGTTTCATTTAACATAACAGTTCAAGAATTTTCATTTAGGAAGGAAAGATAACCTAGGGGGAGGTGGGACCTTGTGGGTCTTCCTTTTGTAGCCTTTGGCTGAGACAATTGTGAGAGAACGAAGCCTATTAGGGAAGGGAGAGATTGTGCAGAGCTTCTGAGGTAGAACTGAGCCGAACACAGAAACGCTATGCGAGGAACCAAGTCTCAGCGTGCTCAACTTGTTGAACGGAGCGAGTTGGACAGAGAGACCCTGACACGCCCGAGCCGAAGGAAGAGGGCATAATGGGGAAGAAATTCTGAATCCGAACGACATCGTTAAGGTTGCACAAGCCATTTTTTCAAGCTTCTTCTGCCGTTTCAAGGTTTTGCAGCAGAAGAAGGTGTTTGTGGTGGAATGTGAAGCGGATAAAGATTGGGCTTGGATTTGAGTGACATTATACGAGCGAGCCACTGTGCGTGTTCATGGTGGGTAATGCACTCGCCAGGATCACTTATAAAGGAAAGTGCTGGCCAAAAAGTAACCAAAAATAAAAAGGAAGAAATTAAATTCTTTGAATATAAATTAGAATTAACTCAAAATTTTGAAAAAAAACTTTAAAATAATCTCTCACAAATCATTTTTTATATTAGAGATAAATATAAAATCAGTTCATATAATATCGTGAAAATCGAATTAGTCCTCGTAATAACAAACGTATAAAATCAGTCCCGCTAATTCCACTTTCATTTGCCTTCGATCATCTGACAAGTACTAATTTTATATTTTTATGATTACGAAGATTAATTCATTTTTTGTTTATACCACATATACTGATTTTGTATTTATTCTTTTTTATTATCATAAATATAAAAAATTATCTCAAATAATCTCTTATTTTTTTCACTCATAAATTTTTCATTATTTTTTTTCAAAATCCAATAAGATTCTAATTTACTTCGATTTTTACGACATTCTTAAAATTTCCAAAAAATCTTAATTACTTGCCTTATCTGTTCCGGGCCGGTTGCCAATGAGCGGTGACAGCTTGATCACTTGCCACGGTTTTGGAGTGTGAGTGAGCAAAAGACTATCAATTCTCACATATGTTTACATTGAAAGTAACAACACGAACTTTGCTGTCGTCATCGGTTGAACTGAAATTATAATTTGATGTGTTGTCTCTGAGTTTTGGGCAAGCGTGAAAAAGCTCACCCAAATTGGTGGATGTGAATTGTCAAGCTGCTTTCCTGGAGCGATACTGCTCCCAAATGCCTGACAACAAAATTTCTAAGCTATATATATGCCGGAAAGACAAGTACAAAGCTAGTGTTAGTTTCTGATTCAGTCCTACAAGCCACTCGCAAACTACATCCTTGATGGGGAAGATCCACCATTCCAGCGCTTAGTATCTGATCAGACCTCATTTCTTGCATGCAGACTCTTCGAAAGAGGAATGGAGTACAATTCAACCTTCCAACTTTAAATGCGCTTCTGGTCATTAGGGCCTTCTTAAGATGGCAACGGATTCCCACTCCAAACTGCATACGACGTCCTGCCTCAGGAAAACATGGAAGCATCTGAGAAAATAAATCTCCGCAGTTGGTGGTAATAAATAAATAAATGGTATTATTTCACCGTTCCATAAAGTGCAGACAGATATCAGAACAATTATTGCTTACCGAAGGGTTTTCCCGGTCAATATCAATGCTGTTGATTGCACAAGGTTCTGCCAACAGCTCAATCGGTTCTTCATCTGTGCAATATAAACAGTGATCAGTCCTAGTTTAGGTTTTGGAAGCAATTCCAAAATCAAAAGCAATCATTCCACTATAAACAAGTGAAATTGACAGGGAATATTTTATCCATTCTAGTAGGTCAATCAACAATAGTTGCAACAAGAACCCATACCTTGTTCAACAACAGCAAGGATCCCATCTTCTGAGCAGATCATAGCAGGTAAGATCCGCGAGGATGAGACATTGCCAGTGTTTGTAGACTTGGTGTAGCGGTCATACTGAACTTCCCAGACCTCACTTTCACATGCTGAATGGGCTGCAGTCTCACCTCTCCCAACACCAGAAAGAATAATCGGCTTTTGTTGCCACCTAAGATCCCAGGCAAATACAGTGCCTAAGGAGCCTCCAGCCTATGCATACAAAACGAATATAATTGCACAAGATAGCAAACTAATTTTTCACCCAGAAAGCTAGCTAATAGAACATATGCTCACATAAGAATCAGACAAATACGTACAATATCAACTACTGTGATAACCCAGTAAAAGCAAATGAAATAAAAGTGGGCAGGTGAGCTTCGAACTGGGCGCATATGAGAGGAGAGAGACGCGCAACAAACCACTAAGGCGCTCGACGCTTTTGTTCTATTTAATGAAGTTTTAAACTACTTAAACTTCTTTTCGCCTGATTTGATTTTTTAGTAAAATGTTGCGTTTTGATTCATCTTCTTCCTCAACCCTAATTTTTCGAATTCTACAGCTGTTACATGGCTTTTCGCCGACCAGTTGTTTCTCTCTCATAAATCACTCTCTCTCTCTTCATTTTCTCACCCGTTACACCTCTTTTTGTCTAGATTTCGAAGCCTATTCAACTCCTTTGCCAATATCTCGAAGATTCTTCATAAATAAAATGATTTATCATGTTTTATGATGGATTTCGAAAAGCCATCAGTTTTAGAAGAGATTTAATGCATTTTTTCGGCCAAAACTTGGGTTCTCCTCACCTATAAAAGGGGGAGCTCGTTCAGAGGTCAAGCACACCTCTCAAATCTGACCTCACACATTATTTTTGAGCAATTTTTCTCTGTCTCTCTCTCCCTCTTTGCTGCGAATTCTTGAAGTTTTTCGGTGACGGTATGCTCTGTTCTTTCTCTACTCCGATCACGTGTGTAATTCGTTTCAAATAGTTGAACGAATTATACATTGTGAAATTCAAGTTTCAAACATCATTTTGATCCCTAATTATTTTTCCGGATTATTGTTAGGTTGTGTTAATAGCGGGGATATCTAATTTTCAAGCGAGTCAGGTAAGCGGGGTAACGATAGATTTTTCCTCGATTATATGAAATAACGGGTATTGAAAATTATATTGAAGTCTGTTTTGAATTTTTGGATTCACTGTTATTCAATTACTGGTTATACTGAAATATGATTTTATGTTGTTAATATGAAATGACGGGTTTTGAAAATTATACTGAAGTATCTTTTGAATTTTTGGATTCACTGTTATTCAATTACTGGTTATACTGAAATATGATTTTATGTTGTTAATTACTGTTTTATGTTTCGAAATCCCGGTGGCAATATGTATTACTGATTACTGTTATTACTGTCTCTGTTGGTACCAACTCATTGATTACTGATTACTAATTACTGGTGCATCTATTCTTCGGAGTGATGGCACAACCCTGCCATAGGGTAAATATGACTTACTGATATTGCCTAAGGGAAATTTCTGAACTACTGAAAAATCAATTGGAAATTTATTTTTAAAGATTATTATTAATATTTTTATTCTCCGCTTCCTGAGTTGTCGAACTCACTCCGTTAATATATTCCTATTTTCAGAGAATTTAGAGGAGCATGCTGAAGATCGAGCTTAGATGGCATGCGGGCTGGGATAGATGAGGAAGAAGTTTTTTTTTTAATTTATGTTTTATTTAGAGTTTTTAATTATGATGATGGTTTTAAAACTGAGAACTTTATAAGTGTTCAATTTCAGAATAAACGAATGAATTATCTTTATCTTATATTATATTTTTTTACTGTTGTCAAGAGAAAAGTCCACTATAGGACCCTGCTGGGTCTGGGGTGTGACAACTACTCCCATCAGAAATTGGGTCCACTATAGAATAGAGGCATAGCACACATGGTTTCATAATTTAACACTCCGATTTTCATGGTTGTGTTAAACAGAACAAATTTGAAACTTTAAACAGAGTGATTTTAAAGGTAGAAAACCATTTGAATGTATTATAGTTATGAACAATGATAACAAGGAGAAAACCATTTACTGGTCGATGACCTTTGGATTGTAAGCGTTGCTACCACTCACTCATGCCAGTATGAAAAATTATAATATGATGAATTTGAAATGCCACCTACATAAGCTATGTTATTGGATCATGGCATGTTCCATAGTTTCTATGCAAGGAAAGCAACGATAGGCCTTTTAGAATTAGTACATAACAAGCAAATTCCTCCACCACAGTGCAAAAACATGTCAATTATACTGCTTGTATGTGTAACCAACAGTTGCACAAAACATCATCAGATATTACCTAATACAAGAACAATAGGCAATGACATGCTTTTCCAACAGCCATGCAAGCAATAAATTGTCAAGACCTGATACTAAGAAGAATACTAAACCAGTTTTACTAGCATCCAGATTCCTTCAATATTTTAGCATAGTATTTGATTCCCAATATTTGTGCCCTCTTCCACATCCCCTAGGTAATCTTCAACTTCAAGCTGAGGAGATCCTCCACCTTTTCTGGCATAACCCAATGAACATTGAAGATGCCGAGGACCGACGTCCAAAGACTTCGAGCAACCATGCAATGCAATAACAAATGATTAACAGATTCGTCATCTCCCTTACACATATAACACCACTGTGTGACATAACCACCCCTTCTTCTGAGGTTATCAATAGTCAAAATACGCCCATGGGTAGCCTCCCAGACAAAGAAAGACACTCTCATAGGGACCTTCGCCTTCCAAACCTCCTTCCAAGGGAAAGAGACTGAACTCGCATAACCAGAAAGATAATCATAAAAGGATTTAACAGAGAAGACTCCACTCTTCGAGCCCACCCATCGCATCACATCCACACTACCATGACGCACCCTCTGCTCATAGAGTAAAGAAAAGAAAGCATCAACCTCCTCCAATTCCCAATCATTCACATTTCTAGAAAACTGCAAATTCCACACTATGGAAAAAGAATCCAACGCCATACACTCCGCCACCAAAGCTTCCTTACAAGAGGACAAAGTGAAGACTAAAGGAAAGGACCGACTTAGAACTCGCCCACCGCACCACTTGTCATGCCAAAACCTAAGGCGCTGACCATCTCCCAAAACAAAACGAGTATGCTCAGAAAAAGAAGCCCAACCATTACTGATATGTTTCCAGAGACTCACCCCATATGAAGCATTGGAAAATAGAGAGGACCACCCGCCACCCGTGGTGCCATATTTTGCAACAATAACACGCCTCCACAATTTATCCCTTTCAATGCCAAACCTCCACAACCACTTACCCAACAAAGCTTTGTTGAAAACAGTGATCCTCCTAAGCCCCAACCCACCGCAACGAATAGGAGAACACACTTTCGCCCAACTAAGGAGATGAAACTTATGAACTCCAACTTCACTACCCCACAAGAAGTCCCTTTGTAACTTCTCAATTCTCATCGCCACAGTTCTCGGAATGGGGAAGAGGGATAAGAAGTAAGTCGGAAGACTAGATAAGGTGGACTTGATCAAAGTGACCCTACCTCCTTTCGACAAATACATACGCTTCCAACCCTCCAACCTCCTTTCCATCCTGGCAAACAGACTGAAGTGTATGTTGCATAAGATTATTTCACCTACTCAAAGTGCCTTTATGGAGGGACGGCAGATTCTGGATTCTGTTTTGATAGCCAACGAGAGTATTGACTCTAGGTTGAAATTGGGGGCTCCGGGTTTGTTGTGTAAGTTGGATATCCACAAAGCATATGACCATGTCAATTGGAATTTTCTTCTGTATTTATTGCGTAGATGTGGCTTTGGGGATAGGTGGTGCAGGTGGATTGCTTTCTGCATTTCTTCGATCAGATTTTCTATCTTGGTGAATGGATCCCCAGAAGGTTTTTTTAGTAGTTCTCGGGGCTTGAGGCAAGGAGACCCTCTCTCACCTTTTTTTGTTTGTCATCGTGATGGAGGCTCTTTCTCGTATGATGGCGCAATGTGTCTCGCATGGCGCTCTTGATGATTTTAAGGTTGGTGGTGCGAGCGGTATGCCTATTAGTGTATCTCATCTGCTTTTTGCGGATGATACCTTAATCATGTGTGGGGCTGCAGAGGCTCAGATTCGTAGCATACGTTGTTTGTTGTTATGTTTTGAAGCGGTTTCGGGGCTGAAGGTGAATCTGTCCAAGTCGGAGGTTATTCCTATCGGTACTGTTGGTAATGTGCAGAGGTTGGCTTCTTTGTTGGGTTGTAGAGTTTCAGCTTTGCTAATGACGTATTTGGGGCTACTGGGGGACCCCGCAAAATCATAACTACTCCACCATTCCAGAATACGATCCACAAACCCTTCCACCTTCAACCACATATTTTCAAATCTGAAAGGTTTTTTACCTCCCCCAACTGAGTCGTCCTCCAACAAAATTGGAAAGTGATCAGAATACAGACGAGGCAAACGTCGCTGGATAATCCTCGGGAACAAACACTCCCACTCCGGACAAAAGAGGAATCGATCAATCCTGGACCAAGAGCGGTTATTAGACCATGTGAAGACACCACCAACCAGCGGAGTATCGACCAGCCCAATCTCAGAGATAAAATCTGAAAATTCAGTCATCGATCTCCCAGAGCCACCCGAGCCCGACCTCTCACCCGGAAAACGAGTGACATTAAAATCCCCTCCAATACACCACGGTACATTCCATCAAGAGAAAACACCAGCTAGCTCATCCCATAATAATCTACGAAGGGAATCTCCATTAGGGCCATACACCCCAGAGAAAGCCCACGCAGCCCCATCCTCGACATTCTTAAAGAGCACAGACAGAGAAAAAATCCCCAGACAGACATCGACCATCTCCAAAACTCGTGAATCCCATAAAATTAACATCCCACCTGAAGCACCCTCCGCAGGCAAACTACTCCACCTCACATGAGGACCCCCCCACAAACGTCTCACCAGAGCTCTCGAGACACCCTCACTTTTAGTCTCCTGTAAACACACCAGAACCGGCTTCCAACTACGAACTAAATTTCCAATCCTCGAGCACTTAATAGAGTCATTAAGGCCCCGGACATTCCAACTCAAAATTCTAGGCTGCATTAACAACCGAAGTAGCCCTCCCTCCTGACCTGCACCTCCTAGAACCCGCCAAATTTCCTGCGTAATTAATGGAGGACACCAAAGCTTTCATTTCCCTCGCCAACTTCCCCCCGATCGACAATGAGACACCCTACCCCTTTTGTCAGCCCTATCTTGTTCCAACTCTTCAAACAGCTCCATCAATTTGTCTTCATACCCCTCACAAGACACTCCCACCATCTTCCTAAAAGAGGACACCATATTCAACACCCACTTAGACTAAGGATAATGAACCTGCAAAGGTTTCCAACGAAGCTCAGGAGACCCCTCACCGCCTCCCCCAACACCCACTGAATTTATTGAATGAACCACAGCACCACCCTCGACAACTACCAACTGCATGTCCTCTGGACCACCCAGATCGGCACATAAATCAGATAACTTATCACCCACGGTGAGCGTTGAAGGAGTCTCAACATCCCACTCGACACACACCACCTGCCTGTCCTCTGTGTCCCCCGAAGCAATACTCAACTGAACCGTACCCAAAGAACTATGAAATGAGTCGACCGACGAAACAGTCCTCTCACCTGGTTCCTCCACCGAAGGTAAGAACATAGATGCCGACATTTCGAGAGCCTCACGAAGATTATTTCACTTGAGTAGGTGAAATAATCTTTGGGGGATGATTCCAGCGTGTGTGTGGTGGTGCCTTTGGAGGGAACGGAATAAGAGGTGCTTCGAAGATTCAGCCGGATCACTTAGAAGCATGCAGGGCGATGTGTTTTTTTCCCTTTTTTGTGGGCTAATGCTTTGTTGGGTGGTGGATTTGAGGACTATGTTGATTTCCTTAGTTTCTTTATTTGTATGCTTTGAGTGAATTCTGTACAACCTTTGTACTGAGTTCGTCTCTTGTCTCTTTCTTGTTAATAAAATTTCTCTTACTTATCAAAAAAAAAGATTACCTGGCAAGTTGGCAGATAAGGGCATCAAATTGGTATATAAGATATATTTTCAATCGCAGGATGCATAAAGAGTTAAGTTCAAAAAATGCCATTTTTGGGGGAGGAGTTGGGGGGGAGGTGGCATGCAATCCATCACGTAAACAGAAGTAAGATATATAGTAAGTGAAGAATTGTGGAGAAGCAATCTTACAAGACAAGTGTGTTTTCTTGATGGATGGATATCAATGGAGTTAACAATTCCAGAAGTTGTTCCCTCAGCCCTGCAACATTACCACCACAAAAGACAGAATATACATTATACCTTATAGTACTGAAACATAAAGACAAATTACCAAGCACAAGTTTAGTCGGGTCCTTAATCGTATTTTCTAGTCATGAGCTCAATGCGGATCGATTTTATACAGGATAAAATCAAATTTCTTCCTAGGAAACCTTAGAAATAAATGGACCCATGAAAAGAATAAAAAGGAGGAAATGATAGAAGAAATTCTCTAAATATTTCACACGGCGCTTAGAATTCACATTTTTTGCTCTTTGGCCTTCTGTTTATTGATCTTTTGCTGCCTGCGAGATAAAATCAAATTTCTTCCTAGGAAACCTTAGAAAGAAATGGACCCATGAAAAGAATAAAAAGGAGGAAATGATAATGCTTCAAACATTTCACACATGTAGCTTAGGATACACATTACATTTTAAGTGCAAAAATATACACAAATAAACCTCTAATTTTTTTTAAGACAAAGGCAAAACAAATGCTAAATGCCAACAAGACTCGCTGATTAGGAAAAAAAATTGGCCTATTATTCGCTTTTTCATCATATTATTTGCAGGTACATTTACCCCCCAGCTACATAACTACATATATGGAATCACAAAGACGTAAGCCCATACCTATGGAGGTTCTCTAGGTTAGTAGTAGCAGGTTGATTGTTGGTTGGCGAAATTTCTATTAAAAATTTTCCTTTCAAGTTTTGAGTTATTAAGATGGCCAAATTTGAGAAAGTTCTACCCCAATTCACCTATTACCCAATTTCATTTCCCTCAGGAAATTGTCTATAATAGAAACATAATCTGAATAATCCACCACACTTTGTACGTGTAGAGAACAACCATGAATATATAAAAAAAAAAGCCAAAAATCACTAACCAGTTGCCCTTGAACTGAGAAACCGCCCCACCGGGCTTCCTCTGATCCCACCATTGAAGGCTAAACCCATACCCACCGGTCACGAACTCGGCCGGCGACGCCCATTTCACCGCGGTGTACGAGACCAGCCCGTGGCTATCGAAGATCCGCCGTAAATTCAACCTGGGACCCGAAACGCTCACCAGATTGACCCTCCCGTCCTCCCCTACGCTCACACACTCTGCCCCACCGTCCAACACGTCCACACAGGACACTGCTCCCACGTGGATTCCCTCCTCCGGGACCGAAAGCTCCGATTCAAGCGAGGCATTAATGGAGTTAGTGAAAAGGAGGTGAAGCGAACCGGAGAAAGTGGCGGCGGCGATGACGGGCTTGAGGGTCGGGGTTTGGGAGGTTCGGAGTGAGGAAACTCGGGAGGGTGGGTTCCAGATGGATTGCGTGGTTAGGGATAACGTTTGGGAGCTGAGGGAGAGTATTTCGAGAGATGGGGAGGAGTCGGAGGAGGGGTCGGAGAGGGCCAGAACGGCGTAGCGGTCGAAAGCGGATTGCTGGGGGAGCCAACGGACGGAGTCAATGTATTTGGATTGTGGGAGTCTGTGGATTTGGGGAGGCTCACGGAGGGCCGTGCCTGGGATCGCCATGGTTGGGGTTTATCGGGGTTTTGAGCTGGCTGTCGCTGTCAGATTGGAATGGAAGGGTGAGACTTGAGAGTTTGATATTGTAAAATGAGAGGCAATTAAAAAATATAAAATGTAAAATTTTCCAAATTTCTTGAAATTACTCTTTTGCACTTGTAAGGTCGACAATATCGAATGGAAGGTGGCCGAGTAGAGATAAGAGGAAAGAGAAGACGAAATGCTGATCACAGAAAAGAGCTTCATCTTCAACAGCCTGCCTCCTTATCCGATTGCGAAGACAAAGGGCAAAGAATTTCGAACCACAATGGCTAATAGGAAAGATTTGTCTGAGAATCCAGGGACCCAGCAAAAAAACATCCTCCCATTGAGAGTGTCCAACCCAATCCTCGCTCGCTCTGTTGTGGCCGTTCTTGGGCTGGGATTCATCGATGCTGGGTATCTATGCTTTCTTTCACCCTCTTTCTTCTATATTCGATCACAAACTTGTACTCTCTCTTTCTCATGTAGAAAAGTTTTCAATGTTCAGGTACAGTGGTGACTGGTCAAGAATCGGAGTCATATCAAAGGAGACTGAGGACTTGCTAAAGCTAGCCGCTTTCGTAGTTTTTCCTATCTGTATCTTTCTGATATCTTCTTTCTCCAAGAAACAGGAGGATTGAATTTTTCCGTTTTTCTTTTCTCTTTTTTGCGCTTTGTACAATTTCGGATTGGATAATAAATTATATCTGTGACCATACCTAAGATACCTTGTTCGGCCTAAATACAGCCTAAATAGAGAGGATGAACTTGTCCAATGCTGGAAGATTCTGAAGCTTTTAAGTGCTGTACTTTTTCTGCAGTAGTTATATGATTGTTACTCGAGCTTGCTGCCATGGCGAGCTTATTGAAATGCCGAGGCATTTGGAGCAAAATCCAAAGCCATTTGTCTAGTGGCCTAGCTCCTTAAAAGATATCATAGCTGCGATATGTGAGAACCAGTAGCAGTGGATAATAGTTTTGGATTGCACCAGTCAAATTCTGAGAACAAGTACCAATGGATAATGGTTTTGGATTTGATTTATTTTTTTAATCTTTTATTTCATAAAACTCCAGCCGTTGTGAAGCGACAACTAAACATTTAACTTCATGCAAACCGGAGATCAGCAAAAGGACAGAAAAATTTGAAGTCGCAACAGGGAGCCCCATGTGATGAGCTTACAGAAGCTCCTTAATTCTTCACGTCCTATTTCGATGCTAATATTTTGGTCATATCACAATTTTAATTTAATAAAATAGTTATAGAATAATCTTTATCTATTATTAAATTATTTATTTTTATAATAATAAATATACAAAATTACTCAAATAATTTCTACTTAATTTTTCATCAATTCTCATAAATCAAAATTTTTAGGGAAATTAACAGTTTAGTACTTAGGTTTTGGGTACTTTTTCATTTTAGTCTTTTACTTTCAAACTTTAAATTTTTAGTCCTTGAGTTTTATTTTTTTGAGAAAAGCACTCATCCCGCCAGTCTGTCATCAATATGCTTAACAAAGTTCTCTGACACATCAGCAAATTTGTACCGGTCGACCGCTCACGTACTGGATCCATTTCAAAACATATATCGGTCGACCGCTTCACTAAGTGTCAAACTGACATGTCAAATAGCTCCGCTAAGCATATGGACGACAGACTGATGAGTGGGTGCTTTTATAAAAAAAAAAACTCAAGAACTAAAAATTTGAAGTTTGAAAGTGAATGACTAAAATGAAAAAGTGTTCAAAACTTAAGGACTAAAATACTCATTTCCCAAAATTTTAATATGCAAACATCGCAACAAGAGGGAAGTAACTGGGAACAAGAGATCAATGTGAGAGACATACATTTCAATGGTCAAATTTTATTCATAGTTATGAAATTTGGGCTTGCAAAGAATTTGCAAGAGAAAATAGAAAATAACTTTTATCCCTCCTTTTTGTATTTCTAATTACATATTATTTCTAAGCAGGAAAAAACAGCTTTAACCGGGAAGAAAAATAATAAATTGTTGACTTAGTTATCCAACAATCTTTTGGTTGGACCTTTTTCCAATTTAATTTTTAAGGTTCATTTCGTGATTAAGCAATCTACGTGAAAAATATGTTATAAAAGGTGTTAATTTCGCAATAAAAAAAACATGTGCTTAGTATCTTAGCCAAGTAAACAAAAAAAAAAGATCCATAAGAAGATTCGTAATTATGTACTAAATACAAGGTCTAAAGTCTATGACATTAATGTATGGAATAAATACACTATATGTTTATATTGACTAGGGAGAATATTTCTTAAAAGAAATTTCAAGCATGCCTGAATTATCCAAGTGGGCCCTCTTGGCCACCGCCGGCCTACTCAACTATGGATCATCGATGGGCGACATAGGCCCCAACCAAGGGTTCGTCCTGGCTTTTTGAGGATTGGGGGGGAATTGGTTGGAATTCAATCGAAAGGCTTACAATGGGAGAAATAAATCAAACACGTCTTTCTTCATATTTCTCAATCTTTTGACTTGGAGAAGGAAACTTGTGTGATCCATAAACTACAAAATTTAAAGGTGTTTGGTACTGTTTGCAAATTAAGATTTTCTTAAAAAATTTAAAAATATTGTGAAAATTAAGGTAAATTCGAAATTTTATTGAATTTTGAGAAAATACTGTGAAAAATATAATTTTATGAGAATGTGTAAAAAAACAAGAGATAGATGTTTTAAGTGAATTTTTTATGTCTATTATAATAGAAATAGATTATTTGATGAGAGGAGAGAAATAATTTTGAAGTTTTATTATTATTATTTTCTTAACCAAAAATTTGAGTTAATTATATTTGTATTCGAAAAATTTTCAATATTTTGAATTTGCAAACACTAAGATATGGCATTTTAGGCTCAATATAAATCAAAGTATGGTCGTTTGAACCCTTAAGAACAAATGTATTAGGCACGGCGAATCTCTTTTCTAATCGTACGGAAAGGGATTTTGGTGAAGTATGCCCACTTTTCAATTGATACAACTTCATATGAGCTAGGAAACAAAAAAAAAAAAGCTTTAGTTCCAAATGGTTGAGATTAGTTCTCACCTTCATCCAGCATGAAGGTTTTTATAGAAAGGAGAACTGCTCAAGATCTATAATGGTTGTGATTCTTTAAACCCATTAAGTAGCAGACCTAAAATTCCCAAGAAAATCTTAGGCTGCGTTTGCATGTAAAATTTTTCCCAAAATTTTATCTCTCTCCTAATAAAATACTCCAATATAATCTCTCTCTCCCATAAAAAAATATAAAAAATTACAAAAATTATAAACTATTACCTCTCTCTTCACTTTTTCACTAAACTCAATACCAACACTAAACGCAATACCAAGAATTTTACCACACAAACCCACCCTTAATCTGGCTGGAACAATAAATAGTGTTTGGGAAAAAAAACAAAAGAGGAAAGAAAAGGAAATCTTTGAAACATGTGGCAGACACCTATTGGTCCCTCTACATCTCTTATCAACCTAGGAGATGTGATAAACCCTATCAGCTACTCCTACTTTCCAATTACAAACCTACAAATCTACAGAGAGAGAGAGAGGCGATGAGGTGTTAAGGTGAGAAAGAAGAATTTTTTTTTGATAAGTAGAAAGAAGAAAAAATGAGCGGCCCAAAATCGCTGGCTTACATTCCCGTAAGCTTTGTGCGCACAAGGAGGGCTTGGCTTACCTTATCCCCTCTCTCTCTCTCTCTCCCTCCCCTATATCCTCCTCTCACGGTCTTACCCTCGCTCCCGGCAACTCTTTCACCCTGCTCTTTAATACTTCAACAACTCCAGTTTTTCTCACTTCGATTCAATTCCCTCTCTTTTGCAGATACTCTGTCCCTTTCTAAATCTCTGCCATGTAAAAAGAGCTCCCTCTTAGCCACCCAAATCCCACTCTGTCCAATCCCCCCGATATTCCATTGTACTTACCAACAATCTCGAATTCTAACTATAACCCTCTTTCCTATACTTATTCTGGATATGCTTCTTATGGCTGAGTCGAGTTCTTGCTGAGATTGAGCACTCCAGAGTCATTGTCTGGTTTCTTATTTTAAGAAGAGAGCTTTTTGAATTTTGGAAGGAGTCTGCAAAGCTTGCATTCTGAGATGGCTGAGTCGAGTTCTTGCTGAGATTGAGCACTCCAGAGTCATTGTCTGGTTTCTTATTTTAAGAAGAGAGCTTTTTGAATTCTGGAAGGAGTCTGTAAAGCTTGCATTCTGAGGAATTTATCCGTTTAATTTTGTCCAAAGTCATACTAGCCATTTCCTTCCAAGAACCTATTGAAGCAAATCGCTGTAAAACTAATCCTACAGCTTTTTACGTGCAATGGCTCCCAAAGCAGGGAAGGCGAAACCGCATAAAGCCAAGGGAGAGAAGAAGAAAAAGGAAGAGAAAGGTCTTAATCTTTTTCTTAAGGTTTTTTTTTCTTTATTTTTATACAACAGCTTGTTTCTTCTTCTTTTGTAGCCTAGCGTTTAATGGAAAGTTTGTCTTCTTCAAGTAGAATTCAGCACCAATTAAGCCAGATTTCTGTGATAGATCTCTCTGAATGAAGTCTGATATTTCCCAGCAAACCATATGGTCTCCTGCAATCTAGTTGTTCTTCAACTCCATTGTTTCTGACACCATTTTCATCGTTTCTGCAGTTTTGCCCAATGTAATAGAGATTACGGTTGACACACCAGATGATTCACAAGTGACGCTCAAGGTCTGAATATCCATCTATTTCCATGCTGATGTCTGGTCCTTATCACCAGCCTTGTTCTACATGTTTTTTTTTTTTTGCCTCCTCTGTTTTATAAGTGTTCAGCGTTCATTTCTGGGTTTCTTGAGGTGCAGGGTATATCTACGGACAGGATCCTAGATGTGAGAAAGCTTTTAAGCGTCCACGTCGAGACATGTCATTTGACCAACTTCTCTTTAACACACGAGGTACCCCTCCTTCCACTTGAATTGTACTTCCTTTCTAAGCCTAGTGGGCCCCAGTTATCTTTTCTTCTAACGTCCACGTTTCCCCTTTTTTTTGTTTTCTTTTTTTTGGTTTTGGTTTTCAATTTTCACGTCATAATTAGATAATTATGTATATAATTATAATATATTTGCTTTACCTCAAATTATAAAAAGAGTTTTATTTACAACTAAAAAGAGAAAAAAAAATGATGTGATTTGGGAGCTGCATGACTCGGGATTTACTGGGGAGTTGAACTCAATTTATGTGTGTATTAAATCAAGTCTCTCCGAACTTAGTGCATATAAATGAGTGTACGAATTTTTCTCATTAAAAATAAAAATAATTATTAATTTATACATGTATTTGAGAATATATATATTTATCTTTTGGACTTTGTGTATTTGTAATTTGCCCCGTGAAAAAATATATAATCGAATAATTCTAAGAAAAATAGGAACATTCTCTTTTTCTTTTATAGATAAGTGAATAGGAGCAGTGTAATTAAAGAAAATTTAGGACATACCAATGGACTGTCATTTTTTTCAGACTAAAGAAAATTGTTTTTTTTTTCAGGAATTTGTCTTAATTTTGCATTTTGGCCCTGCAAATTATATTAATAAAATTAGCTCCTTTGAACCAACGTGGAGCCTAGTGCTGACGTGGATGATCCACGTACGAACTTCTAAAAGGAAGAAACGACCAAAACGGTTAACTCCGGTATTACCTGTAACAGGTGAAAGGACCGCGGCTGAAAGATTCGGTCGACATCCTCGCTCTCAAACCCTGCAACCTCTCCATCGTCGAAGGTATCCCTCCGTTTCCTCCAATACAATTCCATTGACCTTAACTTATCAAGGGCGGTAGCTGATTGCTACAAGAAAACAGCGACGATTTTTATTTTTCTTAAATTTAAAAAATTGGCTCGGATTTTGTAGAGGATTACACGGAGGACCTCGCAATCGCTCATGTCCGGCGACTCCTCGACATTGTGGCCTGCACCAACTCCTTCGGTTCATCTTCCTCTTCTCCCAAGCCTGCGGGCCGAAAAGAGCCCGGCGAAGCCGAGGCTGAACCTTCTCAGACCCAGAGTCCGGACCATGAGGGGGACCCGATTCCGAAGCCGGTGGACACTAAGAACGTCCCCGAGGGGATCGATAAAGCCGACTTGGCGGCCGTGTCAATGTACCCGCCACCGAGGCTGGGGCAGTTCTACGACTTCTTTTCGTTCTCGCATCTCACGCCGCCGGTCCACTGTGAGTTTATTCTGTCTCTTACCATCCCAACTGTTTTTGGAAATGGCTTGGAGGCCAGTGTGTGTTTAGTTTTTTTTCCGGCATCATGTTTCTCTTTGTATGCACGTGTGGTTAATGAACAAAGATATGCCTAAGCTTCGCTCATATATGGTGGAGAACTAAGAGGACTGAGGAGTGGTCGGATATCTCACAAATCGTATCACTAATTCACGTGGCTATTAGTGGTGGTGTCAAATAGGCATTGGCCAAATTCGAGGAAGATTGGGATCTTGTTTAATACGTGCGGTTTAACAACTCAACTCAGTAGCCGTGTAACTGTTTTTTTTTTTTTTAAGTTGCAGTAATCCCAGCGTTTCTTGAAAAATAGTAATGAGGTTGTGTTCCGGTGATTTTGTTCTTAACTTGAAAATGTGGATGGTAACTTTTGCAGTTTAATTTAACGGCCCAACTGTGCTAGGCACAGTTGTCATTTCAAAGTTAATCGTTGGGCTTGTTTCTTGATCATGTTTCGGGTTCTCTTTGCAGACATTCGAAGATCTAGTCGTCCCTTCCTTGAAGATAAAACAGAGGATGATTTATTTCAAATTGATGTGAGCCCCCCTCCCCCAAAATCCAGTTTAATCTTTTAATTTTATTTCTGTGAGGCCGTTTATACTTGGATCTGCTGAAATTGTTGGCTGTGGTTAACTAATGAATGAATTTGGTTGGCACGGGTGTGTAACTTCAACTGTTAAGGTTCGAGTTTGCAGCGGGAAGCCCACAACAATTGTTGCTTCCAGAAAAGGGTTCTACCCTACTGGCAAACGCCTGCTTCTCAGTCACTCTTTGGTTGGTCTGCTGCAGCAGATAAGCAGGGCTTTTGATGCTGTGAGTTGATAATGATATCATTTTTTTAGTGCTGGTTGTTGCATCGTTTGGATCTATTTCTCTAGCAATACTTGCCTACGTATTGTTTTGTCTTTTTCTATAGTTCTTCTCATAATGCATGTTCGTGTTATTCATCTTTCTGTTATTTTTTGAACGCCTGAGTATTGATTAAACTATTCTTCTGCTTGCAGGCATACAAAGGCCTTATGAAAGCTTTCACAGAGCACAATAAAGTATGCATATCTTTCTATATACTTGCTCCCCTTGATGATAACCAGAGAAAATGATGTTACATGCTCGTGTTTTTTCTTTCAGTTTGGCAATCTTCCTTATGGTTTTCGAGCAAATACGTGGGTTGTCCCTCCAGTTGTTGCTGATAACCCATCCGTATTTCCACCACTTCCTGTGGAAGATGAAAACTGGGGAGGAAATGGTGGTGGGCAAGGAAGAGATGGAAAACATGATTGCAGGCAGTGGGCAAAGGAATTTTCCTTTCTGGCAGCGATGCCTTGTAAAACATCAGAAGAGAGGCAAATTCGAGACCGGAAAGCCTTTCTGCTTCACAGTTTATTTGTCGACGTGTCAGTCTTTAAAGCAGTTGCAGCAATTAGGCATCTAATTGAAAGTAGTGAATGCTCTTTGAAAGATTCTACCAGTTCAATCTTGCATGAGGAAAAGCTTGGAGATTTAATCATCAAGGTGACAAGAGATGTGCCTGATGCGAGTACGAAGTTGGATTGCAAAAATGATGGGAGTCAGGTTCTTGGAATGTCACAAGAAGAGCTTGCCCAGAGAAATTTACTGAAAGGCATAACAGCTGATGAGAGTGCTACCGTTCATGTGAGTGAATATTCAAGGAAAAACACACTTAAATCCCTCAAACTAATGCCACTTTGTAAATTGGTCACCAATATATCAACTTATGAAGTTGCCCCTCCGTTAAGTTTGGCTTTCAAGATGAACAAATGAGACATGTAGAAAAACATAGTGGCCAGATATTGACGGAGAGGGCACATTGAAAAAATGTGGTAGCTTAGGGTTCTGATTGCCAAAAGTTGTAGTTTGATGACTATATCACAAGTTATGGGTGCTGCTTGTTTGAGGAGGTCAAGAGTAATTCTTTTTAAATTAAATAAATGAGGCTTTCAAAACTTTGCGTAGTAGTTGCTGACATCCTCTTTTGGTCTTGTAGGATACTTCTACTCTAAGTGTTGTTGTAGTTAGACATTGTGGCTACACAGCTGTTGTGCAAGTTTCAGCTGAGGGGGATTTGGAGGGGAATCCTATTCCACAAGACATTGACATTGAGGACCAGCCTGAAGGAGGTGCCAATGCATTGAATATCAACAGGTCAGTCAATCTTTCTTGGGCCAGCATTCACTTGTGTAACTATGGGACCAAAATGCCATATCAATCATCTGCTTAATTTCCTCAGAAAATACAAAGTCATCTACTTATTTCTACAAAACATCTTACTTGTGCACAAATAAACTGCGTATTTAATGCTCGCTAAGCTGTAGTGGCATCTAATACATTGACATCGCGATGGCTTCATAAGTAACTGATCTATTTTATCTTTTTATGAGTTTCAGCTTGAGAATGCTATTACACAAGCCATCAATGCCTCAATCATGTAGCATGGGCCAACGTATACAGAGTTCAGATATTGAAAATTTAGGTCCTGCTAGGTCTTTGGTTAGGAAAGTAGTAGAAGAAAGTTTGCTGAAGTTGCAGGAAGAATCCACGAAACAGACTAGGTCTATCAGATGGGAGCTTGGAGCATGTTGGGTGCAACATTTGCAAAATCAAGCTTCAGGGAAAAACGATTCTAAAAAAGCTGAAGAAGCTAAGCCTGAGCCAGCGGTGAAGGGCCTTGGAAAGCAAAGTGCACTGCTAAAGGAGATAAAGAAGAAAACAGGTATCAAAAGCAGCACAACTGACCCAGGAAAGGAAGTTTCTATGAGTAACAGCATTGACATAAACAAGAAATCAGATGAAATTAGTCAGAAGGAATTGGAGAAACAAGATAAGGAGAAGGAAATGATGTGGAAAAAGTTGCTTCCAGAACCAGCCTATTTGCGCCTCAAAGAATCAGAAACTGGTCTTCACCATAAGGTTTGCCAGCTGCATTAACCTGAGAATAACTAGTTAAGCCAATTCCATGTATATTTTCAAACATATTGCCCCAGAAGGTGATTAGTATTGAGTAGTCTTCTTGATGCATTTTTTTCACTGCTTCGCCTCATGTAGCACTCTAATTCATATGTGGTCTGGTGCCTTCATATTTTCAGTCGCCCGAGGAGTTGAATGAAATGGCTCATAAATACTATGCTGATACTGCACTTCCAAAGCTGGTTAGTTCCTGAGTTATTAAGATGTTCTTTGCCCCGTAGGTATTTAACTTTGATGTGTTTGATGGGTGTGACTCCAATTTATAGGTGACGGATTTTGGGTCCCTTGAACTTTCACCAGTTGATGGAAGGACATTGACAGATTTTATGCATACCAGGGGTTTGCAAATGTGTTCCTTAGGGCGTGTGGTAATTGCTTTATCCTATTAGAAATACTGTGCTTTCTATTTCTTCACAAAGTTACCATTTCATGATGATTGTGTTGATGGGATTCTTTTTCCTTTTATTTTTTTTGGCCCCCCAGGCGGGGGGGAGGGTAGATGTTTTATATTTCGCTGCACTCAAATTCCAATTTAATATGTTGTTATGAATAAGATCATTTTGGATGGGAGGTGTTTGAAGTCTCAAGTTCTCAATACATATGAACTTATATTAACATAAGATTGATTTTTATGGACTTGAATAAAGTGGAGTTACTGGAAATTTAGTTCCCTTTGTTCTTTTGAATTCTAAATTATGAATCTGTTTATCTATATCAATTTGCCTCTTACCTTCCTGTGTTTACTTATATGACATAGTAGAAATTCTGCTCAGCTTAGTCATCTTTGTTTATGACACAAGTAGTTCTGCTTACTCCCATGGTAACAAGTTTGGAAAATTAGTATATGTTGCAGGACTGAGACTTCAAAGCTTTTTGTTGTAGGTTGAACTTGCCGATAAGCTTCCTCATGTTCAATCACTCTGTATACATGAGATGGTTGTTCGAGCCTGCAAGCACATACTGCAAGCTGTTGTAGCTGCAGTTGATAATGTTGCTGATTTGGCTGCATCAATAGCATCCTGTTTAAATTTATTATTAGGAACTCCATCACTTGACAACCCTGATGCAGATATTACGAATGATGATAAGCTAAAATCGAAGTGGGTGGAAAAATTTCTGTCAAAGAGGTTTGGTTGGCATTGGAAATATGAAAGCTCCCAGGAACTAAGAAAGTTTGCCATTCTTCGTGGGCTGTGTCACAAGGTTCAAATTATATTTGCTGATTTTATCTGTCTTGCCTCAATCTGAATATATTTGGTCTCCAGCTTTAAATGGAGTCATCTTTGGTCAGGTTGGACTTGAGCTTGTTCCTAGGGACTATGATATGGATAGCTCATTACCTTTTAGGAAGTCAGATATCATTAGCATGGTCCCCGTATATAAGGTAACATCCATGAATAGCGACTTTAAAAGCTGGCAATTGTAATTATCTTTCCCCTTTTTCTGAATACTTTGACAATGTTGAGTCCTTCCCACAGCATGTTGCATGTTCATCTGCCGATGGGCGTACACTATTGGAATCATCCAAGACCTCCCTGGACAAAGGTAAATTGGAGGATGCTGTTAATTATGGGACTAAGGTATATAACACTTCTCTCTTTGGTCCTGTTTGTCTTTTGCTTTTTATTTTCTTTTCCTGCATAATATTTGCAATTCATTGAGCTATATTTTGTATTGAATTTTGAAGGCACTCGCGAAACTTGTGTTTGTCTGTGGTCCTTATCATCGAATGACTGCAGGAGCATATAGTCTTCTGGCTGTCGTGCTCTACCATACGGGGGATTTTAATCAGGTATATGCTTAGAAGTATGCATGACTAGTGATATATGCTGGCACTGGTTTTGTGTCGTTTGGATTATTGAAACATTTTGATTTATCCTATTACATAGTATTTGGGCCTATGTAACATGAAAATGCACGACGGATATAGAAACACTCACTAGCCTAACAGGACTAACATTGATTTATATTTAGTTTTCAGTACGGTTAAAAATGTTTTAGTCCAAATCACTGTCAGACTATGTGTGAAATGTTTACAAGTAGCAGTTTTGGGTCTTGGGATTGATTTTTCAATACCACAAGTCTTTTTTATATAAATATGGTCTAAGACACACGTTTACTATCTCGAAGCACAAAAACAGATGCTCGATGCCAAAGAAATTGAAAAAAGGGATACTAGTATTACCCATGTCCTTAAATGGAACATTTTCCAACGTTCTTGTGGAATTGATCATGATAATAGGTTAGATATTTTCCCTATGTTGAATGGTGATAGGAAATTGGAAAACCCCCTCAGCTTTATTTTCTCAGATCGTAGGCTAGATTTCCTTCTCATAGAAAAAAACGTAGCCAGTTTCACGTGCATGATAATGTGTAAGGGATGGAAAGGTTTTCTGGAGAAATGGAGCTGTACGACCGTTTGTTTATAGGCAGTTGTGTGTGGAGGCACATGATAAAATATAGATCCATAAGCATGCATCAAGTTGACTAAAGCTTGAGCTATACATGTTTATGTGTACTCTGTGGACTTGTGATGTAAAACTTACAAAGAAATACTATATATGTGAATTAAACCTAATAGTTTATTGTTAAATTGTTTTATCCAACTTAATCGCGGTTATAACCTTCATCATTTGGACATGTTTGAATTGATGTTCCCAGTCAATTCCTGTTTAAAATGGAAGTCTCCTTCAGACTAATTTGATGTACTGATCTTTATTTCCTCATTTAGGCAACCATTTATCAGCAAAAAGCACTGGATATAAATGAGAGGGAGCTTGGACTTGATCACCCAGATACAATGAAAAGTTATGGAGATCTAGCTGTTTTCTACTATCGACTTCAGCATACAGAGTTGGCCTTGAAGTACGCTTCCATTTTCATTAATAAAAGAAGCTTTTTCTAGATGACTTATTATATGGTGGCTTTCCTTGTTTTTCCACTGATTTCTAATATCAGCAACATCATTTTACACTATGTTCTTTGACTATACGGTGTGATGCAGTTGCATCATTAAAAAGGGAACTACCAGTAGATGCTCTCTGGTGGAATTCAACTACCCTTTTTTAGGTTGGAAAATTAGTGCGTGATGTATTGTCACCTGTTAACTAAGAGTATGATGAGGGTAGTGCTCTGTTAAGTCAAATGATTCTCCACTGATTTTCCAGTGAGCTTACCATAGGGTGGTACGTATTCTAAATACGTGCAGTTTACCTCTACCAGTTTCAGTCTGATACACCTGCAAGGAGATTGTATAAAAATGATAAAAAGTCGTAACAAAATTTGATGGAACTTGGAAGTGATGTAGAAGAATCTTGTCCATGTCGGTTATTTGAAAAAGAGCATAAATATAAACCATATTGTGAAGAGTTCTCAATCATTTAATTAGAGGCTTCCAGAACTTGTTTAGTAGTTAAAAGTGAACATTGTGGTTTTAGGTTACTGAAATGTGTCTGGGAAGAGGCTTAAATGTTGAAATGCTCTACTAACTAAACAAGTTAATGATTCCAGAGTTGCATAAATAACGGTAAAGAGTAAAATAATAGGATTCTACGTCCCTAAGGGTGTATCAGTAAGGAGGATCAAAATAAATCATGGTAGAAAACTCACATATCATTTTACCAAGGCAAACAAGCCAATGGGTACATAGGTGCAGAATATCTTTAATTTTATCCAATAGAACTCCAACTCAGTAGAATCCTATTTTGAACTGCATCGAGTGATGGCTCTATGGAAAGAGATAATAGCTTATCATCCGTATTCCCAAATTCTAGGTATGTCAATCGTGCTCTGTACCTCTTGCACTTAACATGTGGGCCTTCTCATCCAAATACTGCCGCCACTTATATCAATGTAGCAATGATGGAAGAAGGCTTGGGGAACGTCCATGTTGCTCTTAGGTATCTCCATGAGGCCTTGAAATGTAACCAACGGCTGCTTGGAGCTGATCATATACAGGTTAACTCTCTCTCGCACTGTTTGTGTATCTCTCTCTCTCACGCACGCACACAACACACACACACGTACACACAATCACACTAAATTTTGAAAGTAGGTATGTGTAATGTTTACAACCTGTAGGGGTACTACTATGCCACTATGATTCTTATTCAGAGATACAAGAGGCAATTGAATATGACCAATTATTTGATGTTGAATTTAAGTTATGTACCTTTGGAATGAACAAAAGCATAGAAATCCGCGCAGTGGGGCTATGAAGGAAAATATTTACAAGAAAGAAAAAGTTCGAGAGGAAAAAAAACTGCTCAGAAGGCAAACACTCGCCTCTATTGGAGTATACCTCATGTAGTAAATTAATCCTAGCTAAAAGGAAAAATAATAAGAAAGAAATGTTTCTTGAAATCCCTGTATTGGACTGAAGCAGTTCAATTTGTGCATTGGTATGCCATGTCAACTTATGGTCACAGTTACTTGTGTCTTCGTTAAAGTATGATCAATATGCCAAGAAAATGTTTGAACTTATATTAAGTGCAATTCCTTAAACTGTGGACTGCTAATACTTGTGTATAATTGTCTGGTGCACTAATTGATAGCTTGTTCCTTTCATGTTTAACAATAATTCTCACTTGTTCAGACTGCTGCCAGTTATCATGCAATAGCAATTGCTCTCTCTTTGATGGAGGCATACTCCTTAAGTGTTCAGCATGAACAAACAACCCTACAGATACTGCAGGCCAAACTTGGTTCTGAGGATCTACGAACACAGGTAGTTTAACATTTAGGATTTAATGTTGACTTTCAATTTGCGTAATGATCCTTGGTCCTTGTACTCACATGCCATGGAATTCTGTAGGATGCGGCTGCATGGCTTGAGTACTTTGAGTCCAAGGCTTTGGAGCAGCAAGAAGCTGCACGTCATGGTACGCCAAAACCAGATGCCTCAATCTCCAGCAAAGGTCATTTAAGGTAAGAGTTGCAAGCAGAATAATTGTGCCTGTTGTCAGACATTTGGTTCAACTGATTGTCTTCCATCTAATGGTGAAAAGCCCAGAGGATTATAAACCATTCACTTAATATATATGCATTCAGCCTGCTCGTATATGTTCTGTTCTGTGGTTTTGCTTCTAGACAGTATTAATTACTTAACTGAAAAGCCTAGGCAAATTGTGTAGAGGTTTACAGGCTTAGTTTGTTAATGAACGCTTTTGGTCATGCTGCTCTTTTCTGGACATCAAGATGTTCCAATGAAAAATTGTTGCCGTCATCATTTTTGCTGTCATACCTTGAAAATATTTTCATGGATAAGTTGTAGGGTTGCATTAAAGTTGCTGCTACAACCTTTTCAGAATTAAGCAAATCTTAATTTGGCAACTAAATTATGTGATGGTTTATCTGAAAAACTTTTTAGTATATTATTTTATTGTGTACTCAAACACATATTTTGAATATCTTCCTTTTTTTGGATTAGTGTATCGGACCTTTTGGACTACATAACCCCAGATGCCGATTTGAAAGCCAGAGATGCCCAAAAGAAAGCTCGCGCCAAGGTAAAAAAGCTCCTACTTTAACCCTTTTTTCCTCTAGTTCTTTTAATATCTTCTCATCTTGCCTTTTTCTTTTTCTCATTGTTAATAATCTAATTTCCATCAATCATGCAGGTTAAAGGAAAACCAGGCCAAAACTGGGAGACAGTCTCAGATGAATTTCAGAAGGATGAAATTGTGTCGCCTAGTCATGAAATTGCTGAAAATTCAAGTGATAAAGAAAACACATCTGAAGCTAAGTTTGCAGAACCTGGAGATGAGAAACCTGATTCAATCCTGTCTGATCAAGTCCTATTGAATAAAAATGATGATTTGACACAAGATGATACGTCTGATGAAGGTTGGCAAGAAGCTGTTCCGAAAGGTCGCTCTCCTACAGCTCGCAAGTCTTCTAGTTCAAGGAGGCCAAGCCTAGCAAAACTAAATACTAACTCTATGAATGTGACCCAGTCATCAAGATACCGTGGGAAGTCCACTAATTTTGCATCACCAAGAACAACCCAAAATGAGCCTGTGACTTCGACTGGACCTGCTCCTCCTATGATGAAGAAGTTCGACAAGAGTGCAAGCTTCAGTCCTAAGTTGAATAACTCTAGCACATCAACAGGTGGGACAGAAAAATTAGCTAATCCAAAATCAGCACCTGCTAGCCCAGCTTCCAATGATCAAGTTGCTAAGACTGCTCCTGTGGCGAGTCCAATCAGTGTTCAGGCAGCTGGAAAGCTTTTCTCCTACAAAGAAGTTGCGTTGGCGCCACCTGGAACTATTGTGAAGGCAGTGGCAGAACAGTTGCCCAAGGGAAATCTTCCCAATGAACATAACCGTCAAGTAAGCCAGGAGACAGCTGTAATGGAGGTCACTCATTGTGATGTGACGACAGTCAAGGATGTGGAGGAAGAAAAAGTTAACCCCAAAGAAGAAAAACAATTTCCCAAGGATGAAAGGAAGGGGAGTGCCAGTGAAGAGGACAAAGAAGAAACAAAATATGAGGACTCTGTGGCAACAAAACCGCTAGAGGTTGTAAAGAGTGCTGCTCAGGACACCACACTGGAAGGTGAAGTAGAATTAAAGATCGACAATCTTAAAGACCCTGAAGTAAAAGTTGGAAATGTTACAGTTCTTGGTGTTGATAATTATGATATCTCTAAGGATACGAACACCAGTGCTTTGAAAAGTGAAGAGTCAGAAACAGTGGTGCTAGATGGTTGCCCTGCAACTCCCCCTGATGCAGGATCTGCTTTAAGTGATAACATAACTCTTGTGTCTGACAAAGATGCCTCCACTCAAGAAGAAAATGCAGCAGAGTTAGATGAAAATCAACATGATTCACACAATGTTGACTTAGGTGTTAAGACAAAGCAACCTGAAGGAGAAAAGCAGGATGAAGCAGAACCTGGAAAGGAGACAGCCAAGAAACTTTCTGCTACTGCACCTCCTTTTAATCCATCTACAATTCCAGTCTTTGGCTCAGTTTCCGTTCCAGGATTCAAAGATCATGGAGGAATTCTGCCCCCACCAGTTAATATTCCCCCTATGATTACTGTTAATCCTGTCCGTAGATTGCCTCACCAGTCAGCAACAGCAAGGGTTCCATATGGTCCAAGGCTGTCTGGTGGATATAACAGATCGGGAAATCGGGTTCCACGAAATAAAGCTGGCTTCCACAACGGGGAACACACCGGAGATGGCAATCACTTCAGCCCTCCTAGAATTATGAACCCACATGCAGCTGAGTTTGTACCTGGCCAACCATGGGTTCCCAATGGCTATCCGGTATCTCCAAATGGTTATCTGGCTTCCGCAAATGGCTTTCCCATGTCCCCAAATGGTGTCCCAGTGTCACCAAATGGATATCCAGCATCAATGAACGGGATTCCGGTGCCTCAGAATGGGTTTTTAGTATCTCCAGTCAGTTCAATAGAATCACCACCAGCTGTAAATGTTGACACTAGTGTCGATAACGACAATGAAGCTGCAGTAGAAGTGAATGCTGAGAAGTCCCCTGGAGAAGTTGCACATGAAAGGCCACCAATTGAGCAGACGCTTCAAGAGGACCAAGCTGTAGACAATGAGAGCAATCATCCTGAAACGGAAGAAAAGACTACCTCGATGGCTGGGGACACTGTTGTGGCAAGGGAAACTTGCAATGTTGCAGTGGTTGAGGAAAAACCAACCAAATGTTGGGCAGATTACAGTGACAGCGAATCTGAGATCGTTGAGGTCGCAACTTGAAGAAGGATCATAAATTTTTGTAGAGATGCAACTTTTTGGTTCATGCCCTGGGGTTGTATTTGCCGTTGAGACAAGAGAGGCAATAAGCTACGGTTCATTACGAAAGGCGGAATTATTTACAGATGAAATTTATTTTCTGCTAAGTCTGAAGCAGAATTAAATGCAAGCCCGGGCATTGTGAATACACTGGTTAAGTTTGGATTTTTCCTGGTGACAGAGGAGAATCATTGATTTAGTGTTGAGTTAATTTGGGCTGCAGGCTAACCCGGGAAACACTCGATGACTGCGGAAGGATCTTTTGAGTAGTTCGTCAGTGACTTTAAGTCTCCCTAATACGTTATCCATTTGATCTTCTATTCCATTTTCCTGCTATAGTTTTGGTTATTGCCAGATGAAAAAAAGAGAATAAAATGGACAGTTTATGCTTTACAGTCACACCTGTAAGACTGAATTGCTGCACGGAAAATCTGCAACAATGAAGTTCAATTTTCTTTCCTGTATCCTGCTGTATCACAGTTTCTATTTTTTGAATCTATCAGTTTACATTGTATGCAAGTCCGGCCAGGTAGTCATCCAATTGAACGACAGATTTAGGACCAAATGACGAGCCACCAATTTAGCTACAACGTTTGTTGCTAGCAAGTGATTTGCTGGCTGCCTCAAAATTTAGGTGGAATTTACATTCTTGAATGTGATGTATGTTTTAGATGCCTGTCTTAAATCTCATTCTCAACAATATGTATATAAGAAGTTCATTGAAATCCATTATAGTATTACTTTGCTTGATATAATCTGGGAAGCAAATAAGCCCCCGACTTTCAGTACACACTCTAAACAAGTCTAGGATACATTTCTGAGATGGCACCATTCCAAGATCGCTAACAGCTCTCCTTTTCCACTAATGGATACTGCAGGCAATTTCTTCTTAGTTATACCACACTAGTCGAAAACCAGTATCATACGTCTAGCTAATACAAGCAGGTTGGTGATCCCCGGCGAAAATCCAACACAACCAGAGTTGCAGCGCTGTGTGCAAGTGCCCCTAGAACGACAAAGAGGTGGAAGATCTGGTGGCTGTGCCCTGCAATGTCGAATGCACCAGGCTTCCATCGCTCCGGTATCCTGCTAACATAGAACCCAGTTCCTGCAGCATATAAAACAGCCATCGCAAGCTCATAACCAAGGGAAACAAATATATGTGGATGACCCCAGTTGAGAATACAAGCATGAACTGCGGGAATTACTCCCGAGAAGCCCATGCAAAGGAATAGGGAGGCCCTGAAGGAACGGAAACGAGGAGAGGAGAGGGAAGGCGCTAGAAGGGTGATGATCGCAAGGATTCCCAATACAGTTATGGAGGTAAGATAGAACAAACGCGCATTGGGGTTGCACAAGAAGGCGTAGTAGATGGGAGCAAAGAAGGAACAGACAATCATGAGGGAAATGCCGGCATAATCTAGACGCCAGAAGAAAACGTTAAAGCGCTTTGAATGGCAGGCCAGGAGATGGGAGATAGTGCTGCAAACCAAGCAGCCCATTGCCCCGGCCAAGAAAACAAACCAAGGCCATCTAGGGATGACAGACTCCGAAGAACCTTCAAAGCCTTCTTTGTGAGCATGCAAAACCGACGACTCTGATAATTGTCTCAAATGCGAGTCCTGCGAAGCAAACATCTATGTAAGTTTGCATAAATCATCCTTCCTCTCTAACTTACTACGTCCATTACAGCAATCAAAATCTAAAATTACACATTAATCCAAGCTTCAGGTTTGTCCGATACCAGGGCTTCTTCAAACCGTAATCCCAAGCCATTTTGGGGGACTTACTAAAGTCAGAGACTAGACAATGGACACCATAAGTTATGTTCTGTTCGCTGTGGGGCAAACATGTTTGTATCCTGAGGATAGATTGTGATAAGAGTGACACATTCTGCAAAAACTTTGGTTTAATTATTGATACAGTTTATTTTACCAAATTAGTGTTTAAGGATAATTTTGATCAAGTTAATCCTCTCACGTTAATAATGGACATTCCCAATATCCCGTATTAGTCTTCCTTTAATTGATTAATTTTTACTAGACAAAACGAGGCAGGTATTCCCAAAATCTCAAAAACATACACAAATAACAATAAATTCTACACAATCTCTAATAACTTTTCACACAAACTTCAACACCTTTTTTAAAAAAATATATATATAACAAATATTCTCTTTCTATATTTTTCACTTAAATCCAATACTTTTTTATTAAATAATTATATCAAATCATATCTCTACAACTCTTTACAAACTCCAACACTACTTTTTAAAAAAATTATAACAAATATTTTTTTATATATTTTTCACCTAACTCTAATACTTTTGTATTAAACAATTACATCTCTTTACAACTTTTTACGAACTCCAGCAAAAATTAAAACTATGTTTGATTTGGTCTCAAAATTTTTTTAAAAAATTCACAATCATTTTTTCATCGATTCTAATACATTTTTACAAACTTCAATAACTTTTTACAACTTTTAACAAACTTCAATAATTATTAATAAAATTTTCACTAATTTCAAGAGAATCAAGCCTAAATATCTTTAAAGATTTTCACTAAATTTTACAATTTTTTAACCAACGAACATCCTGTAATAAGAAATTAAAAGTGTTAAATATACTTTGCCCCCTTTATCTTTGAGGTCATTTATATTTTCCACTCCGATATATTATTTTTGACACATTGGACCCCTTCACTTACACATTTTTCCAATTTGGACCTCGTACCCAAATTGTTCATAAGTTTAGTCGAATTCTGTCAAAACTTGAGGTGTAATGTGTAAATGCTATAAAAAATTAGAAGGAGAATGTGTACATACTTCTAAAGATAAGGGGACAATGTGTACATACCCTCAAAAGTAAGGGAACAATGTGTAAATATTTTGATTGAATCCGTCTAAATTATGAGACAATTTAAGTATGGATCTAAATTGAAAAAAATGTGTAAATTAAATAATCTAATATATCAAAAATAATATATCTAAATACAAAGAATAAATGACTCGAAGATTAGGGCAAACCATATTTACCACAAATTAAAAAATATCTTCTACCGTATCGTTTGTGTGAAAACCCGGTCTTTAGAAAAAAAAGAGAGAAGAAAACATTGTTTTTGCAAGGCTGGGATTCGAACCCAGGCAATAAAGGAGGAGAGAGGGCGCTCATGACCACTGAGGCACCTTTGTTGTTTTTCCTTATATGGTGAAGTTTTATTTTATTTAAACACGTTTTGCCCGAATTGAATTTTTAAGTAAAACGGTGTGTTTTGATCTTCTTCTTCCCCAAACTTTGGAATCTCGATTTTTATGCCCTAGCCGCCGTTTTCAACCCTTCAGTTTCTCTCTCATCAATTTCCTCTCTCTCTCATCAATTTCACATCCGTTTTAGCACCTTTTCGACTGATTTTCGTGGCCTTTCAACTCCATTGTTAGGATCTTAACGTTTTCTCAATAAATCAAGCGATTTATGGTGGTTAATGGAGGATTTCGAAAGGGCAACCATTTTGGGTTGTTACACTTTGATTCGCCCTATAAAAGGGGACCTTCTACTCAGACATTATTCACACCTCTCAATTTCGACATCAGTCATTTTTTAGATCCATCTCTCTTTCTCTAGGTCAATTTCGGTCATTGTTGAGTTTTTCGATTTTCTTCGGTTCTTTTGGGTCACTGCAATACGTGGATTCTAGGGTGGTTCGATTGTTGAAGAAAATCTGGTAAGCGGAGCTACTATATTGTTTTCTTCAAAAATTATAAACACGTTTTCATAAAAGATTTTGTGGAAAATATTTTATTTCAAGTTTATGTTATTCTGAAAACAAATGTGAAATTTTAAAAGACATACTGAGATTGTTTATATGATTGTTCTGAATTATTTCTCAAAGATTCTGTATTTTGCTGAATATCATTTCTGATTTTGAATCTGAGTTATGATATTATATATTATACTGTTTTCAAACCCCGAGGCGATGTTCTGTTACTGATTACTGATTACTGCTGCTGTTGGTACCAACTCATTACTGATTACTGGTGCGCCCATTCTTCGGATTGGTTTCTGTGTGGGTTTCTCCCTGGTGCACACTTAGCGTACGTGGCTAAGTCTTAGTAGGGCAAACTCCACTTTCTGTTGGCTTAATTCGGTTTGGCCTCCGGTTAAGTCGTTGCACAACCCTGCCACAGGGGTCAATGTGGCTTACTGTTGATGTCAAGGGAATTTTCTGAAAAATCTATTTTATTTTCTGTATTTTTCGATCACTGAATTAAGTATTATTTTCAAAGAAAATAATATATGTTTTTATTCTCTGCTTACTGAGTTGTCGAACTCACTCCGTTTTATTTTTCTTATTTTCAGAGATTGCTCAGAGATTGAGCCTAGAGAGCATGTGGGCGGGATAGATGAGAGCATCATTATGGATTTTAATTTGTTCAAGTTTCTGTTTTGAAAACAATATCATTATTATTTGTTTTGTTTCGAATAAATGAGATAAATTTCTTTTGTTTATTTATGCTGATTTTTGGGGCGTGACAGTTTGGTATCAGAGGAAAGGTTATAGATTCTGTACACTTTTAACTTTTTGACAGTTGACATTTGAAAATTTTTGGGGTAGGCTTGGGTAGATTAAGTTTTACTTACATGTGAATTGTTTTATTTGTTTTGTTTAATGAATATCTTGAATACCAAACATGCTTTTCAGAATGTCATAATTTAGTTGGTTATATTTTTCTTTCACGATCAAATCCACGTCATAGATACAGGTATGTTCCCTCGATATTTTGGGTAGATGAATAGTCAGAAGTTTTTAGGTTCATGGCGTTACCTGAAGATATGATGATTGATGACCTTGACGAAGTATCAAACGAGATTGAGTGACGATGGGGTTTTACTAGGTATCTGTAAGTTTTAGCAAATTTCGAGGACGAAATTTTTTTAAGAGGGGAAGGATGTGAAAACCCGGTCTTTAGAAAAAAAAGAGAGAAGAAAACATTGTTTTTGCAAGGCTGGGATTCGAACCCAGGCAATAAAGGAGGAGAGAGGGCGCTCATGACCACTGAGGCACCTTTGTTGTTTTTCCTTATATGGTGAAGTTTTATTTTATTTAAACACGTTTTGCCCGAATTGAATTTTTAAGTAAAACGGTGTGTTTTGATCTTCTTCTTCCCCAAACTTTGGAATCTCGATTTTTATGCCCTAGCCGCCGTTTTCAACCCTTCAGTTTCTCTCTCATCAATTTCCTCTCTCTCTCATCAATTTCACATCCGTTTTAGCACCTTTTCGACTGATTTTCGTGGCCTTTCAACTCCATTGTTAGGATCTTAACGTTTTCTCAATAAATCAAGCGATTTATGGTGGTTAATGGAGGATTTCGAAAGGGCAACCATTTTGGGTTGTTACACTTTGATTCGCCCTATAAAAGGGGACCTTCTACTCAGACATTATTCACACCTCTCAATTTCGACATCAGTCATTTTTTAGATCCATCTCTCTTTCTCTAGGTCAATTTCGGTCATTGTTGAGTTTTTCGATTTTCTTCGGTTCTTTTGGGTCACTGCAATACGTGGATTCTAGGGTGGTTCGATTGTTGAAGAAAATCTGGTAAGCGGAGCTACTATATTGTTTTCTTCAAAAATTATAAACACGTTTTCATAAAAGATTTTGTGGAAAATATTTTATTTCAAGTTTATGTTATTCTGAAAACAAATGTGAAATTTTAAAAGACATACTGAGATTGTTTATATGATTGTTCTGAATTATTTCTCAAAGATTCTGTATTTTGCTGAATATCATTTCTGATTTTGAATCTGAGTTATGATATTATATATTATACTGTTTTCAAACCCCGAGGCGATGTTCTGTTACTGATTACTGATTACTGCTGCTGTTGGTACCAACTCATTACTGATTACTGGTGCGCCCATTCTTCGGATTGGTTTCTGTGTGGGTTTCTCCCTGGTGCACACTTAGCGTACGTGGCTAAGTCTTAGTAGGGCAAACTCCACTTTCTGTTGGCTTAATTCGGTTTGGCCGCCGGTTAAGTCGTTGCACAACCCTGCCACAGGGGTCAATGTGGCTTACTGTTGATGTCAAGGGGATTTTCTGAAAAATCTATTTTATTTTCTGTATTTTCCGATCACTGAATTAAGTATTATTTTCAAAGAAAATAATATATGTTTTTATTCTCTGCTTACTGAGTTGTCGAACTCACTCCGTTTTATTTTTCTTATTTTCAGAGATTGCTCAGAGATTGAGCCTAGAGAGCATGTGGGCGGGATAGATGAGAGCATCATTATGGATTTTAATTTGTTCAAGTTTCTGTTTTGAAAACAATATCATTATTATTTGTTTTGTTTCGAATAAATGAGATAAATTTCTTTTGTTTATTTATGCTGATTTTTGGGGCGTGACAGTTTGAGTGTCCAGTCCTGCCCTGTGCCCACGTGTTCATTTTTAAGGGAAAGGATTCGGTACAAAGGAGGTCTGTTCAAAGATAACTCACGTTCCAGATTCAAGTAGGACAAAATTCAGACACCTTATTTAACGAGGAGAGTTGGCTCTTGATCGGCTTGGCCCGATTTAGCTCAGCCGGCTCTCCTTGGTTTTGTTTTATTTTGTTTTTTTTCCTCTTTTCGTGAAAGCTCCAGTCCACCTTTCCTGTTCTTTATCTGTTCCATTCTTTTATCCTTGCAGTTGCTCTCCTCCCCTCGCCGACTCCAGCAATACCAGATCTGATTGAAATCAAAGGAGTTTTAAAAGACTGGCATCTGCCATTGCAGCACTACCAACTACAAACTTGTTTTTGTTTTAAAGACTACCGAATCTCCTTCCAACGAGATCTGCTAAAAGCGAAATAGGGGTGTAAACACTCATCATCTCCTGGACACAGAAGGTTTCCTGTTTATTGTGCCGACCAAAGAGCTATTATAACTTAAAAGCCAACCAAGATAGTAGAACCTCTAACAATTCCTTATTTTGGACTAACTGAGAGAGGAACTTAAAGTCCTTGAACAGGACAGTAGCTGGAAGGAGAAAAAAGAACGAAGAAGAAACCTTCAGGAGAGAAGAAAAGGAAAGTGTGTTGAGGAAGACGAGAATGAAAAGGAAAAAAGTGATGGCAAAGACGTAGTTGAGCCGAGCCGCTATCTTTATCTAGTTAAACGAGGTGTCTGAATTTTGTCCCTCTTCGATCTGAGAAATTAAATCTGGAACGTGACTTTGGTTATCTAAAAGACCTCCTTCGTACCGAATCTTTTCCCCATTTTTAAACCTTTTTCGAGCTGAAGGTAAAGTGCTGATGTTAAATTTCATCAGGGAGGTCACGTGAGGGAAGTCAGAATTCAGAAACCGAAACAGCCACATCATACGGCTGTCGCGGTCACTACGGCTGCGTTTGCCAACCTAATAATTTCCAACATTTTATCTCTCTCCTAATAAAATATTTCAATATAATCTCTCTCTCTTCCATAAAAAAATATAAAAAATTACAAAAACTATAAAAAATTACCTCTCTCTTCACATTTTCACTAAACTCAATACCAACACATATTCTCATACCAAAAATATTACAGCACAAACACAACCTACTTTTCCTTGAAACTTCCCTTCAACTACGAACCAAACAAAAGTGCGTAACAGAACGTCGTCCATTTTCACTCAATCCCACGCCCGCCGAAGTGAAAAAAAAAAAAAACAAGAAAAGGCCTCGAAAAAGTGAATGTCACGTGACGGTAGGACCCACTATCCGGTTCAGTGGTGTAAAAAAACGAGTGTCCTGAACCCGGAAACGGAAAACGACGAGGAAAAGTCGAGAAATATCCGATGCAGTCTGACAGATATTAGCGATGAAACAAAAGAAGAAAATCCAGAATTCGAGCTCACCGGAAAGATATCGTCCGAGATGTTCATCAACAGTCCTTGTGTTGGAGTCCTGGTGGTGGCACACGCAATGCGATGAACAAGAAGCTAGTTTGAATTATCGAAAATAACCAAAACAAACTTTTGGAATGACAATTTACAAGCATGCCCTATCTCTCTCACCTGGACCAGCTCCCTAGCAGGCCTCCAAGCTCCGCCTTCTCCATCCAGCTCACCACCGTCAATCCCGCAAATATCAGAAACCCTCCTAAATGCCTGCACAAAACATCAAACGCACACGCACACATATATAACATAAACGTACGCATATGAAACATATATGTAGGAGCGTATGAGGAGCAGAATGGCTCTCACGTCCAGATGTTCAGTGTCTCGTTGTGCCAGGCGAAGACGCTGAGCAGCGCGTGCTTCAGCGGCCACTCGCATCGGTAATGGTCCAATATATACTCGTTGTCCTTCAAATACTCCGGCAACTCCTGGTATTTCACCAATCGCCGCTCAAATCTCCGCGTCGTTGTATTCTCCTTCTCCTTTTCCTTATCCTGTCTGTCGTCCATCGTCGTTCGGTTGGAACTCCTGGCGCCTTTCCGGCGCTGGCTGCCCATGTTCTCCGGCAGTCTGGTTTGGAAAGCCTCTTCAGAAATCCGCCGGATCTGAGCTCTCAGACTGATTCGGGAAATCGATCGTCTCCCTCAATATCATCTTTCTTTCTATATATACACAACGATTACCGTGTAAAAAGATAAAAGGCAGTGTTTGCATTTTTTTTTTTTTGAAACTTGAAATAATTTTTTATTAAATTTCGAAAAAAAAAATAGAAGAATTGTGTAAGATCTGTCTAGAAAAAAAATTATGGGTGTGTTTGTGTTGTAAAATTTTAGTGTTGTTAAAATTTTAGGTATTGGGTTTAGTGAAAAAGTGAAGAGAGAGGTAATTTTTTATATTTTTTGTAGTGAATAGTAGTGATTTGATGGGGGAGAGAGATTATATTGTAATTTTTTATTGTGTTAAAATTTTAGAGTGTGTAAAATTTTAGGACGCAAACGCAGCCTATATAAAAAAGATAATTTAATGGACAGATAGAAATTATTTACAAATTATTATTATTATTTTATTTATCAAAATTTATAATTTATTTATATTTTGGATTCGTATTTTACCCGTATACCGTAAAACAGTATGAATTTGCGCGGGCACGTGTCACCTACCCGTCGGTTAAAATAGGGACAGTCCAAACGGACAGGGAAGTAGTTTTGATAATCTTCTCCTTACGGCCAGTTTGATTTCGCCACGTATTTGTTACATCGTCCGGTTTTGAAGAAATTTCGGTCGTTGAGAAAATTCAAACTCGGCGGAGGGGGCGAAATGTAAATTGCACTAGAAGCTGCTATAAGAAGGAAATCCACTGCATCCACCCTTTTGGAGTTGGGAGATAGAGGGAAAGGATATCTTTGAAGACTCCACAATATTTTTTTTTGTGCTAAGAAAAAGACTCCACAAGAAGCAAATTTCCTGTTCCAACTTTTGTATATTGGGCAGAGTCGCGTACAAGCTATCAAAATTAATCTCAAACAAGATTTTCAATTATCATCTTCCATATAATGAACCTCTAAATTTTTAAAATTTAATCAATTTACGACCCGAATAAAATTTATTGATTTAAATTGTGTCATATAACTAATTTATAATACATGTGGCACAATTTAATGACCCTCCAAAATTTTAAAATGTAATCAATTTGCAACCTGAATAAAATATATTGGTTTAAACTGTGTCACATAACTAATTTTGAGGGTTGGATATTTTTAAAAGGCGCAAATTGATAAAATTTGATAGTTCTAATGCTTCATATATCAAAAGTGATAGTTGGAATCCCTTATTTAAAATTGTTTTAACAATTTGAGGCGAAAAGTGATTTCTCCCAAATTTTATAGTTAGTGTGATTTTTCCCATTTTTATAATTATCTGGCCTCTTAATAAGTTAAGAAATATTTAATCAACAAGTAAAGTTCTAATTTGTATTTTTCACAGGACCAAGGGTGTGTTGGGAAAGCGGCACGAAAATTAAAGAAAAGAACACCAAGAATTTATGTGGTTCGACCCCTAATCCGGCCTACGTCCACCTTAGAGCCATTTTATTAAGAACGCTTAAGAAAATCACTCTACCCACCCAATACAATAGTCATACCACGCTCTCTCTCTGCCGAAAGACAACTATGAAGTAAATATCTAAACCTATGTTTGTTCTCCAAAATGTTATACTTCCTAAAATTTTAACACAATAAAATATTACAATATAATCTCTCTCTCCTCATCACATCATTACTTTTCACTATAATAAATATTAAAAATCATCATTCTCTTCATTTTTTCACCAAATCCAATACACTAAAATTTTAACCTCCCTAAAATTTTAACACTCAAATACAAAAGCTAAGAAAAACCCCGGGCCCCTGATTCCATCCGAGATTCAAATGTGAAGTTTTTGGAACCGACAAAACTTGGCTCAATCTTGGGCAGGAAATCCAAATGGATGACCATGTTTGTTATTGGAGTACATTATGAAAGTCATGTTGTGGGAACTGGGGGTTCACCTAAATCTAAAAGGGTACATTTATATATACGTTTTGTGCAGTTTTGTTGGTCGGTTAGGTGCATTTACCAAGCGACCAACTTAAAGGGCCTAATGGCCATTGCCAAAATGCGCCCATTCCGGAATGGTATGGTGGGGGTGGTTGAGCCCTTTGTTTTTTTGTCAAGGGGGGCCTGCTGGACATGTTAGAGTTGCCCCTTAGAAAGGCTAAGAAAACGACACCAAATGTAAGATAGATGCCTACGAGGGTTGTCTGAATTATATTTGAAGACTGTCCCTTTCGTAGAGTGTACTCAGAGATTAATCTCCAGCACATGCAACAAGCTTAATAAAAGGAACATATGTTTTATCAAGTAATTGATGTTTAATTTCTTCCCCTTTTCGTTCTTAGTTTACATAGCCCTTGTAATAGTGCCCAAGACTGTCCATTTTTGTATTTTTTAAAATAAAAGAGGACGGTATTTCTGAATTTATTGATTAGTCCTCACTTAACATCCTTTCTTTTCCTCAAACAGCAATTGTACACCTTTAGCAGTTTGGTCCAAGTTTGAAAATGGGCCATATAATGTCCAAGTTTGGTCTCTCGCTGTACTTAACCTTGGCCCAATCTTAATGTAGCCCCATATGGGTCTATCTTTAGTAGGCCCAAGATGGTGTCCTTCAAGGATAAATGTTGCCTAAATGGCCCCAACCGGGACTAAGTATGGCAAAACCCTAAATCCTCAAAACAGTTAGGCAACGTTTTGGAAGTTTTTGTATAGGTTTTGGAGTTTTAGATTTTATTGAAATTTATTTAATGGGAAAAAAATAAGCCAAGTGTGTAAAAAAATTCAAAAACTAGCTTAATATAAATGTCGGTAATTAGGACCCGCTATCGCTAAAATCGATACCTCTAAAGGTCGGTTATCACACTTAACGACAGTAGTAGCGGTTGCCAATATTTGAAAACCGGCTCATCCGGTAGTAGTAGTGATTATTGCCATAATCAGCACGTCTACCGAGTTTGAACAACCATAGTCATAAAGATAGCTTCATTAAATCTTTTCTCGTATGGAGTTAGTTTCCTAGTTATTTACCTGCTAGAAATATATATACCTGAAATATAAAAAAAGTATAGCTAAGAATAAAAAAGGGGTAAATAAGTAATGTACATATACCTTTCCTCCAGGCCTTTGATTAATTGGGAAGACGTATCCTTTTCTTTGATTTGCATATATAGCAGAGATACGTATTAACAAGGTGAACCTTGATGATCCTTAGCTTATTTGTATTTTTTAACTCTTTTTCTATTTTATTAAATCCGATGCTTAACCTTAATGATCATCCTATGCTTATTTTGTATGTTAACTCTTTTTCTATTTTATTAATTCCAATGCTTAACTTGTAACAGTGTTTTAGTATGTCTCAGCCTATGTACGTACGCTGTCATACTTTTTAGATTTTTCTTTTTGCTTTTCCCTGTCTTAATCCTTGTAGTTTTGAGCCTCGAGCGAATATTTTTTTCAGAATTCTGACGTTACAGAGTTAACGTCATAAACCCATGCGCTGAAAGATGTTTTACACCTTTTTGTTCCTAGTCCATTCTCGAGGTTTATCGAATCATACTACCACCTCTATCAGATTGGGCAATAATCAAAAAGCAAATTAGCAGTTTAGTTCTTGGAATCCCTTTCTATTTTTTAGTTGTTGAGTTTTATTTTTTTAAATTGTAATTCTTTAATTTATATATTTTTTTGACAAAATAGTTATTCCGTTAAGGATCTGTCTATTTTCTTAATCGAAGACCACATAAACTGACAACTTAGCAGAAGATGTGACTGAAATGATGCGTACAGTTTTGAAAAATAAAGGATTCTCACCGTTTCTTTCTAAACTTTTTTTTCTGCGGGTTCTTTGTAAATGTTTTTTCTCCGAGTTCTTAGGATGACGTATTCAAGGTGACTGTTGCATTGTACATCATCGGCACATCGGTCTGGAACTTGTTTTCAACTGGAGAAAGAATTCTTTAATAGAAAAAAGCAAGAACGCAGGCAGGGAATTCAGATGAGTCACAAAAATATAGAAATTGTGTTAACGAGGAGAGATGGAAGAAATTATATATAGACGAAGCTTAAACAACACAGGCAAGGGAAAACCCTGCTAGGGCCAACAAGCCTCAAGATGTAGGGAACGGATTCCCTCCGAAGGAATGAATTCTGAAGCCATCAAAAGGCACAGTCAAGATTGACGAATTGCAATCTAATGGTTCTAATTCGTCCACCTTATTTAATGAGATTAACAGAGTAATGTGGCTTGGATTGGCGGCTCCAATCTCGCCAGTTTTCTCTTCACTGTCGGCGCTCTCTCTAGCTCCTCTATTCGCCGAAATCTTCGAAAGCTTGGGCGAAGTTGATTTGTGGAAGAGAGGGTAACAAATAGGCAGGATCCAATCCGAAAGCAATTTTACAAATTTTATCGAATGCGAACCTTTGAAGATTGTCCTGGAAGTCTAGGATAGTTCCACTTTTGGCGGCAGAGGAGAGGAGGGGGATTAGGCGGTAATGGCTGGCAACTTGCCTTTGCAATTTCCAAGACTCGTCATCCACATTGAAGATACCGTGGCCAAGAAAGTCTTTGAGGGTTCGGTTTAAAACTTCACCCTTGCCATAGTTGTGGAAGTGGGTCTTGAGGATGTGTTGAACGACAGCAGGATTCGCTGTGAGAACTTGGTGGTTGTTGAAGGGGCAGTGGAGGATGAAAGAAGCGGAGGGGCAGATCTGAAGGATGTCAGATGTCCACTGAAGATGGCAGTTGATGTTGGCATCAAGCGACAGCAAAGGCAATATCCTCACAAGATCCTCAGAAGCAGCACTTAAGTTAACAAAATGTAGAGAACTCAGAGTTTGGATCATGGTCAGAGGTGTCTTGGGATCGCCTTTGTCCTTCAATTTCAACAAAAATTGCAAAAAATCCTTGTTCTCTTCGTAAGAATTACCATCTGCCGCTGCTCTATACCCAGTGGATTTTATTTCAGGCCGAGGGTCCCAAACTTCCAGTTTAACCAGTAATCCCTCATTCATGTGTGGGTTGTTGCTGAAAAAATTGGCGAGGAAGAGGAAGAAGAAGAACTTCGGCTCCCAAGCGGAATGAAATATTTTGGAGGATTGAGCCTTCAAGCCGAGCTGAGCCTCGCCATATTATTCATTAATCTCATTAATTGAGGTAGACAAATTAGGACCGTTAGATTGCAATGCTTCAATCTTGACCGTGCCTTTTGATAGCTTCGGAATTCCCTCCTTTAGAGGGAATCCGTTCCCGAAGATGTATGCCACCATTGAAGTTTTATATCGCCCTTAATTTCCTTCAACAATTTTTGGTTGGCTTAAACGACCTTTTTACATGCTAATGTTGTTTTCTTCCATTGATGTTACACGGAAGGTTTGTGGGTATATAATTTAAACCCATGACCGATAGTATATTTCTTTGAAGGAGATCTAGTTACAGACTCGAGATCACTATACTTGTCAATCTACATGCTTTCTTATTTGAGTTGAAGTCTCCAGGCCATAACTACGCTAAACCGAGGATACCTCCTCGGAAGTGACGTCATCATAGGGGAGGCGTCGTCGTTAGAGGTGAATTTGTTTGGGAAATACGAGCTGGGGAAGTTGCTCGACTACGGGGCCTTTGCAAAGGTGTACCACACGAGCAACGTATGATCATGCTCTTGGTTATTTTCAGAGTTTGAATGTGACAAAGAAGCATCTTCCCTAGTCTGTATGAGACCATTGCTCATTACGGTGTTGGGAGATCTCTGAATATAAGGATCAACTTCTTCAAAAGACACTACCGTCGTTGCTCTCCCTTTATTCTCATGGACTGCCTCATCCAAAGAAGCCCTCACTGACTTGCTCTCATGATCAGCCATATCTTTGGCAGTAGCATTGACTTCATTTTGCTCATCAGTTTCAGATGTCTCTTGGCATCTCGAACCAACAACTTTACTATAGTCATCAAAAGTCCTTTTTGGACCAGCTTGAATTGTCAGATAAATTTTCAAATGAGGATACAATTAACTGGAAGATCTCCTTCATTTGGTCATCATCGTAAGGAGCATCAGGCGACATGCACAGTTATCCTTGTTATCTCACTGATGCAAGAGGCAACTGCAACCTTGATATCAAGGTCTGAATGTCTAAAAAGTTGGTCAGCAACTAATGCATGCTTTCAGCGATGGAGAAAGTGAACTTTGCATTGATTTTGTAGGGGACTATTCCACTCTTGATAGACAATTCTCTACTCGTTCCAAAAGAGGGAAGAGCTCTTCAACCGAATTCGGAGGATCCATAAGCCTATTCCCAGCTTGCAGAAGCTGTTCCTTGAGCTCTATATCCGAAGACGCCATTATTGTCCACTTGCAGAGCATGGTGATCAAGGCCATGAGCAAGCGAAAGATGCTGAAAGGTGGCCTCGCGAAGAATATTAAGAGGGAGGTTTATGCTCCGGCTGCACCACCCCCATATCATCAAGCTCTTCGATGTCCTCACCACGAAGATGAAGATTTACTTTGTCTTGGAGATCGACAAAGGTGGCGAGCTCTTCATGAGCAAGGTCGTCAATGGACGGTTCAACAAGGATTTCAGCCATCGATACTTTCAGCAGCTTATCGCCACCGTTGGATACTGTGTCATTTTTCAAAAAAGGTGCGCATCATTCCAGCCATATTAGCTGCTAAGTTGTTAGCTTATGTGGCCCTTCCGTTAAGGAAATAAAAGGATTATTGATGTAAGGTTCATTTGGTAAAAAAATGTAAATCAAAGAACTAAAATTTGAAAAAAATAAAACTCAATGACTAAAAAATAAAAGGAAATAAAATCCAAGGAATAAACTGCTAAATTTCCTAATTAAAATGATCAGCAACGACAATATGCCAGTACGATGCGATGCTTGCGACTGCTCAGCCCAAAGTCAAAAAAGTGGAGAAGGTGGTCTAATTCGTTAGGACAGTTCAATTTGTTAAGCTTTTGGGTACACGACAAGGAGTTGAAGTTTGGCATAATCATCAAATTTCGTGGCATGGACATGGAGTTTAGAAAGATTCAAAGCAGGACAAGGGTGGGATTGCCTGCAGAAATGAAGGAACTGATAGTACAAGAGATGAAAGAAGTGGATCAATCGAGAGACTCAAAGCCCATCACCCAAAAAGTTCAATGGGCACTTGAAAGGTACGGATGCATCGACCATTTCAAATGGAGTGTCAAGAGGGATTTCAATAAAAGCATTACCATATGGCATATTGCAACAGATATCTGCTATCATTCAGAAGTTCAACATGAATATTATACTGCAAAATCAAATATAGAAATGAGTAGACTTGTCGAACTACATGATGTATCTTCTAGCCATGAGACCTCACATGTTATGCACCAACACAGCGGGTATCATATTCCAAAATGCCTACACTAAACTCGTGTAGCTTTTGAAGACTGGCCCATCATCAATTGTAGGAGATGAACTAGAGGCCTGCAAGATGTTGATGAGTGAAGAAGTTCTGAAGGAATCGGACTCTGATAGAAACATGGAAACCATGGTCACATCTAAATGGAATGTGCTTCAGAATGCACAAAGACTTTCTAGGAATTTGATGGGTTGGGAGAAGAGATGACAAATCATAAGCCGCGTGTGGGTGGAAATGTTGTGTTATGCTGTAAGTAACTGCCCGAGGGATTACCATGCAGAACAGCTTAGGCGAGGGGGGGGAGTTAATCACTCATGTCTGGGTTCTCCTATCCCACAAGACAGATAAGTTCTACTCCAATGACTAAAATACTTGTGTAAATCTTTCAAAGGCAGGCAACACAATTGTTTTCAGAAGATTGTTTCCAACATATTCATCCCTATCCCATGTTGGGTTGAGAGTAGCTTCTTTCAAATGTGGGTCAGAGCCACGTGAACTTTAATATTGTGATTGTAATCCAGTCCCTATTTATGTTTATCTCTGCTTTAAAATCTCCCCGTTCTTGGTGATACTGTTTGGTTGGCATGAAATTCCACTGTTTAAATAGAATCTGCATAGTGACAAAATTTCAATACCCAATATTTAGGGTATCAAAATTTCGAGTAAGTAATAATTCCAAAATTTCTAATATCTATCCATAAATTTTTCAAAACTTTTCACTAATTCCAATAAATCTCAATATTCAAAAGATTATCAAAATTTTGAAAATTTTGCACATATCATATTGTTCATGAACAAAGTCTTACCATGCAAAGGAGTTCGGTTATGGTGTTAAGCCGTCCGGTGTTAAGCAGTGTGAGAAAACTGTCATGATCACACCAGAGGCCATCCGACGGTCCCCAATCTGTCAGCAAATTAATGAGCAACTGCCCTCCAAACCCGGTCCGGTGTGAAGCGGTTTTTGCCCACCCGGTGAGCATTAACTATCGAATTGGGGATCCCCATTTGGAACCCGTTCTCCCCATTGGAACCCGAGATCTGCTCCCTATTTTTGAAACCACCCTGCTTCCTCCCCATTCGACTGCTCTCTCTCTCTCTCTCTCTCTCTCTCGCAGGGCAAGCCATTACCACCGCAGCCCCTGCCACCGCAGCATTCGACCTGCTCTCTCTCGTTCAGGTATCTCTTGTTTTCCCATATGTACAAATTGGTGTGGTTGGAGAGTTAGGTTATATTAGGTGCTTGTTTTCCTACATATTAGCTTTTCATGGAAACACGTACATATAATATCGTCTTTTTTCCCTTCCACTGGTGGAGCCAGGTGTGGTTGAGCAGGGGAAGTTGTTCGCTCTGAACTTGCTGTAACTTTAGAGTTTGGCACAATTTCTGAAAATTTTAAGGTATCTATGCTTTGCACAATAAAATGAGATCGCAAAAAATGAAAATTGTGATAATTTTGTTATAGAGGAAGGTTATCATAAACAAAATAAAGATATTTTCAATTGATCTTTGTGGTTCCCCTCTAAATCTGCAAGTCCTTTTTCAAACCTAGGAAAAAGCCATCAGCAGTCCAGTACCAAGGCCTGCGGTATCAGGTTATATAAAATAAGCAGAGGAATGGGTTAGCCACGAGCACTGGAATAAGATCCTGTTTGGAGAATATATGGGGGCAAGAGAAAACCCAGTTCGGTCCAAGATCTCTTGCACTACATGCTTGCTGTTTCTACAACACCTAACTCACTGTAGATTTCTCTCCATAGTATTGGAGCTACATAAGTTCTGTAGAATTGGGTTTGAAGAGGTGGGTAACGATTGGATTGGCTAGGCCTTCCTAGTTCTACCTACCTACAACTTTCTTATTTGTTGGTTCCAGGAGCTAGTTGCAATCCCACGTTCCCTACTAGACACACATCATTTTTTATGTGTTTGACACATATCTCAAAATGCATTGAAGAATCTGGGGTCATTGTTGGGGAACAAGGGCTTCAAAAGTAACTTGATGAAGCTTCTGTTTGACCACGAGATGGATGATTTTGAACAGTGTTGGAGTAAAATGATTGACGAGTATGAACTCCAAGAAAATGGATGGTTGCAGAAGATATATGAGAAGCGGGAGCAATGGGCGCCAAAGTATGTACGAAATATTTTTTGTGCCGGGAAAAAGACGACTCAGTTAAGTGAATCTTTCAATGCAGTATTGCATAGGTATTTGAGCACAATGATGAATATGGATCGATTCCTACAGAATTTCCAAAGAGCAGTAGATGATTTGCGCTACAATAAGTCATGGGCAGAATTTCAGATGCTTAACACAGTACAAGTCACTGATCAGCTGGAACTGCTCTGTCATCATGCGGCAGAAGTCTATACTCCCACAATGTTGCGTGCTTTTATGGATCAATATATGAAAGTTGGATGGCTTAAGTTTGACTGTCTTAGGGAAACTACTGGGTCCGAAGCGGTTGAGCTACACGAATGCAGCCGGGACCCATCACATAACTGTTTAACGGCACGACACCATGTCATCAGAACGGAAAATGAGGTTCACCAGTGTAGTTACAAAGGATTTGACTTTGTAGGTGTCCTATGCAGTCACATTATTTGGGTGCTGAAACAAAAAGAGACTATTCGCTATTCCTGATGTGTATATCATTCCGAGGTGGAGAAAAGATGCTAGGCGATCAGTTGCGTCGATTAGCAGGTCAAACACTACAGTTGATCCGGCCACCCTGAACGTGGTCAATAGCAGGAAATGTGTAAACAGGATTGCTTCATTGTGTCAGCGTTACGGGGGTAGAACGAAATCTTGGATAGTGTTTGAGCGTTACATTGACGAACTGGAAAAAGAACTAGAGACGTTGTCAGAAGACGACGATCCTTCTGGCATGGGGAACGCTTCTGGCCTTGTCAACGTTGGTTCTAGCCCCGTTAACGTAGGTTCTGGAGTGGAGGTAGAAACGGGGATTGTTGCAAAATGTTTCAAGATGCGTGAACCGAAGCATAAAGGGAACAAGCGATTGCTGAGCGGACTTGAGTTACGGAGTTCACGAGGTCGTGGGCGTGGGCGTGGTCGTGGCCATGGGGTTGCCCGTGCGTCGTCCCAACCAATTGCTCGTCGTTTGCAGTTAAACGATGAGTTGGACGTATTGCCCTTAATTTGACGCACTTACAGCTTCATTTTAACATTGTTATTACCTTTACATGTTTGAAATCAATTAACCTAACATATATATTTGTATATTTATTTAATCGTAGGTATCTAACGAGGCCGATGCTCAGGATGAGGAGGACGACGGCGAGGACGAATCGATAAATGGGCGATTTAAGAGCCTGGATGATTTCAAGCATCGATGTTGGTCTCTTTGGCAGATAGGAAAGGCTGTCTATGTTAAATGTGTAGTTATTGAGATGTGATTTTGCACTTATTTTGGACTTATGTAAAGGGTATTGTCCACAGTATTTGTTTGCTAGATAGGAAAGGCTGTGGATGGTTCCTTGTATTTTGTCTCCTATTATTGGTGCATGAATTGCGGTAATTAGTCAATCTTATTGCCTTTTTGCAGGGGAAAGGAAAAAACGACCGGATATATTTCTCTCTGATGCTTAGTTTACATCTTATTCTTTTCTTTGAGCATTTCAGATGACAGATCAACATACTGATGAAACCTGTGGAAAGCATGGCTTGATGGCTTGACACATTGACATATTGAACTTGTTATTTTCTTCTATTTCTTCGGGCATTTGGAAGTGTCATTCATTGGTAACCTGGCTGAGTTAATATACTTGTAATAATTTGTCTTCATTGCACTTTTCCTGATAAAAGTATCAAGGACTCGGAGATTTTGGGTGAGGTTTTGGCTCAATTCCAGTGGATAATACTTCTAACGTTGCAAAAATAAATACCCCGGATAATGTTTCTTCCTATTTTGGACCAGAAAATCATGCGAAATGAGACTGAGAAGTTTATTTTCTAACTAAGACCATGCTACTTCGAAAGAAAGTGCTAATAAGAATTTACCCATTAAGGAGTATTTCGTGTTCCTCATTGTTTTCGTTCCATTGGAAGACTGCAGTGGTGGTGGTCCAAATCCAAACATTCATTTAAGCACTATTCTGAATGTGTCTATTAGAGTCATCTCCACAAATAGAGCCAGAATGTTGGAGGCACTACTACTTTGGGTTAGAGCTCGAGTATCAAAGGTCAATCTATGTTTTAGCATAAATAAAGACAACCAACAGAAACAAAAAGCAAAGAATAGAAACTTATGTAGTTACTACATATAATAAAACCACAAACATTGAAAAAGCGCCAACATGATGACATAATTAGAAGAAGACTTTTATAACTACTAATATTGTTATAAAGTGGATAGACCCACGAAATGCAAAAAACCATTAGCTGCAAAGTAGTTTGCATCACCATGTACAAGCAAAAATCATTAACTTCAACCAAAAGAAACCGTTTAGGCTAGCATTAATAATGATCCACTTGGCTTTCCTTTAGATGAAGCATTGTAGGCTGCAAGAAAATCGACAACAAAGAAGAGCCACAACCACATGACTGCCCGTCGGTTGGAATTACGCAATTGGATGTACTGTTGCTGCAATTGTACGTAGTCAGCCCTCTGACCATCAATATCCATTCGGGCTTTCTTGAGGAGGTTCTCATATTTCTCTTGATGAGCAATAATCTCTAGCCGATGCTGCGTTGCTTCATGCTCCATCGCAGCAACGTGGTCCAAAATGAGCTCCTCGACCACTCGGTTGCAACACATCTCCAGCTCAACCTTCGTGCTTCCCAATGCAGCCTTTGCATAGTCATGGTGTGCCACCTCTCCCCCTGCGCCCTGTCTTGCCTAACCCACCAATTAGGGCTGAAAAATCGGAATGCGGTCCGGTTTTTCGGTCCACAATGCTGTCCGGACCGCATTCCGGTCCTAGTATATTAAGGGACCGGACCGAACCACTTATAAGTGGCCCGGTCCGGTCCGGTTTTACTAAATGCGGTCCGGACCGGTTTTAATTTTTTTTTCAAAATTTTCAATTTTTTTATTTTTAAAATTTTTTTTTCTAATTTTTTTAGGTTAATTTCAAAGGGGGGAAGTGCATATAAAAATTTTAAGTTTTAGTTTAGATTAAAATTAAACGTTTTAAGTTTATAATTTGTATTAAAAATTATAAAAAAAAAATATTTTTATTTTTTTAATAAATGCGGTCCGGTCCGGTCCGGACCGCATTTATTAAAAAAGAGGACCGGACCGGACCGCATTTTAAGAATTAGGACCGGACCGGACCACAAATCCGGTCCGGTCGTGTTCACCCCTACCACCAATCACCAGGCAAAGTAGCGACAATGGTGATTTTTCCCATACTGCACCAAACACATTCGTCATTATGGGAACTTAAGTACATAAATAGAGGGAGGACCAAATAAAATGGTTTCTCATTTGCAGAAGAAGAAATTGCTTACCTTGTATTTTTTACATCCATAAAACTGTTTTCCGTAATTGTCTAGGGTATATGCGGTTTTCTCGACAGCTTAAATTCCACAAAAGCACACAGTTTCCTCACATAAGTTTGGGAGCGTGTGCCTGATCTTTCACTTTTGGGATAAGTTATTACCAACTGTAGGTATACACAAAAACTTTAGGAATCAAAATAGTAATTGGCAACTCACGTGTCAGCTGTTGCGAAACCCATTGTGACAGACGATCTACTTGCAGGAGTAGAGGATGGGGTTCCCTCATGTTGATTGGAGCTACTCCTTCCACTACTCCTCGACAGGGTCATTTTCCTGTAGATAACATTAATGAGATTCGGTACATGATTGTGAATGGAAAAGGTCTCGAATGTTGATCTATGAACCAACATCCCTGTTATATTATTGAAGATTTAATGTTGATTTATGAACCAGCATCAAGCCCAATAAAATATCAAGGCTATTAAAAGGGTCTCGAATAAAATATCAACTATATGAGTTAATGCAACTACTTTGAAAGTTGGTGCGCTCTCGCATGTGTTGCTGTTAATGGTGTTGAGAAAAACTGAAATGGTAAGGTTAAAATTGTCACTATATTATGACAACCAAAGTCTAACCATCAGCAAAATTTTCCAATACAGATTCTAGAGTTGGGACCCAACAACTTAAAGATTCACAACAACTTGTATCCGATTTCTGTCCTTTTTGATCTATCATTCATTTGTTTTTCTCCACCAACTAAGAGAATGTTTGATGGAAAGTAAACTTTTATTGGCAAACAAAGGGAAATTGTACTGGTATTTTCCAGTTTTAATGAAAAGTAGCTTTTTCAGTACATTTAACTATTTTAAGCTCTGTTTCTGCCATTTAACCACAGCCATGGCACAAAAAACTACAGAAGAAAGGGCCAATCTAACATTTCAAAAAGAGCAAAGACAGAAAGATATAGTTAAGCTTAAGATGAGAAAGGTTAAATCTCTGGAGGAAATGAATTTTGCTTCTTAAGTAAAGACACCGACACTTCTCCAACAGGAGGAATATTCCTATTATCCTTATGGTCACAAAAAATAGCTCCTTCTCTTATTGTCTGCAACTGCCACATATACCTAGGTGGACCCGACAGATGCACCTGGTTTGTGTCACACACTTTTATAGAACTCCACTAGTATTCCAACCAATGCAATGTTTTGGACTGTTTAAGCAAATCAGAAGCTTCCACTTGCCTTCCCCTTTCGCGTTAAAAATAAATTTAACACAAAGTCAATAACAGGAAGAGACAATCAGGTTGGTGGAGAAAAACAAATGAATGACTATGCAAAGGCTGACTTCCTGATCTGTCACGTTGCACCTCAAATCATACCTAGGTCACTTAGGAATTAGATTCAAGGTGGAACAACAATTTATATATTTCCTTTTTTCACAATATTTAGCCATAGCATGTTTTCAAGCAGCACGTAAAATCTACTGTGGCAAATACAAAGAACGCAAAGGAAGTAGGAACCCAATCACAGAGAAAATTAAAGACGAAAGGCATGCAAAAAATGCTTTGAAATAAAAATAAGAACCCAACCACAACAGATTTCCGCCGGGATCTGGTCTCCAAATCGGGAGGAGCAGATTCCACCGGGAGCTGGTCTCCAAATCAGGAGGAGCAGATACCGCCGGGACCTTCCAAATCGGGACGAGTTTTCCAACCGCCGGGAGCTTCTAAATCAGGATGCGAACTCCAAATGAGGAAGCAGGGTGGTGGTGGTGGTTTCTAAAATCGGGAGCTGGAGTTCAGATTTCGAAATGGAGGAGGCAGATCTCGGCCTCGAAGTGGGGATTTCGAATTCGAATCCCTAGTTATAAACCGAAAATTGATGAAACCGGTTTAATTACAACCGGGTTGGCAAAAACTGCTTCACACCGGACTGGGTTTGAAGGGCAGCTGCTCATTAATTTGCTGGTAGATTGGAGACCGTCGGATGGCCTCCGGTGTGATCATGACCGCTGCCTCACACTGCTTAACACCGAACGGCTTAACACCATAACCGAACTCCCATGCAAAAGTACAAAACTTTCCATGATAGATGCAAGAACGTTTGTGAAAATGCATGATTGCGGACATGCCTGTTCACTCGTGGCCGGTGGACCACTCCCCTCCAACGTCGCAAGAGGGAACTGGCCAACTGCGCTGGTGACTTTATGACGATTACTGTGGAGAAGCTTTACAGGCCACAGCACTGCCAAAGTTTTACTTTTGACCGAACCACTGCCTCCAACGGCTAATTTCCAATTTCTGTATTCTTAAATGAATAGAGAAGTATCGACTACCGAATACTCCCCCACCCCCACGACGCTCTGGGACACTTTTGCCAGTCATTTAGCTTCCAGTCGCGCGCGTACGGTTCCCAGTGCGGATTCATCCACCTGTGACCGGACCACGCAGTCACTGATCTAGCAGACCTGGCAGGCACTCTCGTAAATACGTAAAACTGAAGAAACTTTCCCGTAACTTCATTCCCTCCTCCTCTATGCAACTACAAATTTCAACTTTCCCGCCTCTCTCTCTCTCTCTCCCCTCTCTTCTCCTAGATGTACCTATACACGCGATTTTTCTAGGGTTTTGTTGTTTCAGTCAAAGCATGCCGGACCTCGGCAATCTGTCTCTTTCGGCGTCTCTCACGCTTACTCGTTTTCCTAGCTTCAAGCCAGTGACTGATACGCCTGATCTGAGTAATTCCCCGTGCCCCAGCTCCGTCAAGACCCCAGGCGAAGAATGCGACTGGGAGCAAACGCTGCAGTTCCCGGCACTGCACGAATGGCAGGTCAACAGTGGGAATGGAATTAGGGGTTTGAGGCGGAGCCGGGGCTCGCTGGACGGGTCGAAGAAGGCCTCGAATGGGAAGGGCTTGGAATACCACGTGAGAGCTTGGGTTCAGAAGAAGATGGAAATGGGGATTCCAGAATCGCGGTGCTCTCTTCCTTTCCTAGTCGGCGCACCAACAATTGTAATTTCTTGCTTCTTTGGTGTTCTTTTGGGAGTGTTAGAATTTAGAATCCATGAATGACCTTTCACACTATTTTGGGCAATTCTTTTTCTATTTTTTCGAGTCTAACTTGAAAGATTTTTAGAAAAAGAATGAATGTAAGCTAGATTTCGCATAGAAGAAGAAAATGTCCGTGACATTTTGGTAGTTACTTGCTTCTTTATGATATGCCCTGAAACCGAGAGCTGGCAACTATCATGAATGGTGATTGTCCATAATAAATCCTTCTGTGCCTACGATGTGATGAGAAGCTAGGAGGTTTAGAGAACATTTCAGAAGCTCTGTTTCGAGATCAGGAGGTTATTCAGCCCATAATGAGAATAAAAAATCAATTAGGAAAGACTTCCAAAAACTAATATCAACATCAGGAGCGTACTTCCTTGAAGCTATATCATCTTGCCTTTTCCAAGTCTTTACTTATGTGGTGTACCCAATTTAATTGTTTAGTTACGTACATATATGAACACACACATGTTATTTAGATAGCATGTTAAGTCATCCTGTACGTTTCACACCTGATGCAAAGGTGTTTTACTCGATGGATGTTTTGCCACAATAATTTTTCAGAGCAGTTTATAAATGCAGTCAAGAATTTAGTACTACATAAGTTCCAGGCCTTATTGAGTGAGGCATAAAATATAAGCACAGTTACCTTTAAACTAGGACCTTGGGGTTTTGCATTAATCTCTTTGGAAGTGGAAAAAGTTGTCAGAAAGACTTCTCCTGTATTTTTTGTTCGTTCATTCACATGTTAGTAAACGTTTTAGTGCTTATTGCAATTCAAAGTGATGCTCATGTTGTATTCTTTGTCATTTTCACATTTACATCCCCTTTTTAGACCTCTGTTTTTGCTACTATTCTCAGGCTGACTGTCTAGTTTGCCATGATCTGATCTGCCCTGGGGAGGAGGTGTTATGCTCTGTTCGTGGTTGTCAAGGAGCCTACCATTTACAGTGTGCAAAAGAAAAGCTTCAGGTCTCAAACATAAAAAAGTTCAAGTGCCCACAACATGTAAATTCTCATCCAATCCAATATCAGTATCTATTCCTTGATTTTGTTTCATTGTAACGACAATCACACAAAACATATAATTTTTATAGCATACTTATCAGCTTTTTTGGCTCCTTTCAATTCATATGGTTTTTGTATCTGTAAATTGTTTCCTTTGGAATACCAGTGTACTATTAATTTTCTTTGTCATTATGATTACTACTAATTGCAGATGAGCTAACATAATTGATATCTTTCAATGAGCAGGCATGCTACGTTTGCAAACTGAAGTTACATTGGCGGTGTGTGCGATGCTCAATGGCATCACACGACAAGTGTGCACCATGGCCAGACGCAGTGATGCATTTAGAAGGCCAACCAGGGAGAGCTGTTTGCTGGAGGCATCCTACAGATTGGCGACTGGATGGGAAGGTCAATTTTTTCTTGCTTCAACGTTTTGGTTTCATAACTGTTGTTAAACTTTCAGAAAATATGTATTCCTTAGGTTATGAAGCCACGCCATTGGCATCAATTGTTTCTAATGGTAATGATGATATGGTAAGATGCTAGGGAAAAGATTATTTACTAGGAAGAATTCTACTGTATAAATTTGTGTAGTTGGAACTCAGCGAGAAATTCATATAAGCCCACTGGTAGGCCTGTAGGATGTCACTTCAATTGGCACGGCCAAGTGCTATATGTTTTAGGCGATACAAAAATGACAAGGTATTGCTAGAAAACATTTCTTTTAGGAGGCACACACTAGTGCACATTTCCCCACATTGTAAGATGCATAAAAAGTTTCTGTAATGGAAAAAATTGGCTGGAAACTATGCATTTTGAAGAAATCCTCAAGTGATTAGTTAGTTTGACTAAATGTGGGCTCAATCTTTTTTTTTTGGTGGAGGGGGATGGAGGAGGGCATATTAATGGCATTCACACTGGACCCATATTTTTGTGTTTGTAGTGCTTCCATTTTATTCTTCCAAGTTCTTAAATTTTGAAAAGAGAATGCCAAATCGTGATTTGTGGAATTGACATATGTTTTTAAACCTGTTTGATAAAGCAAGTAATACATTGAGCCCTTGTGTGGCTGTTTGATTTATTATCTAGTGCAATAATTAGTTTTCAGATATATCATTTGGGGTTGAGTTATATAGATTGAGTTTCCTTCAACTCTCTCACTTTTAAGTTTTATTTCGTCATTCGTATTTTCTATTGATTAGGCTGGCTGACAGGAATATCTATTTGTTGAATGAGCAGCATGCATCTTGGACAAGTGACATGCAGGTAAATTTCATGAATAATCTATTCATTTTTTTTTGATAAGTAAGGAAATTTTATTAAAAAAAGCGAGAACAGTACAAAGGACTATACCGAAAGCGCTTAAGACAAACAAGCGAGAAAACTAAGGAAATCATCAAAGTCGACAAAGAAGCCCCCAAAAACTGCATTAGCCCAACAAAACAAGGAAAACAACATAAACCCTTGCAAAGACACGAGGGACAACGAGACATCTTCAAAGCATCTATTGTTTCGCTCCCTCCAAAGGCACCACCAAACGCACGAGGGAATCATTCTCCAAATAACCTTAGCAACAGGGTTAGAAAACCTCCTATTCCAACTCCAAATCACATCCACCACCTTCTCCGGCATCACCCAGTGAAAGTAAGTGATGCTAAGAACATGACTCCACAGCCCGATGGAGAAGCACATGGTGAACTGAATCCCCATCTCCACGGCATAGGAAGCACCAGTCAGCCATATAGACCCCTCTTCGCCGAAGATTATCAATCGTAAGAATTCTCCCGTGCATGGCCTCCCAAACGAAGAAGGAGATCCTCGAAAGGCAACGAGACCTCCACACCCCTCTCCAAGGGAGGGCAACACTATTTCGTCGGGCAAATAAATGATACATGGACTTTACCGAAAAAACACCATTCGCGGAGCCAAGCCAAGACAACTGATCGTCCTCCCCTTGCCGGATCTTCACATGGTACAAGAGAGCGAAAAAGGCAGAAAACTCCTGAATCTCCCAATCGTTCGCAGCTCTCATAAAGGGAACATTCCACACAACACTTCCTTCCCTATCTTCGAAACAATCCGCCACCATAGCCTCCTTGCACCTGGATAACAAGAAGACAACCGGAAAGGCCACAGCCAACGGACGATCACCACACCACCACTCATGGCAAAAGCGTATCCTTGAGCCACTGCCCACAGAATACCTGATATGCAAGTGAAAATCAACCCAACCCTTGGAGATGAACTGCCACGAACTCACACCATAAGGCCCCCTGTTTGGGCAAGTGCTCCACTGACCGTCAGTGCACCCATATTTTGCCGCAATAACGACCCTCCAAAACCGATCCCGCTCGTGAGCAAAGCGCTACAACCATTTGCCCAGAAGAGCCCTGTTGAACAACTGTGCACACCACCTCAGAGAGAGAGGAACACACCACCTCCCACTTCACAAGATGAAATTTGTGCACACCCCCAACGCTCCCCCAAAGGAAGTCCCTCTGAAGTTTCTCCAACCTATTAGCGACCAAGACCGGGATAGGAAACAAGGAGAGGAAATAGGTTGGGAGGCAAGAGAGAGTGGACTTAATGAGAGAGAGTCGACCACCTTTAGAAAGATACATACGCTGCCACCCCGCCAACCTGCGCTCCATCCGCTCAAGGATCCCATCCCAAATATGAACACTTTTAAAGCGAGCACCCAGTGGAAGCCCAAGGTATGTCATCGGCAAGGAAGACACTCTACAGCCCAAAATACATGCTAACTCCTGCACTGAAGCAACACCGCCAATAGGAATAACCTCGGACTTCGACAAATTGATACTAAGGCCCGAGACCGCCTCAAAACACAAAAGGAGACATATGAGACTACGGAGTTGACTCGCCTCAGCCCCACACAACACCAATGTATCATCAGCAAAGAGCAAGTGAGAAATGCTTACACTGCCATCTCCGACTGCAAAACCCTCTAAGTCGCCGTGTTCCACTACCCTCCTCATCATACGGCTAAAGGCTTCCATGACAATCACAAACAAAAGAGGAGATCCAACGACACCATTTGTCACCGAAGCTGCAACGACGAAGAAGATATAACAGAAACTTCCAGTTCACATGATCGAAGGCCTTCTGCACATCTAGCTTACAAAGCATCCCCGACCTTCCCGACCTCAACCTAGAATCAATGCACTCATTGACAATGAGCACCGAGTCCAAAATCTGTCTCCCTCGAACAAAGACATTCTGAGATGGGGAAATAAGTTTATCCACAACAAACTTCAACCGGTTAGCCAACACCGTAGCTAGAATCTTATAAACACTCCCCACAAGGCTAATGGGGCGGAAATCTTTGAGCTCCACAGCTCCCGGCTTCTTGGGAATGAGGACAATGAAGGAGGAGTTCAAGCTCCGAACAAACTTCCATCTCTCGCGAATTCATTAAACATCTGCATCACATCATCCTGAACAAAGTCCCAACAAGCGTGAAAGAATGCCAAGGAGAAGCCATCCGGGCCCGAAGCCTTGTCCCCATTGAGACTACGCACCACCTCTGACACCTTCTCCACATCAAAGGGTTTTCAATCCATTCAGCTTCCTCTCCCGTAATGGTGTCGAACACAAGACCGTCCATCGAAGGACGCCACTGAAAAGGCTCCTCATAGAGAGAGGAATAATAATCCACAACCTCCATGGCGATCCTTTCAGGATCCTCCACCACTTCTCCGCCCACCTCCAAGCGAGAAATACAATTCCTTCGCCGGTTTGAATTAGCAATGCGGTGGAAGAACTTAGTACAATGATCCCCCTCTTTCAGCCACAACGCCCTGAACTTCTGCCTCCAGCTAACCTCCTCTAATAAAATCAAATTTTCAAACTCCCGAGCGACCTCCGACCGCCTAACCGCCCCCTCCCCAACTAGGTGGCCCCCCTCATCCAAGGCATCAAGAGACTCAAGCTCGCGCAAAAGAGCAGCTTTTCGGACACTCAAATTTCCAAAGACATCCCGATTCCACTCCACAAGTTTGGATTTCAGCGCCTTCAGTTTAGAATGAAGCACAATGCTCGGAGAGCCTCCAAAGTCAAAACCAAGCGACCATTCCTTTACCAACTCCACAAACCCGTCCACCCTAAGCCACATATTTTCGAAGCGGAACGGTCTCTTACAACCCCCAAAACTACCACTTTCCAACAAAATAGGGAAGTGATCTGAGAACAAACGAGGCAACCTTCTCTAAATGAGCTCAGGGTACAACGACTCCCACGCAGGGCACACAAGGAAGCGGTCAATCCTCGACCAAGACGAAGCAGATCTGCCGCTGGACCACATGTACACACCGCCAACAAAGTCAACGTCCACCAACCCGAGATCAGACACAAACTCTGAAAAATCCTACATGGCTCTCCTCGAACCCCCGCCCCCCGAGCGCTCACTAGGATAATTAGTCACATTAAAGTCGCCCCCAATACACCAAGGTAAACTCCACCAAGCATGCACCCCCACCAACTCATCCCATAAGATCTTCCTACTGCCAACATCATTAGGGCCATAAACTCCCGAGAAGAGCCACTGGATACCATCCTCCACGTTTCGAAAATTCAACGAAACAGAAAACGAACCCACACAAGCGTCGATCAACTCCAACGAACGAGTATCCCACAGACACAAAATACCACCCGAAGCACTAACAACATCCAAACAACACCAATTAACATGGGGTCCACCCCACAACCGTCGCACCAAGGGGCGAGATGTCGCAACAACTTTTGTTTCCTGAAGACACACTAGATCACCCTTCCACCCTCGTAACAGATTCCCGATACTCTGACATTTATCCCGATCATTCAACCCCCGCACATTCCAACTAATAATACGGGGCTTCATAATAACGTAACAAGAGCCCCCCCCCTTTCCGACCCCTCCGAGAGCCAGACGAACTCCCATCGTAATTCACCAAGCACTTCAAAGACTTTAGTTCTCGAAGCAACTTACCACCCGGTCTGGCCGACGTGCCTCTGCCCATCTCCCTTTCCGTCTCCAAGGCAGCAAAGAGTTGGAATAAATCAGTTTCATATCCGTCACAAGACACCCCCACCAAATGCCTAAAAGACGTTACCATCTCCAACACCCACGTAGACGGGACGAACGGTCCCCCACCAGGTACCCTGTCATCCCCCGAGGTCACTATCTGGAGAGGTGCAGGACCTGCCTCTTCACTCTCGGGATCAAAAATCACCAACTCCCCCCAACCCCAACCTCCTCCCCTGGGGTTGAGCTACCAGCAGACCGAAGACCCGCAGCACACTCCGCATCAACAGGGCCACCCCCTGAAATGGCATAGGCCGAAACTCCCGATCAGGAGCAGACGAGAAAACACCCTCGTCTGGGTCGCCGGTGACAGCCACCACCTATGCCGGAGATGAAACTCCCGTCGCCGAGGCACCATCGTCTTCACCGGCAAGTATCTGGCCGACGACGCCCAGCCCAGGCGAGAACGAATCCGAGAGTGGTCTCCGAACAGTACTAGAGGCGAAAACACCCTCAACTGGGTCGCCGGCGACAACCACCACCTTCGCCGGAGACGAGACTCTCGTCGCTGAGGCACCAGCGTCGTCACCGGCAAGCATCTGGCTGACGACTCCCGACGCCGAGGAGGCACCAGTGTCGTCCTCGATGCGGCTGGTTGGGAGAGTTGGCCCGATAGTTGACCCGACCCACAGCCCACAGCAGAGAGGCCCACCCCAAACTGCCCATGACCCAACCCAGCACCAACATCCTGGGCCTCCACGAGGAGACACTCCTGGGCCGAGACTTCCACTCCAAACCTCTGGGCCGTCTGCTGTGAGTGCATCGTTCGTTGGGCCGAGACTGCCACACCAAGTTGGGCCGTCTCCTGTGATTGCATTGTTCGTTGGGCCAAGACTTCCACACCAAGTTTGGTCGTCTCCTGTGAGTGCTGTGAATGGTGGGCCGCCAACCGAAAACCACATACTCGGCAGCTCAGTGCGGGCTGGGGCTGCTCCGAAAACTTTTGCTTAACCCGCCCCATCACCCAATCCACCTCAGCCTCCAACCTTAAAAGGTGTTGCCAGAGGACCCTGTCGGCCTCAGCCCCCAACCCAGCCTGCTCAGAAGCACGGGGAAGCGCACCTTCCATAATAGGGACTGCATGCTGCGTCAAAGGAAAGCCCTGCGTCAGTGTGCCTGCACAATTCGAAAGGCTCGCCACCACAGCCTTCTTCTCCGGCACGCCTACACTTCTCACGCCGACGGGATTCAAAGGCTCTTTGACGACGTTAGCAAAAGAAATTGCTAGGCAAACACGAGAAAATCTGGAGTGAACAGGCGGACCTCTCCCAACCGAGAGGTGAGAAACCAACTCTTGAAAGGCACGATTTAAAATCTGCCATCCATGACCATTTGTCCCCTCCGGCACCATTACCATACCCTGCCTCTTTCTTCCTCCATATTCGACCACAGTCACATATCGTCCTCCTCGATTGGAACTTCGTTGAGCCAAGAAACCCCTATTGGTTTCGTTAAACTTCAGAGCAAAATCAGTACTAGGAGCAGTCGTCATCAACCTATCTGTCATGTTCACCATCCAGACTGCACCATACTTACCCATGTGAATTGAGTGGAAAGATTTCGAACTCTACTCAGACAACTGGACCACCCCCTGAGCACTAACGGACACTCGAAACTCCTTGGACTCAATACGAAACTCACGAATAAAAGCCATGACACTTCTATTTGCAACGCACTACTACTACTACTACTAAACAAACTTGTCTACCATCAGGTTAAGAGAGAACTTACCCAAAGAAAAAAGAGAGAGAGGTACTCAAACATATCCATCTATGCAAAAACGAGGTGTTCTTTTGTTGGAAGAGGAAGTTCAACAACCTTTTTGCTCGAGGGTGTGGATGTCTTCTTGATTCTGATGCGTAAACGAATAATCTATTCATTTAAAGGCTTGATGTCATTCACTATAGTCCTGGGTTATTGGAACACTTCTAAATCAAACAACCATGTTAGACATGACTTTGCATGGCTATGGACATTGAATATTCTGGACATGCCTAATGTCAGATATTCCTGTATGTCTTTATAGATGCGTCTGAGTAAGGAAGAGAACTTCATTTACTCATATTTAATTTCATTTGCCTCTAGATATCTTACATTTGTTTCATCGTAACCATGCTCCAGTGTTTCACTCTCTCTCTCTCTCTCTTGTTTGCTCTCTTCTCTGCCCCCTCCCCCACAACACCCAAAACAAATTTTCCTCAAATTCAGGCAGTCTTCTGTCGCTTACCTTTGCCTTACGTTGAAGAGGAGTTCAAGATTGACTTAACATGGAAGGACATGGAGAACAAGATGGAGCCTCCTCCCTATGTCCACATCAGACGCAGTATCCTATTTCTGTTATGCTGGTCAATAGTCTTAATCATTTAAGCAGATCCTTGTATGTATATTTTGTAGGTGTTGAGTGTATGCTTACCCCATTTTTTTCGGTTATTATTGACCTTAACTGCAAGTAGATATTTACCTAGTCAAGAAGAAGCGTAATGATGCTGCTGATGATGTTGGATGTGCAAACTGCACTTCTGTTTGCTCTGAGGATTGTGTCTGCAGGTCGTTTGCAATTTCTTTACAAAATTTAAACTCATTGACTTACTCTTTTCTACTTTGCCTTTGTTTCTATATATGATACTATTCACGTTGAAACTTTTCATGTGCCCAAGATTGAGTAATTCAAAATTTACCATGAAGTTCTTGACTTTTTCTGTCAAACTTCTACTTTTCTTAGTTTTTGTTTTGTTTTGTATTTGGTTTATATTGTAAATCCTTTCCTATAATCAGCACTCATGGCAATTATTAGCTTACCTTGAGGAGAATTGGTTTTCAAATGGATTCCTGCCTCTCCCTTCAAGCAATGCAGAGAAAGACAGATTGTACATGTCACAAGGAATATGATTGCAGCACCAAACATTCGTGTTTATACAAAGAAATCATATTTCCTATTTCTTTGCACATATTACACTAACTAATGTACATCTTAAGATGTTAATTTTTGAAGTTTTTTTGTTCCCTGAGCATTTTCTCTTTGCCACATCTCTTATATACCTTTTCTCTCTTACCTGTAGATTCTCCAGTTAAATGGCAGTGTTAATCTTTCACTTACCTTCTGCAGTTAAATTCTCAGAGTGGGTCAATTACTTTTTATATTGTTATAGATACTCAGGCTGATTCAGCATTTTGGTTGTATCGTGCACTAGGGTTCAATGCATAAGCTGCTCTAAAGCTTGTCGTTGCTCAGAAAAATGCACAAACCGTCCGTTTCGCAAGGACAAAAAGATCAATGTCGTCAAGGTGAAATTTATTTGAGTAGTGCATCAAGTTTTTTACCCCTAAATAGCATCAATTCTTGTTTCGTAAGGTCCGTTACCACTAAATGATTATTATCTTCCTTGTCAGACAGAACTTTGTGGTTGGGGAGTAGTGGCCGCGGAAAAAATCCGTAAAGGAGATTTCATAGTTGAGTACATTGGAGAAGGTACTTTGTTGTATTTGGCTTGAGCTTATATTTGCAGCACATTGCCTCTGTCCCCAATGTCTTTTGCCTTAAGTAGAGATCTTAATTTTTTGGGAAAAATACACTTTTCACTCATCAATTATTAGGCTCCTGTCACTTTACACCATGAATTATCACTTTCATTACTCAGCTACTAATTTTGTACACTTTGCAACCTTTGCCATTAATTTTGAAGAAAAGTAATGTGTTTTGCCAATGAAATAACTACTTAACCAGTACAAAAATATCATAGTTCAAAAAATTTAGTACACCAAATATATTATTTTTTGTCCAAATTAACGGTAGAGGATGCAAAGTGTACAAGATTGGTAATTGAGGGGTGAAATGTAATGAAATTAATAGTTTGTGGTATAAAGTATCAGGAGCCTAATATTTGATGGGTGAAAACCTTGGGTTCTTTTTCCTTTTGAGCGTTTATTTAGGGCCAAAGCTAGAGGGCCCAAAAACCAGCGGAAAGATTTTATTTTCTCTCTTCGTCTTTGAAGCAAGTTTTTGTTTCTGTGTGAACGTAAAAAATCATAATTGTTGCTTTGCTGCTGTCAACGATTTTCAGTTCTCTTTTATTTTGGATGCTAGTGAATAGACCAACTTAAAGGCACATTTCTTTTTGTTTTTTAAGTTCTCCAATTTTGGTAATTTAGGACATGTTCGTTTTGTCAAAATTTTATGAATTTGAATCAAACTTTCTAAAATTACAATCCCAACATTACTTCTACACGAATATCAATACAACTCAATATTACCTTTTTTACAAACATCAATACAATTCAACATCTTCTACACAAACTCCAATAAAACTCAAACATCACCTAAGAATTCTCAAAACACTTCAAATCCTAAAAATCTCACCAAAACGAACAAACCCTTACTTTTGGTTTTGATATGGTCATTGCGCAGATCTCACAGAACAATGATATAGGTCATAGTAGATATGTGCATAACATGGAGCGATTTCCTGAGTAAATTACATAACCATAACCCACCTTATCAATGTACGTGGTTTTTGTACAAAACTTAAGTCATGACCTGTAATGATAACTAGTGGAAAATATTTTTTAAACTCTTCGGTAGCATTGATTTACAAAGGATCTATTCCTGTTATTTTCTTTTTACAACTGAATGCCTGTCTTATACTATTCTAAGGGTTATCATACTGAAACTTCCTAAGATTTTAGTTCCAAGGGGGTTTGCAATTGATTTCTAGGAATTTTTGTAAGTTCATTTTCGAGCTCTAATTAAGTTGTTGACTTTCGGTTTCAGTGATTGATGATGCACTGTGTGAGCAAAGACTTTGGGACATGAAATATAAAGGTGCTCAGAACTTTTACATGTGTGAAATTCGAAAAGACTTCACAATTGATGCCACTTTCAAGGGGAATGCATCGCGGTTCTTGAACCATAGTTGTGATCCAAACTGCAATCTGGAGAAGTGGTTAGTATGAGTATTACTGTGGCTCTCTGCTGTGTTTGCCAAGTTGTGTGCGTATGCATACTCAGATAAAATATGTCTATTTAGGATGGACCCATGTCATTGGTATTGTTCAGAATTTATTGCAGTGACACTTGTGCCTAACTTATGAGTCTTTTCCATGCACCATTCTACCTGTCAGGGGACTAAGTTGCGCTATACAAAAATGATACTCAAGATGACTGGGTGATTATGTCAAAATTCTGTGGCGCTCAAATTTGTTGGGTAGCCTGACTGCTCTGATCTGTAGATTATCGAGCATTTAGTTCTCTCTTGCCTTCAGCCTAAACATGCTGGTGGACCAATTAGTAGTCAGAACTTTGCAATTCTTAATAGTGCTACTGAAGAGTTATTACAATGAAGCTTTGGCTTTCCAAACATGAACAAAAGCCAGAGAGATTTTCTCATTTCTGTCTGGCTTTTCAAATGGCGCCAACTGAGCAGGTCTGGCAACCATCAGCCTAGAAGTATAAATGCAGTGGAAAGGGTTTCTAATCTGATATCAGAGTTTCCTCAATAAACAAAATTATAACTGATCTTTCTCTTCCAGGCAAGTTGAGAGGGAAATACGTGTTGGTGTGTTTGCTGCACGGTCAATTGAGGTTGGAGAGCCGTTAACATATGATTACAGGTATATCTGGTTGTACCTTATACTTAATGCTTTAGTTTCCATCTGTATGACCCTGCCGTTTGCATCAATCCTCTAATAGAAGTCCACCAAACATAAGTTCATGCTCATATTTGAGGATTGTGCACATTTTTATGTTAGTTGTGTTATTTATTCCAGTAGTTGTGTAAACCCAATCAGAGGCCAATGCCAAATATACGCTGTGGCAAGACTTTCCTCGAGTTTTCTTTGTCCAATCCATGTGACTATATACTTTTGCACCAAAAAAAGACGTTTTCCATTTTCTGGAATGGCGGCTAGAGGTGGGGTAACTTAGCCTGTCTGGATGAAGAGTAGTACAATAGGTCTTGCAATTTTGTTCTTGTGCTTGAAGCTCCATATTTCGTTTCTATAGTGGTCATGAATTCAATGTCGTATTAACAGTGACATTGGATTTCTGTGCATCAAATTCTTTTAAAAAGATAATGAGTCATAATATCTATGATACCCCTTAAGCCAAAACTAAATCAGTGAATACACATATGTTGTTGTGATTTTGTGGATGTTTTCAGTCTCGAATAACAGGTTTTATTTGATGGATTACCAATCGATATCATGATTTAATCTTGTTGTAACAAAACTTGTGTGCGCTGTGAATTGATTGACCGTTGTGACTTGAGATGATTATTGATTATGTGACATACTTTTGTTGGACTTTTGTTAGAATATGTTAGTTGGTTTATGTCACATTGTTGGACACTTTTGTTAGACTTTAGTCTTTAAGTTTGAATATAATATTATGTTAAACTTTTGGACAACTTATTATATTTGTTATGAGTATTAATGATTATGATATTATGTTTGAATAGGTTATGACATTTGTCCATTTCGTATGATTATTGATTATGATATTATGTTGGAAATTTGAACAAGTTATGATATTTAAATGATTATACTTGTTGCTTATATATGAGCATCAAATAGTTTTAATGGTCCAAAAAAAACCCAAGGGAAATAGCCCAAAACAGTAAAAAAAAATGAAAAACCCAAAAACCCATTTTATTTGACCCAACGGTTATACGGTTTAAGCGGTTACCGTATAACCGTTACTGTTAATACTGTCACCGGCAAGGGCAGTTACTGTGCCTTAGCAATGCGGTGGCGGTGTCAAATATGTGATTCCGTCAATTGCGGTGACGGTGATGGTTTTCGCTAAACCGTCACCTACACTACCGTTAACCACCCCTAGGCTTAAATGAGTTGTAATATCAGTTTATCTTTAGTCAAATCTTGGTTTGTTTAGGCTTTTGGCTGTTGTTGCTGTAGGACTTTCTAAGTTCATTCTTACTGAGAGTATCTCAATCTTTGGCATGTCCTCAGCAAAATTTCAGCCATTTATGTTGTGTATCATTAATTTAGAAGAATTGTTTGCCGTTGGGTTTGCTAATGATGGCTTTTTCTTATGAATCAGTGTCACTTCATTGCTGCACAAATTGTGTTACAGAGTTGTATGTTCACCCTCTCCCAATGCCTAACAGGGCGGGAGATTCTGGAAAACAGAAAGGGTTTTATTACAGTGAGTGGTTCCATTAATTGGGTAGTTTTGTCCCAAGTTTCTCGTTGCAGTTCTGTGGCTTGGTTGCATAACTGTGAACTAGCTCCTTTCCTGTCATACTTTTTCCGTTTACTTCTCCTGAAGACATGAGAATAGTATATGCAGGTTACTTACCCAAAAAAAGGAGGATAGTATATCAGGTTTTATACCACCGATGCAGGCATCCCATGGTATTTTTTAACCAGAAATTTAGACGACTCTGATCGCTATTTGAAAAAAAAAGCACCAATACTTGGTTTTTGTGGAATGATATTTCGAAACATGTTATTGTTTTGTTTGCTAAGTAAAGAGTTTTTGTATACAGGGCCTGTAAGTTGTAACAGGGTAAAAAGTTATCTGGTTTTTGGCATTGTAGATTTGTGCAATTTGGACCTGAGGAGAAGTGCCAGTGTGGAGCTTCAAATTGTCAAGGCTTTCTAGGGACCAAAAAAAAGATCTGCACATTGGACCTTTGCTGGGGGTCAAAACGGAAGAGAACATCAGCTGCTTGCATAGCTATCTTAACTGTATGATTTGTATCAATAAATCACTTCGAGAAAGTGTTGAAACACAGAAAATTACCAAAAAAAAATAAAAAAAAAGACAAAGGGAGGAGAAAGTACCAAAGAAAAGTGTACGATCTCTCAGGCCATGGATCTTTCGAGACCATGGAGCTAAGACATCCTGTCCAGATGCAAAGATGTAACACCAACATTCTAGTACCAAGTTCCCCAGAAATTTTGTTCAGAGAGGCTCTGTAACATTGTGAGTATATACATGTAAAATTGATCTCCCTGTGTAAGACTTTGACAAACAATTCAGAAAGCGAGAAACTAAAACTCGGAACGCATTTGTTGGTCGACTTTATGGTATTGATGGATGTGACACTAAAACCTTTGGCTGTCTTGTCTTATCATTTTAAATTTTTAGAATAGGTCATAAATTCAAATATAATCAAGTTAAGATCTTAAATTTAAAATTTAATTTCATATTTTAAGTAAAGATTATATATGCAGGTGATGTTTGTTTCTCCAATATTTTGGGTCATAAATTTTTTTAAAATAAATAAATTTTAATATTTTTAATTTTTATACATACACACCTTATTTTTTTTATAAATCTCAATAAAGTAAAGATTTTTAAAATTTTGAGAATATTCTTCAAAATTTTGACAAACAAATATACCTGTGCTCGATGGCTCATAATTTAGGATATAAGGTCACAAGGAAACAAAAGAAAGAAAGAAAAAAAATGTCTGAATTTGCAACAAGGATTCTAAAATAATTAATCATATTTTTGTGTATTTCTTTATTTTGGACATAAAGTCTTGAGGAAGCAAACGAAAGAAAAAAATGCCTGGACTTGCAACAAAGGATTCTAAAATAATTAATCAGTAAATATCTTTTTTTTTTTCTGAACAACTGTGGAAGATATTTAATCACATTGCTTACGCATTATGTAGAATTTCAGATCCTCGGTTCCAGAAAGACAAGCTTTTTCCAATAAAAACACCAAAACAGTGGTTCCCAAATTTCAAATATTTTGCTCGTGTAGGACAAGAAGAATCTGTAGTGTCTGTTCTCAACGGATATCCGTTAGTTTCCTAAATTCCAAGGACGTTCCTCTGTTATGTTTGTTTGGTTTCATTTCTGCAGGAATAGGAACCAAAATCAAATATTCTACTGCAATGCAATTGTTGTGATCCACACCTTAATAAGCAACAAAAGTTGGCGAATAAACATGAATTTTCCAGTAGCCTTCTATACTTGCAAGTTCTAGAAGGGCCCCGTTGAAGCTCGCCTTGTGCTGGGTTTTTAATGCCCTACAACACGTGTTTGTGTGTGCTCACGGAGAAAATATATACACACGTCCAAACACATGCACAATCGATACACATTGAAAATAGTACTATATTTATATTTATGAGCAAAAATTAAATTAGATATCTTAACTTTTAATTTTTTTAATTACGCTCCATAAGTTTTTTTTAAAATCAATTCTCGCAATCAGATGAAAAATGATGTGAATAGATTGAAATACCCTACAAAATAGTAGAAGGAAATATAATTTTCAATATTTTTAGTAATTTTATCTTATAAGGGTATTTCGGTTTTTTTTTTCTATGTAGTATAACAACCAAATCGAATGAAAGATGATGATTGATGTCTTTAAAACTTAAGGGGTGTGTAATTAGACAAATTATAAGTTACGGAGTTTAATTTAATTTTTGCCCATAAAGATGAGGACTACAATTAGAGGTGAAAACAACCCATTGGTTTGGTTTAAACCCCACGCTGACAATCAAACCGAGGTGGTTGGTTTATGAAAAATGAGGATCGACAATTGAGTCGAGGTCTCTCTAGACAAGCCGGACTGACCCCAGTCAGCTTCAGTCGGTGTTCGGACTGTGTGAGCAAGAAATTAGGAGAGAAAAAAAATCAAGAGAGACGAAAACTCAAATTAGCAATCAGTCATGAGTCAACCACCAAATCGCAAATGAAGAACCACTAGAACTCAAAGCAACATCCACAAAGCACCAACTACGCCCAAAACTCAAAACAACATCCCAAATCGCAAATCAACAACAACCACCAAAACTCAGTGCAAGAACAATCTCCAACAACAACAAAATCGCAACCATCCACAACCAATAACAACCGACTCCTTTAAAACCCAAATAGTAGAAGTTAATAGACTAGAGAGAGAGGACTGCGGCAACACCGACCATGGGGAGAGGGGAGGCTGTGTCGGTGGGGAGAAGGTGAGTGGGTGGGTGGGGGCTGGGCAATTTGAGACAAAAAGGAGGGATTCGACTGAGGCTCGTGGAAGGGGGTGTTATTGGGTAGGGGAGACGACGTCAATCTCTTTAGTACTAGAATACTTTAATTTAAAAAATAAACGTAATTACATTAATACCTTCAGTTCGGTTCGGTTTCGACGGGCAGGGCCCCCAAAACCGTGGACCAAATTGAGGGTCTCGGTTTTAGAAAGGTCTGGGCCGACAGCTGAACCAGGCATTCCCAAAATCGGCCGGGGCCATTCGATTTCGACTAATTTGAGTCGGTCCATCGATTTGGCCCAGATGTGAACATGCCTAATTACTATGATATTTCTCCAAAATTACAGCAATCTCAAAATTTTGGACTCTAGGAAATCATAATTACATAATTGTTTTCTACTATGATAATCCAAAATTGTAGTGGAGAGCTGCACATGTCTATGTATTTACCATAATTCATCTGTAATTAATCCTAATAGAAATCTTAACGAAGTTTACACTATTTTACCAGCTTTTATAGTTCTATGGTTCACAAACACAGAGATGTTTATACGTTATCATTTAGGCGTTTGTCCAATTCTCTCCTTCAAGTAATGCATGAGTTGGATCAAGAAGGACACAGCTTTACAACGCCCAAAACAACCCTCTCTCTCTTTAAATTCTCTTTGCTTCCCCGAGCCCAACATCTCCCTAAAGGAGGGTGGGAGTTTTGGCTCCCTCCTCCTTTTCCCTTTTTCTCTCTTCCCTCTCCTCCTCTATGGTTCTTTTGGTCAGTGGTTTTGGTTGAGTTTTTTTTCTTTGCAGGTGGCTTACGTGCGGCAAACAGTAGCTTTTGCCAAGATTCGACAGGCATGCGCTTCATGGATGCTCTAAAAACGGCTCTGATCTATGCAACAAAGCGTCTCTGGCTAGATAGAGACGACACATGTAGATTCACGTGCCCAAAGCGGTGCGCATGGATCTCACGCACCGAGCACTTTGGTTGCGTATGTGGTCTCTTCCGCCTCCCATGACCTGCCCACTTCCCCGAACTGGCCTCTGTGGCTCCTGTCCTTCCCTCAAGGTAGTGGACCTCCTTCGATCGCCACCACGCTTCACCTCCGCCACCGACCTCTCTAGTCACGTTCTGGCCAGAGTTTGCTCGGATTTTTCCGATTCCTATGTTATGCTTTTGCCTATTCTAGCTTGCCTCTTTGTTTAAGGCTTGTTTAGGTTTTTTTTGTGTGTTTTTCTGTTGCTTGTTTCCTTCTGTGAGTCATATTAGCTTATAGCTTGTTGTGGCTTTTTTGCCCTTTATGGGTCTCTGTATGGTCTTTAGGTCATCCTGTTAGTTGGTCCGCCGACTCTTCAGAATGTCTGGTTTGATCTTTAGAGCTTATTCTTGAGGTTATTAAATCTCCTTGATTTTATTAATGGAAGCTGCTATGATTAAAAAAAAAAGAACGACACAGCATTTTACTAAGTAAATTCAATTTTGTTCCAGCTGCAAATCTGCATGCCGATTATTGGCTGCGCAGCAGTGCGCTTCACGAATTGCGAAATTCAACTTTAGGACAGTGAAATAGAATAAACGTCAGGCTTTAGGATTCAAGAACTCCAACAATAATTGGATCTTAATTTGTTGGTAATGAGTACATTACACTTATTCCCTCGACATGGAAAGGGAACGGCCCAAAAAGAAAAAAAAAACTTAACGCACAGATCAGTACAGGACACGATCGAGTACTATGCTAAGCATGTTGAGTTGTGTTAAGAAAGAAAACAAAAAGGAGAACAACACGTTAGCACGAAAGGAGGTGAATTAATATCGTCCCTTGAGAAAGTTCCTGCATATCCTTTGGAGACACTTCCTATCTGGTTCAGCTGTCTGCAATCCGAACCTTACTTGGTCGGCAAAATCACTCTGCAATGATTGAAAGTGTAGGGCTTTTACTACCAAGTAAATATGGTAAAATATAGAACGACTGGTCGATGAACGAAGAAGCTTGTTTTTTTTATCCTCTCCCAAAATTAAAGCAGTTTATTTATTTACCTCTATGGCATCCATATTGACAAGGCGATCTATGAGATTACAAAGAATGTCCTTGGTGTACTCGGGATGCCCTTGAATGCCTAAAATATGGTCTCCGATCGTGAACATCTCCACTCTTGTTTTATCGGAGCAGGCAATCACTTCAGCTCCCAAAGGGACTACATAAACCTCATCTTGGTGTATCTCAATAATGAAAACGGAAGTCGGGATTTCACCCAAGTCGTCAACGAAGCAGCATGGTGCCGAGTCCTTCAATATGCTCACCTTCCTTAGCCCCACATCCCACCCAGTGTAAGCTTTGCCAACCTTTCCCCCTAACGCTCTGCACAGTACCTGAACAGAAAAGTAGGAAGGCTTCAAATCGATTCTCAAGTATTTAAATTAATGCGCATGATTTAGCTTGCATTTGCACAGTATTCAAGATTGAAGTTTATGTTAATAATTAGCAATCAGACTCCATGCAAATCCAGCATGAGATTTTATAATGCAAGTCGAAAGTGAATGTTCAGAAACCACTGTACGTAGTTCAGAAATCATGGTATCGGCGTATCGCAATATAGAAATGCTAAGTACCTGGTGACCGAAGCAAATCCCAAGGACTTTTTTCTTCATGGCATGCAATTTTTGCAAGAGCAAGCAGAGGTTGAGAACCCAGTAATCATTGCCATAAGCATCGCTGGGGCTCCCACTAACCACAAACCCATCATACTTGTGGAGCTCATTCATGTCAGGGAACTCCCCATCGATAACCCTGTACAAATCCCACCTCTCTCCTTCTTCCCCAAAAGCTGCAAGAAAAACATTGTAGTACCCGCCATACACTCTCTTGGCATAGTCAGAGTCCTTGGCCGCCAGAAGAAGAGCATATCTTTTCTCACCTCCAGTCTCCATATTCGACAGAATTAAGGAATAAAATTATACAAGATTAATATATATCACGTACAATGAAGAAGTGGCTAAGGATTAATGTAGTAAATATGTGTGTGTAAGAAAGGGAAAGAATCGGAATGAAATTCAGAACTTTGGTGTGGAAGTTTGCAGAGGGAACGACCCCTTTTAAAGAAGCTTAATGATAGGACGCGTTCATGTGGAAGACGTGCAGCGACAAAGTGAAAGTTTCCATGTGAGGGAGTTTACGATAATGATCATAGAAAATTAGAAATACCAACTTTCCACTACATGGCCACAAGGCATGCATTTGGGTCCTTATTCAAATCAAAACCTCGCGCTAGACCGTCACTACTCCAATGTATTTTTTTTTAATGGGCGTTGAGTCTGTGAACCCTATTTGATTTGACAGATTCAAGTCTTGAGCGTGAGACACGGTTTTACTTGTTCTTCTTTCTCGTTTATTTTATTTTTGTGGTCTGCTATTTATATATATGTGTACTGGTACATGTAATCTATATGAATCGAAGAAGTAATAATGAAAATTGAAACGTAGAAGTTTGGTTCCAAAAAGTGGGAACCATCGCCGTGGAAGCTTGGGATCATCTATAAAATAAACAGCTGAAATTCAGGTCCTAGATTGCAAGTGTACGTATAAAGATAATTTCATTTTACTTGGTCCTCTCTGTAATGCAAAGAACACAGTATAAGCATTAATGGTATGGACCAAAGGAAATTAATGTAGACAGGGGAAGGTTTTCTTTGACGCACCCAGCCCGCAACCTCGTCAAACAGGGGGACAATTAATACCATGTTCAAGCGTGGACGTCTGAAAAGAAGCCACGAGGAGTGAATCAAGGTCGACTTACGAAGAGCTAGCAGATCCATGAGGTGGCCGCCAGAATAGACTAAGCACTAACTCCTTTCACATATATTCATTCATTCTGGATAATTAACAAACTTAATTTGCAGCTGATCTCATGTTTCATTTCGCTGCTTTGATCATTCCAAGAAAAATGTTGAAACAAGCTGCTCATGTCGAGAACTAATACTGAAGTGCTAGAATAAGTGGGCCAAATCTTCGGCAGAAAAACGTCCGCATGCAGCGCCGTATTAAATTAGTAATTTCTAAGCGGCCAAATCTAGAGCAAAATATAAGTTACCTAACGCCGTATGATATCAAATTAGTAATTTTGAGGTTTCCGTCCATTTATAGTTTTCATGTAACAACTATATAATGTAACTCTATTTTAATACTGTTAAAACTTTTGCTGCAACTCGATCTCCTGTGAATATGTAGGCATACTATCGAACCACGTCGTAAAAAATTCTTATGTCAATTCTTTATCTCTACGTTCTAATCTCTTCCTAATCAGCCTCTTTTGCGACACAGATCACAAAAGAAGAAGAAGAAAAAAACATCTTTTCTCAGATTCAATCTCGACCATTTTCCGTTATAGTTTATAGTTCTAATTTAAACTTCGAGACAGTTTGTGAAAGTGTAGTATTAGAAAATACAAGTATGAATTAAGTTCAAAATCCAGTATATATAACTCTTTAACTCCTCCAAATTAAAATCTCAGCTTAATTTATAATTTCCTATTATCTATCTCAAAGGGCTGAATTAAGTTGAATTCACTCACTGTTTTGACGCAGTAAAGTCTTTATAGTATTCCACTAGGAAGTTATTTTCCAGACTTAAAACCAGTCGCCAAAGGAGAAATTAATGACCAAGTTATTATTATACAGTAAGTCTTTCTCTACGAAGTTATTATCATGTCCTATGAATTGAGACACACGCTTGGAGCCAGTGGAAGAAGGAAGGACGATCGATTTTCCATGTGGAAAATTTCTCCCACTTCTTTTCCAAACCCCGAAATTTCAGTTTTGGGCAAAATAGAACGGAGAAGATTGACGTGGACCAATATTGACCCAGTGGCAAACTAGTAAAATACAATTACGAGTCCGGTCTATGAACTGAAGTCGTTAGATCCTGACATATTGGTGGAGGGGGGACCACGAAATCTAATATATCAGGCAATTGTAAAGCGCCCTCCAAGAGGAGCTAAAACTACGGTCCCGCCCTCTCGTTAGTGCCAATTCTTCCGTTCAGACTTCCGACCGTATGTGGCGCCTTAGGTTGACTTTGACTCAGTCCTTTCTTGTACGGTGAAAACTGAATTTCCGGTCCTCTTAAAATAGAGAGTGGTTCGGTCGGTTCGATCTTATTAAATGCGATCCGGATCGATTTTAATTTTTTTTATATTAATTTCAAAGGAGGAAGTGCATATAAAAATATTGAGTTTTAGTTTAGATTAAAATTAAGCATTTTAAGTTTATAATTTGTATTAAAAATTATATTTTTTTTAATAAATGCGGTCCAGTCTTGTCCGGACCACATTTATTAAAAAAGAAGACCAGACCAGACCGCATTTTAAGAACTAGGACCGGACCGCAAATCCGGTCTGATTTTTCGGTCCAGTCCGCGATCCGGTTGTGTGCCGCCCTACTTTCTTGGTAAAAAAAAAAAATTAAAAAGAAAGAGAGTGCCTTGCTAAGAAAGGACTGAGTAATTTGACTTTCTGTAATTAATTATAAAAACAATTCCTCATTTTGAGAATAGAGACTCACTTATTTGAATTTGATGGGGAATGCAGAAAATAAAAAATATAATTAAAAATAAAGGTTAACGACCATTTTTTTCTGAGTATTGTACACTTGTCATTAATTCGATGGGTTGATCCATGAATACTTTCCATTCACCAATACTTTTCACCAGCACTAAACTCCCTAATAATGGCAGAAAACAGATAACTTTTAGAAAAATAGTTTCCATCCAAGAAATAGATCGATCGCCTAGTTAGACATATATAAATAGTCAACATCCGAGTTTGAAAAGTGGCGACAATTTGGAGTAGATATGCAGTCACTAAATTCTGCGTCAACGTTCAAGTTCCTTTCTATAAATTTTGGATTTTCACGAGTTTAATTAATGTTTTGAAGTCGTAATCACAAAGCAGAAGTTGTTTTTAGAACTCATGATGATGCAGGCATGACCGGGCTCCATGGTGGGGTCAAAAGACTCAAAACCAAGACTTAGTCTGTCCTATATATATATATTTATGGGACAAAATTAAATTGTATCCCATAATTAATTTATTAAAAGCATGCATTAGATTTTTAATGAATTTAATTAATGTTTGAAGTCGTAATTGTTTAAGATCTCGTGAACATTGCATGAACGCTTCATTATGGGGGTCAAAACAAAGCTGCTACTCGTTTTCACATTAATCATGTTAATTTGTTTTGTATTAGGAAAAAAAAAAAGCGTGTTTGTTTTAAACAAATCAATCTTACCGTCAGATTGAATTGACAGCTAAACCACATGAAATGATGAAATATCCTACCAATATAAAATTATTAAAATTATTTTAAAAAATTAAAGTAAAAATTAAAATCATTAAATCATTAAAAATTAAATTTTCTAACTAAAAATATTTTATTTTATTTTATTTTGCGTTTCTTTTTAAATTTCTATTTGAAGGGGTATTTATGTCAATCTACATCACTTTCCATTTAAGAGCTGGCAATAATTGAGTTTTTATGTAACTTAGGGTTGCAATTAGATAAATTGTGACTTATAAGGTGCAATTGCAATTTTATACTCATAAATATGGAGCACATGATGTTTCTCCTTTTAAGTTATGAGAGCTTGGCATAAATTGCATATACGCCTTTAATTGCCGCCCAAAATTTCGGGCTTGATTAAAAAAATTACAAAATAATTATTTTCTTTGAAATGATTCTTTTTTATTATAATATTTATTTAAATTTTTTATTTAAATTTTTTCATCGACTCTCTTAAATTATATTCACTTTTTTTACCAACTCCCATATCTCAAAAGTTTCTACCACCCAAATTTTTACAATCAAACACCTGCATGCACATGTAGAGTGCACTTCCAAAATCCGCAATAGAGAGAATTCAGATTTAGTTCTAAGGGTACAGGTCGGACCTATTGGGATAAAATTCTTAAGACTCGTGATTACTGTTTATATCATTTTTTTAATAATACTACTAATATAAAAACTAAAGGAACTAGCGACATCTATGGGGTCAAATTCAGAACTCAAGGATAATTATAGAGAAGCTTGTGAGAGCGGGAAACACCTCTCAAAAGAAGAGGAAGCATCCAACGAGCGAAATGATACGTAATTTATGTGACAGTTTTATTTAACTTTAGTGATCATGACAGAAGGATAGAAGGATTGTGATTTGAAAAGCTTCGGACAACCGTGAATGCAATGTGATAAACTTGGAAGCCCAACACTGTTTGGGTGTGCAATATTTAACTGCGAGGAACATTTTCAAAATCTCTCCTTTTATTTAAAGAGTTGGGCCAACAGTTGTGAACGTTTTAACAAGTTTTGGTAATGAAGTTGTAGTAAAGAGTAAATTCTTTTATTAAAAGTAAAGACTGATAAAAAAAAATTAGAATATATATATTCATCAGAGAAGAAGAGGTAGTAAACCTAACTCTATGGAATTTCTTTGAAAGTCCAAGAGATCAGATCAACTTATGTTAATACTTAGTTTTAAATCAAGAATAAGAGATTTTTCTCTTTTCTGAACTTACTTTAATACCTTCCGGAAAGACAAGGCGTGTACGTCGTCTTCATTTGGGCCGAGGAAGCAACATATGCTTGTCTTGACCCGTCTCACTTGCGATAATATTTAAGTTGCAATTGCATGTCTGTGGATGCTTTTTGCTACAGTTTTACGAGATGTGCTCTCTCCCTACTAGGGCTGTGCATAACCGGTGGCGGTGGCGGTTATGCCCTCCACCGCCACCGCTATGGACGGTTGTCTAAAAAGGGACACCGCCTCCGCCACCGTTTAGGAAAGAAACCGCCCCTAACGGTGGCGGTTTCGACGGTGGTGGAGGCGGTGTCCCTTACCTCCACCGGAGATCACAAAAAGCCACAAATCCAACACTCAACAGCAACCAAATCGCAAGTTCGAAACCAAATCCCAGAGAAAACCACAAATCCAACAAATCGCACAAAAAACCAACAGCAAATCGCAACAGCAACCAAATCCCAGAGAAAGCCACAAATCCAACAAATCGCACAAAAAACCAACAGCGAATCGCAACAGCAACCAAATCGCAACAAATTGACAAACCAATTGCAACCAATCCAACAACAACACTCAACCGCAACCAAATCCAACAGCAACACTCAATAGCAACCAAATCGCACTCAACAACAACCAAATCGCAACAGAATATCGCAAAAAAAATCCAAAACCCAGCAGCAAACCACAACAAAACTGGAGGGGAGGAGGGAGAGAGAGAGAGAGAGAGAGAGAGAGAGAGAGAGAGGTGGGGGTGCGGCTGTCGGCTGTCGGCTGAAGGAGAGATGCTGGGCTGAAGCGGCAAGCCTGAAGGAGAAAGAGAGGGGTGTGCGAAATGAGGGAGGGGGCGAGTAAAAAAATAAACCCTAAGCTACTAAAGGAAAAACGACGTCGTACGTCTTATATAAAAAAAAAACGGTGGCGGTGAACCGCCCAGCGGTGGGCGGTTTCACCGCCACCGCCATTTTCACCGCATTTTGGTGAAAATGGCAACCGACACCGCCCCCGCTACTAAGCGGGGAGCGGTGACCGGTACCGATACCGGTGGCGGTGCCGGTTAACCGGCCCACCGCCGGTACCGGTGAACAGCCCTACTCCCTACTCCTCTAGTCACCTCAAATGGCATCCAAATTGTAAGGGAGCGGCTCACCTCCCATTAATGGAGAAATATTATAATATGCGACCCCAATATATTGGGATCATGGAATGCATGCATGCATGCATGCATGTTACATGATGCTCTCCGGGGGATTCTATTAAAGTTAAAGAAAAAGAATCTGCAGCAATGAGAATCTGGAAACCAAGCACGTTATATATAGTCTTAATTTGTCATTATTAATGCATTAAATTCGTTGCCTACGTACAAGGCCATGATCAAACCATTGCATATGACTCGTGGGAATGTGCTGAATTTTCCAATATTCGGGAAACATCTAATTTGGCTGCTGGCAGAATCTTGACCCGAAAGAAGGAACGCATGTCATGCCCGCCCCCAGTTGTAAAAGCTGCCTGGCCTGGAGCAGGGCAGCCTCTAAGATAAATAGGGTCACATGCAAAACTATAAAAAGAGGTATTTATAATAAATTATTATATTAAAATAAAAAAGATTAATATATTTTAGTTAAAAATTATTCTTCTTATTTTTTGTGATGCAAAATTACTTATCAAAATTTTCACTAAAAAAAAAGGACCTATAGCAGCGGTCGGAAGTCAAAAAACCGCTGCTATACGTTATAGCAGCGGTTTTTTAGCGGCGGTCTTCCGTCGGCATAGATCTATCGCGACGGTCACGTAGCAGCGGTTGAAACCGCCGCTATAAACCCGAGCGTAGTTGCGCTGACCGCCGCGACAGACCTAATATGACCGCTGCTATAGATCTATAGCGGCGGTCATGTTCAACCTATAGTCGCGGTCAGTGACCGCCGTTATAGGTTTGCAGGGTCAAAAAAAATTTCCACTTTTCATTGAATCGGGTCGAGATACTGTTCGGGTAAAAAAAATGTTTCCCAATTTCAGATAAAAAATGACCCTCAATTAAAGTTGAGTTTTTAGATTCAAAAATGTAAATGAATGACATTTATCACCAAAAAAGAGCAGAAGAACGGCCAGAATAGCATAAAACGAGGAGAATCATTTGCATGGAAATTAAGTTAAACTCATGATATGTTAATTCATCAATCCAGGATCATCAGCTAAAACAAAATAATCCACAGTACCTGCTCCGATGTTGCATAGGCCCCATAATGCACCTCTTTACGTGATAATGCCTTCAATGCCGCCAAAAAGCACTGCACCTGCACAAACCACCAAAATAAAAAGAAAACCAAGAAAAAGGGTTGGAAAAGAAGACAAATAATCACAAGGAGAAGAGAACTCTTGCAAAATTGCGATACCAGACTGGTGTTGGCAGTAATGCACGATACAGCAGCAACATATACTCTACCAACGTAAGCATTTGACCCTTGAAAAAGTGTACTTCTGTAGTTAGAAATTAATGGCAAATAAAAGGCCTACATACATGAATCATGTTCATCTAACACCCTGTTTAGTTCACTGACACAAATAAGAACAAAGAATAATGTTAAAAATGCTCAAGACAAGGAAACACTTTCAGAATATTCCTCCCTCTTCTTTCTATCTTTCTTTTTCTAACACCCTGTTTAGTTCAGTGCTCATAATATTAAGTTGCCAAGCATTCTATTGGACATGTCACAAAGAGGGGGAGATATGAACCAATGCCTCCAACAAAATACCACCTAGCCATATTTGCACAAAATTAATATACAAAACAAAAAAGAAACAAACAAACCAGGAGTTCTGCACATCGCTAAAAGCAAAGTGCGTGGCAGCAAGGTTTTAGCTCCAACAAAAATTTCCTTGCAGTATTCACAAAGATATACTTCCACAGACATCAGGCAGCACAAAGAATTTGATGACTACAGAAGACTACTCACTAGAGGTTTTACCCATAACTAAAATTTCATTGTTGTATGCACGAAGTTACACTTCCACAGATATGTGGCCGCACAAAGAATTTGATGACTACAGAAGACTACTCACTAGAGAATTCGACATGCTTAAACAAATATCAAATTCAGAAGAAAGTTAACAAGTTTTGTACTAACTGCCATGTTCTTGGCACTTTCTCACCAATATCCAACAGAGGACCCACTGCACTCATGTTGAATGAGAATAGATAATACCACTATATCTTAGTTTCCAGCAACAACATACTGATTTCATTAGTAAATGGCTGGAGGAAAACATACCATTGACCATGATGGTGAAAATAACATGCCAGAAAGGTGGAATGGCTTTTGGAGGAAACATCACCAATGGATACAAAAGATCATCATTTTGATACCACCAGTAAACACCAAAGACATGGATTGTGAATGCCAGAGAAATACAAATTAGAACAGACATTTTCCTCTCTCCCTGCAGCCACCAACAATTCCCATGGTTAACATTGGGAACTTTTTTGTCCAAAAAAAGAACAGAAAAAAATATCATAGTACCTTCAGAGCTGTCTGTTTCCGTAGAATGTCATTTGACTTGAACATGACAGCAACAATCCAAATAGTAACAAAGAAACCTGTAAATCATAGCAGAAATGCCAAGGTCACTAAATTTAAACGGATGGTAGCCAAATGTTTTTCATCAAAACCCAAACGCATGCAAATCAAGATATCCAATTTAACCCTTGGGAACAATATTTGATGTGAAAAGCAACAGAAGCAAATGCATCCCTAGTTCTTTTCTGATTCTTGGACAAATAACTTATAAAAACTAAGAAAAAAAAAGCAATTGCACCTGCACAAACGAAATCGTTCATAACGAAATAGTTCGGCTCCCGGTATCGTCGCAGTCTCGCATTTTTCTCGCCGCGGCAATGGCCACGGCCCGTCGTGAATCCTCGCGACAAACTCGGGGTCGTCTTCATTGTCAAAAGTCGTTCCCGCAAGCAGCTTCTCGCAGTTGGTGAGCAAGCCCACGATCCTTTCGATCGGGAGAGAGCCACACGCGGCGGGGAGAGAATGGATGAAGCGGAGGGCGGCACGGAGGTATGAAGTCTCTCGGGTGGAGGGTAGCGACCGGAGGAGATGGAACCGGGGAAGGGAATTTTAGGACGTGCACGGGGAAGGGAATTTTAGCATTTTAGGCCGCGCGCGCGGGAGTTTTTAAGAAAACGAAGGGGTTGGGAGGAGTTTTTGTTTTATTTGTAGTTTTTTTAATAATAATTTTATATTTTGCAGTTATATATTTTTAATAAATTATATTTTGTATGATTTGTTATATTTAAATTCATAATATTTTTATAATGTTCTTTTTATTTAGGTGAAGTAAAATTGTAAAGCTACATGAGCACTGACGTGTCGAATTAATGCCAGATATGAAATTAATTAAATAATAACTATGACCAAATATTAAGTTAAAATTAAACCACAAGCTGGGCTAAATAGCTAAAATCTCATCTCTAATAGGATTTTAGCAAAATTAAATAGACTGCCAAAATATGACCTAAAATCGGGTTCAAAAATAATTCCTAAACGGTAAAGGAAAGAAAATCATAACTAAAAATAGGTTTTTGAGAGGGAAATCAGCGGATTTAGGGCTCGAAATGAGGCGCACCGAAAAGAACTTTCCGAATTGGGGTCATGGGCGCGAATCGGATACTCGTAGCCAAAGTTATGATCAAAAAATCGACATTTGCGCGAAAAGTGCCCCAATTCTATATAACAACTTTAATATTCATAACACTCTCTCTAATTTCATATTTTATTAAGTAGGTCTCTTAAATTTTTTTTAAAACATGTGACAAAATAAAATTATGTATAAAAAGGAATAAATAGTCAATAAAATAATTATTAACCTTAAATAGACACATAAAATTTTATTTTTCTATTTTTTTCTCAGTGACCGCCGCTATAGATCCGGTTTCTGTAGCGGCGGTCCCAATGACCGCCGCTAAAGACACCGAAGATTTTCCTCTAGACCGCCGCAATAGAGATCGCCGCTACAGGTATCTCTTTAGTTGCGTTTTTTTTCAAACCGAGGCCAAAAGAGGGTCTATATGGACCCTATTTTCGCCGCGATTTTTTTAAAACGCCGCGAAAAATACCCTTTAGCGGCGTTTTTAGCGACCGCCGCTGCAGACCCTTTTTTTGTAGTGTTTGTATTCAAGATTTGTTAATAGATCATTTTCAATTAATAAAATAGCTAATTCATTTAATCTTTCTTGCGTCATAGTATATCTTAGATATAATTTTATTAATTTTAGTTTTGAAAAACAAGAAATTTCCATTATTCTTTTAGTAGATTTTTCCATTCTTACCACCAAATGCTAAGTTGTTTTTTGCTATATTTTTTTTATAATAGCTATAATTCTAAGCACCACTTTTTTTCCAATGATATTTTTCTTTTCTTTTTTTATTTGTTCTTGAATGTCTTTATCTCCTGTCAAATTTTTTGATATTTCCATTTCTAAATCAATCCATGTATTCATATTATTAATATGTCCGTTGGTGGTTTCATGACTTTAAAGCCTAAAACTAAAATTTTTCCAATCATTACTTCCTTAATTCATTGGTTAATTGATTCATGTTAGATTTTGAACTAAATAGTTCACAACAAAAACAATACACTTTATCAAAATCTTTTGAATATATTAGCCATCTTCTATTATATTTTTCCCCATTTGGTAATTTTCGGATATAATATGTGGTAGAAAAGTATCTATTATTTTCATATCTAAGAAAACTTAAATTATTATCTCGAATTGGACCTCTTTATATTAATAAATCTCTTAAATTAATATCAATATGCTTCCAATTGCCTGGGTCATAAATATTAGCACTAGAGTTTGACGTTTCATTATTATCTGTAATTTTTTTTACATATCTCATTTTTTTAATTCGTTATTCTTTTCTAATTCTGCCGAATTTATCTCATTTTTTTAATTCGTTATTATTTTCTAATTCTACCGAATCAAAAGTTTCAGGGTTTTCTGGAGTGTATATGTCGTTCCTATAATTTTGTTGTGTTAGTTCTATATTTTCATTGGTTAATCTTTGGGTAAAATTTGAAATAATATTTGGTTGATGAATAACAAACTTATTCAGATCACCTTTTTGAGATTCCATTAATTTTTCAATTTTTCGTTTTTTTTAACTTTTCATATCCTGACTCGTACTTTCTATTAGACATATTAGATATTTCAAAATTATTCTAAATTGAAAAATAATAACTACAATCAACATAAACAGAAATATAAAATAAAATTATACAATACTCAATTTAATCTCGAATTCTCAATTTTCTCTAGATAATTAAACAAGTGATAGCCACAAAAGATATAAAATAAATGTATAAAACTAATTAAAAAGTTGAAAGGTTAGAATAATAGCACCTGTGAGCAAGAGAGTAAAAGTAGGATATCAATTGAGAAGTGAGCTATAAAGAAGGAAGTGTAGGCGTTCAAAGGAGAAAGTTAAGAAAATTTTGGTGAAGAGAATAGTGAAAGTAGTGATTAAGTAAGAATTACTAAATGGCTAAAACAGTTGGAAGTTGGAAAGCCTTTTTTAAATTGGAAGTCAGATACTCTTTTTGAGTTTTATAGTTTGAAGTTTATCTCTTTTGAAATTTTGAATTATGTTTTTCTTTGCATTAAATTAAATGAGTATTTTAACAGATATTTTGAGACTATTTTTTTTATTAAGTTTAAATATTTAAATTAAAGGGTCAATAACCTATTAAATAATTAATTAAAATAAGAAGTTGAGAATTTTCCTATTTTGGGAGCATTAGGCAACTAGGCTGCCTTTGTAGTAGGCGAAGCTTGGGCGGTATAAAAATAAACACAAACATTACATGACAGACCAGTGGCAAAACCGTAATACTGTAAGAATCCGATCTTTGAATTGAAGCGGTTGCTTGGATCCTGTCACATTGCTTGAGGCTTTGAGGGGGACCACGAAACCTAATATATAAGACAATAGTAAATCGATTTGAGGGTTATCTGGGTTGAATCGTCTGGCCTCTTTCTCCGCGTTACTTAGAAAAAAAAAAAGACAATAATAAATTGCCCACTAACAACAACTACAAAAAAAAAAGGATATATATATAATAGAAAGAAGTAATTCAACCGCGTGTATTTCACTTTTCAGGTTGACTTTGACAAAGTCCTTTCCTAGACGCAACTTATTACTTTGTGTTTTTTTTTTAATCTTTTGGTCAAAATTGACAATATTGTGTAATTATTGAAAACAAATTGACTTTATAATTAATGAGAACAAACATTGGATTAGAGGCTGTTTTTTGAAATTGATGCCAAATGTGGAAAATAAGAAAATATAAGTAAAAATAAGAAGAATAAAATATTTCGATCAAAACGTATCTTGAAGTTAAGAAAACAATGTATTAATTTTGCAATATCTAGTAAGCCCAGCATTTAGAAAAATGTTGAAATCAATATGAAAACCCAAAAAGAAAGGAAAGTACAATATAGCGATGAACAGCATGCAAGTTGTCCTAATATTGTTCTTGGACCATTTCAAAAGTCAAGCAATTTTCCGTTTCACACTTCTCGTTTCATGGGTTGAGCCATGAATACGTACGTTTAAGAATATAATTTAAGAAGTGATAAATTATAATTTTTCTCTTCAAACTACCATTCGATTGTTAAATATACCCACAACTCATCTCCTAAATTATATTCTTGTTGCAGTTTTATCTTCCACCCATTGAAGCCAAAATGTCGAATGATTTCTGTCTAACATGATGGACACATGATATTCTCTCTACCTGAAAAGATAATTTTTCTTCATTTGACTCATCTCTAACATTTTGCCGTGCTTTTAGCGATTAATAGACCCAAGAAATAATATGTAGATAACTAATTTTTTTTATTAAATAAAAGATGACTTGCTAAAAATTGATGTGGTTAAATTTATTTTTCAGGTATATATAAAGTCATATGTAGTTCATAAGAAACAAAAATTGTGTAATATATCGACTCCGGCAGGTTAAGAGATAACATTGCAATAAAAAATATAAATTGAGAGTAAGTTGTAACGAGACAAGTTATCTCTTCGTGGATCCACGTGCTTTCCTAGTCTCGCACCTAAAAGAGAATGTTGGAGAATGTAATTTAAGAAAATAAATCTACCCCTTCTCATAACAACTAGAACTTTTGGGATAGCAGTCGGTGATTTCACAAAATATACACTTTCCAATGACTGATAATTGTCACTTGCACCAAACACCCTAAAATGCAGAAAATAGTTTAATCCATCCATTAACATGCATAAATAGTCACAGTATATATTGATTAATCCAGTTTGCAAAAACTATGATCACGATTCGAAGTATAAATGTGGTCACTAAACTATGATCCCGCACATTTCATATTTCTGGTCCATTTCCCACAGTACAACAGGACGTTCCTTTCATATCAACTGATATATATACATGGATTCTCCACACAAGTCAGATTTATGTGGCTCTTAGAAATATCAGTATTAAGTTTGGTGTTTACGTTCTTTAATTTCTAATGGCACTGCATGCCAATCGTGCATGCATATATGGGATATATTTGACTTGCACATGTGGATGTTCCAAATCACAACAGTACTCAAAATTCAAATTATTGCCAGGTGGGCGTGGTCCACAAGGGGCACCTGGTGACCGAAGCAAATCCAAGGACTTTTTTCTCCGTGGCATCCATAGTTTGCAAGAGGAAGCAGAGCTTGAAAATCAAGTAATCATTTTTCATCTGCCCTAATCACACCATAATTAATCTATAAGATTTTATATGAAATTATCACGATATCAGAAATTCAAGTTTTAAGGTAAGATATCGTCAAGTTCTCTTTAAATGTAAGAATAACCTTCTTATCATGCTTTGTATTATGAATTCATTTAGAGTATAAGTTAAAATTCCAGTTGAATTAAGAACAACGCAGCGTCTTAATTGCTATGGAAATTCAATTTTCGCAATTGCAAATCTGCGTTCTGATCGTTGGCTGAGCTGCTCGAATTGTAAATCCAACGTCATTAGGATAGCAAAATAGATCATCGACATCTTCCTTTAGTATTCAAGAACTCCAACATTAATTGGATTTTTGTTGATAATGAGTGCATTACACTTTATTCCCTCAGCCTCGGAAAGGAATCTCCCCTCCCAAACAATAAAAGAAGAAAAAGACTTCACAGAGATTTTTTTTTTCTAAGCGACTTCACAGACATTTGACAGGACACGATTATGCTAAACATGTTTTGTTGTATTAAGAAAGAAGACAAAATGGAGGACACCGGCCCGTCAGCACGAAAGGAGATGAACTAATATGGTCCCTTGAGAAAGTTCCTGCATATTCTTTGCAGACACTTCCTATCCGGTTCAGCTGTCTGCAATCCGAGCTTTACTTTGTCGCCAAAATCTCTCTGCAATTATTGAAAAATAGAGCTTTTACAACAAAGAAAATATGGTGAAAAACATATATAGCTACAAGACGAACAAAGTGCGGTTTTTTTTCTCCCGTAAATTAAAGTACTTTATTTGCTACCTCAATCGCATCCATATTGACAAGGCGATCAATGAGATTGCAAAGAATGTCCTTGGTGTACTCTGGATGCCCTTGAATGCCTAAAATATGGTCTCCGATCGTGAACATCTCCACCCCTGTTTTGTCGGAGCAGGCAATCACTTCAGCTCCGAAAGGGACTTCATAAACCTCATCTTGATGTATCTCAATAATGGAAATGGAAGTTGGGATTTTACCCAAGTCATCAACGAAGCAGCATGGGGCTGAGTCCTTCAATATGTTCACCTTCCTCAGCCCCACATCCCACCCAGTATAAGCTTTGCCAACCTTTCCCCCCAATGCTCTGCACAAAACCTGTACAGCAAAGCAGAAGGATTAAAAATGATTGTCAATAATTTAAATGCGAATGATGTAACCTGTATTTGCACCAACTGTAAATGTTGGCCCCAGTTAAGATTAGAAAATACAGGTACAAATATCAGAGTTCACTTCAAGATAATTATCAATCAGACTGCACGTAAATCCAGTATGAGATTTTATAACGTGAGTTGAAAGTGAATGGTCCGAATCCTGGCAGTTCAGAAATTATGGTGCCGCAGTATTGAAGCGCTCCACAAAATTACCTGGTGACCGAAGCATATCCCAAGGACTTTTTTCTTCATGGAATGCAAAGTTTGCAAGAGGAAGCAGAGCTTGAGAACCCAGTAATCATTGCCATAAGCATCGCAGGGGCTCCCACTAATCACGAACGCATCATACTTTTGAAGCTCATTCATGTCAGGGAACTCCCCGTCGATAACCCTGTACAAATCCCACCTCTCTCCTTCTTCCCCAAAAGCTGCAAGAAACACATTGTAGTACCCGCCATACACTTTCTTCGCATAGTCAGAGTCCTTCGCCGCCAGAAGAAGAGCATATCTTTTCTCACCTCCAATCTCCATCTTCGACAGAATTAAGGAATACAAGAGGAATATATATCGCTTACGATGAAGAAGTTGCTAAGGAATGTAGTAAATAGGGGTGTAAGGGAAAAGAATCGGAATGGAAGTTTGCAGAGGGAACGACCCCTTTTATAGAAGCTCAATGGTGGGACGCCTTCATGCGGAAGACAGCGACAATGGAATGCTTTCATATGCGGAAGTTTGGGTCCATATTTAAACCAATACCTAGCTAGACCGTTACTCCAATGTATTTTTAAGGTCGAGTCTGTGTACCCTGTTTGATTTGACAGATTCTAGTCTCAAGCTTGAGACACGCGTTTACTTAACTTTCGTTTTTGGTCTGCTATATTTTTTTTAATCATCTACTACTACCTTTATTCAAGACAACACCAGAACAGCAAACTATGGGGGTCAGTGGTCTGCTATATGTTTGAACGTAATCTATCTAACGAGAAAGAAGCTGAGAGCCAACGTCCGACGAAGAAATGGAACGTAGACAAGGAAATTGTCGTCGGTGAAGCTCGGCCGGGATAAAATAAACACAGGAAATTTAGGTCATAGATTGCAAGTGTAAAGATAATTTGATTTTACTTGGTCCTGTCCCATTGAACCTGACAAGTAATAACAACGGGGAATCATCCCATTTACGTGGCTTTTCAAAGTCTGGAGGTTCGTCCAATTAATATTCTATCAACAGAATGTTAATTGAATATTTTATTACTCAATTGGATTCCATTTACACTATATTTTATTCTCTAATTAACTGTTTCTTTAATTATTTTTCTCAATATTTATGTCTCAATTAATGTTTCATTAATCGATTCGCTTCATGTTGCTCTATATTTTAGTCTCTGACTGTTCAATTAATTAATTGACTTCATTTTTTCATATGTTAGTCTCTAATTATTCTATTAATCATTTGGCTCCATATTTTGTTTTCTTAAAGAATAAGACATGTATTTTTCTCAGTGTTAAAAATATAGAAGTCTTTAATGTCGAAGCCTGGAGCATGTTCGGTTTCATAAAAAAAAATGAGGATTTGAATCCTCTTTCACTTTGTTAGGAAAAAAACCAAAGGAAGAGGAGGATTCGACTCCCCTTCCCCTGCAGTCCCCTGCCCCCATGTCCCCAGCTTGTCTCCGGCGCCATTCATTGTTTTTTTTTGTCTTTTAGTGATTATTTTATTTTATTTCTTTAAAATATCTTTTAAATATTCCATTATTAATAAAAAATAAATAAATTTAAAATATAAAACAAACAACTTTAAACATCATTATTACTTTTTTACACCTCAACAATTTTTACACAAACACCAATACAACTTTATCATCACCTAAAAATTCACAAAATTCTCCAAATCCTACAAAAACCTTCAAATTAAACGAACATCACCCTGGTATCATCACTCTATCTCCTGATTATTAAAATATCAGATTCTTTTTCTATGTCTGGCTCAAGGGATAAATGTAAATCCACTGTTTAATTTGATAAAGTTCAAGTCTACCTTCCTAGTATTTTCTATGAATTAGTTGTTTTCTTACGTACGGGACAGAAACTAATTTAACTTAATCTAGTGGCCATTGGCCAATTAAGAAAAAATTAAGGACCATCTTCTCATAGTTATCTCTGTGAAGTTATTATCCTAACAGACGGAGACTCGACCCAGTGGAAGAAACTAGGACCTGGAAATCCAACATGGCAGGCGATTTCAAAGCTCCCAACAAGGTCAACACGCCCTGCCGTGCCAATTCGTCCGTTCCGATCGCGTTGCGGATCGAAAACAAATAAAATAAAACAGGATATTATATATATTAATTAGAAGTAAACACCGAGTATTTCATTTTTTTTAGTTGATTTTGACTGAGTACTTTCCATGCAACGTACTTTGTGTTTCTCTGTTCGGTCAAAATTGACGTTCTGACGTAAATGTTAAAGATAACGAATTGACTTTTTAATTATTGAGAACAACCTTGGCATTAATTGACGCTGTTTTCGAAATTGATGCCAAATGTGAAAAATAAGAAAATATAACTAAAAATAAGAAAAACAAATCATCTATAAAAATGTTTTCAAGAAAACAATTTATTTTTCTCATATCTAGGTAAGACCAGCATTAAGAAGGATATATGTTCAAACCAACATGAAAACCCAAGGTCCAATACCAAAGGAAAGTATATAATCTACGGATGAACAGCGATTATGGGCATATTTGGTTGAGTGTTTTTTTTAGGATTTGCATCATACTTTTATATTTACATGTCAAACATCACAAATACACGTCTAATACAACACTTTATTATTTTTTTTACAAACATCAATCTCTTTTAACAATTTCTACATGAATGTCAATACAATTTTAATGTTACCTAATTATTCACAATTTTATTAGAATCCAACAAATTTCTTCCAAACGAACATCACCTATATATTTTGGTTTCGGGATCGGAGCTAGGCATAATAATATTGCTGGATCTTGGACAATTTCAAAAGTCAAGCCATGCATTTTCCATTTCACTTCCCTCTCTGAGTGGGTTGAACCACGTACGAATGCTTTCCATTGACGGATACTTTTCGCCCTGTACCAATTAACACCCCCTAAAATGCAGAAAATAACTTTTCTGAAAATAGTTCCATCCATTAACACACGTACGACATAGCCAAAGACGGCTGTGTTTGCGTCCTAAAATTTTACACACTCTAAAATTTTAACACAATAAAAAATTACAATATAATCTCTCTCTCCCCCATCAAATCACTACTATTCACTACAAAAAATATAAAAAATTACCTCTCTCTTCACTTTTTCACTAAATCTAATACCTAAAATTTTAACAACACTAAAATTTTACAACACAAACACATCCATAGTCACAGTAAGAATTCCAGTTTGCCTGGAAAAAAAAAAAGAATTCCAGTTTGAAAACCTATGACAATTTGAAATATAAATGCGGTCACTAATGTCTGCATCAAAATTCAATTAATTCCTTTATAAAAAATTTGAATTTTAAGTTTAATTAAGGTTTGAAGTCGTAATCACAATATTGCGTCTTTTGAAGTCTTGGGAGTACTGTCCATTCTCCACAGTACTGCACTTGTCTTTGATATCAATTGATGTACCCTATATATAGATTGAGGTTCTATTAGCTTTACTGATCATGATAGATCTCGGATAGAAAGATGGGATCATTTGATTAAGCTTTCAAACATTCATTTTACATTGATGCATTGCGCGCTATATGATAAAATTGGAAAGCCCGAACATTTTTTAAATCTCTCCTTTATTTAACGAGTTGGGCGGAGTAATAGATGTGGACTTTCTAACAAGTTTTGTTAATGAAAGTGATGTTATTCATATATATGCTCTTCACCTGCTCCAAAGTTTGTCCTAAATGGGACACGAGACTGATGTGCACAGTTTTCTTTATTATCTCCAGAAATTCTTTTGCGTATCCTGCTAATCCCAAAAGGCCGTTGCATTTTGATTTTCCAGGAGAAACACGTGATTGCAAAATTACAATACCTGCGCAAATGGATTGCATGACTCGTGCCTTTAAGCCTTGATCTAATTGTTGGTCAATTAAGTAAGGTTTTCCCTTTTAAGTAGTGTTGTAATCTGCATCACAGAAGAAGAAAGGGTACTAAACCTGAAATGTATGTATGGAATTGCTAGCCCTGCTTGAAGGGGATGAATATCGTCAATTTCTTTCCCCCACAAATCTGATCAAGAGAGATCAACTTGTATTAGTACTTAAATATTTTAAGAAGAGTAACAAAATATTCCTCTCCCTTTTTCTCATCTTTACCCCTTTAAACGATAGGTTGGAGAAGTAAAAGATGCAAACGGAATATTAATATTGGGATCGATGCATGAATATATATAACGTACATGATGCTCTCTGGGGGATTCTCTAAACCCAATGAAAAAGAATCTGCAGCAATGAGAATATGGAAGATAAGAAGGTACAATGATCTTGGATATACAAGGCGATAGACGAGGAGAATTCAATTGCTGATGTACAAGCCACGCAGAATCCATCTAATTAGAGAATCATAGACCATTCTCTACATTTTGCTTCCTGTGTCAATGTAACCATGCATGATCTGTCTGTGACTGGCTCTATGGTTTTTGTGTTTGTGTGCACGTCTGTGGACACGAGATACTGAGTAATTGCTCCAGCTGGCAGATCACGGATGTAATATTTTGATAGATTTTAATACTTTTACCACTTAGCAACAACTAAAAAAGAATGGTTGCTGGCAGAATCTTGACCCAAAACAAGGAATGTAATGCGGATGCCGTCGCCAAATGTAAAACCTGCCCCGAAAGCTTTCATACTTTAAGTTTCAGGGTTATGTTCCTCTTAGAAGTGATTATGCTAATGATTCTACATGTCGGTGATTAGTGACGTCTTACAAACAAATCCGAATCTCTCAGTCCTTATGGGAAACCAATTCTTCATCTCGCCTTTGCTGCTTTGTAAACAGAATATGAACCAAAGTTCGCCTACATTTGCTGTCGGTTACGACAGAGTGATTCCTCCGAAAGTATTAGAATTTTGTTCCAGAATCTATGTGCGAGTAATTCACTGCACGTGGAGCTGCCGGAGAGATGGAACCTGCAGTCTACCGAGATGCTTGAGGCTGCGTGCAGAATTTACTCTGCTGTGCTATTGTTTGTGCTAGCGTTAAACATGTGCTGCTGTGCTATTTGGGGGACATTGCGTAAATATAAAGTTAAGTATATGAGTAGTATAATTTATAGGCTTAATTAGTCCACTGATCCTTGAGATATTGCCTAATCCTAAATTGGTCCCTAGGTAAGTTTCATGTTATATTGGTTCTTGTGCAATTCTTTTTGTCTTGAAGCGCTCATTTCGTCAAATCGATTGACCCTGTAAATGAAAGGAAATCAAATATGGCTAACAGGACACGTGTTAACCATTTATCAATAACTATATGTATCCACATTGATTGCCAAATCACTATGCATGATAGGTATGACCGGTCCTTATTAATTTTAAATATTTTATTTCAAATTCTCTGCGCCGGGTTAGACCAACTCAGTGTTTACGGGAGAGTTGACAGAGATAATTTTTTACCTTGTCAGACATAGAGAATGGTGGAATTAACATTAATGAAGACTAATTGTACATGACATGCTAGGTGATTTAGAAATTAAAGGAGGACAGATAGCTATTGGCAATTGGTTAAGATGTGTTCCATTAGCTAGGTAGAATTTCTCATTTACTGGATCACTCAAGTTGACAAAATGATCACCTAAGAATATAAAGAATTCTCTAGGAACCAATTTAGGAAGAAACTTATCCTAAAAACCAGTTTGGGATTGGGCAATACATTACGGACTAGTGGACTAATTAAGCCTAATTTATATTCTAGCTTCCACAAGGATCGATTCCTTCTGTTCGATACTTCCAAATTTTGTCGTAGACTATATCATGAGTCGTATAATGGAAAGTAGGCATATTTCAATATTTCAAAAAAAAAGGTTAATATTGTGTACGTACATAGAAAGTTGAGATTGATTCATGGAGAAGCCTCAATGGAATATGTTCGTCCTTGCAAAATTATGAGGCAGAAAAAATAGCAAAACGTCCGTCCTTGCAAAATATCCGAGCCATGCACTTTCAGATTTATTGTCTTCTTTTTCTCAAGTTTTAGATCTCATCTGCACCGCAAGAAGTGAACTTTTTTAGGTAAGTTTTAAGGTTGGGTGCAGTGCAGTCCTGGTTCATATCTGGGTGTATTGCTCCATGTCGTGCACTTCAGTAACAGATCATTTATCCCCAGCAAAAGTTGTCGGTGGTAGTTGGGTAGTTTATATTTTGTATGTCCGAGTTCCCCCACACCATGTTCATACAAGAGTAAATTTAAACAGGAACGTTCTGTACCTCTGCTTCCCAAAAGCTCCATTATATTTTCATATTAAACTGAAAAGAATCATCCACTAAAGACAGACAGCTTAAAATGTCAACACTTCCAATAACTTTATATGCAAAAGGGTGAACTGTGAGGAAGTTTGCCCATATAGGAATTGGAAAGAAGAAATACAAAAAGAGGGGTATATGACAGAAAATGGTGAACCCCAGAATTAGTCTGAGAGGCCAGAGGTGAAACTATCGTCCCTTGAGAAAGTTTCTGCATATTCTTTGCAAGCACTTCCTATCCGGTTCAGCTGCGTGTAATCCAAATTTGACCTTGTCGGCGAAACCTCTCTGCAATTATTCAAATGTCAAATTTAGCAAAAGATAAGTGGGAAAATTGAGGTCATGGAAATGCTTCTCTTTTTCTTATTTCGCATGCTTTAAAAAAAGAGCTTGATTTACTACCTCAAAGGCATCCATATTGACAAGGCGATCAATGAGATTCTGAAGAATGTCCTTGGAGTACTCCGGATGGCCTTGAATGCCTAAAATATGGTCTCCAATCGTAAACATCTCCACGCCTGTTTTGTCTGAGAATGCAATCACATCAGCTCCCAGAGGGACCTCATAGACCTCATCTTGGTGGATCTCAATAATGGAAAGGGAAGCTGGGGTTTCGCCCAAGTCATCGAGGAAGAAGCATGGCGCCGCGTCCTTCATTATGTTCAACTTCCTTATCCCCACATCCCACCCGGTGTAAGATTTTCCTACCTTTCCGCCCAATGCCCTGCACAATACCTGTTCATACAAAGCCATAGATTTAGAAATGATTCTGAAGAACTCAAACGTGTACTATGTATCATGCACCGACAGCAGATGTAGGCCACACAAGTCAAAAAGGTTACCTGGTGACCGAAGCAAATCCCAAGGACTTTTTTCTCCATGGCATCCAAAGTTTGTAAGAGGAAACAGAGCTTGAGAATCCAGTAATCATTGCCGTAAGCATCACTGGGGCTGCCGCTAACCACAAAACCGTCATAGTTTTGGAGCTCATTCATGTCAGGGAACTCCCCATCTATAACCCTGTACAAGTCCCACCTCTCTTCTTCTTCCCCAAAAGCTGCAAGAAACACGTTGAAGTACCCGCCATAAACTTTCTTGACATACTCAGAGTCCTTTGCAGCAAGAAGAAGAGCATATCTTTTCTCTGATCTTCCAATCTCCATCTTCTAGAAAGGGAAAAGGAACTGAATATCTTGATCTGATAGTGGCCGAAGGTAGTAATTAAGAAGTGTGAATGTCTGAGAAAAGGAAAGAAGTAGAACAAAATTCAGAACTTTGGGGTTGTGAAAATTTGTAGAGGAAACGGCCCGTTTTATAGGAGCGCAACGATCGAAGCCATCTACGTGGTTGACGGAGACGGATGAATATTTTATGTAACAGGCCCATTTTCCTTTGGGTAAGCCCGCGTAGCGTATTTGATTTGACAGATTCCAGTCTTAAAGCGGGGAAGTTGAGATCACACGGTTTTGCCATTCGCTCTGAGTTCTTCCTGTTTACATGTTTTTTGTGCTATATTTGTCTCTTTACCAAGAAACAGGAATGTTGAAGGGAGATCAAAGAAAAGAAGAAGCTGCTGATGAGACACTTACGTCGCTAAACTATCAAAATAATTTCAAATGGAGTCTTTTTTTACACACTGAATTCTTAAATTTTAAAAAGCAATTAATTTGCATCTTAAAATAAAATTTAACAATCAAAATTATAATATATGTGGTATGATTTTAACAGTTGAATTTTTTTTAGATTCACAAATTGATAAAATATAATAGTTTTAAAAATTAAATATGTCAAAAGTGGTAATTTAGACATTTGACATCTGCGTGTACATCTTTGGAAATGCTTATTTTTGCAAGAGCCTAAATTATGAAAATCAATGGGAGACGGAGCTTCATGAGCAAGTATGCATTTAATTATGGGATTATTTCTATTGCAAATCCAGTAAACTATTGGAGTGTACCCAAACTATTGTTAAAAAAAAGTCAAGACAGTGCCTTTATTGGAGCTAGGGCTGTCCAAAAAACCGGCCAAACCGGTTTTGACCAAAATCGGTTGACTTTTTTGAAACCAGATTGACCGGACCGGTGTATTCCGGTCCGGTTCCGGGTTACCCTCATGAAAACTAGGGACCAGACCGGAATATACCTCTACAAACCGGCCCAAATCGGAAATTGGCCCAAAATGGCAAGGCCCAACCCCAAAACCTGCCCAAAATGGCATGACCCAAACCGGACCGGTCCGATCCGGTCTATATACTCTACAAAATTTTTGGTTTAGTCAGTCAAACCGAACCGGACCGGATCTTGGACAGCCCTAATTTGAGCAATGCATGCATGATCGTCAACCTTATAGCACGTTCAAAAAGTCAAAGGGCAATTCAAGTCTGCCAGTAAAATGCCGAGTAAGCACCAGTGTGAAACTAAACCTGCCACAGGAGGGAACAAATGCCATGTTCAAGTCTGCAGTATTAAACTAAACCAAAATGGTTGAATTTGGTTGTACGCAAAAGTATATAATATTAATAATTAGAGAGTATATTGGGTTTAAATAGGTGGAAAAAAAATTATCCCGATGATTAAATATGTCTCAATTATATTCCTCGAAGATCAAATCTTTAATATAATACATAAAAATAACGTTGAGATATGTTATATTTTGTTATTTCCAAAGTGCTCGCAATGTACCCCTAGCAGCATAATTACATGGAACTTGGAAGGTAATTAGAGTCTAAACTTTTCAAATAATGTAATTACGCCTGATAACAAGAATAGCCTGAATAGGTAAGACTTGCAAGTCAAGCTATCTCTGCCGTGTTATTGTACACCGTATTTTATTTAATGAGACAAGGCAGCGGGACAGGACCATGTTTCACTTGAGTTCCACGTTTCAGCAAAAGAGAACGTGGAGACTAACGAAACGCGGATTAAGCGTCCTGACCTTTTTGGTCTTTTTATTTTATTTCATATTTCCAAAATATCTCTTATTTTTTTAAGGCAACGCGTTGTAGCTTTTTATATTAGCCGATGGAGTGGAGTCTGTCAGGGCTGAACAAAATTACACTGAATTTTTGGTTATTAATATAAATAAAAAAAATATTTTTATATTTTAAATTAAATTAAATTTAAAAATTTTAATTCTAATCTAAACTAAAACTCTATATTTTTATATGTCTTATTCCTTTTGAAATTAATAAAAAAAAAAATTGAAACCGGTCCCGACCACATTTAGTTGGACCGGTTCAGTCCTCTATTTTAATAGGACCGGAAATCTGGTTTGCAACCTCAGGGTCTACCAACTCTATAGTCTATGGCAAGAGATGGCAAAGCACCCCCAAATTTAACAAAAACTACGCACATACCCTTTTTGCCAATTCCTCCATTTTCTTTTTATGTGTTCTCTAGAAATTGAAGCAATTTTTTTTGTATTTTTTGTGAAAATGACTTGGACTGCGCTTTTCCTTTTTTTTCCCCTAAAAAAATTGAAAATAACAGGACTAAGCTTCCGGGTAAGAGGCGGGTAGGAGGATTCGACCCCCGGATCTCTCTCTCTCCAAAGCGAGGAAGTGTCATCTGAGCTAAAGCTCATTGGCGATTATGCTTTACTTATTCCTGAAATAAGCTCACTCCTCCTGAAAATAACAAAATAGTAGAGACACTACTACAACCAGAGAGGGTTCTTTTGGTACACCGAATAATTTACACAAGCTTATATGGGTGTGTATATATATACACACACTATAGTCAAAGGACATTTATATTGAACCGTGTTTCACGTGATTAGCATTGTATCCCCATGTGACCAAAAACTTGTGGTAACGGGAAACCGGAGTGGGAGAGACTACCTAATCAAACAGCTGTGTCTGCCTTCTTCCTCTTTGTTTATTACTCGCATATAATTTATTCCCAAGGGGACAGCGTGAAGAACAAACAAGCTTTGAAAAGGATTTCTGCAGAGATTTTTTTTAAAAAAAAGGTTACTTGTGTAATACTTTAAGATTTTGGTTTAGTCACTAGTACATGTGTTTTTAATGTTCAAAATGCAGACCATGATCACCAGAATGAATGGTCTAATTCGAAATAAGAAAAACACCCCATGCATCAAATGTGGTTGAGCCAACGCTCCTAGATGGTTAATATAAGCGATATTGAATGTTATAAGACACATATTTTGTATCTATTTTTTTTAAATCAAATCATCTAATTCTGCGAGTAAATTGAAGTTCTCAATCTTAAAAATATTAAATCTAGTAAACATGCAAATTTGTTTTAGGGTATTACAATTTAGGTTCAATATATTTTGCATCATCCAATTATGGGGTTCTTGACACTTTGTACCGCAATTTATTATTGTTATTACATTATACACATAACCTATTGATTCCAAAGACTTTGCACCCTACCTTAAAATTTTCGATTAATTTTGATTGAAAATTTATTTTTTGATTTGCGAAATAAAATTTTTGTTCCCATAATTTTTTTGGCCACGACCATTTATAAGGGTAAAACCATAATTTTAGAGACCAAAAAAATAAATTTGCATTCAAACTGACGAAAAATTTAACGGAATGTGCAATGTGTCTGAAATCAACAACTGGTGAGTGCAATATGACAAAAATAATATATATGCGAGTGTAAAGTGTAAAGACCCCAAAATTAAAGGGGTAAAAAATGTATTTATTTCTTACAATTTTCACCCATAAACTTCGAATTGATTCTCTCAGATACTCTACAAACTTTAACTCGTTACAACTCACCCCTCAAACTATCTTTTCATATAAAGAGAAATTTATGTTGATGAAAACTATTTGATATAACGGGACACATGATTATGTGCAAAGATAAACTGTATAAAGTCATGCAAAACGATGACTGTGATTTAAAGATACAAATATAATATTTCAAAGCTGAACACCTCATTTAATGAGTCAAGTTAGTTAAGATTGAGTCTCGTCATTTTGTCTCTTAAATGACATGGTCATCTTTAGAACGTTGTATTTGTATTTTTAAATCACAGTTTTCATTATCATATAACGACTCTAACAGGTTGGAGATGTAATTGCAAGAATACGTATAGTTTGGGGAGTGAGTTGCAACGAGTTAAATTTTCTGAAAATATTTAAGAATGAGGTTATAGTATAAGAGGAAAAAAAAATTATAACTTACTCTTTCGTTTATCTTTAGCTGACTTTGTTTACCCGTTGGGAATTGAGTTGAGAACAAAGGGAAAATCAATTATTGTCTTGAAAATTATTTCGTGAGCCAAATGATTAGATATAAATATTACCAAATGCAACAGGCTCGCCGAAATGCTTTGATATTTGGAATTTCAGGATATACTCCTACATCTCTGCAGTGGATGATGATTCTACAAGTTGGGTAATAAATGACGTCCTGGCAAAATCAAAGCAACATATTCGAATATTCCCCCCCCCCCCCACCCATTGGAAAACCGATTTCTCCATGCTTTGATGATATTTTGTAGATAGAATATGCAACTAAAATTCCAAAACACTGTTTGTGGAGCAAGAAACAGGAGGTTACCCCTTTCCTCTTGGATAGGAAAAAAAACTTTATTCTAAAATCTTCGCACGTATTAGGTTCTTGATTCCAACTTATTTGGTAAAAGTGCATGTACATTGGTGGCCTATTGAATATGCTTGTTCTCTAAGCAATTTGCTCCACTGATCATCATAAGTAAGGATCTTTCCTTCTCTTTAACTTTTGTACTTCCGATTTGATACTAGTGATCATAGCCTAAGAACTTAACTCGGAAATCGACCAAATTCACAACAAATCGAGCATATATTCCATGCTCTTTTTCAGATTAGTTTTCCTTTTGGTCCCCTAAACCAGACCTCCTTAGATCAAGTTGAAGAACAGCCTTCGGGAAGAGGGCTGCAACTTGAGCTAGTTGTTCCAAACGAATCCGCCCTTAAGGAAGAAATGGTCCAAACGAATCCAATCCGAGTCCAAGCCACTTTTTGATAAGCTAGTGTTCAACTTTTGGAGCCCATGGTAGGTGGGCCTGTGTCAAAAAATACAGGTGTGATCATCCAAACATAAGCCGGACCCAAGCCTAAAGCCCACCCCGTATCCCAAGCTACCGAAGGATTTGTGTAAAGTGAGGATTATCTAATAAAAGTAGTTTAATTTTATGCCTAAATCGAACAAAAACTTGATTTTGCGGTAACCCATATGAAGGATTTGTATTCCCTCCACCTCTAGTAACAAGTTTAATGCCATAATTAAAGGGTTAAACTATTCAACCATAGCTGCAGTACAGGAGCTCTTTTCTTTGGGAGGACAGTATTATGTATTGGTAGCTTTTGGAAAACTATACGATTGGACACATTTATGCATGTGGCTATCACTTACAAAGTAGGATAGTAGGGCGCTGTTAAAGCTGGTCCAGGTGGAAAAATGGTTACGTGGCCAAATTGGAAGACGACACACAAGCATAAGATTAAAAAGTAAAGTGGAGTACGAAGATTTTCCCATACAACGTGGTCTCATGATGACGAAATCATCTTTTGCCTTCAGACCTCTCTATTTTGACATTTTCTTTTTTGCTTTATGTCAGTCAGAAAATTACGGCTATCTTTTAATGCTACAATAGAGGTTGGTGGCCCAAAAAAAAGTAGGGGTACTTCGGTATTGGAGATGGCTTTTCGGTCCCATCGACACATGCACAGTACCTTTTGTTATCCCCTCACTCTCTATTTATTTTTTTTTCTCTCTCTTTAAAATACTTGTTTTCTTGGTTCTAACAAATGCATTATAACATTTAGAAAAAAAAAAGCATTATAACAAAACCAACGGTCGAGTAGCTGCGGGTCTAGTCTGATTTAGGTGATTCAGAATTTCATATTATATGAAGGAAAGTTTACTTTTTAGTCTTTAAATTTTAAATATTTTTTTATTTTAGTTCTTTATTTTGAAATTTTAAATTTTGAGTTATTGAATTATTTTTTTTACGAGATGATTATTCCGTCAGTTTGACAGTATGTCGTTTATATGCTTAACGGATAAAAAGTAAATTTGAAGCGGTCGATCGAGTATATGTTTTAAACGCGAGCAGTCGACCGGTACATAAAAAGTTCGATCGGTACATGAAGCGGTCGACTGGTACAAATTTTCTGACGTGTTAGAGAACTCCGTTAACATATAGACGGCAGGCTGACGAAATAATCATTTCGTCAAACAAATAAAACTCAATGATTAAAAATTTAAAATTTAAAAATGAAGAATTAAAATGAAAAAATATTCAAAACTTAAAGACTAAAAAGTGAATTTCCCTTGTGTGGATTGATCATCATATTATAATTTATGTAGCGATAAATTTAATTTGTATATATTTTGAATTAGATTTTAACTTTGTGTGTACGTGAAAGATGTTCAAATTTTTATAGTTATTAAAAAAATACATTCTACAAACAAGTATAAAGAAGAGGAAAAAATTTTGGTCGAAATAATAATATTAAAATAAGTATTCTCTTATTATCAAATTATCTGTTTTCATTATAATAACATAAAAAAAATTCACTGTAAATCATCTTTTTATTTATTTTTTTACTTACTCACATAAAATTCTATTTTTTTTCTTTACTTTCTCTTAAAATTCGAAAGAATTATATTCCTTCTCAATTTTTACAAACATTTTCAAAAAAATTATAAAATATATATTTATAAACATGGCTTAAATTATCTGTCACACAAATAGTCGAGGGAATTACGTTCTGGAGCTCATAGTGTTGATACTTATTCTATGATTTAGACGTACTGTCATAGATTCGATTCCCTCCAATATCAAATCAGTAACTTAAGTGAAAAAAAGTTGAGCGACAACTTTCAGTGCTAGCTCTATACATTAGATTAACACTATCTTAGAATAGACTAATAATGGTACGAAATTTTCCTCCTAATCCAAAAGAAGGCAGTCATGGACTCACCGTAAGATAGTAAGCATATTCCTAAGGAAATGCCCATCTAACATCATCTATTAAAAAAAACACACTTATATTAAAAAATAGTTATGTTATTCTAGTTGAATAAGGAGAACCTTGTAGTTGGCAGCTTTAGCTTCCAACCCACATGCCGGCCGGCTCAAGATGCACACTTGGCATTGGCAACACATGCTCGAGAGCCTGTCAGTCGCGCTTACTGTTTGAAGAAGCCGTGACAGCAACTGAATGCATGTATATTGTATAATGTATTGAATTGTCACTTTCTTAAAGCCAACGGGCTGCTGAGGGCTCCACATATGTAGGGCACTGCGTTGCTGTAGAACGGTAGACCTAAGCTAGGGAGTGGTAGCTAGCTCCTTGTATGACTTGCATATTTGACGAGGCATCGCGTGCACATCCACTTGAGTTTCCTCATTTGCTCATACCTTTCCACGCCATACTCCATGTTCGTTCCATCACTATTAACTAATAAAACCAGAAAATTGTACCCATCACTCAAGTTTTCTGTCTTGTTTAAGAATTGAGTTTAAGCCAATATAAGATGGGGAGATTTTGTAATACTTGGAAGTTAAGAGGTCATAAGAGCAGATCACAAACCTGAGAGTCCAGAAATAAATAACTAAGAGCTCTGTAACACATTGCTCTTGATAGGACACTGCAGGAAGACGATACACAGATCTGAGAGGAAAACACCCCCTAGGACTTTATAAAAGTTACTAGCTAGGAAATAAATAACTAAGAGCTCTGTAACACATTGCTCTTGATAGGACAATGCAGGAAGACGATACACAGATCTGAGAGGAAAACACCCCCTAAGACTTTATAAAAGTTACTAGCTAGGAACTCCCTTTATGCTGATCCATTCAACTCACCCAAATGAGGGAGTAAACAATCGGTTTGGGCGAAACCAAGTCCATAGAACTTGGGTTTTAATTTTCTGCCCACCATTCTGCAGTATGAAGTCAACCCTGACAGATATGTCAAGTTATAGATAATCCAGCAGTTTATACTTCATGCAGGGATTTCTCTGTAAGCAGAGATAATCTTTGTGCTTACACATATCTTTTTTTTTTTTTTAAATCATATGGATTATGCAAGCCCCCCAACCAAACCCAAAAGTCAGATACCTTTTAGTATTACTCATTGGAACAGTTGGAAAGGGACGCTTCTAGGTCAAGGTTTATAAGGAGTAAAATAATTACCTAGAAAAATATAGAATGATATAGTGCCCTTAGATCAGTTTGCCGAGACATTAGACTTCAGACATACATGTTTCTTAATTCTTAGCTGCTGTCCATTACCTTCCTCCTTCCTATTTTTTTGACCTGCTTGCAACTCCCATCACAGACTATGGCACAGCAGTTTCAAAGTTCTGTTGCTAATGTGAATGTTTCTTTCTTCAGTTCATCCTAGGTTTTTCATCCATAATGTAGTCTTTCTACAACCTGATTCACAACCAACTACCAAGCCTTACCTGAAGACACTGGCACAGGTTTCCCAGGTGACTGGGACCCGTCCTGTGTGGCCGGACATCCTCTCGTGGATTCTCAGATGCTCAATGGAACTCTTTTCAGTTCTAGACCCACTATATTTATCGAACAGAGAAACCCCTAGTGTGTATTTACTTTTTCTAAGCAAATCCTAGAGGAGAAAGAGGCGCCCTCTCTCCTAAAACTCGACGGCCAGTATTTATTCTTTCTTTCTTCCCCTAAGCTCCTAGGTTTACATAATCTTCTTCTTTTTCTTAGTAATAGTTAGTCACTGTAGGTAAAAATCAAATTGATACTCTTAATTATCAATTCAGTGATTTGAGATATATAATTTTTACAAATCATCAATGTCAGTCCATCTAAATTAGACTTTAAATCGACGGAAAATCATACAAAATAATCCAGACTAAATTTTAATAAATAAATAAAAATAATAAAAATAAATACATTATTATAATATAGTTTCAATAGTTTTATTTAAAAAATATTACTTTTTTTAAAAAAATATTTTATTTTTAATGAAATTTTTTAGTAATTTTATTTTAGAAGAACATTTTAGTCATTTTACACGATTTTCTGTAAAATTTAACACTTAATTTAGACGGGAGCTAGAATAATTTGCTCAATCAAGATTGGTCTCTGAAACGCAACTGTGAAATATATAAATAGGGGTGGGTGAAGTGTCGATCTCATCTGCATTCTCGTTAAAAAGCTATATGGCTCACTCTTAACCTCTTTAGGATTTTATTATCATCCCCACAACATATTTTAAAGCATTTGTTGTGGTTTTCAGAAAGAGAAATTGGATTGCTTCGGTGGACTAAATAAAAAAATAATGAATCTGCGACTACAAAGACAAGAAGCTCTTACTTTTGCTACATATCAACTAGATTACTAAATAGAAGGATTTTTTCTATAAAAAAAATATGGAAGTGGATTACTACCATAGAAATCAGTTTCTTCGTTGTCGAAGTCCGATTGACTGTTTTCCCACTTGAACATCTAAAGGCGTGGATTGATATGGTCGTTGATGACCCTCTCTTTCTCCTCAGTGCTTCGTGTTCGCTTGCGAAACTTCTAAACATCAGATTATCTAGGCTGTTCAAATACAAGCTGCTTGCGTTTCATCTGGGGAGAGCAGACAGGTACGGGTCGTGAAAGTGGCTAAGATTTTATTCTCCATATCTTTCTCTACCAAGTATCTCTGTTTCTTTAAGAAGTTGAGTTTGGTTTGAGAACTTCTCTCGCTCTGATGAATATTGCACATGTAACTTGGAGAGTGTCAGTGTTTCAGTCATGCCCACAAAATCAATACTTCGATATATTTTTGAAGATCTGGGTCGAAAACAATATGATATCTTTGCACCATTTTTCTACTCCATCCGACCAGAAGTGAGACATTTGTAATTTAGTTCTCTTTGACTTTCCTTCTCCAGAGCTTCCTTTTGGTAAAAAAATGGAGCTTTCGAAATCTCCTCTGCCTTTGCTGGAGACGCCCACACCATTATTCTTGGGCGAGAGAGATCTCTTATCTATTAACTTTCAGACCCTTAACCCTTTGTTGTTGCCTTCTTTATTGTTTCCCTCTTCTTAAGTTTGTGCAACAGTTTTTCTCTTTCGTGTCTGCCTCGTTATTTTGCAGAAAGAGCCTCAATCAGGATCGTCTGATAAAAGATTCGTGATTCATCCTCATCTTGGATTGAGAGCTGCGCATCTTTCTCTTCAGGTTCCTCTCTTAATTTTTCCTTCTCTTTTTCTTTGAAAAATCCATTGCTCTTTCTGTGACTTTTCCTCAGACACACACACGTCTCTTGCTGTTTCGTGTGATGATAGTCCCAAACCGGATTTTGAGAAAAAAAAAAGAATCAATCACGCACCATGAAGGTGCATCATTGATCATGCAGCACCTTACTGCCTTTACTGTACACGTGCTAAATCAGTCACAATTGATCTTTAAAACCCAAATTCCTATATGGTACTGGAATTGTCACAAGGATTACAGTGTTCACGAGGCAATTTTTCCTTTTCAATTCTCACAATGCCCCCAATGCCCTTCCTCACCTTCAATCAGCATACACTTTTGAAGGGCCCTGCTGCCAACTCGAGCTTTTTCTTTACTAGCGTCAGTTTATGTGAACTCTTTATTCTTCTTGCGAAGAGGAAATACTCGAATTGTTCTTTCATTAAACAAGGGTGAGCTCACACTCCACCCATTCAAGTAAGCTGCACAGACCCATATAAGGAAATTTACATCTCGTCTTGTAAGGAAGAACAGGGCCTTTTCTATTGTTTTGATTTCTTTTTTTTTTTCTATATAACTATTGTTTTGATTTCGTTTTGTTTCTTTTGGGTTGTTTTGGAGCAAAACACTTTCCTTAATTGTGAACATGGATACGTGAAATCCGGGGTTTTTTTACCCATCAGAAGTAAAGGACCAAAAGCCCATTTGGCTTCAGAGTCTATAGATGGGACCCATCTCTCACAAATGTGACCCACAAAGTGTACCAGTGATATTGACCAGAGTGTCTAAACCCCATGTCTCAAGCAAAGACGCTGCTCCGTGTATAGGTTAGCTGTCGCATAGAAAAGCATTAAAAAAAAAAGATATAGGTGAGCTCTCTTGGGTTGCTTGGTCCTTGCCCCCTAGAATCCACAAACGAATGTTAGGCCAAGAAGCGCTGTTGTGTAGGGTTTGGTGGCAGTCTCGATGAATTTAACCTCGGCTCTTGTGCCTGTTTGGTCAGGTAGAGTCAGGCTGGCCTCAGAATTTAAAGACTGCTATTAAATTAATGGTTCTTTTATTTGGGAGTTGGGTATTAAATATTGAATACTGAATGAATGTGAACATGCCTAAATAGAAAAGATGTCTCAGTAATCATACCCCTGGTTCATTTTCATAATTGGTTGTGGTGATTAGTGCACAAATCCTGTACAAATACCTTATTATATGATGCAGGGATTGGTTGGATCCCGACTTGGGGAGGGAGTTTTAGGGGATGTTCGGTTAAGGAGTTTTGTGAGGATTTTTTGTGATTTGAGAATTTTTATATGATGTTAACTTTATTAGTATGCGCGTTGTAGTTATTTTTATGTTGTGTTAAAAATGATGCTTGGTTAGAGAATTGTGAGGATTAAAAAAATTCTGAGGATTTTTTTAACCGAACGAGCCCTTAAAGTTTGATGAAGGGTAGACAAGGAAACAAACAAGGGTGATGTTTGATATCTAAAATATTGGATATTAAAATTTTTAATAAATTAAATATATTATAATATTTACACACTCTAAATTTTTTACAAATACTAATAAATTTCTTTATTCAAAAAATTCTCAAAATTACGAGAATATTCCCGATTGACAAACAAACATCCCAAGAAGAGACAGTGATTGCTTGCGCAAATCTAGCTAATTGGGTCTTCTGGAGCAAGCAACGTGACGAGGGAGGGGGAGTAGAGAGTGGGGGTATTAAGGAATTTAAGGCAAACCAATCAACGCCATTCAAACCGTACCACACCTACACCCTTACCATCAGCTCTCTCCCTCATTCAATTGCCTCTTTATGTTTCGACAGTCAGTCCCAGAGTCACAGAGTGGGACAGGCAGGAGACAAGCTCACAAGGCAACCGCCTCATGTTGTCATGTTCTCAGCTTCTTACAACACACTCTGTTTAAAAGGTACAAATTCTGCTTCCTTGTGATAGGACTCCATCGACGGGTTGCTTCTCAAAGGAAGGAAGAAAGAAAGTGGAAGGAAAAAAAGTACAAACACCATTACCATGTTTCACTCTTCGAATTTAATCTAATGCTCATCTTTTCTTTTTGACCAATCACTCACCAACCCATGTTTCTTTTTGCAGAGTTTTCTTTGTAAGGGTTTAGAAATAAACCCACTTTTTATCTTATTGTTTCGTTGCCTTTGCGTGATGCTAGGTTTGCAGAGGGAGTGAAAGCAGAGTGCTGAAGTATGGAAAATGCTGTAGCTGTCACTACTTGGACTAGTGAATCACGGCTCTTTGCCATCAGACAGTTTGTCAAGCGACAGGGTTTCTTTGGCTTAATTGTGGGTTGCGCTGGATATCGGAGTCACATTTCCCGAGTTCAATCTTCGGGACTAGCTCTGCTCTTCCTTCATTTCTGATTTGCCTATCGATGATGGTGTTTGTGGTGGTGATATTGGCGAGACGGCTCAATCTCCTAATTTTATGACAGTTTTTCTAGTTTTTCACTGAATCTCTTCATGATGATGTTGTTCATACTGAAAGTTTGTGCAAAACTACTTTGTAATGATACTAACTTGCTCTTTTGGTTTTGCATTTGTGCCTTACTGCTTGAAGAAAACCCCATTCCTCCAGAAAGTACAGAGAGAAAATGAAGCGGATATATTTTATGCAGTAACTAGGGGGCAGTTAACTGTTAAGGTGTTGTAAGTTTAGCCATTTATTTGGGCCCCTAAAATCTGCAGAGCCTTCGATGTATTCAAACACTGTTTCATTATCGATTCCAGATTTCCTGCCAGTCTTTCCTTCTCTGTATTAGTATGTTTGTTCTCTTGGAAGATGTGGGCCTTCATGGCATTCAAAATCCTGCGGGAGATTTCATTTGTTCTATGTAAACACATCCGAGAAACTGTTATACAATTTTATCCATCGGATTGCCCTTTCTATGATTCCTGTTCATCAATGTTCTAAAATTTGCTTTCCATTTTGGCTGCTTCGAAATGTCCTTTTAGAGCTTTGTGTTTTGGATTTGGGTTCTGAAGCGACAATGCCAGAAACCATAAGGTTCCAGTGTGAGCACTGTTCTTTTGCTGCAGGTGTAGGGTCCCTAGAGTTTGAGTTACAGAAAAGGAAGCTAACACCAAAGTCCATGGAAGTGTCCTATCAATTTTGTGCACTGCAATTTTGGTTCTCTTGGCTCTTGGTTTTCGTGTGCGTGTGAAATCGGCCTTGTTCATTAGCTTTATACGGATTATTTTCCAAGTTTTGATATCTCTGGTGGGACCTGAAAATAATGGCGATTTCGAGGAAAGGAGGGGTGATTGGGTTCAAACAAAAGAATTTTGTGGTTTGCAGTTTGGCGTTGGGGATGGGATTGTGTAACTGATGGAAGTTCACTTCCACCATTTTCCTTCTTGGACTCCTGACCAGGCGACATTTCTTCTTTTTGGCCTCTCTATGGCCTTTTGATTTGCTGAGTGCTTAAGTTATCTTGGGATACCCTTCTTTCGGTGGATGGCTTATCTTTTAGTTTGATAGATTGCTCTACAGATCCACGATTTACTGTCTGAGATGACGATTTATGTGGTAAACTTGGCGCTGGGTTCATATATTAAGCTTACAATGTGCTAGCAAAATGTTAGCTAATATTTGAAACTTTCTTCTTTACCTTGTCATTTGATGGTGCCAAAAATGATATGGCCCAACTGACGAGTAATAGACTGCTACCAAGCCTTTCTCCAACTCGCTGGACTTGCTTACAAGACAATAAGGAAGTAGCTTCCCCGTGAGGTGAGCTTTCGATGCTTAAGTCTGAGTTTAGAAAATATAAGTGGATACATAATTTATTGTGCTCTTGTCCTTAGAATACGTAGTAGAGGTTTTATATGAGTCGTTCTGGACATCCTAGCGTAGGGAGGCGCTAGGTGGCGGAAGAACGTTTTAGCGCAGGCTGAGAGGGGCTCTGACTGGTAGTGGGTAGACTCGGGGAGATAACTCTTGCGTTCATCTGTACAAAAGTCTCGTACTGGAATTTTGAGTGATTGGGTGTGCCTGGGAAGAGGAGGCCTCCCTTCTCGTGCAGATGTCTTGTACGGTTGATTGGACTTAGCGCGGAAGAACCTGTGGAGAAAAAGTTATTTTCGGTTGATTGGACGTCACCTTGTAGACGAGGATGCTCCAATGTTCCTCCTTTAAAGTTACTAGGATCCATTGGACTTCGGACCTTTCCTTGTGTACTCAGGGCCTATAGGCCTTCCTTCTTCAGGAATTTCCTTCATAGAGTCTTTCGTGCTTTTGCTGGGCCTGACCTTTTTAAGTGGGCGGGAAATGCTCCACCCATCATAATTCATAATCCATGCCAAATACGGAGGGTTTTTTCTTTTTCTTTTTTAATCAAAACCCAAAGGTGAAGGGTTTATCGAATATACCCACATAATATATGTACACTTCTTTTTGTGGTCTTGTGAGCAAATTTAGACCGTCTTAGCATAAAGAAATGAACCATCGTTTCAGACTTTCAGTGAAGAGGCAAACCCAAAGAGAGGAAAATCAAGCCGAAAGAGGATATTTAAAAAATGGAAAGAAACCATCTTTAGTCATGAGATAAAATCTTGACTCTTTTGATTCTCCATGAGTTAAAATCTTGACTCAAATGAGAGTCTGGTTGTTTGCCCATAATGTAAAGGCTTCATAGTGCGTCCAAAACTGAGTCAAATTCTTTCAAACCCAATGGATAGGTACCAAGAAATTTCCCTTGCGATGCAACTAAAAAGAATATCCAATGCAGGGCAGGCCTACAAAACAAGCAAGTGGTACGTGTTCACCTAATTAGCAAGTGCCGTACTATATCTGAAAAAAAATAGCAAGTGCCGAAGCCCATAGAAGAGTAGGAACTATACCTACTGCCTAGCATGTTCAAGTGTCTACTTCTCAGTACCGATAAGAGAAAGCCAGATCTGGGCTCCCCCTTCGCTGGGGTGGCCACTGCCGGCCACCCCCGCACGGCGCGAGCCGCGGGGGTGGCTGGCGGCGAAGGGAGCCCAGCTCCCTTCGCCGCTCGGGGGGTTCTCCCCCTTCTGTTTTGCCTTTTTTTTTTTAATTTTGAAAATATGACAGGTGTCTCATTTTGATTGGTGATGACGTGTCAAATTTTGACACGTCAGCATTTACCGTTAGAGTTTCAAACGGCACATAACGGAGGGGCATATTTGCTCCTGAAAGTATACCTCAGGGGTATGAAAATGACTTTGTTTACCTCAGGGGCATATTTGCTCATTCGGCATACCCCAGGGGCACGGGGTGCATTTAAGCCGAAAAAAAAATAGCAAGTGCCGAAGCCCATAGAAGAGTAGGAACTATACCTACTGCCTAGCATGTTCAAGTGTCTACTTCTCAGTACCGATAAGAGAGAGCCAAAATCTGCCACTCGTCATCCCATTTAATCATCTTCTGTCACCAAAGAAACAAAACAAAACAAAACCAAACAAATCTTATGGTCCCAATTATTTGCAGCAGTTTTGTTTTTCTTTTCACGCTTGGTTCAGAAGAACTGCATCAAATAGTAGCCCTGGCCAGTACCTTCTCTCTCTACTGGTAAATAGAGAGAGTAGCAGCTAACTTCAGCGTCTGACTGCCTCCAAACCTAATCAAGAACTTATCATGCTGACGAACTTGGCACCCATTATCAGAAGCGGTAGTGATTTTGTATGAATTTAAGAGTAAATTGCAGTTTTCCAAGTCTGAGGAAGAAAAGACTAGATAAACTGCAGCACCCTTAGCACCCATTTGCTGAGGAATGCCACGTAACGAAAAGGTTTTCCGATCAATTCCTTGTACGAAGACAGGGACAAACATGACCGTCTATCATTTCACTAGACGAATTTAGCGGTCTCATATCATCCTTTTTCAGTTTAGCAACCTCCATTCTTTCCTCCTGTAATTTTAGTCGTAAAACCAGAATGACCCTTTATCTCTAGCATTTTCTAATTTTCTCAACTAGTTATATCGTGATTGGCACATCATGTTATTACTATGCCTAAACAGTATCAAGCTAATAATATACCCAAAAGATTGTTCTGCTTTGCCTGAAATTTGTTCCTTCATCCTACGTACAAGTTGGGGTTCTGGGGATTGTAGGAATGCAAATATCTCAACAATATTTAAACAAACACAACTTAACTAAGAAAGGAGGATTGCATTTTCTAAGGCAGGGAATATGTGGTATGGGCGCAGCAGATGATCAAACACAAAAAAAAAAAAAAGACAACAAAAATAAAGTTTTCCCATCATGTTTCAGAGTGCCAAAGACATTAACAAAAGGTAAACAAGTATTCAGGAACAAATGATACAACATATGTATTTTGCAGACATAGTAATTACACAAATCTATTCGAATCCTGAAGATGTTGAGAAAAGAAGTTAGCAAAGAAGCTACCAATCTGACAACGAATCTGACAGGAGAAGTTTAGCTCCATGATTTGCTAACACCTAAGCTTGAACATAACTAATTTAACAGACTCTTATAAATGGCACCACAACGCTTATTTATGGAACACCACTATTTTACTTCCTAGAATTGACGAACCACGGACAGGCCTTTAGGCCTGACCGTTACGTTGTAGAATTCTAATGTCACTTGCATCAGATCTCTGCAGGCAGAGATGACCCAAAAATCATATCCCATGCCTTACACCTGCGAAAGATCCTTCACTTTATCTAGACTTTCACTTCCTAAACAAACTGGTAGTTTTTCAGCGGCCAACGGCCAGAAATCAAATTGGTTCCAGACAACTAGGCACCTTCTCGTAACTTTGTTTCCCTCAAAGCTAATCTAACAAATACTCCACCAGACTGCAAAGAGCTCAGAATTAGGCGAGAGGCCCTTGTGAAAAATTCAAGGATTCCACACAAAAGGTGCTACTATCAGAAATCAGGTGCAGATATTTGACATGTGGGGAAGCACGCTACCCTATGTATTGAACTCCAGCAAATCACATCAGACAGAGTGGGCAAATTGAAACTGAAAGAAATGTAAGATCAGGTTTCTTCAGAACCTCAAGCAGCATTAGATATTAAAAAATGTTTCACTCCCAAACCAAAAATGAACTTCTATCTCGAGCTAATATGGCAGCCACCACAAAGTACTTCAATTAAGAAGAAATGCACATTATAGTTTAAGAAGCTATAGACTAAAATAAAGCAACATGAAGCATCTGGGTGCAGCCTTGGTCACCAGCTACGCTAAACTGAAAAATCGGACAACTGTGTCTCACTACCTAATGACATCCAGTAGCTTGCTTATAAGAAGGCACAACTAAATCCCCAAGTCCTTCAATTGAGCACATTTATAGGCCTAGGGGGAGAAAATAAAGCAGGCAATGATGGGGCACAAACTAAGAGTTGACAACCGAGGAAATGACTGAGAGCTGACAAAACATGCTGGCTGCACAAACTAATAGTTTAAGAAACTGATTATCATGGAAAGATTCAACCTTGACAGCAATCAAAGACTTCTGCAGGAAGGATATTGTGGACAGTCAGTGAAAGCTATAGTGAATACCCAAAGTGAAATTTTACAGGTAGATGTAATGACACAGATATTTGATTTACCTTCCACATTTGTTGGAGAAGATGCCATTTGTTCCAAAGACAATAAACAAACTTTAAGGAAAACCAACTAGAATTGAAGTGAATAACAGCTGAGTCTTAATCAACCACAATTATGAATCAAGAGCTAACAGAAATTGCAATGCTGCAATACAAAAGAGCACCTTCTATAAGGTTATTAACAATGGCTCATCTGAACTAATTGAAATTGCTATTCAGTAATACAGAAGACACTTTCTGCAAAGTTCATAACAAGAGCAGCTCACGCCATTCTTACAATAATAGCAGCCCTCTAGCAAAAAATTGAAGTATAGAGCATTGCAAAGAATTATTTCACATACTTGGTACAACTCCGACGTCCACAATTCCCTTCGTATCTACATATATATGAAACTATATTTCTCAAAATGAAGAAAACGAAAACTTCCGGGGTAAATCACCTGAATTACTGTTTGAGATTCTCCAAGTACCACTTATAGGTATCAACAAGCCCATCTTTGAGTGAAACCTTGGGGTTCCAACCCAACCCAGCGAGCTTTGAGCTGTCCATGAGCTTCCTGGGAGTCCCGTCGGGCTTAGACGAATCCCAAACGAGCTCCCCCTCGAGACCAACCACCTCCTTCACCAGCTCAGCTAACTCCTTGATGGTCACCTCCTTCCCACTGCCCACATTGAGGTGCCCCAACCCACTGTACTTCTCCATCAAGAACACCACAGCGTCGGCCAAATCGTCGACGTGCAGGAACTCCCTCAGGGGACTACCCGTCCCCCACACGACCACCTCCTTCGCACCATTCACCTTGGCCTCGTGGAACCTCCTCATCAACCCCGGCAACATATGCGAATTCTCAGGATGGAAATTGTCGTTCGGACCGTACAGGTTCGTGGGCATCCCCGAAATCGCGTCCCAGTCGTATTGAATTCGGTAGGCTTGGCACATTTTGATGCCGGCGATCTTGGCCACCGCGTACCATTCGTTGGTGGGCTCCAACGGGCTGGTGAGCAATGCCTCTTCTGGGATCGGCTGGGGTGCGAACTTGGGGTAGATGCAAGAGGAGCCAAGGAAGAGGAGCTTCTGGACTCCGTGGCGGTAGGAGGAGTCAATGATGTTGGTCTGGATCTGGAGGTTGATGCCGATAAACTCGGCTGGATAGGTCTTGTTGGCGTGGATGCCGCCGACCTTGGCCGCGGCGAGAATGACGAACAGGGGCTTCTCGGCGGCGAAGAAGGATTCGACATCGTTTTGGCGGGTGAGATCGAGCTCGGAGTGAGTGCGAAGGAGGAGGTTGGTGAAGCCGAGGTTCCGGAGCTTGCGGACAATTGCGGAGCCTACGAGGCCTCGGTGTCCGGCCACAAAGATCTTGGCGGATTTGTCGGCGAGGAAGGAGGAGACGAGGGCCGTTCCTGTTGAAAGAAACAGGGATAATGGTGTTAGGGATTTGGGGAATATGGAAGGTGCTTGGACAAAGCAAATGTGGGCAAACAACACGAAGAGTTTCAACTCTGAAGAATCGAATTAAAGTTCAGGTTTTTAGATCTTAATTCTAATTCTCAATTCTTCCATTTTCTCAGTCACCCAATACAGAGACAGAGAGAGAGTACCGTTGGAGTTGTCTCCCATTTTTGTGGATTGAACTTTTTGCCGACACCAGTAGCTCCTACCAACCCACGCTTGCAGTTGCTCGAGAGTTGGAAATGAAAATGATCGCAGTCTCGCAGATGGGACGAAACGGCTTTCTGCTGGGTCGGGTTATGTATGTTGGGCTTTCTAGCAATTTCTTGCCACTTCACAAATGTAAGTATGCTTCCATGTTCCTTGTGGTACGGTTCCTACGAGAACAAACCAAAATGCGAAGGGTTAAATGCAACCCATGCCCCTGGGGTATTCTGAATGAGCAAAATATGCCCCTGAGGTAAACAAAGTCATTTTCATACCCCTGAGGTATACTTTCAGGAGCAAATATGCCCCTCCGTTATGTGCCGTTTGAAACCCTAACGGTAAATGCTGACGTGTCAAATTCATCACCAATCAAAAAGAGACACCTGTCATATTTTCGAAATTAAAAAAAAAAAGAGGCAAAACAGAAGGGGGAGAACCCCCCGAGCGGAAGGGAGCTCTGGGCTCCCTTCGCCGCCGCGAGGGATGGCCGCCAGCCACCCCCGCGGCTCGCGCCGTGCGGGGGTGGCCGGCAGGGGCCACCCCAGCGAAGGGGGAGCCCAGATCTGGGCTCCCCGCGTCGCCAGCGGCGGCCGCGCGCCACCCCTGAGCAGGGGAGACGCGGGGGTGGCTCGAGGCCACGGGGAGCCCAGATCTGGGCTCCCCCTTCGCTGGGGTGGCTGGCGGCCACCTCCCTTCGCCTCTCGGGGGGTTCTCCCCCTTCTGTTTTGCCTCTTTTTTTTTAATTTCGAAAATATGACAGGTGTCTCATTTTGATTGGTGATGACGTGTCAAATTTTGACACGTCAGCATTTACCGTTAGGGTTTCAAACGGCACATAACGGAGGGGCATATTTGCTCCTGAAAGTATACCTCAAGGGTATGAAAATGACTTTGTTTACCTCAGGGGCATATTTGTTCATTCGGCATACCCCAGGGGCATGGGGTGCATTTAAGCCAAATGCGAATTTCCTCGAACAGGACAACCTCTCTGTACTCGACTCTTCGGGTGTAAAGAAACTTCGTCTGTCAATGATAAGTAGGGTTTAGCCGATTAAGGTCTTGTTTGAGCCTCAATAATTTGGGCCCAAAAATTTAGATTTAATAATAAAAAATTTATCACATAATTTATTATTATTATAATATTTATTGAAAATCTTATCTCTCTTCACTTTTTCACCAACTCCCATAACATATCTTTACTTTATAATATTTCTCAAACCTCAATACCCAAAATTTTCACCCTCAAAATTAAATTGAGTAACCCTAAATTCAAGTACGGCGATCCTCTACAATATCCTGTTCGGACAGAGAAGACACGATCTAACGTCTTTATACTATTTATGTTATTTTTATTAAATTTCGAGCAAAGTAGACTCTAAAATATTTAATTATTGTGTCTGTATTTCTTCAAATTGCACAAAAATTATAAAGGATACTGATCCAAATTCAAGAACCTAAATCAGCCCCATGAGGCCCACACAGCTGCTTGATTCTTCCCTTCTAACTTCCCAATTTGCCATGGCAAAGCACTAGAAAACAGAGCGCTTAATCTCAACTTCTACAAGTATAATAAGGGCATATTCGATAAGACAAACCATCTGATAGTGTCATTGGAGATGGATGAAATCAGATTTATCAAGATCCTCAATCTTTCATCGACTTATGCTCCCGGCCCAATCTGCCCTTGTGAGCTCTCACGATCGTATTCCATTGGGCTGGCGCAAGCTCGAAACAGAGCGCTTAATGCCCTCATTTCAAAAGGCCCAACTCCAAAGCTGCTAGAGTGAGTGCCCACAGTCAGATTGATCAACAGCAAACCCCGATTGCCAAGGGGAAAACACACAAGAGGGGACAAGAATGCAGAACCTGCTTTAGGTAAGAAATGTAGGACCCAAAGTAATGAACAGAAACATCATTGGTAGGTTGAATCAAGAGTCTGTAATCTGTGAGGCTAAAAAGAGAGGAGGGAGGGAGATAAAAAAAGCAAAATTTGCATGTCCCTGAATGATCCAGAAAAAGAATCATGAACAGAAGAACTTAGCAGAAAGTACAAGATATCATCCTGTTTTGCTCTCCCCTCTTCTTGCCAGGACCTACCAAAAAACGAAGTTTGGCGTCGTGCACAATTCTATGGGCTTGTGGGTTCCATCCAACTTGTCTCTACCTAGAGGAAAGGCTCTCATATTACTGAGCCAGCAATCAAATCCGTGTCAAAGAGATTGCTTGCTTCAACTTTGGGAGAAAGGAACGGAGACATGTGTGGCCTCACTTGCCAATCATGACCATATGTTTTTTAGGTGTCTTATATATGGACTGCAACGTTCTGCCTCGGCACAACCAAATTTGGAGGACACACGAACTTCAATAGTGGATAACACGATTTTTAAGGAGGAAAAAAGAAATAGGACATCTCGATTGAAAAAATTTGATCTGTTGTAAAGAAAAAGCCTGACAACAGAGAAAAATTTCATCTGTTTTCGGTGCATATACATGATATGATAACTCTGTTGGGCTTCCATTCAGAAATTAAAATATTAGGCTTTCACCTGCACCAGAGACGACGACCTGGACTAGATTTTGGCTTGAGAGTTGCTTTCTTTACTTACTCCTCTCATATTTGTATTTCCATGTTCCAAGCGTCCATTGCAACAGAGAAGCAGGCGCACTCTCTCAAAAATTACATGATTCCTTCTTCGAAGCTTCAGCAGAGGGAGTATAATACTCTCATTTCTGCCTCCAATGTACCGACCCAAATAATACCTCGTCTTAATAAATTGAAGCATGGCTGCAGAGAGGTTCCAATAAGTCACGAGAAAGCAATTATCTAGTTCAGTCACATGGAGGGTCATTTCCAATGAAGCCTAAGGGTATGAACATGCGAACCTATACTATTTAATGTCTGTCCGTGTAAATTTTTAGGTACCATAAATCCTAAAACTAAGTCCACCCGTTATATTTATAGTTGAAAATAAACTGATAGTAACATGAAATTCTATCAGCCAAACAAGACTTTTAGATTGCCCATCAATTTAATTTGATTAAAAAACCTTATAATGTAACAAGTTATGTGATAAGAAATAAAATTCTGTAAAATTATTTGACTAATTGTATAGTGAACATTAAATATTAATAATAGCGTGTAAGTTGCAAAGTAAGTTCATCAATATTAATATTATCTAAATTAAAGACAATAAAGATAATATTATTGGTAAGATGCATAGTAAAGTTGTTTCTTTCTTCTAAACTCTCTTTTTGGGTCTTTCCCGTAGATTCCTTGAATCTTCTCTAGACGTATTTCATGTAACAAAATGGGAGACTGAAATTCCCCCTTGTGGAAAGGTTTTCTAACCTCAGTCGTCCCCCCCCCCCTTTTCCAACGTCAACTCCGTCCCTTCCATTTTCTTGCTGTGAAGGTTCGACGTAATACCCACCGCGAATTTGCTTTTGACAATATGAACCATGTTAAGCAGCAACGACCGCAACCATACAACTGTTTTATTCCAAATAAAAGACCAAGAAAAATTACATGGCTGACACTGACTACAGAAATTTAAACGAACAACGACCATAGACTTCGCGACCCGCCGAATGACAATGCGCAACACTGGTAACCCAAATAATTACTGAAACGACACTGGGACAAACAGACTGGCAGTGACTGACACGACTGACAACTGACACTCTGATTGGCTGGTTAAAGCTCACGAAACACAACGACACGCCACGATCTCCTCTTCCTCCACCGCCACCTCCTTCCAGCACTGAGTCATCGCCTTGGTTACCGTGCCCACAGCGTACCCCTTGGCCTTCACCGAATAAGTCAGGTAAACCACGCACCAACCACCTGGCAGCTCTTGTTTCACCACGTACTCACGCGTGTACCCCTCCACATCAGCTCTTTCTATGGCCCACCGATGAGCCCCACTGCGGGCAGTTACAGCAATCGAAAACTCGGCCGGCTCAAAGCAGCTCAGTACCCTTTTGACCAGCGGCTCGAACCCAATTGCCTCAGGGTCTAACCCCATGGCCTCATAGCTGGCATAACTGAACCCGTCCTCTGGGGTCACGTGCACGGTCGAGTACGCTGATCCGTCGATTCCGTTCATCGAGTACCCGCACGGATCAAACTCGAAGTCGCAGATCACGTGAGAAGGAATAATGTCAGATATCCCGGATAGTTTGGTCATTTCACCATGGTCCTCCGATTTCTTGAAAAACACGGACGCCTTAGCGCGGTCTAATCCGGTCATGCACATCTCAAGATTGATCTCATCCGTCCGATTGTCCACCTCCTTCGAAGCAGAGTAAATGTGCCAGTTCCTATTCGGGACGCTCGGATCGCCGATCACATAGGCCTTTGCCTTCATATACCCAAAGAACTCATTCAAAACGGCAACTTCCTCAGCAAAGCTCCGGTGAGGTGCGGGTTGGTAAGTAGGGAAAATGAAGCTCCCGCGAGAGTATTTTACGGAAGCCACGGTGAGTGAGAGCGACTCGGCGTGACTGAGAATCGGTGGGACCGATAAGAGCAGCTTGGTGGTCCCACATGTTTTGAGGATGATTTTGAAGGAATAGACGAAGAGGCTGGACTCGGAGAGAACGTACGAGTCGAACTCTTTGTTGGAAAGTTGGGACACGATGGTGCATCGAGCCGCGTCGAGGATGGAGTCGAGCTGGACCCGACTCAGGGCCCGGAGGCCGAGCCCGGAGGGGTCTTCGAAAATTGATGGCTCTGAGAATGTGATCTCGAGGCGCTTTTCGAAGCCTTCGAAGCCGATTGGTGAAGGAGGTGGTGGGGGGTCATTGGCCATTGCCGAGAAATTTTCTGAGCCTCAAATATCAGTGAAAGTAATGAAGGAAAGAGAGGTAGTGACGCAGGAAGGGAGATTATTGTTTTTTGGTTTCGTTTTGCAACAGTACAGAGATTATTGTTCTTCACTCAAAGAAAACAAGGAAAAAAGGATTTGAAAGATGAACTCTAGTCTACGGAAACAGTTACAGGACTGGTATCAGGATGGCTTCCTCACGCACTGCCAAACAAATAACCCAAAACAATAATTAGAAGAAATGAAAGAAGAGAACGAATTCCAAAACCAATGGGTATTGAAACTTAGAAATAGCGGCCTTACGTTGGAGTAAGCAGCAGATCGGAACTTCTCCATGCCACCGTTGGGACGAACGTCTTCAATGATGTAGCCGAGAGGAGCTTCGTACTGTTTGGAACCGCTACTACTAGACTTCTTTTTCCCACCCTTGGTCTCCATTAGAACATTCACGCTTCTGAGACAAACACCAACAATAATTATTTGGATCAATTTCCTCCCAAAATGACAATAACGAATCTAAAACACACACAAAACCAACCCCACAAATCCATCACATTTTCTTACCACAATAAAGCATAAAGAGAATTAACTCCTACAACAAACCCGTATCTAAAATTTCAGAGAAATAACCACAGGCGCAGAGAACAACGAAAATACAAAGAAACCAATAAAGATACAAAAAAGCCCTCTTGATTGAGAAGACTTACTTTTCCTTCGCTGCTGGGAAAATCCAACGAATCGTTAGAAACCTTTTTTTGCGTTTTCTTTGCTGGTAGATAAATTCACAAGGGGAATGAGCGAGATTAGGGAGGATTACAGAGAGGAAGGCTGCGATTGTTACGAGGGTCAGAGGGAGACGCAAGGTTGTGTGCGAGAGAAAGAAGGAGCGGAAAGGTTGTTTTTATAGGAGAGCGAATGCGGAGGGTAGGGCTTTTTTGAGTGGCCCTATTAAAAGACTGAAAAAAATGAGAGGGAGTGGATTTAGGAGAAAGACAGGGAAGCAAGTTTGTAGTAAAAACTCCGCGTTTAAGCGGCGAGACCTTTTCGTTGTTTCGGCCAGTTCACAACGGCAAAGTCTTGGGCTAACCCCACCTCTTCCTTAAAGCGTGTGAGTTTTACCCAAACTCTTCCTTAAGCGCGTGAGTAAAACTCACAGCTCCTGAATTCTAACTGTCCTTCTGAATTCTAACTGTGTTGTTGTGTTGTTTGTTTACTGAACTTTTGGAAAATATTTTTAAAATTTTAGGAACTTTTGAATGTTAAGATTTATAGGAGTTTTTGAAAAGTTTGAAATTAATGTGTAAATGTTGAAAATTTTGAAGTATGTCTGTTTTGTTGGAAATATTGGGTCCTAAAATTTTAGACAAACAAACATATCCATAAGCTTTATAATATATACAGATAGAATTTTAAAAACTCCTAAATTATATACTAATTAATTTTAATTTTATTAGTTTGAACTGAATTCAACCATCCAATTAGTATAATTCATTATAAAAGAATTTCAATATAAGGAGAAATCTTATTCTGCATGCAAAATCCACTACTTTGATATCTAATAATCAAAATTTCTCATAATTGTGAATCTCTAGTTGTAAAAAAATAATAAATTTATGTTTTAAATTGTAACACCCTTACCGAAACTATGTATTAAATGAGTATTTTGAGTTTAAAAGAAGAGATAAAGTTATTATTTTATTTTATTTTATTTTAAAAATTAAAGGATAGAGGTGGTATGTTTGAATTTAAAAGTTAAGGATGAACCTAATTTTATATTTGAATTTAAAAGTGATGAAATAGAGATTTAATTGTAAATAAAAATTGAAAATTAAGTACATGAAATGATGGATTATTTTGTAAATAAAAAATATTTAGAAATATGTCATTATATACTAAACTTTTGAACTTTAGACTCGGGGCATAACATAATTAAATTATACAATCAAAATTTTAATATAATTTTATAAAAGTACTATCGATTTAAAGAATCTAATGTATTTTAGATCTTTTCAGCACTTTTCCATTAATATTTAGATTTTTACAGTGGATCAATTAACTTAATAATTATTATAATAATGTTTTAAAAATTGACTAGATAACTGTCACGAAGAAATGAATGAATTTAGTTAATAAGAAATAAGCGAGTTTTCCAAATGCCTAGCAAGAGCGCGTGGAAGCGTGGCTAAGGTGGATTTACGTGAGGTAGGGTGATCTGTGGCCACCTTCCGCAGGCCAGAGAGACATTTGTTTGCCAAGTTTAATGCTGTTCTTACACGTGTTCTTTGACAGAAACTTAGGTTGTGATAAAATCGGTTACTACGGACCTACGGTCAGCTTTCTTGAAAAAGTTACTCCCTCTCATTGCATGGCCTGGACCACTCCCTATGTGTTTTTTGTTTGTAAAAATTTTGGTAATATTTTTAAAATTTTGGACAATTTTATTTATTGAGATTTATTGGGATTTGTGAAAAGCAGAGTGTGTATGTGTAAAAGTTAAAAAATTTAAAATGTGTTTGATTTGCCCAAATTATTAGCTAAACAAACATGTCCTTAGTGGCGCGCGTCTGTTTTTGGTAGTTTAAGAAATAATTTATTTATATATCTTTTATGACAGTTTAATGTCAATGAATTATAATACTCTCTGTAACCATATAAATTGATTTGTAAAATTATTATCCCTATTTTAGATTGCCAGTGTAATTAATGTTATTAATTGAGAAAATCTTTGAATATACTACATAAAATGGTAATTATAAAATCTAGGATTAAAATTCATTTCAATTATTTCCCTACCATAATTGGATGACTGATACTACAACTATTTGTAAAATTATATTGTCCGGTACTTTACATGCCAAGAATATTAAAAGATATGATAGTGTCAGTGAAGTATATTTATTCATATTGAGCCATCTAATTTAGGCAAAATATAAAAGGCAATCTTAAATATCTTGTATAAACTTTATACCATTTTTAGTAAACTCAAATATCAAATATTTTATAAATTTTAAAAAAGAAATAAAATAAAAGTAACCTATTTCTCATATATATTATATGTTACTGAGTTACTGATCTTAGTATTTTCCAAAACAAATTGCCATTATTGGACCAGAAAAAATCATGAACACATGTAGAAGTAAAGTTATTGCATCATCTATCATATCTTGTTCATCTTCCATCCAAAAAGGAATAACTACAAAACCCAACATATGTGAACCAACTGTATACTGTAATTTGCGACCTTATTCATCGCCATTCAAACTCATCAAGTGGGGGGCTGGTGGATAACTTTCAAATCCCCAGTTTCTTACAGAAAAAAGGAAGAAACTAGAAGTTAAGACTGTACAACGTTGGCCATGCGTGGGTTAAGCTCCAAGAATCAAGCTTTTATAGGCTGTCCAGAACAGAGAATCTTTCACTTCTTCACAAGCGTCACGGGTCAATAGTTTTTGTATTGGCTACCGCCTACCATGAGAATATGCTGTGCATATAGAGTTGATAGTCAAAAGGGTCTTCAGACTCTTCATCTATTTAGCTGTTATGCAAAAGCTCTTGCCTTATGTTAGATTAGAGGATTTTTTTTTTTGCTTCCTTTTGTATGCAAACGGAGAGGGGAGCGTATCAACTTTTCTTGAGCATGATCATAGGAATATCACAATCTAAAATGTTCGATTTGATCTATAATTACTGTCCATTAAGTGAGTCTGTCATCATAGTTCCAGTAAGACCATCAACCCGTCCCTAGCCCATCACACTAAGGAATTAGATTAGAGAAATTGCATATGTAGTGGTCTGTCTCTAGTTTCCTATTCCTTTAGAAAGCAAAGACGCTCTACTCAAAAGCTCTTGACTCAGGTTTTAGCTGTTCAAGAGCTCACTGGCTTGACAAATGAAACATATGCCCTCTTTTCCGTTTAGGTTCTTAACGATCCTAAAATAATAAAATTTTAGTCAAGCACACAAATAATGTTGCACTAGAAACGTTTTTGAACGACGTCAGAGTCAGAAAAATCCCGTCCCAGCATTCAAAAGCGAATGATACGGTAATGTCTGGTAAGCCATTCTTATGAACTTTATTGCTTTAAGAATCAATCAGTAGCTTTGCCACTCATTTGGAACTGATACTCTACTGTTCCACAGGAACTTTCCACGACGTTGTTTGCAACGTTCTAGCTAGTAGCGTCTACTGTTAGATGCTCTGAAGTGGTTCCGAACAGGTTGGCATTTCTAACACTAATATGAACTGCGTTTCATTTGTTTCTCTCTTTCTTTTTTCGTTCTTTTCCCCCCTCACTGATCCTACCTTTCTCTGTTTCAGTTGCTGCTTTTTCCTTATACTGTTATATGCTCTGTTACATATACATTTTCGATTCAGATTTTGCAATATAAGAAGAAATTATTTCAGAAGGATGCATTTTGTATGAATTTGGGAGAAGCAATCCAAATCTAAGATCTAAACTCTGACAAACTTATGTCCTCCTCTATGATGAAACTAATTAAGCCAGGGCCATGTTCTGCCAGACCTGCAATATAATTAAGCCCAAAAAACAGAAGAAGAAAAAGTAGAGCCACCCTTCCTGCTTGGTAGCTAGCCTCTTACCCAATCCTTTGTCGCTTTTTGTTTGTTCTTTCATCCCTATGAGACGTAAAAAAATTGCACCTTTTTTGACTTGTGTTCTCTTCGTCTGCATTCGAGTGTGGAAATGTGTAGCCGTATGCCTATATTTCTATACGAATTTAGACTGCTAGTGTGAAAAGTTGCAGCATTTGACAACACATGATACCCAAAATTTAGAACAACTCTTTCTCCACCACTCGTCTTTACTCTTTTTCGGTGGTATTCTTTACTTTTAAATCTGCTAAAAGCTTTTGCACTATCAGCTTGATGCACTACCAAACCCACTCCCGTCTATGTAAAAAGGGTCCTGATGCATTTAAAGTTACCAATTTGGCTTTTGGTGTTTGCAGACAGTGGCGTGGGTGGACAGTGAAATAGCAATAAATATGCAACCGATAGAAGACATAGTAGTCAAAGATAAAAGATTGTCGGAAATGGAATTCTTTCCCTCACTCTTTTGTAGAAAGTGGATTCGAGTAAAAATATGTATTTTCTAATCTGGCATGCTTCACATTATATATAAATGAAACTTATTGAAAGCCATAAGAACAATAATGGTACATTTGTTGGTTCGATTCTGCCAACAATCACTAAACAAAAACTTCTAAACCTCTCTGGAATCTTTAGGGTCAAATTGTTCTGGCAATTAGAGATGTCATTTGCTGAATCGGATTAGGCTATGATATATTTGTTTTTTGGCTGGTCAGATTTAGACAAACTTGAAACGACTAGCAGGGCAACTAAGATGCATATGCAGAGCAGGGATAGGGATAGGGAATCTTCAAAAAAATTATGTCAAAGTAAAACACCATCAGTATGCATGGCGGACAGCACTTGATCCCCAAGGATATACCACACTAGTCTAAGGAACATGGCAAGAATTTTGTCTAGGCCCCTTCTTCTTTGGAGTTTCATGCAGGTAAGATGTTAGCACAGTGGCCTCTCAATAGAGAGCATCATCCTCTGATGCCTCCTCTTGCTGTAATACTTTGCCCGAGATAAAAGACTTAAAAATGAATTGGCTGGTCCATATGAGAGAGGAGAGCCATCACTCACATCCGTCCATTTTGGGTATACTTCAAATCCTGTGTTTCTTTTTTTTGGGGGGGTCAAACGAAACCTTGACAGAATTTGATCTTGCTAAGCACGTTTGAAACTTTTTCTAAGATCTGCAACTTTACCATGAAGCGCAGGCCCTGATTGATGAATACCACTAGAATGTGATGTAACAGAGAGGACAAAAAACCATTAAAAAAATGTTTCCACGTTGTCAAGCATTATAAGCAGTAGTCGATCGGATCAATAAGAAAACAAGTAGGTTTTTTCCCCCAATTTGGATCTCTGTGAATAAAAAATTTGGCCCCCTAACACCTGTCATATTCTCTGTCCACAGATTTAGTGTCTCCTATCCTTTCTGAGTCAAATGGCTGGATCTCCTGGAGAAATTCCGATCCAAAACGAAACTTATATAATTCGTATAATGTTAAGAAGGACAACCTTGCCTTAAACTATTCTTTAGCTGCACCTGCACTTCAATTTGTCCTGCATGCCCATCCGCTTGGGCATATACTCAGCAACCACTATACACACATATGAAATGAACATAACCGGATTACAACAGAGGAGGCAATGGATAAGACCATATGTTTTGACTTCAGTGTTTTTTCTGGACTAAAACTCTCCATACAAATCTGATCAGCTTATTGTGCTCTACTTGGGGAAGTTCATATTGGATTGCAGGGAACCGATTTTACCATTTTTTCTTGGTCTTAGTGGGGCTAGGGCCGCCTAGCTGGAAAAAGAAATGCCAGCGAAAGAAAGAAGTTTACAAATTTTTGAATGATTAGGGGAAAAGGAGAGGAATGTCATACACAACAATTGTTTACTCCAATTTTCAACTGTATGGAGTCAAAATTTTCTCTTTTTCTATCCTTTGATTAACTTGTTTGCCATCATGGTTCTGTTTATTGTGAAAGTGTCACAATTTTCTTTGAATTTGGAGTCTTTCTAATAGTACTAGCTATCTTGCTAATTGATATCCTACAGGAACCTGTTTTTACTGCAAATCTGCACTAGGGGTAAACCAAACCATCTCAGATTCTTACATGTCTGCATTAAGTTTTACTGCTCAAATCATTCAATACTAGCCAACAGGAGAGACAAAAATTGGTATTGAAGATGACCGTTAAGTTTGAGGCTTGTTTATCAGCAAGAAAGAAAGCTCCAATTTTGGCTGTAACCATTTTGATGCAAACGTTCCTTGGAAGTTTGCCTCACACAAGTCATGCTTTGGGCAATAGAAAAGGTCCCCTACGCAGAAACTTTTGGTTGCGGTTCCGCATTTTCGGGTCATTATTCAACTGTACATTATTGGGGATGTCTTTTGTCAGCTTAGACAATATAAATAGTTCATGTTAGAGTGAAAAAATAAAAAGAACAAGGAAAAAAAGGACATAATATAAACTTTTAATTGGTCCAAGGAACTTCGAAAATAAAAGAATATTCCTAGGCCTCGCAATTCCCAGACGACAAAAGCAGAGTAGTCGAAGCTTTGAATCCAAAATTCAGCAATCACTTGGGTTATAGAGTATAGACGTCGTAAGTGGGTTTCAGTTGCTGAGAGACAAGGTGTGGGTGTGGACCTAAAAATTTCCTCTCACGTCTTTTTCATCCAGCTGCAACCCATGAATTCAGTAGGCTCTGATCTCTATGCATTGCAGAAATTGGAATGCTTTTTCCATATAAACCATACGAATAAGCTAAACTAGGTACGTTTCCTATGTATTTCCATCATGGCTTTATCTGTCTCTGGTTTGTTTCCATCTGAGAAAATATATATTGGTAGGGGTCCATCAACATGGAGAACACTTCCATCCATCTTTCCAGTTCCAGGACAAACCTACCTCTTCAAGTGGAGAATTTTTTCTTTTTTGTTTCCATCTGAGAAAATATAGATTGGTAGGGGTCCATCAACATGGAGAACACTTCCATCCATCTTTCCAGGACAAACCTACCTCTTCAAGTGGAGAGCTTTTGTCTTTTTTCAGGTTGAGAAGAAAGCTACACTGACATCAAATTTATGTATTGTTGGAGTTTCACAATGTCTCTCTCTGAGAGCACTCTTAGAACAGGTCTTGTCTTCAGGGTGTAATGTCAAATGTCATAAAAGATTTAAGTGACGTTCACCTCACACGAATTATTTTTTAGAGGAATGTCGACTCAACGATCTGACAAGTGGTATCAAAGCTAGGAGGTCATGAGTTCAAGTTGCGGGAGCCTCATTGTGAGGGAGAGATTGTTGCAGTTCCACAATGTCACTCCTCACGAGCACTCGCTAGGTGCAATGTTGAATGTCATAAAAAATTTGAATGACACTCCTAAAACCAATTGATCTCGAGAGGAATGACGGCTCAATGGTCCGACATGTATGACTAAACATATTTTGAGCAGAGTAGATAGGTTTCATTTCACATTTTGTTTGTCTGAAGCATATGGTTAGCACCCATATAACTTCTTCTATCTTGATAGGCAAGATTGAAAACAAGTTAGATGCACCCCACTTCTTTATTTCCTTTCTAGTGTCCAATCTTGTCCTAAGCATTGCAGTTTCTACTATGCCACATTAAAAGGAATACCTGGTCTATAATATATTGTGTTGTAATGGTAGAATTGTATCAGTACGCTGTACGTCAAATCCACCCTTAGACTGCACATCTTAACAAGCTTGTCATGTGTATAGGTTAGAATTATCGAACCTCATTTAATACAAATTAGTCTTAGGATTTAAGCAAATAATATTGGTTAAGGATTTAACAAATATCATAATCTTGAATCTTCTTAAGCAAACCAATATGTGATATGTCCAATTCAGCCTTCTTGGCCTGTAGATTGGCTAGTGATATGTCCAATTCAAATTTGATCATTGAAGGTGATTCACTGGTAGTCTGGAAACAAGTAACTGATTTGCAATCAATTCCAAATTGGATGATAGCGGGAGAAAATAACACCATTAGAGATTATCTGGCGGCCAACCAGAATTGGACTTTTAGATGGATCTATAAGAATAATGCCTTAAAAATCATTTATCTGAATAATAGTTATTTAGATGTCACATGTTTATATTTATTTATTGGATAATATGATGTAACATAAGATGTTGGGTTAATTACAAACCCCCCCCCCACGAACTTATACTTCAATCTCAAATACCCTCATAAACTCGAACTCGTTGAACTCGCCCTTACAAACTATACTTTTCGATCGTTGCGATTTCATCACTCAACCTACTGAAGTTGTTATATCGAATGATTTTTGTCTCACTTAAACGACACGTGACCTTCTCCTTACTTGAAAAGACGAATTTGATCAACTTGATTCTAAGTGAGTCATCTTTTTTTGTTTTAATAAAAAAATCAGCTAACTACATATTATTTTTTGGCTCTACAAATTGATAAAAGCATTGTAGAAGACTGGGGATGACTCAAACGAAGGTAAATTCATCTTTTCAAGTAAGGAGAAAATCATGTGTCGTTTAAGTGAGATAAAAATCGTTCGATATAACAACTTCAGTAGGTTGAGGGATGAAATCACAACAAAAAGTATAGTTTGTGGGGGCGAGTTGCAACGAGTTCTAGTTTATAGGGGTATTTGGGATTGGGGTATAAGTTCGTTGGGGGGGTTTTGTAATTAACCCTAAGATATTACATAGATATTATTGAGTGACATTGTAGAAAAGTCATGCCAATGATTAATGAATCAAAGACGGGAAGTGTGACTCTTCGGTTCCTTGTTCAGTTGATATTTTATTCTAGACCAAGGTACATATTGATGTACGATAGGTCTACACTTGTTGTGTCTCTATTTAATAGGACGATGAACTTCGTCATTGAGGTATTGACCTTAAGCAAACGAATGTGTGCAATGTAAGAGTACATGTACTGAACGATATCAAATATGAATACCTTTCGGAAGTGATCACTGATGTTGAGAAGGTATTCAACACAATTGATTTATTGTATCCTTAGACTTGAGAGGTTTATATAGATCTATTTGTTGTATACTTGTGCTTTGACTGAGTAATTTGATGATGATCTTTCTAGGTCAAATATTCCAGATAATGTTGGGTCTTGAACATAATAAATGAGTTTGTGTAAATATTCAATAAGGAATCCACTAATCTCTTGATAAGGCGGTATATTCAATATATATGTATAGAATTGCACTATAAAAGAATCCATTGATCAATGGTATTTTGTGAATTTTTTTCGAAATTAATATATATATATATTATATTTATTTGTGAAATTTTTTTGAAAACAATTGATAGTCCAACGAGTTACAGACAATGAATTGAGAATTATATAAGTTAGAGACTTAATCGGTTATATGATTCTAGTCCTATTAACTCAGGTGGAATATGATATGGTGGAAGGATAAATAAACCAATAATTGTTAGCAGAAATGATTTCACAAATCAATCTCAAATACTCAGGGGTAAATTGTGATATGTTAATGGACATGATCACAATTAGTAAAAGCCTAAAATTCGAAATAAAATAATATAAGAGAGTTAACGGAAAAAGAATTCTCTCATATGATCCTACGACAAAGATCTATATCACATCTAGAGCTCAAAAAAAGACTATAAGATAGTTTTTTTCTAGACAGTTGGCCATGATGACTTTGAGAAACCATGTGTCAGCTGTGAGGCGTGGAAATGAATGAGACAAAATATTTGGATTGCTCGGTTGTGTAATCAAAGACTCAAGGTGTGAGATCAACAAGACCTGAAGATTATCCAAGATTTAAGATTCAATCGCAGACAAAGTTCAAGATCGTTTGTCAGATCAAGTAAAGTATAATTTTCTGTAGACAAACTTTCAGGACCCCGCGAGAAGGAAACTTCATGGCTCATTTTGTTGTTAAATGGTGTGCAACCAATAAGCATTGTATTGTTGTTCTATTGATATTTCCTCTCTTCCACAAGAGATCATTATATACGATTTTGGTTGACTGAGTAGCAATAAAATGTCCATGTATATTATTCAGAAAAAAAAAAAACCCAATCTGTGAACTTATCCTTAGTTGCACGAAACCTCTAACCTCCACCATATTGTTACTTTGATTCAAGTATTGTCGTTTTCAGATCAATGGTGAATTTTCTTTGGCGTTTAAAGAGAAGAACCATTAAGAATCTTATTGAAATCTTCATCGACGATAGGACAACAGAATAGGCTGTCAGTCTTCAACGGCATCCACGAACTAAGAACAAACGGTTCTAATTGATGGCAGCACTGCACTTTTTGAAAATAGGCACAAAATACAGCTGCACTGTATGCATCATGTAACTTTTATAGCAGCTTAATATACAGTCTTTAGTTATATGAAGGTAATGTTTCCCACTGTCTTGAGCTGTTTGATAATTATCCGAGGCACTGCCAGCACTAAATCATGGGTTGCATCGACCTCTTGGCTAGGCTTAAAAACTGCATAGAAGGAAAAAATCCAACAGCAATATATGCACACCAAAAATCGCCTCTTGCTCTGCTTGGCTCTCCCTCCTGAAAAGTGGCCATCTGCATACCAACAAGCGCAGAAGCAGTAGATTGTAGAATGTAGATTAGCAATTTTTGATGACAGGTTTGTCGTTAAGAGTAAAACTGATAGATGCAACCATGCAACTTTGAGCTTGTTTCTGTCTTAGCCAAAGGTACATAGGAACCCATTCGACTAGATACAAGGCTTCAAACCCTTACAAAATTCAAGGGTCGTAACTATAAAATCTGCAAATATAAAGAAATTACCCAAGTGCTCTGAGAAAAAGAAAAGCATGGAAGTCACGACTCATCTAAAAACTATTTTTACCATGTACGCTTATGAGACACGTTTGGTATATGAAAGCATGGAAGTCATGACTCATATACATTGTTCACGCTTCAACTCCTCATTCGGTATATGAATTAACATATGCACGCGGGAAACTTTGTGGCTACGAAAAAGTTCTTATATGAAAACTGGAAGTGAGAAAAGACTGGAGATCAAACAAAAGCCTGATGGCTCAGTTGATCGGTTTAAAGCCTGCTTGGTTGCAAATTTGCAATGGGGTTCCAACAAAAAAGTGGGGTTGATTATATTGAAACTTTTAGCCTCGTGATTAAACCTGCTACTCTTCGCCTTGTTTTGGCCTTGGCCGTTCAGTTCCATTGGCCTATTCCGCAACTTGACGTGTCCAATGCTTTTTTACATGGCACCCTCAATGAAGAGGCCTTCATGGAGCAACCTCAAGGCTTTATTGATTCTAACCATCCTGACTATGTTTGCAGGCTTCATAAGGTCATTTACGGTCTCAAACGCGGGGCCTGGCTCCATCGTCGATCTACTGCTCTCTTAGATCTTGGTTTTGTGGCTTCATTGGTGGATTCCTCTTCTTTTTTTTTTGCTCCAATCATATTCATAGTTTTCTCCTAATTTATGTTGATGACATTGTGATCAAAGGTACTCATACTGACTCTATTCTTCATGTTATTCAAAGTCTCCAACGTGAATTTTCTGGGAAAGATCTTGGCCCTCTCGGGTACCTTTTAGGCGTCCAGGCCTCTCGCACCTCCCATGGCCTTCACATATGTCAGTCGAAGTACATTTTAGATCTATTGGAGCGTGTCAAGATAACTGGTGCTAAGCCTTACTCGGCTCCTTGTGTGTCCGGTTCGAAACTCTCAAAAATTTGATGGCGACCTCCTTTCTGATCCTACTGAACTTCATGTGGTGGATGCCCTTCAATATTGCACTATCATTGGCTCATGTCTCATTTCTTGGGGTGCCAAGAAGCAAACAGTTGTCCCTCGCAGTAGCACTGAGGCGGAGTATCGTGTCCTCGCCATCACCACTGTTGAACTCTATCAGCTACGTATGCTCCTCAAAGAGCTGAAAATTTCCCTCCCTTTTGCTCCGGTTCTCTGGTGTGATAACCTCAGTGCCTTGGCTCTCGCATTCAATCCAGTCTTCCACACTCGTACCAAGCACATTGAGGTCTATTATTATTTTGTTCGCGATAAAGTGGTTAATGGTGATATTGTCATCAAGCTTGTCCCTACCCTCTCTCGAGTTGCTGATTTATTTACTAAGGGTCACACTGCTGCCCGTTTTCTTCAACTACGTCACAAGCTGATGGTCAGTCCTCCTCCCCTCAGTTTTCAAGGGCTGTTAGCGTGAACCCAGGAGATCCCACTCATGACAGCTCCACCATGATTCACGAAGCAACAACTTTGCCAAAACACAGCCAGTCCGTTACAAAGTTACCATACAGGTTATGCGTTGACAACAAAGGGAGCGGATCCTCACCTTTATAGCACTATATTCCAGCCTTTTATAGCCTTCCAAAATCCCATAATTGAAGAGATCTTTATTCCCCTTTCTCTACACGTTTACATGTATATATTTGTAAACTTTGTTCAGCATATTAACATACGAAAACAGAGAATAGTTCTTCAACGTTTCAATTCTTTCAGTGGGAACCATTTTGTTAACGGGTGGCATTATGCATGTTTGGTCTCCACGATGTAATCAATCCAGTGGAAAGAAATAAGAAAGGAATTTCCTCCTCAGCTCCCCAATTCAACCCTCTAGCGAGAAGCTGATCAGGCTGCAAAATCCGTGAGTAATGTAAAAAGCATATTCACAGAATAACAAACCAGGCAAACCCAACGAATACTCCTCCAAATTCCAACCAGTTGGCTGGAATTGATGAACAATAGCATAATCAACTGTGAGAATTCGAATGCGTAATGCATAACAAGCAGATCATTATTCAGGAGAAAAGTTTTTGAAACAATTGAGAAACAGTTATAAACAAATGGAGCTCTGGTCCAAGAGAAATCTATTTTCCAAGATATAGCATACTAAGCATCTGCTGTGGTAACAAAGTTTGACAAAAAGTTTGTTCTAGTTGTTAGCTTCGGAACATCTTTATGTTATGTTGGTTGGACGAAGTGGTACCGACCACCTAGCTATTTTCACAATATTGGCAAATTCATGATGAAGCGGCACTCGAATCAGTAAAGAGAAATTAGAGAATGATGGGTTCAGCAGTTACATGAATACTGCATGTCAACAGACTGCTATTTATGTTGACCGTGAATGTCTGGACAGGGAACTCATTTGGTAAAGATGGACTTTGATGATGACTTTCGATCAAGTTTGTAGTTTGTAGATCTTTGTAATCTCCATCTTGGCTTTATCTGTCTCTGGTGAAAGGAGGATACAGATCTGTAGTGATCAGAAACTTTGGGATAAATCTACCCAGGATATCTGTTACATCTTGGGCCTAGCAGTCCACTGTTAGGTAGTACTACAAAGCCTGGCCCATCTGATATAAGTTTGTTATCTCACCGGGCAAGCTATCTCCATGGGTTGAGTCCTGGTAATAAATCTTGCCGTTTGCTTGCCCACCTTGAAAGTATGGTAATGAGAGGTGGCATTGTGCAGGCCCAACCAGTCTTCTGTTTCTTGTCCTGGTTATTGCGAAACTTTATACTTGTTCAACATTGGTGGAGTTTCAAAATATCCTTTCGCTCTTAGAATAGGCCTGGTAGGTGCAATGTCAAATGTAGTAAGAAACTTAAGTGCCGCTCTACTCACACCAATTGATTTTGGAAAGAATGGTAGCTCAACGGTCTAGCAAGTGGTATCAAAGCTAGAAGGTCATGATCGCTGGAGCCTCATCGTGAGGAAGAGATTGTTAAAGTTCCACAACGCCATTCTTTGCGAGTTTTCTTAGAACAGGTATAATAGCTTTGTCAATCTCGTGATCCATCTACTTATCCACTAAGAGGGAGCCAAAATCTATGCTTTATCCTGAATCGAATCTGTTCTTTTAAGATTCATGATATGCTCGCGCCTTAATACACTCCTTTGTGGGAAGGCAAGTATATATCCATATTCCAAACGAAAAGCATGTCAAAGAGAATTGAAAGTGCATGCATGGACACAATCTGTGTTGACCTAGAGTTTTCTTTTTCTTTCCTCTCTTTTTGCCTTTTTGTTGACATATTCAGGCATCCTGGAGTCCCACGTCCATCTGGCCAATTGGGTGCAGGCAATGGGTGTCCACATAACTATTGCATCTTGACATCTTGTAGAAGTAAGCTCCTTACGCCCACAATCGTCGGAATAATAAGACGAGGTAGTGGGTTTCGTGCTAAGATTAGCTTTAAACCACAAATTTAGAATCTGCTTTAATTGGACAGACTTGATGTAGTGGAATCAAACCAGAGAAAGGGGTCTGAAAATACAAAGATAATGATTTGAACATGATTGTAATTTGTGGATCTTGAATGCGACTTTATGCTTTCCCAAGTTCAACAGGAAGCGAATTTGCGTAAAAATTAAACTTGACATGACTTTTGAGATCTTGATTGCAGGTTTACTGTTTTATTGGGACCCAATTCATGTTCTGCAAAATCTCTGTGTTCTGCAGAATTCACTTGGGTAGTGAATGTACAATAAGCATTGTTATGTAAAGTTCTCACTAATTGGACTGCTGGGCTATCTACAGCCTGAGAGGTTCAAGAGTAGGACCTGATTTCATGTTCCTTTATGCTTTACCATGTCCATTTTGATGTGAATTTCGTAAATTAATACAATTTTGTAAGAAGTGTGTTCCTAAAAATCAGCTTCAAAATTGCAGGACTCGTAAATTTAAGTTGGAAGTACTTCAACCTCCCAATCACCAAGAATATATACCTTCAAGTGTCTGCCACTATCTTATGTGAATCTCGCTTTCAAAGTGGCCCATAGCAATCAACTAGCTCTTTTTTAATAAAAAATACGGGGTTTTGACAAGTTGTCACTAAAAGGTAGGCTGCTCCTTCATTGACTTCTAGCTGATGTATCGGAGTCAACTTGATCAGGATCATAATTATCCTCCTACTTCCTGGTTCGAATTTTACTGAAAGATCAATTGATCAGGAAACTCAATGTCTTCAAAGTAATCTCTCCATGTTCTTTCCTGATAAAATGATGCAAGAGCATCTCATCCATGTGAAGATTCTCTGCACAGAGTCTCATGATCTTCATCTGTCAGTTCCAACTTAACCTTTTAACGCCATTGATCATTGTCCTTTTCATTGTATAGCATGCCAAAGCTGTTTTGCTCGAACTCTTTTGGAAAACAGCTTTCAAAAGGGATTATGCAGAAGAGACGAATAATCTTTACCCAAAACTAATAGAAAGCCTTTAATCTGAGGTCATATTCAAAATCTCAGGGAAAGGAAAAGGGATACCGAGCTGTCTTTGACCTGTGTCTGTTGGATTTGAAATGGGAATACCCATTTGAAATGCTCAGGGAGCTCCCTAAAGGTGCTCTTTTTATTTAAAAAGAAAAGAAAAAATAACTTTTTGAGATGCTCTCTCTTCTTATTGAAGGCACAGCTGAAAAATAGCTGATGCGTAAACATACTGTTGTAAAGGGCACCAAGGCAGCTCATGAGGCCCCCTAAAGATAGCCTCTTTCAAACCCCATCCACTACAAATGGAGTCTCATTTGAGATACTATGACATATAATATTGAAAGTTCTGCTTTCCCCAAGGGAAGTGGGAAGAAAATTGCGAGAATCGTACGGCTTGTTGGCATAAGTCAAATGTTCATTACTGTGGCAGCTTAGAGGAATTCGAAGTAATATACGTATATATATGTGTGGAGCCGAACATAAAACAAACGAACCCAAGAAAAGAAATGATAAGAGAATCAATCACCTAAAAGGATTGCGCCGGCCGAAGAGCAGAGAGAGGACAGAAGGATTGACGACTCTAGTGCTCTGATCTTTTAGTTCTACCCCAGCTCTATCATTACATTATTTTGACTGGAATCTAAATGATGGCGCAAGCACTCCCAGGATCATGATTTGAGCCTACATAGTTTATCCTCCCCCACCCAACTGAAGAGGGTAGAGGAGGGACCATGGTAAAAAATGTAAATATCCTTTTGGTTCATAAAGTTGAATACTATTTCAAAAATGATGCTGGTCCATATTTTATGTGAGACTGACTAATAAGAGACACATCTAAGATAGCTTAACAGGTGTGAAGGTATAAGACACGGATGACAAATTATTTGTAAAGAGTCCCCTATGACTCAAGGCCAATGGTTGGGAGGTCATCCTATGTAGGCTCAACGTACCAAATTCAAGTTACACGAGCGTGTGGTTGATGATCTTACCATTAGTCAAGTCCTAAACTTACCGCGCACAAGACTATAGAGCCAGTTCTGTGCGCACCACCCTAAGTGATCTATCCTGCGGGGTAGAATTAGGCCAACAAGGTAGCTCTTCTGATGGCTTAAACTTTTTTTAAAGAAATTATTTGCAAAGTAAAGTAATCATTGTGGGTTTGTGATATAAATCTTAAGACTTTCACCCAAAATGTGGTATATCCTGAAATAGAAGTTAGATATAGACAACTTTGATTAATAGTTGCAGTTTGTAGAGGGCTGAACTTGAGCATAATATTGTATATGTAGGAGTCTAGGCCCATACCCCATCATGCCCTCTCCGAAGTGGGTGGTTTGAAGGACCATTCTACCAAGGTGAACAGTCGATTGCAAGATCCAGCTTTGGGCTCAAAAGGGCACTCACGAAAACCTATTATGTTTAAGGTGAAAATTTTGGATATTGAAGTTTAGGAAATATTATAAATTAAATATATGTTATTAGAATGGGTGAAAAAGTGAAGAGAGAAAATTTTTAATAAATATTATAATAATAAAAAATTATATGATAAATTTTTTATTATTAAATCTAAAATTTTGTGTCAATTAGGGCACAAACATGGCATTATAAGATGGGTCCCAAAAGCTGAGACAGGGTAGGGCACGGGTGCGTCACCTTTTGCTTTTTGCCCGTTTTAAAGGGCTTTGTGTCTTTTGCCACTTTTATTTATTTTATGTTTAAGCGCTGAGAATGAGGCAAAAGTGCGAGAAAAGTCAACGTGGAAGAATTAAATTCCAGCCGCATGGAAAAATAAACGCACTCCAACGAAGATATGGGTGTTGGAAACTCCATGTCTTCAAAGTAATCTCTCCATGTTCTTTCCTGATAAAATGATGCAAGAGCATCTCATCCATGTGAAGATTCTCTGCACAGAGTCTCATGATCTTCATCTCTCAGTTCCAACTTAACCTTTTAACGCCATTGATCATTGTCCTTTTCATTGTATAGCATGCCAAAGCTGTTTTGCTCGAACTCTTTTGGAAAACAGCTTTCAAAAGGGATTATGCAGAAGCGATGAATAATCTTTACCCAAAACTAATAGAAAGCCTTTAATCTGAGGTCATATTCAAAATCTCAGTGAAAGGAAAAGGGATACCCAGCTGTCTTTGACCTGTGTCGGTTGGATTTGAAATGGGAATACCCATTTGAAATGTTCAGGGAGCTCCCTAATGGTGCTCTTTTATTTAAAAATAAAAGAAGAAAAAAATAACTTTTTAAGATGCTCTCTCTTCTTATTGAAGGCACAGCTGAAAAATAGCTGATGCGTAAACATACTGTTGTAAAGGGCACCAAGGCAGCTCATGAGGCCCCCTAAAGATAGCCTCTTTCAAACCCCATGCACTACAAATGGAGTCTCTTTTGAGATACTATGACATATAATATTGAAAGTTCTGCTTTCCCCAAGGGAAGTGGGAAGAAAATTGCGAGAATTGTACGGCTTTTTGGCATAAGTCAAATGTTCAGTACTGTGGCAGCTTAGAGGAATTCGAAGTAATATATGTACATATAAGTGTGGAGCCCAACATAAAACAAACGAACCCAAGAAAAGAAATGATAAAAGAATCAATCACCTAAAAGGATTGCATCGGCCGAAGAGTTTCATCCCAAAACCAATTGACAATAGGAAGATGTGGTCCAACATGTAGCACAAGATTAAATGATCCATAATCAATGTAAATATCCTTTTGGTTAATAAAGTTGAATATTATTTCAAAAATGATGTTGGTCCATATTTAATGTGAGACTGACTAATAAGAGACACATCTAAGATAGCTTAACAGGTGCGAAGGTATAAGACACGGACGACAAATTATTTGTAAAGAGTCCCCTATGACGCTAGGCCGATGGTTGGGAGGTCATCCTCTGTAGGCTCAACGTACCAAATTCGAGTTACATGAGCGTGTGGTTGATGATCTTACCATTAGGCAAGTCCTAAACTTACTGTGCACAAGACTGTGGAGCCGGTTCTGTGCGTACCACCCTAAGAAATCTATCATGTGGGGTAGAATTAGGCCAACAAGGTAGCTCTTCCGATGGCCTAAACTTTTTTTAAAGAAATTATTTGCAAAGTAAAGTAATCATTATGGGTTTGTGATATAAATCTTAAGACTTTCACCCAAAATGTGGTATATCCTGAAATAGAAGTTAGATATAGACAACTTTGATTAATAGTTGCAGTTTGTAGAGGGCCGAACTTGAGCATAATATTGTATATGTAGGAGTCTAGGCCCATACCCCATCATGCCCTCCCTGAAGTGGGTGGTTTGAAGGACCATTCTACCAAGGTGAACAGTCGATTGCAAGATCCAGCTTTGGGCTCGAAAGGGCACTCACGAACACATATTGTAAGATGGGTCCCAAAAGCTGAGACAGGGTAGGGCACGGGTGCGTCACCTTTTGCTTTTTGCCCGTTTTAAAGGGCTTTGTGTCTTTTGCCACTTTTATTTATTTTATGTTTAAGCGCTGAGAAAGAGGCAAAAGTGCGAGAAAAGTCAACGTGGAAGAATTAAATTCCAGCCTCATGGAAAAATAAACGCACTCCAACGAAGATATGGGTGTTGGAGCATTCCTATTACAACGGTTGTCTTTGTTTGTTAGAGGGAATTTTAGAGAATATTTTTGAAATATTGAGATTTTTTATTTTATTGATATTTATTGAAGTTTGTGAAAAATAAAATATGTAACTGTAAAATTTAAAAATTTTAGAGTGTGTTTATTTTGTTGAAATTTTTGAGGCCTAAAATTTTGGAGAAACAAACACCATAAACATCGCAGTCGGTACAGTACATCTCTATAGTCTGTATAGTAGAAACCATGCTTTTTTGGTTAACAAAAGTGGTAGGAAGAAGAGAAACAAATCGGGACTATGCAAGATAGATGAAGATTCCATGTAATTTCTTATCCACTATTCAAGGAAAATTAGACACATTAGTTGAATCTCATTGTAGACTCATATTGAAACTTTATATGTGTTGACATGAACAATATTAAATGATTCAGAGTTTACCTGTTGTATCTGTATCTTTTCGAAAATCTTAATCCATGTAAGATTTACTAATTATTAAACTTGAGAGCCTTGTTCCAGTCTACCATTTATATAAATATAAAATTATCAAATTTCTTTTGGGTATTGTTCAATCACCTTTGTTTTTGTGCTTTTGGAAGGAGCTGGAGAGTTTAAAATTATCTTCAATTTTCTGTCTAAATTAGATTATATAATTAAAAGAGGAAAAGACAGTATAGAATTCATAGCGTTCAATACTAGTTGTCTTTTTCTGTGTTAATTGGATCATTCAATTGACCGTTGAATTGGAGAAAAGATGGATTGTAACCGGATAAAAGTTGATTGTACTTGTTGGTGAGATCTGGCATGGAATCAAAATTCATTTGTAGATATAATCCCCTTCCAAGTTGTTTTGTGTTGAAGGATAACGTTGCTATGATTATCGCTGAACAAGTCTATCTCCATGTTCTTACTGGAAAAATATGGATGATGGCTGTGAGAACGACTTGTTCTCGAGCACAAGAATATGGCCACAGAAAAGAAGAGAGTTGCATGCACTGCTTTTACACAACCTATTAGAGAAAAAACTAGAACAATCAGAACGACGTCTTTCGAGAATGGAGCTTGAATTATTTGGCCTGTAAACATATCAAATATAAGTGTTTGATATGATTATGGGATCTCATGCATGGTTTCTGTTTAAAATAAAAATTTAAACTTTGATAATTGAGACATCCAATTATGAGAATACTCAATTGGATTTATTATTTCTCACTTATATTTTAAATGTTTACATGGATGACTTATTTATAAACCACCAATCTCACTTGTCCACATTGTTTAAGCAATGTGGGACTACGCATTTCGACACTCCTCCGCAAACTCAAGGTGGACAAATCTATCCAGTTTGTTGCACTTTAGAGATTGGCCAATCATCTATGTACGTAACTGGTAAAGGATTAGAAAGATCCAAATCGTGACAGTTTTTGTCCTAGAGGCTATTGGAAACAGTTTTTCATGTTTGTGGGAAAGCTCAAGAGGGAAGGAAATATACAAGTCTAAGAATTATTTGTCCCAGTTGAAACCCAAATATTAATTTAAGAACAATTGCATTAAAATTATAAAGGCGTTTTTAGTGTAGCTAGGATGAAAGGGATTGATGCTTTGATTCTTCAACTTAATTAAAGGTATGAAAATGTATATATATACGGAATTGCGTTTAGACCTACAAACAGATACTGTCTTTGGCAGATGAAGAACAAAGAAGAAGGTGGACTAATTGCATCAGGCATATTCATGAGCAGAAAAGCACCCTAAGAGGAAATATAACTAATAATTAATAAACTATGGACCATGCATTTGCTAATTGGTATGGAATTTGTCTCATAGAATATGCCCCACAACCTGGAATTTTTTCAAGTGGGGGAAAAATCACCACAGATGCCATCCATTTTAATTTCAGTATTTTTTTGTGTATATAGTTTCCTTTGCTTCTCTAGGAATTTCTAACATTAAACTATTTTCCATTATTGCTTCGAATGAACCAGCAAAGAAACAAAAGATAAAATTCTCCAATTTATGCTCATGTTGATCGTAGAAAATCGAATTGTCAGGTCGACTCTCTCTGTTTTTTTTAAGCAAAAAATACCTGAAAAAATGAACCATCATCGAGTTAGGTCGAAACTCTTACCACTTAAACTCAAAATTTCACATGACATTAACGTAGCATTTGTTTCCCGAAATGTTGGGCATCCAACATTTCGGGCATATTATAAAAAATTATAAATTAATATTTTTTTACTTTTAACAATTCTTTATTATTATAATATTCATTCAAATTTTAAGAAAACTCCTCATTTTTTCACCAACTGTCACAAAATATATTTACTTTTTTACAAACTTCAATACTCTAACATTTCCACCACCCAAAATTTCCACAAACAAACACCACTTGACTACCAGAGCAGAATGGATTTGCTAAGATTCAAACCTTCGTTGGATATCACCATTTTAACCTAACCAAAGCCCAGTACCGCTAAGCAACCACCTCCAGTGGTGTCAAGTCCACTATCTTACTAGCAAGAAAAATTGTATCTTTTCGTTGTTGTATCTTTTCGTTGCTCATCAATAATATTTTCCCTCCTAATTTCTTGTTGCTAGCTGTTGTCTTATTCACAGAGATAATGCTAATAATATTTGGATTAAATGGGTAACTTATATAGTAAATATCCATTTTAAATTTAATTTTTCAAAATTTTATCGCATTGGTATTTACCAACTGCCTTATATATTAATTTATACCTAAAAAATAATAAATACTAATATTTGAAAAAAGTATACGTGGTAATATATGCACTAGTTGAATGAAAACTTTTGTCAAATGTTAGGAAATTTGAACGATAATAAATTATCATGCAGATCACTTGGACAATGAGGTGGGTTGGAAGCATCCATCCATCAATCACCTCATGCCGACTCTACCTAAGATTTTTAAAACTTTTGGTGGATAGAGGTGGCCCATCGATAATGGAAGATAACTTTTCTTGGAAAAGTGATTAGGATTCGAGTTACAGCCTTTTTTCCATGTTCTAGGCGACCCTGTAGAAGCTGAGAGTCATACATTAATATTTTGCGGCAGTTTCTTTTCTTTTCTTTTTCTCTTCTCTCTCCCAGAGTTTCTCGGCTCTTTAATCATTCCAATTCGAACTTTAGTCGACGTCTTCCAATTGTTCTCCCAGAGTTTCTTGGCTCTTTAATCATTCCAATTCCAACTTTAGTCGACGTCTTCCTGTTGTGGTACTCAGGACAAACAAATTTAGATCTAACTATTTTTTAAAATAAAAAAACATATTTTCTGAAATAACAACCTAAATATAATTTTTTTAATATTTAAATCCTAATTAATAATCATATATGAATATATGAACAGTAAAATAATTAAACAGAAATCTGTAAAACAGAGTAATCCTAAGATACTGTAAGTAACTCCGAAAAAACTACCACACACAGAAATAATAAATTTTCAAATTTCACAAGCTTAATTAATAAGCAATCAATTTCTCAACACCTGCAATAAGAGTTGGTACATATTTACACAGAAACTCATTATACTTTTGTCTTCATCCTTCTTGGACTAAATTATTCAATATCTTCAAGATAGATATTCTAAGCACACTAATCAGAATAATGGTTAAATGAATTCAAATAAACCAAAGGAAAATTACTCAATCACACGATACACGATATGGTGACGAAGAGAAATCATTTTGAAGAACTTCTTCAAAAGCGAAAAACTCTCTGGACCGGAGCCGATTTTTAAATCCATTATTTTCAAATGAGATTAAACGGTGATCTATAGATTGCACAACCTAGCTAATCTAAATACTGTTAATCGTACCAAACCAACTTGATTAAGATCTGATAATCATGGAACTCCATGACCATTTGAAACTAGGATTCAACCAGATTGATCTATCCACACAAATCCTTGTGCAATCAATGCCCAAAAGCTGGAACCTCCAACAACCACACTTTTAGAACCTCCGGAAGCCTTAGTCAATCGAAGAAATCAAGTGTCAGTGATCAACGAAACAAAACCTCCCTCAAATCTGATATGCTATCACCATTTCAACGACCTTAAGTTTTCCACAATAACGATAAGAGTCAGCTAACTTTCTTGGAGAAATTTTCTTTAGAGAGAGAAAGACGAAGAAGCAGGAACAGCCAGATCTGGGCCTATATATGCGAAAGACAATTTCCATGCTTCATTTTCACCGGTGAAGCCTCTATCAAACTTCAACTTCTTCCCTTTCTTCTGGATACAAGGGAAATAACAAGATGACCCTTGTGTTTCACTCTATGTGAATCCTTATTATTTGCACAAATACCAACTTTCACTTTTTGCTTCTAGAACCAACATATAAGACAAAATGCCCTTATTTATTTTCGATGAATATGCCAAACTGTTTTCACAGCACTGCTGCGTTTGTCACTAAAATTTTACCCAAAATTTTATCTCTCTCCTAATAAAATACTCTATTATAATCTCTCTCTCTTCCATCAAAAAATATAAAATATTACAAAATTATTAAATATTACCTATCTCTTCACTTTTTCACTAAACCCAATACAAACACTAAACCCAATACCAAAAATTTTACCACACAAACCCACCCTGAATGTGCATGTCGGAAACAAGCTGTGATTTCGTTTTGGGTATATAGATAAGAGTTCGAGTGTACGTAATCATGGCAATTGTATCATTGCAGGTGTTTAATCTAATATTAATTCGTATCCTTGAACATTGGACCAACTGAAATGACAGGAAATAAAATAACTTTGAAAAACGAAATCGCAGAAAAAAGAACAGAACAAAATTTAAAGAAACTTTCTTTTCTTCTTCCACACATCTCCTGTGGGATTTGGCCAATCCAGTAGATAAATGATAATCTGATTCAAATTTAATACTCTAATTTGTAGGAACCCGAGAGTGAGACAGAGGGGATGCTAATCAAGAACATGTAAGATGCTTAGGTCACGTTTGGATGACAAAATTGTAAGAGTAACAAAAATTTTGATTTATAAAAAAAATATAGAGAAAGATAATTTGAGTATTTTTTTTACGTTTATTATGATAAATAAAAATGATTTGACGGAAAGACATCATTATATTAAGCTAAATATTTGAGATGGTCAAGAATATAATTTTAAAAGTCATGTATGTGATATATAAAATATATATCATTTTCCCTTTCGGATTTTGTAGCATACGAAAGGGAAGGGACTCAAGCTTCTCAGTCTCACAGCCTAATTAGTTGATTGAATAACTCAGATTATAAAAAAAAACCAAGCGTAGTTTCTCCCAAAGAGTTTAGAGAGAAGGGCCTTCTCTCTAAACTCCCCCTCTTTTATCTCCTCTGTTACCCCTTCCACCTCCACCCCTCCTCTGGGCGACGGAAGAAGGTCCTCCTCCTGTCCGCCCCCCCTCCTTTGTTTCTTGGTGTGTTTTTTTTTGTTTCAATAAGCTTGGTGGATTCATTTCTTAGGTTTTGCCTTGCCCGAGTTTTCTCGGCGATGGCAGGACGTTCTCTGACGAGCTTGCACCCGTTGTTCGGCTTCTGCAACTCCAACACTTCGATGTCGCAATCTCCCTCCGATTTTTGGCTCTCCACGCACCACTATTGAGGCGTGTGGATCTAACGTGCTTAAGGGTTTTGTCTTCTTTTTTGGCCGAATCTCTCATCTGTAGGTGCTTTTGTTGCAGGTGCTTGCCCAGTTCCTCCTCCAGCGACAGTTTTCGCCGTCCTTGGCATGGTGGAGTTATGCCCCAGGTCTGTGGACTTGGGTTTGGTTTATGGCTTTGTTGCCCCAATTGTTTTTGGACTTTATGGTCTTCTAGTTGTTGGCCCTTCGGGCCTTTGAAATTGATGAACTTGATGTAATGAGTGTTTGTGCCCCCTATGGTTTTTTCTCCGGCCTTGGATGACTCTGAATTTGGTGCTTGTATTTAGTCCATGTGTAATGCATTCCACCTTTGCTTGAAAAAAAAAGAATAACTCGGATGATCTCGTAAATGTATATAAAAGATGGGTGTGATATGATAAAAATAATAATTTAAGGTATAATTTTTCAAGACTCTTATAGATGTTGAAAATTGAAAAGTGATATTTATCCTATTTTTATTTTGGTGTAAGCTCATGTTTATTACACTTGAAAATCAACTATTTTAAAGTCGAAAGACTTAACGATGAGTTTGGTAAATCTTAAATATTTATTTGTCTGATTTAGGTTATCCAAACAAATAGTCTACAACAATCAATTTTGAGCAGGACTCTAACTAGAGATAAATACAAAATTGGTCCCTGTGCTTTGACCGAAAATCAAATAAGTTCTTCAAACTTTAAAAATTCATCAAATTAGTCCCTAAAGTTTAAAATCTATAAAGACTTTAGTCCTTTTGGACCTTTCAGATGTGAATGATTTTAAATCTCAAGGACTAATTTTATGTGTTTTAATGTTTAAGAATTTATTTGATTTTCACGCAAACCACATGGACCAAGATTGTATTTATCCCTTCTAACTATTACATTTAGATTCATTAAGTTCTAGAATTACTAAATTTTATTTCTAAAAAATATCTAACTGTTAACATTATGCCATATGTGTTATAAATAAGTCAACTAACACAGTTTTAATAATTAAAATTTATTTCAAAGTGTAAATTGATTGATTTTAAAAATTTGAGACTCAAGTCATATATATATAATATTTGAAATTATTACTACAAATTACTTTAATAGTTTGGGATACAACATAATTTTTACCCTGGACTAGGTGATGTTTGTTTGCCAAAATTTTGGGAAATATTCCCGAAATTTCGAAAATCTTTACTTTATTTAGATTTATTGGGGTTTGTGAGAGGTAAAATTTATATGTATAAAAGTTAAAAATATTGGAGTATGTTTATTTTGCTGAAAATTTTTATGCCCTAAAATGTTGAGAAAACAAACATACCCCTAGATGGTAGTTTCGTCCTCTTGAGGGTCGAAAAATTTGTCAAAAAGTAACCTTTGTTAATTGACAAATCTTTTTAGTTAAACTCTCACAACAACTTATTTGATAAGGCTCTGTTTGCATAAAAAATTTTAACACTCTAAAATTTTATTATCATTACAAAACACTTTATCTTCTCATTTTTTCATTAATTTTCATACATTTTTTCAATTTTTTACCAACTTTTTCATTATCTCTCCTCATTTTTTCATCAATCACAATACTTAAAATTTTAACAATCCTAAAATTTTACTTATCAAACATAACATAAGGCTGCGTTTGCACCAAATATTTCACAAAATATTTCACCAACTTTCAATAAAATATTACAATATAATCTCTCTCTCCTATCAAAAAATATAAAAAATTATAAAAATTATTAAAAATTACCTCTCTCTTCACTTTTTTTATTAAATCCAATACCAACACAAAACTCAATACCAAAAATTTTATAACACAAACATAACCGAAGTGTGGTAACATCGGATTGTGCAACAAATTCCATAAAGAAAATTTGAATTTTGGATTGAAACTGAATTTTTTTTCCAACAAATTAAAATATCTATCTACAAAGTTATTACATCAGAAGTAGATTTGACCGAAAAAAACTGGCCCATAATTATGGAATGCTAATAGAGCACCTTTTAGACCACTAGACTATCAAAAGGGCAGATCCATCCACCCGCAGAAAACAGAGAGTAAAAGCTCTAAAATCAAATCAGAAGCACCCCTATTGATGGATGGGTCATGATTCTCTCGGTACTTGGGGTTCACCCTCTCCACGCTGAAGCTGTAACCAGTAAAAAAAAAAAAAAGCTGTAACCAGTAAATTTCAGATAGAGCAGCTAAGCCAGTGAAGGGGCGTACTACAAGCCCAGCTAGACCGCCATGACCCAGACCCCAGACAAGGGCCGAGTACAATCTCAGTACACCCCACTCACGTCCCCGTCCAATTTCTGCACACTCACACACACACCCCTCGCCTGACATCTCGTATCACCCCCACTTGATTCGCTCCTCTCTCTCTCTCTCTCTCTCTCTCAAGTCACACAAAAAAGCACTCTCTGTCCCTCTTTCCCTTATTTATATTTTGTTATCGTATGCAGTTCTTTTTGCCTCTTGTCTTTTGTAAAGCAAAGGTTGGTGACTGAAAAAGAGACTGGGGAAAGACCCAAGAAAGAAAGCAAGCGAGTTATAGGGAGGGAGGGAGGGAGAGGGAGACAGTATATCATTTTCGTGGTCTGCGCGGAACATGTTCTTCATCATCACCATTCTATGAACATGGCTTCCAACGTCTTTCTCGTTCTTCTTCTTCATCTTCTCTCTTCAGTTACACTCTGTAGATCCTATGAGCCTCGCAACCATGAAGGTGGGCAAGAAATCCCCATGAACAACCACACCTCTTCTCTGTTTTCGTTAGATAATGGCAGTTCAATTTCTTATACATTAAAAGTTTCAAAATTATCTCTGTTTTTGGTTGTTGTAGTGGAAGCTTTGATAGAACTCAAAACAGGTCTGAATGATCCACATGGAATGTTGATCAACTGGGATGAAGACTCTGTGGACCCTTGTAGCTGGACCATGATTACCTGCTCTCCTGAAAACCTCGTCGTAGGCCTGTGAGTTTTATTGTTCTTCTAATATATATTTTTTGGATTATTATGAACTGAAGTGGATTTTATAGGTCAGAAAAAACCTCCATTTTCGTTTCTGGCTTTTGCAGAGGAGCTCCAAGCCAATATCTTTCTGGAACTCTCTCTGGGGCCATTGGGAATCTGACAAATCTTCGACAAGTGTAAGGACACTGAGTTATCTTTGGCCTTTTCTTTTCTTTACGTACTGCTTGGTTTCCGAGAAAAGGAAAATAAAATCCTGGGCCTCAATTTCCTCCCATCGCTTCAATTTCGGAAAGTGTGAAAGCAGAGTAGTGTACTAGGCCAGGTAGTTGAATGTTTCTTAGATATCTTACTTCCATTCCCTCAACCTCTTCTGCAACCAAGCAGAGCATAAGAATTTTATCGGCTTCCTTTGGAGTCTGTTATTAAAATTCCGTTATGTCCGTGTGAATTGAAGATTGCTGCAGAACAACAATATCTCGGGCAAAATCCCACCGGAGCTCGGCATGCTTCCGAAACTTCAGACGTTGGATCTCTCCAACAACCGATTATCCGGTGTCATTCCAGAGTCCCTGGGCCAGTTGAATACTCTCCAATACCTGTGAGTAAGCCGTTTCACTGTGTTTGGTCTTATTTTATCCGGTTTGGTTGCCAAGAAAGTGGAGAAAAAGAATATAAAGCCTAATCTTATTTTCAACGTTTTCTTTTGTCCTTGTTAATACTAAATTTTAAACCTCATACCCACAGCCATACTATTGTTATGGTCTTTGAGGCGGAAAATATTACGACTAAGAATTTGTATATATGGTTTTTCTTCTACTTTTTCTGTCTTCTGAGCAACCTAGTAGTTTGTATTCTAAATAATGTATTTATTTGTATATCTTGACACTGTATTTTTTGTCATTTAATGAGACTAGGAGGCTGAACAACAATAGCTTGAGTGGGCCTTTTCCCGTGACTTTAGCCAAAATCTCGCAGCTTTCTTTCTTGTGAGTATGGGTTTTCTCTTTTCTCTGTTTCGTACTTCCACATCTCAATTTGTTTGTTTGTTTCTCATCAGTATGTCTTGAAAATCGAGACAAGTGTGCTACGTGTTTGTCTTTCTGATTGGTCGAAGTTTTGTTTCAAGATCTAATCAATGGGTTTTGTTGACGATACTCATATTTTTTTTTTCTAAATGACGATACTCATATTCATTCAGGGACTTGTCTTACAACAATCTCAGTGGACCAGTGCCCAAATTTCCAGCCAGGACCTTCCAGTATGGTTACTCTGACACACTCTCTCTCTCTCCGTCATTGTGGTCACTTATTATATTTTCCCTGATCTTGCTTTCCCGTTGAAATGGTATTTTTTAGTATCGCGGGAAACCCATTGATTTGTGGAAGCAGCTCCACTGAAGGATGCTCTGGATCAGCGACTCTGGTCCCTTCTTCCTTCTCTCTAGAGGCAGCACCTGGTAATGCTTTAAACCTGCCTTCTCTGGTTCTCATCCATCTCTTTCTTTTTCCATTTCTAAGAGAAAATGTTTTTCTTTCTAGGAAAACATCAATCCAGGAAGCTAGCAATTGCACTTGGGGTCACCTTCAGTTCTATCTTTCTCATATGCGTAGCAATTGCCGTATGGTGCAGAAAGAGACAGAAAAATCAAACCATCCTACATATTAACGGTCAGTAACTTCATAATTTATTTAACAACCCCTGTAGTAAACAACAAACAAATAATGATAATATCCTTCAACTGGTCCTTTGATATTTGTTCTAGACAACCAAGAAGAGGGACTCATGCGCTTGGGAAACCTAAGAAAGTTCACTTTCAAGGAGCTTCAATCAGCAACTGACCATTTTAGCTCTAAGAACATCCTCGGTGCTGGAGGTTTTGGGAATGTATACAGAGGAAAGCTAGGAGATGGCACCATGGTTGCTGTGAAGCGGCTGAAGGACGTAACTGGAACCACTGGGGAATCACAGTTTAGAACAGAACTAGAGATGATCAGTTTGGCAGTTCACCGGAACTTGCTACGCCTAGCTGGTTATTGTGTGACCCCTAATGAGAGGCTTCTTGTGTATCCTTACATGGCTAATGGCAGTGTGGCCTCCAGGCTTAGAGGTTGGTCGTAGTTCACTTTGCTGTCATTGTGAATTTGTCGTGATGATTATTAGTTTCTGGTCTGGTCTTTTTACTGTTCCCGTACACATTCACCACATTAATCTAACCCAATCTAATCTTTTGTTCCCTCCTAATTTGTTCTAATTTTATGGAAAAAATAAACTGTGTAGCTTCTAATTTCAACCGGATGCTTTTTAATTGATGGTTTTCAGATAGATCTTTAAAAATGCTAGGACATCAGTTGATTTCCTAAACAGAGTCTAGAAATTAGTGGCTCAAGATTCGCCAACTAGGGATAGATATTTAGTTACACACGAACATAATTGAAATATTTGTCGACGAACGTGGCGTGACAAGTTGGTGTTGATGTATATTCTGATTTTGGTGAAATCTTGTGAGTAAAACAGAAGAAAAGGTTAAAATCGAGTGGAAGTTGCAAAATGATTTTGCTTCTGATTGTACCCCCAACAATGTCTTTTTCTGAGGTCTCTATTCGTAGTTGTTTACAACACCTTCTGTTACGTGCTAATTGTTCTCTAACCCAACTGTACCCTTTATTTTAGTAAACTGCTGAAATCGCTTTTCACATGACAGGAAAGCCAGTACTTGATTGGAACACAAGAAAGAGGATTGCAATCGGAGCTGCAAGGGGACTTCTTTATCTACACGAGCAATGTGATCCAAAGATAATCCATAGAGATGTGAAGGCTGCCAATGTTCTCCTGGATGATTACTGTGAGGCAGTAATTGGTGATTTTGGCCTCGCAAAGCTCCTTGACCATGAAGACTCCCATGTTACTACTGCTGTCCGTGGCACTGTTGGGCATATTGCACCTGAATACCTCTCGACTGGCCAGTCCTCTGAGAAAACCGACGTGTTTGGATTTGGAATTCTCTTGATAGAGCTAATAACTGGAATGAGAGCTCTCGAGTTTGGCAAAACAGTTAATCAGAAAGGGGCCACGCTTGAGTGGGTGAGTTTCCTCTTAAACTAGTGCAAGCTAATGTTTTGTCTATAATTCTAGAAGAAGATATGAAGTAGGCTAGACGAATTAAGTACATATATGCAGTCAATTTTGCATATGAATATGCGAATGTGTCTAGTTTTGTTTGACCGTAATGCTTGTTTAGCATGACGGATCTTTGAAGGGACTAGGGTGGTTCTTCTGCATCCCAAGCAATCTTGTGATTTGAATATTAGCTAGAGATTTAGAGTGAGGGAAAAGGGTTAGTAGCTACGCTATCTCTAAAACGATGTAGAGTCACCCAAAAGCTTAGGGTTTTCGGTGTATAAAAGCTGAAGAGGAAAGTTAATTTTGGTGACAGGTGAAAAAGATACAGCAAGAGAAGAAAGTGGAAGTACTAGTGGATAGAGCGCTTGGGAGCAACCACGACAGGATAGAGGTGGGGGAGATGCTGCAAGTAGCTTTGCTGTGCACTCAATACTTGCCAGCCCACCGCCCCAAGATGTCCGAAGTTGTCCGGATGCTTGAAGGCGATGGCTTAGCTGAGAAGTGGGCAGCATCACATAGTAATACCACTCCCAGTATGAACCACTCTGTCATTGACACTAACAAAAATACAACCCGCCCTACCACTGCAGACAATTGTCATGATCGCTCGAGCATGTTTCGCACGGCCATGGATGAGGATGAGGATGATGATGAACATTCCTTGGATTCCTACGCCATGGAACTATCTGGTCCAAGATAGAAAAGAAAGTGGAAAAGGAAAACAAGGGAAAAGAAAAAAAAAAGAATTATTTGTCAGTTACTGACAGTCAAGATATATTTGGACTAGGCCAAGGTGAAAAAAGAAAGGGTCTTTGTTCTGTGAAGCATGTTAGTTTAGTAGGTTTGGTTTACTTTTTCATAAACTTGGAATTGTAATTTCCGTCCTCTCTGGACTTGTAATGTAAAAATATTATTTCCTTTCTTTTGCCAACCTCGGCCTTTGGTTTTTGGGTCCGTAGGTAGTGGCGGCTCTAACGCAATTGGCGCCTTAGGCGAGCTTTAAAGTGAGGTATTTTATAATAATTTATAAAATAATATATTTAAAAAATAAACTATTAATAAAAATTTAGTTAAAACATATTTTCTAGCTTTTTAAGATTGAAAGTTATTTATTAAAGTTTTATATTTTAAATTTTTTAATATTTCATTCTCAATTGATAACATGAAAACAAATGTAAACTATCAATATCAACATGGTATTGGTATTCCTGTTTTAAAATATTTTTAAGTACAAGCTTAGACAATATTTTTTCAACTTTTTTAAATTAAATAAAAAACCAAAAACACAATAAAAATAATGATAACTACAATAAATAATAAATAAAATAAAAAGTTTAGGATAATAGCACTAACAACCAATCGAAATATTGTCTCACTTAATTGTGAAATGGTTTATAGATTAAGTCCTTTTAAAAATAGATTTTGAGTTGTTAATTAATGCATACAACTGTAAAAATATTAAATAGATTAGATAGCATAAATGACTAGGAATTATTTTTGCTTGCCAAGTAATAGTAAAAAAATTAATGAATTAGGTGTGAAATTTTATAGAATTTCTCTAATCAATTGTCAACTAATCTTAAAGAGATTTTATAGGATATTGATTTTATGAAATTTATTTTGAATCAATTTGCAATTAATATCTTTTAAATAAATAGGTTTTATAGGTTGATTGATGCAAGAGACTTTATGAAAAGGTGAAGAGTTAATAGTTCCTTTAATCAAGGAGATTTAATAGGTCTCTTTATATAATAAAAATTAATTAACTAGATTTTATATGGTTGATGATGCTCTAATAAAGAAAACTTTATAGAGTGAAAAGTTAATGACTCATTTTATCAAGAAGATTTAATAGGCCTTCTTATAGAATAAAAATTAATTATCTAAAATTATATACAAATATTTTTAACGTTAATTTTCTGAAGCCTTATCATTAAATAGTTTTTTAAATATATCTATTAAATAAAATTTTTAATTGAAGGCTCCATAATTTGAGTGACTTAGGCAACCGCAGAACTTATTGCCGGAGCCGACTCTGTAGGACACGATGTGCAGCGTGGTTGCATAGGGCAATAGGACTACGTAGGATAAATCATGAGATGCCCTGCTTCCAAGTGCGAGACAGAGGGTGCGTTTGCACCCAAAATATTACCAATATTTTTCTCTTTTATAATCTCTCTCTCATCAAAAAATATAAAAAAATTACAAAAAATATAAAAAATTACCTCTCTCTTCACTTTTTCACTAAACCCAATACCAACACAAAACTTAATACCAAAAATATTTCAACACAAACACAACCAGAGTCTCTAGTCTTTCACAGGTTGATTTTGAAAGTTTGGACTGAAAGCTGGTACTAGATTTTCACAATTTTTCCTTGGCTGTTTGATGGTGAGGGTGAAACTGAGCGACTGTGTGAGGTGAGGTTGGTGTCCAAAAGTGTGCATGAGCTGTAAGAGGTCCTTTCTTTTGCTGCTTTTCCAGGGTCACCCTCTCTTTTGGTTCAGTTTCTCTTTTTGGTAAAAACAAATCCTTTCATTTCACTCTTCTCCTTACACTCCCCACTTTACGTGACTTGTTGGCTTTGACCATTCCCTTGTATTATGAAGAGCACGCCACTCTCAAACAAACAAGGTCAGTATGGGTGATTCTAACGCATTGTTATCCAAGGGAGTTGAAATGATCTATGAACCAAGTTCTTGAAGATGTAAAAAGAGATTTCTCACCTTTTTTTATGAAAAATTTTCAAACCTTTCAAGAATTTTTTTCAAAAAGTCAAAGAGCCAGCATGCAGAAACCATGACATGCCTCCTACGACATTCAATATATGTCGATCTTTTATGCAAGCTTATGGCCTAATTTTTAGCACAGGTTATTTACACGAGAGGGTGTTTGGGTCTGCCATGAATTTTAAGAATAAAGTTAAGTTCATGGTCCATATCTTCTAAGCTCACTTGAATTTGCGTCTAATTCTAAGCTTCCTCATTCTTGTCAAAGAAGTAAATCAATCCCCATTTGTAAGATAAAATTAAGAATAATAAAATTAAATTCATAAAAGAAATATTTTAGTAATATTAAAAACTACCTCAGCATATTTTAGGTAGTCATTTATAGGATAATATATGTATGATAACATATATATACAAGGGAAAAAAATACAATTTTTCACCAAAGAATTATCATGAGTTTTACACTTTGCACCTTAAACAAATTGCACTATATAACTACTAATTTTAGATACTTTACACATTTTGTCAAATTTTTAGATTAAAATGGCGATGATGCCCTTGACCCACTTTGAATATATTTAAGATATTGTTTTCAATTCATTAAATTATAGAGGATATTATTATTAAATGAAGGGTGCAAAATGTTTAACATTAATAGTTAGAGGGTATAATGTGTCAAAGTAGGTAGTTTATGGTGCAAAATATCTAACATTGATAGTTATAGGGTGCAATGTGTCATATATCTAATAATTGTTGGGCTACACAACCGAAAATTCGGTCTAATTTTTGGACCATTTGTAACTAAAACAAAGGACCGAACATGTCTAAAGTGGTACAGATCAATTTATTTATTTTTCTAAATTTTTTGTCCTAAAGTTTTTTTTTATAAATCAAGGGAAAGAGAGAACTTAATTTCGAAAGAAAAGGCCGGAAGGGGCTCAAGGGACTAGAGAGTGCATCAAAATGCGACTTAGGGTTTTTATGTTTTACTTTTTAAGTTTTAAATTTGTATTAAACAAATAAAAAAATATTTATTATTTGAATTAATAAAATACGGTCGGTCCGGTGATCCCAAATGGTCTGAACTGAACAGGATAAAACCTATTTTTTAAATACGGTACGGACCAAATCGGATTTAAACCTAAAACCACGAATCCGGTTTGATCTTGTCATTCTTGTGTCCCGGTTGTATGCAGCACTACAACGCGATCTCATTTCCCATCCGGACTGTCCACATCAGCACTCTTTGGGGGCCAAGAAGAGAGAATAACGTCCGCTTTCTTTTCCGTTTTCGGAAGAATTCCTACACTTTAAGGATTCTGTTTGTGTTGTAAAATTTTAGTGTTGTTAAAATTTTAGGTATTGAGTTTAGTGAAAAAGTGAAGAGATATGTAATTTTTTATATTTTTTGTAGTGAATAGTAGTGATTTGATGGGGAGAGAGAGATTATATTGTAATTTTTTATTGTGTTAAAATTTTAGAGTGTGTAAAATTTTAGGACGCAAACGCAGCCCTGGTTGTTTTGGACTCTAAAACCATTGAAGCTTCGAAGCTCCGAAAATTTAAGGAAGCCAACGAGCTCGTGACTTCCACACAAAGGGCATCAACGTTCCATCAATGGCCAATCCGTCCTCTTCTTATCCAATTCTCTGCGCTTCCTTTAATCAGGACGCCAGGTACACCAAAACCAAAACCGAACAAAGAAAATTCACAAAATTTCATAATTTTCCTTTCAATCTGCGAAATTTCGGTTCTTTGGGATTTTTTTTTCGTGTGATTGATTATTCACGGATATCTTTCTCACTAAAAAGAATAATAAAATTCTAAGGAAACTGGAGGAAACGGAGGATTCGGATGTGTAAGAAGAATGATAAAGTTAATAGTTTTTTGTTTGGTTTTTCGAATTTTGCAGTTGTTTTGTGATAGGCACAAGGGAAGGTTTCAAAGTATTTGATTCGAATACGGAGACTCTGTTATGAGCGAGGTAAGGTCTCTCAGCAGAACTCTTAAGTTCTTCTTTATATGTTTAGTCGTTCTTTACAATTTTTATTGATATTAAATCGTTTAGATTTAGAGAGAGAGACGGTCAATATTATTGGCAAATGAGTTATCGTATTTATTTATTTATTTATCCCGAGTAACAAATTAGTTCTCATTGCTTTTATTTGGTAATCACTTTAACCGAAAACACTTAGTTTCTGCAATCATTAAATAATTTCACTACAGATAATCTATTTTCTGTTGCTAGCTATTGGAGCTTTCATCGTTGTCGAAATGCTGTTTAGCTCCAGTCTTCTTGCTATCGTTGGAGCTGGGGAACAGGTGCGTGGACCATGCTGCTAAATGAACTCTGTTACTATGTATTTATCTTGCTTGCTTATTACTGACTATGGTTGTTTCTGACTGAAAGAGCGATCTTTATCACCCCGTCGTCTTTGTTTGTTTAATACAACTACTGGAACTCCACTCCGAGAGTTGAATTTTTTAACTTCAATACTTGCCGTTCGCATGAATAGGAAGAGGTAAAGGATCTGACATAGAAACTCAGTTGAGCTAGAGATTCTGGTGTTGATAACCTGTTACATGGACCTACAATTACGTTGATATTACTATTTATGTCAATCAGTATAAGTCGTTTTGTTTTGGGTGCTTGGGGGAGGGGGGGGGGAGTGTTATGTGTTAAGTTAAAGTGGTGTATGGTTGCGTGGATGTCTTCAGGGTTATTGGTGCCTATCTAAATCGTGCCTGTTGGAGGACATTGATCTTCTCCTTAAACAGGACAGTAATAATTTTGAGCTAAGGTCTTTGAAATACTTCTGGAAATTAAGAATTGGCATCTTAGATACTTGTTGACACATATAACTCTATTTGGCCTTTTTGATTGTTGTTGACAATAGGATTATACATAAGTGTAATGGTTCAATGCCCTTCTTTTGATGAATATAGTTCCAAATAGTTGTTTTCTTTATTCTTCTGCTCTTATGGTCCTTATACATGCATAAAAACACATAGGTCAGGAGGTATTTAAACATAGTACACTCACAAGTACATGTTGATTTTGCCTAAATATGATGTTCATAAATTATGGAATTTAAGGGGGCCATGTCTCTCAATTTTGCTGGTATTGGAAACTTCCACGTAGAATAGGAACTCTGGTAAATGACCTAAATTAGAGGTGAACTGGACCTAGCTGGGATTTTTGAATTAGAAGATTTAGTAGTAAATTTCATATTATCTTAAGCTTTAGGGCAGTAGTGATTTCTCATGATATCTAGCATGTGATCCTTGATTTGTACAGTATCTCCACTTAATAGTTTCATTTATGGTAACTTCATAAACAAAGAAATTGTGTCCACTTGGGAAACGGTGTGTTGAAATGATTCAATTTACTTTCCTATGGCTTAACCTATCGGAATAAGTTGTAATTTATCAATAATCTTCCATGGGAAATCTTGATGTATCCAGTCTTTATTTTCCAGATTGACAAGGGAAGTAAGTTATGAGAATATCATTTTAGTCATTCACAAAGTTCATGATATTTTGATTATGTAATCCTCTCACTTCTCTACTATATGGTCTATTTGCTTCTAACTTGAGGCTTAACCTTCCACATCTTTGTTAGTATTTTCCATTTAAGTAATGTAATTATTCTTGGGTGGATAGGTGCTAAGAAAATCTCAGAGTTAATCTTCATGTACCGTTGTGATATTGAAAGTTTAGATTTATCATGCTCTTGAAAGTCAGGAATCATTATGTTCTTGATCTTGCCCATGAGTGTATAAATCTAGCTTTGCCATTAGACATGATGGTTCTTTCAAGAGAGCTCTAATTTTGTAACTTTTTTCACTCATTATATTGACACTATGTCTTCTTAATATGCAGGCTTATTGTTGTTTTGCAAGATAAAACATATGTATATGACTTAAATACTGTTAAAATCTTGGACTCCATTGATACGGTGCCAAATCCAAAAGGTGGGGTTGAAAATATTTCTTTTGATCCTATATTAGCATTTGTAATTTGTGCAATGCTGATAATTTTGTCCATATAATTCTGGCTATTGTGTGTCTTCATCTTTCCCTATTTTTTTCCTTCATCCTTATTTGGTTTCCATTATTGTTTTTCTTCTTGTAGACTTTGTGAGTAGCCAATAACTCTTTGGAGTGTGTTTGGGTCATAACTTTTCGGCATTCTTTTCCTTGATGCAATCCTTTATTCTTTTTTATGTTTTTGACAAGGAGAACCTTGTACACCAAACCAACTAATTAAATGGTTTACCATGTTAATGCATTAATAAATCATGGACAATTGAGTTGTCCCACACCTAAGCATCCAGTGAGCCAAGGGATACACACTTGCCACTAAAGGTAACCCTTAGGAGCATAAATTTGATCAGGTGATTAAGTTCTCTACTTCTTAAAAAGAAAACAATGGGGAAACCTCTCTATCTCTACAGGAATGATATCAAAACAGTTTTTGATGAAGTCAACACTTAATATGTGTTCCTGGAAGACATCTAAGAATTAAACTTGGGGGTTGTTTAGCTTATTGCGTGAATCTGATTATAAAAAATATGACACACCTTTATGTTTCTAACTCTGCCGCTAGTTATGAAAGCAGCTATTATAGCTTAGTCTTTTCTCTCTAAAATTAAATTAGCTTTATATTATTTGCACACTAGGTGAAAAGAATCCAATCTGACTGACTTTTTATAGCGTACAACTTTCATGGTTTGATATTTAACAAAAACATGGAGGAAATTTTTTCTTAATACGGAGACTAGGGGAGGATTTTATATGTGGTATCTTACACATGTTTCCTCTGAGTCATCTGCAGTATGTACTTTTGATGTGATCTAGAATTTTATTGGTTCGAAATGTAGTGGTTAAATCTATATCCTGCATCTATGAAGAAGCATTGGTAATGCTTGAAACTTTTGTGTTACTCCAATCAATTCTTAGTTCTAAAATAAGTTCTATTGCTACGAACTACATGTCCTGTATTATAAAGTTAGCCTCCTTCAAACTTGATTGCATGGTTTCCTGACACCAGATCAGGACACAAATTCATGGTTCCCTGCTACGATGTACCCTTTATGTGACATAAATAACATGTAAGTGCTACACGCCATTCCCACATGGACCAGACTTGGGGATTGTTAAACTCCTGGAGCTCATGGTTTCCTGATACCCAATCAGGAAACAAAGTCATACGTCTACAAATTCTGACTTTATTATCCCTTAGTGATTGCTTTTGCACTGTCAGACTGTCTTCATTTCTGATCCAAGTCATCGAATATTATATTTCATGGCATCTTATCTGTTGCACTAAAATTTTGAGTTCTGCGGAACTGATACAATATTAAAGGCTTCAATCATTGGTTTTTGTTTTTCCCTGTTTTTTCTGCAGGGCTCTGTGCATTCTCGCCCAGTTTAGATGGTTGCTTCTTGGCTCTTCCTGCCAGTTCCACCAAAGGGTCTGTGTTGTTGTATAACGTTATGGAGCTCCAATCACATTGTGAGGTTACAGAGCTAATATTTCTTCCTTCATATGCTGAAATAAATGATAGAAAAATCAGAATCCTCAATTTGTTTTTTCATCGTGGTTAATATTTTTCAGTTATTGGTATCATTCCTCTTTTATCATTATGACTTAGAGAGCTTTTTTTCGCGTGGTAGCCTTGAGTGGGTGAAATTAGGGCTGCACAACCGTAAATCCAATCGTACCGGTTTTCCGGTTGTGCTTATATGGAGGACCGGACCGGTCCAGCCAAATGCGGTCCGAACTGGTTTCATTTTTTTTAATTTTTTTAGGTTAATTTCGAAGGGGGAAGGGCATATAAAAATGTAGAGTTTTAGTTTAGATTAAAATTAAACTTTTTAAGTTTGTAATTTGTATTAAAAAATATAAAAAACATTTTTTTAATTTATATTAATAAATGTGGTCCGGACCGAACCGCATTTAAAAAAACAAGACCGGACCGGACCGCAAATCCGGTCCGGTCCGCGGTCCGGTTTTGTTCACCCCTAGGTGAAATAATAAAATCTAGATTCTACTTTAGTTGTTAACTATATTTTTTTTATAAGTATTTTAGTTGTTAACTATATGGAAACTTCATCTCTCTTTCCACGCTCCCCCACCTCCCTTTCTCTTCTGTGTTTGAATCTATACATGTGCTCTTGTTTTGGAAGATAGTTAGGTGGTTTTCACATTTAGAAAATTTCATGGAAACCAATCACATAAACCACAAGCTTTAGGACATGCGAGCTTTTATCTTGAAAGTCCTAAGTTGTTTTAGGACTAGAGGATACCTGGCTAATTTCCACGATGCATTGAGTTGCAGTGAGCTCTAGAAAAGAGACCTCTAGTTAAACTTGCTGATGATGGTTTGAATTTGTTAATGGAGTGGATTTTTTGAATTGTATGCATGCGAGCTTTTATCTTGAAAGTCCCAAGTTGTTTTAGGACTAGAGGATACTTGGCCTAATTGCCACGATGCATTGAGTTGCAGTGAGCTCTAGAAAAAAGACCTCTGGTTAAACTTTCTGATGATGGTTTGAATTTGTTAATGGAGTGGATTTTTTGAATTGTATGCATGTGAGCTTTTATCTTGAAAGTCCCAAGTTGTTTTAGGACTAGAGGATACCTGGCCTAATTGCCACGATGCATTGAGTTGCAGTGAGCTCTAGAAAAAAGACCTCTGGTTAAACTTTCTGATGATGGTTTGAATTTGTTAATGGAGTGGATTTTTTGAATTGTATGCATTTATTTCACGTTTTTTTACTTATGAAAGAAACAATACTAATTTTACATTCCCTAGTTCATTTTATTTGTATTCTCAATCAAATTGAATTACAGATAGATGCACATCGTGCACTCTGGCTACAATCGTCCTTTCTTCCAATGGGACGTACATAGCAACTGCTTCTGAACAGGGAACCATAATAAGAGTCCATTTGGTTTCTGATGCAACTAAGGTGAGAATGGCGTGCCCTTCTCTTTCAGTACGATTTCTTTCATGGAGAGTAACTATGGTACTTGATTATATGTTTAGAGCAGTTTTCATAGACACAGCTGCCATTACGTATGCTGGGCACTAAGAAAAGCAAAGGGCTTCAAATCTGATGTCACCCTCATTTTAGAATTCAGAAGAAAGCTTACAAGTCAAATTTTTTAATCTAGAGAGGGATTCCTAGGTTAAAATAGATAATCTTAATAGGGCTGGTGAAAGATAGTTTGCTAAGTGGAGAATTAATCTCAAAAGTGGTTCCATCAAATGAGGGGACCAAATCTTTTAGTAGCTCAATGCAGTCTCCTGATGTTTTTGGTAATGCATACTCAGTTGTGCCCTAGATTTCCCCTTATCCCATGACTCAAAATAAAATAGATTCCTGGAAGAAATAATGTTTCAATTTCTGGGATTGTAATATATTGCATTCAGTTGGAATCTAACTCGTCTTTCTTTGCCAGTCATATAGTTTTCGAAGGGGAACATATACATCAACCATATTCTCGTTGTCGTTTGGGCCATCAATGCAACTTCCAGATATTCTTGTGGCCACAAGTTCTTCAGGTTCTCTTCATGTTTTCTCTCTAGAGTTTGCTTTGAATCAAAGGTGAGAACTATACCCATGATTTCCTCCTCTCTTTTTTCCCCCATGAGAAATGGGGACATTGGTACAATGTGAAATATTAGAGCATGTGACTTGCATACTTTTATGTGTTTTATGAGTTTGAATATTTTTCACTTTTTGATACTCTGCTTTATGATTCCAATGCACAGAATGGATTTCTGTATCTAAAATAAAATTAGAAAAAAAAAACTAAGTGCTTTGGCCTATTGTGTTGCTAGAGGGAAAGCCCCAATTGTTGGGTCAAATTTGCCCACTAGAAAGTAGAGAGTCCAGCATGTTGGCATGGCAAGAGTGATTTGAGCAAGGTGTTGACAAACAGCTTGAATTTTGAAATAGATAATATGGAGATTTGGGATTTTGGATATAAAAATCAGTTTCATGCCCTTTTATGATTCTTCTTGGGTATTTTTTGTTTGTACGCCTTGGCTTCTTGGGTATTTTACTTGTTACTTATGTAAGGTATACTTTATATTTCTTCACTGAAAAGGAATTGTTCTTGTATTTGTGGAAAGGCTATACTTTTTATCACAACCTTTACTATCAAATTTTCTTCTTGCCCTCATGAAGCACGAATACCTCAACATATAGGGTATCACTGTTGGACACAAATATGGCTCAAACATGGCTTATTGAGCCTCCTCCTCCTCCTCCTCCTCCTCCTCCTCTCTCCCTCACACAGGCCCAACCAGCTATCTGTAGGGCTGGTTAATTCAGAATTCTGGAAGCGAAAAATAAAATTCATTCAGATGCCAGGAGACAAACAAATGCTTACCGCACGTGTGGTGTGAGGGGGGGGGGGGGGGGGATGGGTTGAAGGGGTTCTTGTAATACAAACCTGTTGGCCTGGATATTATAGGACTGGGATTTTCTTTTCCTTTTGATGGTAGTTTTGTGGGTGTTTGGCCATCTTAAACATGGAAGGAACAAAATGTTGGAAATATTTTTCGTGTGGGAGGCATTTACTACTAGTCATGGATTGTTAGATATGGAGGGAGGTATCACCAATAAAGAAGCATTAAAGGCAAAGATTTAAGCTAATGAGAGAAGCAGTTGTAATTCCAAAAACCTCAAGAGGACTCTCTGTGATGGTTTGAGAAACCTTGGAAGTGGTATATTTTCCTTCATCTTTCTTAGCAACACAATCCTGGTCTTTCAAAAAGCCATGCAAAGGGTGCTTATATTGTTTTCTTATGATGCACGGGGTGCTTTATTTTCTGTCAATCTTCTTTGGGTACGATTAAAGTCTATAGAAGATTTGCAAAAAGATCTTATGTATTTTCTTTTTACCTTTCACTCTTAGCAGAAGCAGGAAATCAAGTAGCATACTTGGATCCATAATTCCTGACTCCTTTACAGATGCACTGGATCCAGCTCACCATCACGTACTTCATAGTGCTGTTACAGCAGGAGTCAAAAGGTGAAGCAGATTATAACTGGTATACTGGGATAATACATCGTACTGCAGATTAAATGATTAAATGGCTGATCCAGTAAAATTAGAGAACTATAAATAGGGCATACTCGTGTAAGACCTACTGAGGCATCTGGTTGGATGAGATTCATCAAAATCTGTTGGTTTTCCTGTTTCAACATCTCTTCTAATAATTTTCTTCAGATCATCATAAAAGAAAAACATAAAAGAAAAGAAAGCGGACTTATGGTCCTGTGGATAGCTTGAATTTATCTTTTAATTGCTGTTCGCCCTCCCCCCCGCGCGAGTAATGAAGGTAGTTATTTTAATTTGTTATGTTCTTAGTATTGCCCTTTCTTAATAACCCAACGTGTTAGGCGACAATTGGAGTTATATATGTAGAATAAAATATAGAAAAGCCTACAGGAGCAACACTACAATGACTGCTACAATCTTTCACTCCGGTTTCCAGCTGAAGAGAGATGATATTACCATCCATTATATCATAGACTTGACTTTTTAGAGGAGGAAAACAAAGAGAGAGAGAGAGAGAGACCAATATTGTATTATATTTATAGGATAGTCATTTCAAAATGTCATTTCTGACATAGAAATGCATCTTGCACTTCTTTTTTCTTTTTGTTTTTCTTTTAGGGATAAATCAATTTTCACCCTTAAACTTTGGGAGGTCTGCCACATTGCATCCCAAACTTGAATTTTGAGACATTTCACCTCTGAACTTTGGAAGGTCTGTCATATTGTACCCTTCTGTCAAATTTTTTGGCCTATGATTTTGCATTTATACCCTCAACAGAAGGTCAACGTAAAAGGAAGAGTTGAGGCTGTAAATCTAAATTGCAAACTAAAAACTCACATGCAGGGTGCAATGTGCTAGAACTTCTAAAGTTCTGGGGTGAAATGTCTCAAAATTCAAAATTCGGGTGCAATGTGCCAGGCCCTCCAAAATTCTGGAGTGAAAAATGTATTTATCCCTTTCTTTTAATATGATTTAGCCTGTGTACTTATGCAATCAGGTTTTCTGGTACAGCAATGCAGTGATTCGCCATGTTGATAAGGTTGCTGATGCTTCCAACTCTGGAATTGTATCTTGCAAGTGAGTTTTTAAGAATGTTTGGTGGTTTATCTTTTTTCTTTCCCAACTGATGGATTTTATTTTTGTCGACTTAGGTTAATACTCTCTGAATGTACTACTTATAAGTATCACATAAAGGACTATCAGCATATTGAATCTTTCACGCCGATTCACCTAGAGTGCCAACTATGTAGCCCAAGCACCCTCCTATATGGTTGTTGCTCTCGCCATTGCTAAAGCCCCCACCTCAAACTGATCCAAGTGGTTTTAAACCATTTTGTCTTATGAATGTTGAATATGTCCCCTGATGCCTTAGTTAATAACTTGCAAAGTACTCGTTTGATGCTTCTAGTGGCTTCCCTACCCTGTCTTGTGTTGTCTTTTGTTCACAATCAATATTTTGATGATTTCAATAAATAGATTAAGTTTACAAAATGCACATCTTCAAAGACAGACATTTCTATCAAAGAGCTAAAGACTAGAAGATTGAAAATCAAGATGCAAGGAGCTCAAAAGTGAAGTTTCAAGACCTTAGTGTATAACCTTCTAACTCTTAGTTTCACTTTTGACAAGGATTTGAATCACACACTTGCATATCTTTCAAAACGTGCATAAACCGTTTTACCTCTTGCTTGGAAGATCAAAATGTTTTTAATGGTTTCAAAACACCTCAATCAAACTCTCAAACCTTTTATATACTTATGGGAAGCTAGTCTTTAAAATTGAGTGTTTCAAAGTGGTAAAAAAAAACGGTTTTAAATGAACCGGATTACGTGCTTAGGTTGAGGAGGTCGACCGGCTGGTGAAGCGGCCGACCGGTATATATTTTTGAAAATATATCCTTTGAGGTTCTGACATTGTGACCGTTGGGGTAACGATAACTTGAAGCAGTCAACCGGTTCATGTAGTGGTCAACCGGCTCATCTTGAATTTTGACAATGACCTCTAACGGCTATAAACGATTAGTTTTCATATGTGACCTATATAAAGACCTTCCTATTGCCTTTAAACGAGAGAGAACAACCACATATCATTTATATAGCTTGAGAAAGATCTTAAACCTTCGTATTTCATATTTCTCATATCATTTACACAAATCACATTTTCTTATCCTTGTCATTGTGTGAATCAAAGAAATAGGGCTTTCCATTTCATATCTACTCTTTGAGAGAGTTTATTCTTATATCTCCATTCTCAAGAGAGGTGATTCCTTTAGTGAGGTTGTTCACTAAAGAAGCTTAAAGAGGGTTCTCAAGCTTGGTTAGGTTGAGTGATGCACCTGAAAAACCACTTGGGTTGTGAGTGTTGAGCTCGGAAAAACACTTTTATGGTTTTCTAGCACCCGAAAGCTAGAGTGTACACTATTTGGAGAATAGTGAGAAAACTTAAGGCTCGGTAAATGAGCTTGAGGGGTGGATGTAAGCGGGTTTTCCAAACCACCTAAAAATATTGTGTTTGCTTCTTTAACCTTACTCTTTACATTTAACACTTATTTACACTTGTTGTATCTATATACTTGTGCTAAACTAGTTTTTACTTTGCAACATGATATTAGGGGTTAAAAGCGAAAAAGTTTGGAAATCCAATTCACCCCCCCTCTTGGGTTGCCTTAATCCTAGGAATTACATCTTGTACCTCACGTACTACTCCATACACTTGGGCACCAAGGCGATCCCTGTCATTAATTTCCCATGGAACGTTGAACCTTGAATCTTAATAAAATAGTGGAACGTGCAAATGGCTGGCATAACCTACTAATATGTATTGAGTGAAGGTCATGATTCTTTATTTGCTATGAACTTCCAAGTGGATTAGATATATTATCCCTCGAGCTTTATAAGGATATACTGTGCAGTTCTTTATATGATCTCCTTAATATATTTTAGGAATTCTCCTATTGTCTTTCATTCTTTCGGTTTTGGATTTTCTAGGGCTACCATATCCATCATAACCTACAATGGGTACCTCCAGGAGTACAGCTTTAGCTTGAACCAGCGAAATGAGCCTTCATGGACTCTGGAGCATGAATTTAATCTTTTAAGTGTGGTCCCAGATGACGCCTCCAGTTCATGATCAAAGGCCATCAAACATTTGTGACTGAAGTTTGGTAAGGTGCGCATGCTTACCTTTCCAAATGCCACCTGCAACACAGAGTGGCTTCTTCAGCTTGCAGGATCTCATTGTATAGCTTCTGCTGCTTACGTAACAAAACCATTCCGTTTCTCAGACATCAAAACTGAAGAAAGTCATGAGATCTTGCTCACATTTGCCATCTTAAGTGTTTAGCCGCAATTGATGAAGAACACTTCAAAGACTTAAAGAAGCAATTATGTCACATATGTTTATTATAATTTCAGTTTTTTTAAGGATATATGGGATCTGATTACGTTGTACAGTTCTTTGGATACTACGAAGATAAGGTTGGCTTCGAAACGTATCCAAAGTAGTGTTGAATTTAAAGATAATCCATGTTAATATTACTTTGGTACTGTTTTGTTTCCTTCAACTTACAACCCAGAAGAATCTCTTGTTAAGTACGTCCAACATACTTCTTTAAGCTTCCTATGGTGTTAATCTTCCTATCAAAGCATGTTAATAATGCTATTATTACTAAGAAAGTAAGTTATGTATGTGCAGTTTAGTAGGTCTTAAATCCATATTCTCATCCTTCTTAATATTTTCACGAGAAAGAATGTCAATTTAAGTAAGTGCTCATAGCTCATTGGTGTTTATGGATATTTCCTCTCGGAAAGAAATGCCCAACTGAGCAGCTGCCTTGCATTCATCTAAGGTGGCTCAGCAGTCTGAATTTCCTCTGGAACTTAGGCCTGAGATATGACAGCCATGCTGCTCGTAAGCCTGGGCGGTGAGATATGAAGACAAAAAATAAACCTATTCGATACATAGGCAAGCGCAATATTGAGCATGATCCAGGCAGAGGAGGGGCCCGAGCCACTCCACACCACCCAAGGTGGTATCCTTCCATCTACCGCTACTCTAGCAGGTCAAGTTCTCCGTATCATGTAGAATCCAACTGTTTTCGTCTCGTGTAGTGACAATATCATCCAATAAAATGCAGCTAAGTGTTTTATATTCTGTGCTCACCTTTAGGACCTACAAATTCCTTGATGAGATCGAAAACTGGCTTCTTTAATGTAGCACAAAAGAACCTTAGACCTGCAAGTTCCTTGACGAAAACTGGCTTCCTAAATTCACTGTAATTGTAGAACAAACGAACCACCACAGAGGATACATTAGTTTCAGTCTGTAGGGTGGATTTAAAGATTCCATGTAATGGATAAATTGCAAATTTTTGGAGAAAATGGAACAAATAAACAAGGAAGGTTAACACTCCAAATATGATAGCATGTATACATACGGATGAATTCTCGTCTATTACTAATTCAGCAACATAATCCATCAAAATAGAAACCCAAAACCAACAGTTTTGTAATAACAGTTCTTAAACGTGATAAATACACAAGGCTAAGACGCAAATCACTCTTTCTCCTACCCTTTTTCCAACTTCTCCCATTTCTTCCCTTGTTTATGACCTTGTAGCTGTTTTCTTGTCCGATGTTTTCTTCTGGGATCAATCAGCAGTCATTGGTTGTGCCATGCAACACCTAAAACGCGCCTTGCGGATTGTCGTCATGATATCAGTCTCTGCATTCTCTAGCATTTCGACAACTTCAGCAAAGGGTGGCCTGACATCAGGGTTGGCATCCCAGCATCTGGTCATGATGTCACTGAGAATGGGTAAGCAATCATTGGGAATGGTTGGACGGACACCTTTGTTGACAACTGCAAATGCTGCCTGCACTGCTGTCATGTTCTGGAATGGAAGTAGTCCAGTAATGAGTTCCCAGAGAACAATCCCAAAGCTATAGACATCTACTTTCTGTGTGTAAGGCCTATGCTGAATCATCTCCCTGCAGAATCAGAGAAGAAAGGCAAGTAGACGACAATGTAAAAAGATTCGAGCAATTAGATATATCTTTAATGCATAGCTGAACAAGATTGTCACTAGTATACAAGATATTCACAAGATGCTGAACAATTATCAGATAAACGTAACCACATCTTAGTCTCAACTAATAGGGTCTCGGCTCCATCAGTCCTTCAACCCCAAACAAAACTAGGAGAAAGGAATAGGATTACATTAGAAAGACAATCATGTCACACTGAAGTGACAACTTCTGTGACCATTCTTTGAGGTATGTATTCTCTTCTACAAAGTCCACGGACACACCTCTCACAGACTGAACCTTCTGCTATGGAGTTTTGCAATTTCGCCAAATCTGCCAAATAGTCTAATAGAGCAACAAAAATTAACTCATTCACATTTCCTGAATAACAAATAATGCAGCCCAGCTGTCCTGATTCGCAGTAACAAAAGCCACCAAGGGGATGCCTAGTGCGGAACTCTACCTAATAGGTGAAGATTACAGATATGGCCTATGACTGCAAATAAGTTCAACTTCCGTGTGGTACGTAACGACCACCACCAAAACTCAAAATTTCATGTGTTGACATTCAAAACATGAAAAGGCATCCGTAAACCAGGAAAGGTAATCTGGAGTAGAGTAAACTAATAGGGAAATAAATTTTCCTAGAAATATCACATCCGTACTATGTACTTGAATTATGCCAGCTTAGAATACAACTAAGCTACCATCCACCTGCATGCCACATGGTGAACCTGATGAATTGAAGACTTTGGCATTCTAGGCTTACCAAACAATACTCAGGTTCCAAGCGGTATATGGCATTCTCAAGGAGTACAAAAATATCTCAGGATCTTAATGCAAATTAATCCTTTAGCTCAAGATCTAAAGCAAATTGTCTAGAAGTTCCTAAGGGTGCATCATTTAATGCAAAATCACGTTATTAACATTTGCAAAGCACAAAAATATCCTCTCACGAAGAAGACAAAACTTCCACTGCAGAGGTTTCAAACCAAAATCTACCTCAGCAAGTTTGAGTTCGACAATCTCCCTCAGAACAGTCAATCACATTAATGTTGTGGTGGATAATTCAATACCAAAAAAATTATATGCATGTTCAGGTGCAAAAATACAAAGTAGTCTATGGAAAAAATTTACTTACTACCTATGAACAATGACGTACTCTTAACCAGGTAACAAATGAATGATGCAATACAAGTTAAATTTGCAAAAGATAAAAATAATCAATAAGTTGCAATGATGTGGATTTCAATCGCCTGAAAAATTTAAGAGCATCATATGACTGCAGATAAACATTATAAATAAAGAAGTAAACACAGGGAAGGTTGCCCAAGTTATGGGAGAAACAAAACCAGAATACTGAGGTCCTTGATATGATATTGCTATAAATACCACTGAAGAAGAGAGATGATAGAAGTTTTGACAGTTCAAGGGTCAAAATACATACGGAGCCATCCAGCGGTATGTCCCCGTCTCTGGTGTCATTCCTTCTGTCTGCACCTCAATGCGGGCAACACCAAAATCCGCAATCTTTATGGACTTGTCTGCATTAATCAAAAGATTGTCAGATTTCAAATCCCGGTGAATCAGCCCAAGCCCATGCACATACGCCATCCCTCTTGCAACATCCAAGGCTTGTTTGACCGCCAGTTTCAATGGAACAGCCCGATTGTGCCGCTTCATCAAAAACTGCCGAACAGAACCACCTTTTGCATACTCTGTCACAATGCACCAAACCATTGGCTTTCGACAGCCACCGATAAATCGAACTATATTGGGATGCTTCAATGTGGCCAGCATCATAACTTCCTGCTGAAACTGTTGCTCCATTAACTGTGCCTTTTCTGGATCATTTTCTGGCCTCTCCAAGATCTTTATAGCAACATCCTCCCCATTATAGGTACCTCTGTAGAGTTTACCAAAAGCCCCTTGAGCAAAAGCTGCCCCCATATTAAGCTTCCCCAAATCAATTGTCCACTCATTAAAATTCTCAAGCCCCAGCGTGGGGGAATTGCTGTCCATCAATGCTTGTGCCAGTGCATCATCACTCAAGGCATGGGTGACTCTTCCTCTGCGATTAACACTATGTGCAACAGACTGATTGTCAGAAGCACGCCGCCGCAATCCTTGGTGGTTCAGAATGTGAGTGTTGGAGTCATTTGAACCAACACTGCTGTTATCTATAGACATCGCAACAGAGCCTCCACCATTGCTTGTTTGCAAGCTTGCATAACTGTCAATTGACATGTTGGAACCCTCGCCGAGTTTATGGTAAAATCCTTGCGACAAATCATCATAGTTATTATCATGGTGGTTCAGGCCTATGATTCCAGAAAATTTTGGACCACCTTCCAACATTTTCCTGCCTGGGGAGCAAAACCTTCAATTCTCTTATTTCTTCAACATCAGAAATCCCAAACTCAAATCCCCCTCAGCAATACCCTAAAACTACAACATTCCACAAGATTTCAGCATCAAGAATTGCGTGGAATAAGTAAAACACTTATTTTACAAAAGCTTAAGGTATGATAGTCTTCTGAATCATTACTTCAGGAGGCAAATTTAAATTCCCACAAAAAAAGAAACACTCCATTTGATTGCTCAGACAGGGCAAAAAGGAAAACGATGATGCAGAAGTTTCAAGAAAAATGATGCATACGTTTCAAGGCAGCACCTTCTGCAACAGTCCCGTTTTTTATTAATTAAATCTGTTTTGGCGGAGATCAGCTGAGTGTTTCATGTATTTGATAAACAAAACAAGATAAAACGTAAGATGTAAACTTCACTATTTCCAAGGAATCAGGTTTCCTCAGACAGAGCCTATAAAAAAAAGTGTCCTCAGACAGAAAACCCAAAATCACAATTAGTTCCAAACGAACAATCCCCCGCGTAATGGTCTGACTTTTGCTATATGTGGGACAGGAGAGAATTTCGCATTAAATTGCCATAAGCCGAAATGAAAACCAAACGGCCCAAATTAGAAAATAAATAAATAAATAAACCCTAAAGAACCCAGGCTTCCGAAGCCCCAAAACGGAGCTGAATTCTCATCAAACCTAAAAGAAATCGCATGATACCACATGACCGCGACTACCACCACGTCGTGCAATTACTACTTGAAATCCCATATTATGAAACTTAAATAGCTCTAAAACCACAAAGCACATGTCAAAAAGATTTGACAATTTTCGTCAACCAAAGAACTCAAATAACAGCAAAGACCAAAAATCGAGAAACTTTGAGAAGTAAAACCCAAAAATAATCGAAAATAGACCCCCGAAACCAAAGATTGCTTCTTTATGTTCTCACAGCATTATCAACAGCTTCAATTAACGAATACACGCAAAACGCACCTCGATGAAGAGCACTTGGCCGTGCGACTCCGATTACGATGAATCGGACTGAAAATCGAGGACAGACAATCGAGAATGTGCCTGAAACTCCACCTCTCTCTCTCTCTCTATCTGTTTGTGAAAATGTAGAAGACGAAGACCGAGACGACCAACAGGAAACAAAGGAAATGTGGGGGGTTTTATCAGTTAATTAATTACTATTTGTTTAGCCATTGCTATTCTACTCTAAACACTTTCTACTGTCTAGAAAAGATAAAAATAAAAACACTTTCTACTGCTCCCTCTGCTGCTTTTACTTCTACTCCTCTGACTACGTTGCACATCGCGTACGGAAAGCCACGCTGTACTTGAAGACAGACCACTTATAAATGGCCACGTGCTGGTTTAAAGTAATAAATTAAATAATGTTATTCCACTACTCATTAATCATCACCAGATGTGCAATCAGATAACTGTCCCGATATTTAAATTTTATTCTCAACTTGACCATTTGTTTCCATCTATTCTGAATAATAAATTAATAAAATATATAAAAAATTAAACACATCAGCTATGACTTATTAACTGATGTGATACTTCATTTAAGGAAACAAACAGATACCTGATAAACGCATTATTTTATAAAAAAATATAAATTTAATAACTAATATTTTTTTAAAAAATATAAAGACTAAAAAAATAAAAAAAAAGTAAAATATAATTTAGAAATTATAAAATATAATTTTATTTAGAATATAAATTATAAAATTTAATTTTATTTAGAATATAAATTATAAAATATAATTTAGAAAGAAATAAGTATAACATTCTTTTTGAACTTTTTATTGAGATCACATAAGATATATGTTGGGGATGTTTGAGGGTGAAAATTTTGGGTATTGGGGTTTGAGAAATATTATAAAGTAAAGAAATGTTATGGGGGTTGGTGAAAAAGTGAAGAGAGAGAAGATTTTTAATAAATATTATAATAATAAAAAATCATGTGAATAATTTTTTAGTATTAAACCCAAATATTTGACCCCAATTATTTAGGGGTCAAACATGCCCATAGTCTCAGATGAGCGAAGAGAAAATCGAATGCATTGAAGAACTTCTGGTTGATAGAGATGAGAGATGGTTAAGATGAAATAAATGTATTGTCGTTAACAAGGAGAGAGACACTATAGACTCCAAATATGGAATATATTACCTGAATATGAATATACAATTTGGGTAGAAAATTAAACTAAAGTCTTGATATTGACTGATACAAGTTAATATAAAAGATTAACATTTTTTCTTCATGATTATATAGAAAATTGAGTTTATTTTCATAGTAATACATTTATATGATGTTTCTCAGGGAAATTTTAGTTTTGATAACTAGACTTTTTTACCGGATTTTATTTAGTTCGAAAATTTGGCGAAAACTAGCATTCCTCTATTTGTCTATCATAATCACTTTTTTATCAACTACAATATCTTTTTACAAACTCCAACAACTTTGAACAAACTTTTCACCAATCTTAAAAGAATCTACACTACCTCCAACATAATTTGTTTTTTTGTTCTGCTGGTTGGCTGCATGTCGATTGTAATCCTGTAAACATCAAATAATTGGAGTTTTCTTTTTATCATCCAAATTCTTTATTGTTTTAATTTGAGTTTGAAACTTGGTTTTTTGTAATAAATTTTACTTATTCAAGTGAAATTGAATAAATAAGTAATTAGCTGCTGATATGGGTTTATCACATAACTAGCAAAAAAATACGAAAATTGAGAAAATTAATTATACAAAAATGGTTTAATATTTCCTCATGCACCTAGGGCAATTAAACAAAACCAACTTAATCATGGGTTTTGCTAAAATAAACAATACATATAAATGTTTACACTCAAATACAATATCTAAAAATTAAAGAATGTGTCATGCCGTAATCGTGATTCGTGAGCAGTGTTCTAGATCTCGACAAAAGAATTTCAAATATAATATTTGTATGCAATAATATTATTGAAATTACTATTTTATCTCGTGACAAGTGATTAACTCTTAAAACTCTCCGGACCTGAAATTTCCCAGATATTATATATGGTTCTGGATGAGGATTTACAGGGAGAGTCATTGGATTTAACTAATCTTTCCAATATGCTTCCTTGTTATAAACAACTATTCAAAGTCAATTGGTTGCATCCAACCTATTGGAAGGTGAAATTGTAGATCTTCGTTCATGTCGAGGGTAAAAGAGTCAATCCGTTTACATGTAATTTTCAATTAGGTAGAATTCCTTTTCCCTATCTTTTAAAAGGGAATCTCAACACGACTGCAAACGACATCAACCAAGAAAACGACAGTGGAAAAACTGCCTCAGACCAAGTTTGTCTCCTGCAGGTTTTCCCCCTCCTTGTTGATGGCATCTGATCTGAAACCCTCGATCTCCTTCCTTGTTCTCGCTGCCTGTATTGCTTTCTTGCTTTCCCCAGTGCCAGCGGCCCAACACTTGAACAGGTGGGTGTCTTAGCTTGTTTGCACGGAAAGAGGTGTGTAGTACCTTGGGTGGCTCTAGTATGGGTAGGGGTGAAAACCGACACCTGGTTCGATTTTCAGCCCCTACCGTCAACCGAACCGAGGGGTTCGGTTGATGAAAAATAGGGACTTACAACTGCACCGAGAGGTCTTTAGACCGGCCGGACCGACGACATTCGGCGGCGGTAGGTGTTCGGTCGATCCCTATGCACTCAAATCGCCTAAGTCACCACCACCAACAACCCGAATCCCTCAAATCGCAGCCACCACCAACAACCCATATCACAACTAATCACCACCACCAACCCAAATCGCAGCCACCACCAACCACCCAAATCGCAGCCACCACCAACAACCCAAATAGCAGCCAATAACAACTGCCCAAATCGTACTAGACTAAGAGAGAGAGAGGACGAGGGAGAGGGAGATCTGAGAGAGAGAGAGAGAGCATATTGTGAGAGAGCAGATCTGAGAGAGAAGGGGGAGGGGAACTGGGTGAGAAAGTCAGATCTGAAAGGGGGAGGGGGAGGGGGAAGGGTCGTGAAGAGGGGAAGGGGAGGGGAACTGGGAAATAAATTAAAAGGGGGGGTTTAAAAAAAATAGCGAAATTACCTGGGGGACCACGGTTCGGCGCCTTGGGCCCCCAAAACCGTGGGCTGAACCGAGGCCCTCGGTTCTGAAATTTTTTGGGCCAACAGCCGAACTGGGCTATCCCAAAACCGGCCGGGCCCAATCGGTTTCGGCCCTAAGTATGGGACGCTGGTCCAACTCCGAATCTGATCCTAATCCGCTTTGACCGACTGAGTCGGATATTAGTGCATTTTGGATCGGATTTAGAAGTGAAATTTGTTATCCAAAAATTTCAGATTCGGATTGGTCCCTTCCGAATCCGAAATTTTCGATGCACAACCCTATCCGTAAGTGGGTTTAAATTTGAATTATTCCTCTTGTTAGTGACTATATAACTCATCTGATATTTGAATTTTAGGATCAAATTAAGGGCCTAGATTTTGTCATTGCCTTTCCAGTCCTATCAATACTTTCTCAATTGAGTCAAGTCTGTGCACAAAAGTCGAATGTAACATATTTTTCTCGTTACTTAAGCGAGAGAAGATCACACTTTCCACATAATTACACTCTTCGGCTAATAAGAACATATCTTAATTGTTACCCTAAATTGTAACTTATTGCTAACTCCAGGTGGTGCTGCATACCTTGCTACCAAGATATAGGCCACGCAACATTTTATTTAGTTACGCGGTGGATTTATTTATTTTTTCCAGCACATTTACATTTTATACCCTCTCATTAGCATATGTTTTGCAATTTGCCTTACAAAAAATCAAACTTTACACGTTACACCTTAAACTATTAATAAATTCACACTTCATATTCTATGTTATAATATTTTACGTGATGATTCCAAAAATAACCACGTGATAGAAAGATTAGCGGGCCCGAATCCAATGCTATAATATGTAAACGAGAACTAGTGTGGCAACGGAAAAGAACCTTTGATGCTTAAGTCAAGGACAATGGCGTATCTAAGATATAAAATGAGTGGGGTCGAATTTCTAAGGGAGAATGACAAAAAAAATCTCACATAATGTAAAAAGTGTCTTAAAATTACAATATCGCAAATTAAAGAATTAAAAATAATGAAATAAATTTACTGTACTATTTGCTAATACTAAGAAATGATAATTGGATTCTATGGAAATTCGATCTTTGAAGCCCCATCTTACCCTTGACCTCTCAATCTGGGTATTGATAACCCGTGTCTTGCAAACAATTTATCTATAACAGTTTTTAAGGATTGAGAGCATGTGTCAGTAATATGTTTCACACCAAGAAACCGTTCAATCAACTATCCACTTTTGTTCACATATCTCAAAACCACTGTCATTTGCTCATTCACTAAACTATTTCGAGACTCATCAACCATAAAAGAAAAAAAATTCATCCCTAATGTCTTTAATGATAGCAAGTGTGGTTTGTGTTGTACAAGCACTCATCATTTCCTTCTGAATAGTTGGACAAGTCATTTAGTTGTTTCCAGAAGCATTTATATTAATTGTCTTAGCAACCTTTTTTTTACGTAAGTTGTACCATTTCAAAAGCTTACAAAAATTGCCATGCCTCAATGCACTCTTGGACTCATCATGACCACGAAAAGATAATCATTGCCCCAAAAGAAAACGAATGCAATCTAAAATCGTTGTTAATCGAATACGATAAGAATTCTCTTGCTCGTGCCCATGTGCGGATAATACGTGTGACACACTTTGTCGCTGATTCATGAGTGCTTCACATTTTTGTCTAACTTCATTGTGAGCACTATCATGTCCGACAACATGTTCATTAAATCTTTCCAGCGACTTTTTCCAGTTATTAAATCCCTTAGATATAAACACATATTTCCCGGATTGTGCTCCTTTAGGTCGCCTAAATAGATAACACCACAAACAATAAGATGCATCCTCTGATACACTATATTCTAACCATGAATAATCTTTGTACCACATCTCCCTAAAACCCCTTAATTCTTCCCACATTTCCTATTAGGAAAAACATAGTCACGAGGTTGAAAAACACCTTTGATCAAGTACTCCCTACGGACTTGATCTTGAATCCTAGCATCATACGAGTTAATAGATTTACGCAACCCTAGGTCATAAATAATATCATCCGAACTCAACAAAGGACGAGGTCTTTTCGAACTAGAATCCTCATTAGAGTAGTAGCCACATTAGGACATGCTTCGTGACTTTTTTTTATCAAAAACATATTTATTATCTAAAAAGAACAAAACAAAACAAAACGAAACAATTTAAAATGTCAATCAGCATATGATATGAGGAAGACAATTCTTAACATCCATCAATAATTATGGAGTTTGATGGTTATATGAAGATAAGAAATCTTCTTCTGTCAAAAAGCATTGATGCAATCAGCTATTTTTTTGTTCAAAATAATCTCAATAATAAATTAGATCAATTAAAAACAATATTTCTGTGCTTTCATTTTTAATTGGCAAATGATAAATTAATGAGAACCTACATAATTTATGTATTAGTGCAGTTAAAGTGATAATGGACCACACAAATAGAGTAGTCAAAAAATGGTGTATTTGACAGGTCTCTATACATGGGAAATTTCCTGCATCCTTGGAGAAATAATAAATCTATGTCCACCACAAGGGTCAACCAATAATGTTACAATGAAAAAAGTTAGCCAAGAACTTACTGTGCTACAATATATGAATGAGAGAGATCAGAGGTGGAGCTGGGCTTACCAGGGTCGGCGGCGCCGCCGATCTGCCGGGGATGGTGGGCGTGCGGCGGGGGACGGCAGACGGGGTAGTGGCAGCGGCGGCAGTGAGCAGTGAGAGAGACTGCTGAGCTGTGAGGACTGAGGGAGACACAGAGAGATCGCAAAGTGAGAAAGAGATGTCTGATTTTTTTTTTTTTTAAATCAGAGGGTGAAACGGACTGGGCCAGTGGGTGTGCCCTCGCTGGCCCAGTCCCGCCCCTGGAAGTAGGCCTGGGTCAGTGTGGGGGCAGCCGCCCCCGCCCGTATCCCCTGGATCTGCCTCTAGTCAAGGAGATTATAAAATAATGATAGGAAAACTAGTAATCAGAGCATGAGAATTTTGAGTGTATACCTTGTCTTTTTATAAAGCCAGAGAATGATTACGTTAGGATTGAACTCCTTGAGGGTGGGTTGAGACTCTCATTATTCAACTATGATAAGTTAAAGACCGGAACTCTTCCAAATATGTAGAAGAGGTAGAATCCCAGTATGTTACAGAATCACACAAGAATTTTATTTCTTTAATAGGTTGTTTAGGCCGTTATGAAGGTCACTGAACCTCAAACTTTTTATATTACTGGGCCGACCATATCTTATCCCATCATTACCATTAAGACTATGTCATGTGACCAATCTTTTTATGATTTTAAAGGTAAGATCTTAAATTTGGATGTAAATTGTCAATCTATTAATTGTTTGGGGTATAATGTATCAAATTTGATATTTTAAGATATAATATTGCGTTAATTGTTGGTAGTTAGAAATTGTTAATTATTATTATTTTCTCAATTATATATTAATTACGAGCAAGAAAAGTGATACGTGCATAACCGGGGTAGAAGTGTAAATCCGGTTGCTTCAAATACATGGGCGTTGGAGTTTGGTTCCTACGTCCTTGACGGTTGACCAATGCTGGTAGGCATTCTCGAGGGAGCCCGTGGGTTGCAGGTTTAGGCATAAGTCTTCTAAAAGGAAATCTTGGAGAGCTTCTACGATTAGCCGAAGTGAATCCGCACTGCGGTCCTCGGAAATCGTTGAAAACACAGTCTGTCCAAAATTGTTGAATTAATCAGTAGTTTAAAGTGAAATGTGTAAAGTTTGATATTTTGAAGGCAAATTATAAAATATATTTTAATTAGAGGGTATAAAATGTAAATTTCCTCCGGAAAATAAATCTACAAAAAAAACCTAAAATGTTGCGTGGCCTATATCTTAGTAGTAAGTTATGCACCACAATGAGTTACAATTTGGGATAACGATTAAGATATGTTCTAATTGGCCGAAGAGTATAATTATGTAAAAAGAGTGACCTTTTCTCGTTTAAGTAACTGGAAAAATCTGTTGCACAAATTAAAGTCAATTATGTCTAATTCATAAGATTGAACTACGTGACGAAGAACAATATATAAATAAAAAAATTAAACCAAATAAATAGAAAATATTTGTTTTATTTTGATCTTTGACTGTGAGATTGCAAGATGGAAATAATTAAAAGAAACTACTTATAAGGTTTCAAAAATTCATTTAAAGTTAATAACTTTTGATGGGGATAGATTTTTCGGCCCTTATAAAGGTTATTGAGGCCTAATGAGAAATGAAGCGGATACTGGGTCGAGCATAGGCTCATTCGAATACATACAAAGTTTTTGCCGACGGAAGAACTTAGCCATAAGGGAAAGGCTAACAACCCTCTAAAATGAGGATCACGTCTAGCATAAAAAGTAAAGTGGAGTTAACCATCTGATTTCCTGGCAAGTTGATGCTAGGGAGAATAAAATTCAGCCATTAAATGAGTAAACATGAACTGCCTTACTGAAGACCAATGAGGATAAATAATGAAAAAAGTTGGCCCTACTTAATTAATGAAGGACAAAGGGCTCATGATAACAAGAAACCATAATAAAGGAAAAGGGAGAGAACGGGCCGAGGCCTAGGAAGCTCCGACCCAGAAAGAAAAGAAGAAAGATAAATAGAGAAAGAAAAAAACAGGGAAGGTACACACATTCTCTCTCTCACTAATAATCAAACTAGGAAACAAAAGATATTGAACGATGACGACTAACAATTACATCGGAGAAATCCCCTATGGGGAGGACTTTAAGTTCTAGCTTGTTTACTTTGCTTGCATGAGGAAGAAAGGAGAACTTGGACCTTTCAACAATCCCCAAATGCTGGACTTCAAGTATAGCTCTCTCAGGCTCTTCACCCAACGGATGCTGTGATAGATCGGTTAAAAATAGCTCCAACTTTAATCAATTATACTAGCCGGATGACATGATCATTCTTTCCCATTGGAAATTCTAATAATAAGACCTACAAAAATATTCATACGAAAAAAATTAATGAATTCGGAAATCATTCCATTAACTTAAATGAATTAAGAAATCACAGATATTCTTTATGCATTCAATGAATTCGGCAATCACAATGAATTCTGCATGTTTGCAACATCCTGTCTCTTATTAGGTCAGCTTCTCATTGGGCCTTTTTATTTGGATCCTCTCTTTGGGTCTCGTAGATAAAGCCCAGCCCGTTCCCATCCAGTCAGCACTTCCACTTCAGCATTGGTCCAGTCAGCTCCACCTCAGCTGCCACGTTCCCATTGATGTGTCCCATTAACCGTTGACTTTGATATTTACGTTTTACAAAAGAAAGTCGTACGTGCATAACCAGGGTAAAAGTGTAAATCCGGTTGCTTCAAATACATTTCGGTTCCAATCCGGAATACATAATGAAAATCACAATTCCGGTGGGTACCGGAACGGAAACCGGAATAGGCAATTCCGGTTCCGTTCCTTCGGTTCCTACCCTGCATATAAGTTCTATCTTTCACCAATTATGCTGGTAGGCATTCTTGAGGGAGCCCGCGGGTTGCAGGTTTAGTCTTCTAAAAGGAAATCTTGGAGAACTTCTACGATTTGCCGAAGTGAATCCGCATTGCGGAAATCGTGTTGAGTGCTTAAAGGACTTAGTTGTGAACCCTGTTGATGCAACTATACGTACATACGCTATCAATACAGTAAAGGTATACTTTCTTATCACCAATCTGCGAAGCTTGCCACGATTTGCTGGGTTCAGAAGAATATAAAGGATTTGTTTCTTTTGATTCCTATTCATCTTTTCTTGATTACTGTGGGGAAGGGGAAAAGGATCCACACATGTTAGTTTTTCTTTTTCTTGGATTTTCTTGCATTTGTTGGACACTGTTGTGCCGGTGTATTATTATTTCTTTTTCCTTTGATCAACCGGAAATGGTCACCCGTTGGATTGGTTAGGTCAGGGATTGGATTCTGTGCGAAGGTTAATGGTGCGAAGTTTGTTAAGGGAGGGCTGAGATTTTGAGGCTCAAATCTGACGGTCACCACATGTACACCTCATTTAAATCCAATAAAGGGCTAACGTAGGTTTAAAGAAAATAAACCCTGTCACACTTGGAAATCTTCTAAAAGTTCTAGCCTTGGCCCAATTGCACTGTAACTTTTAATTCATGGGAGTTGCAGTATTATAGATCTTCCTCTTTACGAAACTAACCATACCCTATAAAATAATCAACAAACCTTAAACCGTTCAACCTAAAAATTCCTTTTGACTTGACCTTCAAAATGGTATAGGACTCGACCCCCATATGGTGTGTATGTCACAAGCCTACAGGGAAGGAGAAGGGGGTTAGGGTTCGTGTGAAGGGATTTGGGATGTCGTCGAGAAATTGGGGGAGATTGAAGACACTGGAACTTACGAGAAGCATAAGGGTACGAGGAGTTTGTATTCACGTGTGTGCTGGCTGTCGGATGGGCTGGGCATTACATGTGGTGTTGGGCTGGAGAAGCAGTGTGAGGAATGGGCTGAAGCGTGAGTTATTCGCTTAAGTCAATGGGCCTCGCCTTTAAGTTGGCCTTTAGTGGTGTGTGTCGTGTGGGTTGTAGAATGTAAGAACAAGGTCCATGCGATATGTTAGGAAGTGGTCCTTAGGCATGTAAGAAGCTTCTGATATATAAAGAAGCAGTTAGTTTGTTAGAGGGGATCGAATATTTGGATTTCATTGTTATCTTCTTCTTCTCTCCCAGTCTGTAAGGAGGTTGGCCAAACCTCGAATTTGGCCTTTCCAATTCAGTCTATCACGTTCAATTTACATCCAACACAGATTCCTTATTCTCATTCTTGATTCTAATATTACAAACAGTCGGAAGCCTTGCTTCAAATTACACTAATCCAAACAGAGTGTTACATTTGGTATCAGAGCCAAGATCCAGCCATGGTGGATACTCGTTATCAGGAGATCATGGAGAACATTTCTCTGTTGAAGAAAGAACAAGACGATCAGAAGCAAAATATGCACAGTGTACTACAACAGCTTGCAAATCTGACAATGAATATGCAAGTCTTACTCAAAGCCAAAGAGAAGGAGACGGAGGTAGTATCTGTAATTTCTGCTTTGAGTTCCCCAGCAAGTGGAAGTGGAGGCAGTGGAGGAAATGGAGGAGGTGGAGATCCTGGTGGTCTTCAATTCAGGTCAGTGAAGCTGGATTTTCCCAAGTTTGATGGAACTGATCCGAATGGTTGGTTGTACAAAGCCACTCAGTTTTTTAGCTTTCATAAGACTCCCATGAATCATCGAATTTTACTAGCTTCCTATCACATGGAGGGAACTGCCCTTGTATGGTTCCAGGATCTAGAGAATTCTGGAGGTATAAGGGATTGGGAGAGTTTTGTACAAGCTCTTCAAATCAGATTTGGCCCAAGCTCATATGATGACCCTATGGAGATGTTGACTCGATTAAGACAAACTGGGAGTGTAGAGAACTACAAGGGACAGTTTGAAGCCTTGTCTAATCGACTAAGAGGCTTGACTGAAGGGTACAAGTTAAGTTGTTTTTTAAGTGGGCTAAAAGATGAGATCAGGTTACCTGTCAGGATGTTCAGTCCCCCTAACCTGATTGTTGCTTATGGATTAGCAAAAATTCAAGAAGAACATGTGTTACTTAACAAGAAGAACCCTAGGGGTCTACTGCCTACACCAACCACATACCATTCAACCTCACATCATCCAAACAGCAACTCAAACTATTCAAACCATCCCACCAGTAATGCCCATAACCCAAATGCCAACAGAAAAACGTATCCAATCCAAAAACTCACACCCAATCAAATGAAGGAAAAGAGGGAGAAGGGACTGTGTTATAACTGTGATGAGAAGTGGCATTCAAAACATGTTTGTAAGAATCCTAAGTTGTTCATTATGGAATGTTGGGAAACCGAAGAGGTGGAGTTAGAAGAGGAAACAGAATTAGAGGATGGCTCGAAGGTGGAGGTGGAGGAAGGAAATCCAGAGATTTCCTTACATGCTTTGACAGGGTCTATGAACCCTAAAACCATGAGGGTAATTGGAAGAGTGGGGGGAACAACAGGTGGTGATACTGATTGATTCAGGCAGTACACACAATTTTTTAGACCCTCTAATTGTACAAAAAGCCCAGTTAAAGATAGAAAGAGGAGAGAACATTAAAGTCCGGGTGGCTAATGGAGAGTTGATTGGCAGTGAAGGGAGGAAGGAAGCTCTTAAGTTACAGATACAAGGGAACTCTTTCACAACTGACACCTATGTGTTGTCATTAGCTGGGTGTGATATGGTGCTGGGTGTATATTGGCTAAGGTCACTGGGGCAGATTTTGTGGAATTTCTCAGACTTGACTATGCAGTTCAGTTGGCAAGGGAAGCAGATTGTGTTGCAAGGTTTGAATCCTACACAACTAATGGAGGAAAGGGAGATGACAGAAGTGCCTAAATCTGAGCAGAGGGGCATTTTACTACAGTTGCTGGAACCAGTGGAATTGGGCAGCACTGAGGTATTACCAGATGTGGAAACACTCCTACTGCAGTATGCCCAGGTGTTTGTCGAACCTACTGGACTACCACAAATGAGGTCACATGACCACTCTATTATTCTTAAAGAAGGAATACCTCCCATCTCAGTGAGACCCTATCGGTACCCATTTTTTCAGAAGGAGGAAATAGAGAAAATTGTCAGGGATCTATTGAAAACGGGCGTCATCAGATTGAGTCAGAGCCCCTTTTCATCCCCTGTGTTACTGGTAAGGAAAGCAGATGGCACTTGGCGGATGTGCGTGGACTATAGGGCTCTAAATAAGGAGACAGTCAAGGACAAATTTCCAATTCCAGTGGTAGATGAGTTACTTGATGAGTTACATGGGGCAAGATTCTTTTCTAAGCTAGACTTACGCTCTGGATACCATCAAATCAGAGTAAGGCCTGAGGACGTTCCTAAAACAGCCTTTAGGACACATGAGGGCCACTATGAATTTCTAGTTATGCCCTTTGGTCTGACTAATGCCCCCTCAACATTCCAAAGCCTCATGAATGAAGTATTCAGGCCCTTCCTACGAAAATTTCTACTGGTGTTCTTCGATGACATTTTAATCTACAGTCAAACATGGGCAGATCACTTGCAGCATCTAAAGATGACTTTGGAGGTCCTATAGAAGCACCAGCTCTATGCTAAAAGGTCAAAATGCAGATTTGGGTGTAGGGAGGTGGATTATTTGGGACATATTGTCTCAGATGAAGGGGTAAAGGCAGATCCTTCAAAGATACAGTCTATGTTGGACTGGCCCCTTCCAACAACTTTGAAATCACTGAGAGGGTTTTTAGGCCTTACAGGCTACTACAGAAAATTTATTAGAGGCTATGGGTCTATTGCAGCACCTCTAACTGCTCTATTGAAGAAGAATTCTTTCGGGTGGTCTACTGCAGCTACCGAGGCTTTCCACAATCTCAAGCTTGCAGTCACTAAACCACCAGTCCTAGCACTGCCTGATTTTTCTAACCCCTTCATTTTAGAATGTGATGCAAGTGGTATGGGGATAGGGGCAGTCCTAATGCAAAGGGGCAGACCCATTGCTTATTTTAGCCAGGCTCTCAAAGGAAGGACCATTGACATGTCCACCTATGAGAAAGAGTTACTGGCAGTAGTATCAGCTGTGCAAAAATGGAGGCCTTATCTAATTGGGCAGACTTTTGTAGTAAGGACAGACCAACAGAGCCTAAAACACTTACTTGAGCAGAAAATTGGAACTCCATTCCAACAGAAATGGCTCACTAAACTATTGGGGTATGATTTCAGAGTGGAATATAAAAGAGGAAGAGACAATAAGGTGGCAGACGCATTATCCAGGAAAGGAGAGACACCTGATGAAGTTTCCCTATCAGCTATTTCCTATCCTACTGCTACTTGGCTTGAGGATCTTAAAATCAGCTACCAAGATGATGAGATTAAGGAGCTGTTCAACAAATGGGAGCAGGGTAAATTGGATCCTATCAAGTACAATGTGAGAAATGGGATTCTATCCTATAAGGGAAAACTCTATGTGGGACCACACACTGCTCTAAGGGAGCAACTTCTTCAACATGCTCATGCTACTCCTGTGGGAGGACATTCAGGGTATGACAAAACCCTACACCGAGTCAAAAGGGATTTTTATTGGCCTAATATGAAGAAAGACCTACGACAGTTTATAAGGGAGTGTCACACTTGTCAACAAAACAAGCATGACAATATGGCACCAGGAGGGTTACTGCAGCCTTTGCCCATTCTAGAGCGTAGCTGGAGCCACATCACCATGGACTTCATTGAGGGTTTACCTAATTCCCAGGGGTACTCTATCCTTTATGTGGTCGTGGACAGGCTATCTAAGTATGCACACTTTATGCCTTTATCACACCCATACACTGCATCTAAGGTAGCTAGGGTATTCCTGAATTTTGTTTTTAAGCTACATGGATTACCAGAATCAATCATTTCAGATAGAGATCCTACTTTCACTAGTGCATTCTGGAGAGAACTCTTTAAGGCTCAAGGGACTACTCTATCCTATAGCACAGCTTACCACCCTCAAACGGATGGTCAAACAGAAGTGGTGAATAAATGCCTAGAGAATTATCTTCGGTGCTTTGTGGGTGATCGACCAAAGGATTGGTGTCAGTGGGTGCCTCTTGCAGAGTGGTGGTATAATACAAATTACCATGCTTCTACTAAACTAACACCCTATGAAGTTATCTACGGGCAATTACCTCCCAAGTTACTGCCATATGAGGCTGGTACAACACAAGTGGCAGCTGTTGACTTTGTCTTACGCAGCCGTGACCAGACTCTCATACTGCTGAAGGAGAACCTGTCAAAAGCACAGCATCGCATGAAATACTATGCAGACCTAAAGAGATCAGAAAGAACTTTTGAAGTAGGAGACTGGGTTTATCTAAGATTACAGCCCTATCGGCAGACTACAGTGGCTCATCGAAAGGCATTGAAGCTATCTCCTAGGTTTTATGGTCCTTTCCAAATAAAAGCTAGGGTGGGAGAAGTAGCTTACCAACTGGAGCTCCCAGCACAGTCTCGGATTCATCCGGTCTTCCATGTGTCCCAGTTGAAGAAGAAACTGGGAGGTCGTTGTACACCACTGCCTTCTTTGCCTCTGGTGGATCCTCAAGGTCGCTTAAAAACTGAGCCTCAAGCCATTTTGGAACGTCGCGTTCGCAGATCTGGCAACCTTCCCATCACCGAGGTCTTGATTCACTGGACTGGTCAAACCCTAGAGGATGCTACGTGGGAGAAACTGGAACAGATGCGGGTTCAATACCCACACCTTGTGGACAAGGTGCTTTGAAAGGGGTGGGCAATGTCACAAGCCTACAGGGAAGGAGAAGGGGGTTAGGGTTCGTGTGAAGGGATTTGGGATGTCGTCGAGAAATTGGGGGAGATTGAAGACACTGGAACTTACGAGAAGCATAAGGGTACGAGGAGTTTGTATTCACGTGTGTGCTGGCTGTCGGATGGGCTGGGCATTACATGTGGTGTTGGGCTGGAGAAGCAGTGTGAGGAATGGGCTGAAGCGTGAGTTATTCGCTTAAGTCAATGGGCCTCGCCTTTAAGTTGGCCTTTAGTGGTGTGTGTCGTGTGGGTTGTAGAATGTAAGAACAAGGTCCATGCGATATGTTAGGAAGTGGTCCTTAGGCATGTAAGAAGCTTCTGATATATAAAGAAGCAGTTAGTTTGTTAGAGGGGATCGAATATTTGGATTTCATTGTTATCTTCTTCTTCTCTCCCAGTCTGTAAGGAGGTTGGCCAAACCTCGAATTTGGCCTTTCCAATTCAGTCTATCACGTTCAATTTACATCCAACACAGATTTCATATTCTCATTCTTGATTCTAATATTACAAACAGTCGGAAGCCTTGCTTCAAATTACACTAATCCAAACAGAGTGTTACAGTGTACGTGCTGCAAAGTAAATCTTAGATTTTATCCAATCTAACTTCAGTTGTAGTTGCTCTGAAATTACCCAGACGCAAGGCTCATGTGCTTTATCATGCTGTCTCCAGACATGCCTTGTTGGAGCTGGTCCTGATGGAAAACACACAGCTTTGGAGGCAGTCACCATAGTTCTTGATCTACCACCACCACAACCTGGGTCAATGTTGGGGCTTACATCAGTGGACAGTGTCTCTGCATCAGATCCAAAGTCTGCTCTGGCATTACAGAGGCTAGTACAAGCAGCAGTAAGCATCTTATGTGAACAATAAACTCTTGATTCTGCTTCATCTGTTTCTATCCTATACTTACATGGGATATTATTCTTACTATGTTAAGACACATGCAGGTATGGTTTCTTGGAGAAAATGCAAATTATGCTGCTTCTGAATATGCTTGGGAATCTTCAACACCACCTGGTACTGCATTGATGATGTTAGATGCAGATAAAGTGGTTGCTGCTGCCAGTTCGCGTAACCCTACTCTAGCTGGTGCATTGACTCGGCTTCAGAGGTGTGCTTTTAGTGGTAGCTGGGAGGTATAAATTCCCAACTGAGTTGTTGTCCCATGTTTTTTGTATACTGCGTTTATCTTAGGCTGACAATTGGGTACTCTAATCATGTGGATGACAATTGGGCTTTCTAATCATGGTTAGTGCAGTAACCCTTCTAGTGTGGGCTCACCCATTCAAACGTTGATAGTTCTAATCCTACATGATGATCATTGGAATGGTAATTGCTTTTACAGAATTAATCTGGCTCACCCTAAATTAGGTGCTACATAAATGAGTTTGTTCAAGCATGTAATATGGCTCTTGTTGATTAGTTTGCCCTTAGGTCTTGCTTTTCATTACTTCCCATAAGTTGGAATGAAAAGTCAGTACGTACACCACTATCTTTCGGCTTTTATTTTTTTGACAAACATGACTAGCCCCATATTTGAACTGATCTCCCACGAACTTAATTTAAGAGGTTAATTGTCCTAACTGCATCTCTTTGTATGTTCTAGTGTACCATACTTGTTACCAAGAAATTATTACTCGAGAAGGTAAAATTTACTGCTGTTTTTCTTTTTTCTTATGTGGACTGGTTATATGGTAACTTGGCAGATTCAAATCACTGCTGCTCAAGCTCTTACCACCATTGCAATCAGGTCTGGTGAGCCTTTTAGGCTACAGATCTATGAATTCTTACACACTTTAGCACACGGTGGGTTGCAGTCTCAATTGTCAGAGATGCATCTCAGTAATGGGGAAGATCAAGGAGCCAGGGCACTGGTCTTGGAGTTCTAATGAGTCCTATGATAAAGGTGCTTGATGAAATGTACAGAGCACAAGATGATTTGATCAAGTAAGAGCTCAATTTTTGCCTTGTTCTTTTTGTTTTAATGAGTTTCTTTCATTTGTGTTGTCTAGTTAAAATGATTCGTTCTTTCTATAGACACTCATAGAATTCCCTCAATGGATTAACAGGGAAATAAGGAATCATGACAATGCCAAGAAAGAATGGGCAGACGAAAAACTCAAGAAGCTATATGAAACCCATGAGAGGTTGCTGGATCTTATTTCGTTGTTTTGTTTTGTTTTGTCCCAAGAGCAAAATATCTACCTTTGGAACCAATAAGGTACAATGTTTATCCTCAGCATGCATTTGAATAGATTGGTGATAATATTATTGTATTTGCAAAACTAGTGCTCAACTACAACCTTACATGAACAGGACTTTATTCTTTTTCCTACAGTATCGAAGGGGTTTTAGGTTAGCAAGAAGAGTACAGAAGTGTGATCTGTGAAGCTCTGACTGGTGGAATTTGGAAGTCATATCAAGAGAAATCCAAAGGAATCGTATTTATTGTGTATGCAGGGACCAGTACCTTGCGTGTCCATATTTTGTTCAGTACCAATCTTATTGTACTCTTATGAAGTTTTGGCTTTGCCATCAGTTGGTTCTTCAAAAGTCAGGTTGGAGGAGAAAAGGCTAGATAATCATGAGTAGAATGTGAGTGAAACTTGAAGTATGTGCTTTCCATGAACCATATTGGGAGATTATAGAGTGAAGTTGGAGTCTCATATGCAGTTGTCTCCGCCCACCTGTCCAACAAATTTTTCTGCCTTGCGATGTCCACAAATGCACTCACATTTAGTCAATAGCGGGCACACAATACACATTCCAGGTTATTGGAAAATCCCAACATTTATACACAAATTAGAAATGATGAATAAGACTTTTGTCCTTAATAAAAAAAGTCACCAAGGCTCACTGATGCTCAAGTACGACAGCTTTTCTTGCCCCTAAGCTCACTGTCTGTCTCTCATAAAGTGTCTGACCATGAATATGTTTTTTCTACAGTTGGTTGTTTCCGCATCCTTGGTCTGTGGCAATGCCACTTTCTACATGTAGTGCACTGCTCTTGTGCCTACGCTCCCCATGCACATAGAATCGTCACACAACACAGCATACAACCTACCACTTATATTGCATCCCACAACGCCACCCACTTTGCTGCGTGCCCAATTATCCAGCACAACGTTCCCAAATCATACATATCTCAGATAGAAGCACTACAAAGAAAAGGGTTTATACCCAGTAGCAATGGCAGTTGGCGGACACACGAATTGAAGCTTATGCTTTCACAAGACACTGCTTTCCTCTCTGTTCTCTCTCTCTTTCCTGGCTTTGTTCATACAAAGCCAAGGGAAAGGTAGGAGCTTTATAGCGTGAAATGGGGTGGGGCAATAGTGGAAGTAGTGAAATTTCCCAAGGATAGATTGGAATCATTATTACGCTCAGGGAGAGACAACTTTGGTAGTAAGGTGGCATTGTTGTCTGCAAAGAAATTGGCTGTAGATGAAGAGCTGGGTCTAGGAACCGCAAAACCCTCAGCCTTCGCCGATGACATCCTTGTTTGGAGTGGTATGCCGGGGTATACCCTAGCTTGTTTGCGCGTCGAGTGTTAATGGCCTTTTTTCGTATCTTGGTTATTGAGGCGAAGGTGTTTAACTTTTCCGTGAGTTCGCTTGGTTTGGTCTCGTTAACTGAACACAGTAGAAAGTTTCAGAGTGTCATTCGAGTTGGGAGGTATGGGGTGGTGTGGTTGGCGAATTTGTTCGGTAAACTGGCGTAGACGAGGGTCTCTTGTGCTTTTTCGGAGGATTTCAGTGAGTCCCCGCGGGACTTCCTTGCTCAGTTGTGTTCAAATAGGGGTGGTAGATTCGTTTCTCTTGCTGAGTTTGGGGAGAGTCGCCGACGTGGAGTCGTGATGGTTTCGGAGGGTAAGATGAGCAATGGATGACTGTCATTTGTTTCGACCTGTGAGGAGGTTCTTTCGACTCTTGGAGATCTCCAACACAAACGAAGGGGGTCGGTGGTTGCTCCGGTCAGAGTCGGCTGGTCTTTTGCTGATACGGTGAAGGTTGGACTGCCGGAGAAGAAGCTGGAGGAAAAGGGAGAGTGTGGTAGGTCTCCGGCTGTTGAGGGTAGCCTGACAGGGCCTCTGCCGTGTAGCCTTCCTACGGCGCAACATGCAGACCCTGTTAGGGAAATTTCTCTTCCCAATGCGTATGAGCTGGCTGCGAGGGAAAGTTCTCTTCCCAAAGTACCCTTAACCAAGCACGTAGACCCTCATACACCTGACAGTGAGCTGTGGCTCCATTTATTGCACTTACGTGTTGAGGTGGAGTGGGTTATCGAGCGAGTTAGAAACCAAACGTGCCGGGCATGTGGCAAAGATATGGTGACCCAGTTTACACAAGTGAGGGCCCAACACTAAGTTGAGGACGCCCAGCGTAAGGTTGATATGGAGGCCCAACGTGATGCTGTTAAGTTGGGTGAGGTGGCCCAACGTGATGAGGCCCAGTGCAGAGGTAAGGAAGCCCAACGTGAGGTTTTGATTTCGGGTCTTGGTTTGGGGCAGGCTGGGGTGGGCCGCTTCGAGGTGGGTTGTGGGTCGGGTCTCCAGCACGTTGAGGACGAGGCTGAGCTCGCGGTACCTTCCTCGCCTGGGTTGGGTTTTGTCGGTCTGCTTCTTGCCGGTGGAGAAGCTGGGGGCTCGGCGGTGGGTGTCTCGTCCCCGGCGACCGAGGTAGCTGTGGCCGGTAATCATGTTGAGGGGGCCGCGTAGGATCAGGCGGGGTCCACCACGGGGTTCGATTTTGCGAGGGATCTCGTCGTCCGACATGCGGTGGTGGGGTCACCGCCGTTTGGTGGTTCTGATGGCCCAGCCGGTGCTCTACAGGAGTCGTCTGGCCTTTCTGAGTGTCCTGTCAGGGCAGAGGTGCCTATTCCGTTGGATCCCCAGGGGGTTTTTGGGAGGGCAGCAGCTTCCTTAGTAGGGGGAGGGGAGGTTGATCAGGGTGATGGGTTTGTGGATGCACCTTTGGAGGTTTGTTCCCCTCATAAAGCTTTGGGGGGAGAATCTTCGGCGTGGGTTTTGGACATGGTTTCTTCTGTGGGTCAGTTGGTTGGGGTGTTGTGTGGTGGTCAAGAGGAAAAACTGCGGGATATCTTTTCAGCGTTGGAACGCGATCGGGTGCAGCCTCGTTCGAAATCGGTTAGAAAATCAGGGGGAGGATGATCAGGGAGTTGAAGGGCTTGAAGTCTTCGGTTAACTATGAAGGGTCTTCTTCGACCTCTAGGAAGCCTGTGGGCTTTGGGTTTGCCTAATAGGGGTCTCGTTTGGGTGGCTATAGGGTTGAGGGTTGGCTGTTGGGTTGAAGGTTCTTTTGTTGGCTTGTGATTTGAGGGTGGGAGGGTGCTTTTGTTTTTGGTGTGCTTTGGGCCTTTGTGTGTGTTAGGGCCTTCAGTATTTTCTCTTGTACTGTTGCTTTCTCTTTAATAATATGGGCTTACTTATCAAAAAAAAAAATGTTCCCACATTACCCCCTAGTACAGCTTACCCACAGATGCCTGCACATAGAATCGTCACACAACTCAGCATACAGCCTACCACTTATGTTAGCATCCCACAGTGCCACCCACATTGATGCGTGCCCAATTGCCCAGCACAATGTGCCCACATCACCCCCTAGTACATATCACCCACAGATGCCTGAGTGTCAGCGTGGCCTGGCTCTCTGCTAATCAGCCTGCCCGTGCATGCACTATGGCATGTCCAAGCATACAGCATGAGATTTTCCTGCATGTACAACACACCAGCATCACACATGGCACAGCTTACCCCTGACCTGCCTGCTTGTCGGCATGGTGTGATCGTGCATGTAACAAAGCATGCCCACGTGCAGAGTGGGGCATGCCTGGCACACGGCTTGGGACACCCTGCATGCAGTGCAGCACGCCTGCATGTGCAGAACATATCCATGCGCATGACATGGCATGCTTGAGGGCACACTTAGGGCTTGCACCGCATCATAGCATGCATGATCTAAAAGTTTGGGCTTGGGCAGCTCCTAGCCCTCATGATGCCATGTTTCTAGGAAGCTTCAGCCTCGCATGTGTGCATGCCATCTTCATTCTTAGGTGGCTGTCAAGTGTTCAAGGTCCCACGTTATGCCACTACCAATGACCCACTCATTGGGCTTATAGTGATCGTAGTAGAGGATTCCTTGTCCTAACCAGGATCCTCAGTTCTAAAACAGATAAAAAGCTTGGAATTGGAGAATTTTAGCTAACTATAATGCTATGGTCTCAAGAAGGAGAAGAAAGATCATAGATAATAATGATGAAGTAAACCTATAACTCGGAGAGGCAGACATATGAGGTCCATTTGATCGGAGAGGCAGACATATGAGGTCCATTTGATCTCTATCTTTGCTTTCTGAGCTTTGTAAAACTAGTCTCCCAATTCCTTTTCAGTTGTTGTGAGTTTTAATTTTTAAGTATTGTATTAGATTATACAAAAACAGAATTCCAAAGAGTGTTTTGAACTTTACAACTTTCCTTGTTAATGAGGAAACTCAGCCCGTACATAGCCACAAAGGTTGCCTTCATATTCCATGTTCACAAAAATCAATCAGGGCCAACCTTATCAAGTGCATTCTTTGATCATGTAAAGCTTATTAAAAAAAAGTTATTTCTCTTCAGCCTTTAAACTCCCATAATTTCATGTAATACAATTTTTTTGAGTGATCCCTCCCCCTTCTTTCATGAAATCTTATGACAGTGCGAAACTGCTTGACATCTATCGCACACGGCACAATATAAGCGCATCAACTGGTTTGAGTGATCCTGCTGTTGCTACTGGAATTTCTGACCTTGTCTATGAATTTAAGCTGGTCGCTGCTGAGCCTGATGCACTCGATGATGACCTAGTAAATGCTTGGGCAGCAAACTTGGTGATGATGACTTGTTGGGAAACAATGCACCGGCAATGAGCAGGGTAAGAATGTGATTTTTCTGATCATTCAACTTAAATTGGGCAATTTGAACCACATGGTATTTCATATCGTTGTGTGCTTCCACTGATTCTCTAGTATTCTCCCAGGTTTTAGCTTGTGGCCCTGTGCACCTTTAACTAATTTCTAATTAATCATTGGTAAAAATATATGGATTTCCTTTCTTGTTAAAATCCTGACGCCTAGGTGTTTGGAGTGGAGCATTCTGTTCTTAGCTTCCTCTCTCGAAACGACTTTTATACAGTTGTGCGCATTGGTACTGGTAATTTAAATATGCACACAGACGCGCAAACATACATGTCACAGAGGGGGATAATGTATGATGGGGCTTTGGCATGTTATGATTGATATCACCAATATACACCAAAAATCAATGGTCATATGCGCCAGAGATAAATTGCCTTCAACATGAAACAATGGAGTGAAAAATCCAAAGTTAAGGGTTTAATTGCATAAAAATCTCTTTTTGCTCGAATGTCTGGAGGTGAGTAAATATATAATCATCTTTTTCCACCTTTACGGTTGGTAGATTTGCTAGATTGGTGTGGATCTTAAAAGAACTTTTTCCTGTTTGAATTTTATTGGATGTATTTGTTTTTTGATCCTGGCATGCAAACTGTCTTACATAGGTTTGAGAATGGGCTTCTACGTTTTAGTCTGCTATAATTCTTGTATTTAAAGGATTACTGAGTCCTAAATTGGTTATTGAGTAGGAGGTACAATCTGAACATGTTTGTGGTATGTGGATTGAAGTAGCCTATAGACTTTGATGCAAACTGTTTGACATCTTCTTGCTAAATATTTGTTGTAATATACCTTTTCCAATATTCACTCGCTTATCTATATTTTGAGCAAAAGGATCACTTCATTTCTACTTTGTGTTAGGTTAATGAATTTCTAGCCGGGGTTGGAGCTGATGCTCCTGAAGTTGATGATGAGAACATCATCTCTAGACCTTCAGTTAGTTATGACGATATGTGGGCAAAGACGCTTTTAGAACCTTCGGAGTAAGAGGTATGGGTTTTTTCTAAATCCTACCAAAGTTGACCCTAAGATTTGTAGCTTGGAAATAAGTACATGTCCAGTAATTTCATAGAAAAAGACTCTAAACACCTAATCTGTTTTTGGCATCACAGGAAGATGATGCTAGATCATATGGAACATCTTCACCGGAGTCAACAGGATCAGTCGAATCTTCCATTTCATCCCACTTTGGTGGAGTGAGCTACCCTTTTTCAGCTCCCGGCTCACCTCGTATGGGGCTTCACATTCGGTGGGAGTAATGCCAATATTTTATGTGGTCTCTGTTTCTTTTCTTTTCTTTCTTTCATCGTAATTGTTTTCTGCTTTGAGGTTTGAAAGTGCATTGTAGTCCCTTGATTTTACGTTATTCCAATTGAAAGTGAAAAATTAAAGGAAACGAATACGAAAAAATTGTAGTAGCAGAGGATTGAGCGTATAATGACACTAAGCCACTCTTTATCCTCTAGCCCCAAGTTTGCCTGACTGCCACCTGAATGATTTTGTGCATAATTTAGAAGCCTTTTTGTTTGTCGACATGATCCTTCTGATATGAAAGGTTATTGGAGTTGTGACTCACTCAAGTGCCTCTAACAGGAGAGGCCAGCAGCAAGCAGGTTTAGCAATCCATCTGTGGGTGGCATCTCGATGTATGAGGGTCGAGGTTCTCCGGTTAGTCTTACAACTTTTTCTCTATCCTTTTTTCAATTTATCAAGAGAAAAACATATATGCAGTCTTGTTTTGTATGATGTGCCTAAATTGTTAAATCTCCATACATTTTCCCCTTTTATTTATTTATTTATTGCGTTTTTTTATTTCCCCACCCAATCAGATTAGAGAAGAGCCTTCATCATACTCATATGAGTCGTTTGAGAACCCCTTAGCTGGGAATGAATCACAGAGTTTTGGGGCCCAAAAAGAGGAGCGAGTTTCATCTGGAAATCAAAAGTATGGAACGGCACTTTATGACTTTACTTCAGGTGGAGATGACGAGGTTAGTTAGCTCCTATTGATTCTGGTTTTTATACTATGAATTTATTGGGAAATGATTCAAGTTCCAGGTCTCCAGCATTTCAGCATGCACTACCTTTTCTATTCTTTTGATTTTCTGTGCAATTGAAATCAGAGGTTTATCTAATAAGCCATTGACGATCAATTGATTGGAGTTTCTTGCCATGTGATGAGAGCCCAATTCATTGATGTCTCCTCTGATAGTCAAAACTGTTGTCTGCTTTGGCTGCAATCATGGAAATGATTCCCCTCCCTTTTTTTTGCAGTTGAATTTAACAGCAGGTGAAGAGGTCGAAATCGAGGAGGAAATGGACGGTTGGTTTTATGTAAGTGTATTTTATTAAAGGGTCAAATTGGAAAGAGAAAACCAGATTTTTGTAGGATGAATCTATTTATGGTTGTATTTGCTCGGAACATGTTGCTAGTGCACCACCCTGTTGAATTAGGAAATAGGTTTTACCAGGGGTCAAGTCTATCTGTAATGTACAGCCATTCTTGATACAGGTGAAGAGGAAGCGCCCTGGGAGGGATGGCAAGATGGCTGGGCTGGTGCCGGTCCTATATGTCAATCAATCTTGAGTTCATTAATGAATCAGCAGATAAATATCCCCTCCACACCAATCACAGCATGAGTGTTTGTTGAGATTTTATTCTCATTGTCTGTTGATCATAAACCTTGGTATAGTTTAGTTTCGGTGGCTGTCTTGCCTATGCTACCTGGAAGTTTCATATGAACTTTTTCCTTTTTATATCTTATAAAATTTAATATTTATTATCTACCTTTTTTTTCAGAGAACTGTACAAGTGGCATTGTCCGTAATAATAAATTTGTCCAGTTGACTATGGCCACGTATTAATTATATCAGCATCCTATAATGTCATTATTGGTGGCTGGTTTCTATATCCCTATATCCTTTCTTTGACTTTTCTCTCCTTTTTCCCATCACCTATTACCACGTGTCCTGAACTTTGATTGTTTTTTTTTTCAAAGCCACAGCAGATCATTATTATTATTATTATTTATTTATTTTCCTAATCACACACAGCAGCTCATTATCTTACAGCATCTTGCAAAATGACACGGGAGTGGGTGTCACGCCTGACGCCACTTCCGGGACTCATGAGATCCAATTTGTGCTTTGTGTAATATATATTAGTTGGCACGTCATGTCGTTGTAATATTCATTTTCTGGCAGATAGTGCATTAAATGAAAAAAAAATCAATTAATTTTGTTCTCTTTACCTTCGATGTCAGATAATTTTGTTCACATGTTTTTCCAGTAAAAAATTAGATGGAATTTGTTTCTCCTCTTAATTGGGTGTCTTGACTAGTTTATACCACTAATTTCTGAAGCTTAGTAGTTTCTCTCATTTGGCATAAAACTATACAATTATTAAGGTACAGACTTTGCTATGAAATTTTAAACTTTAGACTTTAAACGGAGTAGACAAGTAAAGTTCAAGGCGGCTTGACCACTAGTTCAACCTTTTGGGATTGATAGAATTTGTCCTTAAACTAGTACGTACATACATGCCTTTTGTTTTAGTGTTAGGGCATGTACTATAGTTATTATTATGATAATTTCAAGCAATTTAGCAAATTACTCTTTTTACCATTGTATTATAAGCATCAAAAGATGATGGATCAATAAGGTTCATTACTGCTCAATGGTGGATATATACAGCCACCCAGTAAACAACAGGACAGCTAGCACAAGTGCTAGACAACAGACCACATCACAAAACAAATGCAGCAGACAACGGCCCACGAGGAAAGTTAAAAATTAGCAAAATTTTTTTTTTTTCAAAATTTTGCGATCTGCGGAGATTATGATATAATACAAAGGTAAACACATTTTTCGGCAGTAAGTTTAACATATTGTTCTTTTAAGTTATCAGTTTTGATACAGTAACCCTCAACTACTAATGTTAGATAATTCATATTTTTTGTCAAATTTTTCGATCATAGGATAGAAATTGATATTTTTTTTACACTTCAAATGATGACAATGTTCTTAATAATTTTGAATGGACAAAAGTACTCATTCGATATAAATATTTGCAAAGTGAGTAGAGACAGTATTGTTATATAAGTTTTGAGAGTTGGGAGTTGAAGGTTAAGAATGAATAATTTATTTAGAATATAATGTGTCAAAGTTATATAATTTATGGGTGAAAACTGATATATGGAGGATCAGACCATTTATATATTATAGATCCTATAGAATTTAATATTTATTATCTACCTTTCTCTTTCAGAGAATTGTACAAGTGGCATTGTCCGTAATAATAAATTTGTGCAGTTTTTTTTTTCCCAAAGCAAACGTTCATACCATACAAAACCAAAGTACAGAGTCAAGGAGGGGGAGGGGGAGGGGGATCATCAGAATTAAGTATATCAGGGGGAATACAATGTACAGGGATGTTACCCTCCAAATTGAACAAAACAGCCCACTTGGCAATATTATGGGCTAAAAGATTAGCACCACGTCTAACATGATAAACTTTCCAACTGATGTGAACCTTCAGCAGAGCTTTAATGTCACAAATCAAAGAGCCAATAGACCAATCCGGAGGAAAAAAAGGTAGAGAGAGAGCATTGCAGACCTGCAAATTGTCGCCTTCAAAGTCAATCAAAGGGTAACCAATGAAACTAGTCTCCTGAACAGCAAAAAGAGCTTCTCGGCCTCTCCCACAAGAGGAGTACCGGGAGGACTTCTCTTTGTCCAAGCAAAGAGTATAGAACCAGGGCCACATATTAATATATATCAGCATCCAATAATGTCATTATTGGTGGCTGGTTTCTATATCCCTATATCCTTTCTTTGACTTTTCTCTCCTCTTTCCCATCAACTATTATCCCGTGTCCTGAACTTTGATGTTTTTTTTTTTGAGAAAATACACTTTTAACTACCATATTTAAGACATTACACCCTCAAATTACTAATGTTAGACACTTTGCACCCTAAACTACCAATTTTGACATATTATACGCTATAACTACTAATATTAAACACTTTGCACCCTCAATTTGACAATAATACCCTTGATAAATTAATAAATTGACAACAATATCTTTACTATATATACAAAATGGGTCAAGGGCATTATCGTCATTTTAGTCTCAAAATTTGAAAAAGATTGCAAAGTGTCAAAAATTGATAGTTAGAGGGTGTAATGTATCAAAATTGGTAGTTTAGGGTGCAAAGTGTAAAACCTATGATAATTTGTGGGTAAAAAAAATGTATTTCCCAATTTTTTTTTAAGTCACAACAGCTCATTACTTTTTTTTTTTCTTTTTCTAATCACACACAGCAGCTCATTATCTTACATCATCTTGCAAAATGACACGGGAGTGGGTGTCACGCCTGACGCCACTTCCGTGACTGAGATCCGATTTGTGCTTTGTGTAATATATATTAGCTGGCACGTCATGTCGTTGTAATATTCATTTTCTGGCAGATAGTGCATTAAATGAAAAAAAAATCAATTAATTAAGTGTTCTCTTTACATTCGATGTCACATAATTTTGTTCACATGTTTTTCAAGTAAAAAATTAGATGGAATTTGTTTCTTCTCTTAATGGGGTGTCTTGACTAGTTTATACGACTAACTTCTGAAGCTTATGTAGCTTCATCTCGCATAAACGAGACAATTATTAAGGTACAGACTTTGAATGTATCACTAAAGAATTGATAGTACCTATGAAATTTTAGGCTTTAGACGGAGTAAACCAGTAAAGTTCAAGGCGGCTCGACCACTAGTACGTACATACATGCTATTGTTTTGAGAATTTCAAGCAATTTAGCAAATTACTCTTTTACCATTGTATTATAAGCATCAAAAGATGATGGATCAATAAGGTTCATTACTGCTCAATGGTGGATATATACAGCCACCCAGTAAACAACAGGACAGCTAGCACAAGTGCTAGACAACAGACCACATCACAAAACAAAAGCAGCAGACAACCCCACGAGGGAAGTTAAAAATTAGCAAACAAGAAATCAAGAATTTTTGGTGTCAATTAATTAAACAATATACCGTGAAATCCAAAAACTACTTTAACACTTGAGGAAAAGAAACAGACAGTAGCAAGAATATTGTAAATCGATTTTGGATGATCGAGCTTTAATTTTAATGGCGTCTTAATTATAGAAAGTTGTTGTCAATTTAATAACATGCTAAGTGAAAACGCCAAATTAACGTCGTATCTCACCTAAAATTCATCAATATGGGGGTCTAGTTACGTCTTCCAGAAAAATTGTTGTTTTCTTTTCCTTTCTGTTTTTTTTTTGTGTCCGAGTCTTTCAGTACAAATCTATGTACGCTTTCCCAAGTTCCCAGCTCTTATAAGCTAGAGGTTCTTCAAAATTTTGGGTTCAAGGTCCCTGGGCAACTTGCTTAAACTTATTTGTTTTGAAGATGAGAGCATTGAGAGGCTTCTTAATTTCAGCCAGGTGGGGTAGCTAGCTAGCTACCATTCCACAAACCAGCTCGATCTGATTTCCTAGTACGTAAAAATCTTCAAACAAGTACAAGTTTGTACCAGAAACTGGTCCAATATCGTGGTCTCAAAACTTTCGTGACTCGCTTATCCACTTTCCCCGGTTCCTTGTTTGGCGTCAACGGCGGATCCACGATCCGATTCGAAGGGGGGCGAACACAAAAGGCGAAATGACAAATTTTTTTCCCTATGTAATGTAAAAAGTGTCCTAGAATTAAAATATCGAAAATTAAGGATTTAAAAATATTATAAATTTAAAAATACATGTACGTACTATTTGCTGAATCTGAATGTGTCAATTGGATCCTAATAATTTGCATCTTACCAAGTAACTATTAGGTCACAAACGAGAAGTCAATATTGGCCCGACTTAGGACATCAAGCAGCCATAAACGACTAGCTAGTCAAGATGAACAATACATTAAGTGGCATTCGAAATCTATTTATGGTTTATTCATTTTACATTTAATTTCATTATATCTTTGGCATCTCGAGGGGGAATAAGTCACATGGTGGCTTACATGTAAACGCCATAAACACAACACAGAAACCAAAACAAGTCTTTAAAACCGGAAAACAGCGAAAGAAATTAGAAGAAAGGAACAAATTAAGGATAAGGACGTTGTTGGCTCAGCTTCCGTGTGGCTAGGTTTTCTTGTAACGAAGGAAGAAGATGACCCAACTTTTTTTGAGTTCTTGAGTACCCCCCACCACTCAAGCTTTGTGAGGGTAAAGGCGAACAGGCAGGTCCTTTGCCGGCATGGGCATGGGATCAACTATGATTTTCTCATCAGGAATCATCTTTTCCCATCTGAACCTCCTCACTAAGTTGTGCATGAAAACGAGTATTTCCAATCGGGCATATTCCTTTCCAGGGCACATCCTCGGTCCTCCACCGAATGGAACGAATGTGTAAGGAGCGGGTCCAGCACCTTCAAATCTGGTCGGATCAAATTTCTCGGGTTGAGGGAAGTATGCAGCACTTTTGTGCGTTGAGTTTGCACTCCAGTACAACTGCATGCACAAGAATTATTAATATTAATTAAGCACAAACGTTAATTAATTAACTTCTATAATTCTATTGTTTATAGTCTTTATTAAGCAAATAATTATGGATAGGTACGGTCAAAGGGTAGGTACGGTCAAACTTCTCTAGGCCAACTTGTCTTTCTTTCTTTCTTAATTAATTAAAGATAAAAATATCCATTTACCTTCCAGCCCTTGGGAATGGAGAAACCATTGAAGATAAAGTCATTGATGACTTCGCGGAAACCTCCTTGGAGTGGTGGAGCAAGTCTCATCACTTCACAAGCTACGTTCCATGAATATTTCATCTTTTGGATGTCATCCCAGTTCAACAACTCCCCAGGTGCCTTTGACTTGGCTATCTCTATTTGCTCTGAAGAAAGACATGCAAAAGGAGGGAATCAAAATGATGTTCAGTCAAAATTATTGCAGTAATATATATATATATACTAGATCCACGTTTCTCCCATGGATATTAATTTTCTCTGCATGCCGGCCGGTATAAGATAAAGATAGTTAAGCAGAAGGGGCAAAAGAAAAAAGAGACAACATCCTGGAATTAATTAGCCTCCCTACTAAACTAAACTTAAGTCAACTGTGACCATGTGCTAAAAGCATGATGCCCGGTAATTAAACAGAGAGACACTAAAAGCTAACCTAATTAACAAAGGAAGAAAAACATATGTTGTCCTATAGACAAAAAGCATTCGGGGTGTGAACATGCCTGGTTGTTGGGCCAGGAAAATTGATGTCAAACGTTGGCTTCTCTCAAACATCTATTTTTTTTTATTTAATAAAAGTAGTGGTGCCTAACGTGAATTAAATATTTCTTATATTATTCCATGAAAGATATCAGATTAGTTCTTCAGAAATTGAGAGTTTGACTTTAAATAATTGCCAATCAAGATTCCCTGAAGTAAGTTTTGGGGAATCCCAAGTCAATTTTTAAATACTAACTGTGTCAGTGTAAAATTCTAAATCCTGAGGCTAATTATTATCACATAGTACTAATTATTTTCATAACCGGCACATTTTAAAGTGATAAATAATGCACATGATAAAATCTAGACTTTAAGAAATTTACCCAATATATTAACCTCATGATGTTAATCCAGGTAATTACTATTTGTAGTTTTACGATATTTTCATTTTTATGTGTTTTTTTTCAGCCTGGAAAGATTCCATAAAATCCATCAGTGTTTTTGCGAGCACTCGAGCACTATGGAAAATAAAGAAAAAGAATACATCTAATTATAAGACCTAGACAATCAGATTACCAACCATAGCATACAAAAGTAAAGGAGTTATCGTTGTAGACGTTACCGTTGTAGACTTTCTCATAGATATCAGGAAGCTCTGCAAGATACTTGACGATGAAAGTGCAGGCAGCACTCGCTGTGTCGTGGCCACCGATCAACAAACCAAGAATTTTATCGGCAATATCTAACTCCGCCATGTACTGTCCATTGTCGTCGCAAGTCAGAAGCATGTGAGACAATATGTCTTGAGTAGGAGTTGCCTTGCCATCGGCCAAATCAGTCTTTCTCTGCTTAATGATCGCCACAAGCTCCTTCCTAATGAAGTTTGAGGCCTTGATTCCACGGTTGAATGGTGTCCCTGGCAAGTCAATGGGGATGGATATGATCCCAGAGGCCAAATCTTGGAATGGGGCGGCAAACCTTTCGATATGGTTGGGATCCTCAACACTGACGAACACGCGGCAAGCCAACCAAAAAGTATACCTATTTGCAGAAAAAACCAATACGTAAATTAAATAATCTAAATATTACATGGTTCTAACTTCAACATGAATGAAACGTAAGTCCACTGATAAATATTGGACTCTGGAAAAACAGAAGAGAAGCAACAGAATGTTAATATCAATATATAGTACCTTTTTGCGAGAGGGAATACAGTGACTTCCTTTTTGTTTTCCCAATCAGTAGCGAAGTGTCTTTGAGCAATTGTGTCCATCATACCGATGTACCTCTGCAAAGCTTCAGGCTTAAGGAAGTTGGGAAGCATTTTTCTCATCTTCTTGGCCTCTTCTTTTGAGCTGGTTTGGGTGGAACTAGGGAAGATTTTGTTGACTGAGTCAGGCCACCACGCAGTGACAAGCTTGTTCTCATTGGAGAACAAGAACTTATTGCATGCTGCGCCACAGAAGACTGCGGCCGGCTGCCCAAGAAGGGAGGTTTTGAAGACTTCGGACGAAAACTTGGTCATGCGGTCGAAGATGAACTTTTCGGGATGTCCTTTCCATCCGGTGGACAAGAACTCGAGGCTCTCGCCGATCATGGGGTAGCCGACCTTACCCGGAGGGAGGTTTGGGCCGGTGAAATTGGATCTGTGCTTGTAGAAGAGGAAGAAGAGGGAGAGGGTGACGAAGGAAACAAAGAGGAGGAGGAGGGAGAGGTAAATGTTTCCCATGTTGATATTGTTGGCAGCGTTAGAACTGTCTGTGTTAAGCGAGGTGTTTGAGGGATTTGTGGCGAAGGATGCGGCATTTTATAGGCCAATTGGTTTTGGCGTTGGATGGTGCGAGATAATGTGGAGTGAGTGGGAATACCAAAGTCAAAGAACGCTAGCTCTCTCTCCATTGAAAACTAGGATTAATAAACCAATAACCAATATTTTATCAAAAATTGTTATATTTAATATTAAGGATTAATGCATATTCCATTTAATTAATTTTTGGGGTCTCTGTGAATAACGCTCCTTGTTGATCTAAATTAATAGAATTGAAATAGAGTTGGATATGATCAAGTTTGAATTACTATATCGATTTTTGCAAATATTTTTTTTTTCAGAATATTAAGCGTGTTATATCTAAGGCGCCCTTATATATACATTTTGCATTATTATTATTTTTCAGGCAAGTTTATTTTGTATTGTAAAAATTAATTTGTATAGTTTAACTACAGTGCTGCTGGCTGCGAGTACTGAAGTTTCGAGTTGGATCACCAATGGCTAAAACTTACAAAACTTGTGCTGGTTCAAGGGTCGTTGACTGTAGTTTCTTTTTCTTATTCTATATATATGAACGTATTACAATTCTATGCACTGAGGCTCCCACCAAGTAAGAAATTTCAATGCCGGGGAAAAAAAAGTACGAAATTTCAACCAATCCCTGCTCACCCACAAAATTGACTGGGTTATATATGCTGCTGGCATCCTTTATCATGCCTAACTCGAGCTTTATTAATTTATTGTCCCGCGAAAGTGTGAGGGTTTAATTAGAATGTTGAATCAGTATATATCATATATGAACGTGCATCACACTCGCTTATTTTTCTTCATTGATTGGAGTAGCTAGCTAGCAAGCTGCAGGGCGGAACCCACTTGGAAACGCAACAAAATGGAGCTTGTGAAGCTCGTGGGTCGCTAAAGTCAAGACAAAGCAGCACATGTAAAGGAACCATTAATTTGATGCCCCTTTCCCTTTTCCCATTTATACACTTTATTATAATGGCCAGTACTACTGCACCCAAAAGTTGACCAGTTTGGTCATTCCAATTATTTTCAAGCACAACTTTAATTATCTTTCTTTAATATAATCACCATGGGGTGTAAATGGGTATTCACTGAGGCAATATTGTGCGTATGCAGAACAAATACAATTTTTAGCAGCGGTCGAGAATCGCTGCTATAAGTTTTAGCAGCTATTGTTTAATTACTTTTTACAGTATTTTTTTTCCCGACCACCGCTAATTAAAGACTCATCTTCTGTAGTACTGATGCCATGCCGGTCACGTAATTGCATCTGATTAATTCACCTACTCAATATTCTAAAACATCTACGATTTTTTTTTCTTGTGTAATTAGAGGAATAAAAGTGAATATTCTTTGCCTAATTAATTCTTAAGTCATGATCAGTGGATATATCAACCTCAAATTAATGTCAATTCCTATAAGTTAGTTCACCGGTACCCTAAATGTAGGATTTGGACGCGGTAGATTATAGTGGCCAGCGCGCAGTTTCTATAGTACGTACGTACGTAACTTAATTTCTACGCTGTCGTTGTTGGTTAGTTAATTAAGGAGACAATAATTTCGTGAATTTAATTACTATATATCTATACACAAATATTCCTCAATATACCAAAATTTGTCACCATATTGATGATGGCATTGATTGATTTAGCCCTGGCCACTCGAATTGGCTGATGCATGATGGAGGTAATTGATCAAACGGCTCCGATCATATATATGCCGATCGCGATTCCTGCTCTTGTATTAGATAAAGACTAACACCTCTTTGGTATACCGTCTACATCGTCGGTTGGGCTGAGTAATAATTATATTGATAGATGCAGAAAAAGAAATAAGAAAAAAGCAATTGAGAAAATTAAAATAAATTAACATATATATGTTTTAATTAATTATTCGATCCGATTATGTATTGACTTATTAACACTTGGCAATTTGATTGGATATTATTGAATATATATATACTTGTGTTTTTTTACTAAGATTTTAATCTTAAAAAAATTGAACGTAATAAAATAATTACAATATAATTTCTCTTCCCATCAAATAATTAATTTTCACGATAATTAATATAAAAAATTCATTCAAATCATCTATCGCTTCACTTTTTCACCAATTTCAATACCCTAAAATTTTAACACTCAAACACAATCTAATGTATAATTGGACGTTCTTTTATTTTTAAAATACAAAATTTTCCCATAAACTTGTATTTCTAAAATATTTTCTTTTAATGGTTCATTATTTTGAACAACATCTGAAAGTAACTATTGTTTTGGTACTTCTAAATCCTTCAAATCTATTAATCTTGATCTAATTTCTGTGTCAAAAGGTCTAGCTTGGTTAAAAAATTTCTACCATTTTCTTGTTTAGTGGTTTGGCAGAAGACCAGAGGAGATGAAGCGTATAGACATGCACCAAGTCCTTCAACTATCACAAGCTTTCCAAGTCAAGACATGAAGAGTAATAATATTCCTGCGTCCTAAGATCAGAGTAATGAAAACAGGCGAGTCAACAATGGTAGGTCGGAATCACGTAACTCAGCCTGGAACGGTTCTCGCGACGAGTCATGATGAGCAGGTGGATTACGAGTGAACGTAAATTCCTCCCTTCGAGTGGGTCGTCAGGGGAGTCTTGTACATCTTAACAAATCATGACTACTGTTCAATATGCCTCAATATTGACCGTGGGCTATGCAGGTGGATGAGTCAATCAGTAATTTCGCTATTCTATATTGGTAGGCAGCTATGTACGGACTTCATTTGAGAAGTCACATTAATTTGCTGATTAAATAATTAAACTGTGCAATTTAAGTTCTTATAGTAACACCAAAAATAATATGTATATATATATACGTATACACGTATTTATAACGATAATAACAACACGAAAGAACAACAGCAGTACTACTACTAATCCGGCAAATTAATGATAATTTCACTTCAACTACTGTTCCGGAAAATTAATCCAAGTCCTAATTATAATTTAACTTCAAGTGGCATATATAGTTCAATGCTTTTGTTCTAATTAATAAGCAATCATTTTTGTCGGGGATATAAACACTTCATGAGGACTCTCTATTGGTCTCTTAATATAATATATAGATACATGACCACCCAACTTAAAAATTTAATTTTATAGATTTGGGCCCAACTATACTATATTAACAACTCACATTTATGATTTTTTTTCCAACCCGGGACACCTTTTAATCCTCTCTCACTTCTATATTCAACAATTTTGCTTCTCAAATCCTTTATATTAATTATTTTTTATCAGTATTTAATTTAAGGTATATTCTTCCTCATTTATCTATATATATATGTATTATCTTTTTTTTTCCTTGTTTATGTTGTTCGTATCAAGAGATTATATTGTCAAGGCGGCAACCCTTTACTTTTTTTTAGGCAAGTGAAATATAAATATATATATAAGAAGGCCCCCCTTTACAAACCGACCTCAAGGGCCGACGCTCAAAACAAACGGACTGCAAAGGCCCCCCTTTACTTTCAATGTACGACATAAACTGCCATGTATGAACGGTCCAAAAGACAAGAGCGTGTGTCGCATTTCCATTATATTATATAGTTTTTCACTGCCGATACGAAAAGTGCTCCCGCGATCTTCACAAACCTGCAAGAATCAGTCGTATCTTTTTCTCCGCGCTCAAAATTTCAACCTAAAAGTCGCACTAAAAGTGCCTTCAATATACCTCCAGATGGGTTCCTTGAGAGTGGGTTTATCGCGTCTTGCAAAATTAGTGTGAATTGAATTAAAAAACGTATCCAGAACGTACCTAAACTACAAATTAATTATATTATATTCTCTACCTAACCCTTCCCCATATGAAAGTTAATTTATGGGTAGTGATCATGGGGAAGTTCAATCTATACGCGAGACATGACTTAATTAAGTAGAAGTTTTCAAATAATCCAAGGCAGTGTGTGCATAGGGGAGGGGATTTTTTACATTAATGAAAAGAAAGGGAACCTATAGCTCAACACGTACGTATATCGGACTTTTTCAAGTAATATTCCAATATAGCGTGCCCATATGAGCTGGGTAATGATCTTTTAATTATCATATGAAAGTGAACCTCTAGTACACCGAGCTGTCTCTGATCTATTGCTTCCAGGATTAGGAGTAGTACTGTTAAGCTAGCTAGCTGCCTGCCCTAGTTAGATCAAGAATTGCTTTGGATATTATAGCTAGAAAATCTTTTGTAGGTTTTGTCCGTGCTCATAATTTTCTTGAATAAAAGTCCATTGATGGCTTTCCGACGAAAATAATGGGGTCGAAAATGTGACTATAGATTTGACAAAATAGGGCTCCATTTGTCCCCGGCGTGTGAACCACGCACGTAACTGTCATCACGGGTGCATAGTCGGTCGATATTATTAAATTCATCTTAGAATTTGCCAGAAGTTCCATGATCATCAGCACTAGTACTTGATATGAACATCTTTGACATTTTATGATAATTTCTCGAACAGATGGTTCTCACAGTGTGGTAATTAGTAGATCGATCGAAGCAAAAGATATACAAGTAGCTGATGTCAAAGTAGTTTTGCTTACTGTAGATATTACGCCATATATTACTTAAAGAATGAGCTGAGATGACTAATTATTAGCAGATTCAGTGAAAAATCATAGATTGAAAAGTTGGAATCCACCATCTACAAAGGAGGCCGGAAACAAACCCAAAATAGGGAAAGGGATTACGTACCGCTGTCCCGTTTGCTATATCTGTGGAAGATCCACGTGCGAAAATACAACAAGGTTGCCTCTCATATTGCATATAAGTTACAAGGGGTTGAACACAAATGTTCATTTGAATGCTTTGCATAAATTAAAATTAAATGGTTAGAGATAATTATTCATTAAAGTAGCTAGAGGATCATTATGCATTTTTTTTTTCTTCATTATCCCTTTTGGAGAGGGGAGAAAAAAAGAGGAAACCTGAGGTTGTTCAGTTGTTCACTTTTCCTCTTCTGTACACTTCCTTTCCGTTGAAGGGATTGGATATTAGAAACTCATATAGACTAGATACATCTTAATTTTGCCCTTGATCTCTTTGATGGATCAACGGTATAGCGGGAATTAAGGGGATTATTAGACCACCATTTTAATTATTAATTCAGAAAATAATCACTTTTAGAGGTTAATGAAAACTTTGGTGTCGAAGATATAATTACCAATCAAAATTGCATTTCAAGTTAATAAATTTGATCAGTACTGCCCAAATCATGTGCTGCGTGCAGAAGACTCGACAAGGTGATCACCCTGTATATATATATCATACCGCGCGATTGGTTATAGAATGTCACATTAATATATTTTATAATAGAAAAACAAAGGATATATTAATCTCTGTCACGATCATGTATATTGAATTAATTGGATTCATAATCTTAATTGTTTTTGAGATCTGAAGATCATCCGGGTGGTTTGAGATTCCAGGCTACACGGGTCATAATTTTCTGTAGTTTGCAACTTACGGGACGTCGACTGGCGCCGGTCGCTATCGCAGCTTGCTGATTCGCGTAAGCTAAGCAATAAATAAACCAAAGAAGAATTAGCTGAATATATAATAATGGAAGAAACCCTCGTCATTTGTGGTTGTTGAACCTATATATATATATCGATCTTTGTGTTGGGGTGTCTCAAAATCTGGGTAAACTATATATATGACAAGCTAAGATCGCAGATCCCACTCGAAATTACTCTTGAACAAGAAGAAAACAAGGTTACTTGTTCCAGGGGATCATAAACAGCAGTCATTACAAGAAATCTGTAAGGTAAAACACTTATTTTACAAAAGCTTAAGGTATGATAGTCTTCTGAATCATTACTTCAGGAGGCAAATTTAAATTCCCACAAAAAAAGAAACACTCCATTTGATTGCTCAGACAGGGCAAAAAGGAAAACGATGATGCAGAAGTTTCAAGAAAAATGATGCATACGTTTCAAGGCAGCACCTTCTGCAACAGTCCCGTTTTTTATTAATTAAATCTGTTTTGGCGGAGATCAGCTGAGTGTTTCATGTATTTGATAAACAAAACAAGATAAAACGTAAGATGTAAACTTCACTATTTCCAAGGAATCAGGTTTCCTCAGACAGAGCCTATAAAAAAAAGTGTCCTCAGACAGAAAACCCAAAATCACAATTAGTTCCAAACGAACAATCCCCCGCGTAATGGTCTGACTTTTGCTATATGTGGGACAGGAGAGAATTTCGCATTAAATTGCCATAAGCCGAAATGAAAACCAAACGGCCCAAATTAGAAAATAAATAAATAAATAAACCCTAAAGAACCCAGGCTTCCGAAGCCCCAAAACGGAGCTGAATTCTCATCAAACCTAAAAGAAATCGCATGATACCACATGACCGCGACTACCACCACGTCGTGCAATTACTACTTGAAATCCCATATTATGAAACTTAAATAGCTCTAAAACCACAAAGCACATGTCAAAAAGATTTGACAATTTTCGTCAACCAAAGAACTCAAATAACAGCAAAGACCAAAAATCGAGAAACTTTGAGAAGTAAAACCCAAAAATAATCGAAAATAGACCCCCGAAACCAAAGATTGCTTCTTTATGTTCTCACAGCATTATCAACAGCTTCAATTAACGAATACACGCAAAACGCACCTCGATGAAGAGCACTTGGCCGTGCGACTCCGATTACGATGAATCGGACTGAAAATCGAGGACAGACAATCGAGAATGTGCCTGAAACTCCACCTCTCTCTCTCTCTCTATCTGTTTGTGAAAATGTAGAAGACGAAGACCGAGACGACCAACAGGAAACAAAGGAAATGTGGGGGGTTTTATCAGTTAATTAATTACTATTTGTTTAGCCATTGCTATTCTACTCTAAACACTTTCTACTGTCTAGAAAAGATAAAAATAAAAACACTTTCTACTGCTCCCTCTGCTGCTTTTACTTCTACTCCTCTGACTACGTTGCACATCGCGTACGGAAAGCCACGCTGTACTTGAAGACAGACCACTTATAAATGGCCACGTGCTGGTTTAAAGTAATAAATTAAATAATGTTATTCCACTACTCATTAATCATCACCAGATGTGCAATCAGATAACTGTCCCGATATTTAAATTTTATTCTCAACTTGACCATTTGTTTCCATCTATTCTGAATAATAAATTAATAAAATATATAAAAAATTAAACACATCAGCTATGACTTATTAACTGATGTGATACTTCATTTAAGGAAACAAACAGATACCTGATAAACGCATTATTTTATAAAAAAATATAAATTTAATAACTAATATTTTTTTTAAAAATATAAAGACTAAAAAAATAAAAAAAAAGTAAAATATAATTTAGAAATTATAAAATATAATTTTATTTAGAATATAAATTATAAAATTTAATTTTATTTAGAATATAAATTATAAAATATAATTTAGAAAGAAATAAGTATAACATTCTTTTTGAACTTTTTATTGAGATCACATAAGATATATGTTGGGGATGTTTGAGGGTGAAAATTTTGGGTATTGGGGTTTGAGAAATATTATAAAGTAAAGAAATGTTATGGGGGTTGGTGAAAAAGTGAAGAGAGAGAAGATTTTTAATAAATATTATAATAATAAAAAATCATGTGAATAATTTTTTAGTATTAAACCCAAATATTTGACCCCAATTATTTAGGGGTCAAACATGCCCATAGTCTCAGATGAGCGAAGAGAAAATCGAATGCATTGAAGAACTTCTGGTTGATAGAGATGAGAGATGGTTAAGATGAAATAAATGTATTGTCGTTAACAAGGAGAGAGACACTATAGACTCCAAATATGGAATATATTACCTGAATATGAATATACAATTTGGGTAGAAAATTAAACTAAAGTCTTGATATTGACTGATACAAGTTAATATAAAAGATTAACATTTTTTCTTCATGATTATATAGAAAATTGAGTTTATTTTCATAGTAATACATTTATATGATGTTTCTCAGGGAAATTTTAGTTTTGATAACTAGACTTTTTTACCGGATTTTATTTAGTTCGAAAATTTGGCGAAAACTAGCATTCCTCTATTTGTCTATCATAATCACTTTTTTATCAACTACAATATCTTTTTACAAACTCCAACAACTTTGAACAAACTTTTCACCAATCTTAAAAGAATCTACACTACCTCCAACATAATTTGTTTTTTTGTTCTGCTGGTTGGCTGCATGTCGATTGTAATCCTGTAAACATCAAATAATTGGAGTTTTCTTTTTATCATCCAAATTCTTTATTGTTTTAATTTGAGTTTGAAACTTGGTTTTTTGTAATAAATTTTACTTATTCAAGTGAAATTGAATAAATAAGTAATTAGCTGCTGATATGGGTTTATCACATAACTAGCAAAAAAATACGAAAATTGAGAAAATTAATTATACAAAAATGGTTTAATATTTCCTCATGCACCTAGGGCAATTAAACAAAACCAACTTAATCATGGGTTTTGCTAAAATAAACAATACATATAAATGTTTACACTCAAATACAATATCTAAAAATTAAAGAATGTGTCATGCCGTAATCGTGATTCGTGAGCAGTGTTCTAGATCTCGACAAAAGAATTTCAAATATAATATTTGTATGCAATAATATTATTGAAATTACTATTTTATCTCGTGACAAGTGATTAACTCTTAAAACTCTCCGGACCTGAAATTTCCCAGATATTATATATGGTTCTGGATGAGGATTTACAGGGAGAGTCATTGGATTTAACTAATCTTTCCAATATGCTTCCTTGTTATAAACAACTATTCAAAGTCAATTGGTTGCATCCAACCTATTGGAAGGTGAAATTGTAGATCTTCGTTCATGTCGAGGGTAAAAGAGTCAATCCGTTTACATGTAATTTTCAATTAGGTAGAATTCCTTTTCCCTATCTTTTAAAAGGGAATCTCAACACGACTGCAAACGACATCAACCAAGAAAACGACAGTGGAAAAACTGCCTCAGACCAAGTTTGTCTCCTGCAGGTTTTCCCCCTCCTTGTTGATGGCATCTGATCTGAAACCCTCGATCTCCTTCCTTGTTCTCGCTGCCTGTATTGCTTTCTTGCTTTCCCCAGTGCCAGCGGCCCAACACTTGAACAGGTGGGTGTCTTAGCTTGTTTGCACGGAAAGAGGTGTGTAGTACCTTGGGTGGCTCTAGTATGGGTAGGGGTGAAAACCGACACCTGGTTCGATTTTCAGCCCCTACCGTCAACCGAACCGAGGGGTTCGGTTGATGAAAAATAGGGACTTACAACTGCACCGAGAGGTCTTTAGACCGGCCGGACCGACGACATTCGGCGGCGGTAGGTGTTCGGTCGATCCCTATGCACTCAAATCGCCTAAGTCACCACCACCAACAACCCGAATCCCTCAAATCGCAGCCACCACCAACAACCCATATCACAACTAATCACCACCACCAACCCAAATCGCAGCCACCACCAACCACCCAAATCGCAGCCACCACCAACAACCCAAATAGCAGCCAATAACAACTGCCCAAATCGTACTAGACTAAGAGAGAGAGAGGACGAGGGAGAGGGAGATCTGAGAGAGAGAGAGAGAGCATATTGTGAGAGAGCAGATCTGAGAGAGAAGGGGGAGGGGAACTGGGTGAGAAAGTCAGATCTGAAAGGGGGAGGGGGAGGGGGAAGGGTCGTGAAGAGGGGAAGGGGAGGGGAACTGGGAAATAAATTAAAAGGGGGGGTTTAAAAAAAATAGCGAAATTACCTGGGGGACCACGGTTCGGCGCCTTGGGCCCCCAAAACCGTGGGCTGAACCGAGGCCCTCGGTTCTGAAATTTTTTGGGCCAACAGCCGAACTGGGCTATCCCAAAACCGGCCGGGCCCAATCGGTTTCGGCCCTAAGTATGGGACGCTGGTCCAACTCCGAATCTGATCCTAATCCGCTTTGACCGACTGAGTCGGATATTAGTGCATTTTGGATCGGATTTAGAAGTGAAATTTGTTATCCAAAAATTTCAGATTCGGATTGGTCCCTTCCGAATCCGAAATTTTCGATGCACAACCCTATCCGTAAGTGGGTTTAAATTTGAATTATTCCTCTTGTTAGTGACTATATAACTCATCTGATATTTGAATTTTAGGATCAAATTAAGGGCCTAGATTTTGTCATTGCCTTTCCAGTCCTATCAATACTTTCTCAATTGAGTCAAGTCTGTGCACAAAAGTCGAATGTAACATATTTTTCTCGTTACTTAAGCGAGAGAAGATCACACTTTCCACATAATTACACTCTTCGGCTAATAAGAACATATCTTAATTGTTACCCTAAATTGTAACTTATTGCTAACTCCAGGTGGTGCTGCATACCTTGCTACCAAGATATAGGCCACGCAACATTTTATTTAGTTACGCGGTGGATTTATTTATTTTTTCCAGCACATTTACATTTTATACCCTCTCATTAGCATATGTTTTGCAATTTGCCTTACAAAAAATCAAACTTTACACGTTACACCTTAAACTATTAATAAATTCACACTTCATATTCTATGTTATAATATTTTACGTGATGATTCCAAAAATAACCACGTGATAGAAAGATTAGCGGGCCCGAATCCAATGCTATAATATGTAAACGAGAACTAGTGTGGCAACGGAAAAGAACCTTTGATGCTTAAGTCAAGGACAATGGCGTATCTAAGATATAAAATGAGTGGGGTCGAATTTCTAAGGGAGAATGACAAAAAAAATCTCACATAATGTAAAAAGTGTCTTAAAATTACAATATCGCAAATTAAAGAATTAAAAATAATGAAATAAATTTACTGTACTATTTGCTAATACTAAGAAATGATAATTGGATTCTATGGAAATTCGATCTTTGAAGCCCCATCTTACCCTTGACCTCTCAATCTGGGTATTGATAACCCGTGTCTTGCAAACAATTTATCTATAACAGTTTTTAAGGATTGAGAGCATGTGTCAGTAATATGTTTCACACCAAGAAACCGTTCAATCAACTATCCACTTTTGTTCACATATCTCAAAACCACTGTCATTTGCTCATTCACTAAACTATTTCGAGACTCATCAACCATAAAAGAAAAAAAATTCATCCCTAATGTCTTTAATGATAGCAAGTGTGGTTTGTGTTGTACAAGCACTCATCATTTCCTTCTGAATAGTTGGACAAGTCATTTAGTTGTTTCCAGAAGCATTTATATTAATTGTCTTAGCAACCTTTTTTTTACGTAAGTTGTACCATTTCAAAAGCTTACAAAAATTGCCATGCCTCAATGCACTCTTGGACTCATCATGACCACGAAAAGATAATCATTGCCCCAAAAGAAAACGAATGCAATCTAAAATCGTTGTTAATCGAATACGATAAGAATTCTCTTGCTCGTGCCCATGTGCGGATAATACGTGTGACACACTTTGTCGCTGATTCATGAGTGCTTCACATTTTTGTCTAACTTCATTGTGAGCACTATCATGTCCGACAACATGTTCATTAAATCTTTCCAGCGACTTTTTCCAGTTATTAAATCCCTTAGATATAAACACATATTTCCCGGATTGTGCTCCTTTAGGTCGCCTAAATAGATAACACCACAAACAATAAGATGCATCCTCTGATACACTATATTCTAACCATGAATAATCTTTGTACCACATCTCCCTAAAACCCCTTAATTCTTCCCACATTTCCTATTAGGAAAAACATAGTCACGAGGTTGAAAAACACCTTTGATCAAGTACTCCCTACGGACTTGATCTTGAATCCTAGCATCATACGAGTTAATAGATTTACGCAACCCTAGGTCATAAATAATATCATCCGAACTCAACAAAGGACGAGGTCTTTTCGAACTAGAATCCTCATTAGAGTAGTAGCCACATTAGGACATGCTTCGTGACTTTTTTTTATCAAAAACATATTTATTATCTAAAAAGAACAAAACAAAACAAAACGAAACAATTTAAAATGTCAATCAGCATATGATATGAGGAAGACAATTCTTAACATCCATCAATAATTATGGAGTTTGATGGTTATATGAAGATAAGAAATCTTCTTCTGTCAAAAAGCATTGATGCAATCAGCTATTTTTTTGTTCAAAATAATCTCAATAATAAATTAGATCAATTAAAAACAATATTTCTGTGCTTTCATTTTTAATTGGCAAATGATAAATTAATGAGAACCTACATAATTTATGTATTAGTGCAGTTAAAGTGATAATGGACCACACAAATAGAGTAGTCAAAAAATGGTGTATTTGACAGGTCTCTATACATGGGAAATTTCCTGCATCCTTGGAGAAATAATAAATCTATGTCCACCACAAGGGTCAACCAATAATGTTACAATGAAAAAAGTTAGCCAAGAACTTACTGTGCTACAATATATGAATGAGAGAGATCAGAGGTGGAGCTGGGCTTACCAGGGTCGGCGGCGCCGCCGATCTGCCGGGGATGGTGGGCGTGCGGCGGGGGACGGCAGACGGGGTAGTGGCAGCGGCGGCAGTGAGCAGTGAGAGAGACTGCTGAGCTGTGAGGACTGAGGGAGACACAGAGAGATCGCAAAGTGAGAAAGAGATGTCTGATTTTTTTTTTTTTTAAATCAGAGGGTGAAACGGACTGGGCCAGTGGGTGTGCCCTCGCTGGCCCAGTCCCGCCCCTGGAAGTAGGCCTGGGTCAGTGTGGGGGCAGCCGCCCCCGCCCGTATCCCCTGGATCTGCCTCTAGTCAAGGAGATTATAAAATAATGATAGGAAAACTAGTAATCAGAGCATGAGAATTTTGAGTGTATACCTTGTCTTTTTATAAAGCCAGAGAATGATTACGTTAGGATTGAACTCCTTGAGGGTGGGTTGAGACTCTCATTATTCAACTATGATAAGTTAAAGACCGGAACTCTTCCAAATATGTAGAAGAGGTAGAATCCCAGTATGTTACAGAATCACACAAGAATTTTATTTCTTTAATAGGTTGTTTAGGCCGTTATGAAGGTCACTGAACCTCAAACTTTTTATATTACTGGGCCGACCATATCTTATCCCATCATTACCATTAAGACTATGTCATGTGACCAATCTTTTTATGATTTTAAAGGTAAGATCTTAAATTTGGATGTAAATTGTCAATCTATTAATTGTTTGGGGTATAATGTATCAAATTTGATATTTTAAGATATAATATTGCGTTAATTGTTGGTAGTTAGAAATTGTTAATTATTATTATTTTCTCAATTATATATTAATTACGAGCAAGAAAAGTGATACGTGCATAACCGGGGTAGAAGTGTAAATCCGGTTGCTTCAAATACATGGGCGTTGGAGTTTGGTTCCTACGTCCTTGACGGTTGACCAATGCTGGTAGGCATTCTCGAGGGAGCCCGTGGGTTGCAGGTTTAGGCATAAGTCTTCTAAAAGGAAATCTTGGAGAGCTTCTACGATTAGCCGAAGTGAATCCGCACTGCGGTCCTCGGAAATCGTTGAAAACACAGTCTGTCCAAAATTGTTGAATTAATCAGTAGTTTAAAGTGAAATGTGTAAAGTTTGATATTTTGAAGGCAAATTATAAAATATATTTTAATTAGAGGGTATAAAATGTAAATTTCCTCCGGAAAATAAATCTACAAAAAAAACCTAAAATGTTGCGTGGCCTATATCTTAGTAGTAAGTTATGCACCACAATGAGTTACAATTTGGGATAACGATTAAGATATGTTCTAATTGGCCGAAGAGTATAATTATGTAAAAAGAGTGACCTTTTCTCGTTTAAGTAACTGGAAAAATCTGTTGCACAAATTAAAGTCAATTATGTCTAATTCATAAGATTGAACTACGTGACGAAGAACAATATATAAATAAAAAAATTAAACCAAATAAATAGAAAATATTTGTTTTATTTTGATCTTTGACTGTGAGATTGCAAGATGGAAATAATTAAAAGAAACTACTTATAAGGTTTCAAAAATTCATTTAAAGTTAATAACTTTTGATGGGGATAGATTTTTCGGCCCTTATAAAGGTTATTGAGGCCTAATGAGAAATGAAGCGGATACTGGGTCGAGCATAGGCTCATTCGAATACATACAAAGTTTTTGCCGACGGAAGAACTTAGCCATAAGGGAAAGGCTAACAACCCTCTAAAATGAGGATCACGTCTAGCATAAAAAGTAAAGTGGAGTTAACCATCTGATTTCCTGGCAAGTTGATGCTAGGGAGAATAAAATTCAGCCATTAAATGAGTAAACATGAACTGCCTTACTGAAGACCAATGAGGATAAATAATGAAAAAAGTTGGCCCTACTTAATTAATGAAGGACAAAGGGCTCATGATAACAAGAAACCATAATAAAGGAAAAGGGAGAGAACGGGCCGAGGCCTAGGAAGCTCCGACCCAGAAAGAAAAGAAGAAAGATAAATAGAGAAAGAAAAAAACAGGGAAGGTACACACATTCTCTCTCTCACTAATAATCAAACTAGGAAACAAAAGATATTGAACGATGACGACTAACAATTACATCGGAGAAATCCCCTATGGGGAGGACTTTAAGTTCTAGCTTGTTTACTTTGCTTGCATGAGGAAGAAAGGAGAACTTGGACCTTTCAACAATCCCCAAATGCTGGACTTCAAGTATAGCTCTCTCAGGCTCTTCACCCAACGGATGCTGTGATAGATCGGTTAAAAATAGCTCCAACTTTAATCAATTATACTAGCCGGATGACATGATCATTCTTTCCCATTGGAAATTCTAATAATAAGACCTACAAAAATATTCATACGAAAAAAATTAATGAATTCGGAAATCATTCCATTAACTTAAATGAATTAAGAAATCACAGATATTCTTTATGCATTCAATGAATTCGGCAATCACAATGAATTCTGCATGTTTGCAACATCCTGTCTCTTATTAGGTCAGCTTCTCATTGGGCCTTTTTATTTGGATCCTCTCTTTGGGTCTCGTAGATAAAGCCCAGCCCGTTCCCATCCAGTCAGCACTTCCACTTCAGCATTGGTCCAGTCAGCTCCACCTCAGCTGCCACGTTCCCATTGATGTGTCCCATTAACCGTTGACTTTGATATTTACGTTTTACAAAAGAAAGTCGTACGTGCATAACCAGGGTAAAAGTGTAAATCCGGTTGCTTCAAATACATTTCGGTTCCAATCCGGAATACATAATGAAAATCACAATTCCGGTGGGTACCGGAACGGAAACCGGAATAGGCAATTCCGGTTCCGTTCCTTCGGTTCCTACCCTGCATATAAGTTCTATCTTTCACCAATTATGCTGGTAGGCATTCTTGAGGGAGCCCGCGGGTTGCAGGTTTAGTCTTCTAAAAGGAAATCTTGGAGAACTTCTACGATTTGCCGAAGTGAATCCGCATTGCGGAAATCGTGTTGAGTGCTTAAAGGACTTAGTTGTGAACCCTGTTGATGCAACTATACGTACATACGCTATCAATACAGTAAAGGTATACTTTCTTATCACCAATCTGCGAAGCTTGCCACGATTTGCTGGGTTCAGAAGAATATAAAGGATTTGTTTCTTTTGATTCCTATTCATCTTTTCTTGATTACTGTGGGGAAGGGGAAAAGGATCCACACATGTTAGTTTTTCTTTTTCTTGGATTTTCTTGCATTTGTTGGACACTGTTGTGCCGGTGTATTATTATTTCTTTTTCCTTTGATCAACCGGAAATGGTCACCCGTTGGATTGGTTAGGTCAGGGATTGGATTCTGTGCGAAGGTTAATGGTGCGAAGTTTGTTAAGGGAGGGCTGAGATTTTGAGGCTCAAATCTGACGGTCACCACATGTACACCTCATTTAAATCCAATAAAGGGCTAACGTAGGTTTAAAGAAAATAAACCCTGTCACACTTGGAAATCTTCTAAAAGTTCTAGCCTTGGCCCAATTGCACTGTAACTTTTAATTCATGGGAGTTGCAGTATTATAGATCTTCCTCTTTACGAAACTAACCATACCCTATAAAATAATCAACAAACCTTAAACCGTTCAACCTAAAAATTCCTTTTGACTTGACCTTCAAAATGGTATAGGACTCGACCCCCATATGGTGTGTATGTCACAAGCCTACAGGGAAGGAGAAGGGGGTTAGGGTTCGTGTGAAGGGATTTGGGATGTCGTCGAGAAATTGGGGGAGATTGAAGACACTGGAACTTACGAGAAGCATAAGGGTACGAGGAGTTTGTATTCACGTGTGTGCTGGCTGTCGGATGGGCTGGGCATTACATGTGGTGTTGGGCTGGAGAAGCAGTGTGAGGAATGGGCTGAAGCGTGAGTTATTCGCTTAAGTCAATGGGCCTCGCCTTTAAGTTGGCCTTTAGTGGTGTGTGTCGTGTGGGTTGTAGAATGTAAGAACAAGGTCCATGCGATATGTTAGGAAGTGGTCCTTAGGCATGTAAGAAGCTTCTGATATATAAAGAAGCAGTTAGTTTGTTAGAGGGGATCGAATATTTGGATTTCATTGTTATCTTCTTCTTCTCTCCCAGTCTGTAAGGAGGTTGGCCAAACCTCGAATTTGGCCTTTCCAATTCAGTCTATCACGTTCAATTTACATCCAACACAGATTCCTTATTCTCATTCTTGATTCTAATATTACAAACAGTCGGAAGCCTTGCTTCAAATTACACTAATCCAAACAGAGTGTTACATTTGGTATCAGAGCCAAGATCCAGCCATGGTGGATACTCGTTATCAGGAGATCATGGAGAACATTTCTCTGTTGAAGAAAGAACAAGACGATCAGAAGCAAAATATGCACAGTGTACTACAACAGCTTGCAAATCTGACAATGAATATGCAAGTCTTACTCAAAGCCAAAGAGAAGGAGACGGAGGTAGTATCTGTAATTTCTGCTTTGAGTTCCCCAGCAAGTGGAAGTGGAGGCAGTGGAGGAAATGGAGGAGGTGGAGATCCTGGTGGTCTTCAATTCAGGTCAGTGAAGCTGGATTTTCCCAAGTTTGATGGAACTGATCCGAATGGTTGGTTGTACAAAGCCACTCAGTTTTTTAGCTTTCATAAGACTCCCATGAATCATCGAATTTTACTAGCTTCCTATCACATGGAGGGAACTGCCCTTGTATGGTTCCAGGATCTAGAGAATTCTGGAGGTATAAGGGATTGGGAGAGTTTTGTACAAGCTCTTCAAATCAGATTTGGCCCAAGCTCATATGATGACCCTATGGAGATGTTGACTCGATTAAGACAAACTGGGAGTGTAGAGAACTACAAGGGACAGTTTGAAGCCTTGTCTAATCGACTAAGAGGCTTGACTGAAGGGTACAAGTTAAGTTGTTTTTTAAGTGGGCTAAAAGATGAGATCAGGTTACCTGTCAGGATGTTCAGTCCCCCTAACCTGATTGTTGCTTATGGATTAGCAAAAATTCAAGAAGAACATGTGTTACTTAACAAGAAGAACCCTAGGGGTCTACTGCCTACACCAACCACATACCATTCAACCTCACATCATCCAAACAGCAACTCAAACTATTCAAACCATCCCACCAGTAATGCCCATAACCCAAATGCCAACAGAAAAACGTATCCAATCCAAAAACTCACACCCAATCAAATGAAGGAAAAGAGGGAGAAGGGACTGTGTTATAACTGTGATGAGAAGTGGCATTCAAAACATGTTTGTAAGAATCCTAAGTTGTTCATTATGGAATGTTGGGAAACCGAAGAGGTGGAGTTAGAAGAGGAAACAGAATTAGAGGATGGCTCGAAGGTGGAGGTGGAGGAAGGAAATCCAGAGATTTCCTTACATGCTTTGACAGGGTCTATGAACCCTAAAACCATGAGGGTAATTGGAAGAGTGGGGGGAACAACAGGTGGTGATACTGATTGATTCAGGCAGTACACACAATTTTTTAGACCCTCTAATTGTACAAAAAGCCCAGTTAAAGATAGAAAGAGGAGAGAACATTAAAGTCCGGGTGGCTAATGGAGAGTTGATTGGCAGTGAAGGGAGGAAGGAAGCTCTTAAGTTACAGATACAAGGGAACTCTTTCACAACTGACACCTATGTGTTGTCATTAGCTGGGTGTGATATGGTGCTGGGTGTATATTGGCTAAGGTCACTGGGGCAGATTTTGTGGAATTTCTCAGACTTGACTATGCAGTTCAGTTGGCAAGGGAAGCAGATTGTGTTGCAAGGTTTGAATCCTACACAACTAATGGAGGAAAGGGAGATGACAGAAGTGCCTAAATCTGAGCAGAGGGGCATTTTACTACAGTTGCTGGAACCAGTGGAATTGGGCAGCACTGAGGTATTACCAGATGTGGAAACACTCCTACTGCAGTATGCCCAGGTGTTTGTCGAACCTACTGGACTACCACAAATGAGGTCACATGACCACTCTATTATTCTTAAAGAAGGAATACCTCCCATCTCAGTGAGACCCTATCGGTACCCATTTTTTCAGAAGGAGGAAATAGAGAAAATTGTCAGGGATCTATTGAAAACGGGCGTCATCAGATTGAGTCAGAGCCCCTTTTCATCCCCTGTGTTACTGGTAAGGAAAGCAGATGGCACTTGGCGGATGTGCGTGGACTATAGGGCTCTAAATAAGGAGACAGTCAAGGACAAATTTCCAATTCCAGTGGTAGATGAGTTACTTGATGAGTTACATGGGGCAAGATTCTTTTCTAAGCTAGACTTACGCTCTGGATACCATCAAATCAGAGTAAGGCCTGAGGACGTTCCTAAAACAGCCTTTAGGACACATGAGGGCCACTATGAATTTCTAGTTATGCCCTTTGGTCTGACTAATGCCCCCTCAACATTCCAAAGCCTCATGAATGAAGTATTCAGGCCCTTCCTACGAAAATTTCTACTGGTGTTCTTCGATGACATTTTAATCTACAGTCAAACATGGGCAGATCACTTGCAGCATCTAAAGATGACTTTGGAGGTCCTATAGAAGCACCAGCTCTATGCTAAAAGGTCAAAATGCAGATTTGGGTGTAGGGAGGTGGATTATTTGGGACATATTGTCTCAGATGAAGGGGTAAAGGCAGATCCTTCAAAGATACAGTCTATGTTGGACTGGCCCCTTCCAACAACTTTGAAATCACTGAGAGGGTTTTTAGGCCTTACAGGCTACTACAGAAAATTTATTAGAGGCTATGGGTCTATTGCAGCACCTCTAACTGCTCTATTGAAGAAGAATTCTTTCGGGTGGTCTACTGCAGCTACCGAGGCTTTCCACAATCTCAAGCTTGCAGTCACTAAACCACCAGTCCTAGCACTGCCTGATTTTTCTAACCCCTTCATTTTAGAATGTGATGCAAGTGGTATGGGGATAGGGGCAGTCCTAATGCAAAGGGGCAGACCCATTGCTTATTTTAGCCAGGCTCTCAAAGGAAGGACCATTGACATGTCCACCTATGAGAAAGAGTTACTGGCAGTAGTATCAGCTGTGCAAAAATGGAGGCCTTATCTAATTGGGCAGACTTTTGTAGTAAGGACAGACCAACAGAGCCTAAAACACTTACTTGAGCAGAAAATTGGAACTCCATTCCAACAGAAATGGCTCACTAAACTATTGGGGTATGATTTCAGAGTGGAATATAAAAGAGGAAGAGACAATAAGGTGGCAGACGCATTATCCAGGAAAGGAGAGACACCTGATGAAGTTTCCCTATCAGCTATTTCCTATCCTACTGCTACTTGGCTTGAGGATCTTAAAATCAGCTACCAAGATGATGAGATTAAGGAGCTGTTCAACAAATGGGAGCAGGGTAAATTGGATCCTATCAAGTACAATGTGAGAAATGGGATTCTATCCTATAAGGGAAAACTCTATGTGGGACCACACACTGCTCTAAGGGAGCAACTTCTTCAACATGCTCATGCTACTCCTGTGGGAGGACATTCAGGGTATGACAAAACCCTACACCGAGTCAAAAGGGATTTTTATTGGCCTAATATGAAGAAAGACCTACGACAGTTTATAAGGGAGTGTCACACTTGTCAACAAAACAAGCATGACAATATGGCACCAGGAGGGTTACTGCAGCCTTTGCCCATTCTAGAGCGTAGCTGGAGCCACATCACCATGGACTTCATTGAGGGTTTACCTAATTCCCAGGGGTACTCTATCCTTTATGTGGTCGTGGACAGGCTATCTAAGTATGCACACTTTATGCCTTTATCACACCCATACACTGCATCTAAGGTAGCTAGGGTATTCCTGAATTTTGTTTTTAAGCTACATGGATTACCAGAATCAATCATTTCAGATAGAGATCCTACTTTCACTAGTGCATTCTGGAGAGAACTCTTTAAGGCTCAAGGGACTACTCTATCCTATAGCACAGCTTACCACCCTCAAACGGATGGTCAAACAGAAGTGGTGAATAAATGCCTAGAGAATTATCTTCGGTGCTTTGTGGGTGATCGACCAAAGGATTGGTGTCAGTGGGTGCCTCTTGCAGAGTGGTGGTATAATACAAATTACCATGCTTCTACTAAACTAACACCCTATGAAGTTATCTACGGGCAATTACCTCCCAAGTTACTGCCATATGAGGCTGGTACAACACAAGTGGCAGCTGTTGACTTTGTCTTACGCAGCCGTGACCAGACTCTCATACTGCTGAAGGAGAACCTGTCAAAAGCACAGCATCGCATGAAATACTATGCAGACCTAAAGAGATCAGAAAGAACTTTTGAAGTAGGAGACTGGGTTTATCTAAGATTACAGCCCTATCGGCAGACTACAGTGGCTCATCGAAAGGCATTGAAGCTATCTCCTAGGTTTTATGGTCCTTTCCAAATAAAAGCTAGGGTGGGAGAAGTAGCTTACCAACTGGAGCTCCCAGCACAGTCTCGGATTCATCCGGTCTTCCATGTGTCCCAGTTGAAGAAGAAACTGGGAGGTCGTTGTACACCACTGCCTTCTTTGCCTCTGGTGGATCCTCAAGGTCGCTTAAAAACTGAGCCTCAAGCCATTTTGGAACGTCGCGTTCGCAGATCTGGCAACCTTCCCATCACCGAGGTCTTGATTCACTGGACTGGTCAAACCCTAGAGGATGCTACGTGGGAGAAACTGGAACAGATGCGGGTTCAATACCCACACCTTGTGGACAAGGTGCTTTGAAAGGGGTGGGCAATGTCACAAGCCTACAGGGAAGGAGAAGGGGGTTAGGGTTCGTGTGAAGGGATTTGGGATGTCGTCGAGAAATTGGGGGAGATTGAAGACACTGGAACTTACGAGAAGCATAAGGGTACGAGGAGTTTGTATTCACGTGTGTGCTGGCTGTCGGATGGGCTGGGCATTACATGTGGTGTTGGGCTGGAGAAGCAGTGTGAGGAATGGGCTGAAGCGTGAGTTATTCGCTTAAGTCAATGGGCCTCGCCTTTAAGTTGGCCTTTAGTGGTGTGTGTCGTGTGGGTTGTAGAATGTAAGAACAAGGTCCATGCGATATGTTAGGAAGTGGTCCTTAGGCATGTAAGAAGCTTCTGATATATAAAGAAGCAGTTAGTTTGTTAGAGGGGATCGAATATTTGGATTTCATTGTTATCTTCTTCTTCTCTCCCAGTCTGTAAGGAGGTTGGCCAAACCTCGAATTTGGCCTTTCCAATTCAGTCTATCACGTTCAATTTACATCCAACACAGATTTCATATTCTCATTCTTGATTCTAATATTACAAACAGTCGGAAGCCTTGCTTCAAATTACACTAATCCAAACAGAGTGTTACAGTGTACGTGCTGCAAAGTAAATCTTAGATTTTATCCAATCTAACTTCAGTTGTAGTTGCTCTGAAATTACCCAGACGCAAGGCTCATGTGCTTTATCATGCTGTCTCCAGACATGCCTTGTTGGAGCTGGTCCTGATGGAAAACACACAGCTTTGGAGGCAGTCACCATAGTTCTTGATCTACCACCACCACAACCTGGGTCAATGTTGGGGCTTACATCAGTGGACAGTGTCTCTGCATCAGATCCAAAGTCTGCTCTGGCATTACAGAGGCTAGTACAAGCAGCAGTAAGCATCTTATGTGAACAATAAACTCTTGATTCTGCTTCATCTGTTTCTATCCTATACTTACATGGGATATTATTCTTACTATGTTAAGACACATGCAGGTATGGTTTCTTGGAGAAAATGCAAATTATGCTGCTTCTGAATATGCTTGGGAATCTTCAACACCACCTGGTACTGCATTGATGATGTTAGATGCAGATAAAGTGGTTGCTGCTGCCAGTTCGCGTAACCCTACTCTAGCTGGTGCATTGACTCGGCTTCAGAGGTGTGCTTTTAGTGGTAGCTGGGAGGTATAAATTCCCAACTGAGTTGTTGTCCCATGTTTTTTGTATACTGCGTTTATCTTAGGCTGACAATTGGGTACTCTAATCATGTGGATGACAATTGGGCTTTCTAATCATGGTTAGTGCAGTAACCCTTCTAGTGTGGGCTCACCCATTCAAACGTTGATAGTTCTAATCCTACATGATGATCATTGGAATGGTAATTGCTTTTACAGAATTAATCTGGCTCACCCTAAATTAGGTGCTACATAAATGAGTTTGTTCAAGCATGTAATATGGCTCTTGTTGATTAGTTTGCCCTTAGGTCTTGCTTTTCATTACTTCCCATAAGTTGGAATGAAAAGTCAGTACGTACACCACTATCTTTCGGCTTTTATTTTTTTGACAAACATGACTAGCCCCATATTTGAACTGATCTCCCACGAACTTAATTTAAGAGGTTAATTGTCCTAACTGCATCTCTTTGTATGTTCTAGTGTACCATACTTGTTACCAAGAAATTATTACTCGAGAAGGTAAAATTTACTGCTGTTTTTCTTTTTTCTTATGTGGACTGGTTATATGGTAACTTGGCAGATTCAAATCACTGCTGCTCAAGCTCTTACCACCATTGCAATCAGGTCTGGTGAGCCTTTTAGGCTACAGATCTATGAATTCTTACACACTTTAGCACACGGTGGGTTGCAGTCTCAATTGTCAGAGATGCATCTCAGTAATGGGGAAGATCAAGGAGCCAGGGCACTGGTCTTGGAGTTCTAATGAGTCCTATGATAAAGGTGCTTGATGAAATGTACAGAGCACAAGATGATTTGATCAAGTAAGAGCTCAATTTTTGCCTTGTTCTTTTTGTTTTAATGAGTTTCTTTCATTTGTGTTGTCTAGTTAAAATGATTCGTTCTTTCTATAGACACTCATAGAATTCCCTCAATGGATTAACAGGGAAATAAGGAATCATGACAATGCCAAGAAAGAATGGGCAGACGAAAAACTCAAGAAGCTATATGAAACCCATGAGAGGTTGCTGGATCTTATTTCGTTGTTTTGTTTTGTTTTGTCCCAAGAGCAAAATATCTACCTTTGGAACCAATAAGGTACAATGTTTATCCTCAGCATGCATTTGAATAGATTGGTGATAATATTATTGTATTTGCAAAACTAGTGCTCAACTACAACCTTACATGAACAGGACTTTATTCTTTTTCCTACAGTATCGAAGGGGTTTTAGGTTAGCAAGAAGAGTACAGAAGTGTGATCTGTGAAGCTCTGACTGGTGGAATTTGGAAGTCATATCAAGAGAAATCCAAAGGAATCGTATTTATTGTGTATGCAGGGACCAGTACCTTGCGTGTCCATATTTTGTTCAGTACCAATCTTATTGTACTCTTATGAAGTTTTGGCTTTGCCATCAGTTGGTTCTTCAAAAGTCAGGTTGGAGGAGAAAAGGCTAGATAATCATGAGTAGAATGTGAGTGAAACTTGAAGTATGTGCTTTCCATGAACCATATTGGGAGATTATAGAGTGAAGTTGGAGTCTCATATGCAGTTGTCTCCGCCCACCTGTCCAACAAATTTTTCTGCCTTGCGATGTCCACAAATGCACTCACATTTAGTCAATAGCGGGCACACAATACACATTCCAGGTTATTGGAAAATCCCAACATTTATACACAAATTAGAAATGATGAATAAGACTTTTGTCCTTAATAAAAAAAGTCACCAAGGCTCACTGATGCTCAAGTACGACAGCTTTTCTTGCCCCTAAGCTCACTGTCTGTCTCTCATAAAGTGTCTGACCATGAATATGTTTTTTCTACAGTTGGTTGTTTCCGCATCCTTGGTCTGTGGCAATGCCACTTTCTACATGTAGTGCACTGCTCTTGTGCCTACGCTCCCCATGCACATAGAATCGTCACACAACACAGCATACAACCTACCACTTATATTGCATCCCACAACGCCACCCACTTTGCTGCGTGCCCAATTATCCAGCACAACGTTCCCAAATCATACATATCTCAGATAGAAGCACTACAAAGAAAAGGGTTTATACCCAGTAGCAATGGCAGTTGGCGGACACACGAATTGAAGCTTATGCTTTCACAAGACACTGCTTTCCTCTCTGTTCTCTCTCTCTTTCCTGGCTTTGTTCATACAAAGCCAAGGGAAAGGTAGGAGCTTTATAGCGTGAAATGGGGTGGGGCAATAGTGGAAGTAGTGAAATTTCCCAAGGATAGATTGGAATCATTATTACGCTCAGGGAGAGACAACTTTGGTAGTAAGGTGGCATTGTTGTCTGCAAAGAAATTGGCTGTAGATGAAGAGCTGGGTCTAGGAACCGCAAAACCCTCAGCCTTCGCCGATGACATCCTTGTTTGGAGTGGTATGCCGGGGTATACCCTAGCTTGTTTGCGCGTCGAGTGTTAATGGCCTTTTTTCGTATCTTGGTTATTGAGGCGAAGGTGTTTAACTTTTCCGTGAGTTCGCTTGGTTTGGTCTCGTTAACTGAACACAGTAGAAAGTTTCAGAGTGTCATTCGAGTTGGGAGGTATGGGGTGGTGTGGTTGGCGAATTTGTTCGGTAAACTGGCGTAGACGAGGGTCTCTTGTGCTTTTTCGGAGGATTTCAGTGAGTCCCCGCGGGACTTCCTTGCTCAGTTGTGTTCAAATAGGGGTGGTAGATTCGTTTCTCTTGCTGAGTTTGGGGAGAGTCGCCGACGTGGAGTCGTGATGGTTTCGGAGGGTAAGATGAGCAATGGATGACTGTCATTTGTTTCGACCTGTGAGGAGGTTCTTTCGACTCTTGGAGATCTCCAACACAAACGAAGGGGGTCGGTGGTTGCTCCGGTCAGAGTCGGCTGGTCTTTTGCTGATACGGTGAAGGTTGGACTGCCGGAGAAGAAGCTGGAGGAAAAGGGAGAGTGTGGTAGGTCTCCGGCTGTTGAGGGTAGCCTGACAGGGCCTCTGCCGTGTAGCCTTCCTACGGCGCAACATGCAGACCCTGTTAGGGAAATTTCTCTTCCCAATGCGTATGAGCTGGCTGCGAGGGAAAGTTCTCTTCCCAAAGTACCCTTAACCAAGCACGTAGACCCTCATACACCTGATAGTGAGCTGTGGCTCCATTTATTGCACTTACGTGTTGAGGTGGAGTGGGTTATCGAGCGAGTTAGAAACCAAACGTGCCGGGCATGTGGCAAAGATATGGTGACCCAGTTTACACAAGTGAGGGCCCAACACTAAGTTGAGGACGCCCAGCGTAAGGTTGATATGGAGGCCCAACGTGATGCTGTTAAGTTGGGTGAGGTGGCCCAACGTGATGAGGCCCAGTGCAGAGGTAAGGAAGCCCAACGTGAGGTTTTGATTTCGGGTCTTGGTTTGGGGCAGGCTGGGGTGGGCCGCTTCGAGGTGGGTTGTGGGTCGGGTCTCCAGCACGTTGAGGACGAGGCTGAGCTCGCGGTACCTTCCTCGCCTGGGTTGGGTTTTGTCGGTCTGCTTCTTGCCGGTGGAGAAGCTGGGGGCTCGGCGGTGGGTGTCTCGTCCCCGGCGACCGAGGTAGCTGTGGCCGGTAATCATGTTGAGGGGGCCGCGTAGGATCAGGCGGGGTCCACCACGGGGTTCGATTTTGCGAGGGATCTCGTCGTCCGACATGCGGTGGTGGGGTCACCGCCGTTTGGTGGTTCTGATGGCCCAGCCGGTGCTCTACAGGAGTCGTCTGGCCTTTCTGAGTGTCCTGTCAGGGCAGAGGTGCCTATTCCGTTGGATCCCCAGGGGGTTTTTGGGAGGGCAGCAGCTTCCTTAGTAGGGGGAGGGGAGGTTGATCAGGGTGATGGGTTTGTGGATGCACCTTTGGAGGTTTGTTCCCCTCATAAAGCTTTGGGGGGAGAATCTTCGGCGTGGGTTTTGGACATGGTTTCTTCTGTGGGTCAGTTGGTTGGGGTGTTGTGTGGTGGTCAAGAGGAAAAACTGCGGGATATCTTTTCAGCGTTGGAACGCGATCGGGTGCAGCCTCGTTCGAAATCGGTTAGAAAATCAGGGGGAGGATGATCAGGGAGTTGAAGGGCTTGAAGTCTTCGGTTAACTATGAAGGGTCTTCTTCGACCTCTAGGAAGCCTGTGGGCTTTGGGTTTGCCTAATAGGGGTCTCGTTTGGGTGGCTATAGGGTTGAGGGTTGGCTGTTGGGTTGAAGGTTCTTTTGTTGGCTTGTGATTTGAGGGTGGGAGGGTGCTTTTGTTTTTGGTGTGCTTTGGGCCTTTGTGTGTGTTAGGGCCTTCAGTATTTTCTCTTGTACTGTTGCTTTCTCTTTAATAATATGGGCTTACTTATCAAAAAAAAAAATGTTCCCACATTACCCCCTAGTACAGCTTACCCACAGATGCCTGCACATAGAATCGTCACACAACTCAGCATACAGCCTACCACTTATGTTAGCATCCCACAGTGCCACCCACATTGATGCGTGCCCAATTGCCCAGCACAATGTGCCCACATCACCCCCTAGTACATATCACCCACAGATGCCTGAGTGTCAGCGTGGCCTGGCTCTCTGCTAATCAGCCTGCCCGTGCATGCACTATGGCATGTCCAAGCATACAGCATGAGATTTTCCTGCATGTACAACACACCAGCATCACACATGGCACAGCTTACCCCTGACCTGCCTGCTTGTCGGCATGGTGTGATCGTGCATGTAACAAAGCATGCCCACGTGCAGAGTGGGGCATGCCTGGCACACGGCTTGGGACACCCTGCATGCAGTGCAGCACGCCTGCATGTGCAGAACATATCCATGCGCATGACATGGCATGCTTGAGGGCACACTTAGGGCTTGCACCGCATCATAGCATGCATGATCTAAAAGTTTGGGCTTGGGCAGCTCCTAGCCCTCATGATGCCATGTTTCTAGGAAGCTTCAGCCTCGCATGTGTGCATGCCATCTTCATTCTTAGGTGGCTGTCAAGTGTTCAAGGTCCCACGTTATGCCACTACCAATGACCCACTCATTGGGCTTATAGTGATCGTAGTAGAGGATTCCTTGTCCTAACCAGGATCCTCAGTTCTAAAACAGATAAAAAGCTTGGAATTGGAGAATTTTAGCTAACTATAATGCTATGGTCTCAAGAAGGAGAAGAAAGATCATAGATAATAATGATGAAGTAAACCTATAACTCGGAGAGGCAGACATATGAGGTCCATTTGATCGGAGAGGCAGACATATGAGGTCCATTTGATCTCTATCTTTGCTTTCTGAGCTTTGTAAAACTAGTCTCCCAATTCCTTTTCAGTTGTTGTGAGTTTTAATTTTTAAGTATTGTATTAGATTATACAAAAACAGAATTCCAAAGAGTGTTTTGAACTTTACAACTTTCCTTGTTAATGAGGAAACTCAGCCCGTACATAGCCACAAAGGTTGCCTTCATATTCCATGTTCACAAAAATCAATCAGGGCCAACCTTATCAAGTGCATTCTTTGATCATGTAAAGCTTATTAAAAAAAAGTTATTTCTCTTCAGCCTTTAAACTCCCATAATTTCATGTAATACAATTTTTTTGAGTGATCCCTCCCCCTTCTTTCATGAAATCTTATGACAGTGCGAAACTGCTTGACATCTATCGCACACGGCACAATATAAGCGCATCAACTGGTTTGAGTGATCCTGCTGTTGCTACTGGAATTTCTGACCTTGTCTATGAATTTAAGCTGGTCGCTGCTGAGCCTGATGCACTCGATGATGACCTAGTAAATGCTTGGGCAGCAAACTTGGTGATGATGACTTGTTGGGAAACAATGCACCGGCAATGAGCAGGGTAAGAATGTGATTTTTCTGATCATTCAACTTAAATTGGGCAATTTGAACCACATGGTATTTCATATCGTTGTGTGCTTCCACTGATTCTCTAGTATTCTCCCAGGTTTTAGCTTGTGGCCCTGTGCACCTTTAACTAATTTCTAATTAATCATTGGTAAAAATATATGGATTTCCTTTCTTGTTAAAATCCTGACGCCTAGGTGTTTGGAGTGGAGCATTCTGTTCTTAGCTTCCTCTCTCGAAACGACTTTTATACAGTTGTGCGCATTGGTACTGGTAATTTAAATATGCACACAGACGCGCAAACATACATGTCACAGAGGGGGATAATGTATGATGGGGCTTTGGCATGTTATGATTGATATCACCAATATACACCAAAAATCAATGGTCATATGCGCCAGAGATAAATTGCCTTCAACATGAAACAATGGAGTGAAAAATCCAAAGTTAAGGGTTTAATTGCATAAAAATCTCTTTTTGCTCGAATGTCTGGAGGTGAGTAAATATATAATCATCTTTTTCCACCTTTACGGTTGGTAGATTTGCTAGATTGGTGTGGATCTTAAAAGAACTTTTTCCTGTTTGAATTTTATTGGATGTATTTGTTTTTTGATCCTGGCATGCAAACTGTCTTACATAGGTTTGAGAATGGGCTTCTACGTTTTAGTCTGCTATAATTCTTGTATTTAAAGGATTACTGAGTCCTAAATTGGTTATTGAGTAGGAGGTACAATCTGAACATGTTTGTGGTATGTGGATTGAAGTAGCCTATAGACTTTGATGCAAACTGTTTGACATCTTCTTGCTAAATATTTGTTGTAATATACCTTTTCCAATATTCACTCGCTTATCTATATTTTGAGCAAAAGGATCACTTCATTTCTACTTTGTGTTAGGTTAATGAATTTCTAGCCGGGGTTGGAGCTGATGCTCCTGAAGTTGATGATGAGAACATCATCTCTAGACCTTCAGTTAGTTATGACGATATGTGGGCAAAGACGCTTTTAGAACCTTCGGAGTAAGAGGTATGGGTTTTTTCTAAATCCTACCAAAGTTGACCCTAAGATTTGTAGCTTGGAAATAAGTACATGTCCAGTAATTTCATAGAAAAAGACTCTAAACACCTAATCTGTTTTTGGCATCACAGGAAGATGATGCTAGATCATATGGAACATCTTCACCGGAGTCAACAGGATCAGTCGAATCTTCCATTTCATCCCACTTTGGTGGAGTGAGCTACCCTTTTTCAGCTCCCGGCTCACCTCGTATGGGGCTTCACATTCGGTGGGAGTAATGCCAATATTTTATGTGGTCTCTGTTTCTTTTCTTTTCTTTCTTTCATCGTAATTGTTTTCTGCTTTGAGGTTTGAAAGTGCATTGTAGTCCCTTGATTTTACGTTATTCCAATTGAAAGTGAAAAATTAAAGGAAACGAATACGAAAAAATTGTAGTAGCAGAGGATTGAGCGTATAATGACACTAAGCCACTCTTTATCCTCTAGCCCCAAGTTTGCCTGACTGCCACCTGAATGATTTTGTGCATAATTTAGAAGCCTTTTTGTTTGTCGACATGATCCTTCTGATATGAAAGGTTATTGGAGTTGTGACTCACTCAAGTGCCTCTAACAGGAGAGGCCAGCAGCAAGCAGGTTTAGCAATCCATCTGTGGGTGGCATCTCGATGTATGAGGGTCGAGGTTCTCCGGTTAGTCTTACAACTTTTTCTCTATCCTTTTTTCAATTTATCAAGAGAAAAACATATATGCAGTCTTGTTTTGTATGATGTGCCTAAATTGTTAAATCTCCATACATTTTCCCCTTTTATTTATTTATTTATTGCGTTTTTTTATTTCCCCACCCAATCAGATTAGAGAAGAGCCTTCATCATACTCATATGAGTCGTTTGAGAACCCCTTAGCTGGGAATGAATCACAGAGTTTTGGGGCCCAAAAAGAGGAGCGAGTTTCATCTGGAAATCAAAAGTATGGAACGGCACTTTATGACTTTACTTCAGGTGGAGATGACGAGGTTAGTTAGCTCCTATTGATTCTGGTTTTTATACTATGAATTTATTGGGAAATGATTCAAGTTCCAGGTCTCCAGCATTTCAGCATGCACTACCTTTTCTATTCTTTTGATTTTCTGTGCAATTGAAATCAGAGGTTTATCTAATAAGCCATTGACGATCAATTGATTGGAGTTTCTTGCCATGTGATGAGAGCCCAATTCATTGATGTCTCCTCTGATAGTCAAAACTGTTGTCTGCTTTGGCTGCAATCATGGAAATGATTCCCCTCCCTTTTTTTTGCAGTTGAATTTAACAGCAGGTGAAGAGGTCGAAATCGAGGAGGAAATGGACGGTTGGTTTTATGTAAGTGTATTTTATTAAAGGGTCAAATTGGAAAGAGAAAACCAGATTTTTGTAGGATGAATCTATTTATGGTTGTATTTGCTCGGAACATGTTGCTAGTGCACCACCCTGTTGAATTAGGAAATAGGTTTTACCAGGGGTCAAGTCTATCTGTAATGTACAGCCATTCTTGATACAGGTGAAGAGGAAGCGCCCTGGGAGGGATGGCAAGATGGCTGGGCTGGTGCCGGTCCTATATGTCAATCAATCTTGAGTTCATTAATGAATCAGCAGATAAATATCCCCTCCACACCAATCACAGCATGAGTGTTTGTTGAGATTTTATTCTCATTGTCTGTTGATCATAAACCTTGGTATAGTTTAGTTTCGGTGGCTGTCTTGCCTATGCTACCTGGAAGTTTCATATGAACTTTTTCCTTTTTATATCTTATAAAATTTAATATTTATTATCTACCTTTTTTTTCAGAGAACTGTACAAGTGGCATTGTCCGTAATAATAAATTTGTCCAGTTGACTATGGCCACGTATTAATTATATCAGCATCCTATAATGTCATTATTGGTGGCTGGTTTCTATATCCCTATATCCTTTCTTTGACTTTTCTCTCCTTTTTCCCATCACCTATTACCACGTGTCCTGAACTTTGATTGTTTTTTTTTTCAAAGCCACAGCAGATCATTATTATTATTATTATTTATTTATTTTCCTAATCACACACAGCAGCTCATTATCTTACAGCATCTTGCAAAATGACACGGGAGTGGGTGTCACGCCTGACGCCACTTCCGGGACTCATGAGATCCAATTTGTGCTTTGTGTAATATATATTAGTTGGCACGTCATGTCGTTGTAATATTCATTTTCTGGCAGATAGTGCATTAAATGAAAAAAAAATCAATTAATTTTGTTCTCTTTACCTTCGATGTCAGATAATTTTGTTCACATGTTTTTCCAGTAAAAAATTAGATGGAATTTGTTTCTCCTCTTAATTGGGTGTCTTGACTAGTTTATACCACTAATTTCTGAAGCTTAGTAGTTTCTCTCATTTGGCATAAAACTATACAATTATTAAGGTACAGACTTTGCTATGAAATTTTAAACTTTAGACTTTAAACGGAGTAGACAAGTAAAGTTCAAGGCGGCTTGACCACTAGTTCAACCTTTTGGGATTGATAGAATTTGTCCTTAAACTAGTACGTACATACATGCCTTTTGTTTTAGTGTTAGGGCATGTACTATAGTTATTATTATGATAATTTCAAGCAATTTAGCAAATTACTCTTTTTACCATTGTATTATAAGCATCAAAAGATGATGGATCAATAAGGTTCATTACTGCTCAATGGTGGATATATACAGCCACCCAGTAAACAACAGGACAGCTAGCACAAGTGCTAGACAACAGACCACATCACAAAACAAATGCAGCAGACAACGGCCCACGAGGAAAGTTAAAAATTAGCAAAATTTTTTTTTTTTCAAAATTTTGCGATCTGCGGAGATTATGATATAATACAAAGGTAAACACATTTTTCGGCAGTAAGTTTAACATATTGTTCTTTTAAGTTATCAGTTTTGATACAGTAACCCTCAACTACTAATGTTAGATAATTCATATTTTTTGTCAAATTTTTCGATCATAGGATAGAAATTGATATTTTTTTTACACTTCAAATGATGACAATGTTCTTAATAATTTTGAATGGACAAAAGTACTCATTCGATATAAATATTTGCAAAGTGAGTAGAGACAGTATTGTTATATAAGTTTTGAGAGTTGGGAGTTGAAGGTTAAGAATGAATAATTTATTTAGAATATAATGTGTCAAAGTTATATAATTTATGGGTGAAAACTGATATATGGAGGATCAGACCATTTATATATTATAGATCCTATAGAATTTAATATTTATTATCTACCTTTCTCTTTCAGAGAATTGTACAAGTGGCATTGTCCGTAATAATAAATTTGTGCAGTTTTTTTTTTCCCAAAGCAAACGTTCATACCATACAAAACCAAAGTACAGAGTCAAGGAGGGGGAGGGGGATCATCAGAATTAAGTATATCAGGGGGAATACAATGTACAGGGATGTTACCCTCCAAATTGAACAAAACAGCCCACTTGGCAATATTATGGGCTAAAAGATTAGCACCACGTCTAACATGATAAACTTTCCAACTGATGTGAACCTTCAGCAGAGCTTTAATGTCACAAATCAAAGAGCCAATAGACCAATCCGGAGGAAAAAAAGGTAGAGAGAGAGCATTGCAGACCTGCAAATTGTCGCCTTCAAAGTCAATCAAAGGGTAACCAATGAAACTAGTCTCCTGAACAGCAAAAAGAGCTTCTCGGCCTCTCCCACAAGAGGAGTACCGGGAGGACTTCTCTTTGTCCAAGCAAAGAGTATAGAACCAGGGCCACATATTAATATATATCAGCATCCAATAATGTCATTATTGGTGGCTGGTTTCTATATCCCTATATCCTTTCTTTGACTTTTCTCTCCTCTTTCCCATCAACTATTATCCCGTGTCCTGAACTTTGATGTTTTTTTTTTTTGAGAAAATACACTTTTAACTACCATATTTAAGACATTACACCCTCAAATTACCAATGTTAGACACTTTGCACCCTAAACTACCAATTTTGACATATTATACGCTATAACTACTAATATTAAACACTTTGCACCCTCAATTTGACAATAATACCCTTGATAAATTAATAAATTGACAACAATATCTTTACTATATATACAAAATGGGTCAAGGGCATTATCGTCATTTTAGTCTCAAAATTTGAAAAAGATTGCAAAGTGTCAAAAATTGATAGTTAGAGGGTGTAATGTATCAAAATTGGTAGTTTAGGGTGCAAAGTGTAAAACCTATGATAATTTGTGGGTAAAAAAAATGTATTTCCCAATTTTTTTTTAAGTCACAACAGCTCATTACTTTTTTTTTTTCTTTTTCTAATCACACACAGCAGCTCATTATCTTACATCATCTTGCAAAATGACACGGGAGTGGGTGTCACGCCTGACGCCACTTCCGTGACTGAGATCCGATTTGTGCTTTGTGTAATATATATTAGCTGGCACGTCATGTCGTTGTAATATTCATTTTCTGGCAGATAGTGCATTAAATGAAAAAAAAATCAATTAATTAAGTGTTCTCTTTACATTCGATGTCACATAATTTTGTTCACATGTTTTTCAAGTAAAAAATTAGATGGAATTTGTTTCTTCTCTTAATGGGGTGTCTTGACTAGTTTATACGACTAACTTCTGAAGCTTATGTAGCTTCATCTCGCATAAACGAGACAATTATTAAGGTACAGACTTTGAATGTATCACTAAAGAATTGATAGTACCTATGAAATTTTAGGCTTTAGACGGAGTAAACCAGTAAAGTTCAAGGCGGCTCGACCACTAGTACGTACATACATGCTATTGTTTTGAGAATTTCAAGCAATTTAGCAAATTACTCTTTTACCATTGTATTATAAGCATCAAAAGATGATGGATCAATAAGGTTCATTACTGCTCAATGGTGGATATATACAGCCACCCAGTAAACAACAGGACAGCTAGCACAAGTGCTAGACAACAGACCACATCACAAAACAAAAGCAGCAGACAACCCCACGAGGGAAGTTAAAAATTAGCAAACAAGAAATCAAGAATTTTTGGTGTCAATTAATTAAACAATATACCGTGAAATCCAAAAACTACTTTAACACTTGAGGAAAAGAAACAGACAGTAGCAAGAATATTGTAAATCGATTTTGGATGATCGAGCTTTAATTTTAATGGCGTCTTAATTATAGAAAGTTGTTGTCAATTTAATAACATGCTAAGTGAAAACGCCAAATTAACGTCGTATCTCACCTAAAATTCATCAATATGGGGGTCTAGTTACGTCTTCCAGAAAAATTGTTGTTTTCTTTTCCTTTCTGTTTTTTTTTTTGTGTCCGAGTCTTTCAGTACAAATCTATGTACGCTTTCCCAAGTTCCCAGCTCTTATAAGCTAGAGGTTCTTCAAAATTTTGGGTTCAAGGTCCCTGGGCAACTTGCTTAAACTTATTTGTTTTGAAGATGAGAGCATTGAGAGGCTTCTTAATTTCAGCCAGGTGGGGTAGCTAGCTAGCTACCATTCCACAAACCAGCTCGATCTGATTTCCTAGTACGTAAAAATCTTCAAACAAGTACAAGTTTGTACCAGAAACTGGTCCAATATCGTGGTCTCAAAACTTTCGTGACTCGCTTATCCACTTTCCCCGGTTCCTTGTTTGGCGTCAACGGCGGATCCACGATCCGATTCGAAGGGGGGCGAACACAAAAGGCGAAATGACAAATTTTTTTCCCTATGTAATGTAAAAAGTGTCCTAGAATTAAAATATCGAAAATTAAGGATTTAAAAATATTATAAATTTAAAAATACATGTACGTACTATTTGCTGAATCTGAATGTGTCAATTGGATCCTAATAATTTGCATCTTACCAAGTAACTATTAGGTCACAAACGAGAAGTCAATATTGGCCCGACTTAGGACATCAAGCAGCCATAAACGACTAGCTAGTCAAGATGAACAATACATTAAGTGGCATTGGAAATCTATTTATGGTTTATTCATTTTACATTTAATTTCATTATATCTTTGGCATCTCGAGGGGGAATAAGTCACATGGTGGCTTACATGTAAACGCCATAAACACAACACAGAAACCAAAACAAGTCTTTAAAACCGGAAAACAGCGAAAGAAATTAGAAGAAAGGAACAAATTAAGGATAAGGACGTTGTTGGCTCAGCTTCCGTGTGGCTAGGTTTTCTTGTAACGAAGGAAGAAGATGACCCAACTTTTTTTGAGTTCTTGAGTACCCCCCACCACTCAAGCTTTGTGAGGGTAAAGGCGAACAGGCAGGTCCTTTGCCGGCATGGGCATGGGATCAACTATGATTTTCTCATCAGGAATCATCTTTTCCCATCTGAACCTCCTCACTAAGTTGTGCATGAAAACGAGTATTTCCAATCGGGCATATTCCTTTCCAGGGCACATCCTCGGTCCTCCACCGAATGGAACGAATGTGTAAGGAGCGGGTCCAGCACCTTCAAATCTGGTCGGATCAAATTTCTCGGGTTGAGGGAAGTATGCAGCACTTTTGTGCGTTGAGTTTGCACTCCAGTACAACTGCATGCACAAGAATTATTAATATTAATTAAGCACAAACGTTAATTAATTAACTTCTATAATTCTATTGTTTATAGTCTTTATTAAGCAAATAATTATGGATAGGTACGGTCAAAGGGTAGGTACGGTCAAACTTCTCTAGGCCAACTTGTCTTTCTTTCTTTCTTAATTAATTAAAGATAAAAATATCCATTTACCTTCCAGCCCTTGGGAATGGAGAAACCATTGAAGATAAAGTCATTGATGACTTCGCGGAAACCTCCTTGGAGTGGTGGAGCAAGTCTCATCACTTCACAAGCTACGTTCCATGAATATTTCATCTTTTGGATGTCATCCCAGTTCAACAACTCCCCAGGTGCCTTTGACTTGGCTATCTCTATTTGCTCTGAAGAAAGACATGCAAAAGGAGGGAATCAAAATGATGTTCAGTCAAAATTATTGCAGTAATATATATATATATACTAGATCCACGTTTCTCCCATGGATATTAATTTTCTCTGCATGCCGGCCGGTATAAGATAAAGATAGTTAAGCAGAAGGGGCAAAAGAAAAAAGAGACAACATCCTGGAATTAATTAGCCTCCCTACTAAACTAAACTTAAGTCAACTGTGACCATGTGCTAAAAGCATGATGCCCGGTAATTAAACAGAGAGACACTAAAAGCTAACCTAATTAACAAAGGAAGAAAAACATATGTTGTCCTATAGACAAAAAGCATTCGGGGTGTGAACATGCCTGGTTGTTGGGCCAGGAAAATTGATGTCAAACGTTGGCTTCTCTCAAACATCTATTTTTTTTTATTTAATAAAAGTAGTGGTGCCTAACGTGAATTAAATATTTCTTATATTATTCCATGAAAGATATCAGATTAGTTCTTCAGAAATTGAGAGTTTGACTTTAAATAATTGCCAATCAAGATTCCCTGAAGTAAGTTTTGGGGAATCCCAAGTCAATTTTTAAATACTAACTGTGTCAGTGTAAAATTCTAAATCCTGAGGCTAATTATTATCACATAGTACTAATTATTTTCATAACCGGCACATTTTAAAGTGATAAATAATGCACATGATAAAATCTAGACTTTAAGAAATTTACCCAATATATTAACCTCATGATGTTAATCCAGGTAATTACTATTTGTAGTTTTACGATATTTTCATTTTTATGTGTTTTTTTTCAGCCTGGAAAGATTCCATAAAATCCATCAGTGTTTTTGCGAGCACTCGAGCACTATGGAAAATAAAGAAAAAGAATACATCTAATTATAAGACCTAGACAATCAGATTACCAACCATAGCATACAAAAGTAAAGGAGTTATCGTTGTAGACGTTACCGTTGTAGACTTTCTCATAGATATCAGGAAGCTCTGCAAGATACTTGACGATGAAAGTGCAGGCAGCACTCGCTGTGTCGTGGCCACCGATCAACAAACCAAGAATTTTATCGGCAATATCTAACTCCGCCATGTACTGTCCATTGTCGTCGCAAGTCAGAAGCATGTGAGACAATATGTCTTGAGTAGGAGTTGCCTTGCCATCGGCCAAATCAGTCTTTCTCTGCTTAATGATCGCCACAAGCTCCTTCCTAATGAAGTTTGAGGCCTTGATTCCACGGTTGAATGGTGTCCCTGGCAAGTCAATGGGGATGGATATGATCCCAGAGGCCAAATCTTGGAATGGGGCGGCAAACCTTTCGATATGGTTGGGATCCTCAACACTGACGAACACGCGGCAAGCCAACCAAAAAGTATACCTATTTGCAGAAAAAACCAATACGTAAATTAAATAATCTAAATATTACATGGTTCTAACTTCAACATGAATGAAACGTAAGTCCACTGATAAATATTGGACTCTGGAAAAACAGAAGAGAAGCAACAGAATGTTAATATCAATATATAGTACCTTTTTGCGAGAGGGAATACAGTGACTTCCTTTTTGTTTTCCCAATCAGTAGCGAAGTGTCTTTGAGCAATTGTGTCCATCATACCGATGTACCTCTGCAAAGCTTCAGGCTTAAGGAAGTTGGGAAGCATTTTTCTCATCTTCTTGGCCTCTTCTTTTGAGCTGGTTTGGGTGGAACTAGGGAAGATTTTGTTGACTGAGTCAGGCCACCACGCAGTGACAAGCTTGTTCTCATTGGAGAACAAGAACTTATTGCATGCTGCGCCACAGAAGACTGCGGCCGGCTGCCCAAGAAGGGAGGTTTTGAAGACTTCGGACGAAAACTTGGTCATGCGGTCGAAGATGAACTTTTCGGGATGTCCTTTCCATCCGGTGGACAAGAACTCGAGGCTCTCGCCGATCATGGGGTAGCCGACCTTACCCGGAGGGAGGTTTGGGCCGGTGAAATTGGATCTGTGCTTGTAGAAGAGGAAGAAGAGGGAGAGGGTGACGAAGGAAACAAAGAGGAGGAGGAGGGAGAGGTAAATGTTTCCCATGTTGATATTGTTGGCAGCGTTAGAACTGTCTGTGTTAAGCGAGGTGTTTGAGGGATTTGTGGCGAAGGATGCGGCATTTTATAGGCCAATTGGTTTTGGCGTTGGATGGTGCGAGATAATGTGGAGTGAGTGGGAATACCAAAGTCAAAGAACGCTAGCTCTCTCTCCATTGAAAACTAGGATTAATAAACCAATAACCAATATTTTATCAAAAATTGTTATATTTAATATTAAGGATTAATGCATATTCCATTTAATTAATTTTTGGGGTCTCTGTGAATAACGCTCCTTGTTGATCTAAATTAATAGAATTGAAATAGAGTTGGATATGATCAAGTTTGAATTACTATATCGATTTTTGCAAATATTTTTTTTTTCAGAATATTAAGCGTGTTATATCTAAGGCGCCCTTATATATACATTTTGCATTATTATTATTTTTCAGGCAAGTTTATTTTGTATTGTAAAAATTAATTTGTATAGTTTAACTACAGTGCTGCTGGCTGCGAGTACTGAAGTTTCGAGTTGGATCACCAATGGCTAAAACTTACAAAACTTGTGCTGGTTCAAGGGTCGTTGACTGTAGTTTCTTTTTCTTATTCTATATATATGAACGTATTACAATTCTATGCACTGAGGCTCCCACCAAGTAAGAAATTTCAATGCCGGGGAAAAAAAAGTACGAAATTTCAACCAATCCCTGCTCACCCACAAAATTGACTGGGTTATATATGCTGCTGGCATCCTTTATCATGCCTAACTCGAGCTTTATTAATTTATTGTCCCGCGAAAGTGTGAGGGTTTAATTAGAATGTTGAATCAGTATATATCATATATGAACGTGCATCACACTCGCTTATTTTTCTTCATTGATTGGAGTAGCTAGCTAGCAAGCTGCAGGGCGGAACCCACTTGGAAACGCAACAAAATGGAGCTTGTGAAGCTCGTGGGTCGCTAAAGTCAAGACAAAGCAGCACATGTAAAGGAACCATTAATTTGATGCCCCTTTCCCTTTTCCCATTTATACACTTTATTATAATGGCCAGTACTACTGCACCCAAAAGTTGACCAGTTTGGTCATTCCAATTATTTTCAAGCACAACTTTAATTATCTTTCTTTAATATAATCACCATGGGGTGTAAATGGGTATTCACTGAGGCAATATTGTGCGTATGCAGAACAAATACAATTTTTAGCAGCGGTCGAGAATCGCTGCTATAAGTTTTAGCAGCTATTGTTTAATTACTTTTTACAGTATTTTTTTTCCCGACCACCGCTAATTAAAGACTCATCTTCTGTAGTACTGATGCCATGCCGGTCACGTAATTGCATCTGATTAATTCACCTACTCAATATTCTAAAACATCTACGATTTTTTTTTCTTGTGTAATTAGAGGAATAAAAGTGAATATTCTTTGCCTAATTAATTCTTAAGTCATGATCAGTGGATATATCAACCTCAAATTAATGTCAATTCCTATAAGTTAGTTCACCGGTACCCTAAATGTAGGATTTGGACGCGGTAGATTATAGTGGCCAGCGCGCAGTTTCTATAGTACGTACGTACGTAACTTAATTTCTACGCTGTCGTTGTTGGTTAGTTAATTAAGGAGACAATAATTTCGTGAATTTAATTACTATATATCTATACACAAATATTCCTCAATATACCAAAATTTGTCACCATATTGATGATGGCATTGATTGATTTAGCCCTGGCCACTCGAATTGGCTGATGCATGATGGAGGTAATTGATCAAACGGCTCCGATCATATATATGCCGATCGCGATTCCTGCTCTTGTATTAGATAAAGACTAACACCTCTTTGGTATACCGTCTACATCGTCGGTTGGGCTGAGTAATAATTATATTGATAGATGCAGAAAAAGAAATAAGAAAAAAGCAATTGAGAAAATTAAAATAAATTAACATATATATGTTTTAATTAATTATTCGATCCGATTATGTATTGACTTATTAACACTTGGCAATTTGATTGGATATTATTGAATATATATATACTTGTGTTTTTTTACTAAGATTTTAATCTTAAAAAAATTGAACGTAATAAAATAATTACAATATAATTTCTCTTCCCATCAAATAATTAATTTTCACGATAATTAATATAAAAAATTCATTCAAATCATCTATCGCTTCACTTTTTCACCAATTTCAATACCCTAAAATTTTAACACTCAAACACAATCTAATGTATAATTGGACGTTCTTTTATTTTTAAAATACAAAATTTTCCCATAAACTTGTATTTCTAAAATATTTTCTTTTAATGGTTCATTATTTTGAACAACATCTGAAAGTAACTATTGTTTTGGTACTTCTAAATCCTTCAAATCTATTAATCTTGATCTAATTTCTGTGTCAAAAGGTCTAGCTTGGTTAAAAAATTTCTACCATTTTCTTGTTTAGTGGTTTGGCAGAAGACCAGAGGAGATGAAGCGTATAGACATGCACCAAGTCCTTCAACTATCACAAGCTTTCCAAGTCAAGACATGAAGAGTAATAATATTCCTGCGTCCTAAGATCAGAGTAATGAAAACAGGCGAGTCAACAATGGTAGGTCGGAATCACGTAACTCAGCCTGGAACGGTTCTCGCGACGAGTCATGATGAGCAGGTGGATTACGAGTGAACTGTTCAATATGCCTCAATATTGACCGTGGGCTATGCAGGTGGATGAGTCAATCAGTAATTTCGCTATTCTATATTGGTAGGCAGCTATGTACGGACTTCATTTGAGAAGTCGCATTAATTTGCTGATTAAATAATTAAACTGTGCAATTTAAGTTCTTATAGTAACACCAAAAATAATATGTATATATATGTATATATATACGTATACACGTATTTATAACGATAATAACAACACGAAAGAACAACAGCAGTACTACTACTAGTCCGGCAAATTAATGATAATTTCACTTCAACTACTGTTCCGGAAAATTAATCCAAGTCCTAATAATTTAACTTCAAGTGGCATATATAGTTCAATGCTTTTGTTCTAATTTATAAGCAATCCTTTTTGTCGGGGAGATAAACACTTCATGAGGACTCTCTATTGGTCTCTTAATATAATATATAGATACATGACCACCCAACTTAAAAATTTAAATTTATAGATTTGGGCCCAACTATTCTATATTAACAACTCACATTTATGTTTTTTTTCCAACCCGGGACACCTTTTAATCCTCTCCCACTTCTATATTCAACAATTTTGCTTCTCAAATCCTTTATATTAATTATTTTTTATCAGTATTTAATTTAAGGTATATTCTTCCTCATTTATCTATATATATATATATATGTATTATCTTTTTTTTTTCCCTTGTTTATGTTGTTCGTATCAAGAGACTATATTGTCAAGGCGGCAACCCTTTACTTTTTTTTAGGCAAGTGAAATATAAATATATATAAAAGAAGGCCCCCCTTTACAAACCGACCTCAAGGGCCGACGCTCAAAACAAACGGACTGCAAAGGCCCCCCTTTACTTTCAATGTACGACATAAACTGCCATGTATGAACGGTCCAAAAGACAAGAGCGTGTGTCGCATTTCCATTATATTATATAGTTTTTCACTGCCGATACGAAAAGTGCTCCCGCGATCTTCACAAACCTACAAGAATCGGTCGTATCTTTTTCTCCGCGCTCAAAATTTCAACCTAAAAGTCGCACTAAAAGTGCCTTCAATATACCTCCAGATGGGTTCCTTGAGAGTGGGTTTATCGCGTCTTGCAAAATTAGTGTGAATTGAATTAAAAAACGTATCCAGAACGTACCTAAACTACAAATTAATTATATTATATTCTCTACCTAACCCTTCCCCATATGAAAGTTAATTTATGGGTAGTGATCATGGGTAAGTTCAATCTATACGCGAGACATGACTTAATTAAGTAGAAGTTTTCAAATAATCCAAGGCAGTGTGTGCATAGGGGAGGGGATTTTTTACATTAATGAAAAGAAAGGGAACCTATAGCTCAACACGTACGTATATCGGACTTTTTCAAGTAATATTCCAATATAGCGTGCCCATATGAGCTGGGTAATGATCTTTTAATTATCATATGAAAGTGAACCTCTAGTACACCGAGCTGTCTCTGATCTATTGCTTCCAGGATTAGGAGTAGTACTGTTAAGCTAGCTAGCTGCCTGCCCTAGTTAGATCAAGAATTGCTTTGGATATTATAGCTAGAAAATCTTTTGTAGGTTTTGTCCGTGCTCATAATTTTCTTGAATAAAAGTCCATTGATGGCTTTCCGACGAAAATAATGGGGTCGAAAATGTGACTATAGATTTGACAAAATAGGGCTCCATTTGTCCCCGGCGTGTGAACCATGCACGTAACTGTCATCACGGGTGCATAGTCGGTCGATATTATTAAATTCATCTTAGAATTTGCCAGAAGTTCCATGATCATCAGCACTAGTACTTGATATGAACATCTTTGACATTTTATGATAATTTCTCGAACAGATGGTTCTCACAGTGTGGTAATTAGTAGATCGATCGAAGCAAAAGATATACAAGTAGCTGATGTCAAAGTAGTTTTGCTTACTGTAGATATTACGCCATATATTACTTAAAGAATGAGCTGAGATGACTAATTATTAGCAGATTCAGTGAAAAATCATAGATTGAAAAGTTGGAATCCACCATCTACAAAGGAGGCCGGAAACAAACCCAAAATAGGGAAAGGGATTACGTACCGCTGTCCCGTTTGCTATATCTGTGGAAGATCCACGTGCGAAAATACAACAAGGTTGCCTCTCATATTGCATATAAGTTACAAGGGGTTGAACACAAATGTTCATTTGAATGCTTTGCATAAATTAAAATTAAATGGTTAGAGATAATTATTCATTAAAGTAGCTAGAGGATCATTATACATTTTTTTTTCTTCATTATCCCTTTTGGAGAGGGGAGAAAAAAAGAGGAAACCTGAGGTTGTTCAGTTGTTCACTTTTCCTCTTCTGTACACTTCCTTTCCGTTGAAGGGATTCGATATTAGAAACTCATATAGACTAGATACATCTTAATTTTGCCCTTGATCTCTTTGATGGATCAACGGTATAGCGGGAATTAAGGGGATTATTAGACCACCATTTTAATTATTAATTCAGAAAATAATCACTTTTAGAGGTTAATGAAAACTTTGGTGTCGAAGATATAATTACCAATCAAAATTGCATTTCAAGTTAATAAATTTGATCAGTACTGCCCAAATCATGTGCTGCGTGCAGAAGACTCGACAAGGTGATCACCCTGTATATATATATCATACCGCGCGATTGGTTATAGAATGTCACATTAATATATTTTATAATAGAAAAACAAAGGATATATTAATCTCTGTCACGATCATGTATATTGAATTAATTGGATTCATAATCTTAATTGTTTTTGAGATCTGAAGATCATCCGGGTGGTTTGAGATTCCAGGCTACACGGGTCATAATTTTCTGTAGTTTGCAACTTACGGGACGTCGACTGGCGCCGGTCGCTATCGCAGCTTGCTGATTCGCGTAAGCTAAGCAATAAATAAACCAAAGAAGAATTAGCTGAATATATAATAATGGAAGAAACCCTCGTCATTTGTGGTTGTTGAACCTATATATATATATCGATCTTTGTGTTGGGGTGTCTCAAAATCTGGGTAAACTATATATATGACAAGCTAAGATCGCAGATCCCACTCGAAATTACTCTTGAACAAGAAGAAAACAAGGTTACTTGTTCCAGGGGATCATAAACAGCAGTCATTACAAGAAATCTGTAAGGTAATTAAGTTAAAAATTTCCATTTTTATATGATCAATAAAATTTCCATAGCTAGATCCCAAATTTCTTGTAGTGATTACTAGCTATATGTGCGAAGCGAAGGTTCAGCGAGTTCTAACTAAAATGGTATTAATTGATCTTCTGTCTATATATAACTAGCAACGAAATAAAAGATGAGATCTTCAGTTTCAAAACCAACAAAACGTCTGCGGGACGGATTCGATCGCTAGCCGGCCAGCAGACAAACTTATAATTGTACATCTCGAAGAATCAAACCCTCGAATACGTACACATGTATAATTAATCGGCTAATTATGAAAACCATATTATATATATGAAGGAATATTAGAAATGCGATATAAGTGACAGAAATAGCTAGTAACCAAATAATAGCATTTGATCTTATTGGATCTAGGATCTATTTAGGGGCGTTTGTTTACTCGAAATTTCGGGCCCCGAAATTTTGAGCAAAACAAACGCAAATTGCAAAGTCCAGCCATTTGAACCGTACCAAAACAGGCGCCTGACAGATCTCTGAGCAGCCACCTGACAGGCACCTGCAAAATAAGAAAAAAAAAGTAATGTTCCACCACTTGGCAGCAAACCAAAGAAGACAAAAGCAAAGGGCGCCTAACGAAACGTTCCACCATTGGGTTGCGCAACATGTTGTCGGGTAAACAAAAAAAACATAAAAAGTAGAAGCCGAATACAATTGGCGCCTAAGGAAGAAAGAAAAAAGTAAGGGAAAACACAAAAAGACAAAACGCATGTGGGGTGGGGGGCGGTTAACTAAAAAAAAAAAAAATTATTACAATTATTACCCTTTATAAACTACTTAAAATTTTCAAAAATTATTTAAAATATTTCAAAATTATAACACCTTTTCACAAATCTTAAAAAATTTCTAACTTCACAAAATTCCTAAAGTTTTAGGAATATTTTCTGAAATTTCGACAAACAAACGCCCTTTAATGTGTATGTATATATATAAGTGACAGAAACGTGCCATCGTGCTCCATTTATAACTTTTTAAAAAAAAAAAAATTAACTACACGGCCTCTTTGGTGCCACGGGCTACATGCATGCATGCATGACGTATTCTGTATTCACATGCTCAGAATAATTAGGGAAATAAAGTGACCTGTTATATAGAGAGGTCAAAAATTCTAGTTCTCCCATTATTATTGCACAAATTTACCAGAGAGAAAAGAAAATGAGTTCATTGCTTGCTTTATCTGTCATTTAAAGGCATATATAGGGTTAATAGCTTTGCCTATCGTACGGGCCGGACGTTAGAACCTTGAGACGAGAAATTTGTCTGGTTTGAGCACTAGAAGTCATTTATCATTGAACTATCAAAAGTTGTGCCAATAAATTAATCTCTAAATGCTAATTAATAATTAAGTCTATAAAGAAATTATATATATATATATACGGCTCTCAGTCCAATACCACAATATCAAGATGCTCATGACCCTTATGATGGATACGAAGTTCATTTATCCGATGAAGAAATAAATGCTATAAATTAACGGTTCTTTTGATGATGCAAGCATGACGTCAATATCAATAATGTCAGAGATGTAATTTTTCACGTTATCTAGGACAAATATCTGAATATCAAGGTCGTATATATATATATATATATTATGACTCATTAACCACGGTTCGTGAACTGTGGTTTGTGGTTAGTTCAGGTAGTAGGTGAAGACAATGACAGATTAGTTGTAAATAATATAAACATATATAACTAAGACTTAGACCTAAGCGTGCAAACAAGCGTTAATTCATGCAAAATGCAGATCATTCTCCGCAGTACAAATAGATATATGCATGCATGCAGGTCTCACAACAATTAATTGCAGATCAAAGTAATTAGTCATCGAGATACAAATAGCTAGTAAACTGCAGGTTAATTTCCAATTTAACCTTGCACTAAATAATATGGGTTTTTTAGTAGGATCTGTTTATATAAAAATATGAGATTTTTCTTATCTTGAAATAGAAGCCAAAAGTAAAATATTGTATATATGATCTTTAATCGAAATACATAAAATATACGGTAATTTTTTGTGTATTGATGAAGGTAACAGGGATAAGGCCTAATTAGCATTTTCTTTCTTCTTTTCTGATAAAAAGAGAACTTTTATACTCAAACGGTCAACCAATTAAATGCAGACCGTACAAGCACATATGTAAATTTTGACTATACAGGAAAGTGTCTCACGTAACTATACTTAATTTAATTAAGATATTAGTTTAATCGAGCTAACAATAACTTGAATAACATCTAATTACTTACTAATTAAGACCAGTCCATGAGATCATAACTTGTTCTTTTAATTAATTCCTATTTTCATCTTTTTTATTTTTAATTAAAGGGTAGATAAGCTAAGAACTCAGGAGTTGATTCTGAAATGAAATGTTGAAAATATTTTTTTATTAATCTTTATTTGGAATAAATCATCATCTGGTCCATGTGTTTTATGTGATTATTAATTAAATAACTCCATAAAGTACTTCAACTTTCATCAATTTACTCCCTGTGATTACCACCTGATTCGAATCAGGTCCATATTCTTTATCTTGTTCATGTGGTGCTCAAAATTAGTTATATTTGATGCCATTGCCCGTGCACACCATAACTCATCTTTAAATGCCTTACTTTTGAAACTCTCAACTTGAAATTTGCATGGAGATTTTGGACACAAAAACAGTGCTCGACTTCCTGTATATTGTCATTTATCATCAAAGGAATCTTGGAGGCTGATCTGAACATTTACAGAACAGTATAACACAAAATACATATTAATTATAAAATCACATAAGGTAGTTATGTCAGTCAGACATATAACATACCCGTTAAATTTTCAGATGGGTGAGGGATGGAAGGACCTAATTTGGATCAGAGTATATATACCACATAGAATAAATTGATGAAAGTTGAATTTTGGAGAGTTATTTGATAATCGCATAAATCACGGAGACCAGATTATGATTTATCCTTTTTTATTTTATAAATTAAACAATATCTCATAATTGATAGATATTAACATTTGAAAGGACAGCACAAGAACGGGAAACTTGTACCAATCTATCGATACCAATATATGAATTCATGAAACTAAACAAATGCTTTTCTGAAAGTAATTATAGAAGACATTAGGGGGACACAACCAAAAAAAAAGACAAAAGACAGAGAAAGAGGATAGCCGATCGATCGAGAAGAAGGGGAGGGAGAAAGTGATCGAATCGTTTTTACATAGTTTCTATAGCAGTGTAAAAACTGGGAATTAAAGAGAGGAAAAATCGTGCCTAACACTAATAGATGATAATGGCTTGAGATTTGCTGAGATATCATGCAATTCGGATCTGGATTAGAGGGCAATCAATCCACCGCGGGATGACCCATTCGCCATTCCTATTTCTGTCATGCATGTGTATATATATATCTACCAGATCATCAAATAAATAGACGATATTCCTCAGGCTTAGAAAATAAAAATACAAATAGACGATCCTCAGTCCTCGCAAGTTTGGCTCTGCATCACTAATGGAACTTTTAAGTTAATGTCCTAGAAGACCCAGCTACAATATCATATATAATTGGATTCTTTCGTCTATATATAGACTTTCTATACCATAATGGGTGTCATATCTAAATAATTCAAGATAGAGTTGGTACAACGAAGATTTATAACAGCCATATTGAGATTCCTAGGACAATGATATATATTTATCAGAACCTCCATATAGCTAGGGCACATGCACCCATGTTTCTGCAGTGTACATATTATAGGTTTAGGCCGCGACCGGCAGCCCTACTTGGATTGCAGAAATGATCGATGTTGACTAAAAACAGCATGTTTGAACAGTGTAAAACCGTGTACCACTACTCGGACATATATATAACGTGAAAGAAGATTGTAATACCCGGGACACAACGGTGTTTTTCTTGTCATAGGTGGCGGCTGAAATATTGGTTTCATTTTCGTGGGAAAGTCTCCGTTCAACGCCGTTAGGTTGATGCCGAAGTTTTTTAAGCCGAATTATACGAGCCACGATACTAGCTAGTCTACATTAAATACATATATAAGTTGGAAATCTTGTACCACGAATAACATTTTCCATTGACTAGGAGGAACTTTTGTTGCGTTTGTCTGGTTTGCATTCTGTTAAACAAATCCAATTCGGGTAATCTAGGATTATGCAAACGCACCCATGAGCATGTACCGATGGTAAGCAGTGTCAATAACTACAAACTTCAACTGGTATACAATAAATTCAGAATAAATAGAGAGTTTTCTTAAAAACCCTTGAGTACTAAACCATTCTACAAGGAAAATGATACGATAATCCTTGGTCTAATCAAGACACATCTACCATAAAGGTATGCTATAAGGATGTCTTCTCATGATTTACCTGTTAACTTTTTCTCTTGTTGCCTTCGTCTAGCCTCAAGCTTTCCATGCAAACTCTTAATTGGGCTCACCCTGTCATTGTTTTGCCGTAGAAATATCTTGCTTCAGTAAAGTGGTTGAGAACATGTCCTTTATCTTTTGAAAACACTTCTTCCGTCCAAAGATAAAGTCAAGTTCGAAACCCGAACGTATAAGTCTGACACTTGGAAAAAAAAGCTCCATTTGAACTCGAGAAATCCTGTTAATTTCCACCCAAGATGTGCATCTCAAAGTCGTCGATCGACGAAGAGATCAAGTCTTAATCAAAAGTATCTATCCAAATCAACTTTTAGTTTTCTGAGAAAATCATTTCGATGTATTCAAATATTAGTTTTTCTTCAATATATATATATATATATATATATATATATATATATATATCTTACCAGTTTTCATAGAACGTCTAATTCAGCCACCATCTTTGACAATATATATGTACAATTCCTTCCAAAACATGGTCCACACACTTCTGCTTTCATCTGATCTTCCTTTAGTTTAGAATTAAATTAGTGTGTGTATATATATGTATATATATCAAGAGTTAATTTTTATTTTAATATTGGTTTAAGGCGAAACTACAAAATCAACGACATAAATTAATTTAAAGAGAAAAGTTAATTCAATTAATTAGTCAAATAGAGGAATATTGGCGAGTGGAATGTTGGGCAAGTAAACGCAATGTCATGATCAGCTGTTTATAGACTACGAAAGGTCACCTTTTTTCTATACTATTTATTAATGAAGGAATCCAAGCTGGAAGTTACTGACTTCCTTCGATAATGGTTGGCTGGTCGCTAATAAAGTAATAAGATGACAACGAACAAACAGAGGAGCTTCGCTGGCCGATGGGGACACTTTATATTGACGGACTAAGGCCGGCATTATATTGACAATATCCGGCCACCACCGGAACCACTTCAATATTGTAAACTTTGATGGCGGCCATGGCCATATCACATTCCAAGCAAGAACAGGAATTGCACTTCTGATTTACTACTAATCTCATATTTGAATGATGTTCTGTAACAAGGCCTAAAACATTATTGCTTACAATTCTATAGAATATTGTACAAAACATGTGTAGGCCTTTGAACAATACAATATCTACGTACATGACAATATATTTGACTCTTGATTTGATCAATATTGGATTTAATAATCTCGTTCATAAATTTCATTAGAATTATCTTTTTTCCCCCCTCCCAAGATGGGTAGTAGAAACTCTGATTCTGGCATCTACGATCCTAAGGTTGTGTTTGTGTTGAAATATTTTTGGTATTGAGTTTTGTGTTGGTATTGAGTTTAGTGAAAAAGTAAGAGAGGTAATTTTTTATACTTTTTGTAATTTTTTTATATTTTTTTTATGGGAGAGAGAGAGATTATATTGTAGTATTTTATTAAGAGAGAAAGAATATTTTCGGTAAAATTGTGTTAGCAAATGCAGCCTAATTGTTAGTGTTTTTTTATATTAGTGAAATTTCGTCTCAAAATATGTCTTTATTGAGTTGTAATTGTTTCTACTTTTGTTGTTCAAGAATTTATTTTTATTTCAAAATTTAAGATGGTGAGTCGCTCAAATCATGCTCGAGCATACCACGAAGAATTCTTAATTAGGACATGGCTGCAGGCAGGAATTTTGAACAGCACGCCAACCCGAAGTTCAATAATAAATGAGATAATTAGCAAGCTAAGTCAACATATATGATCTAATTATCAACTCTAATAAAATTAATCGAAGTGGCTCAACATGTACCTAAAAATTGCCATGGTCATCTTAAAGTAGTCATGGCTCTATCCGGCCCTCTCCAGTCACCACCCATATGTTTGTCCAGATCTTTGAAGCACTTCTATTCGGCCCATCGGGCCAAATTCCATGAACTTGAGTAGTGATGATTGGGCCCGGTTTGGGTTTTGTTTAATTGCTGGAAACATACATAAAAAAGCTTAAAATGTAATAGGCCTAAAGGCCAAAATTGAGGCCCAGGACGAAGGCAGGCCAGTACTGCACCTGGCGAGCTCGAAATGGGTAATGGGTTAAGTGAGACCCGGCAACCTGATCCAGCTAAGTATAACTAACTAAAATGAGACCGGCCGATGACAGTCATGCTGATTGGCTTCTAAAGTTGACAGTTTTATTAATTTGGGATGCCATTTACGTACCTTAGGGAATTCAAAATCCATGAACTTGGGGTAGTTTGGTTTTGAGTCACGTTCTAACCTATATGTTACGCCCTCAAAAGAATTGTCTAAAGTGTTTTTTTTTTGTAAAGAAAAGAACCCAACCTGGCAGGGCCATCGGAGTGGACCCACCTACGGGGTGTAGCCCCAAGCCACATAGGTAGGTCCGTTTGACTTTGTCAAGAGTGACCTCAAGAAATTGTTTGTACTTGGGGTATTCGAACCTAAGATCTTAGAAGGGACTAAACCCCTAAGCTTGATGTCTTGACCAGTGAGGCCAACCCCTTGGGACCAAATATGATATGTACCCAACCATTACGTGCGCTTGATCAGTCCTCTAATAGATACTTTTATGGTTTTGGAAATCATTTGATTTTGATATTGATTTCCTTAAGATTAGTTCATGATTTATTTGTAATATGGAACAATAGATTAGGCACAACTTTAGGGGAGTATATAAATTGGTTACAAGATGTAAACAAAACAAAACATATAATTATACCCCCTTGGGGCACATCACTACTCCAATGCAAACTTATCAAAATAAGGGATAAGTGATTTTCTATAATGTGTCTAATTTAACATCAGCAATGAGATTTACTCTTCACCTTATAGATATATAGTAACTCATTTCTCGTTCGAATATATCTACGATTAAAGAGACACACTTGGGTAGTCCTCTTAGTTGTTTTTCACTTGTGTGAGAGTAAAAGAGACAGAGGGAGGAGAATCAGAAGTACAGATTTTGATTCTGGGTAAAGGTAAATATTTGATTTTAAATGATATTTTTGAGAAAACTATATTGATAAATAAAAAATTGTGGCACTCTAAAATTTTAGTCTAATAAAATAATTACAAAATAATCTCTCGTCCCTTATCACATCATTCTTTCCACTATAATAAATATAAAAAATTCATTCAAATAATTTATGTCTTTACTTTTTCACTTATTTTCATAAAAATATTTTTACTTTTTCACTAACTCGCATACCCTTCAAAATTTTAACACACAAACACTAAGAATCACATGTCAATCCAAGGTAAAGGTATAATTTGATCCAAGATCAGTACAGCAATTAATTATTTAACATGATATTATAAGGAGTGGAGAAAAGGAAAAATCTTACTTATAATCTAAAGTGAGATTAATTCTTGAAACAAATAGATAGAGTTGACATTTTCGTCATTAAAAGAGGGAAAGAGATATTAGTTAGAGCTTCGCTTTCTGTCACTAACAATCTTGGATGACTTTGAATGGCCAGATTTTAAAATTGGGATCTAACGTAGCTAATCAGATTCCTTGAAAAAGCGTACAAAGTTGAATATTTGGTAAGTGAATTACTTAATTACCCAAAAATGATTTGAGTCAATTTTACTTGCGAGGTATACAAACACGTCTCAATAATTAATTATCCATTTGCCATACCTATAACATAAAGAAGTTATCTGAGGCAAAGACAAATTATTGTGAGGTAGTAGGTATTATCTGAGGCAAAGACAAATTATTGTGAGGTAGTAGGTATTATCTGAGGTTTATGGTAAAGAAGTTTTAGATGCCTAACATTAAATAATTTAAAATTTATTTATTGTATATCTATTTGGTAAAGAAGTTTTAGATGCTTTCTTGTCTCAACCATCTTCACAATAATACCTCCAATATTTTGAAGCTCAGAAAAAATATCATGACTTTTCACATCATAAATGTAGGTCCGAAGTTTATCTCTAAGCATAATATGATCAATTGCTGAGAAATCTTCTGGATAAACCTCAACAAGATAACGTAACTTAGCATGATCAAACACTGAGAATGAGTTTCTTGGATCAAGACATACTATACAAAGAAGTAACTCCGTACTTGCTTCTGTTAAACGATTATCCATCTCCTGAGCGATCAAATCAATAACTTGACAAAATACTTCCACACGAAAACTGTTAGGTATTTTTTGTGTTGGCATTATTCCGTGTCAAAATATGTCGTGGTTGAGTTGTAAGTATGGTTACATGTTCAAGAGTTAGTGGTATGTTGTATGTCATCCCGCGGGACCAGTGCTCGAGCGTCCTTGGAATATGCAGACAGACTCGCAGCGCTCGATCAACGCTCGAGCATCATTTGAAGAACATGATACAGAGACGCCACGCTCGACAGCAGCTCGACAGCCGCTCGAGCGACACTACGAAAAATTCAGACAAAAGCTTTGCGTTCGACGAGCGCTCGACCGACGCTCGAGCGGTCCCCGGCGAATTTCAGAAAAAGCTGAATTTATGGAGTTTCCTTTTGGGAAGAGTGGTGAAACCCTAATATGTTCGAGTGTGGCCGTCCAAAAGGTTTTTAAGGAGCTTTTTGAATATTTTAGCTGCCTCTTTTATTAGAGAGAAGGGTGGTGAGTTTTTGGTGCTTCAAGGTAGAAAATATCTTCCTCAATCTTCAAACATATTGTGTGGATTCCTTCATGGTGGTGAAGGAGTGCTGAAGAACAAGATTGTTCGTGGAGATCTGTAAGAAGAACCTCAAGGCGTTGAGGTGAATGCCGCTTGGAGCGGGTCTGAGCGAGGTAGCTTAGATTATTACTTCAGGGGTGTCAGAGTCAAGCAACTGGGGTTGCCCGTGTCTGAATCACTGTTGTAAGTTATTCTTCTTAGTGGATTTCGGGTGGCTGCTAGCCCGGAGTGGTTTTTCCTTTGAATGGTATTTCAAAGGTTTTCCACTTCGTCATCAAATCGCTTGTCTCCTTATGTTTGATTGATCTTGCTTTACAAGTTGATTTTCGGTTTTGATGATTCTGTTGAATTAATTGTTCGATCTAGGTTGTTCAGTATTAAAACTTGTTTTAATATTGTGTTTGTTTAAATAATTTTTATAATTCACCTATTCACCCCCCTCTAGGTGAAGTCAGGGTCTAAACTAGGTTTTTCAATTGGTATCAGAGCCTAATCTCGGTCCTTGACCCTTAGTCTAGATGGACAAAAGTTAGTCCTTGTCTGTGCCTCCATTTTTTGATGGAAGCAATTATGCTTATTGGAAAGTTCGTATGAGAGCTTTTCTGAAAGCTCTGGATGAACGTGTCTGGAGATCATGTATTAAGGGATGGTCTGCACCATTGTCTGAGGTTGAAGGTGTTAAAACACCAAAAGACGTTAGTACCTGGTCTACGAATGAAATCAATGAGTGCAATTATAATAGCAAGGGTTTGCATGCTATTTTTATGGCTGTGTCTGCTGATGAATTCAAACGTATCTCTATGTGTGAAACATCTAAGGCAGCTTGGGATATTCTGGAAACAACTCACGAAGGAACCAAGACAGTAAAAAATTCGAAACTTCAAATGTTGACTACAAAGTTTGAAGAGATTCGAATGAAAGAAGATGAAACCTTCGATGAGTTCTATGCCAAACTGAATGACATAGTCAATTCTAGTTATAATCTAGGAGAAAAGATTCCAGAACATCGAGTAGTCAGGAAAGTTTTGAGATCTCTGCCTGAAAGATTCAGATCTAAAGTCACTGCTATTGAGGAAAGCAAGGATCTTGACTCTGTGAAAATTGAAGAGTTGGTAGGATCTTTACAAACTTATGGAGTATCTCTGCCTCAGCCCAAGAAGAATAAATCCATTGCCTTGAGATCTATCAAAGAAGAGAGTTCAGCTGATTCAGATGAAGATGTTCTGAATGATGCGCAGTTTGCTATGTTTGTCAAACAATTCAAGAAATTCTTGAAACCCAGAAGTAGTCAGCGATCATTCAATAAGAACTCTGAAAAGAATCAGGGGAGTTCCAGTGGATTCAGAAAGGACAAAAAGGACAAACACTTGTCTAATGACTCAAAGAGCAAAAAATTGAAGTGCTTTGAATGTCAAGGTTTTGGGCATGTCAGATCAGAATGTCCAACATATCTCAAGTCAAAAGGAAAAGCTATGAACGCATCATTGAGTGATGAGGAGTCAAAAAGTAGCAGTGATGATGATACTTCGGAAGAAGAACAAGTAAATTTCATGGCTTTTGTAGCTAGTATTGATGATTTTGTTTTGCAGGAAATTGATGATGATGTTGAAGATTCAGACGATGATGACCACATTGAAGAGAGTCTCCAAGAAGCCTACAATAAACTGTTCGAGGAAAGTGTGAAGCTTCAAAAGACAAACAAATCTGTTCTCAAGAAAATGCACGAAGTTCAAAATGAAAAAGATGCTCTTATGAGTAAGCTTGCAGAAGTCAGTTCAAGAAATGTGGTACTCGAAGCTGAAGTAAAGATGTTGAAATGTGCCCTTGACAAGTCCAATACACAATTTCAACAGTTTTTCAGTGGAACAAAGAAGCTTGATCACTTGTTAAGTCTTGGAATTCCATCTGGAGATCGGAAAGGGCTTGGCTACACTGAGTCTAAGGGCGCGTCAACTTCGAAAATGACATTTGTTCCAACATCTGTATCTGGCAAAAATTCAGAAGAGAATAAACCAGTCTCACAGGTAAACAAAGGTAAATAAATTGTTTCTAAACTTGTTAATTCTAGGTTACATAAGGAAAATGCTAGAAATCACACATCACACAAGTTTATTCCTACATGTCATTTCTGTGGTAAGGTCGGTCACATAAGACCAAGATGCTTTAAATTGAACAAACAAGAGAAACCTGTGAATCAATCTTCGATTAGTAACAGTCATGAAAATTTAGCTCATCAAATTAGAGTTTTAACTGAGCAAACCATGTTGTTAAACAAGAAATTTCAACATTTGTCTAATAAGTCAAATGTTCAAAAAAAGGTTTGGATCAAGAAAGATGAGGTAAATTGTTTCAATTTTGTTGTTGCCTTTAAATCTCGATGTCTTTCGTTGTGGTATTTGGATAGTGCTTGTTCCAAGCATATGTGTGGTGACAAAAGTCTGTTCACAACGCTTAAAGATCACAAGGCTGGATCTGTAACTTTTGGTGATGGTGGTAAGGCACCAATTCTTGGAAAAGGTACAGTGGAAGTTGAAGGTTTGCCCCCTTTTAAGAACGTTTTGTTTGTTGCTGGATTGAAGGCAAATTTACTGAGCATTAGTCAAATTTGTGACTCTGGATTTGAAGTTCGCTTTGGTAAGAATTCATGTTCTGTATTTGATTCTGATGGTGAATGTATTGTGCAAGGCACTCGCACATCTGATAATTGCTATGGTATTAGTCCACATACTGATTTGAAATGTAGAAGTGTCAAAATTGATGAAACTGAGTTATGGCATCAAAGACTCGGACATGTGAATTACAGAGATTTATCTAAAATCTCTAAGAAAGAACTAGTTATAGGCTTGCCTAAACTAGAAAATGTTAAAGACCGTGTGTGTGGACCATGTCAACTCGGCAAGCAAATAAAATTTGTCCATAAAAGAACTACTGATATTCTGACTAAGAGACCGTTGGAATTGTTGCATATGGATCTCATGGGGCCAACTAGAACTGAAAGTCTAGGTGGAAAAAAATACATCATGGTGGTGGTGGATGATTTCTCAAGATTCACTTGGGTGGATCTTCTGAAAGAGAAGTCAGATGCTTTTGAACGAGCTGAGATCTTGTTTAAAAGACTGATGAATGAAAATGATTCTTCCATTATCAGAATCAGGAGTGATCATGATAAGGAATTTGAAAATAATAACTTCCTTGATTTTTGCTCCAATGCAGGTATTCATCAAGAGTTCTCTGCTCCAATCACACCTCAACAGAATGGAGTTGTAGAACGAAAGAATCGTGTCCTTCAGGAAATGGCTCGGGCAATGATTCACAACAAGAAGGTGGCTCTTCATTTTTGGGGTGAAGCAATTAACACTGCCTGTCACATTGTGAACCGTGTCTATCTCAGACCAGGTATGGACAAGACTCCGTATGAATTATGGAAAGGTAAGAAACCTACTGTGAAGTACTTCAAGGTTTTTGGCAGTATTTGTTATATTCTTCGTGATCGAGAAAACACTGCTAAATTTGACACTAAAAGTGATAGAGGAATTTTCTTAGGTTACTCTTCAAACAGTAGAGCTCTTCGTGTATTCAATTCTCATACTCTTAATGTCATGGAATCCATTAATGTTGTTGTGAATGATGCTTCAAGTGATTCCCAAAATACTGAGAATGAAGAAAATCTTTCTGTTGAAAATGCATGTGAAAATGCAGGAGATGTTAATGTCCCTTCTGATTATGAAGTTATTCCTGGAAAGGAACCCTCTGCAAGGGTTAAATTGAATCACCCTAACGAAAACATAATTGGTGATCTTAATGAGGGGATGCGTTTAAGAAGAAAAGTGTTGAGTCATTTAACGTGCACTAGTTATGTGTCTAAAATTGAACCTAAGAAGGTAGAAGATGCTCTTCAAGATGACTTCTGGATAAATGTCATGCATGAGGAATTAAATCAATTTGTTCGTAATGATGTGTGGTATTTAGTGCCTAGACCTGCAGATACAAATGTCATCGGTACCAAGTGGATTTTCAAGAACAAGACAGATGAAAATGGGGAAATCACTCGCAATAAGGCAAGGTTAGTTGCTCAAGAATATACACAAGTAGAAGGTATTGACTTCGATGAAACTTTTGCTCCAGTAGCACGTTTAGAGTCAATACGTATTTTACTTGCAGTCTCTTGTTTTATGAATTTTAAGTTGTATCAGATGGATGTCAAGAGTGCATTCTTAAATGGTATCCTTCAAGAAGAAGCGTATGTTGAACAACCTAAAGGATTTGTAGATCCTCACTATCCCAATCATGTCTATCGCTTGAAGAAAGCTCTTTATGGGCTGAAACAAGCTCCTCAGGCCTGGTATGATCGTTTGACTGCTTATCTCTTAGATCATGGATTCTCGAGAGGAGGAGTTGACCGAACTCTTTTCGTCAAGAATGATAAGACAAATATCATTGTAGCACAAATTTATGTTGATGACATAGTCTTTGGTGCTACTATTGATAAACTAGCTCATTCCTTTGCTGAAGCTATGCAAAGTGAATTTGAAATGAGTATGGTCGGTGAACTAAATTATTTTCTTGGTTTGCAGGTTAAACAACTTAAATATGGGTTATTCATTTCCCAATCAAAGTATGCCAAGAATCTTGTCAAACGCTTTGGATTGGACAGCAAGAAACATACTAGGACTCCCATGAGCACAAGTGTGACGATAGCCTCAGGTTCTTCTGAGAAGAGTGTTGATCAAACTCTCTACCGAAGCATGATAGGTAGTCTTCTCTACTTAACTGCAAGTCGTCCTGATATTTCTTTTAGTGTGGGAGTTTGTGCTAGATTTCAGGCTAATCCTAAAAAATCTCATATGAGTGCTGTCAAACGCATTATTCGATATGTTAATGGCACTGTAGATTATGGTATGTGGTACTCCAGAGATACAAATATAGATCTAGCTGGTTACTCTGATGCTGACTGGGCTGGTAATGCCTCTGATAGAAAAAGCACTTCCGGTGGGTGTTTTTATATAGGAACCAGTTTAGTAGCTTGGCTAAGTAAGAAACAAAATTCTATTTCATTATCTACTGCCGAAGCTGAATATATTGCTGCAGGAAGTTGTTGTACTCAGTTAATTTGGATGAAACAGATGCTTAAGGACTATGGCATCGAACAAGCTTGTATAACTGTGTTCTGCGACAATACCAGTGCAATAAATATATCGAAGAATCCGGTTCAGCATTCTCGGACCAAGCACATTGATATTCGACACCATTTCATTCGTGATCTTGTGGAGTCTCACACAATTTCCTTGGAGCACATATCCACTGAGAATCAATTGGCCGATATTTTCACCAAACCATTGGATGGTCTCAGGTTTGAGTTTCTCAGGAAAGCCATTGGTGTTTGTGCTGTCCCTTGAACTGCATCATTTTGCATTCTCTGTTCTTTTAGTTTTGTTTGTGTTTTGGTTTCTTTTTCTTTTGTGTTTCCTAGTTGTGTGTCTTCTTTGTTGTTTATATTAAAAAAAAGGCGGTTCTGTCTATTGTTGCCCGGATTAACTGATTAATGCTATCTTCTTTACTTATTGGACATATAGTCATTTTTCGTGCATGAGATTTTCAATACTCTTTCAACTTGTATCTGATCAATAATGCATTTTGTCAGTTGTGCTTATAGTCTCTGGTTGTGTCAACGGGTATGATTTTTAAAATATTTACTTGACTACTCATCACCTTGCACACTGAACTTATTAGATGAGACTTGACCGCATGTGTGAGTCTGTGTGTTGGCAATCACAAGTGAAGGGAACCATGTACATCTGGTCGAATTGACCTTTGACTAGTTGAACCTCATTGTGCCCCAGACTCCAACAGAAAAGGCAAAAGAACATAAAAGAATAAACGCCACGAACTGTATACGATTCTCTTGTCAAGAAAAACAATGAGAAAGTCTGGAAGCTTATGTATTGATGCTTCATATTCAGAGGGAGTAAAAACATTGCAACAAAGTTGCTATTTCAGGTCCTAGTGGCATTGGGTTTGACCTTCACCTGATGTGTCATGGTTCTTCTTCATCAGTGGTTTCAAATTGATGTGCCGTGACCACCTCACAAATCTAAGGTCTTAAGTGTCTCTTATTTTGTTGCGGTTTTTCACACACGTGTCGTTTCTATTTTCTAAGTCATTGAAGTTTTCCTGATCAGAGACTTGTAGCAAGCTGATTTTTTGTATTATTTTTCATGATCATGAGGTGGTTTAGTATTTTTGTTTCATGATCTTTGAGAAATTTCTAAGTCTTTTAAGTTTTCAAGTGTGTTATTCTGGTTTTCTTGGCACCATTTGACTATCGCTCGATCGGCGCTTGAGCGCTAGTTCTATTTCTCCTCCAGAGTGTTTTCGCTTGACCTTCGCTTAACAAGCGCTCGAGCGGTTTGGTATCTGTTTTTACCGAGTGTTATCGCTTGACAAGCGTGCGTCCTACGGTCGAGCGGTCTTGTCTTTGTCCTTACAGAGTGATTTCGCTCGTTTACCGCTCAATGAGCGCTCGAGCGCGGATGGTATTATTTATACCGATTGCTATCGCTCGTCTTTCGCTCAAAGAGCGCTCGAGCGGATCTTCATAAATTCCTCACGTGTTTTTTTTGTCTTTCTTTCCCCCCCCCCGTGCTCCCGTCTTCTTCGCCTGTCCCCGCCTCTCTCAAGTTCCTTTCTCCTCTTGTGTGGTTTTTCCACTTCCCTTCCGTTGTTGCCTTTCTCGCTCTCTTCCTCACACCTCCTTCTCCTTCATTTTCAAGGTAATCTTCCTTCTCTATTTTCTTTGGGTTCGGTGGTATTTGCTTTGTGGGTTTCTGCTTCGTCCGAAGGTTGGTTGGTTTCGTTGTTGTTTCTCGATTGTTTGGTGCTTGTTTTTTTTTCTTTCTTGGTTCTTCTCTTCGTTTTGTTGTTCCGTTTTGTCTGGTTTTTATCTTCTTTCTTGTTGTTTTGTTTTGTGATCGTCGTTTCCTTGCCTGCCAGGTGTTTGTTTATTTGTCCCTGTCGTCTTTCAATTTCCTTTTGCTGTTGTGCTTTCGTGTTGTGTTCTAGTCTTGCCTTCCAAGTGTTTGATCTATTGTCTGTGATTCTGCTCTTGGTTTGTTTTGTGGTTTCGTCGTTGAGTTGCGTTGTTTTTGCATCCCTAGTGTTAGCTTTCCTATGTTTCGTTGTTTGGTTTCTTTGGTGGCTTGTGTCCTGCCTGTCCTCTGCTTGCTTCATTGTCTTTGGCTGCTCTGGTATCTTGCCTCTGACACTGAGTGTTTGTGTTCTTGATCTCCGTTGGTTTGTGGACTTTATCCGGTGGTTTTGCTGTATCTTTGTGATTTGGATTGGTTGTTTATCTTGCTGCATGTCATTTTCATGTGTTCAAGGGCGGTATAGTTCACTTTTGGTTTTCTTGATGTAACTTGTCTTTGACCCTGTCTTGCCTTTCTGTTTTCCAGATGGTGAAGCGTAAGCAACCCGCTGGTCGGTCTTCTCAGCCTTCCAAAGTTCCTCGCAAAGCAAAACCTCGCCCGTTTGATGCTTCGCCCTTTGTCGATTCTCGGGCTTCCGAACTATTCCATTCCTCCTTTCACAACCGCCATGTCATTGTTGAACGTGAAGTACTTCTTGCTGACCTTCCGGTTTCTACGGTATCTTCTTACTTCACGTCTCGTCATTGGGAGCCTTTCCTTCATGATCTCTCCCATCTTGTTCCTCCGGAGCTGCTTGTGAGAGAATTTTACTCGAACTTCTTTGACATTGATGAAGGTTCGTGTAGTTTCTCTGTCTTTGTTCGTGGTCAAAGTATTCGGGTTTCACCCGATGTTATTGCCACCTTATTTGGTGTTGTCAGGGTTCCTGACCCTGTCTATCCTTACATTGAGTCTCGTCATACGCCTCCGTCCTTTGAAGCCATGTCGCTTCTTCTCTTTGGACGTCCACATGCTTATACTGGTGGGTCTCTCTACACTTCCGAGTTCTCTGTGGAAACTCGGGTGGTCCGTCGTATTGCAATGACCAACCTCTTCCCTGTTACCCATCTTTCATCTATTTCTCTCTCTCGTGTTCGGTTTTTGTATGCTGTCATGATTGGTGACTCGATTGATATCTGCTCTGTTATATGCTCGCATATGATCGAGGTTTATCAATCCACTATGCGCACTGTAGGTCTCTCATATGCGTGTTTGATTCAGCGCCTATATCGGGCTCATGACATTAGTTTTCCGCCTGATGGTCCATTTCCTCGGACACATTTTGCTATTGGTTCAACGACTCTCTCTTTGAGTCGTTCCCACCAGAGACACCCTCCCGTGCTTGCTTCTGACGCTGCTGCTCCTTCCTCTGGGTTTCCTCTTCCTCCTTCGTCGTCTCTTCCTTCTCCTTCCGTTCCGTCTTCTTCTGTTGGTCCCTCTCGGCCCTCGATTCCGACTCCATTGGATCCTTCCTTCTCTGCATTCTTCTTCGTGGTGCTGGACCGGCTTGACGCCCTTTCCACACACACTGAGAACCTCATTAAGATTTTGTTGCGTCATCAACGTCAGCTCAAGCGTCATACTCTTACGCTTGCGCATCATGCTAGGGCGACTGAGCGTCATACTCGGGCGATTTCCCGCCTTCATCGTGTGATTCGCCATCTTGTTGCTGATGCTGCTCTGCCCACGGATATTTCCTCTCCATCTGAGACTTCTGCGTCTTCGGGCGAGTCTGCTCCTTCGTCTGAGGTGCCTGCTGCTGATCCTCCACCCACTGTTGCTCCTCCGCCCATTGTCCCTCCCCTGCCGTCTTCTTCGGTTCCTGGAGCTGTGGGTTCTGCTCCTGCTTCATCGACTGGTACGGTGGTGCTGTCTCATTCCTCGTCTCCTGGCACGTTGGTGTTGTCTACCCCTTCTACTTCTGGTGAGGGCGAGTCTGCTGCTCCGGGTGCTTCGACCCCGCCTTTGGATGACTGACCCTTTGTCCATTCGTGACAAAAAGGGGGAGTAGTGTGATCTGCTGTGTAGCTAGGTGTTTGCTGTGTCGCTAGATGTTTTTTTTTGTTGACGAGGATATTATTAGTTGAGGGGGAGATTTCTTTTTGTCTAGGCTGATTTGTAATTCATTTCACATCATGTACAGCCTTCTCAGTTTTTTTTGTACTGTTATTTTTCCATATTATTGCTTTTGTGGACTTTCTAATTGATATATGGAAAATGCGATTTCTCTCATATCTGTTTGTTTGACTAGATAAATTATCTGTGCTATCTCACTTGGTTGTTAAGATTGTGATATCAGGTCTTCAGTTTTCGACTCTTGAACATGTGTCTAAGTCATAGGTGGGTTCAAATTGTAAACAGATTTTTGTCTTGGTGATTGACAAATTTCTCTATCTTGTTTCGGTTATATTGTTGGTTTTGTCACGGAATTGCCAAAGGGGGAGTTTGTTAGGTATTTTTTGTGTTGTCATTATTCCGTGTCAAAATATGTCGTGGTTGAGTTGTAAGTATGGTTACATGTTCAAGAGTTAGTGGTCTGTTGTATGTCATCCCGCGCGACCAGTGCTCGAGCGTCCTTGGAATATGCAGACAGACTCGCAGCGCTCGACCAGCGCTCGATCAACGCTCGAGCATCATTTGAAGAACATGATACAGAGACGCCACGCTCGACAGCCGCTCGAACGACACTACGAAAAATTCAGACAGAAGCTTTGCGTTCGACGAGCGCTCGACCGACGCTCGAGCGGTCTCCGGCGAATTTCAGAAAAAGCTGAATTTATGGAGTTTCCTTTTGGGAAGAGTGGTGAAACCCTAATATGTTCGAGTGTGGCCGTCGAAAAGGTTTTTAAGGAGCTTTTTGAATATTTTGGCTGCCTCTTTTCTTAGAGAGAAGGGTGGTGAGTTTTTGGTGCTTCAAGGTAGAAAATATCTTCCTCAATCTTCAAACATATTGTGTGGATTCCTTCATGGTGGTGAAGGAGTGCTGAAGAACAAGATTGTTCGTGGAGATCTGTAAGAAGAACCTCAAGGCGTTGAGGTGAATGCCGCTTGGAGCGGGTCTGAGCGAGGTAGCTTAGATTATTACTTCAGGGGTGTCAGAGTCAAGCAACTGGGGTTGCCCGTGTCTGAATCACTGTTGTAAGTTATTCTTCTTAGTGGATTTCGGGTGGCTGCTAGCCCGGAGTGGTTTTTCCTTTGAATGGTATTTCAAAGGTTTTCCACTTCGTCATCAAATCGCTTGTCTCCTTATGTTTGATTGATCTTGCTTTACAAGTTGATTTTCGGTTTTGATGATTCTGTTGAATTAATTGTTCGATCTAGGTTGTTCAGTATTAAAACTTGTTTTAATATTGTGTTTGTTTAAATAATTTTTATAATTCACCTATTCACCCCCCTCTAGGTGAAGTCAGGGTCTAAACTAGGTTTTTCAATTGGTATCAGAGCCTAATCTCGGTCCTTGACCCTTAGTCTAGATGGACAAAAGTCAATCCTTGTCTGTGCCTCCATTTTTTGATGGAAGCAATTTATGCTTATTGGAAAGTTCGCATGAGAGCTTTTCTGAAAGCTCTGGATGAACGTGTCTGGAGATCATGTATTAAGGGATGGTCTGCACCATTGTCTGAGGTTGAAGGTGTTAAAACACCAAAAGACGTTAGTACCTGGTCTACGAATGAAATCAATGAGTGCAATTATAATAGCAAGGGTTTGCATGCTATTTTTATGGCTGTGTCTGCTGATGAATTCAAACGTATCTCTATGTGTGAAACATCTAAGGCAGCTTGGGATATTCTGGAAACAACTCACGAAGGAATCAAGACAGTAAAAAATTCGAAACTTCAAATGTTGACTACAATAAGCAATTGAAGTTGGTGAACAAAACAATGAATATATGTAGCAGAAAGATTCACCCTCAAAATGAGAGACTTTAACCCATTGAACTCCCCTCGCATGTTTGATGCCCCATCGTACCTTTGACCTCTCAACTTGGATATTGATAACTCGTGTTTTGCAAAGGTTTTGTCTATAGCATTTTTCAAAGATTGGGAGCAAGTGTCGGTAACATGTTCCACACCAATAAACATTTCTATCACTTGTCCACGTTTGTTCACATATCTCAAAACCACTGTCATTTGCTCTTTCACTGAATTATCTCGAGACTCATCAACCATAAGAGAAAAAACCGTCCTCAATATCTTTAATGATGACAAGTGTGGTCTCCGCTGCATATGCACTCACTAATTCCTTCTGAGTTTTTGGAGAAGTCGTTTGGTTGTTTCCAGAAGCATTATAACCAAGTGTGTTAGAGCATTCCTAGCAGGCTCTCTATTCTAACATTTTGGTTAGAATAGAGAGCCAATTTAACCAAAAAGCAAAAAAACACTCCTCAACAGCCTCTCTACTTTAACAACTTTTAACAAATTTTTTGAAGAAGTGAATAGTGGCTCTCTAACTCACTATCTTAAAATATTAATATATATCTTATTTTTTTCTTTTTCTTTTCTTTTTCTTTTTCTTCTTTTTTATTTTTAGAAAATTATTGTTCACTTCACATTCTTAAAATTTTAAAAATTCCAACAGTTAGTAAAATAAAAAAAATTTAAAAATCGATCTTTTTAAGATAATACAAATATTAAAAAAATATGGCTATTACAATAAAATGAATATTCAAAAATATAAATGTTAGAGAAACAATAAAGAAATCTTTAAAAAATAATATTTAAATAGAATAGTAAAAATAGATGGTTAAAATAAAGAAGTTGCTGGGAATGTTTTTTAAAAGTTGATAGTTAAAATAGAGAAGTGTGTTTTTTGGTTAAAGTAGAGAGCCTAATTTAAAGAGGCTGCTAGGAATGCTCTTACGAACCTTTTTCTTACGTAAGATGTACCATTCCAATAGCTCAAGAAAATTTTCCTTCCTCAGTGAACTCTTGGACTCATTATGACCACGAAAAGCTAATCCTTGCACCAAAAGATAACGAATGCAATCTAAAACCGCTGTCAAATGAATGCGATAAATATTTTTTACATCGGACCCGTGTGAGGATAACACGTCGACACACTTTGTTGCTGATTTTTGAATACTTCACAATGTCTTCTAGTATCATTGTGAGCACTATTAAAGTCACCAACATGCTCACGAAAAACCTCTATTGCCTTTTTCCAATTGCTAAATCCTATAGATGTAAACACATCTCCCCCGTATTTCCTCCTCTAGCTCCTCTAAATAAATAACATCACAAGTAATACGCCTCGTCCTTTGATACACTATATTCCAACCACTCATTATTTTTGAACTATAACTCCCTAAAACCCTAATTTTCTTTCCCATATGGCTTCTTGGGAAAATCATGGCCAAATGGTTTTCTCAAATCATGCTCGAGCATACCATGAGAATAATATCTGCTTAAGAAAAGAAAAACATTAGGGATCATAGTTTAAATAAAGAAAAAAAAATATTGGCTCACCAACAACAATGACGAGGATCTTGAAAACAAAATAAAATAAAATAAGAAAATTCTTGATGCTGCTGCAGCCTGCAGGCAGGAATTTTTAACATGCACTCCAACCCTAAGTTCAATAATAAATGAGATAATTAGCAAGCTAATTCAACAATATGATCTAATTATCAACTCTAATAAAATTAATCCAAGTGGCTCAACATTTACCTAAAAATGTCCATGGTCTTCTTAAAGTAGTCGTGGTTCTATCCGGCCCTCTCCGGTCTCCACCCATATGTTTATCCAGATCTTTGGAGAACTTCTCTTCAGTCCATCAGGCCAAATTCCATGAACTTGAGTAGTGAAGATTGGGCCCGGTTTGGGTTTTGTTTAATTGCTGGAAACATACATAAAAAAGCGTAAAATGTAATAGGCCTAAAGGCCAAAATTGAGGCCCAGGACGAAGGCAGGCCAGTACTGCACCTGGCGAGCTCGAAATGGGTAATGGGTTAAGTGAGACCCGGCAACCTGATCCAGCTAAGTATAACTAACTAAAATGAGACCGGCCGATGACAGTCATGCTGATCGGCTTCTAAAGTTGACAGTTTTATTAATTTGGGATGCCATTTACGGACCTTAGGGAATTCAAAATCCATGAACTTGGGGTAGTTTGGTTTGAGTCACGTTCTAACCTATATGTTACGCCCTAAAAAGAATTGTCTAAAATGTTTTTTTTTGTAAAGAGAAGAAACCCAACCTGGCAGGGCCATCGGAGTTGACCCACCTACGGGGTGTAGCCCCAAGCCACATAGGTAGGTCCGTTTGACTTTGCCAAGAGTGACCTCAAGAAATTGTTTGTACTTGGAGTATTCGAACCTAGCTAAGATCTTAGAAGGGACTAAACCCCTAAGCCTGACGTCTTGACTACCGAGGCCAACCCCTTGGGACCAAATATGATATGTACCCAACCATTACCGTGCTCTTGATCAGTCCTCTAATAGATACTTTTATGGTTTTGGAAATCATTTGATTTTGATATTGATTTCCTTAAGATTAGTTCATGATTTATTTGTAATATGGAACAATAGATTAGGTACAATTTTAGGGGAGTATATAAATTGGTAACAAGATGTAAACAAAACAAAACATATAATTATACCCACTTGGGGTACATCACTACTCCAATGCAAACTTATCAAAATAAGGGATAAGTGATTTTCTATAATGTGTCTAATTTAACATCAGCAATGAGATTAACTCTTCACCTTATAGATATATAGTAACTCATTTCTCGTTCGAATATATCTACGATTAAAGAGACACACTTGGGTAGTCCTCTCAGTTGTTTTTCACTTGTGTGAGAGTAAAAGAGACAGAGGGAAGAGAATCAGAAGTACAGATTTTGATTCTGGGTAAAGGTAAATATTTGATTTTAAATGATATTTTTGAGAAAACTATATTGATAAATAAAAAATTTTGGCACTCTAAAATTTTAGTTTAATAAAATAATTACAAAATAATCTCTCGTCCCTTATCACATCATTCTTTTCACTATAATAAATATAAAAAATTCATTCAAATAATTTATGTCTTTACTTTTTCACTCATTTTCATAAAAATATTATTACTTTTTCACTGACTCGCATACCCTTCAAAATTTTAACGCACAAACACTAAGGTATCACATGCCTAGCTAGTCAATCCAAGGTAAAGGTATAATTTGATCCAAGCTCAGTACAACAATTAATTATTTAACATGATATTATAAGGATTGGAGAAAAGGAAAAATCTTACTTATAATCTAAAGTGAGATTAATTCTTGAAACAAATAGATAGAGTTGACATTTTGGTCATTAAAAGAGGGAAAGGGGTAAGGGTGAAACCGGAACCGGATGGAACCGGAATGGGTCATTCCGGTTCCGGTTCCGGTACTCACCGGAATGAGATTTTCCATTCCGGTTCCATTCCGGAATTTACCGGAACGGAACCGGAATTGGAACCGGAATTTCCGGAACCGGAACCGGAAATTCCGGTTCCTTATATGGGCCTAAAAAAATATATTTAGTTTAGGCCCAACTTTTTTTAAAAGCCCAAAGCCAAAATTTGGCTGTTTTTTTTCCTGAACAAATGTCTCTTTAATTATTTTTTCCAAAATATATAAATACAATCATGTATAAACGAAGCTAGAGTTAATTGAAATAGGATACCAGCCACTAAAATACTAAATAGATCATTGTGCTTGTCCAACTAATATCCTCAAGTTCTCCATCTCTACAAAAGAAAAACAAAACAATTATAAGAGAAATACTAAGAGAACCAAATAATCAATTAACAAAGCAAAAAATTTAACAAAAAATAAATGTAAAATGACTCAATCTATCTAAATGTAAAAATAAATGTAAAATTTTCAGTCTAAATATCTATAGTGTCGACACATAATACCATGGTGTCGACACATTGGTCACACACCAGAAGACATGTCCCAGGCCAATATGATGGTGTCGACACATTGTACAAATGTGTCGACACATTGCACTATCAACTGAAAGCAGGTTTCCAGGCCAAGCTGATGGTGTCGACACATTTGTCCAATGTGTCGACACCATCATATTGGCCTGGAACATGTCTTCTGGTGTGTGACCAATGTGTCGACACCATGGTATTATGTGTCGACACTATCGACACTTAGACTGAAAATTTTACATTTATGTCTTCTGGTGTGTGGCCAAACTTCACAAATTATTCTCATGAGCAATCAAACAATCAGCAAACAATCAACAATCTCCCATAGCCTACACCCTAGATATATGATGAACAATTATAACCAAATTAGTTTTGGTTTCAAACCAATTTTAAACGTAAGAACTTGAAATTTGAATTCTGAAACTCTATCCTGTAAAATGAACTAATTTGTAATTTGGCCTGAATTAATGAAGTGAATGCTACTAATTTGTAATTTGCATCTCCATTTTTATGTACAATCAGCAAACAATCAACAATCAACAATCAGCAAACCCAGCATACCTTGATTTTGAATTTGTTTTTTAAAAAAAATTTCCGGAACCGGAAAATTCCGGGTTTCCGCCGGAAATTCCGGTTCCGATTCCGGTTCCGGAAATTCCCTAAAAAGGGTTCCGGTTCCGGTTCCGGAATTGGCCGGAACCGGTACCGGAATTCCGGTACCGGAACCGGAACCGGAATTTCCGGTGGAAACCGGATTAATTGATCACCCTTAGAAAGGGGTATTAGTTAGAGCTTCGCTTTCTGTCACTAACAATCTTGGATGACTTTGAATGGCCAGATTTTATAATTGGGATCTAACGTAGCTAATCAGATTCCTTGAAAAAGCCTATAAAGTTGAATATTTGGTACATGAATTACTTAATTACCCAAAAATGATTTGAGTCAATTTGACTTACGAGGTATACAAACACGTCTCAATAATTAATTATCCATTTGCCATACCTATAACATAAAAATAATTGCTGATGCAATGGAGAAACATGTCTCAATAAATTATCCCATACCTATAACAGAAAAAAATTTCTAAAGCAATGGAGAAACGAGGATGATTGGGATATATTATTATTATTATTTATTCTTGACATTGGAATTTAAATATTATATATTCGAGTTTTCGTTCTTTTTAAGGATTTGGTTCTTTCCTGGCATAAAATATTAAAGTCTCCGGTGACTTCACGTGAGCAAACCATCCTAGTTTTCAATGAGAGAGCTGGCATCTTCTGACTTTGACGTGGCCGCCTACACGTCTTAAGAGCTTCCCGTTGAATGGCAAAGACAACTTATTGTGAGGTAGTAGGTATTATCTGAGGTTTATGGTAAAGAAGTTTTAGAAGCCTAACATTAAATAATTTAAAATTTATTTATTGTGAATATCTATTTTTAAATTCACTCGTAGTATTAAATTGCGGAATATCCTAATCCAAACTATTGCCTATAAAACGTCCCCTCGTTGTTAACTGTTCCTTGAACAACCTCTGGCTAATACCCAGACCTAGAAAAAGAACAAAATGGATCATTTCTATGTTTTCCTCCTTTTCTTCGTTTCTTTCGTCCCCATCTCCATCTTCTTCCTCTTCTACAAGCATAAATCCCACTTCACGTACCCAAATCTTCCACCAGGCAACATTGGGTACCAGTAGCGGAACTAGGAATCTAATCGAAGGGAGGCGAACTCCTAAGAAAAAATGACAAAAAATAATTTACTGCAAAAAATATCTTAGAATTAAAATATAAAAAATTAAGGACTAAAAACACTAAAAATATTGAAATACTATTTGCTGATACTGAGAGATGACAATTGGATCTTACGAGACTGTATATTCTGAAAACGTTGTAAAATAGTTTCGTTCTCAATAGTTTCAAAATTTTCTCTCTCGATGTATACCACCAAACTATCATTCATCAATTCATCTCCTATCTTATTACGCAAATCAGTTTTAATAAACTTCATTGCAGAGAATACTCTCTCAATGGTTACAGTCGCAACTGGTAACACCAATGCTAACTAAATCAGTTGATAAACCAATGGATATAGAGTATGCTTATTGTCTCAACCATTTTCACAGCAAGACCTCTAAAATCTTGAAGCTCAGAAAAAACATCATAACATCTCACATCATAAATGTAGGTTCGAAGTTGATCTCTAAGCATAATATGATAAATTGCTGAAAAATCTTCTGGATAAAGCGGAACTCAGCATGATCAAACACTGAGAATGAGTTTCTTGGATAAAGACATGTTATACAAAGAAGTAACTCCATACTTGCTTCTGTTAAACGATTATCCATCTCCTGCGATCAAATCAATAACTTGGCAAAATACTTACACACGAAAATGTTGGAAATAAGTAATTGTTTGCCCTCTATGCTGAGGCCGACCACAAGTTAGAATAACGTCTTCCATATTTGGCACAGTCATAGAATGATTCACATAAAATTTGTTGACATATTCCAAAAATTCATCTCATTCCATCTCCCTCAAATCCTGCAACCGACGCTTCACAATTCCAGCCAAATTCATAGCATTAACAATGTCTTGATCCATTCGTTGTAAGGCCTTCAACAATTCATATGTAATTCTTATTATATTTCTCAACAAATACATAGTGAATACTTTTGAATAATAATTAGTAGTAGTCGTGATTACCTGTGACAATTCATTAGTAATTCTCATTATATTTCTCAATAAATGAAAAATTAATACATAGTCGAAGCTTTGAATCATATCCAGTAAATCCAAAGTCGTGGGGCTCTGTTCTATGCAAGTGTCATCTTCTCTTATGTTTTCAAGCACATCTAACTAGGGCTGAACAGAACCTGACCGCAGACCGGACCGGACCGGACCGGACCGGATTTGCGGTCCGGAAAACCGGACCGGATTTATGCGGTCCGGATCGGACCGCATTTAATAATTTTTTTTTAAATATATTAAAAAAGCAATCTGCGCATAGCAGTGTAGCTCTGCACTGCGCAGAGCTACACTGCACACACTGCGCGAGCAGAAGTGCAGAGCTTGCTCTGCGCAGAGCAGGCTCTGCAATGCGAGAATAAAATTTTAATTTTTTTTTTAAAAAAATAATTAAATCCGGTCTGGACCACTTAAGTGGTCCAGACCGGACCGCATTTTAATGGACTGGACGATCCTTTATTATTGAAGGACCGGAAATGCGGTCCGAAAACCGGACCGGAAAGCATTTCTGGTTTTCACCCCTACATCTAACACTGCTGACCACATACTGAAGAGACGCATTATTATAATTTTGTATGAACCCCAACGAGTATCTCCTGGTTGTGCGAGACTGGCTTCTTGATTTCTTCCCCTTCCACTATAAATGTCTCCCTTATCCAATAGCTCCACTATCTTCACATGTTGACTTTGCCGAAGAGAATCTTTCATTTTACAAGAAGCCCCGACTATATTCACAATCATCATAGTGTAAGAGAAAAAATCACAAACTTGGATGTTATTCTTTGCAGTAGCCACAATAACCAATTGAAGTTGGTGAGCAAAACATTCAATATATGTAGCAGAAAGATTCACCCTCAAAATGAGAGACTGTAACCCATTGAACTCGTCTCGCATGTTTGATGCCCCATCGTACTCTTGACCTCTCAACTTAGATATTAATAACCCGTGTCTTACAAAGTTTTTATCTATAGCATTTTTCAAAGATTGGGAGCAAGTGTCGGTAACATGTTCCATACCAATAAACCTTTCTATCACTTGTCCACATTTGTTCGCATATCTCAAAACCACTGTCATTTGCTCTTTCATTGAATTATCTCGAGACTCATCAACCATAAGATAAAAAATCGTCTCCAATATCTTTAATGATGACAAATGTGGTCTCCGCTGCACATGCATTGGCCAATTCCTTCTGAGTTTTTTGAGAAGTCGTTTGGTTGTTTCCAGGAGCATTATAACCAAGTGTGTTAGAAACCTTTTTCTTATGTAAGTTGTATCATTCCAAATTTCCAATAGCTCAAGAAAATTACCCTTCCTCAATGAACTCTAGAACTCATCATGACCACGAAAAGCTAATCATTGCACCAAAAGATAACGAATGCAATCTAAAACCTCTATCAAACTAATGTGATAAATATTTTTACATCGAACCCGTATGAGGATAACACGTTCAACACACTTTGTTGCTGATTTTTGAATGCTTCACAATGTCTTCTAGCATTATTGTAAGCACTATTAGAGTCACCAACATGCTCAGAAAAACCTCCACTTCTTTTTTCCAATTGATAAATCCCATAGATGTAAACATATCTCCCACAGATTTTCTTCCTCTAGCTTGCCTAAATAAATGACACCAAAAGCAATATGCATCGTCCTTTGATACCCTATATTCCAACCACTCATTATTTTTGAACCATAACTCTTTAAAACCCCTCATTTCTTTCTCATATGGCTTCTTGAAAAAATCATTGCCAAATGGTTGACAAAGACCTTTGATTAAATATTCTATACGAACTTGATCCCTAATCCCAACATCAAATTTTTCAATGGGTTTACGTAACTCTGGTCAACAACAATATCATCCGAACTAAACTCAATACGAGGTCTTTTCAAACTAATATTCGTTTAAGAAGTATATATAAGCCATGTTAGGAGTACTAAACGACCCTACGTTGGCTGTAATTTTTTTTTATCAAAAACTTATACATTATCTAAACAAAACAAGACAAAACAAAAATTTTCAATCTAATTTCATAACCTAATAACAGTTTCACAATCAAGTCCTAATCACAATTTCAAGATAATGCACAATCAAATCCTAATTAAAGATTCAAATAGTCCTTAATAATTCATCTCATTATTCATCAATAATTATTTATCACAATATCATCAATAATTCATCACATTATTCATCAACAATTAAAATAAATTCATCTCAAATTCACAAACATTTAATAATCATAATCAAACCTTAATAAAAAATTCACAATAATCCTAATAAAGTTCATCACAAATAATAATTTAATATTCATCACAATCGAGACATAATCAGAGACAATATAAAATTGTAATAAGTTAACTGTTTAATATAAACATAAATTATAGTCAAATTGAGACTATTGAGTCTTGAGAGAGTTCGGTGTTGTACCTGGAGGCTGGAGAGAGAGAAAGAGGTAAAGAGTTGTGCTGGGCGGTGGGCCTGCTGGCTACTGGCGTTGGCACGTTGCTGTTGTCTCTGTGGAGGAGGAGAGAGAGACCGGGACAGAGAGGTAGAGTGACTGAGTGAGAGAGGGAGAGATTGAGAAGGAGCACTGAGCAGTAAACAACGGAGGAGGAGAGGCAGAGTGAGAGGGGGAGGCTGGCATTGGCTGGCAATAGGCAACAGGCTGGTGTCGAGACTCGAGAGGTGGGGAGCAGAGTGAGAGAGGGTGGGCTTCGGGGAGAGAAGGCGGAAGAAATGGAGAGGGGGGTTTCATTAAACCCTGATTTTTTTTTTAAAATCAGAGGGTGAAACAGCGTCCTTTCATCCTCCAAATTTTTTTTTAAAAAAATTAGGGCAGCCTGGGCACATGGATAGTTAGGGCAGACTTAGGTTAATGGGGGTGGGCTGGCTTAACATATAAAAAAAATTGAAGGATTTTTCAGTGATGGGTGTCGGCCGTCCCCTTCGTCACCGTGTGGTTCCTCCTATGTCGGGCACCCAATGGTCGACGAGAGCATCGAGTTTTTGTCCGATGGATGGAAAGGTCATCCTGGAAAGGCACATGGCTTCTTGTTGGGAAAACCGCGAGGATGTCACTGTGTACCCGCTAGCAAAAAGGTACTACATATATATACGGAGAGTATATCTATATCTATGAGATGAAAGCTTACGTACTGTTTATATATATTCTTCAATATTAATTTAAGTGACCATAAATTTGCGAGGCTCGCTCTTGGATGTAATTTGCTTGATTTTTTCCTGTCAAAAATTATACTTTTTGGTTGGCTTGTTTCTTGTTTCTCAGCATCAAGGATCCCAACCATATAGCAAGATTTGCATACCCATTCCATCTTTTGTCCGCCGGGATCATGTCAGTCCCGATTGACAATTGAAAATTGAAGTTGCTATATGATATAACTTGGTGACTATGTTGTTTTTGTATATTGTGTTATATATTATTACATCACCATACATTATGATATAGTATGGATATATGTCATATTTAATATTATGTGTATAACATAGTATTTGTACATATTAAGATTGAATATTTTGTCACTCATCTATGTGTATATTATAGTATTTGTACATATTAAGATTGAATATTTTTCACTCATCTAAAGGTGTATAGTATTTATACCTAATATGTCACACATCTGTGTGTGTGTATATATTATTTGTACAGATTAAGAAGATATTGTGAGATTGGCTTATGCATTAACAAGTACATAACATAATATATGACCTTATATGCTATAATTGAATATTAGGTATGTACGTACATATAAAGTACTTTGGTTAATTAACACATATCATGTATATGATAAGCACATATAACAAATAGCATGCTAAACCTAAGTATATATATGTATATAATAAAAACATATTACTTACCGTTTACCCAAAAAAAAAATATTTAATACCAAGTACTAAGATTTTTTTTAAATACTATGTATAAAGTTCAAAGTACTATTAGTACTAAGTTATTTTACATACTAAGTACTAGGCTATATACAAGGCATTATACCTTTAAATTGTATGTACTAGATATTATTATTACCAACCTATTTTTAATTATGATTATTACACTAGTTATAAGAAAGAGTTTAAAAATAATATGCTATGTATTTAATACTAAGTACTAAGATGACAAATTATTTTTAAAAATTACAAATCACTATTATTACTGAGTTATTTTAGTTACGTACTAGGTAATATACATTGTATTACAATTACAAACAAAGTAGTAATTAAGATGTAATTACAAAATAAATGTTATATCCAACACATGGGATTATTGAAGTATAAAAAAATAGTAAACAAGTGAGAGGAAAACGGTGAGTGTATGAGATTTAAGTTTTTTCTAAAATTTGTTCCATATTCGTTTTGGCAAGACTGCGAGTTCTCTTTTTTTTTTCTTCTTCTTCTAAATTCACTGTCTTATCTTTCAAACTTTCTAAGAAATTTTAGACTTCTCTAGGAGTCCATATTTTTCTTTTCACTCTATAACTCTTTCTGTCCCTCCACCCCCTTCCAGGCACCGTCGACCTCTGTCCTTCACCATGAGTTTGGTTATTGTGCTGAACATGCTGAGCGACGGTTAATATTAAAAGTTGGAGATTCTACGGCTGTGGTTAAACACATCATTTAAAATATTTTAATTGATGTGGCGCGATCTGGACCCTAGAATTTTAAAGATTTTAATCTTAGTCGTCACTCAGCATGCTCCGCACAATAGTGCTTAGCACAACAACCAGACTCCCTTCACCATCATCCATGCAGCGGAGATTAATGGAGGCTTCTATGCAACTCAACGCTAAGGCCCCCAAATCGTGTCGGATCAGGTGTGTCACCACCACTCTGTCCAAACGCTACACCATCACTCTGCTTCCCAGCGATGGTATTGGCCTCGAGGTCATCTCCGTCGCCACCAACTTCCTCAAGCTCTCCGGTTCTCTCGAAGTTCCTTAAGTTCACTTGCCTATCGGTTACCTATTTAAAAAATTAAAATTAAAATTTATATGGGCTTGTCGATGTTTGGTTGCTGAGAAAAAGAAGGAAAATGACAAAACAATCTAGATTTCCGCCCTTTATTGGTCGTTTTCCAAATGAGGTTCCGTTGTTGATATAATTGAATATTTTAGGAGGGAGTAATCTTTCTTTTTCAATAGCGAAGCGAAATTTTGCGAGCAAAGAAGTGAATAGTTGTTATGACCTCAATTCCGATATACTAGGGTGTAAAAATGTGAAATAGGTAGAGAGAGGATGAAGAAAGAGTTCGTATTATTGAGAATGAATACCAAGTCATACATTACAATAACCGCTATAAAGGCTTTTATATAGAAAAGAACTGAAGCTCTTGTAAAGTAACTAACAGACGAGAGAAAGAATAATAAAAATTACATTTAACTCCTAATACTCACCCTCAAGATGGAGCATGGAGATTATGAATGCTCTGCTGAGAAAGGAGAGAATGAAACTGGGAAGCACTAAGAGCTTTAGTGAAAATATCAGTCAATTTACGAGTTTAAGTGATGTAGAATGTGTTGAGAACCCTTTAGCAAGCTGTTCACGAATAAAATGACAGTCGATCTCCACATACTTTGTTCTAGCATGGTGAACGAGATTAGCTGCTAAAGAGAGGATAACCTTACTATCACAATAAATGGAAGCAGGAGAAGATGGACAAAGATGCAAATTAGTGAGAAGTTGATTAATCCAAATGATTTCACAACCAATGGAAGCCAAGGCCCGATACTCAGAATTGACTATCCAAGAAAGACTTAACTTGGGTGATATAAGACATATCATTAGAAGCAATGATTATGTCATCCACGTAGACTAACAAAGTTATAAAAGAAGAACCATCAAGCTTGGTAAACAATCTGTAATCAGCTTTGGACTGGTGATAACAAAGAGAAAATAGAGCTTCCGAAAGTTTGTGAAACCATTGCCTACTTTAACTCGGGAGGAATAACCCTATAAACTTCCTCATTTAACTCCCCATGTAAAAATGCATTATTCACATCGAATTGCTCAAGAAACCAATGCTGACTTGCAGCAAGAGTCAAAACACAACGAACTGTAGTCATTTTAGCTACCAGAGAGAAGGTTTTAGCATAATCCACTCCCTCAAGTTGTGTAAAACCTTTAGCCACAAGCCGTGCTTTATATCTTTCAATAGAACCATCAGCTTTATATTTCATACGATAAACTCATTTGCAACCGATTGGTGTCTTACCAGGAGGTAAATCTGTAATGACCCAAGTTTGATTGTTTTCAAGAGCTGTGATTTCATTAATCATTGCCTCTTGCCATTTGGGGTATAGGGAAGCTTGGTGATAAGTTTTAGATTCAGTATTTGTGGTGATTGCTAAGCTGAAAGCTCGATGAGAAGTAGAAGAACAAGTATAGGAAAGATACCTTGCTAAATCAGTAGCCTTGACAGAATCCCGTTGTATAGAGACTGAAGGTAGTGAGTGATCATTGAAAGAGCAAGCTAATCTGCAATGATAGTCTTTGAGATAGGAAGGCTTGGTTTTTAGGCGAGATGATCTTCTAAGTGGAAAGAGGTTCTGATGGAGAAAAAACTGAAGGAACCAAGTCAGGACTAATAGAATTTGTATGTGATGTCTGTTCCAAACTCAGAGTTTGGAACAGACAAAGGAACAACAAAATCTGAGGTATAATGAACCGATTTTGAATGTTTGAAGGGAAATGAAAATTCGTGAAAAAGATCATCACGAGATATAAAGTAGAATTGTTTTCAAGATCTCGAAGCTTATAAACTTTGACAACAAAAGGATAGCCTAAGAAAACACATTTCTTGGCACGATGAGCAAATTTAGATTTGTGAGGTTGAACATTAGTAGCAAAACAGAGACAACCGAAAATCTTGAGCTGAGAATAGTTTGTTGGATCGCGAGATCGCAGCGGAAAGGATCGTTGAATCAGAGCAGCCCAAGCGTTTTGAATCCTTCAGATCCATGCACACAGCTTTGAGAAAGAGAATTTAGAGAGAGAAAATCTCTCATTGAAATGAAATTCGTTGAAAATGAATTCTCTCTTTTTTCAAATGATTTCTGAGTTATTTATAATGGCTGGCTCAGAACTTAACTGTGTTATAGCGTGAGATCTTTATGAATCTCAAATCTCGGCCGTAGGATTATCAGGAAAAACTCTTTTTCATTAACCTCCTTATATTCTGTAATCCAAATTTATGAGCTTTTACAAATTGTGATCATGTCCATTAATATATCACAATTGACCCCCGAGATAATGAGATTGTTTTTGTGAAATCTCTTTTGTTAACAATTATACGCTTATTTATCTTTCCACCATACTATATTCCGCATTAGCTAATAGGACCAGAATAATATCACCGATTAAGTCCCTAGCTCATATAATTCTTAATTCTCAGTTTGTACCTAGTTGGACTTCCAAAACTTTCCAAAATGATTTTCGCAAATATTTACTTAATATATAATATAAGTAAAACTCGTGAAAATACTTTTCACAAAATGTCGTTGCGCAGTGTTTTTATATGAATCCACAAATATACAGAGATAATGAATATACTGCCTCATCAAGAGACTCATGGATTCCATATTGAGCAATTATACAAATTCACTTACTATGCACAAGACCCAACATTATTTGGAATATTTGATCTAGGGCTGCACAACCCCGGTGTAGGTGCCAGTTTTGGCCAAAACTGGCACCTACACCGGGTAGGCCAGTTTTGAAAAAATTGTCACCTACACCTATATCGTTAAGGCAAAAAATTGGCCCTTAGCAGTGACGATTTAGCAGTAGCAGTTTCCGATTATCCTACATTCATATTGAGTCATTTTTTTAGCATTTTACGCACTTTGCCCAATGTATTTTTTTCTTTTTTCTTTTGGTCCATTAATCACATATCAATAAAATCTAAACTAATGAAATCCAAATTCAAAAATCAATAAAATGAAAGATAATTTTAAAAGATAAGATGAGAATTTAAAGTCCAAAGTAATAGAGACGTAACTGTAAGTAGAAACTATTACCTTTTGAAAAATCCAGTTTAGACTCTAACAACACTTATAGTGGAGAATATGTGTTTTCTCTCTAATTAATAAATCAATAACAATTTTAAAATATGTTCAAAACCTAGTAGAGTTTTCCTTGGTTTCACAAGAAAAATCTAAAAATTCAGCAATTTTTGAAATTTGTTGGAAGTCGCTCGAGCTTGCGTCAAACGCTCATGTTTCTGTCTAAAATTTTAACTGAGCGCTCGAGCGCTTGTCAAATGTAATGACTCTGTCTGAATTTTTTTCAAGGGTGCTCGAGCGCTTGTCAAACGCTGGTCAAATGTGATGATTTTGTCTAAATTTTTGACACAAAATTTTGCCAATACAAAAATGCACTAACACCTTTATTACATTAGGATGGTCAAGTTTGTGCCAAACGACAACCTCTTGTGTAAAAGCTGCTCTAAGAGAATTTAATACCCATTATTTGATGCTATTGATTAAAGCTGTTCTCACATATCTAAACAGTAAGAAGAACAAAATAAATTAATATAAAAGCCTATGTTTGTGAAAAATTAATGATTCATTCAAAGCATATGAGAAGCATGCAATATATAATTTTTTTTAATAATTTTATTAGAAACTCGAGTTTATGGCATAGGAAAAATAGCTTAATTACAACTAGAAAATCAAATAGGACTCACAAATATAAAATATTACAATAGACAAAGATGCATAAACAAATAACAAATCCAAAAAAAAGTAACTCTGATACTAGTACAACCAAACTTGTCAAGGCGCACAATACCTCTCGGACGATAAGACAACAAATCTTAGACCACCTACCCTGTGTTACTAGAAATTCCTTTGTTTGAAATCCTTCTCCTCCAAAGTTTATAATTCTCCTTGAGGCCCTCTCTCTTGCTAATAACTCAACTCCCGTATTTATAGGTTTTTTGACAGTTTTCTAAAAGACCTTAAGCTGCATTAGCAATAAGTCAAACCAGGACTCAGTTTTTTATGCTTGTTTTTTTGGTTAGTAAGCAGTGTTGGAAGCTTGTTTGAACATACATTGAATCGTATTACTCTATTTTCTCGTTTTGATTTATCTCGCTCAATGGGAGGCACATGAATTTTTATTAAGACTACTCTTAGTTGCATCACTAATTCTAAAGAAATCCAACCAATTAAATGGTAGCATTTCATGTTTAAAGAATTATAATCCAGTACAAGACATGCTCAAGACCCAACAAAAACTAAAAAAATATCCCGGTTCCCGGTGCCGGGTAAACCGGGAACCGGGAAAAACCCCAGTTTTTTTAAAAATGAAACCTACACCGGCACCGGGTACCGGGAACCCGGTGCCGGTACCACCGGAATTTTCCGGTGGCATTGTGCAGCCCTAATTTGATCTGCAAAGATCATAACCAAATGACTCAATCAAAGCATAAGTACACAATAAGCAAACCTGCATAACTCTCTCAAGTCTAAGGACAACATAAGCTAATTGTGCTGAATATCATTCTCTACATCAGTGATCGTTTCCAGAAGGTATTCATATTTGATCCGGTTTAGTGCATGTACTCTTACATTGCACTCATTCGTCTGCTTAAGGTCACCACCTCAATGAAGAAGTTCATCATTCTATCTTATAAAGGGACAACGAGTGTAGACCTATTTGTACATTATCATGTACCTCGGTCTAGAACAAAGTAAGTCAACAAGGATCCGAAAAGTTATACTCCCCGCCTCCGAGTCAACGGTTTAGTGAACGGGTCTGCGATGTTCTCAACTGATGCTATTTTAGCCATCACTACATCACCCCGATTCACAATGTCACGAATAAGATGAAATCTTCTTTCTATATGTTTTGTCCTTTGATGAGCCCGAGGTTCCACCGCTTGTGCTATAGCACCATTGTTGTCACAATAAATTGTGATCGGGAACTCAATTGAAGGAACAAATTCAAGCTCTTGTATGAATTTACGGATCCACACAGCTTCCTTTCCAGATTCCCTGGCAGCAACATATTCTGCCTCAGTGGGGGAGTTAGCAGTGGTGTTCTGCTTGTAGAAATAGTTGAAGTCATTGTCTCAGGCTTCACCGGCTCTTTACGCCAATGGTGGGAAAAGTATCTCACTGAAGAAGATCGTGATGCCATTCTTTATGTTGTACAACATGATGAAACTGGCCTTCATATCTTCGATGAAACCATAGGTCAAGGTGCTAGTGATGTTATTAATACATTTATTTATACTATTATTGGTACTCCTAGTAATATATCAGCTAGGATCCATGACCAGTTAAGTAACCTTAAGTGTCTAACCTTAAGTGATTTTCGTTAGTATAAGGATGTCTTTATTTCTCAAGTCATGTTTTGAGATGATTGTAAGAATCCTTTTTAGAAAGAAAAGTTCATCAATGGTCTCCCTAATCTCTTTGCCCATAAGATTAGTGAAGTCTTAAGTCAACCATCAGGTAAAATAGGTTATGCAAACCTTACATATGGTGATCTTGTCAGTACCATCAACAAAGAAGGTATGAAGATGTGTATTAACATGAAAATTAGTAATCAACTTAGTAAAGATAGAAAGAAAGCTAAGTATGAAATGGATAATTTCTGTGAATAGTATGGTCTGCCTCCCATAGCACAATCCCTTAGAAAACACTAGAAAGAAAGGTCATCCTTCAAGAAGTCAAATAAATATCACAAACAATTTTTTAGGAAGTATATACCTCCTGAAGAAAGTAAACCTAGGTTTCACAAGAAAACTTTTAGGGAAAGTCCAAAAATTTTCCAAAAGACAAAAGTAAAATTCAGTGTTATAAATGTAAAAAAACTTGGTCATTACAGTTCGAAATGTCGTATGAAGGAAAACATTAATTCCTTGGACATCCGTCATAGTGAAAAAGTCAAATTATTTTTCATCTTAGAATTAAAAGATTCTAGTGGTAGTGATTTAGACGACCTCCATCCCTCTAGTTCTAGCTCTAACCCTAGTACTGACACAAAATCTGATACCCCTAATCAGAAATTAGGATGTCAAGATAGTTGTTGTCACCCAAGTCAAACTTTAAATGTTTTAAGTCATCAAGAAGAACTTTTACGCGATTTAATCGTCAAAGTTGATGATCCAGAGCTCAAAGCTCAGTATCTCTCCAAATTTAAGAATGAATTAAGTAAAAAAGAATCTAAGTTAAAAATCCCTGAAACCCAAGTCAGTCTTAACAAAATCTTAGACAAGTTTAAGAAGACTCATAAACCTGTCACGTTACAAGATTTACATATTGAAGTCCAACAAGTAAAACAGGAGATTAGATAATTAAAAGCCCATAATAAATCCCTCGAACAAGAAGTCTTGCTTCTTCAAATTAATCAAAAGTTAAAACAAAGTCATCAATTTGAGTCTCAAGATCTCGAACCTGAACCTGAACCAGTTCAGCCCTTAGCTCCCCTCCTACAGGATACTCCGGAATGTAGTCAACAATTCCTTAGTATCGTGAATAGAATGCATTTTCAAAAATGATCAGGCTCAAATTGATGACTTTATTTTAACTTTTGATTAATTTTAAGAAGCAAGACTGCTTATTCGAGGGATTTATTCTGGGCTTTTAACTCTAGATTCGTAACTTGTCTGGGTTTGGTGACTCTTGACCATCTTCTTCTTCTACATCTGCGACTATATATATGTCTTGATGTAGAGGCTTCGGTTGGCAGTTTTGACTGGACTGAGTACAAAGGTGTACTAACTTGAGAAGTAAATATGTATATATATTCTAAATATTAATTCTACGTCAAATTAAGCCCAATAAAACTATATATTCTTATTTGCAAATTAAACAATGACCCACCGGAGATTAATTGTTAATAGTATTTTATTGTTTGCTTCTAATTAAGTTAAGAATTCAGACCATAATATAGATCGTCTGATCCTTAATCTATAGTACGTACGTAGTAAGACCGAAGCCAACCATATGCATAATTATGCATTGAACAACTCAAAGTTGTCGACTCTAATTAATATATGTTGCTCATAATCAGTTGTTGGAGTTGTTTTTAAATATTGTTGGTTGCCTTTTGAAAAGGAATATATTTTTTTGTTTTTCTTCACAAAATCAGTACGCATGACGTGCATGAGATTTTTGCCTTGACCAATTCCTTTGGGGGTGGAGACCAGGACTACTGTAGAAATCCAATTCAGGCGGCCTGATTCAGAAGCTAGCTATAGGGGAGCCATTGACAATTGTTCTTTTACCAAAAGCATCAAAATGAACTCATGGGGCTGCTCAAGAAAAAGGTTAGAAATTGGATGAAGCAATTACACGTGGTACTCAAGTAGTTAATAGGTTATTGATTATCCCTACATGATTGTATATATGAAATTATATATATACCAGTTGAGGTGTAGGGAATATTTTATAGTCAATCTTTATTGATTAACGAAATCTTCGTCCCTTACTATATATATCTATGTCACAAGTCATTGTATCTACCTATATTATCTGATATAATATCTTTACATAATTTATTTAATTTATCTCATGAAAAAGACAAAAAGGTTAGAAATTGGACGAAGTCTTTAATATATAGGCCTTCATTATATATGACATTATGAGCGAGCTATGTGTAAGAAATCTTTTTTGGTCATTAATTAATCTTTATTGATTAACAAAGTCTTCGTCCTTTACTATTTATTGACTTATTTATAATTATTTCACGATCCCTTCATAATATATATCAATGAAGATCAAGCTGAAATGTTTTATTTTTTATTTTATCAACCATGATTAACGGAATAATACGAAATTTGGCCGTAGTCTATTGATGATATATATATGACTAACAACACATGCTGGTTTTTTTATTGTTATCATCGACCTCATGATGATTTCGGTCGGCATTGCCCCCAAAGAATCAGTATATTCGTTCCTGCTTACAAGCCTGTTTTAAAGGAGAGAATTTTCCATTGAGTTGTCCTATAATTGTTAACTATCATTCTCAGCAACTACGTTCTTAGGCCTCTTATAGACAATAGAACTCCACAAATTAATTCTTCAGAAATAAAAATACAGCAGCTTTCACATAAATTCTTATACTTTGAATGCCACATTGGCGTGAGAGAAGCCAATTATATATGAATGAGAGATAAATTTCATAAGGAACAAGTCCTCATGCTGTGGCGCGGATGTTCAAGCAATTCTTCAAAATCTTCTAGTTATAGCTCTACAGTAGCTATCCTCGACTCTTCTCTTGGTATATATATATATATATATACAACTTTCTACTGGGGTGCGAGGGGAGCGCGGGTGACCTCCGGTAAAGATTCATCTTGTTTACGCCGCTTTTAAAACAGATATTGAAGAACATGCGTACGTAAAATATTGGATCTGAAGCTAATTACATGATACCACGTTATGCATCTCTCACAACACGAAATTTTACCGTTAACTTCGGCACGGTCAATTAGTGGTCTACAGAAGAAGTTTTACAACCATGCAGCGTGTAAACACCGGTACTGAGGGTTCAAAGTCCAACTTTCTAAAATGAAAACCCCTAATATTTTAGTCGTACCTTCTCGCAAAAAATAAAAAAACGTACCTGCTCCATATGAACACGTAATGGTTGCTTCTTGGTGAAAGATTCTGCTAATTAATGAATGAATCCAGATCTAAAGGCGTTGAATGTGACTCTTAGTACCGCACAAATTAAATCAATTGACTGGTAAACATATATAAAGGAGTATGAAAACGAATTAGTCTTGAGTTATATTGTCTAACATTATAGAAATGCAGTAGTCGATCTGAAGTTTCTGTCATTTTCAAAGAACAAATTAAAATAGAACAATCTCCCAAGCTATTGCGTACGCTCTTCGGTATAACCACCCTCTCCCTCTCTTCTGCCTATATATAGAGGAAATCCTCTGCAAATGACTTCGCATTCTAATAAGCACTATTATTTCCTCTAATATTCCAGCCAGTCGATGATGGGTACTCTGAGGTTTTAACAATCACACGGGCCGGTTTACTTCAGTACTGCTCTATAAAGCTTCTAAGGTATTCAGGATATTTCATGATCTTCTTCTAAAAATTATTCTTATCTCATTCTAGTATGTACGTAATTATAAATCACTCTACGGATTAATTGTGTTGTGCATAAAATACTATTTTGGCTGCCAACATATATAGGCTGGCCAACTTGTTTTGGCATGTTGTAATGCAAAATTTACTTTCCAATCAAGACTTCATGATGTCAATTAACCAAAGAAAACGATGTCGACCAATACGATATTTTACGAAGTGCTCCTGCATTCAAACAAACATTGGCAAATTCAGCCGCAGTACTCTATAAAGCTTTAGGCTGAATATATACTATATACTATGTGATGACCATTCGCCTCATTACAAACTTGTTTGAATGTAGAATTTGTAACAGAGGATGTGGAAGTTGAAGATTGGGGAGGGAGGGCCAGGGCTTGTCAGCGTTAACAATTTCATAGGGCGGGAACACTGGGAATTCGATCCTGATGCCGGTACTCCCGAAGAACGTGCTGCGGTTGAAAGGGCCCGCGAGGAGTATAAGAAAAATCGATTTCGGATGAAACAAAGTTCTGATCTTTTGATGAGGATGCAGGTACGTACCCATCTCTTTTTCTCCGGCTCATAGACTTTCTTGAAGGTCGACCATGATATATAAACTTCATCCATGCATGAACTCTTAATCATCAGTACTCAACCAGCACCTTGCAAGGGGGTCACGAGATGGGCTAATGAAACAGTTTGATAGGTCTCATTATACAACCAGCTTTTGAATGCTATCGCCTTGTTTATTTATTTCTCATTAACTGCTTTTCAGGATTAACGATCATAGAAAGAGATTGATCCAGCTATGTTTTTAACAGTACTGTCTTAATTAAAGTACTCATGTTAAATCATCTCTTGTCTTAAAAGTTTATACCATTAGCAAGAGGCCGTTGATTTAATTATTTACTCTATGTTTTTAAGACTAAGCAAAATTATGTAAACATGAAGGTATTCGGCTTGATCAGTCTTGCGTTTGCATGAGAATGGCATGCCGTATGCAGATATTTTGTTTGGCCGCTTAAAATGTAATTTGTATTGTAGTGTATATAGAGCGACTGATCACGAGGCATATATCATGTCAAACGATGTTAAGCAAGAATTTGTTTAAATTCATTACACGCATAATTATAGCTAGATCACCTACCTTGCTAGCGCATGTGTATATCAGTAGCGTAGAGGAATTATTATATAAGATGTTTGAAAAATCTGTGTAATATATAGAAGATCTAGCTACCTAGTGGTTCTCATCTATATATATATAGCAGTCGTAAAGATATTTTTCTGATATTTTTCATTTTTTGGGGCTAATATAATTATTAGTTCAATTCTTATCTTGCAAGTTATCTTACATATATATATAGGAACCGACCTACGCATCACATGTCAAACCTTTGATACAATAATATTAATACTCCTTAATTTCCGTATGAGATCATACGTACGTAGACTTTTACCGGCCAAGATAATATATAATATAAAACTCTCATTGGAAAGTGGGAGTTTGTTTTCTTTCACTTCCGCAAGTCAAGACCATGATATATATTTAAGAACATTAATGTTAATGTTGTCCAAAATAATTAATGCTAGAGAAGATCCGATCGCGATCATGCATGCATGCGCATCGACATCGATCATGTAGTCGTTTTCTTGGGCACCAGTGCTTGCTGAACAGAAATGAATCAAATGACCATTGAACAACGTTGTTGAATTCGGAAAACATGAACCAATATTGATTCTAGCTAGTTTGCTGTCGCATATATGGACCCATGGGGATCACAAGCACGTTAGCTGAAGTTATTATATATAGAATTAAGACTATGATATCCATCCGTTAGTTGAACCATATATATATATGTTTGTGTCATTGTGTGTGTGATATTCATGATCCGTTAGTTGAACCCCACATAGACAACATCATTTCCTTTTCGTACGTACCATAATTTTTCAAACCATTGGAACACGTTCATGGCTTCCCACGTATATGGGAACCGATTAATACATAGCATGTCATGGATGCCTTCAAAAATTATATTTAGAGTTATCGCCGATAAAAAGAGATAAATTTTTTTATTTGAATTATATTTTATTAAAAAATATAATTTAAGAACACCATAATATGAGATGGTGGACTTTTTGACCACCATAATATAAAACTAACTGAAAACTGACGTGATAGTTTATTAATTGTGCTTCACTTCAGCAAGTCAAGATGATAGAGATTTAAATAAGAACAATTGTTGTCCAGAATTATTCTACTGAAGATTGGATCAAGCAGCATGCCCATATAGACTTTTTGCAGATTATAGGATCCAAGTTGGTAAGTAGGTAACTTATATACTGGGGCTCTGGTACAATCAGGATTGCGTAGAAGAGTAGACTACATACTGAATTTAGATGCCTAACTGGAACGGAGGGCCAGCGATTGAGTTGGTCTAGGAATTAGCTTCTTCCTTTTTGTCCTACTCCATTATGTTGACCCATCAAACTTACGCCTTAATCAGATCTTAAACTTACGTTAACAATTAGATATATTGACTTAAGATATGTAGATTAAATCAGGCCAATCTCCATTGGGATCATGTGTCTTTTTTTTTTCTAAGAGCATGTTCGTTTGATTAAAAAGTTTAAAATTTGAATTCAATTTTTTAAATTTACAATTCTAACATTACTCCTACACACATACTAATACACCTTAACATTATCTTTTTTTACAAATATCAATACAACTCAAAACATTCTACACGCATGCCAATAAGCTCAAATATCACCTAAATATTCACATCATACTTAAAATTCTTAAAATTTTCTCAAAACGAACATTTCTTATATCTGCTAGTATATATGTCACATGAAATAACACCTCTTTTAGGCTATTACTAATAAGATTTCTGCGAAACTTTACGAACCGAAAACATTGAACTTAAAATAGAAGATTAATGGATGAACGGAATAAGCCTATGCTGATAGCCGTCCCTGGCTGAAATGACACGAATATGTGATTTCAGAGACAAAATTGTCACCTGAAAAATAGATGCCAACTAGCAAAGAAGGCCAGCGATTTAGTTGGGCTCGGGATTAGCTTCTTCTTTTTTATCAGACAGGCCCTACTCCATTGTTTTTTGACCCATCAAACTTACGCCTTAAAAGGCCCAATCGGATCTTAAAAGGCCTTTAAAATATTTGGAGATCATATTGTTGGATTGGATTCCATACAATTTTAATTGAGAGGATTAGGACATGTTTTTGGCTAAAAATTGTAGAATTTAAATCTAACTTTCTAAATTTATACTCCTAATATTACTCCTACACCTATAATAATATAACTCAGGGTGCGTTTGCTAACAATATTTCACAAAATATTTCACCAACTCACAATAAAATACTATAATATAATCTCTCTCCCCTCAAATTATAACTTTTCACTACAAAAAATTTAAAAAATTATCTCTCTCTTCACTTTTTCACTAAACTCAATACCAACATTAAACCCAATACAAAAAATTTTACAACATAAACATAACCTCAATAACTTTTACACGTATGTAAATAAACTTAAACATCACCTAAATATTAACAGAATTCTTAAAATTACAAAGGATTCTCATTCTCTCTCACTTGAACGCGCTCTATTTTTTTGGCTTGAGTATTTGGTTATTGCTCTCACTCTTTGACCTTTGTTGTGGAAATCTCACAGCTTAAGAATGAGAATCCGTGGGAGCCAATTCCACCACCAGTGAAAGTAAAAGAAACAGAGGTGATAACAGAGAAAGCAGTGGCAACTACACTGAGAAGGGCACTGACCCATTTCAAATCGATTCAAGCCCATGATGGCCACTGGCCTGCGGAATTTGGTGGCCCCCAGTTTTTCCTTCAACCCTTGGTACCTGCTTTTCATGATGTTTTAACTTGGTGTTTGTTTATACTTGTTTTTCTTTCGATTAGCGCAGGAATGTTTACGTTAACAATTAGATTTATTGACTTAAGATATATAGATTCAATCAGGCCAATCTCCATTGGGATCATTTCTTGAAGCAGCTTTGACAAAAATATTCCTAGCAACCTAAAAAGGAAGAGAGAGAGAGAGAGAGATTGTCAATTTGTATTTTCTTGTCTTCTTAAGTGAATGAGCTCGAACAAAGTTGGACATGCAAACTAGCAAATTGTTGTAGATATGGCTTGCTACATGGGTATGGCTGGATAAATCGACCCGCTTACTTCATTGTTATATGATTTATCTAACTTAATTTAAATTATGAGCATATGCAGATAATGGCATTGTACATTACTGGAGATCTCAGTGCTATTTTTTCACGAGAACACAGGAAGGAAAGCATTCGATACTTGTACAATAATCAGGTATTTTTCGTGTTCAGTTAACTTGAATCAGCCAGCCGGGCAGGCTTACAAAACTCGAATTTTAGCTCAAGCCTAAATACAAATATCCCCTTGTTTATACCCTTGGCAGAATGAAGACGGAGGATGGAGTTTCCATCTAGCGGGTCAGAGCACAATGTTTGGGTCAGCTTTAAGCTATATTGCCTTAAGGATACTTGGAGAGGGACCTGAAGATGGTGAAGATAGGTCTATGGCTAGAGGCCGAAAATGGATCCTTGACCATGGTGGTTTAGTGGCAATGCCATCTTGGGGAAAGTTTTGGGTCTCGGTATGGCCTATTACCAGCAATTTAAGCATTTCACTTGAGGTGTCTGAGGTGTCTATACAGATGTCTGAGGTGTTAGCATGTATAGACAGAAGGGTCTTATTGTCTTTCTGTAAGTGAAGCCTGAAATGCAGCTTCTAATGTGTAGGTATTAGGAGCATATGAGTGGTCGGGCTGCAACCCACTACCCCCAGAGTTCTGGCTTATTCCAAATATTTTCCCCCTTAATCCAGGTTCTAGGAGCATATGTCACTCTTTTTGTAGATGGATGCTATTGGATTGTATTTGACCCCCATGGCTTCATTTTATGAAATGCAGGAAAAATGTTGTGTTACTGTCGCTTGGTCTACATGCCAATGTCTTACTTATATGGGAAGAAATTTGTGGGTCCAATCACTGAGTTGGTTCAATCACTCAGACAAGAGTTATACAAGGAGCCTTACCATTTACTTAATTGGAATAAAGCTCGGTATACAGTTGCAACGGTTAGATAAATCTATCTCTTTGCCTCTCTGTTTCATGTCAAAAACATTCTGCTTCCTAGCAATTTCCACACAAGTGCTTACATGAAGTGCAAAGATAGAACTTACCTGACGTGATAATTTAGGAGGATCTCTACTATCCGCATCCCCTCATGCAAGATATGGTATGGGAGTTTCTTCACCATGTAGCAGAGCCTATTCTGAACCGTTGGCCCTTTTCAATTTTGAGAAAGAAGGCACTAAAGGCTGCAATTGATCATGTATATTACGAGGACGAGAACACCAGATACCTATCCATCGGAAGTGTAGAAAAGGTCAGTATATTGCAGGTTGAATAGAATGAAAGAAACTAGAAATCAAAAAGTGTTTGAGGTATCATCAATGAACTAAATCAGCTGTACTAACTTTTCTTACAGGCATTATGTTTGATTGCCAGTTGGGTTGAAGATCAAAATTCAGAGGCATACAAGCTTCATTTAGCCAGAATTCCTGACTATTACTGGGTTGCCGAGGACGGATTAAAAATGCAGGTTGTATATAGGATCACGCCTAGCCTGTGAGCTATTGGTCTCCTACGGGATAAGATTAAGTACATACTAACTGACGCTTCAATTTTGCATTGTAGAGCTTGGGCTGTCAGACATGGAATCTGGTGTTCGCTGTCCAAGCAATACTCTCTTGCAATCTAAGTGAAGAGTATGGTTCAACTCTTCGAAAAGCACATGACTTTTTGAAAGCTTCACAGGTAAGACTGTCAAATACCAATTGCATTGCTTTGGGGGAAGTAACGCTTTGAACTTAGTTGTGTTATCTTCTAGATCCGTGAAAACCCTTCTGGGGACTTCAAAGCTATGCATCGGCACATAAGTAAAGGATCGTGGCCACTCTCAATGCAAGACCATGGCTGGCAAGTTTCTGATTGCACAGGAGAAGGTCTGAAGGTAATGCCTCAAAACTATCAAAATACCATAAATCTCTCATGGTTTGTTTCTTCTCTTTTCTCCCTTGCAAATGTGAATAACAAACACATGTACACTTAGTACACCAAGATCACCTAAAACAAATCAGTAGCCCACCAACACTTCCGCTGTCATTCTTTCAGCACAAAACCTTTTTTTCTTTTTCAGGTCGCATTCCTGTTCTCACAGATGTCAACCGATCTAGTTGGCGAAAAAATAGAGACAGAGCGGCTTTATGATGCTGTGAATGTCATTCTTTCTCTACAAGTAAGAATTAAATTTATGAATTTATTTTTGTTTCCTTCAACTAAAAAAAGTTCAAACTATGCTTGCTCTGTAGATATCCACTTTAAACTTCTGTGATTTTATTACTTTTAATATCAAATGCAAATACAGAGTAGCAATGGCGGTTTCCCGGCATGGGAGCCTCGAAGAGCATTCCCATGGATGCAGGTAACTTCTTCAACAGAGATCAGTCTTTTGCTGTAACAATTGTGTCAACATCTCAAATTGCACATACATAGATACTTCAGTTCCTTTTTTATAACAAGAGTTCACGCTACCAACTCAACAATTAATTTACATGAATGTTATATTTCTTTTCACAGAAGTTCAACCCCACAGAGGTCTTTGAGGATCCTCTGTTTGAGCGAGAGTAAGATACTACAACTTCTGCAGAATAACAATTGCAACATTGATCATTTTTGCTTCCTAACATTAAACCGTGTTACGTTAAAGATACATAGAGTGCACTTCATCGGCAGTTCAAGGTCTGGTACTGTTTAGGGAATTTTATCCTCAGCATCGAACGGCAGAGATAAACAACAGCATTTCCAGAGCTATTCAATACATCATAGACACACAAGAACCTGATGGATCATGGTAATATGTTGTAGCTGCAGATTTTATGTCATTATGTTGAAGAAATACTGCTCACTATGTAGCTGCAGATTTAGCTAACTCCATGTAGTCAGAGAGAGTACGATAGCCTGTCGTGGTTATAAAAGTAGAAGACAGCATCAGCTGTTGGTTTTTCTTCTTTCTTTTCTTCCGCTTAGTGATAAGATTACGGAATGAGGAAACATCAGTACTTATGCAGGATTATAATATATACAGGTATGGTAATTGGGCAATTTGCTACACCTATGCTACATGGTTTGCAGCAGAGGCACTGGCAGCCTGTGGAAGAACCTATCAAAATTGTCCTGAATTGCAGAAGGCTTGTGAGTTTTTGCTGTCAAAGCAGCTACCTAATGGTGGATGGAGAGAGAGTTACCTATCATGCCACAACAAGGTCTGGACAATTTGATTCAACAAGACGGTGTTCTCAAAACCACCAAAAAAAAAGGAAAATGAGAGGCCAGAACTAAAGTGGGTTTCTTCGTGAAACAGGTGTGGACGAATACAGACGGCGACCGAGAAAATGTGGTCCAGACTGCATGGGCTCTTTTATGCCTCATTCGTGCAGGACAGGTCAATCTATCAAATTTTCTCAGTAATTTACTTTTATTTGCATGGTCCAGGATTGCTATTGACTTCCAAGAAAGGCAAAAATTTGAATGACTGCTTTTTGGAAGTCCAAACACACACCCGGCAAGCGACTGATTTTGATTCATCCTAAACTTAGGCCGACATAGATCCAACCCCAATTCATCGTGGAGTGAGGGTATTAATCAATTCACAAACTGAAGATGGTGACTTCCCACAACAGGTACTACTACTTCATGCTCTCGCAAATCCATTATATTTGTTCAAGGCAAAAGTGTTTATCTTGGTAATGCTGTTCTTGTCTTTCTTCTCCTCTGTTTTAAGAAAAATTTTGTACACACCACCTTTTGTTTTCAAGGATAATATAACCAATGGCTATTGCCAACAGGAAATCACCGGCATATATTTTAGGTACTGTGGACTAAACTACGCTGCATTTAGAGACATTTTCCCCATGTGGGCACTTGGAGAGTATCGGAGGCGAGTTCTGCTTGCATAATGCCCGAATGCATCAGCAAAAGTTTGCACGTTGGAGTTCACCAACCCAAATTACCAACTACTGTGGATAAGACTTTCCAGAAACAGAATATGTACAACCCTCTACCTATATATATGTAGTTTCTTGTGAGACAAAAATAGCTTGTCGTTCCAGTTTGAATAAGCATCTTCAAGAAATAGCTACAGATGCATGTAGGCTATGATTCTGTCATTGTCGATGAGTAGTGTTTAATGTACAGTTTCTCATAACTACTCCAGTGGGTTCCTGGCCTGCTAACTCTGCCCGTAGTCCTTAGTTATACTTTGCTTCAAGAAACTTAAGTGCGTTCGGATATTATTTCCGAAAACAGTTTTCTGTTTTCACGTTAGGCGCATAGGTTGGTTCATCTCAACAACTCCTACCGATTTTCACCGATTTTTATTTGAATGCGTGACAAGTGCACGGAATGACACCTAACGCTACGTACGTAGGTCTTAATTGGGTATCGTCATTTTTCTGCATTAATGTGACTATATATATATATAAGTGCCTTCTAGTTGCATTCAGGTTGTGCCTATTTCTTGTAATACAACGTTGAAAACACAAAATTAAAAAAAAAAATTAAAAAATATTTACCTATGAATATAGTATTAACCAAGTTGTTAATAAAGATTAATGGGACCACATAAAAAGGTCAGGGATACCACAAATGTTGTCGTCAGAACCACAACGGGGGGCGCGTGAGCAGACCAAATTGCGGTAGAGCTTCTAGATCCATCCATGACCTCCGTACGCTACTGAAAAGGCCCAACTAGAGGGAAACGTAGTTGCGCGTGTGATATCCACAAATGGCGCGTGACGGCTCATGCACCAATATTTGACTGGCACTAGTTTGGAGCATCGAGTGCGAGATAAGTGACAACTTTTTAACCCTAGGTTGCGTTTCTTTGCTCAAAATTTCAGAGAAAACAAACCCATTTTAAAATTTTCAATTTTTACATGTACATTTTAAACTTTTAAAAACTTTAATAAATTTTAATATTCAAAATATTCTTAAAATTTTGAGAATATTTCCCAAAATTTCGATAAACAAACGTCACCTTAAACAAAAAAAATTAGGGATGGGGCGTTTTAATTTAGGGTTTATTTATAGTCACCAGGGCCTATGACAAAGTGGGGTGAGAAGAGTCGGCGCTCCTTTGGCCACCGGGGACAATGAGGAAAAGGAGGGGACTTAGATGGGTGGTTGGGTTTCTAGAGAGACTTAGGCTAACTCATCCTCAAAAATAGTGGCTGCATAGTTAAATAATTTCATGGAGTCTGTTTGTTTAATTTTATGTAAAATAAGAAAAATACTTTTCAATTGTAAATATTATTTATGAAAGTTATTAATTTTCTATATTTGGCTGATGATATGATATATTTTTCGCAGATTCGATCCTAATAGGTCTTAATAAATAGTTCATGTCATTCAGTCATCAATAAGATAGACAACAGTAGAACATGGCTTGCAAAACCGATCCAGAGAAGTTCTTGGGGTCGACAAAAGCAGGTGGCCAAAAAGCCGTTTAGAATATTTTTCTAACTGAGCTTGACATGCATGCCTGTATTTCCTCCTGTTTCCCGACCTAAATAATCATTTGGATAGATATTATATGAATCAACTGAAAACTATTGGATGAAGTAAGAATTAGTGTAATTAGCGTACCATACGCATATAACTAGGGTCGTTCACTTCTGGGCTGAAACTGTCCGGGTCGACCCAAACCGACAGAAACCAAATGGGGCTGCCAGTTTTGGGAAGGCCCAGTTCGGCTGTCGGCTTAGACCTTCCTAAAACAAGGACCCTTAGTTGGGTTCACGATTTTGGGGGCTCGGCCTGCCGGAACTGAACCGAACCGAGGCTATTGCTGTAATTACGTTTATTCTTTAATTGTGTCAATTACAATTTCCTCCCATAAACTTACACCTGATTCTCAATATCCCCTCTAAACTACAACTCGTGACAACCCGCCCCCATTATTTACGTTTTCTATTTAAACCCCGTTTGGGACCCCGATTCGGTGTTAAGTCTCACGTTTTTCGTTAAACGTGACCATCAATTGACCCCCATACGATGCAAATAGTCCATCCTGCCCACAAGAACAGTGTCGTTGGAATTGGTTTAAGTTTGCCCCATGCCCTAAACGTTGCGTATGGCACATGGGTTACTTTAACGTGCTCTGAACTCCCGATAAAAGTGGCACACCTGAAACTTAGCAATTTGGACCTGCGATCAGGGAAGGCTGAGGGAACATCGAATTTGCAAGGTAATGAATACCCCGAAATAAATCCTTTTTTTCAAAAATTCCCTTTCCATGTTCATTGTAGTTTTTACAATGTAATGCCTAGAAACACCAGAACACGGGTTCATCTTTACGTGTTCATTGTTTTTTTCATCAATCCACTTGTTACTGAAGAAGACTTGGGAATGCAATTATAGAATAGCCCTCCCTCATTGGTAGTTTTCTTGAGCAAAAGATTTTTAAACTTGAACCCATGTTTCTACTATTAGCCACTCATACGAAAAAATGCAATAATTAATAGCCAAGACAATAGTTAATGGCCAAAACAATAATTTTGCTATGAAAGGGACCACAACAACACATGTTTGTGGAACACTAGCAGAAAGGAATGGGACCACAACAGCACAACACATCTTCAAATCGAATAATGCAAACACTGGCAGAGAGAGAAAGGGGCCACTCGAGGAAATTAGACAACTTGAGGAAAAGAGACAGGAGACAAAGACTAAGCATACTACAATCAACATTCCACTTTCCAAAACTAATAGAGCACCCTTTCATCCTATATAATGTATGCCTACCACCCCATTCACAGCCAACTCAAACACCAACAACCAAAACCCATAAATCAAATTTGGGGAACAAGACGAAAAGTGGCGTACAAATAAAAACAAAGGCGTTCGAAGATTAAAAAGCTTTCCTTCGGCGTAAAAATTGAAATGTTGAACTCCACTACACCGAAATGCAATCAAACAACGCTAGAAATGTTTAAGGCACTGGAATGAATTCGTGATTTGGGGAAAAATTGGGGGAAACGTAAGATACTGGAATGGGTTAGTGTTTTGGGAGAAAAAGCTCGAGTCTTTCTTCTATTCAAGTTTTGGTTTGAAAAACCTAAGTGTGAGTGGGTTAGCATATGCGACATCTTTTTGGAGTTGCGGGGGAAATTAAACAAAAATCTAACAGGACTATTCATCAGGGCATTAAAGTCTTATTGCAGTATATGAGAGTCAATTGATGGTCACGTTTAACGAAAAATGTTAGACTTAACACCGAATTGGGGTCCCAAATGAGGTTGAAATAGAAAACGTAAATAATGGGGGCGGGTTGTCCCGAGTTGTAGTTTATGGGGATATTTAGAATCGGGTGTAAGTTTATGGGGAGACAATTTAATTAACCCTTTTTAATTAAAATATCATAATCAAAAGAGACGATGTCGTCTCCCCTATTCAATAACAGTCCCATTCCCCGAGCCTCAGTCAAATCCCCCCTTTTCATCTCAGATTGTCCTAGCTCTCATGCCTTCCCCCCTCCTCCGCCACTAACACAGCCTCCCCTCTCCCAATGGTCACCGTCGTGGTTCACATCCTCCATCTCCTTCTCTCTTGGTCATCTGCTACAACGCTTCCTAGTCGTCGTCGTCGCCTCTCTCTCTCTCTTGGTATATTAACTTCTATGATTTGGGTTTTAGAGGATTTGGTTGTTATTGGTTATGGATGGTTACGAGTTTTTTTGTTGGAGATTGTTTTTTATTTGAGATTTGGTGGTTGTTGGCGGTTGATTTGCGATGTTGTTTTGAGTTTTGGGGGTTGTCGGTGCTTAGTAGATGTTGCTGAATTCTGGTGGTTCTTGATTTGCGATTTGGTGGTTGACTGGTTGTTAATTGTTCATCTCTCTTGATTTTTTTCTTCTAATTTCTTGCTCACATCGACAAAAGTCAATTGGGGTCGGTCTGGCCGGTCTAGAGAGACCTTAGCTCGATTGTCAATCCTTATTTTTCAGAAACCGACTAGCTCGATTCGGTTGTTAGTGTGGGGTTTAAACCGAACCGAGGGGTTGGGTTTCACCCCAACATAGAACCATTCTAATATTAGAAGTAGGTATAAATATAAAGCGACTGATCACGAGGCATCAAACGATGAATGCATCTTGCACTCCAACTTGGAAAAGGATAGTTTTTTTTTCTTTCAATTCCGGAAGTCAAGAATTGTAAGTAGACAATATTATAGACTTATGTACATGACCACTTTTATACCGACCGATCTTTTCTATGATAAATTGCTGCAACCCTTACGTATAGATTTAGATATATTTTTTGAGCAGAAAATATTGTTTGGTGTTGAATATACACATTGAGATAGTACAAAAGAGTTAAATACCACGTCAAAAAATGTCATAAGTGTGACACAAGAATTTTTTGCTTAAACAAGAATTTATGTAAATTCATTATGCAGATTATAGCTAGAAGAGTGATTCTGTAACGATTCAAGGACAACACTAGTCACATCTCTGCTTTGATTTCAAAAGGACTAATTAAAATTACTCTTGAAGTTCTTTGTATCATTATAAAACTAAGTTCAACCTAGGGCTGCGTTTGTGTTGTAAAATTTTACACCCTCTAAAATTTTAACACAATAAAATATTACAATATAATCTCTCTCTCCCACTTCAAATCATTACTATTCACTACAAAAAATATAAAAAATTACCTCTCTCTTCACTTTTTCACTAAACCCAATACCTAAAATTTTAACAACACTAAAATTTTACAAAACAAACCCACCCCTAGTAAGGTTCCAATGTGGAATATAGTCATCTCTCATTTATTCTCTTCTTCCATCACTAGTGGGATTCAGATTATCACAGATTCTCATTGAAGTCGTAAGTGCTAGTATAGTATCCTGTATAGGTTATCATCTCCTCTTATAATTCTCTCACCCCTTCTATAAAAAGATGGGTCATTGTACACTTTATTAATCATCTCAGAATATACAAAGTATTCTTCATTCTCTATGTCTATTCTATTCTATTATTTCAACATGGTATCAGAGTAGAGCCAAGATCCGCTGCACAAGGCGACAACACAAGATTACTAGGGTCGGGGCAGAGACAAGATCCATTGCATAGGGCGGCGACACAAGATCAAACCAGGGTCGAGACAGAGACAAGATCCGCTGCATAGGGCGGCCACACAGATTCTAATGATATGCTTCAAGCCTTCTGTTCATAGATTTTTGGTGTCCCCATCACCAACCACCATCTCCAGTCACTGTCCTCCCCATCTCTAAGGCCCGTTCACCCTTCTGACCACCTTCAAAGGATCATTCTCCCCCTCTTCGGCCATCTTCAGGCGTCATTACTCGACGTATCTAGTATTCCTGTCACCGTGCATTGGATTTTTCTATGTTCTAGCCCCGTCGGATCTTATGTTATCACCCAGTGCAGCGGATCTTGTCTGTGCTCTGAACCCAGTCGGATCTTATGTCACTGCCCTGTGCAGCGACTCTTGTCTCTGCTAGACCCCGGCAAACTCAAGTTAGCATCTCCGCTCCTACCTTAAGTTTAAGGGGGTGTTAGTATATTACCCTGTATAGGTTACCCTCTCCTATTATGAGTTTGATTAGTATAGGTTACCTTCTTCTCTTATGATTCTCTCACTCCTATAAAAGGATTAGTCATTGTACACTTTATTAATCATCTCAGAATATACAAAGTATTTTTCATTCTCTCTATCTTTTCTATTATTTCAACAGTAAGGATATCTTCCTGTTATGTTTTTTGGGTAATAAAATCATTAGTACAATTCTTATTGAACAAGGTAGTTCAAGACTCAATATACAGTGAACGAACCAAGAATGAGGGTTGAATAGGTTCTGAAAATTCTCAGTCCTTTTTTAATTTTACTACTGCACAATCTCACAAGCTTATCAACAAATTTCAAGGACACTCAATCAATTAGTATATTATGTGGAATAAGAAATTAATATGGTCAGGTTATTGCAGATTATCAATTCTACAATATACTCAAGACTTTCTTTCTTAATCAGAGAAACAAACAAATAACAATCACAACAGCAATTAAATTCTCTTAACAATCACAATCACACACAATGACACCAAGATTGATGACGAAGAGAAAAACCACTTGAAAGAATTCTTTCAAGAGAAAAAACTCTCCGGGCTCTTAAGTCGGTTTAAGGGAATCCACTAAAATCTTCAAACTCGGTACACAGTGATCTATAAACTACCCAAAACTCGTTGCTAGTCTAACACAACTTGTACCTTACTTGGAATACAACATCCAGGTCTGCACCATGCAGAGAATGAGGAACTTCTCTTCCATTTGAAGTTCTTGATTCCAAAAAGCTGAACTCTACAATCAAACCGATCTTTCCACACACCCACGTGCAATCAGATCTTTCACAATAGGAACAAACAGTCTTGGTATTATCTTGGTGATCAAAATTGAATCTAAGATAATTGGGGAAAGAAAAATCTTGACGGGTTCAATCTCAGTTCTCACGTAATAGACTACATAAATATTAACAGAGAATATCTCTTTGAAGGCTCTGAACAACTTAGGTTTCTCAAAAGTTATTTCAGGAACGTTATCAATGAATGAGAGAAAATTGTTTTTATATTCTTAAGGGTTGGAAGGAAGGTATTCACAAAGTTTCAAGAGTTCTTGAATCTTGGGCGCTTCTATTAAAACTGTTACAGCAGCCTTTAGTCAATCTTGATCAAACTATGGTGGTGTTCTTTTCCCCAAAAGTTTGGGGTATAAAAATTTTCAGCAAAACAAACACACTTCAAAATTTTCAACATTTACACATACACACTCTACCTTTCACAAATCCCAATAAATTTTAACATTCAAAAGATTCCCAAAATTTTAGGAATATTCCACAAAAATTTGGCAAAAGAACACGCATATATGTGAACTCTGATAAAAGTTCGAGTGTTAAAAATAGCAAGGTGCAACCTCCACATTAGCAAACTATACGCAAACTTCAATCAATCCTTCACCATTCCCAAACGATCATCAATATGTTGAACAGCTGGTCTTGAGCGGGACTTCATTAAACACTAATCTCAAGAATAAACTAGGACACGTCATAAAGTTATTTATGCCTACTAATATACATCTACAATCTCCCCATTTGGCGAACTTCATGAAACTAACTCAATCCCTCATGACATAAGTTCTGTTGATCACCACCACATAACTTATTTACAAAAAGATATACACCTATACTAATAATATAGACTAAACATTATTCCTGAGATTTTATAAACTTTCACATAGCAATCTCAACAAATACACACTATCACACACAAATGTTAGTTCAGTGTTAAGTGAGTATATATACGAAATCATTAAATGAAATGACATAAGCATCAAGAGTAAATACCAACTCCCCTTGAGATAAGCATTACCATAGGACGTCATCTTCCTCTGACTAATAGCACAACTTAGATATTTCAGAATGATAATCAAAAGTTAGCACAATCATAATGCTAATAACAAGTAAACTGTAAAACTTATAAACAAAGTCGTTACCTAAGGTTTACAGATATAGACACTAAAAATTATCAAACTTGAAACTAAGCACCATATTATGCAATTAAACTGAATAAGCATAATCTGAAAAGTTCATAAGTCTCCCCCTGAGATAAGTAGCAACTATAGAGGACATCTCCTTATTTACCAGCAAGAGGGCATCTCCCCCTAACTTTTAGCCCCACTTAGAAAGTCTCAAACAATCACCAGCTAACAACTTAGTACTTTCATCAATTCATCAATTTCTCCCACATTTTGTCAAGAATGAGGCCAAAGAAAGAATTTAAACATCATTAAAAATCAAAACCATGTCTCCAACTAATATACCATGTCTCACATCAATAAGGACAATAATTCATCATTTGTTATTAACAAATCTACCAACCTCAATTCAAACATCCATCAACTACAAACCATAACATTGTTTTATAGAAAATGAATCAATAGCAAACAAATTATTCATATTGGAATAACTATAAAAGATAACCATGTGAAACTCGTATATAAAGATTAATAAAGATCCACAATACAAATATCATACAACACTTCAGAACATCCAATTAAGAATTTCATCAAAACAGAACAACATAGTCCAGCAACATGCATCTCAGCAAGCTTTTGCAGCAGTATTTTGTGCTTAACAATCAAGAGTTTGTGTGAAAACATTTTGGTAAATAACTCATCTGCTTGAGCACTGAGAAACTTAGTGCAATCAAAGTCTTCAAGAGGTGTAGGAGGAAACTTCGCCTTTCTTGACGTATGTCTTGTGAATCTTTTCTGAGTGGATTCACTTGTGGAAGCACCAACCCACTTCTAGGGGTGTTTATGGGAGAAGGTTTTTTGGACGTTTCATATTGATTTTGAGCTTATTGGCAGTTGCTCTCTTAATACGAATACTTCAATCAAACCTTCATCATTCCCAGACGATCACCAATATGTTGAACCGCTGGTCTTGAGCAGGACTTCATTAAACACTGATCTCGAGAATAAACTAGGACACGTCATGAAGTTATTTATGCCAACTAATATACATATACACTTATCTTGGAAGTTAGTGTATATATATTATTATCAGAATTGAACAATCATATTTAATGGATTCTCTTCCGCGCTGGTCCCCAAGAAAAAGACTACATCAATGTACATGCGCATGCATGGCACCGATCGATCAGATCCTCTTCTTGGGCATCATTTAATTTGGCCAACATTAACGTTGTTGTTCTTAAATCTCTATCATCTTGACTTGTGGAGGATGAAAGAAAACAAACTCGCTACTAGAAAACTGACTTTTAGTGACGAAATGAATTTTGTCACTAAAAGTCTATTCTTAGTGACGAAATGATATTTTCGTCACTAAAAAAGGATTTTTCGTGACGAAAATAATTTTTTTCACCAATTTCGTCACTAAAGGTCTTATTTGTGACTAAATAACAATGTCGTAACTAAAAGTTAATTTTTTTTTGTGACGAAATGCTCCATCACTAAATGCAAAGAGTTTGGCGAAGAAATTACGTCGTCACTTCAACCGATCGATCGGTTATCAATAAACACGTGGCTTTGAACACCGATCGATCGTTCATCATAATTGTTCGATCGCTACGATATGACGGTCGATCAGCATACGTCATAGAAGATCTTTCTAAATTTTAAGATGATCGATCGATGCTTTAGGTGATCGATCGGTAAAGTACGGTGTCGTATATATATTTCTAATCTACCGATCGATCATTATATTGAAGTAATCAATCTTCAAGGACGTCGTCGTTTTGGCTTATGCATACAGATCGATCGTTACAAACACACTGATCGAGTGTCCGTATGCGTTGTCGTTTTCATTAGACGAATCGATCGATCGTTCGTTAACATAAAGTTGTCGATCGGTTCGCATGGTGTCGTTTTAAACGCAAAAGGTGATCGATCGGTTAACATTGACGATCGATCGGCATGTAAATTTTATTATTAAAAATTTATGATTGAATAATGTGACCTTAAATAATTAGAAATACAAAATATATATTAACAAAGTACGTTATGATATGTTTAGATTACATTAATATTTTGGAAAACATGTACAAGTTGTACATGTTATATCAAATAAACATTTTGTAAGTACTAATATGTCATAAACTAGTGATATAAAGCTTATTTAGCACATGATTATAAGTTATTAGTATGAGCTATGTATTAAAATGACATTTTAAGTAAAATATTTTCAATAATTATTTAATTTGTTAGGTTAAAAATCATTTTTTCAATAATTAGGTTTAACAATCGATCGGTATGTCACCCATCGATCGGTGAAGGCGGTTTCGTTTAATGGTTTGAAACCAATTGATCATATATTAAGAGCGATTGATCGCTCACATCCGTCGTCGTTTTGAATTCGTTTCACGATCGTTCGTTGCAATTGCGATCTATCGTTTGAAAAACTACGCGGGAATTTTAAAGTTGATAAGGCGATCGATCGTTATAGTGACCGATCGATCATTTTTTATCGTGCTTGAAATTTCAAAATGCTCTAAGGTCATGGGTAAAGTGAAAAAAAACACTCACGGCAACAAGGAGAACGAAGGCTTGCGGCAATGAGCTATTTTCCTCTCAAACTTTGTCCAAATACCGTTCTTTTGGTTAAGTGAGTTTTTAGAATAGATTAAGAGGAAGCCCGAGCTCATGTTCATTGGTTTTTAACCGAGTGAATATTGAAAACATTTGGAGAAATTTGTGAGATTTTGGTAGAGATTTTGTTCTTTTTAGTGTTGATATCGTGTAAGATGTAATATACTCTACGTACATTACGATTTATGAACGATTTGATTAGTTATCTGATGATTTTTTTTATTTAGGTATTTGTAGATATAATTAGTGATGATTAGAGCTTATTAGTTTGCTTTTAACATGTACATTGGAATGAGTATTGAATGAGAGTGATTTGGGCTTGAATTTGAGTGTGTGGGGAGAGTTTGCATGGTTTTATCGATTTGGATAATTGATGATCGATCGTCTATTAGATGATATACAACCGATCGATCGTCTACTAGATGGTTGTCTGACGATCGGTCGTCATATTTGTACCGATCGATCTGTGTTTCACTCAAGTTTTCTTGCAAATTATTGATGATGTGTAGCATTTATATTTATTCACATGTTTGATTTTTGAAGTGCTTGAGTTCTGGAAATAAATTATGTAGTTTGAGAAGCATGGAGGAAGAATATTAAAGTGTTTTTTACTTGTTCTGCTTGGGTTATATTTTTGGGATATAACATGTGTACTCTTAGACTCGTTCAAGGGTTAGGACGCGATAAACATACGTTTATCACGTAAAAACCCTTGAATTGTCTAAAATATATACAGTTTGAGATTGTGTATTCGTGGTTGGACGAGTTCTGTGCTTGGGTATACTACTATCAATGGTGTATAACGTCATACAACTATCGTTGATGACATCGTCCCCTAACACTGGTGCATGTACTTGGGGACTAGGGGAGATACTGCCGAAAGAGACCACGCTGAGGAGCAGCGGGTGGAGCAGGAGGAGTGCATGAAAAGGGAGCAAGAGCGCATGCGAGTGGAGCACAAGGAGCACATGCAATAGGAACAAGAGCGCATGTGAAAGGAGCAAGAGCTCTTATGGGCAGAAATATCGAAGGAGCTGGAGAAGAAAATGCCTTATATCATGGAGAAGAAAAATGAGCGACATATCAAAAGCGACTATTCAGCTTGATTGATGTTTATTAATGTGAATATTTTATTTTTATTATAATAGTACGTGTTATATAATATTTTCTATTATTATTGTTTTTCTTACAACCGATTCTGTTACCACCGTTCGATCGAGTTTTGTTAAACCAATTGCTCGTTTAATACCACTGCTCGATCGCCAATATTAAAAATACAAAATTACTGATCGATCAGTAGCGTAAGCGATCGATCGGTGGATTAAATAGACGATCGATCATCCAACTCAAATGATCGATCTTCAGATTACACCGATCAATCAGTTATTTAATCGACGTTCCATCGCTGAAACAAATATCGATCGATCATTACAAACAAATACCGATCGATCGCTGTTTCAACCGATTCATCACTACGTTCTCACTTATAGATCGGCAAAAGTACCGATCGATCATTAGATTTAGTGACGAAAAGTTTCCGTCACTAAAAACTTTTCGTGACGAAATTCGGGTTTTATCACAAAATACATTTTGGTGATGTTCTTTCGCTGACGAAGCTCGTGACAACAAAATTTCGTCACTAATACTTTTAGTGACGAAATTTTGACTTTTAGTGACAAATTGTTTTGTCACTAAAAGCTTTTTTTTTTTGTAGTGACTATATATCATCAATGTTATCTGCTCATAAAAAAAGCTAGCTATACCTAATCTATATGACGTATAGGGGTTGCAGCCATTTATCACATAAACCTGAGTTCATTATATATATATATGTCTCGGTCAATTAACTTTCAATTACCAATTGAATTAACTCAGTACCTACTCGATCGCTTCCTACCATGTCTACTGCGTATACAATTTTTGTTCACTTCCGAAAGTGAAAGAAAAGAACCTGTCGATTTCCAGTTTGGAGTGCATATATTCATTGTTTGACATGATGAGATGCCTGATCAGTCGTTTTACACGTACAGTACGCCTACTGCTGATTTTTTAAGTTGATGCAAGGGATATCAAGTCAAAAAAAGAGACAGTTTTGGATTGCCCACTTGGTTGTTCTGTTATTAAGTTTCTGAAAGTTACGTTGGTTCCAAAATCACACTTAACACATATCAAAGTCCCAAGTTTACCTAGAGGTTGGTGTAGTCCATTTATTGATTATTCATATGTTTTCATGGCCAGTCCATATAATGCAAAGTGTGACATACATCTACATTATTTATACGTTTCCATGGACAACATCGTTTTCTATTTCTCATGTGATATTTGTTTTCAATTATAGGAATTCAAGAGGTCATTGATATGTGAAAGGAATTCAAGAGGACGTCGATATGTGATATTGTGTTGTATTTGAATATTTTAGTTGGTCTTTGCTTATTGTTAGTTTATATAAGAAATTTGTTACTTTTTAGATTACTTGTAGAGATTCTTATATTTGTTGTAAAATATTATTAATCAATAATGAATTATATTTTGTTTTATTATCTTTGGTCTTTAAATTTTTACATCAAATGAATTATGATTATTAAAATAAATTTGTATTACCGATTAAAAAAGCATGTATAGAAAATATAGGAAAAATTTAGTGGTGATTTGGAAATGCTGGAAAAAAAGAGAGTTGCAAACCTATAGCGGTGGTCACCTGCTATATGTGGTAACTGACCGCCGCTATAGACATACATCAGCGGTCATATTAGGTCTTTAGCGGCGGTCAGACCCTTAAGTGCCAAAAAGCGCAATTGCGCTCTGGTTTGTAACGGTTGTCGCGACCGCCGCTATAGACATGAGGTTTGTAACGGTTATCACATAAACCTGAGTTGATTAAAAGTGGTGTACATGATATATATATATATATATATATATATATATGTCTCGGTCAATTAACTTTCAATTACCAATTGAATTAACTCAGTACCTACTCGATCGCTTCCTACCATGTCTACCGCGTATACAATTTTTGTTCACTTCCGAAAGTGAAAGAAAAGAACCTGTCGATTTCCAATTTGGAGTGCGTATATTCATTGTTTGACATGATGAGATGCCTGACCAGTCGTTTTACACGTACAGTACCTACTTCTGATTTTTTAAGAATGGTTATGACTTGAGGTCTTCATTTTGCCCCATTTCTCTATGATGGCTATGTGAACCAGTACTCTTCTACTGTGGGGATTTCAAATATCTTCGACAAGAATTCCGCTGCACTAATTATACTAGCTAGCTATTTATTATGCGTAATTAGTACATTAATTAAACTAATTCTTTCCTTTGGCCACCTGTTTTTGCCCCCGATAACTAATTATTATAAGCATGTTTACTGTTTATTCACGTCAGTCGTTGCTGTTCAGTTTTTTTTTTAAATGAGTTTATAGCACTCTGCGTCCATGCATGGCTAAAGTTGATGTCGTAGAGAAGTCATTAATACACTACAAGAAATATAGTTTTAGGTGACAAAATTTTGGGTGTCAAACCAAATTTTGTCACCTAAAGTGAACTTTCTATGACAAAATATTAATTTTGTCACCCAAAACCATTCAGGAACGGCAAAACTGTTCGGACCGGTCAAAAACACATTCGGACGTATTTTTGGTGTAACGACATACACGGGTCGCGATTGAGTGATGATAAAAATCGTCACAAAAACAAATTTCGTCCGGACGAAGAAGAAAACTGTTCGGATTCTCTGCAGAGTGACATATTCCAAATCGTCGTAATTAAGTGATAATTAGAATCGTCACAATTTTTACAATACCGTCCGGAATCTTTTTGTAACACGTATGAACGTACATTGCCTGACAAATAATAATTGTCATGATATAGTGACAAATTAAATATCGTCATGAACACTCTATTCAGTCCGGACGTTATCAACAATAAAATATTACAGCGTCCGGACTGTACGAAAAAAAGATCTGCACAATTATGAATGATTCTTCCACGAATCATGTGGTTCCACGTTGCAAAACTTCAAACACGTGACATCGATACCGTCCAGACCAATAACTAGAGTCCGGGCCGTATAAGGTCTAGATCCTTTTCGAATCGAGCATATTTAATGAGGTTAAATTTGATAAGGCCACATAAGAATATAACCGCTGAGAAGAGTCTGAACGCTAATCAAAAGAGTTCGGACGGTGACTGGGCACATTAAACTCTCCAGACTTTGTCAAAATCACAAACTCACTCACTTCTCAGAAACGTTTCTCCCAAACGTTTTCACTATCCATTTTAGACCTCTCAAGGAACTTTAGGTAAAACTTCCTTCATGAATTTGCTTCTCAATTTCATGCATTTCGATTCAATATCATCTGTTGTTTAGTTTGTTGTGTTGTTTGTGTCTATCAAATTACGTTATTTTCCTGGTGTTCGTCGAAACACGTTCAGACATATTTTTACATCGTCCAGACGTTGAATAAAATGTTTGGACGGTATTTTTACATTCGGACGTTTTCTGTAACGTTCGGAAGGCCTAAAATTTAAACGACGCATTTTGAAGTTCGTGCAAACAATTTATGATAATGTTCGGACAATTTTTGCTAGGTTAACCATGGAACACTCTGGAAAAAAGTATCACCAATGTCGGGGGATAAACAGAGCGACCAGCTTGGGCAGATGCCTATTTAGCGGAGTTAAACCAGAGTATTCGGGCGATAGTGCAGCCGATTCATTCGTTGTGCATGGAGCTGCAATGCCGCTTAACAGGTCTGGAAACAAAACTTGCTCTAACGGATAGGGTTATAACTGGAGAGCTGAATATTACGCGGATGAAACTAATAAGGATGAGAGAACAATTGTCTCAGTTGTCCCAGTTTTTTTCCATACCGTTCCGGTACAGCTGCAGACACTCATCAGACGCGTGGATAATATAGAGGAGCATTTGGCGCATGTTCGTTATGCCCTCGGGCAAGATATGGACGAGTCAGAGGCAACTTGTGATTTGGAGTAGTCTCCTGTTTATGCTTCATCACTATTATTTATTTATCGTTTGAAAGACTGTTTTCGGCTAGTATTAGACATTATGATTGTGTTTTTCGTTCGGTATTTGGATTATTTTTTATATTTTATATTAATTATGTTTTTTCATAAGATTAAATTTATTAAAATTTAAACAGATAATTAGTAAAATTATGTTAAGGATGACTGTTATATATGTTAAGGATGACTTCCAGATAATTAGGATCGCGTCACTATGACGTCTACGATGAATACAGCGTATAGGACGCACAGAAATAGAATGTTACAGCATTACTCGGTGTTCAATTCCAAAGAAGAGGCGTTAGAGCACTCGTATCCCGATATTGACAAGGAAGAATGGACTTGTGTTTGTGATTTATTCGCGAGCGAAGAATTTCAGGTTAAACATTTTTATTCTGTCCTAAACGTTTATTTTAGCTATATCTTTAATTGTGGTAACAACTATAAATGTACAATGCAGAGGAGGAGTGCAATCAACAAGGAGAATAGAGCTAAGCTGAAGATTGTACACACATCTGGATCGAGGTCCTTCCAAAGCGCTAGAGTGTTGTTAGTAAGTAATAAATTTATATTTATATTATTTATTATTTAAATAAATGACTTAAGTATTTTAATATGCATGTTCTGTATTTCTTTTGGTGTACAAAAAAAATCCAGAATCTGATAAAATTAGTCCTTCGTTGCTTTATAAAAAGGCACATACTAATAAGGATGACATGTGGATTTCAGAAGATGCACGAGAAAATTTTGTAAGTTTTAACATTAGATTTAATGATGCATTTGTATGGGTTTATGTTTTATGTGTACTAGTTTTATCTTCTTTTCTAATTTTGTAGGAAAAAATGGAGACATTACAGTTGCAGCACGAGTCAGAGGGAAATTCATATACCGAAGTGGAGATCTTCGCTAAGGTTTTGGGGACGAAAGCGGGTTATGTGCGAGATTTATGTCGTTCATTACGGTCTGTTGGATCATCTTCATCAGCATCGACTGATGATTTGTCCCGAAGATTGGAGGAGGCCAGATTACATATTGAGGAGATGAAGGCTAGACAGATGGAATATGAAGCTCTTCTGGTCAAACAGTTAGATATGAAGCAGACGATGCGAGAGCATCTGCAGATGATGGAGGAGCAGCAATGGAAGAAAGACGAAGAGCTAATGCATAAGATGACGGAGTAGCAACGGAAAAAAGACGAAGAGCACCAGAAGATGATGCAGAAGCAGCAAAGGACCCAAGTGGAATAACAAAAACGGATGATGCAACTAATGGTAGAGCAGATGATGGAGTAGATCAGATAGTTGCAATCACGTTCGACACTCAAATGAAAATTTGGGTAGATTTATGTATTTTTACTACCTTGTCAGTACTTATCGATTATGTATTTAATTTAATTTTAATAACGATTGCATATTTATAGATATTTTATTATATTATGAGCATTAAATATCTTTCTATTTATATTACTTTTAAATTATTTTTAAAATTTTAATTAAATTAATTAAAATATGTAGCAAATCGTTCGAACGGTAACAAAAATGTCTGAATGGTTATTTGGCGTCGATAACGTGCGCACGCATAACTACCCATCCGCATACTCGCGTTTAATTATTCTGAACGAACAGTTATTCTCACATGCACACAGACTGTTATTAAGCAAGCGTGAGCACGATACAACAATACGTTCGAACGAGTTCGTCTGAAGAAGCGTTTGAACTGTATACGTAGTCGTTCGAACGGGTTCTGAGGATGACAAATAGATACTTCGTCATAAATGAAATTCATGCACACAGATTGTACATGACGAAATTCATTTCGTCGCCTTGGATGAACCATTCACATAAGTGGTCCGAACATGTAGAGAGTACGTTCGCACAGCTCATGCGAACGGATGAACTGTACTGGATGACGATTTTCAATTTCGTCGCTATGAGACAAAACAGTCCGAACGGTTTCAAGCGACAGAACGCCAAAATCGTCACCTAAAACTTTGGCTGACGGGCTTTAGGTGACAAACCGGTTTTGTCACCCAAAACCATAGCTGACGAACTGGGCACTTTGGGTGACAAATTTTTTCGTCACCCAAAGTTTGTTTTCTTGTAGTGATACAATGACTAAATGTGAACTAGTTATTAAGATCGAGTAAGATTATCCAGATTACTATATTGGGGTTGTTAGAGTCAGCAAAGGGGTTTGCAAGTATCTGAATTATCATCGTTTCAAAAGTTTTTCTAATTGAGTACGGGTGATTTTGTTGATGAAAAGGAAAACTTTTGAGGCACATTTCAAAAGAAAAATCACTTCAGACACTCGCAAACTTCTTTACTGACTCTAACAGTCCCGAAGTAATAACTTGAATTACTCTACTCAAACCCGCTCCATTCAAAAACCACCTCAGACCCCTAAGGTTCTTCTTATGAACTCTTCGCGAATGATTTAGTTCTTCAACACCAGAACTTCGGCAGCCAAACTAATTCATCACTCTAAAAGCTTCACAACTGAAGGTTGGGTTCAAGGTGATTGTATGAGAGAAAAAGCTAGTAATTTAAATCTAGAATCTCTTAGTTGTTTTTCTCTTTCAAATGGAGACTCAAATTAGCAATGGACGGCCTACTTACAGGGTATTTGTCTCTCTGTGGCAACAGACAAATAGGGAATATTATAATGCCTCTATACCCTAAATGTCGAGTATCACAAGTATTTAAAGTTATTCAAGAGATATAGTCTCATCAAGACTCTAGAAGAATGCTCCTACTGACTATCTAGCAAAACATCGTGCTCAGGAAACTTCAACAACTTAGATTCACATGGCGGATTTCCCAATGAAATTACATGGCTTACTTCGAACTAATAAGTTTAGTTTGTCTTATTTGAGAATTTCTTAGTTTCATTCTGGTTTTTGTGTTTCCTTTTCTTTTTATTATTTTTCTGTTTTGGAAAAAATAAATATAGGTTTTATATATTGTTGAGTTGGTTAGGTATTTGTGGAATTTAGCTTGACTTTCAATGTTTGATTGTAGCCGACCAAATTTTTATTGTTACCACAGTTTTCCTCCACCATACGTGGGAATATATATTTTAATAAAATTCGGTCATGCCACTGTCTTTTATTAAAAATATATATATAATCAGAACTTGAAAAGATCATATTTATCAAAAAATTTGAACTAGTCTTGTGTATCACGAGTGTTTATTCTTATCAAATGCAATCTCATAAGAATTTCAAATGCTTATCTTATCTAGTGATGCAATCTCATCATAAAGAAAATTCATGCTTATCCTCTTGAAGTACATTTAGACTCAATCACACTTATTTGATAAAAAAATTACAACTCAATTTAAACTTAATTTGGTACGGAATTATACCAATATTATGTATATACACTTAACACTAATAATTGTAACAGAAAAAAAAAATCAATAAGTCACTACAAGAAAAAACACTTTGGGTGACAAAAAAAATTGTCACCCAAAGTACAAATTTCGTCACCTAAGGTTTTGGATGACAATCGGGTTGTCACCCAGTTTGTCACCTAAAGCCTGTCAGCAAAGGTTTTGGGTGACGATTTTCGTGTTGTCACGCAAAACCGTTCGGACGGTTTATAAACCCTGCCGAACGTTTTGGTGTCATACTGACGAAATTCAAAATCGTCATGCCCAATACAGTCCAACCCTTCACATGAGCTATGCGAACGTTATCTCTGAACGTTGAACGTTCGCACAGCTCATGTGAACGATTAATCCAATGCGACGAAAATACATTTTGTCATGCAATAAACGTCTGCACTGTTGTATATTAACGTCCGAACGCTTATGTGAATATGTCCGGACGTGTATGTCGTCACACCAGCAATACGTCCGAACGAGGTTGTGACAGGTCCGGAAGGTTTTGGAGTTCCTAAATGGTTTTGGGTGACGAAATTAATATTTTGTCATGAAAAATTCACTTTAGGTGACAAAATTTGGTTTGACACCCAAAATTTTATCACCTAAAGCATTATTTCTTGTAGTGAGTATAAGTTACATATGTGCAATCATTTCATCTGACAATATCCTAATTGGGTGCTGCAGCCTTCACCAAATCCATGTATATATAAACTTGTCCGACAAGCTCAAAAAAAAAAAGGCTATAGCGACAAGTTAATAACGAAACATGTTACCCAAGTAGTAATACTCAACTTTATTTGCGAGACACATACCATATTGTTGTTTTATTATTAGTGATTATAGCTAGCTAGCAATGAACTGAGTATATGCAAAATCTCTCAAAGCTTAAAAAATCTATTACGTAAACGCGTTCTTCGTCCCTTTAGACGTTTCATCGTCTAGATAACTGATTGGGCCATTGGAGGCGTACAACGAAACGTCCAATCATAAACATGTAGCTGTCCTATCGTCCACTTTATCCCGTCCGATCGACCCACCGCAATCCGTCCGATCAAAAACATGACTCGCTTGATCGCTTCACATACACTTTATGTCGTCGAAGCTTACCAATCGCACGTCTACGTAGACCCTTACGATCGGTCAGTAGCAAACATCCGATCGAAATTGTTGTTAAGATCGATCGTCAAATTAGACGTACGTTCGCTTTAGCCTTATCGAAGTATCGTCAAAATATATGTTTGTTCGCTGTCGTGGGATCATCAAATTTACAATAGGATGTTTGTTCCTCAGGAATGATGGAATGCTTACAATTTGCCGTCATCAGTGCTGATGAAAAGTAATTCATGACAAAAAAAAAATTTAATCACTAAAACCTTTTACTTATGGGGCTTATGCTGTTGGAGCCTCTGACGAAAATTTTACTTTTGGTGATGAAAAAGTTAATTTCTTTTTTTGTAGTGCTTCTTGGAAACTTGATAATTTGATCATTAGCCAATATATATATTGATTGGATGGTGATGATCTTGCCCCCACCTCGAGTATACAATGTGGAGATCATAATCATACAAACAAAAAAAAGTAAATAGACGATAATTATAGAAACAGATTAGGTGAGTCATTTTTTATTGATCTTTGTCTGTGGCAGGCGACGTACTTAGTGTCGGTCGGTGATCAGTTTATAGAACCTAGTTGGCCGCTCACCAAGAAATTGAGAAGGATTATGTGCAAAGATAAATTGTCTAAAGATACATGTAAATTGATGGCTGTGATTTAAAAAAAAATAAACTGCGGAATGTATAATACTGTAAGAACTTCCTCGTGAAGTAAATAGAAGAGACAAAAAATAGACTGCTGTGTACGTGAGGTCGTAGATAGAACTCTCTACATATAATACAAGTTTATACCTGTCCGCAAGACAGAATTATTAGTATTTTAATAATCGCAACAAAAAAGAAGGAAGAAGAGCAATAATTAATATAAGTTCCTCGTATCATATTAACTGTTAAAAAAGGAAAGTTTCGTGATCAGATATCCCCAACTTAACAACAAATATCGATAATACAAATATATATACCTAATAATTAATTGTTAAGTACTACACGCAAACATGATGGGGCTTGAAATAGCCAAAGCAGCTAATCAAAATTGACCATTGACGTCGGGTTCGAAAACAAAATCAGCTCCAATAAATAGAGGCCGGGGAGAAGAACGAGTACTGCTTAAAGCTTATCCAAGTGCCACTTGCTGGACTTCTAGACATGTAACTAGGATATATATGTCAATATAATAATCCCAAAGAATCGTGTGGAATGTTTGGTTCATGTGGCATTGGCCACGTTACAAATAATAGAATGTATCCCCAGCAAAAAATTAAGAAGACGAAATCAAAAGACAACTCACATCAGAACCAAACCATGTGATTAGACGTACACGTATCACATTTACTTGATGTTTCTTAGAGAAAAAAAATTGCACCCGATAAGCAAGTTTAATTAACTAATCAAAGAAAAGGAACATGCGATATATATATATATACCTAGAAAGAAAACGTTGAATGGAATTGATTTTTTTTAAAGATGCTTTAATTAATTTGGACGGCTAAAAATAACACGACATTGACATTATTTTAAGCGCTTATTCGTGAATAAGAAAAAAAATCATGAAGCGATTTTTTTTTAAATCCAATTCCATGAGGATTGGGGGAATATATAGGTGATGGTTGTTATCATTCTTGGTTTACTACGCTGAAAGACAAGACCAACCATTAATGTGTATATTTTTCTTTACTATATATCAAAGTTAAACATTAAATTAATAATACATCGTACTTATTATGTAATAACCCAGTTTAAAAATAGAAAAAAAAAATGAAACAAAACAGACAGGCGCAAGGGGGATTCGAACTGGGGCGCTTGGGAGAAGAGAGAAGCGCAAGATGACCACTGAGGCGCTTGATGCTTTTATTAAGTTTAATGAAGTTTTAATTTACTTAAATGTTTTTTTCGCCAGAATTTATTTTAATGAAACGTTGCATTTTGATTGTCTTCTTCCTCAACCCTAAAACCTTTTCGATTACCTTGTTTCAGTAACAGTGTGCCGACCGAAGTTTTCTCTCTCATAAACCATTTTCTCTCTCTTCATTTTCTCTCCCGTTACACCTCTTTTTGCCTAGATTTTGAAGCTCATTCAACTCCTTTGCAAATATCTCGAAGATTCTCTATAAATAATATGATTTATCATGTTTTATGGGGGATTTCGAAAGGACATCAGTTTCAAGAGTTTGCAATTAATTTTCGGCCAAATCTTGGGTTCTCCTCACCTATAAAAGGGGGAGTTCGTTCAGAAGTTAAGCACACCTCTCAAAACGTAATTTTCTCTCAGTTTTTGAGTTCTCTCTCCCTCTCTCTTTCAATTCGGCCATTGTTGGGTAATTGCAAGTTTCTTTGATTCTTTTGAATTGTTGTGATACCTGAAGTCTAAGAGGGTTCGATTATCGAAGCAAGTTGGGTAGGCGGAGTAACAATACAATTTTCTCAAAAATGGAAAATGATGAATTTTTGGAAACCTACGGAAGTCTGTTTTGAAATGCATGGATTACTGTTTATGCTGAAATATAAATTACTGTTTTATGTTCTGAAATCCCGATGGCAATGCTTATTACTGTTATTACTGTCTTGTTGGTACCAACTCATTACTGATTACTGGTGCATCCATTCTTCGAAGTGATTTTTGTATGGATCTCACATACTGTTGACTTACTTTAAAAAAAATAGTTCTAAAAAAGATTATATTGTTAATATTATTTTTATTATTCGCTTACTGAGTTGTCGAACTCACTCCGTTAATATATTCCTATTTTCAGAGAATAATGAGGAGCATGTTGAGGATCAAGCTTAGATGGCAGGGGGGTTGGGATAGATGAGGAAGAATTTTTTTTCAAATTTATGTTTTATTGAGAGTTTTTAATTATGATGATGGTTTTAAAAGTGAGAACTTTATAAGTGTTCAATTTCAGAATAAACGAATGAACTATCTTTATCTTAAATTATATTTTTTTACTGTTGTCAAGAGAAAAGTCCACTATTGAACCCTATTGGATCTGGGGTGTGACATATTACATAATATAGTTATGCAAATAAATCTACCTATTCCTATTAGCTTAAAATTAACGAAACAAGGCGTCATGATTTAATACTCATATATTCACACACACAAAAAAAAGTCTACGCAATATCATTAACCAAAAGTGTAGTTTCATAATAATTTTGTTCCACGAAGTATATACATTCTTTCCCGAAAGAAAGGATGAATATTTTTCCTAATGTTTTGATATATATATATATCACAACAATCCTAGTCTAACACCTGACTGATGTGTTTGTCTATATTTTACCTCCAGCTAGCTAGCCTTTATCTTGATTGAAACATATAGCCAATTAAATAAATGAGTACGTGTCACCTTTTATATGGCCGGGTAGCCTTCATGTGCATAAGATGCCCAATCTATCAAAGACTTTCTTAATTTTCTCCAGTTGAGGGGGTAAAGTTCCGATTTTATCTATGAACAAGCTGCACGTACGTGCATTACTTTAATAATTTGCCCGGCCAGAAGTTCAATTTTGGCTCCATTTAGGCCATATCAATTGTCACGGGTTTTGTTACCTACTTAGAGGACAAATACAAGAGTAGGTACAATAGAATGTAATTCGTTGGCATTGGAATTCTTCATATATAATCTATCCCATATCGCAAAGAACAAATTAACGAACAGTGTGTTACAATAAAGTATATATTCCATGATGAAAAATTCTTCATATATATCTGTTAAGATCGTAAGGAATTTTTTTTTTTTATGGGTTAGTAGAATTTAATATATGCTCTTAACGAGATAATTCATTCTGCATAATTAGTTCAATTAAATTAATTAAGATAGTCCAAATGAAGTAGCTAGCTAGAAGTCATCATATATATATATTTTGTATATATGAAGGTTGTAGATCATGAAGTCTATATAGAACAAATTCTGATAATAACAGGCATGAAAAAAAATTCTGATAATAGCAGATGGGCCGCCCGCCATGTGATCACACATTACACGTGTCATCATATCTGTCGGAAATATGAATATATAAGGAAAAGACGCGAGCTAGTCAACTATGCCAATTGAAAAGGAAATTAAGGAAGAAAACTGCGAGGAATTATTTCACTCTTCTGTTACCAAGTCCTAGCCACAGTGATATTCTTATATTGCTGGATTAATTTAATTAAAACATATTTATCGAAACGAAAGGAAGAAAGCAATCATTAATTAATGTACGTGGAAGTCCATTTCCTGAAGATTGAGGGATTAAAAGGTTAGTTTCTAGCTTGTTCATCTTCAAAGTAATTAAGGGAGAACACGTACAACGTGCTAGCTTATAAGATCAGAGGCGGAGTACTTAGAATTTTTCTTTTGCGGGTGTGTAACAAAATATAGTACTTTAAATTTTTGAGGTAATAAAAGAGTTATATTAAAAATAATTATAGATTATTCTTTCATGATCTATATATAATGGTTATCTAAAATTGTTAATGAAGAGTAGTTTATTTATTAATTAACTTTAACATCTTTGTTTATAATTAGAAGCACATTTTAAAGAAATTAATTAATACCATAAGTAAAATATCCATTTTAAATTAATGTTAAATAATATTTCTAAATTTATATAATCAATATCCAAACGTGAGATGTATTGCATGCATGCGATTGCATAGGAGGTAAAAATAAATAAAAATTAAACAAATTAAGGTTGAAAAGAAGTATATGTATTTAGGGGTCGATCAGGTATATAGAAATGCTTAATTTCTTTTTTTTTTTCTTTTTTTGCCCTCTTCGTTAAGGTGGGGCCGGCTCTGGCCTGCCATATATAACTCCCCCACCATGTTGATTGTACAAAATTTAATACTACACAAACCATTATCATGCATGCAGCATGCGATCATGACTAACACCGTGTTTGGCAACTTAAAATTTTAACAAATTTTACTTTTATCAAACACTTCAAACTCTTGTAAGCTTATAAACTGTTTTATCTCGGAAATTTTCATTAAATAATTATAATTAAAATTCATTCTAATAAAATAATTATAACTTGAAAATTTATGAAATTGCGTTCTTAATGTATATATATTTTCTACTCCATTAAATTATATCTTGGCACAAGTGCTGAGCACACAATTACTTCTTAATTGACATATATATGTTAATTAAGTCAGGTGCAGTACTACTCATGAAACAATAGGTGCAGATTAATTAATTAATTAATGATCTGACAAGTTTTCTGCAACTCATCAGTTAATAATTAATCAAAACGCAGGTGATCAGATTCTAACTCGATGTAATTAATATTAAAAATTTCAGTAAGTTGAGTATATGATGCATTGATCGAAGTGGGACAGTAATTGATTATTGATTAATACTGCATTACAGAAGGATATAATAATTCCGATCTTTCCCCTTAGGTTAATTTATTTATACCCGTACCCAAACATTCGATACGAGGTTAAATTCGAAATGATACCGTTATAATATATATTTAAACTAACTTTTATAATCATCAGTAGTACAGAAGAGGATGTTTTTGAGATTTTAGTCAACTGTCGAAGGATAATATCCGACAGCCGAAGTTCGTTTCATGCAGCCAATATTTATTCCAGACATGTTCATCATGCCATCACCGTTGAAGATTCTACCCGATCGATACGGGTCACCAACCCTCCCCGGCACCTAACACGCTTCGATTTCTTCCTTAATTCCTCTCCCCGCGGCTCCTCTCTCTCTTCTATATAAATAGCTAGCGGGAATTAGCTCTCCACAGACCATCTTGCATCCCGTTAATACTCTTATATTCTTCCTCTCTAAACCTTTCTAAGGTACTCAAGATGTCTCTCTCCGTGTTCTATTCACCTCTCAATTTGATTCCCCAGTTTTCTCAAGAAGCTCCCCTCTCTGTTTTTCTTTTGTACAGAAGATCATGGGCTAGCTGCATGCTAGCAATGATATATCAACGGGATCTCTGTTTTTAACCATTGAAATTGGCTGCAGATATATCTTTCTTTTAAGTGTTATAATCATTTAACCAAAGAATATGTCGTCGACCAATACGATGTTTTGCGACGTATGATCTGCATATATAGCAAAGATCTCTTATGTATATCGTTTTGGCAAAAATTACTATATACCTTAAGTCTCCCGGTCGATATCCATATACGTTATATTTCAAGATATATAGCTATATTTACATGACGATAGGGGGTATAACAGTCTTTTCTGTTTGTAGGGCTTTTGTTCCTGACATAGATCAGGATGTGGAAGTTGAAGATAGCAGAAGGAGGCCCAGGGTTGTACAGTGTAAACAACTTCATTGGGCGGCAACACTGGGAGTTCGACCCTGATGCTGGTACTCCCGAAGAACGTGCCGAAGTTGAAAGGGTCCGGGAGGAGTTTAAGAAAAATCGGTTTCAGAGGAAACATAGTGCTGATGTTTTGACGAGGACGCAGGTACACCACTCTCTCTCTCTCTCTCTCTCTCTCAGTTTCCTGAAGGTCAACCTTGAGTCGACGCACGAGACGTTTGTGAAGAAAGTGATAGGTGTATAAGAGAAAGTTGACAAGATTAAAGACGAAACAGGCTTTCGTATTTTGTACTTCTTCTTTTTTTGTCTCCATTGTTGAGGTATTTTTGTACAAATTACGTTGGAACTGGGGAAGGAACAGCTAGCTCACACAACATAAAAAGATATAATAGAAGCGGGTATTTGTAGCCAACATGATCTAGCCAGCAAATATGCATGCATAGGCAATTGCGTCAGCATATCAAAGTTTTATCACCATCTAGAAAGAAATTAAAATAGGTTCCATTTTGATCTTGGAAAGTTGCATTCTGCTTAAGGATAAGTTCATCTACTTATTATGGGGGCGAACTAATCAGTATTTCATAGTGATTATAAGTATATATATCATGTGACATTTGGTGAATGAATGATTCTCTTAAGAATGGAAGCTCAGCTCAGTGAAGAACTAACTAATTAATTGGTACAAACCCTTGAGGTCTACATGAAGTGGAGCTGCGGTATTAATTTCATCTGATTCCATCAAGTATATATAATTAAGCTGCTAGTTAGCAAGTTTGAATTCTACGTATATATAGTTCCCTAGATCGAAACAAATTAATAGTTTGGATAAAAAAATATCATATATTAAAACTGGACATTAGGTGGATACCGAAATTGCTTTTAATTAGTCGTAGTAGTAGAATATATAGATCTGAACTAGCTAGAAGAGGAAAACTCATTAATGGAGCCTTTTATCCGATCGCTTAATGAGTTCGCGTACTCGGGGTTCTTAAGAAATGATTCCAGAGAAGGAGAGAGGCGTATACAGAGAACGCCATTTCCTAATTAATTTATAATTACGCGATGACAGTTCATTAATTGCTTTCATCAGTACTCCTCCCCCTCAGGAGTTGAGAAAATTAGCAATAATATATGTAGCTATAGGGAAAACTCTCTTAATTAACTGATGTCGGCAATTATATATATACCAAAAAAACCAATCGCTCATTGCCGACATCAGTTAATTAAGAGAGTTTTCCCTGTAGCGATTGGTTTTTATGGTAAATATATATATATATATATATATTCTATCGAAGTACTTCGACGATTCATAGTGTGAATAGTTCTTTATTGTATTTTATATTAAGAAAATATTGTCTCCTATAGAAGTAGATCAATTCCGTGATGATTAGTCTCTTAATTATTATTTTTTAGAAACACCTCAAATTAATCATGCATTAATCAAACTTCTAGAAATTTATGTTTTCTAGACAACTTTCACCTTAGGAATTATATATGTTTGAAAAAATCTCGACTTCTGAAAAGACATGTAATCGATCGAATTGGTAATTAATTAATCCAGCTGAACCCGGCCACTATAGTAAGACCCCACATATACCAAACGAAACATAGGCCATGTTTTGGAAACTAGCTTGGTTAATTAGGTTTAGTTTTTAGTTTCTGAGACCTGATCTTGACTTTCTATTTAATTTATATATGCCTAATCATTTCTGGCCGTATTCAAATTGTGAGTGAAACGATTTGATTGGCTATAGGATTGACTCTACTCTTCAAACTTAACCCTAAACAGCAGGTTTTACAAACGAAAATTAAAACTTTTTAAATTACGGCCTAATTATGATAAAATTAAAATAAGATATTTTTTCCCTTATGTAAACTACGGCAAACATCTTTCAAAACTGTACTCCGTTGGATTTCAAAATTTTATCAAAAATTCACCAATTTAAATACCACCTCTTTTTTAATACCAACACAAAATTTTATTAAAATTTTGTGTTGGTATTAAAAAAGAGGTGGTATTTAAATTGGTGAATGAGTGATAAAAGTAAAAGTAAAATTTTGAAGTGTGTTTGATAAAAGTAAAATTTCGTTAAAATTTTGAATTGCCGCTAATGATCTAGAACCTTTTTTTTGTTTATTAGATTGTAAGATCTGACACGTCATTGGTTCCAGAAGGGTGCTAACCAAAAAAAATTAAAAAAAATTAAATAATAGCATAATAATGCTCAAAATAATGAAAATTGTAATTGTCAACCATTTTCTACTTTGAAAACCCTACGAATTAATGCGGACTAAAAGAGGAAAAAAATGTAGAATTTTCTGTCCAAGATCTAGGAACCTTGTTTTGGGCCTACAAGGCCCAAGAGGGTATTAAATTATTATTTAGTGATTTCACATTGATTTCCTTACATGATTAGAATTGAGATCAAATGAAATGGACTTATTTCTTACTTGAAATTTTCTCCCCACTTTTGGATCTTGGAAAACTCACAGCTTAGGAAAGAAAACCCATGCGGGCCAATTCCACCTCCAGTGACAGTGAAAGAAACAGAGGAGATAACAGAGGAAGCAGTCATAGCTACACTGAGAAGAGCACTCGGCTACTTTTCCTCTATCCAGGCCCATGATGGCCACTGGCCTGGTGAATGTTCCGGCCCCCTTTTTTACGTACAACCCTTGGTACGTATCCTTTCTGTCTGCATTGTTCAAACAAAATATTTTGTTTGTCCTTGATTTTTCCTTTGGCGTAGACAAAATACGTCTGCATAAATTCTCACATTCTTCTTGCTAAGAGATAAGCCTTCAATAAGGCCCATCATCATTGATTCGATTTTCTTGAATTTGTTTTGAAAATAAGCTTATAAACAGTGATACAGAACTTAAAAGCACAACTATGTGTTCTGGCAGGTAATGGCCTTGTACATTACTGGAGCTCTGAATGCTGTTTTTTCACCAGAACATCAAAAGGAAATTATTCGGTTCTTGTATAATCATCAGGTATATTATTTGGGTTCTTTTTCCTCCTCTTCAACACGAGTTTATGCTGAGATGATTTGCTGTTCAACCTGCGAGAAAGGCCTTGGAAACCAAAATTTGGACTGGATATTAAATTCAAGCTGTGCTTTTTGTTTGCTGATGTTTGTACTTCTGGTGTTGGATAGAATGAAGACGGAGGATGGGGTTTTCATATAGAGGCTAACAGCACAATGTTTGGCTCTGTTTTGAGCTACGTTGCCTTAAGGATACTTGGAGAGGGACCTGACGATGGTGAAGACAGAGCTATGGGCAGAGGACGGACATGGATCCTTGACCACGGTGGTTTAGTGACTATTCCCTCGTGGGGAAAGTTTTGGGTTGCGGTATGAACAATCATTAATGGCAGCTCCATTGATCTTTTAGCCGCCAATAATTCTCTCCAACTCTGTACTTATGCTGACTAAGATTGTTCTAGTTGTCCAATTCAAGACTCTCATTTGCATTAGATACCCAATATCGATCCATGACCATCATCACAGGCAAACTCATGTGGTCAAAAATTACTCCTCCATCGCCTTGTTAGACTGGTAGTCCATGTCCCAAGCCCACTAAATTATAGCAACTAAATTTCTGCACAAAGTTCTGCTAATCCAATCTCCCATGGGCCATGGCGTTTTCTTTTTTATCCTGAGGCAATCTTCCAGACTTACTACGAGTTAAATTTATCTGTGTTGAAGTGAAAACTCAACAACCTGATTTCATTTACAGGTACTCGGATTGTATGAGTGGTCAGGCTGCAATCCACTACCCCCAGAGTTGTGGTTTCTTCCTGACATATGCCCCGTTAATGCAGGTATTGTGACTCTCTCTTTTTTCCATGAAAAGGACTGTAAGTTCTAGAATAATTATTATCTAAAGCACCAGTTAGCTGAGTGATTAAAAGAAAAAAAAGTTAGCTGGGTGATTGTATGTGAAACTAACTGTCTCCATTATATGAAATGCAGGCAAAATATTAAGCTACTGTCGCTTGGTTTACATGCCCATGTCTTATTTATATGGGAAGAGGTTTGTTGGTCCAATCACTGGTTTAGTTCTATCACTGAGACAAGAGTTGTATAACGAACCTTACTATCAAATTGACTGGAATAAGGCTCGAAACACTGTCGCAGAGGTTAGTTGAATCCTACTCCTACCTTTCCTCTGCCTCGCTGCTCAGTAGAAATTTTCACAGTTTATCAATAAAATATTCATCTCAGATAAATATATTGTATCTATTCATACTCCCATTTTCATAAACATTTAAGGCTACAGAGAACTTACCCCAAGTGCTAATTTTAGGAGGATATATGCTATCCGCATCCCCTCATACAAGATATGCTATGGGGATTTCTTCATCATGTAGCAGAGCCTGTTCTGATGCGTTGGCCTTTTTCAAAGTTGAGAGAGAAAGCCCTACAAGTTTCAATCGATCTTGTACATTACGAGGACGAGAACAGCAGATATCTATGCATTGGATGTGTAGAAAAGGTCAGTAACTAGTGCCCCTTAGTTCAATCACGGTGAACCATATATAAATCAAACTACTTGTGTTACCCATGCACGAACCAAGTTTGTTAAGGTCAAAGATTATTACAGATTCTGTGTCTGATGGCCTGTTGGGTTGAAGATCCCAATTCAGAGGCATACAAGCTTCATCTAGCCAGACTTCCAGACTACTATTGGGTTGCTGAAGATGGTTTAAAAATTCAGGTAAAATGGCAATCCCTTGCTTTATTTTGATTATAGGACTTTGTGGAACAAGAACCAAAACTCGAATTAGCACATCCATACACATGTCACGAGAGTTTTGATGCAATTATGTATACTTAAAGCATCTGTTCCAGAGTCGAGCATAAAGAATAGCAAAATCTTGATTCGTTTGAAGTCTACAAAATGACTGCTGCTTTATCTTGTGCAGAGTTTAGGCTGTCAGACGTGGGATGCAGTTTTTGGTATTCAAGCAATTCTAGCTTGTAATCTAAATGAAGAGTACGGGCCAACTCTTCGTAAAGCACATGACTTTTTGAAGGCTTCACAGGTTAGAAAATCAAATACCACCCACATGGCTTTCTCAAAAAAAAATTGTATTTTTGACTAAATTGAGTCGTTTTCTAGGTCCTAGAAAACCCTTCTGGGGACTTCAAAGCAATGTACAGACACATAAGCAAAGGAGCATGGACATTCTCTATGGGAGACCATGGTTGGCAGGTATCTGACTGCACAGCAGAAGGGTTGAAGGTAATGCCTTAACGCAAATGAAAAACCTGTATACTAGACTTGCTCATTCTCAAGGTGTGTCAACTGTCAAAGAAAGAACTTTTATTTTTTTAAGCATAATAGCAGATATATATTGAGTTCGGGATCAAGGAGGTTTAAAGACTCCAGGAGCTCAAAAGAAAGAACTTGATTTGGCAAAACTTCCGCTATCATATAGGTTGCACTCTTGTTATCGCAAATGCCAACCGACCTAGTTGGGGAAAAGATAGAGACAGAGCGGCTTTATGATGCAGTGAATGTCGTTCTTTCTCTACAGGTAAGAATCCAACTTATATGCTCTATAATTTTTCTTTCTTTTTTCCTCTGTTTGTGCCGTCGACCACGCAGCAAAATAAAACGAAATAATCACATATAATTTACTGGTGCCTTAAAGGCTTTGGCTTGATAAATAACTTACTTTCGATTGCCAATACAGAGTAGCAATGGCGGTTTTGCGACATGGGAGCCTCAAAGAGCTTTCCGGTGGTTGCATGTAACTTCTGCAACACTTCCTCCAAACATGTTTGAATATTTTCAAATTTTTGCATATAACTATCTAAGATAAGGGTTCTCCATACCTCTGACAAGAGATCACTGACATAAACTTCGCATCTCTTCCTGCAGAAGTTTAACCCCACGGAGCTTTTTGACGATGTTCTCGTTGAGCGAGAGTACGATAAGATATCCTCTGCACAACATCACTTGACATAGTATTGGTCTCATCTTTGCTTCATAACATCTAACTTGTCTCTCACCTTATAGGACTGTCGAGTGCACTTCGTCCTCCATTCAGGGCCTAGCTGTCTTTAGAAAGTTCCATCCCCAGCACCGAAGGACGGAGATAGATTGTAGCATTTCCAGGGCAATTCAGCACATTCAAAACATACAAGAACCTGATGGATCATGGTAATGGATTTTCCTTTTATCACACAACCTACTCTGGAAGAAATAAGGCTCTAAGCCTTCTAGTTAAAGTGAGTATTGCTAAACATCAGGATTTACTCAAAGATTAGGACGTATACAGGTACGGTAATTGGGGGATTTGCTATACCTATGGTACATGGTTTGGAGTTGCGGGACTTGCTGCCTGTGGAAGACATTGTGGCAATTGTCCTGCATTGCGCAGAGCTTGTGAATTTTTGCTATCAAAACAACTACCCGATGGAGGATGGGGAGAGAGTTACCTATCAAGCAAGAAAAAGGTATGGACAATTTTGTTTTAAGTTGAATGTGTACTGCTCAAGCACGAGAGAGAGAGAGAGAGAGAGGAAGGAAGAAGAAAGAAAGGTGCATGGGAGAAAAAGCAAATAGAGAACTTAATAAAGCGTCTTTGTGAAACAGGTGTGGACGAATACAATCGGCAACCGAGCAAACGTGGTCCAAACTGCTTGGGCTCTGTTAGCACTCATTGAAGCAGGCCAGGTTGGTCCCCGGCTTTCCCCTGTTTTATTAACTCTGTATTATAACTCAAACCGGACATTCTAAAAAAATAATAATAACTAGATGAACTGAATATAGTAAAAAAAAAAATCGCTCAAGTCAATTTTGGATTAGTGGAAGTTTCTAGTAGCTGCTTCAGGCAGTAGGAGCACAACCCTTGTGAAGATTCTGACGGGTTTTTTCTTTTTTCCTTTGGAATTTAGGCTATGGTAGATCCAACACCAATTCATCGTGGAATGAGGGCATTGATCAATTCACAGATGGAAGACGGTGACTTCCCTCAACAGGTAATTCATGTTTGATGTTTACACCAAATCCAACAGATTGAAGTTAAGATTACATGTGTTTATCACTTTTGTTCTTCTGTTTTTTCTTCCTTTATTTTTCACGGAAAACCATTTTCCCCATACCAAGCTCTCTCTGCAAGCATTTGTATGACCAGTGGTTATTGGCAAACAGGAACAAGCAGGAGCATTTTATGTGAACGGAGCACAAACCTACGCATTATATAGAAACACTTTCCCCATATGGGCTATTGGAGAATATCGTAGGAGAGTTCTGTATGCATAAGCAAAGGATTGCATATCGAAGTTCGCCAGAACAAAAGATGGCTGAAAGAGAAGGATCTGTTCAGTCAAATAATACACAATAAAAATACTACATCAAAGAGGAATGTCTTTTTTTTTTCATTTTACTGCTAATTAGATTTGGAATGCTGCAATGTAATTTACCTTTAATTTTTTTCTTTTGTAAGTAAAATTTACCTTTAATTTGCTAAATGGAATCTGTCTTTGACATAAAGGGGTCCTATTTTGCAGTTCCTCTCAATAAGAGGCTTACTTGATCCCATAAGTTAGACGAAAAGAGGTGAATCTTGTCCAACAGCTATATGGCTTAAACTTAAAAATAAAAATAAAAAACCAAAGAAATTTGATAGATTGGTGAAGATCACTTCCTAAGTATAAAAGATTGTGAGACAACAATGATCTTAACCAAGTACAAAGCAAACCAGTGCTCTGCCTGATACAGTCGCCACAAATACAAATTACATCCTCCATTTAATATTTAAGAGATCATCCATTACAATGCCCACCTATTGATAACCAAGGTCATAATAGAAGTTGCAAAAGAACTGGTGTGCCAATTAAGTCTAAATCACCGAACATATCAACAAGTTAATTTCAGTCTGTCAAACAGAGAAGTATAATCTAACTAAAACACCTAGTACCACCAGCCAAGCGTAGGACAAATGGTCCTTGAGTTGTAATGATTCACATGCCATTCCCATTTAGAAAAGGCTACGAGACTATTCATTGGCCGTGTCTGCAAACTAATTTTTTTTTAGAATTTTGGGAATGTTACAAAAAATTGAGGTAGAATTTTATGGGAGTCGGTGAAAAAGTGAAGAGATAAATGATTTAAGTGAATTTTTTATGTTTATTGTAATGGAAAGAGATGATTTGATGGGGAGAAAGATATAATTTTGAAGTTTTTTATATTATTATTTTCTTGACTCAAATTGTGAGTTAGTTATGCTTGCAAATGAAAATTTTAGTTTGCAAACATGCCCTAAGTTGCCACAATAAGGTGGTAATAAACAAGGTCTCATGAGAGCTTCGAAAAACCAGACTTTCAGAAAAAAAATACAACCATCAGTATCACATATTCCTTCACTGTCTCCTTCTTCCAAAAGGAAAATAAAGCACACGGCATGAATACTCAGAAATGTAAGACTCACATTACAGACATGGACATTATCTGACGAGCCAGACCTGGATCTTGCTGCAACAGCTCCTTAAAGTTGTTCTCCACCTCCACCAACTGCTTCTCTAAATATTCCTTTGATGTCTGCCCAAATTGCCACAATTTTTTTTCAGGTCTCAAGTATATCGGCATTCAAAAGAATGTCGATCAGCTACAGTACTAAAGCAAGGTAAGCTAGGCATAGCTGAAAAAGTAATGGACAGATTGACCAAGTTTGGCTGATTCAAATCGCAGACAGTAACAAATATTGACCATGCGAAGACCAAACCATGTGACATTTTCCAGCACATCATGTCACCATAAACTCTTCTCTCTGTTACTCTATTAAATAAATACTCTGGTACTCCTCAGTAAACTTGGTAAGTTTTGTACACAGCATTGATCTTTGTAGTTGATAATGAGTCATTTCAAGGTATTACCATTTCTCCATCCCTTAAACAAATGAATGATCAGATTTGATCTTTTCACATGGAATACTTTCACACCAATAGACAAAGTGAAATAAATACAATAGCTTAGAAAAAAATACAATAATGTATTATTATGAACCTCCAATCCAAATTTGCACACTGAAAGAAAAAAACAGAAAAACAGCAGGACTGGAAAACTAGCAATATATTGAAATGTAAAATAATATATAAGACAACAACCTACAATACTGTGAGTTAACCTTCCGGACAAGTTTTATGAAAGACACTTTAGTGGCAGGGACAGTCGGACAGAAGAACTTAGGTTGGAGTTCGCAATTAATTTGATATTTCTCTGTAACCTTTGGAAACCTAAATATTTGGCAAACGATAACAAAGACAAAAACGCACACGAATATGGAGGGGCGAAAAGCGGGAAGTTAGACAAAGGAATAGAAAGAAGAAGATTTTATGCAGGAAAGGGGAAAAATTATTTACACACCTGTAACGAGGCAATTGCAGTTTCACTATCCTTCAGCTTTTGCTCCTGTTCATTCATTAAAATTGACTTGGGCTCTAAAACAAACCTGGAAACCATGTGAGAGCGAGAGACAGAGAGGGAGGAAAGGAGAGAAAAATCCATCAGAATACATCAAAGCATTTTGGAAACCAGACCATCTACAGAATAGGAAAATGAAAGGATCAAGGGTTAGAAGTCACACTGTTGTGCCAGCCACAATCAAAACCATGAGATCATAGATATTTTTTTTTAACTTCGACCAATTAATTACACAAACAACTTCGAAATATTAATAAAATATGATGACATGTAAAGCTGTTTAAATAAATGTCAAAAATATAGTTTGAGATATCCTGAATTCTGCACTGAAATAAATACATCCCTATACAACTATATGTATACCAAAAAGCAAATCTGCAGACATCGATACTTAGACATATACAGTCTGCAATAATGCATGTATGAGCCATACAACAAGGTCATTATTTAGTGGAAGTAAGCATCTAATTTGTACCTTTAACCTTATTACCTCTCACACAAGTGACCTCACCCTATTGATGGCTAAACTATGAAAAAACCTCACCATTACACAAGGGGCAAAAAGCAAAAGGCCAAACGTTGTCAATTCTTCAAAGTTCCCACGTGACTTTTATATATGATTGTCACTGATTTATGCATGAATATGCCTCATAAATAGATATTACATGGCAAAACCTTCCCAAAAGTAATGTGTATCACGTAACAAAGTCAGAGATCATAGAACAAGTAATAGAAAGTAACCGGTTAGTTTGCCTAATTATATATACAGTCGAACAGTCCGAAGCTGATCTCAAAGCCCCATCAACTTTGTGAAGCCTTTTTACCCATCTCCACATGAAAATCAACAAAATTCAGGCGCAATGGTGACAGGACCTAGGCCCAGGTGAAATAGGTAAATGACTGGACCTATGTTGGACAACAGCCCAATCCGCTTCTTGGACAAAACTGAACAGAGGGGAAGCAGCTGTTCAACCAGTTTGTCCATCAGATCCAGTCAGGATTTAAAACCTTGGTGTACCATCTACTATCTGGTAGCCCATAAATGAAGATCTCGTCAACTCATAAGTTCAAAGAGATATAGAAAACTCACGTTCTTCCTGCAAAAGAAGGAAAGAAATACATGGTAAATTACAGGTAGGTCGCTCAAACTAGCACTGTAATGAAACCAAAATGCTATTTAGACCAGTCCATAATTCAAACAAATATCAGACCCTCTTTACAGAAACCTATAGAGATCCGGATTCAATTTCTAGAATGAAGGTATCCTTTTAATGCTTAGAAACATACAGATACAAACAAGCACGACCATTATATGCCATCATTAGCTTATGGCTTTCTCAAATACCTATGGATTTGTAGGTATTTGTATCATCAGCCAATGGTATCAGCTCCTCCAATGTTAGGAAAGAACGCTTCTTTTCTCCCTCCTTGTTTCGCATCTGGTTCTGCACCTAAAAGAAACAATATAACCTATTTCAGTTCAAAGCCTTCTGCTGCCAAAAAATCAAAACTTACTAAGCAGCCCATGTAGAAGGCAAAACTAGAACAAGGCAAGTAGATTCGAGGAAACCTTTTTAAAACTAAAACAACAGAAGAGAACAGAGCTGGAAGATTACAAATATCCTAAAACTCAATGTAACAATCTAAAAAGTAGCCACTAGATGGCCTCATCCAATCAAGGAGCAATCATAAAAAACAAATTACTTCAATTTACCCACAAAGAGTGCAGCACTACAAAATGTTCCCCGTATCTCTACGCCCTTTTTATTCTTTTCAAGAAAGTGCCAATTATTAAAAAACAAAAAAGGGTAAAAAGACAACCTTCAAACATGAATCGGAACACCAAAAAAGCAATAACGTAAGTCTAACATCTGCTATTTAGAATTCCTAAATTCTTAATCAGATAAGTAAAAGTGAAGCAACTAGTTGCAACACTTAGTTTGGAAAGCAATCAGGTAAAAACTTCAAACCCCAACCAAATTTTATGATTTGTGACCTTCTCTCTCCATAAGCACCATATAAGGAACAATGGTCCCATCCTCCAGATAATAGTTCCTGTATTCCCTACATGATCTCCTGTTCCAAAAGCCAAAATTCCAACTACCCCAAAATGAGAGAGAAAAAGAGCTCATCCTCTAGCTACCAAGAAGATGATTTACAATCCCTCCCAGCTCTTAAAAATTGGGCATCCACCACAATTACCACTTCTTGCTTCCTAAGATTATGCATCATTAGAATTTTTGGCAAGGCAAAATGAACTCAAATCTGATTTGGTCTAGCGCGTAAACCAGGAACATAGAGTCCAAGAGGAAAATACTATATGCACTATCCTGCAAAGCAAGAATTAAACCCCTAGAAGCACTGAAAGAGTGATGTTGTTTACTAATTTAGTTTCAAAATCCTTGGAGACAGAATATACGTTTCAATTAACACCCAGAAGTAAAAATGACCTTCTTACATGGGTTATTTCAGGAAAGGTTACAACTTCTCCCAGCCCACATCAATGACCAATTATATATATGGCATCTCAATTTAAACCATTTCTAAAGGATCAAAAGTCATCATTTAAAGCATTTTTTTCAAAATGAGGATTGGATTCCTCATCCAGTTAGTCAACAGAATTGAATGTTGAATGGTTCTCACTGAGATACATAAGGCTTTAGAATGCCAATGAGCTCTAGTTCAATCAGGACCTCTTCCACCAACAAGAAAAAGGTGGTGAATAAGTCATGGCTTTCAGATCCCCTAGTTGTTCATATAACTCACCAGCCAAAAAAAACTGGGCCAAAAAAGGTAAATTAGGTTTCTGGATTGAGGATGGTATTTCAAAAATCTGGAAGACAACAAAGGTAGAATTTCTCATCCCAAGGCCATCGAAACAACACTAACATTCATTTTTTATTCCCCTCATAGGTGAAACAAAGATATTTCAAGAATGAGGCAATTCCAATAAGTGTCCTTTATTTTAAAACATAATCATTATTATACTACTATTACTTACCGATACAGTCTATGTGGTATTCACTTGTAACAAATCAGTCACTGTGATACATTTTTTAGATGTATAAGTCCACCCGTCCACAAAAAGTTAGTCCACTAATAGGGACGAAATCCAGGATAGGCTATCTGACCTCAAAAATAGACATCCCAAACCTGACATCGTGTTGGTCTTCGTTAATCAGCTAACATTTAGTGAACAAAAGGACTCCTATATCTGAAAAATAGACCATGGACTGATCTGTTCAAAGTTGTAACCCATGATTGATTTGTTAAAAGTCAATACCACAGTAGCAGTAATTAAGGCTTATACTAATGACAAATAAAACCAACTAGCAACAGGTGAAACTGCCAATAATTCAGAAAAGGCTACACAATCAAGGAAGGAAAAGCGGAACCATATCTGTTGTTACTCGCTTGAATTGTTTTTTTCTTGTCTATGTGCTTTCAACTAGTTCCACAAATCCCAACAGCTAAAATGAAAGGAAACAAACGTAGGATCAATGCGGAGCATTGAAAAAAAAAGGCAAGTCCAACAAAATGACGAAAGACCGAATTCAAAGCCAGCATCAAATTCATAACACCATGATTTAACATGAAAGAGCCAAACTTCACAAAAAATAAATAAATGGTTAGAACGAGAATGCAAATCAAATTATGTTATATTAAGCCTGACCTGCTTCAGTTTTCCAGTGATCTCAATCATGCGACCTTGATTCTCTAGAAAAGTCTACGATTCCCAAAAGAACCCGTCAGAAATACCTTTAGTCAATGATGCTAAGGGCCCGTATGGTTGCTGGAAAAATTAGAACGAAGATGAAAAGCGAAGTTCCAAAACTTACAGCTCTGTTAGCTTCGTCGGTCATTGCAGAAGATTAAGACCGATTCCTCCGGTGGGTACACGAGTTGAGTGGTGGAACACTGGTACTGGTATTTCCACGGTAGGGCTCTGATAGTGGCTATAGTGCCGGGTCGAAATGGATCGGTATTAAATTTGGGTCAAGCCAACTTTTTTTTTTCTATTTTTATAAATAATAATAATAAAGTAAAGTTCTATAATTAATACCTGTCAAAACTTTGATTTTTTCAAGACAAAACTTACCCAAGAAAATTATTTTGGTTTAAAACTGGCACAATTTTTTTAATAAGAAATTGAGTTTAATAATTAGATAACAAATTTTATCCGAGATTGAAATATTTTTTAATAAAAAAATTATATTTGAATTAGAAAACGTTTTTAAAATTAAAAAATGTTTTAAAAACCATTAAACAATTTTAACCATATTTTTTAAAATTTTCTTGGCAATATAAAGTGACGAGCAAATTCACAATTACAATTAGGTTTAATATACACGTGTACCCCTATGGTATAGATTTTTCTTGAATATTTTCCTAGGGTTCATTTTGTTGTCCCGCTGCACCTGTAGTGATATATCTTTCCCAAAAACACCCCTTCGTCCATAATATGTCTCCAAACTAACGGAATTTGTTGAGTTGTCAAAAATTTTCACGTCATGAACAATAGAAAGAGGACACATGTTCGATTTGTTGACTAGGCTAATGTCCATATGGTTCTCGTACACTCCACGCTGTCAACTAATTTTTTGTGCCGAAAATGCCCCTATCACTTCATTAAAAAATAAAGCACATTTTGCCCCTGTCGACCTCATCCACATCTCATTCGTGTCCCCTTTCTCTCGAACCCTAGGTCATTTCCCTAGAAAAAGAAATAAAGAAAAGCACTCGGGCGGTGGTTGGTGGTGGGGGGAGGTTGCAACGATGCGCATGGTTGATAAACAACCCAACGGTGTCATCGTGTGTTCATGAATGTCGTCCATTTAGCTTTCAACGGCCAAATCACTTTCCTTCATCCACTCTTTCTCCCCTGATCGGCCATCGTCTACAATGCTACTACTCTCTGCAATTCCTCCTCACCCAACGTTGTCCAACCCAAACTCTCACAACTTTACCCTCCATTTCTGGTCCAGCATTTTATCTCTTCCTTCTCTCCGACCGAACGTTCCCACTAACACTCACTCTCACAGGAGAAAGCTCCTTCCTCCTCTCTACCCACGCTCTCTCTTCTTCCTCTTCCCCTTCCCTGGCAACCTAGCCCCCACACGCTCCTCCACGTGTCCCACGACGATGAACCCGAGAGAGTCATGGTTTCCTCCGCCATTAGCAGAGCTGTGTTGAAATGTAAAGAGTCCCACATTAAGCAATGTAGGGAGTAGGAAAATTTTGGGTTATAAATATAACCCCCCTTGTAACTTTATTTTCGTAAATGAGATGTAAACAAATCCAATTAGGTTTTTCCATTAGGTGTCTCATTTATCTAAAGTATAAATTTTTATTTCTAACATGGTATCAGAGGAAGGTTTTCAGCTTTAGTCTGGTTACCTCCTGGTGACCATCCGGCTTAGTACCGGCGACCATCCGGCTTAGTACCAGCTTTCTCCCGGCTTAGTACCGGCAACTTTTCCGGCTCGGTACCGGCTTTCTCCCGACTTAATACCGGCGACCATCTAGGTTAGTACCGGCAATTTCTCGGCTCAGTACCGGCTTTTTCCCGGCTCAGTACCGGCATCCTCCCGGCGCAGTACCAGTGACTTCCCGGCTTAGTACCGACAATCTTTGTAATTAATTTTTCTGTAATTATTTTTGTAACTCCAAACTCAAGGTTTGTCGGTTTGTCCACCTTGAGTTTGTGGGGGAGTATTGAAATGTAAAGAGTCCCACATTGCTTAGCAATGTGGGGAGTAGGAAAATTTTGGGTTATAAATATAACCCCCCTTGTAACTTTATTTTCATAAATGAGATGTAAACAAATCCAATTGAGTTTTTCCATTAGATGTCTCATTTATCTAAAGTATAAATTTTTATTTCTAACATCGACCTCCCCCGTGGAGTTCTTGCAAATGATTGAGAAGGACCACAAAAGCAGGCTGGTCCTCCCGAGCCCCGATTTCCAGCGACTCTGTATCGAACAGTTAGACCTTTTTCGCCGAATCATCGACTCCCAAGAACATGTCGAAGTTCCGCTGAAATGCCTACGTCATTTCCTCAAATCTCTCGAAGAAGAGCTACCTTGCCTAAAAAAAAGGACAAACTGGGTTTCAATTTTGTTCTATAACCAAATCGAATAGTAAATAACCAAATCGATTTTGTTTTGACTTTGGAAAGAGTTCATGTTGGTCGATTAGGGGTGATTTTTTTGTCAATGACGTGGCAGGGGCATTTTCGGCATGATATTTTTGTTGACCGCGTGGAGTGTATGGAAACCACATGGACATTAGTCCAATCAGCAAATCGAACACGTGTCCTCTTTCTATTGGCCATGACGTAGAAATTTTTGACAGTTCAACAAATTCCGTTAGTTTGGAAATGGGTTATATACGGAAGGATATTTTTGAAAAAAATACATCAGCACATGAGCAGCGGAACAACAAAATGAACCTTAGGAATATATTCAAGAAAAGTCTATACCACATTAGCACAGGTGTATACTAAGCCTTACAATTAAAAAGATTGGGGTGCTTGTTTCGTTGGAGCCGCCTATTACTCCAAACCATTGGAAACAAAACTACACGCACTTGCGCTATCTCCTACTCCTAGTAATTGGCTATTTCGTTGACACAAAACTGGGAGTTTTCGGCGACCCCAATCGTAATCGGAACTAAAATACTGATTAACCATTTCCGATTTGGACGCATCCAGATCGAATCTGGACCCATTGGTTTGGGGAACATTGGGGCCCACATTGTCGTTTCCTATGCTTTGAAGATAACCCAAAAGAAGTTTGAGTTTGAATTTCATTTTGATGATCATGGAAAAAGAAATGGGTGCTATTGAAGTGTAATGGAAGAGAAAATGTAAATCTGGGTTGCTGGTTGAGGTTTAGACTCAATGGGGATTTGTTTCAGTATTGAAGAAGAACAAATGCAACAACATCAACGCCTGCAGCAGCAAAAACAAGAACAGCCGGTGCAGTGTGGTAAGAGGAATCAAGTTAATTCTTTTGTATCAATTAAATCAACAAGTCTCTGTTTCTTTAATTTACGGCTATAATTGGATTTATTGGGTGTGTTTCTATTTGAAGTATGTTTGTTGACGAAGGATTTTTTTTTTTTTTTTCGTTTAAAGACATTAAATGATTAGTAATTGGTGGATCTAATGTATGTAACCATCGATTAAGACTTCGCATTTTGGAAAGAGAAGCAAAATGCTAGTAAAAATCATTGGGTTGCCTTTGGGATACATTTGTTTTGGGAAGAGAAACATGTGTGATTTCTCTTCGCTCTTCCGCTTAAAATTTTGCCGCAACGAGCCTACATTGATGTCAAGATTTCTGAGTTACTGATACTTGGGGAAGAAGAATTAGAGACTTATCCAACTAACCTTGCATGTTCGTGTTGTTGTCCTATGAAGAAAAGAAAAACAGAAAAGAGTTCATATAAGCAAGAAAACATTAGTTATTGAAATCATTTTCAAATGTTCTGCTCAACAATACTTCTTTCTTATGTCAAATTTCGGTTGAAGTAGGACATGAATCAGCTCTCCCTCGGAATACTTCAGAAAAAAGTGCAAGTAGCGCTCCCTTGGCTCCCAGGGATGTCAAAGACCTCCGTGAAAGTCCTGTATATAGTAATGTCGATATCTTCACATATGAAGAAATGAGGCTGGCCACAAAACTTTTTCGGCCGGATTTAATTCTTGGTGAGGGTGGGTTTGGAATTGTATACAAAGGAGTTATTGATGAGAATGTGAGGCAAGGTTACAAGACTACCCAAGTAGCCATTAAGGAGCTTAATCGAGAAGGATTCCAAGGTGACAGGGAATGGCTGGTATTGGGCTTACCTTGTTCTTTCAGTTTATTTATTCTCTTCCAATATGAGGTTTTCCATGGAAAAGTTTACTTTTTTTATAGTTTAGTTTTGGAAAAATAAATGAAGCAGTAACATTGAACACCATCCAAAGTAGATCGAAAAACTATTAATGAACGGGAACGCTAGCTACAAGCTCATAATGCTGACAAAATGGTTCTTCAAAAGGTACTGTGAGCAGAGCAAACATCAATCTAACATTTGTAATTTTCTGTCAACTGCAATGGAAGACATTTTTGTATTCAGAAGGAAGCTTTATAAATTAGAATCACTTAGTTTGTCTCTTAATGTCAACCTTTCCACTGAGCAAAATATAGGAGCCACATCAATATCGAAACTAAACTCCACAGAACGCATACAACCAGTGCATTACATTATGTTGTTCTATGAGGTGGTCCAACTACATTTTAGTATAGGTTACTATATGGTTTCAGGTTGTATCCATAACTATACATCTCATGTTATTACCATATTCTAATCTATTTAAGATGAACATCCTCAGCTTTTTCCTCAGATGAGTTACTTATGCGTAAGAATAAAATTTAGGTCATAGATTGGTACATACCTAGTCAAGAGAGATATCAATGAACCATCGTGATTCAAAGTTTCTTTATTAATAAAAAAAATGAACCATCATGATTAATTGGCTTGAGAAATGAATCTAGTAAAGAAATGAACTATCTCAGGTATAATCTTCTTGCTTGCCTCAGGGCCTTTCTGCAAAATGAAGGAAATAAAGGTAAAACAGTGGGGGGCTGTACTTGAAAGTCGTGAAATTAACTTGGGGACAAAGCTTTTGTTACAAGAAGAAGGGAGGATATTGTTGCAAGAAAAGAGAGGATAGAGAAGAAAAGGAAAGGAAAAAAGTTAGGTCGATGACCCTTTTTCCTGTTTTGCTTCCAGGAATGTTACCTCTATTAACATATCCTAGATTGGTCAAATAAAGGCGAAGTAGAAAACCATGTCAAACCTTGGGATTAGGCGATTTTATAACTTTGAGAAGAACAGCTGCTTTTTCTATTGTCAATGGAACTTCAGTCCTATTTCTTTTGTGCAACTACAAAAGGCTTTAGCAGCTGAACTAGTTGAAACTCACGATCACTTTACCCTTGGGCAAACACTAAGCTTGTTAATATTGATCACTATTCTGGGATACTGAGGGGATTTAAGTGCTTGTATTCCCCAATATCTTTGTTTGTTTTTCAGGCAGAAGTTAACTATTTAGGACAGCTCCGTCACCCTAATCTTGTGAAGCTCATTGGATACTGCTGTGAGGATGAGCACAGGCTGTTAGTTTATGAGTACATGGGAAGTGGGAGCCTGGAAAGACATCTTTTTCGCAGTAAGTAATGGAATCCTTCTGAATTGAAAATGGGTGAGGAATTGTGTGAAGCTAGCTACCCCTTAAATTATTGTTTACAGCCTGAATTCACATGCACTATAGTATCAAGGGATACCCTAGATTGGCAATGAATTGAAGACCATATGTCTGTCTGCTACGTAGAATATCACTTTTCAACTGTTCAAGTTGGTGAGCAACTGCCAACTAGTGCATGTCTCTCTCCATTTTCATCCCCATGCTTCATTGTGGTTCATTACTTCTAGCTCTCTCTCTCTCTTTTTTATTCTTACTGCAAGGAGCTTCTCATTGGCAAGCAGACCCCCAATTAATTTCCCATGGTGGTTTCCATAGTTGTCTTATATCATCAGTATATGGCTACTTGGCCACTGGAACCAAAGCTTTTTGCACATGCAACCTTATAGTTATGCAGATCCTGCATCAATCATGAAATATGCTTTGCAATTTTTGCTGCACGGTGTATAGACTATGATTGTTTAAAAAAAAAAAGCACCTTGTGAAATTTGTGCCGAAATTATCAAAACGACTCCAAACCTCCTCGTTCAATTCAGTGACTGCTACAAAAAAGGCCTAGAGGGGTCATCCCATCCCTCTCCCCTTCAGTGGCAAAAGAGACAAAAAAGATTCACCAAAATAAGTTGATAACAACTGATAATATTATGACAGAAGCAAAATCCATTATTTGAAATTGGAAGAAATGATTGTGTATGCAGGCGTGGATATTTGTATTGGGTTGTGTGTGTTATAGGTGAAAAACCTACCAAGTAATAATCTTCCCTGAGATTGAAAGTGATAAGGAAGTATAGCCAAACAAATTTTTATCTTTCTCATCAAAATTATCTGCTGAACAAATAATGCATAGAGAGGGAAAAACAAGAGGAAATGGGACAAGAAATAGAAAGGAATAGGAAAAATACAAGTGAATTACTAATAAAGAAAGCAATTATATTCTACTTACCTTTGAACGCTCTTATTTCTATAGCATCTAAAACCAATTATTCAACTCAACTCAACTAAACCTTCCAAGCCAGTTACTATTTTCTTTGCCAGACAGTTATTATCCCCAATCTATCTTCTCATTTTCTTCATAATGTATAAGAATTCTAGCATATACTCGTCTTCATTGTTCCTTCTGATGTTACTAATGTAATAATGTTATTTGTTATTGAGTTTTCAAATTGGTATTTCATGCGTGACTGGTATTATTCGAATAATGATGCTTTGGGTTTCATTTTCTTTTTCATTGATATCATTTTACTCCACTCTCCCGCTTTCTGTTATCATGTACAGAGTGGCAATGCTATGTTCGTTAGCATGCCATAACTATGTTTTTTGCTTGGACTGTGTACTTTTATACCTTTATTTCTCTAATCTAATTATGTTCCTTTTTCTTCATGACAACAAGATACTACTAAATCAGTAATGTATTCCCAGAATTGTGATGTTTCACCACACTCCATATGGTTGTGAAAATGGTGGATGGCTTCTATAGTTAGAAGTTTGGATGTCCCACAAAACTGATGAGCTGATGTATATTATATAGAAAAATTTAAGCCTCTGTTACTTATCGTTTCTTCATCTTATTTTTTCTGAGGGTAGGAGTGGGCTCTACCCTAACTTGGTCAAGAAGAATGAAGATTGCATTAGACGCTGCAAAAGGACTTGCTTTTCTTCATGGTGCAGAAAGACCTGTCATATACCGCGACTTCAAGACATCTAACATCTTGCTGGATGTGGTTAGTCCTCTTGCTTTGTTATATTGGATCTTTTGAAAACAATTTGCATGACGTTTGAAGGAAGACTAACCTTCTCAGCTTGAGCTTGGTAAAAAAATCAATTTACTTCCACTACCCTGCAAGCCAGAACTTCAATTTGCAAAAAGAGTAGTAAAGATTAAAGATGAAAGGGTCATTCACCAAACGTATGCCCTTTTTGTCATGCAAGTTCCCTTTTCTTTTTCTTTTCTGTACAAATAGAAACTACTATTTATTCCATCAAACAAAGATAAGAATGCACGTTCTTGTACAAGGGATGTTTCTTCCTGAGGAAGTTGGTTGGTTCAGCTGACTTAGTTACCACATAAACCTGCAGTATTTTAATGCGAAGCTTTCAGATTTTGGCCTTGCAAAGGATGGGCCAATGGGAGATCAAACCCATGTTTCAACACGAGTGATGGGTACTTATGGATATGCTGCTCCTGAGTATGTAATGACTGGTAAGTCCATTATTTAATAGCTCCGTGTATTGAATTCTTTCTTCATATGGTGAGTTTTTCTCTCTTCTCCTACAATTTTGAAGTTTTCACCTTTGCCAATAAAGAAGGAATACGAACCAAAGAAAAAATAAGGAATAGGTTATACTTTAGTTATGATGATAGAACATTCATGGTTTGTTATTGACTTGGCGTTGAAGGTATAATAAGTTCTCATCACTTTCAAGCTGGAAAACGTTAACTCGTGTTAGTCTACAATGTGGTCTAAATGGAGTTTCCTGTATTTTTATAGCTGGTGTTTGTAATTGACTAGGATATAGAGCGTGTGATATCCTCCCTCTAGGGTCAAAATTACTGTTCAGACTAGAAAGGATCTGTGGGAAGAGAAAAATTTGAACAGAAGTGAATGGTGCTATTTTCTGCTTGTTTTCTCTCCTTCAGCAGAAAAATCCTTGCTTTTTCAACTTTATTCAACAGCCAAACATCAAAATTTTACAAAATGTTTTCCAGTCTCTGGAATTCTATCCCTCTAGAAGATAATGTCGGTACCATAATTGAAGTAAATATTTGGTCATTGTAAATGACATTCAAATATAGAAGTAGAATGTTGCATTGCTCACTTCTTAGAAATTATCAGCATTACAGACTGGTACTAGAATGTAACTGCTTTAGTCCATGAACTTTTTTTTATTGATATTGACCAGGGCATTTAACGTCTAGAAGCGATGTTTATGGATTTGGGGTAGTGCTACTTGAGTTGCTGATTGGAAGAAGAGCATTGGACAAGAGCAGGCCCAGCCGAGAGCACAACTTGGTTGAGTGGGCCCGCCCACTCTTGAACCATAATAAGAAGCTCCTTAGGATCTTAGACCCTAGGCTGGAAGGGCAGTACTCGGATAAAGCAGCAATGAAAGTGGCCCATTTGGCATACCAATGCCTTAGCCAAAACCCAAAAGGGAGGCCTCTTATGAACCAGGTTGTTGAAATCCTTGAGAATTTTCAGTCGCAGGAAGAAAACCTGGAGGAGGCAATCCTTCAAAGTGGCGGCAGTGGTTTAACACTTTATGAGGTTCCAAAGGATACCACTCGCACTCAGTCAGAGAGAGGTGAAAGGGAGCCTGAGGGGCAGACAAGCAACCCAGGAAAAGGAAGGAGCAAAAGTGAGCCTCCCAATGATTGAGATCTATATAGCCCTTCACCAGATTTATTGTGCAATGATAATTCAACTTCTTCCGGAAGCTGATCCTGCACCAAATGTGGATGAAACTTGAACTTGTATAAGATTTATTACCGGTGAATACATTAGGGTTTTTGGAACTAAAAGTTCTTGGCCATTAGTAAACTTTGAGGATTCTTGCCCTTCTAAAGATCTCGAAGTGAGTGTCCCTTTCATTTTTCACTTGTAGAAGCTACACTTATGTTTGTTTATCTGTTTAAATATTTGTATATTTTTCTTTACAGATGTGCAAGCATAAGGGTTTATATCCTCCCTTTCTTCCCTTTCTTTTCTGGCCCATAGGTTTGAAGCTCACGAGGAAGTTCTGTAAAAGCAACAGGAAGAACTACTCTTTCTTCTTTTTCTCGAAACAACTCATGCATTAAAAAACCAACTAAACCACGAGCGAGTCACAATGCGAAATGAAAAGAGTAATACAAGCAACATCAATAAAACCAGAAAGCTTAGTGGGCTGCCCACTGTGCAAGCAAATGGGCCTGTTGGTTCAAGCGTCGAGGGACCCGCCCCTTGATCAAATCCTCGGTCTTCCAACAAGGCGGTTGTGAGGAGTTAGACACGTTCTCACAGAGAAGTTTGGAGTCTGATTCGAAAATCACCTTCAATCAGTTCAATTGGAGAGAGCTACTTCCACAGTACGAACAACAGCTAAAGTTTCGCCAACAAGTAGATCTATAGCCCGAATAAGCTCCATGTACACAGTATAGAGAGAGCGAGAAGAGTACCTACGAGAGACGGCTAAGTACTATCCAGTTTGGAGTATTGCTACGTCAACATTGATCTTTATCCAACCGGTTCCGGAGGAACCCAAGCAGTAGCAAAACAGGGCTTCTGAAAAACCCAAGCTGATAGGTGATCCGAGTAGCGACGGCCACCCAACGCAAGTGACAGTGCTGCATGGTGGATGGACGCCATTCTGGAAGGAAGCCGGGGAGTGTGTCGGAATCCAGGGGGCGGTTTTCAGAACAATAAAGGAGCCGTTTCTAGAGAGAAAACAAACTGCCGAGCGAAGTTCCTCTATGAAACTATTGATACCCTGCCAAACCAAAGAGGAGCCGACCTTGGAAGGAGCATGCAGGAATGAGCAAGATGGAAAATATTTAGATCGTAGCAGCTGACCCCAGAGAGACTCGTGGTTCCGCAAAAGATTCCAGCCCAATTTCTGCATGAAAGCCTCTTTGATCTCACGCATGCATCCGGCGGATTCCCAAGCCACCAAAAGGCTTGGGTTGACAGATAGAATGCCTAAGCCTTGGGGGTGTAATTACGGATCTTGTTGGGAGAAAAACCCCACCAAAAATCCTCGAGCAATTCGTCGACTTTAGAACACCATCCCACCGGGAGAAGAAAGGACTGCATATGGTATTGAGGCATCGAAATGGCCGCCGATTTAATTAGAGTCGTCCTGCCTGCCTGGGATAAGGTTTTACACTTCCAACCAGCAAGTTTAGAACTGACCCGATCATGTAACTCAGCAAAGTGCTTAGTTTTAGCCCGCCACAAAAACAGAGGAATCCCAAGATACTGTCTTTCTTCATAACAGGTAGGCGAAGATCATTGCAGAGGGCCTGCACAACTTCGGGATGAGTATTACGACTGAAGTGAATAGCAGATTTACATCTGTTAATACACTGCCCAGTCCAACGATAGTAAGCAAAAACAGGAAGAACTACTCAGATACATGTAACTGAGGCTTAGTTAGGCTCTTCTATAAATGATTTACCTGATTGGTGACAGTATCCACATTATTGCCCCTCAAAAACTGGAAGTGGTGGAAGAAAAAAACAGAGCCAGAGTACCCTACTTTCTGTGCATGAAGCAGAGAGTTTGGTCCACTGACTACCCGACACAAAATTACTAAATACAGGACAAATTTTAGTTATCTATAATCAAAGCAATGTGAGAATGCTAGCATTAGGGGTGCTAGAACAGTTGATTGAAGAGTTCAATTCGTGGAAATTTGAAGTCAGTATTTAGTAAGTTGGATGAAATTAACGTACATTCATTACATTGGATCAAATACTCTGCCATATGAAGGATAGAAGAATCGTGTCACCATGAAGATGCCTCGTGTTATAGATGAAACTAGGACCAGCGGTGAAGGAGACAGAGGGTACTAGGGCCTCCATTAATTTCGGATATAAACTTAGCTTATAATGGGTGAGGAGTATTCTGGGTCTGCCCTGGCTTAAAATGACCAATTATAGCTCTATTCTACTTCAGTCAGGAAAAAAGGATTGGAATTATTGGTCAAAACATTTAACAACTAACCAAATAAGCAGAAAATCTTAGCAAAGATTCACAGCTACAGCTCATAGATTGATTTGGTAAACCCGAAACATGTACTATGAAATCAAATGATTTCATCGTTGGTCAATTGTGTCTTGCTCTCCATAATAGTTATGTGAACCACGGTTGGGGATGACCATACTACATACTCATTAGCTACAATTAATTCTACACATTCTCTACTATCGCAGCATATACGTACTAGCTTTCACATGGAATCTTCATATCCTCCGACATCCTCACCACGACTTTGGTTATATGACAATCAGGAGCATTTCCCTACAGAAACAGAAACTCATCAGTAGTTGCATTTTTTATTTTGTCTCGTGATTGAAGTGTGCACCACCAAGAGTATAGCAAGATTAGTTTACTTAAAGGGGAACATGCATCTTATGGCTGGAAGTAGATGCTGATTCAAAACTTGTATGACGAACATCCAAAGTCCATGGTAAGGTATCAATGTGCACAGTCATGATCCAAACCTGATCTTGCTTCCATATGGATATGTTGATACATAATCAAACACCAATATGAGCCGGAAAAATTAATGATGGAGACTTTTGGAGCAAAAGAACGCTATTTACAAAATAAGAACTAAAAACGACCTTTTTATCGTAAGTGGAATCAAATTTCAGAAATATCCATTAGAAACAAGCATGACATGGTCTACTTGCAGCCAAAAAGCAAAATGTTGGAATAAAGGGTCAGTGCTGCGATCAGTAGAGATTAATGGCTTCAAAACTGTCACTCATTCAATCACTCTGTCACTGCTGTTCAATTTTTGTACTAGATTTGACCAGAGAAGAACATCTAAAGTCTAATAAAAGATAGAAAAACAGGACCTATTGTTTTTTTTCACTTCTAGAACAGCTATAAACATTCTGAACACTTGAATCTTCTCCATACATGAAGACCAACACACCAAGAGGAGGCAGGCAGAAACAATTTTAAATATACAAAACCAATTTCTAATTCGTGATATGGAAGAAATCAAAGTTGTCGAAAAAGAAAAAACAAACCAAAACAGTCTTGCTATGCAAAAACAAATCAAATTTACTACTGAGGGCAAGGCAGTTGGCAAACAGGAAAAGGGTAAATAACTTCACCCAGAAAATTGAGATTTCTATTTGATCTCACATTTATATATATCACGTGAAATTTTGGAGCCATTTTGTCTGAGCCCATGCACAAGCATTCAACCATGGATTCATACAGTACCAATTAAACTTATTGCTCAGCCATTCTCTCTCTCAGAGTGAGAAAAAGAGAATCAGTCTTTCAGGGTATGTCCATATGCCTTTGTACATCTTGTTTCTATACAACAAAAAATATGTGAAAAAGGTACGTTCTACGTAAAATGTGTTGGTATAAACAGTCAAGAAGAGTAACTTACCCCATGCGTGGTACAATTTCATTGCTATTTGAGTAACAATTCTTCTCTCCACAGTACTAGAGAATTCCATGTTCACAGCCTCCTGAATCGCAGACAAGAATTCTCGTCTTGCTTTCACAGAAGGAACAAGGTAATTTGGTCCATGAATGATGCTCAAATCCACAACCTAATATGAGGGAGAACAAAAGCACAACTTTGCTAAGGAACTCAGTACATGGCTACAATTCTAGGAGTGATAAATGGTTAAGATAAGGACAATAATCTAATGCCATTAGTTTATTTTTGACAATCTGCTATTTCAAAAAATAAAAAAGACACGTGCAAAACAGCAAACTGACAACCTCATAATGGGGGGTTCAGTTGTGTTGTCTCTTGATGCTTGTAGGTTCATTTATGACAGCAGAACTCAGTTGACCTTTAGTGCTGTTGTTTCATGATGCTTTGGAGTTGACATGAAACGAGAATGGCTTGGTTAAAATGTACAACGACTTTACTTTAATGAACCGTAATGAAAGACCACAATCATCATCTCACCAACCAGGAAAAGAACTATCGAAACTGGGAAAGCAAACTATCAATAGCATATTTTTGAGGTCCATGGGTCCAATTAGAATAGGTGGGGAGATTATTTGACACTTATCTTCGAGGCTTTCCTATTCAAGACATACATTACCAATTTCTTTGAAGCTACTACCATTAACAAAGCAAAGACTTGATTGTTTTGGTAACCAATTGGGGTTTTCAAACCAAATGACAAACTTCAAGCGAAACACATTCAAGTAAGCAAAATTTATGTCTTATTAAATACCTCAGAGATATTCATGCATGGCATGCATAGGAATCCAGCACAATCATTATTAGATTTATACATGTTTGAAAGAACTTGCCTGCCGCAACCAAGGTGTAATGGAGTTCAGAAATCTCTGTTCTAGGAGGTATGATGCCAAAGTACCGAGGATATCGCTGACAGTCTTGGGTGACAGATTTTCCAGAACAGGACCAGTTCTATCAAGCAGCTCAACAATAACAAGTTCATCATGTGAACAGAGTGCTTCCATATATGCAGAGTCTAGGTCCCCGTCACATAAAAAACCTTTCACACGTTTCCAAAGGCTATTCTGACTTTCTAAACCATTTTGTCTGACAGTAGGCCTAGAAGCTGGGGCAAAAATAGCATCAGCCCTTTTTATTTGCCCACACCCAATGTTTTGTATCTCCAGCCGAGCACATTTTTGCATGTCTTTCCCCGTAGGATTCTCAGTAGTCTTTACCTTCCTATTTGTCCACATATCTGCACCTTGGTTAGCAGCATTGCTTGACCTGCACCTACCAACTGCGCTTACCTCCCGAATATCAGAACTCTTCCCAAGAAACAAAGAAGGCTGTCTATTGTGCATATCAACAGATGGCCGCGGGGTGCAGGTAGAGAGTCGAGGAGAATGCACGCTTTGGCTCTGCTTCGCAAGTTTGGAGCATGCTAAATCAGAATATTGCCCTCCATGTACAAGATCCTGAGCAAGACTACCTACTACATGTTCTAAACCTACCACCCTTGACTGAATCGAAGTCAAGCTCTCCATTATGCTGGTTGTAAACACCTACAGATGAGTTGGATATATAAGACATGGTATACAGCTGCAGCTGCTCATGGCTAAGCATTATCGTGATGGAATGGCGAGTAGGATAAGAAAAAAAACATCAGACATAAGATATGGTAGTTTTGTGAATGGGAAAAAACAACTAACAAACAGGGATTCAGAAATCCCAACTATGTCTTGTCAACTAAAGGCATGTTCACATTTGGCAACACTTGAATTGGATGCTTTTAGGTGTTTATGAAAAATTAAAAAGTCTGTCTTGTAAGGCCATTATGAACAAAAGTGCTCCAAGCAGATAATCTTTAATGCATATATCAAGTAGCTGATTTGAACCAACAACAAAGCTCCAAATTTATATGAATATCCGAGAACCCTACACTGGTTACCTGTAAGAGATCCAAGAGGTTTGATTGTTTGTTTTCAATCTCCAAAAGTTGCTTTCGTATGCAAACCACGTCATTTGAGATTTGTGAGCAACATCCATGGGTAGTTTGGAAACAAGAATCCGTTACAGTAGAATCAAGACTTCTACGATCCTGCATCTTTGATGAGTACATCTGTTCATCACTAATTTCTTCGGATGCAAACCGCTGAGTTCTTCGAATTGGCATAAGTAAGCCATCTTCCTCAAGGCATTCATGAGAAACTGTCACAAACTTGGTCTCGAAGTTATCAGAAGCAATATTACACACAGAAGAACACTCTTGTTTGTCATCCATTGGTACATATTCATATCCAACATTCTGCGGGCTTGTAACATCCGTACTCAATCTTTCTAACGTCTTGGTGACACAACTACCCTCAGATTCTTCATTATGAAACTCTGCCAAAGAACCATTATGGCTTTTTGGAACTGCAATTTCAATACGCCAATCTTCTGCATTAGAATGTTTAGTTTCCATAAAATTTTGACATGTTTTCCTGATAGACAAAGGAATCGTGCCTTTTTTAGAGCCTCTACCAGTACTCTTGAAGGAAACATCTTTCCAGCCAGATTCACTGGTACTGGTGAGATCACTGTAGTCACCTCCACAGAAATTTTCTGTAAAAACAGCATGGTAAGAAGATATGATGGTTAACTGAAGCATGGAAGGAGAGAATGGTAAGCAAATGCACACATAATAATTCCAAGAACTCCGCCTTAGATATAATTTGCTTTGTTGAACAAAGAAACATTCAATGTGATTAGGGCTGTTCATTGGCCGGTTCGGTCCGGTCCGGCCGGCCATTTTGTGAAGTGTGTGTACCGGACCGGACTGGACCGGTCATTCTAACAGACCGGTCCGGTATGGGCAGGTTTGGGTTATGTCGTTTTGGGCCGATTTTGGGTTGGGTCATGTCATTTTGGGCCGGTTTTGGGCCGGTTTGGAGTAGTATACTCTGGTCTAGTTCCGGTTTTCCACATGGGTAACCCGGAACCGGACTGGAGTATACCGGTCTCAGTCCGGTTTGTCCAAAACCGGTCCGGTTCTGGCCGGATTTGACCAAAACCGATCTGGTTTCGGTCCGGGTTGACCGGTCCGGCCGGTTTGGTGGACAACCCTAAATGTGATGATGAATTCCAATAACAGTATACAATGAAAGTTCTCAGATCATTCTACAGATCAATTAGGAAATATGCAAACAAGATTTCTGTGACCAATGGTATAAAGAAAAAGACCCTCAGATAACTAAAAGTTTAACCAGAGGCACATTATCCAGAGTTACATAGCAATTTCCATTGTTATACAGCCCAAGAAAGTTCTTACAAGTTTCCAAAATATAAAGAGGAATACAACGCTATTAACCAATGGAGGTCAATGATAAAAAGATGGAGATTCTCAAACATGGCCATAAGCGCATTAGGACCGTTTTCCATTTTAGCATTCCCTTATAAATACACTATTTTATTTCCTAGTAACTTTAGCTTTCCATAAATTTATCTTATCCAGCATAACAAGTGCAAGTAGACAAACCATAGTACAGTGGACAATGTCTTGTATGTGAAATTAGACACCCATCTTTTGATGCACCACAAGACAACAAAGTGCACCAAATAAATGTCATGTAGAAGTTGAGCATTAACTGCAAGATTAGATATGCTTCTAGGAAGCCCCAGAACAAGCTTATCAAACCACGCACAACATGGTAGTTTAGTACAGTCAAACCACCAGTGAAGTACTCTCCACCACCACAACACTTTGTACTGCATTGACATGGGCTGCTATGCTTGGAATTATCACAAACTTGTTAGTGAAAATAAACATTGTTTCAAAGGATACCTGGTTTCAGGAAGCACCAATCTTCAAGTGCTGAGATTCAAGCAATCTCAATCATCAAAAGACAAATTAGACAAGTTAAACGTCGCACTTATCCGTGCTTGCATTCAATTTCCCAAATGTCTGAATTTATACTGTGTCCACAGGAACATATTTTAGCTCAAGCATCGCATGTGGATGTAATTTTAACTCTAAACTTGCATTTTACCGGGTACTACCTTAAGTCATCTAAACTTAGTCTTCCACACTCCATATGTGATCACAAACTACAACAACTACATCCACAGCACGTAGCACTCAACATGCAACAAACACTTACAACCGCAGAAAAGCTACAACCAAAATAATGCAACAAACCAATACACATACTCAACATTAAGAGTAAACACCAAACTCAGAACCCATATTAACAGATAAGTGATAAATCAACATGCATCAGCCACTAAACCTTTCATGGAAGATCCAGCCTCTGAAGGTTCAGGAGTATCTGTCCCTGGAAGACTTCTCCAGGACCGTAGGGCCTGCAGTACTGCCTCCCTAACTGGCTTAACCTATACAAAACACAGGAAGTATCTAAAGGATCCAGTTTAACCAGTTGCAAGAACGGGAACTTCTGAGAACATAGACCTTTAATTACCACTAACCTTATCAAAGCGACAAGATTCCAGAGAGCGGATAGAGGAAGTCCTAAATGATCCCAAGAAGGATCCACCAGTTGAAGCGATGTCACCTAATGCCACTGAAGCAGCTTTACGTGTTGTCCAGTCACTGTTTTTGAGAGCTTCTTGGATGCCAGCCATTGCACCAGATAGAATATTTTGTGTGGGAGCACCCCCGACCTGAGCTGACGATTGCAAAGCTTTACTTTTCTTTGACTAATTTAATATAAAAAAGATAATAACAATAAAATTGAGTTTGAAAGTGAAAGCATTCAATTGAAAATAATGAGAACAACATAAAGCATCTACTCAAAAGTTTATTGCGAAATTTATGGCCATTAGGCAGAGTTATAGAAACAAAAATTGAATTTACCGTCCACCACCATCATACGTAAAGAAAAATCACTGATATCTTGGGCAATTAAAGTTATTGTGCTACAGTCTCACCAGACCTGAATAATACTTCTGTTCAACTCAATGACTGCCGGTTTTGCCATAAAATGTGGATTTTTGAGCAACTTTGTGGTCCGAGTCAACATCTTCTGCAAAGTTGAGATGGGAGGATCATGAGTGTTGTCCATGATCCTTGCCAAGCACAATGCCGAGCCTGACTGCACCTGCCTGTTTTGTTCACCCAAAGCTTCAAAAAGCGGCTTCACCAGCACAACAAAGACACCATCAGTGCCACCCCGACAACTACCCAATTTCGAAGCCAATATACCTACTGTTTCGACACATGCATCCCTCACAACTGAGTCTGGGTCTTTGAGCCGCTTAACAATGCTAGCCACCATTTTACCAAGATGTGGCCCAACAAGACCCTCATGAAATCTCGCTAATGTGCCCATCAGTCTAATACATTCCTTTCTCACGGCACACTTCTGTTCCGAATCAGTATCCACTATACACAACAGAAATGGGGCAATCCTATCAGGGGTTAAACATTCAGCAGTTTTCTCGAGCTCATCAACTCCTATCTGGTAGGTATCTCTATCTGCAAGCTTGTTCAGCGCAAGAACCACTTTTTGTTTTAGCTCAAAAGTCACCTGTTGCGGATTCACCCTGGTGGGTCCCCGCGCTTTCATATGCACATGTGCCTTCATCGGATATGTAAATCAAGACCAAAGTTCTAAAGATGTTTCAATTGTGCCTTTCAAACTTCACATTTTTGAGAGGTTAAACTCAGTGAAAGCTCGACTTTGAGTCTTTGAAGATCAATAATTGACACTGGTAACACTACGGATAACATGGCAGACATTTCGTTCTTCACATATTTCAAAACCCTACAACATCCCCAAAAACAAAAAAAATGTCAGAAAGCAAACTAGAAATCTCACATTCACAGCAAACCTCTTTGCTTAGTGATAGAATGCATGGAAAGAAAGTAATCAGTTGAGAAAGTTAATTGAGACTAAATAGCTTATTTTGGAGCTTCAGGAAGTTAGCAAACCATAAGGACGTATAGTAATTTTCCAACGCTTGTTCTGTTTTTAGTTTTCTTTTCTAAAGAAGCAAAGAGAAAGCTGAAGAAACTAAGAACAGAAGGGACATACATTCGTTAGAACAAATCATAACATATCAATGAACAAATAGAATGACATACACAGAATTTAGAAAGAAAAAAAAAAAAGAATGACTTACACTGAAGCAACCGGAGCTCAGAGAGAGAGCGTGAGGGGGGGTAAAGATTACGAAATTAGTGAAGTGAATTAGGATTGCATTTTGCTTCTGAAGACAGATGAAAGTCAAGCGGTGTTTTTGAGACAAAATTCAAACATAAAAAGTAAATTAATAAAAGGGAACGAATCTCTGTACCTCCTCTTCGTGAATCCCAGTGAGACAGAGCTTGTCACAACCTTTACGCTTTGAAACTTGCACTGAGCCACTGAGGCAGAGCGTGAGAGAGTGTGTGTGAAGTGTTTTTTTTTTGTGTCATCGGGAATTGGGGTTGCTTCAACTTTCGCGCTTTCTCCTGGGTTTCGAATTTTGGGTAGCGCTTGCTCGTGTGGGGCCCACTCGTAGGCGTGTTGGATCTTAGCCACGTTTATTCAGGCGTGTTCTTGACCTACGTTTTTTTTTTTGGTAAGCAACAGAAACAATATATTAAAATTTGAGAAAGATACCGCCACTACAAAATAAAAAAACAACACAGGCTGTAAAAAAATTCTAAACGGACCAAAAGGTCCTATAATAAACCGAATGCAAAGATCCAACACCAGAAATAACCGACCACAAGGGTCAACAAACAAGACAAACGCAAATTGACTACAAGAGTCAGTACACAATACAAGCACAAACCGACAACAAGGGTTGGGACACAACACAATCATCGCTCAAGGCGATGGCGGCTTCCGCTAGAAGAAGGGCGATCAAGGCAACAATCTGACTCCTTCGAAGTAATCTTCATACAAAGACTGGTTGCACAAGAGGGAGGAAGAGAGGAGACAGCGGCGGGCGGCACAAAACAGCAACGGCGAGGAGAGCCTCCGGAGAAAAACGGACATATCTGTCCACCAAATGGGGGGAGGAGGCAGAGGCAGGAAACATGCCAAAAAAGGCCAGACCAAAGTAAGAGAGACCGCCTGGGGGGCTGAGCAAGGCTGGACAGCTCAAAAACTCAAAAAAAAAACACTTTTAAACAACCAGGAGTGAGGCAAGAGGGCACGGGCGCGTGAGATCCACGCGTGCTCATAGGAGTGCTTGAGAGCTCACACACCGATGCGCTGGCAAGGGACCATCGCTCCTGGTCAGATCTGAGAGCCGGAAGGGTAGGAAGCCCACTACGTAGGTTGTGCACACCGAAGACCATCGGAGAGGTCGGGATCTAACCTCTGAAAAGAAAAGAAAAAACCAAACAGAAAAAGGGGAAAAAGGCAGACGCCGACCACTAGAAGAGGGGTCGGAGGAAAGAAGAGGGAGAGAGGGGTTCTAGAGAGGGTGGAAAACTTTGCTCCCTGCTGAAGAAACTTTCAAAAGAACTCAAAAAAACACACCCTTAACCGACAATTTACATGAGCTGTTACGGTTCCTGCCCTTACATGCTGTCAAAATCGAAAATAAAACTTTGAAGTTGCCACATTACAGTGTTGCTGTAACATTTTGCCGCCCAAAATTTTATATAATAAAAAATTACAAAATAATATTTTTTATTAAATTATTTTTTATAATTAAAAAAAATTATTCAAATCATTTACTTCTTATTTTTTTTATTAAATTTTATATCCAAAATTTTATCTGAACGTCAAACAATTTTTTTTAAAAAAAATCACAATTAATATATCACCGATTTCAATCACTTTTTACAAAATTCAACAATTTTTTACAAACTTCTATACTTTTATACAAACTATAACAATATTTTCATTGATCCCAACAGAATCTACATTATTTTGCCTATCCAAATTTTTTTGTTTACAATTTGAATGATTTGAAAACAGGTGGTTATATGTAATTAGGTGGTTACTTGTGATTAGTGGTGATATATTTAGTCTAGTCAAGTAAGATTTACTTTATTCATTGGAACAATTGACTTAAGGAAATAACTACTTTTAAAATTCGGTGTTGTTTGCTAGCCAACCTAAAATTCTGACCTAATATAATAACTACAAAATATTTTCTCTTGGGCCTGTACAAGTTTGGGCCGAAACCGACCAGGCCGACCCAAACCAGCTCGAAAATCGACTAGGCCAGTCGGTTATGGGTCAGCCTGGATCGGCTGTCAGCCCTGGTTCTTCCAGAACCTACTGGGTCGGTTCAGCCCACAGTTATAGGTACCCAACGGACCAAATCGCACCGAACCGAGGTTAGAAATGTAATTTTGCTCTCTTTTTTTATTCATAAGTGGGACGACGTCATCGTCCCTCCCCCCTCTTTCACTCTTCACCTTTGGTGTTTTTCCCTACCCCTTTCTGAAACCCTAGCCAGCAATCGGCCCCCACCACGCCAGCGTCTATCTCTCTCAAGCCCCCTCTCTTTCTCTCTCGCGCGACCACGCAGCACGCCCCAGCTCTCTCTTTCTCACAATTGCACGAAGAAGGTGGAGCAACTCAACCCTGGTTTTGGTCTGGTCGGGTCGTATTTTGTGATATGGATTTGTAGTGAATCTTTGTTTTGTCTGGTCGTGTTTTGTTATATGGGTTTGTAGTGAATCTTTGTTTGCTGATGAAAGTTCCGTTCTTTATTTAAAATTTGTTAGGCTGCTATTGCATTTTTGTATCATTGGCGTTTGTGGATTGCTTAAAAGTATCCCAAAATGGGTTTCACACTATAAGGAGAAAAGTTTATATCGATTTGTTTTTTATGTTTTTAACAGCTCTCTACCGCTCCCTTTGTTTTGAGTTATGTTTGTTCAATTTTGGTTCTGTTTTTTCTTCATTTTTGGTTCTGTTTTTTCAATTTTCGTTCTTATTTGAGTGCATCGGGACTGACCGAACACCGACCAAAGTCCACTGCCGTTAGTCCGGCCAGTCTAAGATCCTTGAGTGTAGTTGTCGGTCCTTGTTTTTCAACAATCGAACCCCTCGACGATAGAGGCTTAAAATTGAGCCGAGTGGTCGATTTTCACTAATATTCTCTATTCTCATTAAACTATCATTTTTTACTGTAATAAATATAAAAAATTAATTCAAAGCATCTCTCTTTACTTTTTCACCTACTCAAATACTCTAAAATTTTAACAATCAAACAACTTGGAACATACTACTTTAGGACGAAATCATCCCAAGGAACCAAGTTGAAGATCGCAAGATTGCTTCTGCTTATAATGCACACGGACACTTTTATCTGGGTGATATTTCCAATACTTGCCTTGTTTATTAGTTGAGTAAGACTTGTGTGACACATTCTCCTATCTAGACGACAAAAAAAAGTACAAAAGAAAGGGTTTTATGTCCATTTAAAATCCTCCTCCCTGGGACGCTGCAAACTGCAATAACTGGCACTACTTATATGAAGTAGTAATTGCAGGCAGTGTCATCCAATTATTTCTTGCATTACCAACATTAACTACCAATCAAGTGAATACACGTGCTCAGAACAAAGAAATAGTGGGGATACACTTGTAATTGGAAATTTTTCAATAACAAATACTAGAGTTTAAAAACAATATAGAACAGTAACCATGATGTCTTTAGGCGATTTCTGCAGATGCCTAGTGAAGTCCAGAGGAATTCTTGGGAAGCCATCAGAGAGAAAAGGCTTGACAGATAGATACATGGACGAACATATTTTGGATTAGTGGTGTAATGAAATTGGTAGCAACGTCAGCTGATCAGGGAGCCCGCAGTACCGGACAGCGGTATTCTCCCAATGCCCAAATAGGAAAAATGATCCCGTAAGCAGCATAGGTTATCATACAGTTCCTGTTGAATACCCCATGATTTCCTGGGATCAGAAAAAAATGATGACTTTTAGTATAGGAAATAAAAAAAAAAACCGACTTTGGATGACCCATGCAAAATAGTCCTTTCATTCTAATCACGTTTACCGCTATAGTCCTTGTGACATTCACTTTTAACAAATGGATCTTTATAGTATTGACTTTTAACAAATCAGTCTTTGAGGTACAAGTTTGAACGAGACAGTTCTTGTGGTCCATTTTTTAGACATACAAGTGATTTTATCCATCATAAGTTAGCTCACTAATGAGGACGAGGTCCAGGATAAGCTATTCAACCCTAAAAATAGATATTTCGATCCCTAACTCATGTCGGTCTTCCATTCATTAGTTAGCTAAATTTTTGTGGATGAGAGGACTTGTATGTCTAAAACACAGAACATAGGAACAGTCCCGTTCAAAATTGTATCTTAGGGACATATTTATTAAAAGTCAACACCATAGGGACTGAATCATTAATTAAGCCGTACATAAAATGTACATTTTACTTTATCAGGCAAATAAGAAAGAGAGAGATTCCACTCCTATTTGGCTTTATCCATCTACATTTACGTAAAGCAATCAAACATGCTATATATGCAGAGTAGAATGTGATGATGCAGAGTGGGATATTACAAGCTGAGCTTCTGTAGCGTCTGTAACCTAGCTGCACGGTGTAATTGGCGTTGGATCTGATTATGCCCGGTCAAAAAAATCTCGTTCGTCTAGAGAGAGAGACTCCTCCCTCTCTCTAGACTCCCCTCCCCCTCTTCTGCAAACACCCTCTTTCCTTTTGCTGTTGTGGCTGGGGGAGGAGCTTTGGCTCCTCCCCCTCCTCCCCCTCCCTTCCCTCCTCTCCGGTCACTCTGTTGGTGGCCGGAGTTTCTCCGGTTTTGATCGTGCATCACGGTTTGCTGTTAGATCTCGGTTTTTCCGGTGGTTTTTTTGTGCTCACGGTGTCCCTGGTGGTGGACTGCTCTCTCCGGCGATCAGATCCGGCCCCGAGATGTTGCATCCGGACGACGCGTGAGTCTTCACGCGCGCGCACGCGCGCGCGTGGATCTCACCCGCCAGTCCTCTCGTACTTCTCTCCCGGCGGGTTTGATCGTTTTTTGGAGGACCCGCTCTACCCCGCCGTGCTTAGCTCCCCCTGGCGGTCCTTGTCGTCCCTGTCCGACCTCTCCTTGCCGGCGTGTGTGGGCCACGCGCGGCCGTGGGTGCGTGTGCGCCTCTGCGTTCGGTGGTTTTGGTTCCTGGCCCCTCTGGATACCGCCCTTGTGGAGCTCTCTCTCCTCTTCCTCATGGTGCAGCCTGTCATTGCATGAAGTTTGTCTGGTTGGAGTCAGTTCGGCGCCACGCTCGTCAATCCTCTAGCGGAAGCCGCCACCGCTTCGGGCGGTGGTTGTGTTGGGTTCCGGTCTCTGTAACCGATTTGGTTGTGTCTTGTGTGTTGGCCTTTGTGGCCTGTTTGTCCTGGTTGTTTATGTTGGCTGTTTGTGTTGGCGTATGTTTGTCTTGGTTGGTGTTCGTTTTGGTTGTTTATGTTGGTTGTTTGTACCGGCTGTGTTGTCCGGTTTGGCTACTGGACCTTTGGTTCCTGTTTATTGTAGGGCCTTCTGGTTCGTTTAGGTTTTCTGCTAGCCTTCACGTCGATTTTGTGTTTTGTACTGGCTGTACTGTTCTCGGATTTTAATATATTGTCTTGTTGCCTAGAAAAAAAAAAAAAAAATTGGCGTTGGATCTCTCTCAGCCTGGTTCAACAGCAAGAACGAAATAAAATTGCATGCTAAGAAAATAATAACTATCACAATGAGTTCCTCAGCACACATGAAAATAAGGCTGCTTTGGAGGTCTCCAAACAAATTCGACGTTGAATTGGCTAATCTTAGGATTCGTTGGTGACCAAATTGAGATCTTTTCAAATAATTCAAAAATGACTAATTCTTTGTTTTCTTTCCTTTTACGTTTTAATACGAGACCATTTTTTACACAGTTTTTTTTCTTCTAAACAACGACGTATTATTCAAAAGAAAAACCAACACCCTCAAGGGGGATCAAAAGTCACCCTCTGGCGAAGCAGAGGTGGAGGTAAAATGTCAAGAGAAATACAACCAGAGAATCTCCTACTAGCAGCCCACTTGGCCAAGCTATCAGCATTGACATTAGCTTGACGTGAAGCTTTCAAGAAGCTCCACGATGGGTAAGAAGACGCCATCTCGCGGATAGCTTCAAAGTGCCCTTCAATAGCAGCATCGAAAAGAAGAGACGACTCACTGATACCAACAATCGAGGTGAGAGAATCACTCTCAAAAACCACCTGACCCAAACTTCTAAAATGAGCTTCTCCTACTGCCATCCGAATGACCATGAGCTCAGCCATGAAGGGTGACATTCGGGGGAGAATTTCAGCACGCGCCCATAAAGCTTTGCCAAGATGGTTATAGCAGATACACAAAATAGCGACAAAAGAAGGCCTCACAGCTGCGTCAGAGTTTACTTTGATAAATCCCTCCACAGGAGCCATCCAAATCTTAAGATCTTGTTGAGCTCGAGAACGCCAAGCTGCCAGATGCTGCTTATAACCCCTTTGAATACGCTGAAAAAGGACATTTGGATCGGCTGGAATGTTGAGGTGGACTTTCTGATTTCTAGCAAACCAAATGGTATCCATAACAAGAACAGCATACACCACAAAAGCATGTTCATCAACCGGATTAATGTTAAGGGCACGCAGAGGATGAAGGAGGGTCATAATCCACTCCACCATCGACTGTATACCCAAAGAAGTTATATCCAAAGGCCAAGGGCCTGATCTCCACATACAAATAACAAAGGGACACTCCAGAAAAAGATGGACCACCTTTTCTTCAGCCGCACCACACATCTAACAGGTGTTAAAATTTGAAGGCAGACCCTGCAAGCAACGAGACAACAGTGAACGAGTTTGGAGAGAATTCCAAATAACCCTCCACAAGAAGTATTTAAGTCGGTCCGGAAGTTTGAGGCGCCAAAAATACTTCCAATCAGCAGGGGAGAGGAGGGGTAAAGGGGGAGTACGGTCACTTAACAAAACACTATAAGCGTTTTTAACAGAGAAGACACTGTCCGGAGAAAGCAACCAGAGAGCAACATCGGCACTCATCTGTCTCGGAGGAGGGAGTTGGAGAATATCAGAGGCACTAGCCGCCTCAAAAAGTCGGAAATTAAGTTAGTCTTCCAAGAAGCAGAATCCGAACACCACAGATTAGCCACCAACCAGATCTGCTCCCTATTAACTTCCAAAGAGCGAGGTTTCGGCTTAAAAGATTCCAAAGAACTAACCCACGGGTCCTCCCAGCAGTTCAAAACCGAGTGCTCTCCCACCGCAAAACAGAGACCCTTCTCAATAATAGGGAGACATTTCTGAAGCTCATGCCACCACCACGAAACAGAAGAAGAGTGTTTTGAGATGCTATGCATGTGAGGGTTGTCATACTTTGCACGAATGACCTGAACCCAAAATTTATCTTGGTGGAAACAAAGATGCCAACCCAATTTGGAGATCAAGGCTCTATTGTAATCAAAAAGGAGCCTGAAATCCAGGCCACCTAAATCCTTCGGCCAGCTAAGAGCCTCCCATGCACGAGGCACAAAATTCCTGGATTTTTCTTGAGGAAAGCCCCACCAAAATTTCCTCAATATACCATCAAGCTCCTCACAGTACCTCTGCGGAAGAAGGAATTGCGACATAAAATAGGTGGGGAGTGCCAAAACAACCGACTTAATCAGGCAAGCCCTCCCCGCCTGTGACAGTAACTTGGACTTCCACCCCAAAATCCGTTTCAGCATTTTTCCTTCAATTCCATAAACACCTGTCTTTTTTCACAGAGTTGAAGTGGCACAAAAGTGTCCTTACGGTCAAAAAACGCATTCGAGTTCCAACCCGAAACTCTAGAGCAAAATTTAACGAAATCACTATACACACAAAAGATAACACTACCTACAGAAACATGCAGCACAAGTTCATAACTATGTTCACATGCTTTGACTACTACCAGGAGAGTGAAAATTCCAAATTTTAAGACAATTATAAAGGTAACCATGAACGTGCTTCTGATCAAAGTAACACCATACAAACCAAGAATACCATCCTATGTCAATAGAGAAAACGTAATGAAGTAAAACTTGACAGATACCCGTCCAGCATCTATAAGAACCGACATAGCCCATCCAGTGTTTACAACATGAGATCGATTACCCTCTAAATTCGAATACACCTGTAAAAGAAAAGTCCTAAACATGATGATAATTACCTATATCGAAAGATGAACATCAAGCATTATTCAAATGGTGACTCAACTTATATACAACCATCTCAATCAAGTGCATATTCAACGAGAGAACGGCCAAGCACCTTTTGAAATGTGGCGGTACCAAAAATCAAGATTGTCTGGGCAATCTTCTAGAACCTTCATAATGAAGAAAAACCAAGCAACAAAGAAGAATGGGAATGAGTTGAATTACCGGAAGTACTGAGAAGGCCTCAACAACAAACATATTTTAACAAATGAAGGAAAAGAATCACCTGTGATTTCTTAATGTACATATGAGTCTTCTGAAGAGTTGGACTGTACTCTTCAAAAAGGTTGGTTGAAAGAATTGCTTGAACAGCAAAACCAGTATCCCCCAATTGACTTCCATTATAGCCCTGCGACAAAGTAATTGTATGTAGAATTTAGTTTTAACCGCAATCCAATTCAAGGTCATTCAAATCGTAATTGCATTAGAAATTTACAGCTGTTGTCTAAAGGTTCGGTATTATCTGCATTTTCATGCCATCTTCAGCAATCCACAAATAGTCATATATTCTTGGAAGATGAAACTTAAAAGCCACGGAAATTGGATCTTCCACCCAACAACAGAGCATATTTAACACCTGTAAATCAGAGCAACCCTGAACTATGACTCTGAAATTGAAAACAAACATCAAAAAGCAAGAAAACAAAATACAGAATCAGAGGACAGTGTCAAGTTATGAAGAATAGTACCACACTCTAACCGAGTACAGAGACGGTACCAAAAAGAATTTACATGATTTGATTATGAACCACCAGAACCAATGTAATTCTTAGTTATCATTGTCTCTTCACAGTTACTAGATAACTGCCAGCATTTACGCCAATAAACTCACCCTCCTGATAAACAAAGATATTTCAGCATGAAAAATTGTATTGAGACAAAATACCTTGTTTACAGGTCCTATGCAAATATAACGAGTATTCTCATCTTCGTAGTGTATGTGCTCCATGACAGTAAAAAAAGCCTTTTCTCTCAATTTTTTTCCAGGCCAATGCATTAAAACTGGTTCAACAAGCTTATGAAGAAATGCCCAAAGTACATCCTGTACCACCGGATGCGGGTAGTACAAATCTTCCTGAAAAGAGATAATAAAAAAAATACAGAGAGAGAGCAATGCATCCTTTTTTTAACATCGAAATGAAATTTATCTATAGGTAGCTGTTAACACCAACAAAATTAACCACACAGTTTCTCTCTTTTTATATGCCCTTGCATTTTATTAGAACCCAAGCATGCAATCTCTCTATTGTTAGTGATTTCCCCAGTGTTCAAGAAACACAAGGACATCGTAATTTTGGTTGTGGTACCTGAAATTCATACCAATTAAGGCACAGGATACAGATCCTTAACTTTAAAATATTAAGTTTGTCATTGTAGAAAAGATTATCACCAAAAATGAATACAAAATAAGATGTGAATCAGATTGATGTATAACACGTCATACTACTCTTAATATTTAGCCCAGAAAAAGAAGTTGCTCGTAATATTTTACTCCATTTTCAACTTTTTTAAAACAAAAAGGAAGGAAAAACTGCAAAGATGGGAAAATTTTAGTGCTTCACCAAAATTCAGCTTTTCAATTCGCCTGGCAATAACTGTTAGCTTTGACTTGATAAGGATAGACTCAATATGGCACCTAGAGTCAGAAATTCAGGGACCACGAGATGACGAGAGAATTCCAATGGGTTACCACTAAAGGGTAGGACAGGATACCATCTGATGTTATTCTATAAGGCCATGTTGTTTGTGTTCTTTAGATCCTTCATTGATTGAGATGTTAGTCTAACTTATCATAGACCTGATAACCCAATGGCATCAACAGTGCCAACCCGAATCTGACCGACCTATTAAGAGATAGGGTTATATATTTTACAAATTTGCACAAACATTAACATAGAAGATAGATGTTATGTTAATGAGCTTCTTTCTCTAGAGTTCTCTACAACAATGTATCCACTCACAGCATCCTTTCCCCAACACCAATCTGTTGAACATCTCATCTTGACTGGTCCAGTGCAAGTATTTCACTGTTGCTATGTCCACGAGCAAGCAATGATTCACAGAGGTTCAAGACTATGGTCAAAGTATGTTGATTTCTCATCTAAGAACGGAAACTCATCTACACTTGGTGAGGTTTCTCCCAGCTTTCACAAGAAAGTTGAAAAGCAGAGTGCAAAGTCACTTGAAGGGAGAATAAGTGTATCTTCATATGAGAAGCTAGGTCAAGCAAGACCAAATATTTCCATAATCACCTGTTCATTCAAAGATCTATCTTCAGCTAGCACTCAAAATCATCTCCGTAATCTAATCTCATACCACAAATATCTTTATACTCAAGACCCCTCGTATTTTCACTAGCATTGAGGGGTTAAATCACCTGTTCATTCAAAGATCTTTCTTTACATTAATTACCCAATGTTAATTTGAAATAAATTAACAATTAATTTTTTAAAAAAGAAATACACTTTTGTTCATCAATTATTGAGATTATGACACTTTACATTTCGAGTTATTAATTTTAATACATTATATCTTTAAACTACTAATTCTATATGAAAGTAATTTTATAGCGAATGAGTGCAAAGTGTATATAATAACATCGAGAACAATATTTTCATATTTCCTTTCTTCTTTTTCTATTAGCTGAACCCATAAAAAATCAAACAAGAGCTAGTGAATTTTAGAAAGCGCTACTTTCAGAATTGAAAGAACAAAAAGAACATGAATATACATACTATTTAGGACATATTTAAGCGAGATTAAACGATCTCCTCCAAAAACAAGACTATCTTTCCACCCAACAACTTTCTTTTCAATAAACTAACGGGAAATTTCTCTCAACAAAACCTATCAACTACAGTAACTAGTAACTTCAGACTACGACCATGAGAGAGAGAGACGAGTAGGGAAATAAATAGCAGATTTTTCAGTATTAACTTGTTGCCCAAAAACTACTTCATAAAATGTCTAGGACTCTATTAATAGCGCTCATGTTCTTTCTTTCCATTGACAAAAATCATGACATAATCTGCGTAAAATAGATGAGAAATATTATGACACCATTTCGAAAAAAAGAAAAAACCAATCCAACCATTAATTCTTTTATTTCCTTTAATTTCTTTTATTTTTTCTATTTTAAAAAAGAAGTTGACATGAAAACTCAAACATTCTGAACTTTGACAGTAGAAATACCTTTTCATTTTCCGTTGAAAACAGGACGTACACCTTGAAATTTAGTAGGGAAAAATATTCACACGCTTTTTCTTAATTCTCTTCTTGATTTCTTTAAAATATGAATGATTACCTTTATTTCTCTTCAACTAAACTCAGCAATTTTAGAACCCGATTTATGGTCCAGTCCGGTCTTGATTGTAAAATCCGGTCCAGACTTTTTGCAAAACCGGTCTGGACCGGACAGAACCAAATTTATTAATATAAATAAAAAATGTTTTTATATATTTTTAATGCAAATTACAAACTTAAAAAGTTTAATTTTAACCTAAACTAAAACTATGTATTTTGTCATGTCCTTCTCTCTTCGAAATTAACCTAAAAAATTAAAAAATGAAATCAATTTGTGATCCGGTCCTCCATATAAGCACAACCGGAAATTCGGTCCGCCCTACCACCTAAGGAAACAAGGATGAGGCATGAAACTCGTTCTATATATCCTAGGCCTCGATTGAGTCATTAGTAATCTCTCTGTATTTTTTTTAAGTAATCATTAATAATCTCAATCCTCTTATGTACACTAATACTACCACTCAATTAGCAAAACAATGTAATTAACACAGAGGACTTAGTATTAGAATATGCACATTTTAATGAAGAAAAAAAACACAAAAGAAGCTAACTACATATATAACACTAGCCACTCAAGCCGAAGACAATAATTCAGTGGGATATGGTAGTCCGATCATGAATATAATTTAGTTGAAACACTAGTAGCAGTAGGTCAACGAACCACCAACAACCTATTAGGACACTTGGGAGGTAGGAGATCAGTATGAAATAACAAAATATGTAATCACGATCTAAATAACCATAAAAGTGGTAGCCCAATTGATTGGGAGATCTGAAAAGGGGCATGCGAGAGCGGTTGCGGGAGCTGAAGATATGAGGATTGAATTCTCCCACCTCTAAAACCAATTGTATTCTTGTGGAACTGTGGTGATGATTTTCCTTCTCATACGTGGCGGACATTTTGCAGTGGGTGAAAGTTTTTATATTTATGTCAAAAGAAAAAAAGAAAGTAAAAAGAAGCTATGATGGCGTCTCTCTATCGTTTTTTACCTAAAAAAACACTAAGTAAATAATCAACAGCGTCACAAAAATCGACATTGCCATGTCTAGAACCACCCTTGATAACACAAAACGGAAGCCCAATTGCTAAAGAACACAACTAGAAACTGGCACTACTCCAAAACCTATAAAACCAGTAGCTAGTGGCCTGAAACTAGAAACCATTACCATCAGACACAACACTAAGGCCAAAGTAGCCAACAGTGAAACATAGGAGAGGTATATATACATATATATTCTCCAAAAACTAAACAAACGTGAGCGAAACATACATCACTGAGTGGGAGCCTCAACGCGCCCACGAATATCCTTCGATACTCGCATACAAAAAGAGAAGGATACAAGAGTAGGTATAAAAAACAATGAAAATTAGTGCAAGTGGCATGTGTATTTATATATATACTAAGAAGAATAGCGAGAGGGAAAAGGGGAGGGGATGTGGGGATATGTCGTGCCAGACGTTCGCTTGGTCCGAAATATGCCTTCCGAGTCCAAGTCGAAAGTCAATACACTATTCTGCTGTACGCCGTATGACTAATTAGTGTTGAGAATTGTGTAGTCCCATATTGCTTAGGAAACGTGGATATATGAGACTCTTGGGTTATAAATAACCCTCTATTTAATATTTTAAATATAAGTGAGTTAACACAATTAATCCATTTGGATATTCTTCTAATGGATGTCTCACTTATCAAGTATAAAAAAATTTATTTCAACAAGGTATTAGAGCAAGGTTTTCGGCTTTAGTCCGATTACTTCCTGACGACCATCCGGCTCAGTACCGCCAACCTCCCGGCTCAGTTTCTGACAATTTTTGTTATAATTTTTTCTGTAATTATTTTTGTAACTCCAAACTCAAGATTTGTCAGTTTGTCCATCTTGAGTTTGCGGGGGAGTGTTGAGAATTGTGTAGTCTCACATTGCTTAGACAATGTGGGCATGTGAGACTCTTGGGTTATAAATAATCCACCTTATGTAACATTTTAAATATAAGTGAGTTAACACAATTAATTCATTTGGGTATTCTCCTAATGAATGTCTCGCTTGTCAAGTGTAAATATTTTAATTTCTAACAATTAGAACGAATTGGCAAGAACCCTGCTGCATGCACAAGGTACCTGACATTACTTAGGATAAAATATGACATTAGTCAGAATAAAATATGTGACCTGAGCAATTCGACCATTGCGTGGTCCAAAATATGCCTTCCGAGTCCAAGTCGAAAGTCATACACTATTCTGTTGTACGCCGTATGAGTAATTAAAACCAATTGGCAAGAACCCTGCTGCCTGCACAAGGTACCTGACGTTAGTTAGAATAAAATATGTGACCTGAGCAATTCCACCATAACCAGCGGATAGAGATTTTCTGCACTTCGGGCAGTATGGGTCCCGACCGGGACCCACCTCCCTCTCTCTTAAGTACTCCCTCTGCAATACCTATAGGAGAGTTCGGTTAATATGCCTTGTTGTATCGTGCTTTGCATACTGATCAATGACTCAGATTTTCTCTTCAAACATCAGCGACTAAGATTTGGACACATCAATTAAAATTATTTAACCCGCACTCGACCCGTTTAGATGTATCCGACCCGCATAGAAAGACATACGAAATCGCTCTTTCCCTCACATTTCATCTTCCTCGCTAGATCTCTGCCGTGAAAACATCTCCCTCGCCAGATCTCCGCAGCATCCTCGCCAGCAAAATCCGTTGGGTTCCTCGTGAGATTTCCTTTGGGCAGTCTTTGGTGATATCTTGGATAGCCAGTTGTTTACTTACTCATTCTCTGTTTCTTAGATTCATTCGTTTCAATGAGGGTTCCATATACACGTGTCTAAGTTGTACCCCACAGTTTCCAGTGCTTTTAGATTTTAGTAGTCTTTAGCTTGTGATTGAGTTTTCCATTTTCCAAATATTGGTAATTGTGGCCTGCAACCGTATGATTAATTCTTGGATAGCCAGTTGTTTCCTCGCCAGATCTAGTAAATTTTACTTTCAGTATCATTGTAAAGTGCGAGATGTACGACTTCTTAGCCTTTGATGGCTTGCACATAAATGTCTGAACTTCCCGACTTAGTTTGATCTGTTAATATTTTTGGAGCTTCCTCAATGTTACCGAGATTCTCCTAGTCTGATTCAGTTCATGGCCTTCCCATATTTGAAACCCTGGCCTGCGATTTATTTCATGCTTCCAATGGTAGCGAGCTTCTTTGGACATAAGAATTAAAGATCCAGGGTTCAGATAAACAGGAATCTTTGTCATGGGTGGATGACTCTAAGGAGACTCTGGCAATTGCATCTTCAAAGCGCATAAGGTCAACATGTGCACTAATCCCCTACGAATATATAGGTGTCTTACGGGTTTGTTTGTTTTGTAAAATTTTAGTGTTGTTAAAATTTTAGGTATTGGGTTTAGTGAAAAAGTGAAGAGAGAGATAATTTTTTATATTTTTGTAGTGAAAAGTAGTGATTTGATGGGAGAGAGAGATTATATTGTAATATTTTATTGTGTTAAAATTTTAGAGGGTGTAAAATTTTAACACGCAAACGCAACCTAATGTCATGTCTTACACAAATAAGCAATACACAATACTTGGAGGGAAACAAAACAACATGTTTAAACTTTGTCTGAACAGGAGCATATGGCCCTGGGCTAACTGAGGAACCCACTTCTCAAGCAATTTAGCATTTTTTTCTTAACTCTTCACCCTTGCCAAGATCCAATCCAAAACCTTAGAGAGAGATAGAGCTAAAACTTCTACAAGTGACACATTAGAACCATTTTTAAAAGTTTCACTGAACAAAGACTTTTTATTCATATATTTTAATTAAATATGAGAACAGAAATTTTCATAAACATATGGCCAAACTCAGGTTATATTCATTTGTTTGTGTATCGGAAAGACCAACATCTGACACAATCACCAATGCAAACTCTAGAAACCATAATGACTTCCAAAGGAAGCACAAGAGTTGAATCTAAAAAAAAAACTAGAAACTCAAGAATAAGCCAAACTTAACAACTCAGTAAGACCCAAAAAAAAACAACTCAGCAAGTCCAATAAATTCATGATTGCTATCTGTATAGCACGGTCTCATGAGAAGCAGTAATGAGTTGATCAAAACGTGGCTCTCTCGACAATAAATCCGATGGAAAGGGGAAGGCTTCTTGATCCCCATGATAAGTTCCCAATACCATAGGATCGAAAGCATGATCACTAGAAAAGACTGCCCAAAGTTCAGATTTCTCATTGCATAGTGGATTTGAGCACAGAATCGTGCTGGGTTGTAAGTTAAACATCCGATCTCGTCAAAGATAAATGAGGTTAGATCAAATGGAGCAACAACCTCATGATCCTCAAAGAAGGAATTCCCATCTTTCAAACACATCTTTCAGCATTCCTGGGTTCTTGTGACATCTCAGAGACCGCAATTAAGGATGGGAGGACGATTATATGGTGACTCAAGAAGCGGCAATAGACAACAGTTTCACTTGAACAACAAGTCTATGATATTTTCATCTGAAAAAGTGGGCAAAACAGAACTGATTACACTCAACAAGAATTAATCATACGGTTGCAGGCCACAATTACCAATATTTGGAAAATGGAAAACTCAATCACAAGCTAAAGACTTTACTGAAATCTAAAAGCACTGGACACTGTGGGGTACAACTTGTGTTTGTGTTGTAAAATTTTAGGTATTGAGTTTAGTGAAAAAGTGAAGAGAGGTAATTTTTTATATTTTTGTAGTGAATAGTAGTGATTTAATAGGGGAGAGAGAGATTATATTGTAATTTTTTATTGTGTTAAAATTTTAGAGTGTGTAAAATTTTAGGACGCAAACGCAGCCTTAGACACGTGTATATGGAACCCCCATTGAAACGAATGAATCCAAGAAACAGAGAATGAGTAAGTAAACAATTGTCTATCCAAGAAATCAACAAAGACTACCCAGAGGAAATCGCACGAGGAACCCAACGGATTTGCTGGCGAGGATGCTGCTGAGATCTGGCGAGGAAGATGTTTTCGCGGAAAAGATCTGGCGAGGAAGATGAAATGTGCGAGAAAAAAGCAATTTCTTTGTCTTTCTATGTGGCTCGGATACATCTAAACGGGTCGGTTACACAGCTAAACGGATTGGTCACGAGTTAAATAATTTTAATTGATGTGTCCAAATCTCAGCCGCTGGTGTTTGAAGAGAAAATTTGAGTCATTGCTCAGTACGAAAAGCACGATACAACAAAGCATATTAACCGAACTCTTGCAGAGGATCCCGATCCATAACTAGCATCTTCTTCCAATCGTCCTAGGTCAGTACGATTCTTCAATCCATCACTTTGTTGTTTTAATGACATTAGTTACACGGATAATTAAAGTTAAACGGTACAATAACTAGCAGCTATCACGTACGTCGCTTTATTTTGACAATCGCGGCAAAGAAAGGATTGGTCTAATCATCTCTTCTTCCCATTAGCTTGTGAAAACAGTAGACAAGGCCTTTAACTTTGATTGTTGGCCGGTAACGATCATAATCTCAAACTAATTTCCTTTTTTGACAACACATAATAGACTAGGGCTGTACAACCCCGGTGTAGGTGCCGGTTTTGGCCAAAACCGGCACCTACACCAGGTAGGCCGGTTTTGAAAAAATTGCCACCTACACCTACACCGTTAAGGGCAAAAACCGACCGGTGTAGGTGGCGGTTTCCGGTAATCCTATATTCATATTGAGCTAATTTTTTAACATATTACGCACATAAAAAATATAAACTCTACACTAATACAATCCAATCCAAACTAATATAATCCAATCCAATCCAAAATCAATAATACAATTTTAAACTAATACAATCCAATTCAAAATGAATAATCTAATCCAAACTAATACAATCCAATCCATTTATACAATCCAATCCATTGCTACGAGACAATAAAAAAATGCACTCTGCAGTACTACGAGTAAGAACACTGCCTGACCTCGACCATTTATACTTAAAAACACACACACACACACACATTCTGGAAACTTTAAGGGTCATTGTCTGTTTCAAAGCCAGATTCATGTCTGCCTTCTAGGACTAGAAAGGGTACTACACTAGCTGCAAGTGACTCAAAGCGGAATCAGATTGCTCAACAAGGTACTCCTGTAAACAACATCAACCCCCATGTTGATTAGGTTTCTCATACTTTTCATATAAGATGTAATGTTCAACTGTTTTGTTTTGGTTTGTTCCTTGTCTGATGCTGCAGTTAATGCTCAGAGGAAGAATGGATCGAAGGCCTTGGATAATCTTAGAAGTGCACAAAATATACCAAAAGCTGGTCCTGCTAACAAACTTTTAACTACTGGAATATCTGTTACACGATCTAGAAGGAATGTGGTGAGAACTTGAAGCTGTTAGAAGCAGCAGCATTTGTGTTCATTGTATTAGAAACTTGTAGGACTAGGCTAATAATTTCTTGAACCCTATCGCAGATTTTTATTTACTAGCGATCATATATTCATTATTGTGTTAATGAAATAACAATAGGTCACTTCAACATCAGAAAAATAGCCATCAACCAATTTACAACATCCTCTGGTTAGTAATGGCCTTGAGAATGTGAAAACACATGAAAATATGAAATCAAGAATGTGAAGGTCTCAGGCCTGAGTACTGGATGTTCTGTTCCATCTACTGTCAACCTTGCTTCACATGATAGACGAATTGAAAAAAGGACATCTGTCATGAAAATGAATAGTGGGCAGAAGATGGAAGTGGAGGTGCCATGTGAGGATTATAACAGAGATGAAGTGATGAAAAATCAACAACAGGTTCATAGCATATGAAAATGGTTCCAATTAAGTGAGTCTTGAAGAAAACATAGAGACCATACTCAAAAGGAGGCTCACAACCAGAAAAGCTTTACTTAATCAAAATGTACCAACACCACCCAATTTGAAGATCATAAGAAAACTCATACTTACCTCACTCTGGAGTGCAGAAGCAGCTGTTCCCCGGCCATCAGGTTCTACTGAAAGAAGGACATCCAAAAGGGCCAATACTGATGTAGGAAAGTCCTTAAATGATTCAGCAACAGAACGCTTGTAAGGATGTTGAGGTTTGAAGATGGTTGCATGAGGCAATTTTGACTTCTTCCAGTACTCTTCAGAAGGTGAACCGCAAAGTTTGAAGATCTTATGTAGTTGCTCAACCTATAAATCGCAAATAATATCATCATGATGCCCAGAGAAACAAGAGACATGAGCAGTTCCATAGATGAAGCTTTCAGACATCCATGCCATGGGAGCACAAGACAAAGCATTGGACCCCCAACAAATAATAAGTAGCATGTAGTAGTCAGTATATAACATGGGACGATAGGAGCTTTTCTGTCTTACATTCCCATTGAATATCCTGTGAATGGTAGGTTCAGATTATTTCATTATAGGTGAAACAAAGTGAATTGGCAAGAAATGTGATGACTTGTAAGTAATGCAATATATGTTGGCACATATTATTTGGTATCATCAAGGTATTTTGCATGTCCTAGGAACCTAAAAACTATATGATGATTTTAAGCAGTACAGAGGAAGATTTCTTACACACTCATGGTATACGCAAATAATGCCAATCATAAATGCTGATCAATCTGGGTAATTCACCACTTTTCATCTTGAGTACGGAAGAAAAAAACACTTTTTAACTTCAATGAAAGAAGATGTCAAAGTGGACATTAAATTCTGGTTTATGAGCATTGCTGCCTGGTTGAACTCCTAACCAACTAAGGTCACTTGTCTTGACACAAGATAGAAATCTGATGCATCTAATCCAGTGCAAAGAACTCCCATATTTCTTACATATCCAAGACAAAGCTGGAAAAAGTACCTCTGTTCTTCCCGGCATAATAGGCTTCCCGGCAAATAATTCTGCAAGAATGCAACCAGTACTCCACAAATCCACAGCAATTCCATAGTTCATAGAGCCAAGCAAAAGTTCAGGGGGTCGATACCATAAAGTTACCACCCGACTCGTCAGAGGCTGCTTCTGATGCGGGTGGAAAAAGGTTGCTAACCCAAAATCACCAATTTTAAGATTGCCACTATTGTCAATCAGAAGATTTGACCCTTTGATGTCTCGATGCAAAACACCGTGACTGTGACAGTGGTAAAGTCCAAAAAGTAGTTGTTGCATATAGCATTTGATCTGCAAGCCAGCAAGAACTCCACCATAAGCATATACGAACCACAGAAGTAAACAAATCTTATTTTGCTTGTTTATTACATCTGCTTTTGGCCAAGGTCACCAGATGCAACACAAGTTCATGAAAAGAATGACTTTCTGGAAATGGTTTGTAGAGCTAGCACATAGTAGCAGCAAAAGTGATACATCAAACAGGGCCATATCTCTGATGGATTGAGACTTTCACGCATTAATTTCTTTCCAGATTGGGAAAAAGTAATTCCATACTTCATGTATTCAGTTGACGTTAATATCAAGCTTATAAATATCAGCATGTAATTTTTTCCCTTCCCGTGTGCAGAAATTGTTTTAGAAGAGGAACCTACATATCTAAAATGTGGCATGGTAAGTGTCACAAGATAAATCTCAAATACAATGCCGCAATCAACTTAACAAGGGTGCATTCCATTCTCAAGAGACCTCCACTCTGCGGTTCTTCAATTTAAATTCCAAAGAGAATACCTCTTTTCAAATTCGAACACCACCTAACTACTACCACAACCATCGCCCTTTGATTGCTCCAAATTTATCAACTTTCTCGAAACCAAAACAAAATCAAACCTAACCTTCTTATTCCAGTTTCTCTGGAACAATACAATAAAAACGAGAAAAAAACAAACAAAAAACCCTAGCGAAAGCGAGAAAGAGAGACGAAGACCTTCACCTCCTGTTCTTGCCGCTGCTGTGCTTCTTCCGACGAAGGAGACTTTTTGGTAGGGAACCGTTCCAAAGTGAAGCCAATTTCAAGATCAAAGAGACGAATCACGACGTGAAACGAAATCGATTAGGCGAGGAAGAATGAGAGAGCGAGAGAGTTTGGGGTGAACTTGGTGACGCACTGACGCGGGGGGGGATTTGCTGGAAGATGAAAAAAAAGGGGGAAATCCGGTTCCCGGTCCCCCGGGTTCCCGGTGCCGGGGAACCCGGAAACCGGGAATACCCCCGGGTTTCTCCCAAAATGAGGCACCGGCACCTAAACCGGTTTCCCGATCCTCCGGGTTCCCGGTGCCGGTGCAGGTGCCGGGGCCGGTGCCACCGGAATTTTCCGGTGGCACTGAACAGCCCTATAATAGACACAATTCTACATTAGCCTCGTGATTTAATAACCTATTTTGTCTAGCCACATATACAATGTCTCGCCTCTTCCTTGAGTGGGTGGGGCTCACAACTAAAGGGAAGGATTTTGTGCGCTTTGACGAGATAGGCGTTTGTTTCCCCAATAAATCGGGGTTCGAAATTTCCAACAAAACAAATACACTCCAAAATTTTTAACTTTTACACACACACACTACTTTTCACAAACTCCAATAAATCTCAATAAAGTAAAGATTCCTAAAATTTCGAGAATATTCCCCGAAATTTCCACAAACAAACACCCCTAGAGTAAAAGAATCACGATCTTCTTTAATTTTAATATTCAATATTATATGTACTAATTATCAGACAATATGAATGAGCCTTCCATATATATTGGTTGGGGGGGGGGGGGAGGGGGAGAAGAGTTAAAAGTAATCAGGCCTCGTCCATCTTGTGCCCATGGTTGGGTTCAAATGTTGTGTCAGCAATAGGGCATGGATGTCATGCGATTTCACCAGCTCCTCTTAACTGGGTTCTTCTTCGATTACTTGCCCAAAAAAGGAAAACCCACCAAATAAATGGGCGTGCGGCTTGTCGTTACATTTAATACTGAACCCACAAAACGAAAATCATTGGGCTTGGAATTTCGGATGTGCTTAACTTAGACCCATTTTCAAGCTGGCTGGATTGCGGTGATGCAACAGGCCATTTGAGATTTACCCTATAAAAATAATTACATGGGACGTTAATTGGTTTCTGTCTATCTATCTAATAAATAATTTCTTATTTTAAGAAAATATTTACTTTAAAACTTTAAATTATTTTACAATTCGGTTAGTGAAAGGTTTTGTCATAAAATCGAGAGTTTGGATAATGCTTATCTAATATATATTATCTATATAGATTTGGGATAATGTAAAATATTGAATAATTCATTTATTTTAGTAAAACTTTGAAAATAAATGGATCCCTATTAATTAAGTATTAGCAAAGTGTTTTCGTGCGTGGCCTCACCAACCAAAAGAAGGGGAAAAAAGGCACAAAATCCACATTGTGACAATGAAGCGTGTTATCCAATGAAGTGACAGTACCGCATGTGTCACGTTTTATTTCTGTAATAGAATTTGTCTCTCTTCAAGTTATAAGGTGTTTACACGAAGGAGAGAGAAAAAAAATACTTGTTCCTTTATGGGGATCATTAATCAAGATCGAAACCAAAACAAATATAAAATAACAAACCCTTATACAACTACGTCAAAGATAAGTCATTTTCTAAGGGAACAAAAAGAAAGAAAATCTAAACAAGCAGTTATATATATATTTTCTAATCTGGGACATTATGTTAAACTTGTATGTATATATATATATATATATATATATATATATATATATATTTCCTTTTAATATTCTTAATCTTGATTTTGTTTTGTTATAATTTGTAGGGCTGCAAATTGGATTTTCGGTCCGGTTTTCGAATCGAAAATTCGGTCCGGTCCAACTAAATGCGGTCCGGTCTGAACCACTTTAAGTGGTCCGCACCGGTTTCAAATTTTTTTAAAAAAATTTAAATTAATTTTGAAGGGGAATGTCATATAAAAATATAGAGTTTTAGTTTAAATTAAAATCAAACTTTTTAAATTTATAATTTGTATTAAAAAAATATAAAAAAATATTTTTTATTTATATTAATAAACGTGGTCCGGTCCGGACCACATTTAAAAAAATAGGATCGGACCACAAATCCGGTCAGGTTTTGCGGTCCGGTCCGGTCCGCGATCCGGTTTTGTTCCGCCTTAATAACTTGTCACGTACTTTGATAAATTCAATCTTAATTTGCAGAGATTTTTAATTTTTATTTTGATTTAATTATCATAATTAAGAACTATACGCTTCTGTTGAAATTAGAGTGCATTAATTAGCTGTCACAAAGCTAAGGCATGCACTATAATTTAGAAGTTTACGTCTATATATTTTTTTGTTTCACTATAATTTCTGTCAGAAGTTTTCATCTATATTATGAACGTATTTGTTACCTTGAAAATCACTTATGATCTTGTGCGCGCATCTCCATCTACCACGACAAATTAAACTAGCTTTTCATTTTCTTTTTATTTTGTGTAATTTTTTATTCTTATTATTTGTTGTTTTTATTGTTACTATAATTCATTTCAATTTAATTAGTATATCAACTTACGTATTCGAAAGAACATTCTTTGGATTACACTTATAACTTTAACCCATAATTATATATATATTGTTCTTCGTACATGTTTTTTTTTCTAAGGATATTCCGAAGTTTTTCAATATGATTCGACTCATGAGGCAGATATTTGGAACTTACTACCAAATGTTGCTACATAAATATAGGACTAATTAAAACGACCGGTCTGGTTTGCCTTGGTCAAAGGCGTGATTAACGTGTTATTATTTCTTAATTGACAAATTAATTAAGTAATCGTAGCGTGTCCAGCATGAAATCAAATATGAGGTAGCATGGCAATATTAATTGATCATCAACGTTTCTCTTGATCTGGCCGGCCGTCACTAGTCATGTGAAATATTGTGGCCTGTTTGGAAATTGGAGGGACAATATATAATTAAGTACTTCATGGGAAATTGTACTTCTTTGATTATTTTCCAGATCTTTCGATTGAAGCAGCCAAATAGTAATACCTAATTATTAAATACTAGCAAATCTTTAATTAGATTATCTTCAAAGCAATATATATATAATTACTAGCTATATATATATATATGGGCTCTATTAACAACTGCCACGTACATCTGCTTCTCAGAAAGGGAGAGATTTCATATATGTTCAATCCGTGAGAAGAGATCATATATATATATATTTGGGCATTTATATATGAAACTAGCAGGAAGGCTGGAAGGGTACGTAACACCCAATTATTTGCTGCTGCATTCTGATCAAAACATTTTGAAGGGAAAATCACATATTCCATCTCCAAGAGGTTACACTCGGCACGCATGCAGCCTTTGCTACAGCAATATGCATATAAATAGCACTCGATCATTTGGACCACATTTATATATATATATATATATATATATATATACGCCAAGCTATTTTGGCATTAAGCTGAAAGCTGTGTTCATATGGGAAGGGGCATTCTGGTAACTGGGTGACCACGAGATTTCTATATAAAGGACTTTTATTTGCAACGCTTAAGAACACGAGATCCAACATAAACTTTGCCTGAAATATATATATAGTTCTGAGTGCTTGCAGTACTATAAAGAGAAGGCGACGCTCTCCTCCAGTTTCCACGCTAGCCTTTCACTATTGAAGAAGGTGAATTTAATGATCTTTCGCTATTTTGATGATCACTTGCGTAGTCTGTTAATGTTCAAGGCTTGAACTTGTGGGTGGGGTTAAAAGTTAGGAGGACTATTTAATTTGTCTGTTTAATTAATCTGTTTATTATTTTCTTCTACCATAAGTCTATATATATATATATATATATATATATATATGTATATTGGTCTCTTAACATAATAAGCAAAATTTCGTTACTTTTTAGATTTTTCTTTTGAATAGTATATAGTTCTCGTTGGGCATGCAGCAATATTATAATTCACGATATTATTGATTGAAAAAAAAGGTACAAGGAAAAAGGAAATCTGACTTCAGTTTCACTCCACTTTGCACCAAGTCCTACGTACTGGTGACTAGGTTCATTATAAATAAGCATATAGCTACCATTTGTCTTTGAGAGAAACACTGCAGTCTGAAGTGTACTATATATGTAGAAATACAGGCTTTGAGATCATTATATCATTTTTGTCTTATTCTAGGTTCTGGAGGCATATATAGAAGCTAGCTTTACTGAAAGAATGTGGAAGCTAAAGCTTTCTGAAGGCGACGGTACTTCTTGGCTTAAGAGCGTGAATAATCATATTGGAAGACAATATTGGGAGTTCGACCCGAATCTTGGAACACCTGAAGAGCTAGCAGAAGTGGAAAACGCCCGGGATGCCTTTAAGAAGAATCGGTTTGAAGCTAAACAAAGTTCTGATCTCTTAATGAGACTTCAGGTGGAACATATATAAAGCTCTTCTTTGATTGACTTATTGTTCTAAATATGTTTGATTACTTATATATATACAGGGAAAGCAAAGTCTGTTAATGGCATCTCAAGTATACACTTCCTACATTTGCTATAAAAAGCTGTATAGTACTGAAATATTTTGTTTTCATTTTCATTTATATATATATATCCGCCTCTTACGATAATTTCTATATAGCTTGCAAAGGATAATCCATGCGAGATCAAGCTGCCTGAGGTGAAAGTTAGAAGGGAAGAAGACATAACTGAGGAAGCAGTGGCAACCGTACTGCGAAGGGCCTTGAGATTCTACTCAACTCTGCAGGCAGAAGATGGATTCTGGCCTGGTGACTATGGCGGACCCTTATTTCTCTTGCCTGGCTTGGTACGCTTTATTCACTAATTGCCATCTTTCATCCGTTAACTTACAAGCCTTACGCATTATTCCATTATTCTAACACCCAGCTGCATATCAATCACCTGAACTTCCACAATTATTATCCGTACGGTTTTTTGTTGATTTCTTGTTTTTCCTTTTCTTTTTTTCTTTGTGTATGTTGGGGGGGGGGGGGGGGGCTTGAATTACCAAAAAAAAAATCCTTAAATTAATAGAAGTACAGCTTTGATATTCTCAGTAGAATCTTTGGTCAGATATACGTTTCTGCATGCACTACATTCATTTTTAAGTTAAAGTCTCTCATGGGTTGGATGTTGACGTATAAAGTGAGGCTTATGCAGCATATATATATATATATATAGGGATCGGTTTCCGAAAAACATATAGTATTCAGAATCTGCATCTTGTTCAATTTCCAGATTACAATATAATTAGAGTTGTGAATTATTTCCTATTTAAAATTTTCGAGATCTAGGGAAAATGTTGAAATGCTTTCATTTTTCAGCTTTTTCGGGTTATCTTCTAATTCCACTATACTATAGCATAATATATGCTCCCTTAATTATATGTAGGATGAATGGAGCAGTACTACGTACGATTTCAGCTTATATTAAAAGAAAGAAACTTTTTTTTGTAGAAAAGGGACATTAGTTAATAGATGAAATTAAATGGAACCTTAATTGCTAGCTAGCACATATACTAATCGTACTTAGTCCTTATTTTCCTTTGGTGTGTGTGTGTGTGTGTCTATATATATATATATATATATATATATATATATATATATATATATATATATATATATATATGATACAGAAGTAGTTTTATGGACCTCAAATTAAAATGGTTTAAAGTGCTACTTTATAACAAACTGTAGGAAAGACTAGCGTAGAAATTAATTAAATTAGGTCATTTAAAATTGTAATCAGTAATCCTTGTATAATTAAGAAACTGTAGGAACTAGGAATATTCCTTGCGCTTATTAATTTGTACATCTTGAAAGATTGACTGCATATATATATAATCATCAGGTCATGATCATCGATCGATAGAAGTCCTGAAACAAATGAAAATCACATACGTCTATTGATGTTCTCTGTAGTACGGAAGAGAGAAAAATAATGATCTTCTTATTGAGATAGGTATATATATATATATATATATATATAGTACCCTAAAAAAGACGGACTAAAAGGACTTCATGCATATTGTAAACTTCTCATTTAGGCCAGAGAAGTCAATATTGGATGATATAGAAAGAGCAATATTCCACGTACGTTTATCTTCAAATTCAAGGGGAAGTTAATTATAAAATAGAATTATGCATGCATATATCCTTTTCAAAATAATGGTCCCCTCCGTTACAACCTCATACGTACAATATTGCATGCGTTCAATATCGAAATTTGTCTTATATGTTGTCGTTTTGACTAATCAAATTAGCTAGGCTTTAATTGGGTTAGGCTAGATGGGGTTGATCTTGCATTTATATATTTTTCCTATCAGCTGGAAACTGGCCAATACCAAATCCCAATAATACACTAAAACCAAAAAATAAAATTAAAAATTTGAGATTAATTTATATTAGATTTCTTTGCAAGGAAGAATATATATAATATCCTTAGCTCCCATTGGAAATTTCACGTTTTATGTGAATCGATTGCCTAATTCCTTCAAATTCATCATGGTCCCCCCCATTAAAACCCAACCTCCAACTTGTTATCTTTCAAGGAAGTAGCCCTAGCTAACAAATGGATCAATTTAAGGTCTTAATCATATTCAGGTAATTAATATAATAAATATGTGTACTATGGTCTACATTATTATCCCTAAGAAAAATTAAATATGTGTAATAATAGAGTTTTAGGGAAAGCAACTTCACATTTAAATGGGGGATTTGCTCCCACATTATGCTAGGCTGGTCCATGCATGCTGATCATAATTCCACTATATGTACCTTTTGCAGCATTTAATTAATTTCTTTCTTCTCATTTGTTTTATACTCTTTGGCCTTTCATTGATTTTGTAGTGTTTGATAACGTAACTATTTTCAAATCCATTTTTGGTCCCCATCATGAAGAAGAACGGCCACTCAAAGGCTTAAATATCTTATAATTAATGATCGATCTGGCGGTGGAAATCATTATTATAACAATACAGAGGTCGGATTTCAAACCTTTTCAGAAAAAAAGGATTAAATAAAATATAAAAACCAGAGATAATTAAAAGGCAGCTTCCATGATAGACCCATCTAATGCATCTTTGCCAAATATGCGTAGTCCGTACCTTCTAATATCTCTAATATCGCATGATATACTTTACCTTAGGGAATGTTCATTTTCTAAAAATTTGTAAGATTTTTAGTATTTTGATAGAATTGTGAATATTTATGTATATTAGAGTTTTATAGATTTTTGTGTAAAGGTTGGTAAAAAGTTAAACATATTTAATTTTTGTTGGAGTTTGTAAAAAGTGTAGAGATGATTTGATGTAATTGTTTAATAAAAAATATTGGAGTTAAGTGAAAAATTTATAGAGAGAGAATATTTGTTATAATTTTTTTTTGAAAATATATTAGAGTTTGTGTGAAAAGTTGTTGGAGATTATGTAACAAGAATTGATGTTTGTATATGAATTTTTGAGATTTTGATGTTCTTTTTGAAAATTTTGTTGAATATATTTGTATTCTAGAATACGTTTGCAAATGAACATGTCTTAACCCGCTCATTCGAAGCAAAGGGCGGAGTAGGGGTGGCCATGGCCCCCCAACCCTCCCAAAATTGGCTAGCCTTTTAATGGATTTTGGACCATTTATTTACATTTTATTCATTTTGCTCTCCAAAAAATTTTAAATGTAATTGACCCCCAATAGATTCCTGACTTCGTCCCAGCAGTAGTACTGTTCTTCTTGTAGTATTTATCTTCCTCTCCTTTGAAGTATTTGAGTTGTTTCAAATTTTGGAGTACTTAATTAATTAGTCAAGCAGTAGCGGCCACGTACGTCTAGAATACATGTTAACTTTTGTTGAAAAGATTGCCATAAAAAAGTCAACGCGATTGATCATGCATGATTTTGAGCCATTAATTCAACTTTATAAACATGTTCCTGTTTGAGAGGTTTATATATTTATTTGCTGCGAAAGACAAGGATGCGGTTCATGCAGTACCAAATCATGATATCTCCAAAATCCAATCTAAGTTTGTTATATATGTGCAAAGAGGCTCCTAGTGGGGCAGTAAATTAAAACCCAATATCATGAATCGCATATATGAAACAGGTGATCAGCTTATCTGTAACGGGGGCCCTCAATACAATCTTGCCGCTTCCGCATCGACAAGAGATATGCCGCTATTTGTATAACCATCAGGTATTTGTCTCTTTTCCCATATATATATGGTCTTCTTTTGGAAGCATTTCCCAATGGAATCTTTAATCAACACAACAAACCCGAAGGAGAAAGAAAAATGGACGGGTCAAACAGTACGCAAAAAGGCAATTTAAAAATAGTTAATCAGTATTATATAGCATGGAAGATTAGGTTAGATGTTCTATCTTGTTCTAATATTGGGCAATAGAGATGGATAATATATAGAATATAAAAGCCAATAACTTATTTTTTTTAAAAAAAAGTAAAGCAAATTTGGCACTTTAAGACAAGAGAAAATAATCAGGATCAAACAATAGAAAAAGCACTCTGACTTTGGCCTGATCATCAACTGACATTTAACAGAAAAAGAGCTCAGCTCGATCTTTTACTTATTTAAGCATGGTAACCCTAAGATTGTTTGGAGAAGCGATGGACATGCTGAGGAGAGTGAATTCAATATAGATCCATTAAATGACATGCAGAATAGAGATGGAGGTTGGGGATTGCACATTGAAGGGGCTAGCACAATGTTCTGTACAGCTCTCTGCTATGTAACCCTAAGATTGCTAGGAGAAGCCATGGATAGTGGGGATGGTGCTATGGAGAAAGCAAGGGAATGGATTCTTGATCGCGGTGGCGTCACCTTCATTCCATCGTGGGGAAAGATGTGGCTTTCAGTTAAGTATATACATTTACATGGCCATATTAATATAAAAACAAGAAGAAGATAAATTAATACTATTTAGGTTTCTCTCTCCTAATTATATAACGTCGAGACAGAAAACTAAACACTTGGTATTATTATTGGTGTTGGAAGCACCGTGCATGCATGAGTACGTATGATTGTCCTTTTTCTTCAATTTCCTTCTTTTTTGTCAATTTTTTTTTTATAAATTTTAACTTTGGATCTGTGGTCCTCAATGTATCTATGCATATTGGATCTAATGGAGATCCTCAAATGTCTCTGTGAATGCATTGAAAAAATCTACATAATCCCGATAACCTTGTCGTAATTGATGATATCATGAATTAATTATAATTATCCTCACTATTGTTGGTGTCAATATAAAAATACAAAATCAATACTAAGAGTATAATAATTAAAATGGAAATTTTTTGTACTTACATCATGGGTTATAATAATTAATACGGAATTTTTTTTTTGTAGGTACTTGGGGTATACGATTGGAGTGGCAACAATCCACTTCCTCCAGAAATCTGGCTTTTGCCTTACTTTCTTCCCATACACCCAGGTTCTTAATTGGTCTTTTTATTCTTAAGTAATATACCTTAATTCAAATCTAATTACAATTAGCTAGTAAGGGACAATTTGTTTTCTAAATATTCCCATAATTTTTAATGGGCCACGTTTTCTCCTATTCTAAACTATATGCGTATTAATATTATATAGATAGATAGATACATTCCAACAGATTATTGACAAACAAAAAAAGAAGAAAAAGAAGGACCAAGAGGAAGAAAGTATTAAAAAAAGTTATTTGGAGAAGATGATAAATATGTCGTGGCAATGGATGCAGGACGAATGTGGTGTCACTGTCGGATGGTATATCTGCCGATGTCGTATCTATATGGGAAAAGATACGTGGGTCCAATCGACCGCGTTATTCTGTCTCTAAGGAAAGAAATCTATACCCTTTCATATCATCTAATTGATTGGAACCAGGCCAGAAATCTGTGTGCTAAGGTATATCTCCTCTATCCCTCTCTTTCTGTCTCTTCCTCGTAAGATCCATCACCAAGAATCAACTGCATTCTAAGATTGTGTTAGTAATTTAATTACATCTTGCTATATATAGTTTAGGTGCTGATTTTAAAGTATTCATTAATTGTATTTGGGATAAGGAATCTCTCTAATTTGCTGCCTGAATTTTGTAATTCGAAAAGAGATGATATATCATGTGAGTTTTATAATATTCAACGTATTAATTTCTAAATAGTGTAGACCCTACTGCATGTAAGACCCAAATGGTATGTGTATTAGACGTTAAAGGTATCAATCATTGTATTTGTGTGTTGAAAACCAAAAGTATATTTGTTTTACAGAAAAATCAAAAAGAAAGAAAAAAAAACCTAGATATTACTTGTTCAAATATTATTGGTTTCTAAACTTAAGTTTCGTACTATATTGTCTCAAACTTCCTTGAAGAATATCAATACCTTTATTCTCCAAGGCTGAACTATGCTTGAAAATGTATCCCAAATTTAACCATATTAAAAAAAAAAAGATTTTTTTAAAGTAAAGATCGTGGGGGATAAAAGTGTAATTTTAGAGGCTAAAAAATCGATTTCTGTTAAAGGTACTGCAAAGTGTTTAAAATTAATAATTATTAAGTGTATTACGACAAAAAATAATTTAAGATTTAATTAGAGAGTTAAAACCTCAGTAATTGAAGAGTGAAAAATTGTATTTATTCAATTTTTTGTCAAGTGTAACATGCACATAGTTTGATTTGAAGAGAGAAAAGAGAGCTATTCTTCCATGTATTATTCAACACGTACGATCTTTTGTTTATTTGAGGGGATGATTTCAATGGAGAAGCAAAGAATGCACACACATACGTACTCAACATGTATTTTGCTTACTTGCGTAGATGATTTCAATGGGGAAGAAAAGAATTCGGACACAAATCTTCTGAAGATTTCCCTAGATCGAGCAGCTAAGTCAAAATGGTCAAATACTTAGAAAACAAGTAAAGGAGGATCTCTAGTAACCCCTATTTAGAGTTCAGATGCACCATAAAAAGTCAAAGTAGACATACGTAACCAAGGGATATATAAGACAATTAGCGCATTCCCCACGGCTGCATTTTCTAGAAATATCCTCTCTTTTTTTATATATATATCTTTTAACTTTCTAAAAGAAGTGAGAAGACAAGCATAAGGATTCGACCCGTCAACCAACAAAGGAGAAGAAAAATTATGGTCTGTGATTGCTCCACTTGATATATATCGTACAAGTAGAACACGGTTCATTGAATAGAGAACAAGCAAGGAGAACCAAGATAGGCTTATTTAAATAATAATATGATTTAACGAACCTGATCACATGGCATATTGATAATAATTTAGAAAAAAATATTATTACAAAATATCAATAAGATCTTCTAGATTTTCCATGTTTTTATAATTATAATGATCTAAGGAATGAGGTGTAAGTTTAGGGTGGACCTAAGGTTGTAATGTTCTTGATGTACATTAATTTAATTATTAAGTTATACATATTATACCTATATCTTTTAGAAAGATTCAGTGGTGACCACCTTCGCCCCTTCCAAAGTAGTCATTGGTTTTTTTTATAGAAAAAAAACAACACTTTCTAGGTCTGCATCTTTCAAATAATGTTACATGGCAAGTGGTGGGATCAGCTTGTGATTCAGGCTTCTCAACCTAACCACAAATTAATTAACCCTTGAGATGTGTGTTTGATTTGAGATTTGGGCTGCAGAGTATACTGTTGTGCTTCTCTTCATCTATTGGTTAATTAGGCCTTTTTCTTGACCAAAAATTAGTGGAAAAGGCAGTCACTTTGTTCTTTTGAGAAACATACGATAAGAAGGAAGGGATCGAAACAATATTAATCTTGCTGGAAAATGGTTTTGCTTTGCAGGAGGACATATATAACCCACATGCCAAGGTCCAAGACTTGTTGTGGGATAGCATTCACAATGTTGTAGAGCCTCTTATAAATCAATGGTCTTTCTCAAAGCTAAGACAGAAGGCTCTCGACACTGTAATGCAGCACATCCACTATGAAGATGAAAACTCTCGATATCTCTGCATTGGCCCTGTTAGCAAGGTGTGCACTCTTTTTCCTTCTTTTCGTTTGGTTTACCAGAAAAAAAAAAACAAATGGGAAATGATGTCAAAGTCCCCTTTTATTCCGGTCTATCCTTTTTTATTATGAAAGAAACAGAAACCCAAAGAGGACTGCTTATCCTTCCCAAACTAGGGCAAGAAGTGAAAAATAAAACAACTGAACTGGGTCCACTTGGGCCCACTAGGCAGGTTTGAATTAGCGCACAATTCTTGGCCCAGTCTATCCCGAAGAGCCTGTGCTTACTGGACTATGCTTGACAATCCGTTTGGTTATGCACGCTCGACCAAAAATGGTTTGCCTGATCTCAGCCCATCGTAGGGTATGGGCTTCGGCTCGAGTTTACTGGTCTCTCAACAAAGATGAAAAAAACTCCTATATTTCTATTCTATTTTGTTTTGATAATTGCAATATTTTCTAATAAGGCTAATAAGGCTGAGGATTTTTCTTTAATTGAGGTAATAATAAATAAGCAACACCCTATATTAGGCAGTCCATTTCAGGCTAAGAAATCTGAATGCTCTTGATTAAAAAAAAAATGTACGCTCGATCGAAATACCCAAAGACAAGTTTTGACCCAAAAAACATGATACTCATCTATGGACATGTACAGGTACTGAACATGGTCTGCTGTTGGGTGGAGGATCCAAATTCAGAGGCTTATAAGTTTCACCTTGCAAGAATCACAGATTATCTGTGGGTGGCTGAAGATGGAATGAAAATGCAGGTGCCAACATGACTTTATCCCTGAGATCTGGACTTAAAACGTTTTTCCATTTCTCTAGTTTTGAAGAAAAAAAGGACTGAAATTGGTCAGAAATTTTAGATTGGGTTGATGGAAAAGAAAAAAATTTAGCCCCCCCTTTTTTTCCCTGGGAGTTGCTCTTTAGATACGATGTCATGACAAGGTTTCAATGGCAGGGATACAATGGTTCTCAATTGTGGGATGTTACTTTTGCTGTTCAAGCAATCCTGGCGACCAACCTCGTAGATGAATATGGTCCAATGCTCAGAAAGGCACACAATTTTATGAAAAATACACAGGTAATTTTTCATCAAGCACCCAGAAGTATATTTATTTTATTTTTCCTTTAGAATACTAATAATTTTTAAAATTCAATCTGGTTCGGGAATGAAGGTTAGGACAGATAGCTCAGGTGATCTTAGTTACTGGTATCGGCACATTTCAAAGGGTGGATGGCCGTTCTCGACTCCAGACAACAGTTGGATAGTATCAGACTGTACATCTGAAGGTTTAAAGGTAACCAGCTAGCTTCTCTCTATCTAGTTGGATGAAATCTAATGTTGTCGAGCTATATGCGAAACGAATCCTATGATTTTCTGTCATCAATTATCATACACTCCTCATGAAGGAGATGATTCATGTGGCCATAAAATTTAAAGGTTTTGACCCATTGAAACCATTTACAGGCAGCACTCTTGCTAGCAAGAATGCCATCTGACATCGTGGGAGAAGCAATTGTAGCTGACCGTTTATACGACGCTGTCAACCTGATTTTGTCCCTACAGGTGTAACTTTATGAATTTATCATCCCAGGGTTTTTACATTCAAAATTAATCACTGCATACCTATAATACATTTTTGCCAATCTGAGGGTTTCTGTCATACAAGTGGTTCATGATCTACCGTTCTTGTGTGAAAAAAACAGTATAGATATAGCAGATTTACATGCATGAATTAGGTAGCTTGATAGATTAGTAATGCTTAAGCATATTAGACATTGTAAAGTATAATATCTTCTGCATCCCCCTTGTCATACAGAACAGCAATGGTGGATTTGCTTCATACGAGCTCACAAGGTCTTATGCATGGTTGGAGGTAAGATATTTTACCTTTCCGCGCGTTCGAATTTAATCTGCAGAGTTGAAATTTAATCTGAGCTTTAACATATCATGATCCTTTCACAGATGATCAACCCAGTGGAAGTGTTTGGAGATATTGTTATTGATTATCAGTAAGATTTCCTTGATTACATGAGCTTCTATATTATGAATAATGATCATGAGTATAACCAGATTCACAACTATTGTAGCTCTTTCAGAGAAGTTGGATATTCTATTCATTTAATTAGAACACTGTACTAGTTCCTTAGTATATGGCCGGATCCCAACTTGATCTTTAGGGAGTTCTTTATGTCCTAGAATGGTCATTCTGTCAACTGGGTTAGTCCCGTTAATGGAATAAATTTTACGCAGCTAATTAGGACACATCAACACTAATCACAAGCAGTCACGTGTCCCTAGGTCACTCGAGGGTGTGTAATCTTTACAAAAGAGCTATCCAGCATGACGTTTTAGTTTAAGTGGATAGATAGTTTGATCTATATTTTAAATTAACATCCTCCGGTATGACTTGATCACAATTTGGGTGACTTGGTGACCCATGGTTGTGTGTGATGGGTAGTGACGTGTCCCAATTAGAAACGTGAAATTTATTCTGTTAACGAGGCTAACTGAGTTGACGGAACGGCCGCTCCAAGACACGAAGAATTTCTGAAGGACTAGTTCGAACGAAATATACTCTAGAGACTAGTTTGGGATAAAACCATATACTAGGAATGATTTTGAAACTATTTTATTTCCAAAATTTGACTTGGGTTTTAACCGCATTATGTAGGTATGTGGAATGCACTTCAGCAGCAATTCAGGGGCTCAAATCATTTATGAGATTATACCCTGGGCATCGCAGGAAAGAAATAGAAGCATGTATCGTGAAGGCTGTTAATTTCATCGAGACCATCCAACTGCCTGACGGCTCTTGGTTTGTCTTCTTCCTTTCAGATACTAACCACATATATCCATCAAAGAAAAAAGAACCACAAAGAACTGTACCTTGTAAGGTTGCATGAGTGAAATTGCAGCAGCAGCTCCCTACATGCCCTAAATACGAAAAAAATAAATTAATTAAGGATCATTGGCATATGTTTAGGGCTACTGATAAATGTTAGTTACTTACAAATTTTCCACTTCAAAGTATGACCATAGTTTGGAAAGCAGGTATGGATCTTGGGGAGTTTGCTACACATATGGAACATGGTTTGGGATAAAGGGATTGGTGAATAGTGGTAAGACGTACCAAACTAGCTTCAGCATTAGAAGAGCATGCGATTTCTTACTCTCCAAACAGCTCGATTCAGGTGGCTGGGGAGAGAGCTACCTTTCATGCCACGACAAGGTAACAAAACCAGCATCATGCATATTCCAGTACCACTGATTTCAAGTTCTCTGTGCATGGAAAATAGATCAGCAAAAGCTGAGGTTCCAGTTATACAAAAATGATGCCTAACTTTTCCAGTTTTCCTAACTATATCTGATACACTTGTAAATATATTTCAGGTATACACAAATCTGGAGGGGAAGAAAGCGCACATAGTAAATACCGGATGGGCTATGTTAGCTCTTATTGAAGCTGGCCAGGTACAAATAAAATGTCTACTCTCTTTTTTCTTTTTCTTTTGTTCTGCTTCACTATTTAACCTGTAAACCAACACTGACTGGTTTTACTCTTCTGGTGTTATAAATCTGATGAACTGCTAGGCCCAGAGAGATCCGACCCCCTTGCATCGAGCAGCAAAGGTGTTGATTAATTCGCAAATGGAAAGTGGAGATTTCCCTCAACAGGTAAATCTATAACAAATAAGAGGATGCTAATCAAAATTTACAAGGTTAATTAATGCGAATTGGACGAACTCTTTTTCATTTTTTTGTTTCTTTTAAAGGAAATCATGGGAGTTTTCAACAAGAGCTGCATGATCAGTTACTCAGCGTACAGAAACATCTTTCCTATATGGGCCTTGGGAGAATACCGCAATCGTGTATTGCTGACTTCAGGAAATTAAGCCGTAAAGGTCTAAAATCAAGGCGAAGAAAGAACCTACTTGTACATAATGTGTAATAAGTACTCTTGTAAGAAAGGAAGATCGAATTCGCTTTTTTGGTTTTTTGTGTTAGGCTTTCTTCTTTGTTCTATTTGGCTATGATGTATTAAACTTTCCCCTATATCTACATGGATTTATAAATTTCAATGCATAAGAAATGTATGATTTAATTGCTTCAAGAAGCAAAGAAAGATTTATTAACTTTAATTACCAGCTCTACAACAGAGTTCCACGAAGCTTTGAAAAACCTTGCAATTTGAACACCTGACTAAATTAGATCATCTAATTCAGAGTAGAGACAAAGCTTATAATACCTATGACATTCATTGTTGTTCGTATTAACTACCGGACTATGTGAACCCTACAATATTCAATAGTTTGGATGCTTATCAGCTGCGAAACTCAGACGGACCACAAGGAGAAGGGATCAATAGGGAATTAAATGAGTAGAATGGAAATAAAATAGCTTAGAAAATAATATACCAAATATGGCCAGATATTTCAAAATTTTCTTCCTCTCCCGATGGGGCATGGAGTTGTTGTTTATCTCAACGCTCTATCTTACAACCTATCATGACATGTTGCCTCATCCGCCAGCAATAACACACTACACTACGCAGTTGATTCATCCACTCATATACATTGAGCTAATCTCATACTTTGATCTTTGCAGCCCTCCATTCAATCTATCCCAAGACCAATCGCCGAGGCTATTGACACTATTCCTACTGCCTAGATAACGAAATTAGAGTACAAGAGAGCATTACGCGATGTAATAAATAGGAGCTGCTACCTCAGGACAGCTAAAATTGTGAATTACTGAGAAAAGTGACCAAGCATCTAGCACTTTGGAACAGCTTATCTACTCTTTGCCATACTGTGGACTGAATATCTAGAAGCCGCCTCGCCTTTTCCTGTAATCTTGACTGGCGCCTAATTGTTTCACCGTGTATCTATAGCCAGGGAGAGGAGAAAATGTTAGATAGCCTCGATAGTACAAGCCAGAACCACCCAAATCTGGGAGTTCGACCTAAACCCAATATATTTCCACTTTCTTAAAACGCTATGTTGAAAGATTACTACCATATTGGTTACTCAGAAACAGGAAAAAATCTATACCTTCAGGAACAACCTGATGACAGCTTGAATGAACTCAAAATTGTTTCTGCAGGAAATCTCGTGTATGAAGTACTCCAAAAGTAGTTCAATTGCCAGTAGCTCTGGCCTTTTATCTAGTTCTTGCTGATCATCGTCATCTACAATCTGAAGCATTCGAAGTTCTATATCCAAAGTTGATGGAGATAGACCCTTAATATAATCTGTGAAAGCTGAAACTGCAGCACATTGTATCCAAACATAAGACCAGTTACGTGGTTCATAAGGTATGCCACAACTAAAACATTAAAAGAGCCATTAAGTCATACACGATGGCACACAACATTTGAAAATAAATATAGAAAGAGTTAGCATACTCACAATTTTTCCTCTCTGCAGAGGACTGAAGAAGTTGCAAAAATGGGGATGGTGGCATATCAAATTTACTCGCATTGTTTTCCACGTCATCAACTTTTGCATTCTCCACATTTGCCGTCTTACTAGGCTTAAACAATATTTCTCCGGATAGAGATGGCACAGAAGGCAAGAAGAAGGGAACCTTCTCAGGTTTCTTTGGAGGCTCAATTGGCTTGTTGCGGACCTGGAAGTTGTAGGTTTATGACAAACTAGCAATGAGTCGCTACCCGAGCATACCAGAAAAGGAAAAACATGAAAGACATGGAAGGTACCATCCTTTCGTTTTTTAGCTATGGTTATCAAGTTAGAATGAGTTACTATTAAGGAGGCAAAAACAGACCTTTATGATGTCTAGATTGATCAAGCTTTGCCACTGGCTTTTAGGCAGTAACGAGAGAGTTACTAGATCTGGAATTTGCTGATCTTGAAATGTAAAAGCATAAGTGTCCTTAGACTCCAAATGGTTCATAACAGGCTCATCAGAATCCTGAACTTGAGAGCTTTTCATCCACGAGACAGGTGGCAGCTTAACACTCGCAACTTCCTTTCCACTTGCATAGGAATTAATATTTGAAGCTCGAGAAAACATTGATTGATTCACCCTGATAAAAATGGTCTGCTATGAATTTTTTCATTTCTCACAAAAATAGGTCAAGGGAAAGTGGTAATAGCTTTCTGAAAGCAAAGATCCAATTCCAATCACATTTGTGAGATTCGTATCTCCTTCTAGCTTGTCACTACCTATCAGGATTCCGGTTTGAAAGCGATTAATCCCAAGACAGAACTGAAAACTTACCATAAGTAGATGCCATTTTGATCAACATGGGAAGTTGCTAAAACCTCCATGTTAGGTGACAAAGACAATCCTGTGATGGACACCTCAACATGTATCGCATCTATCTGTCTTGCTAATATTACATCCCAGATTCGAAGACTTCCATCCATACTTGATGACAAGAGCCATTTCCCATCCTGACTGAAACACAAATCTGTAATGCGATCAGTATGGCCTTCAAATTTACGAACCATTCGTAATGCGATAACATCAAACAAACGGACAACGAAATCATCTGTCACAGTAGCCAAAAGACCTGAAAATCCAAATTTTATTGTATTACAACATGATCCAAGGACTTGACTAATCCCAGTTAGAGACTGGAGAAGCAAAAGAAAGAAAGATAGTAAAGCAACAAATTAAACAGAACAAAAAAGATTGAGAGAGTTACCATTAGGACGATGGTACACAATCTTTACAACGGATGAACCAATTTCCCATCTAGATTTTAGTTCACGTCCTTTGAAATCCCATACCTGCACATTAAAACAATTGAGGAACATAATTTTCCAGCAGATAAGAATCATAAGCAATGACTATTCTGTCTGACATATCAAGCATTACTAGTATATGCTAGAGGTTACACATAAGCTAAGAGATCTGCCCTAAAGGCACGTTTAGACTGCGACATTAACACATTTATTGTTTTCTCCTTTTCCTAAAAGGCACTCCACTCTATTTAGATGAAGTCATGCAGACTCTGTCCCATACTGAACATAAAAAATAACATCCCCTATAAAACTGAAATATCTGAAAGAAACAGACCTTTATATCTCCATGATATCCAGCGCTTATCATGAGGGTATTCGTTGAATCACAAGCAACTCCAACCACTTCCCCATCATGGGCACAGCTGCCCCTTTCTGACATGTCAAGATAGCTGCCTCGACTGATTCCGGATTGAAGGTTGAATCGCTCAATCCAACCACCTGCAGTCCCTAACACGGCAAAATTGCCGCATGCAGTAATGGCACAGGCCTGTCACCAAATAAAAGCAAGAGTCAACTACCTGATTTTTAAAGGGTGAAGCTGTCTTGGAGGCTTTTGCCAAAAAGGTTTCAAATTTTAATATCCTAGGTCAAAAAATTCTTCTAATAAAAAAGTGAAAAAAAGACCAATTATTTGTTCCATTGACAGAAATGGAGGTTCTACATGTTTTTTTTTGGGTAAGTAAAGGAGGGTCTACATGTTGTAAGCACAAAATCCTTCCTGGCCATAAATGAAAATGCATAGCAGACTGAAAATCTAACCTTAACAGGTGTTGGATTTTCTGGGCTTGGATTCAGAATATGCTCACCCAAGACGTAGTTTTTAAGTCTCCATACATATGCCTGTGCAGTATCCATATGACATGTAACCACATTGCACCAGTCCCGCTCTCTAATTTCAGCTATAGTTGTTTTTGACAAAAAGAAAACTAATAAATAAAATAATTTATATGCAAAAATCACAGACCAAACCATTGATCAAGAAAGACTTCCAGCTCAGATACATACATACAATCTTGTGATTGGGTGACAAAGTAATTGTGGTCAATATTTGTTAACAAAATAGATAAGTAATGTAATTATTGTAACTAACTTACAGAAACTTGCTTCATAAAAAAGTCATTGACGACAAAATTTGATAAAAATCAGACAGTTAATAAGAAAAAGCATTTTTCCCTGGTAAGTGAATGCAAAGGGGAGAAGAATAAAATATGACCCACAAGATCAATGTTAAAAATACATACCAAATCAACTCACCAAATATACCCCTCAACAACAGCTAAAACTACAATCGGATTTGGTTACAAATATCTTTATGCAAGCACGAGCAGTTGACCTATAGAACCATGAATGAAATCTCTCCCCTTTGTCATAAGGATTTTTTTTTTGGCAGTCTACAAGCAATCTCAAAAAACGAACAATACTCTTAACCAAATTTCCCTCACTTTTCATTTCAAAGGAAAGGATAGAAACGATCTAAGTTCATTTGATCATTATCATTTAGGTGGAGCCTTCTCTTTATATCCCGTATACATTAGGTCTCTCCTCACCCTCATATAACATATTACTTAACCAAAAAAGAAAGAAAAAGGCAGAAATAAATAGCAGGTATTAAACAATGATTTAAATGACTTATTCAAGATGACAAAAAGCCAATCAATAGTTAGCACACCACAACAAAGAATGGCCGCTAAGATGGTTTAGTTATGCAACGTACGAGAATTCAGTAGCCATTGACTGAAAAACAGGATCGCAGTTGACAAAAAAGGAATCAAACGCCGCAAACAGGAAAAATAAATATTATGTAGCCAACTCTAACAGTGAGTCAAGTACAATTAGGCCCTATATTCTTAAATGCTTCAACAAAAGAAACCGCCGTATTCCAACCCACGAAATGGGGGGAACTGAACAAGATAATATTGTGCTCATTAATGTTGAATGCTGAGTCTTCCACATTTCAATTACATCACGATGTAACCAATAAGCATGAAAGAACTCCTTACCACAGTCGAATGAAATAACAGGCTTCAATTTTATCTCCTCTTCCTGAAAAAATATATAACAGAACATTAGAAACTAAGTTGCTTGTAAAACATAGGAAGCAAACCGAGGTGGCAGTTCAGAGTTGGAAGATTAGAGCAATTTCCTAACTTCAGAGCTTATTGCTGATGAGACTTCCAGGACCATGTTACATGAACTTGCTTACAATTTCCATCAGATATAAAACACAAATCTCCTAACGTTGACATGTCTAGAAGCCAATGCAGTAATACTATCACTAACACATGGCCCATTCAGACCATCTACTTCACCTTACAATAATTGTGCTGACACGACCTCAGATGTTAAGGGTATAATATAGGACATACTCTGAAGGCCGCAAAAATCTTTTTTGAGGTCAGAAATGGGTACACATGTGATAGCCAACAATATCTCTCTCAGCCACGTGTCTGGTGATCCAGATACATCCAAAAAATAAATATTTTGTTTTCCCTTTGCACAACACAGCTAGGAAAGAATCTAAACGTCATAAAATGGACATAAAACTCATGACCATTGTTGTCGCATCATTTTGCATGATTTTCCGTTGAGAATCACAATATAGCAAATTACCAATGTGATATGATTTTTTTTTTGATAAGTAAGCCAATCTCATTAGAAAAAACGAACACAGTACAAGGAGCTATACCGAATTCGCTTAGACCAAACAAGCAACAAAACTAATGAAATCATGAAAATCAACAAAAGGGCACCCTAACATCACATTAGCCCAAGAATAGAGAGTAAGTAACAAAAGACTTTGTAGCTTATCCAAAAACAAAGAAACCGCCTCGAAACATCTAGAATTCCTCTCCCTCCAAAGACACCACCAAATGCATGAAGGAATCATTCTCCAAATTGCCTTAGCGAACGGATTGTGGAGCCTCCTATGCCAACACCATAACACATCCACCACCTTCTCCGGCATCACCCAATGAAAATTCGCAATGAGAAGAGTGTGGTTCCAAAGACCACGCGCCAAAGAACAATGGAGAAGCACATGGTCAACCGATTCCCCATCCCCACGGCAAAGATAGCACCAGTCAACGATGCAAATACCTCTTCTCCTAAGATTATCCGTAGTAAGAATTTTATCATGCATAGCCTTCCACACAAAAAAAGAGACCCTCATAGGGCACTTCGATCTCCACACGCTCTTCCATGGAAAGGACAAAGCCAAACTATTCCCACCCGCAGAGAGAGCATACATAGACTTAACCGAGTATGCACCCTTCTTAGTACCCATCCAAAGTAACTTGTCTTCCTCCCCCCAATGAATCAGCGTGCCGTACGGAAGGGAGAAGAAAGTAGAGAAATCCTCCACCTCCCAATCGTTAGCAGATCTAAGAAAGGGAACATTCCAAACAACATGTCCAGCCTGCCCCGCCAAACAATCCACCACCATGGCCACCTTGCAACGAGACAAGGAATAAACAACAGGGAAAGCCAAAGACAACGGTTTATCCCCACACCACCAATCATGCCAAAAATACACCCTCGAGCCACTGCCGACCAAAAATCTAGTATGTTTGCTGAAAGCTGGCCAAACCCTACTAATGAATCTCCAAAGACTAACACCGTAGGCCCCCTGCAAGGGGCAGTTCTCCACTCACCCGCAATACACCCATACTTAGCAACAATGAAAGGAAATAAGTCGGAAGGCAAGAAAGGGTGGACTTGATGAGAGTGAGCCTACCCCCTTTGGATAGATACATACGCTTCTAGCCCGCGAGCTTTCTCTCCATCCTTTCAAGGATACCATCCCAGATATGCACATTCTTAAAACTGGCCCCCAAAGGAAGCCCCAAATATTTCATAGGTAAGGAAGACACCCCACACTCCAATATACCTGCCAAGACTTGAACATTAGCAACATTACCAATGTGAATGACCTCGGACTTAGACAGATTAATTCTAAGACCCGAGACCGCCTCAAAGCACAAAAGGAGACATCTAAGACTCCGAAATTGGCTTTCCTCCGCCCCACACAAAACCAAAGTGTCGTCCGCAAATAACAAATGAGAGATAGACACACTCCCCCCTGGACCACTCCCACCGAAAAGCCCTCTAATCTGTCATGCCCAACTACCCTCACCAACATACGGCTGAAAGCCTACATGAAGATCACGAAAAGGAGGGGAGACAGGGGGTCCCCTTGCCGCAAGCCACGAGAACTACCGAAGAAGCCATGCGGGCAACCATTAACGAGGACGGAAAACTTCACCGTCGAAATGCAGAACAAGATCCAACTGCACCATTTAGCATCGAAACCACATCTACGAAGAAGGTAAATAAAAAACTTCTAATTCACGTGATCATAAGCCTTTTGAACATCCAGCTTACAAAGCATGCCCGGAACCCCTGACCTTAACCTGGAATCAACGCACTCATTGGCAATGAGCACAGAATCCAGAATCTGTCTTCCCATAACAAAGGCATTTTGGGAAGGAGAAATAATCTTGTCCAGCACAATGTGATATGATTTTTTATTGGGCAAAATATGGACAGTAACAATAATTCAAGCAAGGGTTAATGTACTTTTAAACAAGCCATCACAGTTCAAAATTTTGACAGTAACACTTGCAAAAGCAATAAACAAACCAACTTAGTGATTTTCAGTGTGTGAAAGATGCAAAGTAACAATGATTGCCGCAGTCTTACCTTCACCCTCAATTTCTTGGCTCGTTTAGATACATGACGTTGTGAAAGCTCTCTGCTTTGCTGGTCCTAATCAAAAGTGAAATAAGAATGGTAAACAAATCATTTAAAAGCATAGATAATTTGATAACAATAAACTAATCTAGCACAAGTTCAGTACAGGAAACTTTTAGGGGAATGGAAACTTCAACAAGGCACATGCAGACATACAAACAAAGCAGGCATGTGTTCAGGCACATACAGGGACGCAGGCACACATGCATGCGTGGCCATACACAGGCACACAACTCACAAGTAGATTGTACAATATTACTTTGCGGACAATTGACCTTCGTTTATTACAGAGACGAACTAAATTAGGGAAGCATAGTATTTTAATCAGGCCTCCTAGGTGAGCAAATGTTATGGCAATGTACGTCAGCTGGAACCAGCTTTAGCAGAATCTAAGAGAAGTGGAAAGAGAGGAAAACTGGGATGCACCTTAACTGATCGCATGGTAGTTACTTTCGCTGGTGCCTCATGCTCATAACAACACAAGATTCATGGTTCGAGTCAATGGCCTCATCTTTTGGTTTGTTTTATCCAGCCTAGATTGATGGTTTTAATGAAGACAGGATGGGATGAAGTATAGCAGAACAGTTTTTTGAAGTGAAAATTCACTTTTGTAAGGCATTGAGGGGAAGATACAGAGAGTAATAAGCACGCTAAAAGTGGAAGCCCAAGTGGCATTTTAATTTGCACATGGTGGACGAGCCATGCATGTTTAATTTAATGGTGACAAGGCGAATCACGTCCCTCTTCAGTTTTTTGCTCCCCCATAACACTATTTATGATATTTCACGGGTGACAGCAAGATGCTGTTGACATGTTTTCATGCTAAGGTCTGTTAGGCAACACGCTTTTTTGGTGCACATCGCGTGAGAGGAACAATCAAGTATGTTTTGAAACCAAGCTACATGTGGGTCTACTTTTAAGCTTTTTTATTTTGTTGTATTACCCATTTAAACATGGCGCTTCATAAAGTTGTGTTTGCTTTCTATATTTATTAAAGTATTTAGGTCTGCAAAATTTAAGGCAATAATTTCACTTTTCTCCATTATTTTCTATGCATCGGGTCCCTGACATATACTGCATGTGTACCAGCTTTCTTCCTTTATCTTTCTCATAAAACTCCTTGTTCAGCACCCATGTACGTAACCATGTATACAAATAAATAAGATAAAAGTATCATACCAAAAAAACAGCTAACACACATCTCCTGCATAATATAGCTGTAGTATATAATGCCTGTGAGCTTAAATTATTGCACCGATACAAGCCGTGGCATATAATCACCCTTACATTAGTATTCAGACTCAATGGTGGTGTGCACTTGAGTCAACTTTTGGCAGACAGCAACACTAAAACCTCAGAGAAGGCAATACATGTAACATAATTATTCATTAGGTATCAATTAACAAGGAGAGTTATACTTTCTATGGGAAAGCAGAACTGATAACACTATTGAGAAAAGAGTACAAGGAAGAAAGAACGAGAAAACCCTTCACTCAGAAAGGAACCAAAAGAACATCGAGAAATCTCAAACTGGAAATGTAAGCAGCAAAAGAGAGAAGAGAAACCCAGCACCCCAAGACAAATCAAGACGAACGGAGATTTAAATGCTCTGTTTCCACTACGCATACATGTCCCCAAGGCATTAACAGACTGAATGGAAGGAGGTTGAAAAGAAGGTTCATTCATTGGTTTGTCCTTCAATTCTCATTATTTAAGTGAAAGACAGGATTTATAAGAAAGGCCTTGAAGCTTTTATCTTCCAGAAATTCCAGTTGCCATCAAAGCAAAGAATAAGGGGAAAATTCATTTTGCACCCCTAAACTTTGGGGTCATTTCTAAGTTGCATCCACTTTTATTGATTTCGTTAGATTAATACCTCAAAGTACCATTTTACGTTAATTTGCACCCTCCAGCTCAACTTGCCGTTACTTCTCACGGCAAACTAAGGACGTGTCGTCCACGTGACCACTTAAACACCAGACTTCCTGTTTTGACCTTCTTCCCTAAACCATCACCAGCCTCCCCACGAGACTTTTTTGCAACAATTCTGGTTCTCATCTCCTCCAGAGTCTGCTTCATCTCTCTATTTTCCATCTCCAAAGCCTCCAAATCCCTTCTCATCCAAAACACATCCCCTTCAATAGTTCCAAATCACCCCCCTCATATTTACTGTAAGACTTTTGGTCACTGGCAGAACCTTCCTCGCCATAACAGCAACTCTAGAAATTTCCCATTGTTATTCCAAACCAATTGCCTCCCTGGGACAAACCCAATTCCACCATTTGAAGGACACCCACAATTCTCCATGGAATCAGGTTTTGGAACTCCATCTTTGCCACTGCAGGGCTCCAATTTCAGCTCCTGCCATGTAGATGATCCATCTACGGCAAAACCACTTCCGTACTCACCATCCGAAACCAGTTGAGTTGTTGCGAGACCGTAGAATGCTTGGGGGAAGGTGTTCTTGTTTTTCCACCATGTTTCTTTTCCTTTTACTTACTTTCTTTCTCCTACCCAAACTTTAATCTGGTTGTCGGAAGCTCTAAGCTCGAAAATCCCAAATTTCGACCTCCTTTCACTCAAATTTCTTCCCTATGCGCTCTGTCTCCTTCCCCTTCTCTTCTGAAATTTTCGGCCTCCTTCACTTTCCTTCTCCTCTAATGACCGAACCCACTCTTCTCCTCCTTTCCTTCTCTTCCCTCTTCAATCGCCTTAGGAACCCACGAATTAACTTGTCATTTCTCTGCTTTGGATTCACTCGGTGTTCTGTCTCTGTTTGGTCTCTCAAACGGAAAAGGAAGGAGCAGAAAAATCCCTCTTCTCCTTCTCCTTCTCACTAATCTGAAAAAATCTCTCCTCCCTAATCTGCAACAATGACCGGTATGCCCGTGACAGAGTAATCAAAAAGTTGGAAGGGAAGAACGAAGGGCAAAACGGGAAATGAGAACTTTAAGTTCTCACGTGGATGGCACGTTCTTGATTTGCCGTGAGAAGTAACAGAAATTTGATTTTAGGGTGGAAATTAACATAAACTTAAACTTCGGGATACTAATCTAACGAAATCGATAAAAGTGGGTGCGACTTAAAAATGACCCCAAAGTTCAGGGGTGCAAAGTGAATTTTCCCCAAAGAATAATTAGTTGCAAAGAAGCTCTTCAATGATTAATATTTGCATTTTTTAGCACAACATCAGAAAAGAAAACTGCAGCAAAATCCTCCACCAATAGCCACATGTACGACAAAATACAATTCAAAGAAAACTTAAAGAGGAGATACATTATCAAAGGAAAAAATCTAAAAAGCTATTTTAAGTTACCACTTGTCCCGAAAGCTTAGTTACTAAGTAGATAGGAATTCTTCTATTGTTATTTTACCTACCGGTACCCAATGACCCTTACACCCAGCCTCACTTTTCACTCATTCTTCTGAGGGTACTGGGAAATGCAATTACTTACGTTACTCTAACAAGTAACTGATGCCAAACCTGAACTACAGAAAAAAGGCGAAAGGCACGATCCTGGCCAGCAGATAGAATGAGCCTTCCTTCATCATAAAACCTGCGATAGATGATTAAAAATCAGAACTCAAAAGGATGTCCAGTAACCGATTGATTAAACTATGTAATAAATACAAAACCACCATGGTGAAGCAGGATTCACATAGAACTTATGTTAGAAGAAGTTCGTACGAAACTGATGGATTTGATGTGTGTTTAAAAATTGAGACCAATACACTAGAGCACCAAATCAATGTTTGGAAAAGTATTGGTCCTACAAGAGGTTTTCCTTAGCAAGTATAGCCCTCTGATGATATATGGATGATGGTAGGTTCCAAAGCTCAACACTAACGATGATACTATAGAGCTCCAAAATTCCCTACCTAAGAGCAAATTATGGAAAAGCATTATTACCTAATGCAAAGTGGAGGAGCACTATGTCCACTTCGAAAGGCTAGAAGATCAGGATCTCCATCACTTGTGTTAAACTTCCACTTCTAAGAAAAAGAAATCAGATATGAATTAGCACGTAGGACAGAAGGTAATAAGCAAGCATATATTGGAAGCTAAACTGGCTTTGGAAACCAAGCAACAGGTATCCGTTAGGAAAATCAAGGTTGGGAAATTGTAATATGCTGTACCAACAAAAAAAAATGTCAGAACCTAACAGCATTAAAATTTGATTCTGTAGCCATTTAACATTCCAAAATTGACACTGTTGACCATATCAAGAAAGATAAACAGCCTAATGTCATCTAACCTAACATATAGGATTCTCTGGGGAGAGGAACTAAAGATATTTGAGGATGCCACAGACTGTTTTGTACAGTTAAGTGAATGCTTTCGGACACCTAAATATGAAGGCACCCATTCCTCTACAGTTCTCAGAGTTAAGAAAGGGTTTCTTTTTCTAGTCTACAAACAGAAATCATCAACTTCTTGTTTCCCCATCACCTATTTTAGCCGACCTTTCACAGCTGTCCACTTGGAAACCTGTACGGCTGTACCATAGTGGTGCAGGTGTTGTTTGCCTAAGTAGTAAGGATATCATTGAATATACTTGCTCCAAACCTGCTGACTGTGATAGCTCTATCCAACCCAAGCTTTTCGTCTTACTTTATGGAAAATGACAATCATTTCAATTTTTAACATGGTTTTTGAAAGACATTCTAGTACTCTGATTGTACGGGCCTATTGTAATAGCACAAATTTGTGGAAATATATGGCAATGCAAGACCAGTGGGCTCACTTTTGCATAAGCATTTCCTTATAAATGGACTCAAAGTGTCTGTGAATGCCGAGGCAACCTCCTCAGATAGAAATTATGGTAGTGTTTGCAAACCCAAAATATTTGGAAATCTACCCATCCAACATTTTTTAATGCAAACATAACTAACTCAAAATTTTAGTCAAGAAAATAAAAAAAAAAAGAAAATTTCAAAATAATCTCTCCCCATCAAATCATTCTTTCTATTACAATAAACATAAAAAATTCACTCAAATCATCTCTCTTCACTATTTCACCCACCCCATAAAATTCTACTTTTCACTACTTTTTTCTCAAAATCCAATAAATCTCTAATCTACCTCAATTTCACACCATCTTAGAATTTCAAAAAAATCATGATTTGCAAACATGGACTTTGAATCTACTCTTTAATAGTTATGGGAAAAAAATGAACAACAAAATATGGGCTGGCTTTTTACACTAGAACTACTTGCATTCTATTTCATCCATTCCAAGATCTTCCACGGCCCTTCCATGTCTCTTCCTTCATTCATTATAAACTGGAACTATCAAATTTTGAGATTATGTTGCTTCCCATCCCCCTCCCTTCTCTTGATTCCCTAAGAACACACACTGTACACAATACACTTTCCCCCCTTTTTTTGTTTTTCAAAATATCTTCATCCAATAACTTTGCCACATCAATAAGCCACTGCAACGTAGCTACCCAAGTCCTTACACCCATGGACCCACAAATCTGCAGACTAAAGATAAAATAAATCACGATAATGATATCTGTAGCATTTGGCCCCGGTTTTTCTATTTGTATCAAAATATAATCAAAATAAAACAATAAGATGCTGAAGCTGATTAACATAGATGATAGAATATGCAAATAAACTACCATAGCTTGAGAGGGACTTCATGGAAATTACATAGTAAACCCTAAAACCTTCTACCATGCAAACATTTCGATAAAACCCACCCAAGCAACTTGATTTGGCCTACGCCTGAAGCCCATAACGTTTATATGCAATTTTTTTTTATAACCCAAGAGCTCCCAAGGTCTGGCCACTTCGTGTACTCGGCCCTACAAGCCAACCTGGGGGCATGTGTCAGGACCACACCCAACACACCCCAGATAAATCAAGGGCGATAATGGAGGTGTTGGGGCTTGAACTTGGGATATGTGAGAACCCAAGCCGTTGCCTTACCACCAAAACAAACTCCTGGGGGAACGTTTATATGTAAAATGAAATGCTTATTTAAAGAATTTTCGTTAAAAAAAAAAAAATTGTTTAAGCTATGTCTAGGTTATACAAGTATTCTACCTGCACTAAGATTCACAAATATACCCAGAAAGCATATTTTACTGATCTTACTTTAATAGAGTTGTCCGCTGATGAACTCATCAAGACAGGCTCACTAGCGAAAAAATGCAGTGAAATTATCGAACTATCATGAGCCTCTCTTATGACTGATTGGAGCCTTCTTTTCTCAAGATTCCATACGCTAATCACACCAGATGAACCTCCGGAGGCTAAAAGAGGCTGTCCATCTACAAAGCACAGCACATAACATAAGCACAAACCAGATTGTATGCTCGAAAGTTAAAATCTAAAGAGAATAGAAAAACTCCTTAAACAAAATTTTCTACAAAGAGATAAGAAAAAGAGCTGAATGAGAGAATTATAAAATCAACTTCCAAGATCGACTTCCATTAATCGAAGTGAAAATAAAGAAAATAACATTAATACTTGATTCATTAAAGCATTGGATACAATTGACAGAAAAAGCAAGGGGTTTATCTTGAGAATCCCTAAAGCAGTACTCTGCTATGCAAGCTATGTCATAAAGAATAGTTCGACTTGGACAACATTATAGCTATTTCAAATACAAATTGTTTGCTTAGTCGCAAAGATGCCTTAAATTTGGTGTGAAATACTAAGTTGTTCTACTGCTGAGCCAAGCAAAACCAAAGTCAAATGATGAACTGTCATCCCAGATATAAGAGTTGCTAATTTCTTGCATCTATTATCATTAACATAGCTGTTGAAGCTTCTAGAAACTTAACAGGCTACTTGATTACTAGAAGCTAACACCGGCCGAATCATTGCCACTGATTAAAGCCCGGTTCTTAATTAATTTTGAAACACATACACATTTACGCTGCAAAACAAGGGTCAACATATGAAGTTCCAAATCTCCCATGGATATCCTTCCTGACAGTGAAGTAACATTAATGATAAATCAGATGCCTCAAGTTCTCACCTGTGCTGAAAGATAAAGCAGTCACAGCACCTCGCGTAGAATGCATAAAGGTAACCAACTCTTCATCATAACGAATATTACGAACATGAATCTTTCCATCAGCACAGCCAACTGCAACAACATCAAGAGCTGGCGATGAAACACAACTGGTTATGGCTGAATTCCACCCCTTAAACTCATACAGCTTTTTCTTTGTACTAATATTCCAAAGCTGCAGATAACCTTCCTGGCTCCCAAGAATAACCTGCTTATTGTTTCTTGGTAAGAGTTCGTTTCTTGAAACAACTTCTCTAGAAATGAGCAACTGGCAAGCCCATCCATTGTCATATGACTTTTGAAACACCTAAACGCTGGTAAGAACAAAGAGGAAGTAGTTACCTTATTCAAGTAAGTATCTGGATGCACTATACAGCTTGGAGTAAATTTGTCATCTAGTGTGATGTGTCCCACAGGAGCAGAATTCTGGTTGATTCCTTTGAATGCCCAAATGAACATGCTGCCTTCAACATCAACGCTAAGGATGTGTTCTCCAAACAAGAGCAATAAATTGACCTTAGCACTATGCCTGCTCCAATTTGCTACCTGTTCCATCCATCCTTTTTTAGTACCAAAGAAGCACGTATCTCACTACTCACATTGTGCTAAACATAGAATTCCCCAGGATTGAAAGCTCCATAAGAAATGGATGGCTGAACAAAACATAGACCCTTTAATGAAGTAAGAATGAGCATGCATTGGATTAGATCAGACCATCCCCCTGCCATCAATTCTCTACAATTGATGCTAGCACATCCACATGTTTATACAAAGCGGAACAAGCATATTCTCAAGTTTGGTTAATCGGCCTAATAGCCCTTTAAGAACTCAACAAAGTCTCACCCATGCTCAAACAGGACCATGAATTTGAGACCTACATGATTATATAGCAAATTATACTGAAAAGAAGGTTTGTGACTAGCATTAATCCAAAAGTTATTGAGCTACCATTTATCAAAAAGCTGTGGAGCTATCATTTTCTCTTGCAATCAATAATACTGCCAATCAAATGCCTCAATGGATGAGTAGTAGCCTGCAAATGTCTCATTTTGGAGTTTTTTTTTTCTAAAAAAAACTTTAGCAATTTTTATGCTATATTCATAAAAAAAATAGGGAAATTGACAATTTGGTTACTAGGTTTATACCCAATAGTCACTAGGTTTTTTTTATTTTTTTTACGTTTTTATCACTTAGTCCATACCCGTGTGACGATATAGTCCTTCTGTCCATATTCCTGTCACTACATATAACGAAATCCATGGCCACATCAGCATTTTGCCACGTCAGCGTCACTAATGTGAATCAGCAGCCCAGTCATTGGTTTAGAGAAAAAACGCAGCATTTTACATACTGCCTCGTTCCATAAACGACACACAGTATTTGGAATTAATGATGCGCACCATTTTGTCACAACAATCATTTCTTCTTGGAAGCTCAAAACCAAGAGACCTTCGCCTTCCCCATTTCATGAACCCTTGGGCATAGAAGCCAGATCCGTTCGTCGAAGATCTTTTCTAGGGTTTCACAAAGGTTTAATAGCCAGTCCCCAAATTCTCTTTGGAACTGCCAAATTGTGTATCCAACACAAAATCTTCTCTAGCACTCTTCGGATCCCCAGGCATCGTAAATGGACTCTTCCGATTCGTGGACCACTTGTCTCGCAAAGCGCTACCAGTCTTAATCGGGTTGGATTCATTTCCCTCATTTTCCCATCATGCCCATCTGTCTGTTTGTTTCCCGTAAAAAAATGGTGCAAAGTGACGGAGGCTTTTGGTTGAATTTTGTGGGCTTTTACTTTTTTCTTCTTCTCTAGCACTCTTCTGTGCCTTGGAAGAATTCATGAAGAAATTGATGGGGAAGATGACTCGAGGACCGAGTTTCTGTGCCCTAGATCCTTTTTTATTATGCTTATGTCTTGAGAAAAAGATCAACAATGGCAGAGATGTAATGATCACGAGCTGAGATCATATCTTTTCACTGCACCAGTACAATGATTTCTTCTGTTTCTTTCCATAAACATCATCTGCTAATTGTTGTTGATGATGGGGTAAATCGAGTATTTGTTAGTATTGTTTACCACGCGCTATGAATGAGAAGGGCAATATTGCTCTTGGCGAAAGGTTGCTAAGAGGCTTTAAGCAGCAATAATTAATGAGTAGTCTGAAAATCTTATTGATTTGCAATGTCAAGTTTACTGTCTTTGGTGCCTCTTCAAGTGCTAATGTTTGATGCACTACTAACTGTTGTGACAAAACGGTGAGCATCATTAATTCCAAATATTGTGTCGTTTATGGAATGGGGCAGGGTGTAAAACGCTGTGTTTTGTCTCTAAATCAATGACTGAGCTGCTGATTCACATTAGTGATGCTGATGTGGCCATGGATTCTGTTAAATGTAGTGACGGAATATGGATGGAAGGACCTTATCGTCACACGGGTATGGACTCAGTGACTAAAACGTAAAAAAAGTAAACCTAGTGACTATTTCGTCAGTTGGGTATAAACTCAGTGACCAAATTGCCAATTTCCCTAAAAAATATTCAGAACATGAGTCATTGATTTCGCATTCCATTCATCCCTCTTGATAGAATTGGGCTCATAAACTAAACGCCTACTTGAGATAAAGAGCAAACAAAGTAACCAGCCTAATTTTCAAATACCAATAAGTCGAACACGAACATAGACGGAAAAACAGAGCAAAAACAAAATATACACACATACCTGGTGAGCGCGTCTGAAAACCCCAATCTCATTCCCATACGCGGCAAACGTGTACTCCCGATAGGAAGCAAGAGCACGGATCTTCTTCGGCAATTCCGGACCTTCACAATGTTCAAGCAACGTAATTATACAGCATTTCCACCAAAAAAAATAATTTTGATTGTGCGGAAACTTACCGACAACGACCAGAGTAAGCTTCTCGCACTGGAAAAAGCAAATACAAAACATTGTTCAGCTGAATTAGTTAAGATAAGAGTAAGCGTATTCATAACATCAAAGAGAAGAGGCATATCGGAAACAAAAAAAAAACAGTTAATACATTGTAAACTTGGAAAGCTTTGCCGACGCTGACGGTGACGAAGGTTTCGGTGCCTAATCGCTGAACGGAGAAGGGGACGCTGCTTGTAATGTACCCAATGGCTCTGAAAGGTTGGAATATTCCCATTTCTGGGGGAGCCTAGAGAGAGAGGCTACTGAGTGTGAGAGAGAAGTTCTAAGGGTTTAGGGTCTTGGAGCAGACACCAAAGTAGAGACGTTACAGTGGGGAGAGAACAAAACGGTGCGTTTAGATGCAAGAAGAGGCGCCCGTGGCGCAACGCACTTCCATGCAAAACGCTGTGTTTTAGTTTTAAGTCCCAATAACGTCTATAATCCCTAGGTATAACATAAATAACTTCGCCTTTCATTTAGACACTTCTTGAAAATTTCTGACTTTTCTTGCAGTCCATGAATCCTTGTTAACAAAATATAGAAATTGTGCCCCAAAGTGTGGATGAGTTCGTTATGTTACAACCAATAAGATCATCTTAATAACAAAACTTGCATGTTGAAGCTCATCATGTAGCATCCTATGCGGTTGCCCACTCCTTTTCTAGAGATGTCCATGATTATTTTCTTCTTTTCTCGTAGCCTTTGGAAGTTCAATGATATTAAGCCGCCTTAGACATGTTTGTAGCTTTTTGATTCTGCTGGTTTGTAGCTTGTTCTTTCGTGTGTTCTCTTCAATATATAAGATGTCTGGTTTTAACAAAAAAACAACCGTTGCACTTGTTTGGAGTTGACCGTAACATTACCATCTGTGCATAGGGGCGGCTGAAGGGGTAGGCAGCTTAGACAGTTGCCAAGTCCCTTACCTCAAAGCTAGTTGTTGAAATGTGAAGAGTCCCACATTGCTAAGCAATTTAGGGAGTAGGAAGATTTTAGTTTATAAATAGAACCCCCTCGTAACTTTATTTTTCATAAATGAGATGTAAACAAATCCAATTGAGTTTTTTCATTGAGTGTCTCATTTATCTAAAGTAAAAAATTTGTATTTCTAATACTAGTCCCCAAGTAAATCTTCAAGGGAAAAATTAGTATATTTAATATATGAACTTTGTGAAATAATTCTTAGTTTTAGGGCCACAAAAATGTTTTATGTTCAAAGATTATAAGGAAACTCCATCTGTGAAATAAATTATTTTGATTTTAACCACTTATAAGAGTTTTTAGGTTTAAACATCTAGTTTAAAATTTTATTTTTTATTATACTAAACAATAAAAAGTCCCCACAAGAGGCGACAAGACTTGTCCTTATTACCGAATAGACATACATACAATCCTAATTTGGCAATTAGTACATAACGACGAAAGGGAAAGGGGACGATGGGATTACCCGGCAACCAACACGACAATCTACACCGGCAGTAGTTGCTGGTCTTTTATGCCAAAAATATGGTTCCTTTACTTGAATATTTCTGCCACTTGTCCCTATCAACTTAGGGTGGCTAAAACAACAAACGACACTTCCAGTAAGTAATCCTTGAACGTGGAGCGCCCATCCTATGGTACTGCACCACTCTAAATTTGGACCCTCAAACGCCATCCATAAACGAAATCATACATCCCATTTCTGGAACTTCAAAAACACGTCCCTCCAGCCCGACTTGTCCCGTTTCAAGAGTATTATTTTGCTAATAGAGTCAAAACCAGGCATCTAGAATAAGGGAAGGGGTGTGACTGGGTGGAGGGCTTGAAGAAGAAGATAAGAAGAACTACTTTGGAGGATCTATAGATCAGTGTGCAGAAAAGAGTTATCAATGTCAATTAAAACAGAACCTTTCATTGATTTTTCCCACCCCCACCCCCCCCCCCCCTTTTTCTTTAGGAAAAGGTATATGAAAAAAAATACCAAGTGCAGATAATTTCATTAGCCTAAAACAACCAACAACGGGGGACGCATCCAAATGCCTCTGCTATTGGGACTCATCCATTGGGTCTCTACGATTACAAGATTGAGGTCTTAAATCGTTGTCATCTTGCCTCGACTCCTCTGCCTCTGATGTCTCAGAAACAGAATCCTCAAGTGCCTCAAGAAAAGATAAAACAGTGAACTTGTCTGCAAGTAAAGGAGGAAAGAAAAAAAAACAGGTGATTTCACAATAAATTAATGTGTATATGAACTGGTGTACATAATATTCCCCTCATAAATAAGGTAATCAAAATCTCTATTTAATTACACAATCTCTTATCTTTTTCATTGATTGGTGTTTTCCTTAAGTAATGAGTCGTGTAGACAGAAAGTAAAACCAGGATCAGCTCCTTGCATGTTTTGATCCATCAAATGATCTTTCCAACAAACATGTAGCGCATGTGGTTTAAAGGACTGCTGTTAACATAGATGCACTGAAACAAGTAAATAGCCCAGACCTAAAGGTTTTATGTTACCCAGAAGATCCCTCTAAAACTTTTCTGAGCTCCCAAGGATTCAATATGGAACAGAAAAGAAACTACCAAACATGATGATGGCGAAGGATTTGCCTTGTATGTTAAAGTCATGACGAGCACAACATGCATCATAAGGGGCACAATAGTGTACACTACACTTGAGAATAAAGAGCATGGCTAAGAGATTTTGGAACAAATAACTTACATTTACTTGGGTCAATACCAAATTGAGACAAATCTATCTGTCCAGTTCGAAGTACCTATAAACAAAAAAAGAAAAAAAAATGTGGGGAGAGAAACATAGGAAGGAAAAAAGTAAAAGAAGAAGGTCATCCCAAGAGAATTGTATGGTATCTTTCCAAATATATGAAATAACCAGATGGGCAGCTGCAGATCCTCACATAAGTAAATGAATCCACTTGTTGGCAGAAAGGTGGGCTCTGCAGCAGCTCCAATATATCCTCCGCAGTCCATTTACCCTGAAATCACATAATCAGTAAACATCATAAAATGAAGCAACACAGAAAATGGTTTGTTCCACACTTATGTATACCTCAGGTAAGTATGATGCTAGGCACTGTTCCAGTGGCAGTGTCTCGATCAATGGCATTATCAAATCAGGCTTCAAAATATCTCTTAATCCCAAGCCTAGCCAAGAAAAGAAAAGACGAGATTAAATCAGTATGTCAACAAAAAGCAAAAATGAACACAGTACGAGTACATCAATGTACCCTATATAAAGTTAGCAGGCTTTTATGGACTCATTCACAGATCCTACTTGTAGGTTTTTCCAAATAAATTTAACTCAGTTACACTACCAGGGCAGCTAACAAAAAAATAGCCAATAAAAAAGCTCATTGGTGTCACCAGACTTGCTAATGGGTGATTTAAAAGAGAACCGTTCCTGACATGTTAAGTGGAATATAGTAATAACTTATTTCTTTTTCATTTCCACCTCATAATATTTCCAATAGGTGTGTGACGAAGACACATCGTCATGGCATGTTTAACATCACCTTACATTACAGGGTTTCCCGCCTCCTTGAATTCTAATATATGCATCACATATAGTTTTTCCCTAAGTAGCACCTCATAAGGAAGCCATAAGCATTCTCAGGAAGTGGTGGAAGTGCCCAAAGAAGGGGCTTAATCCGGCAAGCCTCCACCCAAAGAAGTGCTGAACAGAAGTTCTGGTGAGACTTCATCCCAGAACTTCTGATTTGATTCCAGGGTTCCTCACCTAACTTGACATATCAAGTAGATTTTCGTCTTCTTTGTTTAGTGTTCTTTTCTTCTTTTTTTCCATCAACTTTTTATCTAAGTTTGCAATAAGCAACTGCCCAATAATTAAGCTGATTCCTGGTCATAAGAAATCTAGGTACATATGAACGACTGGGTTATGTACAGCTGACAGCTTGCATTCAATAACATGGATTACTAGTGATTTGGCAGACTTCTTTACACCCTATCTGATACCAGATATTGATAAAGGAAAAAGGAAAAATAATTATCACCTCCATCTGGATCTCCAGCATCATCTGCAACATTTCTCATCACATAACAGAAGTTGAGAGATTAGTCATTAAAGGGAAAGAAAATATAAAAGCATTCTCTATGGAGACAGCTCCATACCTGCAGGCCCAATATTACTCAAGATTCGTTGCAGATCTTCCAATTTCACTGGTCCAGAAGAAGAGGTTACTTCACTAGTTACATCTGCACCCAAGTTTGGACCAACCAAGTTTCCAGCTCTGGAAATCATAGATGTAGATTAAGTCGAGTAATGTCCACAAAATACAAAGAAATTCACAAAACTAATTGGCCCTGCAATAAATCATCTATTCCAATCAATGTTGCTTCACAGGAATCAACTGATTGAGATGGCTATCAATACACTAAAAGATCCTCTCTCTCTACCCCCCCCCCCCCACTCCTCTCTTTCTCCAAGTTTACTAGATTAGATGCCAATATAAAAGTTATAAGATGAAAAGAATCAGCATAAAGATTCTTCAAAGAGAAATGCTTCAATGTAGGCTGTACAAAACCCAAATCACATTCCGCCAAAGCCAAGTTGACTTATTAATGTGCCAGGTATTACGCATTGTCATGACCGTTATACTCTAGGGCAGAGTAGCTGACCTCATGAATGATAAATGCATGCAGTATTTAACCCAACATGAAGAGAGAAATTACAGCCCAAATGGTTCTTGCCGCTGACCAACGTAATTGATCCACTGCTTTATGTAGCTCCCAAATAGAAAGAAACCTTAGACAGAAATACCAATCCCCCCCCCCCCCGCCCCCCACTCCCTTTTCTTCCCCTTCTCCAAAAGGAAAGAAGACGCAGATACCTATTCTCAGGAACCAATTGCCATACAAACCTAATAAAATAGTTCTCAACCAAGAAACAATAGCTCCTTCAATGCCAGCATTAAATCTATGGAAACATTACCATTAGTAAGTAATAGAATCACATTATTAACAAGTAGCCCAAAAATAACACCAAGAAATGCTCTCCATAACGATCAGGGGAAAGGACCCGAAAAAAAAAAAATCAGTTTTACTTGCTGTGAGAACAACTGTCCATTCCTTGTCATTTTGCCGTGAAATTATACATTCTTTTGTTGCAAGAACTATACCTTGTTGAGATATCATCTTCAACCATATCTTCAGAGACTTGTAGAGGAACAGAAGCATCAGCATCCTCTTCGCCAGGGAACTCTGCTTAAACAGAGAGATAAGTCAAACTTGATAAAGAGATCTCTCGCACTTGAGCAGATACTCAGCGAAAGTAGGTTAAATAGTTCATTCAGCAGCTGAAACTGTTCACAATAATCTTGGCTATTAAAACCAAAATTTAAAGTCCAGGCATATAAGCAACATTAAATCAGTTGATTCCAAGTATCATTAAGATAGAAAGCAAAACACAATAACCATTACTGTGGGGGATGGAGAGGGAACTTTGCAATAAGGTAAGCTGCACTGGGCTCATATCATGAAGGGAAAATGCACAAGGCTAAAGTGACGAGCATAGCCAATAAAAGAAGGATGTTTTCACTTGAATAGAAAAGGGGGGGGGGGAATCAAATGCATGACACAAAGTAGAATAGAATTGATTAAAGATAAAACAATGAAGTCAGATGAGACATCTTGGTCATGCATGGAAGAAAAAAATAAAGTGACTGCAATTAATATTATATATTGGTTTAAAGGAAGGCAATCAAAAACTAAAATGCGCGAAAAAAACATGTGTACAGAAACAAACATGATAGCCTGTGCTTGATGAGAATAGGGCCTTCAGGGAGAACCACAAAAGAAGATCCACGTACCCGATTTCAAGTGAGTAAATAAAACACCAAGCATTTTAAAGGTACAGTAGTGGGACTTCTACAAACCTAACGGTCGATTGAGGTGGTAGTTGACTGCACTACATAACTGTGAGTCACCATCAACATTAGGTTCCTGAAACCAATTTAATGAATAACAAGTGATATCAGAGAATTGCTACCACAGCTGTAATATACCAAAAGGGAGGAGAGGGGGGGGGGGAGTAAAGAACCCAACCTGCATCCAGAAAAAGAACTTCCTGTCATCACTATCGAACTTCAATATGTAAACCCTTCCTGACGATTGATTCACCTGAGTACACAGAGAATGATAGGACTGATCATCAGTGAAACCCCCCAACAAACCACAATCAACAGACCAAACAATTGAATAGAAAATTGTCTACCTTCTCGAAAAATGCCTCATCAGGAAATATAATTTGATCCTACAATGACTTGTGTCAAGGAAAATCAAAATACTTCTGACGAATAGCCACATAAGTGACAGTACTTGAAAGTATGAAGACAACTATTAGAACCAATTTATGAGGAAGGAAAGGGGGGAAGAGACACAACAGACTTGCCAAGACAAGGGCAGGACTAAAGCTCTAACGTGGAAAAATCATGAAAACCCAATCCGAATGTAATCTGATAACAGCGAAAGCAAGAGTCTCATTATGTCAGTTGCTACTCCAAGGAAGAAATGAAGATACAAGGAATCAGGTACTCATTTTAGAAATAGAATATACACCTACTTAGCAAGACACCCTCTGGACAAAACAATCTCCGAACACAAACATATAAGGTACACTGTCCTTCCATCTCACCTATTTGTGATCTCAAAATTTCTCTTTCCAATTTATGTACAAGCATAAATCATGCTCTGGCCCTATTTATGTTCCTAATAAGCGTCAAACTTTGATACAGAGAGGATCGAAGGAATCTGTGCTTCCTAGATTCATTCACAAGTAGATCTAAATGAAAGACAAAAATGTACATAAACTTGAAAAAAGATGTTCGCATATCCACTAACATAATAAACAGAAACTACCATAATATAAAAGGCAATGTAGTTCAAGAAAAGGTTTATCGTGAATAACAGAACTCTCACAGACAAAAAAGAAAAAAGAAAAAAGGGCAAATAAAATAAAGGAAAAATACACTTTGCACCCCCACCATTTATTTTTATGACATCGAGCCCCTAAAGTTTTGATTCCCGTCAATTTGCACCTTAATCTAAATTAGCCATCAAAACGGATGGAAAATTGGACAGATGGTGCAAATCGACAAAAATCAAAAGTTGAGGGGACCAATGTCACGAAATAACATATGGGGGGTTCAAAATGTCGGTACCCCCAAACTTCGGCGGTGCAAAGTGTATTTTCCCCTAAAGTAAAACTACTAAGTCTTAACGGTTTCGAAACATGAAATTTGGAACACATACCAAGCAAACTGAATGCCCATACAAATCCTCCAAAACCTAATGAGACTTGCAATTACTCAAGTGGAAACCAAGAATGCAAGTGAATGAAATTTCAGTTGGCACTATAGGACCCAATAAAAAGGAGATAATAACAAGGATACATCTTCAACAGCATTCTTTGTACGATCAATCCACTGAAAATGGACCAATCCTTCCTCCCCCTGATACAATTCAACACAGCTTTAACTCTCAAAGGTTGTGGCAGTCCATTGATTCAACCAAAGTTAACAGAAACATGTTCAAATTTCTAAAAATGGAACTTTAGACAGATGGAATGCCAAAGAAAAAATCCAAATAGCTTTTGATTCAGTATACCCTTCCTATGCGAACAAGCCCTTTGCGTGTATCGGGAACAACCCTTCTCTCCTCGAAAGACATTTTACCAGCGCGGAACTCCAGCATTATTTCCTGCCACTTGAATTTTGTTAGATAAATCCATCCATCAAACACCATGTGATATAAAGGATCTAATATACACACGTCGCAAAATCTTTATCTTACACTACAAAAAGGCTGAATATCTGTGACTACCAAATTACAATGCAAACAACATGCAGATCAGGAAGAGGAAGAGGAAGAAGAAGAAGAAAATAAAGAAAAGATAGAGGCTCCTAATACAGGCTTGGCTAAATTGAGAAGCAAACATAGACTTGGCACATTGCTCACAGATGCGAAATACCATAATTAAGCATCCTAAATATATGGGATTCTTTATGAAGTTGATGAACTTGGAATCAAGAAAAACCCAAGTGCATGATTTGCTCCCATAACTACTCATGCTGCAATACCACCACAAGTTGACATTAACAGAAAGTCTCAACTTCAGGTTATTTATATTGATATCAATAGAAGGAAAAGGTTTTGACAAAAGAGAAGGGAAAAGGAAGGCGGGGGAGGAGGGGCAACAACTTAGGGCCAAACTTTAGCATTTTGATCTCTCCAAAAGTATAGGCTTGAAGCAAATTATATATTTAGAAGGCAAAGAATTTAACTAGAAACAACATAAGTATATTGTCTGCGTGAGATAGACATAGCACTCATTACTGTCAAGATAAAGTCCAACAAGGGATCTATTGAAAGCATCCAATTAAGTGAAGTAAATCCTGTTTGGTGAACATTCCTTTGATGAGAGTCGCATAATTATGTCCATCAAGCACAAAATCAGCCAGAGTCTATGCCCATCCCAAACTAGGCAAAAATTACATACAAGACAAGCTTAAGAGCTGAGAAAATTATCAAATCATCCATCCAAAAAGAGAGCATGTATTCTAGACTTGTGCAACTGTTGCACTACCCAATCCAACCCTTTTATGGCTTCTGAAGTGATTTTTTGCTAACAGCAAAACCTTAAGAGTCAATCAAAAGGGTGGATCAAAATGTTCATGGAACTTAATGCGTTGGTTTAGCAATTGTAAGTGACGAGCATAATAATTCTTTTTTAAAGTGCCAATAACATAAGTAAAACGAACTATTCTATTACCATGAACCTATATAAATGAATCGAAAGAAAATATTTAATCCAAAAGAATACAATATTAAGCATTAAATAAGAAGGCCAAAACCATCTAGAATCTAAAAGGTGGGATTTGAGGCCTTGGGGGGCCAAGTTACCCACCCAAAGAAAATTCTCTCCCCTCCTCCTGAATAGAACAACCAAACACGTTGTAGCGTGATCCCCCACACTTCCCATCTCCTTTTCTCCCCACCTCCTTGACCCAAACAACATACCCTTAAGTACTTGTAAATCATAAGATGAACTTCAAGCTACAACCAGTAGAAGCAATATCTCAATCAGACATTGTACAGGGCTGCACAAAGTGAAAACCTGGATGTGATAACTTCCGCCATCATGAAGTATTATAGATTTCTTCTGAAATTTTCTCTCGGAGTTAACAAATACCATGATGATAATATCTGTAATTTCTTCGGATATTTTCTGCTTATTCCATGATTCCCAACTTCACCTTTTTCTAAGTGGAAACCTAAAATCAATTTCTTGATGTGATTAGGAATTTCAATGTAATAACCAACAAACAAAATGAACTCCTGGACCATGAAGCTTTTTTTTTTTTGATAAGTAAGTTAAAACTTTATTAATAAGAAAAAGGGTTAACATTACAAAAGACTATACTGAAAACCTAAACCATGCAAGCTAAGAAACTGATAAAATCCGGATAATCCGAAAAGGGAAAACCCAACACTGGATTTGCCTAGAAAAAAAAGTCTACAACAACTGGTCATTCAAACACTACAGCAACATCGCCACAAAGCATCTACTATTTCTCTCCCTCCACAAAAACACCACCAAATACAGGAGGGGATCATCTTCCAAACTGCCAAAGCTATTGGCTCTTCAAACTTCCTCTTCCAATACGACAACACCTCAACCACCCTCTTAGGCATAACCCAAGGAATGTTCAAAAAACAAAAGAAGAAAAAACTAAAAATGTGCCCCAAATGTCTGGCGAATATACCTCTGGCTACAAGTGTAGCAACCACAATGAACACTGTTTTTATCTGACTTTGATCCTCTCTCTCCTTGAAACTAACAAATCTATGAGAAGAAGGTTTTATCCAGATTGTATAGATGAAGCAAAATTCAGTTTTGTTTTTCAACTAAGAGTGTCCCTCTCATAGGAAGCTTAAAAAAAACAAAAACATAGCTTGATTTTCCTTTCATTTCATCTTGTTTCTTCCCCTAGCTTTCATTGCGGTAGACATTAATAAGAGTTAGCATTCTCAGCTCAGAGACTAATTTAAGCCTTCCTTTCTACAAGCATGTGGCGCTATAAACTTCCGAAAAAATGAAGACATTCATATCCATTTCTTAAAGACCTTTTCATGGGCTTACCATTTTGTCTTTTTAGCACTTCTCTCTAGTTCAATCCTTTCACCCAATTAATCCTAAAAATAAGAGTGTGAACGTGATCTTAAAGAACCCAAAAAAAACACAGAAATTAAAAGTTGGCTCTTCCGAGGCTAAAGAATAATCATTCAGAAGCCACGCCAAACAAGTATCAGAATATTTCGTTAAAGCTTTCATGGAAGAGAAACAAAGAGAAAAACTTCCATGGCAGACGTACTGAACGAAACTCATAAATTCGAATCTAACACATGTTATATGCACCTATCCTCACACAACATAGCTACGGCTATGCGAATAAAGACTGATCAAATCCGCAATAGATACAAATACATGAACGTACTCAGCATATGACCAAATGTTTATGCATGTGCATTACAATCAGTACAAACTTCGATGGGATACGATATACGTACCTGCATTTTTGGAAAATCCTCGGCCGAAGACGAACCCATAGCTCCGCTTTTCTATTGGTTTGTCTCAAATTCTAACCACAAAAAAGAGAGGAGAAGATCAAGAGGAGGAAGAAGAAGACAAGAGATTACAGTTAATTCCCCGATTATTTAACTGCTAGAGAACGTCTTTTGACTTCACATAAAAACCCTAGAAAACACAGAAAATCAAGAACCTAGCCGAGAGACAGAATAATTTAAATCAGAAGGACAACACCGATTATTAGACCTTTTAGACGGAGACAAACTTTCGGAGTTAGCGGTGACGAGATTCAAATGCTCGGGGCGTAAGAGAGAGTGAAAGAGACGAAAGAGAGTAGTTTATTAGAGGAGTTATTGTTATCGACTCGCGGAGGCACGGAGAAGAGTTGGGCTTCCGTACCAGATTACGTTTACGAAATTACGAAACTGACATTCCCAGCTCGACCAGCTTACCTTTTGATCACGCGTTTTTTTTCCGTCGCTGATGGACGACGTTAATTGCAAGTGTTTTGTGTTTTTTTTTCTCAGAAAATTGCAAATGTTTTGACATATGTACAATTACAACAGCGGCTCTGTTGGGCCTGGACCTCGACACTATTTGCCGTCACCGACAATGTGATGCTGCTCTGTGAGTAGCCAGGTAGTTCGTTCACGCGTGTCACGGTAAGTCGCAGGCTTCTACAAGTAGAACCCTTGTCACGCTATTAGACATAATTCTAACTGGGATAATTACAATTTGGATCACAAATTATGAAATTTTAATATTTTCCACCCAATTATTATTTTTATTTTATTACAGTCAATTGATTTTTGATATTTTGCACCATAATTAATATTTTTAATTAGTTTTAACGTATCACCGTCAAAAATCTATGGGAATAAAATTATTATATTACACGCCAAAAAATCATTTCAACTAAAGGTGTAAGGCATTTGAAATCAAGTGAAATCCTTATAGATAAAATGAATTTATCTATTTTAATGATTAATTAAAAAATATTACGTGTAATTTCTCAAGAGGAATATTATAAACTATCTTAGTTAAAGCATAGATGTGTCTTAACACTTTCTTTTGCATATTATAAATTTACTCTATATATAATAATAATATAGATGAGTCTAATTAACATAGCATACGGTAGTTTGTCATTATTGAAAAAAGTCTGCAACAATATTATCCAAGATAAATGTTTTAAAAGGTAATTTAAGAATGATAGCTTCAATGATTATAAAAATAGATTTTAGTGAATGGTAATAAATTCCAATTATACCACTTGAAAAAAGGTTATTGGGTCCATTTTCAATATTTTAGGAAAAAATCTCAAGAGAAAAAGAAAAAATAATAAGAAAGGTAATACCTTAAAAATAAGAGAAATGATCGGTGTTCTTCCTATGTTCTTTCAAGGTTCTTCTTGGAAGAATCTGACGGTTCATGATTCATTTTAGAAGTGAGCCCTACACACCCAGATATCCTGAGCCGTCAGATTTTTCCCTAGCTGAACCTGGAAAGAACTCAGAAAGAATTTGTAACACTTCTCTAAAAATAAGGAAAAAATAGAAACAAGAGCCTATTTTAAATTGGAGTAAGTAATTTAAATGATGTTTGGTAAAATTAAAATCTTCATTTTCAAAAGAAATTTTTTTAAAAGTAAGATTTTTCATAATCAAATAACAAAATCTCAAATTTTTCACATATTTCCAATAATTTTTTATATAAAGTTCAATATTTTTTCCTAAAAAAAAAGTTAAATCAAATCTTTTATTTTGATTTCTTATCAACTTCATTATTATTTTTATTAAAAATTATATCATTTTTATTTTTATTTTTACTTCTATACAAATTATTTTACAAATAAAATATCATTAAACTTTTTTACTAATTTTTTTTACAAACTCCCATACAAATCATCGCTCCAAATGAAATTTCATACTCATTCCACAGTTATTATTCTCAAAAGAATTATAAACTAGACATAGAACGAAATATTCCCAAGTTCTGGAGAATGTATTACCACTTAATTTTTGTTAACAGGATATTTGGTTCAGAAGGAGATAAAGCCAAATGATATCAAATCGCCAGAGACAAAGATGGCCGAGACTGGATCAAATCCTGCAATTTGGGAAGAAATTGAGCTCTCGGAGAGGTAACTCGGCCTAACTTCCGCTTCTTACTGCTTCTTAATAGCTCGTGAACGAAAATCTCTGGAATTTGTGTTTCGATGATTTGCTTCCAGAAGACAGAAGACCATTATTTTTTAAGGAGTCGCGTGTAGGGCATGAGATGCTTTGGATTTCTTCTCCGAAAACATGCTTTTGGAAGATCGTTTTATAAGAATGGAAGCAAGCACTACCATGAGCTTCATATTGTTTTTGTGGTTGCGACTTGCAGCTACCTTGTATGCTCCATGTATGAGGAGGCAGCATCTTTAGCTTCATCGACATTAAAGCGTCTCTTTTGCGATAATGAAATAACATGCACTGAAGCTGGAGAAGATGTTGAATTCTATGACATGTTGGACTCGACGGGTATGGTGTTGGTCCAGTCCTTGAAGGGACTGGGAAGGTATCTCTAATTCATTCTGTGTTATCCAATTTTTTTTGTTTCTTTTCGATATCCGCGTGCAATTTTGTCAGCTTCATTGGAGTTTGGATTCCAACCTGAAGAGTGTGCTTTGAAAAACTAGAGTTTTACGTTGTGTTTGAGTGTTAAAATTTTGGGAAGGTCAGAATTTTAGGGTATTGGAATTGGTGAAAAAGTGAAGAGATGATTTGAATGAATTTTTTTATATATATTATAATAAAAGTAATGATTTGATGAGGAGAGACATTATATTGTAATTATTTTATTATGTTAAAATTTTGGAAGGCTAAAATTTTAGTAATCAAACACAACCAGATTCCTACGTTAAGATTGTGCTATGAAAGGCCAAATATAGCAAATTGGCTCTAGTTGAGCTTGAATTCTCTTGTCTTATCATCAAACTCACTGAGCTTATTATGTATTCCATTGAATCCATGTTCCTTATAACCCGTATGTTTGGAGAGAAGTTTAGGCCACTACCATAGCGGTTCATAGTTATACATCGTTTCCGTTAACTTAGATCTCTTTTGGCTTGATAGTGTGCCCATACAAACTCTCTAACCTTCCAAAGTGATTATTGTTTGAGGTCGCGGATCCTGATATCTTACAAACGCACGCTCTCGCGCACACACAGAGAAAGATGCTATGTATTATGGTTATCTTGTAATATCTCTAATAATACTTTTGGGCTCATGCAGGACGTCAGAAATTCTGAATCAACTTAAACTATTATACATTTCTGTTTCCTCTATCCCAGTGCAAGTTCTACTAACTGGGTACCTTTACCTCATGCACACATTACTTTCTGTTGATTTCGAATTCTTCATGTTGTATGAATTTTACATGCATTTCTAATGGGGTTATATTTTCACGTTTGAACGATTGTCTGGCCTTAAGTTTATGAACAACAAGTTGAACCCTGAAAAATTAATTTCGACAAAGTGCCATGGCATAGAGCTTTTAGGACCACAGTTGTCTAATACTACAATTGCTCAAGGATTGTTTTTTTTGGTGGGGGATGGGAGTGGATTCCCTAAATTGTATGAGTTTAAAGCGAATACAAATCAATTCTGTTTTTGTGTTGTTGTTGGAAGTATTATTATTATTTGAAACCCCTAAGTTTCACCTCTAGTTATTTTTTCTCAAATGACTAGTATCACTTGGGACTTATGCAGAACTCAGCAGGGAAAATGGAGATTTAATTCATTTGAAGGAGATAAACTCAGGATGAACTATCCTTCTCGAAGCCCTAGTTAGGAGAACATGAAAGGAATAGAGATGTAACAAAAACATCTTTGAGTTTAACGAAGGCAGAATAACACTTTTGTTTTCATACACTTGCTTAACAAGAACATGAACCATCCTTCTCACTCTATTATTTTTATTTTATCTTTTGTTTTCATGCACTTGCTTAACAAGTTAAAGTAGCTACATTCCAAGCACTTGTATTTGATCGAATATCATGGGGATTAAACTGTGGTATGGTCTATGAAGTGTAAGTTCAGTTCAATTTCCTAGAGGACATGGGACACGGTTGAATTGGGGATTTACCAAATTCGTCATTATTGGCATGTTGGGCTAAGTGAGGTGTTGTTATAATATTGCACTTATTGAGGTCCTCTTATAACATCAGGATAGAACAACAAATGGATTTGTACTTGCTTGATATTTGTCATAAACGTGTTTTCAAGAAAGCGTCTGCTATTTATGTGTACAATATACAGTTCATGGTCCATGTAAGGTATGTTTGGCAAATGTGTTCTTGGAAGGAGGCGACCTCTCTAATTTGAAAGAGTGGTTGTCAAACTTTGGCATTCTGTGTTGTCAGGACTTGCTTTCAGATATCAGAAAATTCCTCTTTTGGTGTTCGGGAATTTCTGGAGGAGTTTCTTAGCAAGTGGAGTTCTGTGGATGAACAATACTATGTACTTCTTGGTGCAGAAGAAAATGCAGATCGGAGGACAAGCTGTGCCACGCATTCCATTTTGCGAATTGATGAATATCTGGAAGTTGTTGAGGTTTATGTCATGAAACTTCTTGCTACCATCTTGAATGATTCGAACTCTGCCATCTCCTGGGTTGAGAAAGCCTCAATACCTGAGGAACAACGACAGGTAGGTAGATTATGTCTTACATCTAAGTCTCTCAGTCACCCTTTAAATAGAATTAATTGAGTCAGGTTTTGGATTTTTCATTGAATCTACCATCCCTGAACATACTGTTTTCGTGGTATTTGATATCCTTCTTGGACTAAGCTATCTAATTCAAGTATACATGAGAACTACTGTTGTTTTACATGTTTTGAGGGTTCTCTTTCTTAATTCATTTATTTTTTAAATAGAGATAGGCTCATCAAAGATGGTTTTTACTCTTCAGTAAAAAGCCTTCACGAACAATTGTGTTATTGTTGAATTGTCCATGTGTGATGTGCCACTGCTAATTGATTTAGTCAACTCAGGTGAAAAAGGGAAGGTGATGATTCCAGTTACTTTTGTCCATATCATCTGTTCTTATGTTCTGCATGTCCTTTTTTCCAGCTACTTTTGAGGAAATTACACTCCCTGCATTCTCTCAAACTCACCAACTTGTCAAAAGGACCCTCACCTTTGCCAGGAGATAACCATGATGCTCGCTTTTCGTCACTGAAAGAATTGAATGTGTCTGAGGGTTCTCCAAAAGCCTTAAAAGCCAAATTCCAACCTAAGCAAGAAAATGTTACAAAGCAAGCTGTTTCAAAATTGACTGAACGAGTTGAGCCATGTATCTGGTGGTTCCGGAACATCACTTTTAAGTTTCGTAATGCTCGATTGGTCGTATCGAATAGAAAGATAGTGTTGGGCTGTTTGCTCTTGCTCATGTGTCATCTTCTGCGAAAGAAAAAGGCTGCTTTGAAGAGGTAATGCATTCTCTGCTATCTGTTGTACATGCAGAGGTCGTAAAATGTATTACTTTTGGTCTTTCAGTTCACAATCTTACTTGTTTCTTGGTTGGTAAATACATCTCTTCCTAGTCGTAGTAAATTTAATATTTGGGTAGAACGTGAATTGGAGGAGGCCGGGGCTTATAAAATGGTTATTTGAATCCAGAGGATGTCAATTGTTTCATCCAGATACCCATGATTTCTTTATTTCGCAGGAAAAGAGGGATACAGATAGTGTTTTCATGACATATTGTCAATATTCTTATTCTGCTAGTTCTGATGCATGGCAGTTGGATATTCTCCCAGCTAGGGAACAGTATCAGTGTGGAAACAAGGAACCATTCACATATTGAAGCAGTAAAAGTCTTTATTGGAGTGGAAAAGGCTGAAGGCTAGTAGTAGAGACATTAATTCATTTGCGCGTGATATATGACGTTTTGCCCTCCTTTTTAGGATTGCTGGAAGACCAGTGCTGCTCTTGATGAAAGCCGTAACAGATTTGTGGCAGCTTGCTTTTTCATACCAAGTGAATCCTCTAGCTGCTGTTCAACCTCTGGCTGTTGCAACACGTGGAGGGCAGTGATGAAATTTTCAGTTATGACACATTTTGGGTGTCTCATACTGGGGTATAGATACACATTTCTTTTCATGAACAACATAGCATGTATTCTGATCAGGCGATGTTGGTATTGTACAGACCTGGCAAAGTTACATGTTTAACGAACAGGTGCCGATTTGAGGAAGGATTTGTTGTGAGAAATTAGATGCATTGGAGAATACACCTATAGCATAAACCTCACTGTTTTTGTTGGTTGTATTGAATAACCAAACTGCGAAAAGCAATAATTCACACATATCTTGTAGTGTTTCCAGTGTCTAGTGAACCTTTTTTTTTTTCAAGTTCCTATATTTCCCCTTATATGATAATTTTACAAGTTTTGTTGAATCTTTTTTTTATAGGTGTGCAGTATTGTTCGCTCGAAGTTATAGATGGTTTTTTGGAGCCTTATTTGTGTTTGAAGTAGACATTTTGATCACCTTCGTTGCTTTTTCTCTTCACGTTCTCCCTTCCTCCACCACATCTTGCCACCATTGAACACCCAGAGGAAAGTGTACCAAACTGTTTGAACTGTACTGGATGTTACCAAACTGGGTAAAGGAATTGCCTGAAATGATCCAGAAAGGCTGGATGAGGGTTGTTGGAGTGGAAATAAACACCAGGAACCAAAATTTTGGGGTCGTCAGAATTTTGGTTTATAAGAGTTAGTGAAAAAGTGGAAGAATGGATGATTTGAATAAAATTTTATATTTATTGTAATGGAAAAAAATAATTTGATGGAAAAAAATTATTTTATTAGACTAAAATTTTATGACGAAATACTAAAATTTGAATAAAATTGTTGTTTGGTCCAAAAAGGACACATTCGTGAACATAGAGCTCGTTGACAAATCCACAGGAACGTTTCTGAGGTCAAAAAGAAAATTGCTTTTTTTGGAAAGTTTGGACTTCCTTTCTTCCCGACGGCCAACAGCCATCAATCAGGCCCCTTTCCCTTGCCAGTTCTGGTCATATGTTGTTGGACCGACGGCAAGTACAGTAAGGGGTATGATAACGTACCTGAAGTAGAGTTTGGTTTTGCAACTTGCAAGAGAAGGCATTGGAAAATTCATGATGGAAAACCGGGCACAGAACAAGGCTTACATACATTATAACCACACCGATCCTTGCCGATACGCGAGGTGGACTACGAGGTACTTCCGTTAATTTCACCTTTCTTTTTCTCTCCGGTTCATTTTTTGTTTTGTTTTGTTCATGTTTTCCGGGAAAGTTTCAGTTTTATTGGTGGGTTCTGCTTCTGTTATTGTGGGCCGAGCCGATTTAATCGGACTCCCTTGGGTTGATGAGCTTTGTCCATGATTTTGTTCATGCGTAGTGCGGTAGTGGTCCTAGCGGGAATTTGTCTTGGAGGAGTGTACCTTTTTCTCTGAGATGACTCGCCATGTTTCAGTCTTTCACTTTACTTCCTTCCGCAGTGGTCTTCTGATTTCCTGTGGGCCGTCCAAATGAATCGTGCATTCAAGGTGGAAGTCGCAGATTCGCAGTCTCCAGTTCTAGCTGATCCGACTAAGTCAATCATTTCACTGAGTTCTCTGTCTGTGCATATCTTCGTGCCAGAGCCCTTTTCTGATTTGTCTATTGAAATCAATAAGACCAGTTACTTGATCTTCGGGTTGACTCAGTTCTATGTTGAGTCGTCTTACAACTCTCAAGGGATACTGTTTTGTGTCGTGTTTATATGGTGTGATTGGAGGGACGACTTTCGGTTACTTCTACTTTTTCTCCTTAGTTCTGTATCTCCTCTGAGAAATAGCTTGAATTTGGTTTTTTGTTAGGGAAAGCCACCAATTCATGTATGCAAGGCCTTGGCAAGAAGTCCTTGATTTTTATTCAAATGCAGTCAACAACCGCACATCATTGTCCACGCTGTTTGGGATTGAGGTGGGTTACTATTAGAATCTGATATTAGACATATGTTTTTGTTTGTGATAATTACGTCTCATGATTGTCTCTGCAAACCTTATGTTTAGACTTTAGAGCTTTGTTTTGATTAGATAGTAAAGATAAATAACCTTCAGTAACTGGTTTACTAAACCCACCTTATAAGAAGACATTTACATGTTGGTTTTCACACCGTGATAGGTATTTAATGACAATAATAAGTGTTTGGTAATAAACCCACCTTATATAAGACATTTACATGTTGGTTTTCACACCGTAATAGGTATTTAATGACAATAATAAGTGTTTGGTAATAAACCCACCTTATATAAGACATTTACATGTTGGTTTTCACACCATAATAGGTATTTAATGACAATAATTAGTGTTTGAGACTGTAGGGAGTGTAGAAAGCAGCTCATTCAGGTTCTTCTTCCCCCCAACCCCAACCCCAAGAGTCATCTAGTTTGAGTTTATGGTGGTGTGCACCTCCATATAAGCATTTTTCCTCTTATTTATAGCAATTAAGTTCAGCGGCGTCTTAGATTTTCCTTGGGAGGCAGATAGTTCACACTTTTCTTTTGATTAGCACTTAAAGGTACATATGTATTCTATAAAGTATAACTGTCATCGGAAATGGAAGTGCTTGAAAGGGATAATAGCAACATTTTGGAAGTGACGCTTTTGTCCTTTGTTGCCTTTTCTCCTTCTTATGCTAAATTGATGTGGATCCTATCTTCTGTAGTTTATTTATGCCTTTTCTGTAATATATTCACTTTTTTTATAGCTGTTGTATGGGGTGCCTTATATACTTCTTAATGGGTGATTTCCCACAACATTTTCTGTGCTGTGAAACCACAATTGCCAGTGGGAGTACGGATTTTCAACTTAAACACTGAGTAACTTTTCCCCTCGTGATTGGTGGGAGGAAAATTGCGTATGTGTTATTTGACAATTGACCAATGATTCTTTGATACAACTAGTTGTTATTTATTCCATAGAATTTTTTTCGCAGACATATCATGTTCAGAATGATTCTGAAATTCCAGAGGTTTCTGACAAAACTGAGTTGGAGATTGTTTCTACTGAAGATAGGACTGGGAAATGGGCAAGAGTTACATTCAAGATTGTCCTGTCATATCATGGGGCTTCCTTTGATGTGCTGTGAAACCACAATTCCCTTGGGTTTGCCGTTGTTCTTTAGTTTTTAATGACAATATAAAAAGTGGGATTCTTGAATCAATGTTTATGGTATATGAAGAAATAAATCCCACTTTTTATATTTCTTTTCTACTAGGAGTTCCACTTTAAAGGGTGGTTTTTCTGCCACTGGAGGCTTAGATTCATGGTTATTGACAATGAGAATGCTTCCTAATTCTGCGTTTTTGGGCCCTCCAATAGGCCTGCTGAAGTTATGTTTCCTTTATTTATTTATTTTTTCTCCCACCTTTCTAAGACACTCATTAGTTGTTCTTTTACAAAATGAATAAACCAATTGGAATCAGGTATCTGCTTTATTTGTTCTCACCATTATCTATACTATTGATTATTTTACTTTTGTCAGCGTGATAGAAAAATCTCTTGGGAAATTTGTTGACGAGAACAAAGTTCAACTGCTGAAAGACAAAGGTTTACCAATTGAAGGCTATGCTATTGTTGCTGGGCGCACAGACAAGGGAGTCACAGCTCTTCAACAAATTTGTTATTTTTGTATGTTATTACCTTGTTTCCCCTGACCATTGTAATTTGTATGCTTCTGGTTTGTGAAAGGGAGAGGCGGAAAATAAAGAGGAGAGGGGGGGGGGGGGAATGATGATTATTGCTGACTTTATACTTGGTATGTCTAGTTACTTGGAGAAAGGTTATAAAACCTCAAGATATTGAAGAGGCAATTGACGGGGCAGTGCCAGGAAAACTTAAGGTCTTATCTGTTTCCAAGGTAATGTTATGCTCAGGCTTTCCGCAAACCTAGCCATTATTGATATTTGTTGAGCTCTTCAGTACCTGCAGTGGCTGAAATTTGATCTTTGTTGCCATTGCAACAGGAGATTGTTATCTCCTTATGCATCTCTTTTGTACTTTGAATGTCTTATATCTAGTCTACTTATTGTAGGTTTCACGTGTCTTCCATCCTAATTTCTCTGCCAAATGAAGGCACTACCTTTATATTTTTCCACTTAATGATTGGGAGGATGAGGAGCAAAGTAATGTGAGTGGGGATGAAGTTGAGAGTTTTAGATGTATTGTGAATAAGGATGAGCAGGGAAGTGGACGTGGTGAATCCAATGAGGAGTATGAGACTGAGCTTGGAAACGGGGAGAAACCATGTAGATTCAGTATAAGCAGGGTTAATCAACTTTTATGGCAGCTAGAAGGAAAGTTAATATTCTACAAGATGTTTGCACGTGATACCAAAGCTTCTAGAAGCACGTAAGAAATACAAGCTCTAGTTGCTCATGGTACTTATGTTCCTCAAAAGCTGAACTTGTATGTATTTGTAAAGGAGAATAATACACACTACACGCACACATGCACATGGACACAAACACATGCTCTGGGTAGATCAGTCTGTATTTGAAGTATTAATGTATATCCTTGATTGGTTATGTTATTACCTTTAGATCTTGGTCAATCGACTATGATTGGAACCTTATTTTTTGCTTTACTATAGCTTTCAGTCTTTCTTCACAACTTCAGCTTGTATCCTTTCTTGGTATTGTTCTTTGAGTGCTGCAGTTAAAATAATCTCACGTCTCTTTGTATTGTCATTTCCCTTTATCAGACAGAGATTCACGCAATTGATTATGGTGTCTTCTCTTGAACTGATGCAAGCTATAAGCCTGAAACCACCTAGAATTAAGTGCATAGTTTTTCTTATCTTACTCATGCCTTCTGATCAACTTATGCTAATATGCTATGTATTGCCCTGATCTGATTGCAGAAAAAGCATGCCAAGTTTCCTGTGTTTGAAGTGGGTAGGAGTCAGGGAAACGGCCAAAAACAAAGGAAAACAGATTAGGAGAGATTGCAATTTTTTTTTAAATGATTACTGCTAGTGTTTTCATCAGACTCAAACATAGGAACAATTTTGCTTTTCTGATGATCACCGTTGATGGTAACTTGATTTTTCAGAGGGTAACCATCTTTAATTGCACTAACTGGAAATGTCTTTCTTCTTCAGTGGTCTTCCAACAGTGTCTTGTATACCATGCCCGAGCCACAGAAGCTCGACTTCCATGCTCCGTAAGTTTTTCCTGCAATTAGCCATTTGCATTTGTATTTTCTCTCGACTTACTATCTTTTCCACTCTAACTGTAATGTCATCTAGAATTATTGGTAGACAGAAGAATTGAACTCCATCGTTTTGTGACTTCTGTGTCTGTGGACATGTGTTCAGTGCTGTTCTTGCAATAATCCAGGAGGACTTTGTTAGGTTAATGCTTAATGCAAATGTCACGAAAGAAATTGAGAGTACATAATGTAGGAGTTCTTTTTTTTTTTTTTGATAAATAAAGAAAGAAATATTTTTCAGGGCAGAATGTAGGAGTTCTTATGGGTCTTTTGTTAGAAGCCTTTTCAACTTTCAGCCTAACTTAAGCTGCAAGTTGATTCTGGCTCATCACATTAAATGTTTTGCTTCTGTGGGTGTCAAGATATTTTTGAATCTTATAATGATATCGCAGAATTTAGTAAAAGTTACAGAATAATGTGCAATTTTAAGAATGACGTGTTTAGAACATAATTTTATATTGGACAAGGAAAAATACATGACTATCTATGCTGTCAATTCTTCCATGGACAAGTAGGTATGTGATTGATAATGTACTGTAGAAACATTTCCAAACCACTGTTTGGGCTGAGCTCCAAATACATTTGGGCTTGTCCACTCTGTTTCTAGTTTTTCCAAGGAAGCTGCTGTGTTTGTACTACTTTTGTCTTGCGATTTGCTACTTTTCATTTTATTTGTATTTTGTTATGGGCTTGTTTTTTCTTCATCTAATTTGAGTTTCAGTTTTTTCAAGTTTTATGTTTCCAACGTGTTCTTTATGTTTTTCCTTGTTGTTGTATGGAAATTTCATACTCTTATTTAATTATATGTGAATAACATGCTCCATACTTCTGTTGGGTGTTTGTCTTTGACTTTATTGTTAATGTACTTATACTTCTACATCAAATTTAAACTTTCTTGTTATTTATGCTGTTGCATTTTTCTAGGATGAGGGGGAAGGAAGAAAGGTTATGTGTGTTGAGCTGGTCGCTAATCGCTTCTTAAGGAAGGTAATTTGTTTCACGTTATATCATGGCAAGAAATATATGTGGTGAACTTACTTAGGGAGGAAGAATGATTATCATGCTATCATGAATTTTTTTCTCTTGCGCAAGGAAATTAAACTGTCATATACTTTCTTTTCCTTCTTAATCTAAAGAGTGAAGATTATTAAAGCTTGCAACTTTGACTTGGAATATTTTTTTTTTATAAGTAACTTTGACATGGAATATGCATGCTGGATGCATAAACATTGCTTTAAATGTACAAGTTTTTTAAATTAAAAGTTAATGGCTTGTAGTTTCGGGTGTGAAAACTGTTGGCAATCAAAGGTTTCTTAAAGCTAGACTTGTTGACATACTCATATAGCCACGTTTGTCAAAATAAAAACTAATGGCTAAAGTTTCAGTTCGACAATAATACAGATCAAAGGTAAAAGCTTGAGGTAATATAGTTGTGGGGCTTTTCAAAATTATCCATTTTTTAGTTCAGGCCAACTTACCAGTTGGAAGAAAGTATTCGATAATAATGGCGGCCATGGGCTGTTGATCGAACCATGTGCATTCACCAATGTTCACTGTTGTCTAATCAGGTCATGTCCCAGTACATAATGGCAGGCTTTTGATAATTTTTTTTTGCTCCCTTTTCCATTTATAAGCACTTAGAATCTGTTTTCGCGGCTTCGCCCATTAGCCTGCCATTTTGTGGTTTTCTTGCTGATATGATGTGTCCTGTCACATGGTCACTAACTTGGTTGGTGGCTAACCATGACTGGCAGATGGTTAGAGTGCTTGTGGCAACCTCAATAAGGGAAGCAGCTGTAGGTGCAGATGAGGCTGCATTGCTAAAGTTAATGGACGCTACATGTAGACGTGCCACTGCTCCTCCAGCACCCCCTGATGGCCTATGCCTTGTTGATGTGGGATATGCAGAATTTGATGTGCAAAACGGCCTCATTCCGAAACACTAAACGTTGTTGTCATTACCTCAAGATCTAGCATCCATTCCGGATTGGTTAGTACGATACGCCACTGATTACTCAACGGCCTTCGTGATTAAATGGATCCTACGCTAACCATAATTTTTAGGGTATGGTTTGTCACTTCAGACTTGACATATCTTAGGCACTGATTTGTTTTTGGTAACATCACACATTTTGATTTTTCAATTGATGGAGGTAATTTATTTAGTAGTGACAATATCTTGACCATTCTCACAGCAGAACCATCACAAATTGAAGGCATAATAGATTTATGCACCTATATGAAAAGAGACTTGTGGAAATACCAGTAAGACATAATCGCTGGCTGATCCACAATGCTCTCACAGCCACCAAAGGATGGCGCAATGTATGGGACCTTCAGTGAATCTACAAATTTTATGGTAGTCTGTAGGTCACCTGTATAGTTGAGTAAAACACACATTGGAATGTCAGAAATGGAAGCACTCAAACTAGAGAATGTATCCCCAGTACTCAGCACATCAAGCAGTCATCTAAGCTCACCTCAAAACTGACCACACCACCAAAACCAGTCATCTGACGCTTGGCCATCCCTAATGTTGAATTCTGCTGCTCTACACGCAGATGCAGGGTCTTCATGCCTCGAATGATAAGGTACGCAGCATTCTGGCCAGGAAAAGAAATCATCGTCAAGGAGCTCAAGTTGCGATAGTTTATAATAGACAACAACAAGAGCCACAACTTATGAAAGAGTGCAAAAGTCTCAACAACAGCAATCATCCCAAGAGGCTGCATAATAAAAATGACTCACTGGGTTGAGAGCACCACCCATAACATGATGCAAATTACGAATTTCTGAGACCAACCAACGACAAGTATTCAAATATATCACAAAAACGCATGTATACAATGAACGCATGTCTATCTTTACAGGTTCACAATAACTAAATCACAACAGTTCACATTAATCTGTTAATAACAGGTTCACAAAAATCACAAGTTCACAACAATTCACAAAGATCTGCTAACAATTTGAAATTGAGAGAGAGAGAGAGATGGCGACAGAGAGAGAGACAAAGAGATAGAGACTAGAGAGAGAGATAAAGAGAGACATACAGAGATAGAGCGAGAGAGAGAGAGAACCAGCCCGAAGAGGTTCGCTGTTGCACTAGCCGCCCGCCGGAGAATAGAGAGAGAGAGAGATTAAGGGCAGACGAACACGATGAACAGAGAGAAGAGAGAGAGAGAGAGAGAGAGCTGAGGGAGTGACTGTGAGGAGAGCTGGAGAGGACTGAGGGCCGAGGGGGGTCGCGAAGGAGAGGGTGGGGAGAGAGGACTTAGGTTTTCTATTACCGTGGCACGTTTTGATCCACGATATTATGTTTTTTTTTAAAACAAAACAACTAAATGACGTCGTTCTACTATTCAGTTAATAAAAAATAAAAAAACAACCGGAACCGGTTTTCCACTAAACCGGCGGAAACTTCCGGTTCCGGGAAAACTCAAAATGGACTTCTGGTTCCGGTTCCTAGAAGGGCTGGACTGCCTCTTTCCGGAACCGGAGCCGGAGATCCGCCGGTGGCCAGACCAGACTTACACCCCTAATTCCAGGGGCTTCCGTTGGCCTGTCAGAGGAGCAATGTCCTTTTAATTTTCGTGAAATGTATGTATCGTGACTATGGGAAAGTATCAACTTTACTGAGATAAGTATCTGGGTACGTATCAGGTTTAAATCTCACTGGGTAGAGATGAAAAGTATGTTATACACCACTTGTCTTGTGTTGATTTAAGGTATTTCAATTAGCAAAAAAAAGGGATTTAAGATATTTCAGGTTAAATCGATCCCATTTAAGTCATCTCTTGCATGAACAAAGTCCCGGGGGGGTGGGGGGCTATGAATACTCTGAATAACTACAAATATCTTCCCTCTTACCCTGGTGAAGAAGTCGATTTCGCGAAAACCAAATGACGTCCATAAGAATAGCCCTATAACGAATGAGTTGATTTGATTGATCTTTCGAGAAACCAAGGGAGGCAACCCGGTCTAGCAGCATAGTAATCCAATCATGGATGTTGTGATCTCTTGAATTGAGCGTTTGTAAACCCCAGGGAGATTCACGCCAAGCTAACACAGCCTGGGGACAGTAGAAGAAAATATGCTCAAGGGATTCCTCTTCCAACTCCGCACCCAAAGGAAGATTTCGGCTAGGAGCCGCTTTGCACTGCAGGATGTTCCAAGCAGCCTTCCAGATGAGCAACTTGAGCCTATCTTGTAGCTTTAATTTCCAAATATTTTTCCACAAGGGGAGCGAAGTCACATGGGACGGGGAAGAGATAACATCATCAAAAAGAGAATAAGTAGACTTGATCGAGAACCCGCCTTCGTCATCGGGGACCCAAATGAGTCGGTCAGGAGAAGGGTGCAGATGAGTATTAAGAATAATATCTGCATCATGACGTAGATAAATTTGAGATCAGAGATTATAAATTTGAATATAATTAAAATAATTCACGACGTAGATAGTATTTATGAATATATGTTCATATATATGAACTAGTTTGCATTTTGAAACTCACAATTTTTTTTTTACTATTTTGATGAAAAATAAGGGAAAATGGTCTTTTGAAATTATGACCTAGATCTTTATGTATGAACGAGCTTGCCTTTTGATACTCAGCGAAAAAATTGAAATTGCTATTTTGATGAGAAATAAGTGAAAATGATTTTTTTGAACGTGATAAATGATAATTTTGTCAGCATAATGTTTTTTGGGGTTAAATATACTTTATACCTCTTATGTTTGGGGGTGCTGACATATTGCACCCTAATATTTAATTTTTGAGACATTGAGTCTATTGTGTCATCTTTTCCAATAATTTACACTCCGGAGTGAAATTAGGCTGTAATCGTTTACACGTCTCTCACGTGACCTCAGTCCTTGTTAGATTATATTATCGCCCTTGAATCTCAAACAATGTTTGCCTTCAAATCACCTGAATATGTACAATATCAGCATATCTCTCACGTGACCTCAATAATTGTTAGATTACATTGAGCCCAGTATGAATATATCATTCTTGAAGTCCTTACCTACAAATTTCGCTTTCAATATTTTAGCAATGGCAATGGTAGTACGATTACCGTCTAATTTTACTCCGGGGTATAAATCGTTAGGGGAGATAACATAATAGGCTCAATGTCTCAAAAATAAAATATTGTGGTGCAATATGTCAACACCCCCAACATAGGGGATGCAAAGTGTATTGAAGTTTTTTTTGCAGTGACTATTTTATGAGGCTAAAATAGTAATTTGGAGATAATTTTATTTTTTATTTCATAGTTGGTGGTGCAATGTGACAAAAATAATATGAGTGCAAACTGCAAAGTGCCAAAGCCCTCAAAGTTAGAAGGTGCAAAATGTATTTATCCCTTCTTAAAATTTTTGTTTCCCATGTTTGTTAAACAATTTGAGTTTCTAAGAAATTTATTTGAGAGTTTTGACTTTTTGTAAAAATTTAGGAAAAAAGTTTAAGAATGTTTGATTGTAAAATGATTTATATTAGAATTTGTTAAAAAGTAAAGAGAGAAGGTTTGATAAAAAAAATTAATGAAAAATTAATTAATGGAGTTGGTTAAAAAATGAGGATGGAGTAGATTTAATGTAGTGTTTTTTATTTATAAAAAAATATTTAAATTGCTGAGAAAATGTGTTTCAATTTGTGTGAAAATTTTATTTAATATATAAGATTTACAGCTTCATGGGCTTTTTATGAGGATCTAGTAACAGCTGTGATTTATACAAGAACTCACCAAAAGCTTAAGCTTGTGGTGATCTATCAGTGCAGTGAAACTTGCTATTCATATAAAAAAATTCTGGTTCTTCTTGCATGGCTCAATACGAGTAGGAAACTAACAAAGGCTAGTAGATGGAACCGGTCGTGTACAGCTCTCTCTCCAATTCAAAGGTCTGCCGGGCATCTCTCACTGAATACGCACACACAGTCACGCATGCACTTCTCATGCAAACAAAGGCTGTCAACTTTAAAATCCCTTTTGTACCAGTTTCTTTCTAAACAGCCTTGCAGTCCCTATTCTTAGCAATTTTCCTTCCCCCTGTCTCTCTCTCCAATGCCATCAACCTTCCGCCCTTCTTCCCTACCATCCTCAGCCCCCATAGCAGCGCCCACTCTAAAGGGCGTGCACGCCGCACATAACTATACACCTTTGTCGCTTATTACCCTTTTCATGTTTTTACATGTCATTAATCTGGGCTCTAAGCCCTCCTTAAGTTCAAGGCCTCCCTGTAAAACCACAACGCATTAACCAGTTGGAATCTCTCAACAACCCCATGCTCCGGGGATCAAGCAAATTGGGTTGGCCTCCATTGTTGGAAAGGAAAAGTTAGGGGCATATGGCTTGAGAATATGGGACTAAGGGTTGATGTGGATTTGCTCGTCCTACTGTCGAATTTGAGAGCCATAAGCTTTATGGACAATAACTTCGAGGGACCACAGCCGAAATTTAAAGAAACTCAGTGCATTGAAGTTAATGTATTTGTCAAATAACTAATTTTCAGGACAGATTCCTGCTGATGCTTTTCTGGGTATGGTGTGGTTGAAGAAAGTTCATTTGGCGCGGAATCATTTTGTGGGGAAAATTCCAACATCATTAACATCCTTGCCAAAGCTTTTGGAGTTGAGACTCGAGGATAACGCATTCATAGGCAGGATACCGGATTTTCAACAGACGTCATTGAATTCTGTTAACGTATCACACAATGATTTGGAGGGTCGGATTCCGGCGAGCCTTAGTAGGATAGATTCGAGCTCCTTCTCTGGTAAGGCACTCTTCTGGGATCCTCTGTATTTTCAACAGAAGTCATTTTTCTTTTCTTTTCTCTTTTTATATGAAAAACCTTGTACGTATAACCAACTAATTAAGTGGTATACCATATTAGCATACGAGTTGGCTGGAGTTTGTACCACACTCTCAGCTAGATAAAAGGACTGTCTATAGGGACGCGGTTAATCGGACCCTCATCCGTAAGTTTTTGCCTTAAGCACCCAACTGACATAGTATATATATTAAAGCTTTAGGAACCAAGTTTCTTGTCGGTAGAGTTTAGGTACCACCAGCTGATGGAAGTGTGAGGATAAAAGCTTTTCTTTCATTGATTCGCCAAAGCCTCCGAAAGATGGTAAAAAAAGGGAAAAAACGATCAAACTAAAGTAGAGAGATCAGAGACGGCCGGAAAGGGCAAAAAAAAGAAGAAGACCAAGAGTCGAGAGAGAAAGAGGAGAAATTTTTTGATTCTTTGGTCGTCATTAGTAGTTGAAGTGCAACATTAAACAACCCTGAAGCATAAATATGTGCACACATTAAGATAAATATCTGGAAAAATATTAAGGCATTGATGCGTGTTTGTCATCCCATGCAGGCAACGAAGAGCTATGTGGAAAGCCTCTGGGTAAATGTAAGAAATCCTCAGTTCTGACCATCGTTGTGATTTTCGTAGTAGTGGGGGTGGCAATAGCGGCAATTGGGGCAGTTATCTTCATCCTTTACCTCCGGAGGCGCCAATCTTCATCCGTAGAGGCTCCACCGCCATCAATCTTGGGGAAAAAAAATCAGGTATCAAGGAATCGGACCATGCCAGGCAAGGCTCACCAGAAAACTATGGAACCAACAAGAGGACAGAGGTTGTGAAGCCGTCCTTTGTCAGGGATGATAGACAGAGGTTTGATATGCAGGATTTGCTTAAGGCATCAGCTGAGAAATTAGGTAGTGGATCCTTTGGTTCTTCTTATAAGGCTGATTTGTAGAGTGGAACAATGATGGTTGTGAAGATGTTCAAGCATATGAACTGTTAGTGCATTTTTGTATTAGCAAAATTCTGTGTCAAAATATATCTTGATCGAGTTGTACTTCTGGTCCCCACATTTATTCAAGAGTTAGATTTGATGGTCTTTCCAAAGTTTTCATCACGTTCAACCAGCGTTTAACAAACGCTCGAGCGCCTTTGGAAAAAATTCAGACATAATCATGAGGCGGATCCAAGGGGGTGCGGGCGGGGGCGGCCGCCCCCACTGGCCCAGCCCCCCAGGCCTGCTTCCAGGGCCAGTGGGGGCGGGACTGGGCCAGTCCGTGTGGCCTAGATGCTTAATTTTTTTTTAAATCAGAGTGTGAAATGACGCCGCTTTACCCTCTGATTTTTTTTTAAAATTACTCACATCTTTCTTTCACTCTGCGATCTCTCTGTGTCTCCCTCAGCCCTCACGTCTCAGCAGTCCCTCTCACTGGTTCATTATCACTTTAACTGCACTAATACATAAATTATGTAAGTCCTCACCAATTTATCATTTGCCAATTAGAAAGGAAAGCATAAAAATATTATTTTTTATTAATATAAGTTATTGCTGAGGTTATTTTTTAAAAGAGAAATAGCTGAGTGCGCCAATACTTTTTGATAGAAGAAGATTCTTTATTTTCATATAAGCATCAAACTCCATAATTATTGATGGGTGTTAAGAATTGTCTTCCTCATATGCTGATGAACATTTTAAAGTGTTTTGTTTTGTTCTTTTTAGATAATGGATAGATTTTTTATAAAAAAAAGTCACGAAGCATGAAGTCGTCTAATACTCATAATGTGACTACTACTTCTAATAAAGATTCTAGTTCGAAAAGACCTCGCCCTTTGTTGAGTTTAGATGATATTATTTCTGACCTAGGGTTGCGTAAATCTATTGACTCGTATGATGCTAGGATTCAGGATCAAGTTCGTAGGGAGTACTTGATCAAACGTGATTTTCAACCTCGTAGCTATGTTTTTCCCAAGAAGAAATGTGGGAAGAATTTGAATATAGTGCATCAGAGGATGCAGTTTATTATTTTTGGTGTTATCTATTTAGGCGACCTAAAGGAACACAATCTGGGGGAGATGTGTTTGTGGCGAGTGCTTGTGCAGTACATACCACACTTACTATCATTAAAGACATTGGGGATGAATTTTTTTGTCTTATGGTTGATGAGTCTAGAGATAGTTCAGTGAAGGAGCACATGACAATGGTTTTGAGATATGTGAACAAAAGTGGATAGATAATTGAACGATTTCTTGGTGTGGAACATATTACTGACACATGCTATCAATCTTTAAAAACTGTTATAGATAAATTGTTTGCAAGACACGAGTTATCAATATCCAGATTGAGAGGTCAAGGGTATGATGAGGCCTCAAAGGTCGAATTTCTATAGGATTCAATTACCATATCTCAGTATTAGCAAATAATATAGTAAGTGTATTTCATTATTTTTAATGTTTTTAGTTCTTAATTTGCGATATTGTAATTTTAAGACACTTTTTACATTATGTGGAATTTTTTTTGTGGTCATTTTCCCTTAGAAATTCGACCCCACTCATTTTATATCCTAGATACGCCAAGTCATCACATTTGACAAGCGTTCAAGCGCCCTTGGAAAAAATTCAGACAATCATCATGTTTGACAATAGCTCGAGCGCTCAGTTAAAATTTCAGACATAAACATAAGCGTTCGACGAGTGTTTGACGAGCGCTCGAGGGACTTCCGGCGAATTTCAAAAATTGCTGAATTTTTGGAATTTCCTTGTGAAACCAAGGGAAACCCTACTAAGTTTCGTGGGAGGCCGTCCAAAACTTCATTGAGGCTTCCATTGAGCATACTAGTGCCTCATTACTTAAAAGAAAAACCTTAGAAGATTTGTGCTTCAATATTTATGAGTTTTTCTCTATTCTTCCATCAAATATCTTTGTAACCTTCATGGTGTTGAAGGCGTGCTGAAGAAAAAGAGTGTTCAGTGAAGAATCCATAAGAAGAACCTCAAAGGTCTGAGGGGAATGCGGCACGGAGCGGGTCTAAGCAAATAGGCTTAGATTATTACATCATGGTTGTCAGAGTCAAGCAACTAAGGTTGTCCGTGTCTAAATCACTGTTTGTAAGGTTTTCTTCTTAGTGGATTCTAGGTGGCTGCTAGCCCGGAGTGGTTTTTCCTTTGAATGGAGTTTCAAAGGTTTTTCACTTCGTCACCAAATTCTTGCCTCTTTGTGTGATTGAAGTTTATTTAATTTTCCGCTGCCTATTTGTTGACTGAGTTGATTATTATGCATATCTAGGCTAAACAAATTTAGAACATGTTTTAAAATTGTTATTGATTTGTTAATTAGAGGAAAAACACATATTCACCCCCTCTAAGTGTTGTTAGGGTATAAACTGGTTTTTTCATGAACAATGTGGGAAAACAGGAGTTTCAAGAGAACATGAGAATGCTAGGGATGTTGAGACACTCTAATCTGCTTCCTCTGGTGGCTTACTACTATAGGAAGGAGGAGAAACTCTTGACATTTGATTATGATGATAAAGGCAGCTTAGCTGTTCGTCTTCATGGTACCTCCCTCTTATTAATGCTTTGTTTGGGTGTATTGATTCGGGTGTTAGAACCTGTATATTTCTTCCTGAACTACTAGACATGCATACAACAAATTATACCTGCATGCATGTATGCGTTCTGATGGAGTCTTAGGCGTGTGCGACACTGATCAATCATCATAAAACAATATTCAAACTGGTTGAACAATTGTGAAGGCATCTTTCTTTATCCTCGCTATTCCTTTTACGTAGCATCTAGTTGTGATCACCCTACTCATGCTTCTTATAGCTTAATTATGAGTTTGGTACTGCTCTCTTAGGTATATGTTTTTGATCAAATTTATCTTACAATGAGTACTGAAAATAGCATCACTTGGTTATCTACCACAGAAGGCTGAACTTCCTAATTTTGCTGCCACTGACATTCTTTCAGGACATCAAGCTCTTGGCCAGCCAACCCTTGATTGGCCAACCCGATTAAAGATTGTCAAAGGTGTAGCTAGAGGCCTTCAGTATCTCCACAATGAGCTGCCTAACTTAATTGCACCCCATGGCCATCTCAAATCCTCGAATGTTCTTCTTAATGAATCCTTTGAGCCCCTTCTCACTGACTATGGTCTAGTCCCTGTGATGAACCAAAAGCACTCTCAAGAGGTCATGGTGGTTTACAAGTCTCCAGAGTACTTGCAGCATGATCGGATCACAAAGAAGACTGATGTATGGAGTTTCGGAGTACTGATACTAGAGATTTTAACTGGCACGTCCCCCCCAAACATTCTACAACAAGGTAAGGGAATGAGGAGGAAATTTCAAATCTTAGTTGAGTCAATTCGGTTGTTCCTGAAAACGTGGTGTTTGACAAGGAGATTGGAGCAACAGAGAACAGTAAGGGGGAGATGCACAAGCTTTTGAGGATTGGGTTGACTTGTTGCGAAGGGAACGTAGACAAGAGGTGGGATTTGAAAGAGGCAGTAGAGAGAATTGAAGAGTTGAGACAGAACAACGCTAGTGATCAAGATTTATTCACCTCATATGCTAGCACTGAGGCATACATTGAATCTTCAAGAGGATTTTCTGGTGACTTCAATTCGCTCATATGATTGGCTCTTGATTCCTTAGAAATTTTTCTTCAATTGATTTGATGGTGGAAACTGGGGGTCATCCGTTTCTACTGTCTACGTGTAACTTAGGGTGGAATTTACAGTAGAGGTGGGGTTTGCCAGTGTGCTAATGACATGAGTTTAAAGCAGAATGGAAAGGCTTTTCTTTCATGTTTTGGCTGATAACTTCCATTTTTGGGATATGCCTCTCTCTCTCTCTCCCTTTCTGTGTTTGCGTGTCAGATACATACCTTGCGAACAATTTTCACAAGGATTCGGATCACATCTTAATGACCACCAAAATAACATCACTACAATGTACATATAATGAGCTATTGTGAAAATTCTTGGGCGACGACTCAAAGCGGACAAGTAACAGCACATATGAGAAAAGGCCGGATGCCATGGAATTACTGAGTGTTATAGATGACATAGAAAACGTCCTGAGGATGACTTTCTACCTTTATACTTTTTCTGAGTGCTTCTAGTGATATTGCCAATTTCATCGTCAGAATTTTTTCAAATCCTTCTTATCAATTGTCATCTAAGGTCCATATGGCTGATGTTTGATAATTAAATAGTTATTAAAATCAGTAAAATTCTAAGATGGGTTTTCTTCCATACCACTTTAAGGCAAGAGATTCATGTCAGTCGTTCGATCATAATGGCGGGCCTATGTCCAGGATGCGATCAAGAACCAAACTGACAGAATCTCCCCCGTAAAAATTATTTCCATATATGTTTCTTAGTTTTCTATTCAGAAGTTTATATCGGAAGTGTTGCAGGAGAAGAGCTTAACTGAGACCGGTTATTATGTTGAGCAATGGTGATGATTAAATTTCCAAGATCTAAGGGCTCAAAACACTCCACCTCAATTAATGAGTATGACCCGCAGATTTGACCCGTTTTATAGTTGACCCGCGAACGAGAGTCGGTCGACCGCTACGTGAAACGGTTGACCGGCTCTCGTTCGCGGGTCAGCATTAAAACGGATCAAATCTGCGGGTCATACTCATTAATTGAGGTGACGTGTTTTGAGCCCTTGAATCTTGGAAATTTAATCCTCACCATTGCTCAATATGCTCAACACCTAAGGTGCTAAGCATAATAACCCGTTCCGAGCTGAATACACCCATCACTAAAGACATTGCAGCATGATGTGTGTTTGCCAGATATTTTTGTTCTAACATGCATTGCCGAAACATTTATCGAAGCTTGCTATTTGACAAAACCAGATGTCTCTTGAAAGCGTCTTTTGCAAGGGAAAAGACGTTTAGATAGAGCCATGGATGGCGTAGTTTTCTCCTGCCCATTTTCCTGCAGAATTTGTTCTTCCCTTTGTCACAAGTGCAACTTTCCTTGGAGGGACATTAGCTTGAAAGATGCTGAACAGTTCCTTTCCATCAATTTCAAAGGCAAAGGACTATCCGCAATAATACCCTTGCCACACTAATGTTGGCTGCGTCTGAGTATCTCATTTGGAAGGAAAGGAACAACCGGCTCAACTGTGGCCACCGATGCAATGATACCTGTTCTAGTGCTTGCATCCATACTGATGCTGGATCTTGTTTGAAGTTGCTGGCTATGCTATTGAAAATGCTGCTGGTGATTCGCCACAAGGATTGCATCCTGGTTGTTGTTACATGCTCTATCTATATGTTGTAAGCTGTTAAGGAACTTGCTCACTATATCCAGGCACTGGTGAGTTTGATGTGTACGTGCTGCCTCAGATGGATTTACGTCTATGTTTTATTCGCACTCATATGGGGTGTTTGTTTCAGTTAAGGTATAATAGATAATTCTTTGTATGGGTTGGTTCCTTCTGATTTTTCAGGTCTTAGACGGATTTTAACTTGGCTTTTGGTGTTTCATTTGTAGCGAGCCAAGCTTAATTGTTACTACCGTGTTCTGCAACCTTTCTAATACAATTCGGACGTGCTGCCATCTTAAAAAAAAGGGATAAATATACTTTGCCCCCTTGTCTTTGGGGTCATTTACACTTTGCACCCTGATGTTTTATTTTTTATACATTGGATCCATTATCTTCCACATTTTTTCAATCTGGACCCCGTATCCGATCTGGCCGTCTAAATTGATGGATTTCGTCAACACGTGAACCAGTCGACCGCTACAAAGGTAACGTGAGAGACATGACGAACCGGTCGACCGCTTCATGTAACGGTCGACCGGTGCATGTGTTGACGAAATCCGTCAATTTAGAAGGCAAATTGGGTACGGGGTCCATATTGCAAAAATGTGGAAGATAATGAGTCTAATGTATCAAAAATAAAACATTGGGGTGCAAAGTGTAAATGACCCCAAAGACAAGGGGCAAAGTGTATTTATCCCAAAAAAATCCAGCCACTTGTTGGCTACCATAGGTGCCTGATTTGCCTAGTGCATGAGTGAGACTCTTTCCAGTTGCAGGATACATTATAAATCAACTTTCCTTTAAAAAAAACAAAGATACATTATAAAGTACCCAAAAAACCATAAATGTGCACTTAGAAATGTGGGATCTGGTCAAGGAACTGAGGAAGCCCCCTTCACAATATGCTGTGGAAATCCTGGAATCATGGCCGTACTGATCCAGAGATTTATTTCATAAATGACATGATTATCCTTGGTTGATGTATATTAAAGGACAACGAAGCTGAGAAAGATTGGATATTATATGTTACAGTTAATTCCGGAAAGCTACCCATGTAAAACAAAAAACCTGCCTACCAAAGATGGACGGGGTCTCTAACGGTACTCAAATACATAACACAGACTTATTGTAAACAGAAAAAGCTTAATATAGAGAGAGGAGAGCGTTAGTGCACATAGTAATCTCACCAGAAAAACTGACTGTGCCTTTGTCTATAGAGATGGATCTGATCGCTCCAGAGGGTTGGAATTGAGACAGAAAAACTAAGGGAGGTGGGGCTACTGTTTTCAAGAGAAGAGGGTTGCTACCTTCAGGGTGCTATAAGATCTTTCGAGGGTATAGGATAAGAGGGTTTTCAGTTGCAGTTCTAACACAGCGTGTGTTGTTTAATTCTGATTTCTTTTCTGTTCTGCAGGAAGTCTTTTTGAGGAGTTCTTGTAAGGATTTAAAGAGAAATGACAAGGGGGAATACAGATAACAAGGAGGAGGTGGTAGCAGTGGCGATAGACAGAGACAAAGGGAGCCAATATGCTCTGAAATGGACTATCGATCATCTTCTTGCTAGGGGACAATCTCTCACACTAGTCCATGTTAACCAAAGGCTACCTTCAATTCACAAACCAAGTGAACATCTCCCTCTCTTTCTCTCCATCTACCGCTTTCTCTTGCAGGAATGATGATGACAGGAAAATCAATTGTAGAATATTTTAGCTGTTTGACTTGCTGTACAAGCTGTCCCCTTTTGTTTGCATGTTTTTGTGTTTCCTATGAATTACTGTTGAATGCGATAAACTTTGTATTTTTCTGTCCGGTGAACGACTGTAGAAGAGAAGATAGAGGATACCCTTTCAAAATCTTAGATTGATGAAAAATGCGCCAAAAGAAAATCAGAAGATAATAAAATAGAAAACAAATTTCATATACCCAGTAATTTGTAGATCATGAGATGAGGAATCTGAGATATCTTTGATGTTTCAGGCTTTCAGCATAAATGCTTAATTAATTTCAGCAAACTGATGCTCATTTTCTTTGTCCTTCCGTGCTTGTCAAATGGTCAGGGTTTGAAGCATTTTATCTCAGCACACTATTCAACCTCTTTCTTCCCCAGTTTTTTAATTTTTATCTATTCCAAATGGCCAAGTGTTAACATAGCCCAATCTCCTGGCCTATATATATCACTTGCATTTTTATCTTTTTTGTGCAGTGGGGAATCATGATCATCTTCATCATGACCGTCATCATCATGATCATGATCATCATGTGGATGATGAAGTTTCTAGAGCATACCAACAACAACTTCAGAGTCAAGCTAAGGAGTTGTTCCTTCCATATCGCTGCTTTTGCACAAGAAAGAATGTAGGGGTTCTGCTTCTTTATTTTACATATTGGTTCCCTTCAACAATAACATTAATTGTACCTAATGAACAAGAACAAGTCTGTCCAAGCAGATCAAGAAAATAATACAGAAAGATATATAAGCGCCGTAAATACAATCCAGGCTCACATATTATAGAAAGATAATTCATGAATTGAAGTTCTGTTTTTTCTTTCTTTTTCCCACTGATGAATGATGTTTGCCACAGATAAAATGTTTTGAAGTCGTACTTGAGGACATGGATATACCTAAAGCATTAATAGACTATGTTTCTGCAAACACGGTTGAGATTTTGGTTCTTGGTGCAGCATCAAGGGGTGGCCTTGTAAGGTAATTACGTTTCTACAATTTGACTGCACCTCCAACCACCAAATTGATTTAGTAGAACGTATGGCAAGAGAAGTTCTCCCTTGGAGTCTTTAAGCACTGCAAGGAAGAAGATCCCCCTCAACTTTTATAAGGATCAATGTAGTAATAAACTGGATAATAAGGTTCCATACTAAGCTTTAGAGGGTACAAATCGTAATCAAAATATAGCTACAAGACCTGATGGAAAGAAACAAATCAAAAGAAAAGAAAAGAAAACCTAGTTACCACTTTAATTCATTGAGTAACCTCCTATATCACAAATGTAGCAACAGGTCTTGCTCTTAATAGAGATCCTACCGATGGGGAAAAATGCTTCAAACATACATATTAGTTTCTGCCTTTTTCCTAGGCTACTAAATTACCTCGCTACAACATTGTCCTAACTAGAAACTCTCCTCATTTTGGTGAATGGGACTGTTAAAGGACTGAGGACTTCTCCACTTCCAAGCCCAATAGGGTCTTAGAATCAAAGTAGGATCTTTGGGTTAAAGATTCAACCAACTTCATTTGTGCTTTGCGGCATTTTCAGCATAGAAACAAAAGCATCCTAATAGTAATGATATTTTCTTGCAGAAGATTCAAAAATATTGACGTTCCAAGTAGTGTGTCAAAAGGGGCACCAAATTTCTGCACTGTGTATGTCATTGCCAAAGGAAAGATATCATCCATCCGATCCGCTACTTGTTCACTACCTACAAAGGTTTCTTCCGTTGACAACACGCAGAATCATGGAAACCATATTTCTGATCAAGTTGGTGCATCTCCAATGCATAACCACCATCATAGAGGTCTGCTTCTGTAATTCTGGCTGCATTTTGTTTTAGACTCTCTGGTTTTGTCATCACTGAAAAACTAAGTTTTATCTAATGCTATAGGAGAAAGGACAGCACAACCACCTCAGAGCCCATATCGCAATAAAATCATGTAAGTTTTGATGCATAACTGTCAAACTATAGCACATGAACCAATTCATACAGGAAACATTAGATATCCACGCTGTTAAATCCAATTTGCCAAAACTTTCTCTCTCTTTGCTTCAAAATAATTGTTAAGAAGTTCCTTCTATTTAGTTTTATGGTAAAGTAGAATTTTCTGTCTTGGTCCTCATAAACTTTACTGTTCACAAGTAACTCTTAATTTAGTTTCACTGTTATTTCCTCTGGAGCCTTAGGATTGGCTGCCTATGCCCTGATGCAGGCCCTGTGAGGGAATTTCTGGACAAAGGTGACATTGGCATTGCCAAGTTTAAGCTTTAATCAATCCTAGGTAGTTTAAGCCACAAACTTGATGTCAAGAAAATGAACTGTTCTGACAACTGAACCCAATTGAGCACTAACCTAACACTACCGTTAAGTAGAAACAGCCACAGTGAATTCTTTTATTTTCTCTCTAAGCACAACCACAGTGATATTGATTGCTAATTATGTGCCACATCGATTTTTATGAAAAAGAGTTGATATTATTGTGTAACAGCAGTTGAAGTTTTGGTTTGCCATGAAATAGCACTGACCTTCAACTTCTGAAACAGGTCACCATTCACAAGACATAATAGAGACTCAATGAACAAGCCATATGAGCCCTTCATGCCAGATACTGACATATCATTTGTGAGCTCTGGAAGGCCAAGTGTAGATCGATTATTTCCTTCCTTTTATGAAAATCTGGAATCTGGATTGACTACTCCTCGACTTTCAGCCGGCTCAGACCATGACTTTGGAACCTTTGGATCATCCCTCTCAGGAAAGAAGCAATTTGATATGTTACATTCGCAGTTTGATCAGTACTCTTCAAGCTCAAGTGAAAGTGGGAAATTATCCTCGTCATCGTCATCGCAGAACATTGTAAGACAATTAGTTCATGAGAGTTGCACAGTTAGTTTTACAAATAAGATAAGATAAATTGCCGAAAGCTAAAGTTTTTCCTCTAGGCATAAACAACTATGCGGCTACGTTCATGCTTTACTGCATAAACGTGTCCTCCTATGTCTAAGTACGTACAGGGTGGAGAAGCAGTAATTGATTGGCTGTGAAAATTACAGGATGAAGTAGAAGCAGAGATGAAGAGGCTAAAGCTGGAGCTCAAGCAAACAATGGATATGTACAGCTCAGCATGCAGGGCAGCACTAACAGCAAAGCAGAAGGTGCTAAGTGCTGAAATTTTCATTGGAGCCAAGTCTAACAGTAGTTAGTGGTTTTAACATTTATTCCCATGTTGAAGGATCATGAGTTTTCTTTAAACTTCCATTGATCTATTGAAGCTTTCTTCATCATTCTATCACCAATCTTTCAAATGACTTGCTGTCATTTTACTCATATTAGCAGCCTCTACAACCTTATGAAGATATTAGGCATCAAAAAAGAGGTTTTAACCCATTGCATAACAGAGCCAATTGGTTTTTGACATAGATATGAACGTGGATTAGCATCAAAGAGCTGATAAGAAACAAATTAATAATGGGCTTCCTCAAGTATGCGCTTGTTCATATGGTCCGATACATGTACTCGCTCTGACAATATTTCAACACAGGCGAGGGAACTTCACCTCTGGAAAGTGGAAGAAGAACATAGATTAGAAGAGGCACGACTGGCTGAGGAAGCTGCGTTGGCAGTTGCAGAGAAGGAGAAAAGTAGGTGTAAGGCAGCCCTTGAGGCAGCTGAAGCAGCTACGAGGCTTGCGGAACAGGAAGCGCATAAGAGAATGAGTGCAGAAATGAAAGCCCTCAAAGAAACAGAGGGGAAACAAAAGGCAATAATCGCTTTGACACACAGTGATATTAGGTACAGGAAATACTCGATTCAGGAAATCGAAGCAGCAACAGATAACTTTTCAGAATATCGCAAAATTGGGGAAGGGGGTTATGGGCCTGTATACGGGTGTGAACTGGATCACACACCAGTAGCAATAAAAGTTCTACGTCCAGATGCAGCTCAAGGACAATCACAGTTTCAGCAAGAGGTAAGGCTTTGAGATGGTGTATTTTCTGATGTGCGACTCAATTCTCCAGGAGTCCATACAGCTAGTCTAACCCAGCGTTCGCATGGATACATACCACGAAAAATGTTAACACAAACCAGAGAACGTTAAAAAAATCCAAAGTTATATTTGTTAGCCCTTACTCTGCTGCAACATTGATTATCCGATTGATGCAACCTTATAGCTATCTGTGAAGGTGATTCCACAAAAAGAAAAAAAAGAAAAAAAGCAGAAAACATACATAAAGTAGGGTTACTAGCACCTACTTATGATTTCATTTCTAAGTTATGTTTTGGCAACTCTTCTGCAGGTTGAAGTATTGAGCACCATACGGCATCCAAACATGGTGCTCCTTCTTGGAGCTTGCCCGGAGTATGGCTGCCTTGTCTACGAATACATGGCTAACGGGAGCTTAGAAGACCGTCTCTTCTGCCGAGGTAACACACCCTATCTTCCTTGGCAACTAAGATTCAGAATCGCTGCAGAGATTGGCACTGGTCTCCTCTTCCTTCACCATTCTAAGCCCGAGCCGCTTGTACACCGTGATCTCAAACCCGCCAACATTTTGCTTGACCGCAACTATGTCAGCAAGATCAGTGACGTTGGCTTGGCCAGGCTTGTCCCTCCATCAGTAGCAGACACTGTAACTCAGTACCGCATGACATCCACGGCTGGAACTTTCTGTTACATTGACCCAGAGTATCAGCAAACCGGCATGCTTGGCATAAAATCCGACGTATACTCACTAGGGGTGATGCTTCTACAAATAATAACAGCCAAGCCACCAATGGGTTTGACTCATCATGTTGAACGGGCAATAGAGGATGGCACTTTTGATGAGGTGCTTGACCCAGCTGTTCCTGACTGGCCGCTCGAAGAAGCGCTAAAGTTCGCTAAGCAAGCTCTTCAATGTACAGAAATGAGGCGAAAAGATCGACCAGATCTCGAAGTTGTGTTAACTGAACTGAACAGATTAAGAGCACTTGCTGAAGATAACATGTATGCAGGCCTCATCATGAGCGGTGGTGCAGCAAACTCACCAAGACAGCGACATACTTCCACACTACAAGTAAGTTGAGGTCACAAACATGAGACTATTTTCTTGTTTACGAGGACATACATTTCCTAAGGACGCATCATTAACCATTTTTATAGAACACGACACCTCCTATAGCCTATTTAATCTTCACAATTTATCAAGTAAATTCAAAGTGAAGATAGCAATTCTGAGTTTCAATTTTCTTTCAATGAAGGATATGATTCGTGATTCTGAGCAACTACAATGCAGATATGAGACCCCAAAGAGCCGCTTGAGCACGTACCATTTTTCATAGGAAGAAGATAACGTACGGATCAAGAACCCTTTTTGCCTTCAATTGGAAAACCAAGTAAAATTTTGATATCCAGTACACTTTGCTGAGAAAAAAAAAAACAAGTAAAATTTTGCTTTTGGTGGTAACAAGTTGATCAAAGATGTCCTTAGGGTACCAAGAATTGAGGCATGGAGCTACACCTCAGTTCATCAGCACAGAAGGAAAATCACCATCAGACAGCCAGTTTTGTCAAGTTCACCAATATTTCCTGCAGCTTTGATGGACACCAAGAAAAAATGGAGCTTACACTTTCTAGAAGAATGGCTTCACAGTTGTTTCCTGCTTCATGGTTTTGCCTTTTGAGAGGAAGATTGCTAGTACTTCTGAAATGAATGATTTATTGGAATTGCAATGTAAATTTCCCACAGAAACCAAAAAAAGAAAAAGAAAAAAGAGAGAGATATTAGTATCTCTAAGCGTAATCTCTGAAGGTATCTGTACCATAACATACAAATCCGATGGCCCAACCCAATTTTGCTTATTTTCCCTTCTGAAGTTTTGCAACATTATTAATAATCACCTTTGTTTTCAACCAACCCCCTTTCTCTGTATCAGTTCTCAGGCGATTAAACCCTACAAGAACATAAACAAAAATAAAAAAAATTATACTCCACAAGAATAAGTGCCCAAAACTCTCTGTGCACAAGCAACCCAGCACTCGTCAGTAGTTACAAAAGATTTGATCCCTCCGGTACTGTTTTTTGAGATATAACGCAATCAGCTTTCTGTAATTCCAGTCACTCGGCCTTTTGAACTCCAAGAATGCTTCTGAGCTTGTCTGAAAGTCCCCTTTACCCAAAACCTCAAACACAAGTGGCTCTGTTAATACCACTGGAGAATCATCCAAGTTCATCTTGTTCAAAGCAAAGCTTAAATTTCTTCCAAGTCTTTTATCCAACTATGCATCAACGAAACACCCATAAGTCACAAGATCAGGGGTGATCCTTTCGTGTTTCATATGTTCGAGGCTAAGATGGAGAGCCCAGAACAAACACATTCTCGAGAAGGCCAAAGCTCGGATATTAAACGTGGTAAGATCAGGTTGAAATCCAGCTTCGACCATTCTCACAAATTCTCTATGCAAGCTCTTCATTTTGAAATTCGCAGCGTATGATACCAGCAAAAGGTTCGACAAAAGATTTCCCACATTTCTTCTACCAAGACCTACATCCGTCAGGAACTCACCCAATTTGTAGAACTTCCGTTCCTTTATATATGCAAATGACATGGCCCTGATCCCTTCCTCTTCTAATAGAAGACTAGACCTTTTAAACCGGCCATAAGCATTCTCCATTTCAGTCAGGGAACCGAAGATGCTATAGTATCCAACAAATGCGTTCCCAGTGGCAGAGTCCACCATATAACCCCTAGAAACCATATCCTTTAAAGTGTTTTCCATCAATTCAAGCTGTCCTCCTTTTCCAAAGCAAGAGATAGCCAGCGAGTACACCTGAGGTAAAAATTTAAGATCCCTCGAACCAACCTGATCCACAATTCTAGCTACTCCATCAAATTGCCCTATCTTCCCATATGCATCGAATAACTCCGAAACAATTTGTGTACTTGGCACAAAAGAGCTGTTCACTATTTCTTCCCAAATTGCATCAGCTTGTGTCAGAAGCCCATTTTCTGCAAAGCAGAGCCTCAGAGCCGAAAACGTAGAGCTGTTCCGCTGAAAACCTTGAATTCTCAGCTCAAGTAAAAGCTCATGAGCCACATGAGGCATTCTTTTTCGACTTAGAGATCGTAACAATGCAGCGCAACCTGAATCCCTATTCTTGTCATCAATACCTCCGTCCTGCTTCCACTCGCCGATTATCTGTTCGAAAGCACATCCAACTTATGTTGCACACAAATTAAAGAGAGAAAAAAAAAACAAAAATCATTTCTTATATCACAGGCACAAAAGTGAGAAAGAATGTGCATTTCGATTATCGGAGTCGCAGGGTTTTTAAGATCTCGCTGACATGCATACCTTCCGGGCAAAAGCTCGACTTTTCTCTGAATCTCTTTGGTAGCAGAAGACGGTGAAACGACACGTCGTTTCGACAGTCCGTCTTCGACACGGAGCGTGGCAGCGAAAGAGGAGCGAATTTCCATTTTTTTTACACCGCCATAAGAGTGAGGGCAGAGTCGAAGAGAATGGATTGCTTGGCTGGAGAGGAAAACGGGGGACATAAAAACGGGGCCCCACTCAACCCAGTAAGGATAGGCGGGCTTCAGAAAGCCTAAAACATCTACGGGGCTAAACCCATCAAGTGGCAGGGTTTGGAGTTATTGTTCCCTATAGATACTGGGCCCAGCCCCCTTGCAAATGCCTCAATTTGGACTAGCCCAACTCAACAGGATAAGTATAGGCGGGCCTCAGAAGGCGAAAATTTACGGGACCACATCAAGTTGCAGGGCTTGAAGTTATAGCCTATAGAGAATGGGCCGGGACCCCTTGCAAAAAGCCTCAATTTGGACTAGTCTGGCACTACCGCTTCATTGGCACCTATTTGGTTGATTTCTAAGCATATAATGAGGATGTTTGAAGGTGAAAATTTTGAGTATTGAAATTTGAGAAATATTATAAAGTAAAGATATGTTATGAGAGTTGGTGAAAAAGTAAAGAGAGAAGATTTTTAATAAGCATTATAATAATAAAAAATTATGTGGTGAATTTTTTATGATTAAACCCAAATATTTGAGGGCACCAAACATACCCAATTTGTCTCTCCGTTTCCAACTTCAACAGTGAAATAACACTGGCTGGCTGGTGGTGTTGTAGTACCTAACTGAATATTCTGCGGCGGAGATGCTCCAATGTTCACGTCTAAGGAGAGTTGCTACGCTGGTTGCCCCTCTCTCTTTTGCTTAGGAAAGAAAAATCTCTCTTTTTGTTTAGGAAAGAAAAATAAAAGAAAGGGATGACAAATCTACCAAATGAGAATAAAGCAACTCGCAATTGTTTTCAAGTAGAATTACCCAAAATATTAAGAAATTTTTTTATCCATTTAAATTTCTTTAAAATACAAACATAATTAACTCAAAATAATAATAAAAAACATTAAAATAAATCACCTTCGTTGGTTTACACTCCCAGACTCCCGGCCAGTTCCCACCCTGGAAGATCTTAGGCTATGTTTGGAGAGCGGGCCAGACTTCAGTTTAGGGTTCGGTCTTGGATTGGGTTTCAAGAATCCCAGACGAATTTCGGAACTCGTTTGGGAAAGAGCCTGCCCCTGCTGGATGACTATAGCACCGGGTTCCTGCTAACTGAGAAAGTCAGCCAACATTAATGCAACATGGAATGCGCCGACCCCAGAACGATGTTTTGAATTTGTCTCTACTAATTTCTATAGACGAACACGGAGGCAATTATGATTGGGCACTCCAGTACAGGCTCAGTTTTTCATGTGTTATGTTTTTTTTTTCTACGCAGTTTTTTCACGTTGATACCGAAGACAGTGAAATAAATTTTGACTTCCGTACCTGTTGTATGTGCACATTCGAAAAATGTCTTCTGCAATATTACGCACCACCACCCGATAAACCTTTTGTACACATGTGTACATATGTACGTACGTTAAGATAATTTTGAGGACATAAGCCAAATTCGTAGCAAGTTCGTCAATTAGAACAGTTAAAGTTACTAATTAACTACATACTGAGTTTAAAGTCGTCCTACCAAAAGCATATAATATGGACACCACACACCCTTTTTACAAGGACACAAAATATGGATAGCCAACTACTTTCTAAAAGGCCATCGGTCCATATGGATACCAACCCTTTTTACAGAACATTCCTCCACCACCTACATATTTCCTTTGTTCTCATTTGGCAATAACAATTCCCAGCAAAATCAACACTAATGCAGCCAAGGCTATAGTGCATAGTCCCACTTGTTGTTCGGGGCGGATCCTCTGGCCCTCTACCGAGTGTCCATCAACTCTATAATCTGGTCCCTGACGTAGTCGCTCCCCATTGTCCTCCACCCATATAAACGCATCTGCATGATCCTGTGCGAAGAAAACTAACAGAAATTAAAAATGCTAGACTGCTAGCACATCGAAAAAAGATGCACAATTTGCAACCAGTCACTAACGAGAGATTAGTGTGTATCTTTTGTTTAACCTGGCCAAGCGGACATCTCCAGAACCACCTGCCATAGTTTTTAGATGTTCTGGCCATGCGCAGAAGCATGGGACCGTACCCACAGCTGCACATTGGAGCTCCCTGCATCTGTAAACATCTAGCATTATAAGATGTATACAATATGCCCCTCATTGCTTCCCAAATGATAACAATAATGCAGCACCACCCTTACAGTGGTTAGCACAATCTCCTAAGGGTAGCCGGATTTGTACAAATCACGTGTAACATCAGGAAATTAGTTATACAACTACAAGCATTTGACCTAGTCATCCAATCAACTAGAGAATTGCAGTGGAGTAGAATAAAGTAGCACACCGTTGTAATCACCACACAACAGGAAATCATTTTTACAACTACATGCAAAATGAAGTGCACATCCCATAAAATAGGAAATTCCAGTACATTAGAACATGCAAAACAGGTTCATCTCTAAAGCTAAGTGCTAAGATAATGCAAAATAACAAGTGTTGTCACATTCAAATATAACAACCCAGGGTAACATGTGGATAGCCATATGCATGTCAGTATCCCCCAAATTAAGCCAAAACAAGTACAACTTATGCCTTGATGACCCCAATCTGCTCAACTTATCACTGGCGGGAGTCCCACATCAAATCAGCCATGTGGTCCCGCTTCAACACCATTGTTTGTGCGGCTTCTGCAGTGAATGTGAAACCCGATATATCGTGTTCAAACTCCCTTGCTCCCTCGACGACCATATCTGGTTGTGAATAAGCTCGGAACATCTCGTCAGGTCCCGTGTCCATCCTAATCCAATTATGCACGGTACAACACGCTGTGACAATACACGGTTGCCTCACCATGGCATACCGAGGCATCTCTGACAGCAGCGGGAATCTTTGCTTCAGCACCCCAAAAACACAGTTCTATAACATTGCGCAACGACGAGTGGAGGTAGTTGAAGAGCTCCCTCTTTCCCTGTGGGGGTCCGGCGTTGCCGCGGTATTGTTGTATATGATATCTCTCACCTTTGTACGGCGGCAAATACCCTTCTACAATTGGAAACCCTGCATCCACTAAATAGAATTGTCCTGCACACCAATAATTAACCACCAGTTGTGTACCAGTACCACATTAGAAGCATATTCATTGCAGTAATGCCTCCCATGATTAAATGCATTAGAAATAAGTATTCTAATTCAATTTACCTGCAGCGGGATGCGGGAATTTGTTCTCAGGCCTCGTGACAGCGTCGTAGAATACTCGAGAGTCATGCGCTGATCCCTCTCATCCAGAGTACACAAATGTAAAGCACATGTCAAAGTCACATACTGCAAGCACATTCTGAGCAATAACGGATTTGCGATTTCTGAACACTGTTGCGGTGTTCTGTCGGGACCACGCTTTCACTTGCGTGCCATCAATTGCACCTATGCAATCCTACGGATACAAATACCACACAGATTGAGTTCAGTTGCAAAAAATCAAACTTTAAAAGACCAGCAACCTAGGATACATTCGATGTAAATGGTGACGGCAGATTATGCTTACCTTGAACCATGGGTAATATTTGCGTTTGTTGCGCACGTATGGATGTGTCTCCGTCCCCTCTCGAGGCTTTATAATCTGCTGACCCAGTCGACAAAGCCCCCGCATTACCCGCTTGAAATGGCGGCACACTGTCTCCAATGAATGTTGGAAACGATCTGCAATAAGTCTCATTCCTTGCTTGTGTCCCACAATCAATAGAAACATCATTAACGCCTCCTCTGCCCGTACACCCCTTGAGTCATCGAGAAATTGTTGTCGTTGCAACTCCGAACATAATGATACAAAGGTTGCCTTCTCCATCCTAAATAATTGGTAGAATGTCCTATCGTGGCCATATAGGCGTTCCTCAACATACATTGAACCGGCTAGGATAGACGTGCGTTCAGGTATTCGCGAAATGATTAAACGAGATTCCTCCAACGAGTACCACATAAACCAAAATGCCTCTTCCCACCATGTGTCCTCCTCAAGGGATAAAGGGTGAGCCATGTTAAGGTAGTACTCCATGATTACTCCCAACGGTTCCAGTGCAATCGTGTGTGTAAATTTGTTGTGAGCTATGTGGCGCAAGTCACCAGACTGTAATATTAATATATAATCATTTACCTTAAAAGAAGTAGACATACAATTACAGTAGCATTAACAGTCATCATATTGCAAGCAATAACAAGTTGATGTCATCTAAATGTTATATCAAAATTATCTATTCTGTATGAAATATTGTTCCATTCAAATGCATGATTGTCATTCCTCTACACGAATGTCCTAGGTAGTGCATTCACGTGTGGGTACCCATAAGAAAAATAGAATTGCGAAATATCCTACAACACCCTCGTATACGTATAGTTGTTTAACTACAAAATGGTGCCAGATCTGGCCTGCTCCAACCAACTTCTTGCCCATCCCCTACTATGTTGCTAACCCATATGCAGCATTGACCCGATTGGGTACCCACAACCAACAAAAATATTATAATGACTGGCCACACTCACCTGTACTAGCGATCTGTGAGAATATAGCCACCACACAGCTTATGTATCTCCCACTATTGCGTCTTCCTCTCCAACGCGCGTTCGAAGTCGAAGTGCGTCTTCTTCCCTCACTGGTGCCGCGCTGATCTATTTTCGGATTGCTTAACCTGATATTTTAATAAACGGGAGTACAAATAAAGATAAAACAAACAGAGTGGTAACCAGCGTATCGTTGTAGAAAAAAAAATAAAAGTAACCAACCTATCGCATACAGCTTTTTTCGATAAACCAGTTTTACACCCCATCAGACTGACAGCTTTAATTTTGATCAGAAAAAACTCGATATCAACCAAAACCTCTGAGCTGGTGTAGGACTTTCAACGCATCAGTCATATCAACTTTGCAGTATGATATAAACTTACCTTTTTTTTTTCTTTGTTGTCGTCCAAGTAACTTTGCACGAAGGTTTTTTTTTCTAAGTACCTTTGCCAGTATACAACAATTCAAAACTGCTGTCAATTCATTACTTATGAACATATTTACGAAAACAAGTAGCAACGTCAACACTTAGACAAAAAGAAAAGGGAAAAAAATCTCAAGTCATCATGACATCATCTGCATTGTCACCTACCGAATCCTATTCCATATTCCTTAGCTAATATTTCAATTTTTTTACTTCCTATGTGTATATGTTACTCGGCAAAATATTTGGTTACTGTTCTTGACAGCAGCACGCAGTTACAGCCTCATAGTCAGCATATTCGTCCTTCTCATCTGTATTTCATTTATTCGTCTGTTAATTTCCTTAATGTATATTATTATTCATTCTTTCTTCCAGAGCAAAAAGATGTCGTGAATTTATTCGTCTCTTAATTTCCTTTGTGTATATTAGTATATTGTTTTTCCTTCTGCCATCTGCACTATGCTTATTCGGGTGTATATATTTTCTACGCACCTACTTGTAGTTGGTCAACTGGATATACAACCGATTCAGTTAACTCTCATTCTTTCTTCCCTCTTATGCCGATCGCTCTCATCAGCTCTTTAATGCAGTTCGTGCTTTCATTCTCCAGTCTGAGAAATAACTCTACAAGTTAACTTCTATACAACTGCTAAATATATATTACAATCTGCCATGCTTACTTGCTGACTTTTTACAACACACATATACTACCATAACTTCAAACATCCATGACTACAAACATATACATCGGCACAAAAATATAAGCAAAATAACTCCTTTCACAGGAGCTCCGGAGTGGTCAACTGCCTACAACAACCAAAACAACACGTGAAAAATCTACCATGTCAAACAACGTTTGACTTTCAAAATGGACATGCAGCAACTTCACTTCTATGAATGGGGGCCATGTAGCAAAATAGGATTTCCACGTGAATGGAAGCTACCACTGCCTGTGAAGCGGTTTAGTCTTCTGGGCTCGGAGGCTGTGGAGGTGCATCCAGCCCATTCAGATCAGCTGCAACAGATACGTCTAACACAGAAAACAAGCAGCGAATCAACAACAAATTGGTTAGTTTCTAGTGATGATATACGTAAGAGAAGTGTACTACGTATTAGAGTTACCTGGGTTAACAGAGGCTTGAGATGATTCAACCATACTAGGCGCAGGGTCATAATTGTTTGTACTGCTATATGCAGGGGGAAGAAAGACATCCATCTCCAACTTCCTTGTTGCCCGAACCCTCTTCATCTTAGGCAATGTTGCAGAGATGCGACTGGAGAGCAGTCGAGATGGGGGTGTCATGAAAGGCTGGGTGGTGGACCGTGAATCAATACTAGTCGATTGTGAGGAGTCTGAGAGGAAAATGATGGGCATATTTGGCTTAGAGTTCACGGACCATGGTCTCCTTCTGTTGCGGAGTTGCGGAACTGCGGTGAGAGTTTGATCACTGCTAGATATGACGATGGTAGCGTTACTATTACTATGTTGTCCAGACATGGAGAATTGACTGCTGAAGAACTTTGAAGCCTTCGTCGTTGTTATTCTTAGGAAATGTGAAGCCTTCAACCCCTGCAAAATATAGTCATATGTGACCACCCCTTTTATGCACGATAAATGGGGCATCCGTGGGAAATCTCACGTGCCATATCCTCCAACCGTAAGCAATTATTGCAAGTTTCAGCTTCATAGTTGACGGTTAATACACATCAATGCGATGAGTGTCACAAACAGCAGAGCAAGACTCCAAAGTATATTAATAGATACAGTTGTGTTAACACACAAATTACGTGATAATTTTAGTTCATGTAGAACGATTTGGTTGACATGTACCAACAACAACTCTAACCAGAAACTTTACCACAGCTGCACGTGGATGTCAAATTGCTCTTATAAGTCATTCGCGTTTCATGAATTGAATCTGGATGCAATTGACATTTTTTGTGGGCTCAGCACATAATTAACTCCTATTGAACCAGGTAGACGGTAGCTCAACCGTTCACAAATTGGCGGCTCGTAATAACTCCAGTGTTATGGGCACAGGTTGCTTATGAACAAACTCACCAATTTTTCCTTCAAAATTGATGTAGGGGAGTCCGAGCTGGTTGACGACCCTGGAATTGTCGGATTCCGCATTAATGGTTCAACTTTGACTCCCTTTTATTTTTGGTAACATTCCTTTGCTGTGGCGTTTTTTTCAGCTACTTGAGCCCTGCTTGTGGGTTTTGTTTTCAGACAATGTTGAAAATTGAATTTAGAGAATTTTCTATACGATTTGGGAAGCAATTTCGCATTTTCTCCATCCGGCTTCAGAAATTTTCGTGCATGAATGCAACATTGCAGCTTAAACAAGACATTGAAGCAGCCTCTGCTTGTAGTAACGCCTCCCTATTTGATTTTATCAACAGTAACCATGTCCTTTCAAATATATCGTCGTTTGAGCTAACCCGAATGGTTATTCCCATTCGGTTTGGACAGGTTGTCGCATACATCCACTCTAAGGAAAATTGACACATTTAGTTAGCCCACATCAGAACATGATAAATTACACTGCGAGAATATAGATCGCAGTAATGCAGCACCTATACTACAAGCAAAATAATAGCTGCAGCGACGTTACACGATACTATTACATACCAACTAGTAACGACCAAAACGGTCTGAATAACCAACACAGGTGTACAATTTGCATACCAACGTCTACCTAGCACTTCTCAACCATCTAATTCCTCCAACCACATTCTCCGGTCTACATCACTCATTAACATGAACGACTTCTGCTCAAACACGTCCCTTAGAGCCTTGCACCCTTTTAAGAACAACTTGCTTTCTCCCTCCCACACAACACTTTTTAATAAGGACACGCATTGGCTATATGGGTCACCGTGGAATTTGCCACCTCCACCTCCAGTGGACTCCCCAACATCTACATCAGGAATTGGCTTCTGGGTATGAACCCATTCCAATAGAATATCATTCCTATGAGCTGCAGCATCGGCAAAGCGCACAAATGCAGCTTTTGGGTCAGGCTCCCTTTCTCCCTTGCCACGCTTGAAGCGAGACACACTTTCAGAGCCGTCACTACTGCGCTTTCCTGATCTGCTCGTAGTCTGTTGTCTGGAGGAGCGGGTCCAGTCGTCGGTGCCCATGACACCACATGGCGCAGTAGGGGATTGTGTCATGCTCTCATCCAGCGGGGTAGGCAGTATGATCGGGGTGTCTAAGCCAGGGGTGTCTAAGCCAATGTTAGTCAGTGCTTCATCCAAATGCTGCTCATCGTCTGACCCAGGCGGGCTTGCAGTTGAAGCATGGTGGAGGATGCCAGTAGCCATGTCTTTTCCGAATACGAGGCCTTTCAACTCGTAATGTCTACACCCTCTAGTGCGAAACGACCCGTTCTTCGGATGTTTCTAGCCAAAGTAGAAATGCACAAGAATTTCTTATCCGTCTCGGACAATTTTGATCACAGAGTTATGCTTCAGTACGTATAGATACGAAATAATAGAAGCAGAGTTACATGGCTATTGCTATGTTCATCAAAATCAATGGTAGATAACACTTGTTTACAAAGAGTTATCTTGATTAATAGGAAATTGCTAATGACCGAAAAGTTAATAACAAACTTAACAAACAGAACATGCATCAACTTAACAAACGTAACAACCTAACATGCATCTAGAAAATGTAAAGTTGCAGTTCGTGTATCCATAATTGAATTCAATTCAATCAAATAAGGTAGGCAATGTTCATGCAATCTCACCGACAGATATCTTTGCCATTGAGCTTCTGTACCCTGGACAGTATTCGATACGGGATCCCAACCAAATCCTGTCTCATTGTTCAGAAGGTCATAGAAGTCCCGATATCCCGATTTCATGCGTTTATACTTCTCTCGACATTGGGAAGTTGTTTTTCGCGAGCCCGCAAGGAGGTTGAGCTTCTCAGTTATGGGAGCCCACTGAGTTGGGTGCACGCGGCCGGGTATTATCCGACCCTGATTGATAGCTTCGAGCAGAATATTGAGGAATGAATACTCCAGACGGGGGGGCCATTTTTCGTCGGTAGACATCTGCAAGAAATTAGAAATGTATAGGTCCATCAGAGAGTGTAAGAGCAAAATAATCTAGGAGGAAATGAACCGTTACCTTAGTCGTGCGCAACGATTTGAAATACGATGGATGTTTGCGAGATATGGAGTCGGATGTGATCGGAGTGGAAAGGGATTTCGAGCTCCTTAGATAGTATCGCCTCTACACAAGATTCCCCTCAAAGAGTTAGCAAACTATATACGGGTACGTAACAGGGATTAGTCAGGACCAGCGATTGGGGAAATTGCTGGAGACCAAAGCATTGGAACAAAACCCATGACGACATAACTTACATTTGGTGAGACACGGGTTGCAGAACCATCGCGTTGCAGGGGCGGAGGACAACCATGGCTGCGCATCCAACGGGTAGGGGCCTTTTCCTCCGGAGTGGGTTGCTTGAGTTTAGAGACTGTCGGCCAGCTTCTTCGAGAGCTGGGATACCCATCTGCACTGCGAGTTCTCCTATTTAAAGGACGAACAGAGGTCTCAACTTCGGTGGGCAAATCACCCCGGGCAAATCGGCTCATGACAAGAGGAGATCTTCCTTCCTAATACGAATTCAACGACGTAATCACTGCTAGGGCGAGATTCTCATTGCAGGATTGCATTGGGGATTGCATGTCGGTGTGGGAAAGGGGGAAGAGTTGACAGGAGGGGGAGGTTTGACGAGAGTTTTTTTTTTACGAAAGGGGGAAGAGTTGACATGAGGGGGAGGTTGTATAAGAGTTTTTTTTGGGAAGGGGTGAAGATAGGAGGAGTAAAGGAGATTGGTGGAGTAGTTGTCGTTGATTAAGCAAAATATTTATAGTAACAGTTAATTTTATATTTGATAGATGGAACAATTTCGTACCAACAACTGCCGATATTTCAAAAAAGAAGATCAGTGTGAAGGAGGGTGCAGGGATTTGATCGTTTCCCAATGAAGGCGAATATTTGAGTGGGGCCATCACGTGAAAGATCGTTTCCAACAGAGTGGAGACATTTCCATATTTGGACACGGGTTGAGGCAAAATTTCAATTATAACAGCTAGAGGAGTCAACCCGAATGCATGGATTTGCGGCCCGGTCCAGACGTGTGTGAATTAAGATGTACACCCATCACAAACATGGTATGCTGTACATGCAGGTTCAAAACTTGTTCCGCCCCACGTCCTGACACCCTATGAGCTGAGGTAAGGGGTTAGCTTCAGGTCTCAGCCCATTCCAAACCAGATTTCAGGAACTTAGACTTCAAAAGCGGCCCAACCCCTAAACCGGTTTTAAGCCCGCGAACCAAACACAGCCTTAGGGTTTGGGCCGGACAGTTTCAATTTCCAAAATCTACTTGTGAACTGACACGATACGTACAACACGTGAGTGATCGCACTGATCGGATATATATAGATATACATGATTATTTTATTTTTAAAAGAATATAATTGGGGATATTACTGATCAAACACATGGATTCAAAACCTATGATACTGTATATCTGGAATAGACACTATGACACCGCTAATCTCTTTCTGTTAGTGACAATATTGTGTTCATGGAACAGCCGGAAAAATACAAAGACTCATTTAACAAAGCTATTATATATATATATATATGAACCATTTGGGTACGTACCCAATTAGTTTTATCCTAGAAAAGACATCTACTAGAGTTTTTGTAAAGCCTATGCTAATTAATTACACTACGAAAAAATTAAGAAGGACCAGCTGACTGATTAATTTTCAATTCTAGTCCTCACATTATGATTGGGGATTATAAAGAGAAGTGGGTTTTGACACGATCGAAAGCATCCAATCCCAAGCCTCACCATCAAACCTGAACAAGTTCCTCGACCGTTTTACGTACTACTAAATTACTTATATTTTATGTCGTCGTACGTACTTATCTAAGACATGCACTTTAAGATTAGCCTCATGAAAAGAGGCAAAAGTATGTTTAAATATTAATTAATTAATATCATTCAACTCAGCTGAGCTGGGGCAAAGCTTTAATTTAATCCAGCTTTTTTTTTTTGGGTCTGATATGATCATAACCAACGATCATTTTGCATTGTGCGTATGGCATTATCTCCCTATACACCACTTCACTAGTACTATATATGATAATATCTTTGCAAACAGAGTCGACAAAAGCTAGGAATATTAGGCCATGGCCAGTTTCACATAAACAAATTAAGTTTGGAAGGCCAAAATGTAAAAACTACAAAGAAAATCATTAGGGTAAACACTACTACTTGAGATAAAGGAATTCCCCCCCCCCCCCCCTAAATTGTTATTTGGGGGGTTGGGGGGCATGAACCCACTTGGCCCTAGCTTCGTCCCAGTTTGCAAAAGCATAGATAATAGTTGTACAATGAATGGTAGTACTGAAGAATCCTCTAAACGTAGTAAATGTTGAATTAGAAAATTCGGAATCATTTTTTTTAAAAAAAATAATGGAAAGATATAATAACTCCTGCATAAGGTTATGGTTAATTATTATACAAATCTTGAGGATAATATTGTATAAACAAAACACGTGGTATGTTTTTGGGAAGCTGGCCATTCTTATTCTGTGAACGGCGGGTAAAATTATTGGGGTATCAAATTTAAGCATAACAAAAGCATTCTCACTGTGAGAGTTGGTATCTATGTCAAAGATGCTAGAAAAGTTGAGCTGATGATGATCATTTAGTCGTGAGACCGAGTAAGTAGCCTAGTTTCATGAGCCGCGAAGCCACGATTTTGGACAACTGAACGGAGGTGACATGCATGTCTGATAGTGAAGAAAAGGACCATCAAGTATTGGTCGGACTCGGAGTTGTAAGGACCACCAATTAGAATGGCTTTGCTTCCATCATGAAGATTCCAATACACTCGACCCCATCTGTGGGTGGTCAGCTTGGTGGTAGGGCACCAATGCCATGGGCCACTTAGCATGACTAGACAAGATAACGTCTCAGATCAGATAGAGAGTGGTCCTTATAAGTTTGCGAAATAATCCAATAATTGGAGAATATTATAAATAAAAGAAACAAATATTGTTGATATCTCTTGTGTGCAAATTTCTCATTCTAATATAATCAGAATAGTCTCACGATTAAGACGTACTGGTGACTTAAATAGGAGGTTGTAGGGCGCTACTACTTTAACTCCTCAATTTACCTGTTGCTAAACGTATGTTAAGTGGTTCACTCCATGAATTTGTTCTAAACGATTTCTTCTTATAAAAAAAAGTAAAAAACAACATTCCCTGAAATATAGTAATTGGTATATATATATATATATATATATATATTATATATGCTGGTAATTACCTTAACGTTACTAAAGAGACGTACGTACACACATAACAGACCTGCAAATATCACTATATATCGACCACTAAGACATGTCTCCGAACTTACCAAATCAACATGGTTTTATATATATGTATATTCCTCTAAAACTATGCGGAATAATTGATGAGCTACGTCTATCCTCTCAGATGTTTCGGGATCGATATATACGATCACAGCTCTTGACAACATGATAGGTCACTGTCTAATTTAGAAATATCTATCCGGCCTATAGTAGTAACATTATAATGTTATTTTATATTGCATAATGTTTTTTCCTAGCTAGCTAGGAAATGCAACTACGAAGAACAAGCATACAGGATGTTTTTAGGTCTATGACTCCGCTGATTGAAGAAATAGTACTGCTTGTTTAATTATATTAATTGTTCATATATAACTTCTCTCACCAGCATGCAAGAATTTCTCATAACTTCAAAAACGTCCCTGCCATGTACCTCATGCTTTGCTGGAACTACTAATCAAGCATCCAATTTGATCAATCATGACTTGGACCACCACCGTAATATATAACCATGTGCTTTACTGGACCACCACCATATTGTTCTTCCTGATCAGCTCGATCAGTCGTGGATCTCATGCATGATTTATATTCTAGGTCGAAAACCAAATCTTTTAGTTCTTTTTTTCCTCTCTGTAATTGAGTATCAAACTTTTTCCATGTGTCCAAATTAAGAATCCAACATCGATCAGTGCGTCTAACTCATTAGTTATAATAGGTTCATATATAAAAATACAACCAGCTGTAATCATATATATTCAGAGATTGGGTTGCATAAACTGCCGTTTGATTACAAAGCAATCATGAAAAAGATCATATCATGAAAAGGTAAAGTAGATCTGGTCTCCTAGTGATGGACATGACAAAATGCGTGTTCTTTGAATGAGAGCAAGAGCTAACTGAGTCGCTGAAGGAAAAGGCCTCCATACTAGATGATCATCGGCCACTTTAAGCATAATAAGTGATCAACGAAAGAAGTGAATTACAGTAACCTATATTTTAGTGATCTCTTGGTGGAAACCAGCCCCCCATGGCCGTTCGCTTTCTTTTAAAAGAATGTGCATTAATTGCGCGGCTGCGTGTGAGTTTAAACCAAGTCCCACCCCACCTTGAAGCCTTCGGTTCTTTGTCATCATGCTAAGACTACATGAAATATCAGCTAGGAACCCACCTAAGAATGCTAGCTTAGGCGTACCTTTTGTGACAAACCAAATTATGAACATGAATATAAAACGCCAGGATCTTCTATTATTATTTTTAGCTGATTCGGGCGTAATTTTGCTATTATTTCGCATTATACTTAATCAATTTATCTCTTATTAGTGTTGAAGTACATTAAGAGGGAAAATGTTATAAAAGAGAGCTGGAGGTTGGATATATTTGCGTAAGTGATGAAAAATTACATATTTGAGCAAGTGATCACAAGTTAATTAATTCTGCAGGAAGAATCAGGTGGCCACTCTGCTAGTTCTCGGTGCTAGGATTGTCCTACAACAATGGTGAGTGTTATTGCTCTTCCGAAAATGTCTCTTTCGTACACAACAATGACTGAACCACTTTTTACCAGCTGCGTAGAAAAAGAAAAAAAAAAGCCGTCTTTTAATATGTACTTCTTTATTTATGCTTCTGTGCAGCAACTTTTTTGTGTTTTGGGGGCCAGAACCCTTATAAGTGTGTTCAATCTCATGAGGCTATGCTACTACTAATATTATACAGCTTCAAATGAATATATACAGATCTAGGGCCAGCCGAGGGGTGGAGAATATTTAGGTGGACTAATTTAAGAGGTAGTCTTTGAAAAACCTGAATGGCAGAAGAAGAATACAAGAAGCCTATAGCTTTTTCAGCATCCCACTGATTTTCATACAGATGGCCCATGCACAGGAAAAGTTAAGTATTGAGTTCCTAGTGGTCATGATTTAGTTTATACATCTAAGTTGATGGATTTGATCTAATTAATGTCGCTTATATCTGAAAGCGAAATGACTGTGAGAAAGCTATTATCATTTGGACCAAGCAGAGGTAACATGTTAATTTCCCAGGGGAAATTAAGAGATTTCTTTATGCACTCTCTTCAGCAATTTCAACATGTAATCAGCAAGGATATTACCTTGGTGATCATGCTTAGGAAAAGAATTTCAACATGTAATCTCCTGCCTTTTGCTTGAGGGGGCCGGGGAAAAAATTACATCAATATTGTGTGCCATTACTCATTTATATTATATCTATGTAACCCACCAGTACTCTTAATGACATCATATTAACGTACGAGAATAAAGTTCCATTACAGAACTTCCAGCTAACTGCAACCAATGTGCTTTCAGTAATATGCAACGTCACTAATTATACGTATAATATATAGCAAGATTCTTTTGTAGGGCAACTTCAATCAAGCACGCCTTGATGTACATCAGAATCGCATTAATTCCTTTAGTAAGAGGGGTGTCTTTTCTTGACAGGCAAAATCTATTCTCTTTTTTAAGGTTCGCACAAAAACTCCAACAATATTCCATGTTGCATACGAGCTAGGCAGCAGCGGCCTCTTACCCGGGTAATATTTGAAAAGGTAAATCTCATTGAGCCTAGCAAATTAGATTAATGCTGCTCCTTACACAGAAATAACTATACAGTAAGGCTTCCACAAAAGAAAATCATAGGTTTCCTGCCCGAGTTTGATTGTCATTAATTTCTAAATTTATTACACTTCGAATTTCAGCCTTAATAAATCTGAAAGATATATAGTGATATCGTAATTCCTAGCTATTTCCATCAAACATGTTTTCAGGTTGCATGACCAACCGCGCGCCTGCCTGCCCATCTTCTTGTTGTGACTACAAGACAGGGAGAAAAGACCCACGGCTAGCTCTCTCATCTCTGAAACGTGCTGCCCTCGAAGTCGAAGACTAAAGTGTAATAACCACTTCGATAGGGGAAGATGGCAACTTCTACTCAAATTTTAGTGCAGCTTGTAAGGGTTTTGTTTGAATTCGTTGTTGCTTGTCTCAATCTGTGTGGCATGTCAGACCCACAAATTAAAGAAAGCAAAATTTGAAGACTAAACAAAAAGAAAGAAAGAAAGAAAAAGAATCTGTGTTGAATGTCAGTTGGCTTGGCGCGCACCAGCTTAAAGTGTTAGTGGGTTGAACATATAATGCCACTGGCTCATATAAAATAAAATAAAAACTGTAATGCTACTGAAAAGTGCTTCCTAAGAGATCGATCGATATTTAAAGTTGAATAGTTTGTCGTTGTTCTACTCATGTTCATGAGCTAGCACTAGATTTTTTTTTCTTGTAAATATTACTATATTGAGACCAATTTTGTGTGGTGTAAATGCCATTTGGAATATCTTATGCATAATATATTTATTTTGTTCTTGGTAAGTATAACCTGCCGGCATGATGATCTATTAATTTAAGGAAGAAATTTTTTAAAAATAATTTTTTTCCCATTGTAAAAAAAGATATATATGCCTAATTGGGCTGAGTGTAATACTACTGGAAAAAAGGTAAAAAATCTCATCAACTTTCTGAAATACATTGGATTTCTTGAAAAGGAAAACAAAAAATGTAAATCGATCATCGGCCGGCACAAGATGCAACATGTTATATTTGCAATGAGGGAATTAAACTAATGGTAAAGTCACATACAAGTCATACAAACTCAAGACCCAAAAACATGAAAAGATGAAAAATTCTTTGAAGTGGTTCTATCATTCATTAAGTATGGCCGTATGGGAAGTACTCAACTTTTTATTAGGAAAAAAGGGGCACAAAATACGTATCACGAGTCATCCTAGCTAGATATCTCATATCTTATTGATGTGGGGTGATCCAATGTGCTTAGAAAATCATAAATTGCACCTCCATTTCAGCTAGTAAGATAGTTTATAAATGTGGGAAAAGAGCCAAAAACCAAAGGACAAAAACTACTCAAGTTTGGTAGGGAAGATTGCTCCTTTCTGTTTTAAAGTCCCACTGTGGCTTTTGGCTCTCCCGTTGAACTACTCGTAGCAGATGGGGATCACCTGTTTCCATATGCGTGGTATGTTTATGAAATCTGCACCAGAAAAGTGGGTTTAAAGCAAAAGCAATTTGCTTTATATGTAATTTAGAAACCCAACACTACATGTGATGATGATTGGTTTTTAAAAGCCGATCAGTTTTGTTGGTTTCCTTCTTTTGTCCGCAAGTGTCAAGCACAAGAATAGTGTGGGAATTTAAATGCTTGTTATGTACCGAGTCACATCAAAAGACTTATGCATGCGTGGTCTCTAGATCAATAGCTAGCCATTAGCCATTGCTAAATATAATATTACACGTTTTATATCATTCTTCGTCCACTTTTTTTGTGGACAAATGGTTAAAGATCCATGTAAATAAAAAATGTATAAAAGCAATGGATATTTGTTGCAATTCATCACTGATAATTATATATACATTTTTAGACATCTTTATAACAAAACTTATTCATATTTGTAATTGAAGGAACAAGAATTCTAGGAAACTTTCCAATACAATAGTTAGGATATATATTCTTTTTGCATGTGATATTATATTTTATGAAAAGCCTATATGTTAAAAGTTAGCTTCCACAGAATATAAAATTTGAGGTCCAAATGTAAAGCAAAGCAAAGCACTCATGAGTATAAGGGCTACTTTTATAAATGAATTTAATGTAAAATATTGTAAATATGTATGGGTAAGAGTTTCATCATGCAGGTTAATTCAATTGGCTGTAAAATTAGCAAAGAGTCTTCTCTCTTATCTCTTCTGTGGGAGACCCTTCGTTTCTCCCCCTTCTTCTCCTCCTGTTTTTTTTTCTTGCCCTTCTATAATTAGATAATTAGATTGAAGCTCATTCATACCACACTGCCATCTTGCGTGAACCCCACATGCCAACCTCATGTGCAAGAGCTCACCCTCGTGCCCCTCACAATCGCTAAGTTTTGAAATCTCTCTAAGTGTATTTCTATTACGGTGTAAATATAATATTATAATAACCTAGCACTTGAGATCTATCTACCTGCAAATGTTGAAGGAATTTGCAGCACTACTAGCTAGATAGATCGCCAACACCATTTATGAGGATCTTTGTTGCTTTTAACTTTAATATTTTTGAAAAATAGGCGTTCGATAATTAATATAATTGATATCTAGGTAAATAAATTGGAAACCAAAAAACAAATACAGTGTAATTAAATATGAAAAGAAGTAACCAATTACCAAGCAATATATATAATTATAGAAGGAGCAAATTAGGGAGAAGAAAAAAATTGACAAAGGACCTCGCAATATGCAAGTGTGAAAAGAGCTAGCAACTAAGCTGTTTTATAATCCTATTTAATATTCTAAGAACTATATATAGATGTTTAATAAATAAAAAGCAATGATATAAATGGACCATGGTACTCTAATGTCATTAAAAAGGAATATTAGGCAACCGTTCCAATATGCCACAAGAAGACACGTATTATAAGAAAAATTGATAATCAATCTCCTCTCAACCTTACTCTAAAAGGAGCACTAATGTTTGATTCTAAAATTATTTTACAAAATATAGTCTCATGTGTAGAGAGCACTTTGTGAGCCTCGTAGTTAAAGTTCTTCTATATATATATATATATATATATATATATATATATATATGTTCAAAACAAACATGTCTTAAACATATGCGATACCTCGAGAATATATATATACCTCGAGACAGTGGTATTTGAAGTTCCATTAGTAATTTTGAAAATTGGTTTCGAGTACTTTAGATCAGTATGTATATATTGAAAAATAGATGAAACCTAGTTATATTATCTTTATATGTTGATGATATATTAGTAGGAAGTAATTTTACATATATGATGAATAAGGCAAAATCATTCTTAGTATTTAAATTTTAAAGGAGATACATGGATTTAGCTGTTTATGTCTTAAGAATTAAAATCTCAAGATATAGAGATTCAAAACTTTTATATTTAGATAAGGGGGAATATATAGATAAAGTGAGTAAAAGATTTGATATGTATAATTGCAAGCCATTAATATACTCCCATAAGTAAATGATTAAATTTAAGCAAAAAGATGTGTCCACAAAATGAAGCAGAAATATAGAAAATAAAAAATATATATGTATGCTATGACAGCTACTAGACCATATATTTGCTATACAATAAATTTAGTTAGTAGATATCAAATCATAAGGTATGTTTTGGTATTAATGATTTGAAAATCATAAGGTATATATATGGTAACTGTGCAAGAGATCATGATATTAGAAAATCTACAAGTGGATATGTGTTTCTATTTGGTGGAACAATTGTTTATTGGTTAAGTAAGAAACAGAAATATGTTGCAAAATCCACAATAGAAGCGAGTATATTTCATGCAGCACAACAGTAAATAATGCAATTTGGATTAAACGCTTTGTGGAAAGCTTGAATTTTGCTATACCTACTGAACCAATAAATGCGGTTTGTGATAATAAGCATGTTATCTCATTAATAAAAAGTGGAACACAGAGTTCTAAAAGAAAACACATTGATGTAAATTATTATTGACGAAGAGAGGTGAAATAAAACTCGACTATATTTCCTCTGAAAATATGGTAGCTAATCCTATCACCAAAGCATTGATTTTTGAAAAACTCGGAGAACATGTGACAACTATAAGTTCAAGATTCATCTAATTTAAAAGGGTCACATAAGAGAAAATATATTTTAAATAAATTCGAAACGCTTTAATTAAGAAAATATATGACAAACTTACGTGTTTTGGGGATAAAATCAAAGTGCCCTATAAAGTATCAATTTTTTTTTATTACGTCTCTCAAGTTGTAAAAAAAAAAAAAGGAATTCAATTATCATTTACTGTTAGATTTAGCCATTATATCAGACAGATAGTAATGCGTACTAATGAAATGTCTTCCAAAACAAAATTAGGAAAAAAAGTTTAAGAAAGATTAAGTGTCACTATAATGTTTGTTTACCGAAATTTTGGGCATCTTTTAAATGTTAAAATTTATTGAGATTTATGAAAAGTTTGAAGTGTATGTGCAAAAGTTAAAAATTTTGAAGTATATTTATTTTGTTTGAAATTTTAGGTCCTAAAATTTTGGGCAAACAAATATGTCAATTATGTACTTGTACAGTATAAACCACTACTGTACAAAACATGCCGGATTGGTCATGTATATAAAATTTTGCTATTATAAAAGAAAACGAAATAGGAAACAGCAAAAGGAAGTTAACTATTAAGGACATAATTGCAAATATTTTGTGTATAATAAATGCAAAAGAATCTTTAACTTGAAAGCAACATGATTAATTAAAACTTGGACCAAATTTAAGAAGAGGAAAAAAAGAAAAGATGGAAAACGACAAGCAAACAATTATACCACAAGCTATTCATACAACATTTATTATTCACTATTATTAGCAAAAAAAAACAACTATTATTGCAATGAACTGTTTATATTCCAACCCTGAGAAACCATTGGCGTTAGAGACCAGAGGAGAGCTGAAAGGTGGTCTCTATCTCTCTTTCTCTCCGTGACTCAATTCTGCTATATAGAGACCCTATGCTTGCTTCTACACCACTCCTCTAAATTCAGCACGAGTCTTTCTCTCTCAGACGATATCTGTGCTCTATCTCAATGTTGCCTAGACCTGAAAAGCGTCAGAACTCTCTCACTCTTCCTCTTCTGTAGAGGAAGTTTGAGCAAAGTGCTGGATTCGGAGGGAGACCCAGTTGCTAATTCTCCTTAAAAATGGAGGACTTCCCTGGGAAAAAGAGACCTACCATCAATCTTTCCCTTTTCACTACTCTCTCAGAGACCTTCTCCGTGGATAAGTCTCCGAGTCCGAATCCCTCGAAATCTCCTAGGAATTTCCAGGGAGGCGTGGTTGGGCTTGGCATAGTGGCTGCCATGACCGATTTGAGCAACAAAACCTCAGCTAATTTGGTAGTGGTGTCGCCGAGATCGACACCGATCCCCATCGTGTCGTCTGCGAAGGCAGCTGCTAATTTTAGAGGTCCACTGAGTGATCGGGAGAGAGATGAGGAGGTGGATGAGTTGTCAGAGAGCTACACCTGCGTCATTTCGCATTTGGGGGGCAACTTGGTTGAGAAACGCGTGTATTTCGATGATAAGCTTAATGGGGTCGTTGGTGCTTGTTGCGATGCTGCTTGTGTGGTGGGTGATAGTCGGTTAAGACTGTTTTCTACCTCCCCTGTGAATGTTTGTGAGGTGAGGAGGGAGGTCTGGACTGATGATTTTCTAAGTTCTTGCTATCTTTGCAAGAAGCGGCTTCAGGGGCTGGACATTTTCATGTACAGGTAATGAAAGCATTTTGGTCTTTTAGTTTACTTCCTTGGTCTCAATACTGATGATTTGAGGTGGTTGGAATTGTGAGAAATACGGAATATGTTTTTGACCTGGAGTTGGAGTTTGCTAACGTTGAAAAGTTAGACCCTTGAATCGTGTTAGGTGTTTGAGACTCTGGAGATTGAACATTAGCGAATTTCGAAGTATGGTTATTATTTGGTTGTCTGCTGATATTTATCTTTTGTGGAAGCTTGTGTTTGGAATGGTTTTATGCATTGAGTTTGGGTTGCTTTATAAGGATGAATGAACATGGTAAGCCTTGTGGATTTATCTGTTTTTGTTTTTATTGCACTCATTCTTGAATGGAAATAGGTAGATGTACACACTACTCTACTGATGATTAATGGGAGAATTTGCTAACCGGTTCCTGTTACATAGGAAGTTCTGGTTTACCTTTGAATTAAAGTGGAGAGTCTGGTAGTTGATTTTCGCAAACTTCGGGAGCTTTATTATTGTTTTCCATACTTAAGGTGATGTCTTTGTGTACAGTCTGTTTCAGGTTTTGAAAATAGTTCGGATTTCTTTGAGATCCTTGTTAATTGGCTGATCCAAGGTTCATATTAGAAACAGAAACCTTTCTGCCTGTGATAGTTTGTCTTACAGCTGTTTGAAAGATGAGATCATTAACTGGACATATTGATTTCATATAGTCAATACTCCATTCAAATGATCCATATTGGAACTCTTTACAGCTTGACGTGGCTGATTTAATTAAGTACTGGCCTGATTACTCTGCTAGTTATATAGCAGCAGGGCAGATGAAGTTGGCGTAATAGTCCAAGCATCTGGTTTTGGAGCTCAGGTTCCATCTGCTTGGCAGTCCCTTGCAGATATAGAATAGATTTTTATTATTGCTTGATTCCTATATTCTAGGCTGCACACATATCATCAGAGCAGCCAGGTTGATCAATTCTAAATGCACTTCTCTTGATCTGTGTTGGTGTAGATTCTGCTGACCCATGGTTTTGATGCCTCTTTGTTTTGGTGTAATTATGAAATGAAACAACTGAGATTTGATGCTATTGGACTCTATTCTGACAAAAGGATGTCAAGGGTTAATTCTTTGAGAAATAGGACCAAGTAATTCCACAGTTGTAAATTTTAGGGGAGTTAGAGGTTGTCCAAATTGCTTTTGGAGTTTACCTTTTAGAAAAATCTCAAAGGCATGATTGATTTTCCTCGCAAGTTGCCTGAACAATTGAAATCGTATTGGTTGTTTAATTATAAATTCTTTCTTAATGTCATCCTGGTGTGATTTTTTTGCAAGAATTTGAAAATGAAATTAATAGGTCTAGGATGACAGCTGTTTTCGTACTTCACACTTTCAAGTTGCATCATCTATTGCCATCAGCTGCAAGTGATGACTGAAATTCGGTATTATTATAGCCATTTTCCACATTTTTGGTGGAAGAAAGAAACCATTAGCATATTCGCCACAAGCAAATGATGTACTATTATTTTTCCTGGTCACTGGATTAGCGTCCGTATTTCTCAAATGCTTACATTTAGTTATGTTTGTAAGTAAATCGGTGGAACCTTTTATAATGAGTTTGTTTGGACTGTCTAATTTATCAAGGGATTCTTCTATATGGTACCTGTGGCATGCAATTTTCTAAGTTTCAAATTATTGGCATTGCCAAGAGACACGCTAGTTACAGAATGATTCTAGGTTTACCATCTTTTGTCTCTATATTTGGTTCAGTGGGACGTCAGGATGTGTAATTGCCAAATCCCATTTGCTTCTTATGTGGTTCACAAGTTGCCAGTCCTTTTCTACTGCCCCACCGCCCCAACCCCCAATTTATTGGAGATTTTTTCTGATGTTAAAGTGCCCAGTTGATCTTGTTTGCCTCTGTATGTGGTCTTGATTCTCTTGGGGGTTTTGATTAATAATTTAAACTTGGAGATCTTTTTAACGATGGTATTTAGCACTTCTCAATCCATGCACCCTGCATAGAGTTTTCACTGATAAAAACATTCGTGGACCTTTGCAGAGGTGAAAAAGCATTTTGCAGCACCGAATGCCGCGCCAAACAGATTAGAAACGAAGATTGCAAAGAGAAGTATGCATCTGGAGCACTGAAGCCACTCGCTTACTCCGTGTCTCCCTGCTCTGGTCCGCTGGTGTTTTTCTCTGGGGTTGCTGCCGCATAAAAGTTTTTATGAAACCTACATACGTAAATAAAATGAAAGTACAAAGGACGTGGAAGAGTGTCCAAATAAACTATTCTAGCCGGCACAATAAATCAGTAGATAGAATTTGAGAGGGTTTGAGCAAGTTGTATATCTATCCCGGATTTCAAGAAAAATCCTTTGATATGGGAGCTATTTTGATGAGATAATAGAAACTTGTTTGAACCCAAAGAGGGAAATATCTTATAGATTTGCATCTTCGGCATAAGATAATAACCATTGTATCATGTTTAATCGTCAATGCCGCTTTCTCAGAACCTTCATAAACCCAAGGGAACCTAGACGGGTGCCCACAAAATTCGGAAAAGCTACCTTCCCGGGAGGAAGTAGCAGCCCATTGGACAAGACAATGAACTCGATTTGCACTTCTAAGAACATAAGAACAAGAAAAAAAACTGATGATCCTTCAATCTCTCCTTAATCCGAAAAATGAGAGGTTCAAGCCTCAGGGACAATCGGAAATGTCAAGGTTAACAGCATCCATGACTATCAGTGAATCCCCTCAAAATAGACGTGATCCAAGGAAAGATGAGCAGCCCCTAAGAACCCAAGCCATAAAGCTTCAGCCTCTCCAACAGTAGGATCCACCAATGGAAGACGACGGGTCTCCGCATAAATGATCAGCCCAGAATCATCACGACAAACACATGCAGCCATCGAGAAAGAAGATCTAGTCGCCACATCCACATTGATTTTGTAAGAACCCAAGGGAGGAGGTTTCCACACCACCGAAGAAATTGGATGATGGACCTGCCAAGCAGCCAAATGACGAAGAGTAGACTGATGGATTCGAGCAACTAGCTGAGAAGGATAATCGAGGACTGCCATGAACAATCTGATTCCTTTCAAACCAAACAAGATCAATAGCAATGACTGCATACAATTGGAAATAGTGCTGATCGGTGAAAGGAATATCAAGAACAGAGGGATCAAGAATAACAGAAATCCAAGAAGTAAAGAGGGAGGTTCGCAAAGCGATCAATCATAATCGGCCAAGGAGCTGCCCTCCAATTGATGCGGCTTACAATACATTCCAAAAATAAATGATTCACGTGTTCAACCTGGACATGACAAAAGGGGCAAAGACTGTTGGAAGAAGGTTCCAAGCCAATTTCCATCTGAGGCATCTACCTTCTCTGTTTTTCAGCAACAAATTATGATAAAACCATTAACAGAGAGTAAATTTGTTATCAAAATGAACACCAGCGGATGCATACCGTGTTATCCAAAAGCTAGGAAGAGACACCAAGTTTACACGCTTCTATTAGGCAAGGTCGCATTAGACCCAAAAAAACGAATAATGTCAATAAATGATATAATAAGGTTTTGCATAGAGGAGGCCTAGTGAAAATAATTTAACATCTGAGATTAGCCTTCTGCAGCATCTCGGCAGCACTCTGCGCTTCCTTCCAACACAAAAAAATAGTGACCATTTCAATTGTGTAACGTTTGGCTAGACTGGAACTGAGAGAACGGTTGCAAAACCAGAGAAAGCGATCCATCTAAGCAGCTGCACCAGCTAGTCTTTGCCTGCGGATGCTAGAACCAATTTCTGGGGCTGGTAGGCACAAAAAAACCAATGTCAACGAATATGAATGACCCCATTAAACTTAACAGAAAAAAGAAAAAACACCATTCTCCTTTTTCAAGGCAATTGGCAGGAGAACCCTGCAGATTGGGAGATTTATCTCCGGATCTTCCCCTAAAGGAAACAAATCTGCCCAGTGCCAAATGCATACTATGAAGTCCAGCCAAGCCGGAAAAGAGAATAGCCATACACAACTACATAATCACTGGTAGAATACATATAGGGCTGATAGGCTTCATACCTCTTGTAATTCCTGCTCGTGCTTTGGGATAAAGGAAGTATCAACTTTGCCATTTCTAAAATCCTGTGATAAAATGGAAAATTTGCAAATTAGTTCCACAGTTGAAGATAAAGGGATAGAGAAGAAAAAAAACATACGCACAGGGACAAGGAAAGAGGACAGCCTAAATATAATTCAGAAGAAAGGATACATATCCGAACTTGCTCACCTCTATATCAAGGATAAGTTTATGGTAGTCAATGGTCGTAGGAACCCCTGTGGGAAAAACGTGTTGGAAATTCATATGTTCAGTGGAAGAATCCAATGTGAGGATTAATCAAGAATCGCATAAATTTCATGCACAAGACAATTAGAATTGACGAGTCTGAATGAAAGTTTAACAGAGGAAAATGCGGACACATCTTTACTATGCCATCTCCACTTACGTGCAAGTGGCTCATGCCAAATAGAGGAAAAATACTGGGGGGGGGGGGGGGGGGAAGGCTACGGAATCCTTAAACCTACTAGAAGACATGTCAAGATTTAGTCCTTATCTTCTACACTAAAACAAAAGATGGCCACACAAGCTGTTCTAGAATAATATGTCAGGGCTTCAGAACCCATACTGCCTTCCATAACCCATACCCTCAAATTGTAGTTAAAATGACAGGAAGAAAGGGGAGGAAAAAGAAAAGGCTATAACCTTACTCGGGAATTTGTAAGTACCTGTAATGATGGTGTCCTCAAGAGCACGCTTCATGCGCTCAATTGCCTTTTCTCTGGTTGGAGCCCATACAATCAGCTACAATATAGTGCCAAAGTTACCAAACTGATTATAACAGGAATTTGTTGCAAAAACTATCAATTTAAATGAGCAGCTTTAGAAATATTGAGTTTTATCATTTCATCACAAGCATAAGCATAAACTGTCCATCCTTCACTTACATATCACTAAGCGGCGCGAAAAAAATTTCTAATTAACAATCTACCTACTTGATCAGGAAATAGATACCTCATGTCTTATATAATCCAAGAAAATACATTTTATGCAACTTATGTAAGAGATCTAAAGACTGAAACTTAATCATTGTTATAAAGCTAAAGCTCCATTGTTCAAGTACCTGAGGCTGTAATCTGTGCTTTATATTTGTTTATTATTTCTGAGTGTATTCCATTGTCCATTGTTAAGTCCAAATTAATGATTTACTATAAATATAAATAAAAGCAATTGCCAATAAACAACTCTTCAGGAACCTTTCTGGCATAATGTAGGACCTTCCTTATACACAAGCCAGTCCGCAGCCCAGAGAAGGAAATTGCTAAACAAGTTTTTTCTTCATACTTCACTAACCATCAATGCGCATAAGCCTAAGCAAGTAGACATCAACCAATTAAAATATACAGACATCAGCCAGGGCCTGAATGCCCATTGCCATCTTTACTCTTAATATCTGACACAGTTGAACCATAAATTACTGAAGCACAACAATTCTGAGCACACACAAAACAAAAGATGCAATGACACACTGATTTGCATCCCAACAAATTAGCAACAAACTGCATTAAGACTCGATGGCATCAATTGCTAATACATACAATGCCGCACATAATGACAAAAATTAAGTAATAAAATGATTATTGTGACAGACCTTTCCAAGAAGAGAATCATAGCTAGGAGGAACCACATAGTCAGGATAAACATGGCTATCCATTCTAACAAATGGGCCTCCAGATGGCAAATATGCTGTTATTCTCCCTGTTGTCAAAATGAATAAGAAAATCGGTAAAAAAAGATTGATAAAAACTATATCTTACTTGAGAGAATTGAAAACCACTGAGTTTTTTGTGCCATCTGTTATTCTGAATCTGAATAAAATCTATGCACCAAAATATACACCAAAAATAGGGCAAAACTAGCAGCTCGATCCCTGTAAACCTTATACTCAATTGGGGTTGATTACATTCTTTTACAGAAAATACAGGAAGGTTTAGTGACACAACTGCTAGTCCAAGCTGTATACAAATGTGGCTTGTTAGGTACTCTTAACAGACTCGAGAAAAGAGCACTAAATGCCAGAAATAGAAAGGACTTTGGTTCATCAGTTATCTGCACTTGCATCCCAAAAATAGAATAGTCCACAGGCACAATATCTGGGTATACCTGGACCAGGTCGGAATCCTTTAAAGGCATCTTCTGCATTGATACGACATTCAATTGAATGCCCTCTGAGCACAATATCTTCCTGTAGACAAAATCCTACTGAGTTATTAAACACATCATATTTTATGCCAAAGCCTATCACTTCTTTTGTTTAACAAAATATTTTTTATGCTCGAGAATAATGACTATTCAGATCCGTTTCGCATTACCTGTTTATACCGAAGTTTCTCGCCCAAAGCTACAAGAATTTGCTCCTCAATCAAGTCCACAGAGGAAATCATCTCTGTCACAGGATGCTCAACCTGAGTCATCCCAGCAAACACACAAAAAAGATGGTAAATGCCAGTGAAATAGTCCCCAAAAAGAGCTCTGGTTTTAAAGGTACTTGTGCAATCCGCATCCTTAAGAAATTAATTGTACCTGGATCCGAGTATTCATTTCCATAAAGTAGAAGGAACCTCTTTCATCCAAAAGGAATTCAACTGTTCCAACACCAATGTAACCTATAGATGCTGCTGCAGCAACTGCTGCATCACCCATGGCTTTCCGCAACTCAGGTGTCAAGGCAGGAGAAGGTGCTTCTTCCAGCAGCTTTTGATTCCGTCTCTGTAAAAAAACCATAGTTGGGAGAGCTTGTCACCTTTCTTTTTAACTGCATTTCTATTACCCAAAACCTTTAAAAAACCGCCTCAAATTTATTGCTCAACTAAGACATAAGAAGGAAAATGTGGATAAAGTTGGTCTTAAGTTCCCTGTTTTTTATATGTTGAACTATGAAAAACAATAAAGAATCTGATAGCTTCACATGCTTGCTTTTTGCCTGTAGTACTTTTAACTTGGTTATTCAATTCTGAACATGAAGCAAACTCTATTTTCGTAGATGAATTCAGAAACCACAAAGGTCTCAGTTTGACAAACTGTCTGCAGATTAAGGTGAATGAGTCAGTTCCTGGTACCTGGATACTGCAATCGCGCTCTCCAAAATGGACAACATTACCAAATTTATCAGCAAGAACCTGGAAAATATATAGGATGTGAGGGATGAACCAAAAGTTGCATCTATAACTCAAGTAATCAACCTGATTAACAAGAAAATAAACTGACAAAGACGACGTATTATCTTATCTGTTGTGACTTCTTAGATCGGCAAACCATTACCTCATTAAACCACATTTCAACGACTCATATGATCTCTCTATTTCTCCCACCAAACATTTCTTTCGAGAATCAACCTTTCCAAGGTGTCTCAGATTTCAACAGTTCCATGGTACTGAACACTTGACCCTGAATTGAACCCCCTGATTTCATTTGAATCTTTGTAGTTGTATGTACTTAAACCTATTGCATGGAAGGGGGTATTGGCCTTACCTTTATAACTATTTTGAATCTAAAATGAAACATCTCAATGTAACTCCTTCAAACTGTCTATATGTTCTTTTTATCTCTTCTGTGTGGATCACCATCTATGCGCGTGTGGGTAGATTGACCATCGTTGAATCTGATTTTGAGGTCTCACAGTCTAATGTTCAAGCAGTCTTAGATCATGTAGACTAGAAGCAGGTAGATCTAGAACACTCAGAATGCTCTTGGTGGTCCTCAATAAACTGGATAAATTATCCAAGTCAAGATCCAGAAATGCCAATCTTTATATTTTTTTGATAAATGAGCCCTCAACTAGACTGTTTCTCATTAAGGACGGACTTGTTCTCCAAGGGAGTGGCCTTGCTGAAGTTCACTTCTCATTAAAATAAATCACTTTTAATTTTATGAGATCTAAAATTCAGCAAGACATCAAAACACCCAGCAGTTACCTGGAACTCAATATGCCTCGGATTTTGAATATACTTCTCCAAATAAACTCCATCATTTCCGAAGGCAGCTGCTGCCTCACTCTTGGCTTGCTGCAAATAAAAAGCAAAGTTTAATATGAGTAAACAATTGAAACCACATATGATATATAAGTGGAATTATCAAAGAGGAGGAGAACAAAACATCATAGAAATTGTGTTTTACATTGTCATATTTATATATCTTAGTTTTACAAACTTTCAGGTCAACATAATAGGTCTTGGTCTTTCTATTGTCTCATGTATTGTGTGTTAGTATAGTACAGCTAATTACACTCTAGTAGCAAATAACATTTCTTCTACTTTTAAGAAGATTGGTTTACTTGTAGTATAGTCATGTATTATGTTGTCAGTATAGTCTCTTGTACTGTCTTTTCTCCTTTTCTTTAATAAGATTGGCTTACTTATCAAAAAAAAAAATTCTAGTTTCTAGTGATGGTTGCAATCAGGCAAATGACTTAAGGTCAAGAACTCAAGATTCACTGTTATTGGAAGAATATATAAGAACCGACTGTAAGTTTGATGCAAGTAAGAATGCAGCTTTAAACTCTGCATAGACGAATGGCCATATTTTCATTCTTTTCTTTGAGTGCACGCTCCTTGTTACCGTCTCAGCTTGGCGCAATTCATTAGTTATCTGTTGTTTCAAACCCAAACCCCTATTCAACCATGTAATAACCCCTATACCCTTGTAGTATTCTGAGAAGCTTCTAGTACCAAAATATGTTCACCACCACCTATCCTATGACATTCTAAATCCAACCTTTTTGTTCTTGTTTTAGGTCTAACTATTTAAATATCCTGCATTATCAACAATTATGGTTGTTTCCTGCAAGTATCAAATGAGCAGCAACTAGCAAACACTTCCAAGATGTCAGGAAATTTGTTTATTTTGTATTCCATCGGTCAAAAGTGGAAGAAAGAAGCATAAACAAACCAATACCCCAGGGTAAATTCACATGCATACTCAGTCCTTTCTTGTAGTTATGTTACATATCCGCCCAATGGATTTCGAATCTTTTTTTTTTTTGATAAATAAGCCGATCTCATTAGAAAAGGAATACAGTACAAAGACTATACCGCATACACTATTCTAAACAAGCCAGAAAAGAAGCAAAATCAGCAAAATCAAGAAAAGGGAGACCAAGCATCGAGTTCCCCCAAGTGAACAACAAAGAAAGAAAGACACCCTGCAACCTATCCAAAGACAAGGAACAATCCTCAAAACATCTACTGTTGCGCTCACGCCAAAGACACCACCAGATACAATGTGGGATCATTCTCCAAATAGCCTGGGCTATGGGATTTCTTAGGCTTCTCTTCCAACACCTCAGCGTTTCGTCCACCTTCTCTGGCATAACCCATGGAAAATTCAAGATATAAAGCACATGCGACCAAAGCCCACAAGCATAGGGACAATGCAACAGAACATGATTAACTGACTCCCCACAACTTCGGCATAAGTAGCACTAGTCGGCAATAATGAAGCCTCTTCGACGAAGGTTATCAGTAGTTAGACACCTGCCAAGAGATGCCTCCCACACAAAGAAAGAAACCCTCATAGGGCACAAAGAACGCCAAACATCCTTCCACGGGAAAGAGAGAGCAGCCCTTCCTCTGAAAGCAGCATACATCGAACTAACAGAAAACTTACCATCCTTCGAGCCCATCCACTCGAGCACATCCTCCCCCCCTCGAGTTATGGTAACCCCGTACACTAAGGCGAAGAAAGCATCGAAATCCTCCAACTCCCAATCATTAGCAGCTCTAGTGAACGGAACATTCCAAGTCACAACACCACCATCCTCTACCAGACAATCCGCCACCAAAGCTTCCTTACAACGAGATACGGAAAAAACCGTAGGGAAAGTGAGACTCAAGGGCTGCTCAATGGATTTCGAATCTATGACGTCTCCCTTCACACATTTCTTTTGCAGGCAGACAGTACTAACATAAGTTATTATGCCTTACAAGAGGAAGACCAGGCAGATTCAAACCCTCCAACGCAGTTTTTTGACAATGGAAGAGATATCTATTTTTAGCAGGAGACTGAAAATTGCAGTTCGACATCACACAGGTTCTATGGTAGGCATCATAAAGGAACATCACAGGGAAATATACTGGGGTAATACCTGTAGCAACTTCACAAACTCGTCAGGTTCTTTAGCTAGACGCATCCCACGGCCTCCACCACCTGCGGTTGCCTTGAAACCAATAAATATTTGTCAACCCACAGAAAAACTCAACACGAATAAAGAAAACATCTAATTACAAAGCTGATGAACCGGCAGAATGCTCCGCAGCAAAGTTATAGGTAATAGTTAAGAACTGCAACAATCATAAAGGACATAATCACCTATTGAAGTGATTCACACAACCTCTAAACTAGCCTAGATGTCCAAATTGGTGTTGAGTACACTCCACTTTTCATAAAGTCTCAATTAAACATTGGAATGGCTTGCTCCATTATATAGAGTTCCTTTTTCATTAGGTTTTTTTTTTTTTTTGATGAATAAGCCAATCTCATTAGAAATAGTAGAAACAGTACAAAAGACTATACCGTCATCGCTACTCCAAACAAGCAAGAAAACTAAGGAAATCAACAAAATCTAGAAAAGGAGAACCAAGAATCGAGTTCACCCAACTAAAAAGCAAGGACAACAAAACGCCCTGTAACCTATCCAAAGACAGAGAACAATCCTCAAAACATCTAGAATTACGCTCCCGCCAAAGACACCACCAGATACAAGGGGGTATCAAACGCCAAATAGCTTTAGCAAAAGGGTTCTTAAGCCTCCTCTTCCAACACCACAACACATCTTCCACAGTCTCTGGCATAACCCATTGAAGATTCAGAATACAAAGCACATGAGACCACAACCCACTCGCATAAGGACAATGCAACAAGACATGATTAATAGATTCTCCAGCACCACGGCATAAGAAACACCAATCTGCCAAGATAATACCCCTTCTGCGAAGATTATCAATAGTTAGACTCCTACCAAGAGAAGCCTCTCATACAAAGAATGAAACTCTCAGAGGACACAAGGACCTCCAAACCCCCCTCCAAGGGAAAGAGACACCAAGCCCACCTCTAATCAAGTCATACATCGACTTCACAGAAAACTTCCCATCCTTATTATCCATCCAAACCATCCCATCAGCCTCCCCTCTGCTAACAACACCCCCATACAACAAGGCATAGAAGGAACTAAAAACCGCCATCTCCCAATCATTAGCCGCTCGAGAGAAGGGTACATTCCACACCACCTGAGCACCATCAGCCACCAAACAATCCGCCACCATAGCCTCCTTGGAACGAGATAAAGAGAAGACCAGAGGGAAAGCAAGACTCAAAGGCTTATCCCCACACCACAGATCATGCCAAAAGCGGATATTGACACCATTCCCTACCTTAAACCGAATATGTTTGCTGAAAGTGCTCCACCCTTTACTAATGTACCTCCACAAACTAACCCCATAAGAGTCACGTGTAGACCTCGTACACCAACCTCCCCTCGAACAACCATATTTTTCAGCAATCACCGTTCTCCACAACGTATCCCTTTCCAACGTATCCCGTAGGATTTTATGGGATGAGCTTGCGGGTATTTCATCGTTGTGGAGTTTTCCATGGTGCATTGGTGGGGATTTTAATGTTGCGCGCTTTCCTAGCGAACGATCGGGTTTGGGTGGCAATAGGAGTGCTATGCTTGAGTTCTCCGACTTCATCTCCGAGTGCAGTTTGGTGGATCTCATGTTAGCTGGTGGGTTGTATACGTGGTCGAATGGTAGGGTCTCTCAATCGTGGTCCAGGATTGATCGTTTTCTTGTTAGTTCTTGTTGGGAGGCAGCTCATTCTGAAGTAGTCCAAAGGAGGCTTCCTCATTTGTATTCGGATCATTTTCCGCTTGTGTTGGAGGATGGTAGAGTGGGGCGCTCGTTGAAACCGTTTCGCTTTGAGAATATGTGGCTTAAGGTGGATGGGTTTGTGGAGATGGTTAGGGGATGGTGGCGGGGTTATGCTTTTCGTGGTTCCCCGAGTTTTGTGCTTAATATGAAGTTGAAAGCTTTGAAGAGGGATCTTAAAGTGTGGAATAAGGAGGTCTTTGGGGATATCAACATTCAAAAAGCTTCATTATTTCAGGAGCTTTCTTCCCTTGATGGTTTGGATGAGAGTGGTAATTTGGATGAGGGGGGTAAGGAGAGGAAGTTGTTTGTTTCTAGGGAGCTTGGTCGGATGATTGAGTTGGAAGAAGTGAGCTGGAGACAGAAATCGCGGGCGCTTTGGCTCAAGGAGGGGGATCGATGTACCAAGTTCTTTCATAGAGTCGCGAACTCTAATAGGCGAAATAATTCGATTTCTAGCTTGGACGTTGATGGTGTTGTTGTGGAGGACCCTTCACAGATTACCGGCGCGATCCTTGACTATTACTCTTCCTTGTATCAGGAGCCGTTTCAGTGGCGTCCTATGTTGGATGGGTTGGAGTTCAATAGCATTTTGAGGGAGGACGCGGAGTTCATTGAGAGACCTTTTGAGGATGAGGAGGTGGCGGGTGTGGTGCATAGCTTTAATGGGGATAAGGCGACGGGCCCTGATGGTTTCTCGATGGGTTTCTTTCAAACTTGTTGGGATGTGGTGAAAGAAGATGTTATGCTGATGCTTCATGAATTTGCGAGGGAGGGGATGTTTGTCAGGTGTTTGAATACGTCTTTTCTTGTCCTTATCCCTAAGAAACCTGGTGCGGTTAATCTTAAGGATTTTAGGCCTATTAGCCTTGTCAGCGGGGTGTACAAGATCTTAGCCAAGGTTTTAGCTAATAGATTGAAGTTTGTCCTTGGCAAAATTATCTCTTCCTCCCAAAATGTCTTTGTTCGGGGAAGACAAATTCTAGATTCCGTGCTTGTGGCTAATGAATGTATTGATTCTAGACTGAGAACGGGTGAACCTGGTATGCTTTGCAAACTGGATGTACAAAAGGCTTACGATCATGTGAACTGGAATTTTCTTTTGTACCTTCTCAGGAGATGTGGTTTTGGGGAACGATGGTGTCGTTGGTTTTTTTGTTATAAGTAAGATCAATTTATTAAAAGAAATAAAGAGTGAAAACAGTACAAAGATTGTACTGAAGCCACTTAGAACATACAAACAAAGAAGCTAATGAAATCTGGAAAATCAAGAAAACAACCCCCCCCACACACACACACACGGCAAAAACCCAACAAAAAAGAGAATGCATGACAGCACCCTGCAAATGAACCGCCGACGATGCGAAATCCTCAAAACAACGACTATTTTGTTCCCTCCAAAGACACCACCAAACACAAGATAGAACCATATTCCAAATTGCCTTAGCCAAAGGGTCCTTAAACTTTCTCCCCCAACATAGCAGCACATCAAACACCCTTGCCGACATTACCCAATGAAGATTCGAAATGCGAAAAACATAAGCCCAAATTGAGGGTGCCATAGGACAGTGCCGTAAGATAAACGCCTCTCCTCCAAAGATTATCATTAGTTTTGCAGGAAAAAAATTCTTTTTATCTTTTAATACAAAGAAAATTTTGAAACTTCCATCATGAGTAGTTTACAAATTTATAGGTGGGTACACCACTAGATTACTTTTCCCAGTTTATTTCTACACTCCATTGGCAAGACACCGACAATATAACGAGACCGTATAAACCAGGTAATTGCCAATCAAAAGCCCATAAAACCAAAGCAGATGCATTCTACTCAAGGAGTGTAAAGATAAAAATAGATGTCCACTGCAATTCCAGCAGCCACTAATGCCAGTCTCCAATAACTAGTAAAACACAAATTAGCAATACAACATTATTTACCTTGATCATAACAGGGAATCCAATCTCATGGGCAAGCCTGACAGCTTCTTCTGTGCTCTGCCATAACAATCATTGACTAAACTTTTGACCAGAAGATAGCAAAAGTGATCTCACAACTATTTTTCATGCTGTCTGAGATTATAAAGCTGCAAGTCACACAAAATACCTGCAACAATCCCTCACTTCCCGGTACTGTTGGCACGCCTGCTTTCTTCATTGTATCTCTAGCAGTTGACTTGTCACCCATAACACGGATACTGTCAGGCTGCAGAATGTAATCAGGAATTCAACTTTCCTGCAAAACTTCTAAATAAGAAACGAATTCATCTATGGACTCCTAACACTACCTTTTGGAACTTTTTAACCAGCTGTTTTGATGGTCAAAAATCATGAACAAAGAGAAAAAGCAATAAGAACAAGACTGTGTGCAAAAGATATAAAAGAGCAAAGAGCCCCTTGAAAACTCCCAAGTTTTTTTTTGCAGATTAGCTCAGCATCTATTTGTCCATCAAATCAATCTCTAAAGAACTACATATGCTCATTCACAAAATCCTGCAATCAGATTTTATCAAGTTCAGCCTCTATTTACCTTTCAAACTGACCTTTTTACTCGGTAAGATAATCTACGGACAAATTAACCTCTCCTTCACCTTTCTAAAGCTAAAATAAAAGTATCCATATCTTATCCCACAACATTAGCACCCACAAACAGCTTTACAGCAAACCTGTGATCCGTTTGAGGATTGTGGCAAACAAAGAACCAAATGCTTAATGTCTTCAAGTCTCTCTGATAGGAAAAGACCCAAGATTATGGCAGTTAAATTTAATCACCACCCTAATTTTACTTATTGCAAGATAATCTTCATGAGCTTAAGAAACTAGCAACTCTTACTCTAGAAATTACCACATTTCAAATTCAGATAAAATAGCTGGGAAAACGTATTGGCTGAAATTAAAAGGCTATCAACAACAAAAGAACAACCAGAGGATGTTTAGCCATATGAATGCAAAGCACGGCATACAAAATCTTAAACCGATGGTTTGATGAAGTTCCAGTTAGAACTTTGCTTCACCATCTAGATAATAGCAACACTGTTGAACTTCTAGGGACACATATCAAATTCTAAGATCATTTAATATATGCCAGTGAAAGTCACACCCACTAATGAGGTTGGATGAAGAATGATCAGTCCAAAAACCAACCAACTTACCACAGGTTTAATATAGTAACCTCTTTCCATGCTCAATGGCCATATATGTTAAAAGCTTTCTGCTTTAGGATTCTAATAAATTGATAGTAATCTGCATCATGTTCTATCAATACGGATCCAAGCTAAAACCTTGCAATGGTGGAATAGTGGATTGTGTTAGCTGTTCCATATATTATCAAAAAAACAAAAAGGGGTCATTTCGGGAATTATGATCTAAATCCTATGACCTCTCTTGAGATATTGACATCTCACTCGGTCTGGTCTTAATTTTGGGAAGACAGTTGCCTTATGTCTTTTATACATTTTACATGGAATTTTCTTAAGGAATGCAACCTCAAATTACATAACCCAACCATGGGAAGATAGTTTCAGGGGAATTGTAGAATGAACTTCACACCCTTTCTATGAGGAAAGCTTTTCTCTACTTGAGGTACTTACATTGGGCCCAATAAAGTTGATTCCATGTTCTCTACACATTTCAACAAATACTGCATTCTCGGCAAGGAAGCCATATCCAGGATGCAGCATTGTACACTTACGGCTGATAGCAGCAGACAAAACATTTGGAATTACCAAGTACCTGTAAAAAGACAGATTGACATGGATATTACACCACTATCATCTGTACCAGGAAAAAAGAGGAGGAAATTCTGATGGATATTGATGGAAGATGTAGACTTATCCAGAAAATAATCAAACGATATACAGCTTACAATCATGGCTCATTTAACAAAGAAATAAGTCCAAACTCAATGTCACCATCCCCCATCCGAAAGAGATTATGGAGACAGCGCCGAGTGAAAATCTACTCCCACATTACAGATGCGAAGAAGCCAAAAATTAAGAGGAAAATGTTCACAATATAAATAACCTAGCTAGATTCACAAATTGGTCATGAAACTTTAGTGTGTTTAACAGTATTCCATGTAATTGTGTCTCTATGCTCTACCCTTTAAATCAGATCCTCAACACCCAACTTAGAGTCCAACCTCTATCTAAAACAAGTAGACTTTATTTTAGTTTAAGAGCCTGAATAACAGGCCACAAATATTATACAGGTAATCAAAAAGGCCAATAGTGTTCCAACAGATCTACCCAAAAAGTAACATTAAAAAAAAGGAATAGTATTAGCTATAAAAACTCTACTTGCAAGGTTAAATTTGCAGACTTCAAGGAGAAGTAATAATGTGATGAGTTTCTGGCTTACCTTACTGATCCCAAACTTCAGAATATTAAATTTATGTTTCAAGCTTAAATGACGTAGAAAGTAATGAAGGAAGCACAGATAAAGCTTGTCTTGGAATCTCAAGAGTAAGGGCGAAAAGGGGATTGAATGTTGACATAAAATCTGAAACAATCAGAGTTGCTCAAAGTATGGCCTGGGAGATCTTTCTATGGAGATGAGTGATCAAATAATGGAACTCCATTGCAGATTTTAGTGCCCCTCACAAGGGGTCAAACAGGATTAATTCTTCAGATTTTCTTGTGCGTATACTCCTGCAGTAACTAGTGAAAAACGGAAATTTTTTTAAATTGCTTTTTCTGGATTAGGCCTTTCTCTTTTCACTCACCTTCGTCATTTGTCCAAAACAAGATTTTTCATTTCACCAACGGTACATGAATTAACAAACAGTACCAAGTCACTGACATATCTAAAAAGGAATTAGATGATACACAATAGTGAACGTTGATGATGGTAACAAATGGTGAATCAAAGAAATACGAAAAGAGCAATTAGAAGCACTTACGACTGGCTGCTTGGTGCTTCGCCTATGCAGACCGATTCATCAGCCAACTTCACATGCAGTGCGTCCTTGTCTATGGTTGAGTAAACAGCCACACAAGGAATCCCCAACTCATGAGCAGTTCTAATGACCCGAACGGCAATCTCTCCTCTATTTGCCACCAGAATTTTGTCCGCGCGACATATAGCGTTAAGAGCTCCTCCACGCTGCTTAGATTTGTAGACACTAACTTGTGCGCCCTGAGCTCTTTGCCTAGGAAAGTTCACTGTATTACCCACCATAAAGCTACATTGAGAGCTTCTGATTCCTCGACTTCTCGCCACAAATAAACCCTTGCATTGGATAAAAAAGCACCCACAAATAAGACTTGAACTTTTCTCTAAACGGCAGATTTAAAAAATGTAAAGATTCAATGGCAAACCCCTTTCAAGATCCACAATTTGAGCACAACCCAATGCTTGGAACCAGATATTAAATCGGAAAGGAGAAAAGACACAACAAGAAGAGTCATAGAGGGCCTTACAGGAGGTGAGGTAACAGATTTGCACAAAGGCATTGTGGCATCCATTTTCAGAGCGAAGGAAACAAAATGCCTAAAACAAAACAAACCCATTTGAATCAACAACAAACGAGATCAATCCTGGCACCATTACCTAACAGTAAGAGTGACGATTACCTCTAGAATTCGATAGTAATGGAGGGTGGAGATCCAAAATTTCAGAAAATGTTTCGAAGAGAGTAAGAAAGATTGCAAGGTGGGAAAGACAAAGAAAGTGGGTGAACAATTTGAGATTTGAAGGAGTTCGAAGGGAGGACAGAGGAGATGTCGATGAAAACGAGGGAAGCTGGCAAGTTGGAAGCTCCGCCTAAGTGTGTGCGGGTGTTTACCTGCGCACTTGACTTTTATGTACAATCTGCATATGTCTTGTTCCTTAAATTTTGGAATCCTTTGTGCAATCACTCCTCGTAGCTATTTTTGTTTTCCTGAGCTTATTAAATAGCTTAACATAAACGTTAGGAATGGGATTTAGCCAATAGATGAGAATGGCAGGGACAGATTTTCAAGAGAAGTGAGAGCCAACTATGAACTTTGTATGTTTTTCTTGTGTAAGTTGACAGCCTAAAGGCCTTTTTTAGTTTGTGTTTTGAAAAATATTTCCTTTTGGTCTGACGGATTTAAGGGTAGTGCCAAATTTTTCTATGGTCCTCATTTTAAATTCGACTTAATTGGTGAAAATTTTACTATATTAAATAGTAATATTATAAAACTTGACTCAGATCTTGCACTTTTAGTAACTTTACAATGCCTAGCTATATGTGGTATTAAAAACTAGTCAATATATGCGTGTCTGAAAGAGATGCGTGTGTGGACCAATGATGGATCTAATGAGTAGTTGATGGGAATTTAAGGCGCCCATGGGTACGTCTGTTTCACCAATATTTTAGGGCATGAAAATTTTAAGTAAAATAAATGCACTCCAACATTTTTAACTTTTACACATATATATACTTTACATTTCACAAACTCCAATAAATCTCAATAAAGTAAAGATTCTTAAAATTTCGAAAATATTCTCCAACATTTTAGCAAACAAACATACCCTTTTATGGGTGTTGAGAAAATCTTAATTTGATTACTGACAAATTGGCTAATGGGAAAGGGAAATTTCATGAAATTTAAACTAATCGATTATTGTGGGTTCCCGTTCATCCAATTTGATTGTTGAAGTTTGTTGATTTGTGATTAGAAGTAGGATTTCAACTCGAATTGAAAAATTGGAGGAATCTAACCCTACCATTAACATTTTTCAAGGCTGCTATATAGAAAAAGCAATTATTTCTAAATGTTAAGTATTCAAACGGTTAAAGATCTCTTTTTATGCGATCCATTTCTTCTTGTCAAATTTAAAAATTATTTTCTAAATTTTTATGAAATTTTTTTAAAAAATTGTGTAAGTTTTTAAAATTAACAAATCACTAACTCCGTCACATTTCATTTAGATTTCCATCCAAAATTGATGACGTGACAAATTAAGTGTTCAAATATAGTCATGTTACATGTCTTAAATTTCTTTAAGATTTATAACGGAGTTTATTTAATTTATTGTTATAATTATAATTTAATTTATTTTTAAGACACGTAGCATTTCAGGTGACCATATATTAACACGTGCATGTTACATGTCTTAAATTTCGATCAGATTTGTAAAGGAATTTATTTAATTTATTGTTATAATTATAATTTTTATTTATTTTTAAGACATAAATGTGTCATACGACCATATATTAACACGTGGCGGGTCATTTCATCAATTCCCTAAGAACAATATGAAAAAATGAATGATATTGGATATGTAATCTAAATCCAGGCAATAATTTATCAATTTTAAAAAGCTTAAAAATGTTTTAAATTTTTCATAAAAACTTAGACAGGGATTTTTTAATTTCCCTTCCTTTTTTATTGAGAAGTTGTTTTAAGGCCCGCCCACCCGTTTAATTGGATCTCTTTCTGGTTTGCCTTGGCCCTTGGGAGGGAACTTGCAGATACGCCCAAAGTTATCACCTATTTAAGCCCAAACGCTTGTAGCACTGCACAAACCCATAACATTACGTTGACTGTATGATGCCTTGCCCTAACTAGTATAGATGGTAATACAATATTTACCATAACTTTTTGTGCTTTAAATTCCTTAATTTAGCAAACAATATGATATGTCAGTGGCTTGGAATTTCAACAACATTTCGGTTTTTTTTGGTGGTCCAACAACAACATGCCACAAAAAAAAAAGTGTCCATATTAGTAATTACAGGAATCATTTCGGGTATTTAATGCAAGAAGAGAACAGACCTATTTCCGTGGGCATGGGGTAGGCCAATCATTTAAAAAGATTACAAAGTATTCGTTAGATTATCCAAAGAAATCCCTAGTGGGTAGGAGAGGGAGGGAGAGACTATGAGAGGGGCGGAAAAAAAGAAAGCAGAGCAAGTTGAATCAATCAAAGAGAAATGAGGCTGCTTATGTAGGAAGCATACCTACCAACTTAACTCTATTTGGTAAACTTGTCACTCTTCCTACCTTGGTTTCAGTAGAGCCCATGGGTTCTCTTAAAACCATTGGACCCAAACTCACCAACCCTCCTACCCCACCATTTGTACTTGTATATATTCCCATTTCCCCTTCCTTCCAGCTCCCAGATCCCCCCCCCCCTCTCTCTCTCTCTCTCTCTCGCACTATAGCACAGAAAACATGGGTCATCTCGTTTCAAAATCCATCTTTTACACCCTTATCACTGTAGTACTCATTTCAATTACCAAGTTCATACTCTCCTACCTCTCTATACCTTTCTCCTGGACCCTTCTCTCAGTCACCCTCCCTCTTGTCCCCTTCCTTGTCTACTGCTTCAACTCCATCACCAAAACCTCCACCACCCTCCCTCCAGGGCCTCTTTCTATACCAATCTTTGGGAACTGGCTCCAAGTTGGCAATGACCTAAACCATCGCCTTCTGGCCACATTGGTTCAAACCTACGGCTCCATATTCCTACTCAAACTTGGCTCCAAAAACTTAGTTGTGGTGTCCAACCCCGAACTTGCCAACCAAGTCCTCCACACACAGGGTGTTGAATTCGGCTCCCGCCCGCGTAACGTCGTCTTCGACATATTCACCGGCAATGGACAAGACATGGTGTTCACTATCTATGGCGACCACTGGCGCAAGATGCGACGCATCATGACACTGCCATTTTTCACCAACAAAGTTGTGCACCAGTACAGTGATATGTGGGAGGAAGAGATGGACCTGGTCGTCCATGACCTACAGAAAGATGAGAGAGCCATGAGTGCGAAGGGAATAGTTATCAGAAAGCGGTTGCAGCTGATGCTATACAATATCATGTACCGGATGATGTTTGATGCCAAGTTCGAGTCACAAGAGGATCCGTTGTTCATTGAGGCAACCCGGTTTAACTCTGAGAGGAGTCGGTTGGCTCAGAGTTTTGAGTACAATTATGGAGATTTCATTCCTTTGCTTCGACCATTTTTAAGAGGGTATTTGAACAGGTGCAGAGATTTACAGAGTAGGCGGCTGGCGTTTTTTAACAACTATTTTGTGGAGAAAAGAAGGTGAGTACTGCTTATGCTCCCTTGTTTATATTTGCATTCTTCGAAAATTGTTAATAGAAATGGAAATTCCATAGGTATTTCATTGCAGAATCATATGATAAAAATAAAACATTTTTATAAAAAAAAATGTAACGATCGCAAGGTGTAAAAGGATGCTGAGTTAGCATAAGATGGTCTAGTGCAAGTTGGGAAGTTGTTGGGCAGACGGGAGAATAAAGACAAGTTAGAGGGTACATCCATTCTCTATATAAATAGTTAATCAATTAGCAATAGGGATCATAAAAGAAAAGTCTAAAAGTTGTTTAGTTTTAACCTTTTGGAGTTTGGCTTACTCAGAACAAGCTATTTTTGTAATTTCTTTACCATTTTCTCAAGAAACAAACAATACTCAAAATAGGTTTTATTACAAAAAAATATACCCTTAGAAAACTAAGGGACATGCATGAATACTTAATGTGGTAAACTAACAAAAAAAATCATTTTTTTATGATTATATAGGGAAATAATGGCTGCCAATGGAGAGAAGCACAAAATAAGCTGTGCCATTGACCACATCATCGATGCTCAAATGAAGGGAGAAATCAGTGAAGAAAATGTGCTGTACATAGTGGAGAACATCAACGTTGCGGCAATAGAGACAACATTGTGGTCAATGGAATGGGCCATAGCTGAGTTGGTCAACAATCCAACAGTCCAAAGCAAGATCCGCGACGAAATCTCAGCCGTCCTCACCAAGGGCCTCGAAGTCACAGAATCTAACCTGCATGAACTGCCTTATTTGCAAGCCACGGTGAAAGAGACACTAAGGTTGCACACCCCAATACCTTTGTTGGTACCCCATATGAACCTTGAAGAAGCAAAGCTAGGGGGTTACACCATCCCTAAAGAGTCCAAGGTAGTGGTCAATGCATGGTGGCTAGCAAACAACCCTGAATGGTGGAAAAACCCCGAGGAATTCCGGCCGGAGCGGTTCTTGGAGGAAGAATGTGGCACAGATGCTGTGGCTGGGGGAAAAGTCGATTTCCGTTACTTGCCATTTGGTGTGGGTAGGAGGAGTTGCCCGGGACTCATACTTGCATTGCCAATCTTAGGCCTTGTCATTGCCAAATTAGTGCGTAATTTTGAGATGAGGCCTCCGCTTGGAACGGAGAAGGTTGATGTGAGTGAAAAAGGGGGACAGTTCAGCCTGCACATTGCAAACCATTCAACTGTCGTCTTCCAACCGGTAGCGGCATGATTACGGTAATGGCGTGATTCGGTCAGAAAATTGTCAACAGTCTCAAATTGGGGGGGGGGGGGGGGGCACAGCTTCTGAAACCAAAGCTATTCTTGTTGTTTTTCCATTCTTAGGTTTTGATTGTTTCCACTAGATTACTTACTGTTGTTCATTTATACAGTCCTCAAGTCAGTAAAAAAAGGGGATGTACAACACCCATATTTCACTTCATTGAGACAAGAATACTATTCTTTCTCAATTGGCTAAGTTTGATCCAATATTAACCGACCGGACAAGGTACTGGGGCTGTCCAGTGTCCAGAAGTCCCTTGAAAGATTAAAAGATATGCGACCTATTCCTTCAAGTCCAATTAACTCATGCTCCAAAAAAACTTTTTGCAAAAATAATGGAATTTCCTGTGCTCAAAGTGCCAAATATAATCCAAAAGTAGATCAAAAGGCATACAATGTGCTCAAATTGAACGTTCTTATTGAAGGGAGGAGGGAAAACGAAAACCGTCGATATGCGAACTGTTCTGTATGATTAACATTGAATGTCGTAGGAACTACATCATCATACATTTACAATGTGGATTAACGATTGATTTAACAAGAAGTGTGTATTAAAGAAAACTTGTAATAGGGAACTAAAATCTATGAAAACCGAATATGAAGGGCAGAGGAAAGAGAAAATGAAGTCAGCTCACAGCACTAGCAGGATGCTTCGCATGTCAATTTTGCCATAGGAAGTCATCTTCATTCACAGGACCAATGTACTAGAGCAATGCAGAATGAGAATGGCCTGCAGGAAGACAAGTTACAGATACAGGGAATTGGCAAACATTATACCTCGCCGAAGGCTTTCGCTAGCCGCTGCAAACTTGTTCTCTAAATCAACTTCTCCTACAGCATTAGCAGCTGCACGCAACTGAAAAAAAAAAGAGTTTGACAATCAATCGCAAGTTCTGAATATTGAATCACATATTTACAAGTTTGGCGCCATATCATTTGGAATCAATCAACAAACTGCCGGCGTAATATGGCCATGCATATATGTATTTGCTTGTTCCACAGAGAACTGACATCATAAGAAAGTGAAATCTGCTTTTGCAAGATTAAAAAAGCCCTCGGCGAACTAAGTCGCTGTCATTACTCCATGTTTAGCAAATAGCTCCCAATAGAACACAAACTAGACAGCTAAGATATTCCAACTAAAAAAACTGTGGCATGTGAGCACAAATTAACCATTACCATAGTCATAACAACTACTACCATCAATGTACTAGTGTCGCTAAATAATCCACACATTCCTTCCAAATAAATAAACTCTTACCCAACAACAATACCAAGAGCCAAGGTATGTGTAATCAGCTACACTAGTGTTGCCATCATCACAACACCATCACCATAGCTGCACCATCATCACCAGCACCATACTCACTAATGAAATGATATTTGTAATTACAATTACTATACCACTCCAATCAATTACATCTCACATCCCCCTCTCCCTTGGTGGGAAAAACCTTCCCCTCCGAAAATAAAAGTTCCATCTAACTACATAAAATAATGGGACTTTCAACACCACCATTTCAGAATTTTTAACTACACTCATTTCTAAAATTCTCAATCAAGTCAATTTCCCTTTATGCATACCCTTATGTTGCTTGTCAAACAATTTCCTTTAGTTTTGTGCTTGATTTTCAATTTTACACATCTTCCTAAGCAGAAGCAAATACAATTTGATATCTCTGGAAACACATTGCATAGTTACACATATTTTCTCTCGCACTAGTATACAGTAATGTTTGTGTACCAAATGAAATATCAATGATTCATGCAAGACCAAACTCAAAACTGGAAAAGATACAATAAAATCATACAGATTGATGGAAGACCCAAACACAAAACTGAAAATTGAAGAACATTATGCGAGAGAAGTATAGAGGTATCCAATACTTCCCATTTATATTGCCAGTCTCGATACAATAAATGACATATCCACGTTTATCATCAAGTTACCTGATTCAAAAATTCATCAAGCCTTCTAGCACTTCTAATAATACTACCCTCAAAAACATCAGTCATTTGTATAACGTCTGCAAAACTTGAACCCTGAAATAAGAATACAAATAGAATGGCTAAGTACCAAACTAACAAACAGAGGGAGAAAGGAGAGAAAATAGTGGGGGAGGCAACACAAAAACCTTTCATTGAAAACGACAAACCTAAGCACCTCAAATCTAACCATTTTCAATACGTAAAACAGAGAACAAGGGTTAATGCACCTCTCAAATGACTTGAAAATCTTAATTATTTTGATTTGAAGCTATTGTCTCACTATTTAACCTTATTCTTTTCATCTGTCCTTACACATATTCTACCAGGCTTTCTTTTCTTGGGTCTTTTTGGTTTTAAAGTAAATAACACACGAGTCTTACCCACTCAAAGCCTTAGATTTAAACACCACCACCTTTATTTTGCCAGAAAACTCTCAGAACTTAAAACCTAAGTACGTTTCTGCTACAGAGTGAAATAGATGTCACTGACACGTGAATTTCAAGTTCTGATCAACCTTCATACATTCTATTATTTGAACAATAACCTACTTGGTCATTTGACCACCAAGTTCTGATGGAATTAATAACACAATGATTGCATCTATAAAAATGGACTTCAAGCAGCAAAATTCCAGCAAGAAGGCAATAACTAACCTTTGACCAACAATAGATTACATCCATCAAGTATGGCCTTACTGTTGATTCCACATACTCATCCACTTTTATCTCCAATTTGCATTCATATTGAATCTGGAACAGAAAAAAAAAAAATCATTTAGAAAATGTTCAATTACCCAATCACATGAGTGAGAAAAAGTGAAGCCAAGCGATAAAACACCTCGGCAATTCTTCTTGCACTGTCTTGGAGTTGCTGCAATGGTCTGGCAAGCTCCGTTCGCAGTTTTATCTGCTCACTAGATTTGTCTCCTGGAATAAAGCAACTTGCAAGAGCTGCAATTTGGTGATGATCAAGGTCATTGAATGTACCTGACCAAAAAAGAAACCTTCAGACTTCAATACTACATTAAGGCTAGATAATACCAATCAAATATAGGGTAACAGCAATGGCCAATATAAGTTTAGAAGGGTGTTCAGAGCTTTAACGGTCCTCGAGACTAGATACCTCAAGAAATGGTAAGCCAAGTTAACTTTTAGGTTTAGCTCACACTTGCCTCCCGAGGCATCAAAATTTCTCACAAATCATTTGCTGAAGCTTTCTCCTCTTTTCCTTTTCGCTTTTTTCTTTTAGAGTTTACTGCTAAGTTACAAAGGTAAGAGGATTTTTGCACCTACGACCCCACCCTCCACCTTGATCTCATAAGGGAAGGAATGCCACTTGAGCTAGAGCGCATAGGCAGCAATTTAAGAAGTTTTACTTTGAATAATAGAGTACACAAGTGGAACTGTACATTAGTGGTTATTGTATTTGACGAACATGTATTTCTTAATTCTTCAGGCTGGACTTTCCCCCTATCATAAAGAATCTCCTCCTTATTCATTGCGAGATGGCGAGAGGATTGTAGGCGCATGTGTTGACTATTCTCAACTATGATTGGGTTATGCCTAGGACGGTGGTGGATGTCTTGTATTGTTGGAGGAGGATGTTTGAGAATCATATTGCTTCTACCAATTGGAAAATGATCCCGGCTTGCATTTGGTGAAGTTTGTGGAGGGAAAGGAATGGGCGATGTTTTGAGGATAAGGTCATGTCCTTGGATCGTTTGGGGGGGGGGGGGTTCTATGTTGAATTCTCTTTTTATGTGGGCTAATTCGGTATTAGGTCTTCCTTTTGAGGGTTTTCCAGATTTTCTGAGTTTTTTAGCTTGTATTCTCTAGTGTTTTCAGTATATTCTCTTGTACTGTCAACTTTCTTTTTCATTAATACAGATTAACTTGCTTATCAAAAAAAAATTCTTCAGGCTGGGCAAGAAAAGCTATGGGCACCTCTAATTCTTTCATGTTTAAGTCAGCCTTCTTAAAATCAGTCTGGATCTTATGACATGTTCCTAATTCTCGTTTGGCCAGGCCAGTACAACCCAACCTGCCTAATACTCAGCAAGAAGTGATAAAATAGTCTAAAAGACTACTAAAGAATAGTGTACATAATTCACCATTAAACATCAGTTCAGTGACAAGAAGCTCATCGCCCGTGTCTATCAAGCAGGCTGCCCGTCCCTTCAACTGTACAACACCGTCAGCATCAATATGACCAAGCCTTTTCAAAACCCGTGAACGGTTCTTAAGTTCGTCACGGAATTTTTGAAGCTGCAAAATTGTTAGGAAAAGGAAATTAGAAATCAGAAGGATGAAAAAGCAGATCATCCAAAGGGGCAGCATTTATAAACATCATCATTCAAATTTAGCAACTATCAACATGCAAGTATGCATGATCTTCCTTGTTCACTTGTAACATGAGCATAAACTCCAAATACTAAGGGAAAAAGATACAAATGATACACCACAACGAGACTCTTCAAGTTCCAACCAAAAGGCCACTTTCATGCAAGGACGGTGTCAGAACTTGGTACTATAATTTGGAGGGGGCAAGGGGAAGCAGAAAAGGGTGGCAAATGCAACTCTTGGCCGGTAGATCTTAGCTGCAAACCAACAAGAATTGCAAAATATGCAGTGGATGAGGTTGACCTCATCCATTTAAGTTTATGACCCAGCCTAAATGCTTGAAATAGGAGTTAAATCTAGCAGAGAAATGAGCATCCAAGAAAATACCTGTGAATCACGCATTTTTGACTTAAGTTGTTGAATTTCATGGTTCACCTCTGCTTTCCTTTGGAAACATCTCATCTGATGCACATCTTGAGACTGAATTTGCACGGTGAACCAGAGCGAAGGAAAATGTAAGCAGCATGATGCATTCGAAAACTTTATGAAATATTAGCATAGCAGAGTTATTCTGAACCATAGGATAAACCTTATTCAGTGGATGAGCATATAATTTCCGTTCAAGCTCCTCAATCTGGTTCACCAACTCAACAATTTCAGGATCTTTAATGCCCATATCCTGCATTTCACTATTACATTGTGAGAAAAGCAATACTAATCTAGTTTTATCAAATCATCCCACAGAATCTGTCCTAGGGAGACGCTCATCTTACAAGAATACGACCACTCCTTGAGACATATGATATAAACAGAATGCGAAAACAACAGTTAAGAAGTTGGAATGAGCCAAGAATGCTAAGATGAAATCTGTCAAGAACTAGTCGAGCAAATGCTATGATGCAAACAAAACACTTGGCAGGTTCATAATGGTTTTGAAACAAATAAAAATTACATTAGGTTCATGTAAACAGAGGAAGATGTGACTAAAGGAGTTAAAGCAGCACAAATTTAGAGGCAGCCAGACCAATATAGGTTCAGGTTTTTCCTAAAATAGTGCAAAAATATGGAGATAAAGCAGAAAAGATTATGGCCGTGGCGATTTAGAGCTTTATGCCACAGAATAAACATGAAATCTATAATTTCTCAGAAGAGAACACAGTAAATCCGTCCCAATACCCACCAGTCAGTCAGTAATCGTACAACCTCAAAGACAAGTCATGAACATAGGAACCATGGTAATACCAACAGGCAAATCAATCATATCTTAATAGGGCTAGTAGTTACCTTTACAGGATTAAGCTTTGGAAGGCCTTCCGGAAAACGAGTTTTCAGCTCCTGTATGGCAAGCAATATGCTTTGCCTAGCTTCCAATGGCCGGAGATCAGAAGGAATAGATACCATCAGTTTGCTTAGAGCAGAAATTAGGGGCAACTGAACAGGGACCTAGAGTAGATGGAAATTGATGTTAAAATCCGAGGGCAATATTCCATATATTTTGGCATGAACAACTACACTGAACCATCACGTGCAATATCAATACCGCTCCTACGTGTTTCAACTCACCACATGCATTTCACCCTTTTCTCCAGGGTGAGGGGGGCACGGTTTTGGCCGTGAACTATTTTCACTGGAACCTGGTGAGCAATGAAGTAAGGTATCTACTATATAACCACCACCACGCGACGGCGAGGCACCGACTGCCGTGGAAGGCTTTTTTATAACATTAACCACAACTCCCCATCCCCAATCTGTTCCACCTTCCCTTATCTTGACCTGAATCAGAAAAGCACGCCCAAGCAAATAGAAGCATAAATGTACCATGGACCAGCATAACATTTAGCCAAGCCTACGCCCTAAGCCAGTGCCTATGATAGAAGACAAAAAGGCTTAACTCAAATAAGAAAATTGCAAGTAAAGTTACACAGGAAAAAAAAAACTATAAGTCAATCACTTATCAACTGCCATACTGATAAAAGAGAAAAAAGAAGAAAAGTAACAAAATAAACTTAGATATGTCAAAAAGCAGCTCTAATTAGGAAAACACAGCTCATCACTGGTCATGTAGCCTAAAAGAATTCAGGGCTATTAACACCTTAAAATAAAATTAGAAAAAAAATGAAGAAGAAAAATGACACAAAATACAAAACTATATGCTACAATATCACCTACCAGCCGACCAGGACGAAGGTGGTAAAGAACCCTTTCAGGCCTTGTAATTTCAGCCATCAGCTTCTTCTCACGTTGGGCTATTTCAAGTTTTAGCTTATGATACTCGGTTACTTCAGCCTACAGAAAATCATAGATATACATATAGAAAACATTAAATAAAATAATATTAAGAAACCAATTTCGAAGGGCTGAGTGACAAAAGTTACCTCTCCAGAAGCATCAAGCACCACAGCTTCCTGCTCCAGCTTTGAAACTTGTTTCCCTATATCAGGTAAGGCCTATGCAGAAACAAAACCTGTCAGTGATCAATTCATCATGCACAAAGTAACGATAAATGGGACAGAATGCTTTGGCAAAAACCTTCTCATGCTGAAATTGATGGAATGAATTCCTTATGACATGTTCAGCAGTAAACTGGCCTTCAGCACGACTCATTAAATTCAAAATTGAGTAGTAGCTCAGCCTGAAAGTACTAACTAATGGAGCAGGTTTACCCAAAACCATGTCCTTGAGTGTATTCATCTCCATCTGTGAAAGCAAACACACATCATTGATATGATAAAACTAAAGACCAAATTATCTTCTCACTCATTTTTGAAGGTCCAGCGGTAGACCATGGGAAGATACTCGCCATATAACCAAACATCATTATTGAGGTTTGACATGAAATACCCATGTATCTTTGAAATCCCAATTTCCTTTGAGATCAAGCAGCAATATATCCACTGGTTAAAGTTAAATGGCAAAAAAATCACAAATTGAAAGCACACAGAAAATCACATAGTACAAAACAAGCTAACTAGCTGCAAAACCACCTGTTCATCAACCATTATAATACAAATACCACGCTCATCTTTGCCACGGCGCCCAGCCCTTCCACTCATCTACAATATCATCAAAAAAATGTTAATAAAAGTGTGGAAACATTTACCAGATCCAAAAGTAATAACTGAATTTTCAGTCACCTGTATATATTCACCGGATCCTATGTAACGATGACTATCACCATCCCACTTCTTGACTGCTGTGAAAATAACAGTTTTTGCAGGCATGTTTAGACCCATGGCAAACTGTCAAAGAGAAAAGTTATTACGATAAAGCTAGTCAATCAAAATCTCAGTTGGAGACTGAAGCAACTATAAAACTGCATTTGATACAAAGATAGGGAGTGTTGGGAGCCAAATAAGTGCTTGGAGGTAATCTTACTGTTTCTGTGGCAAACAGGGCCTTTACAAGGCCTTCCTGGAAAAGAATCTCCACCAATTCCTTGAGTACAGGAAGAAGGCCAGAATGATGAACAGCAATACCTCGCTGAAGTAATGGCAACATCAATTCAATAGCTGGTAAGTTCCTGTCTTCCTCATTCAAGCAAAGTATTGCATTACGAAAAACCTCTTCTACAGTATCCTTTTCCTCTTGGCTATTAAAATCAAGCTTCGACATGGACATCGCATGTTGTTCACATTCTCTTCTACTGAAGCTGAAAATGATTACTGGTTGGAATTTCCGTTCCATAATCATCTGAAATTGCACAATCTCCAATTCAAGGACTGAAATCGACATGGAACATATAACGGGTATGCTATATAAAAGCAACAATAAAATCAGTGATTTTATAAGCTAATAATAAGAAGTGAACTTGGAGATCTACTTGCCTAACATGAAAATTGCTAGGCCATGAACATTACATCTTCGTCTCAAAATAAAAGAATGAAACGTGGTAGCAATCTAGATATGTCAACACAATTAACACCTAAACTACTGCCAGGCAAATCAAACTTCTAAGAGTACCATGTAACAGAAAAAAAGTAAATTTACTCATTCTTCTCATCACAATACTACCAGAATAGAGCAAAGGTGTTGGCACTAGTTCCTGTGCAAACTACAAATATCTTTATCCCAGAAGCCCTTCTTAGAGATGCTCTTTGTGAGCAAGGCTACCGAGTAAAACATTTTGCTCTTCAGAATCCCTTAAAATGGCATGAATGTTTTATAACTTTGTTTGATATATAACCAAATTAACTATCAAACAAGTCTATATACATTACAAAAGCAAATTGCACTGAACCCTCATTCTCATAAAAAAATTGCACCCAATTCCTCATGCTCATCAACATTCCTCCCCTGACAGTATTTTAATATTGCCTTGCAGCATATAAGCAAGCCAGGTAATAAAATGGTGCCTGACTACTTATGCTAACAAATACTAGCTACCAAGACGTTTTTAGGACTAACTTGCTTTACTTAGCCAAGGAATTTTTATAGCAGCATCAGGAGAACAGGGGACCATCCCATTCACATTGCATACTCAAATCCAACCGGGACAGTATTTTTGAAATTACGTTTAAACTCCCCGTGAAAAAGAAAGAAAGAGATTGCATATAGACCATAACGATCTTGAGGTATACAGGTAGAAACTCAGTTCAGTCGTATGCATACTTCATAGAAGTTAGCACATATTTGACAAAATAAAGCCAAGCAGTGCCATAAGGAAAAAGTTGATAGAATAAACAAGGAATGGATCAGCGTCCTAAAAATTTGACCACCTGAATTGGAAAGGATTGAAAAAAAAACATAGCACTTAAAAGTGAAGGTTCACCTTCACAATTTTGTATATGTCAGAACCACCAGAAGCATTCCCACTTCTTGCAATCCTCCCACTTGCTTTCCCATTCGCACTCTTGCTGACATCACCATGTTTCTGCTTTGAAAAAGTATCCTGCAGCTTCACAAAGTTCTCCTCTCTGAACTGCTCATTCTCATCGATCACAAGATACAATCCATTTCCACCCATGGGAAAGACATAATGCTGCAGTGGAGTCGGTCGGAAATCCGTGTACACCACGTGACATGGCTGTTTGTGCAAATTACAGATCCACTCAGCAAACTCGGTGGCATTTGACATTGTCGCTGACAGAAATACCATTTTAATAGCTGGCGGCATAAAGATTATACTCTCTTCCCAAACAACCCCTCTTTCACGATCCTTCATATAGTGGATTTCATCAAAGATGACCCAGGCAACTTCCTTCAAAACCTCCGAACCCCTATAAAGCATTCCCCTAAGAATCTCAGTTGTCATCACTAAACAACTAGCGTTGGGAGACAGAGTAACATCACCTGTCATCAACCCTACATCTTTAAACTCCTGACTAAGCTCCCTGTACTTTTGGTTGCTCAAAGCTTTCAATGGAGAAGTATATATAACCCTCTGCTTATCTCTAAAACCCATTGCTATCGCATACTCGGCAACTGCAGTTTTACCTGCTGAAGTATGTGCTGACACCAGGACTGATTCATTCCGTTCTAGGCATGCCACAGACACCTGCTGAAATGGGTCCAGTGTAAATGGATATGTTTTTGCCATCTGTCCACTGTACATGGGATTTGACAGGGTTCCGTGTATAGATTCATCCAAGGTTGAAGTGTGCCCACTTGGAACCGCAACCTCATGCACGCATGTGCGCGTCAAATTTCTTTGATTTTGAAAAGAGGCTTGACTAGGGCTTCTGGTGGCGTCTGAATCTTCCAGTGCTCTTTCTCGATTCACAACAGATTCCTGATTTCGTGTTTCAGTAAACTCTGAATCTTCATGCGCCCTTCGTCGTTTTGGGGCGGTTTCTTGATTAGGGATTTCAGTGCCCTGAGATTGTTTGGCTTCTTTTCGCTTCCCAAGAGTCAGAGATTCTTCCATTGCACAAAATTAAACCTACTTCTATTCTCAACGTCACTTCAATCTGGATTAAGCTCAGTTCAACAGCTCAATCGAACAATTGAGCCCTTAAGCTATATAGTGAAGCTCGTTTCTGCTACACACATTACAAGATAATAATTTCTGAAAAGAGGATCACAAAGAACACAGCAGTTTTCTTAGGTTTTAAGACAATAAAACTTGTTAACATGACCCTGTCATTACTCGGCTAAATCTTTCATGCCCTAACTTTCTGCAATAGCGGGCTTATCTCTTTAGTTCCCGACAAAATGCAGCAAAAGAATTCAAAATTGTCCCGTTTCTTAAGCTTCCAATAAGTTGGAAACCACGAAAAAAAAAGTCAAAATCACAAGTTCATTTCCTTTTTCTCTTCTTACTGATTTTCTCAGTAAACAAACGCCTAGTCTGGATTCCGCGCTGCTTTTTTTCAATAATAAAAGCTTTGTCAAGAGACACGGAATCGCGTACACATAAATACAGAGGAAAATTTCGGTTTTTATTCGAAATAAATGGACTTTGCCCGCGTTCAATGCTGAAAAACAGAAATTCTTGTTCTCTTCCCTTTTTCCTTCATTTTCTTCGAAACCAAACACTCGTGAGAACTCTACAAACTTTCTAGCAACTAAACAAACAAGTTATAAACGAAGAAGAGAGAAACACACAGGCAGTTAGGGTTTTTCATTGAAAGGGAAGCTTTCCGTACCTTCGGCTTCAGTAGTTCAGTTGGCCCTCTGCAACAGTCCGGAGAAGAAATTAAAATTGTCAGATATGCAAACGAATTTCTGTATTGGGCTATGAGGAGCATATATGATCAGTACTATTAATTGGTCTAGGCCCATCTGGGTTAGGCTATCAAACTGGGCCTATATCTCAATTCGATTCATTTTACATGTACATGGATCGGTTCTTTTTTCTCCCGGTCCATGTACGTGTATATCGAACCTTCTGAAGGCTCCTAATACGGGTTAAAACGAGTTAACGAGTCCACTGTTGCACGTATTTGAGATTTGCCGGAGTTTTAAGCTCATTTGTGTAATTGAACAAAGGGTGTCAAGGAAATAATGTTGTAAAGTATTTTCAAAATATTAATATATATTTTATATTTTTATATATTGTGAATGCATTGGTGGATAGAGAATAACGTGGAGGAGTGATGGAATGTGAACATTTCTTAATGTTAAAGTGATTAGATCAAACAGTTAATATTTTGGACGGTTGTGATTGTGCAATCTCTTGATCGTGGGATGCTCTTGAATTATTTGAAAATTTGTGTAATCGAACATTCATATTTAAGTTTTGAATTGGTTGAAGAATGAACGGTTGAGATTAATTAGTCTTTGTCTAATGGATGAAATTCAATCCTTCTCGTTTAAAACGGCATGTCTATTAATGAAATGACACATCTTCCTTAAGAGGTATTCATTTATGCAAAATATTTGTTTTTCACATGAAGAGGTATCCTTTGGGAACGAAGAGGTAATCATTCGACGAAAAGGTACATGTTCATGATAAAGAGATACATATTCACGAAGAGACTTGTTGATGAAGAGTCATCACACTTGGTGAAAAGGTGTATTAACATCTATAAATAGACATTCTCATTTGCATAATTCACAACAATAAAGTGTACTCAAACCTTGTCTCTTTTTCTTTTGAGCATTCTTTAGACAACAAAATAGTAATCTGGCCGGGCTTCATTGTATCTTTGAGGGGAACTTGTTTGAACCCAATTGTACATCATTGTACATACTTGTTGTACATGACTGGTAAAGGCAAATATTGATCATATTAATGAATGAGACTTTGTAACGCGCCTTGAAGCAAATCTATTGTTTAGTTTGTTTGTCTACCGCAAATCTTGTCTATCTCTCTTCATATCCTCAAACAAATAAGAATATCATTATGGTGGAGTCAAAGCGTCAACGTACTATAATTGAAACAACTGATAATTGAAGGACATGAAATAAAGTTGTAAGGTCTTTCGACATTTCGTAGTAGGGCTGAAAAACCGGAATGTGGTCCGGACCGCATTCCGGTCCTAGTATATTAAAGTACCGGACCGGTTTTAATTTTTTAACTTTTTAATTTTTTTTTAAATTAATTTCAATGGGGGAAGTGCATATAAAAATGTTAAGTTTTGGTTTAGATTAAAATTAAACGTTTTAAGTTTATAATTTGTATTAAAAATTATAAAAAAAATATTTTTTACTTTTTTAATAAATGCGGTCCGGTCCGGACCGCATTTTAAGAATTAGGACCGGACCGGACCGCAAATTCGGTCGGTTTTTCGGTCCAATCCGGTCCGCGGTCCGGTTGTGTTCACGCCTATTTCGTAGAGGAAGATGTGAAGTTTGAAAGAGTGGTTTAGTCTAAAGGCTTCATGATGAGAGACGGTTATTTACAAACTTTGAAGGCTTTAGGTCTTGCCATAAAAAAGTTTCCAGACTTTCCTTCTTACTGGATTGCGCAGACTAGTACACGGTCCCGACATATGCATTTGAAAAACTGTAGCTTCAAGAAAAATGGTGGAATGTGGACAAAACTGCACATTTTTAAAACCCAGCGTCATTCACCACCTATCTCCTTGAAGGGAGGAGCGGTCCAGTTCGGAGCCTCCAGTTATAGATTTTAAAACGTATGTATGTGTATAGACGACAGAAAAGAGAGTCACGCCCCACGCAAATGATATTGACTTTAGTTGACATTGTAAGAGATTGCCTAGCTGTCATCCTTGTTTCCATACTTGAGCAATGGCTGGAGATTAACCATTCATCTTCTTCTCCCTATTTTGCTTACACCCTCATCACTGTAAACTTCTTCTCGAAGTCCGCTGAATCTCCTAACAATCGCTCTTTGTTTCTCTCCTCTTCTCATGACATCAATGTTCTTCCGTGAAAGATTTTTTCTCTCAGCGTTGTGTGACTTTGTTCAATCTCTCTGTGTTTCATTCACCTCCTTTGGCAATGATGATTTCTCCTCGTAGACTTCAATCTCTCTCACACACACACACTTCCTCTCTTCGAAATGACTTCATTTTCTCCCCCCTATCCAAAGGTTGACCAAAGATGTTGATGTGGAATTCTTTGAGCCGTTGGATCTGTTTGAGTACAGGTGTCGTCCTAACGTTTTAAATGGCGAGGCAACGGGAGGCTCACCAACCGGAGGTGAGCCGCTCCCCCAACCTAGTAACAACGGAATTTCATATAAGCAAATTACATTGAAGGCTGAAGAAATCTACAAATTTATACACTCGAAACTAGGCCTTACAATCTCATCCTTTAGCTTTTCTACAGGTCACCTGAGTGGGATAATTTCAAATAAATCAAAAGGGCAAACTAGCTTAGCATTGATCTCACAACACCATCATCATACAGATAAGCTTGGACTTGCAACTAGGCTGCGGCCACCAAGCTGGGTTGTTCACTAGGCCGGAAATACACCTTCCCGGAATTGAACTCCTGGTAACGGCCGGCATGCTGTCCGGAGAGAAAGCTTCATTTCCGTTGTTCCGTTCATTCCCGCTTCTCACCTCTGTATCATGCTTTCAGAACGTTGCCAAAATTTTATGGAAAGATCCACTATAACTGCATAAGCTTCTCTTGTCAATGGCATCTGGAAAACTCAGCTGTAGCATATAGTTTTTTTTTTTCTAAACAGCTGTAGCATATAGTTAACACATGCCATTGGGGAAAGCTATGAACAGAGACTAGAGTATAAGCTCCCAACTCGGAAGAAGAATTGTCAGCGTTTAGGATTAAACTAAGTAATTCCACCGTCAGAGCTGCTGCAGGCTTGATTTGGAAGTACCCCACTTCCAAAATCTCCGTCCAAACTCATTTGCTGGACTTCTTGAGGGGATAGGATCTTGATGCAGCGGACACAGTTAACAAACTCCCTGAAACACCGACAAGAAGAAAATTGTAAGAGAGACTAAGTATCACGACAAAATTTAGGTTTCATAACTCTCGCCTGAACAATATAAACGCGAACCACACACAGACTATCCACCCATATGTGACAATTGACCAGGCTCCACTTCTTGTGTTGGATGTTCTTGTGTTGATAAGGATATCTAAATAGAAGTACTAAGGGTGTCCTAAAAACACTCGGGAAGATAACATTTTTAAATAAGAAACCGTTGCTTCCCATTATTCCAAGTAAAATATTCAAATATAAACGGACATATGGCCCAAAACACATTATAAAACCGAATTTTGAACTGAAGACCTCGCCACTTTCTTTTCACCAAGGAAACTTGCATAAAGTGTGTGTGGGTGTGTGCGCGTGAAAAAAGAGCTCTTGTAAGCAGAAAAGGAATGAAGACATACTCCCAAGGGTCATCTCCCAATAAGAGGACGTCATTCTCATGATCCACATACACAAATTTCCAGCCTATTCTCTGTCTATCTTCCAACTGTCCTTCTATGCCAAACATTCGAGCCAGACCTTGTTTAAGCTCATTATAACCCAAATAACGGGTTATATCAATGGATCTCCCTACAGCACCACGTTTGTACACCTTCAAAATAGCATGGGCAGAGTCAACATGGTAGCAAAACACAAAAAAATGACAAATAGAAATACAAATAATGGCCGAAAGGTTCTTTTTAATGTACCAAACCTTAGTATATGTTCTCATTCGCTGAAACTGAGGTGGTGGGGCCCAAGGGCCTCTGTTTAAGAAGCTGCTATCATTTATTGCTGAATCAATCGAGTTAAATCCCATATCTGGAACTCCAAAAGACTGAGAAACCATTGAGGATGAGAGTTCCTGCTGAGCATCTTTTGAGTTTTCATAGTTTGCAAGCATGCCTCCTGCAGAGAGAATATTATGGAAATCCTTCCCCGACCCTTCCACACCCTTTGGTAACAAAGGATCGGGATTCAACGGTATCCCTACTTGGCTGTCAATGTTAGTCCCATAAGGAGCATTAGTCCTTGGATCAGCCGGAACTTCCCCACCATGACTGGTGTCTCTGAATAATAATGACTGCGGATTGAAACAGACTGAATTGTTATTCTGGTGTAAATGGACATCACTCTGTGAAAGGCAAACTGAAGTTGTCGAAGAAGAAGTATCCAAGTAATCTGTCTGGGCAGCTGCACCATTGAGATATGATTGGGGAGCAAAAAATCCTTGATTTTGATTCTTGTAGGAGATATTCAATGAAGGCTTGACATTGGACTTCTGCTGCAAATCTTTAACCAAGTTAGCATTAGATGACATGGTTTCCAATGCACTTGGACTCATGATTGTGGCGGCTGACTGAGCCATGTCCTCCCCCAGTGTTGTACTTCGATGGAGCCTGCCATTCATCAATGGCTGAACCACATTCGGGCAGTTGTTAGTGGAAGGTGAGGTGGAACAAGAAGGAACATCATCAGTAACTGCAGACTGCCCTGCTCCAGCAGCTCCTGTCAGCATACTGCTAGCACCTGCACGTGGCTGATTGGATGATGGGGGCGGTGGAAGCCCCACAGGACCAGATATTTCAGGCAGAATGCTAGATTGCTGTTGTTGAAACTTTGGTTGCTGGGGTGGATGAGAAAACCGAACATTGGTGTGGCTGTTATTCTTTGTCATCTGATGCGGGACAGAGTTAGACTGAGGGAGTGAGGTTGAGGTTGCTTGAGGGAGCTCCAGCATTTGTGGGGGTGTGACAGACCTAGAAAAGCTCTGGGACATATCCAACAGCTGCCTCTGCGGATCTGGGAGTTGTGTTAATTGAGCAGGCTGTTGCAGAGAGGACTGCTGCACTAGAATTGATTGCTGCTGCTGCTGCTGCTGAAGCTTTTGTAATAGTTGTATCTGAATCTGATTATCTGACATCTGTAACTGTCGGTTTACTTGATCAGGCAACTGGGGTTGAACAGGGCTTTGCTGTTGGTTCTGACCCATAGTTTGTTGCTGTTGGTTCTGACCCATAGTTTGCTGCTGATGCTGATGCTGCAGGTTCTGAGGATCATTCCTGTGAGGCGGATGGTTTTGAATAGATTGCTGCTGCTGAAGGATATTGTTAGCCTGAACAAAAGACTGAGGCTGAAGAATTTGAGCCTGAACTTGACTAGAAGGCAGAGTTTGATTAACCAAATTTTGCCTTGACTGTTGAGTAATATCACCCAACTGCTGCTGTGGCTGAATAATGGATCCTAATGGATTTATTGTGGATGGTAGCTTTGGGAGCTGATCAAGCTGCTGCACTTGCGGAGGTAGCCTCTGGGAATTGAACTGCAAATTATTTGACTGAGGTATTTGTGGTGCTGACAAGCCTAACTGACGTGAAAGATCTGATCCAGCAAGGCTTTGCAGAATAGATCCAGACATTGAATGCGTGTAATTTGGCTGTATCGTGTTAGCAAGGGAAGGGTTTTGCTGCATGTTCATCCACTGGACTAAACTTAAGCCAGGGAGAGCCTGGGGATCTTTCATGAAGATATCATCACCAAGCCAAGGCATTGTCCTTCGGAACAAGTTGTCTAGTTCAGAGGATTCATCATCTGCAATAATACCATGCCACAAAAGAATGGGATGCCTCTCAAGATTTCAGTCATAAACACACTGTATTCCACAAAATCCAACATTGAAAACACAGGAATAAATTTACTTTTGAAGGTCTAACACCAACCCATACAGAACAAAGAGAGATTCTACACCATCAAACCCCAGCCAAGATCATTCAAATTTCATTCGATAACTGAGTCAATTGATGGGCAACTGCTACAGGAATGAGGTAGGTGCCACCCAATCAAAAACAGTTTTATGGGTCTTGCCACAAAAGAATGGGATGCCTCTCAAGATTACAGTCATAAACACACAGTATTCCACAAAATCCAACATTGAAAACACAGGAATAAATTTACTTTTGAAGGTCTAACACCAACCCATACAGAACAAAGAAAGATTCTACACCATCAAACCCCAGCCAAGATCATTCATATTTCATTCGATAACTGAGTCAATTGATGGGCAACTGCTACAGGAATGAGGCAGGTGCCACCCAATCAAAAACAGTTTTCTGGGTCTTTACACAAAATGACTTAACACAACGCCAGAATCTGAACAACAAAACTGCTAGCAAGATTTAAAAGTCAACACAGCACAATAGGTACCTGGCATTCCCGGTTGCCTTGGACGCTTTGATCTGAAGTATGGAGGGGGGCAGATAAAAAATGGAGCAGTTACCGGTTCAATTTCCCAGATTGAGACCCGGTTACGCCTTTCTCCAGCTGTTGACTCATCCCAACCAACCTGTAAGGTATAGTCCAGTCATTATATGGGTAATCTACACTACCTATAGTGAAGATATGGCAATTGAAGCAGAAAATATCTCAGAATTTCCACCTGCAAATTACGCCACTGTGAGTTCTTCCATCTAAGAGGATCAAGATCACTAATACCCGTGATTGTACCCATGTACCTGCAGAACAAAAGCTTTTCTTCTTCAATACCAACACTTTCCAAGTTAATATCCCAAAACAAACCTCCTTCAATCCAAGTATGTCATTAGCTTCTCATTTCTCAAGAAACTAGGTCAACTATTTATGCATCATGGCTAGAGTTTAGTAGAATGCAAAGAACGTAAAGAATGAAGATTCAATAGAACTACCTTCTTGTTCCTGATTCTTCTGTCTCAAACATCATCCGGAATCGCATGCCAAGTGATATTTGGTTGCTATATACAGCCTTGTAGTACTTGGCTAAAGGGATAACAAACTCAGATGGGCTTGCCCTGCATAGACAAAGAGTACTTGAGTTCCGTTTGAGTTCTCAGGATGGAGAAATTAATTCATTCAGCAAAGAAATAAGCTGATGAACTGAAAAAATCCTATTAACAAAATACAATGAATGCTCCCGAAATGAATTATTAGACTAAAGAAAAATGAAAGATAGTGACCTGGGATTATAAAACACAGTGAAGGGGCTATTATTTGCTGCAGCATGAGCAGCGGCTGCTAGAATCCCTATATGCATACTATCACTTGACAACACTGATGATGATAGATTGGCCGGTTGCCTGTTAGCCCGTCTAATGCCCAAAAGGAGCTGCTGCTTTTCATCCCTGCACACAAGCATTAGATATTAATACATTTGATTAATCCATATTTCCATACTTGTAAGCTTTTGAAAATTTTCGGTCAAAGTATGATCTTTGTCCTGAAATATGTATCACATTTCACTATCATCCATGGACTATCATTTGTACCAGTCTAGTCCTAAAGGGATTTCCATTATTCTAACTCAACATTACCTTGCAAACCGCAATTGCTTGTGTGCAAGTTGTCCCTCAATTTCACATTCAAGAAACGTACTATAAATAGAACTACCAATGACCCCTAAACCATGACTTTATAAGAAAAAATTTGACCTAACAGATCATGATAGCAACATAAAACATTTGTCAACTCCGCCATTGTCATTTCTGTAGTCATGGTAAGATAAGACAAAGATACTATTCAGATGTTCTCAGGACTTTTGAGGACTAAATTGTATAAGGCATGCAAGGATGGTTGTTGAGGAGTTTACACAAAATACGTTATATGGTACTCATTGTAAAATCTGTAATCCCATGAATAAGATTCCACAGTTCCAATTTGTGACAACTACCTGATGAATAAAACTGAGTCACCAGCTAAAAGCCTCTTTCCACTAACAAATAGACTCCATCCAGTTGTAAGCAAGTGACGTTTTGGTTGTCCTGGGGAAGCAGATGGTTAGTAAGAAATGATGGGGAAAAAAGTGTTACTCATAGGTAAAAGGTAATTTGTATGGAAGAATACTAATACAGAATCTCATAATGTTGAACATTTTAATTTCAAATGTGTGATTCCCCTATTTCAAACTAGCAAACAGGTTACTTCATGAACTCTGTGTTAGATTTTTTATAGTAAACTCTTCAAACTATCAAAAATCTAACACAATATACCACGGTATATATGACGGAAAGTCCATAAGTTGTCATGCAAATCCCTGGCCATAAGTTCTTGAGCAGGTGGTTGCATGGAGAAATCCTATGTAGAAGGACAAACAAGGTTAAAATTTGAGTTGCATGCAGCAAAACTTTGAATATAGGGGAATTTCTTACAAGAGGAGGGAAAATTTTCTCCGCTGCACGGCGTGGCACAGAAAAACCTCCATGGGTGCTTGTATCACTTGCTGTCAATGTTTTACAAAAAAAATCCGGTTGGGGTTTATTTGTCTTGAGTGCAAGATCTGATCTCAGTAATGCATCCTTGTCAAACTGCACATGAAGCATGAGGGATTCAGATTGAGTTGCTAGTTCGGGATATGGTAAGTTCACTTGCAAAAGTTCCTAGAGCACGAGTAGTATGTACTTTCCTTAATCTTAAGTCACATGGCAGCTTAGTAGTATGTACTGTCCTTAATCTTAAGTCACATGGCAGCTTAGTATCTAAGCTGCCATGCGACTTAAGGGCAACTGCACAGTTTCATTAAAGAAAAAGGAATTGGGTCATTTTCAAGTCAAGGCCTTACAGAAGGAACTGGCTGAAGTGTCATCTGAGCATAGACTTCATCTGTTTCTGGATCCGCCTAATGATTCAAACATGAAATAATAACTTAGTACTGAAATCAATCTGCATGGAAGCTAAACGCCAGACAAAGTCAGCCATACATGAAGGGTGACATTGTGAAGGAGGCATAGTAGCTTTGAAGGAAGATTTGGGTAATTCGGGATTTGTGCATCCACATCCTTCTTCATAGAAGCAGCAACCTGAAATAGGGATTATCACTTTCAAGACAGGAGACAAGTTCAAAAGGAGAAAATTCCTTAAACGAAGTACAAAGTTCTTTTCACAGGCTTGGAATTCAACAATAAGTACAAGTCGGGAACTATTTGTACTTGAGGTTTATTCAACCTTGGTGAACGGCTAAAAACTTGAAACATTTTCACAATTTCTTGAGGCAAAAAATATATAAGTGGGTAATAAATTGGACGTAACAAAAATGTTAAATAAAAAATAGTTCCCGCATATAGTGAATAAATGCAAAATTACGCTCATACCTACACCACACCAATACAATCTAGGTGCTCAAAATGAAAGCCACATATCATTGCCCAATAAATACATCATCGTCTCCCTCTAAAATGTAAAATCATCTCCCTCTGAAAGGGAAATAATCCTTACCTGCCGAGAAACCCACTATAACAAAATTCCGAAAGACATTGTTCTTTGTTGCACCTTTCGTATTTACCTTCTTCATTTATATCACGAAACCACTTTAGTATTTATTCAAAAGCAAAAACCAGCACACGTAAGAGCCACAACAAATCAGAGGAAGAGGAAGAGAAGAAATATGCTACACGGATACCTCGACGCCCACCCCCCAGCCTCCCGAAAAAAGGACGTATTAGGATTTGAGTAAAAGGCAGAGAAGAAATGAACCCACAACAAATCAGAGGGCAGAATTCAAGATTGAGGCTAATACAATTCAGACAAACAACGGCAAAGGAGTGAGAGTAAAGGTTAACCAGACAAACACCATAATGGAGCATAATAGCAGATTACACCCACCTGTTCACTGTGGCCTTGCGGGAAGTAGAGAACATGGGTCCCAGCCGGTGGCAGGCTCGCCAGCGGCCCGGCGCATGCTTGCCATAGCTCCAAGTTTATGCTCTTCTTCTCTCCTCCTCCTGCACCACGTGTCATCCTCCCATTCATCAGAAATTCCTCCACCGTATTTTTTGTTTCCTCTACTTACAACTTACAAGCGCCGTTTGTTTCACCAGAAAACAAAAAGGGAAGTTTGGAATCTAGCGAACTGAAGAGAAGCAGTAAGAGGAGATTCACGTTTAAATCAATTTTCTCGAAGACTTTCTGAAATAGAAAGTCCGTACAAAACCGAAAGGAACACAACCGAGGAAGAAGATAAAGACGAAAAAAGGGAAAGAAAAGCCACAAAAACACATATTATCTGATCCACCGATTCGCTCAATGCTCTCTCGCTCTTACGGAGGAAAAGATAGATAACATATGGATATAGACAGAGAATCGGTGTCTCCATATGAGAGACAGAGAGCTTTACCTTCGCAGGAATTGGACGCTGACGTGGCCGAGCCGGCGCCGGCACCGGCACCATTCGCCGGAGTTTTCATTGTCTTCTCCGGCAAATATTACTGCAAGAACGGCAAAGAAATTTTAACCGTTCATTTTTACAGCGAAAAAATCAAGCTTCCCATGGCTATCCGGCTCCGTTAAAGTTCGGGTAAACAAAACTCAAAGCTCAGGAGTAGAGTAGAGTATGACTTTGTCTTTCTCAGCTAAGGAGCTTAGATCAGCTCAGGAAAGGACCGGAAAGTGACTTTCTGAGGATTCCGGGAAAGAGGGGGAAGAAAGGGAAAGGGAGAGATTCCGGCGAACAGGAGGCCGGCCGACAAGGGAGGCAATGAGAAATGAAAAAGGGAAAGTCTTGTTCGCTGAGTTTCTCAGAGACCAGACCAAATGCTGAAGCTTTGTCCCCTAACTTCCCCTACAACACCCAGACAGCTCCTTTCTCTTCTATCTTCTTCTCTCTCCCTTTTTCTCCTCCTTTACCCAAAGCCTTCTCTTCTCTTCTCTTCTCTCTCTCTCTAGAAAAACACCAAAGTAAGCTTTCTCCTATTTCTCTATTCCCTTTCTCTCTCTGTTTATTTATGTCGCTCTATGCCCTTGATGATGGCCCTGGCAATAACATAATACTAACATCTCCCTGGCTTGTCTTGTTGAGCTTGGATTAAATATTTACCCAATTTACATTTACTTACCACAAAACATATTTCGTTCACATCTCTTTCCCCGAAATTTCATTCTAATTTTTAAGTTTCCTTTACAATTTTTTCATTTTGCATTTTTGCCCCTATGAGCCGCTTACTAATTTGAGAACAAGCCCTCCAAATTTTATTTTATTTTAATCATGACCTCCGAGTATTTGAATAACCCTATCAAGTGCCTAAACTTGTGTTCGAATCACCTTGTTGTTGGGCGAGTCAACCTTATAACATATGGGGGTTAATAGATCGGTTTCATATATAACATTTACGAATAGTTATCCTCTTATGAAATTATAGCGATAGTTAGGCGAGTCCTAACTCATTATATATGGGGCTGATGGGCCGATTTCATATATAACACCTATGAATATCTATCCTCTTATGGAGTTATAGCGGTAGCCTCGTACGGTGGCTCCTTTACGTGGTTAACATTTTTGCTTATTTTTTTACATTTTTTTCAAGGGTAAATGATTTTAAATTTCTTAATAGTTTGTTATTTTTTTAATTATGGTAACATTGTATCTTGGCTACCCATAAATATATTCAATTTATCTAAAAAAACACGAGTAATTTAAAATTTCTGATTTCAAGTGAGACAACTGTTACCAAAAAATTTTTAAAAAAATAAAGAATTTATAAGAATGTTCAAAAATATTACTTACCGTAAAAAATTTCTCCAAATTTCTCAAAATAGATGTACTTAAAAAAATAAGATAATATATCATGCTTATTTTTTTTCTAAGCTATATATTAAGCTTAGATATAAGCTAACTCAAATAATAAATTACAAAGTTACCCAAAAATGAAAACCATAAATTACTTTTTAAATCAATATAATATACAAATAATAATTAAATGTAATAATAGTTTCTCTAAATCTTTTGATTTTCAACTACTTAGTCTTCGTCCTTAAAATTATGTCTTACATTGGAAGAATAATATATTTAGAAAATTTTAATTAGTCAAACTAGTTAGAATACAGTTCCCTCACTACAAAAAATATGACATTTAGCTATAGTTTTAGCAGCGATTTTTTAGCAGCGCTGCTATAGATCCGTCGGAATAGATCTATAGCGGCGGTTTGCGCGACCGCTGGTGAAGATCGCTGATCTATAGCAGCGGTCCCGAACACAAATTTGTCATTTTTGCAGCGTTTTTTTTTATGTGCCAGCATTTTTAAAACACCACTAATTTTTTCTTATATTTTCCTAATCGGTAATACAAATTTATTTTAATAACCATAATTCATTTGATGTAAAAAATTAAAGAACAAGGATAATAAAACAAAATATATTTCATCATTAATTAATAATATCTTACAACAAACACAAAAATCTCTTCAAGTAATCTAAAAAGTAACAAATTTCTAATATAATATATAGTTTGTGCAAGTAAATAATTTTATTATATATATATATATATACACCCACACATTACTCAGCATTTGCTGGACTAATGTGCATCCAAATAATTTTACTATATATTTATATTATATATCGGTGTCCTAAAAATGGAGAAGTATAATTACTATCAAGAGCAAGAATTTGGTATAAATTTTTTAATGAAATTGAATAAAATGGTTTTTCTTAATTTTAATTAATTTAGTAAAATGAGTTATGAATATTTATGTTCTTTTTATATGTTTGGCATATGATTTGGAGAAACATATGATTACTTAAACTATAGATTATCTCTTAATTGGTATAAACTAATCCTGATTTTGAATTATATTTCCCAGAAATAACATCATTTTGGCTTTAGTGCCTAGACGAATCTCCCTAGTCCATATTTATGATTTGTGGACAAAAGTTAATCTGCATTTAATTATTTAAAGGTGAATGCTTACTGAAAGAAATTAAAAATAAGTACAATATGTCCGACTGCATAGTTTCACATTAAGCATAGAAACAAAAAGATTGCTTATATAATAAAAGCTAACTCCATTTGGAGGCATTTTTTTCAAATAATAATTAAAAAATCACATTTGTGTTGAATAAATATTGTTCAAGGATAAAGATCATCTATAAATCTCATACAGAAATGCAACATGTAATCTAACTAGACAAGTAAAATATACAATATTTAATGCCATGCGTGTGAAGTTATATAGAGTGTAGATCCTACAATAGTTAATGCTGATGGTGTCTAGCTCTCTCATGATTATACAATAAAATTTCAATAGAAACAAATCTATTGGAGTCATCTCCACTTCAAAGCTGGACTTACTTGACATATACGTGTGTGACTTAGAAGGTTGCACGGGTTGATATTTGTCATGGTGTTGAACCCAACTCATGCGGATACTGGGTCAGGTCTGTCTAAACTCGGTGCACGTAAATGAGTGTCTAAATTTCCCTTATAACCTCAAAAAAATTCAATAGGAAATTGTAAAGAATCATAAGGTAATGACATAAGAAAAACGTTACTCATATGTAAACTTTAACTTCAAAATTATTAGTCAAGATTACTCTTGAAGCTCATTTGAATCATTATACCTAGTAAAAGTCTCAAATGTCGGACTTAATCTTTATAAAGTTCATATATTGTTTATTCTAATCTTCCACTTCATGTAAAATTCGAGGAATCTCACAAAATCTCTTAAAAAAAAAGGTGCTATTACTTTTGGCCTTTGGGAGTAATGCAATTATAGTGAATGAAAAAAATATTTAATATGGAAACAATCATTATTATGAAAAAAAACTTGAAAATTATTTCAAACATTCTCATAAATATATAAAACATTCAACTGCATGGATTTTACTCATCAAACTCCTTTCTATATGTATCAAGAATTACTCAAGACTTTCTAAACGAATTACCAAATAAAATAAAAATCCTAAGAAAAATTCTACATTCAAACTCTAACTACTACTGTTGAATACATGTAGTAATCACCTACAAGTTATTAATTGACATACTAATTAGCTCCCTTACAGGCCTCTATTCCTGATTCTTCTTGCCATCGATTGATCCCACAATATGCTGTGAGGTTCCTAGTGGCTTCCATTATCGGCATTCGGAATTCGGAGGCCACCCGTGGTCAGGCATTGCTGCCCCAGTGCCCTGCACATGCGAACTGTACGGTCAGCCATTTGCGAAAGAATGATTAAAGTCCAGATAAAGTGGGAATTAAGAAACTTTAATTAATACTTAGAAAAAAAAACTTTAATTATTGCCCTTGCACCTCAGTAATAATGAATAGTAGCTGGGGCACCATAAATACTTGCTGAGGTGGCGGACCGTGTCGGCGGCTAGGGTCCCATGCGCATATGCGATTTTGACTGCTCTCGTGTCTGCTTTTATTGGCATCTTTTTGTTTAGGGATAAATGAATATATGGTCCCTGAGGTTTTTCATAAAATTAAATCAGTCATTTAACAAATATTTTCATTAATCCAGTCTCTAACATTTACCTTCTTTTATGTGAAGTCCTTCCGTCCAAATATGTACGCCGATTTAACGGCAATTGCCATTCTTCCATTTCAAATCACCTGCTTCGCCAACTCAGCACCTCACGTCCCTTGTTAAAACCATGACGCTTGCATGAGTGATGGAAAGAAAGCACAAAATGACAAGACAACGGATGAGAAATGGCACCAAATGCCTTTTCTCGTAACATAAAAATGATACGTTAAATAAAAGCAACCGAAAGAAGCATACCTTGGATGAATGCTATTCTTGACAACTTTCTGGCCATATTTCCTCCATTTGTAACCATCATCAAGAACGTCGACATCACTCCTTGTTTGGAAACAGAACCTTGGCTCTCTAAGTTTCCTTCTCACCTTCACCTTGCTCTTGTCTGAGGTTGAGCTCCTCCACCTGCGAAATTCAAAGTTCTCAGAAAAGTGATCCATTATGTCTTGCTTTCTTTTAGTTTCCGAAGCAAGTGGAGGGAGGATTAGCTACTAATCGGAAGATACTATAAATCCACTGATGAAGTAGGGAATTTCGGTATCGATGTTAATGAATACTTTTATGTGAAGTACGAGCTAGCTCCCTCACATCCCCAGAGAGAGGGGGGGCCGGGGGGAGGGATTATAACGACATGGCGTGCAAAAAGCATGCTGCAAAGGAACAGAAAGCAAGAATATACCAAAGTAGTTAGAAAGAAAGTAAATTCACGAGACTAGTATAAAGTAAGCGAATCCTTTTCAGAGAATAACGTCAATTAGGAGCATAACAATAGATGAAATACTCAAGAATTGTTTGTTAATTCAATCCAATTTTCTCAAACATTACTCGAACCACCTGTTCATTATTCCAAGAAGATCTAGTAACGATGTCGTTATGACTAAACCCCATGTTGGTGCCACCTCCGCTGAGTGGCTGAGACATCTGAGAGGACTTTGAGGGAGCCAAGAAGCTCAGGACCTGGTTATCTTCAAATTGCACAAACCCCATTTCTTGGATCGCTTGTGGAGTCGTTGAGAAAGACGCTTGCAGCTCGTAATTCGGAGCTCCTCTCTCTTCTTACATTATGTCATAGATTCCAGACGTTCTTCTTTTGCTTGCTCTTCCTGTTAACGGCTCCGGTGCATGTTGTCCGGACAAAAGTAGTATAGGGTAAAGGGGAATGAAGGGTTTTAGTTTTGTGCCTCACAGACGGTGTAGCTTCGGTCAACTAGTAAACGCTAAATGGATTTCTATCGAAAGTTATTCCTTCCCAACATCTTAAGGAATTCGATTACCCACTGCAACAGAAATTCTCTTTCTTCTTCGGGAAGCCACTAAGTGTACACAAATTCGAGATCTATTTTTTTTTCACTGCAAGCCAAGCATTTCCTGGACCAATTCTCCCGTCCATTGTCCTGTGGTTTTGTACTTTCTTCCCGTCACTCATGCAAGCGTCGTGGTTTTAATAAGGGACGTGGGGTGATGAGTTGGCAAAGCAGGTGATTTGAAATGGAAGAATAGCACTTGCCGTTAAACCGGCATACAGATTTGGACGGAAGGACTTTCACATGAAAGAAGGTAAATGTTAGGGACTGGATTGACGAAAATATTTATTAAAGGACTGATTTGATTTTATGAAAAACCTCAGGGACCATATATTCATTTATCCCTTTTGTTTAAGTCCATGCTCTTAAACTTTGCCCCCAACGAATATGTCAAATGTTGAATGTGCACCTGTCTTTTATCAGTTTTCTAAATAGCTCCGACTTCAGTAAAGTCGCACCTCAATTATGCCCTTCCTTTCCATGCGATTTATACAAGTTTTTTTACTCCTTGAGTAATTTGTTGACAGAAATCGACGTCGTGGCCATTTGGAGGGGGAAAAAAAAAAAACTGACGTGGCAGGAATTCGATAAAGGGGGGACAAGGGCATTCGGTGCTGAAAATTTCGACGTTTCAAAATTTAAACTTAATTATAAAATTATAAAATAATATATTTCTTTATTAAATATTTTTTTATAATAATATTTATTAAAACATTCTCTTCACTTTTTATCCATTTTTATAAAATATCTTTACTTTCTCATCTACCCTTAAAATTTTCACTCGTGAATAACACCACGTTAAAACATTGTCGGTGAAAAAAAAAATGAGGTCGGCATGTTATCATGTGGCCAAATCAACTCCGATTAACGTGGCCCGGCTTATCATAGTGGGCGTTCGTTTGCCCGAAATTTTGTGAATCTTTACTTTATTGAGATTTATTAGAGTTTGTAAAAAGTAGAGTGTGTATAGTATGCGTTCGTTTGTCAATCCCGAATTTTTGTGAATATTTACTTTATTGAGATTTATTAGTGTTTGTAAAAAGTAGAGTGTGCATGTGTAAAAGTTAAAAATTTTAGAATATATTTATTTTGCTGAAAATTTTCATAACCCGAAATTTCAGAGAGAGGAACACCACCTATAATTGGTGGATTGGGTAAAAGATTTTGCGTCCGTGCTATCAGAATAATAAAATCTGTGCAAGGAACCTTTGAATAGTAATTCTCCAGAAATATATATAAAAATTAAAAGAATAAATAAACAGCCCAAGAAAGAAAAATTATCAATAATAGCTAGGTTGGCAAACAAATCACTAAACGATAGATGTTGCTAAATTATGATTTTCTCTTTTTTTTAAAAAAAAAAAATACAACACATTAAAATAATACAAAAAACAACGTACAAGATCAAGCATAGACTTTTTTGGAAATTTGACCTCAACAATACCCTTCCTAATTATCGTCAAAATCAATTCAGTCCTCAATTTGATTTGAACATTAAATCGGATAAAAAAAACATGTAAAATAATCGAAATATCCTCGAAGACAAAATTTATAGAACCCAAGTCTTGTGGATTTTTCTTTCTCTTACTCAATTCTTTCACATTTTGAAGAATATTATTACTATTTAGAGGATGGTAGGAAATTAAATGGAAAACGTGTCTTGATTGTCACGCCAGCGAGGAGAAGTGGGCTACACTTTTGAGGTTTAAAAGTTAAGAGAAGAAAGAAGATAAGGAGAGTGGGTGATGGGGCCAACCAGCCAATTAGGGTTCTACCGTATGACCTTTGAGAACACATGCATGGTTCATTGTTATTCATCCAAAAGACGGGAGAAAACAGATACCCCTCGATATTAATGGTGGAGATGAGACGTTGGTGATCCATTATAGATCGTGAGAGGATATGCCTATAAAGAATTTGTTGGGTACACACGTATATAAGGTAGACTTTAAATAAATAGAAGTAAATTTGGAAAGAAAGTTTACTTCCTCCCAATTCCAAGTTTAGGGTTTTCTCTTAGGTTTTTCTTTGTATTTTCTTATAAATATAGGTTTATGTTATAGGAGAAGATGTACGTGGGCATTGGGTAGAGAGAGAAAAAAAAGAGCGTGGTGTGACTATTGTATTGGGCGGGTAGAGTAATTTTTCTTAAACGTTCTTAATAAAATTGCTCTGAGGTGAACGTAGGCCGGTTTGGGACCGAACCACATAAATTCTTGGTATTTTATTTTCTGAGAATTTTCGTGCCGCTTTTCCCAATAAGTGGTATCGGAGCTAGGTTCAAGGAGCCGAAGTGTTTTTTTTCGGGGGTAAGCAAAGAAGATCTGAAAATTCAAAGTGATTCAATAAGATATTGGAGGGCACTAGCTTGTAGACGAGACGAACCCGGAGGTCGAAGTCGTGTCGCCGGAAGAGCCCGGACATGTGCCCACACGCCGAAGGAGGTAGGGCGCGTGGTCCTCACTCACCACATGCGCTCGCACACAGTTGCCCCGCCACATCATCGACACGCCAGCATCCACGCCAGCGCCACATCATCAAGTGAAGGGGACTTAGAGTGCTACGTTAGCATTGCCACGTCATCTGACACGTCAGGAGAGTTCCGGTTATTGCCATGTCATCAGAGAATATTCCGGCGGGAGAATATTTGAGAAGATTCCATTTTTGTTCCATAGTGGTTTTTCGGTTGCTTCAGGGGTTTTTAGGCCGGTTTTCGAGCAGGTCAGGCCGATTCCTAAGGTTTTGGGCCATTTCGGATTTTGCCTCGATCAGAGTGAATTGAAATGACAGAGATGATGATTACTAGTATGATGATGTTATCTGCTGCGAATTACATAAGCTGGAAGCCATAGATGAAAGATATCCTTTATGGAAAGGATATGTACGATCCATTGGAGAACAAGGGCAAAAAACCTGAGGGGATTGATGACTCCGACGTCATGTAGCATGCGGAGGTGCTTGGTACTAGCCGGTGGAGATGCAAGAGCAGGGGGAGATACTGTTCTACATGAGTCCAACGGTACAAGCAGGGGATGCGAGCACCCTAAGTCCCCGGGTGCAGGACACTCGGATGAGAGTGTGGTTGGTCGTCTGATGACAAGGACGAGGTTGGAGTGTCAGTAGAAAAAGGATGCAAGGGGTGATGAGCAAGAGGAGCAACAGATACCAAAGTTACAAGAAAATTCTACTGATAGGAGCCCGAGATGCACTCAACCGAAAGATGTCAGGAACAGATTCTTCTCTTATGGGTATGAAGGGGAGAATTGTTGCGGTCCACACCCATATAAGGTAGACTTGGAATAGAAGTAAACTTGGAAATGAAGTTTACTTCCTCTCCACTCCAACTTTAGGGTTTTCTCTTATTGTTTATTTTTGTATCTTTTTCTATAAATAAAGGCTTATGTTATATGAGAAGGGGCACATGAGCATTGGGCAGAGAGAGAAAAAGAAAGAGCGTGGTGTGACTAACTATTGTATTGGACAAGTAGAGTGATTTTCTTAAGCGTTCTTAATAAAATTGTTCTGGGTTGGATGTAAGTCAGATTGGCGCTGAACCACATAAATTCTTGGTCTTCTATTTTCTTTAAATTTTTGTGCCGCTTTTTTCGTTATGATTTTGAATGAAGACTAAAAAAAAAAGAGCTTAGGAGGAAAAGTCAGATGGAATACGAAGTTTATATTGAGTTGTTTGAAGTAGATGGCGGGCCTCATTTAATTGCATGAAGAATTTGGCAGGGGTTTAAAGAATATCAAGTATGTCGTTTTTTTTTAATTTGTTTTTATTATTATAAGAAAAATCCGTGACTTATTTTGTATACCAAATTCAAACTTATCGGACCCAATCTTAATTTGTCATTTTGCATTTAGCCATCAAAGAAATTGATCCCTTTTCTTTTGGTTATTAGGAAAATTCGTGGCCTAACTCCTATATAGATTCAAACTGATTGGACACAACTTAAACGTATTTAGTGCGTTTGACATTATGTCAAATCTTCAAGAGACGTGGCCATTTTGCATTTAGCCAACAAAAAAAATTGGCCTTAACAAGAAAAAATGGGACTGAAATTATTCGTTCAAACGATGTCATATATGTGTGAATAGGACCTTTCAAGATTGTCTTTATTAGAAAAAACTCATACATCATAATACAAAGTCCGTGTCATAAATTAATAATTCTATGTATATTTCGCACACCACCAAACCACCGGCTCGGGTGGTTGTATAATATTATGTTGATTTATCTTTCCATGGAAAAAGATTTTGTATGAAAACCAAACATGTAATTTTACAATCCTATGGCAATTTTTTTAAGGAATTAGAAACTTCATTTTGAAAATTTACATAGTTTAGCCCTCCAAAATCCACGTTCCGGCCTCCAACAAGATCTTGTTGACTTCGTCGTAAAGGTTTAAAGACAAAAATTTAAAGGAGCTCAAACTTAAATCACACGACATTTAATTAAATCTCTGAACATGTCGTGTGAAGTTGTCCAAACATTATTATTTTATTAATTTTAGATAAATTGTCATTTTAGTACTTGAGTTTTCACCACTTTTATTTTTTAGTCCTTGAATTTAATTTTTTCAGATCTTAGTCCATTAGTTTTTATTTTTTGACGAAATGATCATTCCGCCAGAGTCCGTCTCTTTTCCTCACAGAAGGGTCACATCAGCCGTCGAGTCAGCATAAATACTAAACGACAATTTTCTATCCTTTTGCCATTTTATCCCAAAATGACGTTGGGATATTTTTTGCGCACTGTTTTGGATAAGTGTCATGCGCAATGTTTAAATAAAATAAAAAAACAAACACTGGCACGTCACATGGCACCCGAGCCGCCTGCAAACATTCCACAGAATAGTTTTGATCCTCCATCTTTAAAAAGCTCAGCACAAATCAAGAACCATGCTGCATCGACCACACAAACCTTCAGCATACAGAGCTCTTCTTTAGTTATCTCCCTACTGTTTATCAATACATTCGTGTTTCTGTTGCTAGCATTTCGCTTGAGGACTCCCCAACATTCAGCTGGGAACTAATGATCTGGGAAGGGTTTTGTCCTTCCCGTCCAATCAAGGGAAACTAGTTATTCCGTTGTAGTGCGATAGGATTGACTCAACTAGTCAAAGAAAAAGAAGTAAACCAAAACTGCACAAATAGATCTTGTTGCTCACCGTTCCCCGGAAACCAGACACTCTATCATACCAATAGGCTCATCATTCACAAAAACAAGCTCTGGTGGTATCTGATTCATTTGACAGAAAACCGCAGCCTTCATTATCCGTTTAACTTTCGAATCAAAGAGCAGCCGCTTAAGCAACATAGAACACTTTCCCAGCATCCTTATGACAATACTTCACTCCACAAACAATGCAAACCTCCCTCTTCGTCAATTAGCTACCTTTAAGACGGCGTCGGTTATAGTGTGAGTGAGCTTATTGTGTGAGTGTGTGAGTGGACGGGTGAGATTAGAAGTTGAGAAATCTAATGGCTGAAAAATGCCACATCATTTAATGAAACCGGGTCGGTTTCACGGATCGGGTTCGTGGGTCGGGTTCATTAAATGACGTGACATTTTTTCAGCCATTAGATTTCTCAACTTCTAATCTCACCCGTCCACTCACACACTCACACAATAAGCTTACTCACACTATAACTTTTGCCCCCTTTAAGACATCGATAACATGGCTCCGGTTATTATGCGAGTGTGTAACTGTGTGAGTGTGCGATTGCACGGTGAGGATTGAGTGAGTGTGTTTGGAGGGCTCAGATCGTGTCACCGAATAAATGAGGTATAACCGGCGACCCGAAGAGGACGATTCGACCGCAACCCGTTTCACCGCTCTTCTCGCTCAGATTTTCAGCTTCTTCACTGTCTGTGTTGCTGCGTTAGCAGCTTTTTCAGCAAATTCTGCAGCAGTTTGGGCATGAAATCAGATTTTGGATGAGAAGTAGAGGAAAGAGCAGAAACTAATTGAAATCAAAGTTCCACCTCCTGTGGGTGGCGCTTAACATTTTTTTAATAACTTTTGTTGTACATTCTCATTCATTGGTTCAAAATCAGTAGTGATTCCCTTCGCAGAATCCAAATCAAAGTTTGGCCACTTCAGAAACTTCTGCTTTTGATCAGGCTGAATAGCGATGTCCACGTTAATTTTCAAAAAACCAGGAGGCGGGAGAGTCCAAGCCGAAGTAGGAGCTGAACCTTAGGGGACAGAGCACACAAAGGTGGTGGAGGTGACGAGAGCAATGAATTAAAGATGAGATCATTGTATTTTGTGAATGTATTGTATTTTGGTCATTCGGTTGTATTTGGTTGCTCATTGATTTTTGAGAATATTATTGCACATGTAGTGTTTGTTAGAATGCTCGAGAGTAATAAGCAGACTCGTTATTTTTCAGTTTAGATACTATTCTGATATCTTCACTTCTGAGAAAGTTCTTTAAGCTACTATAAACAAGGTGGACTTGGAATGGAAATTGGACTCTGCACATGGAATTGCCACTTTTTTACCCTTGCTTTACTCCTCTTTGTAAGGTGGACTTGTTTTACTCCACTTCCCAAAGTTTTAACATGCTTCAAATTGTACCGCATAATTTTTTCTTTCGTTTCAAATTGTATCCTCAAGTTGGTTTTGATGATATAGAACGTTGCATGTGTGACTTGCGCATGCCATTTCGGAAAATAAATAATCGATAATATTTTGACAAAACAAGGTGCTATCCAAAAGCTCTAATCTTTGCTCAAATATATGGGTGAGACTACACATTCTCACACCTTTATACCGCTTGAATACATGACCAACAAGTGTGCAAGAATAACTAACATAGTGCTTAGAAAAAAATTGACATGGTGACTCAGCCCATGATTCTCAAGCATTCGACCGAGCACCTGACGTGCGTTACAGATTCTAACTTTGACTGAAGTCGTTTTGTTATGGAATGCGCCTTTCAGTACAAGAATAGCAACAAACAAACATTTACTGGTGGGAGAATAACGTGAAACAAACAAACATAGAACAATTGGCACTTCGTTGGCCTCTAATGTCACTTCGTTGGCCTTTCTTGATACAGATAGCCAGAAATGGTTATGAGCAAATAAAATGTATTGTAGATATTGTTCATTCGTACAATTGGCAGAGGGTTGTAGCCATTTATGAAGACGAACCATATGGTTGTGATTTCGGCAAGTTAGCACTTCTATCCGAAGCTCTACAAAATATTGGTTCGGAAATCGAGTACCGTTTGATTCTCCCACCATTTTCTTCTTTGTCTGAGTAAGGAAAGTTTTTGTGCTCTGTCCCCATTCCAAATCTGCTCTCTTACCTGGTGTGGAGCCTTCGGTTGGCGAAGCTCACGCAACTTGGTTGGGGAGGAAAACGTGAGGCGGCGTGAAATTTGGGGAAGTCGGGTCTTGGAGTCGGGGCGCCCCAAAATGGCTCATTAATGCGTTGACATGATGTTCACCGTCCAAACTCTCCCTCACGCTTAGCCGTGCAATCACACCACTCACATGCTTATAAACTCACATAATAACCGGAGCCTCGATAACATACCCTTTTCTTTACATTTATCTCAACCTCTGGACTCACAGTAACTGTTCCGTTATCCGAAGGACAACATTCTTCTTGGACTATCACATCGGTCAATTCGAGGTCGCGAAATGTCACGATTGATGGCATTTTTACGTGGTGAGGAGCTTCATTGTTGTCATCATCTTCTCTAGAAGAGAAAATCCCAGACGAATGCTCCGTGAGCTTAAACCAGACTCCGTTGATTCCAAATTGGTTGGATTCATATAATCTTGAGAACCGTCGCCATCCTTGTCATCGCTAGGCACTTCCATCACACTTGAACCCGTCGATATAACTTGCGAATTATCAAGAATTCCAGAATATCCCAACTCGCCGGAACTTCCAATTCTGTGTGATAACTTGGGAATAGACTCATAAACATTCATGACCTATTGAAGCAATGGATTTTGGGTTCTTTGGAAAGGTGGGAGAGGAGACGCAAAAGAATTATAAAAAACGACGTCATTTTAGGATAAAATAGAAAAAGGAGAGAAGTTGTCGTTTAATATTTATGCTGACTTGACTGTTGACATGGTCCTTCCGTTAGGGGAAGAGACGAAACCCTGACGGAAGGACCAGACTAAAATCTGAAAAAATTAAATTTAAAAATTAAAAAATAAAAATAGTAAAAATTCAAGTTCTAAAATGATAATTTTCCTTTATTTTATCACAAAGCTATAAAAGACAAAATCCTAAAATAGTTCGAACTAATTAAATATAGTAAAATTCAATACCTCAAAATTAAACACCCGTTTAAAAAGGATGAGGTGTTTTTACTTAAACACTAACCTTTTTCTTTGGATGCATTGCACGTGAGCATAACAGCGTCGGGAATAGTAATTCCCGACGCACGGCACGCGACGATCAAAGCCACAGAGAAAATGCAGCGTGGAACGGATAACACCGTCACCGTGTGGGGGCACGCACGCTCTTTTGGAATGAAAGATTTGACGTTCCCACGCTTCTTAAAATAAAGATACCGAAAACTCGTGGAAAAGATTACAGAATTCAAAGAATTGTGGGCTACTTTTTGAAAGCACGCTTTTGCTCTCGGATTTGTGCGCCTCTTCGGGATTAGCGTCCCACCAAAAATCTTCTGTTTTAGCGTTTTTCTATAAATTTCAAAGATGCGCTTCTGGTACAGTAATTAGGTGAAAAAGAGTCAGCATGAACAAACGTTTTACTGATTAGACATAATACAGATATATTCAAAATTGTGGTCATATCTTGCATTTGTTAGATTCTTTTGGATCCTAATGCGCACTAAAAAAAACCCATCAATCAAATATTTTTGGAGATATTCGTGTCGAGAAAAAATAGTAAAATTTTAGAAAAGTTACGAATATTTACGTTAAACAGTATTTTATAAGTGTTTGTATAAATTAGAGGGAGAAATAATTTGATATAATTATTCAATAAAAAAATATTTTAATTATGTGAAAAAGTATAAAGAGAAAATTTATGTTAAATAAAAAAGTAAAAAGTTGTTGAAGATTGTGTTAAATGTATTGGTGTTTGAGTTTGAATTCTTAAGATGTTCGGTGATAGTTTTGTAAATGAATTTGAATATTAAAAAAAAGTTAAAACGAACATATCCCTTAATCTTTTTTTGGACGAATTCCTCGTATTTACGGCGATAAATAATTGTTAATTTTTTTTTCTAAGTAAATAATTGTTAATTGGTTTTTATTAAGTTTTATGCATTGGCGGCCCGAAAACATTTAAGAATATTGTGTCGCGTATTTTATGGTACGACTTAATTGGGTGAAAAAATTAAAAATAAAATGATATAAATTGAAAAGGGCATTTCCCTTCCCTAGCCAACTACAAAAACATGCGTATGAATATGATTCATAAGCTCCTCCGCTAAACATTACTAATATATAATGCAATAAATGTAAAATAAATTTCTCTATTTAAAACTCTATTTTTAAAGTTATTTTGTAATTGAAAGTTAGCACATCTGCCAAATAAAGAAAAGACTCTATTCGTACGTACATGGCAAATAGTTCCTTGCACGAGACGGTAATCCAAATGATCAAAAACAGGTATGCATGTTATACGTGTATAACTGGGAAAAAAAAATGGTCCCTCTTATTGCTTCATCTTGAAATGATTACGGGTACATATTTTTCTACGTGGTTGTTAACCCTAAACTTTAATACACGAAATCTTATTTCTTAAGAACTAGGAAATATCTTAATTTCTTATCCAATATATAAGTCAGCATTCATCTAATTAAATGTCTTGTTACATTTTTTGCTTTTTTTATTATACTAGTATAGAATAATAAAAAAAGGATAAATTGCAATTTTTTCCTCAAACTATCACACAATTCTCAAATATCCATACAAATTTTAACTCATTATAACTCACCCCTCAAAATATGCTTTTCATTATGATTTTGTTCGTTAATTCGCTAGAGCCGTTATGTCAAACGATTTTTATCTCACGCAAATTTCTTTTTATTTGAAAAAATAAATTTGACTACATCGATTTTATATAACCGAGTTATTTTTTATTTTAATAAAAAAGTAACTAACTACATATTATTTTTTGAGTGTCACAAGATGTATAATAGAAGGTTAAAAAGGGCTGAGATTGATCCAAATTTGTAAAATATATTTGAGAAGCATGCCCATAGGAGAGAGTCTCCATCATAATTTGGTCATTTTCTAAATTTCAAGTAAGAGTTTGGATAGGGTTTTACCTTGTTGGTATTCGAAACATCAATCAGAATAATTATGCAGCACCATATCCACCCATGACATACGAATGGGAACTTCTTATCATGTTGTCTAATCACAATTCCACTTTAATTTGGAGTACCGTATCATATGCGTGGAGGAAACGTAACAAATGACTGATTTGTAAAATCTATCACTTTTCTAGATTTATTCGATCGAATTTTTCATATCTTATATATGTTCTATTCTTTTCGGGATCCTAATGCACATCAAACAGACATCAATTAAGTACCTTAATTTTATCAAGAGAAGGTTGTTAATTGGTTCAAGTCAGTGATCACAACCTTTGGTTCTTATTAGGGTTTCGATTTATATGCGCTACTCGATTATGATTACGTCAATAAAATATACTTGTAACAGATTACAAGTAGGAGTTGCTCTTTCTTGAAGTTTGGATGTAATAAAAGGGTTTAATCCTTAATATTCTAGGCATCGAAGGCTTACCTCACTCGCAAGGAGGTGATATTTTTTTACATTAGTACTTGACACTTAGGGTGTGAGACAGTTTCAAATTAATCTGTGATTGTATAGCAGCACAGTACCATGATAGGAACTTGAACTTTTTTTTAAAACACAAATGGGGAAGGGGGCAACCAACATAGTAATCCTTGCCTGAACATAATCATATGAGCACTCCCATTACAGAATGTCCAGTTTGAACCATAACTATTGCCCACTAGGCAAGTATGTTAACTACTCTCAATCCACTAGGCCTAAGGTTAGACGCTTACTTTTGTAAGCAATTTCAACTTATGTCCTGACTCGAATTTCTGACCTTATAATTATTGAATTAATAAGTGGTACTAACTGGACTACAACCTTGCTGGCCACGATAAGAACATATAATTGTTAATCGACTTCGTTCTTCAATGCATCTCCTTTGCCCTAAGTCACTTACAACACAAACCCACCCAAAGAACCCAAAGAAATGGGTTACAAGTAGGGATCACTCTTGCATAAGGTTTAGAAGTTTAAACAATATTAATTTGGGCCAATAGTTTAGGGTATTGGGGAGAGGTTGTCATAGGGCCTACCTCCAATAGCAAGTAGATTATTCTTCCTATATTGTTACGTGGTGTTTAAGGTGGGAGATAATAGAAAAGATAACATTTAATCCAAGCCATTTGCATTAATGCATTTGCTTTCTCCTATATAATGACTAACGAACTTTAGTAATTTCTATTAACTTTGATAAACCACTGCCCGACCAAGATTAGGTCAATAAGATTATGAAGACCTACTATAGTAATAGTTTGCAAGTAGGAAGGATTAGACTTACAACTAATTCTAAGGATATCATAGAAAATTAGGGTCCTTCCTAGGGCTCCCCTATAGGTTTGGCATATGGCTAATACTTCTAGATTAATATGACACACTTTTCAATATATTTTCCTCGTCCTGTTCTTCCTAAAATCTTGCTTAAATACAAACGGATGGAGTGCATGCTTGCAGAATGGGTCATATCCCTAAACATTCTGCTTTTCCTCATCAGAATATATATCTGCCATATCTAATGTTACCAAAGTTTTGCTCTCCATTCTCTCACTAGCTATCGCTTTGAGCTTGCTGAGCGTTAGGTAGTGTGTGTTTTTCTATATCTCTCCTCAATAGAATATGCTCATCTCCTTTTCATATCCCTTGTTTGCAGGATTTAAATGGCCCACGCCCGTTAGTACGCACGCTACAGCACATGCAAAGGTTATAGACTTCGATCCATCTATCTATAAATAAATAAATACCTTATTCTAAAGGGCTGGCGCTGCTGATTGATCAAGTATTGGGCACTACTTTTTTTTTTTGCCTAAGAGCATGGTTTAGGTACAACTAATGATGAACGTTTGGATCAAAGAAAAGAAACGAAAAGAAAAACTTAAACAACCCACCTCGAGTATATATATAATTCTTTAAAAAAAATATCAAACAATTAATTGATCATCTCTCAACGTCAACTTCACAGCTCAATTGATCTTGCGATTGCCCATAAATCCAAACAATTAATTTTTTTTTTCTAAATACCAAACAATTAATTAATGTTTCTTCGCATGTGCATTTAAAGCTAGCCTACCCTACCCTAAACTATATATATTTATATTAATATCCCTATGATGTCTTTAGCCCACTTGGGGGTTGAGATATTTTAGACAAATTGCTTCTAAGCGTGAGCTATGATGATCGGTTAATACAATTTTTTTTTCCTTGTACTTCTTACTTTCCAGAAGAATCAGACATTATAATTTTTTACCCAAATTACAATATACAATTTAGAGAATAACACAATATATAAATTTTATACTATTTAATGATGTTTATGTAAAGTTTTAAGCAGTATAATTCTATAATAAAATCTACCTATTATATCTATTTGTTTATAAATTATAGTTGACAAAAAAGTAGAATGGATGGCCAATCGATTCTAAAAAAACTCATTTTCGTCGCCATGATCGGATGCCTGCCATTTTTAACTGGAAAAAACAGTTGAGGGAGTTGGAAACACAGCTACATACAACCCCTCAGAAAGTTCAGGCGCTTAATTTCTGATATTTCAGGTTTTAGCTATATATTTTTGGAAAGGTTGAATGATGTTAAATTAACGTCAGGTCATTCGTAATATTTCTCATATTTTTGGGTGCTAGCCTACCTAAAGTTAACCTGAAGTCAATTGGCAAGACAATCGTGGCTTATTTTGGGCCACTCTCCCTGGTACAGAGATCTCAGTTGGCAGCCATTAGGAGTTAGGACATGGACTCACAGAACGCCTTTGTATACGTTATCCGTAGACCCTCCGGCCTCAGCTCCTTCACACGGCACGAGATGAGGACCTTTCCATTTCTTTGTGTTTTCTCGCAAGTAATGTAATGGACTTATTAAATTGGTCCAACTTTCTCTTTTTCTTTTCCTTTTTCCCATGTGGAGCCACGCAAGTTTTTGGCTATATTAGAATTTACATATAATAGAACCACCAAAACTTCACTTCCTGCCAGGAAAACCCTGCAAATCAGGAATTCACCCAATGAAGTGGTTTTCCTTTCCTCAAGTCTTTTTTTTAGAACATTTTTTTAGTGTCACAAGAACTTTATTTGTTATAGAAAGCATTTGGGTGCTACATTCTTCAAGGGTTTGGTAACTTAGAGATATTAAACAGCTATAATCTTGAAAAGGGGATTTATTAATGCTACGTAGGTTAATAGGAATTTCTTGGGGCAGGGTGAATATTGGTGAGGGATTTTTTTTTTGGAGATGAAAAGGGTCGCACAAGAATGGAGCAATGTTCCTTAAACGTTTCCTTAAACGACTCTGGCCGTTTAACTGATATTAAAAAAAGGATTATTTGAGGGGATTCGAAAATAAGTAGAGTATTTAGTTGATGGGTCTGACGTGGGTGGAGAACAAGGCAGCATGCTGTCTTTGTTTTGTTTGTACCAAGTAGTAGGACCCACTCCTCTTGACATGTTTCCACCATGTCCCCTCGTTGTTGGATCAAACCAACGAAATCCATGGGGTGCACCCTTTGAGAGGATGCCACATGTGTTGGTCATAGCGTCTGAGCAATTTAGGGGTTGTGCTTGATTACGATGTCACTCTAAAATAATGATTAGTGAGACGGGGGACCAACTGAAAAAGTAGATGGCTTTGGCCTTTTGGCCCCCATATACAAATAATTAACTATATGACTCCAAAGAGAATTGCTTATTTAAAAGGGTTAAATGCAATTTATATCCTTGTGGTATACGTTATGTTTACCTCAATGGTATGAAAGGGCATATTTGCTCCTGAATGTTTACCTCAGAGGTATGAAAATGACTTTGTTTACCTCAGGGGCATATTTACTATTACCGCATACCACAGGAGCATGACATGCATTTAGCCCTATTTAAAAATTAGCAGATTTTTTTCTTAATCTTAGAATTATTTTTATTAGTGACATCATAAGCTAAAAAAATGAATTAACTCAAAAAAGATACCAAAGTAAATGGGATTAAAAAGTTTGAATGCTTTTAGTGCCTAATGGGCTTCCTTTGCAGACCCATCCAAGCCTTTTGAGAGAACAAGCATCATTTGGTCAGTGAAGTGCCTTAGAAGGCAATAATGTTGTGCTTTTGATGTTTCCTTAAATGGAGCCTGTTCTTAACAAAATGTGTAGCATTTTTGGTGCATGTTTTCTAGTACTGTCATTTGACATGTACTCAAAATAGAGGACCAAGCAGTGAACGATTTTCCATCTGTGGTAATATATCTAATAAAATGCTAGAAAATTAATATTTAGTTTAAAAAAATGAAAAAAATGTATTATCTTTAATCCTTTTTGTCTAAATACAGTTATGAAATCTATTGACATCAGAAGTTGTTCATTTTAACACCTATTATTGTAATGTATTAGAAAATATTGCCTTAGTGATAAGAGTGATTTTAAAACTATGTGAATTAGATGCACATATTTCATTTTCGACTTTTCACGAGGATCGTAACGAAACAAACTTAAGTAAGAGATCGTGGGAGCAATGAGTCTCGAGTAAACTCTCCAGGTGGGTCCACTCATATTCGTTTACAAAAATATTTTAGAATATAAATTTATTCAATAAAATTTACAAAACGAACATCTAAAATTTTAAAAATTCATACACTAACACTAATATCTTTTACACAATTTATAACGACTTTTCACACAAACTAATACATTTTTTTTTAAAAAAAATAAATTTTCTCTCTTAATGCTTTTTAACCTAACTTTAATATTTTTTATTAAATAATTACATCAAATCATCTCTTTCTACACATTTTTATAAATTTTATTAAAAATTAAATATCTCTAAATTTTTTACCAAATTTTATATAAAAATTTATAAAATTTTAATTTATTTAAATATTTTTACACTTATATCAAAATTATTAAAAATTTACACGGAACAAACATCCTAGAGGGTGTTCGGTTAGTGTGTATTTTGAGAATTTTTTGTGTTTTAAGAATTTTTAGGTGATGTTAACTTTATTGGTATACGGGTTGTAGTTATTTTTAGGTGATATTAAAAAACATATTCAATTTGTATATTCTCATAATTTAAAAACTCTTGAGAATACAAACAATCGAACAACCCCCTAAACAAAAGAAATAGCACGTGACAAGGGGTCAAGGGAGCAATCAAAAGGCCGCCCTCTGAGAATGGAAAGAGACTGGTGTAAAAAAAAAATGGGCCCAGAATCGCAGTCAAGTCTTTAGACCCATAAAAGCTTCTACGCATGTTCATCAAACAGTTGATCCTTTCAAATCAGAGTAGAAAAAGTAGGAAGAGGACCACATCGGCCGACTGGACTCTCTGAAAAGCACATTCCTTTTCCTCGAAGAGACACTTTCCATGTACATTAACAGGATTTATGATTCTGGAGGACAGGACGAAATGCCATGTTACTTAAAAACTTTTTTATTTTTACAATCCTTGCACTTATGGTTGTTCGGTTACGTTGTATTTTAATTTTTTTTTGTATTTTGAGAATTTTTAAGTAATGATAGAATTTATTGGTGTTTGTGTATAATTTATTTGTGTATAATGAGGAATTTTTGACTTGTTAGAGTGCTCAGACACGCAACGCGGTGGAAGTCTTTTGCTTTGTCAGATCTACGTTAAATCATATACTTGCTTGTCAGACGTGTAAATTTTTTCTTTTTGTATTAATAAAGATTGAGTTAAGGTGAAGTCTCACATTTGACTTGTCTTTTGCTTGTCAGACACGTGACAAGGTGAAGTCTTCACATTTGCTTTTTGCTTTTCAAAAATGCTAAAGCTAAAATCTTGTTCGGTTTAGAAAATTCATACTCGAGTGCTGAGAATTCTTTTTAAACGAACGAACGTCCGTAAGTAAGTAATATGATATTTCAAGTGCCGGAATTGCTCTGATCAAAATATAAAATGCATAAAAAAATACATTACAAGATGGTAGTTTAGAAGCAAAATCAACTAATGTAGATACGAGACAGCGAAACCAGCAATAATTAGGAAGAAAATGATGTACCACAAACTTTGATGATAAGACTGACAGAATGCACACATGGATATGTTCGGCAATAAGCCAAAATGGCATTTAATAGCAGATGAGGTCCTATCACCTATGTAGAGATCATGGGGTCATTTGTGAACTTCTTGGGTCCAGATCTATTACTTTTGCAATTAGCCTTGGAACTAGTAGAGATCTATTACTTGTTTCGTCTTCTGTTTTGCCTCTGACTCTGGTGTATCACCCCTCTTGAGGGTGCTTTTGTTTTTGGAATAATACTATCTTTTCGTAGGAAAAAAAAAAACTCTTTTAAGGATTGACCTGTCTAAACTCGTGACTTCAAGATCTCAAGGCCATAGATTACAGACGATCCAACTACCAAAATGGTACCCACGGCCACAACCAGAAGACAACAAAACAAGATGGGAAATGCCACCCGTTGATAACGTTGTTCACCTTATTTTTTCAGGTCGAAGCGCAATGCCATGGACAACCAGCCCATACTTCAAGCCACCGTCTTCAATCTCCCACAAGCTCATCCCAAACACCATCATCTTGGCCGCCATTGAAGAATTCCCCTATCTCAAACTCTAGCCACTTGTCCTTTCTCCGACAATGTACTGCCACCTCAAAATACTTGATTACCCAAACAGAGCCAGAAGAAATCCATCAACCAATACAACCGGCAATTCTATAGATTAAAGCATAAATTCATGAAGATATTAACATTATGAGCGCCAAGAATTAACATGGGCACGATCCTTGGTGGTAACAAATAAAATAATTTAATAGAAAAGAAATCTTTTACCCCACAAACTATCACTTCGTTTATAATCTGCCTTCGATGAATATCTAATGGTTGAGATTCTGTTATATGGCATATATATGTTTAATATTTCTTAAGAGTTGGATCGAAATTTTACTTTTGCCTTTGGTGAATATCTAATGGTTGTGTTAGCTTATATGTGTCTAGGCAATAATGATCCTGGGTTCGTTGTATTCCATCCTTTTTTTTTTCTTTTTAGTTTTGAAAATATAATTTTATTCATGTTGAAGACTTCTTTCAATAGCACCATGTTGCATTGATTAAATCGGGGCACCAACTGCTTAGACTTCACAATCGTAATAGATGTTCACGTGCCGAGTCTTCCAGCTGGTTTCAACTCCGATTTGCATTGATCATCAAACCTGTTTGTTGAAAGTCTCCTTCACAACACTCCTATGCATAGGTTTGCGTAGAACTAGACGATTGGCTTCCTTACATTGACTTGGAAATGGTTCTAAAATCAAACCTCTCCAAGTCACCCTTAAAAAGTCATGTCTCCTCAAAAGTTGCATAAGTTCAAAGGTAATTTTGGAGACTTCGACTTTTAAGAGGCAAAGCAATAAAATATCTCCTTGAACAGGTCGGTTTCGAATGGTGTCTGATGAAGCCTGATTTATCCGGCCTATCACAAACATCTACTGGTCAGGGAGTTCGATGGAACTGGGCTAGAGACCTAGTGCGAATAACGGTGGAGAACCTGCAAAACTGAAGAAATGGTGAGCTGGGCTGCTCTGTGGATAGCCTCCGAAGCTCAAATTAGTCTCATGTCCAAATGAAAATAAATGAGAGAAAATATGTGATTTTGCAATTACTGTCCCCCTCATGCGTACCAAGGAGCCCATTTTTATATAAGTGGCTTCCCTTGTTGAATATAGAATGGGCTGACTGAGTGTCAGTAGGAGCATGTCTCTCTGCAGACTGATGTGCTTTTTGGCCCACAGGACATAGCCATTGCAGACAATGAAGCCTCATTTAAGTGTGGACGACTTCACTTGGGCTGATTTGCCAGCCATCAATGTCCAAAAAAAATAGGAAGGGAGATTATTTCCATCTCCCTCCTAATTAAGCTAAAGCCCTCAGGATTTTTGTTTCCCACCGTAGGAATTTTTTTGAACTAGAAACTGAAAGAATATACCAAGATATATATCATGAAACCCGGTTATGTTTGTGTCGTAAAATTTTTGGTATTGAGTTTAGTGTTGGTATTGGGTTTAGTGAAAAAGTGAAGAGAGATAATTTTTTTATATTTTTTGATGGGAGAAAGAGAGATTATATTGTAGTATTTTATTAGGAGTTGTGAAATATTTTGTGCAAACGCACCCTTTTTCTCACCTGCACTGCAAGGAACTGTCTCATTGCTTACGTAGTAGATCCATATTTAATTTGTCAAGTTCTAAATCATGCCTCTCCTTTAGATCTACGTAGTCTCCTCACAACAAGGGGTACATCGATAACATTACGAAATGCTGGCACTGACGAGAAATTTGTTAACACCAATTACAACCTGATCGAGGAGCTTCAACACTGCAATTAAGTAGGGAAAAAAAAAACTAAAATCAAAACCTGTAAAGGAAAGTTTTGGTGAATTGAGGGAAAGTTATCTTTTGTGATAAATTCTTGGTCTACTATGTGATTCACCTATTTTACTAAATGTGTGTTTCTTGGGTACTCTCATAGCAGAAAGGCTGTCGTTGCTTTTGTGTAGGAAAAAAAAAACTCTGGATTGACCTGTCTAAACTAGTGACTTCAAGATCTCAAATTTCAAACATGTCAGGTACTACCAATCCCTTAATTTCAAAAGCCAAGTCCATCTCTTAGTTCAATATATTGTATCAGGATTTTCACTGGCATATAATTCTGGGTGGTTGCTTTTAGAAAAATCCTTTCTTATTTCTTTCCACTGGGATATTTGATTACATCATGGAGTCTAGATACCAAACCTATGCACTCAAGCACTCAAGGCTATAGATGACAGACGATCCAACTACCAAAATGGTACCCACGACCACATCTAGAAGACAACAAAACAAAAAGGGAAATGCCACCCCTTAACAACGTCGTTCACCTTATTTTTCTTTAGGTCGAAGCTCAATGCCATGAACAACCAGCCCGTACTTCAAGCCACCGTCTTCAATCTCCCCCAAGCTCAGCTCATCCCAAACACCATCATCTTGGCAGCCATTGAAGAATTCCTCAATCTCAATCTCTAGCCACTTGTCCTTTCTCCGATGTGGATATCGTCCCTTCCTCCTCACAAGTGCAACTGTGGTTACATGCCAATAGATAATTTGAGTGGGAAGAATTGTTACATGCTGGGTGCGAGAGCCTTAGACTATTGTATTGGGAGACGATCCACAGCACTGGGAATGGGTTTCTGCTGCTCAGTATACACTTGGCTGCCCGGTTCAGGTCTCACTTTCTTTCTCTTTTGCGTGTGTGCGTGCTTTTTTACCCTTTGCAAAAAAAAAACAAACAAAAAGGGAAATGCCAGTAGCCGTTAACAATGCGATTCACCATATTTTTCTTCAGGGCGAAGCTCAATGCCATGGACAACAAGCCCAGTCTTCCAGCCACCGCGTTCAATCTCCCACAAGCGCGTCTCAACAACACCATCATCTTTGCCATTGAAGAATTCCCCAATGTGTACGTCGTCCCTCCGGCCTCAGAGATACTGTGTTCCATTTTTCTAGCGAAAAATGATCAATGGAAGCATCACCTTCCTTCTCATTTCCAGATGGAAGAGAGCTTTACTGGGAGCTCGAGGTTAAAGACAGGATATCCAATAGTGTATACAAAATAAGCGCCATATGTTGTATTTGGGGATATGATTTACGTCTCAACTCTGCCTTGTATGTCAAGCCAACCAACCGAACGTAGACGAGCTACCTCAGCGAATCTGCCAGTTTTACACACCAAAAGAATGCCAACTATTACTATGAAAAGGATAAACAAGCTCACACACACATAAAAAGAGAGAGAAAGTGAGACTTAAACCGGGCTGCCAAGCGTAACTGAGAAGTAGAAACCCATTGCCAGTGCTGCAGATCATCTCCTAATAGGGGTGTCCAACATCCGGTCTGGGCCGGTTCGGTCCGGTTTGGCCGGCCAAACCGAAAATTTTTTAAAGCATATAGACCGGACCGGTTTGGGCCATGCTATTTTGGACCGGTTTTGGGTTGGATCATGCCATTTTGGGCCGGTTTTAGGGTTGGGCCTTGCCATTTTGGGCCAATTTCCGGTTTGGGCCGGTTTGGAGAGGTATACTCCGGTCCGGTCCCGGGTTTTCATGAGGGTAACCCGGAACCGGACCGGAATACACCGATTTACCGGTCCGGTCAACCCGGTTTCAAAAAAGTCAACCGATTTTGGTCAAAACTGTTCCGGTCCGGCCGGTTTTTTGGACAGGCCTACCTAATACAATAGTTAAGGCTCTCGACCCAGCACGTAACATTTCTTCCCGCTCAATGTATCTATTGCAAAACTCTGTTCAACCACAGATGCAGACTTGCAGTTATTATACGCAAAACTCTGTTCAACCATAGTTGCAGTTATTATACGCAAAAAAAGGTAAAAAACCAAAAAGATCACAACCAAATGTGCTACTTTTTTTTTCCTAAGCAAAGTTTTATTCACTTTCCCTCGTCCCTGAAATCTCTCTCTCACTCTCCCTCGTCCCTGAAATCTCTCTCTCACTCTCCCTCGTCCCTGAAATCTCTCTCTCACTCTCCCTCGAATGGAACCGGAAATTCCGGATACGGAATCCTGAAATTTCGGTTCCATTCCGGCCAATTCCGGAATGGAACTGGAATTAAAATGCTAGTTCCGGTGGGTACCGGAACGGAAACCGGAATGAGTCATTCCGGTTCCATCCGTTCCGGTACCCACCCTTACCCAGAAGTGCTGTAGTGTAGAGGAAACTCATGTCGCATGGAGAGAGAGAGAGAGAGAAAGAAAGAGAGCATGAAGGTTCTCTATCCTATTATAAGTGTTGGCGTACTTTAGGTGTACATGTTTGGAATTCACATTTGCAATGGGAGAAGAAAAGATCAAGTTTGAAAAGATCTTCAGTCCTTCTCTTGTGTAATCAGAAACCTGCCAACCATGATCTTTCATTGAGAGTGGCCATGATCCTTTTCTTATGTGTCGATGCAAAACTTTGAAGTCCCCATAAGGGTTTTCTTGGATCTAGAAGATAAAACGATCAAGTTCAAAGCATTACTTCCCATAAAAGCCCATAATATGTTTGATGAAATGTCTAAAAGAGATGAGTTTAGTAGTATAAGGGAAACATCATTTTGAGCCATCTAACTACCAATGCAATTTCAAATAAGAGTCTAAACTATCACCTTTGACACATTGAGCCCATGAACTACCAAATTTCATCAATTTGCGCCTTTAAAAAAGATCCAACGATCAAACTTGTGCCACATGTGTTGTGATTGAGACATATGACACGATTTTGACCCTTATATTTTATTTCACGACGCAATTTGATTAATTGTGGAAGATGAATGACTCAATGTCAAGATTGGTAGTTTAGACCTATATTTAAAATTGAATTCGTAGTTAGAGGATTCAAAGTGACTTTTCCCATATAAGTAATTCCACTATCCTTTTGCTCGCATGTCTCATATATGCCAATTGTCATAAAACCATCACCATTTGCGACTATTTGATAATCAATCCATATATACAACATGATTCTTCAATCAAGCAACATGATTCCAAAGAGATGAGAGATGAGATATTAGCTTCTAAAATGAACTTTGCATTTTGTATGCCGTCAACAAAATCATCATGCAAATCTAATCTTTCATTACGTGACCGTGAACGTTTTCAAAATCATCCATTCTAGATATGAATGACCATCAATTCAATCAACAAAATAAATATTAGAAAATATGTCAATCACACAAGGAGATAAGATTTTATTGACGAAGTGAATTTTTTTTGCAGCACATTTCAAAAGAAAAATCACTTTGGACTATCAGCGCCGAAATCCACTTAGAATTTTTTTTATATAAATGGTGATTCAGATACTGACATACCCTGTTGGTGACTTTGACAACTCCGATGTAATAATCCAAGTAATCCTACTTGGACACACTCTGTGCAGCAACCACCTAAGAAAAAAATGGGGCTTAGATAAATAATGGGTCGAGCTCCTTTAGCTTTCAAGTCGACCTCACAATGTATATAAAGGTTATCTTACGTTTCAAGATGAGTAAGACTCTAAAAAGTAGGGTTTTCTAAAAATCGTCATTCTCGTTTGAGCTAAGGTCGAGCGGCAGTTAGCGAGTGAGAGGCTGAGCCTCAAGCGAGCAAGAACAAGTTGTGACTTGTTCTTAGACTTCGTTCGAGCCTCAAGCAAGTGAGACAACACTGTGAGGTTTTTTTTATAGAACTCGCCCGAGTGTCCAGCTTGCAACTTCTTGTAGAATCCTTTTCTTGACCAACCTTTTGAGCGATATTTCCTTAACCTCTTGAACACTTTGACCAAATTTATTGATAAAGAATTACAACTCAATTTGGCACAAAATTACGCCAATACGTAAATACACTAACAAAAAAATAAATTCAAAATTGAATAACGAAAATCGAAAATCTCAAAAAAATTAATATAAACTCTAACCCTTTTCACACAACCTCCAACAAATTTTTAAGCAAACTTCAATACTTTAAAAAAAATCAATCAAATTTTATATCTCTTAACCTCTTGAATACTTTGACCAAATTTATTGATAAAGAATTACAACTCAATTTGGCACGGAATTATGTCAATACTTAAATACACTTACAAAAAAACAAATTCAAAATCGAATAACGAAAATTGAAAATCTAAAAAAAAATTAATATAACCTCTTAACCCTTTTCACAGAAGCTCCAACAAATTTTCAAGCAAACTTCAATACTTAAAAAAAACTCAATCAAATTTTATATCTCTATACTTTTTCACAAATTTCATTACCTTTTATTAAAAAATTCCATTTAGGCCGACGTACAACAAACTAGAATCAATACTACTGTTTTTCAAAGCTTTAAAATTTTTGTAACCAAACATTAAGCAATGCCATATTCGGCTAATAAAAAACGTCTCACTATTAAGCGACATGGGCTGAGCGAATGCAGATGTCGATTGATAATTGGTGTTTATATATTTTCGATAGCAACTTACACATAATTCTTCAATCGCATTGCCGAGATTTGACGTAAGGACTTTTTTTGGATTAAATAATTAACCTCTGAGATTTGTAGGGAAAAAATTAAAACTGAGAGACCAAGTTAAACACATGGACTAACAGATTAATTAAGCCTATTTTTCAAATAATGTGATCGATATTAATAATTGATGACAGGATTAAAATTTAATTGTAATTAACTCAAGATAACACGTTAACATTGAGGACCATATTTTCTCTACCTATCCCGTCCCCCACAAGCCAACCAAAAAAAGTAGAAATTAACAATTTATTAATATTTTCATTTTTGAGGTTTTCTTGAATGTGGTATGGCGTGCTTTACATCTATTACGTGCACGATGCATATATTGGGTAATGCTTCTAGTAGGATTTTGATCCGAGTCATGACTCATGAGAGAAGCACAAAGGGGATGAATATTAAAAATATACATCTACCACATTTGCTAATAACTGCTGAGTTCACACCAATATATCTTACATGAACATGGGAAACATTGCACATTACATTACAGTTTGCAACAGTACTGGACAATAGCTTATATACCTATGTGCGTAATTGGTACGTATTTTCTTTATTTCTAGCTAGCAGGATAGTTGCATGTATTTGCAACAGACCATTGTCTTTCCACCTTATTTGTTCTGCTAACTTCAAGTTGCAAACAGAACTCGTCTCCGATATTCTCCAAGAGCCCAAATCGGGAAAATGTTTCTGAATGACGAATAGTTTAATGTACAGTTCCTCATAAACACTCCTGTGATTTCCTGCAGCCAATAACCAACAGTTTTGCTATGAGAGCAAAGACAACTTGGTATGGATAAAAATGTTTTTCTTAAAACAGAAGAAGGAAAATGAAAAATCAAAGGAAACACAATCAAGATGAATACTTGAATTAACTTAATATGTTGGATTTTGAATGGACATTCATTACCTGTTGAGGGAAGTCACCGTCTTCCATTTGTGAGTTGATCAACATCCGTACTGCTCGATGAATTGGTGTCGGATCTATCGTGGCCTAAATTTGCAAAAAAAGAAAATTAGGAAGCAACATATGATGTTTGTTTATGCCTTCCAAATTAAATCAGTCATATCCTTGAGTATCTACGTTTTAATGCTTATGCAGCAATGTTAGAGAGGTGAAGAGCAAACGATGTGAAGATGCAGTTCTTAATCATTTCACTGACCTGCCCAGCTTCAATGAGGGATAACACAGCCCATGCGGTTTGGACCAAATTTGCTCGATTGCCCTCTATATTTGTCCACACCTGTTTCAACAATAACGTAATTACTTGAGTTCTCTCTCATTGGCATTATTAACCTTTTAGTTCTTCCTTTAATATTTCTCCTGGCTTAATTGTTCAAATTCAAGATGAAGCAAACAGTCCATACCTTGTTTTGGCTTGATAAGTAACTTTCTCCCCATCCACCATCAGGCAGTTGCTTAGACAGCAAAAATTCACAAGCTTTACGCAAGGCAGGACAATTTTGGTAGTTTCTACCACAGGCTGCTAGTGCTCCTACAGCAAACCATGTACCATAGGTGTAGCAGATCCCCCAATGACCATACCTGTATAAGTTGTTTTCTTGCTCACATTATTAATGTTCTACTTCACTAATGCTAACACAAACAATAAAAGAAAAGGGTAATTCACGCTGTCTCCTGATCAGATAGGAGTACTAAGCTACTTTGTGTTTCTGATTTAGATGGGTCAATTTTAAAAGAAAAATGGGTAGCCATGCATCAAGGAGTATTTCTTCAACAATACAATATGTGACATGACATATTACCATGATCCATCGAGTTCTTGTACATCTTCAATGTATTGCAGTGCCCTGGAAATAGCACAATCTATCTCGATTCTCCGGTGCTTAGGATAGAATTTCCTAAAGAGTGTAAGACCTTGAACTGCTGAGGAAGTGCACTCGACATACCTAGATGATAAAAGTTTTTATGTTAGGAAACACAAATGACTAATAGTGTCATACTTATTTCGAGCCGAAGTCTGACGGTATCTTACTCTCGTTCAATAAGAGTATCTTCAAAGAACTCCGTGGGGTTGAACTTCTGCAGAAACAGATACGAAAAGTACACTATTGAATGCAGAGTTAACACAATGTTTTCTTGTCATGGCTATGACCAGGTTGGTTTGTGTGAAAAATAGAAGACACGTGAAACATGCTAGGAAGAGAAACTCATAGCTTGTGGCAGAACTTACCTCCAACCAGAGGAATGCTCTTTGAGGCTCCCAAGCTGGGAAACCACCACTGCTACTCTGTACCGGCAATTGAAAGACGGTCAATTGTTGTAGTGTAGCATTTTGAAAAGATCAAACATAATAAAGTTGTAAAAGTGAAATTGCTACATAATAAACAAGCAGAAATTTTGATCATTGTTCCTGAGCAAAAAACACAATATGTAATGTTGAATACTTACTTGTAGTGAAAGAATGACATTCACAGAATCATAAAACCGCTCTGTCTCCATTCTTTCCCCAACAAGGTCTGAGGACGTTTGTGAGAACAAGAGCGCAACCTGCAAAAGTGAATATGCTACCAAATTTAAATTCTTTCTTCTAAACAAACCTTGAGAGTGTGTAGTTTTTTAATGAAGTTGAGACATTACCTTCAACCCTTCTGCTGTGCAGTCAGAAACTTGCCAGCCATGATCCTGCATTGAGAATGTCCATGCTCCTTTACTTATGTGTCGATACATAGCTTTGAAGTCCCCCGAGGGGTTATCTCGGACCTAGAATACAACATAATTTAGTTAAGTCAAAACAACAAATTACTTTGCATGATTATCCTCATAAAGCCGTGTACAGGGTATTGATATATATTCAAACCTGTGAAAGAGTATGGACCTACACTACGTAAAGCACATGATTTGTGAAACTTTCACAAAGTCATGTGCTTTACGTAGTGTAGGTCCATACTCTTTATTTAGATTACAAGAAAGAGTCGCTTGAATAGCAAATCCTGCATCCCACATCTGACTGCCGAAACTCTGCATGACATAAATAAGACATTATTTAATACATTTCCAGGTAAAAAAATACGATTTCAAATTGATCAAGATTTCACTTTCTCCAGGCTTGAGAAGTTTCTTAATTTAATCAGCCTGCTTACATTTTCATGGATTATGCTAATTACACTTTTTTTCTTTGTCCACAGAAAATGACTGGCTCCTAAAAGAGGGCAGGGGACTTCATCTCACCTGAATTTTTAAGCCATCTTCAGCAACCCAATAGTTGTCTGGAACTCTGGCTAGATGAAGCTTGTATGCCTCCCCATTTGGATCTTCAGCCCAACAGGCAATCAAACACAGTACCTACAATACAACAAACCCAAACAAATTAGTCGATTGATGACACAAAATACTTCGAATTAGCACTCTTTCATTTTGATACTAATTATTAACACCAGTTGTTGACCTTTTCTACGCTTCCAATGCAAAGGTATCTGCTGTTCTCATCCTCGTAGTGAACATGATTAATTGCAGATTTTAGCGCTTTCTCTCTCAACATTGAAAACGGCCAACGAGACAGGACAGGCTCTGCTACACGGTGAAGAAATCCCCAAAGCATATCTTGCATGAGGGGATGCGGATAGTAGAGATCCTCCTAATGACCTCATATGCCAAGTTTTGCATCAAACATTATAAAGGATTGTTCATAAGAAAAATGTCCAAAAGAGGTTTTGCAATACAGAGAACAGATGCAAAAAATTTGAGACTAAGTTCAACAAACCTTTGCAACTGTATTCCGGGCTTTATTCCAATTGATTTGATCGTAATGGTCATTGTATAACTCCTGTCTTAGTGATTGAACCAACTTAGTGATTGGACCTACAAACCTCTTCCCATATAGATAAGACATTGGCATATACACTAAGCGACAGTAGCATAACATTTTGCCTGCATCCATATGAAGAAGGCGTCAAGTATCAGATACATGCGTTAGTCCAACTTCTGCGTTACTGTTTCCCGTAGTATAATACTAGTACTGCTGCATATTATAATGTGTACAATATAGCAGAAGAAGTGAGTGACAAGAACCTGGATGAATGGGGAACATGTCTGGAAGAAGCCAGAACTCTGGGGGCAGTGGATTGCAGCCCGACCATTCATACAATCCTAGTACCTATAAATGGAAGGAGGCAACTGTGTTTTCACTTCAAACTTAGACCTATAAGATTCTTTTAGTTCGTTACTTTACAGCCCTGGCTCACGATATGAACAGATTATATTAGGGAATGTAGACATGTAACAGCATCTTTTGGTAACATGTTGTGCATCATTCATCCAGATCTTAAAGCTATAAGTTTAGATCCGGCCATGTTGTACTAATTTACTCAAATATCTGACTATACTTTGACTCTATGGTAAGATATGTAGTTTGTTAATACAATATGCAACACAATTTGTTTCTTCAAAAAATTTTCCACATCTTAAAGCAGTGGTATTTTTACGCAAGCACAAGAGATAAGTCAATTTACTAACTCTTTTTTTTTCCATTTGTATTTAGAGATCTAGACAACTAAAATTATATAGCCTTCTGTTTTTCACTTTCAGGATGACTCTTGAGCTAATAGTTTTAGGTGTCAGCAAGATAAGACGAAAATAAGATAATGAGTTGCTCAGAACAGAAAAAAATAGGATAATAGGGTTCAAAGGGTTGTACCGTGACCCAAAACTTTCCCCACGATGGAATTGCCACTAAACCACCATGGTCAAGGATCCATTTCCGACCTCTAGCCATAGCCCTATCTTCACCATCTTCAGGTTCCTCTCCAAGTAGTCTCAGAGCAATGTAACTCAAAGCCGAACCAAACATTGTACTGTGACCTTCTATATGGAAGCCCCAGCCTTCATCTTCGTTCTGTCACAATTAGCACAAGTTATTGTACAGTTTTAAAGTAAACCAACTCTTCATATAGGTTTCAAGGCATTTCCAGCTGGCTGAATTTAAGTTCTTTCAACATAGACTAGCTTTCAGTGTGTTCAAATAAAAGAAAAAACAGCACAGAACAGTACCTGATGATTATACAGATATCGGATAATTTCCTTCTGGTGTGCTGGTGAAAGTACTGCATTCAGAGATCCGGTAACGTATAATGCCATTACCTGCATAAGGAAATCATTCCTTACGAACTTAGATTCGATATAACAAGTCAATGGGTTTACTGGTTCAGGCAACCACATATTCCAAAACAAAACTACGAAAATATAGAAGTGCCTCGGAAAACTTGCGTATGAGTATATTTAACAAGACATAAAGTTCGGCCATCTTTCCTCTTTGTTTTTCCCTTATGTTCTCCAGGAACATTATTTTAAAAGGTTATGCAATAAATTGCGCCATTGGAGACAGTACTTCGTGGATGTTCATATCCATGTCAAGCGGCGTAAAGGTGTCGACAAACATTCATATATGGTCGCTAAAAAAACATAATAAACAAAAATACATACCAAGGGCTGAAGGAAGAACAATGGGCCAGCAGATTCAGCAGGCCAGTGGCCATCGTGGGATTGAATTGAAGAGTAGAAGGTTAATGCTCTTCTCAGAGTCGTTATCACTGCCTCCTCTGTTATCACCTCTGTTTCCTTCACTGTCACTGGCGGCGGAATTGGCCCACATGGGTTCTCCTTTCTAAGCTGTGAGATTCACACAACAAACAGTGAGAGATATGTCCCGAGAGATAAACTTTTCTAGACTCCAAAAAAAATAGAAAACACAACCGTCTGATCCTAATATACTTTTGTCTGGTTGATAAAGCTAATATATTCATTAATACCACGGTCCACTTCTAAACTCATATGAAGAAAAAGAAACACCAAGCGTGTGAGGAGCTCGATGTGTGCAAACTCTGCTGGATGGAATTGCAACAAGATGGCGGGGTGTTCTTAGCCAGAATCATGCGGGGGTGTAGGGCCTCCAATATTGTTCAGTCTTACACGTTAGTAGACAACAAATATTGAACTTTTCAAACAGAAGCCCACCATATGATCCGTACAGAACATACAATTTTATATCTATTTCTCTTTTGGCACTCAGTATGCAGGGGAAGTCAAATGAGGTCACAGATTTTGACCAATTTTTTTTTTTTGGGTAAAGTGTAATTAAAAATCTTTACCACGTGTCTATATGTATTGCCAATTTCGTGGAAAAAATAGCAGCTCCACGCTGCAACTGGAGACTAAAAATGCGAAATATAAAATGATATTGTTTGAATGAAGTTGTCGAGACTATAAACCTGGACAAGGTCGCGTTCCGCAGTGACATAAATGTCTCGATTTTTCAACATGTTTCAGGTAACTTTCTAATGTGTCAAACTCAATCACAAAACTTCTTCATGCAAATGTTCCCTGTGTCCATGTGCCTCCTGCTTTCGACAGCTTAGCTTTTTGATAATTTGACACTTGATACGTACTACAAAATTCGATCCCTGTGATTCGAATAAGACGTTTCGGTCTATATCTTTTAACAGTAAAATTTCTGATCTTTTTCCCGGCCTCCCACTCTTTAAGTGTTATATACGATTACTATAATGTGCCTTTTTATCCGACTTATATATTCCAAACTGATTTATATAATATGGAAGAAACATGGTTAATTAGAATAAGGGCCGAAACGATTTTTAAGTTGTAATATATCCTAGAAGGCATACTTTCCGTGTTTATTTTATTCATGTAGATAACAATTGATTAGTGTTCTTGTAATTATAATTAGTGTCCTTTATGTTTGGAGTTAATTCGGTTTAACCCTAAAATCAAATGAGTATCTATTCGTATCTAGTGAAACCAAACCTCTTATCTGTTAGGTGCACTTCAGCTATTACTTTCTACGCTCATCCGAGCGGTTGATCTCATGAATCTCGAACCTCTCCATATAACGAGCTCAGACGAACATAGTCCAACTTTAAGGCAGTGGAGACACCTCAGAGAAAGTTTGAACACATATAACAGTGCGCCTATCAGTGCAGTTATGAGATACGTAACTCTTAGCAATAATGCTTCCATGAGATTTAAACTAGGGTCTTCAATTTGATAGTCTTGCCCCCTAACCATCTCGTCCAGGCTCTGGTGCGGCGTATATATATGTATGTACTTATTGGTCGAGCCAGTCTCTTAAACTTACTTTTATCTTTCGAAAACATGAAGCATATTATCAGTCAACATTGAAGAAGAAAACCGGAAAACTTAGCTTAAGGATCCACCTCTAGCTACTAGCATTAGCGCTTATAGGGATTAGGGAGCACTAAATTTCCGTGTTTAACTTGAATAACAGTGGAAGAGATCTGCTAACTCCATCGTCTGCTCCGTTAATATTCGACCATGGTTAGAACGAAACAGAGAGAGAGAGAGAGAGAGGGAAAAGACTAGTAGATTTCTCTTTGCAAATTCGGAAATATCCAATTTCATGGTCCTGAAAGAAACTACAGTCTAGATGGGATAGAAAAGACAGAGATAGGTACGTACCTGCATCCTCATCAAAAGATCAGCACTCTGTTTCGTACGAAACCGATTTTTTTTAAACTCCTCGCGGACCCTTTCAACTTCAGCACGTTCTTCGGGTGTACCAGCCTCAGGGTCGAATTCCCAGTGTTGCCGCCCAACGAAATTGTTCAGGCTGACCAGCTTTGGCCCTCCTTCGGCTATCTGCAACTTCCACATCCTCACGTAATACAATCTGACGAGATGATCACTACCGAATTAGAACTGATATCATGCACATAATAAAATGAGAGAGAGTGAGAGAGAGAGTACGTAGATTCCCTAAGAAGTTTGAAAACCATTAGCTCCGCTAGAACTAATTGGGCACTTTTATGTATATAGAAAACTAAAATATTGCAATTCTTCTGCAAAATAGTCTTTGATAAGAGTGACTCGCGTAAAATAAATTATTAAGCTAGTAGTCGCAGATATTATTATAACATGCTAAAAGAAGTTGGCCAGTGCTGCTTTCAGCCAAGATAGCATAACATCTCTGAATTACTTTTAGAGAAATGAATGCCAAGGGACAGACTGATATATACTTCTTGCAAACCTTAAAATGCCTAGAGACCAAGAAGAGTTCTAAAGTTTGTTCCTTCAGATTTCCAAGAGGCTTAGAGAAAGAACACTTGTCGGGATGCAGTGTATTCGGCATCATGAGGCCACTCCTATATATAAGTAGGAGAGAGATCGTGACTGATGGAAGAGAAAAGGGCGGAAGGTAGGCTGGTGTCATCAAGTCTCTCTTTTTTATTTATTTTTTGCTTCAGCAAGTCTCTTTAGTTGTGCTGCATTAATCTTCTCCCTCAAGAATCTAGATTTGATTGGTTGCACGCATTTCTCAGGAAATAAGAGTTTCGTGAATCAATATATACCATCAGAGAGTTTGACTGACTTTGCAAAACAACGCATGCAGTCGAATTCCCAACCCTTTTTCTTTTTTCTTTCTCTTAAACGTTTGTTTGATACGTTTAACATGATGCAAAACCATCCATGGCATTGGTGAAACACATCAACTTTCGGAAGAAATCACCCTTTTGGCCGTCCTTTCGTCTTTCATAAATTAGACTTCAACTAGCTGTGGGTGACATTAAAAGCTACTGGCTAAACAACTTGACCATGATTGGCTATGTAAATTCCTTGACTAAAGGATGTTCGGCCATTAAAAAAATTAATATTTCTGTCTAAATTTTTTAAACACAATAAAATTTATAACCAAACATTCAAAATCTTAAAAGAAAAATTGAACAGAAATTCTAACATCTTTTCAAAAATTCTATAAAATCTTCTTTCTCAGTACGTTTTCACCAACTTCCACCCAGAGATCCATATATATATAGCTAGCTATGACTCATCTTATTATAACTACGGCGCACAAGAGTGAAACAGGCCGAAGTCCATCCACTTTATGCATGGGGTTCAACTTGACGGATCATGGTCATAGTCTTAATTATATTATAAGTACTTCAACTAACGGATGATCATAGTCTTAATTATATTATAACTTCAACTAACGGATGATCGTAGTCTTAGTTATATTATAACTTCAACTAACGGATGATCATAATCTTAATTATATTTGGACGTCAACCTTGTTCTTAAATCTTTATCATCTTGACTTGCACAAGTAGTGAAAGAAAACAAACTCTCACTTTCCAATGAATTTTGTATTATATCGTGGTCGAAAAGTCCAAGATCTCATACGGAAATTAAGGAGTTTTTTTTTTCTTGTATACATGCTCATGATCTGCATGTCATTTCTCACTAGCAATCCAAAAAAACTGAATTTGGAACACATCAAAGGTTTGACGTGTGATGTGTCAGTCGGTCCCATATATATACAATAACTTGCAAGATAAGAATTGTACTAATAATTTTATTACCAGAAAAATATAAGAGGAAAATATCCTTACAACTGCTATGAGAATCTGTGATACTCCAATTCCCACTAATAATGGAAGAAGAGAATAAATAAGAGATAACTAAAGAGCTTCAAGATTAATCTTAACTAGTCATTTTAAAGTCAAATAAGAGATGTTAGTGCATGTTGTTCTTAGGTTGTTACAGAATCATTGCTCTATATATTATACAGATTTTTCAAATATCGTATATAATCATTCTCTACTAGACACCTATCTAGCTAGGTGATCTAGCTATAATGTGTATAGTGAATTTAAATAAATTCTTGTTTAAGCAAAAACTTCTTGTGTCACACTCGTGACATTTTTCGATGTCACATGTGCATATTCAACACCAAACAATATTTTCTGCTCATAAAAAGATATATCTAAATCTATAAGTTAGGGTTGCAGCAAGTTATCACAGAAAAGCTCGGTTGGGTATAAAAGTGGTCATGTACATAAGTGACCAGTTAATTACCTTCCAAGCAATTAACTCACCTACTCGCAACCTATAATCTGCAAAAAGTTTATAATATTGTAACTTACAATTCTTGACTTCCAGAAGTGAAAGAAAAAAAAACCTTTCACTTTCCAATTTGGAGTGCAAGCTGCAATATTCATCGTTTGACATGCATTAGATGCCTTGTGATAAGTAGCTTTACATTTACACATACTTTTATTATTAGAATGGTTATATATAGGGGTGAAAACCTACCCCTTGATTCGGTTTAAACCTCACGCCGTCAATCGAACCGAGATGGTCAATTGCTGAAAAACAAGGACCGACAACCAAGCCGAGGTCTCTCAAAAGGACCGAAAAACAAGGATCCCAATCGACTTCGGTTGGTGTGAGCAAAAAATTAGGAGGAAAAAAAATCAAGAGGGACGAACAATAAACAACCAGGCAACCACTAAATCGCAAATCAAGAACCACCATAACTCAGCAACATCCACCAAGCACCAACAGCTCCCAAAACTCAAAGCAACATCGAAAATCAACCACCAACAACCACTAAAACTCAGAGCAAGAACAATCTCCAACAACATCAAAATCCCAACCATCCACAACCAACTCGTCTAAAACCTAAATCGTAGAAGTTAATAGAGAGAGAGAGAGAGAGAGGTAGCGGCGACGCCTAGGAAGCGTTGCAGTAGACGACCAAGAGAGAAGGAAATAAAGGCTGTGAACCTCGACGAAAACCATGGGGAGAGGGGAGGTTGTGTCTGCGGAGCGCCAGGGGGTGTTAGGGCAATCTGAGATGAAAATGGGGGATTCAATTGAGGCTCGGGGAAGGGGGGATGTTATTGGGTAAGGGAGATGATGTAGTCTCTTTAGATAAGGATATTTTAATTAAATAATAAAAATAAACGTAATTACAACAATACTCTCGATTCGGTTCGTTTTTGACAGGCCGAGCCCCCAAAACCGTGGACCGAACCGAGGGTCCCAGTTCTAGGAAGGTATGGGCCGACAGCCGAACTAGGCCTTTCCAAAACTGGCCGGGTACATTCAGTTTCGACCGGTTTGGTTCGGCCCAGATGTGAAGAGCCCCAGTTATATGCGTATAGTACACTAATTCTTACTTCATCCAATAGTTTCCAATTGATTCATATAATATCTATGCAAATTATTATTTTGGTCGGGAAACAGGAGGAAATAAGGGCATGCATGTCAGGCCCCGTTAGAAAAATATTCCAAACGGCTCTCTGGCCACTTGCTTTTGTAGATAATAGAATTGAGCATGACCCTTAAAGAAAAATATCTCAATCCTTATATATATATCTCAGAGTCACGAACATTTTTAGGGATAAAACTCCTTCCCGAGAGATCAGGGAGTTTTATTAGGAGAGATAGAACTTTCGAATATGTAGGGCTTCATCGAATCTCGAACTTGTGATGTGTCGGTCGGTTCCTATATATACACACACACGATAATAATTAGGGTTAAATGCATGTCATGCCCCTGTGGTATGCGGTAATAGCAAATATGCCCCTGAGGTAAACAAAGTCTTTTTCATACCTCTGAGGTAAACATTCAGGAGCAAATATGCACTTCCGTTATGTGTCGTTTGAAACACTAACGGTAAATGCTGACGTGTCAAAATTAGACACGTCAGCACCAATAATAAATCGACACGTGACATTTTTGAAAAAAAAGTTTTCCTTCGAGCAGCGCTCCCTTCGCCGCCGCTGCTCGCGCCACGAGGGGTGGCCGGCAGGGTGCCACTCCGGCGACGGCGTCGCGCGCGACGAGATAGCCCAGATCTGGGCTCCCCGCGTCGCGCGAGGCGGCACGCGCCGCGAGGGGTGGCCGCGAGCCACCCTCGCGGCTCCCTTGCTCAGGGGTGGCTCGCGGCTGCCTCGCGCGACGCGGCGGCGCTGGGCTCCCTTCGTCGCTCGAAGGGAACCTTTTTTTTTTCGAAAATGCCACGTGTCGATTTATGATTGGTGTTGACGTGTCTAATTTTGACACGTCAGCATTTACCGTTAGTGTTTCAAACGGCACATAACGGAAGGGCATATTTGCTATTACCGCATACCACTGGGGCATGACATTCATTTAACCCTAATAATTAACTTGCAAGATAAGAATTGTACTAAAAATTATTATAGTCCCCCAAAAAACACAGAGAAAAATATCCTTCGACTCTTATATTTGAGAACCATTATTCTATATATTATATAAATTTTTCAAACATTTTATATAATAATTCCTCTTCGCTACTGATACACACTTAGTTAGGTGATCTAGCTATCATGGGTGAGCATTCGTTTTACATGTTAGAGCGAACCAATAAAAGTGCAAGGTGCTCTTTCCTTTATTTTGACCCATTAATCTACTGAGTTTTGCCCACTTTGCCCCAGTTCCCATGTGGACACACTCACGACCATTCATATCTCCTTTGTTGAATCGTTTTCATCGTTTGGGTTGCGTGTCGTTTAGGTGATGAAAAAAGTCTGATGTGGGAAATTGATGATGACTTGGAGGAGACGCTGATGTGTATGAAGATTTTGTTAGTGTGTGCGAGGGAAGGTAACAAATGGACTAATTTTTTAAGTGTAAAAGGGTAAAACCTAATGGCAAAAAGGCAAAAATCCATAATTTTTCTTAGAAATTTGAACAATTTTTCTTAGAAAGTTGAACAATTTTTCTTAAAAAGTTAGAAATTTTTCTAAGAAATTTGAATAATTTTTCGTAGCAAGTTGAACAATTTTTCTTAGAAAGTTAAACAAGTTGTCACATGATAGTGGAAGAGCTTGAATGATGCTTTTTTTAAAAAATCAAACAGTAGCACATTTGGTTTGTGATCTTTTTGGTTTCTTACTCTTTTTTGCATATAACAACTGCAATTGTGGTTTAACAGAGTTTTGCATTATAGAGCGGGAAGAAACGTTACATGCTGATTGCGAGAGCCTTAACTATTGTATTGGAAGACGATCCGCAACACTGGGAATGGATTTCTCCTACTCGGTTACGCTTGCCAGTCCGGCTCATGTCTCACTTCCTCTCTCTTTTTGCTTGTGTTTGATCCCGTTTACCATTTTCATTGTAATCATTGGCATTCTTTTTGGTGTGTAAAACTGGGAGATTTGTAGAGGTAGCTTGCGGTCTAGGCAAGAGCGGCTCAACCTTTTTTTGGGCCTTAGGCAAGTCATAAAAATGAGGTCTTTTAATGTAAAATTTTTAAATAAAATTAAAATTAAAAAAATAAATTTGCTTCTTGCTTTTTTAGTTGCAAAATTACTAATTAAAATTTTTTCTAAACAAAAAAATTTATTGCAAGCAAAGAACAAACTTAAGGTGGCTCAAAATAGTCCATAAGAGAAATTGAAGAAGGCAACATAGCAAGATCCGAAGGACCAAAAAGAAAACTACTGAGAACAAATGCCGCCAGGAGATGCATCATCTGGTTCTGCCTTTCGAGGAGCCCTTGCAAAATTCAACCCCAGATGAGCAGACAACATGGATTTAATACCACCAATGACCCCATCAGAGGACCTTCAATGAGAAAATCAGGTTCACAAATGGCTCGGCAATAGATAAGCGAATCACCTTCAAAAATCACACTGTCCAAGCCAAGTTGTAACGTCAGAGGACCTTCAACTGATTTATTAGGTATTCGAGTTTACCTAATAAATCAACTTCCATAGATAAAATTTACAATCTAGTTAATCTATCTTAAAATTGTTAAACCGCTTAATCTATCTTGAGACATAGTTCTTAGTAAATAATTTTTTATAAACTTTCTGAAGTTTGTGTGACAAAGTGTTGGAATTTTTATGAAAAATTTTACATTTTTAGTAAAAAAATTTTAGCAAGTTGAAATTTTTTCTTAAAAAGATGAAACTTTTTGCTTAGAAAGTTGAATAATTTTTCTTAGGAACTTAAAAAAAAATTCATTGCAAGCTGAACAATTTTTCCTACAAAGTTGAACAAGTTGTTGCCCGTCATTTTAAGTAAAAAAAAAATAAAGTTTGCAGAACATGGGTGCACATTTGTTTTATTTGTTAGAGCGAGCCAATAAAAGTGTTGGGTGCTATTTCCTTTATTTTGACCCATTAATCTACTGAGTTTTGCCCACTTTGCCCTAGTTCCCATGTGGACACGCTGACGACCATTCAAATCTCCTTTGTTTAATCGTTTCATCGTTTGGGCTGCGTGTTGTTTTGGTGATGAAAAAATTTTGATGTGGAAAATTGATGCTGACTTGGAGGAGACGCTGATGCGTATGAAGATTTTGTTAGTGTGTGCGACGGAAGGTAACAAATGGACTAATTTTTTTAAGTGTAAAGGGGTAAAACCTAATGACAAAAAGGAAAAATTCTATAATTTTTCTCAAAAAATTTGAACAATTTTTCTTAAAAAGTTGGAAATTTTTCTAAGAAATTTGAATAATTTTTCTTAGCAAGTTAAACAATTTTTCTTAGAAAGTTAAACAAGTTGTCACATGATAGCCCAGTTCAGCTCTCACTTCCTCTCTTATTTTGCGTTGGACCTTGCGTTTTTACCCGTTTGCAGATTTGCAGAGGTAGATCGACTACGTCAAGTGCGTTGGCTTGAAATACAAGGGAGAATTGAGACGCAAATCCTATCCCCAAATACAACATATGGTGTCTATTTGGTCTTACCACCCAATGAAGTTGTCTATTTGGTCTTACAACATATGGTGTCCATTGGTTATTGCATTCCGAAAAAGCCTCCGATACGCCGGAGGGAAGACATCCACATAGGAGAGAGGACAATTGGATGGAGATTGAGATTAGAGAATTCTTCAATGGCCAAGATGATGGTGTGGTTGCGATGCGGTTGTGGGAGATTGAAGACGGTGGTTGGAAGCATGGGGCTTGTTGTCCATGGCATTGAGATCCGACAAAAGGAAAAATAAGGTGAATGGCGGCGTTAACGAGTGGGTGGCAAATTTTCCCTTTTCGTTTTTTGTCTTCTGGTTATAGTCGCTGGTTCTGAAACTTGCATTATGCATATTGTGTGGGCACCATTTTTGGGAGTTGGATCGTCTTGACACCGATGGCCTAGAGTGCATAGATTTGGAATCCATGATGAAATTAATGTTCTATTATGCTTTCTCCAAATTCTTCAAATTTAATAGACCTTCCAAAAAATTGCCCCCCAAAAAAACAAAAAACAGAAATTGTTTCAACCCATTTTCATAATTTATGACTCGATCCCACACGATCATCACGTTCGTGTATATGCATTTTATGAGCACACCAAACTTAGACATGCAGAATCCAAAGAAGTGCAAATGCTTTTGTCTCTTTTTGTTTTTTTCGATCCGGCACGATCATATCGCCTTCTAATTTTCTTTTCTTTTTGTCATTAATCGTTCTTGCTATTTTTCTTCTCAAAGCTCGAAACAATTTTGTGACACGATAGTTTGTATTCTGGTCTGACAATAGCTTGAATAATGTCGTTCTTTTGAATCCCAATGGTAGCACATTTGGTTGGGATACGATTTAATTGAGCTTGTACTCTTTGGCCTTGTTTGAGATCGGTATTGAGATTGAGGTTGAGTTTGAGAGGGTTTCCTAGAGTTTTGTACTGTGTTTGTGATTCTTGGGATATAATGATGTAAGACCATAATAATTACTTTCTTTTATTTGCATCATTTTGCAAAAATGTGTCAATCAGACACTAGACGCGATTCTATAAAAAGTAACTCTAGGTGGACTTCATTCTAGGGCACATACTATAAATAGCATTTCTAGGTAGACCTCATTCTAGGGCTCATGATATAAAAAGTATCTCTAGGTGGACCTCATTCTAGGGCTCATGCTATAAAAAACATCTCTAGGTGGACTTCATTCTAGGGCATATGTTTTAAAAAATAACTTTAATTGGACAACATTTAAAAGTGTAGTGGTCTTATAAGTTGTGTCAATCATATGAGTGTAGAGGTTGTCGGCAGCTTCTGTGGTTGTTGTAGGGGTCGAGCGTGGTTTATTTAGTGGCTGAGAATTTCGACGTGACTGTGGTTTTTGTTTCAGTTTTCTTTGGGTGTTGGCAAGATGAGTCCTGTTCGACTCATTTTTTCCTTTTGTCTTCCAGTGGGCTTTGGGCATCTGTTTGCTGGCTATGTGAGTTCGCCTATATTTTATTTCACGTAGTGGGTTGCAGATCAGTTTGGGCTCATATTTGATGTTTGACCTTTCTTTGTCTTTTACGTTGTTGTGGCCTTTGAGTTTTAGAATTATTTTTTGCTTAGAATCTCTTTTGCCTATTCCATTGCTGCTTTACCATGTCTGGAAAAAATATTATTGTGCGTTTTACTGGCAAAAACTACTCCACTTGGGAGTTTCAGTTTAAGATGTTTTTGAAGGGAAAGGAATTGTGGGGTCATATTGATGATTCCGCAAAGGTTCCCACTGAGGCCAATGAGCTGGCTCAAAGGGAGACCCGGGATGCTAAAGTTGTTTCTTGGTTGTTGGGCTCCCTTGAGCCTCATCTTATCATCAATCTTCATTGTTTTACAACTGCCAAGGGGATGTGAGACTATCTTCGGCGCATTTATCATCAAGACAATAGTGCCCGAAAGTTTCAATTAGAGTTGGAACTTGCAAATTACTGTCAAGGTAATTTGCCTATTGCACAATTTTACTCTGGTTTTCTTAATCTCTGTAGCAAGTACTCTGGCATTGTTCATGCTAAAGTTCCATTGACGACACTTGCGGCTCTTCAAGCGGTTCATGCTGAGAGTCAACGAGATCAATTTCTAATGAAGCTTCGTCCTGAATTTGAGACTGTACGAGCCGGTTTATTGAATCGTGATCCAGTTCCTTCTTTGGATGTCTGTTTGGGCGATTTATTACGTGAAGAACAACGGTTAGCCACACAGCTGAATATGACTTCTGAGACCATTCCTTCTACGACTGTCAATGTCGCTTATGCTACACATGGGAAAGAGAAGGATCACTGGATGTGTTTCAGCTGCAAGGGGTATGCGCATATTGCCTGTAATTGTCCTAAGAAAGTTTGTAACTATTGTAAGAAGGCGGACCATTTTATTAAAGATTGTCGGGTGCGACCCCAGAATCGACAATCTCAATCTTTTCAAGCTGATGTCCAGTCTTCTTCCTCTGCCACCCCAGCCCCTGTAGACATTGTTTCCTCTGTTCTCACACCAGCCATGGTACAACAGATGATTCTCTCTGCTGTCACTGCTTTAGGCTTGCAAGGTATAGGTCCTAACCCTACTTCCTATTGGATTGTTGATTCGGGTGCCTCAAATCATATGACTGGTAGTGTGACGGGTCTCCATGGTGTTCATAAGTATGGCGATGGGCAACATATTCAGATTGCCGATGGTAAAACTCTTCCTATCACTGTTGTTGGTAACTTGGGCTCGTCGTTTGGCAACATTTTTGTCTCTCCCGGCTTATCTACCAGTTTGATTTCTGTTGGTCAATTGGTTGATAATAATTGTGATGTTCATTTTTCTCGTGGTGGGTGTCTTGTACAGGATCAGGTGTCGGGGACGGTGATCGCGAAGGGGCCTAAAGTGAGACGTTTATTTACTCTACAATTTTCTAATCCTACTGTTGTTTCTCTTGCTTGTACAGCTACGACCAATAGTAGTGAGGTCTAGCATAAGAAATTGGGGCATCCCAATTCTGTTGTCTTGAAACATCTTTTGAAACATGGTTCTTTGGGCAATAAAGATTTGTTTTCTTCTTATGATGTATCTTTTGATTGTGCCACTTGTCGTCTTGGGAAAAGTAAGATTTTACCTTTTCCTACTAATGGTAGTCGTGTTTCTACTTGTTTTGAGCTTATTCATAATGATGTTTGGGGTGTGAGTCATGTTCTTTCTCATGGTCAATATCGGTATTTTGTGACTTTTATCGATGACTATAGTCGATTCACCTGGGTATATTTTCTCCGTTCAAAGGCTGAAGTGTTTTCTGTTTTCCAAACATTTGTTGAGACTCAATTTGGCTCTTGTATAAAAACGTTACGCTCTGATTCCGGTGGGGAGTATATGTTTCATTCCTTTCAGGCTTATCTCCAGCAGAAAGGTATTATTTCACAATGTTCCTGTTCGTACACTCCACAGCAAAATGATGTTGCTGAACGTAAGAATCGTCACTTATTAGATGTGGTGCGTACTCTGTTGCTTGACTCTTATTGGCCTCCTCAGTTTTGGGTTTAAGCTTTATCTACTGCTGTTTATTTGATTAATCGTTTGCCAACAACTACTCTCTCATTTGACACTCCTTATTTTCATTTATTTGGTGTTTCTCCTGAGTATCATTCTCTTCATACTTTTGGGTGTGTTTGCTTTGTTCATCTTCCACCTATTGATTGTCACAAGCTTACTGCTCAGTCCGTCCAGTGTGCCTTTATGGGTTATAGTACTACCCAGAAAGGTTTTGTCTGTTATGATGCTCATTGTCGTAAGTTTCGGATATCTAGGAATGTTATTTTCTTTGAAAATCAATATTTCTTTCAGTCTCATGTTCCTTCTAATTCTTCTCTTGCTTTTCTCCCTGCTTTCGATGATCTGCCTTTGTCTGTTAAACGTTTTAAGCCAGAGCTTGTCTATCATCGTTGTCGTTCACCATCTACGCCCCCTCCTGATACTGCTCCGCCATCTGATCCTGTGGATCCTCTACCTCGACGCTTCACTCGTGTGTCCCGTGCTCTAGATTGGTATGGTTTTTCTCCTACCTCGTTTACTGCCACTCTCGATCATGTTCTTGTTCCTCACTCTTATTCTCAGGCTGCTACTCAAGCCTGTTGGCAGCAAGCCATGCGTGATGAACTTTAGGCGCTTCAAGAAAACCACACTTGGGATATTGTGGCCTGTCCTTCTGGTGTGAAACCTATTGGCTGTAAATAGGTCTACTCCATCAAGTTTCGATCTGATGGATCTCTGGATCGATATAAGACCCGTCTCGTGGCTCTTGGGAATCATCCGGAGTATGGTATTGATTATGATGAGACGTCTGCTCCCGTCGCTAAAATGACTATTGTACGCACTATCTTGGCTCTTGCTGCTTCTCAGCGTTGGTCTCTTCGTCAAATGGATGTGAAAAATGCTTTTCTGCATGGGGATCTCAAGGAAGAAATCTTTATGACTCCTCCGCCCGGCATGTTTACTATGGCTTCTTCTAAGGTTTGTCGACTGAAACGTTTCTATGGCTTGAAACAGGCTCTGTGTGCTTGGTTTGACAAGTTTCGCTCTACTTTGTTTGATTTTCACTTTGCTCAAAGTCAGTTTGATTCCTCTCTTTTTCTTCGCAAGACTGCTACGAGGATTGTATTGCTTCTGGTGTATGTTGATGATATTGTTATTACTGGTTCTGATGCGTCCTTGATTCAGCAGCTGCAGCATCATCTCCACGCTTCTTTTCACATTAAGGATCTTAGCTCCCTTCAATATTTTCTTGGTCTTGAGGTGCAGGTTAATTCACAAGGTATTTTGTTACATCAGCACAAATACACGCAGGAAGTGATTTCTCTCGCTGGTCTCCAATCGGGTAACCCTGTTCTCACTCCCTTGGAGATCAATCTTAAGCTTTGTCGCGACGAGGGTGACCTTCTCTCGGATCCGTCTCAGTATCGGCAATTGGTTGACAGTTTTAATTATTTGACGATTACTCGCCCTAACATTTATTTTGCTATTCAGCAAGTCAGTCAATTTATGCAGGCTCCCCGTCATCTTCACTTCATCGCTATTCGTCGTATTATCCGTTATCTTAAGGGCACTTCCACTCGCGGGTTGTTCTTCCCTCGAGAATCTTCCTTACAATTGGTGAGATATAGTGATGCTGATTGGGCTGGTTGTGCTGACACTCGTCGTTTTGTTACTGGTTGGTGTATATTTTTAGGCAATGCTCTCATTTCTTGGAAGAGTAAGAAACAAGATCGTGTTTCCAAATCCTCCACTGAGTCTGAGTATCGTGCTATGTCTTCAGCCTGTTCTAAGATCACATGGCTTCGTGGCTTGTTAGGTGAACTTGGCTTCCCGCAGCTTCAGTCCACTCTTCTTCGTATTGACAATACCAGTGCTATACAGATCGCTGTCAATCCTGTTTTTCATGAGCGTACAAAACACATTGAAGTTGATTATCACTCCATCCGTGAGGCATTTGATAAGCTTGTGATTATTCTTCCTCATATTTTCACTGAATTTCGAACTGCTGATGTGTTTACTAAAGCTCTGTCTCGCCATCGCTATCAGTTCTTGGTTGACAAATTGATGCTTATTGATCCTCTAGCATCAATTTGAGAGGGGATGTTAACAAAGATATACAGAGATATGGTGCGAGATTTTAGACAATTTATTTTTAGAGATTTATTCTCAATTATTTCCTTCCTTATAGGTTGATTGTACATATGGAATAGCGTAGTATATTTCTTTGTATAGTTATTTCCTTTTCTTATAACGTGGTTTTCTTTCTAGCAATCATTGTATACATTTTTCTATAAATAGAGAAGTTCCTACGGGAAAGAGGTATTCAGACCAAATTTGTCAAATACAATGAAGGGTTTTAGGGAGTTATTGTTCAAAACTAATGAGTGGTTGGAATATAGTATATCAAAGGACGAGGTGTATTACTTGTGGTGTTATTTATTTAGGCGAGCTAGAGGAGGAAAACCTGGGGGAGATATGTTTACATCTATAGGACTTAACAATTGGAAAAATGCAGTATAGGTTTTTCGTGAGCATGTTTGTGACTATAATAGTGCTCACAATGATGCTAGAGGACAATGTGAAGCATTCAAAAATCAGCGACAAAGTGTGTCACACGTGTTATCCTCACATGGGTCCGATGTAGAGAAAGCTTCTCGCATTCGTTTGACAACGATTTAAGATTGTATTCGTCATCTGTTGGTGCAAGGATTAGTTTTTCGTGGTCATGATGAATATGAGAGTTCATTGAAGAAGGACAATCTTCTTGAGATCTTGTAATGGTACAACTTACGTAAGAAAAAAATTCGTCACACACTTGGCCATAATGCTCCTGGAAACAACCAAATGACTTATCCTAAAACTCAGAAGGAATTGGTCCGTGCATGTGCAGTAGAGACCACACTTGCCATCATTAAAGATATTGGAGATGGTTTTATTTCTCTTATGGTTGATGAGTCTCGAGATAATTCAGTGAATGAGCAAATGACAATGGTTTTTGAGATATGTGAACAAACATGGACAGGTGATAGAAATGTTTATTGGTGTGGAACATGTTACTGATACTTGCTCCCAAAATTTGAAAAATGTTATAGACAAATTGTTTGCAAGGCACGGGTTATCAATATCCAAGTTGAGAGGTCAAGGGTATGATGAGACATCAAACATGCGAGGCGAGTTCAATGGGTTGAAGTCTCATTTTGAGGGAGAATCCTTCTACTACCTATATTCATTGTTTTGCTCACCAACTTCAATTGGTTATTGTGGCTACTGCAAAGAATAACATCCAAGTTTGTGATTTTTTTCTATTACACTATGATGATTGTGAATATAGTCGAAGCTTCTTGTAGATGGAAAGATTCTCTTCGACAAAGTCAACATGATAAGATATTGGAGCTATTGGATAAGGGAGACATTTGTAGTGGAAGGGGCAAAAATCAAGAAACTAGTCTCGCACGACCAGGTGATACTCGTTGGAGTACCACATTACAATAATATGTCTCTTCAATATGTGGTCAGCAGTGTTGGATGTGCTTGATAACATAGCAGAGGATGGCACTTGCATAGAACAAAGATTTGGGTATACTGGATAAGATTCAAAGCTTCGACTATGTATTCCCTTTGCATTTGTTGAGAAATATAATTGGAATTACAAATAAATTGTCACAGGTAATCACAAACACTACTAATTTTTATTTAAAACTATTGATTATACATTTGTTGAGAAATATAATGAGAATTACAAATGAATTGTCGCATGCCTTACAACGAAATTATCAAGAAAACCCAATACGGGACGCTACTGAGAAAAATGTTTTTATGACGTGTGAAGACCAGGGGTGGAAAAGAAAGCCTAGCCCAGTACCTGGAGCCCAAATGCGGCCTGCTTTTGAATTCGTCCACAGAAACTGGGAGTTGGGCCAAGTATAGACCTTGAAGTTTTCCTAAAAGTTGTAAACTGCAGAAAGTATAGATAAGTGATTAATGAAGGGAGATACAGGAAATCTTGGTAATTTAATTGCATCAATGAACAAAACTGTGGTGTTTCCCTCATGTCCAATGTACTAGCAAAATACACATGCATAACTATACGATCACAACATGAGGTTCTATTTTACCCATGCCTGACTCGTCAACTTGGACACAGGTTGATTATTTCTTGCGTAAACAGATCCCCCGATAAAACTTGTGATGCATTTCTTTTTTTGGATGAGATGCTAACCAGCGTACTGAGTTTCTTGTCCTAGTCTTGGTCAGTGATTGTTTAATAGAAAGCACCCCAAAGCAATAGCTACTGCTTGTCTAAGTTGCATGCCAATCTGCACCAGTCTTATGACGAGCCCGCTGGTGCTAAGTTTGAAAGAATTGATCTCGTTGACCAGTGATTTCATTCCAAAGTTGAAGTTGTCATAATCCAAATTCAACATTGGCATCTTACGAATCAGTTCAAGTCCCTCAAGCCACATCTTAGCCTCACCATAACCTGATAGAAGTGCATTAGCACACACCGTGTTCTTCACAGGAATTTCTTCGAACATCACTTCTGCATCCTCGATGACCAACGACTTTGCATATAAATCAACCAGAGCGCTTCCCACGAATACACTGGATGACCAACCTGATTTGGCTACCATGGCATGTACCTGCTGTCCGAATCGAACATTTATGATAGATGAGGAAGCTGTCAAAGAGCTACATAAAGTGTATGTATCTATAGTTACTCCATCCATGTGCATGAAAGAAAAGGTCTTTAGCGCATCAAATGCAAACCCATTTCGACTAAAGTCGGATAACATTACATTGAAAGGTATTGGGTTCATGGGGTTCATGCACTTGAACAAATTCGTCAATGGTTGGACAATATTTGGGTGAATGGATGAGATGTATACTGCAAAGTAACCTCTTGACATACCTAAACATTCTGAAAACCGCTGACATGCCTATTTTATTAAAAACAGAAAACAGAAAGTTGTTTTTGAAAACAACTTCCGAACGGTCTCAGAATTCCATTGATACTTCTGAGCTTAAAAAATCCAAGCTTTTCCATGGACTCTGAGTGATAAGAAACCAAACTCGCAGTATCATCGTATAGAGGGGAGAAATTTCAGGGGTATCGGGCCAGGCAAATTTATTTTAAAAAAAAAAGTAATGTAAAATATTTTTTTTTTGTGGCGTGAGGGGTAGCGGCCGCCCAGGGTCGCTACCCCTTCGTTCCGCCACTGCCTCCGCCCCCACCCAAAAAACAGAAATAATAATAATAAAAACTATAGGAACCATCAAGCTCGCTGTGCTGATTTCAATTTGGCTTATGTACATCTATATGGGAGCTCTAGCCTGCTTCCTTGCCTGTTGACCGTGAGGATTAAAAACACAAGGGCCTCAAAGGAAGGAGACACAGCCCGGAACTTACTAAGCTGCAAATTCGGACAGTCTTTGGGACTTGCCCCCCATGCCAGGCCGACTCCCACGCAAGAGAGAGGACATGTGGCTGGAGATTGAGATTGGGGAATTCTTCAGCGGCCGAGTTGATGGCATTGTCGAGATGTGCTTGAGGGATATTGAGAATCTTAACTGGAAGTCGGGCCTTGTAGTCTATGGCATTGAGCTTCGGCCGAAAGCACAAAGATGAGCAAGTGAAATGGCTTTGTTTGTTGTGAGACTACGATTGTGTATTGCGAGAACGTTACGAGACCTGGATTTTTTTATGTTTTCACTGCGTTGGAAATTCCTGGACTCTGTACATTCTTACTGGTCGATTGACCAGGATGCACAGTAGTCCGTAACATATTTTAGCAAAACAATTTGATGGTTTCCCTCCATGCAACTAAATCCTGTTGAGCGGAGAAGTTTCTTAATGTTAGTTTTCATATATTTATAATAATAATAAACCCCTAAATTCTTTGACAAAAACACGTAAAAGCTTATTTCGTCGTGTCCTCTTGCGGCTTATAAGCTTGTCTTCCCCTCCCCCGGTTAAAAGATTAGCCCTTTTGACAGTTGAAATGTGAGCCGTCATAAATTTGATTGTTCGTACTCTCTTACTACGTGGTTATTTCCTCCTTCCCTACTTGCTAAGAATAAAAAAAAGACCTAAACCCTCTGACATATACACATAAAAGAAAATACTTCTTTCTTTTCTCTCCCCTTCCTTTTCTCTAAGAACTAGAAGAATATTCAAGAGTACTTACAGGGATTATCCAGATAATTCGCTTTTCATGCCCCAGCAGACACTTTAAATCAGTCATGCATATACATAAATGAGAAAGCAGTTGATCTTGGATCAGTATTAAAAAACTATAGATGACTTTTATATCACCTGTTCCTTCCCATAGTCAAGTCGCCAAGCTTACATCATTATGGCCTAAACCAACCTAACCTGTTTTCTATTTGATCTTTCTCACAAAAATCCCCCTTTACCTCTGGAAGCATAATCTAGTAACTGGGGCAAAATAAAACAAGATAAAATTGCGCATTCACTCCTCCCCCCAACAACAAAATACAAAAAACCATCAGGACCATCAAGCTTGACCACTGTGCTGATTACAATTTGGCTAACTAATGTACATCTATTTGGGAGATCTAGCTTGCTTCTTTGCAGGTCGACCGACAGGATCAAAAATTGGGGCCTCAAAGAAAGGAGACAGCCTTGGCCTCTACTAAGCTGCAAATCCGGACAGTCATCAGGACCCGCCCAAGCCAGGGACTCACTGCAGCAACACCATGGGGAATAAGAAACGGGATACTGTTATTAGTTTTTCATTACAATGTTTTCTCAGCAAAAAAGCCATCACTATAAGGTAACATAGAAAGATAAAAGGTTTTCTACTCAAAGAAACCTCATTCGGCCAATTATTCTTATGCTATCCTTTAGAAAATCCAGTCCCTCATGAGTATCGTTTGCATGTCAGACTGATGAAAGATTTAGACAGGAAGCTGAAAGGGTGAAAGGGTTAAACTAGTAGAGAAATTCCTAGATTTTCCTTTAGATTCAGCCGCCATATGCCAGACATAGTATCAGTAGGGCAAAAAGATGAAGCAACTGATATATAGGAGGCCTCCCCACTATAGGCATGATATCCTACAATGTGTAAAGGATTAATGACAAGGGAAACTGCGATGCAAATGTTATATGGGAAAGCTGAATAAGTGAAACCATCGTGCAGTATGGGGACTTCAAACAAATCCAACTGAAAGAACCTAAAAATCGTAGAAAGACAACAATAATGTATAAGAATCCAATAATATCACTAAGTAGCCTTAGGAAACTCCTTTTATCTAGCTAAAGCGCCCTAATGAAATTGTCAGTTCAAACCCCACTGTACATCTACATACCAATCAAAAAAAGGAAAAAAACAAATGGTCCTCCATTAGAATTTTGACTCGTCTATTTAACATTCATTTCACAAAAATTCATGAAGAAGCTTACAACTTCTGCAGAGGCACCCATCAAAACAAGTCCATCCAAATAGGCAAAAAATAGCTCTTTCTAATTGTGGTTTTGACCTCAGGAAATAACCATTCCATGGTAGGTGATACACCATACTCGGAAATCAAAGAACCCCATGGTACAGAGTAGAACAGCTCGTCAAGGACAAGTCAAATTAATTAGTAAAGTCATTCACAAACAAAACAGAATAAAGAGCTTCTGCAATTCCACCAAACCTTGTAACAAGAATTTGTGAACAAATATATGGTACTAGAGTAGCATTTAAAAATCCATCAAATCTAAATGCAAGAAACTACTGCCCCCACCAGATTGAATTGTAATGAGACAAAACTTAAAACAGGCAAAACTTATTCTCCTTGAGTTAAATGCAGCATTAATTACCAAAAGTAGCTTTTCAGATTGATTTTGAGAAGTAGGTAGCTTCTTCTGCATACCTTCACCAGGTTCAAGAGGTCTAGTGGCATGTGAAGCTGTCATCCGAGAAGGCGCTTTCTTACATAATTTTCCAGTAAAGGCTTTGGAATTTGAAATGAAAATTGGGAGAGAGTTACTCCTTTGCTTGTATACTCTGGATGTTCCAGCAAGTACCTGCAAAATCAAAAGCCCCACAAAAGGCTGTCAAGGGAATATGGAAAAACATTTTCGCCACCCACGAGTTACTTGATTATACATTTATGAGCAGATTTAGAAGAATGACACTACAGCGAAACAGTTGAATAGGTGGCAACAACATACTTTTGGATCTCCACAATTGATCGCAGTTTCTTGCCCGATGGTGCTTCATAATATCTGTAAATACTTGGACAGAGCATATTAGAAAGAAGTCGATGCTCGAAAGTAAAGTTTTCCTTACAACTATAGATTCCAAACTAAAAATTCCAAAGAAGGTAAAATGCAACTTGGAAAACCAGAAGTAACAGCTAAAATTGGGTCAAATGATAAACCTCAAAAATCAGAAAAGAAAACACAAGCAGATCATCCAATTTGCAGTTAGAGGAAAGCCAAGGACACCACCTAAGCACGCAGAAATGAACATGAAAAAAAATTGCTAGAGAATGAGAAAGCAGAGTGATGACATCAATGGAAGCATTCCGAAAACTTTGTATAGATCAAACGAGGAAATACTAAGAGATGTTTGTCAAACAAATTCCCCAGTATTCTGGGTCCCATTCAAATACCACATTTACCCCCAGCTAAGGAGCACATAACCATACCCCTTGTAGCAACTATCCAAGGATCACCAACAAACAGCAACATAAAACAGAGTCTATCCTCCAGCTACATCAGAAGTAGTGAGCGAATTAAAGAGGGAGTATGATTACTGGTGCATAAGGGGTCATAAGAGATAAGGGAGCAAGAGGGGGAGATCTCTTCAGCTTGCAGAAGGAGTGAAGTTATGAAACTTTGGCAAACATAAAGAGAGGAGGCATCAGATTATAAATCCTAGAACAGTACAGTACGTTATGAGAAGCACCCTCCAGGAAAAATTTGATTCTACTGGAAGAAGAAGAGGCACTATATACTAAAGGCCAAATTGAGATCCTCCACGAAAATGCAAAGATAATTCCACAGATCAATGGAAGAAATCTGCAGAAAATTCATCAGGATATTCTCCCAAAAACTCCACAAAACCATCCAAATTTCTTTTGGCATTGATATAAACCCAGCATGACTGTATATTTTTGGAAGGCAATGTCAAAAAGTAAGGGATAAAAGCAAATAAAAGACAACAAGAAAGAACAAGAAGCAAGGTCAAAAGTGAATCCTGTTCAAGTAGTTCAAATATAATTGGGCAGTCTGGAGAGTTGCGTGACTAGAACTTACTTCCAGAAACTTACAGAAATACAATGCAATAGAAGTCCAATGTTACTAAATAAAGTTTTCGGGAATGGGTCGAAATGACATTATTCCGATTGGAAGCTAAGACTAGCAAATAATAGCTGGAAATAGTGCAAACAGCAGAGATAACTACACGCAAGTGTTCTCTACAACACCAGCAATCAGATAGGAAGGAACACTTACATGTCTGCAAACTTGGTGCTTCCTTCACCTCTAATCCGTAGCAGCCGTTGCCACCCAGGAGGGGGCTGTGCAATATTAGGCTTATCAATTGCCCACAGCCTGCTGCCATCTTGAGTAATGTCCTCTGGATCATCACATGATATATCAGGTCGCCAGTCATGAGCTGTTTTACAGTAAAAAGGCTGTTCCAGAATGCGTTCACGTATTTCTTCATACTTTCCCTTTGTTGGTATAAGCCTCCATTTAAAACAACTGGCACACTGGACAGCGAAAGCCCCTACAGATGGCAAAAGGCTGGAGGATGAATTTTGAGCTGAGTATCTTCCAAATAGTGGACGCCGAGACTGAATAGAGTCAGGAACAGGTACAATTTCACCAGAACCATTAGCCAAAGGGTCATATAGTACCAACTGATTTGAGGCTTTCTCCTTAGATTGGTCGTCTTCATCCTCTGAAGAAGAGGAGACATCTAACGGTTCCTTAAATGTGCTGTTTAGCTAGGAAACTTGAACGAGTAAAATCATTTTCTTCCCTTTCAGCCCTAAGGGATAACTTTTTAGAGGACGAGCACATCTGAAGAGACCCCAAAAACCTGTCAAGCATACATAAAATCTAAGAATTTCAAAAGCTGTTAAGATATGAGGCTACCTAGTAGAACCACAGGTCTCTTATTTTGCAGGAATTTCCAGAAGGGCAAATGACAGTGCTCAATAGTCATGACATCAAAACAACACATGAACCACAAGATTTTTCAATAACAGAGTTTCAAACGTCGGTAAAAAGTCCACATTAGAATCAGATGTAGAAAAAGAAATAAGAATAAGAATACTTACAAATGTTTATGATATTTTATCGATGGTAACTCGGTCATGAATTATGACCAAAAATACTTATGGGGTGCAACAGGCCATCAATATCTCAGTAAGCATTAAAGACGTACTTGAAAACACATTCAATAGATCCATCCTAAAGCCATCTCAACACTATCAGACATTACAGCAAGAAGTCAAATCTCCTCGACAAAAGCCACCTTAAACTACAGAAACTAGATGATCAAATTACATAAAACATACTCATTCTTAACTATGATTTGCAAAAGCAAAGTTTTGTGATACTTACCTGATTTGGTCTATCTACCATATCCCTGTGAAGCAGGAACAATGTAGGAAGACATGGAATACCATGTACGCAATACCAACACGATACTAGCTGAATTAGATAGGAATATTCATCCTATACACGCAGCATGACTAAACGGTGATGCAACGAGTGTATCTTAGATAACATCTAGCAGATCCTGGGAGATATCAGTGACAAAATCACTACAATCTGTTCCCACATAATAGGTGCATAAACCCACACGCACGGATCCCGAACATGCATGGCATGTCCATAAGGTATCAGAGAATTGGTGGCAGAAGTAATCAATATTGAAGATGTAATTGAGGAAATTTTCATGAAAGGATAATATGCATGTCCAAAGAATGTTGGAGGGGCTGTGATACACAGACCACCATGTCAGCAATAAGCCAGATCCACCACTGATTGAAGGCTGAAATGATTCGCTTACTTTGTAATTATACATTCTAAGTAACACTCTTGTTGTTGAAACCCACAATCTTAATTGAATTCGGATTTTCGGTCCTGTGGTTATCATATTCATAACTCATTATGTTCTACAAGAACACAAGCATATTCTAAGTATCACTTTCAGTTTTGGTTAAAGAACACAAGCTAACAAAAACACACGCACATTACAACCCCATAAGCTGCAGGGCAGTAAGAATCACCAATACAAGTCATTCACAGAATAAATTTAAACCAACATGTAGTGACTGGTAACGCCTATCAAATTTATCTCTTCACATAAATCCAGTGACTCTGACCTCGTCCCTTTCAAACAGGCAGTACACTACATGATAAAGCAGCTATTATCTTATATTTAAGTGCTGCAAATGAGAGACAGCAACATCAAGAATCAATATTTTGTTACAAATTGCAAACAAAGAAAATAAGATTTTAAAAGATCTTAGTTACAAGTGAATCACGCTAGAAAGATACAAAATTTACAGGTACAAACAAACAATAAGACAGCTTGTATAAACCATGGGAGAAGAAACAAAATTATGAGAACCATAGTGAAAGAAACCCAAAAGGAAAAAAAAAGTGGAAATTAAATCAGAAATCGCACTTACACGTACCAGATGAGAAAACAAACATAGGCTACCACCTACTTTATCTCCCTCTGCTTTCTCATCAAACCGCATTTTCTTTTGCTTGCAATCAAATTTCCAGAGTATCAAACAGAGCAACCAAATTTCCAAAAGCACACAGCTCGCTCTCCCAGATCAAAATGCCCGAAATAAAACCAAACATACATACACGTGCACAAACAGGGGCACATGACATAAAAGTACAATGAGTCTCAAATGTTTAGTTACACAGAAAACAAGACAAAGTAGAGAAAACAGAATAGATAGAAGAAACACTGATCTACCAACCCAAAACGTAAACCCTAGAAATAAACAAGTGCATGACCAAACATGCTCAGAAAAAAAAATAAAAAAATAAAGTGCATAAGAGAACAGAGACACGGAGGAAGTGGGAGACAGAGGTTACGGAGATCAGGATCAGCGAATCAGAACCGTCAAAGAACAGGAATGCGCAGTGCCAGGCCGTATGATCAGTGTTGCGTAGAGTTGGTGATAATATTGTTTGCAGGTTACTCTGCCACGATGAGAGCAAGACAGACGCAGAGAGAGAAGAGACGGGGGTACCGTGTAATGATACCGGTCCCCCACCTGCCGAATATGGATGATTCATATTTACCGTTATGTAACTTCGTTAAATAATTTTTTTGCAAGATTGAATCTGATCTCAATTTATTATTTGTTATGTATAAATATTATTTTTAAATTTCAATATTTTGTGTAACATTGATAACTTTTTGTGTAGCTATGAACGAATTTTAAAAAAAAAAAATTGGGGGAGGATGACCATGTGGGGGGAATTGTTTTCCAAAATCCCTTAATATAGGAATTTTTTCAAAAAAATTAGGGGGGCGATTTCCCTCGCCCCTGATTCCTTTTTGATGACGAGAAAATTTCCCAAAGTCGGACCCTTTTGGCCCAACCCTGAAGTACAAATCCCTGCCCCCTGGACCGACCCCACAACCCAGGAAGCGGGTAAGTCAAAGGCGATAATGGGGGTGTTAGGACTCGAACTTGGGACATGTTAGAACCCAAACCGAAACCTTACCACCACACCAAACCCTTGGGGGTCCCTCGCCCCTGATTCCAACACTCATAAAACTGTTTAAATTTTAAAGAAGTATCTTTATCTCTTTAGATTTAAAAATTTTAAATTTCAATATTTTTAGAATATGCTATAATTTTTTTAAAATAGATAGCAACTCAATCTTTGATAAGTCTTTATATTAGTCAAATCACGTGTTCTAATATCAAGGTAAGCGGGGTTGTTTCATTGAAAACCTCAGAGTTGTTTATGTGGATTATGTTACAATTTTCTTATAGAATTTTATTATGTAAAATTTTATAGATGATTATTGTATGATATGTGTGATGTTTTCAAATCCGAAACCCATAATTCAAAGTTATAGCATTGATATCATAGTATGGCTTAGTTTGGTTGGCGTTCAGCCACAACCCTAACCCTATCACAAGACATAAACGTGACTCGAGGGTTATATATTTTTGGATTGAGATTTACAATTTTCTACTTATTTTTTTTTAACTTTTTAAATGTGACTCATGGAGTGCACCCTAGTATAATAACTTGTTTATTGAGTTGTATAACTCAACCTTTATCTTTGTCTCAATAATTATAATTTTTTTTTCTAGATCTCAATAATTATAATTGAATGTTTAGTTTTGATACTTTCAGTAATTTTTTAAATTTTAAACTTGGATTATCTCATCAAAGATTAGCTGATTTTTATTTATTTTAATCGTTTTACGCATAGAAATTAATCCCCTGCTGTGAGACTGAACAATTAATGTTTAGTTTTGATACTTTCAGTTATATTTTAAATTTTAAACTTCGATTATGTCATCAAGGATTAACTGATTTTTATTGATTTTCATCCTTTTAAATTAATCCCCTACTGAGACTGAGCGTGAAGGAGAGGGGCAAAAAACCCTAACGGGCTTGGGAGAGAAAGAGAGAGAAAAGCCCTAAAGAGACTAAACTAAACGGCTCCCTTTTACTAACTCATTAATTTTAAAAAAACATTATTTATACAATGGGGTCGGAACGGGCCGAATCTCAAGAATTAAAGATAACTTGTAATAGTAACCAGATAAAAGTAAACAAGAGAGTAGAAATAAATAGTTATTGAGAACTATGATATATTTTTTGTATTTTTATTGTTTTAATTTATCTCAAGACCTTTTATATAAGAGAGCCCATACTAAGATATATGGAATGCATAACAGTACATAACTGGTGGAATGCAAAACGGCACATAAATAGTGAAAAAACGAAAAGGTGAGGAAAACCAAGAAATATTGTAAAATCAAGAATCAGGGATTCTCAATTCTCAAGAATTAGACTTAGAAAAAAAACAAACAATTCTCAAGAGTTAGAAGCTTAATGTTCTAATGATAATAGGAACCGCGGTAGAAACAGGCAACCACACAAAGAAATGGAACAATTCTCAGTTTTTGGCACTGAAAAAGTGGCTAAATAAAAAGCTATCCAAATTATTACAACGAACCCTAGCACAGATGAACCCTGGGAAAGGTTCAACATTGTGGCTTCAGGTGGAGTGTGTAAATTACCAACCATAAAGAGGGAAAACAAATTTTGGGAATATCTTGAGTAGCGTTCACTGTTTGGACCAAGAAGAAAGTCCATAGCTTTCCTTTCTCTCCCTTTTGCTCAGATATGAAACAGAGTTTTATAGTGGTCAGCACCTACTACTATAAGTTTTAACAAGTTCCAACTTCTCATATTGTTTCTACAATATCTCAACAAGCCAACGAGAGGCAAGAGATCATATATCAGACCAGAAAAAGGTTCCAAGTTTTACTATCCTCAGCAGGCAAAAAACAAAGGTAGAAAGATTATCTCATAGAAACCACAAGCATATATCAGCGCTTCATTGGATTTCATTTGGAAGACTTAACAGTACAAAGAAAATAAACTTTGAAACCCTCATTGTTTTCTTTTTCTTTCTCCCCTTTCTGATATCTATCTGCCAATAATAGATTCTTCAATATTTCATACCACATAAAACAGACCCTTCACTACCACTACGACTGATTCTTCCAAAATTCTTTTGTCGAAATAAAGCATATCATCAACCTAATCAACCACGAGCACATGAAAAAATATCAAATCTTGGCCAACAACGACAAGATAATTAATCTCGGCTGACAAACAAAAAGGGGATTCAAAATATAAGCCAAAACAAATAAATGATTAAAATCTCAGCTACAAATTAGATATATGATCAGATTAAAAAAATGTTATTGCAAATGGCTGAGGTATAAATAGTACCTCTGCACAAGAGAAGACACAAGGCATGTTCTTTTAAGGTAATAACTTTCTTGAAGAACCCACAAAAAAGCACCATATAATTTAAAAGTTAAATAGTAATTTGCCCAAGCTTACTCCGCAGCCAAACAGAGGTTACCAGTGATTCTAACTTCGTAAGAAAGCACTATCTTTAAAGAGAAGCAAGTCTCATAGAAGACAATTAGATATCAAATATATCAAAACTCAGAAAAAAATCGATTGTCACGGAAAAACATAATCAGCTTAAAGAGCGTGCATTCCCGCTATGGCTGCAATCAGATTCAAAGGACAAGCAATCAGACATTTTCTTTGCATTTCTTCTGTTCACCCAACACACGAAGAAAATATAAACACAATTACAAGCACAAAGGATTAAACAAAAAGAAATTATCAAAACATAATCTTGACAATCGTAGGTATTACATCACAGAAATTATACATATGATGAAGACCAAGAATTTATAAGCAGATATTAACGTAATCGCATCAGGCAACATCAAAATGCATTCAAATAAAGAGTTAATATTCAAAATTGACTTCCTTTTATTTTCTATTCCCTAGATTATCTCAGCATACAACATAACCTAGACATACACAAACTCCATAACATAACATAAAGCCCGAACTCAAATCCCGTAGATTCGACAAATAGGCACCGACGCATGAAAGAAGAGCTCGAATCCCGATCTGGGGATTGAACGAAACAGAGGACGAAAGATCAGACAGGGCTGAGGAGCTGGGAGAGGTGGGGTTTGGGCTCAGAGTTCATGCCGATGATGATGACCAAAGGAATGAAGCCGTAGTGAGTGATGACCTTGGCCTTCTTCACAGTCCAGGTGCTCCACTCCTTCAGATTCTGGGCCATAGATTTCGCCTCCGGCGAGGCCTTTTTGCCACTGGCCTTGCCCTTGGTCTTCAAGGCAACCTTAGACGCCATTGATTTTCTCCCTTTTTCCTCTGTCGGATTCTCTCTCTGCAGGTGATGTTTTGTGTTGTGCAAACCTAAAACCCTAATTATCGAGATTTTATTATGAGTCTGCCAAATCTCACAACAGAGTCTGATCGGGCAGTCACAGTCGTCGATCTTCTTTGTTATTATTTTTGGGTTAATTGCAGAGTACGTCCTATGCTATCATTTTTTGATAAATTGTTAATTGATATTTTTTTGTTTATTTTACTTACGTGGCTTAATATAAATGACATGATATTTTTAAATAACTTTTTTTACACGTGTCATTCTTATTAATAATTACTTATAAGACCGTTATTTGAATGAACAATTTACTAATATTTTTGGGCTTATTTTTTGGTTAATTGCAGAGTAGGTCCTATGGTATCATTTTTTGAAAAAATTTTAATTGATATTTTTTTGTTTATTTTACTTATGTGGCTTAATAAAAATGACATGACATTTTTAAATAATTTTTTTATCGTGTCATTCTGATTAATAATAACGTATAAGACCGTTATTTGAATGGACAATTTGCTAACGATAATAGATAGAGTGACTATTTTGACAATACCATGAAACCATTTTTTATAAAATAATCAAAATTTTGGGACGAAAATAATCATTAACCCTTTCTTAAAAGATCAATGATTTTCCTAACCAATTTTAGATTTGTCTTATATGTATAGACCGGTCTGACATATCTAACAATTAAATAAAATTGTAGACAGAAATTAACGGTAGGATTAATTTGAAAAAATCTCTTTAAAAATTAAATGATTTTTGAAAAAAAGTGGCTAAAATTTAAGGAAGAATTCGGTAAGTAAGACTTTCTATTAACCACTAATCATCTAGGAAATCTCCGTACTCCTTTTTCAAATTAATGGTGCGTCATGGGCAATGACTTTGGCACTAGGGGTGTTCATTTACACCGGCGGTTACCGTTTTAACCGTTAAAACCGTTACCGCTACCGGTACTCTTACCGGTAAGGGCGGTTATTGTGTCTTAGCGGTGCGGTGACAGTGTCAAATATGTGATTCCGTCAATTACGGTGACGGTGACGGTTTTCGCCAAATCGTCACCTACACTACCGTTAACCACCCCTAGTTGAGACTTTAGATGATTATTGATTATTTGACATACTTTTGTTGGAATATGTTAGTTGTTTTATATCACATTGTTGAACATTTTTATTATACTTTAGTCTTTATGTTTAAATATGATATTATGTTATACTTTTAGACAACTTTATAATTGTTATGATTGTTAATGATTATGATATTATATTTGAATATATTATGATATTTTTCCATTTGATATGCTTATTGATTATGATATTAAGTTAGAAATTTAAATAGCCAAAAACAGTGAAAAAAATGAAAAAGTTCAAGGAAATTTTTTTTTGACACACGTTTATACGGTTTAAGCGGTTAGCGTATAACCGTTACCGTTAATACCGTCACCGGCAAGAGCGGTTATTGTGCCTTAGCGGTGCGGTGACGGTGTCAATTATGTGATTCCGTCAATTGCGGTGACGGTGACAATTTTTGCCAAACTGTGACCTACACTACCGTTAACCACCCCTAGGCTTTGCAAGTGTATCATATTTTATTTTTAATCAAGTGTTTGGACCAACTTAGGCATATCTCGATTAATCTTGAGGTCCCTACAATCTTTCCTTTTCACAAAAATCGGACATTTATCAAATCAAAAGTTTTGGAAGTAAGCTCAAAGTTGATAGCAAATTCAAAGTCCAAGCCTTAATTACGAGGCCAACTTCTTGGAGTTGCAAGTCTATAATAATGCTTAGAAGATGAATTTGTTTTTGTTTCATATTATAGATTAATTTTTTTATAATAAGTTAATATTAAGAACTATAATTTTATGTAATACATTTTATTTTCTTAATACTTTATAGTAAGTTACCACCTCTAGTCGGGTGACGATCACAGGTAGTATTTCTATGTGCTGCTCCGTAATGGTAGCAATTGTCTTTGACCCTGTTAAAACTATTGCTTATATTTTTTCCCCTGAATTATTACTTATATTCAAGTGTCACAATCGTGCTTATAAGTGTTATGAATAAATTCAATAACTTCTTCAAAGTGGTGGGTTCACTTGTTCTGCTTAGAAGGCTATTATATACTTTATTTCATTTTATATTTATTCCAAGTTTTGGGTATATATTGGTTTCAATTTATGGGATAAATTGCTTAAATAGAAAAATCAGGAAGTGAATGGTTAAAGGTTTTTTTCTTTAATTTTTAGTTAGTCATAGTGTATTCCCTCGGAAATGTTCTTGATGTCGAGTATCAAGGAATTGAATTGCTTCACATAGTCTTTAACTGGGACAGTCTGCTTCAGTTCTTGAGAGCATTCATTGCAACTCAAGGTGTGCTTAAGAACTAAAATTATTTTTAATTTAAATACATAATTAACTCAAAATTATACTTGGAAAAAATTAAAAACATCTTTCTTCCTATCAAATTATCTCTTTGCATTACAATAAAAAAAAAATTTATTATAATTATTTATTCACTTTTTTTCAACTCCAATAAAATTTTATTTTTATTTTTATTTTCTCAAAATTTAAATAAAATTCTATTTTATCTCAATTTTTGTAATATTTTTTTAAAAAAATAGTTTACAAAATAGCCTCAGTTTTCTTATTGATGGAGTGGAGGGGACATAAGTGCTGGATTTTAAAAAAATTTAAGAAACACTCTCAAAACTTGTAGGAGCCACTTTACCTTGGTTCCGTCACTCTTTAGCGAGTTAACGAAATCGATGGATACCTAATTCCCGCAGCCAAACGATCTGAATATAGGCGAAGAAAGACGGTAAACAGACTAACAGAGAGTGAAAGGGTGTGGTAAGCAAAAGTGGAGAAGAGTAGCAGAGGAAGAGCAAGGCAAGAGAAGTAAGAAAGCGGAAAAAGAAAGGGAGAAGAAGATGGGGGGAGGAATGGAGGCGAACAAGAACAAGTTCATAGAGGAGTGGGGCTCAGCCCGAGAGAATCTCGAGCACAACTTCCGCTGGAGTCGCCGCAACCTAGCCCTCGTCGGCTTGTTCGGCCTCGCCCTCCCCATCCTCGTCTACAAGGGAATCGTCCGTGAATTCGTAATTTCCCCCACAAATCTCTCTTCATCATTTCGTTTCATTTCATTTCATGCGCTCTGTCGACATCTGATGCGATCATTTCGTTTTCGTTTCTCTGTAGATCTGTTGCTAAATTCCAGTAATTTCAGTTGTGATTTTGTTGAAATCTGAGGATGAGAATCTAATCGGCTGTCTGCTTGCATCTGAGTTGATTATTATTGCCCGATTGGACCTTGTAGCTAAGATTGTGGTATTTGGTTTTTATCGAAACCGTAATCTGGTTGAATTAAGGGTTGAGAATCTAATGGAATTTCTTTGGGTGTTTCTCTAATACACTCCCTAGGAGTTTCGATTTCCATTTCTTCTAAAATGGTAGCTCTACATTGGCCTGTAGTTGACACTTCAGCTCAAATATGTTCAGACAACCTATGTGACAATCCTCAGTGTTTATGCATTGCAATTTTTAAAGATGTTACTCTAGCAGTGTTACACTATGAGATATTCTTTGCGTTTTCATGGTAGGCACTGATTAGGGTTTATGATATAAAGGGAAAAACTTGTTTAGAAAATTGAGGTTCTTGTTTCTAGATAATTTTAATGTTAATATGTAAAACCTTGGGCCAATAACTATCCATGGGAGAGAGGTTCCAGTTCCAGGTATAAGAAAAATATCAGGTCACTTCGTAGCACAGTATGCCTTATTTAAAAAATAGTTTTTGTTTTTTTATGTGTTTCTAAATACCAATTTTTCCTCTTGACCCATATTCCTATGCTTTGTTTATAATGGGAGATATCGTTGATTGTTACAAAGGTTTTTTGAATTCTTCTGGACTGGCATCAAAATCACCCACATCCATCTGTTTGACATTTGTTTCTCTCAGCGGTGAAGGAAAAAAAAAAAAGAGCCACCTTAAAGATTGACCTCATGATTGCTTGCACATTCTTCAACGTGAAGAAAAGCAATTATTATTCCCTTAGATGTTCCTTTTAAGAAATTCTTATTGCTCTTGTGGTGGATGTTATAGTGGTAGAATCAGGGAAGAAGGTTGATGTCCTATAGTTTTGGAACTAGTTTTTGTTACAGATTCGATATATTCTGCATATCAGTTGCTTTATATTTTTGCACATCTCTGTCACAAAAAATTTCAACATCATATATCTTCCAAAATTTTCCTGTCATAATTTTGGTGGGTCCACCGTGCGGAGGGTTTGTGTATTGTTGAACTACCATTTCCTAAAGGCCACAGGTGATTCTTTGATGATCCTACTGGGATATATTGAAGGGAAAAAGAGCTAGAATACACTGACTGTGGTACCCCGTAGCTAAAAGGGACACCTTTTGAACTGCAAGTTAATCGTGGTGGAATCTAGTGAGTCTTATGTAGAGCATATGATGGTCAATTTGGAGTACATAAGCAATTTCATATGGTTTAAATAAGGCTAGTCCTTGGGTGCTTGATGTGGCTAGCCTGTTGTTGGATAGTGACAAATGTACAAGACCCAACACAGTAACATCAAGAGACTTAGGATTGTGCGGTGCATTGTGTGTTCCTTGAAGGTGTTAAATCCCTAGTAGGGGGGTTATTAGGTTTGACACCTTTTTCTGTGTTGTATTGTTGTGAAAAGTTTGTTCTGGGGTTGTGGCATGCACCAGCTCTCCAAACGCAATTGTGTATCAAGGTATAACACTTATCCGCCATGGAAACAGTTCTTCCAGAGTATTGTTTGAAAAACAACTGCATGGTATCCCGAAGTTTTTGTATTTGTGTTACTTATCAAAAAAAAAAGTTTTTGTATTTGTGTTGTTTAGTTGGTGGGAACAGTTATTCCAGACTTTCAGTTTAACTGATTGACTTTGCTAACATTTTGTTAACCGTGGTTACAGCATATGCAAGATGAGGATGCAGGCAAGCCGTACAGGAAGTTCCTGTGAGACTTCTGATATGCGTACGAATAATCATGGGGGGTAATAGAGCTGTGTTCTCTATTGGACCACATAAGGACACTTTTCATGATCAAGGGAAAGTAAATGCTTTTTTTGTGAAAATTTGTAGCAAGCGTTGTTCTGACTTTTTCATTGTACTTTGCAAATTATGCTTCGTCAAGAATACTGAATCTTTGAACTATCAAGTTGTTCCTTTTCTGATCTTTCAATATTCTCTTAAAAAAATGGTTTTGTATTACAGAAAATTTAGGATTACCAGGTATCCTTGCAATTAGTAACCTGAGATTCCAGACATCTAGTTATAAATAAAAGAGAGATGCAGAGCAAAAATAATATACGACATTGGGTATGTTCATTTAATTTGCTCGTGGCATGGGATAGTGATTAGTGGGTATGTCCCCCCTATAAATGATCATGATAGGGCAACAAATAACGTAGTTTCTAGGTAAGGCTCTAAAACTTACCATCAAAATTCTGAAAACGGTTTTTCGTATAAGATAGATAATCCACAAAAAGAGCTTATAAAAAATTGGTCTTTAGCGGCCGTCACCGTTAAAGATCGGATTTTTAGCGGCGTTTTTAGCGACCGTCACTATAGATTCACTTTTACCAGCGTTTGTGCACAAATTCTGTTAGAAATAGGGCACTTACAGCAGCGGTCACCGTGACCGCCATTAAAATACTCACCTTTAAATAGTGTTTGTGTCAACAAACGTTGCTAAAGATGGGTCTACAGCAGCATTTGTGGACACAAATGGTACTATAGGTATAATTAAAATAAATAATGTTATTTATTAATTATAAGTTAATTGATGTAAATAATTATTTTATATCTTATTATATTCTTTTTAATATATAATTTTATTTTGTCATGTATTTGAAAATTTTTATTTTAAAGGGACATACTTAATAACAATATGGAATTAGAGAGAGAGTTATGAACATTATATGATATATCGTGAAATTAGCTTATACAATTAAGATTGTTATACTAATTATAAAAAATTGTAAAAAATGTACATAACTATGTATTTATTTAATACTATGTATAAATATTTTTAAATACTATTATAATTTATAATTGATTTTAATGTATTAAAAATACATCACTATAAAATATAACTTATTATTAAAAAAAATTGAAAAACTACAAATTAGAAAAAAAAAAAAAAGCTTTGAAATCACTTGTTACTGTGAACACCCCCACACCCAGCCTTTTTTCCTTTCCTTTCCCTGACAGCGCCAAATTTCCCCTTTCCCGCCAGCCCCAGATTCCCCCTCCCAAAGTGAACGTGAACGTGATTGATTTGGAGAACAGAAGGGTATCTCCGGTTCAGTCTCCTAAAGTTAGAGCGAGGAGAGTCGTATCAGACCAACAAATCCCAAGCCGGTCGCCAAGGATGAAGAAACCGACGGCTGAGATTTATCCCAAGGACGAGAAGGTGTTCACCCCAGGGGAGGACGAGTCATTTGCCACCGTTTCGGAGAGCGCTCTGGCTCAACAATAATCCCGTTGTTAAAAATTGGTAATGTTGGTTGGAACTTGGGAAATTGTTGCTCAATTCAAATGGTGGTTTTCTATTAAGAGAGAGGGCTGAGCTATTCTTTTCTTCTTTTCTTTGTCAGTGGGGGTCATGTAGCTGATATCGTTCTTCAAGGATTGCCGGCTTGTGCTTCACCGCTAACTTTGGTGTGTGGGCATTGGGCTTCTGTGGAGGACTGTATGGAAAGGATAATTCAGACAGTGTTGATCTAGGAGGCCATCAGTTGGAGTGTGTGACCTCTCTCGACTTTTCCAATAGATGTATTCACTATTCACAGTTTGATCAATAAGGTTTGGGCATTATCCATCTATTTTTCAGGTTTTTTTTCATGTTATTCTCATTTAGTTATTTAGTTATTTGTTATGTTCAGAAAACTTAGAAATATAGATGACATTCACTATTAAGTAAATTGGAGTTGGAAAAGGTGGAACATTGTAATGGGGTTGCCTTGTACTTACTTTCTCGACTTAATATTAATAGTTGCTTACTTAGTTTGAAGGAAAATGCAAAATGAAAAAAGGACAAAATTGGATTTTTGGATTTGAGATGAACATTTTCCGAATAGAAATCAGAAATTTTTACAATGTATCCATTGCATGCTCTGAGCATCGTACATCTTAGTATCTAAATTTCTATATATTGTGATTTCTTTCATCTACAAAATGGAAGACAGGCTCGAAGATATTGCACTTGGAAGATCAGAAGTTTTCTTAGCATTATAAGGAACTGTTAGACCAGTACTTATCTGGCATCCAGGTCAGATATACAGTATATCGGTATCTTGCGTCTGCATTGTCAGTAGAATGATGAATAACCTCTCTTTTTTCCTCAAAAAATGTTGCAATCTATCTCTTTCATATAGTATTATACGGACAGTGATACTGGAGGGCATACTGATAACAAGGATGCTGGTTTGGAGACCAGGAATTTTTTTCTAAATTGTTTATGCCTTCTGGTGGGGCGATTAGACAGCAAGAGATTTAAAGGCATGGCTGTGGAATATGCGATGCAGAGTCTCTTGTTGGAGGTCCTGAAGGGATTTCCTCGCTTAGAGTCTCTGGAGGTAGTTTTGTTTGTTACAGCTATAATGCTTTGTGATGCACTGGTATCATGCCATTGTTGCCGTAGGATTTCTGGCAGTTTCAGAGGCTGGCGGCTGTCCTACTTAAGGTAGAGATAAGTAACCCCTCTACTATTGCCATGTATAAGTTGGATGCATCCATATAGTTACACCCAACTTCCCAATCACTTAATTGCTGAATAGACAAATTTAGAACAAGACCTAAAAGAGTCTCATCTAGATCTGAAAGTATTTAACAATCAACGAATATGCAACAGAATATTAAAACAAATATCAAAAAAAGATATCAATAAAAAAATAATAAATCAATCACTCGTCAAGACACGAGATTTGATAACGAAGTGGAAAACCTTATCAAAGGAAAAAACCACTCCGGGCTAGCAACCACCAAAAATTCACTAGAAGATAAACCTTACACCGGTGACTTAAACACGGGCAACATCAAATTCTTGACTCTGACAACCCCGAAGTAATAATTTAGGTAATCCAACCTAGACCCGCTCCCTTGCGGTTAACCCCCAGCCTTCTGAGGTTTTTCTTGTAAATCTCTTCAACCCCGAAGCTTTGAAGGCTTTTCACAAGAGGTTGGTTTCAATGGCGATTCAGGTGATTGATGTAGGAGAGAGAAAATATAAACACTTTAGGTGCAAATGTCTCAAAGAATATTTCTCTCGTGCATAAAACGCCAATGAATGAAGGAAATAATTTGGGTAAACATCTTGGACGAATGTCTCACGGTTTAAATGGAAAAAGATGAGAAAATTTGAAATCAGGAGATTTTGCTCGATCTAAGATAGGGCGAAACACACTGTATACAAATGCAAGAATTTAGCTCGAGTGAAGGTAGATGAAGATTCGACGAAATTATTCCGGAGATAACTTTGAGAGATTTTAAGAATGGATCATGCTCCGTGAATTTGAACTTCTTCTTCAAATTTTAAACACTCTTCAACCTTAACTTCTTCAGCAACCCTCTTTAAAGATATCTTCATCTCTTTTCAAATTTGAAAGCCTCTTAACCTCTTGAAAGATATCCTCATCTATTTTCAAATTTGAATGATTCTTATCCTCTTTGAAGGATATCCTCATCTCTTTTCAAATTTGAATGACTCTTATCCTCTTGAACACTTTAAATAACACTAATTCAAATAAACAACTCAACTTAAAATTGACACGAAATCTTGCCAACATTCAAAACACTAACAATCTCCCCCTTTGGAAATTCTGTGACAAAACTCAAAAACCAAAAAAGACAAAGGTCCTTGCCAATCACCAAAGCAAGAATCTGTTTACATTTTTTACTCACCCCTATGACTTAAAATAAGTGTTCAAGAGTCTTCTGAAATAAATCTGGTTCCTGAAAAACAATTTTCAATAACCAAGTGAAAAAGCATGGGAAACACAAAGATATATATATATATATATATATATATATATATATATATATATATATATATATATCAACAAACTAAAATCATAGAGTATTTACTCCCTTACTCCCCCTTTTTGTCACGAACGGTCAAACGAAAAGTCTGATCTCAGAACAATCAAAGATAGTAAACAAATGAAGAAATATGAAACAAAACGATCACAGAGAAAGGTAGTCAAAATCAATGGACTTAGAGACATACATGTGAACTCTCAATAGAATGTAAGACAATATAAAAATATCTTATATACATGGATATCCATAATCATCGATTTCATGTCATACGTCTCTATTTGGTTTTACAACTTCGATCTAAAATTTATCAAATAACAAATGTATTTGATGAATCAAACATAATCTAAGAGGCTTAAAGCCTTAAATTTGTGAGCATGATTAAGGCTAACAAATGAAACCAATTGTGAGAGGGAACAAAAACCAAAGAGTGAAAGTTAAACTCAATGCTACTAGGACTTGAAAAATTATAGTGTTGCTCCCCCTAAACTCGTAAGTTATTTTGCTTCTTCTTCTCTTCTCTTTTGTTTTGCTTTGTTCTTTTTATTTTTCTTTTTATTGAGAAGGATTTACTCTTTTTGAGTACTATTTTTCTTTTGATAATTTCTTTTCTTGAGGGACTTAAAATAAGGCCATCTAGTTAGGGGTCAATTCAAACTAAGGTAAATGAACCCAAACACTCGTGATTGCCCCCCACATCGCACACATGCGGCTAAGTTTTATTCAATTATAAATGATGTGCACTGTGATTGATTGTACCAAAAAACAATTAAAGATCATTTTAGCTAATACCAAGGAGAGATATGAGGCTTTAATATCAAATCTTATATCAATCTAGACACAAGTTGATCAAATATTAAGAAATACATACATGAGAATCAAAACAATGTCAATTAGTCCATTGTGCTAACAAAACACACACAAAAGCACAATTTTTTTGTTAAAAAATAATAACAGATCAAACAAAATTCCATAAACCATGACAAATAAAAAAAATAAAATAAAAAATAATATACTCTAATGCATGCAAGAACAAAAATACTCATGGAGTAGAACACATACCAATAGCCTTCTTGTTGGCTAATGGATTTTTACCTTTTTTTCACCCAAATCTTCTTGGGAAAGTACGTTTAGTCAAGTACTCTAGTTTTTCATTAATCAGCTTTGTATGCTCAGTAAGAGTTTTGACTTGATTCACAAGATCCATATGTTCAGTGCTGCAGAGAGAGTTAGCATGTGTGTGCTCTTGTGTTCTCAATTTAAACAGTTAGGTCTAATATGCCCCAACTTACCACAAAAATGACAAGTAGAAACAAACCTACGCGAAGAGTATGCTCTTGGTGGAATAACATGAGAATGAGTATTTATAGACTGAGAAATCATGAGTTGTTTATCTTTACTTACCTGTTTCTGAGGAGAAATAACATTTGATTGCTTAATTGACACAGAAGCAGAGACGAACACTATCTTTGAGGATGAAGTAATATTTGACTTATCAAAGCTCAATCCTCCTCTATTTCCAGCAGGAACTCCAATATTCAATATGTGGTCAAGTTTTTTTGTTCCACTGGAGAATTGTTGTAATTGTGCATTGGATTTTTCCAGTTTACTTCTCACATTCTTGACCTCATCCTCAAGTGTTGTATTCTTCTTTTTGACTTTCTCAAGTTTGACAATGAGATTGTCCTTCTCAAGCTAAACCGCGTGAAACTTTGCAAGAGTTGCTTTGTTCACCTTGTGCAGTTTTAAGCTTTCCGTAAATAGCTGGTTATAAGCCTCTTGTAAGCTTTCTTCAGCCTCAGACTCATCCTCTGATTTTTCCTGCAAATCACAACCGTCAATAGAAGATACAAAACTCACAAATTTATCTTTTTGTTAGATGAAAAATATTCTCTATCACTATTTGAGTTTGAATCATCATCACTCAGCGTTGCATTCATGACTTTTCCCTTGGACTTAAGATAATTTGGACATTCTGGCCGAACGTGTCCAAATCCTTTACATTCAAAGCACTGAAGCTTGTCTCTGATCTCTTTTCTATAATTGCTGGAGCTTCCCTGATTCTTTTCAGCACCCTTGTTGAATTTTCCTTGAATACCCTTGGATTTGAACAGTTTTCTAAATTGTTTAACAAAAAGATCAAACTGCTCATCATCCAATGTTTCATCATCATCCTCAGAAATTGTTTCCTCTTTACTGGATTTAAGTGCAATTGACTTGTTCTTTTTTGATTGAGGTAACGTCAATTCATAGGTCTGCAGGGAGCCAACTAACTCCTCAATCTTCATCGTGGCAAGATTTTTGCTTTTCTCTATTGCAGTAACTTTAGCTCTGAATTTCTCAAGAAGAGATCTCATGATTTTTCTCACAACTCTCATTTCGGGAATTCTTTCACCTAGCATAAAAAATGAATTTACAATATCATTCAAATTTGCGTAAAATTCATCAAACGTCTCATTATCCTTCATGCGGATTTCTTCGAATCTTGTCGTCAACATTTGAAGTTTTGAAATCTTCACTGTATATGTACCTTCATGAGTTGTCTCCAAAATATTCTAAGCATCATAAGTTATTTCACACATAGAAATACGTTTAAATTCATCAGGAGAAACAGACATAAATATAGCATTAAGACCTTTGCTATTAAAATTACTCTCATTTACCTCTTCTTTAGACCAAGTACTAGCGTCTTTGGGAACATCACCGGTGGATGGAATTTTCCATCCTTTACTACAAGAAATCCAAACGCGTTCATTCATTGATTTTAGAAAAGCTCTCATACGAACTTTCCAATGGACATAATTACTTCCATCGAAATATGGAGGCACAGACAAAGATTGACTTTGATACATCTAGACGTGGGGTCAAGGAACGAAATCAGCCTCTGATACCAATTAAAAATATCTGTTTAGACCCTAAAGAACACCTAGAGGGGGTGAATAGGTGTTGATACTTTCTTTTTCTATTAAGAAACAAATTTAGAACAAGTTCTAAAAGAGTTTCATCTAGATCTGAAAAGTATTTAACAATCAACAAATATGTAACGGAATATTAAAACAAATATCAAAGAAAGATATCAATAAGAAATAATAAATCAATCACACGTCAAGACACGAGATTTGATGACGAAGTGGAAAACCTTATCAAAGAAAAAAACCACTCTGGGCTAGCAGCCACCAAAAATTCACTGAAAGATAAACCTTACACCGGTGACTCAGACACGGGCAACATCCAGTTCTTGACTCTGACAACCCCGAAGTAATAATTTAGGTAATCCAACGTAGACCCGCTCCCTTGCGGTTAACCCTCAGCCTTCTGAGGTTCTTCTTGTAAATCTCTTCAACACCGGTAACTCCAGCTGTCAATCTCCTTAATCTCTCTGAAGACTTCTCACAAAATGTTGGTTTCAATGGTGATTCAGGTTATTGATGTATGAGAGAGAAAATATAAACACTTTAGGTGCAAAGGTCTCAAAGAATATTTCTCTCAAGCATAAGACGCCAAACAATGAAGGAAATAACTTGGGTAAACATCTTGGACGAATGTCTCACGGTTTAAATAGAAAAAGATAAGAAAATTTGAAATCAGGAGATTTCGCTTGAGCTAAGATAGGATGAAACACACTGTATACAAATGCAGGAATTTAGCTCGAGCGAAGGTAGGGCAAAGCTTGGGCGAAATGATTCCGGAGATAACTTTGAGAGATTTTAGAAATGGAGCATGCTCCGTGAATTTGAACTTTTTCTTCAAATTTTAAACACTCTTCAACCTTAACTTCTTCACCAACCCTTTTTAAAAATATCTTCATCTCTTTTCAAATTTGAAAGCTTCTTAACCTCTTAAAAGATATCCTCATCTATTTTCAAATTTGAATGATTATTATCCTCTTTGAAAGATATCTTCATCTCTTTTCAAATTTAAATGACTCTTATCCTCTTTAACACTTTAAACAACACTAATTCAAATAAACAACTCAACTTAAAATTGACACGGAATCTTGCCAACATTCAAAACACTAACATTATCTTTCATACGAAACACCTGACAAAGGTTTCAGTCTTGATTCTCTGGGCCACAGCGACGGCCAAGACCAAGTATATGGGCTCGCTCTTTTGTCGTGAGGATGTTTTGGATGCAGACTGCTCAAACTGTGTTGCCGATGCAACCAAAGAGATTCGGAACCGTTGCCCTTATAACAAAGCTGCAATCATATGGTACGAGGACGAGTGCCTACTCAAGTATGCATGCGAGATAAGGATTGCTTTGCCAGCTTGACTATCAAAACGTGGTGCTTTGCACCAAGGATCTTGCAAGCGAGTCCACAGTAGTACTGTCTAAAGAAGGGACAAAAAGCTGCTTGTTGAGCCTATTAGCCAAAGAAACTCTGTTGACTCGAGAGATGTACACATGCAAGCGGAAGCTTAGAGCTCAATGCAGGGTCCACTAAACCGCACGTACGGGTTGACTCAGTGTTCCAGGGATCAATATTTCTGGCTCTTTCTGAGGGACTTGTCTTGATTTCGCAATCTGGAAACTTTCCCAACGTTGTAATGGTAAATCATCATCGAGGAGGAGGGATTTTTTTGGGTGGAAGACGTTGTATAGTAAAATTTCTCACTACTGAAATGTTGCAACGACCAAAAAGCCGGTTCTCAATAGAAACCGAATTAATGTACTTATAAATTGTTCCTTGTTTGTAATTAAAATAATACGTACAGATAAATAAGGTTCTAATTAAAAATTTGTTTACAAGACCTCAGTGATATTAATTAAACCCGTTAATTAACTATCAATTATGCTACTCACATTTATGTGGAAATCTAATTTATCAGAGTAAATGTATGCAGCATATTTATCATTGATAAGTGATTATTATTCTCCAGAAATATTCACCTATATGTCCGAGTTAGTTGAAAATCATGTACATTAATTTCTAAGGTAGCCTGTGGGTGTATGAAAACCTCAACCTGTGTTGTATGATCCATAATAGTACTGATGTTACCATATTAGTATTTTAATTTATCACTTTTAAAATGTGCTAAACATGGTAGATGCTAATTAATATGTTAAGTACTTGAATTTGAGAATGAACTCCGGCGGCATATCTAGGTTGCAGAAAGCGGCCGCCACGGTCTTTAGCAACGAAGATCTCCATATAGAGATTTTTTTCGCGTGTTCCTGTGAAGCCTATTGTCAGATCCAAATCTGTATGCAAACAATGGTACTCTCTCATCTCTGATCCTACATTTAGTGTCATACATGCCCGGAAAAACCATAGTTGCAATGGTTTATTGTTAAGAAGCACTAGTCTCACACAGCACCCGGCACTGTCACTCGTCCCCTTTGAGGGCTAATCAACCTCCTAGGGTTTTACCTTTCGAGTTCCTCAACATCCAAGATACAGCTCTTCTGCATTCTTGCAAGGGCTTGTAATGCTATTCAATAGCTAATCTGGATGATTCCATGCTCTCACTGCTTACTACATTTGTCATCTTGCTTCCGGAAAATCCACAAGAATCGTTGTGCTTGATGTACCCTTAGTGGCAGATCTAAGGGCTGTCAATATAGCTTTTGATCCTTTGCAGTCAATTCACTACAAAATTATCTTTGTTTATGAGATATCTTCGGCACTGTCAAGTCGCCTAATCAAAATCGATACTTTCTTGTCGGAGACCCAATCTTGGAAGCCCATTAACAAAGTTCTTATTTGTGCCCAATGGTGTGATATTCAACCATAACGGGGGTTTACTTGGACAGCAATATATACTGGTTTGATCAAGGAGAAGAATCAGTTTGGTACTTCGATTTAGATGAAGAATATGTAGACAAAATGCCAGCGCCAGAGGTTCCATGGGGACCCTTGGTGTTTAGACTGAGTCTGGAGTATTTTCGATAGTCAGGTGGCAGTTTACATATTATTACAGCCAACAGACCTGTTACGGATTTTACAGTCTACGAGATGCAAAGTGACAAGTCTTGTTGGTTTGTGAAATATCGTGGTGATCTTGATGACGTTGCAGAAGAATTCCCAAGGATGGTCCGCGGTCCTCACTATGCCGTATGTTTTGCTGTGCTTACTTGAAGGAGAAACACAAGATGATCAGTCATCAAATCTTGTCCTGGTGGTACCCGGGAAAGTGATCTGTTACAATCTAAAAGGTAATTCCATCAAGCAGCTCTGTGATCTGCGCCCGGCTAGAAGCTTTGGTATATCTGCACTAGGAGATGGAGGGATCATAAATCATCAATACTTCGAGACCCTTGCTCGCATTTAGTGGTGGGTAGTACTTTTATTATCTCCATCTTCCTTCTCCTCTTACCCATTAAGCTAGTATACTGCTGATCATGACTATGTTCTTTTTTTGTGCTGTTTGCTAATTAAGCTATGGTTTAGAACTGTATAAGTACTCTGTCTGTATGGGGGTTGAATCTTATTTGCTTTAAATTTCAGACATCGTATGAGATTTTCTAATATTTAGCAAGGTTGAAAATTTAGTAACCTTTACTCTTTCTAGATCTTGTGATAATTATTTGGTTTAATTAAAGCTACAGTCCCTCCCTGTAGCATTTAACTTTTAACAAATCAGTTCTTCAAGTACAACTTTGAATAGGCTGGTACCTATTGTCCATTTTTTTAGACACATGAGTCCTCTTGTCCACTAAAAGTTAATCAACTAACTGAAGATCGATATGGAGTTGGGGTCATGATTTCCATTGTGAAGGACAGGGACCAAGCCATTCAAAATTGTACTCTGATTGTATCAGTAATGAATCCTAATTTAGCCAACTTGGAATCAGGGTGGTGTATTAAAGCAATATACACTGGTCTGAACTTCAATATAATTTATATTAATACCAGAGTTTGACGCAGTCGACTGGACAGACTGCACAAAAACCTCAAGTATTGTAAGTAAAGATGTCTGAAATTTTCTCCAATTGTATGATCCCGGCCGGCCCCTATTATATCGGCCATTAATGCATTGTTTTCATGTCAAGTACTGGGTGTATATATAATCACTTTCAAACACGCAACGACAGCTCTGCTATTTCCTTGGGTTTGAATTATTCATATTCCATGAATTGGTCAGCGTAATATCTTAAAGGGAGTGAGACAACAAAACTATGGGGGCAGGCACAATTGCTTTGTTTTCTGGGTTAGTAAAGTATGACATAATTGATGTATATCGAGAGTGACAAGGTGGTCTCCCGACCAGAAGACCGTGGATTTAGGGAGTATGAAGTGGGTTACAGCTCAAGAAGAACTTCTAACATGGCACTGATCATTACCTGTAAGTGGTAGCAAAATGTTTGCCAAGGTCGAACGACACAGCAGTAAGACCTGCAGCTTGCAGGTATTTACAGAAGGCTTAAATATTTCACATACCACTTTCCTGAAAATACCTCTGGGGTTCAATTTGTTGTTCCGCTGCCCCTGTGGTGACCTACCATTCCCATAAGTACCCCTCCATGCTGATTCCGTCTCCAACTTAACGGGAGATGCTGAGGTGTCAACATTTCATACGTAATAGCCAATCCTGAGATGACACATGGAAGATTGGCTGACATGGCTTCTACCCCTGTGGTTCCCGTTGTGGCCACGTTGTCCACAGAATAAAATTCCAAATTTGCCCCTGTCTTAGCAAAAGTCCCTGCTTCGCCCAAACATGAGAAGGACCAGCCCCACCTTCTAGCCTACGTTGCTCACATCATCCTCCGCACTCTGTTTTTCTCATCGGCGGCTACTTCAGTTCCTTCATCGGCGGCCCACTCGTCCACCTCCGATCCGAATTCAAGATGACCCAGCACCAACTCCGAGGCGTCCTAACCATAATCGACAATTGTTCTTTTCGGGTTTCCCAATTCGACATGCTACCATGGACCGAAGTCCATTGGTGGGGTGCGGTCGCACCGGATTTCGGAAACCTCAACGCCGGCTTTGTGGTCTCCGACCATAACCTAAAGAAAACCTACAAGAATGCTAGCTTCGTCGTGCATTTGAGGAAGAACGTGACCTGGGATCATATCCAAGTCCTCGCCGTTTGGGACCTTCCCACCGCGTCGGACTTTGGGCACGTCGTGCTCGCCGGCACTGTAAACGGGTCAGCCGATTTGGCTCCCTCTCCATCGAATGAAGGTCCCAGGGAGGGACTCCCAGTTCATGTGGAGTCGACTATGCTTGAGAATTGTAAAGTGCTGTCCGAAAATTATAGGATTCGGTGGGCATTGAATGTTGACCAGGGTTCAATCGATATCGGTTTGGAGCCAGCGACTGGGATCATGAATTATCTGGCATTTGGGTGGGCGAAACAGACTGCCTTTTCAGAGCCCATGCGTGGTTCCGATGTGGCCATGACGGGGTTCAAAGAGGAAGGAATGCCGTTTGTTGATGACTTTTATATCACAGAGTACAGTGAGTGTATGACGAACAAGGATGGTTTGGTGCAAAGGGTTTGAATGTTGAATGTTGACCAGGGTTCAATCGATATCGGTTTGGAGCCAGCGACTGGGATCATGAATTATCTGGCATTTGGGTGGGCGAAACAGACTGCCTTTTCAGAGCCCATGCGTGGTTCCGATGTGGCCATGGCGGGGTTCAAAGAGGAAGGAATGCCGTTTGTTGATGACTTTTATATCACAGAGTACAGTGAGTGTATGACGAACAAGGATGGTTTGGTGCAAAGGGTTTGTCCCGATACCATTTACAATGAGTGTATGACGAACAAGGATGCTCTCAGGCCGTACTATCTACCCCTGTGGTTCCCTGCTTCGCCCAAACATGACAGGGGCAAATTTGAAATTTTATTCCATGGACAACGTGGCCACAATGGGAACCACAGGGGTAAAAGCCATGTCAGCCAATCTTCCACGTGTCATCTCAGGATTGGCTATTACGTGTGAAATGTTGACACTTCAGCATCTCTCGTTAAGTTGGAGACGGAATCAGCACAGAGGGGTACTTATGGGAATGGTAGGTCACCATAGGGGCAGCGAGACAACAAATTGAACCCCAGAGGTATTTTCAAGAAAAGGTCAAACCACATGGGTATGTGAAATATTTAAGCCTTTACAGAATGAAACACAAGGTTGTGCTCACAAGATTTATGTTAGGGGAATGAGGATTCTGGAGATAGTATATCCTATAGGTAGTTATTAGACCCTATTAATAGTAGAATAAGTGTTTCTCCACTATTTAAAAATTCAATAACAATTTTAGAACAAGTCTTAAAATTAGTGAGTCTAGATCTGAATAATCAATAAACAAAATGTATATGCAACAGAATAATAAAATAAATATCAATTACACAAGAAACAAAGACTTTGTTGACGAAGTGGAAAACCTTTGAACTTACCTTAAAAAAAACCACTTCGAGGTAGCTGCCACCAAAAATTCACTAAGAAGTAAAACCTTACAACAATGATTCAGACACGAGCAACATCTAGTTTCTTGACTCTGACTACCCAATGTAATAATCTAAGTAATCCAACCTAGACCCGCTTTATAGGGTTAACCATCAGCTCTTTGAGGTTCTTCTTATGAACTCTTCATGAACGTCCTTGTTCTTCAACACCGAGAACTCCTGTAGCCAAACTCCCACATGAAGATTGGTTTCAATGGTGATTGAATCTAGATAATTGGAGAAAATCTGAACTGTTTATGAGCAGAGATATCTAAAGGATTATCTCTATCTATGGAGGAGGCTTGGATTTGAATAAGCTTGAATGACCTCCTACAATTTTCTTGGTCGATCTCTCTATATATTTATAGACTTGGTTGAGATTTATTTCAAAAAGAATTTTAAAATGAAAGAAATATTTCAAAATCCAAATTTTGAAATAGTTTAGAGACTTTGCATCACCAGCTCCTTGTTTTTAGCTCTTCATCTTGATGACATATTATCCTTTCAAACTTTAAAAGACTTCTTAATCGCTTGAACACTTTTACCAAATTTAAAATACAACTCAATTTGAATTTAAATTTTGATAAAGAGTTATGCTAACATTAAAACACTAACATATATGCTTTAAACTTTGGCACATACATGCTGAATGTTATGGTCTCAAAAGTTATGAGGCGAAGTTTTCAAGGAAAATATCACTTTTCGCCTCTAATTTATGGGTTCAATGTCATTTGTAATTCTCAAGTTACCATTTTTGTTACATTGAATCTCAAACTACAAAAATTCATCAAACGTTTGTTCTGTCATTGGATATTTCGACAGTCAAATTTGTGTCACATAGCCTATTTTATGTACATTTCAATTGTAGGATCTTACGAAATGACAAACATTTGTGTTATATATGATGAAATCTATATTTTAGACGGGTAAATGACATTGAGATGCGACTAGAAGTGAAGATTTCTTAGGACATGTTCGTTTATAAAAATATTATAGAATACAATAAGATTCAATAAAATGTATAAAAAGGAACATCCAAAATCTCAAAAATTCATATACAAATATCAATAATTTTTACACAATCTCCAATAACTTTTCACACAAATTCCAATACCTTTAAAAAAAATGATAACAAATATTATATTTATATATTTTTCCACCTAACTCCAATACTTTTTTATTAAACAATTATATCAATTCATCTCTTTCTATAATTTTTTACAAATTCTAATAAAAATTAAATATCTTTAAAACTTTTTAACTTTTACACAAAAATTTATAAAACTCTAATATACATAAATATTCACAATTCTATCAAAATCTTAAAAATCTTTACAAAATGAATACCCTTAATTTTCATTTTTCATATTCTATTTGACCAAGGAGGTAGTTTGAAAGCCGTATGTTATAGATCCTTCATGCCCTTCTAACATAATCGCAGCAGATGAAAATTTGCAGGACCATAGTTTATCCTCTCCATAGATCACCCCCCATTGAAGAGCTTTCCTGCAACTTTCAAACCGAATCTACAGAGAAATTAAGAAGTTAGATTACTTGATCTCCCTGATTCTGCAGGCCGTACAAGGTTTCTTCCGAATTTCACATTCCAACCTGGGAGGAAAAAGAAAAAGAAAACAAAAACAATTCTGTAATGGGAAAGAAACTCTTTCAATTCAATAATTAATGTACGTGTGTTTGTGTTGTAAAATTTTAGTGTTGTTAAAATTTTAGGCATTGGGTTTAGTGAAAAAGTGAAGAGAGAGGTAATTTTTTATATTTTTTATAGTGAATAGTAGTGATTTGATGGGGGAGAGAGAGATTATATTGTAATTTTTTATTGTGTTAAAATTTTAGAGTGTGTAAAATTTTAGGACGCAAACGTAGAATGTGACCCATTCAAAGCCGGCCACTCCCTTCACTTTGCGTGGGCTGTGATCATATGTTTTCTTAAGCTCAATGATTGTTGGAATTAATTTATTCTGAGTTCTGTTACCAATAATTCATATATATATTATAAGACGGTATTTTTATTTTTAAAAGAATTCTCAGATACCTCAAATTATTTCCGTGTCGAAGGAATAATTTTTTGTATAACTTCATAATATCTTGTCTTAAGGTTCAATAAAATAATATTTTAAATTTTTAATTGCTTTTTAATTATTTAAAATTTTCAATTACTAATTTTAGTTGGGAAGTACATTTAACGATCGAATTAAACAGGAAGGCAATTAAACTTTTTTATTGGTCTGGCATAACAGTCTAATGAGACAAGACAATAATTAAGTTTTTTTTATAACTTAAAAGGTATCAAATTGAAACGTGAAGGCACAATTAATTTTCCGGGAAAATACATTTTCTACCCACAAATTATTGGTGTAGTGACACATTGCACCTCAAACTAATATCATTAAGACATTGCACTCTCAAAGACACTTTGTTCTATAAACTATCAACTTTTACATAATATACCCTCCAACTACTAATATTATAAGACACATTTAGGGGTGGTTAACGGTAGTGTAGGTGACGGTTTGGCAAAAACCGTCACCGCATCGTTAAGGCACAATAATCGCCACTGCCGGTGACAGTATTAACGGTAACGGTTATACAATAACCGCTTAAACCGTATAACCGTTATGCAAAAAAAACAAGCTTTTTCCTTGAGTTTTTTTCATTTTTTTCACTGTTTTAGGTTGTTTAAATTTCCAACATAATATCATAATCAATAATCATAACAAATGGACAACTATCATAACATATTCAAATATAATATCATAATCATAAAAAATATAAAGTTGTCCAAAAGTATAACATAATATTATATTCAAACATAAAGACTAAATTCTAATAAAAGTGTCAAACAATGTGACATAAACCAACTAACATATTCCAACAAAAGCCCAATAAAAGTATGTCACATAATCAATAATCATCTCAAGTCTCAACTAGAGGTCACCGCACCGCTAAGGCACAATAACCGTCCTTACCGGTAGTGGTAGCGGTTAAAACGGTAATCGCCGGTACAAATGAACACTCCTAGACACATTGCACTCTTCATATGATAATAATATCTTTAATAAATTAACCATAATATCTTCGATATATATAAAATAAGTTAAGAGTATTATCATTATTTTAGTCTACAAATTTACGTAAGGCAAAATGTTAAAATACTCTCAAAGTTGTTATTAAAAAATTGTAAATAGGAATTTCCCAGAAAGGCTCTTTACTCTTTTTCTCTGCATCTCTCTGTCCAGTACGACTCGGAGGTGTGAGTGAAATTCCTGCCACCATCCAATAATGCTGAGTAGAACCAACGCAGCGGCGGAGATTATTGCACACAACGACGATATCTTGGCGGAGATCCTCATCTATGTGCCGGCAAAGCCTCTTCTCTGCTTCAAATGCGTGTCCAGGCGTTGGCTCTCCCTTATCTCTGACCCTCACTTCTGTCGCCGCCATAAACAGCACCACCACCACCGCACCTCTATCTCCGGCATCTTCCTTCGCAGAAGAATCCCATCACATTTCCAGTTCGTCCCTCTTGATGGGACTCATTCTACACCTCCCTTGAGGCCCCTCGATTTCATCTCTGACAACAGCGGCTTCTTTCCCTCTCCTTCAGGTGCCAAGATCTTACAGTCTTGCAATGGATTGTTCCTGTGCCGTAGCCTCGACAAGAAACCCGCAGACCAAAGGCATTCTTACTACGTTTGTCGACGACTAAGCAATTCTCGCAGCTTCCTTGCCTAGACACCGACGGACCCAGTACGATATTCGGTCTTTCTCTGGCGTACGAACCTTCCAAATCGCCGTACTACCAAGTGGTTTGCGTTCGGAGCACTGCCGTTTCATTGTACTTCTACCAAATCGAGATATACTCGTCCGAGACTCGAGCTTGGAGGCCTTGTGGCTCTCCGTTCGTCGCGCCGTATGACATGGTATTCGACTACGGCGTATTTTGGAACGGGGCGGTTCATTGGCTTAGTCCTTCAGGGGCTGCAAGGTACTTTTATATTGGCAAGGAAGTTCTCGGAACAATGTCGAGTCCTCCGGGTCCGGAAGCCAGGGGCACGAGGAGGTTCAGATATTTCGGAGAGTCCGGTGGCCGTTTGCATCTTATCGAAGTCTATGGTGCTCGCACTACCCAATTCAAAGTCTTTGAGATGGCGACCAACTACTCAGGATGGTTCGTGAAGTATGAGGCCGATATTCGCTGTATTGTTGCTTCGTATCCTGAAATGATTCGGGACTTCCTCGACCCACGCGATTCATGCTACTTTGCTTTCGCTATAATTTCCGTCCTAGGAAGGGTGAGGAGGCAGAGCTCCTGTTGCACCTACCTGGTAAGATCGTATCGTATAATCTAAGAGATAAGAGTTTTAAGCAGCTTTGCGATTTAAGATCCAATCCCAATGCGACTAGGAGCTCGTTGCAATTTGGATGGCTGGATGCCTATCCATATATGGAGACTGGCTTGTGTTTGATGTTTTGTGTATTATACATATACTGGTACCATCCTCTATTGGAAGCCATTGTTCATAATTTCCATGTTTGCTTGCAGTCCCTGAAGTTGTTGAATTGCCGAGTTATGGTTATTGGTAAATTCAACCCCATGTAAATGTGTAAGCTCTGGTAATGAAATTTCTTATATGCATTGAAAGTTGGGTCATGGGTGTATGTGTAGTATAAAAAAACAGAGAGATTATAAAGCTTTGTGCCTAATCCTTTAGATTGTCTATCTTGTCTTCTTTTCTAATTTGAATTGGAGAACACTAGTTAGCAATGGGTATTTGCTTCGTGTTGGATTTGCTCAGTAGACTAGTTCCATGGATTTGTTATTGAAAAATGACTATTTTTGCCACGTTCTGACCTGACATTAGTTTCGAAGACAATCTATGACCAAAAAGCCGAAGATATCTTGTTCATTTTTAGAGTTAAAAACTGATTTGACTTGCAAGCAGGTATTCAATTTTATGGCCTTGCTATATCCAGGTTAAATCTAAACCTAAATCTTACAAATCTTCATGGTTACCCTTTATTGGTGACTGTAACAGGAAGTAGTCACGATGATTTTTGTTAGGCATCAGGGTGTCGAGAAAGATATTTTTCTGTCGGGATGGTTGCTTCAGTCCTAAACTGGTTTGATTGAGATAGAGATGTTGAGTGAGTTGAGAGAGAAACTTTTCATCCACCTATGCAGCACCCTTCTTGACCATGTATTCTGCAGCAAAGTGGCCTGCTTTTTTTTTTTCCCTGTACCAGGAAACCCTGTTTTGATACATAAACATAAGAAAATTTGCATGATTTTTAAAACCGAGAAAGAACAGGTGATTCTGATGCTCTTTCTTCAGTAATGGTTTCGACAAACCATTCATTCGTACAGGAATTACGGAAAACAATGATATGCTAGAATACCTACTTGATCTCCTCTGTTTCTGTGAGTACAAATTTTCGTTTGGACTTTCATAGATATAAAAAAAAATGAAAGAGAAGAGACAGATCTCTATATTGCATCTGCTAACTACTTTGCTTTTGATATCACGAACTGTTTATATTCCCAAGAAATTAATAATCTAAAAGTATTCTCCATTCCGCAGCCGCTTTAGATATTTTAATAGTATTTAATTAAAATACTATTAAATCTAAGTAGTATTTTGCCGTTATATGCTCTTTACTCTTCTTCTCTCTGTCGAGGAGGGCTCGCTTTGGGGAGTTTCTGCCACCTTCCTTCAAACTTTCAAAGAATGCCGAGTACTAACCGAACCGACGCAGCAGCCGAGAAGATCGCTGAAAACGATGACGTCTTGATGGAGATCCTCATCCGCGTCCCAGTGAAGCCTCTTCTCCGCTTCAAATGCATGTCCAGACGTTGGCTCTCTCTAATCTCCGACCCTTACTTTTCTCGCCGCCATCAACACCACCACCTCCACCATTTTTCATCTCTCTCTGGTATCTTACTCTGCAGAAGTATCCCATCGCATTACCAGTTCCTCCCTATTGATGGAACACATTCTAGCCCTCCCTTTAAATCCCTCGATTATATCTCCGACGACAGCAGCCATTTTCCTTCTCCTTCGGGTGTCAAGATCCTCCAGTCTCGCAATGGGTTGTTCCTGTGCCGTAGCCTCGAAAAGAAATCGGGAGACAAAACCCACTGTTACTACGTTTGTAATCCGACAACGAAGCATTTCTCAAAGCTTCCTTTCCCCGACACCGACTGGGCCTATCCGATATCTGGTCTTACGTTGGCTTTTGAGCCTTCAAAATCTCCGTATTACCAGGTGGTCTGCGTCCGAAGCACTGCTGTGCCGCCGTACAACTACCAAATCGAGGTATACTCTTCCGAGACTCGTGCTTGGAGAGCTTCGGGTTCTCCGTTCGTCGGGCCATATGACATGGTGTTCCACCAAGGCGTGTGTTGGAACGGGGCGGTTCACTGGCTTAGTCCTTCTGGAGCTGCAATGTACTTCAATATCGACAAGGAGGTTTTAGGCACAATGCCGAGTTCTCCCCGCTCTGAAGCCCAGGGCACGAGGAGGTTCAGATATTTCGATGAGTCCGGTGGTCATTTGCATCTTATCGAAATTTATGGTGCTCGCACTACCCAATTCAAAGTCCTTGAGATGGCGAGGGACTACGCTGGATGGTTCGTGAAGTACGATGTCGATCTTGGTGGTATTGTTGTCTCGTACCCCGAGATGGTCCGGAACTTCCTCAACCAGCGAGATTCATGTTACTTTGCGTTCATTATAGTTTTTGTCCTTAGGAAGGAAGAGGAGGCAGAGCTCTTGTTGCACGTACCTGGTAAGATCGTATCCTATAATCTTAGAGATAGAAGTGTTAAGGAGCTTTGCGAGATAGGACCGTATCCCTTTGAGAACAGGAACAAGTTGCAATTTGGATGGCTGGATGCGTATCCTTACGTTGAGACTTTGGCTTGTGTTTGATGATATATGTCTCTTTCCAGCTCATTGGTCTCAGGCCATTGTGGGTTACATTTGTTGCCATGTTTGCTTGCAGTTCCAGAAATGTTGAATTGCTAATAAGTTATATGGTTATTTATACATTCGACTCCATGTGATGCGTAACTTATGGTAAGGAAGTATGGTATATATGATTGGAAACTTGCCATTGAATATGTAGTGTTAAATTATTAGGAGATTAAAGGCGCTCCGCCTCATTGATTAGATTGTGTCTAATGAACTAAAACAAATTTCTCAACTAGGTGTATTTATTCCTATTGTGAATTGGTGAAATTAGCTAACAATGGGTGCCTTGAGGGAATTTTGCATCATGTTGGAATTTATTCTGTCCACTAAAATCCAGGAAATTTTGTTAGTAAATAATACATGTTGCTTGGTTTTGACATTATTTTCTGCAACAACTGGATGACAATAAGGCAAAAGAGATTCTGTTCCAGTGATTACATTAGCACAAGTATCGATATAGCCAAAGTTTGTTGAAGTGCATCCATGTTCATTACAATAATTGCAATTGCTTTGGCTTGGGAGCGGATGAGATTCATCTCATGGCCTTTGCAATATTCAGATTAAAAATATATCTTGAAAATTTTGAATCTTTATGATTACACTTATTGGTTGTAATGGGGATGTAGTCATTACATTCTTATGTTAGGCATCAAGGTGTCCAGAAAGACACTTTTGTGTTGGGATGGTTGTTTCAGTCCTAAGCTGGGTTGATATCATTGCATGACACTTGGAATTGTCCTTATACATAAGATCGATTTAGAGAGAGGGATAGGTATGTTAAGAAACAAGACTTTTCAGAGTGTCTTTTATTTTGGAATCACTATTGAAATGCTAAAATTTCCATCCACAAAATTAGATCACCTAATAAGTTTCAATCTGTTGAACTTAAATAGGGAAATAAGCCATCCACCTATCAATCATTGCAGCACACTCCTTAACCATGTATTCTGCAGCAAAGTGGCCTGCTCCCTGTATACAAGGACAAAGAACATATGAGACTCTGTTTAGGCCTCTACTCGAAAACAATATTTAGATCAAGGAATTGAGTGACGATTGTTCTTGCCTTTACAGTCACAAATGTCAAAGTGAAATAATCATTGATCAACTTCTTTGTGTACCTGCAAGTTCACGAGAAAGAGAACATATTTCAGGGTACTGTTATCTCAAGATTGGACCATAGGGGGAGAGAGAGCTTTTTTTTTACTGGCGTGGGGGGAGGGGGGGGGGTGTTGTGGGATTGCAAGGGATTAGAAAGCTGTAACGCACCCTGCAGTTTGACCGCCAGTAGACCATACTCTCCAGCTTTCATCCGTAGTCAAACCAAGAGAACTAATCCATTGTTGTGTGCCAATGTGTGGAATGGACATGTCATGATCGCCACTGTTGGAATCCAAAAATTGTATTAGCCCATAATGTTACAAACTTAGATTTGCTTGCACTGCTATTGATGTACTAAAGGCTAGTGAATTAGTCAAATTTCCTTAGCACAGATAAACAAACTAGAATAAAGACTAGGGTCCTATATAAGAAGTTGAGACAGAACTAAATCTAGGGTCCAAAGATTAGGCATTACCTACATGACCATATTTTAGCCAGTGACTAATGAAGAAAAAGGCAGGATTTTACAGCCCCAAACCCTTGATGCTATTTGTGGCAAAAAAAAAAAAACATGAAAGAAAGAAAATGGTCCTTGATTTGCAGGGAAAGATTTGCTTAAAGGGCCATACACGATTGATGAAAGAAGAGGTTTAGGCAAAACAAGGAAGGAATTTCAAGTTCAAGAACTTTATCATAGAAAGCCAAAACGTTTTGCTGATTCTTCTTATAATCGTATAGTTCACATGCATCGTTTTAAATTAGGAACTGGGATTGATAAAGTGAAATGGCAGTACGATAAAAGTTAGTAGTATCTTGCTAACTTTTACCTGTATATCAGAAGTCGTAGGTCAGCATTTGTTAGATTCCGGTGATAACCGACAACATTGGTGACAGCCTTGGTATAAGCTAAGGTGGTATTGCAGTATTGCCAAAAAGTTTTTGTCCCCTGGTTGACATCACACAAGAAACTTCTAGTGAGTATAGGTGGTGACTGTTGGATACTATGACATATAATACACTGCACATACCTCTCGGACCCCAAGAGCTTCTTGGACACCTTTGTTGTTTGCCCAGATGTAGCAGAGCATATGATTATAACTCTGGTAGGAGTTGAGCAATGTGTTAATCGGTTGAACTAGTTGAAAATTAGATCAGATATCTTGGCATGTCCACACGCATGCACTTAGAAAGAGAGGGGGTGAGGTTTACCCGACACCAATGTGTAGTAGGACTAGACTTCTCTGAGAGAAATCTACGGACCGACTCTACATCTTCTGTTGGCTCGGGCATTGCATTACTGCAGTAGGGTTCCAAAATGTGTACCAAATTTATGTCGTTTGTCAGCTGCAAGTTCAAATGATTACTATGTCTGTGTCAGTGGAAGTTTGGTAATGAAACAGGTTCAACTAAAGACGCTGTTTGTGGATCCTCTAACCTCACTGATAGCATCAACGTCTGAGGTGCATTCATAATTGCTAGCATCTACATTGACGAAATTGCCGTTGCAACTTGTTTTCGCCGACTGGAAAGCATGAAACGTAACATTATAGAAGTTAGAACTAAACACATTCAAGTGGCAGAGATGCCTAGAGATAAGGCAAACCAAGATTATAAGAATTTTTTGTTTTGTTTTATATGTAAAGATTATAAGACTTGATAAACCTAAAAAGGATGACAGGGAAGGACAACTGAAAAACACTACTCTTGTTTGTAAACTGTGGAATCCTGCTCGAACCATGCAGGAGTATGTGAAACATGCTGCCTCAGTTATTAGTATAATGAAAAATGCCAACAAGAGACCCAATGGCTATGTCTGTATCTTAAAATATCCTTATAAAGTATGAAAGGCTGTCATGTGATGTGTATTATGTATCTTGCATCGTGTTGAACCTAGTACAATAATTTATTTGATGACATAAACAAGTTCCAAGGAAATATCCTCCTTTGCTTGGAGTCTGATTGGAGAAAGTTATAATGCATTATACTTGTCATAAGTTCATGATTATTTGTCTGGAATCATTTACCTGATAGAGTTGATCTGATATGAGAGCGAGCCGTTGAGCATAAGTGACTCTAGCATTCATGTCAGTGAATGAATCTGTGACTGGGTTCCCAAGCACATATCCCTGATAATAATTTTACAAATATGTAAGAAAAACAAGCACTTACGATTCAGAATCATAGATGAAGTCTAAAAGGCTAGCGATTACTGTAATTAATCTAGAAGAAACATCTTACGTTCATTTCTTATATCATTAGAGAAGATAGTTAGATCATGAGCATGTACCTTTAGATTAATCATCGGCACGCTTCCAGCCTCATTACCTACAACAGGATGATCAAACACAATGCCCATGTTAGATCTACAGTTTTGAACAACCTCTAGCTGTTCCATTTTAATCCAGAACAGCTTTTTATGTCTACCAGGGTTGCTTAATTAGTTTGAATCAAGCGATAACTGAAAGGAGAAAAAAAGCTTTGGCAAGAAAAGACATAAGTTTAGGTAAGTGTCTGTTCTCATTAACATAACTTACCTAGTACAATCTGCTGCACAATCATTGGGATTGGTATGCCAGAATACGAGTCACCACCCACATACACTTGATTTTTCAAGAATTGAGGGTGGATTTCCAACCACTGCATAGCAACTTAGAATTAGATAACTATATGTAAGCATCTTAATCGAACCCAAAAGTACAGAAACCTGGTTTTTACAAAGTAATATTATAATTCTCTTCTTCCTTTTTTTTTATGTTCGCTTTCTCTTAACACACCTTTTGTAGAAATTCATAGGCTTGCGCCGTAAATTTATAGTCGTCCATAATGTATCCATCTAAGCTTTCCGAATAAGAGAATCCAGTACCGACGGGTCCATCCATATATATGATGTTTAGGCCCTGAGAAAACCATAAGCATATTTCATCAAGATGACCAAAGAAATAAAAGTTATCACAGTCGGGTTGGCACGAAAATGTGCGAAAAGATCGAAACTAGTGCAATTTGATTCACCGCACCTTCGTCCATGCCCATTGATTATCCTGAAGTGTTGGTAGGCTTCCATTGTAATCTCCAAGTGTGAAGGTCAAAGGACCTGCAGAACAAAATTGTTCAGGGTATGGTTTGGGCTATGAAATGTTGCATGGAGATGGGGCCCAAAATGAGAGGCTGAGTGTGGCGTGGGCTAAGAAGGCATGATTAGACTTTTTAAGAGGCCCGGACACTTACTGAACATCTCTGAAGATGGAAGAACATATTCTTTACTTCTTTCTCAGTAACCAAACATTCCAACCCAAATGTAAAAAACCAAAAAACGCAATGTACAATCCTATTTAGAAAGAAAAAAAAAAGGAAGAAAACACGTACCACTCTCAAAGAAAAAGCCGGCGAGACTAGAGCAACCGGGGCCTCCAGTGATCCAAAACACCAGAGGGTCTCGCGAAGCGCTCCTCTGGGACTCCACAAAATAGTAGAATAGCTGCACAGTCTCGTTATCCCCAACACCGATGTACCTAAACGCAACAAGAACCAAATGGAATACAGGCGCTGTTAGCATTTCCAGAGAGAAATGGGTAGAGCGGCCTATAATACATTGTGAAGTTATCAGTTAGTCACCCAGTTTCTAGCGAGAAAGGTAGCTCTCCGGAATAACCAGGTAGAGTGGTGACGATGCTTGAGCTGTTTGAACCGGAAGTATCTGTTACTAACAAAACCAACAGAAGAAGCAAACGCACACCTATCCAACAAGGGTCGAGCAAAACTCTCAGAAACTCCTGTTTGGTTGCTTTCGGTGCCATACTCAAATTGCGCCAAGAGCAGAACTTTATCTTGGCTGATAGAAACTAGTAGAAATGAAGATCCAGGAAGTAGGCTAATAAATACTACTTATGGTGCTTTTTCTCTTTTCTTGTTGAATGCATTGCAGCTTTGACGCAATATTGGTGCTAACTGTAAGTCTGGAATTTCTGATGCTTGAAAGCTAGAGAGCAGGCACCTACCAAAACGATAACTGGGAGATGAATAAAAACATTGGATTTCCTTGTCTGGTCGAATGACTTATATGCACGTGGAGAAAAATAAGTTTTTTTTATCCAATCACAATTTGCCAAGTGTCATAAAAAATTAATTAATTTTTTTATACAATCACTCAGTGTCTCATCTAATTTACTCCACTGCCCTTGAAGCATCTGCTTGTTGTGGGTGAAGGAACTTTTGAAGTGGCTGACCTATGGTTGTTCAGCTACCTGCTTGTGGCGCCCGGAGCACAATATATTTGTACAGCATACTGACATTTCCTGTGTTGCTGACCAGCCGTTTAGCTGCTGTTCCTAGCTACGACGAATTACCGGTTAATCCAGTAGTGAATACAGTTTGGGCTTACCAAAAAAAAAACTACATCAGGTGATTCTATCCCCCACCATATCAGAGATTCGTAAGAACTTTTGTCTTTTTTTGGGTCATAAAATGAACCTTTCAGAAGCATATGAATGCTCATACATGTCGCTTGAATACTCCTTAAGCAGAAAATTGGATGGACCCAAATGAATTACTTAGAGATGGTATAAAGATTTTTTTTTTCTTTTTCCTTTTGCAATGTTGGTAAATTAAGGGGGGAGATGACAGGGAAGAGACTTTTTTCATTCAAATATCTTGAACAGTTTGAAAGGGCACATGTTTATGGTTCTTTGACTGAACATGTGACTATGAGAGCATATCTCCAAGTTCTAACCAATACAGAACTCCAACAGTATTTCAACTTGCCCAGATCAACGGAACATGCTAGTTGGTAATTTCGTAATTTCGTTTCTCTTTTGGGACACGTGAGGCACGACAAAGCGTCCACACAGCAACACGGTCAAAGTAATTCACTTTGATCTGCATTAGAATGGGCCAAATGGGGTGGTGCATGTTACACTGTTACAGTTTGTCTTTTTAAGGGCTCCCTTTAATAATAACACGCATCTTTGATTTACCCATTAAGCTTACAGCCTTTTTTTTATTATTATCTTAGCCTAAAAACCTGTTTTTTAAAAGATTTTGTTTTTCTATTTTTCGTTCTGTGATCCCCTAAATTAAATTTTAATGAAATTTCTTCAGTAATGCACTTACCAATTATCAAAATAATAATAATAATAACTTGAAGCACTTCTCTGCAATTATATTAACTAAAAATTTTCTGCAGAATTGTTATTTCTGCTCTGTTATGGACAGGCCAGACCCTATTGAAGGGTACTTATAGATGAAATCTAAAAGTTTTCGGTACTTTTCTAAAAGCTCGATTTTACTATCTTTCAGCACACGATGCTATTCTTTGACCCCTTTTTTTTCCAAACAAAGGTGCAGTAGCATTGGATCTCCTCTGGTTCGCCAGAAACCAGGAAGCCCACAAAGTCACTCCTGCGGATCCTAACACAATCTTACAGCAGATTCTTAAAAGCTATAGCCTACAAAGATCATTTAGCAGCGAGTGGGAAGAAAGGCCTGGTTTTGTCATAATAAACTGTGATGCTGCTGTCAGGAACTTCCTTACTGCGATTTCAAGCATGTATTTGCTAAAACCATCGTCCATCTGGGCAGAGCTTTATGGCACGGACTGACATTATCCGGAGGTGAACCCCCTAATGGCAGAAACCATGGCAGCGGGAGTGGCAACTGGAGAAACTGAAACTCGACAGACGACAGACGACAGCTTCAGCAGGCTAATTTTGAAGGATTCACTAGTTGTTATTAATTGCATCGATGACCCGAGTCACCCAGTGGAGGACGACCACATTGATACAACCATCGAAGTCATACATCAAATGACGAGGAAGTTGCCACCATGGAGCTTTGTTAAAGCTTCCCTCCTGGCAAATTCCAAATTTCCAAGACACACTACCTGGCTAAGTGGACTGCAGCAAGAAGTCCCATGGAATTATTCCATTTGATGTATTACCTACAAATATGTTGTACCAGGAACATACGTGTACGTTCAAACCTCCTTGATGTCATTTTGGTATCAATAAACGAATGTGATATTGTTTAGAAAACAAAACAAAATGCAGCACACAACGTGGCTCATTCCAATATTAACAGCCTATCTTTATTCTTTATTCATCGGCTAGCAGTCCTAAGGGACAAGCAAGTCGAGAACGTTTGGGATCCTGCTAGCCTGTCTAGGTTATCGGCACTTTTATTAGTAGGCCGTTTAGGTTTCGGTAGCTAAGTCTACTGTTTTTGGCCACCCGCTCTCTCTACCTAGCATAGAGCATATAGTGACTTTATCGATCCCTTTTGAAATCCTGCTAATTTTCTTTTATAGTCTGGTGATTGTTAGGCCTTACGTAGGTTTATCCTTATATGATTCTAACTTTTGAAATGCAAGTCTAACGCATTATTCAGCAAAAAAATGAGTCGAGAACGTTTGGAGTTTCCTTATTCAAATCATTCTGGAGACTGCAATCATTTTGGAGGTGCTAACAAACGTGCTTACACAATGACAGACCACCTAACGAATTTGAATCAATCACAATTAAAGAGGGAAATAAGCCATCCACCTATCGATCATGGCTCCACACTCCTTAACGTTGGTTTCAGCAGCCAAGTGGCCTCCACCCTGTAGAAGGAAAGAGAACATACATATGAAACTTCGGTTTCTTTTGGATCATGCATGTGTACGATTCTGTTTAGATTTCGGAAACAAGTGACGGATTACTCTTACCTTTACGGTTGCATATGTCAAATTGAAATTTTCATTGATCAACTTCTTCGTGTACCTGCAAGTCCATCAGAAATAGAAGCTATTTGAGGCTATTTGATCATATGTCGAGGATTTGGAAAGGAGGAGAGGAGTTCTAATAGATTATGGACTTTGAAACCCACCCTGCAGTTTGACCTTCTACAGACCATACCCTCCAGCTTTCTTCCATACTCAAATTGAGAGACTTTATCCATTCTTGTGTGCCGATGTTTGGTATTTGCATGTCATGGTCGCCGCTGTTGGAATTAAAATATACACGTGTTAGGCCTACCAACTAAGAGAGAGTTTGACCAACACGTGAGGAATGTGCAAGAGAATATAATTCAAATATGGAAAAAGTAGCAAATTATCTGGCTAGATTTTTTACCTGTATACGAGAAGTCGAAGGTTGGAGTTCGTGAGATTTCGATGATAACCGACAACATTGGTGACTATTTGCGTATAGGCTGACGATAAGGTGGTATTACAGTATTGAAAAAAGGTTTTTGTCCCCTGTTAAACATGACAGAAACAGCTTTGTGATTCTCTTTTTCGTGACTGTATCTTCTGAGAAATGATACGATGCACATACCTCTCGGACACCAAGAGCTTCTTGAACACCTCTATTATTCGCCCAGTTGGAGCAGAGCATATGGTTGTAACTCTGGTTAAGATCAGTTGAATTTGTTCAAATACTATACTTAAAAGAATAAGATTCATTATTATTCGTTAATTCAATTATTGAGAACATTGATAGTTTAAAAGAATTATCATGTTTAGTTGTTTCTAGAGTTTTCAAATCAAATTAAATTCCTTCTTGTTACAAGCCATTCCACAGACCAGAAATGTAGTTGGAGAGAGAGTGACAGAGACAGATAGAGAGAAAGGGGCTTACACGGCACCAATAGGAAGGACCAGGCTTTTCTGAGAGAGATCTGGGGAGCAACTCTGAGTCTTCATTTGGTTCTGGGGATCCATTAACACAATCGGGCTCCAAAATCTGTTGAAAATTTATGTCGCTAACCAGCTACAAATTCAAATGACCACCATTGTTAGTGCATCATATGGAAAGTTGATGATGGAACAAGTCCATGAAGAAAAGACAACATCTTTGGGATCCTCCAACCTTATCGATAGCATCAATGTCTGAGGAGCACTGATAATTGCTAGAATCGACATTCACAAAATTGCCATTGCAACTTGTTGTGGCCGACTAGAAAGGATGAAACAGAGCAGAGTTTTAGTCCGAAACCCACTTAGCAGAGAGTTGGTAGAAGTAAGAAAAAAGAAGCAGAGTTGTTAAAGATCATACCTCATAGAGTTGATCTGATATGAAAGCCAGCCGATGAGCATATTTGACTCTACAATTCTTGTCCGTGAATGCATCTGTCGCTGGAGCACCGAGCACATACCCCTGATAACAATTTAAGCATATTTTGACCCACCAAACTTCTAAAATTCAAACTGAGAATGCTACAAAGATGTGGTAGGAGAACTGAAAACAGCTTAAATTTAATCTAGGAACAACAGTTAAGATCATGTCACTCTTTATTGAGGAAATATAGTTAGAACATGTACTGTTAGATTAATCATCGGCACCGATCCAGCTTCGTTACCTGCAACACCATGAGGAAATCAAATGCCAATATTAGTGAACCATCAGTTAGCAAATCAAAATTGTAATGAAAAGAAAACAGATTCTGCTGCTGCTTGGCTCTTAAGGGGTGGGGGAATAAGCTAAAAATTAAAAGGTTGATGGTATTTGGTTAAAAATAAATGCAGAAAGATTAATAAGAAGAAAGCTCAGTTAAGATTCGGTTCTCATAAGCTTGAATTACCCAGGACTATCTGTTGCACAATCATTGGAACAGGCCCGCCACTGAACGACTCGCCCCCCACATAGAATTGATTTTCCAGAAACTGAGGGTGTTCAGTCAGCCACTGCATGCATAGAGTTGTAAACTAGTTAAAGTTAAAACACCTGAGCCACAGCAGCAAATTTGCAATAACAGACACCTGGTCTTCACTAAGTACATGTATATAATCTCTCATCTTCCACTTCCTCACACCTTTTGAATAAATTCATAGATTTGTGCCACATATTTATAGTCGTCCATATAATAGCCGTCTAAGCTTTTTGAATAAGAGAATCCAGCACCAACTGGTGCGTCCAAATATATGATGTTAAGGCCCTGAAAAACCAACCAACATTGCATTTTATTCAACAGAAAAGAAGAAAATACGACCAAAACTAGCACAATCTCCCAAAACAGAAAAAAAACATTGTAACAAGTGCAATTGAATTCAGACCTGCGTCCATGCCCATGGGTTATCCTGAAGCGTTGGTAGGCTCCCATTGTAATCTCCAAGTTTGAAAGTTAAAGGGCCTATATAACAGCAACGTGTAGTATTAAAGGGCAAGGAAACATTTGCCAATCACTATGAATATAGATAACGCTGTGGGGGGCTTAAAGCTTGAATCCTCCATAAAAATAGTCGGCAGTATATTTTTCAACTCCTCAGTCTACTAGTTGACGCATACCATGGTACTCTCTTGTTTGATAGGCTATGTAATTTTGCATGGAGACTCGGACAAGGCCCCTGTACCACAGGCCAACCCCAAAGCCAACTCCTAGGTAAATCCAATTCTACAAATTCAACTACGTCGACACAAATGTGACACATTTTAGTTGGGGTGGGGGTGGGCTTAAAAAACAATTAAAGAAACACGACAAAAGAAAGTGACAATCGAATAAGACTTGAGCTATGTTTGGCATCTACATAATATGCCTTGCTCAACACACTTTTCCCAAAGATGAATGCAGAGATGAGTAACATACCACCCTCAAAGAAAAAGTCGCTGAGACCAGAGCAACCGGGGCCTGCACTGAGCCAAATGAGGAGAGGGTCTTGGGAAGGGCTCCTCTGGGACTCAACAAAATAGTAAAATAGCTGCACGGTCTCGTTATCCCCTACACCGATATATCTACATGGCGGAAAATCCAACACAAACTCATTCACATTTCCAGACTCTTTATCAATCATGAAAAAAGAAAATGCAACTTCTTGGGATCTGTTTGCACACTGGAGAAGGAAAAATCTGATGGACGCCATCGTCGCAGAGAACTTGTTCTTGGTAAGAAATGGACCCTAAATGACATGTACAAATAAAACTAGAAGAATGAAAAAGAACGACTTACCCAGTTTCAAGCGTGAAGGGAAGCTCGCCGGAATAACCAGGTAGGGTGGTGACGAGATACGAGGTGTTTGAGCCGGAGGCGGCTACTACCAAGAAAACCACTAGAAAAAGTAGACGCAAACCCATCTAAAGAGGAATAAGCAAACTCCTCGAACTGATTGCTGTTTGTCTTCCCCTGATATAGAAATTGTTGCAGAAAAGCTCCAAGATCAGAAGTTGGGCTTATAAAGACACTTTGAACTTTTTTTTCTTCTTCCTACTATTCTTAATTTCTTAGAATGCATGTTGGTGCTAATTAGTTGCTAACTGTAAAAGTCTCCTCCTCAGAGGTCCCTCGTTGCCATTTGACCATTGAATGTCGCGTACTTGCCTTCTTCTTTCTACACACCAAACTTAATTATTCGCTGTGCCATTTCCATGCTAACTCAGAGACCAGTTCGGTCGTCGAGGTTGTACGATACCCCGACCTTTGAGTTCAGGATTCTAAACTAACAAAAAAAAATTATCTAACCGGAAGGCAACTCAACAAACTTTCCGTGCTAGTAAGTCCAACGCAACCTAAAAAGTAGTTCCCATTAGGATATTGGGACTATTGGTGTTATATATGGGTCCACTGGGTCCACTTTAACCCCATGCATGGGATTTACCTAGAAACTTACGGGATGGTGAAATCAAACGTAGTTTATAAACACTTGTACGCTCTTCCAAGTCCCGGCTAGAGGAATTCACAGGACAAAATCTCTTCTTTCGTCTTGTTTCCCTTGCAGTTGTTTCCATTGTTTATATTAGAATATAAATTATCTAAGTCTCAATGGTTAAGAATGCGAGTTCTTTATAAATTGGATCCTAAAAAAATGTATATGTACAAATTAAATCCTTTCTTAAGAACGGACTTGTTTGAGTCCCAATTATTTAGGTTTAATAATAAAAAATTCATTTCACCAACTTTCATAACATATCTTTACTTTATAATATTTCTCAAACCCCAATACCTAAAATTTTCACACTCAAACATCCCCTAGTCTATTAGGCTTTTCTAGTAAGTCTCTTCAGACCATCTACCTCGAGTTGTTTCTCTCTTTTCTCTTATTTAAAGATATCTAGTAACAAAAAAAATATTGGACTCAAGATGTGATTGTTCCTTTACCCTCCAATCCAATTTCTTGTTTAAAAGTATATTAGATTTTTCAAGGCTTGTTTTCCTCTACTTTTTTTTTCTTACTATTTATTTACGTGCTTGTAGTTACGGAATTTATAATCACATTGGTTGTTTTTGTTTCCACTTACGAATGTATTTACATTTTTCCCCTGAAAATCCGACCCATTCATTGTTTAACAACCTCGACTTCCTGAGATTTTCCTTTTTGTTGAATGTGAACAAATTTAATATTTTATATTTTTAGGAGAAATTTTTGTATTTTGATTTTTTTTAATTCATCTGTGAAAAGTGAGTTAAAAAATTAAAAAGAACAACCCTCCTGTCTCTCCACGAGTTTTTTTTCTTGACAATAGTGAAAATTCATTTCACACAGGTATTACGTGATGACTGCATACAGACAGACCTCCAAGACCGGTTACAACGCACAGGGGCCTTACGCCCATTACAACAGCATTAAAGGCCCAAAAGGCCATACAACAAACGACCTCAATGGCCTCAATCCAAAGGGTCATATAGGCCTCATACAACCGGGCCACAAGGCCCATAAATCCTATTTGGGTCCAAACACCCGGATCTAAGATAACCCACGCTGAGAATGGCGGTTCAAGTCGCCAGAGGAAAAGGTGGACGATCACCTTGCTTTTACCTCCCCGAAGGAGCATCTGAACCAACACAAGGGGACCAGTAGAAGGTGGTTCCCGACAAAAATGGCTGAGGAACAATTTGAAGTCCTGAAAATCGGAGAGCATGAGATCCGGACGCCTGTTACAGTGAAGATCGGGGACACCTGAACTCGACCTTGAAGGACACATCCACGAGAGATCTCGCCAGAAAGGAGAGGCCAGCTTTCGTTCCGTCCCACGAGTTTAAAAGGAACAATTCGGATCCATGTTGAAGCTTATAGACGACAATGAGTTCATCATCTTTGTTAATTTCTCTAGCTAATTTTTGGTTCGGAAGGCAGCAACCGAAGTTTTAGTCGTTAGAGAGCGACAGATTTGTGTTTAGGGGAATAACCTGACCTCTTGAGTTTATAAGCCAATTGGGTTTAAAAGCCGAAAAAGACAAAAGCTAATTGGATCTCAAATTAGGTCTAACCGATCCGGCACAAAACTTGAGTCCAAGCCTACTCCAACAATTTAGGATCAGCCTCTGCCCGTCCAATTTGGAAAATCATAGAAACAGTACATGAATCCCACAAGCCACAACATTCAATATTGTCTATACTCGAGCAGCATAAACTCTACTATAGGACCCATATGCTATGTTTATCTCTCTATTAATTGGATCATCCAACAATAATACAATTTGATGGTTCCCTAAACCCATAAACAAGTCCTGTAATTTGCATGCTAAAAATCCACTTTAGAGACCCACCCAACTCAACGTCTTCCTGCACTTACTGTCTCGCCATCAGAAAGCCAAAACTATTTCTTTCACTAAATGGGGTCACCGCCCAAACTGCCTCTCATCCAGAAGAGAATCTATTGTTTGATAGATATGGTTTGGTCCTCCACATCCCCATTCTCCAATCACAGAATATCCAAAAGATGGAACAGTGATACATTACTTGTCAAGCTCCAACCGGGACATGGAAAAGCCAGGTAACAAGTTAACCTTCCAATCATAAAACAAATTGAATGCACGATAACCTTCCACTTATCTTAAGTGCCCTCCAATAATAATATAAAATGGGGTAACAAGCATGCCAAGAGCTGCCAGTGAGCTGTAGCTCAGTTGGCACCTCCTCCCTTTGGGGAGGGCTAGAACCGGGGGTCGAATCCCCCTACCCCGCAGACTTGGTCCTGCTTCTAAAATTTGCCTAGAGAAAAAAAAAAGGCCATGCCAAGAGCTGCTTCGCCAAGAGCTGCCAATGAGCTGTAGCTCAGTTGGCACCTCCACCCTTTGGGGAGGGCTAGAACCGGGGGTCGAATCTCCCTACCCCGCAGACTTGGTCCTGCTTCTAAAATTTGCCTAGAGAAAGAAAAAAAAAGGTCATGCCAAGAGCTTGACAAGTGAGCTGTTGCTCAGTTGGCACCACCTCCCTTTGGGGAGGGCTAGAACCGGGGGTCGAATCTCCTACCCCGCAGACTTGGTCATGCTTCTAAAATTTGCCTAGAAAAAAAAAGGCCATGCCAAGAGCTGCTTCCTCAAAAAATAATATATCATGGGGTAATATGTATGCCAAGAGGTAGAAATGACAACCTACACTCAGAGAAGACATTGTTCAGATAGTTTCAATAACTTTTTGCACGAGTCTGGGTTAGAAATAGCTCCCTCAGACAAGAAAAAAAGACTTCCAAACTAAATCTGTTTTAAACTACTGTCTTTGAATTGTAGAACGATGCCAGAGAAACATCAAGATGTACAAACAGAAATCATTGAAAAATTGTCATGAAACCACTCTGGACCAAAATGGAAGACCTAAGGCAGACCAGCCCCTCATACTAATCTAAACCAGTTCTAGACTTATTATTAAACAGAGTAATTGTAGTCCGGATTCACTAGTCACAACGACCTATTGATAACAGTGCTAAGAATGTTAAAAGCAATATCAGCACATGCGAGTGGAACGTATTGAACTCTCCTTGTTGATGACAAGCTTATCAAGGTGCAGAAACCACTAGTTTGCTTTATATTGGCCAGAAATCTCCACCAAACCTCAGAGAGGCAACTCTACAGGGGCACTTCAACAACAGACGACCTAACTACAAATTTTTGCAATATCTCAAAGCCAATCACGCAGGTTCAGCAGAGATAGTCACTTGAAGACATATAGAACTTGTTTGTAAGTCTAATAAAGTGTCTTAAAAGAAAGAGCAGACAAAGTAAGATTATAGACGTAGCTTCCTTCTCAAAATAGATTAGAAGTTTTTTTACAACTTCCTTCGCCTTCAGCCCCTTGAGACACAAATTTGACGCAGTACTGTCTCATACGTTTGACACCACATTAGCACACATTAGTTTTGAACTTATTGATTCCACTAGCAGAATATTCATGGCCAACTGCTTACCTCAATCGATATGACTCATTTTGATGCTGTTTTAACAATCAACGAGACAAAAGTGAAGATTACACACTGTCTCATGATAGGACAATATAAACTAGGCACTTTGACAGCCACACAACCCAGTGACTCTCACATTGTATACCCATCTTTGGAGCATAATACCACTAACAATAACTGCTAAAAGTGAAAAGAAATACAAACAAAGTTAGCTCTTACTCGATCACACCAACATAAATGATCACAATTCCAAAAAGATGAATTCCAATAGATAACCACAACTTAGTTGGTCTAACTTTCGGTTGCATCTTTGGAGAATGGTACTGACAACATCATGTCATTTCATAAAACCTTCATTGAACATCATAACTATTGTCCATAATTCAGCAAGAAACATCAACGAAACTATTAAAAGAAAATGGTAAACATATAAGCTGTTCTTGAAAATTTCCTAACTTGAAAGAATACTGAGAATCAACTAGTTGGCATTTTGGGGAAACTTCCCTAACCCATCACGGCAAACATCATACATAGTGACTTAAAAATCAGCCACAAATCTATGAAGGTAAAAAGAACATAAAGACAAAAAGGTCGATGCCTACGTACTTTCTTTTTTTTTCGTCCGAGGCCTACGTACTTGCTAGAGAGAAAAAGCTCTCTGTATAAAGGCAAAGCCACGTCCACTCCCCTTCAATAGGTTTCCCGCCAAATCTTCTAATCATCTTGGCCTTCGTATCGTAGCAGCATACGTTCCCCTGCTTCTCATCCATCAAAATCTCTCCGTCCCAGTAATCTAGAACCAAGGGAATAACAGATGGGATAGAACCTTCTACATCAATACTGTAATCTTTTACCCACTCGTGCCTCTCACAATCCTTCATCACCCAGATATCCACCACAAACGGCTTGGTCGCGTTGTCGACCAAGCACAAGAACCCCCTCAACTCAACCAAGGACCACAACGCGTCCGGGTCGAGCACTCCTTGAGGCGGCGCTACCGTGCGAAACACTTCCTTCTCCAAATCGAACGACACGATGGCTTCGTTCTCTGGATGGTCGTACTCGTCGAAGATCATCCAGTAGAACCCGTTGTCTACATATACCCCCCAGCCTCTGACCGGGAAGGGGCAGATATCGTCCACCCCTTTCCAAGAACAAGCCCCGGCCTCGCCATCCGAGAACCGCAACGTCTCGCAGCCGATGATTTCGTAATTATGGTTCAGGCTGTTATCAAACAGGTGAATCAGAACGTACTCCTTGGTGTCCCGGTTGAACCCTAACCCGGCGTTGATCTCGCCGGGCGTGCAGTCGCTGGGTGGGGGCAGTTTGGTGAATTCGCGAGTGCTGGGATTGCAGGCGTAAAATCCTTTCTCTCCAACGAAGAAAACGACGTCTCCGCGGGAGGAGGGGAGGAGGTCGACGGAGTCGGGAATCGAGAGGGTGAAAAAATCGACGGGAATGCCTCTCGTATCCCTGGAGAGGAATTCGACGGTGGAGTGGGCGGGGACATGGATGGAATTGTTGGGATTTTCATTGGCGGTAGGAGAATGCTTGAGGAAGAGGAGGTTAGGGTTTTGGCGGGATTGGTGACGGTGGGAGCGGAGGAAAAAGGGGTCGGATATGGCGGAAAGGAAGTGTTTGGAAACTGACTTCAAGCGGCAGAGGGACTTGACTGGGAGGCGTAAGAGGATGTTCCACACGACGTCGTCGGGCAGAGTGTGAGCCATCAGATCTGGGTAACCGAGGACAACGGTGGTGGATTCTATATCTGTCGCTTTATAGTACACACATTTACTTTGTCTTGGTCCTTGGACCATCAGTTAAGATAAAAGGTTTGACTGAACACTAAAGACGGCGTCGTATCGGATCTCTGAACCAGATCAAAGATTTTTTGTTTAGGGGCGAAATAATAATAGGTTTTTAAATAAGTTCATACGTATTGCATACATACATTCATATATTCATGTATAAAAGAGATCTAATATTTTAACACAAAATAAATTTAATTGTTAATTTTTTATTTCTATTTATATATATGTAATCTCTCTAAGATCACAAACATTTCAATTTGAAGTAATTCATTTCGATCCTATAACTTTGATCCTATTGACAGGGGCGGACCCAGGCCCGGGCGAGCCTGGGCGGCCGCCCGGGGTCCGCCCCTAAATTTTTTTTTAATGTATTTTTAAAAAAAAATAAAATTAATGTATTTTAAAAAAAAAAAATTGGCTGGGCCGCCCTGGTTGGCCCAGGCCAACATAAGCCCGCCTGGGTGACTCTCTGAGTAGTAAATGAGAAAACGAACATCGTTATTGAGCTTTCACTTTTAATGGGAATAGGATCTGCAAAGATAAAAATCCATTTGAGAAAACATCTATAAAGTAAAGGCGAGTGGAATTGTGGAAACTTGTCAGAGACTCACAATTACCACCATTCGAGATACCGCGGATTCCAGATGTGTTAAGGCCTCCATCAAATACTGAAAGTGGTGAATTTGAAGTCACGTATCTCGATGCAGATACCCGCATTACCAGAGGAGACAGAGACGAGCTTAGGGTTTTTGTTATTGCGTAATACCTTTGCACGAGCACTTTCTGCATTCTCAGTTCCTGCTTCTGCTGGTACTGTAGTTTTTTCCCTTCCATTTTACAGGAGCAGTCTTTTTTTTTGTTTACTTTTTTTGGGAGGGAGCTGATGTAGTACAATTAAGAATAATTTACCCATAGTACTATTGTAAATCTATCATATATAAATTGAAACTCTACCTTATATTAATATGCAGTTCTAATGACTTTTTTTTCCTCCCCCATTTTCCAGTAAAACGCATATAGACTCCCTAATATCTGGGTAGATCACATTGATTGTTTGGGTTTTCAATGTTTCTTCTAATGACATCCATATAGTGTGAATGTGTTTTAATCAGTCACTTCCATCCCTCTCTTATAGTAAATTCCTATTTATTTCAATTATGCTTGCACTTTTTTATTATTATAGATAATTATGCTCGCACTGAGTTATTATTCTTTATAGATAATTATGTTCCTACATTGCTGGGAAATAAATTATGTAGCAAATTAAATATTTACTTGTTAACTTATTGTTTTTTATGTGGATTTGTATAGTAAAGATCAAAATCCATTGCTGGAAGTACATTTGAATTTTGCCAATATACTTGCTTATTTGCTGGAAGGACATTTGCGGTAGGTAATCTTCTTTCTTTAAAACTTTGTTTCATTTCTTGCTTAACTCTAGGTTGGATTGTGAAGGAAACCGGAGGAAGAGATGTTATTTGTGTAGTAGTTTTTAGGTTGGATTGTGATGTTGTTGAGCCTAGGACAACCTTAGTTGAGCCCAATTTTTGGAAGAAGTCAAAACATTTTGTCTGAATAATTTTATCAATGTGCCCAATATGGAAAACATTATACAAACTCGCGGTCGTTCGAGGCGTGGAGGGCAAACAATTACTTATTTGCAATATTTTCGTGTGGAAGTCTTATGTCAGGTTATTGATTTGATTGCTCAGGAGATGAATAATCGTTTCACAAAAACAAGTATGAAGTTACTTCTTTGCATAACATGTCTTGATCCAAGGGACTCATTCTCAGCATTTGATCTTGATAGATTATGTCGTCTTATTGAATTTTACCCTGAAGATTTCTCAACAATTGATCGCGTGGTACTTAGAGATCAGCTTGACACCTGCATTAGAGATGTTAGAAGGACTATTTTTTTTTTGGGCTTCAAGATATTGGAACTCTTGCTATGAAGATGGTTGAGACCAGAAAGAATATTTTGTATCCATTGGTTTATCTTCTTATTACGTTGACATTGATCTTACCGGTTACGACTGCAACCGTTGAGAGAGTGTTATCTGCGATGAAAATTATTAAGACTGATTTGTGTAATAAGATGAGAGATGATTGGATGAATGATTGCATGTTAGTGTACATCGAGCAGGAAATTTTTGAAACTATTGAGAATGAAGTCATTTTGCAACGTTTTCAGAATATGCACAACCGTAAGATCCAATTGTCCCCTCTCAATCGTAGTACATAGTACGGTATGTGTAATTCAATATTTTTTTTATGTTTTTAGTCTTTAATATTTTGATATTGTAACTCTAAGATAATTTTTTACATTATGTATACAAAAAAATTTCCATTATTTTACTTTAAAAGTTCGCCCTGGTTAATTTTCATTCCTGGTTCCGCCACTGCCTATTGACTGCATCTTTTGTTTCTAGGGATATTAAGTCAGTAACAAAACTTGACGGACCAGCTCTCCCAGTCACACCACCCTCTTCCTTCCTCCACCTCCGATACTGTTCACTCCTAATATATGCTGTCTAGTTTCTTCTTTTTATGGTTTCAAATATTGTGACGTTAGATGATTGTATGTGAATATGATATATACGACAAACAAGGTTTGGGATCTTGGTTTCTTAATTCTTAAGAAGTTGTGAGGCGTTTGGTGGCCATCTTTTGGCAACTTTTTCTTACTTCCTCCTAATATAAGATAGAAATAATTGCCTCTTTCGTGTGGCTTTCTTGAAGTATTAATGGTTGTTATTTGACCTTGCCGTTTGAGTTCCTGGGGATGAATGAATGAATTTTCTAGGAAACAACCATTATGTGAGAAATAACAGACTGGTCAGAAATAATCAACACGTCTTAATAATCAACACGTCTTAATTTAACTTCAAGGAGTTGGTCTGAGTGATGAAGACTTGAAATTTAAAGATTTAACAACTCTTTAAAACCACTCTCTCAACGAAATTAGACTTAATTAATATATATAATTTGAGATGGCTACACGGCATAAAATTTATCGTGATGTTCAGCTCACCTCATAACTATACCGTATCAGGTTCGTATAAACTCAAACTCGGTAAACGTGATTCGTGTACAAATTTCTGTCGTAAAAAAAAAAAAAAAAGACGTCTCAATTTCATCTCTCTCACTTTTCTGCTTTTACGGAGCGGTCAGAAGTCGATCAGTTTCTACACAAGTTCCACACGTGGCCTGGAAACTGGATGCCCCGTGTAAGAAGCAAACTTTTTTTCGGTTGGCGTTGGCGTCTTGTGCCACTCTCTCTCTCGATCGATGACGTTGCGAAGAAATGCACGATCAGTTGGGAAAATCTCACAGTACGTTAAATTTTAAAACTTGATCGAATCCTGAAGATGTGTACGCATAAAATGGAGCATGGAACTATTAGAATTGAGATATAATTAACCACAAGATCCCCAGTTAATTTCTGTCTACAATATCTTCAATTGAAAAAATAGAAAAGATCAATATCTCAAATCCTTATGCCCATGTTGTTTGTTTCGTAAAATTTTAGTATTATTAAAATTTTAGATATTAAATTTAGTGAAAAAATGAAGAGAGATAATTTTTTATATTTTTTATAGTGAAAATTAATAATTTGATGGAATAGAGAGATATTATATTGTAATATTTTATTATATTAAAATTTTAGGAGGAGTAAACCTGTTTTGAGATTGAAAGACCTTGAAATTTAAACACAAAAAAAGTGGAAATATGGCCGAAGATGACGATTTTATATTTATTTATGCTCTCTATTTTCAAATTCAAATATCAATTAATTTACAAAATAAAAATGAAACATTTAAAAATTTAAGGTCTCACATGTTGTGTCAATAAGACCTTTAAATATAATATCAGTTAAAAAAAGAAATAAAAATATTTTTTAATTTTTTAATTCTACGTTTTACTTCGAGATATATAAAACAGGAAAGACGTTACAGGTCTTTTGTAAAAACCAATTAAAAATCTTAAAGCTGGAGACTTAAAACGGAATTTTACCTCTTCAAATTTGATTTCAAACCCAATCCCAAACAAAACGTGCGTTTTGCATACTTTTTATGAAATACAAATAAAATACATGAAATAATCGTTCAAAAAAGAAATTAGTTTATTTGTCTCGGTACAGTTTATCTCCGGAGATTTAGGGTGTGTTTGTTTTGTAAAATTTTAGTGTTGTTAAAATTTTAGGTATTGAGTTTAGTGAAAAAGTGAAGAGAGAGGTAATTTTTTATATTTTTTGTAGTGAATAGTAGTGATTTGAAGGGGGAGAGAGAGATTATATTGTAATATTTTATTGTGTTAAAATTTTAACACGCAAACGCAGCCTTAGGAAAAGAAGAGAATCCTTCTTAAAATGATGGCTTGACTCGGACTAGTCTCCCTACGCGGCTTGTGGTGGTTTTTTTTAGGCAAATATAATTTATTAAAAATCGAGAAAGGAATCTCCAGTATAAAATCGAAAAACGACCAAAAGGTCAGTGAAAAAGCCTAAACAGACTCAAAGACTCTACAATAGCCGGACACACATGTTGGAACCACCAACGACCACAAAGGCCGTGAAACAACCAGAACCACACACTGACCACACGGACAAGCACACAAACCACCAGCACACACAACAAAGACAAACAGACCAATAAAGCCACACACAACAAAGACAAATAGACCAACAAAGCCAGGACACAATACAAACTGGCCACAAGAGCCAGAGCACAAACCTAATACAAATCGGTCACAAGGATCAAGACACAACAAAACCATCACACAAAGTGGTAGCGGCTTCCACTGGAGGAGGGCCCATCAGAGCAACGATCCGACTCCTTCAGGACGTTCTTCAGGCAAAAATTGGCAGCAACCGGGGGAGGAGGAGAAGCGGCACAAAACAGTGGCAGCAAAAAGAGCCACCTGGGAAAAAAGGCCGGAACAGAGGGCAGCAACAACCAAAGGGTCTCACAACCAAAAAGGCCGAACACCACAGCAGCACACACGGGCAAAGTCACGCATGACAGCAGGACGCTGAGAAGGAGAGGCCGGAAAGAGAGCACCGGGACGACCGGACGGAACGGAGCACGGTTGGACAGGGCAGAACCTCCACAGAAAACACAAAACAACAAGCTGGAAGCCATAAGAGGTCGAGCGCGTGAGATCCACGCGCTCGCGTGGACGCGCGTGAAAGCTCACTCACTGACCGATGACCACCGTTCAGGTCCAGGAGTGAGCGTCGGGAGGAGACAGTCCATCAAGGGGGTCGTGCATACCAGAGAACACCGGAGAGGCCGGGATCTAACATCCACAAATAATCCAAAAAAGGCCCAAGAAAAGGCCCAAGAGGAAAGAAAAAGAAAACTTCCGGCTACCAGTAGGGCAGTTGGAGGAGAGGAGAGGGAAGGGAAGGGAAGGGAGGAGCCGGAGCTCCTTCCCTGACCAGGACAAATGGGAGGAGTTCTTAGTCGTGAGAGGTTTTCAAAGAGGGGAGAGGGTTTCAAAGAGAGGTCACTTTCCTTATTTTTTGGAATGCTTGTGGTGGGGTTAACATCCTCTGCTCTGGGTAACGATCTCTTTCGTAAAAAGGGTAGGAACACAAGAATCTTTCCGTAGACTGATGACTTGACTCAACTTGGCCCTCCAACCTATTAAGGCTGTGTTTGCAAACCCAATTATCTCCAACATTTTATCTCTCTCCTAATAAAATACTCCAATATAATCTCTCTCTCTTATAAAAAAATATAAAAAATTACATCTCTCTTCACCTTTTCACTAAACCCAATACCAACACATATTCTCATACCCAACATTTTACAACACAAACACAACCTAACCTTTCCATTCCTGTCCTTTTGTGTCTTTTACCGAGGAGGAAATAGCCGGACTGATCTATGTCGGATTATCACCTTGGAAGTTGGCTTTCGATGGATCAAGTACTGAGACAACGGCCGGGGCTGGTGTAATCAGAACCTCTCCCCGAGGCTTAAACTCGGGATTTGCCTTCCAGTTCGATTTCGAATGTTCGAATAATCCAGCGGAATATGAAGCCTTGATTATCGGCCTTGATATTTTGTTAGAAATGGGTGCTCGAACAATAGAAGTGACAGGAGATTCGTCCAATGTCCCCGTGTGTGATACGCGTACGAGGGACAACAAGACAGTGGGGAGTCTTTAGGGGTGTTTGTTTCCCCAAAATTTTGGGGTTCGAAATTTCTAACAAAACAAACACACTCCAAAATTTTTAACTTTTACACAAACACACTCTACTTTTCACAAACCCCAATAAATCTCAATAAAGTAAAGATTCTCAAAATTTCGGGAATATTCCCCAAAATTTCCACAAACAAACACCCCGTTTGTGACGGGGAAGAGCCGTGCATTAATTTGGAATATTTAAGAGCTTCTCCCTGACATCCACCCAAAGGAGTACCGTCAGCCCCCAAAAGGGGTACCATAACTGCCACCCCTGCTGGCTGACTGATTGCAGGGAGCGCAGGAAGCTAAGGCTCCATGTTCGGTTCTGGTAAAGATCAATATTGGTTCAATCGTGTCAAACATATTCATCATTTTTTTTTTAATTTTTTAAAAGGAAACATCATTTTTCACATCAATGTCACGGCGAGGATCCAAATTATCAATTTCAATATACATAATCTACTACAAAAATTCATCCGCAGTTCGATTAAAAATAAATTATCTGACATGATTTCGAAAATTAAATCTTATATATATATTTATCGATAAACTTTGGTAATTTCTAAGTTTAATGTGATGTTTTTGAATAGTTTAGACATTTAAAGTGACATTGATCTCATAATTTATTGTCTCTAAAGTATCCTTTGATCAATTCAATTTACTATATAGACTTTAAGTGTCCTTTGATCAACTCCATTTACCAACTTACTTTAAAAAAAACACACAATTTAGGATTAAATAACTTTAAAGGTAATCGAGATTTGTTATAATATAAATTGTCTAAGTTTCTTAAGAATGTGAGTTCTTTGTGAATTGAGTCTTATAAAAAAGTATTTTTATGTATAAATTAAATACACTTTGAGAAATAAAGATATAACTTTTTAAATTATGAGACCATAAATTAGAATTATTATGACACAATAATAATTCTAGACCGAATTAGTGTGTGACAAAATTTTGAGAATGTTAATATTTTGTAATATGAAAATCGGTGGAAAAATAAAGAAATAGATTATTTAAATGAATTTTATATATTTATTATAATAAAAAATGATAATTTGATAAAAATTGAAAGATTATTTTATAATTATTTTCTTAAATAAAATTTTAGAGTTTGGCACAAGAGTCGCAACGCTTCTATTCTCTCTTATTCCAATGAGACTACATCATTCATCCTCTGATAAAGTTCAAAGAACCCACCTTTGAATTTAACATTCAATATAACTGCGGTTTTAGTAGCATGAAATTATTCAAGTATTTTCGAGGATCATATTCTATAATATATATATATAAGGAAGTAAAAATTAGACTAAAAAAGCAACAAATCTAGTAAAAAGTAGGGAAATTCACTTTTAAGTTCCTAGGTTTTGGGCATTTTTTCATTTTAGTCCTTCCGTTTTAACTTTCAAATTTTTAGTCCTTGAGTTTTTATTGTTTTACAAAATGGTCATTCCGTCAGTCTATCGTCCATATACTTAACGAAGCTCTCTGACACGTCAGAAATTTTGACCCGGTCGACCGCTTCATGTAGCGGTCGACCGCTCACTTTCAACACATATATCCGGTCGACCGCTTCATGTGTCGTTAAGCATATGGACGACAGACTGATGGAAAGACCATTTTGTCAAATAATGAAAACTCAAGGTCTAAAAATTTGAAAGTTGAAACTGAAGGACTAAAATGAAAAAGTGTCAAAAATTTAGAGATTAAAACGCTAATTTTCCAAAAAAAATAAAAATAATAAGAACAGTCCTCTTAGCAATGTTGACTTGGACTTTATTGGATCCAACCGAAGTCCATAGGGGGCCTTGACCCTCCCGTTTCTAGATGCTTTTAATTGGCGAAGGCGGAGCCGGAGAACGGGAGAAGGCCTGCAGGTTAAGTAAAGAATCCGTAAAAGACAAAAGAATGGAAGCTCACGCGGCATCAGGACTCACTCGATATATAATTATTTTTAATATTAAGGAAGAAGCGATATATATCATATTTTTAAGACAGCGCTTTCTTCTCTTACATGCCAGTCTCTCTCCTCCTTTCTTTGCGTCCACACGAGAGAGAGAGAGAGAGAGGGGTAGAGGAGACAGAACCACATAGAAGAAGAGAGAGGTAATTTGAAGGCGTCGAACTTTCTGACACGAATCCCGCGTCTCATCTTATTCTCACCTTCGTCGATGATTTCGATACTCTCATAAAGTCGTCTCTTTGGCTCGAACGATCCCTCCATTTCCTTTTCTGCGTTTCTCTTCCGATTTCTCTATTCCCCCCCGTTTGACCTGCCCATCTGTATTTGTTTACTAAATTAGTAAATTGCGTGTAGCTGATTTCAGGTAGCTTTCTTTTTTGCTTTAGATTTAGATTTCCTGGCTTTTGGAATCTCAGTTTTTTTTTTTCTGACCCATTCTCGTTCGTTTCCTTCTTCATTCGGTTTTGATTTTATTAAGGTTCTAAAACGATTCCTTATATGAACTTCATATGAATTTTCCGGATTATATTCTGAATTCGATGATGAATTCAATATTCCATCTTGTTGAAAATCATACTCATATTCCTCAGTCCCCTTAGATCTGTTTTTTTTCCCAGGTCGCTTTTGCATATCTGGACGAAAATGGATTTGTATGATTTTTTTTATAAAAAAAACAATGATCTGAAATTGATTTTGGGATAGAATAAAGTTAGCGACTTAAGGTGTTCGTCTTAATGGTTTGATTTGCTTTATGCGGTGTTAGTTTGCAGGTTCTGAGTCTTCTCTGATTTAGCCAATAGTGCTCGTGGTAGCTTTGAATCAGAGGAATAGAAGGAAGGCCGGTGGGAGCAATGAACTATGAAAGCCATAGTTGGTTGTGGGAAGGGGTGTACTGCCACCCACACATCTTTGGCGGTTTGATGCTCACGGCGGCCTTGCTCGGCTTGTCCACCAGCTATTTTGCTGGGATGGGCGTGCCTTCCTTGCCCTTCTTCTGGAACGATTTCGGTATTTTCCACAAGAAGAGACGTGGGAAGAAGCGCATTCGGGTATACATGGACGGTTGCTTCGATCTCATGCATTTCGGCCACGCCAATGCATTACGGCAAGCTAAGGCTTTGGGAGATGAGTTGGTGGTGGGTGTTGTAAGTGATGAGGAGATCGTTGCCAATAAGGGTCCTCCTGTTTTATTCATGGAAGAAAGGTATATACGTAAGCTCGCCTCTTTTCTTTTCTTTTTCTCCTTTTCCCTTCCAGTTAATTTAGGATTATTAATTGACAAACAGCTTAGAAAGCGATGATCGTTTGGGTAAGACAATTAAGTTGAGGCTATCAGTTGTGCCCAACATCCTCGTTTCTTTACTTATGGGGCGAAGTTTAAATCTATGCATAAAAAAGAGGATTTGTTTCTTGACAACTTATTTTTCTTAATAGAACGTCTTGTTTATGAGTTGACAGAATCTTAGTCAATGGGGCTTTGAATTAACCAAGTGCATATGTTATTACATTGACTTTTTCCAGGCTGGCCCTTGTCAGCGGGTTGAAGTGGGTGGATGAGGTCATAACCAATGCTCCATATGAAATTACTGAGGAGTTCATGGATACTCTCTTTAATGAGCATAAGATAGACTACATTATAGGCATAACCCATTGAAGATTCAGGATAGTAAGCACATGGGACCAAAGCTCACAAGCATAGGGGCAATGCAACAAAACATGATTAACTGATTCCCCACTACAACGGCATAAGAAACACCAATCAACAATGATGAAACCCCTACGACGAAGGTTATCAAAAGTTAAGCTCCTACCAAGAGCTGCCTCCCACACAAAGAAAGCAACCCTCATAGGGCACAACGATCGCCAAACATCCTTCCACGGGAAAGAAGGATCACCCCCTCTTCTAAGCACGTCATACATAGATTTAACAGAAAACTTGCCATCCTTAGAGTCCGTCCATTCAAGCACGTCCTCCTCCCCGCGACTAGTGATAGCCCCGTAACCTAAGGCAAAGAAAGCCTCAAACTCCTCCAACTCCCAGTCATTAGCAGCTCTAGAGAACGGAACATTCCAAGTGACAGCCCCACCATCCTCCATCAGACATTCCGCCACCATAGCCTCCTTACAATGAGATACGGAATAAACCATAGGGAAAGTGATACTCAAAGGTTGCTCACCACACCAAACATCATGCCAGAACCTAACCTGGGCACCACTCCCCACCTTGAACCGAATGTGCTTACTGAAGGCATCCCAACCTTTACTAATGAACCTCCACAAGCTAACCCCATAAGGGCCACGACCAACAGAAGTATGCCAATCTCCAATCATGCAACCATATTTATCAGCAATAACCCTCCTCCACAATCTATCCCTTTCCGTAGCAAACCGCCACAACCATTTGCTTAGTAACGCCGTATTAAACAACCGAATATTGCGAATGCCCAACCCTCCGACATACAACGGGGAACACACCGTATTCCACTTCACGAGATGGAGCTTATGAACCTCAGCATCACTTCCCCAAAGGAAATCCCGTTGAAGTTTCTCCAACCTACTTGCAACTCCTGCCGGGATAGGAAACAAAGAGAGGAAATATGAGGGTAAACTCGAAAGAGTAGATTTGATAAGAGTTAACCTGCCACCCTTAGAGAGGTACATGCGCTTCCATCCCGCCAACCGACGTTCCATCCTCTCAATGATCCCATCCCAAATATGAATGTTTTTGAAGGAGGCACCCAAAGGAAGGCCAAGATACGTAATAGGTAAGGAAGAGACACCGCACCCTAAGATAGCCGCCAACTCCTGGACAGTCTCCACCTTGCCAATAGGGATGACCTCGGACTTAGAGAGATTAATCTTTAAGCCCGAAACCGCCTCGAAGCATAAGAGAAGACATCTGAGATTCCGAAACTGCTCATCATCCGCCCCACACAACACTAGAGTATCATCAGCAAAAAGAAGATGGGAAATAACAACCCCCTCAGTGGACACCCCTCCAACTGTAAAACCTCGTAGCCCTCCGTGCACCACAACTGCCTCCATCATACGACTAAAAGCCTCCATCACAATAACGAACAACAACGGAGAAAGAGGATCCCCTTGGCGTAAACCGCGGGAGCTTCTGAAGAACCCATGAGGAGATCCATTAAGGAGCACCGAAAACTTAACCGTCGAAATACAGAAGAAAATCCACCGACACCATCTCTCACTAAACCCACATCTCCGCAAAAGGTACATAAGGAAATTCCAATTCACATGATCATAGGCCTTCTGCACATCCAGCTTGCAAAGCATACCCGGTTCACCCGACCTCAACCTAGAGTCGATACACTCATTGGCCACAAGCACAGAGTCCAAAATTTGTCTGCCCTTCACAAAAGCATTTTGAGAAGGAGAGATAATCTTGTCAAGAACGCTCTTCAATCTGTTAGCTAAAACCTTAGCTAAAATTTTGTACAGAAGATGTTTTGAGGATTGTTCTATGTCCTCGGATAGGTTGCAGGGTGTCTTTCTTTCTTTGCTGTTCACTTGGGGCAACTCCTTGCTTGGTTGCCCCTTTCTTGATTTTGATGATTTTGCTTCTTTTCTGGCTTGTTTAGAATAGTGTTTGTGGTATAGTCTTTGTACTGTATACATTTTTCTAATGAGATTGGCTTGCTTATCAAAAAATACACGGTGATGATCCTTGCCTGCTTCCAGATGGAACTGATGCTTACGCGTTGGCAAAGAAAGCTGGCCGCTACAAGCAGATCAAACGCACTGAAGGTGTCTCCAGCACAGACATTGTAGGTACTACGACTCTCTTGATTGATCTCAGAATTATTTCTTTGAAGTAATTACTATTGTGTTTTTGGAGAAAGAACCATGTTACTACTTGGTTCAACATAGCTATTGTCATTTAGCAGTTGATCTAAAGAGTTTGAACTTATGTGAGGACAAGGACATGTCTAGAGCAACATTTGGTAGATAGCATTAGTACTTTCTCTGCTCTCTTTCTCCCATGCCCTGTCCTTTTCTCAATCCCCTGGGTGTTGTCCAACGAGTTACGAAGTTTACTTTGGCTCCAAGGTCACTAGTTTTGAGCGTGGGTGATCCTTAGTCCACTCTTTTTTATATTTCAGAGTCAGTTAATCATATTGTTTTGAGCTAAGTTTCCGCATATGCTTATCTGAATGTAGGCAGAATACTCTCATCTGTAAGAGATCCAAAAGTTTCTCAGGATTGCAATGGTACTTCTTTGCCTGGAGAACCTCAAAAAGAAAGTGAATCTAAGGGTGTCCACGTCTCTCAATTTCTGCCAACATCTCGAAGGATTGTACAATTCTCCAATGGCAAGGTACTATTTTTCTGGTTTCTGATTTGCTGTCATGCAAAGACTGTTATGTACAGCTACCTTTTATTCAGCCATCCAAAGAGAGGCAGGATTATGTTTCAAAATAATGCAAGTTAATTACCTATCTTTTATAGCTACTTGTCCCTTTTTTCTCTCTCTAACTCAAACAACTGTCAGTCTTATATCTGATTGATTTTCTTTCCTCTAATGTTCTCGGGACTGGTGCTCTTTGACATTAAGCTAAGTTTTGGTGGTCTATTATGTAAAGATATAGCCATCTGGTTGCTCTAAGGTCTGGCATAAATATCTTTAATACTACTATAGAGCTATCTGAATTTGCTAAATAATGGGGAGTTCATTGAAGAGCGTTGTTCTTGTGGAATAAAAATCAGTAACCCCGTGAGAATGAGTTCTTTGTATTAAATCAGTGACCAATGGGTCTTTTCGTGGATGTATGAGGGGCATCACTTATACGTCGTTATATTGGTATGTTATTACCATCTTTTGTTCTGCTATGAGAACAAAGGGTGTGAGGTTAGGTTTTCTGCCTTTGTCTAGATTGTTTGTCCATTGGATAACACATGTTTTCTTTGTGATAGGGACCTGCACCAAATGCTCGTGTTGTGTATATTGATGGGGCATTTGATCTCTTTCATGCTGGGCATGTTGAGGTAAAATACTCACTCTTGCCAGCATCTCTTTGTTTCATTTTGATTGTAGGTTGTCATTTTTCTTCTGCGGTTACCGCCCACTTAACGGTAGCAGTGGAGCGGTAATTGCAATCGCTTCGAAGAAGACAAGCTCGAGACCGGGAGAGAGAGATAGAGTTGCAGAGAGAGAGAGAGAGCAGAGAGACCGTGGGGAGGTTGCTGTTCACTTGAGAGAGAGAGAGAGAGAGTGAGAAAATGGGGAGGGGAGTGGGGCCTTGAACATTTTAGGGTTCGGGACCCCCCTTTTTTATTTTTTATTTTTTTACGGTGGCTGTGAAATTGGGGTTAGGATTTAGTCCTATTGTGTCCTAGTGGCTCTCACTGAGCCAACACATTAATGAATGAAATCAATGCTCTAAATTGAGTTAGCTAGTATGCTGTGACTTGAAAGTGGTTTAAACCTTTTATGTATTTTTTCTAAATCAAACTCGGCTGCCGATTTCATTCATTAATTTGTTGGTTTGATGACAGCCACTTTTTAGGTCACAGTAGAACCTTACAATTATGATTGAATACATACCGTGAAACTGCCCGTCTGACAGGTTTACCGGCACCTCCAAAATTTCCGCCCCACGGCAGATTTGGGATCTTCCTCTATTGCCACAGTGTGACTGTTATTGGTTACTGGTACTGGTAGCGGTACCGGTAGTGGCTTTGCACACCCCTAGGCATATCTCTAGCTCTCACCATTAAGGCTGCCATAATGTCCTCTAGTTTCTGCCTCCGTTGGAGCTGTCAAACTTGATATAGGTCAAGCTGCACATGAGGTTTCTATTTGGTTCATGTGTATGTTGCATGGTCGCATATTGCAACATGTTTTCTCCCCTTGTTTTGAAGTTACCATTTTTTCCTTGTAATTCTGTTGCAATATGCTTCTTATCATCCTTCCATGATTATTAGATCCTCAAGAGTGCTAGGCAGCTTGGAGACTTTCTACTGGTCGGTGTTCATGGAGACGAGACTGTGAGGTATGTCCGTTAGTTCTTATGTATCATTTGAATTAATGGTTACTTCCCCACTTTCTCATGGCTTGGATGTTTTGGAGTTGTGCGTTAGATTATATATGTACACAGCCTTACATTACTGGAAAAAAGAAGATGATGTTAATATGCTTCATGCAGTGATCACAGGGGGAAACATTACCCAATTATGCATTTACATGAGCGTAGTCTTAGTGTAATGGCTTGCCGTTATGTTGACGAAGTTATCATTGGAGCACCCTGGGAAGTTACAAACGACATGGTGCGTAATACTTTTCTGATTGATTTTTCTAAGTTGGGTATCTGTTTAATATTTCCGTTGTAAGTGCATTCTATGCATGGTCAAGTGAGGTTCCATGCAACATGGCATGCAGTGTCTGTTGATCATTCCTCCCCTTGTTTTGTTCTATTAGTTACCCATCTATTAGAAATTTGTTGGACCTGTGTTTACACACATATTTGGTTCTTGTAGCAGTTATTCATATAAAACAATTTGTGGACATGTAAACACGCTGACTACTAGATTCTTGGTTGATAGTTATTGGAAATGTAAAATATGCATACCTTGTTTGGTTGATAGAAAGGAGCATAGTATCAAACAAGCATGCACTCTGCTGTAGAACTTTCCTACATCTAAGCTGGACCATAATGTTTTTACATACAGAAAGACATGCTTATCTGCAGTTTCCATATCCATGTCTCACAGATGATGTTGTGTATGGTTATAGCTAGTCATTGAATATTAGTTCCAGTTGAAATCTTGATGCTCTAAAAAATGATAGTGCAATAAGTCTGATAATACAAGGCATAGGGACCTGTTGTTCTAAAAGTTATCTACGATGGGCTTCTGCATTCTTAGCTGTCTTTTATTTGAAATGCATTGGCTTTAGAAACTGTTACAATGGACACGCAGCACGTGCACTCATGTTTTGCGACCCAACTTTGTTTCTTATTTTGTTGAAAGTCATGTCGCCTAAAAGTTCCATGGACTCGAGGAAATTTTTTGTTTTGGTAGAATGGAAAAGTTTTATCAATCAGCGCTCTTGACAGTACCTGCAACTCGTACTCAGGAATGATTTGATGAGGAGGTTTATACTAGATTTAGTTCTTGGCCCTACCTTAAAGTCAAGATTCACATGCTGCTGGTTTCTACTATAAGCAATTGTTTTAGCCTGGAATACAGTTTCCTGAACAGTTTTTTCTTTTGTATGCCATTATTATCCTCCTCATCTTCACCTGAGATCTGTCTTCTTGGCACGAACAGATTACAACTTTCAACATTTCATTGGTTGTGCGTGGGACTGTTTCTGAGAACATTGCCGGGTTGAATGTAAGTTGGCGGAAGCTTTTTGCTGATATTTATGTTCGATTGTTATTGTTAATTCCATATGCTTACTGAGGATGGTGATTGTTGTGTATCCTATAGGATGACAATGATCCATATAAGATTCCCAAGAGCATGGGAATTTTCCGATTACTTGAAAGCCCCACAGACATAACCACGACTTCGGTAGCCCAAAGGATAATGGCCAATCATGAGGCTTACTTGGTATTTCCTAGTCCTTCGCTTCAGTTGCATGTCTGCATTAAAATTTGATTTAGTTTTGATCATGATGTCTGTATATACAGATCAGCGAATTTTTCATGTTATTAGGGAACTTGGGGCATGTTCGTTTTGAGAAAATTTTAAAAATTCTTAAGAATAATGTGAATATTTAGGTGATGTTTGAGCTTTATTGGCATGCGTGTAAAAGTTGTCGAGTTGTATTGATGTGTGTAAAAAAAGTAATGTTGAGTTGTATTGATATGCGTGTAGGAGTAATGTTTAGAAGTATACATTTAGAAATTTGGATTCAAATTCTAAAATTTTTAGGCAAACGAACATGCCCTTAGTGATTAAAGAACTATCTGGAGGAAAGCCATCTTCTTGTTTAATTTTACCAGGGGTCAGATCTTTGTGCATTCATGTGTGCAAAAGTGACGATGTGGGTGTTTTGGCATGCTTTTCGTACTACATTGATATTTCCAACTCCTGCTTTTTATAAATAATTGCTGTCTGCTTCTCACGATGTTTTTTTTTTCCTTATCGGTCTATAAAATATGTTCCACATTCTAATGTGTTTTTCATCCATGATTTGCATTCCCCCTGAGCCTCGTGTAAACTATTTTTCCAATGTTTGTTAACAAGAATTATTGCATGGTTTTCTGGTGTTTTGGTTTTGCTAGTCCACTCATTACAAGAAATGCTGTTTATGGTCTTTTTAAATATAATTTTTCCTTCAATGCAGAAACGCAATGCAAAGAAGGCTGCAAGTGAGAAGAAATACTATGCAGAGAAAAAGTATGTCTTAGGAGACTAGCTCCGGGTTTGATTTGATCAGGTGGCCGCCTTCACTGAAGCTTGTCTTACACATTTACCAGAGTTGACTAGTGTCGTCCAATACATAGAGAACTTCCATACTTTCTTGGAGGACCGGGGAAGGAATGAAATAGAGCAGAATACGTGCATCAGACTTGGAAGAATATTTTTCCCCATTACAATTTTATGTTACTCCTTACACTTTTTTATTATTATTCTTCTTCTTCCAAACTCGATGCCTCTCTTTGTCAGAATAGGGGTTTTAATTCTAAATACAATACCAATCTGATCTAGCTACCTATCCATATTTGTAATCAGTGGTTTAGCCTAGACGTTTAACGTTACTTTTATATGGCGTATACATTTTTGGAGGAGTGTGTACTGTGTTAGAGATTCATTTGCGTTGACAATATTCTGGGTTGTTGTTGATCAACCAAAAGCCTCTAGAATCTCCAAGCTGTTGTAATATACACTATTTTTTAATTTTAACTTTTGCTTTTCAAACTAAATGGTCCAATTTTTTTTTTTTTTTTTTTTTTTTTTTTTTTTTTCAGTAAGTGTAGTTGATAGACGTTGCAGATGTTTCTATGATAAGATTTCGACCATCAATTTGGAAGTCTCCGGCGGACCATGTTCTTTGTCATCGCCTTGAACAATTAGACGACCCTAAGACTTCCATCGAACATCCTATGAATAAGTTCATCCTAAAATAAGCCCTCTTGTTGGAGTTCATACGCTGTAACAAACTGAATTAGTATTGTTTAGGCATATGTTATACTATCGAATGTATTCAACAAAATTCACAAAAATATCTAAAATTTCAAAAAATCATACACAAATACCAATTTTTTTTTTCAACGAATTGCAATATTTTTTTATTGAAAAATTACTTCAAATCATCACTACACTTTATTACAAACTAATAAAATTTAATTTCTTTAAAACTTTTCACCGAACTTTTACATAAAAATCTATAAAACTTCAATATACATAAATATTCACAATGCTATCCAACTTTAAAAATCTTAGAATTCTTTATAAAGCACACATTGTGAATTTGAATTCATATTCCATGAAAATGAAAAGAATTTGCAATGGTCATATGAAACGAAGAGTAACATATCAAACGAACTCAGCACATGGTTAATTTCTAGATTCTTTTTCTCCTGTGAGTGTTAATATCTACATTGATCCAAAGAATCGCACATTAGTCGAATAAAATGCCAAGTGCACGCCGTATGCGTAAAACAAAACGAATTTGTACATCAGACGCACATTACAGCACTACTTCTCTGCACCAATAATTCCCCTTTCCACAGAAAGTTCCCCAACATCTAAAATACCTTCAGTTGAAGGACAATAACCAGACTAACCGTACCCACCAAGCAAAAGCTAGCTAACGAAGAAAGGGGCTACATTCTGCCTCCCAATTCCATCTAATGAACATTTCTTTAGTTTAGATCTGCCCTCCATCATAACCAAAAACTAAAATGTATCAAGATGGAGGTCCACTTCTAACCCTTAAAATACTTGTTAGCGGAACCATGTAATGGGAGTGGAAGTGATTTGGGGAATCTGTGGTATCATGCAGTGCTGTTGCTGCCACTGATGTAAACAATCGCTTCCCGCTAGTCCACTATAGACATCATGTACACTGGTGTGTCCCTGCTCTATACTTGTACTTTCGGTTTCTTCAATATCCATCGCTGCTTCCACTTCTTCAGCCTCCTCCATTGGCTCTGGAGCGTCTGTCTGCAAGACCTCGGTGGCTGATGCGGCTGGAAGCTGTGAGGGAACCCAAGGAACAACAGCCCGACAACCATTATCCCTGCCCTTCATATATTCTTCTTCCTCAGCTGATTTTTCGTGCCCATACTTGTTCGACCCACGTAGTTGATCTGCCATCCAGAGCATAAACTTCTAAGCCGCATTTTCACAAACATAACAAGGAGAACAAACATGCCTCTAGTTGAGCATTGTAAACCAATCAGGGTCTAAGACTATAATAGGATAGATTAGATTTCGTAAGATAACCTCAGTACGAAGTTAGTTTCTAAGATCATAAGCATTACCTAGAGTTAAACCTCTGCAGACTACATCTAATTTTAGCACCAAGCTACCCCATAGCTTCAATCCCATGTTCAATCATTGCAAACAAAATGAAATATGCACTCTTAGAATTTGTGAACAAAACTCTCTCCCTCTTTGGAGGATTATGCTACTTTTTTGGGTCTTTGATCTTTTCAATTTTCAATCGAATTCTGAAGAATCAAGTAATCAACGAAAAAACTATGCACCAACAGAAAAGTTTCAAATGAATGTATATAATAAAAGGGTCGGGTTTTGGGGTGCTTACTCTTAAACCCGGATAAAATTTCTGAATCGACAGAGAAGGAAATATTTGAAGGCGACGAACGTAAAAGAGGAGGTTCGTTCACAGGCTTGAAGAGAACAATAGCCCTCTCTTCGTTGGACCCAAATTCCAATTCCAAATCGTCAGTAACTCCTACTTCAAGAGGAGATGGAATCTCCGCCTCCTCTTCCTCCATAATTGGCGGCAACTCCGCATCCTAAAGAAAAACACAACAAAAAATTAATTCCGGTAATTAGAGAGGAAGAAAATCCCAACGGATAAGCAAGTGATTGAAAAGGGTGGGAGTGGCGCGTTGAAATACCAGGCGGCGAATCTTCCTGGCGGGGGCGGAGATAGAGAACTCGGAAAAGTCGTCGCTGAAGTCGTCGAGCTCAAGGTCCTTCCTCTTCATCTTCATCTTCATCGTAGGTTTCATGAACGCAGCCATTTACTTCTTCCTCTCTAATAATTTGAAGACACCGATCGCAATGAAGTTAATAATAAAAGAGAGAGAAATCGAAAGAGAGGGGCTTCGATTGCTCTCCGAGAGTCTCTGGATCTCTCCAGAAGCCAAAGCGCTTTTTTCTTTTCGATTTTGTAATGCTTTATCATTTTAGATATTAAAATTGTTGAAATATTATTATTTGTGAAAAAATAAAAATATTTTATTAAAAATAGTTAAAAATATAAAGTAAAAATTTGCAAAATGTCAAAAAGACGGTGCGAATACTTTTACCGCGCTTTATTCGCTGCTCCATGGCTATTGGCTATTGGCTAACACGTCTTCCGTCACAATTCAATGTTGCCGAGTTTTTCTGTGTTGTACCCAGTGCGCCACTTCTATTGGTCCACCTCTTGTTTTTTTTTTTTTGTAAGTTAATTATACTTGGTAAAAAATCGTAGAAATCTAATAAAATTGTGAATATTTTATGTAAAATAGTATTTTTATAGGTGTTTACGTAAAGTATAGAGAAAAATGATTTGAATTAATTGTTTAATAAAAAATATTAGAATTAGGTGAAAAAGTATAAAGAGAAAATTTGTTATAATTTTTTTTAAAAAAAAGTATTGAAGTTTGTGTAAAAAGTTGTTGGAGATTGTGTTAAATGTATTGGTGTTTGTGTTTGAATTCTTAAGATGTTCGGTGATAGTTTTGTAAATGAATTGAATTCTAGAAAAAACTTGAAAACGAACATGTCCCTTATTTACTGACATTTTACCCTCCTTTCATTTTATCTATATAATTTTAGATTCCTTCTATATGCATCGGCAACTTATTTATCCATTAAAACGAACAGAAATATCATATTACGTACTTAGTCCACTTGTCTATTTTATCCTCAATATTTTAAAATAATTATTTACACTTTAATTGATTTTTCGTTCAAAATAACAAATAAATTGACGAGTGCAACTCAAAGTAAACAAGAAATATGCGAGTGAAATATGTCAAAATTGAATAACTGGGTGCAAAATGTCAAGTCCTCCAAACCACCTAGGTGTGAAGTGCAATTAACTTTTTTTTTTAAAAAAAACTTAATGAATTTTAATAATTTTAAAAGGAAAAGTAACAAACTAATTATTTAAACTCTAAAACAATATTTAGCCGAATCCCAAGTTTTTTTCACCCGAACAGATATAGTAATTTAAACACATAATAATAAAGATCAATAAACTAAATTCAGTTGTGAACGATCGATTAATTTAGAAAAAAAAAAAATCAGTTGTTAGTCATATTAATAAAGAATGCATTATTCTGCCATTTCAAACAAGTGTATAGTTTTTTTTTTGAAGGAGCCTTGCAAATGAATCAAGACTAAAGAGCAAGGAAACCTCGCTACCTAACTTCTGCACGTGCTCAGGTGCTCTTCAAGACAAAGAAGAAGAAAAAAAAAAAAGTGAAAAGACCTTGCAAACCTTCATCCACCCATTTGACTCCCGTTTATTTCTCTCAACTTCCGTTCTTCCTAAAGTTACGTGCGAAACACTTATATTTAGCTTTGTTCCCGTGTGCTGTAAGGATTTTGTTTTTGGTGCAAATGGCTGTGGGTATATTGATAACAGCTAAAGCCACGAGAAATAAAAAAAACTTGTCCAAAAACAGTTGAAACCACGAGGAAATGAAGGCTATGTTTGTTTAAGGTCTCAAAAAGTTTTCAAAAGCCTTACCACCACACCAAACCCTTGGGGTTATCTGGGGGTATATGTTGTGGGAGGGAAAAGGTAGATTTTCCGTCATTAATGCACACTAGAGCATATAAAATGCCAATAAATGGCAAAAAACTTGGTTGACAAACCATCATAAAAGTTGAAAATAAATTGAGGACCTCTCTTTTCTACACAGAACACCGTCTGTCGCATTTTGTTTGAGACAGCTATCTCCGTCATACATTCATTTGATCTTTCTCCCTCTCCCTCTCTACCCACATGCAATTTCTATCCGGTTACACTAAAACATTACTCATAAACAGATGCCAAGCTTATTATTCCTAAACAAGTGAATATAGCTGGCTTTCAGTAACCATAGACTGACTAATCAAACAGTGGGGTAGTTTAGCTGCTCAGGACTCGGGCGAAGTTAAGTTTTTGAAAGAAATTCAGTTTTTTTTTTTTTTTTTTTCTGTTACACCCGATGAAAGTTTGAAGTGTCAATGCTAAGAGGCAAGTTTCACTTCCGATGAAACAAGAGAAGTCACGTGGCAACAAAATTATCTCCCAGGGTGCTTCATCGAGTAGATCTGACTATTCCATTCCTCCGATGTGGCTATTGAAAATACGTCCAACAATAACCCATCCAACATTACTCACACCATAGCTTTCCTGTGCCTGTCTATTGAGACTTAAGAGAGAGCAACATAGAGCCTATGTAATGTGAAGCCATTGTCTGATTTATATCCACTTTCTTATGCTAAGCTCAGTTACTCGAAAATGTGACTCTAGTTTCAATTCAAAGGAGCTAATTATGCTTGGTAATGAGATTAAAACTATGATCCTGTTAGCATACCGAATACTTCAGAGGTGAAAGCAAATATTGTTATCAATATGACATAGGAGTTGACAATAAAGCACACCAGTGTAAAGGCCACAAAACGGCTGGTTGCAGACCAGTCTGGCATCCCCGGAGTATGACCATGCCACTGCAGCCTCTCTGCTGTTGGAAATTCGTTTAGGCCAAGTGACTCACATTCACTGCAAGAGCATTAATCAGATTGATTGAGAAAGATAAGCTGCTGTCAAGCAGTGATAACATAAGCAAGGTCAAACATAAAAAGTGGTACTTACTGGCAGAATTTGGTCATAAGACAGCAAAATCTGAAGAAGTCTGAGGAAGACTCTTCCTTCTTATCCCACCGCATGTAATTAACCTGCAACATAGCTCAAAATCAGTGAACAGACAGAAATGGTTATATTAGAAGTGAAGAGATCAGAAAGGCGTAGAGGATCACATAGTTATCGTGGCAGTATGTATTGTTGTTGACTTGTTTCCCCCTTTCGTGTGACCATATTCATCACCCATATATATCATTGGAACACCCTGATTAGACAACAGTTGGTCAGAAAATAGGTAAAAGATTACCACATTTTCATTTTTTATTAGAAATTGTTGGGAGGTTGGCCCTGAAAAGTTGCATCTACCTAATGGCCAAGGTACATTTATTTCTAACGTAGAAAAGACAAAAAAATGACATTCTGATATAATAGAACTTTCCAAACATAAAAAAGTAGATCGAATTCTGGACTCTTAAAAAGGGTTGACGCATTTTTTTTCTATCACAGGAATAGAGCGATCTAAAAGCTATCACTCAGCTGCTTCACGGACAACACATTATATTCCTTACCTAAGCATATTTTAAGCACCTTCTTTCTGATTTTTTGTTACTGGACATTCGCTTCAAACAGAATATAATAAGCTTGATGCGCTACAAACAAGTCTCTAGATTCGCACCACTAAAAGAAAGGATAATTCAGATTTGGGCCGCATGTTACCTCATGCAACACTCAAATCTTCAAATCCAAGTTGTTCATTTGAGAACCAGGATTTACAGGACGTATAAAGCTCTATGCATCTACATATCAAATCATATACGCAGCCATTGGACATCTGTGATGGGTTCCTAAGGGGCACACAAAGACTAGAAGACTCATTTTGAATGTTAACAGAAATGCAGGTAAATAAAGGTCTCCTAATGGCTTCAAAAGCTATGTGAAACACAATGGAATCATTTATGCATGGGACGTCTAAACCACATGTACCTGAAATGTCATGTTATTCAGCCGAGAAAATTGGTCAATCACAGGCAGTTAAGTGATGTCATAACCGTGACCACAAATCATTCATCTGATCTTTTTCTGAAGATCAGGACTCCAGAAAAAATGATACTCAACTCTGGCACATGATGACTTTTCTTAGAGATTACCAATGATGACTTGATTAATACCTTAAAGTTCAGAGAAGTCTATAATCATTGCTCTTCTACATCTGGAAACCTTTACTGTCATATATTTGTGGATCAGGACCTGGAGTAAAGTTTGATACTAATTTATAATCAATAAGAAATTGAACCTTATTTACTTCAAATACACGAATGAGAAACAAACAAACGAAAAATATGTGTACAAAGAAAGACATTCGGAGGACTAAACTTTAATAAACTATTGTAGCAACAAAAAATCGGTCTCTCAGAGCAAATAATCAAGAAACACGTTCTAGTAACATATTCTACTCACATTCAGTGAGCTACATAGTGAATGCATACTTAGAATACAGAATAATCTAAATAAATTAAACCCAACCTGAGAAACCATGAGGCAGAGGAAGAAATTTCGCATTTGTCTTTTCCTTAATTTCTTCACAGAAATGCTCACAAACTCCCCCGCCTAAATGATTGCTCCAGAAACAGAATGAGAACTTGTATTTACAAAGAATAGCAAATCCGAACTTAAGCCTAATTCTATAGAATACAACAGTATCAAGAAAAATAATGTGACAGTACCAGATATCATTGAGGAGATGTTGATTTAACTAGATGCGTGCTCAACCAAAAAAAACTCTCAGAAGTACCAAAATTGATGACTCACCAAGGAGAAAAAAATTCAAGCATCAACTTGGAAACATTCAAGTGATGGAAAATTTATCAAATGCTAGTTGATTAAAAGATGACCTACAGACTTATAATACACAGAATGTTCTTGTGATTTTGAAAATCAGTTGGAAAGTCGGGAAAATCTTTCCCACAGAGAACAAGAAAAGATAAAATAAAATAAAATAAAAGGCAAACTATTACCTTAAAGCCCTCACATAAACAACTGTTAAGTGGTAACAAGGTGTGACATCATTCTCTCCCCTTTTCTTTATTGTTACCATTACCGTTTCTACTGCCTCTCTGCCTTATTATCACATCATCGATCTTTCATTTACAAATTGTTAGGCATACAGGGGACTCCAAATATTTTAAGACTCTGCTGCATCAGTATTGCTCTAATCTACTGTAACATGTCTCTCTGAAGATATTCAATTCATACTGAGGGAGGGTACGGATATTCAATGCATTCTCTCCCCTTATCTTGATTGTAACATGTCTCTCTGAAGATATTCAATTCATATTGAGGGAGGGTACGGATAAGACCTAATTTTCCCTCAAAAAGGGCCGGTAGTCCTAAACTTTCTTCTATAGCACAGGTAAATCCTGTTTTCAATGTTTCATCAAGTTCAACCACCTATAATAACTTATGGTCCTCTTTCTTGAGGGCAAAGTAGTTCCTAGTTTTTCAAAGTCTACAAAGTTTTGTTTGCGTAGGGAAAGAACTTATTGTAGCAAATTCAAACTCCACTAGGAACAGTCAGGTTCAATTGAATATGCTGGCAGACTTGCCTCTGTAAAGGAAAAAGCCCAACAGTCCCCTTGCAAAACAGGGATATGTTTTTGGTATACATTTCCAGTGTACGCAAAATTAAGGATACGGCTATTGTTTATTTGTTTCTTTCAGTCAATTCATTCTGTTCGTAGCATTAATCTCCCATCATTTGTTGGTGACATGATTAGATAACAACATTTGGTTTGATCGTAGGAGTCATAAAGCAGCAAAGACGACCACTAAGTAATTTCTCAAAATATCATGCCTTTGCTTGCAGAGTATTATAATCAATAAATTTTCATTCTCTAAGGAGTGTGAAGTAAAGTGTAAACAACATAAAATTAAAGACTATACATTAAAGAAAAAATTACTCAAATCAAATATAGGTGAAACACGATTCCAGTCCTACAAAAAAAAATAAAAGAAAAAAGGATTCAGTTGCGACGTCGTTGTTTCTTTATCTGGTATATTGCAATGTGGAGTATTTTCACTACCAAAGCAGCATGAACAACTAAGAGCAAGCCAAAAACTAAATAATAATAAAAAGAAGAACAAAACTTACGTCCTGTAAATCGGAGAGACTGATCAGACAGAGAGTGGCGGAGACGGCATTGCCAGAGTAAATGGAGAAGTTGATGCCGCGGTCACGAGCGAGGCACCGAACGGCGTCGGATGACCTTTGGACAATTGGAAGCGTCCCAGTTTGGGCTTCTCGGTCACCACGGCAGTAGTAGTCTTGACTTTGGCGCCACCGCTGTCTCTAGCACCCACAACCACAAAAGACCTTTTCGTTCTCCAACGACTCCCTCGCGTTACGAAATTGAGAGCGCTTTTATTTTGCCTTGGGATTGTTCTCTTTTGATCAATTAACCGTCGAGCTTCCCGAGGACTAAGCTCCGTGGCGCACAGCAAGCACGAGGCACATTGAGCTAACTCCATTTGCTTCCTCACAGGAAGAGAGAGAGAGATACTCAGAGATTAAACTTGTTCATGAGGAAAGCGCCACAGACAGAGGGAAAGAGTGACCGAGTGAACTCAGTGAAGTATGCTCTGAAAGTCCATGGAGTTCGTTGTGAGAGAGCTATAATTTTATTCGGGGCCTCCTTGGCGCTTTAATCTTTATACTAGTGGGACTGTGGGACCAACAAGAGCCTTCTAGTACTTTTCTTTGATGATCTTTTCCATTTAAAAAAAAAAGTTTAATTTTGGGTTTGGTGTTACTGTAGTATGTAAGTTTCCTTGGGATTGCATAGCCCAGACCGAACATTTCGGGGGGTTTCGGATGTTCGGGGCTGTGATTCAGGCTAATACAGGGTGCGTTTGTAACAAAAATATTACAAAATATCTCACCAACTTACAATAAAATATTATAATATAATCTCTCTCTCATAAAAAAATATAAAAATATAAAAAAATTATCTCTCTTCACTTTTTTACTAAACCCGATACCAACACTAAACTCAATACCAAAAATTTTTCAACACAAACATAACCATAGTGTAACAATCTTGGCTTGGATTTGGAGGTATAATCGGTAGATTCAGTGAAGGATAGGGTTAGGGTGTTTTGGATACGAAGTGAAGAGATGCGAAGTGAAGAGGTGGTGCGAGAATGCTAAGGAAGGAGATGTTGTCTTTTGGCTTGGTCGGATGAAACGGTGAGCTGGAATAAAGGCTGAGAGGTGCAACTAGGCTGGTCATCTAGTTGGGCCTATTGGCTTGTTAGTTAATTAAGTTGGGTAGCTTGCTGGGTATTGGTGTTGAGCCCAAGCCCAGACCCTTTACTTCTTTTTCCTGCTTTACATTATGCTACTGCGTTTTATAAGCGGTTAGATCATTCCTAAATTCATGAAGGTTGTTAGAGAGGATATAGATGAAGGACAGAGCAGCTGAGGGAGGACGTGAAGATTGACAATTGGATTTTTTCTCTTTTCCTGGAGGTTGCTAGCCTTGAACTAGTCTGTATTGCTCTTTGTTCCTTCAAATTTATCAACTTGTAGCTGAACTTTTACAGAGTTTTTCATCAATCAAAAATACAAAAGCAAAGAAAACTTTCAAAATCCCACTCGACTGTTTCAAGTGGTATTAGAGGCATCGATCCTCCCCAATGGCTGAAGGCACTCGAATGAACTTGTTGGTGGAATCTGTAGTTGCAATGAAGTTAAAACAAGAGGGTCATACTGAAGCTATGGAAGATCTCATACGGCAGCAAGACAACCAGTTAAGAACCCAGGAAGCTCATCAAAAAATCTTGGAGGACTTAGCTGCTCAGATGAGGAATCTATCCATGAGTATGCAGAAGGTGATTCAACGTCTTCCTGAGGAGAATGCCCGAGAAAGAGGGCGTGGAGGTACAACAACAACAACAATAACCATTATGAAGCTGATGGGTTTCATCCAAGGTCAGTAAGGTTGGATTTTCCTAGATTTGATGGGGAAGATCCACCTGGGTGGCTTTTAAGGCCCACCAGTTCTTCTCATATTACAATACACCTCCAAATCAAAAACTTATGCTTGCTGCTTATCACATGGAAGGGAAGACCCTAATTTGGTTTCAAGATCTTGAGGATTCTGGAACTTTGGTTGATTGGGGAGGATTTACTATGACTTTGTTGTTAAGATTTGGTAATCACCCTTATAACTACCCCATGAAAGCTCTGACTAGATTGAAACAAATCTCGTCAGTAGAGATTTATAAGAGCCAATTTGAGGCTCTTTCTAATCGTCTCAGGGGGCTGACTGGACATCACAAGCTTAGTTGCTTTTTAAGTGGATTAAGGGATGACATACGGTTACCTGTGAGAATGTTGTGTCCTACTTCCATTCACACAGCTTATGGGTTGGCTAGGATGCAAGAGGAGTGCAACTTGGCACACTGAAGGGGGTTCATGGGCGCTAGAAATTTCTCTCCTTCCAGCAGTGGGGGTAACACCCATTCTGGAAATTTTTCTCCTTACAATAGTGGGGGTCACACAAATTCTGGAGGTTCAAAGGCTATTGTACCCGTGCAAAAAATAACTCCACAACAGATGAAGGAAAGAAGGAATAAAGGCTTGTGTTATTACTGTGATTCTAAGTGAAGTTCTCAACATAACTGCAGAAGGTCCAAATTAATTTTTTTTAGAGGGTTCTGAAGAGATCAATGAGTGTGAGGAGTTGAATGTTGAGTTAGAAGCTCAAGTAGAAGGAAAGGAATTTGAGGAGGATTTTTCTCCTGCTATTTCTCTAAATGCAATTACTGGTTCCTTTTCTACAAACACTATGAGGTTGCGTGGACAGATTGGTAAACAAGGGGTGGTTATCTTGATTGATAGTGGCAGCACTCACAATTTCATTGACCCAAAGGTGTTGAGGAAGGAAAAGCTAGCTATAAATCCCAAGGATGCAGTGAGGGTCCGGGTAGCTAATGTGGAATCTCTCTTAAGTGAAGGGAAGTGTCCTATGGTGGGGGTGAAGGTACAGAATAACAATTTTTTAGTTGACACTTATTTACTAGTCTTGGGGGTTGTGATATGGTGCTAGGGGTACAATGATTAAGTTCATTGGGTCCCATCCTATGGAACTTTGAAAATCTTACCATGGAGTTTCAAGTTGATGGAAAGCAAGTCAAATTGCAAGGCATTACTGCTCCTGAGCTGGTTTGTAATGCATGACAGATCCAGTTGTGTAAGGAAGAGCTAGCTTTTGAGTGTCAAGTGTGTCAACAACAGAAAACTTCAAACACACTACCAGCAGGACTATTGCAGCTTCTACCTATTCCTACATGCGTTTGGGCGGATATTTATATGGATTTTATCGAAGGGCTTCCAAAGGTTCATGGTCATACTGTCATATTTGTGGTAGTAGATAGACTTAGCAAATATGCTCACTTTATGTCCTTGGCTCGTCCTTATACTGTCACTATAGTAGCTCAATTATTTCTTGCTAACATTTCAAGTTACATGGCATGCCAGGAAGCATTGTTTCTGACAGGGACCCAATCTTCACAAGTAAGTTTTGGCAAGAATTATTTCGGTTACAGGGCACTATCCTCAACTACAGTTTTGCCTATCACCCACAATCAGACGGATAAACAGAGGTAGTGAACAAGTGTATGGAGAATTACTTGAGGTGTATGGTGGGAGATAACCCCCGTGAGTGGGTGCGGTGGCTGCCTTTGGCAGAGTGACACTACAATACTAGCTTTCATTTCTCAACCAGAATCACTTCATTTGAGGCAGTATGTGGAACCTTACTTCCCCGGCTCCTTACCTATGAGCCGTGTACAACTGCTGTAGCTGCAGTGGATGACGTCCTTCGCACCAGAGCTGCCACACTCCAATTGCTTCGGGACAACCTGTACCGAGCACAAGAAAGGATGAAAAAATATGTTTATCTTAAGCTTACTAACAGGGAGTTCAAAGAAGGGGATTTCGTGTACCTTAGGCTCCAGCCATACCGACAGTTATCACTGTCTCAGCGCCGAAATCTTAAACTGGCACCTAGGTTTTATGGGCCATTCAAGATCATTCAATGCGTGGGTACGGTGGCTTACAAACTCGATCTGCCAGTCACCTCTCTCATCCATCCGGTGTTTCAAGTTTCTCATCGCAAACAGCAGTTGGGATCCCACATATCTTCTATTCCTCATCTGCCTCCACTGATTCAAATGGTATTCTTCGTCCTGAGCTAGAGCTGGTGCTCAGCCGTCGTTCCCGGATGCTTCGCAACACTGCAGTCACAAATCTCTTGATCCAGTGGCAGGGCCAGTCTCCGGATGATGCGATTTTGATCCCGTATTCCTAGCTCGAGCAAGATTTTTCGCACCTTGTGGGCAAGGTGTTTTGATGGGAGGGATCTTGTAACAATCTTGGCTTGGATTTGGAGGTATAATCGGTAGATTCAGTGAAAGATAGGTTTAGGGTGTTTTGGGTACGAAGTGAAGAGGTGCGAAGTGAAGAGTTTTTGGGTTCACGCTGATACAGTTTATACTATTTTGCTGTATGGAGTGGAATTCAGAAGTCATGGAGGGCTTAAAGTCGGTATCAGAAACTGGTTGTCTCCTTATCTCAATTCTCAAACAGTAAACTCAATGCGTGCTGCTGAAAGTATTTTTATGGTGGCGTTTGTATTTTAAAATTTTAATTTAATAAAATATTTATCTTTTTTATATTATAATAAATATAAAAAATTCATTGATTATATTTTTTTTTCACTTATTAACTCCCACTAACTATCCAACAATTCTGATACTCTTCGTACATACATTGAGTCCCATATTCTCTGTCGAGCTTATCATGATTTTACTTTAATTATTCTGCATTTTCACGATATATATTTTATTGGCGAATGGAGTGTGGCTGCAATTGCATGACTCGGTCAAGAAACGTCCAGGATTATAACTTGACAAGGCATAGTTACCTTCTTCGAAACTCGCGAAGGGCCATGCAGTCTCTTTATTTAGTTAGGGTTTGACTGTACTTTTTTTGTTGTTGGCTAGGCTAAGCCACTTGCCACTAATTTGAAGACCCCACGAATGGTACGCACTACTATTCAATATTTCAGGACTTGAAGCGTCTGGTTTGAGCTCAATCAGAAACTACGAATGTGGTATAACCTAATCTCCTTTGTGCATAGCTGCTGTTCACCATTGTACATTCCCCCCCTCCCCCCTCCTCTTTTTTCTTCTACCACTGTTGAAGAAAAGTAAAAACATCCATACATATAAATAACACGTGCATTATCTATTGATGGGTTTATTGTGTCTGTTTTGTTGACAGATATATATTAAAACAAGTTAGAAGCATATATCAGAATTACTTTCAGTTTCTTAGTATCTCTAAGTTATGTCTTCTTTGTATAAACCTTTTAGGATGCTAGTCTGGCTGTTTAGGGTAGGAGCAATATATTCCACTCATGAAAGCTGAACTAACCTTACTAATTCTCTTTAGTGGAGGGGCCATATCTATCCTAACCATACTTATGCATTTTAATGTTCTGTAAGAAATTGTATCTGAAATAGCCGAACTCTTCTTTTGCTTAGAGCGAGGTTTAAAATAAAAGAAACTTTCTTGTTGTGAGGGTACGTTTCAGTTGAGTGTTGCCACTTTTTATGTCGTCATTTGTTTCCTGATGTCGGCCACGGAGTGAGTAAACCCGAATAGATGGTTGAAATGGTCCCCTTTACATTTTTCCCCATGGAACTGATTTAAGAGTAGCCTTTCTCATTCTTTCCCGTTTGTAGCAGGACAGTTGAGTTTGGTTGCTCTTAGCATATGACCTTGATGTTTGGCTTTTACTTGTATGATTTTATTAGCTTCTGAATTTCTTCTGAACGGAAGCCTAGGATAAAATTTTTTCCGCTTCTTATGAAAAACAGATTGCAGCATGGTCACCCTCCTAATATTCCTGTCAAATTTTTCTTGCATTCTCTGTAGGCAGATGTAGACAGTCACTTTCAGAAATGATGATGCTTCTCTTACTATTAGTGTATTTGCCTCCAGTATATCACTGAAATAAATTGAGTTTTTACTTAGATTATTGTATGTGTTTTCAGCCATGTTTGCAATCTCCATTCAAAAATTCTCAATCCAAAACATAACTAACTCAAAAAAATTTCCAAAATGTTTTTCATTTTTTTCGGTTTTCACACATACATATAATTTTCCTTGTGTTTTTATTTTAATTTCGAAATTTAAAAAATAATAACATAAAACCTTCAAAATTATCTCTCTCTCTCTCCCCATCAAATCATATCTTTCCATCACAATAAACATAAAAAAATTCACTCAAATCATCTCTATCTTTACTTAACTCGAATATTTTGGTTGCAACTTTTGCCAAGAGCTATGGCAGTAAAACTTGCAACACCTTGGAGTTTTTCTCAAATTTTTTTACCTGGAATTTGTGTTTTCAATATATATTCATCCGTTTTCGCATTTGTTTTAAAGCTTCTCATCAGATCAAAATCTCTTCGAATTGTAGCTATTTTTGTGTATTTTGTTGTGCCATTTTGATTAAGTTAAATCTGCCGAAATTATTCAAATGATGAATGTAATTCAGTTCCAACACTTCCGCAATTCAAAGTTTAATGATATGAAGAATGTGGACTGAAATGAAAGAATTGTCTAGGACAAAACTTTCCCAAACGGGGCGATTTGTAGCTTGGCCCTTAAAATTCTGTGAATTATGAATGTAATGAATGACTATCCAAATGTTGTGATTGTTGAGGTTGTGATCCACTGATTCAACTGTACGAGATTCTTTTGAGGACTCCCGAAGTATTTGGGGCACGATTTAGTGGGGTTCGGTTATTGTCATGAGCCTTATTGTCCTGAGCCATTATGAGCAACGGTTAGCATTCATTTTGAGCAATCGAACGGTTTCTTTATTGCCACGTCATTTAAAATAAACCGACCCAAGCTCCGCCCATTTTAAGCAAATACCGACCCGTTTTGAACAAATACCGAACCCATTTCTTTTGACTCGCAATTTGCGCCCCTGAAATTCAGAAACAGAGCAACAGATCGCAGCCCAGCCACCGTATTTCATTGCTTCTTCCCCAGGTTTGCTGAATACCTCATCCACCCTCTCGATGCCTCTTCCTACAACTTCTTTTAGATTCTTCTTAATAGGGTAGATGGTAGAAATCAGCTATCGCCTGGGGGATCTGTTATTCTTTCCGTGACTGAAGAATATAGAAATTAATGTTGGTATCATGAAGAAATAGTGAGAATTAATTTGACCATTCAAAATAACTTCTTTAACTAGGTGTTGTCCTCACAGCAGCTATGAAAATACGTGCAGAATTTGGCTTCAAAGGATCAGTCAAAGCTCTGTGAGCCGAGTAAAGAGCTAGATATCTTATTCACGCAGGTTTTATCATTAGAATATTGCTAAGTTAGCTCTGTTTTTATCATTAGAATATTATTCACGCAGGTTTTTATCATTAGAATATTACAGTATAGGTCTCAAGATCTGCATTTTGCTAAAGCCTCATGATCTGCAGTGATGGTTCATGGAAATTCAAGACCTTTTGAAGCACATTCACATTAAATGTATATTCACAGCAAGTGCATCCTGCAGGTATGAGCACTTGGATGATTCTCTTTCTGCTGATTCATATCTCAATGTTTTGTACATGCCATCCACCTTTCCACGACGTTCAAAGAGATCCAGGCAGTCTCAAGAATCTGCAAATAGTAATTCCTCCAATAGCTTGATTTTGAGGATGGACCTCACAGCAATCTGGACAGCATTCGATATCTTGAATGTGTTTACTATTTACGATAAGTATGCTTCATTCTTTCATGGCCCAACTTATGTTTTTAGGTTTGGCATTCAGCTGACAGTTCTTTTCTTTTTAGGTTTGCCATCCACCTTTTACTCAGTGAAGCGATGAAAGCTGTTAGGCATATATTTAACAATTCTGTTTACTGGTTCCGTCTAAATAATTTTTTTGTGAGAGAAGGTGGTTCTACGAAATCTTGGTGAAGTCTAATGACTTGGGTGGACATATCTAAGTACAAAACGGGAGTGATAACACTAATCTTATTCAAGTGTGTAATTCTCCTACGTTCTGTGGTACTTGATTTGCATTTTGTTTCATTAATATGGTTTATACTTTTGAGATATGTTCTGCTGGTCAGAGGTACACCGTTATAGATCATTGAACTTAATGGATTTTATCATTAATTTATGCATCACACTTCCATATTTTGCACGACAAAATGAACTAATGCTCCCGGCTCTTGCAGTACTACTTTGATACCCTTTTTCCCCGCATCCCTGTTCCTGTAATGCGCCAGGTTGTATCTAATCTCGAGAAGTTGAAGCTACCCTCCAAACATTCTAGTGTGACTGGGGACACCACCCGTCACGGATCTGATGACACTGCTCGTCGGCCTCCCTCTGTGAAAGCTGCACTTTCTGTCTCTTTTGGTCAGCGAGCTCCTCATCGTGCTTCTACCAGGGACTCATCACCTGTTCGTCGTACCCTACCACCAGCCTCTCAGGATAAAGCCAACTCTGATGATCCACGAAAGTCCCCCCGGGGTCGTCGCAGCCAAAGCCGTGAATATTCGGATAAAAAATATTTAGACAGAGATAGGGATCGAGATAAAGATAGGGACAGGGATCGCAATCGGTATAGGGGTCGAGAAAGATACAGGGACAAGGACCGGGGCAAATTACGAGTCAAAAGAAATGGGTTCGGTATTTGTTCAAAACGGGTCGGTATTTGCTTAAAATGGGCGGAGCTTGGGTCGGTTTATTTTAAATGACGTGGCAATAAAGAAACCGTTCGATTGCTCAAAATGAATGCTAACCGTTGCTCATAATGGCTCAGGACAATAAGGCTCATGACAATAACCGAACCCCGGTTTAGTGGGGCTGGATTCAGAGGTTGTTGTCTTGCATTTGTAGATGCGCCTCATTTGTCAGGGAGGAGTATTTGAAGCTCCAGCCACAGTTGGCTACCCAGCTAAACCCTCAGAAAGCGGTTTTGAAATGTGATGCAGGAGATTGCGCACATGTTATCTGCTCAAGTTAGTCAATCACTCATGCATCTCTGCTTTTTCAAGTACGCAATGTTCTATCATGGATGCCGATCATGTATGGGGCTTTCCATATTGAAATTCCTATTCTCTTATTTACAAAGTAAATAACAAAACGCCTTGTGGTTTTTGGAAATGTATATGCTTCTTTAACCCAGTATAGTCCTCAAGAAACAATTACAACAGGCACACAAACACATATACAGAGGAAAGCTGTCCTCCTATGGAATGATGCCTAATTTGGAGCAGAGCCATGTCTTGACCCTAGGGAATATAGATGTATAAAGCATGTGCCTGCCATATTAACAGTGCATATACCAAACTTGTATTGATATGAGAAGGTTTAAGTTGCCCTCCAAACTAACAAATATTTATTGGAGGAGTAAAGATTAAGAAAGGTATGATGGTGAGTTCGTTAAACATCCTACAAGACTAATATGCCATATAATTACTTAGTTCTTGTCCAATCAAACTTAATTGACATCAAGTTGAGGTGTCCCTGTAGTTCTTTCTTATCAGTAGTAAGCTTAATTAGTCCGCAGTCTCTGTGGTTTGAAAATTTTATGACATTTTTCCTGATTTGGTTCCTGGTGTTTATTTCTTCCTATATCAGTTCCTGAGGTTAAGAAAGATCTCATGATCCCTCCGTTTACTTGGTTCGCAGAAATAGATAATAGATGGGCCACGTGTCAATCTTTTATTGCGTGTGATTTGGATTCTGTCAACCACGTCATCTATTTTCGTGAACTAAAGTTAACAAAGGGGTCGAAATGGGATCTTTCTTAACCTCAAGGACTGCTATAAGAAAAAATAAACTATAGGCCAAACCAAATTAGAAAAAAAAAAAATCAAAACCACAGAATAATTAAGCCTTTAAAATAATGGTTCGTATCTGGTCTAATAATTATCTCTCTCGAACTCTGATAACTAGTTTTTGAAAGCTTCCCAAGCCCTTTGAAAATCTTTCTGGTTAGTTTTAGGTATATTGTATGCAACATTGAGCTTAACTAGGCAGAAAAGTGTAGGGTATCTACCAATTTAAGCAAATGAATTGATACATCTACCTCTTGACCTAACCTAAACACCAAATCAATACTCTAATGTTTTTAGGAATAAAGACACGTTGTACCGTCTAACTACGAGGATCTTAACATTTTACGTCCCAAAGTATGGCACCCATCAATTTTTAATTTCAAACATTATACCTTTCAGTATTTTTTTTACAGAAATTAAATTTTTAACTTTTAAAATGACGATTTTATCTTTACAAAAATGTCTCTCACTAAAAAATAATTGAGGGTATAAAATATTTGAAATCAATAACTAATAAGTGACATGTGGAAAAAATAATTTGAAATGTGAATGATGATACAGTTGTAATTGAAAGTTAGAAAGTAAATTTATCGGTTAAAAAAAAAAGAGCACAGAAATATGCTCCACTCCACTCCACTCCACTCCAAAATACTATTATATATTATAACCCCACCTGCCCTTTCATGCATCTTTTCTTAAAATATACCATTACCAGACAGTAATATATGCACAACCTCAAGGTTTGACAAGACTAAAGAATAACTTAGAGTTAACCCATGGGATAGATCCGGAGAGAAAAGGTTTCCACATTTCTAACGAACAACATTTTTTTCTATCTTTTTATTTTTTAAATTTTTTAAATGGTTTTGAAGAAGATAGTTTAAGTTTAGAAGAATATTTAGATTTGTTAAACTATTTTTTATATTTATTATATTTTGATTTTTTAGATTTATAATATTTATCATGTTTTCTTATTTTAGAAGGAGCAATTGGAATGAAGTAACCATATTATTCACAGAAATGACCTAATTCTCTATGAGTATGTTTTCTTTTTAATTCTATTGTTTTCTTTAACTTAATATCATTACAAATATGTAAACCAGTATGATTGATAATACTTATTATTTCACCATAAGTATAAGAATAATATAAAATAACACCTTCATCATTGGCTAAATTAATACGAATTTTTTGAGCAAAATAATATGGTAAGCCAACAATAAGTTTCACAGCACTTCATTCATCATTCGTTAACTGTTTCACCTTACTTTTACTATTTTAATTCTCTCTTAAAATACTTTTCTACCGTGATTCCTCTACTCGTTATATTTAGGTTACAAATACATTTTTTCGCAATAATCTATTGCAAACGTTAGAATTCACCTGAATAGCCGTGAAAAAAGCCGGACCCGATTGGTGCGAAATATCTTTACTTTTTCTAGTCCAATATTTAATGTTTAAGCTGCCATTTGTGGGGAATATTTTATGGGGCGTGGATTTGCTGCAGGGTGAGGAAGGAACGTGGGTTTCGTCCGAGATCCACGCCTGCGCTGTTTCTGTCCTAACATTATTGTACGGTTCGGACAAGCATACGCCCGACCCTCACACACTGCAACTGCAGTTCGGTCCTCGTCCTTTTTTATGAACCTCTCGAAGAGATTTGGAGGGCCTTATACGTACACGTCAAATTCGTGTCCACAAATGGCCTGTGAGCAGTAAAAGCAGCTACCAGCCTACCTGTTTATTTAATTAAGTGCTCTATAAAAAAAATTCAAAAGAGGCAAAGATATAAGAGTCTAGTTAATGGAACTCTACGTGCCTATATATTATTGGTTAAATATGAAAAAAAAAACAAACAAAGCAGCACTTCTGCAAGCTAAGAGCAAATCATGCACACCTTTGACCTTAAGGAAACAATTACCACCAAACGTGAAAATCCTCAAAGTGTGAATAATGTGATCTTGAGTGATCATATGTACGTTCCCATTCATATGGGTGGTGTTGGATTGTTAAAATTTTAGGATGATGGAAATTTTAAGGTGTTGGAGTTGGTAAAAAAAGATTAGAGAGATGATTTGAATAATTTTTTTATGTTTGTTTAGAATGAAGAATAATAATTTAATAGGGAGAGATAATTTTGTGTATTTATTTTATTGTAACCAAAAGTGATGATGATGATTGAGCTTAAAATTGACCGTCTATAAGATGGCATTTTGGCACATGCATCACGGAATTTACTATAGTACATAGCTATATATTAGTCAGAGCTGTAATTAATTTTATTTTTACCTACTTGATCTCCTCAATGAGATCTTTTGAAAGTAGGTTCAATCTTTATCTTACCCGTTCACACTAGAGCCTGTAGAAGTAATCTAAGGGACCTAAGACCTGCTATTAACTGAATTTTCCCATACCTGAATGCTCTCGGATTGATGGTTGCATGCGCAGAAGAGTATGAAGCGGGTGCAAATTTAGAGGCTAGCTCAAAGGCTGAAAAGTTGCATCCTACGGCAACCCCACCCTCACCAGTCTCCAGTCCTAATTATACCACTTCGAGGATTTATGTCAAAGCTTTAACTAAGAATAAATTTTCATGATAATTATTTAAGCACGAGTTTGATGAGGTGTATGGCTCTCAGATTTTGTCTTCTTCTGATGCAGTAGGTTCTACTTTACGTAGTGCCACGTAAATCAATCTCAGGGACAAAGAAATTCCACTAAATTGGGGGGCCTCTACGGCACCTGGCGCTTCTTTTTAAGCCCTAGTACCCACTCTAACCGCAGCCAGGAAAACACTTTACGAAGTAAAAATGGAGAAGTTTGCTTTTTTTGGTAGGAAATTAAAGCATTTCTGTAGCAAGTTAGTGTATATTGGCCAAAAATTAACGCTCTTTTGTAAGTATTCATGCTGCAAGCTTTTTTGCTTCAACCAATTCTGCCAGCGTCTGATTTGGTTGCTTTTCCGCTTCGTGGTTGTCCATGTAAACCCTGTGTGGATCCAGTTGTGTTACCTCATAGTTGTCTCTCTGGTCGGTTACTTGGCCTTGAAACTCTCAAAGGCAAGAACTACCTCATTTGGGCCCCAGGACCTTGATGTGTTCTTCACGGCCGTCTCTGCCACCACAGTCTCAAGCATGTCAACAGTTGAGATGCAGGTTTTCTCCAACACCCAACTCATCATTATGACCATCTTAATGTTTGTTGGTGGCGAGATTTTCGTTTCCATGCTTGGACTTCAATTAGCGAGGTTCAGGTTTCCCAAAAACCTCCATCAAAGTACTGACAACAGAGACAGTGCATGTAGGACTATTAACGTCAACCACACTTCTACCATCTACTGTAGTTTCGAGAGTAAAATAGAGCTCGGTTTAGCTACTCGTCCACAGTTAGAACAAGAGAGATTAGAAATCGAAAAGCTAGAAACCAATGTCGAGAATGGAGTCAAAAGCTCGGACAATGATGCTCTTAGGTATCATTCTATTAGATCTTTGACTTACGTGGTGCTGGGTTATCTACTAATAATACATGTAGTTGGTTCTGGCGTCGTTTATTTGTACATAAGCCTTGTTCCAAGTGCCAGTCAGGCTCTCAATAGCAGGGGCCTAGAGATACAGACATTTTCTGTATTCACGGCTGTTTCTTCCTTCACAAATTGCGGTTTCATCCCAACAAATGAGAACATGATGGTTTTCAAGAAGAATTCAGGTCTCTTACTACTTCTCATGCCACAAATTCTTATAGGGAACACTTTGTATCCACCGTGCCTCCTACTCGTGATATGGGTTTTGAACAAAATCACTAAACGAGCGGAATTCGATTTTATGCTGAGGAATTATAGAGATATGGGCTACAGGCATCTGCTCTCTGGTACTCACGCTGCCCTTCTGGCTGCTACTGTTTTTGGGTTCACGCTCATACAGTTTATACTATTTTGCTCTATGGAGTGGAATTCAGAAGCCATGGAGGGCTTAAGTTTGTATCAGAAACTCGTTGGCTCCTTGTTTCAAACAGTAAACTCGAGGCATGCAGGCGAAAGTGTCTTTGATCTCTCCAGCATCTCTCCAGCAATTCTGGTACTGTTCGTCGTAATGATGTGAGTCTCCCTCATATTCTCTGTCGAGCTTATTCTGACTTTACTTTAATTATTATGCACTTTCAAGATACAATATATTTTATTGCCACTGTAATTGCATGATTCGGTCAAGAAAGATCCAGGATTACAATTTTAAAAGGCAAAATTAAGGTTGAGTAGGTGGACGCCGTTCAACATAAAAGTACCAGGGGGTTACATTTTAGGAAACTCGGGGCCCTGCGATCTTTTCCTTTAGGTTTTGACTGAAGTTTTGGTAGGCTTAAGCCACTTGCCATTGCCCGCGTAGAGAAATCCACTTCACGTCCATTTCCCACGTATATCGATGCTCGATAACTCCTATCCTAGTATTTACATTTTACATTTTATTTTTCTGGGTAGTAGGATTTACTCTTCTCAGTTCATGACTATAGACTCCTATTATTTACGGGTTTAGTTTGCAAACTAAAATTTTATAGAAATTGCGAGAATGTCTTAAAGATTGAGTTGGATTAGAGTTTTTCTTTTTAAAATTAAAGAAAAAAAGTAAAAAAGTAAAATTTTATAATAGTAGATGAAAAAGTGAAGATAAGGATGATTTGAGTAGGTTTTTTTTTAATATTTATTGTAATGGAAAAATCAAATGTTTTGATGTGAGGAGAGATATTATTTTGAAGTTTTTTATTTGATTAAAATTTTGAATTAACTATGCTTGCAAATTAATCAAAGTTTTGGAATGGAGAGAAATTTTATTTTGAAGTTTTTTATTTGACTAATTCTTTTAGTTAATTATATTTACTAACAAAATTTTGAAATGGAGAGAAATTTTGGCCAAAATGTAATTAGTTTGTAAACATGTTCTAAAAGTAACAAAAGAATCCATTGAGTTCATTCTTCTAGTCTAAAAATTCATGGCTATTTAGATCATGTTTCCATTTAGTAATTTTTAGAAAATTTTGGTAGTGTTGTGAAAATTGAGGTACGTAGATAGGAGTTTTATTAAATTTTGTGAAAAAAGTAGAATTTTATAAGAGATATTGAAATTTTTTATAGTTTTATGGGAGTTAATGAAAAAGTAAGGAGAAAGATTATTTGATTGAATTCCTTTTTATGGAGATGATTTTGAGGTTTTATTATAATTAAAATAAAAAATTATCGCGGTCACTTAATTTTTAGGACAAACAAAGATTTATTCTCTTTTTGTGGTGACCCTAGATTTAATGAAATATTCTTTGATGAAGCTACAACTCCAAATACTTTACTCTTAATGTTTTCAATTTTTTTTTTGGAAGTGGTGTACTATAATTTTTTATTTCGTGCTCTAAAAGGATGATTCGGCACTAATTCATGAAAGTAGTTTTGCATATGTGCTTCATATGACCCCACGAACGGTATTCCTGCCTGCCATTGGGTTTCTAATAAAGATTATGATCATGCCCTATGGTAATAAAGTCATTATCCGGAGATTCTCCTTAATTCCCCCTCTCACGTACCACGTTAAAATATTTGGGACCAAACAATAATAGAATAATTAACAAGAATAGGCAGCCAACCAAGTAATATTCTTCAGCTTGATAACTTTTAAAAACATATATATATATATATGTTTCAAAGTTATGATCAAGGGAAAAGAGACTATATATTGATTAAATATTCTTCATGCAATATAATTTGGCGACTCTTCTCTTTGCTGCAGGTATCTTCCACCGTATACTACGTTCCTCCCAATTAAGAAGGCAGCTTGTGAAGTGTCAGAAACTGGGAAAGCCGGATGCCGGCATCCAACGAGGATTGAGTGCTTGATGTTCTCTCAACTCTCCTATTTAACCATATGCATTATTCTCATATGTATCACGGAGAGACACAAAATGAAGGAGGATTCCCTCAATTTCAATGTGCTGAACATCACCCTAGAAGTCATAAGGTCGGCTTTTCCCTTCCCCGCCCTTTAATTGATCTCTTGTTAGAGCTCTATGTTATATATATAACCTCATCTTCCGCCTGATCTAAAATTATCTGGAAAAACACAGAAGACTGCTTTTGATCTTTAAATCAGAATTAATAATTACTCAGTTCGAAACCTTAAATTCAAATTCTACTACGTACCAATCCTTTGAGGTCACCCCCACAACCTGTGACCCGGTAATTACCAGGTTTGTGTGGGGCCAATGGACTCCACAAGCCTGAAGAGATTACTCGAGAAGAAGCTCTTGATCATACCCTCATGATCATCCAAGAAAAAAGAAAGGTGAGAACAAAACATAAATGTACAGATGTTGGAAGTAGGATCACAATAAAGTTGATAATCTGTTGGGGGCCGGGTATTTTCGTACGTAGTAGCAAGCATACTAATTAACTAGCTAAGTACTAATTGTCTGATTAAATTTTCTAGTGCCTATGGGAGTGTTGGGTTCAGCACCGGCTACAGCTGTAAACGACAACTGAAACCAGAGAGCTCTTGCACAGACACATGGTACGGATTCGCTGGAAGATGGAGTACCCAGGGAAAATTGATCCTCATCTTTGTGATGTTCTTTGGAAGGCTTAAAGAGTTCAACATGAAAGGTGGTAAAGCTTGGAAGCTTTCTTAACGGAGGAGATCATAATCATCTCATCATTTATGTACCTACTAATGATCATCATGCAAATAATTACAGTAGTCGCTAGTTAAGCTTTGAATTAGTAATTACCTTAAAATCTCTATATTTTCTAGTTATGTAAATGTAAGAAGAAAAATAAGGCTAATAAATCTATTTGTCCTTGGGATTTGACATTTTCTAAAATTGGGCTCCAGTTTAAAACCTCCTTATAAACTTTTTTTAATCACCTCCCTTATAAGCTTATCTTTATGGTAACTGAATATATATATATATATATATATTTTCGATACGTAACGAGGCAAATCCATTGCACCCGCGCCAGTCTTTAGGCACCGGACTAATCTAGTTTAATAGAGAAACGCACTAACCTACCTAGTTAGGAGCGCAATGGCAAACCCTGTATGCTTACATCTATGAATTTTAATAAATCTGAATCTTTTTTTATTAGTTTTTTCAGATGGAAAGGGCTTGAGTGTACTACAAATTAAAAAAAATGGTATTTAGCGGCGGTATCTAAAAACGTTACTAAAGACACCCTTTAGTGGTGTCTGTGAAAAAACACTGCTAGAAATCACCTATAGCAGTGGCCGCTATAAGTGGTTTCTCGCGGCGTTTGTGGACAAAATGCTGCTAAAAATTCAATCTATAGCGGCGGTTAGCTTTCTCGCTAAAGACCTAATTTTTGCAAACGCATTTAGGTACCTACAGCAGCAGTCACAGTTGACATTGCAATTAAAGTACATATCTTAATATATGGTCTTAAAGGCTATGATATAGTCATTAGGTATGTACATACATATAAAATACTTTAATTAATTAGCACATATCGATTATATGATAAACACATAACAAATAATGAAATGTTATATAGAATTGACATTGCAATTAAAGTACATATCTTAATATATGGTCTTAAAGGCTATGATATAGTCATTAGGTAGGTACATATATATAAAGTACTTAGATTAATTAGCACATATTAATTATATGATAAACACATATAACAAATCATGCAATTGTATATAGAAGGTATTATGCTTTTAAATTATAAGTATTATATATTATTACTTTCAACCTATTTTAATTAAGATTATTATACTAGTTATAAGAAAGAGTGTAAAGAATGTATATAGCTATGTATTTAATAATAAGTATATAGCTTATTATTAAAAAATAGAAAAGCTACAATTTTTTTAAACGAATCAAAACGGTGAGTTTTGACTTGTCTTAAAAAATGTGAAAACTCACCGTTTTATCTCCATTTTAAAAAAACCATTCCCGAGTGCTCCCCCTCACTTTTGAAAAAACTTTAAGCCTCCAGCCCTCTTCTAGACTATCTCCATCGCTGCCCTCCGATCGTCACTTTTTAATAGTCTTAGATATTAGACTAGAATATCTAAGATCGTTGTCTTAATATTAAAATTTTAGACACTTTTAAAATTTATTTGTGTTTGTTGCAAAACTTGTAAGACGTGGTTATTTAGTCAATGATGAAATATATTTTGTTTTATTACAGTTTTCTCTTTTTGCATCAATCAATTAAAATCTGTAATAAAATTTGTATTACAGGAAATTATAGAAAAAAGTTGCAGGTTTTTACACATGTATCTATTGCAGTATTTTTAAAACTGATATACTGGAACTGATTGGAAAAAGAGAGAAGATGCTGGTACAGACCTTTAGCAGCGGTCACAAAACGCTGCTAAAAGTTTGTAGTAGCATTTCAAGAAAGGCTGCAAAAAAAAAAACGAAATTGCGTTCGGGTTTATAGCGGCGGTCACGATCGCCGCTATAGACCCCAATCTACTACAACGGTCGCCAATACCGCCGGTATAGACCTATCCTGAAGGTTCAATAGCGGCGGTTCACTGCTAAAGTTATAGCAACAATTTTTTTACTAGAAACCGCCATTAAAGGTCTTTTTTTTGTAGTGGTGTCAAAATTTATCTACGGCAGCGGTCTCATATGAGCAACGTGTCAATATCATGCCCACAGTATAAATGCAAAATTATTGAAATATAAAACAAAAACCTCCAAAAAAGATTATAAGACCAAGGATGAAAACTATAAAAAAATAAAAAACTTACCTGAAATAATAAGTAAAAGTCGGAAAATAAGAATCATGAATCTAAAACACAAATTAACAAATAAAGGAGAACACAAAAGCAAATTACACTGTAATTGAACAAAAAAGAAAAGAAATGAAACCAAGATTAAGATGAACACAACATAAAGACGAGAAAGCAGAGTGCTGGGGCAGCCAGCTTCAAATGGAACCGTACTGATAGAAGGAATGAATATTAGGAGTGAGCCCTTACGTATGGATTATTTGTTTTTCCTTTTGGAAATCCAGGAACTAATTAATTTTGAGTAAGAATCCACTAACCAATTGTCCATTTTCTATGTTAGATATTTAAGAGATAAAAAGGTACCCATATTTAACGAAATATATATAAATATAGGGCTAAATTGCAGATAACGTAGTTATATTTTTAGGCAATTTAATTGGAATCAATTAGACCTGTGCTTCTAATTTTTTTTTTTATTTTAAGACCTGTGCAACACTAACTATTAAACAAGAGACGTCACCCCATTTTTCCTCTAGTAATTACGTACGGAAAACGCGTAAAGGGTAAAGTAAAAGGTAACGTTTTGTTTCCCTGTGATTTGAATAATATCTATTATTTCATTCCCTTTGTTAATCTTAGAATATTTACTTATTTTCTTGTTGCACTTGTTTAAAACATATCTCTGAACTTCAAAAAACCAATTTTAGATGGCTAAAAATAATTATTCAGAAAATTTGTGACTAATACAAATGTGTGACAAAAAGTCACCCTTTAGTAATGATAAATAAAATGTCAGAAAAAATAGTCGTTATTGTAAAATAAAGTTCGTCACAAAAAATATCATTCATTGACGAATTTCAAATTTCGTCACAAAAGGTCGAAATAAAGCATATCCATCCGTTTGAACGGTTTTTGGTGATAAAATTTTAAATTTTGTTACAAAAGATTCAAAACAAAGAACATCCGTTCGAATGAGTTATATGTTGTTCGAACGATTTTTGGTGATGAAATTTCAAATTTTGTCACAAAAAATTCAAAACAAAGAATATCCGTTCGAACGGTTTTACGTGACAAATCTTAGATTTTGACACTCAAATTTTTTCCTGACGGGCTTACATTGACTAATTGAGTGGCAAATTTTTTTGTCACCCAAAGGAAAATTTCTTGTAGCATGACCAGTGCCACAAATCATATCTACGACCTGTATTTTTCCTCCCTGCCCTTTCTTTATTTTAAAAATAAATATTTGTTTCGACGGATGGAGGCGCCATAAAAAAATTAGGAGCATATATATGTGTCTCGATTCCAAATCTCTTTAAAGTACACGTGTATGTTATTTGCAATATAGCCTAAATATAAGAACCTTACATAGCAAAGCAAGCACGCGATAATGTTTCCCTAATTACGTAACTTGTCATGCACTCTAAAGTTAATGAAGTTTAATCTTACCTTTTAGAACTTTTAGTTTTAGGCAATAGAAAACACATCTTATCTTTTTATGGGTCTTAGTTGTAGATAAATAAGAATTAAAGCTGAGAGAATGTTCGGTTGTGTTGTTTTTTGAGAATTTTTTTTGTGTTTTGAGAATTTTTAGGTGATGTTAATTTTATTGGTATGCGTGTTGTAGTTATTTTTATGTGGTGTTAACAATGATGTTTGGTTGTAGAATTTTTTGTATTGTGAGAATTCAAAAAAATTCTGAAATTTTTCTTTAACCAAACAGTCGTGTCCACAGTCTTATAACTATTTTGTTATTTCACCTTTCATTATGTTCGTATCTCTCGCGATAGATCTAGGTGAAAAAAATAGCTGAAATTCTCGAGAGAATTCTGCAAATATTCTCCCTAATCCTATGATCATGACTGATCACATGTCTATAAGTTTCGGATTCGTGCTGTACTAATTGTGAGCAAAAGAAGTGGCAAATTAATTAGCAATATAATTAAGTGCTCGATCATGGAACAGATCCTAAAGATAAGAGTACTCATTTTAAATGGGATTAGCCTACTGTTAGTAGCCGATTGATTTGACGTTTGTCTAATTTGATAATATAGAAATTAACAACTGAACATTTTTTTATAGAGCAACAATGGCTAGTGCACGACGCTTAAAGAACAAATGCCGGAAATTGTTCTAAGTGCACGACTCCTGATTCGGACCGGTACTATTGGGAGGCGGTCACCGCTTTCCAAAATGCGTTGCGTGCCCTGTTGGAATTTTAGTACTTGTATTCAAGATATGGTGCCTTTTGTAAGCTAGTTCATTGGGGAATCAGATTTCTTTTTCCCTTAATTAAAAGGGGAGCTGTGGGTATGATGTCTGTATGATCATCTGGATTCAGATCTTTCAGACAGTTCGATGTATGGCCCTTCGGGCCTTTATTAATATTGTTGTTATGAGCTTTATGTTCCGGTTCATTGCTAATGACCTTAGATGCTTGTTTGTATGCAGCACTGTTGTAATTTTCCAGTGAGATGAATTTTCGAGTTTGCTTAGAAAAAAAAAGAGAGTTGTGGATGGATAAGAATGATATTTCCATATTTAAATTTAAATTTAAGTTGTGTTGGTAACTAATATCTTCATATAAATTGGTTATGTTATTATCTCTGACAATTTTGTGAATTTGTGTAATTTAGCCCGTCAAAATTAGATGAATAATTTTTTTCTGCGTCAAAATTAGATGAACATCAGTAAATCAAAAGTTGCTTAGAAGTGCACTACACATTAATGCAGTGAAATGGGCTACAGGCATCTGCTCTATGTACTCACGCTGCGCTTCTGGATCCTGATCACTGTTTTTGGGTTCACGCTGATACAGTATATTCTATTTTGCTCTATCGAGTGGAATTCAGAAGTCATGGAGGGCTTAAAGGCGGTATCAGAAACTGGTGGTCTCCTTATCTCAATTCTCAAACAGTAAACTCTAGGCACTGGTTATTGTATAAGTAAGGTTATTGTGTAAGTGTGTGAGTGGACGAGTAAGATTAGAAGTTGAAAAATCTAAAGGCTGAAAAAATGTCACGACATTTAATGAAACCGACTGTCCACTCACACACTTTCGGTTTCGCTGGTCGGGTCGTGGGTCGAGTTCATTAAATGACGTGACATTTTTTCAGCTATTAGATTTCTCAACTTCTAATCTCACTCATCCACTCACACACTCACACAATAATTTTTGTCGTAAACTCTATGCATGATGCTGAAAGTATTTTTAAAGAGGCATTTGGATTTTAAAATTTTAATTTAATAAAATAATTTTATATATAATTAAATATATTTATTTTTTATATTATAAAAAAATATAAAAAATTCATTCAAATCACCGATTATATTTTTTTTTTCAATTATTAACTCCCACTAACTATCCTACAATTCTGATACTCTTCGTACATACATTGAGTCCCATATTCTCTGTCGAGCTTATCATGATTTTACTTTAATTATTCTGCACTTTCACGATGTATATTTTATATTTTATTGACTGTACTTTTTTTGTTGTTGGCTAGGCTAAGCCACTTGCCACTAATTCACACGTAGAGGAATCTCTTCACATTATTTTCCCACATATTTCGATTATGTAAACTGTCTGTGTGTTTAGTTTAGTTCTCAGAATAATTTTTATTTTTGTATTTTTTAAAAGTAGTGTAGATTTTTTTGGGATTAATTAAAAGTTGTTGAAATTGTAAAAAATTATTGGGATTGATGAAAATGTATTGAAATTGAAGAAAAAGTGAGTGATAATTTCTTGAAAACTTTATGAGAACTTAAACAAACATAGCCTTAAGATCTATTTTTTTTTCTGGCTACGTAGGTGGGATTCACTGTTTTCAGTTGACTATAAACTCGGCCAGTTATTTAAATTACCAAATGAACAAAATAATTCATCAGATCAAGCTCCCTTGATCAGTCAATTCTTAGATCGAGTCTAATTAAATTTCATGGACGTTATTTATAGTTCTTGGAGCACTGAAGGAATTACAAGGCAGCTAGAATATTGGGATTTAATTCTTTCTATAATTATCAGTACCCTTTCCATTTCTAAATCAAAATTCAAGTAAAATAATGAAGATGATCATATAAAGGTTATATTTTTCCTTTTTTTTATATACAAAAGAAACTGATCAGTTGCATTTTTGTCTTTGTGTACTAAGGCTGCGTTTGTCACTAAAATTTTACCCAAAATTTTATCTCTCTCCTAATAAAATACTCCAATATAATCTCTCTCTCTTCCATAAAAAAATATAAAAAATTACAAAACTATAAAATATTACATTTCTCTTCACTTTTTCACTAAATCCAATACCAACACTAAACCCAATACCAAAACTTTTAACACACAAATCCACCCTAAGTTTGGATGGAGCTGCCCGTTGAAAAAAAGCGCTGACCGAGCGAACCGTATAGATTAGTTAATGTTTTCAAAAATTTTGAAAGTCGTATAGATTATTAATTAGGGTAAAAACTCAACGCAGATTAATTTCAATTTAATTTTTATTTTCTATTTCTTGTTCTAAAAGCATGATTCGGCACTAATGGATCATCAAAGTAGTTTTGCATCTGTGCTTAATTTGACCCCACGAATGGTACGTCTATTCAATATTCATGCCATTGGGTTTCAAATGAAGATCCTCACACGCTTACATAAAAGAAAACAAAAGATTCTCACACGGTTTGAGAAAAGAAAACAAAAGAATTTTCTCACACTATATGGGAATAAAGTCAATATTCTTCGATTCTGCTTAATAATTATTAATTCCTGTCTCAGTACGAAGTACGACGTCTAAATATTAGGGAGGTCGCCCAACCGTACTAGAATCAACTAGACCACGCAGCCAACCATACAATCTGTTTCTTTATGCAGTATTCTCAAGTTTTTTTATATTCTCACAATACAAAAATTTTATAACCAAACATCATTTATAATCTCACATAAAAATAACTACAACACGCATGTCAATAAAGTTAACATCACTTAAAAATTTTCAAAACACAAAAAATCCTCACAACACACCTAACAGAACACACTCTTAGAATCCTAGAAATATTCTTCTTTACTTTAAAAAAAACAGAAAAGGAAAAGACCGGGGGGCATTTTCAGCCCATAAATGTAGTCCAGATTTTGACTTCAACTCAGCTAGCACTAGGTGAACATCGTTTTAGAGGTAGGTCTTTATATTTAGATTATCTTCCGCAAAGTGATTTTTTATGGACCGACTTATACACCGTTAACTTATAATATTGAAACAAATCAGGGAAAAGAGATCAAAATTGATTGAAGCCAGCTTCTATCTAAATATATATGCAAAATAACTGTTTGATATCATGTACATATGAAACTATCACTTATCTCAAAAGCTTAAGCTTATAAAAAATAATATATTTTATTATTTGAATTATATTATATATATAACACTCTCCCTCATGTGTGGACTAAACTCTTCTTTAAGAGTTAGACCCGACAAGTATAATATTTAATCAAGATGTGATGAAGTGCGAAATCAAGTCTTTAAGTCTACTACCATGTGAATCTACCACTTATCTTAAAAGCTTAAACTTATAGAAAAAAATAGATTTGATTATTTGAATTTTATTATGTAACAGTACATACATATGTAATATATATTAAACGAAAGAATAAATGATCCTCAAAATATAGTAGATATTGGAATGGTAACACATGAATCATTTTGTTAAAACTAATGGCCCAGATTTTAAGAGCTTAATCTTCTTGAGGTTAATGTCATATCGGTTGTGGAATGTGGTGGCCATGTTATAAGTGTGGGAAACCCTCATCCTTTGAACTATCTTTTGGAGTTGAGAATGCTCAAGACCGTGCAACAATAGTATCGAAACTCAAGTTTACTAACAAGTTTTGGACCCAACAATCAATGAGAGAAACGAGTTATCGTCTCTCCGACTTAAGACCCAATGTGTGAAGGGGGGATTATTAGGATTAATCTCACATTCCTTGTAGAAGGGATTGATAGTTAGCTTATAAATGTGAAAGAAAACCTCATCGCTTGAACACGTTTTTAAAGTTGAAAAAACTCAATAACACCCAACAAATCTCACCTTAATTCTTCCTCAGAATCGAAAAAATAATCCGAACTCATCCAATATATATACCCGTTATAATTAGTTAATGCTCAAAACTGATGAGACAAAGTGAGAGGAAAGCATAAATGTACAGATGTCGGCAGAGGCGGAACGAAGGGGTAGCGACCCTGGGCGGTCGCTACCCCTCACGCCACAAATTTTTTTTTTTCATTACTTTATTATTTTTTTTTAAAAAAAATTTAAGTTAGCCTGGGCCCGATACCCCTGAAGCTCAGGCTCAGACCAACTATACATATGTTTTACACATAAAGCCTGGGCCCGATACCCCTGACCCAGAAAACTGCAATAACATCGTCTGACATTTTCTATCAGTCCACACAACAGAAATGAGCTAAACTGGCACCATCAGTCCTCACACCTCTCACTCTCTCATTTTTTGCTTTTTTTTTTCCTTATTTTTGCATATTATATTAAAAAAAACTTAAAAGCTCCTATTGTAACTTTTTGCAAAAAAAAAATATTGTTCAATTATTTGGATAGTACGGTTGCAGGTTGTTCCCGCGACCCACTTTTTTTCTTCCCTGGGTATACCCTCGCTGGGTGTCTGTGAAAGTCTCGATGTCTGATCATAAGAGCCAGGTGTTGTTTCCTCTATTCAGAGGTACAATATTATGTGGACTTAGATATCCACTATGTATGGACGTTAACTTAGTCAAAGAATGAAAGAAAAAAAAAACGAAGAAAAAGTTGATTGCCAAAATATCATGAGGCGGATGAGTATTTTGCACTTCTAGGTAGACAAATGTGTCATTGCATGGAGCAAAGGGAAGCACTAATTTTAGAACTTCAGCAATTGTTTGTTTTTATATTTTGACAACTGTTGTACTGTTTTGCTTTTGTGGAATTGGCTGCCATCTATTTTTCACTGTTTATTTGAATCTCCACATGTGTTTATGAACAGGAGACTTCACTTTGCATCTCCACATGTATTTGCATCTCCACATGGCTTTTAGTAACTGGAATATAATATATTGATACATTCATTTTATTTTATTTTATTTAGATAATGGATAAGTTTGTCACAAGAGAACGAATCCGTTTTGTAACATTTTCAAAATATGTAAAATCGTAGGATGCAATTGTCACCTCTCAGTCGCAGTACATAGCACGGTACATGTATTGTAATATTTTTAATGCTTTTAGTCTTTAATTTTTGATATTGTAATTGTAAGACAATTTTTAGCATTATAAAGGAAAAAAAAAATTTATCATTTCGTCTTTAGAATTCGACCTCCCTGAATTTTGGTCCTGGTTCTGCCACTGGATGTCGGAAGGAGGATCAAACTTTGATAATTATCTGTTGCCTGTTGGTGTGAGATTATTTAGACGTAGTAGCAAACGATGAATTAAGTTCAAAACGCTAGCTAACTGGGACGTTGTCTGATTAAATTTTCAAGTGCCCAAGGGAGTACGTGTACGTTGGGTTCACCACCGGCTACAGCTGCAAACGACAACTGAAACCAGAGAGCTCTTTGCAGAGACACATGGTACGGATTCGCTAGCTGGAAGAGCAATGGAGTACCCAGGGAAAATTGATCCGGATCATCTTAGAAAATTGGAGTACCCAGAGAGCTCATCATTGTGAAATTGGATGTTCTTTGGAAGGCTTAAAGAGTTCACCCTGAAAGGTGGTAAAGCTTGGAAGCTTTCTTAATGGAGGTGCTCCTAGTCATCTCATTTATATATGTACCTAGCTACTGATGCAAATTACAGTAGTCGTTAGTTAATTAAGCTTTGAATTAGTATTGCCTTAAAAGCTCTATATTTGCTAGTTATGTAAATGTAGGAAGAAAAATAAGGCTAAATTAATCAATTGATCCTTGGGATTTGACATTTTTCTCAAATTGGATTCTAGTTTAAAACCTCCTAAACTTGTCTTTATGGATATATCCTCTTACATATGCATGTTTTTTTTTTATAACGAGAGAAATTCGATATAGACAGTTTTTTGTGCACTACACTTAGACATACATGATTAAGCAGAAAAATGCACTAACTAAATTTCGTACACTTAGACAAACCTCGTATACTTGCATGTTTGGATTTGATTACGATGAACCTTTTGTTTTGTTTTTTTTTTCTGATAGATAGGGCTTACATGACAAAATTTCTCCGCATCAGTTGTCTCATATGAACAATGTGTCAATATCATGCTTGTATAAAATATGAGAAAAATTTATTTGTACTTAACGTTTGTGTACTAAGTTCGAGCAGACGTGACTCAATTAAAAAATATATTGACCATAGACTAGGAGCGAAACGACAAATCTCAGACATTTGAACCAGCCTTACAATCCAAATATCATGCAATTCGATTTGTTTTTTTTTTTTAAAGTTTGCCCTTGATTCCTTCCAACTACTGTGCTATGTTCATTAAGAGCATGCATTCTAAGTTTAATAAAATTTAATCTTATCTTTTAAAACTTTTGGGCAATAAAAAACATATCTTGTCTTTTTATGGGCCATTGACGTTGTAGATAAGTAAGAATTAAAGCTTAGTGTCCACAATATTACTTTTTAATGACCTCTAATCAATGAATAAAATCTCTCATCTCCTTAAAAAGAGGACCTATAGATTGATTTGGAATTTTGAATAAAGAATAGCAGTAAAAAAAAGTCCCCTTCTCCTCGTCATTTGATCAACCAATAAATAAATAAAAGCATATTATATTCTCAGTCACCTATCATTATCTCGAGTGAAATGGATCCACGAGGGTACAGTAATACAGGTACTGTGATAGATATATTGAAGAAAATAGAACATTAATTGGGAAATGTTCTGATCTCCTCTGTCTTTTGATCATGATTCATACATCTAAGTCACGGATTCGTGGCTTAGAAAAAAAAAAAAAGAGTCACGGATTCGTGGCTGTACCAATTGTGAGCAATACAAGTGGCTAATTAAGCAATATATAAATTAAGTGCTCTATCATGGAACAGATCCTAAAGATAAATTAAGTTTGATTTGACATTTTCCTAATTTAATAGTATCCAAAATTAGTACCCCCTCACCTCCAATGGAAATTCCTCAGTTTTCCGCCGGGTTTTAAGATAGATAGAAGACATACTACTAAGAAAAGGACTTCCAGCGGCGGTTATTAAAATCGCCACTACAGACCCCCTATAGCCGCGGTTTTGAATAAACCGCGGCTATAGGTCCTACCTCTAGCGGCGGTCCTTTACCGCCACTAGAAATATGGTGCCTACAGCGGCGGTCACGTTGACCGCCGCTGTAAACTGTACCTTTAGCAGCGTTTTTAAAAAAAAATGCTGCTAAAGATATACCTATAGCAGCGGTTTTGACACAACCGCTGCTATAGGTATATGTGAAAAAAAAAGAAAAAAATTATTATTTATATGTTAATAATTATTTTATGGATTAATTTAAGTCTTTTAATACATAACTTTATTTTGTCATGTGTCTAACAAATTTTATTTTAGGGGACTTATTTAATAAAATGCATAATTAAAAAGAGTGTTATCAAAACTCACCGTTTTCTTCCTTCGTAGTGACCGTCGCTATAGGTATAATTGAAAAAAATGAAAAAAATAGAAAAAAAATTTTATGTGTTATTTAAGGTTAATAATTATTTTATTGACTATTTATTATACATCAGCGCAAGGATGGTAAGAAAATCGGAATCTAACCTAATTGGGGCAGTTTTCGCGCACGTGTCGGTTTTTTGGTCATAACTTTGGCTACGAGTACTCGATTCGTGCCCATGACTTTTCGGCGCGCACGTCGTGGTCACCAAGCTATGCTTTGGTGCGCCTCATTTCGAGCCTTAAATCCGCTGTTTTCCCTCTCAAAAACCTATTTTTAGTTATAATTTTCTTTTCTTTACCGTTTAGGAATTATTTTTGAACCCAATCTGGGTCATATTTTAGCAGTCTATTTAATTTTGGTGAAATCCTTTTAGGGATGAGATTTTAAATTATAAATATTATATATGATTACTATAAACTTGTTTTAATTAAAATTATTACAATAGTTAAAAATTAAAGTAAATGTAACTACAAAATACAACTTATTATTAAAACATTACAACTGATTTTAATTTACTAAAACCACATAACTACAAAATGTGCAACAAATTTATAATGGAACACCAATTTATGAGAAACAAAAAAAGAACACCTACACTTATGACCGAAAATAAGAGCTGGGCTTGTGTTCTTTTTTGGCACTCGGCGGGAAAAGCTGGCGCCGAATCCTTGGAAGCAAAAAGTGAGTGTCCTATCCTGTGTTTGAATTAGTCGGCTTGAAGAGGATATTTTTGAATCAGAACAAGAAATACCAAGAAGAGGCACCAGGAGAAGCAAATCGATGGGAAGAGGAAAGTTCAAGAACAAGCCCACTGACTAAGTTTCTGTATCTTTTTTCCTACGATAAGAACTGCAGCATTGAAAGGGACTCAAAGGTATTATTCCGATTGAAAATCCTAATTTTGGTCAAACCACTGAACTTTCAAGGCGTGAAAGGTTTGTGCACAGACACTTTTATTCTTCAAGTTAAAGGTAGTCTCAAAGCCCTTGTTGGTAGTTAGCGTTGGTGTTGCAGAAGAGTTTTGTTTTGTGGGTTTGTGGTTATTGGTTCTACTTAGTTTAGTGGGTTTTGGGTTTTCGTGAAGAAAAGTGCTTGATTTTGTTTCTTCTGATTGTTACAGATTTCTGTTTCATATGGTCCTCCTAATGAGCAAATCTTGCAGAAACCGTGACTCTAGCTTAGAATATCCTGTAGATCTCAATTGTCGCTTTCCTTCCTTCTATAGCCTAGCCTAACGGTAGTTTACTTTCCATACTTGTGCATGTATAGCTGGCCTCCCTTGATTCTCTCTCATTCAATGTATTATATATTTTATTGTTACAACAATGAAAGGTGAGGCAAATTACACGTACTGTGTACTCTCTTTATGGTATCAGAGCCATCCTGCTCCACCGAGTTTTAGATCCTGCAATTTTTTTTTCCGCAATGGCTGAGAGTGTCTCTTCCCCTCCCATTGTGACGAACAATGCCCCTGTTGATCAAGGTTCTTCCCTTGTTTCGGTGAATGCATCTGCCCAGCTTCCACTCAAACTTACGCCAACGAACTTTCCTTCCTGGCGTGCTCAATTTGTATCCCTTCTTATTGGCTATGATCTAATGGGCTACATCGATGGCTCCATTTCCTGTCCCCCAAAGGCCACATCCACTTCTACAAACACAGCCCACACTCATTGGATTCGACAGGACAAGCTCCTGCTCCATGCCATTATTGCCTCTGTTTCTGAGGCTGTTGTGCCTCTTATTGCTACCGCTGACACTTCCCATGAAGCATGGATGAAACTTTGTCGGCTTTATGCAAATCGCTCTCGTAGTAGAGTTATGCAACTCAAGGAGTCCCTTCAACTAGCTCACCGTGGCTCAAAATCTGTTACAGAATATCTTCAATCCATCAAAGTTCTTGCTGATGAACTTGCGGTAATTGATTCTCCTCTCTCCGATGATGATCTCACCTTATATGTCTTGAATGGTTTAGGGTCAGATTACCGCGATATTGCTGCTCCCGTCCGTGCTAGTGAGAAACCTCTTTCCTTTGAAGAACTTCATGATCTTCTAGTTGCCCATGATACCTATCTGAAACGTTTGGAATCTACCACTGCTACCTTTGTGGCCACTGCAAATGCTTCACATCGCAGATTCAATCCTCATAAAAAATATCATCATCGAAATCAGAACCAGAATCGTGGCTTCACTTCTACAAACAAACAGAACTCTTACTCTCGTTCTTCCAGAAACGATCAACAACGGCCTTCTGTTGTTTGCCAATGGTGTGATCGTATTGGCCATACTGCCAAAACTTGCCGTCAAAATGAGAAGCAGATGAAGTCTGATGTCACAGCTAATTGTACATCCACTGCCACTTGCAAGGACAACCAACGTTGGTTGGTTGATTCGGCAGCATCTCATAATATCACTCCTGATCTTTCCAATCTCTCTGTCCACTCTGAATATGATGGCACAGATGAGGTTGTCATCGGCGATGGCTCAGGTTTGAAAGTTACTCATGTAGGCTCTGTCCACATGCCCTCACCCAAGCGAACTTTCCATTTAACTGACACTCTCTGTGTTCCTACTCTTGAAAAGAATTTAATTTCGGTTCATCAGTTTACTAAAGCTAATAATGTGTCCATTGAATTCTTTCCCTTTCACTTTGTTGTGAAGGATCTGAAAACGGGGGCGACGCTCCTCCGCGGTAGCTGTGAAGATGGAGTTTATCCATTACCGAAGTTGCTGCGTTCTGGAGTTTCTAAGGCACTAGCTTTTGTTGGAGAACGCACCTCATTTGATGGATGGCATAGGCGCTTGGGTCACCCCACCAATAAAGTTGTTACTCAACTAGTCAACTTGTTTTCTCTCCCTGTGTCCGGACCTCAATCCTCATCTCCCTCCTTATGTACTTCTTGTCATTGCAATAAATCTCATAAGTTACCTTTCCATCATAGCACTCTCACCAGCTCTCAGCCACTTGAGTATCTCTATAGTGATGTTTGGGGTCCTGCTCCCGTTACTTCGATAGATGGTTATTGCTATTACGTGATCTTCATCGACCACTTTACAAAGTACTGCTGGTTTTTTCCTCTGTCACGTAAATCTGATGTTGCCAATATTTTTATTCAACTTAAATCCTTGCTTGAAAAACAATTTGACATGCCCATAAAAAATTTCTATTCTGATAACGGGGGCGAGTTTCAAAAACTCAAATCTTATTTCGCAACTCACGGCATCAGTTGGTATACTACTGCCCCTCACACTCCTCAACAAAACGGCACAGCTGAACGTCGTCACCGTCATATTGTTGAGAGTGGCCTTACTCTTCTTCATCAAGCCTCTATGCCACTTACCTTTTGGTCTCATGCTTTTCAAACTGCCACCTTTCTTATAAACAGAATGCCCACTCCTATTCTCCACTCGAAAAGTCCCTTTCAGTTTCTCTTTTCTCGTCCTCCTCACTACCTCAAGCTACGAGTCTTTGGGTGCCTCTGCTTCCCATGGTTGAAGCCCTACACATCTCACAAACTTCAATCCAAGTCTAGTCCATGTGTGTTTGTCGGCTACTCTACCTCCCAAAGTGCCTACAAGTGCCTCAATTTGGAGACCTCTCGCATTTACCTCTCGAGACATGTTGTTTTCGAAGAGTCGGTAATGCCCTTTGCTACTACTTCTTCTACTGCGACTCTAGCTCTGCCTCCTTTAGTGTCATCTCCAACTGGTTTCTTAGATGCTCTAGTTCCGCCGGTACCTCCTGTAGTGGCTCCTCCATCCTCACAGCACCAAGGTATATCCTCTAACCCCTCTCCTGTCACGCTTACTCCCTCCTCTACATTACTACCTGATCCACCTAATCATTCCCCTCCCCCTCCTCTTCCCCCTCGTCGCATGACGACTCGCTCTATGAATAATATTTTCAAACCTAAACAAATACACAGTGTCACTAAACATCCCCTTCCCTTCCCCCTTGAGCCTACATGTGTTTCACAGGCGATGAAAGATCCAAACTGGCGTAAGGCCATGTCTGCCGAATTTGATGCTTTAGTTCGCCATGGCACTTGGGAGTTGGTTCCGCCTAGTCTCTCTTGCAAGCCCATCCCTTGCAAATGGGTCTTTCGGATTAAACGTCTACCCGACGGCACTGTTGATAGATTCAAAGCACGGTTGGTGGCCAAGGGGTTTCATCAACGTCCTGGCTTGGATTACACGGAGACATTCAGTCCCGTCATTAAACCCGCCACAATCCGCCTCATTTTATCCATTGTGGTCAGCCAAGGTTGGTCCCTTCGCCAATTTGACGTGAACAATGCATTCCTCCATGGAACCTTACAAGAGGATGTTTACATGGTTCAACCACCGGGTTTCGTGGATTCCCAACATCCTGCTCATGTTTGCAAACTCCGAAAATCTATCTACGGTTTGAAACAAGCACCACGTGCGTGGTATCAAGCGTTGAGCTCTTGTCTGGTTGGCTTGGGGTTCGTCAACTCGAAGATGGATCCCTCCCTGTTTATTCATAAACAAGCTGGTGTCACTGCTTATTTTCTTGTGCATGTGGATGATCTAATTCTCACTGGCAATTGCTCCCAGTTTCTCTCGCAGGTAATTGCCAAACTCGGCGCTCAATTTTCCTTGAAAGATCTCGGGCAGTTGAATTATTTTCTTGGGGTTGAAGTGGTCCCCACTAGCAAAGGGCTATTCTTGTCTCAACACAAATATATTCGAGATCTCCTCCAACGGTTCCAAATGGATGGTGCAAAAGCAATGCACACGCCTCTTGCTATCAAGGAATCTCTTCATCTTGATGATGGCTCTCCTCCTGCAAACAGCACTGCCTATCGTCGTGTTATTGGTGCTCTACAATATCTTGTCCTAACCCGTCCTGATATTGCATTTGCTGTCAATAAGCTTGCCCAGTTTATGCATAAACCCTCTCTCACTCACTGGTCTGCCACTAAGCGCCTCCTGCGGTATCTGAAACACACTATTCATTTTGGAATTCATCTTCATCATTCCAGCCCACTCATCTTACATGGATTCTCCGACGCCGATTGGGCTGGTGATCACCATGATCGCACCTCTACCTCTGCCTTTATCATTTTTCTGGGTGATAATCCTATCTCCTGGAGCACACGCAAGCAACGAGCAGTAGCCCGCTCCTCAACAGAAGCCGAATATAGGTCTCTTGCAACGGCTACCTCTGAAATGGTATGGCTTATGTCTCTCTTTGGGGAACTTGGTCTCAAACTCTCCCGCGTTCCCACTCTGTTTTGCGATAATATTGGAGCCACGCAACTCAGTGTCAACCCTGTCCTCCATTCACGAATGAAACATATTGCCATCGACTTACACTTTGTGCGTGACTTTGTCAACAAAGGTCTGCTCCTCGTCTCTCATGTCAGCACGCATGATCAGCTTGCCGATCTTCTCACAAAACCATTGTCCAGGGCACGCTTTGAAAACCTTCGATCCAAGATCCGCGTCACTGATGGGACGCTTATCTTGCGGGGGCGTAATGAGCAAATCTTGCAGAAACCGTGACTCTAGCTTAGAATATCCTGTAGATCTCAATTGTCGCTTTCCTTCCTTCTATAGCCTAGCCTAACGGTAGTTTACTTTCCATACTTGTGCATGTATAGCTGGCCTCCCTTGATTCTCTCTCATTCAATGTATTATATATTTTATTGTTACAACAATGAAAGGTGAGGCAAATTACACGTACTGTGTACTCTCTTTACCTCCAATTTGGCTAACTAGCTGTGTGAATTTGTAGCAAAATGGCTGAAAGATTGAATATTTGTTTATGTACTTATGTACAATTTATGGCAATTTGGTATTGGAGCTATGGAATGGATTTTATAATGTTTTTTTTTTTTGCTTTACGAATTTTGTAGTGAGACTGTGTGGAGCTCTTAGACGAAAGGGATTTCCGTGTGCAGCGGTTCTAAGAGGAAACCTTCTGAAACAGATTTCATCATGGACAATTGGGAGGGCAATTGGGTCAAAGAAAATGGGTTTTGAAGAGAGGACACCACTCATGATTGCTGCCATGTTTGCGAGTAAGTGTGTGTTAAATTATATACTCGAAACTGGTCGCGTTGATGTTAATAGGGCTTGTGGTTCGGATAGGGCCACAACACTTCATTGTGCTGCTGCCGGTGGCTCTGCTGCTTCAGTTGATGTTGTTAAGCTCTTGATTGATGCTCTTTCAATTGCAACAGCTTTCTCTGATGAAGCAGAGTGTTGCAGTGGAATCTCTGACGGTGGCAATGATCTTAATACATATACAGAACCAGGTTCAGAGCAATCACCTGTACAGCCCAGTATGGACACCAGGTATATGACTAAGAAGGGTTCTATAAGCTTCAAAGTTTATTTTTTATTTCACAGCTTCTATATAGTTGGAGATGAGCTGAAAAAATGAATATTGATTGCAGACAATCAGATTTAGTTCAGTTGCTATAAAACTTAAGAGATAATAACGTTGTGTTAATTTGATTGACTGGAATTGCGGAATTCTAGTTATGTTTCCTTCCAAAATATTTTTGCGAAGGTAGCTTGGCTCTCAATACACTTTACATATACTTGCTGACTGTGATGTTTTTTTTTTCCTTTCAAATCTCCTTAATCACTAGTGTCTCTTGTTCTTGGAAAGTTCAGATTTCAAGTTGAGATTCGATGGTAATGCCTGTGTGATGTTTGGTGGGAGACAAGATAGGACCTAAAGCAGGCTAAACTTGACTACCCTTTACATGCTCTTTTTTCTCCTCATCTTCCTACTCCTTTTCTCTTTAAAAAATCCATTGTTTTTCTTTTTTCTTCTTTGTTTTTCGGTGCCTCACTTCTATTGTATTTCTTTCACATTTTAGTAATAAGCTAACACACTAACAGTCCATGGTTGCAGTTTTCAACTAAGTCATTTCTTAAATAAATTGGTAAGAGACCAAACTACAGTTGTCTCAATTAAGTAGTATGCAAACACATTTCCTTTGTGCATGGAGGTTTCTTCAGATAGAACCTGGATACTAACATTCGACTTGCCCTCGTGTTGAAACAGGACTGGCTTTTGCGGTGCAATGGCTTCCAATCTGACAAACCAATCCCGTAATGTATTCAGCAAAAAGTTCATGGTTAAGGAAGAGGTACAGAATCCAGATGCAATCTAAATATGTTCTTATGCCTTTGAATCACCATAGGTCTCCAAGTTACAGTATTGATACAAACTGAAGCACCATAAGTTCACTTACATAGCAGTTGGACAGTTATTTAGTGAAATCTGTAAAGTCTAGTCAAGTTATTGTAGAATCATCTCTTCTGTGTTGTCTAACAAGATTCTTTAGAAATGGCCTATAACTAGTATTTTATTCATTACAGGAAACTTTGGACAACATCAATCTGTTCTCAGTAATAACGATTATTTCTTTTATGTTGTTGGTTCCTGTGGCTATTTTCTTGGAAGGCCTTAAGTTTTCTCCCTCATACCTGCAATCCGCTGTAAGTAACAGATTTGAATCTTGAGGACCTTGATTATTTGTACCATGTTTCTGTCTAATTAGTGTACTGTATACCATAATTCTGCATAAGGCTCTTTTTTAGCATTGTGCGTTCTTCTTGATTGTTGATCTTTTGTCAATTTATTGCTGTTTTGTGACAAATTGCATCTTACTTTCTCCAATAATTTCAGGTATATCGTGGTTTAAATGAGGAAGATGGAAGAGGTTGATGTGTAAAATGAGGAAGATTTTAATTCGCCCTTGTTTATTGTGTTGTATTTGAATATTTTAGTTGGTCCTTACTTATTATTATTTTATATTAGAAACTTGTTACTTTTTAAATTACTTGTAGAGATTATTGTATTTGTTGTAAAACGATATTAATCAATAATGAAGTATATTTTGTTTTATTATTATTGGTCTTTAAGTTTTTACATCCAATAAATTATAATTATTAAAATAAATTTGTATTACCGATTAAAAAAGCTTCTATATGAAAATATAGGAAAACATTAGTAATGTATTAAAATGCTAGAAAAAAGCAAAAAAAAAAAAACGCTGGTATAGGACCGCCGCTAAAAGTCTATGACAACGTTTTTCAAGAAACGCCGCGGGAAAGACAAAATTGTTTTCGGGTCACGACCGCCGCTAAATGACCGTCGCTATAGACCCGAAGTCTTCACCAGCGGTTCTGAAAACAGTCGCTATATACCTATCCCGACCGCCGCTAAAAAACTGCTGGTATAGGCCCTTTTTTTTTTTGCAGTGACACCGTATCAAAATCTGCATAAGAAGACCTTTGATCTTCCACGTCATTCATTCCTCAAATAACCAGGGGACTTTAAATGCAAATTTTGATACGTGTCTTTAGAAATGGCCTATAACTAGTATTTTATTCATTACAGGAAACTTTGGACAACATCAATCTGTTCTCAGTAATAACGATTATTTCTTTTATGTTGTTGGTTCCTGTGGCTATTTTCTTGGAAGGCCTTAAGTTTTCTCCCTCATACCTGCAATCCGCTGTAAGTAACAGATTTGAATCTTGAGGACCTTGATTATTTGTACCATGTTTCTGTCTAATTAGTGTACTGTATACCATAATTCTGCATAAGGCTCTTTTTTAGCATTGTGCGTTCTTCTTGATTGTTGATCTTTTGTCAATTTATTGCTGTTTTGTGACAAATTGCATCTTACTTTCTCCAATAATTTCAGGTATATCGTGGTTTAAATGAGGAAGATGGAAGAGGTTGATGTGTAAAATGAGGAAGATTTTAATTCGCCCTTGTTTATTGTGTTGTATTTGAATATTTTAGTTGGTCCTTACTTATTATTATTTTATATTAGAAACTTGTTACTTTTTAAATTACTTGTAGAGATTATTGTATTTGTTGTAAAACGATATTAATCAATAATGAAGTATATTTTGTTTTATTATTATTGGTCTTTAAGTTTTTACATCCAATAAATTATAATTATTAAAATAAATTTGTATTACCGATTAAAAAAGCTTCTATATGAAAATATAGGAAAACATTAGTAATGTATTAAAATGCTAGAAAAAAGCAAAAAAAAAAAACGCTGGTATAGGACCGCCGCTAAAAGTCTATGACAACGTTTTTCAAGAAACGCCGCGGGAAAGACAAAATTGTTTTCGGGTCACGACCGCCGCTAAATGACCGTCGCTATAGACCCGAAGTCTTCACCAGCGGTTCTGAAAACAGTCGCTATATACCTATCCCGACCGCCGCTAAAAAACTGCTGGTATAGGCCTTTTTTTTTTTTTTGCAGTGACACCGTATCAAAATCTGCATAAGAAGACCTTTGATCTTCCACGTCATTCATTCCTCAAATAACCAGGGGACTTTAAATGCAAATTTTGATACGTGTCTTCTATCTATCTTATAAAAACCCGCCGCGGAAACAATGACGGGGAATTTTCATTGGAGGTGAGCCGCCAGCCGGCCGGTCCCATCCAAATTAGCAAGAGAACGCTTTTTCTAGAGCAATAATGGCCAGCTCTCTGATCTTGATGAGCTTAAAGAAATAACAAATAATGCCTGCCGGAAATTGCTCCGAGTGCACGTACGTCGCCTGAGCAATCATGCATGGAGCGATCGAAACGTGTAGGAATTTTATAAGTACTTCTGTTCACGATCTATATGGGTTTTTGTAAGCTGATTGATTAGTGGCGGAATTGTAAATTAACCATGGTGCTTTTTAATAAAAGGTCGTTGGATTTTAGTAATAATATTTTAAGCCTATATATCTAGCTAATAGTCGAGAGTCGAGACCAATCCATGATATCAATATCGTTAAGACCGAGAGGGCAAAACTAAGTAATATGATTAATTAGTTACAAAAACGAGGGGATCATAATAAGACACCTCTCGTGAGAAGGTGCTCTTGCTCATGAGAAGATACCTCCTAGACAAAAAGGTTAGAAACTAATTACAAATGTATTAGTTGTAGACTTAGATATTGAATCAATTACAGCGAATTTCTCTCTCTCACACGCAAAGATATTATTCCTTCTTCCGATGATGATTTGTTTTCTGTTTTGTTTTTTATTAAATAATCGAAAGATTCAATTTTGTTTCGATTCTAAATGCAGATATCTAGGTAACAATATATTTTATTCGAAAGTAGTATGATTTGTGCAGAGGCAATGCCGACAACTGATCAATTAATTATTAGTTTAGCATAAATATATTTTTTTACCTATTAATTATTAAAGATTTTATAGATTGCACCTTAAATTAGACATTTTGACATATTGCACATTTTGAATTGTTAATCTTATATGTTTTGCATATTTTGTTGAGTTTTTTCGTTAAATTCAATCGAAATGATAATGATAATCTCACTGACTCACTTTTGATATGTTCATATTCTATCTATTGAGAGTATTGTTGTCATTTGATTAAGTTACTTATGACATTATCATCATTTTAATTTCAAGTGTAAGAAAATCAATTTATGTCTAATTTGAAGGAGGGTGTAAAATGTCTAACATTGATAGCTGGAGAGAGTAATGTCTCAAATATGGTAATTTAAGGTGCAATATGTCAAACACCTTATAATTTTCAGGTTAAAAGTGTATTTATATGGATTATTTGCATTATGTAGGATAACTTTACCTCACTTGCGGGCCTACAAGAAATCTCAAAATGTTCGTTTTATAAAGAATTCAAAGATTCTTTAGGGTTTTAATAAAATTGTGAATATTTATGTAGGTTGCAGTTTTATAAGTTTTTGTATAAAAGTTGTGAACACGAGGCATGCTGGTGAAAATGCCTTTGATTTCTCTATCATCGCTCCAGCAATTCGGGTACTCTTCGCAGAGGCGGAGGGAGGGGGGGGGCAAAGGGTATCAGTCGATACCCTTCACCTCCCAAAAAAAAATTTTACTTAGCAATTTAATTTTTTTTTTAAATAAGTTGGCCTGGGCCGACACCCATCAGGCTCAGGCCCAGGCCAACTACAATCATATTCTCTACATAAAAGCCTGGGCCCGATATCCTTGGCCCAAGCCTTTTTATTTTTTTTAAACAGCAGAGGGTGAAACGACGTTGTTTCACCCTCTGCAGAATTTTTTTTTTTTAAAAAAACACAGAAACTAGACTTTCTTGAAGCGTCTCTCTCCCAGCCCGATCCCCTTGGCCTTGCTCTGGAGCTCTTGCAGCGTCTCTCTCCGGCTCTCTCTCTCTCACAGCCAGGTATCCTTCACATTTCTCTCACAGTCTCACTTCAGCCTCTCTTTCAATTTCACATATTCACTTCAACCTCTCTCTCTCTCTCTCTCTCTCTCTCTCTTTCAATTTTATATCTCACTTCAGCCTCTCTCTCTCTTTCAATTTCACAGGTTTGTCTTCGGTCTGCAGCCTGCCCAGTGCCCTTCACCGCAGGTCTGCTCCGATCGCCCACCGCCCCACCCCCGCTTTCTTTTTCCTGTTGGAGTGTTGGACTGTTGGGTCTATGAATTTGGGGTTTCTAGTTCGAAATTGAATTTGGGTTTCTAATAATGCTTATTTTGTGGATTTGAATTTGGGGTTTCTAGTTCGAATTTGAATTTGGGTTCATAATCAGTCTTTTCCTTTGTTCTATTAATGGCTCTTGGCTGCTCTGATAGATAGCTAGCTCTCTAAGAAGATCATGTAGTAAGACGAAATCTTCAGTGCAGTAGGCCAGTAGCTACCAACTTCACTTGCATCTTTCCTAGTAAATGGTAAACAGAGATGTTCATTGTTTTGGATTTTTCCTGGTTCGTTTTATATTGCAGGCATTTATTTTTCCATGTATTTTGCTGGTTAAAATGAGAGTGAAGGTCTATCTAATGTTGTCGTTTGCCAATGTTCTGTTTACAAAGTTTTATGTTTTAGATTTTTCTGGCTCCAATAATTACTTTATTTGTTTTTGTCTGCCCTGCTATCTTGGATTTAGAGTTTAAATTCTTTGGTGGTCTGCACTTTTCAAAATCACGGATGTTCACTTTTGAAGGCTGTGAAGATATCAGTCGCTTCAGGGGAGAATGAACTAAGTAGATTTAGTGACACTCCAGGAGATGCGTCATTGGATGATTTATTTCGTCCCTTGGATGGACACCCGGAGGATCAGGCAGCTGAAGCTTCAACATCTGCATTAACACCATATTCCAATGGCAATGCATCAATTAATGATGCTGGGAAAAATGATCTGGCTACAAAGTTGAGGGCTACAATTGCTCAAAAGCAAATGGAGAGTGAAATGGCGCAGGCAAATGGTGGTGGTGATCTGTTGCGGCTAATGATGGGCGTGATAAAGGATGAAGTTATTGATATTGATGGGCTGGTATGAAGTGCATGTGGTTAATGTTTGACATGTTATAAATGCCTCGTCCCATGCCTGATGCTTTCTACTTTTGCTATTTTTTGTCAGGTTTTTGATGATAAATTGGCTGGAGAAAATCTTTTTCCGCTCCAGGTACAAAGCAGAGTTTTTAGATGATATCATAGTCAGCCTGTGAAATTTCTTGATTATTGGTATTCTTCTGCACTAAACTCCATTTCTATGATACATAATTGTTTAAAGGGTACATGTCCTCTGTCCTCCCTTGCACCTGGTGAAAGTTACGTTATTGTAGGTTGCTCATCACAGTTTCAGCAATCAATTGTCACTAAACGGAAAAAGTTTTTAATGTGTTAAAGCTGCATAATTGACAAATTGTAATAACGGTGGCTTTCTTCCATTTGACTCAGAAAGCATTGATATAACCACTCATGATTTCGCCAATGAGGCAATCCCTGAAGCAAAGGATGTTGTTAGGATTGATGTTGTAGGAGGCTTTGCTTTGCAAAAGGTGACTTCAGTACTTCCGGTGAGTAGTTGTTGATTGCCAATCATATGTAAGTGGTCCGTTTAAGAAATCTAATTTGTTGGAGATGCAGATTAAGTGGGCATGCAGTATGGAGATTTAGATTTGTAATCAACCCAACCCTATGTGTATCCTATTTGTTTTGATCTTATATTTTGTTGTAAATAGCCAGAACCTCGATGATGTAGGGCTTTATTTATGGATGCTTTCTGTTTGCTACTTTGCTTGATTTTAAATGGGTCTAATGATTTTTGCATTGGTAGTTTCTCACTTCTGGAACTTGTAGTTGCAGGTTGGTGGTGGTATGGGAAGAACACATTGGTTAGCAACAACGTTTGCCCGTCTTGGAGAACCATTGACAGGTACTTTGAAGCAACTATTAGATTGTACTCAACAATGAGCTATTTCTTGATGTTTGCTTAATATTAGGTTTGCAATTTTTAAAGTTCCCACGGTCACACATTCCAAATTGGAAGCTAAAATAATTTCTTTTTGTCGCATTTTATTATTACGAAGATTAATGTAGGATAACCGGAAACCGCCACCGCTAAGGGCCGGTTTTTGCCCTTAACGGTGTAGGTGTAGGTGACAATTATTTAAAAACCGGCACCTACACCGGGGTTGTGCAGCCCTATGTACATGTATTTTAAATTTTTTAATGTTTTTAATCCTTAATTTTCGATATTTTAACTATAAGACATTTTTTACACTACGTTGGAAAAAATTTTTTTTTGTCATTTCACCTTATGTGTTCGACCCCCTTCAAATAGGATCCTGGATCCGCCACTGACTCTTCGTCGTAATTATGTGAGTTTTCCATTCTCTCTCACTCTTGCTCTAATTTTTCTTTGTTTCATTAATCAAATTTCTCTATTTGCTATGCGAAATATGTTAGTACTGTTTCCTTAAAAGCATTATTGGCTTGTGAAAGTTAAAATATTAAAAACAACCACGGACGGTGGTGGAGCCGGTGGCCTTGGATGTCCAGCTTCCTTCACGTGCTCTGCGCCACTTAAGAGCGGGTGGGATGTGTCTTGATTGGACCCTCGGTGGGCCCAGGTCAGGCCTTAATTCTTCTTGTGAGAATGAGTTGGCACGGACGTACGTAAGGACTACGTACTGTGGTGCTTGGCTCCCTGGCTTGAAAATGGTTTAGGTTACAAACAAAAATTCAAACCACCTTTCTTGCACTACAAAAGCTTTGACTAACTTTTATCTGCTAAGCCACTCGTCAGTTGCCATGTCGGGAGCTCCACTTGACTCACGTTTTGCAATGAACGGACTTTTCACTCCATGTCGGTGCCAATTCCCCTGAATCATTTACCACTTCATGGTATAGTCTTTTGATCTTTTCCAAGGTTGTTTTCAACTTTTCACTCCAAGGTGATAATCTAGGGAACTAGGTGCGTACGATAAACAAAGCTAGCCGTTCCTTGTGATCTATTCTCAACTAGATCTTACCCCTCCAATATTTTTCTACTCGTTATTCCTCTCGAAAACTAGCAACTAGACTTATTAGCTTTAAGATTTTGAAACAGCAGCCAAAATAATCTCACCCGTTAACAGCACGATCAGATTACGACTAGTAATTTGTTTTTCAGAAAGGATGAGTTGCCACATTATCAAAGCAGATTAGCATTTGTGCCTTTTGAGTCTTTGACCCCACATTTGGTATCCCTGCCAATGCTTCCCACGGCACAAGAATAAAGCGATTTAACAACACTTCTCGATCTACAATGAACTACACTACGCGGCTGACCATACAATGTGCATCTACTTAACATGACTCTTCTTAATTTGCGTTCTTATCTCCGGAGCAACTTGACAAGATTAAGTTTTCAAAATTTTCACCTCAACACTTTCTCATTGTTCACTGAAAGAAGATTTTTATAGGGACTCTGTCTTCATGATAAATGTTCATCATGCATGCTAGGAATTAGCCAGTCATACTCAATTAAACGAGACTTTAATTGGGCAGCTTCGTTTACTGTTCTACTACAGGTATCTCCCACCATATACTACCTTCATTCCAACGAAGGGACTTGAGCAGGTCTCAGAAAATGGGAAACGAAGCTGCCAAAATCGAAAAACGAGCTTCGTGGATCGTCTGATTCTCTCACAGCTCTCATATTTGGCCATATTCATCATCCTCATATGTATTACAGAGGGACAGAAAATGAAGGATGACCCTATCAACTTCAGTGTGCTGAACGTCAGTGGCGGAGCCAGAAACCCAATCAATGGGGGGCAAACTCTTAAGGAAAAATGACAAAAAAATTCTACGTAAGGCAAAAAAATGTCTTAACACTATAAATATAAAAAAATTAAGGACTAAAAATACTAAAAAAAATTGAAATATACGTACCGTACTATTTGCTGATACTGAAATGTGACATTAAAGATTAAATTCTTGTTGTTCAAGATACCAATAGAGCACTAACTAATCACACAACAAAGTATTTATATATTGAAGTTTTAATGTTCAAGGTTAAGGCTTTTAGAAGATGTTTGTCACTTAAACTTAAGGTAAAATTGGGAAAACAATCAAAATGGATGGGACCATTATGAAGGCTTGACTCGATGATTCCTAAAATGCTGGTGCTGTAGTCTGTGAACTTAGCATCACGTAGACACAGAAGGACAGAAGCATCAACTCCTCTTCGAGTGTTTTGGTATCAGAGCCAAACCCTGGTAGGAGAATACCCCTCTCGTTTGTTTTTGAATTTTTAGCCATTTGGTCTCTCTACTTCAAAATTCTTAGTAAGTCTCCAGTAAGCCCATCTAAGTTAAACCCCAGTCTTAGCAGTTTAGAAGCATACCTGAACAGTAAGTCCAGAGTCCAAACAGTAAGACCAGAGTGGCTTGAGCGGAGTGGCCTGAGAGGGTGTGTCCTTTTAAGTTTGTTGAGTCGAAAGGTTGAAGCTTAGGTAAGGTTTATTGTTGATTCATTAAGTCTTTTGTTTTAGTTTGATTCAAGTGTCTAGAAGTTTAATCATGAATAGGATGTTTAGGTCTTCCTCTTCCACCAGTTCTCGTTCTTCTGGTTCCATTCCTCCCATTCCAGGAATAGTAAATGAAGAAGAACTTGAAATCAATGAAGTCAACACCAACCTTCAGGATTGGAATATCCCTAAAATTCCAAGTAGTGAAATCTACTCTAAGTCAAGTTTTAATCCTTTATCCTTCAAAGGTAATTACCATGTCAAAACCGTAGAGCAGGTTTACGCTCTAAGTAAAACTCATGAAAAATGTCAACTTTTGTCTCCTTCTGTTGTCAAAAAACATAGGGAACAAGGCTTCAACTATATCCACATCGGATTAGTTGCAGTAAAACCATTAACTCGAAGAGGAGTTGATGCTTCTGTCCTTCTGTGTCTACGTGATGCTAGGTTCACAGACTACAACACCAGCATTTTAGGAATCATCGAGTCAAGCCTTCATAATGGTCCCATCCATTTTGATTGTTTTCCCGATTTTACCTTAAGTTTAAGTGACAAATATCTTCTAAAAGCCTTAACCTTGAACATTAAAACTTCAGGTTATGAGATGTTAGAAGGAAGTCAGCATTTAGCTTTGATCTATAGGATTTATTACAAGTGTATCAGGACCAACCTCAACGTTCATGCCTTAGTAAAAAGTCCCAAAGATCAAACCTTGTTAATCCAAAGTCATACAAGTGATGCCAACATTAGGGTCCCCAAGTCGATCCGTTGGAGTGAAGTAACCTTGCCAAGTGACTGGATGTTGGAAAATGAAAACCCAACCACTAATGTTTCCCAAAACATTAACAAGTTAGACATGATCCAACAGTATCTGGATGATATCGTTAGGATTAGTTTTGATGCTCCCCGAAGTGGTTTTGCACCACTTAGGATTCAAGAACCAGGTAGCCAATCAGCCCGTAGGTCTGCCTCTAGCCTTCCTGACACCATTAACCGACAACTTAAGGGTATACATATTAACTCTCAGGTTAGTACACCCTTGTATTCGGTTAATTCTCATATAGTCAACGATGTAGAAGATGACGATCAAGAGTCACCAACCCAAACAGATTTTGAATCTGTTAACCCTCAGTTGATGACCATAAGTAAAACTTTCAAGCCTGACATGAAAAAGCTCGAAGCTGATTTTATGTCAAAAGAAAATGATAGTAAAAGAAATCAGTATCGTGAAGGACACACGAAAGCTGAAAAATAAGTCATCTATGACTCATGGCAAGCCTTCATGCGTCAGCTAGGTCAGGACATACCCTTTTTCATTTATTTTGAAAATTATCATTCCATGAATGTCCAGGTCCTCACTAAGTCCAAATGGACTACTTCGGATAAGAAGTCCATTACCTCTAGTCATCCACCTCCAGAAGAAATTGTCATAACCCATAAAGGAACAGAGATTACAGCCTCCCCCTTTAAGGTTGCTACTGACAATGATAGTAACAAGAAATTGGTTGAACAAAACAATTACACCAACCAATGTCTTAGGACTATAGGTAAACAGTTAGACAAGATTGAATCCAAGTTAGATGGCCAATCCCTCGTCTCTAAGAAACCTTTACTACAGCTGCCCAGTAAGCCTTTAGGTTTAAAGATCTCAGAACAGTCAGCCCTTAGTAAAGTCACTCAGTTGCTAGGTGAATTAAAAACAAGTAAAACAGATGGTAAGAAACCATAATCTTCCCATCAAGTCAGTGCTCTCAGTCAAGTCTCCACAGGATCTGATACAGACTCAGAATCTGATCATCAGATTAGTGAAATCGAAAACCAGTTCAAACAGTTAGAAGTCAACAGGATTAGGTCTGGTTGTCCTAACCCTATGTCTTTAACCAAGAATTGGTATAGTAAACCCACTCCTCCTGATCTTTAATTCGAAGAGAGGAATTTCCAAAGTCAATTCTCTGTCTCCAGCGACAAATTATATGAATGGAATATTGATGGTTTCTCTGAACAAGAAATCCTTAATAAACTCCAACATATGACTATGGTAGCAAACAACTACTTAGTAAACCATTCCCTTAGTCATCCAGAAGTTGTTGATTTAATTGTCTCTGGATTTACCGGATCTTTACGCCAATGGTGGGAAAAGTACCTCACCGAAAAAGATAGGGATCATATTCGTAGTGCTGTTCAGCATGATGAAGAAGGATTTCCTATTTTTGATGAAAGATTAGGTCAAGGTGTTAGCGATGGTATTAATACTCTTATTTATACCATTGTTAAACATTTTATTGGTACTCCTAGTAACATTTCAGCTAGGATTCATGAACAATTAAGTAACCTTAAGTGTCCAACCTTAAGTGATTTTCGTTGGTATAAGGATGTCTTCATTTCCCGTGTCATGTTTAGGGAAGACTGTAAGAATCCTTTTTGGAAAGAAAAATTCATCAATGACCTCCCTAATCTCTTTGCCAATAAGATTAGAGAAGTATTAAGTTAACCCTCAGGAATTATAGAGTATGATACCCTGACCTATGGTGATCTTGTTAGTACCATCAACAAAGAAGGTATGAAGATGTGTATTAACATGAAAATCAATAATCAACGTAGCAAAGATAAAAAAGCAGCTAAGTATGAAATGGGTAATTTCTGCGAACAGTATGGTCTGCCTCCTCCCATAGCACCATCCCGTAGAAAACACCACAAAGAAAGGTCATCCTTTAGGAGGTCACACAAATACCACAAGAAGTCAAATAGGAATTACATGCCTCCCGAAGAAAGTAAACTGAGTAAACCAAAATTTCACAAAAAAGCCTTTAGGAAGAAATCCACACCTAAAAACAAAAGTAAAATTAGATGTTACAAATGTAAGAAACTAGGTCATTATAGCTCTGAATGTCGAGTTAAAGAAAATATTAATTCTTTAGACATTCCTGCAAGTGAGAAAGTAAAACTGTTTGCCATCTTAGAATTAAGAGATTCTAGTGGTAGTGATCTAGGCATAGATGACATCTCATCCTCTAATTCTAGTTACAATCCCAGTACCGACACAGAATCCGACACTCCTAACCAAAAGTTAGGATGTCAAGATAGTTGTTGCCACCCAAGTAAAACCTTGAACGTTTTAAGTCAACAAGAAGAACTTTTGTTCGATTTAATCGACAAAGTTGAGGATCCTGAGCTCAAGGCTCAATATCTCTCCAAATTTAAAAATGTATTATGTAAAAAAGAAAGTAAATTAAAAATCTCTGAAACCCAGGTCAGTCTTAATAAGATCTTAGACAAGTTTAAGAAAACCTCTAAACCTGTCACTTTACAAGATTTACAGACTGAAGTCCAACAGGTAAAACAAGAGATTCGTGAGCTAAAAGCCCAGAATAAAACTCTTGAACAAGAAGTCCTCCTTCTTAAAATCAACAAAAGTTTTAAGAAACAAAGTCAACAAGAGTTTGAACAGTCAGAACAGGTACCCGAACCTGAACCCTTTCAGCCTCAATCTACTCTCCCACAAGATACTCCGGAATGTAGCCAATTCCTTAGTATCATGAACCGTATGCATTTCCAGAAATGGCATGCAAAAGTAAACATCATAGTAAATTCTGAATTTGCATTTGAGGTTATTGCCCTTATTGATTCAGGTGCAGATCTCAATTGTATTCAAGAAGGTCTTATACCCACTAAGTACTATGAAAAGACTAAAGAACGTCTTCATTCAACCAATGGTACTTCTATGGGTATTCAGTATAAGTTATCCAAAGCACATGTCTGTAAAGATAATGTTTGCTTTAAGTCATCGTTTGTTTTAGTAAAAAATCTACCTGATCAAAAGGTGATCTTAGGCACTCCCTTCATATGTCTGTTGTATCCTTTCACCACAACAAGTGAAGGACTTACAACTTTCATCTTAGGTCAAAAGGTAACTTTCGAGTTTGTTCATCCTCCTCAGCCTAGGGAACTCTCCTTGTTGCAGGAAGCCTCCATAAGTAAAAATCTTAATTTCCTTGTCCAGAAAACTCAACATCGTGATTTTCTTAAGGAAGAAATCAAGTTCAAAAGAGTTGAGGACCAACTCTTAAGTCAATCCCTTCAACAACAGATTAAGTCATTCCAAGTAAAATTAGAACAACAAATCTGTTCTGATATTCCAAATGCTTTCTGGCATAGAAAGCAACACATAGTAAAACTCCCATATGAACCGGATTTTAGTGAGAAAAATATTCTCACTAAAGCTCGACCCATCCAGATGAACCAGGAGATGATGGAAGTCTGCAAGAAGAAAATCCATGATCTTTTGAGTAAAGGCATCATTCGCCATAGTAAATCCCCATTGTCTTGTTCTGCCTTTTATGTTTATAAAAATGCAGAAATAGAACGAGGAGTTCCTCGCATGGTAATCAATTACAAACCATTGAACAAGGTCCTTCAATGGATTCGTTACCCCATTCCTAACAAACGCGATCTCATCGGTCGTCTGTCAGCAGCCACAGTTTTTAGTAAATTTGATATGAAGAGCGGCTTCTATCAAATCCAAGTCTATGAGCCCGACAGGTACAAAACAACATTCACCACACCCTTTGGACATTACGAATGGAACGTAATGCCTTTCGGTCTGAAAAATGCACCAAGTGAGTTCCAAAATGTCATGAATGACATTTTTAACCCTTATAGCCATTTCACCATTGTCTACATAGATGATGTGTTAGTCTTCTCAAAGTCAATCGAAGAACATTGGAAACACCTCCATAAGTTTCTTCAGATCATCAAGTCAAATGGTCTAGTGGTCTCTGCCCCCAAGATCAGGTTGTTTCAAACCAAAGTCAGATTTTTAGGTTACAATATTGATCAAGGTCAAATCCACCCCATAGACAGATCCCTTCAATTTGCTGATAAATTTCCCGATGTCATTCTTGAGAAAACCCAACTCCAAAGGTTCTTAGGTTCTCTCAATTACATTGCTGAATTTTATCATAATTTAAGGCATCTATGTAAACCCTTGTTCCAACGTCTACAGAAAAATCCTCCTCCTTGGACTGAAGAACACACCTCTATGGTAAAACAAATCAAGTCACATGTCAAGTCTCTTCCTTGCCTTGGCATTCCTTTACCTTTAGCTTTCAAAATTGTTGAGACCGATGCCTCAGAAATTGGTTATGGTGGCATTCTCAAACAAAAAGTCAAACCAGATTCAGCTGAACAATTAGTCAGATATCACTCCGGCAATTGGAATTCAGCACAGCAGAATTATAGTACTATCAAAAATGAAATTTTATCTATAGTACTATGCATAAGTAAATTTCAAAGTGATTTGATAAATCAAAAGTTTTTAGTACGAGTTGATTGCAAAAGCGCAAAATTTGTTTTAGAAAAAGATGTGAAAAACATTGCATCCAAACAGATTTTTGCACGATGGCAAGCCATTCTCAATGCTTTTGATTTTGACATTGAATACATCCAAGGAAGTCAAAACAGTATCCCTGACTTCCTTACCCGTGAATTTTTGCAGGATTCTCATGGCTCCTAAACCCCACGGTAAAGAACCTGCCAAGTCAACCAAGTCATCAGATACACCCAAGTTACTCCCAGACCATTTGTTAGTCCCATTTGGTCCTCCAAGTCAAACCTCAACAAGTAACCGTTTCCAGTTACTAGGTAATCCTTCCCAACCAAGTCAAAAAGTCCGACCTTCATCCTCAGCTCTTGCTCTCACAAGTCAATATGGTAAGCCTACATATTCTGCTTTAGCCTCCTTACCACCAAGTCAACCTCCTAATCCTTATGAGATTATTGAGACTATGTCTCCGGCCCAGTCTCCGTTAAGACTACCAAGTACGGCCCAGTCTCTGTCTAGACTACAAAGTAAAGTTCCTTATGTTCCGAAGAATCCTTCTGATTTCATAGTCAAGGAAATTCTTCAGAATGTATTCCATGTGGATCATTGCCACAGGCGTCTGATCACACCTGAAGTTACTCTAAGTCAAAAGGATCAGGAAGCTCTTCTCCGGGTCCAACATGGTAAACTGCTCAGGGCTTATTTGTCACCCAAATGGCATTTTGTCCCACAACATCCCAACAAGTCAATTGGTTTTTACAAAGTCATCCTTCTCCACACAGAATCTGTAAAGATCGAACCCATTATGGACATGTTTGATCCCACTCAGAAACGGATAGCTTTCCACAAGCTATTCATAGTTAAAATTCTTTCGAATCAAGAATGGGGTTCTCATCCCTCCATTTTGAAAGAACTTCCAGGTCAACCCATAGGCTTCAATTATTATGATTATATTGAAGCTTGGTCAAATGTCCTCCTTTACCAAAATGAGAATTTCTCTCATTCTTGGTTCCTGAACTTCGACAACAAGTTCACAAGTCAACTACCTATGTGGTTCCTACGTTGGTGGCAATTGTTCGGACCCATTACTGATATCATTCCCACCAAGCTCAAGGAAGCAATTGCCCGATTTGGCAATCTGGCTCAAGTCACAGTCCAGAACAGTCAGTTCCCAACCCTCTGCCTGTTCACAAGTAAATACAAGATCTCATGGATTCTTAAATGGAATTATCAAGTCAATCAGAATATCATGGCCCGCCGTTTCCAAGTCAAATGGTGGGAAAAGTTCAATATCGACAGGATCATTGAACAAGTAAAGAAGGAATTTCCTCAGCCAGAGGAATTTTCTGCAGTCTCTCAGTTCCTAGTAGAGAAGACTAGTCTCCAGACTGCCATAGTCTCTGCTATGAACCAAGTACAAAGTAAAGAAGATCTACAGGAGCTCTGTCACCAGTTGCAGCTCGAAGTAAGCAAGATCAGTGGACAAGACCCAGATGCGCACATCTCAGCCTCATCTCACTCCTCTGCTGCAGGTCAATCAAAGCCCAACTACTTGGATCCAGTTTTCCAAGAGTCAGGATCCTTACGCCTTTGATCTTGGAGATGACATGTGAAGCCCAAGTCCATGTGACATCCAAGCCCAGGCCCATGTGAAGTCCGTAGGCATGTAAGGACGAAGTCAACAAGTCAAAACCGACAAGTCACTATTCATGAACAGTAAATTTGACTTTTACTATTCATGAACAGTAGTAAAGCAGCTGACACGCCCCTGTTCATCCACAGTCAAAGCACGTGTGATTCAACAGTACCCGCGTGATTCCACAGTAACCCCTCTGTCTTTAAATACAGAGGTCAAAGTCAGTTGTAATCAGAATTCCATTTCGGATTTCTGAGCTCTCTCTCCCTCGAGTCTTTCTATCCTTAGTCTCCCAAACCTATCTAAGTCTAAGAACATGATGAACATGTCTTCTTACTTGATAGTTCTTGCTTGTAAGTCAACTGTTTTTTAAAGTAAACCAAGTTTCCAAGTATATCTTTGTGTTATATCTTCTCTGCAAGCATGCATACCGCCATATTGGACGGTTTTACATTTCAAGTTACATACATTCATGCATCCGCCTTCATGGCTGGTTTATATTTTTGCTTCATGCATACCGCCTTCATGGCTGGTTTAATTATTTTCTACTAAGTTATTTTCTCAAGATTATTTACAAGTGGATACCAGCTAAGTGACATTAAAGTCGACCTGCGGGTGAAACGAAACTTGTACCCTAATTCAATAGGGATCCTTCACAGGAGATCTTGAATCAAAAGTAATTTTATCTGCTGCTATCTTCTCTGTTTCTTTGCTTCCATGGCTCGTCTTCACCATAAACTCTCCAGTAACCGTTTTGGTCCTTTCAAAGTAAGCTCCTTGGTAACCAATCTCCACACCATGATCTATCTGGTAAATCCATCAATATACCCAAGGAAACCCGTTTTGTATATATATATAAATTCTTTGTAAAACAAAACACATAAATGAAACAAAGTATTTTCAGCAATATAACTCTTTACTTCCATAAATGAAGTACTTACTTTTGTTGCCAGAAAGGATGTGCTCTATGCTCAAAAAGTCCTGCTGAATTTGTTGGGATCTGTAAAAAGAATACATAACACATAAATGAGAAAAATAAACGATTACTGTGTTTTTATTATTCTTGAAAGAAACAATAGCAAAACGAAGCATATTGGAAAAAGAAGTCAAAAGATCTAAAGTTCAAAAAGAATCCAAGTTCTAAGGGCATAAAGATACTTCTCACCCTTGCTATAGCTGTTTTTTAGTGTGACAGTACTATTGAACACGAGCTTCTCAGGAGTGGAATCTCTATCAACAATAAAATAACCCGAAATTGCAAGGTGGAATACATACTTGGTAAATGATAATAGAAAAAAATTTGGACAAAAAGTTCAATTTTAACATCCAAATAACTATTCTACTCCCCTTACAAAATGAGAAAACAAAAAAATCGTAGTTCAAAATGCCCATTACCTGGCTAAATTAATGGCTAAAATTTTGAAGAAATATATCTATAACTTGATCCAAACGTCACAAATTACAATGGAAAAGAAGTTCCACCTTTATAGAAAGACAATTAAAAACAAGTTAATCTCATGAGCTATGAAAAATCAGACCTAAACAAACAAAAGAGAGATGAAAATGAGTCTTACCTCAACTTTGGATTTTCATAAAATGTGGAGAAGTCAGACATGTAGGTAAAGATAGACACGCAACACACTTGAATAATTGAATTATCATTTATCCAACAAGAGCACACCACCCCTTTTCTCAGCATTTGTGATATCCAAATTCTCAACCAAGTCCAACATAAAAGGCAAAAGAACAAAAAGAAAAGCAGCACTAGAATAGCGAAAACATCTATTTCAACGATTACAACACACAACGATTATCAGGACTCAGGAGAAGTATAGGAAATATTCATCGCAAAATTCACGACAACGTCAACAAATTAAGGTAGGATTTCAAGTTTTGACACAAATAAATATCTCTTTGCTTATTCTTTTAGTTTGATTTTGAGGTACTAGGCTGCTTAAGCCTTAATTAAGGGGGACGGGCTGATTCATCTAGGCAGGCAAGGGGGTGAGTTTAATTTTTAGTTGGCCAAGAGGGCAGACCTAATAAAAAAATAAAAAAATGCTATGTAAAAAAAAATTTTGGGGGGAACCAACCGGGGCAATGGCCCCGGTTCGCCCCCCTCCCTCCGCCTGTGCTGAACGTTGTTCTAGAAGTGATAAGGTTAGCTTAATTTTCCCTCTCTTTCTTTCATCTCATGTATGTGAACACGTTGAAGGAACGACTGCAATCTTCGGCAAACGATTGGTTTAACCGTTTAAGAAGTAGTCGTAGGAAACCAAAACCTTAATTAAATTGTATGACCTGCATTAATGTCCGTCTAATCATCACTAATGACGTTCCTCTTAAAATATCTGTAGTGCATACGGGAATGTTGGGTACACAACTGGCTATAATTGTGATCTGCAGCTGAAACCAGATAGCTCCTGCAAAAGCGCCTGGTACGGATTCGTTGGGAGATGGAGCAGCAAGGGCAAATTTATCCTCATCACTGTGATGTTATTTGGGAGGCTTAAAAAAATTCAGCGCGAAAGGTGGTAGAGCCTGGAAACTTTCTTAATATTGGAGCTCTTAACCATATCGTATGTGTATGTACTTTTGGTGAAAACAGTATAGTTGACGATAGTATGTCTCCTAATTTAGGGGAGTTGATTTGGGAACCCTTTTGTTAGGGAAATCTTTTAATATGTCCTTCCTTCCTCTAAATTGTACATCTTTTTACTTTTTTGTATTAATGCAATCACTTGCTTATAATAAATAAATAAAAACACTATAAAATGGTAAAGTTTTCGTGATGTGCTTGTCTTGGAAAGAAATTGGAGCACTTTCTAGCCGCCTCACGCAATAAACTTCCTTGTTTCAACCAATTATTTTGTTCAAGTCGTCCACTTCCGTTGTGCTTATAAAATATGATGATTTTCTTGAATATTATCGAATTTAGCTTTGTCTGATCGAACATTTATAGGACAAGTCCATTGTACCAGTTCAAACCTCAATGTGTTTGATTGCCCAAAATCAATACTATATGTTGTGGGCACTCAATTCCGAGAGAGAGAGATTATCCTGAAGTTTCAAAGCTTTTTCCCTAGCTGCATCATAACTCGGCAAAACTCCAAATTTGTGCGAGTCGATTGGTACGGAGGATATATTCCGTCAAAGCATATTCTAAACTCGCCAACTAACAAGAGAACTTCGTAAATAATAGGCGCGTAACTAAAGCATACGAGTACAGTTCGTGAAGAACAAGCTGATCTTTCCTCAGCTGTCGCATTTAGTTCTATACGTCTTAACTCTCCCCCTCTCCCCCTCTATGTCTCTATCTCAATTTTGGGCCAAAGAAAATCCGATGAACAAAATAATACAAGTCATGCATTATAAAGTAGAGCTTTAAAGACCTGAAATAAGAGAAGTCATGGATTTTTTTTATCATCAACACATCTCGAAAGTGGAGAGAGAGAACGTCAAGCTCTTCAGAATGATTACTACCATCAATGAATGACTCTTCATAATGTTCAATATTGATCTTGCGCGACGTTGTGTCTCAGCGTCATCGATGACGCTCACATGAGGATCTACTTTATAATGTATCACAATCCGTTTGTGCAAGCGTTTCAGGGTGGTCAAGTATTTTACCTTAATGATATGAAGTCGGACGTGTGGCCACTAGAAGATACTTCCAAAATAATAAGCAGAAATGTGTATGATATGTCATTTGTTGGATAAGATATCAGTTAAGAAAGGGAAGAACCATCGAACCGGGAAGCGTACCAGGAGAACAAGTCCGCTGAGCTTTTTGTAGATTCGTTGAGTAAGAACGATATCGACTGACGCCGAACAGAATCGAGATTATTTTGTAGGCTAGTGCAATAGGCAATTTGCAAGGAAAAATAGAGAATTTGACCTAAAATTTCATAGAAAATTATGTGTTAGCCCAAGGTTGTTTTATAAACAATCTATTTTTGATTTTGATGATAACAAACTTTTTCAACTAGTTTGAGACCTTTAGATTCTACATTTGAAAATCTTTTTAAGAAAATGATATCAAGAGTTCTCTAAGCTTAAATTGGCCTTAGATATAATTGAACACCTCTACACAAGCTTATTGGTCAATCTTTACATTGTAGGTGTTTTTGGAATGCTTGATGGTGTCAAGGGAAACCATTTTTCAGTCTAAGTGTTGATGGTGTCGACACATAGGACCATGGTGTCGACACATTGGTCATACTCCAGAATGCACAAAACTATGAGTCGACACATAGAAGACATAGTGTCGACACATTGAACAATGGCAAGATCCCGCTTTGCTTGTCGTCCGATCGAGCTGAAATTTGGAGAGGACGTTCACGACACAAGGTGATATAATCTGAACGGTGAAGATCAGATTTGGAGCTCGGGAACAGTGTTTCTCATGCATGAACAGTAACCGCGAAATTGGTGTTTTCGGAATGCTTGTTACTGTCAAAGAACACATTTTTCAGACTAAGTGTTGTATGTGTCGACACATAGGACCATAGTGTCAACACATTGGTCATACACCCGAAAAATTGAGTTTCCAGGCAAAGCTCCTAGGTGTCGACACATACATGGAAGGTGTCGACACATGCTTCGATTTCTCAGATCTGGAGCGACGTCACTCATTCTAAAAGTGTCTCCAACGGCTCTAAATGCCCTCCAACGGCTCCAAAAGATGACAAGAAAGCCCTTGGTGCCCTAGAGACTATAAATAGAACAAGATTGAAAGAGAAAGTAAGAGCTACACACGAAAATCATTCTTGCCCTAATTTCTTGAGAGACAAAGCTCAAAGAAGAAGAAGAAGAGAGAAGAAGAAGAGAGAAGCTCTTCCAATCTAGAAGGCTTGCATTCAATCTTGCACATCCATAAGCCTTCCTTGAAGAACTTATTCTTCCAGCAAATCTCAGGTTCTTATATTTGTATATTTGGCTTAGAGAGCCCTATCATTTCTTGAGTTACCCATTTGTATATTTGGCTTAGAGAGCCCTATCATTTCTTGAGCTACCCATTTGTAGATTTGGCTTAGAGAGCCATCCTCCATTGTACCCATCTATTGTAAAACATCTGAGTGTTGGGTAAACACTTGGTCCTACTTGTGAGAGTAGAAGAAATCCTCTAGGTTGTGAGGATTTGTAAGAGAGTTAAAGTGTGAGCTCGGAAAACACTTGGTCCTACTTGTGAGTGTAGAAGAAATCCTCTAGGTTGTGAGGATTTGTGAGAGTTGAAGCGTGAGCTCGCAAAACGCTTTGTAAAGGTTCCTTAGCACCCGGGAAGCTAAGGTGTATTCGCTATTTGGAGAATAGTGGAGGAAGCCCAAGGAAGTCAATTGCCTTGGGGGTGGACGTAGGCACGTGTTTGGCCGAACCACCTAAAAACTACGGTGTCATCTCTCTAACTCTATCTCTCTTACATTTTAGTACTTATTCATATTTGTGGAGATTTATACTTTATCATTCATTGATTATATTTGGCATAGCTTTAGACTCATTTAGATCAACATTATTTTTTGTTAAAGAGGGGTAGTTTTCATATCTGCATATTTATTCAAAAAGTGTTAAGTTTTTGAAAAACTCAATTCACCCCCCCTCTTGGGTTGTCTTTTAGACTCACAATTGGTATCGGAGCTGAGGTTTAATATCTCTATCTATGACAACCTTTGTTAGCACCGCTTTAGCTGAAGGTCAATCCACAAATAGACCTCCCTTATTCAATGACACTTGTTACAATTATTGGAAGGCTAGGATGAGCATTTACATCCAAGCCGTGGACTATGATCTATGGAGAGTTATCTCAAATGGTCCTACATTTCCTAGGGATAAGGATGGAAAGTTGAAAGATGAAAATGAATGGAATGATGTTGATCTTAGAATTATGTCTCAAAATGCTAAAGCTATGAATGTGTTATATTGTGCACTTGATTCAAATGAATTTAATCGTGTTTCCGGGTGTGATACCGCGAAACAAATTTGGGACAAACTTCAAGTAACTCATGAGGGTACGAATCAAGTCAAAGAAAATAAGATTAGTATGCTTGTTCATAGCTATGAGCTTTTTAAGATGAGATCTGATGAAACTATCTCTTCTATGTTTACTCGTTTTACTGATATTATGAATGGATTAAAATCTCTCGGTAAAGAGTATACTAATGTTGAAATGGTGAGAAAGATCCTCAGGTGTCTTCCTAAGACTTGGGAGCCTAAAGTGACAGCAATTCAAGAAGCTAAGGATTTGAAAAAGCTCTCACTTGACGAACTCATGGGATCTCTCATGACACATGAGATGAACCAAGTAGAGGAGGATGAGGACGAAGGTAGAAGAAAAAGGGGCATAGCATTAAAAGCCTCATGCTCTAGTGATGATGAGTCTTCCAAAGATGATGAAGACGTGGAATTGTTGATAAAGAGATTTAAGAAGTTTCTCCTAAAGAAACAAGGAGATAAAACTTTTTCGAGGAAGACAAATTACATAAGCGATAGTGAAAGTGATGATGAAGATGCAAACCTTTGCTTCATGGCAAAGGATAACGAAGATGAGGTACAAAACTCTTCAATTTACTCTTTCACATTTGATGAATTGCAAGATGCATTTGATGAACAATATGTTGAACTAAAAAGAATATTTTCAAAATATTGTTCTCTTAAAAAGAATTTTGAAAGTATTGCAAAAGAGAATGATACTTTGAAAAGTCAAGTCACATCTCTTAGAGATGATCTTGCAAGGACCATAAACGAAAATAAAAAACCTTTGCAAAGTGAGTCAAATATTTTGATTGTTGAAAATGACACCTTGAAAAGGAAAGTTGACTTGCTTACAAATGATCTTGCAAGGTTTACTCAAGGAAAGAAAAACCTTGATATTCTTCTTGGTTCTCAACGGTGTTGCTTCAACAAAAGTAGTCTTGGATATGACTCCTTCAATGATCAGAAACTTTATTCTTATATGATCACAAAATCATCTCCATCATTTACATTGTGCAACTTTTGTGGTCAATCTGGTCACATTTCACACACTTGTCCAGCTAGAAAGAAATCCACTCATGGCATCAAATTTGTGTGGATTCAAAAAGACAAGGTGAATGAATTTATTTCTAACACCAAAGGACCCAAAAAGATTTGGGTACCAAAAACCAAGAGTTGATTGATTTTGCATATGTGCTTGAAGTCCATTGTGAATGCTCCAAGCACATGACCGGAGACAAGAGTTGGTTTAACTCTATTTGTCTCAAAGAAAAGGGATCGATTACATTTGGTGATATCAATAAAGGAAGGATTATTGGTTTTGAAAATGTCGGTATATCTCATAATCCTACTATTGAACATATTATATGCATTGATTGTTGAAGAATCTGTTCATATTGTTATTGATGAATCTAACAATCTTATGAAAAGAAATGATGAAGATGTTATAGATCTTGATAATGAGATTGAGAAACTTGCCATAAATGAGGACAAGGAAGAAACTCGTGTACAAGAGCAAAGATCTCAATATTCACAAGAAAAAGTTCAACAAGTCAACATTGATCTACCAAAGTCTTGGAATTACCTCAAAAGATCATCATATTGATCAAGTCATTGGTAATGTGGAGAAAATGTAAGTATTCACTCCTTTCATAATCAAGCTAGTAATTTTGCCTTACTTTCTCAAATTGAGCCAAAACATATTTCTGAGGCAAAAGTTGATAAAAGTTGGATTCATGCCATGGATGATGAAGTAAAACAAGTTTTAGAAAAATATGGTATAACATCTAGTTCCTAGACTCCAAGATCATCCAGTTATTGGTATTAAATGAAATTTTCAAAACAATATGGATGTATCTGGGGAAGTGGTAAGGAACAAGGCAATATTAGTAGCCCAAGGTTACAATCTAGAAGATGCAATTATTTTTTATGAATCTTTTGCTCCTATGACTAGACTATAATCTATTCACATATTGCTTACCTTTGCATGTTGTAATGATTTCAAATGCATCTCTTAATGATTATTTATGAGGAAGTGTGTGTAGAACAAGCTCCTAGACTTGTAGATGAAAAGCCACCACACCATGTGTTCAAGCTCACAAAAGCACTACATGGCTTGAAGCAAGCATCTCAAGAATGGAAAAGGAAAATGATCAAAAAGGTAAAGACGTTGAACACACAAGGTATCAAGGTATGATTGGATCTTTCCTTTACCTCACTGTAAGTATACCTAATACAATGCCTTGCATATGCATGTGTGCTAATTTCCAATATTGACCTATGAAATCTCATTTACTCGTGGTTAAAAGAATTTTCAGATATCTTATTGGAATGAGATTACTTTTGGATTAAATTGATGATTTGTGCTTGTTTTATAATATTAATTGTGTTGTTGATTGCATTGGATATATTTTGATCTTTGTTTAAATTGCTCTCTATGCATTTAGCTCTAAAATCATATATGTTCCTTGTTAAAATATTGTATGCATTCTTTTTACATGACATATGTCAACACTTGGTAAAACAATGTGTCAACACTTATAATGAGTACAATGTTTTTTTAAAATGATGGACATGCATATCATATATATATACTCTTTAGGGCAAAAGGGGTCAGCACTTTATTTCTCCTCCATCTCACAGACCCTCTTTTCTCTCCCAAACGGCATGAACTCCTCTCTTTCAAAATCATCTCTTGCCCACAGCCCTCTCCGAAAAATCCACTGCTGAAAACCTTCAAACTCCTCACAATGACTCTGCTGAAATGTCTTCCAGCAGCCCTAAACATTCCGCTCGCCAATCACCCGTATTTGTCAATTCTACGGCTCAGAAGAAAGGGAAAAGCATTGAGGAACCTGCTCCTACTCCAAAGGCCTACACTTTCAGGTCAGGGCTTTGCAATAATCATTTTGTGCAAGATTTTCGGAATATGATAGTAATTGCTGGTTGTGGGGCTGATTTTCAATGGTTAACTGAGAATGGTTTTGATTTTAAAGAGATGTCAATAGTTGTGAAAATGGGGGGATATTAGTCATATCAGTTGCTTCATTAAACTCCCTGATTTCTGCTCCTAATGATGGAAAAAGAAATTCTTTGATGCTTACAGATGGATGGGGTTATCAGAGGTAGAACCACTTGATATTTAGGGTTGTGTTGGATAACTCAACCCTTAATGAGGTTATTAAACCTACTGCCAGTGGATTGACTGTTCATAGATAATTATTGCATCATATGCTTTGTAACATTATCTTACCAAGAACTGGATAATTCAAATAGATCATATTCTTGGAGATGTCTAGGGGATGCTTTTCATGAATATATTTCAGATCTTTGAGATTGATATGACTGGGGAAGTTAGAGAAAAATCCAAAGACTCCATGTAATACAACAAGAAAACCCTTTGGGTATTGAGATTTTATGCAAAACAAGGATGGAGAATGGATAAAGAAATGTGTGGTGATACCTTAGAAAGAAAATGAAAGAGGTTCAGTTTTGAGGAAAAGACTGAAACTGAAAGGACTCTCAAGGGAAATGCGACTTCTTTGGGTACGCAAACACCTATTTCCTTTCCCCCCACTGCACATTGGATCATCTTCCGTATTTTCTGCTCCTAGTTCTCATGAGCCTCACCTAAGTCAACTTGAGGATTAAATTGCTGATATCGAGAAGGAACTGAAAAGTTTGGGTAATCAGATGGCGGAAATGACCACTCGTTTGAAGATGAGATTGGAAGATATTACGAAGCTGAGTGATGTTTATACATAGTGTTGTGGGACTCTTCATAAGGAAATGAGAGGTATCAAGCATCAAGTCAACAACAACCTCCATGTGACTAGAAATGTGATTCAACTTACTGATGATGAGTTCACTACTGTTTATGCTGATCTTCATGCTTTTATGAATTCATCAACTGAGGATGTTATAAAGGCTACAGAGGCGCCTATGGAACCTGCTAGAACCCTTTGACCTCCCCTTAGCTTATTTTTGATGATGCCAAAGGGGGAGAAGTTAGAAGGAAGAAAATTTTGGAGAAGTTTTAAGTGATTATGTTGACTCTCTAGCTCTTACTGAGTACATTCCATTTTGATGTTGGATGATCACTTGACTTGCCTTATCTATGCATATCTCTATAATTTATATGTCTCCATTAGATTATTTGATTATGCTCGCATCTATTGTTTATCTAATGGTGATTTTAAGGGTTCTGCAAAGTGCTTATCTCTTCGCTCTTAATTGTGGATATTTGAGACGTGCTTCAGGTAATCTTCTTGAAACTCTCCTCTATATGAAGTCTTGTGCTCTGAAATTGAATGATGAAGTTTGGGGGAGTTTGGAGGATGTTATAGAAGTGTTTTTACAGGCTTTGAAAATTTGGAAAACCTCTATTTACAAAGGGAACTCTTGCAAAATTTTCGTAGAATCTTAAAGTTCTTTTTGCTAAAAACTCTTGAAAAACTCCAGACTAATCTCAGGGGGAGCTTTTCATTTTGGTATCAACAGTTTATTATTAGTTAGGTTTGTCATCATCAAAAAGGGGGAGATTGTTAGCCCAAGGTTGTTTTATAAACAATCTATTTTTGATTTTGATGATAACAAACTTTTTCAACTAGTTTGAGACCTTTAGATTCTACATTTGAAAATCTTTTTAAGAAAATGATATCAAGAGTTCTCTAAGCTTAAATTGGCCTTAGATATAATTGAACACCTCTACACAAGCTTATTGGTCAATCTTTACATTGTAGGTGTTTTTGGAATGCTTGATGGTGTCAAGGGAAACCATTTTTCAGTCTAAGTGTTGATGGTGTCGACACATAGGACCATGGTGTCGACACATTGGTCATACTCCAGAATGCACAAAACTATGAGTCGACACATAGAAGACATAGTGTCGACACATTGAACAATGGCAAGATCCCGCTTTGCTTGTCGTCCGATCGAGCTGAAATTTGGAGAGGACGTTCACGACACAAGGTGATATAATCTGAACGGTGAAGATCAGATTTGGAGCTCGGGAACAGTGTTTCTCATGCATGAACAGTAACCGCGAAATTGGTGTTTTCGGAATGCTTGTTACTGTCAAAGAACACATTTTTCAGACTAAGTGTTGTATGTGTCGACACATAGGACCATAGTGTCGACACATTGGTCATACACCCGAAAAATTGAGTTTCCAGGCAAAGCTCCTAGGTGTCGACACATACATGGAAGGTGTCGACACATGCTTCGATTTCTCAGATCTGGAGCGACGTCACTCATTCTAAAAGTGTCTCCAACGGCTCTAAATGCCCTCCAACGGCTCCAAAAGATGACAAGAAAGCCCTTGGTGCCCTAGAGACTATAAATAGAACAAGATTGAAAGAGAAAGTAAGAGCTACACACGAAAATCATTCTTGCCCTAATTTCTTGAGAGACAAAGCTCAAAGAAGAAGAAGAAGAGAGAAGAAGAAGAAGAGAGAAGCTCTTCCAATCTAGAAGGCTTGCATTCAATCTTGCACATCCATAAGCCTTCCTTGAAGAACTTATTCTTCCAGCAAATCTCAGGTTCTTATATTTGTATATTTGGCTTAGAGAGCCCTATCATTTCTTGAGTTACCCATTTGTATATTTGGCTTAGAGAGCCCTATCATTTCTTGAGCTACCCATTTGTAGATTTGGCTTAGAGAGCCATCCTCCATTGTACCCATCTATTGTAAAACATCTGAGTGTTGGGTAAACACTTGGTCCTACTTGTGAGAGTAGAAGAAATCCTCTAGGTTGTGAGGATTTGTAAGAGAGTTAAAGTGTGAGCTCGGAAAACACTTGGTCCTACTTGTGAGAGTAGAAGAAATCCTCTAGGTTGTGAGGATTTGTGAGAGTTGAAGCGTGAGCTCGCAAAACGCTTTGTAAAGGTTCCTTAGCACCCGGGAAGCTAAGGTGTATTCGCTATTTGGAGAATAGTGGAGGAAGCCCAAGGAAGTCAATTGCCTTGGGGGTGGACGTAGGCACGTGTTTGGCCGAACCACCTAAAAACTACGGTGTCATCTCTCTAACTCTATCTCTCTTACATTTTAGTACTTATTCATATTTGTGGAGATTTATACTTTATCATTCATTGATTATATTTGGCATAGCTTTAGACTCATTTAGATCAACATTATTTTTTGTTAAAGAGGGGTAGTTTTCATATCTGCATATTTATTCAAAAAGTGTTAAGTTTTTGAAAAACCCAATTCACCCCCCCTCTTGGGTTGTCTTTTAGACTCACATTATGGAATTCAATAAAACTCTCAATATTAAGGAATGATAACACAACAACCCACAAGCCGGGTTAAAATAGCTGAAAACCGACATTTAATAGGATTTTACAAAAAATAGCAAAACCCTAAAAGTCTTACCAAAACGAAATACGGAAAGAAATCAAAAGACTGTCAAAAATCTTGCCCAAATAGGGTTCAGAATTACTTCCTAATCGATAAATGGAAGATTACCATAAATAGCAAAAAAATAACTAAAATTAGGGATTCAAAAAGGAAAACAGCGGATTTAGGGCTCGAAAAGAGTGCACCGAGCGTAGCTGGGTGGCCATGACGTGCGAGCCAAAATTAGCTTTCCGAATTGGGGTCACAGGCACGAATCAGACACTTGTAGCCAAAGTTATGACTAAAAAATCGACACGTGCACGGAAACTGCCCCAATTAGGCTAGATCAAGATTTTTTGTCATCCTTGCGCTGATCTGCCCGCTCCAGGTAATTCAGCGCCATCAATGTGCAATCCGACAGTTTGGCGTCATCTGACTCGGATCTCTTTGCATCATCAACCCTCATGTGCACGTCATCGATGACACTGAGATAAGCCATCGTGTGAGATCAATATTGGACAGTGTTGAAGAGTCATTCATTGATGATGGTGCTCATTCTGAAGATCCCGACCCCAAAGATTAAAGTGATTTTACGAAGTTGTGTCTAGTAAAAGTGTTGATTTTATTGATGTTTTCGTTATTCATAATTCATATATTATTTCTTCAATATTAATAAACTTTTCATTTGTTATGTTTGTACCGTTATAGGACGACGTCATGTGAGTTGGACGAAACGTCTTCGGTGCGATACGTCTGCTAGACCAGTATGGTACTATCGATCATTCTGGGACCACAACAAAGGCGAGTCGTTTACAAGGAGCAGCCAAAAATTATAATCTCCTACCACAACCATCTCGCATGCCACCTAAAAGTAGTTGTGCATATAAGTATTTTTAACCATCAATGTTAATATAAATTCATTAAAAGCTAAAAAAAAAAGGTATGCTAGCACTTTCGTTAATGTATTTTTGTTCATGAACAACGACGTTGAGGATTAGACAAGGACGGGGTAGAACGCTCGGTGTGCATTAGAGAGGGCTTGTGCTGCAGGAAAACTGAGTGTTCATATCCTCGATGGTCATACGAGCAATGATGACAAGGCATCACTCATGCAATCACATGTCCCATTTGAGATGTCCAAGTGGTCAAAAGTCTCCGATGATGCTCGTGTTTACTATTTACTGTTTAATACACTAACATTGATTATTGTTATTTATTATCAATGTTCTGTTGTAATGTATACTAATAATATATTTCAGGATGACTTTTACCTCGATTATGATCAGCTTGATGATCGAAAGACTATGATGTCTACAATAAACACATCGTATAGGATGCATACGAACATAATGTACTTGCACTATATGATTGTTCCATACCAAATGAGCTACATTAAAACATCTGTACCCCGACACGAACATGGAAGATTAGGCCTTCATCTACGAGTTATTTGGTAGTGAACAATTTCAAGTAAAAATGTTTAATCTAATATTTTTATCTATTTCTAAATTTTTTTGGAGAAAATTTATTTTGAGCCCTCAAACTATCGAACCAATCTCAAACATGGGTCTTAAGTACCATCTTTGCTACATTGAGCCAAAGAACTACCAAATTTCATCAATTTGCGCCCTTAAGAAAGATCCAACCATAAAACTCGTGTCACGTATGTTATAAATAAGCCACAAATAAGCCAAAATGGCACGACTTTACCCGTCAGATTTTATTTGAAGGCACAATTTGATTATTTGTTAAAGTTGGATGACTTAATTTGTCAAGATTGACAATTTAGATTCCTACTTGAAATTTCATTAGTAGTTAGAGGGCTCAAAGTGACTTTCTCCCCCTTTTTTTTTTGCAGCACGATAGATATACATTGTAGAGGAAAAGATAAATCAACTACCAAAATATTACTAAGTTGACGAGGTCTTTCTAGCGCACGAGAACTCTAATGGTAACTCAAAAATCTAAGTGTATTTTCAATTAAGAAATAAAACCGTTATTATTTAAATACATAATTTAGGTATTTTAATATATATGTTCTTTTTTTGGTACGTAGGAAAATCCAAAAACTGATAAGAGTAATCCTACATTATTGTACAAAAAATGCATACTAATAAAGATGGTGTATGGACAACAGATAGTCCACATGAAAATTTTATAAGTTGTAAAGTTATATTATACATTCGTAAACTTCAATATATATATTAACTTTACTTTGTTCTTCTTAACTTGTAGAAAAATATGGAAGCGCTATGGTTAGAGCACAAGCCAGAGGGAAGGCCATAGATACAAGTAAAGATTTTTACCGAGGTTTTGGAGATGAAACCGTACGTGCATGGTTTAGGTCGTTCAGTAAAGCCAGTTGAATCATCGTTGTATGTGCCATCTATAGATCTGACCCGGAGATTGTAGGTGACTAGATTAGAGATAGAGGAGATGAGGGCTAGGCAGAAGGATTACGATGAGCTAGCTTTTAGGACAATCAGAGAGCAGTGGCGGAGCCAGAAGTTGTGTATAGGGGGGCAGAAACGAAATTTTTTTAAAATAATATGATTAAAAATAAATATTAAATATTATGCGAAAAAAAATTTTTAAATAAGATTTCAATATATCAATATTTTTTAATAACTGAAGACAAATATGCAAAAAAAAAATTAGGAGGGAGGGGGGGCACGAATTAATATCAGGGAGGGGTAGGATGTAAGGATACTCATAAATTTTTTTTTTTTTAGAACTGAGGGGGGGCAGCTGCCCCCCCCCCGCGCCCCCCCCTTCCCTCCGCCCCTGTCAGAGAGCAGCAATAGCATATGGAGGGGCAACAGTAGAAATAACAACAAGAACAAAGGCTACAACGAATGCAAAAAGAAATGCATGAGTGGATGATGGAACAAATAAGACAACTCAAAGCACATTTGTAGCTCCACGAAAATTTGGGATAGATTGTCTACTCCAGACTTGATTTTCATTATGTATTTTATTTATTATGTGACGATTAAATATTTATAGACAATTGTTAATTATATATCTTATAATTAATATAATGTTTTGAGTATCACATGTTATTTTGTTTTAAATGCATAACTAAATAAATTTGCAGATATTAATATTAACATAAATGAAATATTGTCCGGACACATCTACATAAACCGTTAGCACGGCTGTCATTGCCGCAATCCGTGCATACGACAATATGTGAATATCATCCGCGTACCTTCAAATATGTGCGCACGAAAATTTGTGAATGTTGTGTGCACACCTATTTTCGTTCCTACACCAGTATTTAATAAACGTTCAAACGTAACTTCACATTGTGTGAACGACATCTTCAGTGATAGATTTTTGGTTCGTGAGAATACAATTATCCATTCGAACATACTTTTTAATGGTGCGCACAAATATTCAGTGACGAACAACGTCACTTACTAAATAACGTCCGCACGCGTTATGCGAATGGACAGAAAGAACTCATGAGGGGTGAGGGATTTCAAATTTGTCACGCAAACAAAAAATCGTCCATACGGTTTTGCACGAGGAAACTTATAATTTGTCACTCAAAATGAAATTGCTTGTAGTAGTCGGTTTTTTATTTCCTTTCACATTATGCTATATATATAAATCACCCATACTTGTGATATCTTTTTAACGTGGGATTCATACTTTTTACCCTCTCACACGTGTATATTATAAGATCTTACCGATTCACAAATTAACTAGAGCTTCATTCAGGTTCTTCTAACTTGTGGGTGTCCCTCTGTAAGGCTAAGTATATGCGTCACTCTAGTGACCCATTTGCCCTCCTCTCGCAGAGGTTCATCTTGGATCTGGCAGGGCATAGTCAGAGTTTCCTCCTTCATCTCTAGGAATATTTGTTTCCTTGTGAAGAACGGCGAATTTGTGCACTTATGGCAGGATCCTTGGATCCCATCTCTGCTATATTTTCGTCCTCGTCCTCGGGACCCTTTTGTGTTGGTTGATCCTCTAGTTTTGGTGTCTTCTTTAATATTGCAGAATCCTCGGCGTTGGGATGGTCCCATGGTTCGGCGGATGTTTGATTCATCTTCTGCGGAGGCTGTGTTATCTTTACAACTTCCCATGGTTGATCAACAGGATCGTTGGGTGTGGACTCCGGATAGCAAAGGTTTGTTCACTGTTAAATCTTGCTATCTATGTGTTCTGCCTCCACCTTTTGTTTGTGATGGGTTGTTGGCTCCTGTTGAGTGGAAGGTTTTGTGGAAATTGCCTATTCATGCGCGCCTTAAACTCTTGCTTTGGAAATTGGTTTGGAATGTTATACCCACCAGGTCTCGTATAGGTGCAATTTTGACCTCATCGTCTGAACCTTCATGCTGCCCTCTTTGTTTGAAGGAGACCGAATCTTTACAACATCTTCTCTTTTCCTGTCCTTTTAGTAGAGTTTCTTGGCGTGATTCCCCTTGGGTTCTAGATAGTCTTCCTTTTGCCTTGTTGTCTATCCCTGCTTGGATTAAGACAATACTGAACCCTTGCTTGGCGCTTGGTATTCCTCTGGCCGATGCCAGTCGGTTTCAGTTATTTTCTGCTATGGTGTTGCGGGTGTTTTACGAGCATTTGCAGGCTGGCGAGTTCAAAATTCAATCTTCACTGCATGCGGTTTGGGTCCCTCCTCCTTTGGCTGTGTGGAAGCTTAATGTTGATATTGCCATTCGTCCTACTTTTTCAGCTGCTGCTTGTGTCTGTAGTGATAGTTCAGGCCACATTTTGCATGCTGAATCTTGTCTTCTTCCACCACTAGAGCCTACTGAAGGAGAAATGCATGCTGTCAGCTTGGGTCTCTGGGTGGCAGATTCTCTTCATTTGAAAAATATTATTATTGAAGGTGATTCTTTGGTGGTGATGGAGGTCCTCAATGACTCATCTGTGTGTCCTCCTTGGCGATTTGAGAATCTCCTTATCAACGCGCGGGTTGTGGCTGCCGAGTTTGATTCATGTCTCTGGCATTATGTCCCGCGAAGTGCAAATTTGCTTCGCACCAAATGGCTCAATGGGACGCTGCCTCTTGTTTTGAGGGTAGCCTTCCCTTGTATTGTGAGCGATCTGTTTTCTTTCCTTGGGTGTTTGAGGGTTTTGACCCCCCGACGTGTTTGTAGTGTATTTTCGTTTTGTTGTTTTGTTGTTTTGCTTTTCTTTGTATTCCTGTTGTTTGGACTGGGTTCGTTTTTATGATAAGTTTCTGCATTATGTTAAAAAAAAAAAAAAAAAACTAGAGCTCATGGATTCGGGATAGAAATTATTTCTTAAACGGAAGATAAGATGTTGACGACATTCCAATAAACATCGGGCATCCAAACTACGTGCATTTACAGGTTTCTTCACGGCGCAACCTTAATCGACACACCTGACAAGCTTATATTAATGGTTTGGATCCTGAAAGTTATTCTCATGGAAAGTTGAATAGGAGCAGGAATCTGTCGGGGTGATATCATTAGCCTGCACTACGATGAGGGAAAAGACAAGCAGGTCCATCAATACCACCAGGAATTTTTCTATCCGTGTGCATCACTTTAATTTCTGATCCCTCAGTGAAAACTTCAGGCTTCCGGTATATATATATATATGTACATGATATGGTGAATGATTCTATATATGTCGACCCTTTAAAAAAATATCACAAATCGGTTATTTGTAAGTTATTTTTATTTAAATAAGTGTTATTGAAAACTTGTGACTTTTTGGGCTTTTTCTGCATTTCAGAAATAAACAAATAAATTAAGAAAGCAAAAGGTTGCGTTTTGCAATACGGAAGAGATATATATATTAAGCCGATAGAATTCATATATGGCGTTTGAATTCTTTAATAGTTTGAATTGTTTAAAAGTGCTGTTAAATATATAGTCAATCTTAATTTGATTTTTCGTTTTTGGTTAATAATTTTTGGTTAGGATTCAAAAAAATTATACATTAAAATAAGAATTTAGCAAGGCTAATTGATTTAACCATGGACATGCAACTTAATAATACAAAACAGAAAAACGACAACTTAAAGAGGCATGAATACAAGTGGGGTACTTTCACTTAACTGGCTTTTGGATTTTGGTTTAAGCAACAACTTTTGGGTGGGCAATTAGCAGCAGATTAGACGGTATTACGTGCAGGGAAATTCCCCACCACTTCAGGGGGAGCCTTGAGCACGTACAGCACCTGGTGCGTCTTTATAAGCCTCACAGCACCTGGCGCTCTTTATAAGCCTCGTCCCACTGTAAGCATTTCCAGGACAGTCTTCACCCAATAAAGATGAAGATCTTTTCTGAATTTGGCAGGAAATTTGAGCATCTCTCTGCCAAATTTGAGCATCTGATCTCTCCCAAATTTGCGTGTCTTGGCAAGAAATTAGAACATTTCTGTAGCTATTCGTATAAAAAGCTTTCCTGTTTCAGCCAATCCTGCCAGAGCATTATTTGGTTGCTTTTCCGTTTCGTCGTCTTCCATGTCAAACCTGTGTGGGTTCTGCTCACTTATCTCATAATTGGCTCTCTGGTCGGTTATTTGGCTTTGAAAGTCTCGAAGCCAAGAACCACCTCATTTAGGCCCAAGGACTTGGATGTGTTCTTCACATCCGTCTCTGCCATCACAGTTTCGAGCATGTCGACAGTCGAAATGGAGGTCTTCTCTAACACCCAACTCATCATTATGACCATCTTAATGTTTGTGGGTGGGGAGGTATTCACTTCCATGCTTAGACTTCAATTAGCGAGGTCCAAATTATCCCAAAACCGACAAAAGATTGAGAACAGAATCGGAAGTAATGCTGTTGACGTCAACCACCACACTTCTGCAATTCTCAACAACCTTGTCAACCAAATCGAACTTGATTTAGTTACTAGCCCAAAGGTCGAAAACGACAAACCAGAAACCGATGTTGTACAAGAACTCAACTGCTTGGATAGTGAGAGTGAGAGTCTTAAGTATAACTCCATTATGGCGTTCGGTTATGTGGTGTTGGGTTATATTTTAGTAGTACTTGTTGTTGGCTCTGGTTTGGTTTCGTTGTACCTGAGCCTTGTTCCAAGTGCACGCCGGGTACTCAGAAACAAGGGCCTCGACATACAGACATTCTCTGTGTTCACGACTGTTTCTAGCTTCACAAACTGCGGTTTCATCCCAACAAATGAGAACATGATCGCTTTCAAGGGGAATCCAGGTCTCTTTCTACTTCTCATTCCACAAATCCTTATGGGGAACACTTTATATCCTCCATGTCTTCTATTTGTGATCTGGGTTTTGAAGAAAACCACCAAACGAGCGGAATTCGGGTACATACTGGGGAATTATAGAGATCTGGGCTATTATCATTTGCTCTCTGGCCCTCGTGCTGCTCTTCTGGTTGTGACTGTTTTTGGCTTACTATTGATACAGTTGGCATTATTTTGTTCTATGGAGTGGAATTCAGGAGTCATGGACGGCCTCGACGCCTATCAGAAACTAGTAAGCTCTCTGTTCCAAGTTGTGAACTCAAGGCATGCTGGTGAAAATGTCTTTGAGTTCTCTCTCATCTCTCCAGCAATTCTGTTTCTCTTCGTCGTAATTATGTGAGTTTTCCATTCTCTCTCGCGCTTACTCTATTTTCCTTTGTTTCATACTTCAAATTTCTCTATTTGCTAAGCGAATATTTTTCCAGTTACGAAAAACTATTTTTGGCTTAAGTCATAATATTAAAAGGACCAACAAGGTTGGTTGCCCAGACCACATGGGTCAGGCTTCAAACCTTGCGTACTGCACATGGCACATGCGTTGTAAGCCACCCAAGAGGGGTGAATGCATCTTCACGACCCTCGGAAGAGCCAGGGTTCGTCTATAAGTCAATTCTTCTTGCGGGAGAGCTTGTTGTTCCATGTGTCAGTAAGGAATTACATCCAGGTATGGTTGTCACCCCTGAGGCGGTGATCGCTTCGTCCTTATGATCTCGCCAAGAAAAAGAAACTCTATTAAATACACTTTGCACCCTCCAATTTTGGGGTGTCTATACTTTGCACTCCGATCTATTATTTTTGTTACATCGCAGTTGTCAACTATTGATTTCAGACATTTTATAAGGGTAAAATTGTAATTTTTGTGACCAAAAAATAAATTTTTGTTCCATTTGACAGCAAATTTTAATAAATAGTATAAAATGTCTGAACACAATAGTTGATGGGTGTAATGTGACAAAAATAATACATAAGAATACAAAGTATCGAAGACTCCCAAAATTGGAGGCTGCAAAATGTATTTAACCCAAAAAGAAATTTAAAGCCATGAAAATGGTTAGGCATACAAGTTCGAACCACCTCAACTATCGTTAATCTTTACACTCCACAAGCTTTGACATAGTTTTACCTGCTAAGCCACTCGTCAGTTGCCACGTGGAGAACTCCACTTGACTTACCTTTTCCAAAGAAACTGAATCGTAGATTTTGAAACAGCAGCCAAAATAATCTCACCCGTTAACAGCACGACCAGATTTCGATTAGTAATATGTTATTCTGAAAGGATGAATTGCCTCTTTATCAAAGCTGATTAGCATTTGTGCCTTGCCTGCCTTTTCAGCCTTTGTCCCCACATTTGGTATTCATGCCAATGCTTCCGGACGTCACACGAATAAAGCGATTTGCTGCACTGCTCGATCTAGAATGATCTACACTACGCGAGCTGAACTATAAAATGTGGATCCAGAACATGAGTCTTTTTTGCCTTCTTATCTTTGATTTTTTTTTCCTCTTGAGGGACCTTAATTAAAAAAAAAAAAAAAAGGAAAACTTGAGTAGATGAAGTTTTCAAAAATTTTCACTTCAACACTAGTCACGTACTCAACACTTTCTCATCGTTCATTGGAAGAAATATGTTTAGGGGCTGTGTTCATGATGATAAATGTTCATCATGCATGCTAGGAATTAGCTAGGTCGTACACAAACGAGACTTTAATTGGGCAGCTTCGTTTAATTTACTGTTTTATTACAGGTATCTCCCACCATATACTACCTTCATTCCAACGAAGGGTCTTGAGCAGGTCTCAGAAAATGGGAAAGGAAGCTGCCAACAACGAGGAACGACTTTCGTGGATCGTCTGATGCTCTCACAGCTCTCTTATTTGGCCATATTCATCATCCTCATATGTATTACAGAGGGACAGAAAATGAAGGATGACCCTCTCAACTTCAGTGTGCTGAACGTCGCTCTAGAAGTGATAAGGTTAGCTTAATTTTCCCTCTCTTTCTTTTCTCCCTTTCATCTCATATATGTGAACAAGTTGAAGGAACGACTGCAATCTTCGGCAATGGATTGGTTTAAGAAGTAGTTATAGGAAACCAAAACCTTAATTAAATTGTATGAACTGCATTAATGTCCGTCTAATCATCACTAATGTTCCTCTGACAATATCTGTAGTGCATACGGGAATGTTGGGTACACAACTGGCTATAGTTGTAAGCTGCAGCTGAAACCAGATAACTCCTGCAAAGACACCTGGTTCGGATTCGTTGGGAGATGGAGCAGCAAGGGCAAATTTATCCTCATCATAGTGATGTTATTTGGGAGGCTTAAAAAATTCAGCGTTAAAGGTGGTAGAGCCTGGAAACTTTCTTAATTATGAAGCTCTTAACCATATCGGATGATCTGTATGGACCTTTTGTGTGCAACTGCAAACAGTATGGTTGACGACGTTTGTATAACGGTTCCCTAAAGATAAAATGTCTCCTAATTTAGGGGAGTTGATCAGTTGTAAGCTTTAGGGAACTCTTTTAATGTGCTTCCTTTCGCTAAATTGTACCACTACAAGAAATAGGAGATTAGGTGACAAATTTTTGGGTGTCAAACCAAATTTTGTCACCTAAAGTGAGTTTTCCCTGACAAAACATTATTTTTGTCACCTAAAATCATCCTAGAACGCCAAATCCGTTCGGACGAGTCCTAAAACCGTTCATACAGATTTGTGGTGTGACAAAATACACATCGTCATCATATAGTGACAAATTAAAAATCGTCATGAACACTCAATACCGTCCGGACGTATACACATGCATTCTGACGATGAAAAAATAAACTCATTCGGATGCGAAAAACATGTCCGCATAGTATGAATGCTTCTTCCACAAATCGTGTGGTTCCACGTTGCAAAATTTCACACACGTGATGTCGAAACCATCCGGACCTACACAAACTGTTCGAACGGATGTAATTTATAGAACATTTTTTAATCTACCATATTTAACGACTTTGAATTTGATTAGGCTACGTGTGAATCTAACCGTTGAGAACCATCCGAACACCTAAGGAATCCGTGCAAACACCCAGCTTGTCACATAAACCCTACCAGACTTGTCAAAATCACACTTTCACCATCTTTTTTCTCAAACATTTTCACTATTTCGAGATTTGTTTCAAGATCTCTTAAATAACTTCGGGTAAAACCCTCTTTGTGACTTTGCTTTTCAATTTTATTATTTTTTGTTGGATAATAACGTTGTTTTCTTTTTGTGTTTATCGAAGTACCGTTTGGACGTGTTGCATAGCATCCAGACGTGTTGCACCACGTTCGGAGGCCTTCAAAATGGAAACTTCGTTGTTTAAATTACGTGCGAACGAGTTATGCTTACGTTCGGACGATTTTTGCTAGGTTGACCGTGGATCACTCGAGGAAAAGTATCACCAATATCGGGGCACGACAGAGTGACCAGTTTGGGCAAACACTTTAGTAGTAGAGCTGAGGGAGAGTATTCGGGTGATGGTGGAGCCGACGCATATGTTGTGCATGGAGTTCCAAACCCGCTTGACCAATCTGAAGAATAATTTTGCTCTAACGGAGAGGGGTTTAAGGGAAGAGGTGATTGCTCTGCGGAACGAACTAAGTTATGTGACAACACACGTGTCCCATTTGTGTCAGTCTCTCAATACCTTTCTAATACAGCTCCGGACACTCATCAAACGGATGAATAGTATGGAGGAGCAATTGGAGCACGTTCGTAATGTCCTCGAATAAGATCTGGACCAGCCAGCTCGTCTTCGTGATTCAAACTAGTCTATGACTTATGCTTAGTTAGTGTCCAGCTTGTGATTTGGACTAGTCTCTTGTTTACGTTTTTCGCTATTATTTACTTATACTTTGTAGTCTCCGGCTTTTACTAGACTTTATGATTGTGTTTTTCGTTCAGTTTTTAGATTATGTTTGATATTTTTAAATATGTTTTTTCATTAGTTTAAATTTATTATAATTTAAACGGACGATTAGTACAATTAAATGATTAGTGCGAGTGTCAAGTTAACCGAACGGTTAGTATAATTAGTTATAACGGATGTTCAATATAAAAGTATGCCTAAATATATTTTTTTATGTAGTCAAAATAAATAAATTGAGTTAAAATGTTGTGATGAATTACATTTAGTTAAATCATTTCAATAAATTAAATTGAGTGAATTAAATGGGATCCATAATCAATTAATGAATTGAAGTAATGTTAAATACATCTGTTAAGCGTCCGCATGTTGTAACATTCCGTTCGAATGCCTAACATTAATCGACATCGTTGGAACACATGAAAAAAATCGTCCAGACCCCTTTAAGCATGACTTACACGTGTTTAATGAGGACAAAGGTTGAAAACAACTTTAAGCATCCGTACGGTTTAATGAGTCTATTGAGCCTTTTGTGAACTTTAACTCCTTTGACATGATCTTGTTGACTAGAAATGATGTCGAGGTTTATGTTCCGGTAACCGATGAGAGTGGTCCACAACAACGTTAAAAATTTAACGGACTCATGTTTGTTATTTATTCTCGAGCGAGGAGTTTCAAGTTAAAAATTTTTATTTCATCCTGAACGTTTATTTTATTTTATTTTATTATTAATTGTCGTAACAACTATATTTTATTATTTTATTTTTTGCTGAGGTATTAAGGACGAAAGTGGGTTATGTGCGAGGTTTAGGCTGTTCAGTACGGCCTGATGGATCATCATCTTCAGTATCATCCGTTGATTTGTCCTGGAGATTAGAGGAAACCAGATTAGAGATAGAGGAGATGAAGCGCTTCTGGTCAAGTGGTCTGAAATGGAGAAGACGATGCGAGAGCATCAACAGATGATGGAGGAGTAGCAACGGAAGAAAGAAGAAGAATATCAAAAGATGATGCATGAGCAGTAACGGAACCTAGTAGAACAGCAAGAACGGAGGATACAACTAATGAAATAATAGATGCGTGAGCAAACGATGGAACATTAGACAGCTGACATCCCGTTTGACACCCAAACAAAAATTTGGGTAGATTATGTATTTTCACTACTTGATCAATACTTATCGATTATGTATTTTAGTTGCTTTTAATGACGATTACATATTTGTAGACATATTATTATTATTATTATTATTATTATTATTGGTACTGAATATCTTTCTATTTGTATTATTTACAAATTATTTTGAAAATTTTAATTAAATTAATTTAAATTCGTAACAATGGGTTCAAACGGTAATAAAACCGTCCGAATGGTTTTTGAAGTTAAGACGTGTGCACGCTTAACAATTCGTCCACACACTTCGCATGAAATATTGTCTGTCCATAGGGTTATTCTTTTGTGTAAACAGTCCTTTAATTAAACAACCGTTTGAATTGGAAGAAAACACTTTCCAATGTTTTCAACAGAATAAGCGTCCACACTGTCGATGTACGTGTTCAAACAGTTTTTAAGGTGACAAAAAATTGTTTCATCATAAATGAAACAACGGTGTAGACATCTTCATGTTACCGTGCGCACATTTTATGTTATCGTGCGGATAATTGTATATTACCGTGCGTACGTATTTTTCATTACAAAATTCATTTTGTCACATTGAACCAAATATTTGCACTCCTTATGTGAACGTATGAAGTGTACTGGGCATGATGATTTTGAATTTAGTCAATATAACAGAAAAGCGTCCGTGCGGACGGTTTCGAGTGACAAAACATGGAAATTGTCACCTAAAACTTTTGCTGACAGACTTTAGGTGACAAACCGGGTGACAACTCAATTTTGTCACCCAAAACCTTTAGTGACAAAAATGGCACTTTGGGTGACTAAATTTTTTGACACGCAAAGTGATTTTTGTTGTAGTGTACATCTTTATACTTTTTTTTGTTAATATATACACTTATAAAAAATAACCACAATAAATTAATGGTGAAGTTTTCGCCAGTGCTTGTCTTGGAAAGAAGCTAGAGTGCTTCTCTAGTTGTCTAACGCAACAAACTTCCTTGTTTCAACGAATTATTTTGATCGAGTGGTCCACTTCCGTTGTGTTAAAATATGATGATTTTCTTGAATATTATCGAATTTAGCTTTGTCTCATAGTAGCTTAGAAAAAAAAAAAAAAAGCTTTGTCTCATAGTACGTACATGGATAGGTTAGACACAAGTCCATTGTACGAGTTCAAACCTTACTGTGTTTGATTGCCCGAAATCTATATTACAAGTATAATAACTAAAGCATGGAGGGCAGACTCAACTCGGAGAGAGAGAGAGAGATTATCCTAACGAAGTTCAAAGCTTTTATCCTGGCTATCATCATAACTCGGCAAAGCTCTAAATTTGTGCGAGTTGATCGGTATGGAGGATATATCCGGCAAAGCATATTCCAAGCTTGCCAACTTACCAGAGAACTTCGTAAATGGGCTTGAAACTAAAGCATACAAGTATAATATAATTCGCGAAGAACAAGCTGATCTTTTAAAATTTTAATAATTTCAATAGATTATGGTAAGAGAGCTCCATGTCGAATAAATACCTTTTGAAATTTATTATCCTTTTTACAGTTTATCGACTCTGTGTGCCGATCATTTGGCAATAATGGCACCGACTCAAAACTGTTAATTTCAGAATACCTCAAGGTTCATTAATAGACATTAATTATAGCCACCATTGAGTGAAATTTTACATATTTGATCCACGTACCCAATGACATTTATTGTAAAGTAGAGTCTTTGATGTACCCCTTAACATAAGAGAAAACTATGTATTTTGGCATCATAAAAACTGTGTTGGTGTGAAAATTTAGGTACATTGGAGTTTTATTGAAGTTTGTAAAAATATAGTTAAAATTTTGAAATATGTTTAGTTGGTGTGGAAAAATTTTTATATTTTATTATTGTTTGTGAAAATGTGTGAAGAGATAAGATTTGATAGGGTATTTTAATATTGAGAAACTGGAAAAATAAGGAGAGAGAAGATTGCTGATTTTTTTTATATTGAAAAAGTGAAAAATGGCACAACTTAGTGTCTGAAATATTTAAAAATAATAATATTTTGAGCATTTTTTGATTGTTGACAAAAAATTTTCCAAAATTTATGTTTGGTGGTGAAATTTTTTAAATGAACAAAATTTTGGAAAATTCCTATAGTCCAGCTAAACCGTGAGAACTTTACCAAAGACAACTTGCTATCACCTGGAAGGAGATCTTTTTTTTCTGAATTCAATGTCGTTAGGCTTGTATTGCAATTGTGTAACCATACAAGGAATATCCTAAATAAGGTCAAACAACGACCAGGTTAAAATAAGACCAGCCAAAATCCAAAAAATAATCAGGAAAACTACCTATATGCGCCGTGCTAGGAAAAGGGTGCGGGTGACAGATAACAGCATACAAGCCACAGAAATCTAGATGTGCTAGTAGTGAAAGCGCAGAGGCCAAAAACAAAGAATCACGCCATGCGCGGCTGGAGAGACACCTACTTGGAGGCGTTGGAATCTCCGGATGCAGAGGAAGCCATCCGAGTGGCGCGTGGCTTGCAGAGACCATCAACAGAGGTCCAAAAATGAAGAAACAGACCAGGCGCGTGAGATCCACACGCGGCGCGTGGGGCACGTGGACCACAACGCCCCGGCCAAACTCGAACGGGACCTGCATGGCTGAGCTCGCCCGAAGGTGGAGACCAATACTAGAGGGGCGGTGGCCACCAAAACAGAACAAAAACGCCTAGATCTAAACACCAACAAAACTAACAAAAACCAAAAATAAGAAAAAAAAAACCTCACCGACGGAAGAGGCCGAGGAGCGGAGAGGGGATGGAGGGATGGGGATGGGAGGAGCACATGGAGCGGAGAGGAGACGCTCCTCCCACCGGTGGTACAGGCGAAAGAAAAAAAAAACTAGCCTAGGGTGGCATGTGCTTGGATGAAGGTCGCCTGGAGACAGAGTTACGCAGAAGAGCATGGATAGGGTACCAAATTTTAGAGCCTCAAAGGCTGGTAACGTTGCAACGTCGACCCCAAATTTTAGAGAAGCACGAGTTTGAGACGGCAAGGCGTCTATGACTTTAATTCTTTATTCTTTCAATGTCATACGTTCTCCTACACGTATTGTCGTTAACAGATTAGATAATACAGGGAAATTCCGCCAGAGCGGGAGCCTTGAGCACGTACAGCTCCTGGCGCTTGTTTATAAGCCTCGACGTCCCACTGTAAGCATTCCAGGAAAGTCTTCACCCAATAAAGATGAAGATCTTTCCTGGATTTGGCAGGAAATTTGAGCATCTCTCTGGCAAATTTGCGTCTCTTGGCAAGAAATTAGAACATTTCTGTAGCTATTCGTGTAAAAAGCTTTCCCGTTTCAGCCAATCCTGCCAGAATCTTATTTGGTTGCTTTTCCGTTTCGTCGTCTTCCATATAAGACCTGTGTGGGTTATGCTCACTTACTTCATAGTTGGTTCTCTGGTCGGTTATTTGGCTTTGAGAGCCTCGAAGCCAAGAACCACCTCATTTAGGCCCAGGGACTTGGATGTGTTCTTCATGTCCGTCTCTGCCATCACAGTTTCGAGCATGTCGACCGTCGAAATGGAGGTTTTCTCTAACACCCAACTCATCATTATGATCATCTTAATGTTTGTTGGTGGGGAGGTATTTACTTCAATGCTTAAACTTCAATTAGCGAAGTTATCCCAAAACCGTCAAAATATTGAGAACAGAATCGGAAGTACTGCTGTTGACGTCAACCACCCCACTTCTCCAATCCACAACAACCTTGTCAAAAAAATCGAACTCAACTGTTTGGATAGTGAGAGTCTCAAGTATAACTCCATTATGGTGTTGGGAAATGTGGTGTTGGCTTATATTGTAATAGTACTTGTTGTTGGCTTTAGTTTGGTTTCCTTGTACATGAGCCTTGTTCCAAGTGCAAGAGGGATACTCAAACACAAGGGTATAGACATACAGACGTTCTCTGTGTTCACGACAGTTTCTAGTTTCACAAACTGCGGTTTCATCCCAACAAATGAGAACATGATCATTTTCAAGGGGAATCCAGGTCTGTTGCTACTTCTCATTCCACAGATCCTTATGGGGAACACTTTGTATCCTCCATGCCTTCTATTTGTGATCTGGGTTTTGAAGAAAACCACCAAACAACCGGCATTCGGTTACATGCTGGCCAATTATAGAGATATGGGCTACAATCATTTGCTCTCTGGTCCTCGAGCTGCTCTTCTGGTCGTGACTGCTTTTGGGTTTATATTGATACAGTTTGCACTATTTTGTTCTATGGAGTGGAATTCAGGAGCCATGGACGGCCTCAACGTCTATCAGAAACTAGTAAGCTCTTTGTTCCAAGTTGTGAACACGAGGCATGCTGGTGAAAATGCCTTCGATTTCTCTATCATCGCTCCAGCAATTCGGGTACTCTTCGTCGTAATTATGTGAGTTTTCCATTAATCTCTCTCGCTCTTGCTCTAATTTTTCTTTATTTCATACTTAAAATTTCTCTATTTGCTATGCGAAATGTTAGGCTGTGTTTGCACCAAATATTTCACAAAATATTTCACCAACTCCTAATAAAATATTACAATATAATCTCTCTCCCATAAAAAAATATAAAAAATTACAAAAAATATAAAAAATTACCTCTCTTCACGTTTTCACTAAACTCAATACCAACACTAAATTCAATACCTAAAATTTTACAACACAAACATAACCTTAGCACGTTTACCTTAAAATCATTATTTACGTAAGAAAATTAAAGTATTAACCCACGGATGGAGGCGGCCTTTGAATTTGATGTCCAGCGTCATTCTCCTTCACGTGTTGTAACCCGGCCACCTAAGAGCGGGGAGAGGGGAAGATTATGGTCAGGACGGGTCATGCCAACTTTGATTGTCAAATATGGTCCTTCCCTCCTTTTCTGGCCAGAAAAAAAAATTAAAAAATTAAAATTGAAAGGCATGAAAATGGCAAAAGTTACATACGTAATTGGAACCACCTCAACTTACTTTAAGAAACCTTTTGCGTGCAATCCAAAAAGCTTTGACTTACTTTTTTCTGCTAAGCCACTCGTCAGTTGCCACGTCGGCCGAAACTCCACTTGACTCACGTTTTCCAAAGAACTGAATCATTTTTTCCCTCCATATCGGGGCGACAATTCCCCCGTTTTTTTTTTCTCAGCAAAAATTCCCCCGTATCATTTGTAGTATTTTCCAAGGAAGGTGTCTCTCTAAAGGAACTAGGTACATACGATAACAAAGTTGTACCTTGTCTATACTTAAAGTAGAGGCAGAATAACAGAATAACGTACGTACTCTTTCTTTAATTTTTTGTACCCAAATTATCATATGATATATTCTCAACTAAATCTTACACTCCAATTAAACTCTTTGTATATATTTCTCCTATCATAATTTTTTATAATTTCTTGCTTAAATTGCACGTTACACTTCAAAAAGAGATAGACATAACAGGTGGACCATACAATATTTAATGACGACATGTAAAGCTTTAAGCAGTATTGACCTATAATGGAGTCCACATGTTGTGTCTATCTGTCTTCGAATTACACCGTATAATTTGACTATAAAATTGTAGATGATCATAATCCATATTCATTAGGCAAACAAGCAACTAGGCTTATGATCAGTTATAAGATTTTGAAACAGCACCAAAATAAATATCTCACCCGTTCACAGCACGATCTGAAAGGATGAGTTGCCACTTTATCAAAGCATTTGTGCCTTTGACACCACATTTGGTATTCATGGCAATGCTTCCCCCGGTACAAGCATAAAACGATTTGTTCATCATGCATGCTAGGAATTATCGTTAGTGTGGGAGGTATTTTGACAAAATTATAATAAAAAAGAAAAGAAAAAACAGTTATTCAATGAATAATTAATAAAATATTAAAATTCACCAACAGTTAGTCGTCATATAGAATATATGATCTTAATTAGTTTGTAAAACGGGACTTTAATTGGGCAGCTTCGTTTACTGTTTTATTACAGGTATCTCCCACCATATACTACCTTCATTCCAACGAATAAGGGTCTTGAGCAGGTCCCAGAAGATGGGAAAGGAAGCTACCAAACTCGAAGAACGACTTTCGTGGATCGTCTGATGCTCTCACAGCTCTCCTATTTAGCCATATTCATCATCCTCATATGTATTACAGAGGGACAGAAAATGAAGGATGACCCTGTCAACTTCAGTGTGCTGAACGTCGTTCTAGAAGTGATAAGGTTAGCATAATTTTCCCTCTCTTTCTTCTCTCTCTCAGCTCATATACTATGTGAACAAGTTGAAGGAACGACTGCAATCTTCGGCAATCGATTGGTTTAAGAAGAATCGTAGAAAACCCAAACCTTAATTAAATTGTATGACCTGCATTAATGTCCGGCCGTCTAATCATCTACTAATGTTCCTCTGACAATATCTGTAGTGCATACGGGAATGTTGGGTACACAACTGGCTATAATTGTGATCTGCAGCTGAAACCAGATAGCTACTGCAAAAGCACCTGGTACGGATTCGTTGGGAGATGGATCAGCAAGGGAAAATTTATCCTCATAATAGTGATGTTTTTTGGGAGGCTTAAAAAATTCAGCGCGGGAGGTGGTAGAGCCTGGAAACTTTCTTAATGAAGCTCTTAACCATAAACCATATCGTAAGTGTATTTAATTACCTTTTGGGTGCAAGCAATATACTACGTTTGTAGATATATAATGGCCGGGTTCCCTAACGATGGAGTGAGATTCGGTCCCGAAAGTACGGGTCTGGATATGTCCGGACCATTATAGAGGTCCGACCGGTAAGGTCGGGGAGAATGGACGGTTCGAGGAATTCGATCCCAATCGTGGGTCCGGACATATCCGGACCCATACTGCCTGGACCGAATCCAAATCCCCCCTAACGATATATAGTATTTTTCCTAATTTAGGGGAGTTCAGTTGTACGTTGTAGGGAACTCTTTTAAGGACGTTTGTTTGCCTAATATTTCAGGGTATCAAAATTTTGAGTAAGCTAAACACACTTCAAAATTTTCAATATTTATACACACTCCAAAACTTTCACATACTTCAATAAATCTTAATATTCAAAAGATTCTCAAAATTTTGATAATATTCTCCAAAATTTCGGCAAACAAACGTCAAATGTTAATTAACATAATTTTTCCTAAACCGTTTAGATAATTTTTCCTTTTTGTATTAATGTAATCACTTACTTATAATATTAAAAAAGACACGCACAATAAACTGATGAAGTTTTCGTGAGTGCTTGTCTTGGAAAGAAATTGGAGCACTTTCTAGCTGTCTCACGCAACAAACTTCCTTGTTTCAACCAATTATTTTGATCGAGTGGTCCACTTCCGTTGTTGTAAAATATGATGATATGGAATTTAGCTTTATCTCATCGATCGTATAGGCTAGACACAAGTCCATTGTACGAGTTCAAATTAAACCTCACTGTGAGAAAGAGAGAGAGGGGTTATCCTAAAGTTTAAAGCTTTTTTCCTAATTGCATCATAACTCGGCAAAACTCCAAATTTGTGCTAGTCGATCGATATGGATGTTTTATTCGGGCAAAGCATATTCTAATCTGACCAACTAATTACTAGAGAACTGCGCTCCAAATTTGTGCGAGTCCATCAAAATGGCAAACTTTGTTTTTACTCTAACAATCTCGATGTATATACTAATCCGAATAATCTTACTCGAACCCGCTCTGTACAGCAACCACTCAGACTCTTAAGATTCTTCTTATGAACTCTTCACGAACCATCTTGTTCGTCGACGTACACTAGAAGTCCGGCAGCCAATACTCAAGGCTTCACAAGAGAAAGTTGGTTTCAAGGTGATTGGATGAGAGAAAGATCTGGTCAATTTAGATCATGAATCACTAAGGTATTTTTCTCTCTCGAATAGGGGCTCAAATAAACAAGGAGACAACCTCCTTAGAGTTACAAATCGACATCTCAAAGTATTTAAAATATACCTTGAGTTTCAAGTAGAATACTACTCTAGAAAGTCCAATTTGTACTTCATTTGTCGAGGAATTTCGCTAATATACACTAACAGAAACTTTACCAAAGACAGTTTGCTATCACCTGGAAGGAGATGTGCTTGGATGAAGGTCGCTTGGAGACAGAGTTATGCAGAAGAGCATGGATAGGGTACCAATTTTAGAGGCTCAATGTCTGGTAACGTTGTAACGAATATCGACCCCAATTTCTTACCGTGCGAAAGTTCTGATCAGAATAAAACTTTATGACAAGCACGAGTTTGAGACGGTAAGGCGTCTATACTTTTTATTCTTTTCGTGCCATACGTTCTCCTTTACGTATTAACAGCAGATTAGACAGTATTATGTACAGGAAAATTCCACCAGACCGGGAGCCTTGAGCACATACAGCACCTGGCGCTTCTTTATAAGCCTCGTCCCACTGTAAGCATTTCAGGTCAGTCTTCACCCAATAAAGATGGCGATCTTTTCTGGATTTGGCAGGAAATTTGAGCATCTATCTGCCAAATTTACGTGTCTTGGCAAGAAATTAGAATCTTTCTGTCGCTATTCGTGTAAAAAGCTTCTCTGTTTCAGCCAATCCTGCCAGAATTTTATTTGGTTGCTTTTCCGTTTCGTTGTCTCCCATGTCAAACCTGTGTGGTTTCTGCTCACTTACCTCATAGTTTGCTCTCTGGTCGGTTATTGGGCTTTGAAAGTCTCGAAGCCGAGAACCACCTCATTTAGGCCCAGGGACTTGGATGTGTTCTTCACCTCCGTCTCTGCCGTCACAGTTTCGAGCATGTCCACCGTCGAAATGGAGGTCTTCTCTAACACTCAACTCATCATTATGACTATCTTAATGTTTTTTGGTGGGGAGGTATTCACTTTCATGCTTAGACTTCAATTAGCGAGGTTCAAGTTATCCCAAAACCGACAAAAGATTGAGAACAGAGTCGGAAGTAATGCTGTTGACGTCAACCACAATAATTCTCCAATCCACAACAACCTTGTCAATCAAATCGAACTTGGTTTAGTTCCTAGCCCACAGCACGAAAACGAAAAACCAGAAACCGATGTTGTACATGAACTCAACTGCTTGGATACTGAGAGTCTTAATTATAACTCCATTATGGCGTTGGGTTATGTGGTGTTGGCTTATATTTTAGTAATACTTGTCGTTGGCTCTAGTTTGGTTTCGTTGTACCTGAGCCTTGTTCCAAGTGCAAGCCGGGTACTCAAAAACAAGGGTCTCGACATACAGACATTCTCTGTGTTCACGACTGTTGCTAGTTTCACAAACTGCGGTTTCATCCCAACAAATGAGAGCATGATCGCTTTCAAGGGGAATCCAGGTCTCTTGCTACTTCTCATTCCACAGATCCTTATGGGGAACACTTTATATCCTCCATGTCTTCTATTTGTGATCTGGGTTTTGAAGAAGACCACCAAACGAGCGGAATTCGGGTACATGCTGGGGAATTGTAGTGATGTGGGGTATTATCATTTGCTCTCTGGTCCTCGTGCTGCTCTTCTGGTTTTGACTGTCTTTGGCTTACTATTGATACAGTTGGCATTATTTTGTTCTATGGAGTGGAATTCAGGAGTCATGGACGGCCTCGACGCCTATCAGAAACTAGTTAGCTCTCTGTTCCAAGTTGTGAACTCAAGGCATGCTGGTGAAAATGTCTTTGAGTTTTCTATCTTCTCTCCAGCAATTCGGGTGCTCTTCCTTGTAATAATGTGAGTTTCCCATTCTCTCTTGCCCTAACTATAATTTTCCTTCGTTTCATACTTCAAATTTCTTAAGAAAGTTAAAATATTAAAAGGACCAACAAGTGTGGTGACCCAGAGCACATGGGTCAGGATTCAAACCTTGCGTTCTGCACGTGTTGCGAGCCACTCAAGAGGGGGTGAATGCATCCTCACGACCCTCGGTAGAGCCAGGATTCGGCTATAATTCAATTCTTCTTGAAGGAGGGCTTGTTGTTTCATGCGTCTTTACGGAATTAGTCTAGGTACTCTTGCCTCAATGGCTCCTTGCGGGTAGGATCCATTATAGTAACATCTAGGTATAGTTGTCACCTCTGATCGATCGCTTCGTCCTTCTGATCTCGCAAAGAAAAAAGAAATTAGAAGGCGTGAAAATGTAAAGTTTATCTACGTTCCACCTACATCAACTATAAGTAATATTGTAGTACACTGCCAAAGGTTTGACTTACTTTTATCTGCTAAGCCACTCGTCAGTTGCCATGTGGAGAACCTTATTTGACTGACCTTTTCAAAGAACCTGAATCATTTTTTTTCCCTCCACGTCTGTGCCAATTCCCCTTGATCATAGACATCTCTATTTAAAGTTCAGCACTTTATAGAAATTGTCTTTTCGGAGGTTGTTTTCATTTCAAGGTGAGAATCCAAGGTACTAGGTAGAGGTACGAGGTATAGCATAGGTGGCATTAGGAAAATGACAACAATGTTTGACGTTGTTCCTTGTATACTTACATAAACAAAGCTGTTACTTTCTTTCCTATTATTCCAATTCAAACATCAAGAAGATCCGGAAGAAAAACAGAATACCCTACTCTTTTTTGTTGTGCCCAAATTTTCATGATATGTTCTTGACTAAATCTTAGCCCTCCAATTATTGTATCCTCGTATATATATATATATATATTCCTCCGGCAAGCAAGCAAACTAGGCTTATGAGTTATAAGATTTTGAAACAGAAGCAGCCAAAATAATCTCAACTACTTGACTAGATTAAATTTTCGAAATTTTCACTTTAACAACACTTTCTCATCGTTCATGATAAATGTTCATCATGCATGCTAGGAATTAGCTTATCATATAGAATGATCTTAATTAGTAATACTCAAACGAGACTTTAATTGGGCAGCTTCGTTTACTGTTTTATTACAGGTATCTCCCACCATATACGACCTTCATTCCAACGAAGGGTCTTGAGCAGATCTCAGAAAATGGGAAAGGAAGCTGCCAAAATCGAAGAACGACTTGCGTGGATCGTCTGATGCTCTCACAGCTCTCCTATTTGGCCATATTCATCATCCTCATATGTATTACAGAGGGACAGGAAATGAAGGATGACCCTCTCAACTTCAGTACGATGAACATCATTTTCGAAGTGATAAGGTTAGCTTTAATTAATATTTTTTTCCTCTCTTTCTTTTCTCACTCTCTCATGTATATGTGAACAAGTTGAAGGAACGACTACAGTCTTCTGCAATTGATTGGTTTAAGAAGTAGTCGTAGCAAACCAAAACCTTAATTAAATTGTATGACCGGCATTAATGTCCGGCCGTCTAATCATCACTAATGTTCCTCTGACAATATCTGTAGTGCATACGGGAATGTTGGGTACACAACTGGCTATAGTTGTAAACTGCAGCTGAAACCAGATAGCTCCTGCAAAGACACCTGCTTCGGATTCGTTGGGAGATGGAGCAGCAAGGGAAAATTTATCCTCATCATTGTGATGTTATTTGGGAGGCTTAAAATATTCCGCGTGAGAGGTGGTAGAGCCTGGAAACTTTCTTAATTATATATGGAGCTCTTAAACATATCGTACGTGTATGTACGTACGTCCTTTTGGGTGCAAGCAGTACATATATATAGTTGACGACGTTTGTATATAACGGTTCCATAACGACAGTATGTCTCCTAATTTAGGGGGGGTGAGTTAAGTGCTTTATGGAACTCTAGCTGTCTCACGCAACAAACTTCCTTTGTTTCAATTAGCTTAATTATTTTGATCGAGTGGTCCACTCTGGTTACTGGCTGGTCAAATTAACCCCGCATACAAACCGCGTAAATTAGCTCAATTATATGCTTAGAAATGGTGGGGGTGGCATCCAGAGCTAATCATAGAAGTGGGCCAAGATGATGTGCTCTCTCTATTATTTAGATGTTGACCTTCCAGTGATGGAACTTCTGGAGGTGACCGGCCTGCATGAATTTCCTCGACCTTGTGATTTATCTGCCACTCGATCCGGCCGTCCTCCAGCTCCGAATTTCTGACAAGTGGTGTCAAAGTTGTATGCAATCAATTGTTGGCCCAAGGTGTGCTTATGCGTGCAATTAATTCTACTGAAAGTCAAGGACGCGCCGACCGACTATATATGCATGCCAATCGCAGAGTTTGGCGGTCTCTACACATGCAAGCAAGAGAATTTTGAAACGAAACGAAGGTAATTTTGGGAAAGTAGAAGAGAATAGACACGGCATAGCCACTGCAATAAGTTCGGGCATACCAAACGGAGTCCGGTTAGAATACGGTGTCGTTAAAATGCAGGGTTACGGGGGCACGACTCCGATTAAATCCCGAAAATCCACTGGTCCTCAGCGCGCCAGCACATTAATGAGCTCGACCCGCGTGTTTTACCCGATTTTTCTCGACCCGCGTGTTTTACCCGCAAAACAAATGAGCGTTCTTTTTTCTTCCTCTGTTTTTTGTTTACTTTCTTGTAGGAAACATAGCAAGTGATCTCCGCAGAGGAGAGGCCTCATGGTAGCTGATCTGTTCAAAATGCCACCATTTATTGTGTTCTTGAGATGTTAAAGCACATCCTATGCATATATTCTTGTATATGGTCGGCTGTGGATCAACACTTGCTCTTTTTCCCCGCGTGTTTTACCGGGTCATTTTTTTAGTCTCTTCCCCGCTAGATTCTTTCTTGCATACTCTCGCCATTGATCTCGCCACTTGCTCTTTTTCTCTCTTAGATATACTACCTATATATACATAAACAGAGTAATAACAAGAAACTGGCCCTAGTTCATCCCTCCACTTTCGTAAAGGTAGAGAACGAGTTTTCTTCTCTACGGTGATGGAGGTTCAAACAGCCCCACAACAACCACCAAAGCAAAAGCCACCACCACTATATACATGAAGCAGAAAAATAAACAATAGAAAGTACCACCACTAGCCGCCCCGTTACGCTAAACACAACAGTCGCTAACTACAGGGAAACTCAGTTTTCTTACGAATGAATGCAGAACACACAAGTACAATTTTTTATCAAGAGGAGCTTTGGTTGTATTTAAATCAAAGCAAGGATGAATACATTATTTAAATCAAAGCAAGGATGAATACACCTTGAACCAAATACAGAGACCTATTGCCGGTGGCCGGTGATGCACTTAAAAGCAATATCACAACTTTAGGGCCTTTGGTCCTCCCCATGTCCGAAAAAATTCTATTTCTAGCAAATTTAGTTGCTAGGATGGTATTTAAAATGAAGTTTGCACCATATATCCCGGACTTTAAGTTAGCTATTGAGCATTTCTTGATACATGCTAGTGGGAGGGGAGTGATGGATGAGCTTGAGAATAAACTTGAGCTCAGTAACTGGCATATGGAGCCCTCAAGGATGACACTTTATAGGTTTGGGAACACCTCTAGTAGTTCTCTGTGGTATAAACTGGCTTACTGTGAGGCCAAGGGGAGGATTAAGAAAGGTGATCGGTTATGGCAGATTGCATTTGGGTCAGGATTTAAGTGTAACAGTGCTATGTGGCGTGCGTTGCGCACCATTGATCCAGCAAGGAGAAGAATAATATCAAGCTGATGCGCGTGCGGGCCGCACGTGATATAGGAGAAAAGCAAATATCAAGCTGATGCGCACGGGCCGCGCGCGATATGGGAAAAAAGCAAATATCAAGCCTGATGCAACTCGAAGGGAATCCGAGTCCCTCTGCATGGTGTCTCGGAGACAATATATGCCGCCCGAGACAGTACCTCCTGGGAGCAAACTAATGGCTCTGTTGGCCTCGGTTATAACAGGGGACAGAGATGGAGGTATCGTGAGGCAGGTCGCGTAGCTTGGGTTCACAGGATCAAACTTGCAGGATTCGTCTGGCTGGATGACTCGGAGGTTGGCGCCGGAGCAGTTGGAGACAGAGATGGAGGTATCGGAGCAGAGAGGAATACAGTCGGCGACGGAGCACGGGCCACCGGAGTCTGTGAGGATGGAGGCGTTGACGGCAAGGATGTAGGCCATTGTGAGGAATGTGGCGGTGCCTTCTCGGAGTTCCGTGGTGAAGGTGGAATTGCGCTCGGCCAGCTTGAAACGCTTGCCCACCCAACTGTTGCCCACATAGTTGTTTAGCCTGGTCAGTGGCTTTTGCTTTGGTGATTGTTGTGGAAGCCGTTGAATCTCAATAAAAAAAACTCGCGTTATTGTGACCAAAAATCACGTGGTGACAAATGACATCCGATGTTGCTTCTAACCAGGTTGGATTCGCAGACATTCGGTAAAACACGCGGGTCTGAGGATTGAGGGTTCATTAATGTGCTGGTGCGCTGAGGACCAGTAAATTTCCGGGATTTAATCAGAGTCGTGCCTCCGTAACCCCTGCATTTTAACGGCACTGTATTCTAACCGGACTCTACCAAACGAGCTTCGAAGCCACAAGAATAATCATGTAGAGATATTTTTGTGAGAGAGAAGATACTGAAGCATCTTCTGCAACGCGTCACGTGCCTGCTGGCTGCTTGCTAACTGCTCGAAGAAAGAAGAAAAAAATTGAAGAGTGGTGTTAGGTATACAAAAAGGCAAAGGCCTTAATTTGGACGGTATGTAGTATCTTTGTCCTGGGTTAGGTATGTCAATCAAATTAATGGTGCATATTCGTGGATACAAAAGGCAAAGCTAGCCTACTTGCACCAAGAAAGGAATGAGATTCATCAAGATTAAATATGGTTTTTAGAAGGATGGGCCAAACGATAGAGACTAATGGATCGGTTCTCTACATTAATGTGAAGGAAATATTAGCACGAATATCCAACAAACAAGAATCAACAAATAGCTAACACGAAGGTGGGGGAAAGTAGAAACTTTCTCACATAAAAATGTTCGGATATTGCGTAATTCTGAAGCAATCCAGAAGTCGTGACTTGGACATAACCCTCTGTGTAAACCCATTGGAGTACGATTCGAAAGTACGTATATATCTTTGGATGGGTTCGTTTCGGTTCGGATTCAGGCATAATAGTAAGATCCTAATCAATTATTCACATTTGGCCACCACACTAATGACGTCTATGGATGGTTCACATCAAATTGTTCAAAAAAGAAAAAAAAAATAGAGCAGGCCAGGAAGCCTTAATGGGTAATTAATTAATTCGATCTGAGCTGTAGATCTAGCTTTGTTCGAAAATTTCTATAAACGCATACACGTCCTTCGGCAAAACCTCCTGCATCAACCTAAACAACTATCGTTTGTGGCCATCAGGCAAACAGTACGCTACTGTTTGTCTGATGTCCCTAGATTATATATATATATATATATATATATATAATCCTGCAGGCATTTTCTTTCACGAAATCTTAATTAAAATATGATGACAGCTCGTAAATTAATTAACAACAAGATTAGTCGACAATAATGGTTAATTTATTCGTGTTATTATTCTGAGGGACAAGTTGTCATATATAATTTGTATTCTCCTATAATGTATAGAACACAATGAGTGGAGCAACATGTCGTAATAATTCGTTCTAAATTATGCCATCTGACTTTCTCTTTGGGCTTTTAAGAACAAAATCTGCACTAAAAAGGACTGTTCGATCGATTCAAATTATGCCAGGCACAATTTAAAGAATAGTTCCGTCCCATAGGACTTTAATTAAAGGTATTTTCGATCCGTGCTTTTTATGGCATGAAAATTCCCAGCAATTCCCTTGCTGATATAAGATTTGAAATCCAATATTGTTGCTTTCCTATTCAATGCAATTTGCAGACAGAAACCCCACAGTAGTAGTGTAGGAATAAATTAGCTAGAGGTCCACCACTCCTCTTTTCTCATATCAGCCCGGTCCCTCTAAGATCTTAATTTGGGACCACAGCGTATGGGATAGGACTTTAATTAGCATGCACAGCTGACCACAAATTCAGCACCATCCAAAACACTCTTCCTGATAAAACAGAATAATGCAGCAAAAAATAACCACATGATACAAGTAGTAGTGTTCAAATCTTTTGCTTCATAATGAACAAGACGACCCGTCAGGAGACCACATACTGAGCATCCTGACATTCCCGTCTACTTTCTGATAAGAATAAGTAGTTTAAAGAAAATAAAGAATAAAAAAGAAAAAGAAATTGCTGCCTATAATTTCCTCCAAATCTTTACCCCAAGTATTGGAAAGATTTTAAAGTTTATAGTTAAGAGAGAATTTCTATAAAATTATTATGTAAAGAGGTATAATTATACGCTATTTGAATTGATATTTACGATTTTTTAATGCTTTTTACTACTTAATGTGGCTCGTGAAGTGCACTTTAAATGTAATAGCTTTGCTTACTGAAGAATTACAGTTTGAAGACACTGCAGAATCACTGATTTTAGGCATGCACATAACTAACTTCCTAACCGTTATGCCATACTTCTTTCGGATCAGAATCATCCATGGAGAAAGAGAACTTGAAATTGATCGGGTGTTTAATTTAGACCCCATACACATGACTTGATATGATCCGTTGAGATGTACTTACTGTCAATTATGCATATTTTATATCATGACAGGCCACTAACGGTAGATGGAGGTCTATGTGTTTAATTTTGATCAGCTCATTTTGTAGTGGGCCAAGCATCCCTAATCTTGTGGCTCTTTCATCCCAATTGTTTAATTGACTACAATAATAATGTTCAGTGAGCTGTTCTAAAAGTACAAAAATATCAACAAGAATTAAAGGGGTTGAGCTATTTAGTATAGATTACTATATTCTATGAGTCTGCTCAATAGGAGAGACTGAGAAAGGGAGGGGTTTTGATAATTTGCAGTCTTCAAGGATATTCAAAGAAAATTTACATGACCCAATACTTCAACCACCCCTCTGAAAGGGGAAGGATCAACCAGAAATGGAAATCCAGACGACTCAAAGCCTCGATCATGATGCATTTGCCTCCAAAAACTTTAATCAATCGAGACAACCAGCATTAGAAGTTAGAGTAGAGCTCAGAAATGTATCGGAACTTATCACCTCAAATCTCCCATCTTGGCTATGACTCAGGATAGCAGTGTTTCCCTCTTGCTAATACTTAGAGGCGGCAATTTAGGTAGCACCCAACCAGGGGAATTACTAAGCCATAATACCTCACCAGTTTCTTTGTGTTTGAAGTCTGGAGCTTTTTGATTCCTCTAAAGATGCAACTCAAAAGGCATGAGAGAAAATTGTGGGAAAAGGAAATACCAAAAGATGATCAGATCTAGATGGTTACCTTATTTGATCTATTGTCCCACCAGCTCTTGGGGTTTTCCACCAAGTCTTTCCGTGAGTTATCACCTGAAGGAGTAGAAATGATTTCAAAAACATCACAAATTACGATGCACCCCTAAATCAGAACAAATAAACAATTCAAAAGACCAGAATTAGAATTTTGGAGTTTGAGAACTCAAACATGAAATGGGTGTCGAACTAAGTGAAACCATATCTAGGAAGATATTCCTGATTGGCTTACACAACATTGAAATTTGTATTATTGCTTGTTTTTAAGATCAAAGTGGAGGAAAGCACTATGGTACCTATACGAAAGAATTAAGGATAGATGCAGAGATGTGCGAAGTATCCTTACAAGCAATACCTTGAAATTTAGGGAGAGAGTAGTTGATCCTAGACTAAGAAACGAAATAAAAACGGCTTCGTGCCAGGATGGTCCACTGCAGAAGCTATTTTCAAGTTTTTTAACATGAGTTACTCTGACATGTTAAAAATATATACGAAGAAACTCTAACTAGTATCAGAACAAGTACGCTACAGGTTTACCTGTAACGGTAGGTATAAAAGTAGGCTCCCTAAAATGCTGTCGATATTACAATGCCTTCCAATAATTTCATGCCTATGAGAGTTTGTTAGGTTCCCTATTCAACTACCACTGCGCCCAACCAGATTTCAACCCTCTCTCTTCAGTTATATAAATCATAGGCTCCCTAAAATGCTGTCGATATTACAATGCCTTCCAATAATTTCATGCCTTATGAGAGTTTATTAGGTTCCCTATTCAACTACCACTGCGCCCACCCAGATTTCAACCCTCTCTCTTCAGTTATATAAATCATCAACTATCCCTTATCCAAAGTTCAACCTTGGAAACCCCAATAAGCAATGAGAATCTCATTTTGCTTTCTACTTTTTTTCAACTTTTCATACAAGACTACGTTAGAAGACTTGAATTTATATGATTTAGTAAAAATTTGAAATCCTGATTTGTTTTCAAAATTGTAGAGTATTTAATCAGCATCTTCTTATTCTCTATTTCTTTTAACTTCAGCTTATTTGGTGATGTATCTTTGCTATGACCCCTTTCACTTCCTGTAGTATTTAAGTGTCCCCAAAAATTGGGTATGTTACAATACTACAGTTTCCAGCTTTTTGGCTGATAACAGTGCAAGTATATGATCAGTTACTTGAGATAGTTAGGGAGGCCAAATCTCAGGCAACGTTGACGTATCTAAGGTGGGACTGGCAAGAAGATCAAAGTCCAACTCCAGATATCAGGCACGTAGGGACAGAGGGTTCCTTATAGGAAGGGTGTGGAGAGAGGAAAAACCTGCTCCATCCCATTGTGATTTCTATGCATTTTTTTCTTTTCTAAGTATGTGATTTCTATGCATGGTTGTGAAATACTGGAGAAGAAACTATGTCCGTGCTCACCTTTAGACTTGTTCACTTGTTCTGGTTTTTTACCTTTAACACCTACATACTGGTTCGCTTGTTTTGGTTTTTGACCTTTAACGTCAAACTCGACTCCTTCAAGTTCGGACAAAATCCATCCCGGTGCTCTGTTAAGCCAGAGTGCATGGTCACCAGTCTTGGACTTAAAGTCAGGGTATTTTGGATTCACCTGTGAAGAAAAGAAGAAAGCGAGACATTTCACCAATAAAAGCAGTTATATAGAGAAGACGCCAAAACAGATGGGTTATTACCGATCCACTGAGCTTACTGCTACGGTAATCCCACCATTGCTTCGGATTTTCCAGAAGTTCTCTCCATGAATTTGGATCGGTGTGCCCACTTTTCTTTACACCAGCTGAAAATGACTTAATGTTTTGTGAGTGGCATACAGAATACAATCAATAAAGCACTTGAAACATCTGACACAATCAAGTACTCGAGCACTAAAATGAAAATTTTCACCAGAAGTACTTGTCCAGCTTTTCAACTGACTTTTGCAATCAAATGTTATTATCTCAAGCTGCTTTTGGACCAATTTGGGAATAGAGTCATCAATCCGGAGTAATTCGCCATTACTCTTCCGTTCAAATGCAGTGCCCTTTGGATTACCCTACAAGCAAATTACAAGCAACGGTAATTGACTACTCGAAGCAGGTGATCATCAATATCAAATTACAAGCAACTGTCCCCCTTCCCCCACCTCCAGCAGCTGGAGGAGCTCCAGCTCCAGCTCCTCCGCCTCTCCCTCTTCCTCTGGGCTGGTCCTCTGTAGGGCTGTGCATCGGCGGTGACGGTGGCGGTTATGCCCCCCACCACCACCGCCACCGCCTTAGGCGGTGTCCCCGAAACCCCAACCGCCCCCGAAACCAGTTACACCGGTGACCGGTGCCTAACGGTGCCGGTTATACCGGAGCCGGTGGCGGTTAACCGGCCAAGTGAGTGTGTGTGAGAGAGAGAGAGCTCACTGAGGAGAAAAAGAGAGAGGGACGAGGAGAGAGAGACTGAGAGAGCTGCGGGAGACAGAGAGGGAGAGATGAACGTGAGCAGGAGACTGGGAGAGAGAAATGAGGAAGAGAGATGCGGGAGGCAGAGAGGGGAATAGTATGGTTTAGCAGAAATAATAGGTCTCGCAGAAATAAGGGTAGTGTAGTCATTTATCATATTTTTTAAAAATCATGCATTCACGTTGGGCTCCTACAGGTCCGAAGGATTTCAAAGTCCAAAAGGCTTGTCCTCCTTTCGTACAGAATTACGCTATTGTCCTTCGAAATGGTGAGAGCTCAGAGACTGAGAGTCAGAATGCGGTGAGGGAGGCAGAGCGGTGGTGGCGGTGAACCGCCCAGCGGTGGGCGGTTTCACCGCCACCGCCATTTTCACCGCTACCCGGTGAAAATGGCAACCGGGACCGCCCCCGCTACTAAGCGGGGAGCGGTGACCGGTGCCGGTTAACCGGCACACCGCCGGTACCGGTGAACAGCCCTAGTCCTCTGTGGCCGGATCCTCCAATAAACCCTATTTCCGGTCTTTTTTTGGGGTTTTGTTCCGGCGGACTTAGTGCTCAAATCTATGCGATTTTGGAGGCCTTTGGAGACCACGTCCGGTGGGGATAACTTCTGCACTGACTGAAGAAAGCATCTGCACAAGCCCACAACTGATCGGAAGGCACATAAAGGCTCGCGTGTGCGTGGATCTCACAAGCCTGTCCTTTTCTCCTCTAATCCGAGTTACAGGAGGGCTTCTCAGGTGGCCTCTAGGCCTCCCGGCGACCCTTTCCGTCTCCTCTAGTGGCCAGCTGATGCATAGGGGCCCACTCGCACCCACCCATTTTGTCCCTTGGATGACTCCTCTTCTCTAGTTGATGATTTTACCGCCCTTCTCCACCTTCAGCTTTCTTTTTCTGCTGGCTCTATCAGCTTGCTGCCATTTGTAAGTTTTCCACCCTTTATGGGTCACTTCACGCCCATTTGGATTTGGGTTTGTAAGACAGTTAGGCCCCTAGCTCATTGGCTCGTTACCTCTACATGAGTCTGACTAGCCCTTAGAGCATGTACTTGAAGTGTTTAAACCTCCTTCAAATCAATGAATGTGTGAGCTGTTATAACCAAAAAAAATCTGACTACTGAGCCTGAATTCATCGAGTGAATAGCAACTAAATTGTGGCAATTGCTTTTAATTTTTGTGTGTACAAAATACAATGAAGATATGAATATTACTAGTGATGTGTTGATCACAGAAAAAGGAGGAAAATTTGCACTAACCACTATATTAGAAAGAAAGCATGTACTTCTAGATTCAAATGGGGCCATTGCCATTCTTGGGAATCAGTGCACCGATTCATAAACAGACACTAACAGCTAACAGAATCCACAGCCATAGATGCATCACAGTAACCAATCGCCAGCACCAAGAATCTCCGGAAGAACATTCTGACTGGAAGGCCATAGATGCATTTTCGAGTACATTTCCTAACAGCTAAAGGAAGAGAGACATGATTCAAAGAAAGCCACATCTTGATCTCTTCCCTACAAACAGCTACTAATCCTTCCAAAGTCTGATGGCGCAGACCTTGGCCAGGTGTTTGGTATGACTTCTAAGCACCCATGAATGGATATTTTCTCTAAGATCTTATGTTGGGTCAAGTATCTAAATATTTCCTTTTGGTAGAAGTGATATCAACTAGAAGTCAGTTCTAGGGGGAAGCTTGATGTCACGCTGACTGCTGACCTTGGTGCTAGGTCTCAAGAACCAAGTAAGCTGTCCATATGTAGAAGGTTGTTTCTTCAGAATGGGCATGGGGCAGAGACGAATTTTGCAGGATCTTCTTTAGTTACACTTAGGTGTGCATCTGCTATGATATTGGTATATCAATCCGCGAGACATGTTCACAACTTGTGATACCAAAAGCAAAAAAGCGTCCCATGTGAGCATTGACCTGTTTTCAGCCATGCTCCAAACATCCCTTAAGCTACTGAGCATGAAAAGGAATGCATCGTGCTGTCAACAGACAACACCGGACATGTGTGTGACAGATAATTTGCTAATAACTTGGGCAGTGTCCTTACAAGTGTGAAACTGTGTAGTTTTGACACCTAGGCTTATGGTAATGTTATAGACTTAGAAGGCATAGAAATTCATTGACTGGTGGAGCCCCAGTGGCATGCGGTATATCTCTAACTAACCTTGCAATTTGTGCCATAAAGTAAGGTGATCTATACGTTTAATCGAGCGTTGTTGGGGAAATGGATGTGGCGCTTCACCTTGGAGAGGGACCATTTGTGGAGGGTGGTTATTGCGAATAAGTATGGTAGTGTGATGGGAGAACCAATGAGATCCATGGCTCTCATGGTGTAAGCCGGTGGAAATACATCAACAATGGATGGGATTTCTTTTATGGGAATATCCGCTTTGTGGCGGGTTGTGGTCTTAGAGTTAGCTTTTGGCATGCTCTTTGGTGTGGTGAGAGGCCTTTGAAGCTCGCTTTCCCTCTCATGTTCTCCCTAGCAAGGTGTAAGGAAGCAACGGTGGCAGATTATTTGGAGGAGGGACCCGATCATGGGGTGTGGAATATTCAGTTTGCTCGAGCCACCAATAATTGGGAGCTGGACGAATTTTCTGCTCTCTACTATCTTCTTTACTCTGTGGTTTTGAGGAGAAGGGACACAGATAAATTGGTTTGGAAGGGTGATAAGAAAGGGATTTTTTCGGTGAAGTCGTGGTATGGGCTCATTTTTGGTGGTATGGGTGCGGCATTTCCATGGAGGCAGATTTGGAGGACTGCGGTCCTGCCGCGCGTTTCATTCTTTGTGTGGGAGGCGGCTCAAGGGAAGGTTTTAACCATTGACAACTTAAGGAGAAGGGGCCTTTACTTGATCAATTGGTGTTTTCTTTGCAGGAGAGGCGGGAATCTGTGGACCATGTGCTTCTACACTGCTTGGTAGCTAGAGAATTGTGGGTGCATTTGCTAAGTATCATTGACTACCCTTCGGTCATGCCTACAGGGGTGGGCGAGGTGCTGAAGTGTTGGAAGCAGTCATTTGACAACCCTTTGGCTTTGACGGTGTGAAGAATGATACCTTTGTGCATTTGGTGGAGCTTGTGAAGGGAGAGGAATGGAAGATGCTTCGAAGATTCGGAGTTGTCCCTAGAGCTTTTGAAGAGCAAGATGTTGCAGACTTTGTTTTTGTAGGCTAATGCTTTGTTAGGGTCTCCTTTTATAGACTTCTATGATTTTATCAGTTTTCTAGCATGTTTATTGTAGATGATTCGATATAGCTCATTGTACTGTTTTGTCACCTTTTTATTTCAATAAAGCTTTTCTTACTTATCAAAAAAATAAATTATTGTTACAAATGTTCTGAAGTCCCAAATGCTGCCCATAAGTCATGTTTCAGTAACATGAATAAAGGTCACAGTACAATTGACATAAAGCACCAAACTATAAAGCATTAAAAAAGGTCTCCCCTTCTAACTAGATCCACATGAGGATCCAAGGAATTTAGCTTAAGCAGGATTAAGACGAAGTATGGGAATGCAAATTTAGGACGACTTGGAGTAGTGTTCTTAACATGTTAAATAATCATGGTCATGAGATGCCAAAGAGTGACCTTTCCGATATCTTGGTCTATTTAATCGTAAAGACAGGGAAATTGAATGGAACACTTCTCATAAGATTAGGCCCCAGTGAATGAAGCAAAAATGTGTATTGGGAATAGTGTGTGCTCACAGAATACCCATAAAGTTAAGTGGAACAAAATTCTATTTAATGGAGAAATAATGGGTGAGCTATGTGGTTAGGAATATTGGACTATAAAGAAAACATGTAAATAAAATGAGTGGAGCATAGATGAGGATGGTCTACGTGATATATTGCAACACTATGAAAGAGAGGATAAGCAAATTAGGTTTTTCATGAGACACAATGGTGGAGTTATGCCTAAGCCAAGGGAAACAATGTCATAACCCACTTATACAATGCTCTAATATTGGAGAATCAAAGAGTTAAGTGAAGGCCAAGAGGCCACCATTAATCTCTTGACAACAAGCTATGTTTGTTTTCTTCCTCGTCATCATTCTTCAGTTCTGTCAATTTCGTCGCTAATGAACTTAATCTATGTAGCTAAAGAATTGTGAACTCCTGGACAAACCACTTTACCGCCCCATATTCATCGACCTCTAAGAATGCTTGCCAAGTTCTACCCTAACGCAGCACACTATTAATCAGGAATGCCACTTCCCAGTCAAGACTATCACCACAGGAACAGAAACATTGTATGGCTCTCATGGAAGATAGCCCAAGTCATCTCTAAAGGTCCATATTAAGAAGATGGGACTAATCTTTCCATGTCCATTAAGCCTACCACAACCCAAATGTTTTGGACCTGGACCAATTGCGCAAAGATCGGATTAAGACACTGTCAGGCAAAGCGAACTCAATTAAACGAGCAGCCAGTATCCCAATATAATTAAAGAAATAAGCATACATTACGAAACAAACAGCCACATATACATTTACCAGGATGCTGTAACCATCTCTTTTGTTCATGAGATGTAAGGCTTTTCTTCATTTGAGAATATCCTTCGACAAAGTTGAGGCTATGTACCATAACCTGATACAGCCAAAAATTGGATGTCATGTGCAAATCGATCCTGTTAAATAGTAAAAAATAAAGCATGACATGGAAAGAGAGACATGTGAGCAAAGAACTTATATCTGCTACATATGATAAACCACATAACGTCAGTAAAACAGCCACGTATGAGCTTTAAGTGTCCAAAAGAGGTAGAAGGTATGCGACTCAAATTAAAAACGAACACCAAAGTTTTGGGTGGCAATTTTAGATTGTTAACAGCACCTGTGGATTAGAGATCTACTTACCTTTCAGCAGTGGCGGAGCTAGGAATTTATCTTTGGGGGTCCAAAATTATATGCTTTGCTATATATAAAATATGAAAAAGTTTGTATAAATACAACGCAGATTATGAAAAATACTCAAAGAATTTTCTTGACTTAAGAATATATACAATGGGTTTATATTAGTCAAAAATTGAGAATGCTGTAAAGACACTCGTAGAGATAATACAAAGTAAATATAAACAAGAAAGAGTTTGAAAATACTGAAAAAGGAGAAAAGACTCATATTCTTTATTTTTTAAATAAATATATTTTTAACTTTCATAAATTTTTACTATTTAAAAGTAAATATATTTTTAAAGATTTAACTTGAATCTCAAATTTGTTTTAGCCCTATTAAATGTGTTTTAAAAATCTGTCCAAATTAAAAATGAGAGGTTATTGTTATATATTCAGCCAACATTTATACTTCAAATTCCAAAGAGGCTAAAAATGGTTTGAGGGGACACATTTTTTTAAAAAAAAATTTGGGGGGGGGGATGCCTCTCTCCCTCCGCCACTGCCTTTCAGTCACTAATGTTGATATGTGTGAATAAATATGCCTCCTGCTGTCCCAAAAGATTCTTAAATTCAATCACAAGAATGAAGATCATGCGCCATTGCAAACTGAGTTTGCCGGAACATATAATTTTTTTCCGCAACAAATATTGTCAAATCGGTAATTAGAGACAAAGAACTCCCTAAAACTCAAATAACACAAACTATCAGCAAAGTCCTTGGGGCTGCAATTTTTTTTTTTAATTTGCAAAGCATGCATGCTCACTGCAAAGGTCCAACTACATCATACCTGTATATTAGATTGACCTTCATTTGCATTCAAATGAGGCGGATCTGCACTCAGTTGTCCACATACATGTACACAATCGTTTGGCTTCAAATGGCTTCTTGCGATATGAGCCAAATCACCCTCAAAAATTATTGGAATCCTGATTTAGGAGGAAAAATGAAGAAGACGTTTTTACACAAGTATGGACAATAATAGAAAAAATATTATGCAAACGAAAGCTAACGCAGTTTATAAATAAACTGATCCAATTAGTAAGCAAGAAATGAAAACTGTAGCAACCCTAAAATGAGCGTAAGACATTGCCATTACTGCAGAAACGTTCTGGAAGAACTAGGAGAAAGTTAAGAAGTAATAATAAGGACAACATTCCGCTAGCAGAATCACCAAAGGAATTAACTTTTGTAATACTCGAAGAGTGGAAACTTCGTTACGAACCTAAAGAAAGCATTCTAAGGCAACGAACATTCTTCCTACTACCCATTCCTAAAAATCCAGAGAATGCAAATCTGGAAAAAGATGTTGAACAGAGAATACCAAAGAGGGGCAGATTCAGAAGCTAGCTCCTGGGTGATAACGGTGCCAGCCCAAGGCTTTCCATCAGAAGAAGCTTCGAACTGAACGGGAATGTGGACGTAACCGACCAAGTTCACTGAATTGGCAACCTTGGCCTGGAACGGAATCTCGCACGGCCTCACCCACTCAGACTCCGCAATAGCTGGTGATTCGCGAGGTTTGGGCCTTGAGGCGGTGTCGGAGGCGGTTGTGCTGGGCTCGAAAACATTGGCCTTCTGCAGTTTATAACTGGTTTTACGCCTGGTACTACTGCCGGCGGCGGAGGTAGTGGTAGAAGTGGCGTAAGATTGCAGATAGAGAGTGGGATTGAGTAGAAAACGGAGCCGCTTCGGTGTGGAAAGCGAAGAGGCAGACTTTGCTAATGCTCGGCCTAGTAGAGGATTAGTGTGATCTGAAACGAAATGAGCAAATCTCCGGTCTCAAGCCTAAAACACTAATTCAATCCATTGGCGTTAATACTTGCTATATTCACTTTGATCTTATAATTATAAACTGATCTTACGTGCAGTTAAACTGAATTTTACAAGAGCTTAGAAGCGGCAATGAAACGGATTTGAATAGGAATTATAAGGATTATGGAGAAAATGGATTAAAAATTCGTTTATAATCACTTACCCAAAACGAAATTCATTTTATAACTACCAATGAAAATAAGAAAATAGGAAAAATACAAATTTTTATCAATAATTATTATTTATTTTGTACTTTACACTATAAATTATTAAATTTGAAACATTACACCGTGAATTATCCATTAATATATTATATTTGACTTTCTTTTTTTAGTTAAATTATATAAAAATTAATTTGTTTAATACGAAATAATAATTATCTTTAAAAATTCAAATATTATATTTTACATTTAAGATATAATCATCATTTAAAAAAATAGTGTGTTTTGTGAAAAAAAAAAAATTTTGTGAATTTTTAGGTGATGTTAATTTTATTAATATGTGTATTGTAGTTATTTTTATGTGGTGTTAAAAATAATGTTTGGTTATAGAATTTTTTTTATATCAGGAAGATTCAAAAAAAAATCCTGAAAAAACTCTGTAACCGAACTGGATGTTGGAGATTAGTAAGTTGTGGTGTGGTTGCAAATCGCAAACCCTCTGTCAGCTGACAATTTTTGTCTTACAAGATTCTTCCCCACTGGCCAATAAACAAATTTCAGTGGAGGCCGTGCATTGTGCGTACCTTAGGAAGCAAGTGGGAAAGGCTCTATTCGGTAATGAATCATCAGCTCAGGCAAGTACTTGGGTCAATCTGTTGTTAGCTGGGGGAGGCTTCTTCTACACTCTTCATATAAAAATTGTCTCTGCCTCTGTTCTCTGTTAATTCCCCCCCCCCCTCTCTCTCTCTCTCTCTCTCTCTCGTACCAATGCCTTCTCTAGGTACCTGCGCATTCCAGGCGTTTTCGATTGAAGCAATACCCTTCCCTTTTTGGTGTTTATGATTTGTCTCATCTTCTACTATCTTTTCATGTGCAGACGCCGCAAAGGAGCCTCTACTGGTGGTGGATATTGAAAATCCCGGCACAGATGAATCCCAACCCAAGTTTCGGATAAGCAATCTGACAAAGGAATCGGACGCGGGGGTTCCGATACTGAATAGGATTAACGTGGACATACCGAAGGGCGTGATCGTAGGGATCATAGGCCCCAGTGGGAGCGGGAAATCAACGGTTTTGAGGTCACTGAACCGGTTGTGGGAGCCACCTGTGGGTACGGTGTTTTTGGACGGCCGTGATATCTGCGATCTCGATGTGCTCAACCTGCGCCGCAAGGTGGGCATGCTCTTCCAGCTTCCCGCTCTCTTTGAAGGTAAGCTATCGTTTGGTACAAAGAGTTTTCTCTTGTTTCATCTGTTGCAACAACATTCCTCTCTCTCTCTCTCTCTCTTTGTTTTTCCGATTAATCAACAATAACAAGTTCCAATTTTATTTCATTTCGGTCACTTTTTACGAGAAAATTTGCCAAAGAAATTTACAAGAAAAATGTTTCTGGGAGGCTCTGTTTTTCCTTCTTATTTAGGTGGACGAGAATGTCCCATTTGAGACACATATAGTGCAAGGCTCCCAGATTGGCTGGACAGAATGTTTCATGCTTCTATGTTGTTTTGCGTAGGACCGCAGTAATGGCATTCTTTAACATACATGACATTCTTATCTTCACAGGAACAGTCGCAGACAACGTACGATATGGACCACAATTGACAGGGAAGAAGCTGAGTGATGACGAGGTGTACAAGTTACTACGGCTTGCAGACCTGGATGCCTCTTTTTTCAGTAAGACTGGTGGGGAACTCTCTGTGGGTCAAGCTCAAAGAGTGGCTCTTGCTAGGACCCTAGCTAATAAACCAGAGGTAATTAACCATTTAACCCCTCTTACAGATCATTCCTGGCCATTTGCTTCAACATATATTTAGAAATTAGCACGATATCTTTGACATTTTTGTGCCAGTCAAATGGAGATCATAGGCTGTGCTTATGTTGATAGAATCTGTTGGGGTGCTTTCTCTCAAAGGTTCTGTTGCTGGACGAGCCAACAAGTGCCCTGGATCCAATATCGACGGAGAATATAGAGGATGTCCTGGTGAACCTAAAGAAGAAGCAGGGAATGACAATTATAATGGTTTCTCACAGCATAAAGCAAATCCAGAGGATTGCCGATATTGTCTGTCTCCTTGTGAAAGGTGAAATTGTTGAAGTGTTAAAACCTGATGAACTCTCAGAAGCCAAACATCCTATGGCACAAAGATTTCTTGAACTCAGCTGATCATAAGCGTTTTGTATTTCTTTGCTTTTGGAAAGAAGCTCATCAAAAAGTTTTTTTCTTTTTTTTGTGCTACGCAAATAATCATGTAAAAGTTCATTGATGGATATTTTCCTTTTCCTTGAGTGGCCTGTAGATCCTGTTTCTTATAAATGGGTTGTAGATCCTGTTCAGTTGTAGACCTATGAAGTTTGGCCCATTATGAATAGAGAACCGTGGATTTGTGGGTGCTTATAGTCTTCTCGAGTTGCAAAATATAAACATATATAAATTTGTGATGCAATGTGTAACTTGTCACTTGGGCTCACTCAAAACGGGTAGCTCATATTATTCTCGAGTTGGCCCTCGTGCTAGTTGCCGTGTAAAAGAGAGAAAAATCTAAGAAAGCCATAAACGGACCTAGTCCACACGCAAAGCTCAAATAATAACCAAAATTAGAAGAGCTCGTAGATGCCACTATGGGTGCCCTTTCAACAGGTTAAAGAGTTGTTAAATTGTTCAAGCAGTGAGTTGGAGGGGAAAGGGGAAAAATTTAAGCAATGGCAAGAGAATAATGGTGGCACCAATTCACTAGAGCAGGCGAGCAATAAGATAATTCTAGAACGGAAATTTGATGAGTTTAGAATCCAGAGTAGCATCAACTCATATCAGCCGGTTAGAAACCAAAAGTCAGCGCCTTTCAAAGCACTAACTTTATACTCGACTTGAAAAATCTGAAAACATCAAACGAAGGAAGGGGAGACAACATCAGTGCCTTTCAAAGCACAGTCAAAACATCTAACTACACTTTTTAGGTTCTTAAATCAACATAACGTGATAGGATGATGGTTAACATTATCCCTCATGTCAATAGATAAACTATGAATATAAGGAACTAAACAGGTGAGATGAGAACTCTTGATGAAAATGTGTCTTCAGCAGTGAAAAAATGAATCAACTAGAAAAAAAAACTCATCCTATATTCAAGAATGCTTCGTGTGGATAGATTGATGGGCATTCCTCTGCAATAGCATCCATATTATTGACGTGCCTGATTAACAAGAGCAGTTCAATCAATTGAGTTAGCATTCTAATTAGATACAGAATGCTCCAAATTTAGGGCGGCTAAGAAAGTAATTGGATAGTCATCAGTAAAAACTTAAAACAAGGTAATTAGAAAGAGAATAAAATCACAAGCATGTAATACCAGCCTGGAGTTCTTATAAGTAAGCAAATCACCAGAACGAAAAAAAAAAAAAACCCAAGCCCAAGCCCAAGCTTCACCTCAAAATGGTGGGCTTGTATGCTAGGTGCAAGAAGTGATAATTCTAGAAAAACGAATTTTTTAAGAGAGAGAAGAGAGTTATCTCCCTTTCTCCCAAGTAGACCAAAAAAGATTTTCATTGACTGCATTGATAGTCCAACAAATAAAAACGGAACTGTCATTATCAAAACCTTATTTCAAAGTTAGGGAAAATAACTAGGCAACACAAATACAAAAGCAGAAGAGAGTACTACATACGAAAAAGATGATGGCAAACTCAGTCAGAACAGTCATACCTGCAAAGATGCTAACAGTAGTCAGATTTGCAATTGCCATTGTTTGATATGCGAGGTACTCGGTCAAGAAATGACCAAAGGCATAGATGAATGATAAGAGCGTAGCCAAATAGAGTGGCTTATTGTCAAGGTTAAATGCACAAAGATAGCAAAGGGTGCAAGTTAACAGTGTCCAAACTCCAAATGTCCTTCCATGAACTTCAGTCACTACAAAGATGGGGAAGTTGGAAAGGAAAACATTCAGGACCTTATAGAACACATACTAAAACATTATACGGAAAGGACAAAAATCAAGATGAATATAAAAAAATAGCATAAAGTTAGTGTGTGTGTGTAAGGGAGTGACAGACAGAAAGAAGAAACAGTTGAAACAGCAAAGATGCAAAACGAATTCATTACTAGTAAAAATATAACAAACAAACAAGAAGAGTTAACCACCAAAACTACTCTTCCTCTGTACTAGACGAACAGATGCATGTCATTATCTCCCATGTGTTTCATATTTTACTACTATTATGCACCAAGAGAAGTGATCGTAATATCGAGGATTTCTGACTTTGTCATCACTCAGTTGAAGTCATTCACCATGCAACAAAATAGTAATTCAAACTCCTCTCTAATTTATTCAAATACACAAGACCAGGAAAAAATTAAAGAGAAAAATTAAACAAATCAAACACAGACAACTTGGTAGCTATTCCAATTGATCACTTCAGCACTATTTCTTAAATCCATGTTATGGTCTTATTGCTGGCATGGTTACCCGTGTTTCTAATGGCCTATACCTTTTGAAAATACAAATGGACATAGGTGGCGATAAAGAAGATACCCCTTCCACAACGAAGGGTAAAGGTTCTACCTTAATGATATGTAAGAACTAAGAAGTAAAAGAACTATTAAACAGATGAAAAAGAAACAGAAGCACTTGCAGCTTCTTCTGGCTCCTAGTCAGGTTAAGTCACACATTTTCAGCATTTTTGGAGGGGGGGGGGGACGGATCTTATTGCTTTCTCCTTATTTTATGGGAACAGAATAATTCCATCTTTTGCAAAGGAAAATTAATTTAATATGCTAATCTAGGCCTAAGAGAACCAAATTTTAGCAAATCTTCTTCGCTTTTTTTGTTGTTGGTTTTGGGGTGTAGTAATTCTAGCATATCCTGCAATCCACCGCCTAAGATCCCTCAATGTAAAAGCTTGTCTGCTCACACCTACTGTTTCTGCAGCAGTTTATGCATGTGGGACACGAGCCAGAATACAAAACACTCATAACGAAAGTATCACAAGGTTTGGAATCCTTTTAACGACCCCCAACCCAACAACACCTTTTTTTTCCTTTCTCTCCAAACACAATCTTCCTATTATACACAAAAGTGCTAATACATGCACTGAAAAGAGACCATGTCACAAGGTGCTGAGGACAAAACTAACTGCTAAGCAAATTTGCTATTGGTATTGAATATAAAACCAACATTCTAAATCTTTCTCGGGTCACTGGACTCAAATTCAGTATACGCTCCACAAAAATCATTTCCCTTGTTGATCTGGAACCTTTCCACAGTTCTTTGAATTTTTAACTGGCATCCAAAACCATAGCTTATTCAATGATTAGCATTTGGCATTGCAATTCATTGTAACTCTCTAAGTTTTTCCATTATGAATCAAACTTGGATGAATCTCACCCATCTTATAATATCAGAAGTCAATTGCATTCAAACTCCAAACTTGAAGCAAAACTATATTCTAGATCAGAGTCCCTTATTTTATTTCAAACACAAAAGAAATGAGAAAATCAGAAGTAGGAAATCCAAGCTAACCAACAGAATTTTCAAAGTCACGTGCAAGGTTTGGCAAACCATCTTGCATTGTTTCTCCCCAAAACAGATAAGTCTTGATTATAGAACTCACAGGTATGTAACAATCCATTCTCATCTAGTTTTTTTTTTATGGATTTTACAAGGATACAAATCACGAATGTCTTTCGGGAATTACAAATAATATCACGTAGAAAGTAGTATGAAAAATACTAGAACTACGGAAAGCCAAAAGAGTAGACTGAAGGACATTTTGACTAAACTTTTCAATCCAAGACTTAGCAAATAAAATGCCATCAGCTTCAGTTGACATGTCCGGTAACTCAGATGCAAATTTCGCCTTGTATGTTAGCCATGCTAATTAGTAATACAAGGACATGTATGGAACTAAAAATAAATAAATGAGACGAATCCAAAATAAACTTGTCAAAGTCTCTCCTGGTCCAGTGTTCAGTTTTCAGGGCTAAACTATCTGGAAAGTGTCCTAAAAGTGAAGGCATCATTTGTTTTGCATTTCCATGCTACTTTTGATCGTTTCAAGGCCAAAAATAAAGGACATTTTAGCTTTTAGAAGCCCAAAAAGCACTTCCAAAATGCCATCCAACCATTAGCCCCATTTCATCGTGCAAAGTCTATGACAGATCCAAAACTTCGAGATCTCCCACTTCAGAGTCCCTCCCTCTAAACTTCGGGATCTGCCCCTTCGGAGTCTCTCTCTCTCCCTCTCTAGTTAAACACAGATCTCTTGCTTGAAATACATAATCCGACGAGCAAGCACAAAAGTCGCACCTTGTCGCCAGTTTCTACAAAATATATCATCCATATTTGGTTAACAACAATCCAACATTCTTGACTTGTCGATGGACCACCTCTCTATGAGAGTAAGAGTTCCTATAATCCTATTGAAAGTTGTGTACTGCATTTTTAGCTAGAACAGAACAAAGTCATGCTCTTTTTCCTTTTGCATCAAAACAGATAATGTTGGTTTGCTGTAAGATTCTAATTTAAAAAACTTGAACGAACTAAATTGAGACGATACATGAGAAGAGACATACTAGAAAAAAAAAATATATATATATATATATATATATATTTACGCGCACAGAGAGAGAGAGAGAGAGAGCTGACTAGTGGTATTGGAGAAAACGGCGAGTCTAAGAGCCCAGATGTCGAAGAAGCCAAACCAAACAGAGGCCAAGCGAAGCGAACCCACCAGAATCAGCCAACATCCTAACACCTTCATTTTTCGCTTCTCCTCCCTCTCCTCTGCTGCCTTCTGTTCCAACTATGTCCGTATCGTATCTGTGCCAGCGTGTTGTTTTCAGCGCACTTGATAAAGCATAACAGAACTATGTCGTTTTGTATTATTCGATTTGTTCTTCCCAACCTTTATATACATTACTGAACATAAAAAGCCGCTCAGAACATATAAATATAATAAATATATCTTTTCATATATACACTCCCTCAACTATCTGATCAATAAAATAATTTAGTAAATAACATTTAATTTTAAAATTTTAATACAATTATAATTTATAACCCGAATCTCAGCCGAGTCTCGAATATATCCACTTGCCAATTAATGTGATGTTTGAATGTGAAAATTTTAGAGTGAAAAATTACAAAATAATATTTATTTTATTATAATATTCATTCAAATCTTTTTTTTCTTTACTTTTACACCAACTCTCGTGCTCAAAATTTTAACCATTCTAAAAAATTTTATTTTATTTTACTGATTCTCATAAATAGTCTATTTCATATTGTAGACTTACATTTATTTATCAAAAGAGTTGTGATCCAAAAGTATATTTTTTTTATAAATGTTAAATAATTTTTTTCATATGATGAGAAATTATGTGAATTGCCACCTCCATAACTCTTCAAACACCTCAATTAAGAAAGGAATTTCCTCCTACTAATTTGTGGAAAATCTAATCCTCCACAAAAACATAGGCCACCACTTATAGATGGATCTAGACAGGAATAACTAACCCATTGTTTTGCTCTAAACCTTTCCTGGTTTGTTTAATCCAAACTTCTTTTTTTTTAAACGACTAATTTTATATATTGAAAACACAACGAAAATTACAACCTAGAAAATACGATAAGAATGACCCAAAGGGCCAACGTCGAGTTTAGGGGGCCGAAACCTATAATGGAGAACATAAGGTCCTCAATTGTGGCCGACACGTGAAAAATGAACCCGAAAGCCCATGAAAGAAAAAAAAACACCGCACAAGGTAGTGGAAATTGCTGCTGAAGGATCGACGAGGGTCCTTCTCCCTTAGAGCACTAATCATATAATTTCAGCTGTAATTATAAACAACAGAGAAACACACAAAGAAAACTCGGGTCAGAACTTGACCGGAGTGGTTGGCGGCAGTGGCGCCGAGTGGTGGTGGTCGGAGTAGATTCACGGCATAAAAGGGACGACAAAAGCCACAAAGGCAAGTATTGGGAAGGGAGGTAGGTGACTAAAGGCGGAGGAGACCGTACGCGCGACCAAAGTTCTCAACTCGTGAGATCCACGTACACCGCATAGGGTGCGTGAATCCACACTCGTTGTCACTCTGACCAAAAACACTGGGCTAAGTAGATTTGGGCTTGCTGAGATCAAGCATGAGACGCATGCCCGACAAATCTGAGGGAAAACTATTGTGCGCCTCTGTGAAGCTACTTGCAAATAAATCCAAAAAAATCAGAAAAACCAACCAAACTCCTATGTTTAAAGGTATTGATCATCCAAACTAACCCCCACTATATTGTTCATTTGTAACTTCTAGTCAGGTAAAAAAATACCACAAAAAATAGGGATAAATAAAAACTTTGCACCCACTAATTTTAAGAGTCTTGTCACTTTGCAATCAGATCTATTATTTTTATCACACTGTACCTATCAACTATTAATTTCAGATATTTTGCACCTTTGTTAAAATTTTCTGTCAATTTAGACGGAAATCTATTTTTGGTCTCTAAAATTACAATTTTACTATCATAAAATTGTCACTGCCAAAAAAATAAGGGTAAAATTGTTATTTCACACATAAAAAAATTATTTTTGTCTAAATTAACTGAAAATTTTAAAAGATGATACAAAATGTCTAAAATCGATAGTTGATAGATACAATTTCACAAAAATAATAGATTTAGTTATAAATTAGTGTCAAGACCCTATAATTAAAAAAGTAAAACCCCAAAAAAATGAATTGCTAATGAAAGTTACGTATTCGGTCAAGAGGAATAAATTTATAATATTTTAGTTGCCCGTGGCTATTTTGGCCCAAATTTTAATTGTTCGAATCGTAACGGATTTATTTGTTTTAAAAAATTTACTACTTTGGAGATGGATCCTATGCACTGTTCTCAGTTCTCAATGCAAAAGCACTTTCTGGCATTCACTGACCTCTTTTCTGTTGCACAGAAGCATCAGAAAATTGGTCTCAGAGTCAAGGGGTGTAAATACAAGTCACAATACCCCTTAACTATTAAAATAGTAATTTAAGTTCTTTATTTTTAATTTTTTTTGAATATGAATGCCTCAAGAGTTAAATCATGGGAAAAAATCATGTAAAATAACTCTCCAAGACAATTAGAACAAAAAATAACTCTCAAAGATAAATTTTTAAAAAATAACTAAAAATTATTGAAATAGAATTTAAATAGTTTTATTTTAAAAATATTATTGTTTAATTTTTAATAATTATTTATAGTAATTTTGTATGGTAGGAACATTTCAGCCATTTTAATATTTAATTTGGATAGTAACTTATATTGAAGATTTTTAAAAATTAAAAGGACGTAAATCTTAATTTTAATAATTGATGGGTCGAAAGTTGTAACCCAGTAACCCAACTGCAGAACAAAGAAAGAAACTGGTGGACCCAATCCATACGCACCCATCACCAACCAACCCATGTCCTACCACTAACGCTTTTCCCTACCAATCTTCCCCTTTTTGTTTAGCTACTACCATTTATTTACACTATCTGTTCAAAATTTCCCTTGTGCAAGAGGTGGAAACAAATGTCCTTTAATCCAAAAATTTGCAAAAAGTATTAATTAATTAATTAATTAAATGGCCGTAGCTACGTACCTCAGTGGGTCACAATATTTATTAAAAAAAAACAGCTCCTTGATTCGGCGCTAATCTAATCCATAGCCTCGGCCAAAAGGGTGCACGGATATCTAAGCCACATTCATCAAAGCAGATTACAGCTGTGACCCACTTTTTTTTTCTTAGAAAAGTAATTAATACAACTAAACTTAATTAATTAGTACAACTAAGCTTAATTAATTAATTAATGCCTGCTTTCCCTCATGGCGTGCACGCACAGGCACAGCCTTTAAACATATACAACAAGCTTCTAAACTAAACCTTACTCCACGCTGACATTAGGCAAACAAAAAGAAAATGAAATATATTTGATAGCAAAGCAAACGAAGAAGTATTAATTAATTAAGGTTGACATAGACATGTTCCAGCACATCAATGTGGAAATATCATTTTCCTTACAAAATAAAAATAAAAATAACCGCTTTGCCAACAAACTAACTGACTTAAGGTGGTTGGGTTCCAGCTCATCAGTCGTGGACCAAAATTAGAATCCAAGAATAGGCGATATTGGATTTCAAGCAACTATAAACATGTCCAGAAAAACAGAGAAAATAACATAACAAGCCACGCTGTCTACTCTCTCTCACTGTACAGTCATTGTAGATCGTTCGTTAGTTAAAAAAAAAAAACACTAACAGGCCACAGCGATGGAATCCAAGGACCAAAATCCATCGGACAAGCCCCACTCAAGAGTAAACCGAAAAATAAATAAAAAAAGAAAAAAAAATGGTAAAGGTTTATAATCAGCTAAGCAAATCCTGTGGCTGGCAGAGCTCCTTCCTGAGGCGCTGAGAGAAAAGCCGACAAGCGTCGAAGCTGAGATCAAGAGCCGCGGCTAAAGCCACAAATACGGCTGCGTCCTCCGTGCAGGTCACGTGCTGCACGCTCACCTCCACGGTCGGCTTGCTACCTCGCTTCCCCTCGCCTTCCAAGCCAGCTGACATCACGAACCCTCTGTACATACAGTATGGCCACAAGCCGTAGCCGTAGTCACCGCTGCTCCTCGGGCTGCACGCTGGCGAAGTCGCGCTTCCAGGCGTGGCTCGTCCGTTGGAACCCGGGGCAACGCCGCACCCCAAGTCGATGAGGAATTTCCCGCCCTTGTGTGCACTCAGAGTCGACTCCGCTAGCACAATGCCTGCCGCACCCATCCCACCGCTGGAGTCCGGAATAAGCTCGAAACGGTAGCCAAGTCCGTCGGAGCTACCACGCTCGCGCCAGGCCTCGAGTCGGCCCCAGGGCTTCCAGGTACCCTCACCGGGGCGGAGTATGAGCCAAGATCCCGGGTTGGACCGGCTGACACGGTCCGAACCGGGGGAGGCCACGAAGGGCGTGACCATAGACGCGGCGGCGACTGGTGAACCGGAAAGATCGTGGACCGTTATCGACCATCCCTTTCGTTCCTTTCCTGGTCGCTCTCGCTCGCTCCCGAACGATGACAACCAGTTTTTCGAGCTGCCTAGGTCAGACGGCAACGATCTGGACAACGAAAAAAAGACCACATAATTAATTAATTAACAAGCAAAGAATACACATTCAACAGACAACTTTTTAAGCTCGAAATATTCAGAAAACTTTCCCAAAGCTTATACAGAAATAGTAACTCACTGGAAATAAAGTTGATAGCGAAGCTTTAATTGGGGATTAGAGTCGGTGTGAAGCAATCACGGTTTAAAATAGGCAAGTACGTCGAAATCTTCAGCTTTAGCGCTGGGATTTCCTCTTTTCCGAAGGGTAAAGGCATACGCTTGAATAAAAAAGAACAGCAGAAAAAGTAGGAATTCGTAGTATCTCCACGCTACATTTTGAGCAAGCTTTAACGCCTTCAAATTTTAGTAACTAACTTTACCAAAAACCTAAAATCGTAGTTGCAAAGAGTCCGAACCTAGCACGATATTCTCTATTTCGTACCAAACAAAAGAAGAAAGAAGATTCTTTGTTTGTGTATTCTTTTTATTCAAGAAAAAATGAAGAATCTCATATGAAATCTAAAACCCTAGCTAAAAGGAATGACCCGACGAAAGATACAAAAAGAAAAAAGAAGCGGTAACTGGAAAATGGGGAAACTTAGAATTACCTGGATCTCTGAGTCCGGTCATTGCTCCTGAAATTGAACTTGCATGTAAAAACCGGTTGCCGGATGTGACCTTGGATCTGAAAGACTTGCGGGCTACACTCAGGCTCGCCGTCGAACTGGAATACGAATCTGGGGTCAGGCTCCGCCTTCACATTCAAGTGGAACTGCGCGGACGAGCCCTTGGCTTCTTTTCCCACGGCAATCCAACCGTTGTGGAAGACGGTACATGGCCTAGACTCCGCTCCCGACAGATCCAACGGCACGGAGAGCTTCCCGAGCAGCCTCCCGGAAGTGACGCCGCAGGTAGTGCCTCTCCGGCCGGTGTAGATCGAGATTATCAAGCAAAGTTTCCCGCCGAAAATCGATTTTCCGGAGAGCTTCTCCAGATCGGACTTACTCAAGTGAAACGTGGCCGCTAAAGTTTGAACATGGCCATCGGGGAACTGATTCTCCGGAGGAATGAAAGGAACAACGGCGGTCTGGAGCGGAAAGTTCTTGAGCTTAACCTTGCAGAAGCATGGAGAGGACGACGGGTGAACCACGGAGCGAGCGGGCTTGGACGCCACGGGGATCTTCAGAGCTAGATTGCCAACGGTCAGGCGCACGAAAGGGCACGGATCCATCGGCGGTGCCCTTCGATGCTCGCTCAGTCGCTTTTCTCTTTAACCAAAAAATTTACTGAACTTGATCTGATCCTAACAAAGCCGCGTTTGGAAAAGAACGCCTTGGAATTCGTGCAAAGAGAAACAATAAACTCGGCCACATTGCACAGAGGGAGTAGAGCCAAACACCGCAATAATAGTCTTCTTCATCTTCTCAGTTTTTTGGAGCAGAGTTCGGAAGTGAGAAAAATTGGATAGAGGGGAGTTTTAAGGGGGTTTAGACTTTTTACACGTAAGAGGTGAGAAGTGGGGGAGAGAATAGTTGCTAACAGGCTGGTTTTTTTGGGGAAGAAGTTGGAGTACAGCTGGGTACAGGCTGGCAACTTAGCGCCAATCGGAACGCCGTTGACGGCATCTGAGGTCTGTGAGGCCCTCACCTCACGGCTGACGCCCCCAACACTGGACCGCAGCTAAACCAACAGACAGAACTTTAGCCCCCAGCTCATTTGTAGGGTCCGCAACCTCTCCTTATAAATAAAAACATAAAAAGTTTTTTTCCATCTTGGACGGAATTGCCCTTGTCGTTTTATTAGTTGCCAGATTATCCACCTATCGGAAGGCGGAACGGGCTTTATGCAAGGCTGATGCAATGTATCTTCGACACGTGGGTCATTATAATAGGGGATCTGTGGGTCCCGCTTATTACTAGGCATGATGTAAAAAAACGAATGTTTTGTTTAAAAAGAAGGATAAAAATGTTGGGTAGCCCTGAGATTGACACGTGGAAAATTGAAATTGTTTTTGGCACCCGTGAAGTAGACCGTGAAATGGGGTTTGATAGTTTGACCCGCGCCAGGTCATGCCGATGTCATGAAATAATTTGATTTAGTGTTTTTTTTGGTTTTCTTTAAGGTTCCATTAATTAAAAGGGTGGTGATGTGGGGACCAGGTTTGCTACTCTCATAGAATAAAACCCCCGAAAGAAAATAAAATAAAAAAGAACACATTGATTTTGAAGGTCGTATTCGAGGTTGCCAAACCCCATACGAGGATATCTGCTGTGCAGGTGATGGTTTTTCGACTTTTTGATATTTTAAAAAGAAGGGTTAATGGTTAATGGTTAATGGTTAATGCTTAATGATTAATTTGGTCTTGTTTTTACTAGCTTTTATCAGTATAATCTTTGCTTAGAAAAAAATATATAGTTTTTGGGTTTTAAATATGGTCACGTAGGTCTTTAAATTATTCACATTTATCGATTTAATAATTCTGTCTTCTCATTGCACAGTCAGTTAACAGTGGGACACGTCAATCCTAATAATATTGCGACACATAGACAAATTTGAAAAAAAAAACTCACTAAACGACAACCACGTTGGCACTTGTTGTAATATTTTTTTTGTAAAAATTAAAACAAAAACAAAAACATAAAAATGCATTAGTAGATCTCAATCCGTGGAGCTTATTCGATACAATTACCCACGCCTAAACCAGTTTGAGCTACTGACCTCCATTTTCACTTGTCTCACGCCGATTTCTTCTTCTCTCCAGCAGCGTCTGTGGCTCCCATTTTAGCTTCTATTCCTCTTCCAGATGAGTACTAGAAGCATCAAGGTAAATGGGTTATGATTTATGTTCTTCTTTCTAAAAATGGGTTACAGTTTGTAGTTGGAAGTCTTGTTTTTGCTCTAACTTGAAGTCTTCACTGTTAAGCACTATTCATAGCTCCAAGCTTCCACTAAAACACCTCTTTTGCTTATTTTCTTCCTTGAGAGGAAATTCAGTTTTGGAATTCTTCTATAGCTCTGTCGTTTGTTATTTTAGTTTTGAACATTTTGAGGAAACCCATATATCTTTGAGCTTCACTTTCATTGCGAACTAATGTTTAGAATTGTGATATTCTATCTGTTAATGAAATTATCTTGAAATATTGTTGAAGTTGTCGGGAGGTTCTTTTTCATTGTGAATTTAAGCACCTGGGTTACGAGTTTCGATGATTGGATTATCCTTGACCTAGATTTCCAGAAATCTTACTATGTTCTATTTGGCCTTATAGTATTGGGTTTGTCTCCATGGAATTAAGGTTGAATTTTACATGGACTTATTGAAGACTATCGGCAAGAGAAAGAAAATGTTGAAAAGAAAGATAATATAGCTTTTAGATGGAAAAGAAGAACAACTTTTAGAACCAAAACAAGAAAATGAGGGCAAATGAATATGTTAGTCATGAACAGCCAGATCGAAAAAGACATTAGAAGTTAGCAAGTGTAACTTTTTTTTTTATAAGTAAGGAAAACTTTATTAAAAACAAAGAAATGTGACGGTAAACAAGAGCTATACTAAACCACTTAAGCCATATAAGCGAAAAAACTAATGAAATTAGAAAAATCCGAGAAAAGGATAGCCTAGAACAACATTAGCTCACACAAACACCAATACTTTTTATACAATCTTCAACATCTTTTTAAACAAAATCCAATACATTTTTCAAAAAAATTCTAACAAATATTCTCTCTATAATTTTTCACATAACTTCAATATTTTGTTATTGAACAATTATATCAAATCATCTCTCTCTACAAATTTTTTACAAACTCAAACAAAAATTAAATATATTAAAACTTTTCATCAACTTTTACATTAAAACCTATAAAACTCTAATCTACATAAATATTCACAATTCAACAAAATTTCTTGTTTACCATCCAAACATGTGGATTTGGGAGTGTATGGTTGTTTCGGTAGTTTATAAAAAGCTTACACATCAATTCACTCAAAATCCAGTAAAACGAAGGCGATTTGTGGTTAAGGAAGATTATATTTGTATGAGTAGTTCTTAATAAAAAAACTAAAGATATCTAATCTCGGGTGACTGTTTTTATTATATTAAGAAATAATTAAACACGTAAATATATACTCAAGCGCGCAGCCCTGCTTAACTCATATGCCAGAGACGGCAGAGAGGGATTTCCTTACTCGGCTTGGGAGGTCAAGACTTTGGTCATACAAGCTTTGGTCTCGGAGGAGGCTGCAGCCCATCAAGCCCGATGGTTCTCTACTGCCAATGAGGTTTGTCACTAAAGGGAGAACAGCCCATATGATGTTTCGTCTCCTATTTATGCTTTGGAAGCCTTTTTGTTTGTTTTTGGCAAGCAACAGCAGTTGCCAGTTGGTGTTGGAATCACTGTATTGGCTGGATTCACCATTGTTAAGGTTGGAGATCTTCTATCAAATATTTCGTAAGTACCAAATGAAAAAAAAAAACTCCAAGTCTCTTCTTTTGTCAACATCATACCAGGAGCTCACTTCAGGAATATGCACTAGGTTCTGAAGACGAAATATTAACAAATCTGATGCTACTGATAGAAACCAAGGCTGTTGAAGAAAAGGTTGTTAGGGCTCGCTGTGGGGAATGAGAGATCACGTGAGATGGGCGAGTTTTGATTTCACGTGTTTCATTTGTTTTTTTCACCAAATTTACTCGACGTGTTAAAATTTTGGATGAGTTGGCATTGCACATGTACATTAAGGCTGCACAATGCCACTGGAAAATTCCAGTGGCACCGGGTACAGGGAAATCGGGAATTTTTTTAGTTTAGTTTCTAGAAGCATGACAAAGTCTACTCAATAGTTTAGTTTCACCTAAATACGTAGTATTCTAGAAGCATGACAATGTCTACTCAATAGTTTAGTTTCACCTGAATATTTGAGATTTGTTGTTAGTTTTGTCTAATCAAATACTTACATTCAAGTTTGGTACCAAGAAGCTTGCTAGGTGAATGAACTAGTTATTTAGAATTTTGGTAGAAAAAATTACAAATTTATTGTATTTAGAAGGGTATATATGAAGACAATGGAATTCTAATTAAAGAGTTTAATGTCAAACTTTGGTAAGTACATCGCATAATATAAGTCAAGAGGTCGAGATTCTAGCATGAAATTTTTTTAAAATCAATGTATGAGTTTTTATGAAATTTTATGAAATTGTCTAAATTTCTAAAATTGACAAATTACTATTAAATTTATACTATGCTTGCAAAATCAGTCACTCAATTACATTTTAGTTCAAAAATTCATACATTCATCACGTTTGACCAGCGTTTGACAAGAGCTTGAGCGCCTTTGAAAAAAATTCAGACAGTCATTACGTTTGACAAGCGCTCGAGCGCTCAGTTAAAATTTCAGACAGAAACATATGAGTTCGACGAGCGTTTGACGAGCGCTCGATCGCCTTTCGACGAATTTCAAAAATTGCTGAATTTTTGGATTTTCTTTGTTGAACCAAGGGAAACCCTACTAGGTTTTGAACATGTTTTAAAATTGTTATTGCTTTGTTAATTAGAGGGAAAACACATATTCTTCCCTCTAAGTGTTGTTAGAGTCTAAACTAGATTTTTCAAAAGGTAATAGTTTCTACTTACAGTGACGTCTCTATTACTTTGGACTTTAAATTCGCATCTTATCTTTTAAGATGATTTTTAATTTTATTGATTTTGGAATTTTGATTTCATTAGTTTAAATTTTTATTGATACGTGATTAATAGACCAAAAGAAAAAATAATACATTGAGTCAAGTGCGTAAAATGATAACAAAAATAGCTTAATATGAATGTAGGATAACCGGAAGCCGCCACCGCTAAGGGCCGATTTTTGCCCTTAACGGTGTAGGTGTATGTGGTAATTATTTAAAAACCGGCCTATCCAGTGTAGGTGCCGGTTTTGGTCAAAACCGGTACCTACACCGGGGTTGTGCAGCCCTAATGTACATATTTGCCAGCTCATCAAAGTCCACATGATAAATTTTGGACATGTCAGCATGTTCCGTTAGTAACTTCACGATGTGATGGACGGAAGGACCATGGTGTAACGGTTTGGTGACCACATGAACTAATTTGTTCAAGTTAAAAACTTCAGGAACCATTTTGTCACAATATGAAATCACATAGACTGTTTGAGTAATTTTTTTTTTTTATTACGGTGATTCCAGGTGCATAGGATGTTTCTACGAGTCCAATAGGCTTACAAAGTGACAAAATTCTACACTTTAATTTGGGGATCAATGGAGAGGGATATGCATATTAGGCCGACATCAACACATCAAGAATTATACGGGAGAGGCCCAGAGAGAAAAGGTGTGGCTGGACCTAATGACCGACGTGGCAGACCCAACAAGAAGGAAGGCTTCTTGGGGGAATCATACACGTGTGCAAAGATAATGCATGTCATCCCAACCGTAAGGTTATCTCTCCCACACACAGGTGGAGCAAAATAGCGGACTGAATTGAAGAGATCAACATGTCGATTTCAGCTATGCTCGGGTCGAGCGTATTGGTGGTGCCGAGTTTCTCTGGTTGCAAGGCTTCTAAGGGTGGCGGGACCAACACAGCCCCATGGAGTGGTCGTGGTGCTGGTCCCAGTGGGGGGTTGGTGATTGAGTGCTCGTCAAGGCCGCAGAAGAAGGCCACGGCGCACCACATGAAGACGAGGCCGCGTAAGACGCAGGGATGGGACATACGGCGCAAACCCACGGTGTACCCTCCAATGCCTTCCTTACCTCCGGACTGGACACTGGAGGCCTCTTCTGACTCTGCTGATGCTTCTCTTGCAGCCGTTGCCCTTCCTCCTGTTCCCGATGCACCGCCCACGACTGAGTAGTGCTTTCGTTGTTATTGTTCCGAGATAAGGTGTTCTTGGATTATGGTGGTCTCTTCTGTTTTGGAGGATTTTCTTTGGCTCTGCTAATGTTAATGTTTCTGGGTTTTGATTAATCTAACGTAAAATGTGTCTTGTGTGTGTGTTACAGTGTTTGTGTGAGAGACAGAGATATTCCATTCCGAAATGTGATTGGTAAACGCTATCTGTTTGATGTTATCTTCAACGCCATACGCCCCCAATTGTTTGCCAATTTTGTGTAGAAGTTAATCGGCCCATAATTGATCAAATGAATAATTAGGCTATGGCATTTTGCTCCAGTGGAAGTTCAGGTGTTTGCGAATTTTATCTACCAACTCTGCAACTCAGCCACGACCCGGCACAATTGAAAACCCAGTGTGCATTACCCCAACTGTTTTTATATATATATATGTTAGCCCCAACTGCTTATATAACCAAATTACAGCAAAAAGTAATTTGCCAGATATAATAAAAGAATCAAGAGCAAAACCGCAGTTTGACTCATGGGAACTGGGAACAAGCTAGATTGTCAAGCTTTGTACAGTAGAATGCTTAAAGTGACAACAAATCCTGATTGCTAGTGGGGTAACTACAGAAGTTGACGGTAGAGACCATCGACGCTTCGTGGTCCCTCCTCCAGCGGCCGGCAAGAATCACACGAGGCTGTACATGGAGGCACTCTGAGCAGGAAACTTTCCTGCAGGAATTTACTGACATGACATGGTATTTCTGCGTTGTACAGTGCAACTTTCTTCTGCGGATGCTTATTGAGGTGAAGATGATTATTTCTTCATTTGAGTGCCACTTGGGTTCATCCGCAGGCTACGAACAGTTTCTAGCATGATCTTTTCTTGTACTTCCCTTGCATCAGGCTCAAAAGGAAATCTGTGAATATATGCTCATATTCTGGCATCTTTCCATACCCTGAACCAATATAAAACAAAACAAAAACAAATATTTAGAATCACACAGAACATCTTTACAGGTGTTACAAACAGCGTTAAGAACCAAGAATTTGAACACAGAGAAGCAAACTCCAGCTACAGAGGAAAGTCTCTATGATGTCTCAATCTTATGAATGTTTACAACATTTCATCAACTTCAGAACAAAATTTGCAGGGAAAACAGTTGTGCCAATCTAAGAAGCGTCAAATTAAAGAGTCTTTCAGACAAAATGTGAGAGTTGTTCACTTCACTGCCAAGAATGGTTAGCTAGGAAGACATATATCGCGCATGATATGAAGATGGTTCACTTACCAGGGAAATAATTCATGTCAATGACATAAAAATGATCTCTGCTCCCATGCTCTCGGATGATATCCAAGTTGAAGAGTCGTAGACCCTAAAGCGAAATAACAATGACAAAATATGTACCATTAATGCATCAACATGTGCACTTCCAAAGAATCAAGAGAGAAATGACAAACGGTACCAGTTGACGGCGAAGTTCCTTTGCAAGTCTCTCAAGTAAAGGTCGTGGAGGGAGCTCTGCAGGGGAAACAATGGTTCAATACATTAGAGAAACTCTGCCACCAAAGTCTTCATCGCCCTACCCCAAACTGAAATTTCAAGACCCGAACAGTTTACTGTCACTGTTGATGCCTTGAGGTCAAACCCTTTTCCATCACCAATATTGACGTAAATATAAAACCTGATATGGAGGGCAGAGTGGCCCCAAGGCTCAACCAATCCAATCATCATCCCCACCAGCCACTAAACAGAAATTTCTTTGTCCATGAGTATAACAATGCATACCAAACCCATAATGAAACACACATTTGATATTTGTAAAAAGCAAGAGAAAATTTGGAACAAAGTAAAAACTAACAGGTTTCATGGATATGATAGCTCACCAGCAACACCAGGGTCCAGATCTGCATCATCTGCCGAAGCAGCAGCACAAGAAACCCTTGGAAAATGATAGACACCAGCATTTTTAGAAAGCTCCCTTTTACAGACATCAGGTAGAGAGAAACGTCTGACCACCTTTATAGCTTCACCAACAATATATACCTTAAAGAGAACACCTCCTACAACCATGACAGGTAATGTTGACATTATGATATATTTGTGGCAATTGTCAGGGTAATAAGACGTGGAACGCAATTGCATACCATGGTTGACAAATTCCTGAAGAACAAGTGGAGGTTCAAGATTTTGCAGGGAGTTCTGATCATAAGCAAGTGATAATTTATGTGACTTTGCACTTCCATCGGCAACCAATGGCTTTGCAACTGAAACAGATACGAGAATGCAAAATCATCACCAGGAGACTACAAATTCAATCCTGATGAGTCCCTAAAAGTAACGTAAGCCTTATCTATTGCAAAAGTTCAGCCAGTTTACAGGAAGGACAGAAATAGTATAGGCTACTCTGAGATAGAAAAATGATTTTCCTTTCGCCTATAATCTCCTTAATGTCCATTATACAGTATTCCAACAATATATAGTTAGCAACTGTTGATAAGCCTACAGTCCACCTCGAATTAGACTGTAGCATGCACGAGAGACAGATAGATACCAAGTGGAAACATCAGCCCAGCTTTGGTCACTTCATCAGGGATGGATGAAGCATCTCTCTTGATAACCAATTGCCTGGGTACACCAACTTTGCCTGCATGGTAGTTCATCAGCAGCATCATGTCAGTCAGCATCACAGATTAAAGTGCTCGGTTGCGCTACATATCATTTAACCTTCTTTTCTGAATGAAAGTCTATGCTGAGGGACAAACCAGAAACACTTCATAAAAGTACAATGTCAAAGAAAACAACCATAAAATTACCATAGGAGTCAGACAAGTTCAGATCAGCAACAGCCTGGAGCATGAATTGGCGGTTGCGTAAATATTGTATGGCATCTGGAGGATCAAGAACTGTTACTTCTGGATGTGTTTGCCTATAATCCTACAAACACAGATGGAAAGAAGGTAAGAACAGAGGATCACCACTATTCATACATTTCAAAATAACATTTGACAACCCATGCCAACAAATATTTTGCATATTGCGCTAAAAAAACCAGAATCTTCATGATAAAGCAAGTTTGACCGAAATTACTAACCACAAAAAACCAACATGTTTGATTTTACTTAAATCTGGAACTGTAGAGCACAACGACCCCAGAAGAGATAATAGTCCCAAAAGCAAAGCTAAATAGAAGATTGCATCATAACAAATATTCATAGCTCTTGCGAAGACAGTACTGAATCAATGATCCACAAGGAGTGTTATCGAAAGGGACAGGGTCTAATCCTAAACTTTGAAGTGTAGCAAAAATTAAAAGTAGAGACATTGATCTTCAATTAAACAACATTTTCTGAACAATCTATCATCGGCTGATCAAATGGATAACTATAAAACTTGAAAAATGAAAACTAACATGACAACATCTAAATGAGCTAACCTCAATTATCCGACGCCATTCCTTTCCTGTTAACTGCAATTAAGAAGGAAAAAACAAAATACAAAAAATGCCGGATTAGCATCTACACAAATTGGATCATTTCTTGTGAACGCAGAACATGTAATATATTTGTGCATGTATATCACGATCAACAAAGAAAGTATTTCAAGAAGCCCTTCATCTTATCATTTTAGCGGAAGAAGTAGATTGTGACAGACCTTATGCAACACAATGTCAAAAGGACCTTGATCTGAAAGCGGCCTGTTCTGATCAATAGCAACAAATAATATCCCCTTATTCCTGCACAAGAATATGTAGTTCAGTTAACTCACAAACCCCCCCCCCCCCCCCCCAAGCAACTGAACAACAATAAACCAGCTAGAAAAGCCTTTTGCCCAGATATCACAATAATTCAAGGTGCTCCAAAAGAAAAATGAAAGTCAAAACATTTATAGCAAAATATGAAAACGAGAAAAAGAGAGAGAAACCAGCATAAGTAAAAGTAAATAACAATTAAACAAGAAAGAAATTGAATCTATGTAAAGCCACATGGTCAAGCCCTGCCTTGTTCCTATATAATAAAAGAGGCTGTGAATGAAATATGATGGAGAGCATAAGTATCATAAACTGGGGAAAACACCAAAATCAAAGCTTAAAGTCAAGTTAAGACTACATAGAAAACGGATTCCGCAAGAAACTGTGGTTATACTTTAATCCAAAATAATTTAATACCAAATTTAAGCCGACAGTCCCTTGATAACAGCTCTCATAATTACATGTGATTTCATTGAAGGGTCTTTTTTCTTAATTTATCAACTAGCCCGAATATATTCCTAGAAAGAAAAATAGAAAATAATAATACAAAAAGAAGATTTTTAGTAGTTAAGATGGGCCGCAAGAAAGTTCCTATCATTTTCTCGCCAACCACAAAACGAAAATGATAGTATAATCCAACGATAGCAAACAAGAGACTCAGAAGTCATATAAATGGGCTAATAAAAAAGGTCCTCTTAACCACTAATCGAACTGCTTTCATTGACAGAACCACCTGGGAAAATACTCCCCCAAAACGACAAAAGGAAAAAAAAAACCCCGGCCAGACGTAATCTCTGCCAAACAAGCTAAAGATCGAATACTTCCATATTCTGAATTATTGTGAATCCCGAAATTTCTCGACCACGCAAAATTACGATACATATGAACATATATGTTCATGTATATATCTTAAATGAGCCCCCAAGGGCGATAGGTCAGGGGTTAGAGGGACATCCTCCTTGGGGCTCGACGTACCAACTTGTTGCTAGACAAGTTCTTGACTTTGAATTGTATGTTCGGTCCAGTGGACCTTAGTTTGTACTTCACAATCGATCCGGCTTTGGGGATTTTCACGTTATCAAAGAAAAAAATATATCTTAAATGAGTTTTCTCAACTGTTGTGAATCCCGAAATTTACCGACCAGGCACTTTTTCAGATATATGGACACATGCACAAATTTCTCGAAGGAGAAGTAATCAATAAAATATCATCGGTACTGTGGCAATTACCTAGCGAGACCTTCAAGCTTGGGCTGCAAGAAGCTCTTGGTTTTCTTCGACGTAAGAGCGTAACCGACAACCGCCAGTTTCCTGATCTGCAAGGGAGACCCAGCCCCGACGGCACAGCATTGCGACGGTTGTTGGTGATCGCGGTAGGCCTCCACCTGGGCCTGGGCTTTGGCCAGCTCCGAACCCAGCTCTTCGTCGTCCCTCCTCTCGGACTGATTCCTACAGGCCACTACTTCCTCCTCGTCCTTCAACCTCATAGCCATTACTTCTTCCTCCTCTTCCTTCAACCTCATAGCCACTACCTCTTCCTCCTGCTCCTCGTTCTCAATCACCCCCAAACCCTAAATTCAAAATCCAAAACTGTTTTTCGCTTTCAGAAAACTGAGAGGAATGCGAGGAATCGGGGTGGTTATTAGCTATAGCCTACAGCTATACTCGCCTGCATTTGAAGCTTAAAATTTTAACATAATAAAAAAATTTAATATTATTTTTTTAATATAATAAATATTAAAATTATCTCTTTAAGAATTTAATTTTTTAATTTTTAATTTTTAAAATATTTTAACACTAAAACACAACCGAAAGTTTATTGTTTTTAGGCAAAATAAGCCCATACGTGTTAGTTGAGGTCTGTGGGAGGAGTGGGTACCGGGGCGTTTGGAGAAAGTTTTTCCATACACACACACATATATATATATATATATATATATATATATATAGGAGAGGGCGTTACCCGTGAAAAGTTTTAGAGAGGGCATAGAGCGGTGCGGTTTGAGTTAGGGGTGAAAACCGGATTTCCGGTCCGGTTTTCGGACCGGAAATCCGGTCGGACCGGATATCCGGTCCTCTATTTTTAGAGGACCGGACTGGACCACTTATAAGTGGTCCGGTACGGTCCGGTTTTAGTTAATACGGTCCGGACCGGTTTTAATTTTTTATAATTTTTTTCAATTTTTTATTTTTTTAAAATAAATTAAAAAAAATTTAGGTTAATTTCAAAGGTAGCAGTGCATATAAAAATATTGAATATTAGTTTAGATTAAAATTAAACGTTTTAAGTTTATAATTTGTATTAAAAATTATTTTAAAATTATTTTTTATTTATTTTTAAATAAATGCGGTCCGGTTCGGTCCGGACCACATTTATTTAAAGAGAAAACCGGACCGGACCGCATAACCGGTCCGGTCCGGACCGGACCGCATTTTACAAATTAGGACCGGACCGGACCGGAAAACCGGTCCGGTTTTCCGGTCGGCGGTCCGGTTCTGTTCAGCCCTAGTTTGAGTCTTCGAAAATTATAAAATAAGAAAAAATAAATAAAGGTCTAATTTTTAGCATAAAGTAATATTAATTCTTACATTTCAAAAATCATAAAATAATTCCATTAATTCTGAAATTTAAAAAATTAAGCCAAACCGTTCCTAACATCGACAGGGTATTGACATGGCACGTGTTCCATCCAAAATTTTCAACGGTTATTGACGGGAAATGTCGTATGTCTAAAAAATAAAATAAATAAAAGTACGAACTTAAATATATATAATATAATTAAAATTGAAAACGAAAAACTGAAATTTTAAAGATCTTTAATAATAAGGAATTTAGCAGTTTAGTCTTTAGGTTTTACACGCTTTTACATTTTAGTCTTTGAGTTTTATTTTTTCAAATACTAGTCCTTGGGTTTACATTTTTTTACAAAATGATCCTTCCGTCAGTCTGCCGTCCATTTGCTTAACGGAGCTCTCTGACACGTCAGCAATTTAAAGTGGTCGACCGCTTCTTGTACCAGTCGACCGTTCATGTTTTACACATATACCCGATCGACCGCTACATGGTCCATTAAGCATATGAACAGCAGACTGAGGGAAGAACCATTTTGTAAAAAAATGTAAACCCAAAGACTAATATTTGAAAAAATGAAATCCAAGGACTACAACGTAAAAGCGTATAAAACTTAAGGACTAAATTGATAAATTCTCATAATATTAATCAAACATCTTTAAAGCATTAGTTTGTAATTTTTACCCTTTTTTGTATATTTCAAGTTTTGTGATAGAAGTAACATAAATTAAATTAAATGTGATAGGTGTCACACTGCATAACAATTAATGCGGAAAATATTTAAAATTATAGGACTCACATATTGTTCGAATAATCATTTAATTCTAAATAGAAGAGAAATATGATTTGTTTTTTCCTAGTAGTGTTTTTTTACTATAATCTGATCAATAAGATGCAATATCTTACTAATTATATTTTTAATTAATAATTTTTTATTACTATTTGATATTTAAATTTTATTGTTAGTAGTATTTATCATCTTTTAAGTTTAGATGATAAATAACACAAATTCACGCCGAAATCAATTCAAAGGCAACATATGCAGTCAATGTGTATTTAAATAACACAAATTTCCGAAGTTTACAATTTGTAAAACTGGCATGCTTGTGTGTCCCTAACTTTTCCGACCATAAATACGAGAAAAATGAAAGAGAAAAATAAGAACTCATGACTATTAGGTAATCGATTTTTCAAAAAATATCCAAACACTTTCTAAACAAGGGTGATTACTCAATCTAAAATAGGGCTATGCAAAACAGTTGTCGCAGCGGCAACCGGTTTCTCGGTATTGATACTGATAATGTTAAATTCTTAAGAAATCTGCTATTCGCTATAATCGTTTTTTTTTAAAAGACAAGAGATGTAGGGCATGTTTGAGCCCCAATAAGTTGAGTTCAAAATTTTAGGTTTACTAATAAAAAATTCAACACATAATTTTTTATTATTATAATATTTATTAGAAATCTTCTCTCTTTACTTTTTCACCAACTCTAATAACATATATTAACTTTATAATATTTCTCAAACCCCAATACCCAAAATTTTCACCCTTAAACATACCCGTAGTTTTCTATTCGTTTTTGAAGGGTTAATTGAAACCCTAACCCTAAGTCTCGAGTTCCCTCTCCACCGGTTCAAACAGACAAAACAGACCCGTTTCTAGAGAGAGGCTCTGCCTTCTCTCTAGAAACCTCTTTTCATCTTTTGCTTCTGAGCTCTTCGTGTGGCCTTGTTCTGAGGGGAAGGGGAGGAGCTTCTCCTCCCCTTCCCCTCTCCCTTCCCTTTTCCTCTTCTGGTTGGGTCTCCCATATTCAGATCTGGTACTTTTTTCCCCTTTCTTTTCTCTTCGGTGGGAAGTTGTTGCTGCCATCTCTATGGTGTTTTGTGCAGGTGGGGAGTAAGGTTGAGCTTGGTCTTTTTGGGTGGACGATGCTAGACTCACACTTTTGGGTTGTCTTCAGCGGCCTCGGCTCTGTCTTGCGTCTGGTGTCCAGCCGTCCAACAGATTGGCCAGATCTCCTCCTCTTCTCCTCCACTTTTTGCTGGGAGTCATCTTGTGCTCTTCCTTTGTTGGTGCTTGCATGGAGGTTTCTCTGGGGAAGTAGGATTGAGGTGCCTCCGGTTGTATCCTCTCCTCCGGTGAAAGACACCGTCGTTCATGGCTGTCTCTGGTTTTTCCTTGGGCCTTTGGGCTCTGTTTGTGTTAGTGGGCCTTTGGGCTCTGTTGGTGTTTACAGGCCTTTGAGCCTGCTTTGTATCTGCGGGCCTGTGTGTTCGCGTGTAAAAGGGCTTCATGCCCGATGTTCTGGTCGAATAGCCGGCCCTGGGGGCCTTCTTTGTATGGTGCCAGCTCTTCTGTATGTTCCACTCCCGTTTTAATAAAGTTGTTTGTTGCCTAGAAAAAAAAAAAAAAAGGAGCGCTGCCTGATCCAAACCATTACATGGTGGGCTGGTTACCATGTAATTGTCACCGTTAAACCGTCTCTGACAAAGACTGATTTCTGTAGCCAATCGATGCTTAATGTCAAAATCGGCCCATTGTGTTTAATGGTGCTAGTGCTGATTTGGACCAAATCGGCACCAGGACCACCATTACACAGTTCTAATCTTGTAACAATTTATGTTTAAAATGTCTAGTCACAAGGATGTACCGTGCCCAAAATATGCAAATGAAGGAAGGATTAAATTAAATAATATATTAATGGCTCAATTATTATTATTTATTTTTTTAGCTACACCATTAATGCATTTACTAATTCTAACTGATTAATGTGTTGACAATATTAAAACACTTGTTAGACTGAAACTTTAAGATCAAAATCTTCCCGCAATTTAAACACCCCCCTTATTTGAAGGCCCAAATGATTATATAACCAAATTACAGCAAGAAATAGTACGTAGACATAAAAGAATCAAGAACAAAAACACAGATAGACTAATGGAAAGAGGGGCCAAGATAGATTGTCAAACTCTATACACGTTGAACGCTTAAAATGTCAACATATCCTGCTTGCCAGTAACTAATTACAGAAAGTTGAAGGTAGAGACCATCGACCCTTCGTATGGTCCCTCCTCCAGCGGCTGGCAACAATCACACGACGGTGTACATGGAGGCACTCTAAGCAGGAAACTCTCTTGCAGGACTTTACTGATATGACATGGTATTTCTGCGTTGTACATTAACACTTTCTTCTGCGGATGATTATTTCTCCATTTGAGTGCCACTTGGTTCATTCACAGAGGCTATTAACGGTTTTTAGCATGATCTTTTCTTGTACTTCCCTTGCACCAGGCTCAAAAGGAAATCTGTGAATATGTGCTCGTACTCTGGCATCTTTCCATACCCTGCACCAATGTTGAAAAAGAAGAGGACCCAATTTAAGAACCCCACACTCCACAGCACATATTTTGAGGTGTCATAAACCGTAGTTAAGAACTAATATTTTGAACTAAAAGAGCACCAAATTCCAGTCACAGAGCAAACCACCATGAATTTCCAATGTTATTGATGTTTATAACAAAATTTCATCAACCTTACAACAAAATTGTGAAGGAAAAATAGCTTTGCCAATCTAAGAAGGCGTTAAATGGAGTAGTCTTTCAGGTAAAATGGGAGAATTGTTCACATCACCACCAAGAGTGGTTAGCTAGGATATGACCTCACTGTTCATATGAAGAAGGAAGGTTCACTTACCAGGGAAATAATTTATGTCAATGACATAAAAATGATCTCTGCTCCCATGCTCTCGGATAATATCCAAGTTAAAGAGTCGTAGACCCTACAAGGAAATGCAAAGACAAAATAAGTACGATTAATGCATCCAAGTGTATGCTGCCAAAGAATCAAGAGAGGAATGACAAAAGGTACCAGTCGACGGCTTAGTTCCTTTGCAAGTCTCTCAAGTAAAGGTCGTGGAGGGAGCTCTGCAAGGGAAACAATGGTTCGATGTGTTAGAGAAAATCCGCCACCAAAGTCATGGCCCTACCCCAAACTGAAATTTCAAGACCTGAACACAGTTCACTGTCACTGTTGATGCCTTGAGCTCAAACCCTTTTCCATCACCAAGATTGCACTAAATATAAAACCTGATATGGCGGGCAGAGTGCCCCAAGGCTCAACCAATCCACTCATCCCCACCAGCCACTAAGCAGATATTTCTTTGTCCATAAGTTTAACAATGCAAACCAAACCTGTAACGTTGGTTTTTGGCATGCACACACGACTCACTTTTTAGGGGTTCTTTGGTCTTTTTTCATAGTTTCTAGAATATGTGAGAAAAGGAGCTGAACGTGGTTTTGTGCTTTACGCGTGAATAAAGGGGTTTTGCTCTTCTACGGGAAAGAGATATAACAGAAGCTGTTTTCAATAGAAATGTGAGACGCATCAACTCCTCCCAAGATTTGCGTATTCAAGAGAGAGAAGCTACAAGAAATCGAATGGCTTTTTTGTCTCTATTTTTCCTCTTTGTTTGATGATCTTTGTGAAGGCCACCATTGTTGAATGTGAGAAGCTTTACGAGATTATCGAAATGATCACTGATTCCCAAAATCCACCTGAGAGGTTGAAGATTCAGAGGTTCTGAATATTGATGGCTCAAGGTTTCAGCCATGACCATTGATTGCGCAAGGTTTGTGCATGAAGATCAAGAGGCGTTCGAGATCGAGGTTTCCGTTTGGACTTAGAGGTTCTATGTCCATTTGTGATTCGGTTTACGGTAAATCAGGTTTGATTCAAAGTGTTTTTGATTGGCTAGGTTAGTCGCTTCGGTAAATCAAGTTTGATTCAAAGTGTTTTTGATTGGCTAGGTTAGTCGCTTCAATAGATCGCCTTGCAATCAATTGGAAACTAGTGGATTCGAACGGCCTACTGGCCCGAAGAGTTTTTCTCCTTAAGGATGTTCCTTAGGGAGTTTTCTCTTCGTAACCATTCTCGGTGTTACGATTGTGTGATTATATTTGTTGTTCTTCATTAGTTTAACTTGTTATATTTCTAACAATCTTGTTCTTTGTGATTGAGAATTCGAATCGTTTTGATCCGAGGCTTTTGTACAAAGGATGTTCAAGATTTGATGTTTGGTAAGTTGTTGATAAGAAGTTGGTATTTGGTGAGTTGATGAACTGATTATTAATTTATTTAAGTATCGAATCTGTAATTTTCGTTTCTGTAGTGAGTTCGGAGTTTCTTACAGTTAGTTCAGAATACCCTGTTTTACAGATTCATGTTTAATTGTTTAATTGTTTTATTGTTCATATATTCATATCTGGTTGTTACTTAGGACTTGATATTGAAAGAATTATATTTGAGTTGTTATTTCAAAGAATAGGTTTTAAATTTTAAGAAAAGTTAATTGATAATTTTTAAATATACCTATTCACCCCCTCTATGTATTTTCAGCATATTTGGGTCTAAATTAGATTGTTCATAATCCATAATGAAACACACCCTAGATATTTGAAAAAAGAAAAAGAAAATTTGAACCACATAAAAAACTGACAGGTTTCATGGATATGGAAGCTCACCGGCGACACCAGGGTCCAGATCTGCCTCATCTGCCGAAGCAGCAGCACAAGAAACCCTTGGAAACCGATAGACACCAGCATTTTTGGAAAGCTCCCTTTTACAGACATCAGGTAGAGAGAAACGTCTGACCACCTTTATAGCCTCACCGACGATATATACCTTAAAGAGAACACCTCCTACAACCACGACAGGAAAGGCAATTTTGACATTAAAATAAATTTGGCAATTGTCTATGATAGAAGACATGTGGAACATAATCGCATACCATGGTTGACAAACTCCTGAAGAACAAGTGGAGGTTCAAGTTTTTGCAGGGAATTCTGATCATAAGCAAGTGATAATTCATGTGACTTAGGACTCCCATCGGCAACCAATGGCTTTGCAACTGATACAGAAACAAGAATGCAGATCATCACCAGGAGACTACAAATTCAATCCAGAAAATTGCACAAAAGTAACATACGCCTTAATCTATCCCAAGAGTTCAGCCAGTATACAGGAACGACAGAATTAGTATAGGTTACACTCTGAGATATAAATTATTTGCTTTGACATACAGTCCCATCCCTGTCCATTACACACACTGTTGATAACTACCCTAAGTTCACTTATGTCTAGACTGCAGGAGACACAAGAAACTGCAAATGACAACACATCAGTACCAACCAAGTGGTAACATCAGCCCAGCTTTGGTCACTGCATCAGGGATGGATGATGCGTCTCTCTTGATAACCAATTGCTTGGGTACACCTACTCTGCCTGCATGGTAGTTAATCATCAGCATCATGTCAGTCAGCATCACAGATCAAAATGCTCAGTTACCCTACATATCATATAAAAGAAAACGAACACAAAACTTACCATAGGAGTCGGACAAGTTCAGATCAGCAACAGCCTGAAGCATGAATTGGCGGTTGCGTATATGTTGTATGGCATCTGGTGGATCAAGAACTGTTACTTCTGGATGTGTTTGCCTATAGTCCTACAAACACAGATGGAAAGAAGGTAAGAAGGAAGGACCACCACTACTGTAGACCTGTTTTACATTAACATTTGACAAATCGGCATATTGTCCTCAAACACCTAAAGCTTCATCATAAAGCAACATTGACCCAAATTGTTAATCACAAAAGCTACATGTTTGATTTCTCCAATGTTCTAGAACAGCACAACATAACAGCCTCCAGAAGCAACTTTAGGTCCAAAAGCAAAATTGAAGATGGTATCAGAACAAAATAACATAGCCGTTATGAAACCCCAGCACTGCATCCAATGATCCAAAAGAAGTGTCGGAGAAAGCTATTTACTGAACCCAATCCTAGACTTTGAAGTGTAGCACAAATTAAAAGTAGAGACATCGATCTTGAATTAAACAGCAGTTTCTGAGGCATTTCTCATAAGCTGAATGGGTAACTATTAACCCCTTGAAAAAGCTTACAATTCTCCTATTTTCCCCCTGCCCGTGGGGAAGAGTAGGAGGAGGAGGAAAGGGGGGGAAGGCTTGAAAAAAACTGAACAAATCAGGCTGGGGGACATGGGAGAAGAAACATCTTCACTTGCAAGGCATTGAGGCCTGGACCTCAGATCTTGGGTAATTATTCAAGAATAAGGAAAGAGCAAGCTCTGAAGATTATGTCAGACAAGAATAAGTTTTAAGCATCAAAATATCTGGTTGATTATCAGCCACTTCAGTGAGCATCCGACACCCATGTCTTTAAAAATGGTGCAAAGTATGTGAGATTACAAGCACAAAGTCTCAAAAGCAATGAATCTCTAGCATCACGTTCTTTACACAATGTCAAACAACATATAAATGAACCAACCTCAATAATTCGACGCCATTCTTTTCCTGTCAACTGCAATTAAGAGGGAAAAAAAGGAAATAAAAAAAATGTCAGATTAGCATCTATGGCGATTGGCTCATGTCTTGTGCAAATGCCGAAATTTTCATGCAGCAATGTCCGGGACAACAAGAAAGTATTTCAAGAAGCCCTTCATCTGATCATTTTCAGATAACACTAGGAAAAGGTAGATTAGAAGAGACCTTATGCAACACAACGTCAAAAGGACCTTGATCTGAAAGAGGCCTGCTCTGATCAATAGCAACAAATAATATCCCCTTGTTCCTGCAGAAAAATATACAGTTTAGTAAACAACTCAACAAAGTTTTACCCCTTAGGCAACTAAACAATTATTAACCAACTAGGAAAGCCTTGGAAAAACTCACAGATATCACAAGATTTGAGGTGTTAAATAATCGCTTATCCCAAAAGCTTAGGTTGTTAAGAAGAGGTAAATTTATTTAAGTAAATTATCTAATGTAAGATGCTCCAAAAAACACATGAAAGTTAAAACATTTAGCAAAAGAAAAGAGAGAGACAGAAAGAATCAGACAATCAACGGACTATAGTTAAAGTAGATCATAGTGAAACTTGAAAAAAAAAATGTAAACCTACACGTTTAACCCGACTTGTTCTTTCATACATAAAAGAAGCCATGAATTATGGTTTAGAAAGGTCGTACTCTCAGAAACTGGGAAACTACCAAAACTCGAAGCTTAAATTCAAGTTCACACTACATAGAAAACGTAGTCCACAAGTAATTGCGGTCATTTTTGCCGCGACATAATTTAAAACGAATTTATGCAGACAGACCCTGAGAACAGCTCTCACAATTACGTTTGACTTCAGTGAAGGGTCCTTTTTTCTTAAATTATCCACCACTCAATACTAATTCCTCGACAGAAAAACGGAAAATAATAAAACAGAAAGAGGATTTTTTTTCGGAGTTGAAAACGGCTGCCCGAAAGTTCCCATTATTTTCTCTGCAACCAAAAGAAAGAGACATATAAACTTGTAGAATAATCGAACGACAGCAAGCTCGAGACTCGAAGTCATATACGTGCGCTAATCAAATCAAGTCCTTCTCCACCACAAATCGAACTCGTTTCATTGAGAGAACCCCACTAAGAGGAATATTCTCAAAAAACAAGGGACAAATATTCCGTCCGTCGTAATCTCTGCCAAACAAGCAAGATTAACGAATATTTTCAGATTCTGAAGTATTGTGAACTCCGAAATTTCTCGAGCACACAAATTACGATACATATACACCTTGTATATATCTTCAATTAGTTTTCTCAACTGTTGTGAATCCCGATATTTCCCGACCAGGCAGATTATGAAATATGTGTACACGCATATATGAACAAGTTTCTCGAAGAGTACTTAATCAGTATAATATCATCAGTAAAGTGGCGATTACCTTGCGAGACCTTCAAGCTTGGGCTGCAGGAAGCTCTTGGTCTTCTTCGACGTAAGAGCGTAACCGACGACAGCGACTTTCCTGAGCTGCAGGGGAGAACCAGCCCCTACTGCACACCATTGCAACGGTTGCTGGAGATTGTGGTGGGCTTCAGCCTGGGCCCGGGCCCGAGCCAGCGCCAAACCCAGCTCTTCGTCCTCCTCCCTCTCAGCCTCATTTCTACAGGCCACTATCTCCTCCTCCTCCTCCTTCAACCTCATAGCCAGTAGCCACTACAACCTCTTGCTCCTCCTCCTCTTCCTATATATTCGTTCTCAATCAACCCAAAACCCTACAACTTGAAAAACAAATTTCGCTTTCGAAAAAATAGAAGAGAGAAATGCGAGCTTTAGACTGTTGGTTGTCGGAGCAGAGGGTGTTATATATAGAGAGATAAAGCGGGCCCGTCCGTTTGAGTCTTTGAAAATACGAGTGTATGTGGTCGCGAGTTAATGTGTGTGTATATATATATATATATATATGCGCGGGCGCGCGCTCGTTGTGATAACGTTATTGTCACCGCGTAAAGATATGAATCAGCTCCACTTTGGACGTTCTGGAAACCGACCCGTCATTTGTGTGGTTATGTTTTTGTTTTAAAAATTTTTGTTATTGAGTTTAGTAAAAAAAATGAAGAGAGGTAATTTTTTATATTTTTGTAATTTTTTATATTTTTTGATGAGAAAGAGAAAGATTATATTGTAGTATTTTATTGTGAGTTGATGAAATATTTTGTGAAATTTTTGGGGCAAACGCAGCCTCTGTGTGTGTTTTTCAAAGAGTTTTAGGTACAGGATTTGTGGTAGGCTTTCTAAATAATCTTACCAATAAGACGATATCTTACCGATAATTTTTTTAATTAATTTTTTTTATAATGATAATTATTTCATGCACAAATCTCAAATACTCGAAATTGTCACACTGTGACACATCTTAAGTATTAAATATAAATAATAATACTCACTTATTAGTCAAGAAGGCGATAAAAAAACAATTAATATTCAGATGTTATTACACTTCAATATCAAGATTTTACACTGTCCTACTATTTTGCATCTTCAAATATAAATACTTTCTAAAGATATTTCTAGCCTTTATTATCTTTAGGTGGGATGATAAAACTTCAATCATTTAATAGAAATATACCAATAAATGTACAGTAGAGACGTTAACCCAAAAATTCTAAAAAAGCTTGTAAATATTAAATATGTGACACGTTGCATCTCAAACAAATTTGGATTTTGAGACATTTCACCTTTGAACTTTTAACATCGCATATATTGCATCATTCAATTAACTTGAACGGAAATGGAGCACGTGATTGACACATGACTTTTTACCTTGTGATTTTACATTTATACCCCAATAGTAGTCAAAGTAAAATGACGAGTTTTGGAGTATAAATATAAAATTGCAAAGCCAAAAAGCACGTGTCAATCACACGCAACATTTTTTGTCTGAGTCGACAGAAAAATTGATGGTAAGGTGCAATGTGTATAATACCAAGAGTTTGAGGGTAAAATATCTCAAAATTTAAAGTTTATAATACAATGTGATAGACCTTCTAAAATTTAAGAGTGAAAAATATATTTATCTCAAAATTAAAATAATAAATAAATTATTTGAATTATTTGAATAAACTAATTATTCTAGTGGATCTTTGAAAGCTAAAATTCCATGCTCATCACGAAGATGCGACAATAGGTACTTTTTATAGGATATTAAATGTATGAACTTAGAATATTTAATTTTAAATTTTTTCATTTCAAAAACAAAATTATAATGATATTTGTTCCTATCAGCGAAGAGAACAAAAAAGGTGAGTGGACCTTTTTGTTTAAAAAATTCCAATTAATTATTTCCATGCACATAGAATGTAGATGATAGGAGAAGGTATCTATCAAAACCAAGGATCCAATGGGGGACCGATAAGGTTGATCTTTGTTGGTGAATATATCAAACACGAGATATCGATTTTGTTCTCACTTCTGCAGATATTTTCGATAACATGAGCGAGACATATCTCAAGTTTATTGGTGAAAACAAAACAACAAATAAGAAATTGGTCATGCTCTCGTAATGGTTATTACGTAGGATAGATGCAGCGCTTAGTCATATGTAACTCGGAATCCGTCGAGGTAAGCGACGGTTCCGACGGTTTTTTGGGTGGAAACAGTTAGTTCTCGACGGTGTAGTGGGGTCATGATCAGCTGAGGTGGGAGATGTTGGGAAAGCGACACGAATTTTTTTTTAAAAAAGAACACCAAGAATTTATGTGATTTGACTCCAATCCGACCTACGTCCACCTAGAGTAATTTTATTAAGAACGCTTAAGAAAATCACTATACCTACCCAATACAATAGCCACATCACGCTCCTCTGCCCAATGCTCACGTGTCCTTTCTCCTATAACATAAGCCTATATTTATAGGAAGAGAAACAAAGAGAAACCATAAGAGAAAATTCTAAACTTGAAGTGGAAAAAAAGTAAACTTCATTTTCAAGTCTACCTTATATGGTGTGAACCCCAACAAGAGAGACATGAGCATGTGGAATTGTGTGAAAGCTAGAGGCCCCAAGGAATTAAGCTTGTGATAAGACATGGCCGTACATCATGAGTAAGTTGGAGCTCAAACCGGTTAGATAGATGATCGGAGTTCCGGCGAGTCCTAGGGTTGGCAACTCTTAGGGTGCTGTTAGGTGGGTTTGGTTTCGATAAGGGAGAATAGGCCGGTGGTGTGTCTGTATCAACAAGAAATTAAGAAAATGGAGGAAAAATATAGATAAAAAGTAGAAAAAGTGAAGAATACATTAAAAAAAAGGGAAGGATGCTTGACTTGCACCAAAACAATATCATTGGTTAAAGCATAGATCCTCTTATTCAATCTAAACTAATTCATTGAATCCCATGTGTCAAACACTGCCTCTTAAGAAAATTTACGGTATCTCTTTCAAGAATATTCTATAAGTATGAGATATTGTTATTCTCTTTCTAATAATCACAAATTTGCAAAGAGATATAATAGTGCTAATGTTCTCTTGAGAGTGTGATTTTAATTTGGCTTAGTTACTAATACAATCCTTGTGGTATTGATCATTTTTAACAAATTAGTCCCTAGGGTACAATTTTGAACGAGACGGTTCTTGTAATCAGTTTTTTAGACATACATGTCATTTCGTTTATGAAAACTTAGCCCACTAACGGGGATATGGTCCAAGATATGTTATCCTACTCTGAAAATGGATATCTCGACCCTTAACCCATGTTGATCTTCTGTTAATTGGTTAATTTTTGGTGGACAAAATGATCTATATGTATGCATAAAAAATGGACCACAAAGACTGTCCCGTTCAAAGTTGTACTTCATGGATTGATTTATTAAAAATCAATAATACAGGATCTGTAGCGGTAATTAAGCCTTTTAATTTCCTTTATTAATTTCAATGATCGGGAGAACATAATTAATATTAATTAAAAAGAAAAAATATATGTTAGGGCAAAAAAAAAACTACTAGCTAGCCAATGAATACGATGAGTACATACGGGTGCGTGTGCAAACTCTATGTAAATGAAATATTTAAGGAATGTTGTAAAAATTGAGAAAATTAGAATTTTATTGGTTTTGGTAAGAAAGTAGTGAATAAAGTAGAATTTTATAGGAAATGGTAAAAAAGTGATGAGAGAGAAGTAGAATTTTAAGGGAGTTGAAGAAAAGGTGAAGGGAGAGATAATTTAAATGAATTTTTTATGTATATTGTAATGAAAATAGATGATTTAATATTGGGGGAGAAAGATTATTTTGAAGTTATTTTATTTGAAAAAAATTTTGAGTGACTTTTGTTTGTAAACTAAAATTTTGGAATAATGAAAATTTTTGGTACAGTTAAATTTTGCAAACGCGTACTACGCTCTAGCTAGGGTTAGGTCTAAGCTCACATGAACTACTGGATAAGCATAAATAATTTGCATACTGATGATTTTTTTAATGATATATATATATAAGTTAGTGGGTGTTAGTTATAATATGGTATGTCTAAATCAAAAGATTTGAAGTGGATAAACAAAACTGGATAAACAAATCTTTTGTTAATATTTTAGGCTCTGATATTCGTGGTGTCCAGGTGTTTAATTAAACCTTATCCTGGACACTCGGCAACCCAAAGAGAGAGATCTGATCGAGAACTAGAACTTGGTGCTGCCAAATTGGCCGACCGGTTGCTTCAAGTACTGCAAGAAATATCTGTAAGGATATAGTGGAAAATACAGATAACAGTGCGTAAATTTATAGCAGCATGCATCATGTGAGATAAACATACTGGCCGTCGGTTGCATGTCGTTTTTCAGTGTTCCATATCGTGCTAGCTGCCCACAGGCCTGCATTCTGATCCCTATCATTTCAGTACTGGAAAAGAAAAGCGAATGAGAAGGGTTGAATTATTCGGGTCTTCTTTTTCAGGGATTGATGGAACGGAAAGGATTGCCTCTAAAGGCAATCCTATCTAAAGACCCAAAGGGAGGATCGGGATTGCTTTTGGAGGCAATCTAATGGTCGGGATTGCCCAACCAAAGAAGGGGTGTGGGTCCCGGACGAGACCCACACCGTTGGGTCTTTGAATGAGATTGCCTTTGAAGGCAATCCTTTCTCTAATGGAACCACATTCGGTCCCCATCCTACTTAAATAGCATAACATTCTGCATGATAAAATGTCGTCAACTCCTCATGAAACTAATCCCTGAAAAAAAGTTATTCACAGACAAAGAACGTGTGCTAGCTAGCTTCCCTTTCATATATGGGTCACTTTAGCAATGAACTTTTTCCTTTCTTGTTCCTGATCTCTCTTACTTCATCGATCTCTTTCCTTTACCTTAATTCCTTTGTGTGTTTTCAAAAAGCATTATATTTTTGCTCAACTTTCTTGCAAATGTGATGATTATCTAGAATAATAATAATATGCGCGTGCATGGTACATTGGTACCTATGCTTGGGAGTGCTTGCATCATTCATGTACAGGAATGATGCTGTTTTGTTTGGCACCATATCTTCACCTGTACGCGAGCCATATTCACTAGCTAGCTAGCTAGGTTCTGATTCTTATGAATCAGTACTGTGTCTGCGTCTCAGGAAAAGAAAGTGGAAAGAAGAAGACAAACTAAAAAGGAGGTCATGATGATGATCAACCCTCGTTTTATTTGCTAAAATCAGGCCCAACTTTTCCACTTGAACATATCTAAACATCGATCTGCTAGCTGCATGGTACATCTGATGTGCACCCTTGGTTTAAAAACTGTTTCTTTTTAGTGCTTTAATTAATTTTGTTCAACACTATATAGAAGTATAAAACTTAGAAAAATGGAAGATCTTATCGATTAGGAAGAACACATTTCAGACAATTTTTCTTTAAAGGTGGATTAGGTTCGGAAGTACTGATGATATATAGGGTGGGGATCTAACTTCTTTAGCATATTCTAATTCCAACATCTCTGCATCGTTAACTTAGTCTATCTTTAATCCAAGTGGAGCATTGTTAAAGTTTCTTGCATGATTTAAACCTGTACAGGCATATCATTATATATAATTAATTCCTACATCCCTGTACCATTACCCATAACCTATTTATAATTTCCAAGTGGAGCATTATTAAAGTTTTTTTTTACGACTCAAACGTTCTGTACATAGTCTATACCACCAAAAGATTCAAGCAGATAAAGAAATTATTAGCTACACGTAGGGCTGGGACACTTTGTGGGAAACTATTGGAGAACTGTACTGGAAGTTTCTATTGCTAAAGCCAAAATGTATACGTGGGGGTTGTGGGAAGAATAAGACATGCATCAAGAGAACTTAGGGCAAAGATCCAAGAGTTGAAAAAAAAAATACAGTACTCGACGTCGTAGCAATCCAGCTCGTGTTTGCTTTGCAATATTTCGTTTTCTAAATTATGAAACATCACTTTCAGGCCAGGCTATCAGATAACTTTTCCTTGTCATATATGGATGGATGTGTGGTTATTGTTGTACGGTTGGTTTTTTCTAAAGACTGTTGGCTTTCCTAACTGTTGATTTTTTTTCAGAAAATTATTGATCTTCCTTAAAGTGGTTCACTTTGTTTATTGATGATAGGTAATTATATTTAATTATAAGATGACTAACTCTTGATATTCTTTGATTGATAAAATAATGATGATAGCCCAAAGGTTGTAAGAATAAAAAGTGAAGATCCCTAGTCTTACTTGTATAAAGGGAGGTAAAAGATCATATTCTAGTTGGTATCAGAGAAGTACCTTTCAGCTTTGTGTTTTGATTTATTTGAATTCACATATTATATTGTTTTGTCGTTATTTTGAGTTATTTGTTTGGAAAATTGAACTTTTGGATCCTCCTTATCTTTCCGTGAACTTTTTTGGCTTTTGAGTTTTGATCAAAAGTAAATTATCTTCATTCTGATGAAACAAATTTCGGTTTTCTTGAAAGTAATGCGTTATTTGCAAGAAACCAATGACTACATGCTAACCTACAGGCATATAGAAAATTTGCAAGTGGTAGGTTATTCAGATTTAGATTCCGGCCAATTGTGTAGACACCAGAAAGTCTACTTCTGGATATATCTTTCTCCTTGCTAGAGTCTTGGAAGAGTACGAAGCAAACCATAGTTGCTACGTCTACCATGGAGGCAGAATTTATTGCGTGTTATGAAGCAACGACACAAGCCATATGGTTGAAGAATTTCATTTGTGGTCTTAAAGTTGTCAATTCCATTGAAAGACCAATAAAGATTCATTGTGATAATACGACAAGAGTATTTTTCTCAAAGAATAATAAAGTGGAAGCAGAAACAAGCATTTCTACATAAAATATCTAGGTGTGAGAGAAAGCATAAAAAATAACGTGGCATATATTAAGCACACCGGTATAGTTTTGATGATAGTCGATCCAATGACCAAAGGTTTACCGGTAAAACAGTTTCAGGGTCATGTGAAGCGTATGAGCCTATTTAAAGTGTAATATCTCTCATGTTTCTTTGTGTTTCACTAAGAATAAAGTTAAATTCAGTTTCAATATTCCTCATAAAGTTACGAATTCATTATATCCATTGGGTGATTTAGTTAGACCTGAATAACTTTTATTAGTTATTCATAAAATATTTTAGGGATATTATGTATTGTGACACATGGAAGAGAAATGCTCACTACATAGAGCAATACCACCATGGTTCATATGTAGGGTATCGTGTCATGATTTAAGGGCATTTATTTTGACTATTTCAGTTTACCTATTAAGTGAACCAAGTGGGAGAATGCTGGAAGAATTGTTTGTTTTCCCTAAAGACTGTTGACTTGCCTAATTGTTGGTTTTCCTCAGAAAACCATCGATCTTCCCTAAGATGGTTCATTTTGTCTATTGATGGTAATGATAAGGTGGTAAGCTCTTGATATTCTTTGATGGATGAAATAATGAGGGTAGCCAAAAGGTTGTAGGAATAACAAGTGAGAGTCCTTAGTCTTGCCTATATAAAAGGGACTTGTGTTTTCCATTAAAACCACCCACAAAGTTCTAAGGCTAAGACTAGAAATCTCCCCTTACAGAAAACTCTACTCTTTTTTGTAGGTATCTTAGTTGTTCAAACCCAAATGTCTTGAGATAAAAGATCATATTCTAGTTTATATTTTTCAGTTCTTAAAGTTATAACATCATCTAAATCAGCATCAGGTCATCTGTCAATTAAATAAAAAGCAAAGCTGATCATAGCAGCAGTTCTAATACATTGAATCCCATCAGGATTTTACAGTTGAGTAATTTGCTTGAATAAGATCAGTAGTAACTGGTGTTCTAGGAAGTTTTTCTGTTGCATCCGTCGCTAGCTCCACGTTTGCCCATCATGAAAAGGGAGCCAAGTAGAAATTTAACTTCTTCTTCGTGCTATAGTCTTCCCCAGGGCATTTTTCCTCCTCAGCTTGTGGACAAATATATCGCTCTAGTGAAAACTCACTCCCAGCAGTGGCATACAGATGGGATTCAAAAAGATGGCTTGCGTCAGACATGAACAACTTTCCAACCTTTTGGAGTAATGGTTGGAAGAATATGTAATGATAGTGATCTGGGGGGACCGTGAATTGATATTAGTGCACATGACTGCTCTCGAGTCATAAAGCATAATGATGTGATTGTCAATATTTTTCAAGAACCTGCAAGCATAGTAAACCAAAAACCCTCAAATTAAGGGTCAAAACTCTACCAGCTTAAATTAATTGAAGATCCGTTGCCAAACCACAATGTATGTTCTTTGTTTTTTTTGTAAAACCCACCTGCAGGTCTTGAGATCATGTCCGAGTATGTGAGCTGCATCGCTGGAGTTTTTATACATAGAAAAACAGAATAAAATAAAGGATTATGTATTCATTTCGTCCTTTAACTTCATATCTTTTTAACAAATCATTCTTCAATTTTTAAGTTTGTAATTTATCAAACAAGTCATTTTTGTTAAACTTCTATCTATAAAATTAACAATTCGCACATTAATTTTAATCAGAAGTTAACATGTGTCACTTAAAATTTAAAATCATGTGACTTATAATTAAAAATTATGAAAACAAAAATTATAAGTCATATAATGTTAGTTTTAGATGACATCAAATTTATAATTGGAGTTGACCACTAAATTTGAGAATGAAATTTTAAGAGAATGACATATGTGATAAATATTATAAACTTAGATATATCAATTTAAAAACGAGATAAATTTGTTAAAAGGAATCAAAACCTAAAAACGAAATGGGTATGTAACCCTAAAATAAATCAGTAACCAAATAGTAAGGGCGTCCTGTAAAGAGGTTAGAGGCCTCAAAGAATTTTCAAGGGCAAACAATTACCAGTTGCTTATTATTCTATTTTAGATTTCTTGTTTCTTTCTGCTTGTCTTCTGACCCAACTGAGTCAGACCACGTTTACAAGACACACCCGTCAAGTTTCATCCCAATACCAATTGGCAATGGGAAGAGGTGGCTCAACAGGTATATGAAGCACAAGATTAAATGATCCCTAATCAATGTGAGACTCTAACACTCCCCCTCACGTGCAGGCCGAATAAACATGATCCTTGCACGTGAACAACAAATAGGGAACACAAACAAGTGGGCCAAGCCCAGAAATAGTTGGCTCTGATACCATGTCAAGTTTCATCCCATAATCAATTGACAATGAGAAGAGGTGTTTCAACAGATATATGAAGCACAAGATTAAATTATCCCTAATCAATGTGAAACTTTAACACAGCCACTTTGTAGTTTTGTACTCGGGCACGGTTCGTCTCCCGTTGAGTTTCCTGCAGTACTGACTTCATTCTGAAGGGAGAGCATGGTAATTAATATCCTTTCTCCTGAGGCCGGCAATTGTTATTCCCATGTCACTATATATCTCCTGGCCCATATGTTCATGTAACCTGGGAGCAATGGTGGACCAATAATAAATGACCCAAAAACATAGTTCAATTTGTGAGAATAATTCGCTAGTGACGTGGCACCCTTGAGACCGTGCACTGAAAGAAACCGCAGGATATTAAATTTTTGTGATGATTGCTATTGTTCTCTCGTGGTTTTGATTCGAGGGGTAGCAATAAAGAAGGCAATGGCTGTGGATTAAGATTTAGACCAGCCTTGTGCTTTGGGCCGCATAATCATCCCCATATGTGTCACACGTGCTTAAACTTGTTCTTGTGGGAGGCAGGGTGGAGGGTGTTATATCCCTATCGTGGACGCACCTGTCATTTATTCTGACATGTTCCACTTTTGGATTTACGCATGCGCTAATGGTATCATCTTCCATTGCTACGATGCCAACTTGATACACGACCAAGCGGATCGTGAGAAAACAGAAACATGTAAACTCTGCTACATAACTTACATTCGACGAACAAGGAACAAGTAATATAGAAGTCCGCACATTCTCCAAGTTTTCTCTTCTTTCTAGGTTTGTGTGGGAGAACAATGGCTATAGAACTCAAAACGACTTCACTTAACTGGTGCTTGATTCAAGCAGAAAACACCACATTTGGATTCGGAATATTGAGGAGTGAGGATTACCGCAAAAATATAGACCCCTGAGGCAGACCTTAATGCAACCCTTGAAAATTGCAGTGCCTGTCAAAAGACTTCACGACCTCAACCATGAGGTCCATGATATCTCACTGCCCGACATGATAGCTCTGTGTATTGCCAAGATTGTCCAGGCAACCTCAACATTATCTTCATCCTCAAATGGTTTAATTAGTAAATACCAGAGCCATGAAAAGAAAAAGGCTCCAACTTCAGAAAACATTATTTTAGACAGTAGGAACCCACTAGAACAAAGTTTGCTACCTCATGCTATGAGTGACCAGAAAGCTCACAATACACCAGGGAAGGATTGCAACAATCTTGTTACGGCAGCAAACCAATAGGATCTTCCTCGGAAGTTGCTACTACATTATCATCATAGCCCAGCGTGATTGCGCAAAGCACTACACCGTCTTACCATTTATCATCTGCAGACAATAGCATTATACTGAAATACCACTAAATCATCATCAGGCCTAACTAAAACCTGAAAAGAAAATTATCTCCTAAAAGGGAAAGAGATCCCCTGGAAATCAGAACTACCTTTCGTGCTACTAGTACTAGAAACCAACTCTATGAACTTCTATACAAAAATCTTGCAAGATCTCCTGACACACTGAGTTCAATGCTCGCTACAAAGTTATGCAATCTACTCTTCACAAATATCTCTTAAGAACATACATATAGAGCTGCACAACCGTGGTGTAGGTGCCGGTTTTGGCCAAGTAACTTCAGTTGTTTCACACTGCGCAACTATAGCTTTCTCTAAAGGATCCATGCAACAAGAGGATACAACCCAAACAACAAGGTCAATGCACATCTGGGTGCACTAAATAAGCTTTTGTTACGATCAATTTGATGCACTCTACATCCAGATGATTCAAACAAGAGATATAAGGTGCGACCGTTTCAATACACTTCAACTATCACCAGTGCTAGAGCCAGGATTTAATCTTTGGGAGAGCCAATATAATATTGTAATAATTACTTATATTCTTTCCCTTTTCACTTAAAGACTTATTCTCAATATTTTTATTAAAAAAATTATAAATGTTATAGAAAATAAAAAAAATTAAGAGAGGCCAAGGGGAGGAGGGATTCCCAAAATGTTTTTTTTTTTTATAAGCAAGATTCCCAAAATGTTAAGAGGCCAAAAGAGGGAAAAGGGGGGGGGGGGTTAGTAGGATTCCTGTGGGGACCAAAACATGATTTTTGAAAACTCTTTTCCAAGAAAGCAAGGGCATCCGGCCCTAACTCTCACCTAAATGGTTCTACCGTCATCACTTCCATAGCAAATATCACAAACGTATTTGTCACACCATCATAGGCTTGGGAAAGATATAAAATCAGCATCTTTTCCATCTAGGACATCAAATTGCTTCAAGCTGCTTTAAAATTAATACTTGGGGGATATAGGCGTCTTTATCCATCTAGGAGTTGATTTCCCTTCTCCTGGTTTCAAGCCATTAGCTCACAATACCACACTTGTAAAGGTACCTAACAGAAGATGATCTTAACCAACAACCTCCTTAACAAATAAAAAATTGACAGCTGTGGACGAATGGAACAACAATTCTTAAAGAATAATATCATGGAAAATATCTAAACAATAACCAGTCCCGGTACGTTAAAATGCCCCTTCCATCTGGGTAGAAGGGGATGACAATCAAATAAAGACCCAAATAACAAACAGAGCTCTGGATGCTAACAAAAGAAACAAAATCTTAAAGTACCCCTTTTCTTTCCCCTGAAACTCATCAATTGCTAAATCAGCGGAATTAGTGTTTGTCAAAAAATCTTTACCTTTCTATACTATAATAAAACATAAAGGTGCTATTAGCTATTTCCACCATTTGATTGCCTAAGAGATGGAGTATACAGATATCTGAACCATTTCTACTTTTTTATGCAGTCTACCAATGCACGAGTAGGACGAGGTCCCCAGCTCTTGGACTTAGGAGGGAAGAAGAGATAATCAATAGATAAACGGCCAAAAAAACAGCTATCCAATGTGAGATATTATATTAAAACCAATGAGTTTTTGTACAATTAGAACCTGTTGGAATAGCGTCCACATTTGTGACAGCCAACGACAAGTTGCCAGAGAAAAAACTTGTTTTTGACAAGGAGTGGAAGACATTATCAAAGAAATTTTTTACCAAATACAATAATATTTACAGAAGATCTCAAATCAGGCCATGATAAGAAGGAAATGTGGAAGTTTGTATGGATGCACAATACAGCATGCCATTTTTGTAGAATTCTTATGTATAGCAAAGTTAGTGCGCTATAAAAGAAAAAATGCTTTGGTAGCAATAGCCTTTGATGACAAAATAAAAAATCAGCAATCACATAGAACAAGTCAAAGAATATAATTGGCCAAGTACCAAACTATGTCCAGATGAAGTAGATGAGTACCTTTCAGGAAGTAAATCAGAATGCCTACTGGAAACAAGTATACAGGAGCTGCTTCATCAACTTTAAGACCGGAAGTTTGAGTGTTTCAGACCACATGTCAGAAGCTCATAAGCCATAAGCCAACATCCCATGTCATGCAAAGGAGAATTGGTGATACCTACGCAGCTTTTATGACCATATACTGCTTTCAGAAAGCAAAAAAGTAATGAGTCATGTATATCCGATGTTCCTTTGTGCGGACAAATAGTATTTTCAATTTTTAACCATTAGATAAGCCCATTCCTTTCCATTAGCTCTGGTGGTCAACATTATTCCATACACACTGTCTATCAATTCCATTAGTGGCTCATATAACTCTCTATACTTATCTACTTGTTTGACAATGGAAGCCACCAAGTTTTAAGCACCCAAACCCTGTATCAGAAAATATGTAAGATCCGGTTCTCCAGAAGCCACCCAAGTTTAAGCACCAAAACCTCTGCATCAGAAAATATTTAAGATCCGGTTCTCCAGAAACTTTAAACAAAGACTTCAATAAAACGAATTAGATTTGACTACGACAAAGATGCCGATACTTGCAGGTTGTCGTTAGCTATTGATCCCTCTTAGGTATCATTCATGTGCATTAACTCTACTTGATCTCCAAAGTTTGTGAAGCAGAGATCTGCCAGAAAAGGAAGGGGTTGGTTGGCAGCAGTAATAAGACCGTAAATACCGTCTCCCTTAGTTAAGGAAGGATTTCACCATCAGTACTTATCTTCTTCTTTTGCGCTTCAGTATTTATCAATTAGTTACTAAAAATTACCCATTATACTCCTTTATTGGGCAAGTGAAAGAAGATATTAATTATGTCATCATAACTGTAATCCACATCTTCAACAAATTCAAATACACGCCCTTCCTTGATTTTTATTAAGGCTTAATTAGTTCATTAGTTCTTAGGGTATGGCCACATCCCAAATTGATCCCTAGAATTTTCCTGAGGAATCCTTCCTGTCCTAAAGTGATCATTCCATAATCTCAGTTGGCTATATTAACAGAATAAATCTCACGTGGCTAACGGGTACACATTACCATCAATTGCAATTAGCCACATGTCCCCAAGTCACTCAAATTGCCAACTTGGACCGGCTGGTGTTAATTTACAATCCACATCAGATTGTTTACGACAATTGGACCTAAAATGCCAGCTCAAAACGCCATGCTAGACAGGTCTATTTTAAAGACAACACACCCCCGAGTGAATCAAGGCCGTGTGGTTGCATGCGATTGGTTGTGTCACTGTTAGCCACGTGGGATATTATGTTAATGGGACCAATCAAGTTGACATCGACAAAATGACCACTCTAATACATAAATGATTCCTCAAGAATTAGTATAGGACAAATAAACCCTAGGGATTAGGTTTAGGATCCGGCCATATCCCAGGGACTAATTAAGTCTTCTATTAACTTATAAACAAGGTTAATCTAGAAGGCATTAAAGAAAAAACGTGCAATGAGTCTGATGCACCAGAATCTGCATAGAATTTACAACGTATAGCCAACACAAAGGCTTGCATGCAACACGCCTACCCAGCCACGGGCTCCCTTAGGCGTGGAAACATCACTATTTTCACCTTTCATGCCCTATAATTTTTCAAGCTACCACAAGGCCTTTGGAAAATATATCCAAACCTCAATTCCAACCATACTACTCAATGGAATTCAAGAGTTGTGAAGAGTTCTAAGAATGCAGGAATACAGCAAAAGATAACTTCGAAAACCACATTAAACTTGACTTCTTTGATAAACTTGAAGTATAATTGCTACATATATGGCAAGGTGAAATTTTTTTAAGGGAAAAAAAGGGGACACAGAAACCTAGAAACTAGTTTTTCTTCTTTCATTCAGTTGAGTCTTTCCTTGCAAATTTTAGTTGTATCGCAGCACTGAATGTAAATCTAGGATTTTTATAAGGTGGAAAGCATATTTCCAAATCTCCCAAATGAAAAACAAAATCTTGGAAGAACCTCATTCTGAGGCACGAATCTCTCGAATTGTCAGTAGCAGCAATTCGTCCCCAACAGTAGATCGCAACTGTTTTATAAACACATCTTTGGCCATCTTCCCAGCCTGTTACAACACATATACTTGTATGAAAACTGCATCATCATTCTGATAACAGTGTCTAAGGACGATCTTTTCAATATAAGAAAGCCGCTGCTTACCCTAAAAGTGTCATATAAAGTCATTGCGTCCTGAACTTTTGAGGCAGGAAGGGAACTCTTCATCTGTGAAATTAATTTGGCAAAAGGATACTTTGTCGACCCTCTCAACTGGCCTGAAAGAATAGTAAATAGAACAAGTTTTAATACATGAAACTCGGATATACAGATCAAAGCAAAATTAAAGATCGAACCACTTATACCTAGAACGTTCTTAGAAGATTTGTAGCTCACAACACACTCGGGTAGTATATGCCTGTTCATGTTGGTGCACCACACCACATACCGTCTAGGATTCTTAGGATCATCCGCACCTGTGTCGAAATCCACACTAGAAGGATGGCATTGCTGAGACCCAGCCTCGACCATTTCGAGGTTACCTAATATAACCCGGCACAGTATCACATGCTTTTCGCCATTATCGTCTGCGTCTGATTGCAGAGCACTGAAACACAACCAGCCCAAGCATTAACAACAAGACATCTAATTCTCCTTGATTAACCAAAGAGTAAACTTCTAACTCAAGATAACGCAATTACCTTAAATGGGGGAAGCCCGCAGGAGATAAATATATACCGCTCCCATAAGTTTCGGACCCCGAAACCTTGCTTGGCACTGAAAATCCATGTGCTAAAACCCCTGCTACGGCTTTGGCTGAAGCTCCATACCACGCATGCACAGTATTCGACGCACCTCGAGAGGCCTTGATGATTTCATTCTGCTTCTGAAAATCGTCGAAGCGAGCTCTCTCCAACGGACCCGTGCGCGTACACTGGTGAATTGCGGAGATAGTAGCACTGGGATCGATCTTCATGATCCCGGCCATGAACAAATTGCTAACCACCGAGTAAGCTTGATCTCCCGGGCTCAAAACCTTCGCACACGGCCAAATAGATGTTTCCGGGCTCGTAGATTCTAAACGCAGCCGCTTCGATGCATTTCCGTCCCGCTTATTCGACGAACTTACCTCCTCTTCCTTGTCATCATTGGAACGAATTTCCAATTGCTCGACCTTCCTCTTACAGGAATTTCCGTCGATTCGAATTTCAATCTCAATCTTCGGATTTCCAGAATTCTCTTCCATACCGCGCGCATTGGTGAGCTCTTCGCCGACGAACACTTTGGGGAAAAAGCACTTACCAGCTTCGTCAATCCAAGCAATCGACCACTGATTCCCCGTGCCAAAATCAATCTGCAACATGCGAAGGAAATCAAATATGTACTTTGCTCCTCCTATCGACACGTCAACCATAGGCTTGCCCTCCGAGAACGCCAATAGAAGACTCTCAAGCACTTCGCGCGGGAAATCGATCCACGAGCCGTCCTGGTAGAACATGGACCGGACCGGTGCGCCGCTCCGCTTGAAGTTGGAGTGGTTCGGGATCATAAACCGTGTCGAACAACAATCCGATAGGTTCTTGCAGAGTTTTGGTGCTGACGACGGTACCGGCTGAAACGACGAGGAGGAGGAAGGACTCCGTCGAACCCTAACCTTAACAGAATCCAAAAGCTTCCTTGCTACGTCGTTTTCGCATATCGTTTGCGAACCCATGGATTCTACAGCCTTCATCAACTTCTGTACAAAAAATTGATATCCAACGAGTAGAATCAACAACAGAATGCTTCTGAAAACAATTTATAGGCGTCTGTCGAAGAGGTTTTTTCGAATCCAATACTACTAAAATAACCTCTAGGAGGAGGCTGTTCGGTTTGAATCTTCTTTTTAGAATTTTTGTGTGTTTTGAGAATTTTTAGGTGATGTTAACTATATTGATATAAGTGTTTTGGTTATTTTTATGTAGTGTTAAGAATGATGTTTGGTGGTAGAATATTTTGTATTCTGAGAATATTTTATTTCATTTAGGGTACGTTTGCAATGTAAAATTTCACAAAATTTTACACTCTTATAATAAAAATATTATAATATAATCTCTCTTTTTTCCATCAAATCATAATTTTTCACTACAAAAAATATAAAAAATTACCTCTCTTCACTTTTTCACTAAACTCAATACTTAAAATTTTACATCACAAATCCACCCTTAATTATTATGTCAATTTTTGTCCACGGACGCCAAAAATTGCGTCGGTCTAGTCATTGGTCGATGAAGAAAACGTATGCGAAAACGACTTCCTAGAAGAAAAGGAAAAAATTTGCGACGCCATCGGATCCTGTGAGGGGTATAGTAGTACTTTCTGTTTTGGTTTTGTTTGACCCAAAAAATTTAGGCCTAAAAATTTATCATATAATTTATTATTATTATAATATTTATTAAAAATTTCACTCTTCACTCTACCGATTCTCGTAACATATTTTACTTTATAATATTTTTTAAACCTCTGCTCAAAATTTTTACCCACAAACATCCCTTTGGCAGTTAATTTTCGTCGTTTATGGGGTATCATGCTGATCACATGCCTCCTCGTCGGGATTTGTCATTTGATTCTTTCCCTCTCTTTCAGGTAGTGCCGTGACGCTCGAAGTTGACTTGCGGGTTAAGTTAACGCAACCTTAAATGATGCCACGTCGGAATGGGCTACCTAACTCCGCCGGTTACTTCGGCCCAAAGAAACAAGAGAATCGATGCAATTGCATTTTTTTTTTGACTTAAAGGTGGACCTTTCGACTTTTCTTTATTCTTCAAGGACGTCCGACTTCAGGCCAGTTGCCTGCCTTGGATTATAAAATAGGAGCATGAATGAGTAAAGAACAAGAATGTTTTCTTAATTATATATACAATGAAAAAAAAGCTCAACTTTTTCATCTTTACGGGGAGTTTTGTTATCTTTTTCAAAGTTGGGGGAGGGACCGGAGAAAAGAAAAAACATTGAGCTGCTTTGATTTTACTTTAATGAAAAGTTGTAGAGAATAATTAATTATACTTTTCGCCTTCGAATATTCGAGTTCTAACCCTTCGAATCTTAAAATAGGGATAGATAATGATATTGAGTGGAATCTCCAAAACTATTACTAAGCAGACTGCCTAAATGGCATATGCCTCTGGCTCTGGTTATTGACAGAATCTGCCAACGTCGGTTACCAAAAATTAGGAAAAATTCAAACGAATTAGTCAGTTTGAGCCTAATTTCGCTTGGATCATCGGTCATTGTATTGAATTTTTGGTTGGGCCTTTTATACTGGGGATCTCATTTATAACAAGACTATTTTTACACTAGTTTGAACCAGTTCTTTGGATCCCATTTTTTTAGGCCTTTTGAATTTCAATTCTATAATACTTTAAAAAAAAATAGTTATCATTACGTTTCACATTTTTGTTGTTGTAGATATTACATTTCACATTTGATTGTTGAAACGTTTATGATTACATTTAGAGAAAAAAAAAGAATTACAAATAAATACTCGTACAAATTATACAATTTGAAATCAAATAATTACAATTTAATTGTGCTTGAAACACATTAAAACAAGTCACAAAGGAAGAAAATGATTAACAATTATCTGAAATTATGGAAGATTGAAGAAAAATGTTGGTTATATTGGTCAAAACAACACAATCATAAAACATTTTGACTATAATATTGTTAGTTTTGTATGACCTTTTATTTATGCCCATAATATTTAATGACCAGCTACAAAAGATTGGTCATTAATACTCTAATGATTAAACTCTCAAGTCCTGATGCTCTTGCCCTCTTCCTAACACATAACTTAGAACCTCATTACTAAATCATTTTGTGCCTTTGTGTCAGACCATTTGTAATGTTTCATTCAAACCCTCACATTCATGAATCCTTAAGATAGAAGTTACAAGGCACTTATAAACTATTATTTTGTTAAAGCTTAATTAAATTTTACACTCACGTGGTTTATGGTCTTAACACTTTGCATCCCGTTCTTTTAATTTTGAGATATTTTACCCTCGTGGTTTGGGGTTTGACACTTTGCACCCATCATCAATTTATCCGTTATTTCGAATGAAAAAGTCAACCATGTGCAAAACTCGTGACTGATTGTTTTGGGTACAAAAAGTCACAAAAAAATAGGATGTAAATTTTCAGACCCCCAAACCACGTGGATACAAAGCGTAATTAAACATTTTTAAATATTGTGAGCAAAATGGGCAAGTGAACAACGTGCAGAACAAGTGACTGATTTTTTCGTTCGAAATAACAGATAATAGACGGTGGGGTACAAATTGAAGAAAGCCCAAACCACGTGAGTGAACTGTCATAAAATTGAAAGAACATGGTGCAACGTATGAAGACCTCCAAACCACGTGGGTGCAAAAGTGTAACTAACCACTTTTTTATTCATATCATTTAATAATATCTCATTATTAATATTATGACAAATAGCCTATTTTTGCAATATTTGTTAGGCTAAATATCTCCACCAGTCCCTGGGGTTTAACCTTTGCCCCGATCGGTCCTGAGGGTTCATTTTTTCCTAAAAGTATTCATGGGGTTTGGACCTAATCCCATATACATCCTTCCATTAACTTAATTAACGGATTTGCACACGTGGATAATTGAGTACACGTGGAAATGGACAACTCAGTTAAAAATAATTACAATTAATTAAATGAAAAGCCACGTGTATATTCACGACCAAAATCCCAAAATCCACAAATCAGTACAACCTATCGCCGAACCCTAACTACTCAAAAGACTCCCGAAATACTATCTTCTTCGTGAACCCATTGTGTGAACGACAAAAATAGTGGCAAAATAAGATGCTTTAAACTACCTGCTGGTTACCGAGTGCTTGAAAGACTTTCTTCTTCGATGCAATTTGAACCTAATAAGGTTCCTTTGCAATTTTAAAGGTACTGTTAGTTTCAAGAGTCCTTCACCTGCCCTCTTTTGGAAAGGTACTGTCAGCATTCTCTTGCTTTTGAGTTAATGTTTCCCATTTGGTTGCTTTTGAGTTAGATTTCACTATGTTTATTGCATTGAGTGGTCCATTGAAGTGGATGTGCTAAGTTGTTTGGATGTGTGTGTCCTTTCTTTAACCTGGTCATTTATAATAATGTCATTATTCTCGATTTCACATGTCTGATGGAGTTGTTTATACAAAAAATATGGATGTGTGGTCCACTGTTTACATTTTCCCAGCATGTGGTCCCTATTTTTGATTGTCTTGTATATTTCTGTGCTTGTCCTTATGTGAGTTAAGTAGATTTTAAATGATGTTTTTAATGATATTGCAATGTCGTTTCTTCCGATAGACTGTCTCTTTATGTGCTTAAAATACTACATAAATATTTTATTTGATGTGGTCGTTTGTTGTTTATTCACTGAAATATTGGTCCACTAGAATGTTACTGAAAAAGGTTTTGTTGTCGATACTGTTGTCAAATCCTCTCGAAAAATGAAATTTCTTGTGATATATTATCATTGGTGCATATTTTGAAATTTTCATCTTATCTGTAATATAGAACAATGCTAACTTTCAATTAATCAATTTACCAGATTTCTTTAGAGACATCTTCAATTGGGAAACTAAGTGGTCTCTTTGGCTTATTAGCGAAAGTAAGTAGATAGAAATCTTGTACACATTCCTATGATATTGTTAAGCTCCATGTGTTGGTTTTCTTGAATTGATAACCAAAAATGAGTACAAATTGTGTAAATATTGCAGTAATATTTTTATCTTCTTATGCTGCATATATTGGTCTTTTGACAAATTTTACGAATCTTTAAAGAGGCTAAAGGGCAGGGTCCACTTGGAGAAAGGTCTGAAGTTTAAAGATTTCAGAATATTTAAAGAGGCTTTAAAGCTCTTTGGAATTCAAAGGCACTTTGATTTTAAGTACATTAAAAATGATAAGCTAAAGGTCACTGTAGTTTGTAAAAGGGTGTGTGGCTAGAAAATACATGCTTCATTCATGTACTTAAAAGAAGTTGTGCAGATCAAACACTTTCAGCCCACACATCACAAAAACGTGTATGCCTATGCAAATGACATGAATGAGTGGAATCTTGACACTTGTGTGAAAATCCACTGAGAAGGTCAAACTTTTCAACGTATGTATGTGCACCTTGATGCCTGCAAACGAGGCTTCTTGGCTAGATGTAGCGTATGTATGTGCGCCTTGGATGGTTGCCACCTAGAGGGACCCTTAGGTGGACAACTGCTTTGTGCATTGGAAAAAGACGCAAACGACATGTATCCACTTGCATTTGCTATTTTTGAGGTGGAACGTCGGTCCTAAAGGACGTGGTATATTGAGATTTTGATTGAAGATATTGAAGATGAACGTGCTTGTACATGGATGTCAGACCGACAAAAAGTAACACTTAAACTCACATCATTGTTCGATGGAATGTTTGATGAAATGTTTGTTTGTTGTCTAGATCTTCTATTTTTGGCAAGGCCTGCGGGAGTCACTAGAGGCATTGGTCCCCAATTAAAAGCAAAAACATTATGTTAGAAACGTGCATGCAAATGTCAATTCGAAGGGGTTTCGGGGCAAACCAGTTAAAGTCGCACTTTGGAGGGCAGCTCGATCTTGTACAGAGTCAAGTTTCAAGTAGAACATGAAGGTTTTGAAGGGGATCAGTGCGGGGGCCTATGATTACTTGGTGACCGTGGATCCAAAAAGATGGTCGAAACATGCTTTCATAATGATTCGTGGATCAAAGAGGTACGAGACAAACCATTGTTAGCAATGTTAGAAGTTATTAGAAGGTCATTGATGAATCGCTTTGTCCACAAACGACAGGAAATTTCGAGGCCACTTGGGACATATTGTTAAGGTCCCCGGTCTAGGACTCCACAGCAATCACCAACTCCTCCACGCGATTTGCTCCAACACCGTAATCGATCATCCCGAACCGTTTCTAGTAACACACGAGCGTAAAATTTAGGATCAAACACACAACAATTGAAGAATATCTCACTCTTTATTACAAAGAACGTGGTCTAAGGATTATTAGTCCTTTGAACCACAAGAACACAAGAACAATTGCACAATGGTTATTAGCCCAAGCATACCTAACTTAAGAGGTTATTAGCCTCCATGTTACTAGCATAAACGTGTCTATACTTGGCCACACTCAGAAAGCTCTCTAGCTCTCAATACTCAATACTCTGAATGAATGCTCTCTACTGCTCCTGAGGAGTGCTTATATAGGCCTTCTCAGGAGCTTACAAAATCTTAACCAACTCAAAATCTTAACCGAATCAATTCAAATCTTCAAAATTCAAAGGAAACAATCCCTAGAATCAAGGAGATTTGACTAATTCCTAAAACTTCAAAATTCAAAAGATTTCTAAAGTCAAAAGATAATCTTCTAGAAATATCTAATTCTAGAAGATAAGATTTATTTAATAACTACCATAATCAAGGCCAATCTCTGAAGATGCGATCCTGAAAGATTGATCTTGCCGTCGTCCGTCGTCCTATACGGTGGCGCTGCCGCCATGCTCCTCCTTGTGTGGTGATGCTCCTCCGTCTCGCAAGGCCATGCTCATTACTTCCCGTCCGGTCACCGCTAAGGGTGGTGGTGCTTCGCCGCCGGCGGTGGCTGCTGTGGTTAGCCACTCTTGGTCATCTGCTGCTGCTTGGCTTGGATGGGGGCCAAGACCTTGTTGTGGCACTAAGTCATGGCAAGACCATGTGGTGGCCATGGGCTTGCCATGACATATCTGCGGCTGGCTGACTGGCATGCTGATTATGGGCATCGCGAGGCTGTCATGGCTTGTCAGTAGTACTGGTGTGCCTTGATCACGCGCGCGCATGCTGTTGTCATGACTTGTCTGTGGTACCTCGGCTGTGTACGCTATGGGCGTGTCATGTTCTCCTGTCGCGCATGCTGTAGGAGTGTCAAAGGTGCACATGGATGTCACTGGTGCCGCATCTCGCATGTTATCCTCTTCCTCGTGCTCCTCCACTTGGTAGTTCAGGCCAAGGTCTTCCCGGGGAACCCTTTCATTCCCCCTTCCATTAAGTGTACCCTTGTCCTCAAGGGTAAATTGTGGAAACCTTGAGGCGATATCATCATAGTCCTCCCACGTTACTTTCTCTCTTGGTCGCCAACTCCACTGCACTAACACTCTCCAAATCTTCCTTTTAATCCTCCCCCTCGATACCATCTTGTACTCAAGGGCTATGACGGGTTGTAGAAGCATTCTTCCTTCCTCATCAAAGGAAGGCAATTTCTTCACGATCAAGCTAGGATCCCCAATACGTCTCTTGAGGAGAGACACATGAAACACCGGATGAAGCCTTGAGGTTGGTGGCAATTCCAACCGATATGCAACGATCCCAACACGGGCAGCCACTTTGAAAGGCCCATAGTATCTCTTTTCCAACTTGTAGCTCACCTTTCTCTTCATGGTCTTTTGGCCATACGGATGAAGCTTCAAGTATACAATGTCCCCAGGCTCAAACTCTTCGAGTCTCCTCCTTTTGTCATACTGCTTCTTCATGCTAGTTTGGGCTTTCTTGAGCTCCCTTTTTACCTTGGCTAGGATCTCATCTCTTGTGATTAAGGCTTTATCCACCTCCGCATTCTTAGTTGTACCCTTCTCATAAGTCACCAAGGCAGGAGACTTTCTTCCATACACCACTTCAAATGGGCTAAGTGTGGTGGATGCGTGGTACGTGGTGTTGTACCAATATTCTGCCCACGACATATACTTCATCCATCTGGCTTGCTCGTCATGGCAGTAGCATCGTAAGTACTGTTCTAGCGTACGGTTGACCACCTCCGTTTGGGCATCGGTCTGTGGGTGGTATGAAGAGCTTGTCTTCATTTTGCTTCCTTGAAGTGCAAACACTTCCTTCCAAAAAGAGCTCATGAACACTCTATCCCGATCTGTCATGATGGTTCTAGGAAAACAATGGAGCTTTACCACGTTGTCCACAAACGCCTTAGCCACGCTCTTCATTGTAAATGAATGCTTAAGGGGTATGAAGTGAGCATACTTACTTAAGCGATCCACTACCACCAAGATCACTTCAAACCCTTGACTTGTGGGCAAGCCCTTCACGAAGTCCATGGACAAGTCTTCCCATATAGCTTCTGGTATGGGCAAGGGCTGCAATAGGCCTGTGGAGGCTCTTGTGTAATGCTTGGCCTTTTAACACACATCACATTCAGCCACCCATTTCTTTACACTTCTCTTTAGGCCCTCCCAATAGAAGAAGTACTTGACCCTTATATAGGTCCTAAACCATCCCGAGTGATCACCTTCCTTACTATGATGGAAATGAGCAAGGATTTCCTTCCTCAAGTTGGGCACATCCGGTACATAAATGTAGGACTTATAGTAGATAAGCCCATCCTGCAACTTGAATCCAGTCACCCCATCATATGGGCCCTCAAGTTTCTCCACGATCTATTGAGACCTTGCATCCAACTCCACGGCCTCTCTAAGCTTGTCCCATATCCTCCATTCAACTCCACTCAAGGCCCTAAGTTCGGCCTCATCTCCATAAAGAGTCCACATCATTGGACTTCCTTCCTTCCTTGATAATGCATCAGCCACCTTATTCTCCTTGTCGGGTTGATACACGATGTCATATTCGAACCCCAAAAGCTTTACAAGGAACTTCTGCTGCTCCGGCGTCACTATCTTTTGTTCTAGCAAGTGTCTCAACGCTTGCTGATCAGTCACGATGGTGAACTTTCTCCCCAAGAGGTAAGGTCTCCATACCTTTACCGCATGCACCACCGCCAACATTTCCCTCGCATAAGTGCTCCACGCCTTCTTCATTGGACCCAAGGCCTTTGAGATATATGCAATGGGCCTCCTTTCTTGCGCAAATACCGCCCCAATTCCTTCAGCACTTGCGTCAGTATAAACTTCAAATGATTTCTTGAAGTTGGGCAAGGCCAAGACGGGTGTCTTGGTCATGACTCTCTTCAAATCTTTAAAGGTCTTCCTCCCTTCTTCAATCCATTCAAAGCCCTCTTTTTTCAGCATCGATGTGAGTGGCTTGGCTATCAATCCATAGCCTTGCACGATCCTTCGATAATAACCCGTCAAACCAAGGAATCCTCGTAAGGCTGACACATCCTTGGGTAAAGGTCAATCCACCATTGCTTCAACCTTCCGTTGGTCCACCTTCACTCCTGCCCGAGATAAAATGACCAAGATATTTTAATTCTTCTTGCATGAAGGCACATTTGGATGCCTTTATAAAGAAGTGTTGCTCCTTTAAGATCATCAACACTTGCTCCAAGTGCTCCAAGTGTTCCTCCTCACTCTTTGAGCACACCAAGATGTCATCGAAGAACATCAATACAAACTTTCTTAAGAACGGCTTGAAGATGTAATTCATAGCTGCTTGGAAAGTCAATGGGGGCATTACATAGCCCAAAAGGCATCACTAGGTACTCATAGTGGCCAGAGTGAGTCCTAAATGTCTTTTTGTATGTGTCTTCCTCCTTCATTCGGATATGATGGTATCCGGCCCTCATGTCTAGCTTGGTGAACAAATGAGCTCCATGCAACTCATCAAGCATCTCGTCCACCGTAGGAATAGGGAATCTATCCCTCACCGTTGCTTCATTCAAGGCCCGATAGTCGGTGCAAAAGCGACAACTTCCATCCTTCTTCCTCACAAGTAACACTGGCGATGAAAAGGGATTGGTGCTTGTTCGAATCAAGCCACTAGACAACATCTCCTCCACTTGTCTTTCAATTTCGCCTTTCTGAAAATGAGCATACCGGTAGGGTGACACATTCACCGGTATACTAGCATCCTTCAACACAATTCGGTAGTCGAACTCCCTACTTGGAGGTAACGAGGTAGACACCTCCAAAACTTCTTTGCGTCTTTCCAAAACCGCCCTCACGCCTTGGGGCAGCTCTTCACTTCCATTATCATGCTTATTTTCTTGCTTAGCTTCTTCTTGGTCTTGGCCCATCACTATGGCAAAGCAATGAGCCCCACCCTTGCATAGCTTTTCGAACATATGGCCCTCGCAAGGCCTTGGCTCTTTTGATGCTAGAGCTGTCCACGTTCTCTTCTTTCCTCCCAACTTGAACTCCATAGTCATCTTCTCGTAGTCCGTGACAACCTTGCCAATGTCTCTTAGCCAAGCATTGCCTAAGACCATATCCAACCCCACCAAAGATAGTACATGGAGATCAGCCCTTATGCGAACACCTTGGACATTCATCTTCACGGTTCTCACCACCATCTCGCACCTTAGCTTCTCGCCATTTGCCACCTTAACTTCGAATGACTCTACTTCTTCCCCATGCAACCACACCTTAGAAAGAATGCAGGATTTGATGAAGTTGTGGGTAGACCCACTATCGACCAACAAAGTTACTTCATGCTTCCCGACCTAAGCCATAAGTCGCATGGTTGAGGGCTTCTGTACTCCGAACATAGCATTAAGGCTCAGTTCGGACTCCTCACTTTCCCCTTCACTAGATGACTCTTCATGTCCGTGCTCGTCTTCACTTGTCTCCCCCACATGCTCTTCATCTTCATCAATCATGAACATTACTTTGGCGGCCTTCTTGCATTGATGGTCGCGGCTGCACTTCTTTCCACACTTGAACATAAGCCCTTCTTGATAAACTCATCAAGCTCCTCACGGGTCAGCTTCTTGACTTCCTTCCCTTTGTTCCTTGCATCTCTCATAGCCGCTTCCTTTCCCTTCCAAGACCCCGTGGAGTACAAGGGTTTAGAAGCCTTGCTAGCCACTTGGTCTTTGATGTATCTCTTCTCAAAGTGATGACTTTCTTCAAGAATCTCGGTCATTCTCATCGCCTCTTGTAGCCCTGTGAGTTGCTTCAACTTGAGCTCCTTGGCAATCCACGGCTTCATCCCTTCCACAAATGTACCAATAAATGCCTCCTCGGACCAACCCCTCGCCAACGTTTGGAGTTGACGGAATTCCTCCACGTAGGCATGTACCTTTCCTTCTTGCTTTATCTTGGCTAGTTGGCCATGGTGGTTGATAATGGGCAATGGTCTCCTCAATCTTCTCCTTCATCAAACGAGATGACAGCTCCAAAGCTTCAAAACGTTCTTTGTTGGATGGAACTGAACTCGATGCGGTCACCATTGGAACACTTGGCTGCAACAAGTTCAACCGTGGGTTCTCTCCCAAAGGAAGATCGAACCCCCTCGTATGGAGAGCTTCTTACGAACACTTCCAACCTTGGGTTCTCTCCCAAAGGAAAATCAAAACCCCACCACAAGTATGAACTTACACAAACAAAAACAACTTTGCAACCGAATCAATTCAAAGAAACTGAATCAAAGTAGTGTATGCTCGTGTTTACCTCTTGAAGATCTTCACCCTTCAAGCAACTTCTCTCAATGAAAGCACCAATTTGTTAAGGTCCCCGGTCTAGGACTCCACAACAATCACCAACTCCTCCACGCGATTTTCTCCAACACCGTAATCGATCCTCCCGAACCGTTTCTAGTAATACACGAGCGTAGAATTTAGGATCAAACACACCACAATTGAAGAATACCTCACTCTTTATTACGAAGAACGTGGTCTAAGGATTATTAGTTCTTTGAACCACAAGAACACAAGAACAATTGCACAAGGGTTATTAACCCAAGCACACCTAACTTAAGAGGTTATTAGCCTCCATGTTACTAGCATAAACGTGTCTATACTTGGCCACACTCAGAAAGCTCTCTAGCTCTCAATACTCAATACTCTGAATGAATGCTCTCTACTGCTCCTGAGGAGTGCTTATATAGGCCTTCTCAGGAGCTTACAAAATCTTAACCAACTCAAAATCTTAACCGAATCAATTCAAATCTTCAAAATTCAAAGGAACAATCCCTATAATCAAGGAGATTTGACTAATTCCTAAAACTTCAAAATTCAAAAGTTTTCAAAATTTAAAAGATAATCTTCTAGAAATATCTAATTCTAGAAGATAAGATTTATTTATTAACTACCATAATCAAGGCCAATCTCTGAAGATGCAATCATGAAATATTCATCTTGTCGTCGTCCACCGTCCTATACGGTGGCGCTGCCGCCATGCTCCTCCTTGTGTGGTGATGCTCCTCCGTCTCCCAAGGCCATGCTCGTTACTTCCCGTCCGGTCACCGCTAAGGGTGGTGGTGCTCCGCCGCCGGTGGTGGCTGCTGTGGTTAGCCACTATTGGTCATCTGCTGCTGCTTGGCTTGGCTGGGGCCAAGGCCCTGTTGTGGCACTAAGTCATGGCAAGGTCATGTGGTGGCCATGGGCTTGCCATGGCATATCTGCGGCTGGCTGACTGGCATGCTGATTATGGGCATCGCTGGGCTGTCATGGCTTGTCAGTAGTGCTGGTGTGCCTTGATCACACGCGCGCATGCTGTTCTCATGACTTGTCTGTGGTACCTCGGCTATGTGCGCTATGGGCGTGTCATGTTCTCCTGCTGCGCGTGCTGTAGGAGTGTCAAAGGTGCACATGGATGTCATTGGTGCCGCATCTCACATGTTATCCTCTTCCTCGTGCTCCTCCTGTTGGTAGTTCAGGCCAAGGTCTTCCCGGGGAACCCTTTCACATATGCCCTCGCATCCGTACTAAGATAGAAAGGAACAAGAGCATGACTGTCAATTGCTTGTGTTTATGGAGCGACAAAACTACATAAAGTTAACACTGCTAATGTTGACCGAAAATTAGTCAACATTGGTCAGATAACTTGCCCGTGCGGCCGGTGACAACTCAATGGGATTCCTTGGACCCATGTGTGTGTTGTCATCTATGCAGATAGGCTTGTATCGGAGGACTTCGTCGATGATTGCTACCGCAAGGCAGCGTACTTGGCAACATACTCTCATGTAATACATGCAAGGTCGAGTGCTGATTTATGGTCGCAATTAGAATCTGGCCAACTTCAACCGCCGCAATAGAGGGCACTGCCTGGAAGGCCTAAGAAGGTTTGAGATTAGAGCAAATGACGAGCCACATGATGAATATCATGTGACAAGAAATGGTCTCCGTGTTTGGTGGGGTAAATGCTTAGTGGTAGGTCATAATGCACAGTCTTGTAAAAAATTGAAAAATCTCACCCGAATGATATATTTGAAGAATTCATCTAAGAAAAAGAGTGTACCTCGAGTGAAGATTATCTAAGAAAAAGAGTGCACCTTGAAGATTATCTAAAAAAGAGTGCTTCACAAACATTTTGCATAGAGCTGATACCTAGCCAGGGACATCTACTACCCCTGATGGTCAACTAGGGGGCATCTACTAAATCTGCTGGACAACTCAATAGAAAAGAGGAAAAGTGGTGGACGACACATTGAAGGTTCAAGTGGGACACAACCACAATTGCTGCGAAGATCACCATGAAAGCGAACTGTGACGCAAGTATATAAAAATCTTAATCGAATTGTATAATATCCAATTTAGTTTTTTTGACATATTCCAATGTGGTTATGACAACATGGTTATGGTGATATGGAGGTTGTAGATGGTCAATTAGGAGCATCACAAGTCACCCCAACAACACATTCTCAGACAACACCGTCTTAGACACAACTGTTTCAATCAGCACCTTCACAACCAAATTCGAAGAAAAAAAAAGAGCAGCCAAGCATTTTGAGGCGATTTCTACGGAAGAAGGGTGAAACTGCAAAGAAGTGTCTTTAGAAGAAAGCTTCTGATTTTTGGCTGAATTATTTACTAGGGAATTGTATGTGTTAAATATTCCTATTTTGAGATTCAAAGCATGCTTTGGGCAGTGTAGTTTTGACTACTTTGGACAGATGTAAAAGTAGTTTGTTGAACAGGTTGTTAAGTTATAACTGCCACATTTTGGTAAAGTTATTTTGTTGGCACTATTTGGGTATTTTGGATGTATATGATATTTTGTGATGAAAATAGGTTGTATTTGTGATGAAAACAAGTTGTGTTTGTAATGCAAATGGTTATGATTTGGAGATGGTCAGTTTACAGTTTACCAGTTTGCATTTTGCATTTTAGAGATGGTCATGTTGATTAGGTGTGAAAACCGGAAATGCGGTCCGGACCGCATTTCCGGTCCTCTAATATTAAAGGACCGGACCGGGTTCTAAAAATGCGGTCCGGTCTGGACCACTTAAGTGGTCCAGACCGGATTTAAATTATTTAAAAAAAAATTATTTTTTTTAACAAAATTTCTACGCTGTGCAATAGCACTGCGCACACTGCGCAGTGCACTGCGCAGTGCTATCATAGCACTGTGATAGCACTGCGCAGTGTGCGCAGTGCTATTGTGCGCACTGCGCAGTGTGCGCAGTGCGGTAATATTTTTAAAAAAATTAAAAAAAATTAAAAAATTATGAAATGCGGTCCGGTCCGGTCCGGACCGCATTTCCAAAATATATAGACCGGACCGGACCGTATAAATCCGGCCCTTAAATCCGGTCCGGACCGGACCGTATTTTTAAAATGAAAACCGGACCGGACCGCAAATCCGGTCCGGTTTTCCGGTCCGGTCTGCGGTCCGGTCCTGTTCAGCCCTAATGTTGATGGATATAATTCAGTTTGCCTTTTACCAGTTTTAAGTAGTTTGATTTTAGAGATGGTGATTTGCATCTGCCTAGAGATGGTCAATTTGCATTTTCCCAATTAATTGATTTGGAGATGATCATTTGCATCTTACCAAAACAGAGTAGAGATGGTTATTTGGAGATGATCATTTACCAATTCTGCATATTCAAACAGCACTTGCAGGTTCAATGAAAACAAGTTGTAACTGGACAACCCAATTTTACCAAATCTGCTTAGTCAATTGTACTTGCAGATTCAATTCAATGTATAATTGACCAAATCATTAAAAAGCACATATTGGATTCAATGTTGAATTGACGAATTACATCATTCTGCCAATTCAGTGTGCAATGACACATTACATCAATACAATACAAATTCTCATATCAACAAATTTCTACAAATTACATCAAAATTACAATTCTCATAATCATACAGGATTAAGTATAAAGCAACAAAAATACGCAAGAACATCCAGGAACCCAACAATCCAGCCTTAAGTCGTCTCTCTTTTGCCTTCTGTTTAAGGAGCTACTCCTCAAGGACTTGCACTTACTCCTCTAAGATCTTCACCTGCTCATTTGAGATCTTCACCCTCCTCATCATGCCAGCAAAAGCATCTTTCCCGTTTGCAACAGGAGCGGGGTCAATCCATTCAAAATAATTACAAACCATATGCATCTGGAATCAAAGATAAATGAATGACCAATACGAAGACATTGTGAAACTTATAATGCTACCTAGCTCATGACTAATGGATATAGAGCACTGCCTGATAGAACAATATTGATACTCCAAAGACATTCAAAACAATAGAAAATCTAACTAAGAACACGCAAAACTGCTTGGAGAAAGCCACCATCTTTTGCATATATTTTGTGCAAAAATAGATTTATCTACTTTTCTTGGCACCGAACCATGTAGTAATCCATTTAATACTCTTCTGGGTCCATAAGGTCAAGGGTTTTGCATTGAAGATGAGCTTCAATATTGTCTTTATATAACCATAAAACAATTATTTGAAATTAAATAGTTGATACGATATTTAATTAAGAAAAATATTATTAAAAAAAGCAAGAGGAAATGCACAACATAGAGTTATGCTAGATGTGAAGAGCAAAAGAAATTACTTAATTTGTGTGTATTTTGAAAAAGTGGATACACTTTGAAATAAGAAAACATTACAAATTCAGTAGTGAGTATCCTTCACATAAAGTTGCAGCCAAATTTCTAAAGTAATGTCTCCGAGCTATGATATTAATTATTAAGGATGAACCACTACAATCAGACCAGGATAACAAAACATAAGAGTAACTGTTAATTTTCCATACAAACATTTTGGCTATTTAGATACTAGTTCTGACATAACCGCTCAAGAAAAACAAGAAAATTTCACCTCTATTCTTTATTGTATTTGAGTTTTTGACTAAGGTCATCAACAATGGCAGCTCATGCTTCTTCTTATATCAAGACCACCAACAAACCACTTGCATCTTCTCCTAACCTGATTCGGTCCCGAAAAATCTTGACCATCTCAGTGTAAAACTTACTAAACACGCCTATTGCTTGTGGAGTGCACAGATTGTGCCACATTTCATGGTCAGTAGAAAGCCAGAGGCAATGTTAAAAAGACCCTTATCACAATACTTGCAGAAACCAAACCAAAACAAAACAAAACAAAAGGTGGTGGCTTACTACATCGTTCGGTACCAAGAAAAGTAGATAACATTTTGGCACAAAATCGATACCGAGAAAAGTATTAAATTGATTAAAGATACCAACAAAACTAGATGGTTAGAAAGAATTTTGAAGCTTTGTAGTTGCTTGTCTACACAATAGGGTGCATACCAATACAAAGAAGAACATATGCGATAGGTTCATAATTCTCCAAATCAGAGTCTAAGAATTCTTCTAAATTCCCTATCAATTAAAAACAAATAAACAATAATTAAATTAAAGACCAGCTGAGTCATTAATAACTATACCTTCATAACAAAAATGTTGCAAGAGGAAACCTCCTCCGGATTCTCCTCTATTCTGCTTGTCCTCATTCGAGCCTTGATGCCGCAGAAGCAGAGATGTGCAACTTCGTCACTCTCCACTTCCAATAATGCCCCTTTCTACCTTTCATTGCTAACAGAAGATGACGATGCACTTCTCATTGACATCGTGAAGTAATTTTGGAAGAGTTGTTGAAGGATAGGTTACAGAAGACGACAAAGCTCTTTGGGAATGAGTTAGGTATTTAGGGATTTATTTTGGGTTTTTCGTGTTCTTCATTTGTTAGAGATCAACGACAATGTGAGGTCTTTTTTTCCTTGAAAGGATGGGTATGAGGGTCACTTACGGTATAAGGAGGGCTTTAATCCAGCATGGCATGCCATATGGCACGAGGTTCCCACTCTAAAAACATGTCATAGTGTAATCAACAAGCATTGATGCATGACAGATTATGAATGGGCATGCCGTGTACTCAGTTATCCACATGTGTAAGTCCGTTAATTAAGTTGTAAACCCCAAGGATACTTTTAGGGAAAACTGAACCCTAAGGACCAATTGGGAAAAAGGTTTGTAACGCCCGACCCAAAAGTTCAAACGAATAGAGTTCCGCTTGAAAAATGAGACTATCCACCTTGCTTACAAGCAATATTCCCAACCAAGAAAATACAAAAGAAACTTCTATTACATCTTTTAGATATAATAATCCAAACTCAGAATCCAACCAAAACATAAGAAGAACTAATACCTGAGAGTTAAATCAGAGCACTACTCAAAAACCTCAAATCCCACAATTAACAATAGATTCAAATAAATAGTTTTTCCAAATGAAATAAAATTACTAAAGTCTCCAAATTAATGCAATCATTATAAAAGTCTCCAGATGACTCTATATTCAATAACCCCGCAACTTTCGATCTTCTGAAAACTACCACTCGAGATCTCCTACTACTCGCTGCCACCGACTACTAAATCTGAAATATAGGAAGTAAGTAGTGAGCTACAACTAGCTCAGTAAGTAGCAATCAATGGGGGTAGGAGAAATGACAGTTTTATAAACATAAGCAAGATTAACAAAAGTAGTGAGCAATTCCAAACTGAAACAACACTTATAACAAAATATCTCAAGCCAAGTAACAAAGTGAAATTATCAATGGTCACATAGACCTCAATGGTTACGAAGACCTCAATGGTCACATATACCCCAATGGTTATAAAAACCTCAATGGTCACACAAACGCCAATAGTCACAAAGACCTCAACAGTCACAAGCACGGAGATAGCTTGATAGTAAGCTCACAACATAAATTTCACAAAATAGGCCAGCCATTTCAAATGAGTTCGTGAAATCTCACTTTTACCAAAATTCATTTAGTTCCCCTAACGCATCAAAATCAGTTTAAAAACACAGTGCACGTTTAAAATCTAACATTTCCAAAACCCAAGAATTTCACAATAACTCATCCAAACTAGTTTCGATTTGCAAAATAAATATTTAACAATTGTGCACTTATTTTCCACAACATATAATTTTCATAAAATTCCATGGAAAGACCACTTAACTCAAACGCTTAACCCGAATACTAGTTCTTCAAAAGATTGTTGAATAATCAATCAGAACCAAAAGCATCAACGAGATCGAAAGAGAACCGCTTACTATCAAGAGATTGACCTCCCAATGGTATCTTCCTCCAAGATTACCCAGCCCTCTATGATTTTGAGTGTCCTTGGCTAGAGAGAGAGAGTTTCGAAAAAGAGAGGTAGAGAGGGAAAAATATAACTTCGAGCGACATTTTTCGAGGAAAGGCGGAGATACATCTTTTAATCTCACTAGGGTTTGAATATAGCAAGAATTTAGGCAGAAATGGGGAAGAGATTGAAGCTTTAAAAAGAAAAATGAAGATCTGCAAATCAAGGGCAAAACCAGCTGAAAGAAAGAAACTTTCGCATGAAGGAGAAATGGGTCTGCAAAATGGGGAATGCCACTTATCAAATCGCACAATTTTGGTTTTTTTTATTATAAGGTTAAACCTCAAAGATTTATGGAGATATTTATTAGAAACAAGGAATAAGCTAAAGGATGGCTGGGGTTGGCGATGGCCCCTAACCCTCCCAAAATTGGCTAAAAAAGAGAGCATATGTTTAGAACATTTTCATTGATTTTTGACCATTTATTTATGTTTTATTCATTTTAGCTGTCTAATATATATGTGTGTGTAATTGGTTGCCAATAGTGGATTCACTTCGAAGTGTATATAGTGCTAATTTCCAGAAATTAGAAAAATAAAATATAACAAAAAAGATAATGCGGAGAAAACTCGTATGAGTTGAATTTTAAATTTTAACTGTATAAATGTAGTTATTCTACACTTACCAAACTTTTGTTTTTATGATAATTGCCATAAAATATAATTATTGAAATGTGAAATGCAAATCTTGGAACAATGTTAAACATGGTAGGGCTGCACAACCCCGGTATAGGTGTCGGTTTTGGCCAAAACCGGCACCTACACCGGGTAGGCCGGTTTTGAAAAAATTGTCACATACACCTACACCGTTAAGGGCGAAAATCGGCCCTGAGTAGTGCGATTTCCGGTTATCCTACATTCATATTGAGCCATTTTTTTTAGCATTTTACGCACTTGATCCATTGTATTTTTTCTTTTGGTCCATTAATCACATATCAATAAAATCTAAACTAATGAAATCCAAATTCTAAAATCAATAAAATTAAAGATCATCTTATAAGATAGATATGAGAATCTAAAGTTCAAAGTAATAGAGACGTCATTGTAAGTAGAAACTATTATCTTTTGAAAAATCCAATTTAGACCCTAACAACATTTAAAGAGGAGAATATGTGTTTTCCCTCTAATTAACAAATCAATAACAATTTTAAATCATTTTCAAAACCTAGTAGGTTTCCCTTGGTTTCACAAGGAAAATTCAAAAATTCAGTTTTTGAAAGCGCTCGAGCGCTTGTCAAACGCTCGTCGAACTCTTATGTTTCTGTCTGAAATTTTAACTGAGCGTTCGAGTGCTTGTCAGACACTAGTCAAACGTGATGACTCTGTTTGAATTTTTTCAAAGGGTGCTCGAGCGCTTGTTAAACGCTGGTCAAATGTGATGACTCTGTTTGAATTTTTGAACCAAAATGTATTAGAAATTTGAACTAAAATGTAATTGAGTGACTGATTTTGCAAGCATGATATAAATTTAATAGTGATTTGTTAATTTTATAAATTATAAATTTAGACAATTAATTAAAATTTCATAAAAACTCTTAAACTCATATAGTGATTTATTAATTTTTCGTGGTAGAATCTCGACCTCTTTACTTATATAATGCGATGTAATTACCAAAGTTTGACATTAAAATCTCTAATTATGGTTCCAATGCCTTCATATATACCCATCTAAATACAATAAATTTGTAATTTTTTCTACTAAAATTCTAAATAACTAGTTTATTCACCTAGCAAGTTTCTTGGTAACTTAAATGTAAGTATTTGATTAGACAAAATCAACAAAAAATCTCAAATATTTAGGTGAAACTAAAATATTGAGTAGAACTTGTCATGCTTCTAGAATACTACGTCTTGAGGTGAAATTAAAGTTTAAACTATTGAATAAAAATTAAACTAAAAATACTAAAAAATTATAATAAAAAAATCTCATTTTTTCAAAAAACTAAACCTATACCGGCACCGGTTAGGCCGGATACTGAGAACCCGATACCGGTGCCACCGGAATTTTCCGGTGGCATTGTGCAGCCCTAAAACATGGTATGCAAGCCGGGTCCACCTAACCCGACCCGACTCGACTTAGCGGGGATTCTCACAAGTCACTGACGCCCCCCTTTACAACCAAAGTATCAACAGAAGAACCTTCAACCTAATGCTAGGGATTTCCCTTTTCTTTTGCTCAGAGCTATAAACGTTTCCAAGCGACCAAAAGAAGCCCAGAAGTTCCATCGACAAATAGAAGACATTGATTCGGTTTGATTCCTCGGAATCATCTATCTCTGTGAGTAACTCTGTTCTCTAGTTTCGCGTATTCTCTTTCTTATCCATTCTCTATCTGTCTCTTTCTCTGCATTTAGAAGTTCACATTACTGTTGCCGTGGAAAAGAAAGGGAAAGCCAAGGGAAATGGGGTTTGGAAGTAATGGTTCATGTTGTCTTGGTTTTAGAAAATACTGGAAAGCCGACCCCACTGAAGCGCTAGTCGAGGTTTATGCCGCCTTGGGTGTCATAGCAGAGTGATAATGATAATAATGATATTATTTCCCAAATTATGAAGCTTTTCTTTTACCGCATTTTCTCAGCTAAGAAGTTTAGTGTTTCGTTCTTTTCTTTTCTTTTTTCCTTGGTGTTTAGTGTTTCGTTCACTAATCTCCTTTTTTCCCTCCTTCGGCTGTTTACTAATTTATTTTTTAGTTGTTTGTATCATTTCATTCTTTATTTCATTGAGACAGAATATACTATTTATATGCAATGGCTAATTGATTTTGTGCTTTGTTTTGGATTATCTTTTCATTATTGCGTTTTAATTTGTTTTTGGTTTTTTCATTTGTTTTTTTTTTGTGTATTTTTGATTGGGGTGCAGATTGCAGAGTAAATAGGTTCGCCATATGTTTAGTAGATATGTCTGCTCCATTGACGCCTGCTAAAAGACCGCATGATCGGAACCTTTCAGAGCAGAATGGAAAAGGAAAGTGGCAGAAGACACAGAATCAACCTGTGAAATCCTCTCCTGGGAGTTTCGTCTTCCGCTTACTCTGTCCTGCTTCCAAAACTGGTGGTGTTATTGGAAAAGGGGGCACTATCATATCTGAGATTAGACAACAAACCGGGGCAAAGGTCAGAGTTGAGGAAACTGTCCCTGGTTGTGATGAGAGGGTAGTTGTCATTTCAGGTTCCGATAAAGACGCTGAGGCGACTACTGACCCAAGCCAGGAGGATGGTGGTGAAGAGGCAAACAAGGATAAAGAACATGGCGATGAAATGGAACAGAGTGAGAACAACGAAGATAAAGAATCTGATAAAGCGGTAGATTCTAAATCTGATAATGCGGTAGATTCTAAATCTGATAAGGGAACTTCATCGGTGCAGAAGGCCATGTTGCTTGTTTTTGAGAGAATAATAGAAGGAGAATTAGAGACAGGCGGAGCTGATGAAGACAGTACTAACAATTCTTCAGTTATTCTGAGGTTACTTGTGCTTTCTGCCCAAGTGGGCTGCCTTTTGGGAAAGGGTGGCAGTGTAATCAAGCAGATGTCAGCTGAAAGTGGGGCACAAATACGGATTCTTCCTAAAGACAAACTTCCTCTGTGTGCATCAGTTCCTGATGAATTAGTTCAGGTAGCTTTTGCTGACATTGCTGTTTAGAATACTATGATTGGTAATCATGGGTGTTTCGGAGTATCATTTACATGTAATAAGTTTACTGATTCTAGTTTCCATGGAGTTAATGGTTTTTAGTCAATTCAAGTATATATTATGATGTTGCTGCAGGGTTTTTAACTGAACTCACATAAGTCCATGTTTGAAATTCTATTATATATAGGGTTGTTTGGTAGTATTTCACTGTTCAGCTTTTTATCTGAGTTGCAATCCATGGTTAAGAACCTGGCATGTTCATCACTCTTGCATATAGTTCCTAACCAGTGGGTAGTGAAGTGTAGGACTCCTAGAAATGCAGTTTTAATAGCAATGGGGATGAATACTGTCTTCGATCTTGGAAAGAAGCCCATGTTTGAAATTCTATGAAGTGCATGAGCCTTCTTGTTTGAAGTTCTTGATGCGTGAAATCTCATTTGTCCCATTTATTCTATATTATACACTGCAGATAACTGGGGAAGTTGATGCAGTTAGGAAAGCTCTTCAATTTGTATCTCAACAGCTTTTGGAGAATCCACCTCGGGATCATGACCCTTCCCCTGTCAACTCTTCGGGGCCACCTTCACATTCATCTGGTTATCCTCATCCTAGGTCAGATGTATATCCACCTGCTAACCGTTTTTTTCCCGCTCAGGGAGCACCTTATGCTTCTGGACCTCGTGATGTTGCTGATTATCATTCTGCTGTTCCCCCTATGATGGCTAAATATCATGAAAGTGGTATGCCTGGTCGAATGAAGCCTGCACAGGAAATGCTGACCTTCCGGTTATTGTGTCATGATGAAAGAGTAGGAGGTGTGATTGGAAAGGGAGGAGCAATAATCAAGACGCTTAAGCAGGAGACAGGGTGTGAGATCAAAGTCATGGAAGCTGTGCCTGATACAGACGATCGGATTGTTGTCATATCTGGTCCGGCGGTATGGTTAAGCTTGCTCAATATGATAGTATTTGATTTTTTGATCTTCTATTTCTGATTCATTTCTGCTAGTTCTTCATGGAATAATTTAAAGTAGTGCTGACACTATAATCTTTTGCAGCACCCCGATGATAGGATCTCAGCTGTGCAAGATGCAGTTCTTCGTGTTCAGACTAGGATAGTCAGGGCTATACCTGATAATAAGGAGCATAGTGTATTGGCAAGGCTTCTTGTTTCCTCTCATCAAATAGGCTGTCTCCTTGGCAAGGGTGGTTCCATCATAGCTGAAATGAGGAAGTTATCTCGGGCACACATTCGTATATTGGGGAAGGATCCAAAGTGTGCTTTTGAGGATGAAGAAATAGTTCAGGTGTGTGGCATGCATCCCATTGAGCTAGATTAGGCTGGACCCTTGAAAACCTGTCAAGTTGTTTTTTATAATATTTTTTTGGTTGATGTAGGATCAAATTACATGTTCATGTTTATAAGGTTCCATGTAGATACGTGTTGACATATTATCTAAACTTGCCAATGGATGTTTCTGTGTCATTTTGGGAACTTTTCGTTTCCTGATTAATCTTGTCCTTATCTTGCTGCTTGTTCTCATTGTATCTACTCTGGCAGATAAATGGAGATTTTGAAGCAGTTCAAGAGGCTCTCTTGCAAATAACAACTAGGTTGAGACATCATTTTTTTCGTGATGCCTTTCCTTCTATTAATTCTTCAAATCCTGCATTTGTGGATCAAGTACATCCATTCCCTTCATACATGGGAAGGAGGGAGCTCTCGCCTCCAGGAATGTTTCCTAATCTAGGCCCATCGTTCCACAAGTTTGATGCTGTTGGTGGCCCACCTCCACATGGTGGCTTTCATCTCCATGATGATCGTTCTCCTTTCATGCACAATGTCCATCGGCTTGGTGCCCCGCCTTACATGTCTGACAGAAAACCATGGGGTCCGCAGGTATTGGACTTCTATGATGATGTGTTCTCTGTGCTGAAAAGTTGTTTATGGTATTCGATGTGTACTTCTCTAATTTTCTTCTGGTACTGATACTGTAAAGTTTAGCAGCTTTCACTTCATACTTATGCCAGGATAAAGTGTTGGACTAGGATATGGCATAGAAGTAGATTGTGCTTTACTACTAACAGCTGCTGAAGAATCTTAGCTCCTACGTGTACCAACCAAAAAGGGGGGGGAGAGAGAGAGAGAGCCCAATGTATTGATAATTAATTCCTAAACTGGCTTGTAGGGACTAATTGAAGGTGGAGGCCCGATAGGCTTGCCAGAATTTGCTGGAGGTCCTCAAAGAAGATTTGCAGCAATTGGCGGGTATTTATTTGTCTCCCTTTTATCTGAAAAATTTATTTTGTTAATTAGTCCCCAAGATTCTAGTTTTTGTTGTTTTCTTTTATTCAGAGGAGGCCAACCGGCTATTATAACAAGTACCACTCTTCAAGTTGTTGTTCCTAGTTCTCTTGTTCCAACAATTCATGGAGAGGATGGTGAATGTTTGAAACAAATTCGTCAGGTACAATTTTTATTCTGATAATGGACTTGTAGATTGAAATTACTTGATCAGGTTTTACAGTACTTGGTGAAAAACACACTGATGGAGAATTTCTGTTGGAACTCCAACAATATGTAAAGGACACATTAGTGAATTGACCTAATTTCAGATGCCTACAGTGTCCTAATTGTACCAGTTCATTAGCCACGATTAATCGGCTTTCCTGTAAACAACTTGGAAACTTATTAAGTCACGGAAAATTCTGTTTACCAGAGAGGCTGCGAGTTTCACATTATTAGTGATTTATAGGAATGTTCTTTTAATGGTGATGGTCCTCAACTAATAGCTCTGGCAACTTTATGGTCCACACTTTCAGATCTCTGATGCAAAAATTACAATTACGGAGCCAAAGCCTGGAGCAGTGGAAACTGTGATTATAATTTCTGGAACACCTGAGCAAACCCATGCTGCACAGAGTCTTATTCAGGCATTTGTAATTAGCGAGAATGAATCCAGTTGATCTCTTCGTTAAGGTAGTACTGTCTAGGAGTATATCCTTATATTCATTTGCAGAATACCGCCGAATATATGTTTAAAGATGCTTGTTGTCTGTTACTTCCGTTGTCTTATAATTTGCAGATCTTTTTTTTTTTCTAGTCTTATAATTTGCAGAATCAATTAGCTGTATGTTGCTTAATATGTGTTATTCAAACTAAATAACATTGCAGGTGAGGATTTTTGTTACTGGTTTATGTTCATAAAATTTCAGAATATCCAGACCAACAGTATCAGAATTCTGTCAAATCTCCTTTTGCAGATTCATTACTTGAAGTTATTTATTATTTTAAAAGCATGCCGTTATCTCAAGCTCAGTGGATAAATCTAATGAGACATTTGAATTGTAACTTTGATATCCATGAAAATGGAATACAAGACATGGTTTAACTGGTATATCTGGATGGAAATCTGAACTTGTAATGCACTCCAAAAAACTTATACCTACGACTCACTTGTGCTAGCTGTAAATGAGTAGGCATATGCCCTTTTGGCAAATTAACAATACTCTGAGAAGTAAGACAAAAGTCCCAATATACCATCCAAAGAAGTCATTTTTTTGTTAATATCCTCTTCCTTTGAGTTGGATTGAATGGACAGCATGTAACAAGTTGGAGAAGATCTCAAGTAAAGTAGGAGGAATGGCAACCAAGGGAAGTTATTTGCTGTTGCAAGTTAGGCAACCCTGTTCTTGTGCTTTTGTAAGTTGGGCATATGCTTTTTTTCCAGTGTGTTTCAGAGTAACTTCTTCAGTGTAATGTTTCTTATATATTATTTTTTAGCGTTTCGGATGCTAGTTGGTAAAATTAAAAATCACATATTTTGCTTTGGTAATATCTGCGTTGCTTTTCTTCCCTGCTAAAGGGGTTGCAGCCTTACTGTTTGTAGCTGGAAAAGAGGCCCCTACTTTCTTTTTTATATTTATTCTACCAAGTTTGAGAATTTGGTTGCAGTGTCTCCTGAATTGTTCTGTGTTCACGTTGACTGCAAGCAAATCGGAACATTTTGAAACTTTTTTTAACTAAATGATATTACTTCATACTTTGTCTGGGATGTGTATAACTATGGAATTACTTAGATTATGCAACTGTGACATGCATGTCTAATGAAACAGGTGTAAAATTGGTGGTCCATATATTTTAAAAGTGTTTGAACAACTGAAATTACATTGTTTTTGGATTGAGTCTCTGTCGCTTACAAGAAGTATTAGTGAAGGTGTTCCCATAAATTAAAATATATAACCTGAAATGCTTTACTACTAGAAATTTGATCAGTACTTTTATGTGTTTCGACTGTCATGAAGGCGTTTTTTCTCATCCATGTCTTATACACAGCCCACACTGATGGTTATTTGGATCATGTGACTAGGGCTGCCCTGCCATTTTGCAGAATATTTTGCATCTTTAATCTCTTTGTATAATAATATTCCAATGTACAATTATAACTGAAATCTTCAATTCATGAATTTGGTAGGGGTGGTGAAGTGGCAGGAAAGTGCTATCAATGTTCTAGTTAGTGAGAGTTGAGAGGTTACAAGTTTGTGATAATTTCTTCTCTTGGCAAATGAAATAGGAGTTTTTAATCCTTATTGTTGATGTGTTTTACTTCCTCTTTTGGACTACGTGCCCAGTAAATTCCTGTTGTGGGTTTGTAATTTTTCTTTTAATGTGTGATTTTCCTAATTGGTGGAACTGATCGAAAATTGTAGAAAAACAAATGGTCATGTTCATGTTTTACTATTCTGTCTTTGGAGCTTCCTCATTTCTTTCCCTACAATCCCTCCTCTTTTCACACGTATTATCCTTATATGATTGTAGGTGGACTGCTTTTGATGCAAGTATATGGTGTCTTTTAATTGGTTTTTTGTCCTTGTGATTCCGGATGGAGGATCCATTACCACATGGTTGCTGATTGCAGATATACATGCTGAGGCCTGTTTGGGTTGTTATTATCTAGCAAATCTCACAGCAAACACGAGGCGGCAACTTGGACATTGAATGTTTTGAAGATTATGTTCTTTTGCCCCCCTTAAGTAAAGATAGTTTTTTCTAGCGAAGTTATGAAGCATTTGAAACTAATTATTGTTGAGCTAGTGGAATAGTAGGATTCATTTGGACGCAGTTATCTAATCGTATTTCCAGTGGAATCCATGAACCATTGATGCAAGTCTCATTGCTAATGATTGTGAAGTGGGTTATGATGTTGCTCTCAAAGTCTATCCGAATTGCTAACTGGTTGTTCTGAATCCTGAACTAGGAGAAAGAAGCAACAGTGTTGGCTTGGTGGATCAGGCCGGGGGTTGGGTCACCTTGGGGGCTCGAATAACTATACCAACCATAAAGAAAAACAGCCAAAAGGATAAAGCGGCCGTGCTTTTGCAGGCGCTGGCAGAAAAGAAGATAACTTGTAAAGTCATGGGATTCAAATGGAGGCTTAGCTCATGAACAAAAAGTCAAGCAAATTCCTATGAGTTGGTCTGCATGAATGGTTTTAAGTTCATTATCTGATGGCTTCCTTGGGTCTCCTAGATGGGGGCTTCTGGGTTTTCCCTTTTGAGTTTTTGAGCAATTCTGAATAATTGACTAGAAAAAGCAAATTATCTTTGGATTTCTAAGCGAATTCTTCTTATGGTGTGCGGTTTCTGAGCAGTTCAAGTCGGCCCGGGAAGATTCAGTCCCCTGTTTTTCTGTTCGGATACAAATGGGCTTGTAATTTCTTCCCGTCAATCTGGTAGAGTAGTAACCTGAAGCAGTTCGATATAGAGCACTGAGATATGAAATGCGGACTAACTTGCTAATTCTTATTGCAACCAAAAAAGAATGTTACGTGATGCTCGGAAACCAGGACTTTGGACGGATTTTACTGATCAGAGTTGAAGGGCTTGTACGTCTTGAGATCTTGGATGAGGCCCTGAATGGAACCAGCAGCGGCAACAATCGAGACAACCAAACAGGCCCAGCTCAATATCTTGAGCCACGTCCACGTGAAGGAGAACTTTGGCAACTTGGACTGGGCGATGTACATCTCAATGGGGAAGTAGACGGTCAATGGCCAAAAAGAGGCTGCTCCAAGCAGACCCAAGAAGTCATTGAAGAACGGAAATGTCATGGCTATCACAGCTGTGACTATAACGTACGCTGTTCTCCACACCAGCCTGAAGGAGTTGATGTAATATGCACCACAGAATGGAACATCAATGGCGTACTCGCCTGTTATGAACTTGCTCTCAGGCCACTTCTTTTTGCACTTCTTCTCTACGAACCCAAATACGGGCTGGCAGAAAACCTGTGCACACGGGAATTGGGTTACAAGTTCGAGAAATAAACACCAAATGCTCGAAGAAATGATTCATAGTTAAACGTTTACCTGGTAAGCGCCAACGAGATGGATCGCAATGCAAACATTGGCGAGGTCGATAAGCCAGAAAGGTTCATAGAATCCAAAGCCTGTGAGGAAGTTCCCCGGTGCATCATTTCCAAATGCTGCATAGCCAAGGCAGCCGCAGAGGACATAAAACAGAGTGGTGGTCGAGACACCAATTAAACTTGCCCTCTTCATAACTTTGTTCTCTGGCGGGCTTGATTTCAGCGTATCCTGTAGATGTTTGGGTTCTTTGATCTACTTATGAGATAATTCATTTACTTAAAAATCAAATAATAATTAGAAAATACTTCGATCTGAAGAGAGAACATGTCAACTGAGTCGAGACTTATTGGGCATACACATAAATTATTGGTAGACTAGTAATGCTAAACGATTGTCTCCAGTTGCTAAAACTTATCAGGACCAAGTTGAAAGGCCCCAGGTCCCCATGTAAAATGGCTTCTGACCACCCTGTAAAGTGACAGCTTTAAGACGTGACAAATCGTCTACTCTACTACTGCGACTTGACAATTTTTTTTTTTTTTCTAGTTAATGGGGGTGGGGGTGCAGGCCAAGCCTCCATCTAGCGGGGGTCGACCCCAGGATCATCCCTCCCTAAGGCAAGGGGTGCCATTCGAACTATTTTTTTTTTTCTAGGTATTAGCAAGCCTGCATCTAGCGGTAGGGTCGACCCCGTATCATCCCTCCCTGAGGGGAGAGGTGCCAAGGTGCCAATTTGACAATTGGATCATAACATTTACTGCTGAAGACTTGCAGATAAAAGGATGAAGGCAATGAAAGATAAAGAAGCTCTCCCGTTTTCTCTCCAAACTTGCAGATAAAAGGATGAAGGCAATGAAAGATAAAGAAGCTCCCCCGTTTTCTCTTTTGGAGACGCCACCACTTCCAATGGTCCAAAATGTAGACCATCTGGTCCACTCGGAATCTTTCGGCTCTTTCCGAGTTATCGCCTCTACTATTAAAATCCATTAAAAAACCAAATCTTTTTTTTTCCGAATATATTCACATTAGGAGTGTTCATTTGCACCGGCGGTTACCGTTTTAACTGCTAAAACCGCTACCGGTACCGGTATCGGTACTGGTAAGGGCGGTTATTGTGCCTTAGCGGTGCGGTGACGGTGTCAAATATGTGATTCCGTCAATTGCGGTGACGGTTTTCGTCAAACCATCACCTACACTACCGTTAACCACCCATAGTTGAGACTTGAGATGATTATTGATTTTGTTAGGTTTTTGTTGAAATATGTTAGTTTGTTTATATCACATTGTTGGAACACTTTTATTAGACTTTAGTCTTTATGTTTGAATATGATATTATGTTATACTTTTGGACAACTTTATATTTGTTATGATTAATGATTATGATATTATATTTGAATATGTTATGATATTTTTCCATTTGATATGATTATTAATTATGATATTATGTTGGAAATTTAAACAGCATAAAACAGTGAAAAAATGAAAAAGCTCAAGGAAAAAACTTTTTTTTTGCACAACGGTTATACGGTTTAAGCAGTTATCGTATAACCGTTACCGTCACCGTCACCTACACTACCGTTAACCACCCCTAATTCACATGTCTGTTTTCTAGAGGGGTAAAGTTGGGTGAGACTGTCCGAACATTCACCTTACACGTCATACTCATAAGACATTACGTATTTAAGTGATGTTTGAGTTTTATTAGTATACGTGTAAAATTTGTTGAGTTGTATTGATGTGTGTAAAAAATTTAATGTTGAATTGTATTAGTATGCGTGTAGGAGTAATGTTATGAGTATAAATTTAGAAAGTTAGATTCAAATTCTAAATATTTTAGCCAGACGAAATGCCCTTATTATAGTTAAAGCCCCGTAACTACAATGATTTTATAATCACCAACTTCAGCCAAATATAAAGACACCCTTGTAAAAATGCAGCAATTTCCAATCCTGTCCCAACCTGAAACACCTCTGCTAAAGCATATGTCAGAACAAGAAGTAGATTTCATGGAAACTTGACCGAGCCATGTTCTCACTCACAGCTCTTGTACGTATGAACAGACTACAGATCTGCCAAGGTTGGGTTTTGCTTTATTCGAATCTACTCAGCTTTAAAGCCCGGATTCCTTTATCACGAATTGAAACAAAAAGAAAGTCCTATCACGAAAGTGTAGCCAAGTGGACCAAAAGCTCAAAAGGCAAAAGGCATCTAGCCTCCAAAATCACTGGCCCGCCTGCCAGGGTAAGCACAACGACAACATTTAGTCTAAGCATTTTCTCCTTTTTGGATGAAATTGCATATTCTTTGGTACCCCCAATTTTTTTTTCATATATTAATGATCTCTTTGGCTTCTGAGAAACATACAACTTATACCTAACTCTCTCGATGAGAATCATGTTTTCTTGTCCGGTATAAGCAGTTGTAACGCTGTCACATCTACCGAACCCATGCTTTCTAGCATAGCATGACTGTTAACATGTTATTTCATGTCCTATCCGAACAGAATTGTGTAATTTAAAACGAGAAACACAATATCTAGTCATCATATTAGGGCTCACATTATTTAAAATTTTATGCAAATAGTATTAAATGATGTATAATTTACTTGTTGTGTCTATCATCTTCGAATTGCAGTGTAATTTAGATAAAAAAATTAAAAATGATGTCAATTGTAGAGACAAAGTTAGGCCCCAAACCCCAATTCATCTTTTGCATTCTAATTGCCCCCCAAATTATACTCTTAATAATGAAACCGACTCCCCAGAATTTCAATCCTCACTTTTTACCTCCTGATCCAACACTTATTGATCAGGCACGCATCTCAAGTACTCGGAAGCATGCATGATGCATCAGTACATTAATTATACTTGAGATTCTTTGTCTTTGACAATATACAACGAATGCAGGACTGTAACAACGCACACGTAGACGATCACAATAGTACTGTAACTTAAATCCTTATAAACAACATTAAATCGTCTTAAATCTGAAGTTCATATGGAAAAGGTAAAAAAATTTCTTTATTTGAACAGACTCATTGAGATTCTTACTCTTTAAGTGTCTGGAAGTATCCAAACACAACCTCTCCCATTCAATGACCCTTATGGCCTTATCAGTAATTGTTATATATTAATTGTCTCTAATCACAACTTTTCAACTTCTTAATTTCTGAGCTTTTCAGCGGAATAATTAACTTAATAATATTGTGCAAATTCCATTCCGAGTTTTGCAAGTCTATGTTAAGTGTACGCAAATTATAAATAATATGCATGCATGCTTCATGTAGGCCGATCGAGATAACAGAGTCGTCATCACTTGCCTGTATCTCAACGAGGACTGTGGAGTAAGCATAAGCGAAAGCAATGTCACCGATGGCTTGGAAGGTCCTCCAAACTTTCTCCTGCGCTGAAATGTCAACCCCAACTGTGACGCCCGTTAAGGTTTTCCGGACATGTCCCCCACCTATACTTTCAACGTGGACCGCCTCAGTTAATTAGGCACTTGATAAAAGTTTTGAACTGATGATGCATGTGAGAAGAGATTTTTTACCGGCAGCTTTTGCTACGGAGAGGCCGAGGCCTATGGAGGAATAGGCGAAGGACATTATGGCTGCGATGATTGAGAGCCACGAGAGCTTGTGAAAGTTCGGTATTTGGCTGAGGAGGATTTGGATGCCGGCAAAGATGATCATGAAGGGGTAGTTTGATGTATGACACTTCACATCATGGCCATTTTTGTGAAAACAATTTGACCTCTTCACAGCACTAATTACACCACAGGGGAAGTGTTAAAAATAAAGAAACCAATGAAATAATCTAACCACAATAACAAATGGCTGCGTATAAAATATTTCAATGAACAGCCGAAACTGTTGCAAGTCATGACATCGAAACTTACACCATGCTAATAGATGCCGTGATGGTGTAGCCGATTGAAATTCCTACAAGATTTACATATTGAGCCAACCCACATAGCTGAACCTTCCTGCCTCCTGCAAAAACCAAAGGGCAAAGGCCAAGCTCATTAATATATGACGTTGGAAGCTTTTCGTATAGGTAAGTAACTTTCTCTTTGAACGATGTGTTCTTAGGAACTCTCCCTATTAATCCGGTTAGTCAGAAGATAGTAAATGAACAGACAAAATAGAATTGGTTGGTTTAGTTAGTTTGTCGTGGGTTAATTGTCGTTATTATAGGATACCTAAATTAGCTCTCACAACATCCATGTAGGTGTAGTTTCTTTTTCCGGTGACAGGGTCCGGGGACCTGTAACAATCGACCAGAAGAGTGGAAGTGAAATAGGTGATGAAAGAGAAAATCACGAGAACAGCTGGTCCAGCAACCCAACCCAACTGCGCTATTGACCATGCCAAAGATAGCACTCCGGAGCCAATCACAGCGGTAACGATATGAGCACTGGCGGTTAGCCATGTCCCTTAACAAAACACCCCAAAGTTATGTCAGATAAGGAAAGAAGAAAGAGAGTTCACAAAAAAGGTGATAACGAGTTTAATTTGTAACAAGGTATTCAATTACCAGTTCTTTTGGCTCGGCCATCATCGTCGAGGTTCTTCCCAATACTACCGTTATAGGCTTCTGGGTCCTGTTCTATGAACATGCTGTTCTTCTGCATCTCTCTTGCCATATCAGTCTCTCTCTAGCTTCCTCCGAAAGAGTGTATATGTTTGAGCTAGTTCGGTGTTGGAAATGGTTAACGAATGTAGAGCTTTTGAATGACTCGAAAGGAGGGGGTATTTGAAAGGCAACAAAGTGTTGTGGCTAAATGATGGCGAGTACCCAGTCAAACGGCAGGATAGTATTGAGTAGCAAGGTCTACTAGTGTGGGTTGGGAAAAGGTTCCATATCTGTTGCCTGCAAAATTTATAGTGGAGGCGAACGATAAGAAAGGAACTAAACAAATGAACAGCACACTTAGCAGTAATTGAGTGTTTTTGACTAATTTAGAGAGAAGGTTTGGGGGGAGTAGAATTATACACAGAAATTTGCACCATCCATGGTGGTGAGTTCTGGTCTTCTCGGGCCCCAACGGCCCCCACACTTGTGTTCTTTGTTTTGGTCCACCCACTTGGAGACTTTAAGTGGCGCCCATTGATCGTCGATTTAGAAATTTAAGAGAGAAATCCTGATCCCCAATGTCTCTCTCATACTTTTTGGTGGTCGGTTCCTTTTTGGTCCTGGGGTCAGGGGGAGGATATTAATTAGCCTTCCCCAGTAAAACAACCCTGTCGATCCTATGGACCTATGATGTTCTCCCCAAGTGTTTTCATGCATATTGGTGACTTCGATGACCCTTAATTAAGATGGAAAAATCAACGGTTTAGACCTAATTGATACATAGGGATAAAATAGGTGTTTACCCCAATTAAAACTCGTTACGATAGTTAAAAAACTATCTGAATTTAGATCCGAACAAATACTAATTCAATCAACAAAATAATATGCGGAAAAATAAATCAAACTCTAGTCACACAAAAAAACGAGATTTTGTTGATGAAGTGAAAAAACTTTTAAAGCGCATTTCAAAAGAAAAATCACTTCAGGCTATCAGCACCACCCGAAATTCATTAAGAATAAAATCTTACAAAATGACGATTCAGACACTGGTAAAAAAATTTTGCTAACTCTGACAACTCCAAGTAATAATCCGAATAACCCTACTTAGACCCACTCTGTGCGATAACTACCTTAAGCCCTTGAAATTCTTCTTATGGACTCTTAGCGAATGATCTCGTTCTTCAATATCGGAACTCCGACAATCAAATTCCTTCAACACTCTTCATGTCGGTAACTGATGGATTGGTGCTCTCAATCTCCTGAAGTAAAGGACAAATTTCCAAGCAAAAACAATGAGCTGAACAACAATCTAGTGAGATTAGGGGCCAAATACTTGTTAATTATAACAACTGTTCACCACATGCTTGCATAAAGTGGAGAGGATCCTCTGATCTAACAAAATTAACTAGGATCTGATCAAGAGCGTCATCTGCTATATATATGCATATTAACTAAAAGCTTGCCGTTCCATTCATATATGGGTTCTATGAATCATATCCCCATTTTCACAAGTAGCAAACAATTAAATTCAATGCTGGCACCACCTCTTTTATGTTGTCCCTATCAGCATATTAATTGTTCTCCTAAATTGCACGTCTTCTAATTTGCTACCATTTGTCAATAAATAATTACTGTGTTATGCGGCGGATGCAAGAAAAAAACGACCTCTATCTGTCATGCGTACTTACGTGGGATGTTTTCCACATTATTAATGCCTCAAAATAGCAACAACACTATAAAAAAATAGGTCTATAGCGGTGGTCGCTAAAAACGTCGCTATAGACCCCCTATCCCGGCGTTTTACTAAAAACACGACTAAAAATACTCCTATAGCGGCGGTCACTGACCGCTGCAATATACCCCATCTAGCAACGGTCTTGTAGCAGAGGTTTTGTCAAAAGCGCGGTTATAAGGCTACTCTCTAGCGGTGGAGTATGACCGCTGTTGTATCTTGTAACTTTAGCGGCGGTTTTGAAAAAAATCGTTGTTATAGGTATAATTGGAAAAAATAAAAAAATCCATAATTATATCTTGTTTAATGTTAATAATTATTTTATAAACTATTTTATTCCTTTTAATACATAATTTTATTTTGTCACATGTTTAAAAAAAATTAGGAGACCTACTTAATAAAATATGGAATTAAAAGGAGTTTTATGAAAATTGAAGTTGTTATATGGAATTAGAAATAATGTTATGAAAGTTATATCTATGATTGTTATGATAATTGTATTTTTATTGACTAAATCTAAGTAGTTTAGACATCTATTATCATATGTTTATAATGAGCATATATATTTGTAGTAATTAGTAATATAATAATATTTAATTATGACATATTATTTAATTTCAAACAAAAATGATATTGTGAGATAAATTAGCTTGTGCAATTAAAGTACATAACTTAATATCTGGTCATAGTTGTTATGGTAATTGAATATTTATTGATTATATCTAAGTAGTTTAGAAATTATTTATTTTTATATTTATAATTAGCAATTATATTTGAATAATTTGTAATATAAGACTAATTAATTAGGACATATTATTTATTTCAAAAAAAGATATTGTGAATTTAAATTATGCAATTAAAGTACATATCATGTATTATAAAAACTTCAAAACAAATCATACAATGTTATAAAAGAAAACATTATACTTTTAAATTATAATTTTTTTTACATATGTTAAGCCCAGCTCGCCCCCTTCAAACCAGGCCCGCCCCAACATCCAGGCACAGGCCCTGGGCGGGCCTAATTTTTTAAAAAAAATTCGCTGAGGGTGAAACGAAGCCCGCCCCCTTCAAACCAGGCCCGCCCCAACATCCAGGCACAGGCCCTGGGCGGGCCTATTTTTTTTAAAAAAATTCGCTGAGGGTGAAACGGCGTCGTTTCACCCTCAGCGAATTAAAAAAAACCCTGCCCCCTCTCCGTTTCTTCTCCCTTCTCTCCCCGACACCAGCCTGTTGTTCACCTCTCGAGTTTGGAGTCCCGACGCCAGCCTCCCCCTCTCACTCTGCCTCTCCTCCTCCGAACCTCCACTGCTCAGTGCTACCACCTCCCTGCCTCCCTTTCTCACTCCACTCAGTCCCGGTCTCTCTCAGCTGCGGTGTTGCCTCTCCTCCGTCCCAGTCTCTTTCTCCAGCCTCCAGGTACAGTACAACACCGAACTCAATATTAACTGATTATAATATGATATTGTCTCTCATTATGTTTGATTGTGCCATCCGAGATAGAGTATGCCTGGTTGAGAGAATGAGTTGTCTTGTGAGGAGGAAATTCCGAAAGATCTTAGATTTTGAAGATTGAAGAGAGGAAACCTCAGTCAAGGGGGAATTGGGTTTAGAAATTTTTTTTGTGAGTGGTAATGGACTTGGGCTAAGTGGAATTCAAATGGAAGTGGGTACGAATGGATTTTAGAGAGAAGGGTGGGGAAGGTAATTATAGTGTAGATGGGCGGGAGAAATGATGGGTAGGGATTGCATTAAAGGTTAACACAAGAGCACCATCACAGATCATTGTAACGAATGATGGGTAGCTACTGGTATGGCAGCTTCATATAGGTCCACCTAACGAATGGCTTCAGTTTTGCCAACATTGAGCAATTCGTAGCTATGGGGAAGGTATAATTTTGACACTGATCATTGTAATTTATCAAATCATTCGGAGGTTCAATTAATAATGTGGGTGAGGTGGCAATGGGGAGGTGAGGTTCGGGTGAAGTCAGAACTTTAATTTTCAGAACTATCTGTTCGTAGTATATAGTCTCATAATTTAAGCTCCCACTCTTTTACATTTCTGAATGCACTTAATTTTCAGTAACTCATGTTTCATGCAACATTCGGATTTCTTTACAAATTTTTGTTGCACAAGGACCATGAAAAACCTTGTCCAAGCATTTTATTTGGCCAGAGAAGGACCATGAATTCCTTGTCATATGCTGAACAAGGTTGAAAAACTTAAAATTTTTACTGTATTCGTATAATTTTTCTTGTAAATTGCGAACTTCATCTATGTATCCGTTTTATTGGCGTTGTTTTGTTTAAGCTTAATGTTTTGTGTTTGTCAATTTTACATTGAAATCACTGTTATCCCTGTTTAAATATTGTATAGGTACAATGATGAGGAAGAGATTCAGGACTATATCTTCTTCATCACTGCCACATGTGCCACCATCGCAAGAAGCAACAGCATCACAAGAAGCAACACTGTCACAGCCACCTACGACGCCTTCAGAACAGGCTACGATGTCATCGTTCGAAGATAATCAATCTTTGAACGATAACGAAATAATTGGTATGTTCATAACCACAATAGTTGTTATGGTAGTTTTATGTTAGTCAATTTAGTTTCAAATGCTAAATGTGCAGGTGGTATTGGAGTCCAGAAAGTGCGTGGCGTACGTGGATGACGAACGTCTGGAATCTGAAGGAAGACGAATTGATTCCAGTACAATTCAATGGCAATGAGCAGCCATTGGGTAATGAAGGGGAAATATTTAACAAATTCACCGATTGTGTTGCCCGTGTTGCGAATCAAAGCCCCCTAGATGCGACGGATTGGCGTAAAGTCTCATTGTCAATAAAAGAGGACTGTTGGAGCCTCATGATGGTATAATTTTGGTTATTTGTAACACTTGTTATTCAACTGTGTAAATTTAATAATTGAGGCACCTAACTCTTGTGGTATATTTTGCAGAAACGATTTATAATCTCCGAGCCTCCATTAGGGGATATTGTCAATAGCTGGTTCCTCAAAGATTTAGGAGAGAAATGGAGGAACTACAAGTGTAGTTTAAAGCAGAAATTTTTTGATGAGGCCTTTACGCCTCAGTATGTGAAAAATAATGCTCCAACAGACGTTAATTTGGAGCAATTTTGCAAATTAGTCAATTTTTGGTATTCTGATGCAGGACGAGTATGACATTATTTATTTGTATTATAGTGTTCATGAATATAACTTATTATTAATTTTATATGTCTTGATGTTAATGTAGCGTCGAAGTTATGCCGGAAAACAAAATAGATCGCTCCAAATGACGGTCCACACTGCATGATCAAAGAGCTTCGCACGTTATGTTCACGAATTGGTATGTAGTACTTCATTAGTTTGTTTAATGGTATAGTACTTATCATTACCATTCTTATTTGTAATTTACAATTTCATCACAAATTCGTGTTTGTAATGCAGGAAAAAGAGAAACAAGTTCCAATTGATCGAGCGGAGTTATATAAATCTGTCCATATACGTTCTGACGGATCTCTAATAAATCCAGACGTAGCAGAGAAAATAGTATGTCACTATTACATCAATTTTGATTTGAATGTGCGAATATTAATTCAAAATTTAATTGTATGTTGTATTCTCTCAGAGGCGAATGGAGGAGATTGGACTGAACGATTCAGGAAGTTAACAAACTTTGAGTCAATTTAGAGTGGATGCATGACAACATCGGTTGGTCATTATCTAATCGATATGCACAAACGATTGGTCCAGAACGACATGGTCGCATTCGCGGCGTTGGATTAGGACCAACTCCTTCATCTCATCCTGCCAACACCAACGTAAGATCCAGTTAGCCTGCATCTTCTAGTAACGAGAGAGCGGTATATATGGAAAATAGAGTTCAGACGTTGGAATCTGAAGTAGCATCACTTAAATCTACAATACAAATGATGACACAAGCTTGGGTAAAAGTTTTAATTACTTAATGTATATTTCGTAGTTAATTAATGTTTGTTTAACTGTTGTAGGAGCAACGTCAATACCAAAATGTTGCTAATAACAATCAAGTTTCACCAGCAATTCATAGATCAACTCATGCAAGTCAGAAACGAGTGCTGGTAAGATACTAACATAAATGAATACTGTCATTAATTTAATTGTAAGTGTGTACTAAGCTCTTTTATCTTTGTTCATGTCATTATTATTTGTTAATTTTCCATAATTGCAATAGCAGACAATACCGATGATGCAGAAAGTGGAGGAACAGATGGTGCTGATGAAGGTGCTGAAGGCGGAGAGGATTAAATTTATAGTTATTTGTTGTTAAATGTCATGACTTGTTAGTTTTTAGACTATTGAGAAAATGCCTTCACTTATTTTTGTTTGATGCAAAACTTGTAAGACATGGTTATAATGAAATATATTTTGTTTTATTACACTTTTCTTTGTTTGCATCAATAAAATAAAATACATTAATACAAAATTTGTATGGCAGAAAAATAATAAAAAAACAAAATTCGAATATCAAATAAAAAAAGCAAACAACACACCTGTAGCAGCAGTAATTGACCACCGTTATATGAAAACCAATGGAAATGGTTATAGCAGTGGTCACATGACCGCCGCTCTAGAGCTTCTACGGAAAAACCGCAACCGTTGTTGGGTCTATAGCGGCGGGTTAGATCGCCGCTAGGTGACCGCCGCTATAAACTCAAGGTCTTCATTAGCGCTTAACCGAACCACCGCGATAGACCTATGCCGACGGGTATAACCGCCGCTAAAAAACCGTTGTTATAGGTTATAACAGCGATTTTCGACCGCTGCTATAGGTCATTTTTTGTAGTACAAATTTCACGCTGCAGGTATATATGCCTGTATAAATCAACATGCTCGTCCAAATTATATAAGAAGGTAGTAAAAAAGCAAACGTAATTTTATATCCGAGGAAAAGGACAAGTACTGCTGCTTGAGCCTTGTTGATATATATATCCTAATCGATATATGCTAAGTTGCTAACTACAGCTTCTTTGACCCATCGTCATGCCTAACTATCAAAGCAGTCAAGATCACCCTTGAATTAATGAACTCGATCGGACCTTAGCTGCATACCTCCTGTACCGTTTGAAGCTGACCCAGTTGTGGAAAAACATGGGGCGGGGCATGTGCATGATTGAAAAATCCCGTTTAGACCATATTAACATCTATAGGGGCATAATATGTGTTTTCCCAATATTTAAAAATTCAATAACAATTTTAGAACAAGTCCTAAAATTGTAGAGTTTAGATTTGAATAATCAATCAACAAAATATATATGTAGCAGAATAATAAAATAAATATCAATCACACAAGAGACAATGATTTTGTTGAGGAAGTGGAAAACCTTTGAACTTACCTTTCAAAGGAAAAACACTCCGAGCTAGCAGCCACCAAAAATTCACTAAGAAGTAAAACATTACAATGATGATTCAGACACGAACAACGTCCAGTTGCTTAATTCTGACTACCCCGATGTAATAATCTAAGTAATCCAACCTAGACCCGCTTCCTGCGGTTAACCCTCAGCTCTCTGAGGTTTTTCTTATAAACTCTTCATAAATGTCCTTGTTCTTCAACACCAGGAACTCCGGCAGCCAAACTCCCACAAGAAGGTTAGTTTCAATGGTGATTGAATCTAGATAACTGAAGAAAATCTGAACTTTTTATGAGTAGGGATATCTAAAGGATTTTCTCTATCTAAGGAGGTGACTTGAATTTGAGTAAAGCTTGGAATGATCTCCTCAAATTTTCTTGGTTGATCTCTATATGTATTTATAGAGTTGGTTTAGTTTTATTTCAAAAAGAATTCTAAAAGAAAGGAAATATTTCAAAATCCAAATTTTGAAATAGTTTCCGAGACTTTGCATCACCAGCTCCTTGTTGTTAGCTCTTCATCTTGAAGACGTCTTATCCTTTCAAATTTTGAAAGACTCCTTAATCTCTTGAACACTTCAAACTTAAAATACAACTCAATTTGAATTTAAAATTTGACACGGAATTACACCAACATTAAAACACTAACAAACTCCCCCTTTGGTGACGTGACAAAACTTACATTCAAAAACAAAAATAATAAAGATCTCTACCAATCACCAAAGCAAGAACCTGTTTACATTATAACTCAACCCTATGACCTCAAAACAAGTGTTCAAAAGTCTTCTGAATTAAATCTGTTTCCTGAAAAAAAAATCTCTGCGACCAAGTGAAAAGCATGGGAAACAGAGATAGAATATTGGATAATATTTTATGCAAAATAATAAGATATCCACTAAAACAACAAATTAAAATAAGAGAATATTTACTCCCCCTTAATCTATTCTCCCCGTAGTCCAATTATTCATTTACACTATCATCTCCCCCTTTTTACCATGAATAGTCAAAGGGCAATCATGGTCTCAGTAACATAAAAAGGGAATAGCCAATACAAAAATCAAACTTAGAGATATACAATTAAGCTCTCAATATCATGTAAAATCAATATGAAATCACCTCACGTATATAGAAATCAATAATCATTGATTTCATGCCACGTCTCTGAAAAGTTTTAACATCAATAATAAAAAAATGCGGATTGCATATGTGTCTGAGAGACCAAAATATAATCAAAGAGACTTAAGACCTTAAATTTGTGAGCAAGGTCAAGGCTAGTCACATGAAACCACTAGTGAACGGGGAAACATAACCAAAAGACTGAAAGTCAAACCCAATGTCACTGGAACCTGAAAATAAAAATTTTTCTCCCCTAAATTGAATTCTCCAATATAATTTTCTTTTGTTTCTTTCCTTTTTTTGTTATGGGGATTGAAACAACTTTCTTTGAGTATGAATCTTCTTTTTGATTTTTTAATTCTTGAGGGGTATTAATGAAAAAGGTCATCTAGTCAGAGGTCAATTCAATCTTAAGAGAATGTTCACTATCACCTGTGATTGCCGACCCAAATCTCACACATGCGGCCAAGTCTCATTCAATCATATTTGGTGTGCACTGTGATTGTATATACCAAAAGACATTTAAGGATTTTGTTAGCTAGCACAAAAGATAAACATTATGCATTACTTTCAAATCATATTTCAAACCAGACATAAGTTGAGAAAATATTTAAAAATACATGCATGAGAATCTCAACTATGTCAATTAATCCAATGATTTAAAAACATAATTTCTTCCATCAAAATATGGAGGCATGGATAAGGATTGACTGTGATACATCTAAACAAATGGTCAAAGATCGATATTAGGCTCCGATACCAATTGAAAAATCATGTTTAGATCCTATTAACACATATAGGGGTAGAATAGGTGTTTCCCCAATATTTAAAAATTCAATAACAATTTTAGAACAAGTCCTAAAATTGTTGAGCCTAGATCTGAATAATCAATCAAGAAAATATATATGCAGCGGAATAATAAAATAAATATCAATCGCATAAGAGACAAGGATTTTGTTGACGAAGTGGAAAACCTTTGAACTTACCTTTCAAAGGAAAAACCACTTCGGGCTAGCAGCCACCAAAAATTCACTAAGAAGTAAAACCTTACAACGGTGATTCAGACACGGGCAACCTCCAGTTGCTTGACTTTGACTATCCCGATGTAATAATCTAAGTAATCCAACCTAGACCCTCTTCCTGCGGTTAACATTCAGCTCTCTGAGGTTCTTTTTATAAACTCTTCATGAATGTCTTTATTCTTCAACACCGGGAACTCCGGCAGCCAAAATTTTGGTGATTGAATGTAGATAACTTGAGAAAATCTGAATTGTTTATGAGCAGAGTATCTAAAGGATTTTCTCTATCTAGGGAGGGGACTTGAATTTGAGTAAAGCTTGGAATGATCTCTCAAATTTTCTTGGTTGATCTCTCTATGTATTTATAGAGTTGGTTGAGTTTTATTTCAAAAAGAATTCTAAAATGAATTAAATATTTCAAAATCCAAATTTTGAAAAAGTTTCAGAGACTTTGCATCACCAGCTCCTTGTTGTTAGCTCTTCATCTTTATAATGTCTTATCCCTTCAAACTTTGAAAGACTTCTTAATCTCTTGAACACTTTGAGCAAACTTAAAATACAACTCAATTTGAATTTAAAATTTGACTCGAAATTACGTCAACATCAAAACACTAACAATGACGGACCTAGCTAGCTAATTAACAGCTTAATATGCTATATGGAGCAGGGTTTTTATATACCTAACCTACTTTTCTGGTGGGGTTGGCTTTGTTTTTTTTGTACCCGAATATTATTGGTCAGGAAAAGACTTATGGATGCAATATTGGCCAAGTCTGAGTCGAAAGACGCATGTTCCTCATGCATATTGTGTGTGTATATATATATATATTGTGTGTGTGATCATGGCATGCAGTTGGTACGTTATGCTCAGGACGGTCTAGCACCACACTATTGACCCCCAATGAGTTATTGGGGGCAACCCATTTTGTACGTTTGTACCAAACTGAGATGGCAATATTTGTACAGATCCTTTGGCTGTGAATTGTGATCCATACCGTGACATGACTCAGAAGACTGACAAGGATGTCCATTTAATTCTCTCGATATATTACGTTATTGTAATTTCGGATAGTTTGATATATATAACAGACAGTTGAAAGAGTTCCTCAATAACAATGCTTTATATCCTGTTCCTCAATAATAATGTTTTTACGTACGTAATTATGGAACGCGATGTCATCAAGCTTGCATTATTGGTTGGCTACTCGTAATTGCTAGAAAGGATTGGAGATGGAAGACATTTTCAGTTGAGTACTAACTCTATGATTGGAACCTGGAAGCGATTGATGGTGCGCATGCAGATAGATGACAAAGAGCTATAAATGACGAAGAGAAGCGAGATGTTTCCGTCGGTTGAAGCAGCCCAACGAGTCATTTGTGTGAAAACGAATTCGAACAAAAATGGGAGGATCTTATCACCAACTCTTTAGAGAGACAGAAGAAGAAGAGACAGTGATGGGGTCCCGCAATAACAGGTGGTGCCACAGCTCGGACTGTGACAGCAAAAAAATTAAGGTCGCTGCTGATCACGAGTACACCTCGAGCCCCTACCACCCATCATGCACAAACAAAGCTTATATACTTTTTTTTTTCTAGATAAAACAAAACTTATATACAAGACAACTCTATTTTTCTTGGTACTGACTTTTGCTGTTCCATTTTTCTTCTTCCCATGGGACCACTTTTGTATCTACCTGGGCTAATTTCTGGATTTTAGTCTGCGTTTTCATCTGCTTTATATATTCCTTTATAATATTCCATATAGATCATCCTAATCCATACTTTCAAGGGAAGAATGCAACCATGTTAATTAGGGATATGCACGGAGCATGATTAAGTATTGCTTTGTATATTGTATGATCTAGAGCATTATAGGATGGTTGCATGTACTTCCTTTGAGAATGATTGGAAACAAAATGAACATTTAAGCTAGATTAAGGACCAGTGATTGCTTAATTAATGTTCATAATTAACCACTAATAATTGTGAATCTAGTACTATTTATCCGAAAAACTTAAGGAAGAGGTAGAACCTTATTATGGCTATTCGAACATGCTTTAACTATTGTATGTAGAGGATGCGTGTTCCAACTGGTTTGAACAGGTTTATTGCATCATTTGTAGTTGAAAGGTTGCAAAGGTGACTTGATAACAGCTAGATACCGTTCGAATTGATTCGAACAATCATGATTTTATGTGCTTCAAAATAACATTTTGGGACGGACCTAAATCGTCCCGAAAGCCCATAAATTTTATTTGGGACGCTTCAAATGTGTCCCGGAACAAAGCTATCTATGCCATATAAGTAGAGTTAGGTAAATATTCATTAGATGACTAATATTGCACGATGTTTAAGTTGTATAGAGTATAGACTGCTGGTTCTTCCAGCTGAAATCCGTGCATCAGTGTGCATGACGACCTCAATCGAGTTTCCAAAAGTTTAAGCAACGGATGTACTAAAAGCTTAATATTGGAAATGAATGATGGTGACAGCGGCCAGCGGGTGTCTAAAAGCCATGCGAATCCTGGAATTCCACAAAGTTACCAAAAAGATAATAGAACATATTCGTTTTCTCTTTTCATTTCTTTCAGGCATCTTTGCTTTTCCTTCCTTTCTAGACCATGGGTGCCATTTTTCTCTATGCATATCGTATAATCTGTGGATTAGCTTCGTCTTCTTTTTAATTGTCGGTTGGGGGGTTAGCATTGAGTACTTCGAATTCTTTGAGGTGCCAAATTTGACTTGAGAATAGACTTAAAATAAAGGGAAGCAAAAGGTGATTCGAAGTTCTCTTTGAGGGGAGAAAATGACTAATATTGTAGTGATAATTTGAAAAAGTGTCCTGAATCTGTCATGCTATCCGTACGTTAAGATTATTGATCTATAAAGTCTACATTAAGAATCCGATGTGAAAAATTAGAATAGAGGCGAAATATACAATATCATGAATGAAAGAGAGAATTAATTATGAAATGTGTAAGAAATAAAAATTTAAACTTTAGATAAGTGAGACAAGATTTAAGTGGTTCGGTCCATAGGACCTACATCCACTGTAGGAAGGCCCAATGAGCTGATTTGTATTCACTTATGATTCAAAAGGTTACATAGTGGCTTATTTATAAGTCATTAGTTTCAATTGCTCACACTACATTTTCAACACTCTCCCGCAGCACCTTGAGTTTGGATTTACAAAAACAGGAAAAATAAAATTTTGGGCTCTGCCGGAGGGTCGTCGGTCTCTATCGATGGTTGCCGAGTTCTGCCGATGGTTGCCGGGCTCTGCCGGTCTGAAGCCAGGAGGTGCCAGAAAGTAACCGGATTAATGCCGAAAACTTTGCTCCGATACCATGTAAGAAATAAAAATTTAAACTTTAGATAAGTGAGACAAGATTTAAGTGGTTCGGTCCATAGGACCTACATCCACTGTAGGAAGGCCTAATGGGCTGTTTTGTATTCTCACTTATAATTCAAAAGGTTATATAGGGGCTTATTTATAAGCCATTAAATATTACTTTAGCAATGTAAGACTACATTTTCAACAAAATGGATCAGGACCAAAATCTGTGGAACCCGCCTGAATCACGTGTTTATAAACCTGTAAGCAAAGAATCAGTTGAACACCACCAAAGGCTCTCTTGTAAAAGAGAAGTATTTATTTGGTTCGCAAGTTTTTCCGAGCAAGATAATCTGCCTCTGAGGAGTAAGGATCATCATTCTGCATAAAGGACAAATGGACTAAACATAAGAAGTTCCTTTCAGCTCATTATTTTTATTTTTTCGTGTAAGGACCAAAATTTCTTGACGTTGTCTGTGCACTAGATAAGGACTCGGCATTAAAATATATGAATAACAGATTCCAATGAAAATATGAAGCAGAATACAACAACCCACTATATTAATATTTCGCGGTTCGACTCTCCTGGGTTACGTTCATTTTGAGTGAAAATCTAAGATTTTAGAAAAGTTGTGAATATTTATGTTGAATAGTATTTTATTGGTGTTTATGTAAAGTGAAGAGAGAAATGATTTGATGTAATTTTTTAATAAAAAAGTATTGGAGTTATGTGAAAAAGTATAGAGAAAAAATTTATGTTGAATAAAAAATTAAAAAGTTGTTAGAGATTGTGTAAAATGTATTGGTGTTTGTGTTTGAATTCTGAATATGTTCGGTGGTAGTAGTGTGAATATACTCAGAATCCTGAAAAAACTATGAAAATGAACATATCCCTGGTTAATTGAAACCAGGAAATACATGCAATAAAATTTGATGGTATTAGGGCATTTTCGTTTATATAAATATATTATGTAAAATTTATAAAATGAGCATCCAAAATCTCAAAAATTTATATACAAGTATCAATGCATTTTAGACAATTTCTAACAATTTTTCACACAAACTCCAATACATTTTTCAAAAAAAATTATAACAAATTTTTTCACTCTAGACTTTTGTTACCTAACTCCAATATTTTTTTATTAAACAATTACATCAAATCATCTATATCTACGATTTTTTACAAACTCTACCAAACATTAAATATCTTTTTAACTTTTTACCAACTTTTACACAAAAACTTATATAATTCCAATCTATATAAATATTCACAATTCTATCAAAATTTTAAATTTTTTTAAATTTTTTAGAAATGAATATTCCCTTTGAATCTCATCTGTCCATCTATACATTAAGACCGGGTCATCCCGACGAAATTTAGATTTATATAAACTGACCATTCGAATGAGATCTTCTCTGATTTATTGTCTATATAAAGAACGAAGTAATATGTAACCTATAACATTACATATGTGTTAGTATCATATTAATATTGCATAATCATGTAATAGGGACACCTGTGATTGCCCTCTAATTAATATGTTTTTTACATGCAGATGTTGTCCTTATTGTGTATTTAATCATTTTATTTGACGGGATCTACAAGGCACTTGAGGCTGTTTAGTTTGTAAGATTCAACATGGCCCGTGACGTTTAGCAACAATTATTGAATTCCATACTGTTGACGACGGGGGTTCTTTAATCTTTATATGCTTTACGATGATGCAGTAGGTAGGTCATTCTTTATATGCTATAAGATGGTAATTCAACCCTACCTAAAAAAAATAGCTAAGAAAGCACGAGTGTACGATTTGACGTCTCCAAAAAGTCATATAAGCAGACAAACCAGAATGATTATTTATAGTGGGAGGATGATTTTGGAGGAAGTTGTACTGCGACTACATCAGTCACTGGAAACTAACTATTGAGAGAGAGACAAAACAAGGGCATGTTTGAAAAGAAGAAGAAATTTTTAGAATTTTTAGATGCAAATTACGTGAATTTCTTTCCCAAAACTAATTAACTTTTTTTCAATTTTCACACCAAATATAGATCCCACACCCATTTTCTTTCTTTCTTTTTTTATTTTAATTCTGAAATTTTTAGATGCAAATTACATGACTACATCAACGTTGTCTGTGCACTAGTTTAGAACAGAACTGATGCACTTTATATTTAGAAAAATTGAAAATTTAGTCACTAGGTTTGTAGCACGCTGACAATTTAGTCATTAAGTTTTATTTTTTGACTATATGGTCACTGAGAATACATAATTGTGACCTACAAGTTACATTTGCTACAACAGTAAACAAACCGGTCGACCGCTATTCCGGCTAAAAATTTAACGGAGATTTGACGAAAAGACCAGCATAGTGTTTGTGATGTTAAAATTTTAATAAAATTTTAGTAAAATTTTAGGAGTTGGTAAAAAGGTGAAGAGAGAGAATGAAAAAAGTGAAAAAGTTAGAGAAAAAGTAAGGAGAGAGAATGAAAAAGTAAGTGAAAAAGTGAAAAAAGTTAATAAAAAATTAGAGAAAAAGTAAGGAGAGAGAATGAGTTAAAAATTTGGTAAAATTTTGTTAAATTTTTAGTGTTTGCAAAACACTATACAGATCGTTACAACTGTATATTCTCAGTTACCATATTATCAAAAAATAAAATTTAATGACTAAATTATCACTGTAGTATAGAATTAATGACTAAATTATCAATTCCTCGTATCGTGACATCTTAACGTCACATACAAACTTCTAGGCATTAATTTCAAACAGAACTGATGCACTTTATACTTATTATGAGATCTTCACGTCACGTACAAACATCTAGAAGGCTGGACGGCTTATCGTTTAAATTCCTAGTTAAATCACTGATTTTTATTCTTGTGAAAAAATCTAACCCAAGACCAAATCACAGTTACAGATGCCTCTTGGCTCTTAGTACAATCAAAGTCGACCCACTATGCCAGGTGTAGACGACACTGATGCCGTAGCACAACTTTATTTGAACGACGCTGTCAATCACTGCTCCCTCCCATCAACGTTGAGCTAGTGTCATGTAAAAACAACACTAAAACATAAATTTTGATGCAGATTCGTCAGCAGAGGCTGTTCGTAAATATTAAAACTTTATTGCGTGAAAAAAAAAGATAATATTTTATGCTTAGAAGAAACGAAAAAGATACATCAATTAATTAGTGATGATGCCTAATAATGTACGGTCCAACAGATGAGTATGGGAAATGGTGGCATCCCGCACGCATCCCGCTGGCTGAAGTAGAGCGGAGCCCAACACTTGTATTGTGCATCCGATCGATTTTCCCGATTTTTTGTTTTAGAAACCGGATCAAAACAAAATTTAACCCTCCTCAAATTCAAAAAAACTGAAATCCCGCTCTTTCTATCCTCATTTAGCTTAACCCTCATTTCGTCTTCCTTGTCTCCTTCTTGAGCTCTTTTACTCCCCCAGACAACTACCTCCTCAACTGTGGGAAAGTGAACAGATAAACTGTTCTTAGAAAAGCATATCACGAGGCTCTGACTAACACACGCTCGATCTGACATTGCCGAAGAAATGTTCTCAAGATTGTGTAGCTTGAACTAAGAATATGGAGACTTTACCGGTGGAGTTTTGCCTTCAGATTTTCTGTTTCTTGGACTACCAGAACCTTGCAATTGCACAACAAGGTTAGTTGCTTCAAAAAAGCTTTCCATCTCAATTCTAATTTTGTATATTTATAACCATGGTTCGAGCAATTTTTCTTTTTAATTTGTTGGTATTGAAAATTTTGAATTTTTTTAACTAGATCTAAACTGGGTTCTGATGCTTGAGTAACGCTCGCATCCCCCCCCCCCCAACAACAAAAGATTGTTTTTGTCTGTTAATTTTGTCAAACGGAATTCAGCTTGAGATCTTATTGTCCTTTTCTGTTTTGCGAAATGTTACTTGTCAATGAGGTGTGCGATATGCTATCGGCTTATCCTTTTGATTGAATGATCAGGATAGATCAGAGTCTGAGAACTTCTGTGTGCTCTTTTCTGAACAGACTTGTTTAAGACTCAACCGAACCTAGAGGGGGTGAATAGGTTCTCCAATTTAAACTTTAAAACTATTCAAAATGTACAATTCTTTTTCTGCACAAACTACACCAAATCAGATCAGAAAATTCAGTACAAAGAATTACTTCAATACAAACATATTCAATCGAAGTAAATAACCAAGCAAACGTTAGATCAATTTATTTTGAATCTGTATCCAAGATTCTCAATTCAAAGTCAAGAACAACACCTGAACATTCAGCTTGTGATTCACAACTAATCAACAATTGATCAAGAACAATATAAAAAATATAAATCACCACAAAGAGACCAAGATTGGTTACGAAGAGAAAATCTCTTGAAAACAAATTCCAAGAGATAAAAACTCTCCGAGTCCTTAGACCGGGTAACGATTTCATTAGTTTTTCAAACTCGAAATACAAGGTGATCCAAAGACTCAAGAATAACCATAATCCTAGTCTAACACACTTGTTTTCTTACCCGAAACACACCGTTCGGATCTACACCATAGCAGGGATCGAGAACCTCTCGTCCATTCGAAAAACTAAAAATCTTACCACGATGTCCATACCTTGTCGTTTCTCATTGTGAACTCACAACAACAACTCTTCGAACAGGGCTCTTGAACCTTCAAGATTTCAGCAACCATCGAAAATCTCGAATTTCTTCTTGAGGAAATAACGATGGTGATCAATCAACTCGAACTGAGAGTACTAAAATAGGGGTTTTACTTTTCAAGGCTCCATTCTCAGTTCTCACACGATCAAAGACTTAGAAAACAGGGCAACAAGATTCTAGAGAAAGTTTCAGGTTGAAGGCACAATATCTCTAATTTTCTAAGTATCGAAACTTCAAAGGAAATGGGGTTATATGCTACGGGTGTTTTTCAGTTAGGAGTAGAAGGTTCTGGGCTTCTTGGGTCAACCATGATGTCACTCATTTAGTTAGAAACGGACTAACCAATTTCTGTTTCAGTCGTTTCTTTAATTAGCGTTTCTGTCTGACTTGCATCTGACTCCAAGCTAACTTGAATTTCTGAAGAAATACCCTATTTTTGTACTACAGTCTTCAGCTCTTCACAGAAGCTTCATTAACCTCAATATCTCAGGAAGTACAACACAATTAGATACGAAGTAAAGCCAACTAAAATATTCCTAACACTTTATATTACAAGTGTTGATTGAATCAGTTTCATGGCCGCTTGGCATTTTGTAGTTCTAAAATGATGCCTGGGGCTGATTACCGAATTGTTACAGAAATAGTAAAAACCTGATTGTGAATCCAGAGTCTAGATTGAGGAATCTGGCTGCTACTTACAGTTTCAGGTTTTCGGTGCCTTAAAGAGCAAACCAAAGAAAGTGAAAAAAGGGTCCTTTATCAACTCTATGGTACATTAAGGGCAGTAGCCAGTGCCTGGATATTGTTTGATGAAGATCACATAACTGCGATTTCAATATGTTATACATTAGGGACATTTTTCTTTGGACAAAGATAATTTTGTTTTGTAACTGCTTAGTATTCGAGATGAGGATACGAAACCGAATATAGTAGTTGCAGCAAGTTCCTAGCTTTTGCTCTGCAGGACATTGATTTGGCTTGGCATAAGATTACATAGTCTATAACCCTTTCAAAAAGGAAAAAAATTAGCTTATATTTTCCTTTGAACTTGCGGCTTTAAGATATTTAAAGTTGAGATTTTGCTGCTGCTCTTTTACTGGAATCACAACTTAAGGTTATGTTTCTAATATGCTTGAACATGGGAATTTGCTATTGTTTAAAGTTTGCAGGAAGTGGAAAGCATTGGCCTCGGACAACAATCTCTGGTCTAACCTATTCAGGGAAAGATGGGGAGGAGATCATGCTCTATTCTACGCCCCTGTTGGTTCAAAGTCATGGAAAGATGTGTACGAGGTTCGAGATCGCTGTCACCGAGTTGGATTGTGAGTTATAACCCTTGTTAAGATGATTAACTACTAAAATTCATCAGCTTCACCCAGTAATTATAAGTTTAAGTTCTTTACTTATAAAAAAAGTAATTATAAGTTTAAGTTCTCCTTATTTTGCCTGGTGACAAAGTTTAAGTTTTAAGCCTTATGAATGGAAGTGCTTTTGTTCCTATTAATTTTAAAAGGTGGGCAGACCCTCTGAAGCTCAAACCCAATGGAAATTTTGCATACAAATAGTAAGGAAAAAAAGAACTTACAACTTCTAACTATTTGCATTAGTAATTTTGCAACTCACTGTACCGTGCAAAAAGATAGATTAACAGCACTCAGTCCAAATGATAACACTGGTTTACAATGATGAAGCCTTCATACACATACCATAACATTTTGTTGTTTCAGAAACTGATAGGAATTAACTAGAAAAGGCAAATTCTTGTGTCCACAAGCAGCATACAAAACGCTACTCATCCAGTAGCAGTACACCACTTTAAATGAACAGCCAGAAAGCCCCACTCCTCAAATTTTCCAAGTACCCGCAAAAGTTGATGCACAGCAGTACTGGCCATGATTACGTATACTGTTATTTCATTGTATCGATGTAAAGCTGCACTTGCAGACTCTGTCTTTCCTTCTCCAGATATAAACCAGCACAACCGACACCGATATGGTATTTTAGACCAAAAAATTACATAATATCATAATATCTGAATTCTACCATATAATTAGACCAAAAAATTACATAATATCTCAGTCCATGCACCACAACCGATATGGTATTTTAGCAGATTTTGCACTGTAGATCGTAAGATTATATATGGTACCTGCCCCAAAAGCAAACTCACTGTCCATTGATTGCATAAGGCAAACTAGATAATATTATAGTCAACCAACAATGACCACTCTGTCCACTGACATGCATTCACAGTTCAGTTGCCTGCATATTCATTCAAACATGAATCCCATTACTCTTCATTTCCTTCGCACTATCATTTTCTAGATGACAGACTATCAGTAAATACCTAATTCAATTTTATTAAGCTGATTCAATAACTGCATAGTTTAGACAATGATTCCAATGGTAGTGTGCCATCCATCAATATTTACACACTAATTTCACCAAATTAACTCAACTTGCACAACAAACTCGGAAAAAAGTCAACCAGCCACCCATGAGGTTCGTATCTCCTGACAACTGCATTTAAAATCAGGACCGGATAAAATGAACCAGCCACCCATGAGCTGAACTGCCAGAGAATTGGCCAGTTCACTGTCGTAAGCTTTCCTTAACTCCAAAAGTGTGATTTAAGGCTCTTATCTCCAAAAGCACGAGAAACTACCAGCTGCCCATTGACTCTAGTTACATCTCCTGATAACAAGGTCGAACAGAGATCAGGATTAATGCTGTAAACATTACCTAACTCTCAAGCTCACATGATCATAGCACCCAAAGAAGCATACTATCTCCAAAAATTTAACAGAAAAGAATGATATACACTCTCATTGTGTTAGCACACCAAAGACGCACATATATATATATATATTATCTTGGTTAATTAGGGGGAAGGGGAAAGGAATCCACACATCATAGCATTATCCAAGATGAAGATGATGTAGAAATAAAAATGTCTCTCTTCTCAATGACTTTACTACACTAGAGAGCAATACTCAGAATAATATTCAAAATCTGAAAGATGATCCCCTAAAAGGCAGCAGGGCAGTTCCTTTTGGTTCTTGCTGCGAGAAATATTATGATGCTTTTAAACAATTTGAACACCAGAGGATCCGATCATGAACTTCCCACACTTTTCTGAAGTACCCCAGTGGTCTTTAAACTAACTAAGCTTTTCATTGGTTTATTAGATACAGATACACTTGTGCCAAATATATAATTTAAGTAATTCTTCCTTCTGGGTTGTCAGTTACCCAAAGTAAGGAGCACTATATCCCACCAAACCTCTCAAAATGAGAGACATCTAGATGCTTTAAAGATTCGACATTGAAGCCCTTGGTGATGCAAAAACATACTCGTAGAGCATGAATGCTTTCTGAACATATTGATGCCCCTTGGTTTGCTATACGGGGAGCAAATAAAGCATCTACTTTTCAATTATTCTGGACCATAATATTTTCCTTTTCAAAATAGATGCTCTGGCACTTTCATTCTTCCTCTTGTTCCTGATCTCAAACTACAGTCCAATATCCTAATTATAGGAAGCAGCTTCCCTCAAGCAAATTCTATCAAATTTCAGGTACATTTAACTCACTTCATTTGTGGGATGAAGAGCCACAAGATTCTCTCCCAGACCTATAAATTTACCGGAGTAAGACATCTAATTTTATGTTTTTCCTCTATCCTTTTCACATTGTATTTAGTTAAATATGCATATACAAGAAGTAAAGAAACTTAGGATCAAAATCCCATTAACCATAACACTAAAATTTGCTGAAGTTAAATCAAAATCTCGAGCTACAAAGGGAGAGAAATGGAAACGTACCAAGTGTGTCCCATTTTTCTTGATGTTGAATTTGTAGCCTGAACTGCTGGTGAATTTCGAGGTGGGTTTTGGTTTAGGACCGAAATGGATTGGCCTGCTGAAAGGGAATCCGAACCGGCTTTGGTTGAATCTGCGAGAAAGAGTTGGTGGGTGAGCCACAGTTGAGGAGGTAGTTGTCTTTGTCTGAGGGAGTAAAAGAGCTCGAGAAGGAGAATTCATGTTTGAAATGAGGGTTAAGCAAATGAGGAGAGAGAATGACGTTTGAGGAGGGACGAAAAATTTTATTTAACCCGGTGTAAAATTAAAAGGGAAAAAATTGGAAGAACCGACCGGTGCACAGTACAAGTGCTGGGCCCCGCTCCACGTCAGCCGGCGGGATGCCCAACGTTTCCCGATGAGTAATGGTCTCCACGGAGTAACTCTAGGCACAAGATTGACACTTGCAAGAGATTCTTTTAACGCTTGACGTGACTTTACGGGTCTAATTTAAAAGATACTCTATTTTGAATATCTTTTTCTTTTAGAGACGAGGCCTTTAGAAATAGGCCCTTACTGGACTATTTTCTCATATGGGCCGAAAGAAGATGGTATCTCCAACCCAGTTAAGCTTGGGCCTAAGGTAATCAACCTCCTTTTGCCTTGCGGCCCAATAATACACTCAAAGTCAAATGAAGGTGTATTTGGGCTGATCGAAAATCAACAACTTGACTCAGCCCAGACAGACCCAAAGCCCTCGTTCCGCTCTGGCCAGGCCTCTTCAGGATGGTTTACCTGAGACTGTTGACGCCTTGACGGACAGTTTAATTTTTGAGCGCCTAGCCTTTAACGCGCGGAGTGAGACACGCCTTTTGTCGTTGAGGACATCATTGGAAAAGAACCATTTAGAAGAGGAGGAGGAATCAGGAAACATTTCTAGTCTTTCTGCCATAGATGCCGTACAGCTCCGAGATCTTTTCCTTTCCTTTTCCCTGAGCTACCTACGAACCCTAGCTGCAAAAAGCTTCGAACTCCTCCACGAATAGCAGATCTCCACGTGGTGTGCTGCAGTCTCCTTCCCCGTTTACCTGTTAATTTTTCTCTATTAATTAACGGTTAATACGGTTTGGAGTACTGGTGATTCCTTTTTTGTCAGATTGCTTTCTTTTTTAATTTGATGCAAGATTTATGCCCATCTCACTTTTTTCTATAGGTTTTTGCCACTGCGCTACGTGAATTCTTAGGCTTTTTCGAAACGGGATGCCATCTAAACAGCAAAAAAATTGAATGGGTAATTCCTTTGAGGCGTGGCTGGCTGTTTAGCGCCTCTGGAGTTGAGTGGCGGCAGTTAGTAATGTAGATTTGTATCGCATTTGGGAGGGTAGGATCTATTGTTAATTAATGCACGAATTACCCGACTCCAGCCTGTAAGGAAAATGATAAAGGGGTACCCATTTTTACTAAAAATGTCGCCAAAAAGTTTCCTGGCTCAGCGTGCTCTCCCAAATCTCATGGATTTCAATTTCTCTGCTTGCTCCTTTAGCTTCCTCTTATTCCGCTCGACTATACATGTTAAACTTCAAAAAAAATGTTAAAACAGTCCCAACCCGTTCTGATTTTGTGCACACAGGGCCCTTGACCCGTGTTTTTTCTGATTGATGGGTTTAACATTTTTATAAAGAACGTGAAAGCTGGCCAAGGTCTAAGGGTATGTTGAAAGACCAATGTGGCTCGATAGGCAGTTCCTAAAAAACATTTTTAGCTTCTTAAGGTACGGGATATGGAAGTTAAGGTTCTCTACTGGATTAAGATTAAGTTATGGTTAGTAGTTCGAAATAAATTAAGAAGCATATTTTGCTTCGTGGATTCAATATTAGCTGTTTCTTTTGTAGCTTTAGATAACGAAGAGGAAATATCATATGATCTTATTAGTGTCCAATGGCTAAACATGTAGGGAACCTCTGTTAATACAGTGATTTCTGTCTACAGTTGCATCCATTGAGTGTTATTCAATTATACTTGTAAATCAAATTGTATTTTTCCTGAGAAGTGCATAGTTAAAAAGTTTATTAGTATTTTGTGTAATATGGTGTCAAAGATTGACAGTGTCTGAGGATTATGGTGTTAAAGATGGACAATGCCTGAGGAGTATTTTGATCCAACTATTCTTTGATCAATAACAACCGGCAAAAGGTGAAGGCCGCAGGGTAGATGCGAAACTTGTTTGTTGTTTACAATGATCAAGATATACGTAAAATTTATTGAAGGATGTAAAGGTGATTATTTTGTTCCACTGATTGAAATTGTGGCTTAAAGGGAAAGTCTATTATCTATTTATAATCTGAGGAATAATAGTAGAATGACTTGGAAAATAGCCACCATGATTTCGGCTCCATGTGTTTCTTGATGCCTGCCCGAGGGCACCTTTTAGCAGGACTCCATTGTGTCTATCTGCAATCGTATTGTGCATCTTTTTAACTTCCATTGTACTGTTATTTATTTGGATAAGCTGCCTTTGGCGTAGTCAGTCTTGCAAATAAATGAACATCGTGCTTCCTTCGAATATCCCAACATTGCTTGTGAACTTTCTATGCATTAGTTTCTCAATCTTGCATCTGATTGTGTCACAACCCACGTTTCAGGTTTAGAGGTTTCTATGCATTTGATGATGGAGAGCCTGTAAAAGAAGTTCATAGAGTGGAAAGAGAGGGAGAGAGAGGGAGGAGAGAAAGAGAGAGTTTTGTTGTTTATTGTGAAGCTCTTGTGTCTCAGTCAGGTGAAGCTCGAAACTGTGCGTTTGATTTAGTTAAGAATTATGGGCTACAGAAAGGAAAGTTGGAGACTCGAAGCAAGATGGTATTTGTAACTAGTATTGATTACAGAAGGGATGCAAGTTTTATCAAGAGTTGGTAACGTATGTTTCAGAGTTTGGCGTGGTTCTATGGTCTGAATTATAGGGGGTGGTCAACAAAGAGGTTGCCTGATGCAAAACCCCGCCCGGCTAGGGTGAAGCCGGTGGCTATGTTGGACACTGTACAGGAAATCTCAATTTACATTCATAGGTTTCACAATCTTGACCTTTTTCAGCAAGGGTATGGTCTCATTAATCCACCACTTCATGCAAACTCATTTTGTCTATTTATTCGATTTTTTAAGTATACTTTTGAAATGAATTCCTCTTTTGCTCATTGGCTTCTTGTTTGTTCAGATGGTATCAAATTAAGATTACCATCAGATGGGAAGACAGCGAGTATACTTCTTTGGGAACTCCGGCAAGAGTTGTTCAATATGAAGGTGCTTTATTTAGGAATTCAATTTTACACATTTATTTTATGTATATTCATAAATCTATGCGCGCGCGCGCACGCACACACGTGTGTGTTTGTTTTTGACATGGAAGGATACATCAATTGCAAGCATATGCTATGAAACAACTATTTTTCGAGTTTGTTGGTTCATGATTGAGCACTGTCATTAATCGATTAACCGGCCTCGAAATTTTAATTAACAATTGAAGCTATGGTGTTTGATGCTATCAAGGAAGGTCATAAAAAGCAGACATGTGTCTTTCGGATTTCAATATCTAATTTGACTTTTGGAGATTTAACTTTTAAAGAAATCGTTGTTTGATATTTTTCTGTGGAATCTTAGTTTGGGTGGTCAAATCTTTTAGTTTATCATGTGGATTCTTAGCCAGATGAGTTCAGTTCCTAGTAGTCTTGAAGAAGTACGTAGATGGTCCTGAATTTTTCTGAGGAGTTCTTCAAGAAATTTAAAGACTTTCCAATGATTTTCGTTTATTAGATACTCTGTTACACTTGGAAATTTTTTTCCTCCAGTAAAATGAAAATATTCCTGCTAGCTTGGGCTATTTGATATTTTGTTTTCTAGATGAGCTAAGGACTAAGAGAGAATAATTTTTGTTTGAGGTGTAGCCCCTGATCTGGGTTCTGGTGACCTTCTTGGAGTATGGAGGATTGATGACACAGAAAACAGTTTCACAACTCAGCCTTTCCGGATCAAGTATGCAAGGCAGGATGTTCTTTTATCAATCATGGTCTCATTCAATCTATCTCTTGGCAGCTATGAGGTAGTGCCCCTCTCCTTCTTTCTCTATATGAATTTGTGCAGATAAAAGAATGTTTACAGGATCAGATTCACTTCCAAGTACCAGTTACAATCTGATATGTCCATTAATATGTGTATGTGCATGCCTATTTGGGGGTGTGATTGAAAAATGTTGAGGGTGGATGACATTCTCTTCAAGTATAAAACAGAATTTGAGGTAAGTAGATAAACCACATGGCAGTAGCTTGCCCCTTAAAAAGGTTGGCATCTTGACTGGCCAAACTCTGTCCTATTAGAAGTGGTCCTAATATGTGTGCAGCGGTCTTGATATATAAATAGCTAAACCCTCTGCTACTGATGAAATGGGAATGAATCCTTGGATATCAATGGGAGGAATCACTATTGGAGCATCAGTGGGTACATGAAGCTCACCTTTGGAAGATCTTTAACTCCAGTCTTCGAGATATAGATTAACAGAGCAAAAGAAAAAGAATTTTGTTTGATTGTCAAATCTGGTTAGTTGTTTCTAGTTCCTTTTGGCCTCTAATATCTAATCCCGTTCATTTTATGTCTTGGCTATTATGCAGGGTCCACCCACATCTGCTGTTATATTGAAGTTTGAGCTTATGTATGCTCCAGTAATGGGAAAAGGGTGTGTTGAAAGTATTAAATAGTTTGCTTTTGTCCTGATATTATATGCTCAAAATCCAGTTGGAAATTAATATTGGCTTTGATTATTATTCATTTGTGTAGTTCGATACTGGCTTCTGTTGATGCTTCCCCTGCTTCAGTGCATGAATTTCGAATTCCTCCTAAAGCTCTTCTCGGCTTGCATTCTTATTGCCCTGTTCATTTTGATGCTTTCCATGCTGTGGTTGTTGATGTAAGCATACACACGAGTCTACTGAAAGCGGGTTCTTCCACATCCCCACTGAAGGTACCCAGGTTTGTCACATAATCTAGTTTCTGAAAAAGATAGCCTGGTCACCGTAACATTCCATTCTTTTCCCTTTCTTTGGGTACTTCATTGGTAAAAGTTCCATTCTAACTAATTGTTAAAGTTGTTTGCTGTAGTAACCGGGTCAGTTGATCTATTTCAGTGATTCCTCCTCTGCTGAAGATGATGCTGGTCATGGTTTTGCTGGGTCAAATCAAGTAGGTTTTCAAACATTGTATTATTTTACTGGAACTTTAACCGGGCTTTTAGCAACATGGCTTTATCTATGTTTGCTCATTCATATCAGTTTGTATCTTTGTATGTTGTTCTTGTTCACTTATAAAAAAAAATGTTGTTCTTGTTCATTGCTTCTTTCACAAAATTTATTAGGCGTCTGGTGCAATCTATTCCATCATGACAATGTGTTTGCTGTCAATACTGGGTGTTTGTGTGTTTTTTAAGGTATGTCTCCTCTATGCATGGAGGTGGATGTGTTTGTTACTGTATATTGTACTGGTACAGCTTTGGTCCTAGTTCCTTGAACAATTCCTCACTTTCATAAGCAATAGCTGGAATTTGGATCCAACTTGACAACTGGAAGCTTATTTTGCATCATTATGATCAGGAGCTTTGCCTAAGGGCTTCAAATAACACAATCATCCGCTGCACATATGTCATGCTTGTATGATATTGCTGGACAAGAAAAGTAAAAAAGAAAGCAGAAAGTTTTGGTAAGATGGAGTGTTGCCATAAGGTTGAATAGCTTTTCGCCTTATGCCACAAGGAGTGGGAACCTCTCAAAAATAAAGTCCGGATGGTCAAATTTTTATAGGAAATAGGCTTTAATAAATATACTATGAGGCATATGGACATATTATTTTGTCGCTTGTGAGCACTGACTTTTGAATTTTTTATTCAGGTGGTTTCTGTAGATCTAAAGGAGATCATGCTTGTTAAAGCACTATTAACTGCTCGTGACATTTTGCTGGAAGAGCTCCAAAAACTCAGCAGAGCAGTTGAGGAGGCTATTGATTTGACCGATTTTATATCCAAAATGGATGATATAAGGCTTTTTAATTCTGTCCTGCGAGCACACATGGGTGCAGGCAAGGCACAAAATGGCTTTGAGGTCCTTAATTTCATCCAGCAGAGTCTTCTTCATTTTATTTATCAGTTTTCTTTGGTTTTATTCCCTTTTGTCGTGCTTACTAAATGGTTTCTTCTGTCCTTCAAAGAAAGCAAATGGTACTGTAGATCTTCGGAGTGAGGAATTGCTTCGCTGCTTATCAAGGGATGATTTATTAAGCTCATTTCATTCATTAGGTGATCAAGTGTCATATTTATGGAACACTTTTCTGAAGTTCCACAGGTTAGTTTTACTCCATATCATTACAATTGTATATATAGACTTTGCTGGTTTTCCTAATTTCAATTTTGAGAGCCTATTCAAATTCCGACATTCACGATGTCATTAAAGGTTCAAGGTGCTTTAAGGCACTGAGCTCATTAAAGCATAGGTGCAGCAGCACAAAAAGCCAAGAGCCTGGGTGGCTTAAAGTTAACGTTTTGGTTCCATCTGTTCCTTTCTGAGTGCCACCATCTCTTATTTATCATCTAAAAGCTGAAGGTGATGTGAAAATACAGCAAAGCTGACACGTAGGTGGCGTTTGTTTGCCAAAATTTCGGGAAATATTCCCAAAATTTTGGGAATCTTTTAGATATTGATATTTATTAAGGTTTGTGAAAAGTTTGGAGTGTTTGTGTAGACGTTGAAAATTTGATGTGTTTTGGCTTGCTCGAAATTTGCATACCCCGAAATATTGGGTAAACAAACGCCTCAGTGCAGGCCACGTCATCATTAAAAGGACTGGCTAATATATTTATAAATTAAATTAACAGATGATTATCATACTGGGACCAGGGTACTCTTTTTTCATGTTCTGGACTAGGCAAAAAATATTGGGCTTTTGTGCTTAACATGCGCCTGATTAGAGGTGCTTGGCCTGGAACACTTGAAGCATCGATTTCATGTACAATTCATCACATTTTGGGCATGCCTTCGTGAGGTGCGAGTGCATACTATCATTCATTAAGCTTAATGTCGTGGTGACTCTATTGGTCACTTGCTACATCATTATATGGTTAGAAACACCTTTGGCCTTCATCTTTTTGTTTTGTCCCTTCTCTTTTTGGTATTTCGGGCCAAATTGGTGCAGCCTGAGAAGGTGCTTCATGTGTCTTTTGTTGGGAAATAATGTTTTGATGGCACAGAAGCAGTTCAATTTGTAAAGGCCTCTGCCTCGTAGGGACGGTTTGGAGAGAGAAATAAACGCACCATAATGGCATTGACTTATCTGCACAACTTTTTCTATGACTTTGGTTTGAGTGGTCTAAGTTGTTTGTCAATGTTTCTTGCCATTCTTTGGTAGATCTCATTGACTAGAGTCAAATGTAATTCTTTAGGGGACTCACTTGTATACTTCTGGTATACCTCTGAACACGAGTAGCTACAGAGGAAATCTGGTTTACCGTTTGTTTTCACATACTAGGCTTTACATGCATAAAAATCTGAAAAACGCAAAAAGTATGTCTGACCATACTCTGGGCCCATAAGAACTCATAGATAAACTTTACAAGGAAAAAAAATAGAAAAGTGAGAGTAGCGATTCAAAAGGATAATCTTGAGAACAAATGAAGCATTAGCAAATTTTTGTCTAAAATTTGACATTTTTCCTGAAGTTGTACCTAAGAAATCTCTACATGAACTTTTTGTATAATATGTTGATACATGTTTATGTACATAGATTACTACATATGCATGTATACATGTACGCAAATGCTTGCTTTATTCCATTTATTTATGAATTCTGCTGCATGATGTGTTAGGAGAGCATATCTCTAGACTCTAGTTATTTGGATCTGACAGGTTCTGTGGTTATTGGTGATTCTTCTATGATGATACATTTATAGATCAAAATTCCTATGGATTGTGTGGGCTAGATAGGTATTAGAATAAAGGGCATTTTTACCTCGTTACTTAGTTTTTAATGAGATCCCCAATATATTGCAAGGAGCAAACAAACTGATTACCTCCAATGCATTTAACAACAATCTCCAGTCCTCTTTCGTGGTGGATTGCCGTTATCCCTCCCCTTTGCCTTTCTGTTTGTTTGTTTTCTTTGTTTTTTGGTGCTTGTTTTTGTGATGATCTATATTGTGTTCTAGGGCTAATGAAAGAAAGATATTTGAATTCTTGCGTGATGCATGGGCTAAGGATCGAAGAGCTGAGTGGTCAATATGGATGGTATACTCTAAAGTTGAGATGCCTCATCACTATCTAAATAGTGGGGGTGTTGAGTCTCCCCACCATGGTGCGCATAAAAGAGTCACGAGTTTGTGGAAGTTAACTGATGATGTAAGTGTGCTCATATTTATGCATTGCTTTTTTTTTATCACTTTTTATAGACTGTTAATCTTGGCTTGACCTCAAAACTACGTGGACAAATGGGTTCTCCACTCAGAGTATCCTGACTTGAGAATGCCTTTTTCCCTGTACAGCCTGCCCAGACTGCAGCTATGCGTGCTGAACTTCATAGGCGAAGTATTTCACAGATGAATGTGAGTAGGTGTTCTCATATGGATAGCTTTCTTTTCCTTGTTTTCAATGTAATTGAAGCTCTGAAAACAGGTTATGCTTCATGCAGATCAACAATCGGTCAATCCAAGACTTGCACATATTTGGAAATCCTGCACAAATTCCTATAATTATTGTAGAACGCGTGATGAATGCTCCCCGCCGTACTACTAGTGCAAATTCATACTTGAGAAATTTGGACGTAATAGACTCCCTGGGCTCACTCCCTGGATCCAGTTCTGCAACTGTCAACAAACAATCTGGCTCTGGCCCAGAACAGAATGGTCGTGTTTTGACTATTGTTGTCTTTGTCCATGGGTTTCAGGCAAGTTTTGCTCTCCTACAGTTCTCTAAAATATCATGTCACTGATATTTCAGTTCCTCGTGTATCTGTCATAGTTCTGAAATTGCATTAAGTTTGAATTTGTTGCTTATGTAGTTGAAATAAATTCATGTCTTATGACACTTTATTGAGGTTTGTAGCCCTTCGGAAGCCTACTCAAGGACATTTTCTAAAGATCCGTATTACTCTGGTTTTATTCCGGACTAATTAATTAGAAACATATTTCTCTTCAAGTTTATTTCACCATGTGGGTACAGGTTATTTTTTCTTTTCACATAGTTTTACATTTTCAAGGCTAATATTGATGATATTAGAATCTCAAGTAAATAAATGCGTTCCTTTTTCCTTCTGCCCATCTTTATCTTCTGATGCCAAAGATGATGGCACGAATTGAGTCCAGTGAATAGGCAATGGATGGGCTGATGCTATAACAGGCCATATCTTGTAAACACTTGATGTGGGTTTTTTGGATATGTTCTGGTCCTGTTACCCCACTACTGCGTGCTAGTGGGAGTACAATAGTAGGAGTTACTAAGATAAACAAAGTGCACACTGTAGGTCATTCTTTTGATACAAAAGCATATTATTTCTAGACGTGTCATTAGAACTTCACCCTTAAGCGTGTTTTATTGATGTTCTAAGCTGCGTTGTAATCATAGCATATATTGGAAGATTAATTTTACTTCTTACAACTAGAAATTCTATAGGGCCATCACCTGGATTTGCGGCTTGTGAGGAATCAATGGCTTCTGATAGATCCGAAGACACAGTTCCTTATGTCAGAGGCAAATGAAGACAAAACGTCTGATGATTTCAGAGAAATGGGACGAAGACTGGCTCAGGAAGTGGTTTCTTTTGTTAAAAAGAAAATGGACAAATTTTCAAGAACTGGAGGCCTGGGAGATATTAGGCTTAGTTTTGTGGGACATTCTATTGGAAATGTCATTTTAAGAACAGCGTTAGCAGGTAGGATCCTATCCCTTGATGGTTTGTTTTTCTCTCAGCTTCTAGTTTGATTCTAGACCTTGGCCTTTTTGTTTTTCGCAGAGACCATTATGGAGCCATTCCACAAATACCTATATACGTATGTTTCTATATCTGGTCCACACTTGGGGTATCTTTATAGTTCGAACTCGTTATTTAACTCTGGGCTGTGGGTTTTGAAGAAGCTCAAGGGCACTCAGTGCATTCATCAGCTCACTTTTACAGATGATCCAGATCTCAAAAATACATTCTTCTTCAAACTGTGTAAGGTAATGAAAAAATCCATTTTCTGTTAGGCACGTTCTTTTTTGAGCTTTTATCTGGAAACTCACGAGTGAGGGGGACTTGCCCATTTACTTAGAATCTTACTGTTTCGTCAAAAGCCTAAAACAGTTTGTTCTTCTGGTGTCAGAAAAAGACTCTGGAGAGATTCAGGCATATAATCCTGTTATCTTCACCCCAGGTATGTGTTTCTATTTCACAGGTCATTTGGACTTGTTTTACTCCTTTCAAATTATTTCACAGAGATTTTTGTAAAGTTGATATTTGCTTCAAATTTCATTAGGAATACCCAGTTGTTAGTTAATCGAGCAAATGGGAAAGACTTAAATATCAATCTTTCGTTTTCTTTTTACAAAAGTGTACAAGTTTTCCGACAAAACATGATGTTATCAATTCATTATATCTCTCAGGACGGTTATGTTCCTTACCATTCAGCCAGAATTGAATCGTGCCAAGCAGCTTCCTGGGACTCCTCAAAAAAGGGCAAAGCATTTCTTGAGATGCTAAATGATTCCATGGACCAGATACGGGCCCCTTCTTCTGAGCGGAGAGTGTTCATGCGCTGTGATGTCAACTTCGATACATCCTCGTATGGCAAGAACCTCAACAGCTTTATTGGACGTGCTGCTCATATTGAATTTTTGGAGTCTGACATTTTCGCAAGGTTCATCATGTGGTCTTTTCCTGAATTGTTTCGTTAATGAGTGGTGGAGACCTTCCTTTGACGTCGTTCCTGCTTCTGCGGCCTGTCCCGGATTACCCACCATTCTTGGCCCTTCCTCAAATTCCTGAAGAGACCCATGTCCTTGCATGTTGGTTGGGCAGACATATTTAGCCATGGCCCATGTGGGATTATTGGCTTGAAACAGGTTTCCACGGAAGTGAATGATGGTCTGCTTCCCAAGAGGCCATGTGAAAAGTTCAGATTGCCCAGTGAATGTTAAGGTAGACCCTTCGTGTATTCTAGTGATGGTTCCAAGAAATATTGATGTAATTATATGTTTTAGGAGAAGTAGATTCGTATTAGCGATTATTCAACTTGCTGAACAGGAGGGGCTAGGGAGGGTCTCGCATACAACTAGTGTGCAGTACAAAGTTTGGTATAATAATACTTTTTTTTCTTTTGTTCATTGCTTTAATTAATCTTCTTCATACGCCACTTTAATGTGCTTTAGAGTGAATCCTCTCTCCAGCATTTTCAAAACATCCCCCTCGTTCCTCAGAAAGAAGGCCTTGTCATCCATTGTTATAACCTTAGTGCCGGATAAAAAATGAAAGCAGAGTAGCCTAATTGAAAGAATTCGTCTTCAAAATAAAAGTTGTAAACTTGTAAACCAGATGATTCCCTTCAACTTTCTGCCAAGGCTATTTCGAAGTTGAATTCTTTGCTCGCCAAGGGACCCCTCAAGGCTCAAACGCTTTAGCTATGACATGCCTGTGCAGAGTTAAAGGTGGCAGTGCACTTCTTTGCTGATGTCAAATCACGGAACTTGGTAAATAAGGTCGTCGTGGTGGACTTTATAATATTTAATGGCTAACTTAAGCAGAAGGAGACCATTAGTTTGCAAAATAAAATAAAGGTAGTACCTGTAATTCTACACTGCCCCATCATACATTGTAAATTCCATGCCGCACTGATTATTAGCTTGGAGATTCCGCAAGCAAAAAACCAACTGAAACGTTTTTTTTTAACCCGTAAAACTGAAGGTTGTTCAACTTTTGAGGTGTAAACGTTACTTATTGAAAATTTAAAGCTTGTTAGGTGAGACAGTGAGTATTGTTAAAGTTCCTAAAAATTATATAATATGAGTTGATGAAATTTTTATATTTAAATATTAGTGGGTATGTGAAAAAGTGTAGATAAAATTAGGTGGAAAAATTTTGAACTAACATCCATCAAAAATTTACTAACTTTACAAAGGTGATTAAAAAACGAACAAGTCAAGTTCCTTTCTGACTAATCACATTCAATAATCTAAGTAATTTAACTTCAACCTACTCTTTGCGGTTAATTCTTAGCCTTCTGAAATTCTTCTTATGCATTTTTCGAGAACGACATTGTTATTCATCACCAGGAACTCCGACAGCCAGCAGCCAACTTCTTTAAAACCATGAAGACTTCACAAGATGGTGATTAAATTTGTAGAACTTAAACAAAATCTAGATAAACATTCAAACACTAACTCAATCGAGTTTGTGAAAAAATATATATATAACATTTAAAAAAGAATTATAGTACCTTTAAAGAATTCTCATACATTGTGTTATATATAAGGGTCACGTGTTAGGGTAGAACAAAATCAAGGGGAGAAGGAGATAGATAAAAGAGAGAGAGAGGGAAGAGAGAGGTGCTGGAGAGAGAGAGAGAGAGAGGTGCTGGGGAGAGAGAGAGGGAGCCGACAGGCTTAGGGTGAGAGGTGAGAGTGAAAGTGAAAGTGACAGTGAGAGAATTAGGGAATTCAAATTCAAATTTAAATTTAAATGGAAATAAAATCTCACCTATAATTTTTTTCTCTATTACCCAATCATTGTTAATTTACATTTAAAGAGAGAAGAGTGAGAGAGAGCCAAGAGGGGTAGTGGGAGAGCTAGTTGAGGAATTCAATTTTTAAAAATTCTCTCTATTACCCAACAATTCCTTATTTATATTTAAATTATTAATTTGCATTTAAAGTGAGAGTTGAGAAAATTCAAATTCAAATGTAAACAAAATCTCACCTAAAAATTCACACCCTATCACCAACAATTATTAGGGGATAATTTTAAAACGTCTATTAATTAATATTGATTGTTTTTTTGAATATATAGTCAACTACATTTTATTTCGATCAATTTAATAAGGTTTTAATTTCATAATTGATCATAATATGATATCTAAGGTGTTAGAAATATTTTTTCACTCATTCTCTACCATATGAGATATAGAGTGTTAGAAATATTATGCAAACCATATTTTGGAAAGAAAATTTGGTATGAACCACTTATCTAGCTGGACCGTTTTAGACCAGACCGGACTAGACCGGACCACTTATAAATGATCTGGTCCGGTCCGATCTAAAAATCGAACCAAATTTCTGGTTGTGACGTGTTGGTGTCATAAACCATAATACCTTGAAGTTACAATTTTTTTAAAAAAATAACAAATATTGTTTAAAAAGAAGGTCTGGATAATTAGAATACAGATGAAATTGAGGGATGTGGTAAAAACTTGTCATCCTCATCCAATAGCTAAAAACTGTGCTTTAATTGGGTTAAATTATATCCGAATCCTAACTAATTTCCAATTCAAGCGCCAATAGGCGATAGTATATCAAGCAGAGAAGAAGAACAGAGTAAACACTGTAAATTCTCGTCAGAGTTGATTCAGAAAATCATCTCCTTGGCGAATTGGTGTTGTATCTGAAAGCAGGGAGAATCACTTTGGACTTGGTGTTAGGTTCAATGGACTTGTCTCTCCCTCAAGACTCATATTTCCTTGGATTCGACAGTTCTACTCAGTAAGCCACAAGTCTATCTTTCCTACTCTGTTTCTCGCTTCATTCTTTGATAGTAATTAACGAGTCAAAAGTACCGAGATCGCTATTTCGAGCGTCTGATGTCTTTATGGTAATGGGTACGTATGATTTTGACACACACATTGGGTTCGGAGTTATTCATGTAGTGGAATCGGACTGTTATCGATCAGTGACTTTTTGCCTTTTCTTCTCCTGTGGATGCTTCTCAAACTTTGTACATTCAGTTTAATTTTTAGCGGTGATAAGAATATTTGTGAGATGTGAATGTTTGGAATTGAATTGCATGAAATTGGAATAAACTCTTTTTTTTCTTTCCCCGAAGGTCCTTGAAGGCAACTGTGTTGGACTCCAACCTCAACATTGTTACTTCAGAGCTGGTTCATTTTGATACTGATTTGCCCCTTTACCAAACCAAAGATGGGGTTTTCCGGGATCCGTTGGTTAATGGCAGAATTGTCTCACCCACACTAATGTGGGTAGAAGCTTTGGATCTCATGCTTCAAAAACTCTCGAAAAAATTGGACTTTGGGAAAATTGCTGCTGTTTCTGGTAGTGGACAGCAACACGGTAGTGTGTATTGGAAGAATGGCGATTCTGCAATACTATCTTCGTTGGATCCGAAGAAGACACTAGTGGAACAGCTCAGGAGTGCCTTTTCCATAAAGCAATCACCAATATGGATGGACAGCAGCACCACGGCACAGTGTAAAGAGATTGAGAAAGCTGTTGGAGGGGCATTGGAGTTGGCTCAACTTACTGGGTCACGTGCGCATGAAAGATACACTGGCCCACAGATTCGGAAGATATTCGAGACACAGCCGGAAGTTTATCATGATACTGAGAGGATCTCCCTTGTTAGCTCTTTCATGGCATCTCTTCTCATTGGCGCATAAGCTTCTATTGATGAAACTGATGGTGCGGGGATGAACTTGATGGACATTAAGCAAAGGACCTGGTCTAAGATAGCTTTAGAGGTACTTTTATCCATTGGAACGTCCTGGTTCATGATCAATCCTGTCATTGTTTGTGCATTGATTTTTGCTACTTTTAAAAAGATTGACTGGACTTAGTTCGATTGATGTTCACTGTTGTTACAGGCCACTGCTCCAAATCTGGAGGAAAAACTTGGGAAGTTAGCACCTGCACATGCTGTTGCCGGTTCCATTGCTTCTTACTTTGTGGAGAGGTTAGTGGCATATCGTTGTTTAAGAGAACCGTCTTAGATATTCTCTTGAAATTTTCAAGTGTTTGGTCTTATGGGCTTAAGCCTTCTCATCCACTTTTCCTTAGTTACGATTAAAGTGAGAATATCAATGTAAATATGAGTGTTTGTCACTGCATTGGGGTGCTTAATTTTTACTGTTGAGTGCGATCTGTGGACACTTGGTTAAGCCGAGCATCGTTTGCTAACCATTCCTATCCATTAAGCAAAAAACAAATTCAATTTAAGACAGGACAATAGTGTTGATTAGCTGTATATAACCCGACATAGATAACTACATTTTATCGTATCAATGGATTTTGGCTTAAGGAGTACCTTCGAATTTGGATTATGGATGCATCATGCTTTAATATATTCATTGACATCTAGAAATTGAATTTACCTACTCTCAGGTTCCAGTTCAATAAAAAATGCTTGGTTGTTCATTGGTCAGGAGACAACCCTAATAGCTTGGCAGGTGCATGATCTTTTTTCATATCAACTTCTATTATCGTATTTTGTTGGCTAGTTTCTTCTCTAAGACAACTAAATTATGCCACTTACCAGGATTTATGGTTGATTTAGTATGTAATTTATTCTCTTATATTTCCCATGCTGGCACTGTTTGCCCTTTTGCTACTGGTTTACTAAACCACAAGACATAGTTGCTTTCATGACCCATGAACATTGGTAAAATAAGTTAGTCTGCATGCCCTTATCCTTTATTTTTATTAAGATACAACTAGTGTACCACTGAACAGAATGCCTCGCACTAAATTTTTGAATTGAATTTACGTTAAACAGCTTAAAACATGTTTTGACATCTTCAGGGTTCTCTCAGTGCCATGAAGTTGTAACATCAGTCTCCCTGAAAATCTCCATCTCTATTTCGGTATAAGAAATTTGATGTCAAGAGTTCCAAATGTTTAATGGGTGAAAAAAGCTCTTTAAAGTTCTCACTGTAACTTGTTTAAATTTCAATGTCTTGGATAAGTTGTTGGTTCTGAAGTATGAGAGCTCTTTTTTACTTAGTAATTAAGCATGGCAGTCATAAGGTAGTGAATCAGTTTCTCAACATTGAAAACTTTGTTGAAGATTTGAATTACCTTTTACCTTTTAATTAAAACATGTCTAGATCCACTTTTACAGCAGTTGATCAATGCATGTGATGCACGTTATATGGGATTTTGATGTTAAGCGGTAAATAAAAACCAATCAGTAGTAGAAGTTTTTGCATTTTAAAATGTTTTAATGTAGATGTGCTCTATAGTAATCTCGTCCAATGGCTTCCTATGTTCCCCATGTTCCCTGGTGACAGGAAAAGATTAAGCATACACACTGTCAGGATATAATTTATTCATGGCTTCCGAATTTAGTGTCACAGTGTCTATTTAAAGTTACAGGCAGAAGGAAAGCATAGAGACATGTAATACAATGATGTTTTTTATACACATATCAGAGCCCATCTGAATGTCTGATATACGAAGCATGAAATGGGAATCTGAAAATTTTCCAGTTTTTATGGCTTTATATTTACTCAAATTCATTTCTCGTCACCTCTTTTGCCTATTTGAATCAAACCATTTACTTGAGGTGATGTAAAAATGTTAAGAGAAAGCATTATTTTCTGTATTTATGCCTTTGAACTTGGTAATGGTTCTGCGCCACGTGTTTCTTTACTTATATTTTTCTTCTCTTATGTTTTTGTTTAAATCCGTTACTATAGTGGAAAGATGCTTCATGTCCTCTCACCCTTTTTCTCTTTTAACAGCTGTAACTTGGGCTTCTAGTTTTTTGTAGTCTTGTTAGTGTTTTATCATCTAAAATCATTTTGAACCTGCAGGTTTAACCCTAAATACTCCAGGAGATTTGGCAATTAGTCTTGGCACTAGTGACACTGTAAGTTAAAAGTGAAATCCTATTCTCTGGTCTTTGAATTGGTGAGATAGAATGTGGAGATGGTAGTGACAGCAATAGAGTGCCTTTAAAGAAGATACAGGCCTTAATAACAAGGCGCAGATTGGTTTTGATTTCCCCATATTATAGTTTGCTTTAGTTCTGATCTGTTCATGCTATTGCTCAGGTCTTTGGGATTACTACAGAGCCTCAACCTAGACTGGAAGGACATGTTTTCCCCAATCCCGTGGACCCTGAAAGTTATATGGTAATGTTGGTCTACAAGAATGGGTCTCTTACTCGTGAAGGTACAATGTTATCCGAGTACATATTCCAATAGGTTCCAGTTAATTCATGTTATCAGTATCTCAATGTGAAGTATATCTTTATGTCAGATGTCCGCAACCGCTATGCGGAGCAGTCTTGGGAGGTTTTCAACAAATTTCTGAAGCAGACTCCACCTTTAAATGGTTTGTTACTGTATTCTTTTAGAACTTGTTTCTGGGATCAATTGTTGTACTCTCTTTGTTTCCTCATCTTAGTTTCTGCAATAGGTGGAAAGATGGGTTTCTACTACAAGGAGCATGAAATTCTTCCTCCCCTCCCAGGTAGGATTTGGACTGGGCCAGACATCTTTGTTCAATATATCCTGCTGAATTTCCCCTTTATTGGGCCGTTTTTCCATTCATTATTTATACTAAGCTATTGAAGTGCATGTAAAGGCACTTAGATCCAATATCAAGGGGTTTCAACCACAAGAGGTCGTTGGAGAGCAACTGTTTTAAACTGGTGCTAGTTTCTGATCCAATAGATTACCTTGGGCTCAAACTAAGCCAATGAGAATTAAGTGACTGGTTGGATAGTAGTGTCTAATTAGGGCAGTTACATAATGCAAAACCATATCTTGTTGCTCTGGTGGATCTAGGACTAGAAATGGGCCCCTTTTTTGCTGTACATATATATTACTTTGGAGGGATACCCAATATGCTTCTATAGTTAACAGTGTATAAGTGCTACCTTTTATCATACAATAAGCATCAAATGATATACTCACAATTCTTTTATGCTACCAGTTGGCTTCCATCGCTATGTTGTTGAAAATTTCTCTGGCGACACTTTGGAGGGCCTGAATGAGAAGGAAGTAGAGGAATTTGATCCTCCTTCTGAGGTTAGTAGTATTAATGTTATAGTTTGCTTCAGCAGATGAGATCCTACATGAACTTCTCATGAACCAAAGTCAACTAATTTACAGGTCCGGGCATTAATCGAAGGCCAGCTCCTCTCAATGCGAGCTCATGCAGAAAGATTTGGGATGCCTTATCCCCCAAAACGAATAATAGCCACTGGGGGAGCATCAGCAAATCATGACATCCTTAGCTCAGTAGCTTCCATTTTTGGCTGTGATGTCTATACAGTTGAAAGGCCTGGTAAGAAACAGAGTAATATCACTCAAATTTCCAGCCTAAGCACCTAGATAATACCCTCAATAGATTTCCCTGTGGTCTTTTTTCTTTCTACTAAAGCGATTTTGAGCTGTTAAACCTGATGGAGAAACCTTGTAATTCATTCGTAATTGTATTTTGGTTCTTTGTAACAACAGATTCAGCTTCTCTAGGAGCTGCATTGAGGGCTGCTCATGGTTGGCTGTGCAAAAGTGGTAGTTTTGTGCCCATCTCATGCATGTACAAGGACAAGTTACAGAAGACGTCTCTCCGCTGCAAGCTAGCAGTCAGTGCGGGTGACCAACAACTAGTCTCCAAGTATGCCTTGTTGATGAAGAAGAGAGTGGAGATGGAGAACCGCCTTGTGCAAAAGCTAGGACGTTGGTAATTTTAGAAACCCCTGCAGTCTAGTCTGGAGGACTTCCCCAACGGAACCGCAACGATGATGCTTCATGAGCACCACATTCAACTGCCACATGAGTAAAACGAGCATGGAATATCTATCGCTCAGAAAAAAAAAAACAGTATGTAAATTTATCACTGCTTTGAATGGGGTTAATTAATATTTAAAAGTTTTGAGGATTAATATTCTCTATAATTTTTTGCTCAAATTATAACATACAATGATGACGGGAAAAAGCTGAATCAGCACAGTGCACGAGCTTAAGGGGAAACATCAGCGCAAATAACAGGATAGCCATGCATGAAACCAAATATGCATATTCCAAAGCCGAAGTATTATTCATGGTTTCCAAATCATAGAAAATGATACCCAATACTAACAAGTCGGTGCAAATGCACGTACAGCCCCAGCAGCAACATTTTAAAGGAAACAACCCAAAACAAACAATTAGTATTCATCTCCTTCATCGCCATCCTCTCCCTCAGCAGCCTCTGCACCAACCTCCTCATAATCCTTCTCCAGGGCAGCAAGATCCTCACGGGCCTCTGAGAACTCTCCTTCCTCCATGCCCTCACCGACATACCAGTGCACAAAGGCACGTTTGGCATACATGAGATCAAACTTGTGGTCAATGCGAGAGAACACCTCAGCCACACTGGTTGAGTTGGAGATCATGCAGACAGCCCTCTGCACCTTGGCAAGGTCACCTCCTGGAACAACAGTGGGTGGCTGGTAATTGATACCACACTTGAATCCAGTAGGACACCAGTCAACAAACTGGATGGTGCGCTTGGTCTTGATGGTGGCCACAGCTGCGTTCACATCCTTGGGTACAACATCACCACGGTACATCAAGCAGCAAGCCATGTACTTGCCATGGCGTGGGTCACATTTTGCCATCATGGATGAGGGCTCAAAAGCACTGTTCGTAATCTCAGCCACTGAAAGTTGCTCATGGTATGCCTTCTCAGCCGAGATGACAGGAGCATAGGACGAAAGCATGAAATGGATCCTGGGGTAGGGAACCAAGTTGGTCTGGAACTCTGTTACATCCACATTCAAGGCTCCATCAAACCGCAAAGAGGCAGTCAGAGATGAGATCACCTGCATCAAACACAAATATCAGTTACATTGTCTATAAAAGTGAAAAGTAGAGTATAAGAATTCTCATAATCTTGAGTGGAATTAATTACCTGGGAGACAAGGCGATTAAGATTGGTGTAAGTAGGGCGCTCGATGTCAAGGGAGCGCCTGCAGATGTCATAGATAGCCTCATTATCAAGAAGCACAGAAACATCAGTGTGCTCGAGGAGGGAGTGGGTTGAAAGGACGCTGTTGTAAGGCTCTACAACAGACGTAGACACCTGTGGTGAGGGATACACAGTGAATCCAAGCTTTGACTTCTTGCCATAATCAACAGATAGACGCTCCAAAAGAAGCGATCCAAGGCCAGAACCGGTACCACCACCAACGGCATTGAAAACCAAGAACCCTTGAAGACCAGTGCAGTTATCCGCAAGCTTTCGGATCCTGTCCAAGCAAAGGTCAACAATCTCTTTCCCAACTGCAAAAATCAACACAGGTTTGTCAACAAAAAATGCAGAATCAAAATAGTATCAAGACAGAAGGAAGGAAGCTTACTGGTGTAATGGCCACGGGCAAAGTTGTTGGCAGCATCTTCCTTGCCGCTGATAAGCTGCTCAGGGTGGAAAAGCTGGCGGTATGTCCCGGTCCTCACTTCATCAATCACAGTGGGTTCAAGATCAACAAAGATAGCACGAGGGACATGCTTCCCAGCACCAGTTTCACTAAAAAAGGTGTTGAAGGCATCATCTCCTCCGCCGACTGTCTTGTCACTCGGCATCTGGCCATCAGGCTGGAGGAAATATAAAGAAGTTAGATCAATGAAATGTCATAGACAAAAGGCTAAGTGCACATGAAAAGCATAAACATAAAAAAACAAGATCCACAAGTAGGAGCAAAAGACGTCCAAAAAAATAACAAATGCAGCCAGGCGCTCCGAGTTACGAGAACAAAATATACTAAACAAACGCGTCGCCAGAGGCTACTCAAGGTCTTCAAAGTACATAAAACTTCAAGACGCTAGATCTGCTTCTAAACGATACTTGATGAAGAAAAACAAGAAGAGCAATATAAGAAACCTGAACATCTCTCCAGTCTAACTAATAAAAAAGCATATCACACAAAAGAGAAGCAAAAAAACACACGACGCCTGATTTTCATTAAAAAAACGCAGATCAGTCGGATTTCAAAGTGTTGTGATATACACATCCAAGCAAGATCTAATGAATGCCAAAAGAAGCAGTAATATGTATGCGTCATTCATCTTGGAAGCAAATTTTCAAAATTTCGCTGAAAATTAGCCGCTCATCTGTGGAAGAAAATGAGAATCAAAGATCTAAAAGCGAAAGCTACTTCAAAAAATTCCGCAGACAAAGATAATAAGAAAACACATCTGAAAGAAAACAAAACGAGGTGAAGAAGGAGAGCATTACCTGAATGCCATGCTCGAGGCAGTAGAGTTCCCAGCACGCATTGCCCACCTGGATACCGGCCTGGCCGATGTGGATTGAAATGCACTCTCTCATTTGCTCCGAGATTAAGGAAGGGAGAAGACGAAAGTACAGAAGATTGAAGAAAGATTGAGATCTAAGAAAATGTTTGATCGGCGTTTATCAAGACGCCTTTCGGAAGGGAGGCTTAAAATCTGAGCCTCTGGGTTATGCTTTATATATAGTCGGGGGTGGTCCGAGAAGGGACGGAGGGCCAATGTTATCTGGTTTTCCTAACTAGGGTTAACTGACCGTAGTTAAAGCGGATTTTAAAAAAGATTGGCCATCCTGAGTCCTGACAGGCTGGCCTGCTAACTGACCGTTGAACTAAGGTTAAATGACAGCCTATTTTGGATTTTTGATTTGGGGGTGAGAATAGGTATTGGGTTTTGATACAATTGCGAGGGTGCCACTCAGCAACCCTGCTATAAAGCCGATAATGAATCAGGAAGAGAGCGTTACGTTGAGGGCAATTACGTCATTTACTTAGCAAATTCTCAAGAGCAACCCCGTGATCTCTTTCATTGATGGACCGCGTGGGACCTATAAGGCAGAAACTCACATGCGACTAGGTGGGTAAGGGTATAAGTTCGGCCTCTGCGTAGATCCGGTTCTGGTTCCGTCGCCGGTTCTAGAAAGTTGAAGTTTGGCCTTTTCAGTAATCGGAATCAAAAGTAGAAATTTTCTTCGGTTCAGCGGAAAATCGTTTCTAGTTATTTTTATTATTATTTTTAACTAAATATTAAAATGATTGCGTGGATCGAAACATATTATATTTTGATCTACGGGGATAGGAATAGAAACCCTAAATTCCTAAGGCGAAATGAAAAAAAAAATTGTGGGTTTAGATTAAAGATTTGATTCTTCACTGTATGAATATCATAAACTAATGATAGAATTATGACCTAATTTAAAGGGGGATAAACTCCTAAGGCGAAATGAAAAAAAAAATCTTAAAGTAATGCAAATTATAGAAATATAAATACCGTATTATTTGATGAGATTGAGACGCTAGGAGTATTAGACGACTGCGTGCCAGCTGAATTTTTTTTATCAAAAACTTATCCATTCTCTAAATAAAATAAAATTCATCAACTAATTCAATCTAAAAATTCACAAATTCACAATCATTATTCAAGCTCTAATTATTCACAAATTCACAAATCATTAATCAAATTCACCATTCATACAATTTATTAGTTTCTTCTTGTGAGAATTTATTATAGTTCTAAGATAATATTTGTTTGGGCGCAAATTAAATATATTTGCTTTTTGTTTATAATTCTAACACTATTGTTATATATATAATTGAAAATTAAGTTGAAAATATATATGCTTTTTATTTTTTGTCTTTAGAGGAAATCTCTTGACACCATCCGTACTGAGTGAGACCTCCTAAGACCCATATCTTGTTTTATGGTTCCAAGCCTCTTTCATGATTCTCTCTTTCAACCTCTACCTCTACCTTAAATATCTCATTTCCTCTTCTCGATAACTTCCTTGCATTCTCTGCATTCTTCTCCAGCATTCCTCTTGAGGATCTCTCTATCTCTCGGTGTCTGTCTTTCTCTACTTACTCATTTATTACCAACTCATCTTCGGCACAAACTTCTTTTTTTCTTGGCAACATCAACTAAAACTAGAAATCATAAAGTTTAGCCATGCACTAACAGATGTGTGGGGATAGTTGAAATGTCAACTGAACCAAAGAGATTACTGGTCACATCCTACTGAGCTATAAAATGAGAAAAAAACATTTTCTTTCTCTAGGAATCCAAGACAGGGAACACGATCTGTGCGCAGAGAAGAAGCTTCTAAGTTTTAGTAAATTTTCATCTTCCTTTTCTTTTCCATCTTTCTATGTCTTGTACCACGTAGATAGAAAAACAATTTCGTAAGGGGGCGCAGGCTGGGTTGGGCAGGCAAAACACTTATAAAAATTTGACTGTTGGGGGCTACCGCTTCTCGCTGGTTCCGCCTTTGTCGTAACTCACTTAAGCGAGAGTTCCAGAGATGTGAATAGATATGCACTAACTCTACGGAGTTTACGTGTGTGCTAGGACCTGATGCACATAATTTCTTCTCGTTATACAAACAAAATATATAGAGAGAGAGGCGCCCATACGTCATTAGTCATCACAATGGTCATTGGTCAGGACCACCAGTGACCCAGGGACAAATCTAAACGACCCCGTTTTCATATAAGATTTGACTTCTTTAAACAAAGCGTTGGAGACAACGGGCTCAGGTTTTGCGGCCCAACCCCATATCAATAAGTGAAAAGAGATGCTTCCAAATGACCCAAAAAATCTAAACAAAACCCACCAGCCCATCTTGAATAAAATTGGAGCCTGATGACCCGTGCAAAAGATACTGAATTGCTGATCTCGCCGGCCCAGTGCTCTCCCTAGTCCCCAAGGACCGCTGGCCAGGCCTGTTCACCGTCAAATTTAGCCCAAATCCATCTCTAGCCCAAGCCCGAAGTTGGCTCATGAGTACATTTATGGCCACTCCCCCAAGATACAAACGTCTTAAATGGCTTCAGCATTATTGGGTCAGAAAAACGAATTGGTTTCAGTACTATTTCATGAACTCCCACATTTCTTCTCTTTCTCAAATTTTAGCGAGCCGCACCCTGTTTTGCTGCCACCTGCAGCGTTCCTAAAGGTATTCATTATATTTGTACTGCCCCCGAACGCCAACCTGTGGGAGTGGGAATTCATAAAAATTGCCTTGAATGATTGTGGCTCTTCCGGCAAAGCAACAGGGTTTCATATATTTTCCCTTCGTTCCACAACGTTACATCCTCAATAAGAGAACAGACTCGTTGCAATTATTATGTCAGAGCAAATCTTGGGAGAAAAAACTTAAACTTGGCCCTCTGCAACGATTATATTAACCATTCTTGGCTGGCCAAGCACAAGGCCATATATGCTAAGCGACACTTAAAATGATTTGTTTTTCGGGCATTTTTGTTTATATCCTTTGAGATTGCTTTGGTTGTTTGGAGGTGCAAAGTGCCTTCTCCCCTGATACGCGATAGCTTCAGCGAGTTAGATACCTTTTGTGGAAACATAGAAGTACAAGATCAAATCGGCCAAGGAAAGCAAAAACCTATCTCAAGTTTTATGTTGAAAGGATTACGGCGGGGATGAAGGAATATGTACAATCAGCAACACGATGCAAAGATAGATCCTGATATTGCATAGGAGAGAAGAAACTTCCTAGTGGAAGAACCAGAATGATCCTCTAAGATGTTAAGAAGCAAGATCTACAAACTTGAGGCAAATTCCAGCATAGTGAAATAAAAACATATGAATAATGACAATTTTCATAAAAAATCTGGGATCTAAAGGCAGAAATATAGTGCGAAGTGATGTGTTGAGAAAATTATGATGAATGTAGGACATCCTTTTTTTTCCCCTACGCAATGAATGTGGCATTCATGAGAATTAAAGAGTCTACAAAGTCACAAGATAGAGAGCCACCGAAAGAATCAGTGGCTATAATGTCCATAAACCCATCGTACATCCCTTCTTGGCAGACAAGGTACAAGAAAGATGCTTAAAAACTGACCACAATAGAAACAGGTGCACTGATGATGTAGGAGCATTTCCTTGTGCCAGACAAAAATGGAGGGTACAAATCCTTCTAGAATCTAAAGCAAGTTTTCCACTAACAGTGCAGAAACATGCACTATGGTAAAAAAAAACAAAATAAAAAAGTGACTCCATCTTATTTGCAACTGTGAGCTGATTTTCATGAAATCAAAGCAGACAGACTCATTAAGCAACTCACTTGGAGGTCGCCATGAAGATAAGATGTAGCCATGGATGGGACAGGTCCACTTGTAGCATGTGCAAGAAATAAAAAGCACATAATGTTAATGTAAAACCAGCAAGATCCATCCAAGCAATAGCCTTAATGAAAGTTTAGTTGGCATATAAAACAGACATGGTAGACACAGAAATGACCAATCAAAATACAAGCATTGCTCTGAAAAATTTGCTGTCAGCAAGAATTTGGCATGCAGGCAAAAGCATTCCAATTTGTAGCATTCTTTGCATATAGCTTTAAACCATGAATACAATAAAACATGCACACCTCCACAGCAGAACATCAATTTTACTCCCACAAAACTGAACTATAATTACAACTCTGAGTTACACTTCCACTAGTAAAATTGGCTCGTAGGACTTTCTGAAAATGTATGGAAGCCACCTTTTACAAGCGGAAGAGATGGATAATGAAATTTTGCAGAATCCGAATATAAAAGACCATAGAGATTGCAATACTGATGTACTTTAGGAAGAAGTTCCCATAATCACTTATGACCTTCACAATAGTCAAGAAAAACCTATTATTGTTGTACTTGTAGGTATGCTTCAGTTAGCACCAGTATCTGAATTAGGGCTTAAGTTTTGCCCAAATATTTAAACATTATCTTTTTCCAAAGGCATGAGTGGATCTTTTCTCATGGTGAATATAGATATGATAAAATACAAGAGAGAGGATAAATGAAGAGAAAAGGAAAGACTTTAGATGGAAGTAATGATGATTTAGCACTGTCAAGCTTTATGCTTGGAAGGACTTTCCACCTTAGGCCTAGAAGATCAAATAATGTACATTACAACAATTTGCTCAAGTTCCCAACTTAATGTTAAAATAGTAGATAATATTCTACTGTAAATCATTACGGTGGAGTTGGTCATAAAGTAATAATGAAACTACCCTACTGATATTCCCTGATGGAGCAAGCAGTAAAACCTCTGCAAGCACATATCCGTGGCAGACGTGTCGAGCAGGTAATAATTAAAACTAATACTACATTTAAACAACAGGCAAAGAAATCCAACCCCATTTACCACAGAACATTTATGAACTACATTAAATTAAGAGCTACTCTTTAATCCGAACATGTCATAGTAGATGGAAAACAAATAGAATAAGCTAAAATGCAAGAACAAACGGAGGATAGGAACTTCAAATGCTATGAAAGGCACAAGGGAATCGCCTCCAACTCTTATAATGCAACTAATTGCTTCGACAAACAAGAGCATATTCAAGGCACCTCCATTTTTCACCCAAACATTAAGGGAAAACAGAGGTTGATTGGGAAACAAGTAATGAAGCCGATAAACAGAAAGAAACGAAACGGTGACATTATATGAACTAAATAAACCAACTCAGTCTATGGAAAAATTGGGAAGAACATACATCATCATCAAGAGCATTAATAAAAATGGGTATTACATTTGGCATACATACATGTGAAAAGACATTTACTTTCAATCTTCTTTGGCATGTAGAACTACGATAATGAATACCCATGAATGATGACGAATCGTATGCTCCTTCACCTCCTCCTCCTTTAAAATCTCGGGAAAAAACTAGACCCAAAAATCAAAAACTAACAAAAGGGTGTGAAAGTTTTTGGAAGAAAAAACTATATCTATATTTATATTTTGATATAGCATATAGATGATATATTTGCCTGGCTCCATCCTGTCTGCCTTTTTCCACGCAGCGAGAAGAGCTACATTGTACAGCTCTCATCTGTGAGGGCCTAAAAGGGACCTTCGATTTCGAGATGCATGGTGAGAGGGTACCTCTTTTTGACCGAGGGAAGCCTCGTCACTGCACGAAGCGGGTGAGAACGAGAAGACCTCCACAGCCATTGCATAACAGAAAAACAGGAAGCCAAGCCCAGTACAAGCTCGCTTAGCCTCTGGGTTTTCCTTCTCTTTTTTTTTTTGTTTGAAGAGAGAGCGATAGAGAAAGGAAGCTTCACTGTGGGTAAAATGGCGTGCCGTACTTGATTGGTTGAGGAAAGTAGTTGTTTTTGGGCAGGCGTTAAGCATTTTGGATTTGGAGAGGCCGGTGAAAAGCCATTTTCAACTTTCTCTTTGTTCCTCTCCTGCCGAGACTCGGTGCTCTCTCTCTCTCTCTCTCCGCACTCTAACACACACACTCTCTCCCTCTCCCTCACCCACTCCCTCAGCAATCCATTGATTCCAATTTTTTACCTATTGTACCGAAAATTATGAAAGCATAAATTTTGACGTTTAAATAGAATAAAACGGACATGCTAGTGTTACAAAGGATGCTTCGTACGTCTTTTTTCGATGAAACCTATCAACTTCTCTCTGGCTGTACAACTTCTTTTATTTTATTTTTTTACCGTTTCTCTTTCTTATTTATAAACTTGTACTTCGGAGTCCTGACCTAAAATAGGACCAAATTCTATATCCATAACCCCTCAAAATGACCAAATATTTAGTCTCGGACCAAGATAATTGGATAATTGAGAATGTAGGAAGACAATGAATGGAAAGGATAGTTGCACAGCAGTTTCTATGGTGGATGTAGGCCTAATCACTGACCCCTTAATAAAGGTATTTAGGCTCAATTATTGAACAATTATATAACCTCCATAAAATCCCGTATTTTTTTAACACTTTTTTAATACGGTCAACAATATTTCTTAGTTTGAATATTAATTTCATTCATTATTCTTATTCTATCCAACATTCTATAGGGTGGGCCTTACATGGTAGGGAGAGTAAGAGTAAGTTTGAACAGTACAAGATATTCGGATGATGCTTCAGAATATATCCGGTGGAAGGTGAGATTTATCCGTAGAGGTGCTAATGGTGTTGCACACCATCTTGCTCGTTGGGCTGCCGCAGAAATATCTGTTAGCAATTACCCTTTTGTTTTTGAGTGGTTAGATGATTTAACTTGGTTGTATGCCGATTTCCAACCCCATAGTTGGAGCTTTTTTCTAGTTTTGAATAAAGATTGTGGATGAAATTTAAAAAGAAAATAGAATTTATGGAAAAGAAAGCAAACAGTACATGTTTCGTTATTATTAGAATTATAACACTTTACCTCTCGAAGTATAAATTTTATTATATTCTATCCATTAACTACTAATGATGTATATTTTGTATCATTAGTAGTTTGTTTAGATTAAAATTGGTATAATACAAAAATATCATAGGAAAAAAAATCTTGACAATTTACATCTGATTTCGAAAATATATGGATGGGGTTGTAAGTGAATATATCTAGCTAGAGTCAATACAAATATGATGATTTTGTTGTGCACTACGAAATCAGAAAATCACATAATGGCCAATTGACCAATTCATCTGCATCCTACATGCAAATTGCTCTCAGATTCCATAAACCTCAGGCTCAGCCCCACACTTAATTTGCAAGCTCCAAACAACTCTTTGTGGATCGCAATAAGCATCATGATCATGCGATTAAAAGTTTCTAAACCATCTTTGGAAAACAACTAAACGTCTAAAGGACATTGCCATTAACACGGTAAATTTTCATTGGAAAACAGAGAAGGGTACGTGATTCGTATGTAATGTGGTCCATGTTGCATTGAAGTTTTCGTCTGAGGGTTCTTTAAAAAGGGTTCTGCAGCCTTCAAAAGTCAACTTTCAACCTGCATATTACGGATTTCCGATGGGGAAAACATTCAAAACCCTGCCAAAAAATGACATCCGAGGGTAAGTTGGAATGGTGCAAATCTCCCCACCATGGCTCTTTCTCATCATATCCCATTTGTGCGTGTCGGCAGATATTTTACATTTCAGCGGAGTTATATTGGCTGGTTGGCATTACACAATATATATCATTTTCAGAGTCTATTATCCTTGATTCCTTGGTGGGTCAGTTATATGGGTTACTATTTTTATTTTCGTAACTAGGGAAATTCGAGATACTTTCTGTGCTCCGAGTTCAGATGGACAAGATATATAACTTAGTCGCACTAGTGTAACATTAATGTTGCGGTAAATCCGAACATGTGTAGCAGTGTTTCACCATATGCGTATCATTTAAGTCCCGATCACCAACTACCAATAGTACTTATGACCAAATCATCTATACTCAGCGGACATATTGTGTTGGAAGTCCCACATTGCTAGAGAAATTAGTCAATGTGCTCTTTATAAGGTTGTGACATCCTTCACTCCTCAAGGCGTCTTTTGGAGTTGAGTTAGACCCACCTTTCACATAATGTTCCAATTCTAATATGGCATCAAAGTCAGGTTCCTAGTTTGTGGCCCCACCGGCACCCGTTTCCATGTGTTGGCTTAGATGTCCTCTCACCGCACGTGAGAGGGCGTATTGGAAGTCTCACATTGCTAGAAAAGGGTGGGTCTAACTCAACTCCAAAAGATGCCTTGAGGAGCGAGAGATGTCACAACCTTATAAGGAGCACATTGACTAGTTTATCTAGCAATGTGAGACTTCCAACATATTGTTTCTTCTCTTTTTATACATTTCATGAATTTGTATTAAATTGTTTTATTTTAGAAAAACATCATAGTGGGTTTCAAGACTAACAAAATATTGTGCAAAAAAGTGAATGTTTATATCACATAGAAAAGCAGATGAAAGAGTATATCCACGACATGCTTGTTGGTGTTAGCCTCCTACGTTATGATGATTTTTTGAAATTAATCTGATGAAGATAAGTTTTATCTAATAAACGGCTATCCTTGAAAAAGAGGAATATTTCTAAATTAGGATCGAAATTCATCTGCATCTGAGGTGGATGACAATGTCTGGACAGAAACCATCTCGATTCAAACCCATAATCCATCCAACAAGTGCCCCCACCGCGTGCCCTCCTTTTGTTTCCCCCGAACACCCGAGAAAAGGCAAACCGCGTGGGTCCAGTGAAAACACAGATCAGAAGCCCCCACAGAATTGTTGTTCCAAACGTTGAGGTCGACTTGTTTGTGTTTGTCCAATGTGGATGACAAAGCTTACACACCAACGCATTATTTTATAACGTCTCTAAAGCTAGAGACAGTATAGTCTACACAATTTAATTACTACTTATTATATAGTTTTTACTATAAATTATTGACACGTAACAATATAAGTTATCAATAGATTTACACTTTACAATCCATATTTAACCGTTAGTATTGTGTCATGCCAAAAATGAAAATCAATAAGAGGTAATTTCCTTTATAAATTGAGAAGAAAATAGATGGTAATTTCTCACTACCATACGTTTTTGTAATTTATGCAAAGTTATCACTTATCTCAAAAGTCGAAGTTGTTAGGAAGAGATAGATTTTAATATTTGAATTATATTCTCTAACATCCACAAATGTAAGTCAAACTCTCATTTAATTGGAGTCTCAAAACGTAGTGTAGAATCAAGTGATTTTGAACTCAAAATTTTAGCTTTGATAACTGTTAAAAATTTAAGATATAAAGAAAAAATAAAATTGAAATAAACAAAGAAAAGAGACTATTGATAAGATACAAAGGCTGCGTTTGTTTGTCCAAAATTTTGGGGCCAAAAATTCCAACAAAATAAAAATATTTCAAAATTTTTAACTTTTACACACACTTCAAACTTTTCACAAACCTCAATAAACTTCAATATTCAAAAAAGTCCCAAAATTTTATGAATATTTTTCAAAATTTCGATAAATAAACGCCATCAAAATTGAAGTGATTTGACAAATATACATACGCCATGGAAGATTACATAGACTTTATTTACAAATCTCGAATTACAAGCGCTCACACTCCATTAGAAGAGTAAGACTAATCTTTTAAATTATCAAACTTAACACATCCATCCCACACCAAATTACTAACAAATTTACACTTTTGCACTCCATCTTATTTATTCGATTCATGCTATGTTTTCTACAACCATAAGCCGAAAGTGGAAAGGAAATGTGCACAGTGCATAGCTCATTCAAACTTCAAAGGTGATACGGCGGGGTGGATGAACGTTAGTTATGATTAGGATTCAGTAATTCTTAAATGTCTGAAACAAGACAGCCGCCCTTGAGGTATGCGTGACAGAGAGCCAATAGCTGTTGCGCTTTGAATGTTACTGAATTGGCTCTCAACGGTGAACACTGAACAGGTTGCCAGAGTCCCGATGACCGAAAAGGGACACACTGCTTTTTTCTAGAAACTCAACGGTTAGGACTCGAAAGTCCTAGGGATGTACTGCCCGACAATAAGGGTGGGCACCGGAACGGACGAAACCGGAATTGGCCATTCCGGTTCCGGTACCCACCGGAACCACATTTTTGGTTTCGGTTCCGTTCCGGAATAAACCGGAACGGAACCGGAATTGGAACCGGAACCGGAAATTCCGGTTCCTTATATGAGCCTAAAAAAATATATTTAGTTTAAGCTCATTGACCCAAAAATAGATTTTTAAGTTGTGTTTTGTGGGCCAAATAACTCTAAATTAAAATTACAATTAAACAACTAAATTTCAAAACAATATTTTACTATTTCAAGATGCCAAAATAAATATAAATTAAAATTACAACTAAATTTCAAAACAAAATAAATATTATGAAAATAAACTCTAAATTAAATTTACAAAAAAACTATTAAACAAACAATTAATCATACAAATAAGTAAACAACTAAACATTTATCAAAAATTCAAATTGAAAGAGGTAAACTCTAAATTAAAATTATAATATTTTTTTAATTTTTTATAAAATATACCGGAACCGGAATTTTCCGATATTTTCGCCGGAATTTCCGGTTCCGGTTCCGGAATTTCCCTAAAATGGGATCCGGTTCCGGTATCGGAAATGACCGGTACCGGAATGCCGGAACCGGAAATTCCGGTTGGAACCGGAACATTTGCACACCCTTACCCGACAAAGAAGTCACTACTTACTAGTCCCTAACACACCAATCTCTTGCAACATTTTTTTTTTAAGATTAGTTTCTTCAATGTCTATCTCTATCTATGTATATATTAATTATTAAGGGTTATAAATATTGAAGAAAATAATTTTCTTTTAGTAAAACAAAATTGGGAATTGTACCCAATTCACTGGTTAGCAGCTACCACTCTACGTGGGATTGACAACTCACAGTCTCCAGTTTCATGGGTAAGAGTTAGCTCTTAATTGAGCTTTTATTGTCATTTATTATGGAGATTGAATCATGGGTGAGGGTTAATAAACTAATGGGGTCCATTTATTGCATGCCGCTTCAGCCTTCAGGCTTACCTCCTTAGAATAAAAAGAACGAATATTATTCCTACCTTCTGTAGTGTTGGAGGAGGTGCATCCTGTGGAGATTGTATTTAGGAGCTTTGTCTAGTTTTGGTAGGATATAATAATAATGGGTGATTTGATAAGAAAGCGAAGCCTTAAGAGAGCCACTTGGGTCCATGTCGTTTCAATCTCTGTAGCCCAAATCTTCTCTCTTGACAACTAGAATTGACAAGTTAAAAATTATTTTTATATTGTGACTGGTGTTTGATCCATACAATGTACTGGGCATAACGTATTCTAAATCAATAGGTTTGGTCCATACAAGGTAGGGTTAAAAAATCGAAATGCGGTCCGGACTGCATTTCGATCCTAATATATTAAAGGATCGGACTGGATTATTTATAAGTGGTCCAGACTGATTTTAATTTTTTTGAATTTTTTTTTAAAAATTTTAAAAATTTTAAGGTTAATTTCAAAGAGGAAAGTGCATATAAAAATGTTGAGTTTTAGTTTCGATTAAAATTAAACGTTTTAAGTTTATAATTTGTATTAAAAATATAAAAAATATTTTTTATTTTTTTAATAAATGCGGTCCGGTCCGGTCCGGACCGCATTTATTAAAAAAGAAAACCGGACCAGACCACATTTTAACATTTAGGACCGGACCGAACCGCAAATCCTGTCCGGTCCGGTTGTGTGCAGCCCTAATACAATGTATTGTCCAAATTAACATATTATAATGTATGATTAAGACCTAAGGTGTAAGGGTTTGCTCTTTATGAGATTTCAGGTTCGAATCCTCTCAGATGCAAATAATTATTTGAGACTATTTCTTTAGTAAAATTAGACTGACTTAACTTGTATGACTTGAAAGGGTTGCACCGGCTTGAAATTTACTGACTCATTATGTGAGTCAATTCTAATGTCTGTTGAGTTGAGTTATTTGTTTTCCTATCAAGAGAATCATAACATTTGATTAGAAAGTATTAAGATATGCCACGATTGGTGAACTTAATGCCATGATAAATTTCGAAAAGACAAGATGATTCGCAACCTAAGTTTCTGATTAAGTTGTTGGTGGAATCCTAAGAATAATTGACCACAAAACGTTTGATTCACATGGACTTAGATACGCCCTAAACTATAAGGAAAAATTGATGAATGTTTAGAGAAAGTGTTATACCCCAAATCTCACAAGTGGAGTGAGAGAAGAGAATGAATAAGAGATGAGTTCTATATGAGCCAAGTCTCACATTGGGACCTTACTAGTTTGAATTGAGCTTTATAATGATCCAAGGAGCTTCAAGAGCAATCTTGATTAGTCATTTTAAAGTCAAAGCACAAATGTGGTTAATGTTTGTCCTTGGGTCGTTACAAATGGTATAAGAGTGGTTCTAGTACCACCAATGTGAGCTTGATGAGCTTTGACGAGAACGACAAGAATTTAAGAGGTGGAGAGATTGTGATATCTTAAATTCCACATAAAATGAGATATGTGTTTTATAAGGGTCAAGTCCCACATTGAGACTTTACTAAGTTAAATTGAGCTTTTTGTGATCTAAGAAGCTTCGATATCAACCTTAACGAGTACTTTTAAAGTCAAAACTAGTTCTTTCTTTGGGTGGATACAAAAAGACTCGCGATCTCGTAGGGTAGAAGGAAGAAAACATTGAAGGGACAGTAAGATTAGAATCTCAATGCGCTGGACAAAAAACCATCTATGCAGATCCCGTGATGTAGTAATACGAGTTATTGATTTCATGTTATTAAGAAATTTATGTCTCGTAAATCTCCAGGTCATCGATATTTGACCAGTCGTATTTATGTGATGAATTTGTTGATTCCGAAGTAGTGGCACTCCACATTTTTCTTGGTCCATGGTCATCTGCAACTTGTACAAGTAAAGCATTTAGGTCTCTGCTGATTCAATAAACCAGATGGTCCATGGACGTGTGTTTTGTCTGACCCAACTGTGTTACCAGTTAGTCAATGTTTGGGCCATACTTTTATTGTTTTGTGATAAATACTATTAAATTCTGAACAAAAAAACAAATAAGGCTGATCGTGTGGGGGTGGATCTTTGTCATTGTTGAAGGATCATGATTAAAGAAAATGTTTCTCTTTTTTTTTTTGAGGTGACGAGAGAAATCCCAGCGTCCCTCATGCATTTAACTCAAATAAATATGACCCAGTTTGGATGTATTTCGAGTCCTTAACGCCATAAACAAACTCTAAAATAGTAGCGTAAGCCGTCACCTCTAAGATTTTCACTTAAGTGGGCTCCGATATTATTTTTAATAGTAAATCGGACTTGAAATCGTGTGTTTTATCTGCGCAGTCTTGTATTCGTCTTAACCACTGAAGCAATCCGGTGATGGATTTTCTAGTAAAATTTGAGAAAACAATTAGATTTGGACTGTTTTTTTTGGCCATAAGATGGGGAATTACAAATCTTGAGGGTGGATATCCTGATATTTTCTAGGGGTATAGGTGCGCCTCAGCCTTGTAACCCAGCGTGCTCGCTGCTTTGATGGCTGATGCGCCTTGCTCCTAAGCAGCTAAGCTCGGTGTACATAATCGAAAAAAAAACTCTGCAAACATGGGCTCTCCCAACAATCTTAAAACCACCGGCCCACTGATTTGGAACCCTGTTGGGGTTTGGGCCCCGTGGCACTAGAATGGCTGTTGTCTTAGAAAATCTACTTTTAAGCCTTCTTTCCTGTAACGCACATCACATGTTCGGGACATTGCCTGAATACATCCTCGACCGTATAAACCCACTATATTGCAGGTCGAGAAACATTCACTATATAGATCAAGCAACCCCAAAAATAAAATGGAAAAGTGTTGGGGAGATATATACATCATGGGAAGACTCCTGGATTTATAATATAGCACGTAGGAACGTTAGGCTTTTACTCAAGAGAGAGTGGACTGTGTGGTATGCTTTACAAAATGATCTGAAAAAACAAGCCGCAAAAAGACTTCTGTTGGTAGGCTCACATGTGAGGAGGAGATTGTTGAATATGGACGTGTGAAAGAGTAAAAAGGTTGAGTCACGTTGGAAAGAAGTCACAAGTGTGAGTGGTTAGTTAATATAACATAGTTGAGCCCAAATCTATAAGCTTAAACTTTTAGGTTGAGTGGTGTCACTATATGCTATGTTATGAGCCCATTAGAAAACTCCTCAAGTGTTTATCTTCACAACCAAAAAAATGAATAAACTATTTTCGGTGCAGTTAACTCACTAATTATTCTTACTTTTGGTTATCTTAATTTTAGCCCACATGCAATAACTAGAAGGCTGAAAATCTACTAATTGTCCTTTTGGGGTAGATAAAGTGATTACCCACGTAACAGCTGTTCTTGGTACTACTGTCAAGGTAACTAAAGGAACCCAATAAGGGTGCACTACTATTGTGGGAAAATGGACACTCATTGCACTTGCAAGTAATGGCTAGCACTTACTGAGGTGTTTTATCCTCCCTCAAGTGTTGTTCCTTTATTTCTAATGCATTGTTGTTTAGAAAAAAAAGAAGAAGAAGAAGAAGTTATGGCTAGCACTTGTGTCTCACTGGTCGAGTCCATAATCATTGCCTTCATTCATTTGCCAATGTCAGTGTGAAGCCTCCAATAAATTACTACAGACTTGGCATTTCAGGCAGTGGAATGGCATTCAGAATTGCATTTTCTTTCTGTTTTTAAACAGGTAAATTCAAATGAACATCGATTGCTTTAATTGGTGGGAGTCTCTGACCCGATGAGAGTTATTATTAGATCTTTTTTATCATGAGAATTAACAGTACTGAAAGAAAGGTATATGGTTCTGGCTTTCGTGATCAGATCTTGTACAGAAAATCTACAGATACTACATTTGTTGCCCTTTCTAGGGTTGACAATTTTGTTTCTTGTACTTGGAGAGGACATATCTGTCCTGCAATGAAGCTTCTCAATACAGGTGAGCATTCCTCGATACCCTGTCTTTTCATTCAAGAACTATTAGTCTGAAGAAAGCTTCTCACTTTTCTTTATGGACTCTCCACCAAGCCCAAAAGAAATATTTGTCTCGATGAATCTTATTCTTCTAAAGAGGACCCCGCAGAGCACTCACAAAGTTGGGAGAAACACACATACACGTGCAAATGTGCACACACGTTTTTTGCATAATAGGAGGAAGACCACGTGAACGTGGTGTCAGGATATATGCTCGTTACAAGTTGCCTTTGGAGAAGGAACAATAAGGACAAATAATATGTTTTGACTGCCAGTTTGAAATTTTGAAACTCTATTCTGTATGACTAAACAAGTTTTAATGCCTTAAGAGACTTTAGAAGAAACACTTAAAGACAAAGAGAAGAATCTTTTAATAATAGCATTGCCAAATCACTAGAAGTGCCTGCAAAACGATCAATTCCTCATTCTGTCGGCGCAGATAACAATTTACAGCTACAATATTGAAGGGGAGTGTGAGTGTTGGGTTGGAAGGGAGTGGTATCGCTATCAGAGAGGTACAATAAGAAAGGTTATTATAGACTTGTAGAGGAGAGAAAGGAGATGGGGATGAGCTTCATATATTTATGAACAAGGACCCATTGTTCGAGCTTGAGCGTCATAGAGTTACTGTTTCTGCAAACTTCCTAAAAAAGATCAGAACTTCCAAAGTAGAAGACGAAGATTTTGTCCGTATGATGGGTTTGGTCTAATTGTGGGCTAATGCGAATTTTTGTATACTTTGAATCACTATCAAATAATCTGTCTTTTTTTTATGTTATCTAGACCCAAAGTGTTGTCAGTAACAACCATGCACTACTGCAGAGTTCCTAGGTGGTGTCTCTGTTGACTATTCCAAACATAAGGCTTGTTTTTCACGGACAACCATGTCAAAGTCCTAAAGTGAGGAACTTGTCAAGTGTGGGAGAGAAGAAGGGGTTCCATATGGCTGGGCAAGGTGGTCCTCATGATACTCCGAATTCCACGTGGAGCGAGAGAAGAGAATGAATGAGAGATGAGTTCCAAAAGGATCAAGTCTCACGTTGAGACCTTACTAGGTTGAACTGAGTTTTATAATGATCCAAGAAGCTTCAAGAGCAACCTCGACTAGTTCTAGTAATCACCAATGTGGACTTGGTGGGCCTTGACGAGGATGTTAAGGATTTAGGGGGAGAGATTGTGATATTCTGATTCCCACTTTGAGTGGGATAAGAGAAAGAAATGAGAGATGATAAGAGCAACTTTGAATTGTACCAGTAGGATCTACTTGGAGTGGGATAAGAGAAAGAAATGAGAGATGGCAAGAGCAACTTTGAATTGTACCAGTAGGATCTTCTGTGAATTGTAACTTTCTCAGGCTTTTTTTTAGCCTGAGCTATATGCGATCTCACCAAGAAGTGACTTTTTTTTCCTCCAAGCCAAACCCGGCTGATGTCTGCAAAGTAACATGACTCTTAGAGCAGCGTAAATCTAATCAGAAAATTCTCGATGAGATGCACTGCAGACAGACAAATCTAGTCAGATTTAACGTTTTAATAAGATGACCCTAGCTTGTAAAATATAGAGTTGAAATGGATTGTGGACGAATGAAAGAATCCTCCCTCAGAACAACTTTGATGATAAAAGGAGAGTGTTCCAACTTGTAAGTGGAGGCTCATAGCTCACTATCTACGGTGAAACGAAGTTGGTGCCTTTCCATCCATACACCTCAATTCCGACAAAACAATCAAACTGAAGCAGAAAAGAAAGGAACAGATAAAGGGAAAAAGATTAAAAGTTCTGCTTTCTTCTCTGTCGCTAACTCCTACATGGATACGAAGATGCTCAGCAATCAACAGGTCCATCTATCAATGGATAGCTTCCCTCAAGTGGGTCCTCCACAGAGGCATCATGCTTTGATTTTTAAATCCAGAATCTAGAACCACTTTGATCCAAAAAGATGCCCGATGCAAATCACCACCTTCCATCTCTGATCAATATATCTCCCTTTGATTGGCTCTCTGCTTTTAGAATCGGTCTAATGAAAAAGAAAAGGGCAAAGATAAAGACAAACTTCTCAAAAGCTAGGGAATGCTTTAATTGGTGGATCTTCGAAATATAGATGCTTTGCGTTTCTGTAAAGCAGTTATAGAGATTAGTTCTTCAAATACATACAAGAGGGACAGAATCTACAAACTACTTTTGTTAAAAATTACAAGGACAGTATCATAGTAAGTTGCTCTTTATGGGGGATGAGTCTCTCCTTTTAACTTCGAGAGAGACAATTATTGTCTAGCTAGATACCAATACTACTTCAGGACCTCTCAGACCTTGCAAATTCCCTCATGTACTTATAATTCAAATGGGTTCTTTATTTTGGCGACGTTTGATGCCTCTTTGGTCTTATTTGACAACTTGCAAGAATCGAATCTGCAGGGGTCAGCCTCAATCAGCAACTGAACGACCTCTTTCATGTTTGGGCGAAGGGCCGGGTTCTTGTAGGTACAGCGAATGGCAATGCGGAGGACCTGGAATATCTCGTCCTTGAATAGTCCTGACAGTCGCTTGTCTAAGGCCTCTGCAGCTCCTTCCTTGGTGTCCACTTTGTTTGAGACCCAATATATGATATTCTTGCTCTCCCCGAACTCTGCCTCTACAGGCTTCTTCCCAGTTATGAGTTCCATAAGAACTACTCCAAAACTGTAGACATCACACTTGGTCGTTGCTTTGGACGAATATGCATATTCTGTCACAAAACATCAATTAGATTGAATGAACATTTGGAGACATATTTCTCAGCTTAAAGTGAGACAGATGATGAAATTGAATTGAAAGCACAAGTGACAAAAGTTTTGTAATATGACTGGGTGTTGATTATGACTATGAACTGGAACTATTACAATTCGAATTGTCAAGATGCCTACAATTTTAAAAGCATGATTTGCAACTCTTTGAATTGTAAATGGGTAAATAAATCACAATCTTGTTGTGTGCCACAGAAAGTTACCTGGTGCCAAGTAACCGTACGTCCCTGCAATTACTGTAGTGGTTGAATCCTTCCCTCCTCGTGCTTGTAGAACCTTGGCTATGCCAAAATCTGCAACCTTGGGCTGGTAATTGACGTCAAGAAGGATATTGGTCGACTTGATGTCTCTGTGAATGATAGGAGGCAGTAGATCATGGTGGAGGTATGCCAAACCCTGCGCGATGCCAAGCGCAATTTGATGGCGAGTAGGCCAATCCATATGGATCCACCCTTTGTGAAGGGCGTCCCAAAGGTTACCATTTGGCATATACTCATAAACCAGCAGGTTGCAATCAAAACTTGAAAAGTAGCAGTACAGCTTGACAATATTTTTGTGCCTTATACTTCCAAGAGTCTCAACCTCGGTCTTCAGTTCCTTGTCTAGGAATAACTGATCCTCTGAAGCAGTTTCTTTTGTTTTTTGACTCCACAGCCTCTTCACTGCAACGACTTCACCACTGCTCAACTCAACCTTGTACACTGTCCCAGATCCTCCATGTCCCACTATGTTCTTGTCAACCATGGCTTCGATGACCTCACGTTGGTCGAAACTTATTCGGTGGAAGCTTTTCACCTCATAGGAGAAGAATGATGAAGACAGCGTCTCATCATGTTCTATCGCAGCTCTCTCTTGGCTAAACCGACGCTTTAGGAAAAGGACAGCTCCAAGAACAATGAGAACAACTGAAACTCCAATTGCCCAGATGGAATTTAGATTCTTCCGGTGGTAAGTCTCTAAACAAAGGGGAAAACTTCGATCCGATGAATTAACATAAACTGACACACACAGACCTGGGTTGCCAGAAAAGCTTTCTACCAATCCCCCTTTAATCAATGAGAGAGGAATTCGACCAGAAAGCAGGTTGTTTGAAAAGTTGATCGAGTTAGGTAACAACAGAGAGAGGCTATCTGGGATACTCCCTGTCAATTGATTGCTGGAGAGATCTAGAACATTGAGATTTTTTAGCAGAGAAAGTGAATCCGGGATGGAAGATGTGAGCTTGTTGCCCTGTAGCAGCAGCAAATTTAGCTTTCTCAAATTGCCAATTTCAGAGGGTATTGGACCAAACAGTAGATTATTACTCAGGTCAATCTTCACCAGATTGGTTGCTCGAGAGATTCCGGTAGGTAGAACACCTGAAATCCTGTTGTTCTGGATAAACAGTTCCGACAAGTTTCTAGAATTTCCAATTGAATCAGCAAGGGTACCAGACAAATTATTGTAACCCAAGTCAATGATTGAAACATGGGGAAGACTTAGAAGTCCTTCAGGTATGGACCCCTCCAAACGGTTATGACTAACTCGAAACCGCAGAAGAGAAGAGCATGTTGCGTAACTGTCAGGCAACTTTCCAGAGAACATGTTTTCAAGGACAAGAAAGTAAAGCAATTTACCTCCCTTGCAAATCTCTGCTGGTAATGGACCCGACAGATGGTTTTCTGACAGGTCTAGAACGATCATCGGTGATGATTGCCCCAGATTTCGGGGAACTTCTCCGGTCAGAAAATTGTCATAAAGTGATAGAATGGTCAATGTTGTTGAGCTTTCAATTGCACCTGGGATTTCTCCTGTGAGGCTGTTGTTGTAAAGCTGCATGACTCGGAGCTTGGGAAGGCGACAAATGGATTCAGGTATACTGCCCGTCAACTTATTGACTGACATGTCCAAGTCTATGAGCTCGGTCAGATTACCGAGTTCCTCAGGAATACTGCCGGTGAGTTGGTTGTAATAGAGCTCAAGCTGTTGCAAGTTTTTCAACTGTCCAATCTCCGCCGGGATTTGACCAACAAGGTAATTTCCGCTCAATTCAAGATCGACAAGGGACGTCATGCGTCCTATCGATGCAGGAATCGTACCGTGCAACATGCATGTAGTCAAGACCATAGATGTGAGCTTTGTCAACCTGGAAATATTCTCTGGGAGTTGCCATAAGTTGAAACCCTGGTTTTCATTGAAGTTAAGCGTCTCCAGATTGGTGAGGTTGGTGACCGACACGGGGAAGTTGCCCTCATAGAGGTTGTATGACAAATCAAGTATCCTCAGAGACTTCATCGGTGAGAAATCAGGAAGCCTTCCTGATTGATACAGGCGGCTCATGTTAAGCTCTTCCAAGATAGTGCAGTTGACGATGCTGGCAGGAAAGCCGCCGCTGAACATGTTGCGGCTCAGACGGAGCACGCGCAAGTGTGGCAGATAAGAGCAGACATCTGCTGGGAAGTCACCCGAAAGTGACCACCCAGAGACGTCAAGGTTGACAACATAACCTTGATCATCGCAGCGAACTCCATTGAAGTCGCAGTAATTCCCTCTTGAGACATCCCAATCCAACAAGGAATTCCCCGAGACAGACTTTTTCGTGAGGGTGAAGAACTCAGACTGGCTGCTACTCATTGCTTGAGAAAGGCCAGAGAATGACATAAGCAAACCCAAAGCGAAAATCAATTCCCGACAAGCCATTTGAGGAGTCAGGGTGAGAGAGGCTAGAGAGAGAGAGAGAGAGAGAGAGCCAAAGAGGCAGGTTCAGGGCTGTTACGGTGGTTGTTGCAAGGAAGGAGGTGTGGAAGAGAAGAAGTATATAAGTGGAATGATTGAGGGGATCATTGGGTGCAGTAGCAATAAGCCTTGATGATGAAAAAGGAGGTTCGTGCAGTAGTACAGAGAGAGAGAGGAAAGAAAGGTGCCTATCTTTGCATAAAGAGGCTTTATGTTTATACTCCACTAAGTTATGTGTAGAGAATATAACAACAATGCAAGTACTTTATACTGATGAGACGTTAATATATAAACTGTATCTGATCCTAATCACCGCTCGTTTTCTTGACCGGGACCTCAACTCGATGTGATCTATCTCTTTACGGTCCAGACCCAATTCCTTTTGACCATCCCTTCTTTCACCCTCCTCCATTACATGGACGTTGCTTGTATTGTACACAATTGGATTTTTTCGGTACGGTATAGTTTGATATGAATATATACGTGCTTTGAATTAGTTGGAAATTTTAGTTTCTATACATATTTGGTATGTGTATTGGACAAGATGGTATCGCCTGCAATTGAATGTTTTTCTTGCAGCTCATCATGAAGAGAAAAGAAGGCCAGTATTTGCTCTTTCTCTCATACTTTGTGGTGTGTAAAGAAACTCTGAGCTCTCTAGCAGGGTTGTAGTCTAATTGGTACCACCAATATTCACTAACTTTCAGGTTAGGAGTTTGAGTAACATAAGTTGAATCGCTTGTGAAAGCAAAGTCTGACCTCAAGCCTAGTTGATGGACTGAGACTAGTTGGTGGTCAGCTTGGTGCTTTGATGACGGGCTCGTTCAATGAACAATAGCTATAACTCAAACCAGATAATCTGCAGTCGAAGATGCTCTTATGATCATGTCTAGGGAGCATTGATGTGTTGGACGTTATCCCCTCCCCTTTTTACTTAGAAAAAAGAAAAAGAAAAAAAAAGCTTTGAGCTCTAATCCGAAAAGCACAGCCATTTCTTTTAGAGTTGAAATGGTTTTACTTAAGCTATTGCAGAAAATATAAAAATTGAAAGCTATATAAGCAAGTAGGTCTACCGTATGGTGGATTCTTGGGTACTGTTTTTTCCTTAATATAAAAAATGAATTTATTGGATAACCGTTACTTGTAACTGAGGAATACGCTGATTCTAATAATATCACAATCTACTCACAATTGGGTACTGTGCCTTGATTTTAGGGGTGAGTTTGTTTTGTAAAATTTTAGTGTTGTTAAAATTTTAGGTATTAAGTTTAGTGAAAAAGTGAAAAGAGATAATTTTTTTTATATTTTTTATAGTGAAAAGTTATGATTTGATGGGGAAGAAATATATTATATTGTAATATTTTATTGTGTTAAAATTTTAGAGGGTATAAAATTTTATAACATAAACACATCATTATCATCGCTCAGGGTAGGGTGACAATTTCTTTATATTTTTGGAGTAACGATTGGTTGGTAATTTCCTCCTGACCAGAATATTGTTAGACTCTTCAACTACAATTGACAAAAGATATGGCAATTAGCTAGAAAAGAAAAGGCAGCATAGGGTTCCAACGATCCCTTCTGAAGTGGTGTACAAAAGTGTACTATTTGTACAACATCTCGATACAGATGAATTCACCGTACGTAGTTAATGAGATTTCTAACCTAGGTGGTATTCGTGTTTGGAAAAAAATTGTAAGATTTTAGAAAAGTTGTAAATATTTATGTTGAATAGTATTTTATAAGTATTTTGTGTAAAGTGGAGAGAGAAATAATTTGATGTAATTGTTTAATAAAAAAATATTGGAGTTATGCGAAAAATATAGAGAGAGAAAATTTGTGTTAAATAAAAAAGTAAAAAATTGTTGGATATTGTGTTAAATGTATTGATATTTGTGTTTGAATTCTTAAGATGTTCGGTTATAGTTTTGTGAATAGATTTGAATCCTAGAAAACGCTTGAAAACGAACATGCCCCTAGGCTTTATTGTACATATATGCGCGCGTTTGTTATTTTACTTCAGAACCAAGACAAATGAGGACAGCTATCTACAATTATATATAGAAATCTACAAGACAAAAAGATGAAAGTATATGCTTATAATCTAAAACATGCTTTGCTTTATTGAGTGAAGTATATAGTTCGACCTATTATAATGGACATCATTTAATATTCCATTTTGCATAGTTGCTCTTCTTCTCCCTCCCCGTTCTAATGCCAGAACCCACTAATCCGGTGGAATTGCAACTCACTTAACCCACATACCAAAGAGCTGCAAGGAATTACCTCAAGTTAGCTAACTTCATGTTTGGTTAGTAAATTTATTTTCACTTTGGAAGAAAATTTTTCACACAAATTTCTAACACCTTTTCACACTGACTTCAATATTTTTTTATTGAAAAAAATTAAATTAAACCAAATCTTATCTCTTTTTACTTTTTAATAAAATTTATTATTTTTATTAAAAAATTATATCAAATATTCTTTCTCTTTACTTTTTAATAAACTCCAATAAATATCATTTTACAATCAAACATTCTTAAACTTTTTCACCAAAATTTTTACAAATTTTCAAAATTCTTCAAAATTTTGTTTTCCAATTACAAACATCAATTCTGAGTCTTTATGCTATCTTTCATACCCGTTTGTCCAACCTGAGTGTCACTATCGGTTAAGTTCTAGATACAAGATGGGAGGCACATACCCATTGAAGTGATTTCACCAATGGGGAGAATGTGTAGAAGGCCCATGATAATTACTTCAAAAATCAAGATAATGTTGTTAACCCAGGTATGATTTTGCATTCCTCATGCCAATAATTACCTTGTAAATTGTGATAATATTGTTTTATCTGCTAATTATTATGTGTGGATCTGCAACATCTCTCTCCCACATAACATTGCAAGTGTTACATGTGCCTGCAGATCAGAGGAAATATGCAAAACCACTACTACTGCTTAAATAATTATGAGTATGAAAATAATAATTAATTCATTAATTGTGATTGCTCAAGTGGTATCAGTTTGGTGGCCTCAGGGAATTTGGCATCTATTCCCTATTGGTCCCACAACTTGCCAGATTTGATATATATATATATATATATATATATATATATATATATATATATATATATATATATATAGTAGCTAAGCTAGGAGGGCTTTGGTACATCCCCGTAGGCTGGCATCAAAGTAAAGCCAAAAAGAGTTTAATTTAGTTGATATATTCTTCAACCAAGAAAAAGGTGATCTTATTTATTTTAAAAACTGATGGGAGATTTTGTTTGGTTATTTTAAGAATATATAATAGAATTAAAGAGTGAAAATCTCCATGTCTTTTAACTTTCTCATTGCCATTAACTTTTAGATATATATTTTTTTGAAATTCAAATCTACCTTTCTCACATCCGTCCAAGAATATTATAGAAATAATAGTAGTTATATTCTTCCTTTTTTTTCCTCAGTAAAAGAGAAACGAGTAACTAGTTTAGCAATCTTTAATGGATGTGACTATAGGAGCAACCCTTGTTGCAGAAATATCTGATTTGAGCCATAATTACTGTTCGATGGATGAGTGCATCACTACTGTCCTAACAAGATCACTAACGAATCCCTAACCCTTCTATTTTCTATTCAATTACAATATTATATATTTATTAATTCCCATCAATTTCAGGCAATGGAGCATTAGTATTAATGGGAATCTTGCTGGATAGGAGTGCTCAATGATGAAATGCAAAGCAAAGATGCCCACTCCTCAAAAGTACTCGGAATTGATTTGGCAACTTGGAATTTCTCCCCCAAATTTGACATGGCGAGTCCTCATAGGTTGGTCTTGCCTTTTTTTTTTTTTTTTTTTTTCTTTCCAGATGGGCTATCATGCGCCTGAATCATGGGCGCACATTAGCAAGTACATTCTCCAGAAATCCCCAAGTTACTACTTTAATCACAAATTGACAGGCAATTAAGTTGATGGGCAATAGGCTAATATCCTCCCATTGGTGAAAAGTTAAGCAAAATTCATCTGAGACTCGAGCAACCACACGTCTACAAATGCGGTAGAGCTTATACATGCTGCGGAGGGCCGCGTCCCAGCACAGCATGGGGCAAAATTATTATTCTCTATAATCTCTTTTAATAAGATACAATAAAATTAGAGGCTCTTGAGAAAGTCAATTCCCCTCTCAAGATTTCTGCATTATAAGATCACTTTGAGTACTGCATAAAATAAGGGTTTGTTTCTGAGAGTCCACTCTCCAGTGATAATTTTCATAATTTTAATACCAATATGTTTGTTATTGTACTTGGAATTCTCTTTCTCCCTCTCTCTCTCTCTCGCAGAGAAACAAATGTAAGTGCGGGTACAACATGCCCAAATAGTAAAATCCAACTTCCAAAAAGAAGAAGAAGAATTTTTGTGTATGTTTTATTCAAAGGGTTGATCATGATCTCTAAGTCCCAAATGAGCTAGCATCTCCAAAGTGGGAAGCAAAGATAATTAAGTGGTGTGGTGGGTTTATTAGCATCAATAGTTATGGGTCTCGTTAATCACATTATGTGATACCCTAATTCTCACATAGGACAGGAGAAGAGACTCCAATGAGATCAAATAGGTTCTATAAAGGTCAAATCTTACATTAGGATCGTACTAAGTTGAATTAAACTTTATAATGATCAAAAGAGCTTTAAGAGCAACCTTAACTAGTCATTTTAAAGTTAAAATATAGATGTTGATAATTTAGGGTGCAAAATGTGAATGACCTCGTACTTAAAGGGTGAAAAGTGTATTTAACCTAATTAATATTTAGGAATTTTTCACATATAGCCTTCGAACTATGATTCAAATGTCATTTATGGAATGTGCATAAAATAGGTTACTTGACACAATATGAACGGTTGGATCATATGACAGGGCGCACATTGATGAATTTTGATAGTTTGAGAGTTAAATATGATAAAACAAGTAATCCGTGGGCTATAAATTATATTAGGCCCATAATTCGGGATGAAAAATGATATTTTTCTGAATTATTAAGGCAAAGCCTCGCCATCTTTTAATTAGTTTTTTTTAGTGTAATTTTTGGAATAAAAACTTTTTTAAAATAGGTTATTGCTCTTAACCAATGGCTCCAATATTTGATGCTTTGTACTTTGGGTGCACTAACAAAGCAATGTGACCATGTGTTATGCACTTTTAACACTAGATTCTGATTTTCCCTTAAATACTGGTTTTTTTTTCCTAAGCCCTTAAATACTGGTTTGCTTGTCGAGACATGAGGTCCTCTCTACAGCATCAAGCCGAGTAAAATAGCTCATGACTCAGGTGACTTCTTTCTGGAACATGGCTCAGTCAAACACATATTTATTGCTCCTATGGGAGTAGTTGACTTCCAGAAGTTTCATGGGACAATCCGAAAATATGTATTGGTATTAGTATTGTCTTCCAGGAGTTTTAACGGAAGGGGAAAGGAAAACTAATGGAGATCTGTGCTGGGCCGGGCCGGGCCGCTAGTTGGACCCTCCCCCGATGGGTATGCAACCCAATCTCTGCCCCTAAGAGTATGGTTAAGTTCAGACAGGATATCTCTAGTCTATGATCCACAAGCTCTCCAGTTCTAAATAATAATTAAAAAAACGTAACTAAGCTCTCTTAGCTAGATTGAAGAGTTCTGAGCCCAAGTTCTTCTCCGGACCAGATCAAGGTCTACTTGTGCGCATGTCATGAGTTGCTCCAGTTACGTGTAAGCAGTACAGAGAAGATTTTCTAGGCCCAATAAAAACTTTCTGGAGGGCTATAAATGTGGCCCAGGTCAAGGCCTGTTAGTGAGAATTGACAACCCACTTAAAGAAGAGAGACAATCCGTGAGGCCTATGATGTTATGGACTAAAATTACAGTCCACGTCAGGTTCTATGGGAATTAGATGCGTCCAGGCCTGGCTTGATGCTGAGAGATCCGTGGCTAGTTCAGATTGGAAACCGCTCAAAACCATTGAGTTCAGCTTTTGGAGCTGTGCATATCATTCATCATTGTGCTTGGAGTTGATGTCTGTGCGTCCAGGCCTGGCTTGATGCTGAGAGATCCGTGGCTAGTTCAGATTGGAAACCACTCAAACCAATTAAGTTCAGCTTTTGGAGCCGTGCATATCATTGTGCTTGGAGTTTATGTCTGTGCTGCAATATGAGAACGAAATGTGGCAACTAGCAGGGAATTCCAATCTGTGAGAAAGAGGGCATTTGGAGGACTTGAAGACAGAACAATGAACGTTAGATTCATCCCAAAAATGAATGCGTTGGTTAAGGCTGCAACGAGTCACTGTCACAGAGTAGGGGAAGGTGCAGGCTTTGGACGTGGATGGAGTTTTGTCGTTGATTTTTCCTCCTGTTCTTTTTGTTGGGTCTTCATCTCGGACAGCTCGTCTTGTACGAAGACTTAAGCGTCACAAGTGTGTCAAGAGTGAGAAGCCATAATTGTCCAGTCATATGCTGCTTTCTATGCTACCCTTCTCTCTATAAGTTTTTGGAGTTGCAGTCAGCTTCTAAACGACTCATAACTCTGTGAATGGGATAAAAAAGGTAAATATAAAAACAATCAACGACGGGAAGCCCCCCCATATCTATAAACTTTCACGCCTCTTTGCTACAAGTTTGCAAATTACAGGCATAAAAAGACTACAGGGCTCTAGTTAATATTTTACAAATAACCTCAGGTCTCATCTTTTGTACAATAATGTTACATTTAAGACATGCAGGAGAATGGAGATCCTCGTGACTAGAAAAACCTTGAAACCCAGCTGAAAATTTTTGGACGTTTAAAGCTCAGGGCTCCAATTTCTCTGCTTCCTTCACATCTCTTCTCTTACTTCCTCCATCTTTGGTAATGAAGATTCCTACCAATTGCACGGCTCAGCTTCCTCTAGCATTTGGAGAACGCTTCTCATCGTGGGTCTAAGAGCGGGGAGTGCTGCCGTGCAGAGAATTGCTATCCTCAGAACCTTCATTACCTCTTCCTTTAAAGCCTCGGGAATTTTGGAGTCCACCAAACTTAATACGCTCTCCCTCGTTGTTATCTTTCTGGAAATCCAGTTCACAATGTCTATGTTCTCTCCGAACTCCGGCTCCATCGGTCTTTTTCCGGTCACCAGCTCCATCAGTACCACCCCAAAACTATACACATCACTCTTCTCATTCACTTTGTATGTGTAACCATATTCTACATAATCAACAAGAATTTATGACCAAATTAAAAACATACAGACGAGCTTAGCAAAGAATCAAACGTAAAGAAAAGTAAAAGGGAAGGAATTAATGGATATCCACTAACCAGGAGCGATGTAACCGTGTGTTCCAGCAATGACATGCGTGGAATCCTTGCCACCACTGGCCCGAACAATCTTTGCGAGTCCAAAATCAGCAATTCTTGGCTTCAAAAACTCATCCAGCAGTATGTTGCTAGACTTCACGTCTCTGTGAATAACCGGCCTCTCACACCCATGGTGCAGATGCTCCAACCCTTTGGCTGCGCCGACTGCAATCTCGTGCCTCGTTTCCCAATCAAGCGTCACCTTATCGCATGTGTGCAGCCGATCCCACAAGCTCCCATTCGGTAAATACTCGTACACCAACAAGCTCGAGTCCTCGCTTGTAATGCTACAATACAGCTTCACCACATTCACATGCCTTATTGAGCTTAACATCTGCACCTCTGTGTCGAATTCCTTCGACTTGCCCCCATGCTTAGAGAGCATCGGCGTGGTGCTACTCCGGCGCTTTCGGCCATTACCACTTGAATCCGTATTCCATATATGCTTGACCGCAAGTTCTTTCCCATTTGCAAGTAGCACTTTGTAAACGTTCCCAGAACCACCTTTTCCAATCAGATTCTCCCGCTTGATGGAATCAATAATCTCATCCTCCGTGAAGTTCAACACGTGGAAGGACTTTACGTCCCAGGATTTTTCCCTAAACGAACGGCCTTGATCTTTTTCGCTTTTCCTCGAGTAGAAGAAGCACGCCAAAGACACAAGTAGGACAACTGAACCTACTGCGAAACAAATGATAAGCGTCCGGACGTCCTTGGACATGCCGGAACCTGAGGGACAGCGTGGGAAAACGGAGCTGATGCCGAGGAGGCAGAGGCCTGGATTCCCTGTAAAGCTACCGTTATACGCCTCAATTGACAGAGCTTGCGGTACGGGACCCGCCAACCGGTTGTACGATAGATCGAGAAGGCTTAGCCGGAGAGACGAAAAACTCTGCGGAATCTCGCCGGAAAGTTGGTTGTTGGAGAGATTCAGAGAGTTCAGAGTTGGTAGAGATCCCAAAGAAGATGGGATCTGACCCGAAAGCGAATTGCTAGCCATGTTTATGTCGCTGAGAGACGCGCAAGTGCCTAATGTCTCTGGTATTGATCCAGAGAACTTGTTGTTCTGAAGATGAAGAACGTTCAATTGCTTCAGCTCACCGATACTGGGAGGAGTCTTTCCCGAGAATCGGTTGTCGTTTAGTTGGATTGACACCAGCGACGTAGCTCCAGAGATCTCGGTCGGTAACTCACCCGATAACCTATTGTTTCCGACAAACAATTGCCCAAGAGCCTTGGCATTCATAATATCGGACGTGATCTGACCTTCGATATTATTGGACGTGATATCGATTATGTTCAAGTTTGGTAGTCCCCAGATTCCGGACGGAACGGTACCGGAGAGCAAGTTATGGTTGACTCTGAAACGATTTAGAGTTGAGCAGTTGGCATAAGTGGCCGGAATTTCTCCTGTGAAATTGTTGTCAAGCATCAGAAGCTTCATCATGGTACCCTGCTTGCACATATCGGGCGGGATTGTACCGTTCAAGAAATTATCAGACACGTCAATGAAATTGAATTGTGCCCAAGACCCAAGCTTCTGAGGCAGGGGACCGGTCAAACTGTTCGAGTACATTGAAAGGTTCACCAGCTTCTTGAAATCGCCCAGCTCGGCTGGTACTTGCCCAGAAAAGTTGTTTTGGAAAAGTTGCAGACTCATCAGGTTGTTCAAGAACCTCAGCTCGGACAAATCTCCCTCGAGATAGTTCATCGAGGCGTCAAACATCTCAAGCTTCGTAAGGTTTCTTAGACCGACAGGAAGTTTTCCTGTAAAGGAGTTGTTGTACAGCTGGAGCTGCCAGAGGTTGATAAGGTTCCCGATCTCGGCCGGAATTTCGCCAGTCATGTTGTTGCCGGCAAGCTCCAAGTGGATTAGCCCCGTGAGGCTTTCAATCCCAGTTGGAATAGTTCCTTGGATATTGCAGTTGGAGAGGTAAAGCCAATCCAGCATGGTTAGCTGCACCACCTCCGTTGGAATTGGACTAGGATTGAACGGGTTGTCTCCGAGGCTTAGCCGGACCAGGCGGGTCATGTTTTGAAGCGATTTCCTTGGAAAATTGCCGGAAAACTCGCTGTTGTTGAGATGAAGATATCGCAATTGGCTGAGAGAGGATATGTCAGGAACTGCCCCACTGAAGAAATTGTTCCCCAAATCCAAGTATTCCAATTTCGCACAATTTTTCAAGTCCTCCATGACTGGGCCGTGCAAGAGGTTGAAGCCCAACGAGAGCTTTGCCAGTGATTGGAGCTGACATATTGAATCAAGAGGAAGAATCCCGGATAAGTTCTGGTGCGAGAGTTCAATTTCTGCAACCGAAAGGACTGAATTGCAGGCAATTCCGGTGAAGTTGCACGGGGAAGTTGTGGCCTCCCAAGTTTTGAAAACATTGGTGTTCGATTCTTGAAGCGCAGATTTTAGTTTCATAAGAATTTGCTGCTCATCGGATTGGATACCGGAGAGAAAGGAGAGGAAGCAGAGGACGAAGAAAGAACAATGATAGAGGCATGGCCGGGAGGTATGCGCCAGCGACATGTCGTATGGAGGACGGAATGGCGAAGACTTCTGGGAGTCTTCTTGTAAACTAGAGAAGGAAGGAAGACTGGATAGTGCCATTTTAACTACTTCGAAGATGGTGGGAAGTCACACGTGTTTCCATTTCTTTATTTCTTTATTTGATTTTTTTTTTTTTTTTTTATTTGGGGGGGGGGGGGGGGGGGTGGTGGAGTTATAAAAAGTCGAGTCATTTATTTATAAACGGGGGAGCTTGCTATTCAATTTTCCGTTACAACGCGGCTAGTATTTACACCCCGGTTTGGGTTCGATTTGGTCCTTGTTTTTGGGAATAATTCCCCTAATTCCTAATAAATTATCTCTATTTCTTTTTTGGATATATTTCATTTCAGTATATCTCGGATCACGTTTTCAAGGTTAGGTTCGTTTCCTATATTTTTAAGAATTCAAATACATTCACAAAACTACCACCGAACATATTCAGAATTCAAATACAAACACCAATACATTTTACACAATCTCCAACAACTCTTTATTTATTTATTCAACAAAAATTCTCTCTCTATACTTTTTCACATAATTACAATATTTTTTTATTAAACAATTACATCAAATCATTTATCTCTCCACTTTACACAAACACCAATAAAACACTATTCAACATAAATCTTCACTTCTCTAAAGTCCTACATTTTTACTCAAACCGAACATATCCCAAGTTTCCAAAATTATTCTGCTAGGTAGGGCTTTTCAACCTCGATGTTAGTGCCGGTTTTGGCCAAAACTACACGTATACCGAATATGCCGATTTTTAAATAATTATCAACTACACATACACCGTTAAGGGCAAAAATCGGCTCTTAGGGGTGAAGGTTTTAGCGGTGTACTGTTTCCGATTATTCTACATTCATATTTAGTCATTTTTTAGCATTTTACGCATTTGACCCAATGCATTTTTTTTCTTTTAGTCCATTAATCACATATCAATAAAATCTAACCTAATGAAATCTAAAATCAAAAGTCGAACAATTAACAAGCATATGGAATGAAAACCTTTTTAGGCATAAATGTTTCTGGAATACTAAAGAAGGTTAAATCAAAACCAACGAATGAACTACTGCTAAAGACAAATTGCAACAACAATTCGAGCATGATAATTATATTAGCTACCAACAAATAGAAAGTTATATTAGTCATTCAATAATGCCATAAATTATAGGTTTGCCAACTAGTTTCAAGATGACTTGGAAAATCTACAACTCGAACATTTAGTACATCAAGGTTGTGAGATTATGTGCAGCAGAAGAACGATAATATTTCAATCCAGATATTCCAAGCAGCAAACCACTGCAATAGTTTTATAATCACATCATGATATTCTACAGGGTACTAGCAAAAGGTGAATACATTAAAGAGTTACAACAATACAAAGGCAAGGAGCACTTGCATATTTTGAGTATTGTCTCGACTGAAAGTTTTTGGATATTACTCAAAGAAAGTGAAAATCTCTTAAAAATTTTAGCATTTCACTTTGTTGTTTTCTTAAACTTCTCAAATTTATAAAATTACAAACCCTAAAAGTAAAAAAACAATGGGCAAAACGTTCAGGAATAATATATGTCCTAATATTTTCAATAGAACAAATTAAAATTAACAAATCCATTGATTTCTAACATACTTATAAAATATCAATCCTTGGCACTTGAGAGAGATGTGCTATACATCAGAGGAGATGAGAGCTTGACGCATGAAGGAGGGAATCTGTGGTTGGCAACGAGAGGCCCGACAACTGCAGGCGTGGTGGTCAGCAAGAAAGGGAGGGGAGGGAGATAGAGAGAGGCACGGGTGGGATGGCCAAAACGCACAAAGGCGAGAGGGCTATAGGGGGGGCTACAAACAGATGTGGGAGGATGTGAGACCCCGATTTTAGGTCTGTCAAGTTATTGCTTATGACCTCTTAAGTACGTATTATTGCAAGTGTATGTATGATTAAATTTGTGATTTTTGAGGTAAGTGTCGACACATTGGAGCATAGTGTCGACACATTAAACTAACACCCGAAAGTTTACCTTTTTCTGGAGCCCAAAGTGAATTTTGACTAAGTGTTGTAAGTGTCGACACCTTGGGTCATAGTGTCGACACATTAGACCGATACCCGAATGTTTATATTTTTCCGGAACTAGAGTGATTTTTGACTAAGTGTTGGAAGTGTCGACACATCCAACTAAAACCCGAAAGTTTGCATTTTTTTCGGAACTCCAGTGAATTTTGACGGTGTTGGAAGTGTCGACACCTTGAGTGAAGGTGTCGACACATCTAACTAAAAGTGTTGATAGTGTCGACACCTTGAGTGATGGTGTCGACACATATAACTACATTCCGAAATGTTATCGGATTGAAATATGTGAGGTGGAATTCATGTGAAAAAGGGAAAAGAAGGGGGGGAAGGGTAGTTTTGCCTTTTCCCTTCCCCCAAGCCCCTTTACGTATAAGCAGCCCCCCCCAAATCAAAAAGTCATTTGCCCTAGCTCCCACCGAAGAAGAGAAGAAAGAAAGAAGAAGGAGAAAAGAAGAAGAAGAAAGAAAGAAGGAGAAAAGAAGAAGAAGAAAGGAAGAAGAGAAAGAAAGAGAGAGAGAAGGAGGTGAGTGGTTATGGCCGGCCAAGCCATACCCATTTTCACCTATGTTCTCTTTTTTCTTTTGAATGGTTGTTGGTTATGTTGTTAGATTTTCTCTTTGAGATTCATGTGTTTTCTTTGAGGAAAATGTAGATCTAATGAGCTTTAGAAAGTTGTAAGGATTGTGCACAAAACCATGGAGAATGTGGTTAGATCTGGGAATTTATATACAAGAGAAACGAATATGCACCCTAGGTGTTTGATGAAAAGCCTAAAAGAGGGCTGAGATCTATTTTGAGCATGTATGGCCGAATCTATTGGTTGATGTATTAGGTTGTATGCATATGAGTCTTGTTGAGAACCACCAAGCCCTAAGTGTTTGATATATGATCAGATCTGAAAGATGTTCAAGAGAACAAATGATACACCCTTCGTGTTTGATAAAAAGCCCAAAAGACATGGGCAAATGCAATAGTATAGCTTGATGAAGATGGAATCACAGTTTTGTTATAAACTTTGAGTTGGAGTTGTAAAAGTGGGAGGAATGTGAAATAATGGTTGCTGTTATGAGATGTTAAATTAGCCTTGGATGTTGGTTGTGTCATGAAGAGATTAGAGTTTTGGTTGTTGGAAGTTGGAACGTTAAAAGATTACTGTTGTTGCTGGAATTTACATAAGCAGATTCAGAGCTGGAATAGAGAGTGTGTTTTGATGCATTTGTAGTTATCTCTTGATATTGAGTGGATCCTAGATTGAAGGCCTAGGACATGGAAAGATTTAAGTCATACCTTGGATGATTGTAATGTATTGATTACTCTATACGTTTAGTAAACCTATGAATAACAATAGTACGATTCATTGTAGGTAACGAGACGCTCGATGCTCAAGCAAGCGAAGGTAAGTGAAAATCTTTACAAAACTGGAATGATACACTGCATGAAGAATGTTTATGAATAAGCATATCAAGTATGATATATCAAGCATGACATTACCAAGCATGACATGAATGCATCATGATCATTTGCATTCACTTTCCTCATGAGAAATGAGACATTTTATGCAAATGAAAGTATCATTTTTATGCTACTTTATGACAAGTTTTATGACAAGTTAATTAATGAACCCAAGTCGGTCGGTATCGTACCAAGTCAAGAAGGTGCATCCATACCGAAGGACGTTTACGAGAAGGGTGAATGTCACCTAGGACACCCATACCGAAGGATGCTTGCAAGAAGGATGGGTAGTCCAGGAGGTATGTGCAATCACACTGAATGATGCTTGCAAGAAGGTGTGAACCTCCAAGGGTCATGTCTAGTCACTGAAGGACGAATGCGAGAAGGTGTGCTAGCTTGACCATATGTAAGGTCCTCAAGGGAAATAGGGGACAGTTCCAACGGGAACGCACAACCCTGATGCCAGGGGTAAATGGAGCTCAAGTAGCCCATAAGATTTTCCAAAGCAAGAGCTTTATAAGTACAAATGATGTTTTCAAAAGCAAGTGCATGTGCATATGCAACGTGAGGCATATACATGCATCACGATTCATGATCAGGCATGCATCACATTATGTTTACAGGACTATGATTTCAAGTTCAAGTGCATGCTTACGATTATAAGTTCATTATGGTTTCAAATTCATAATGATTTCAAGTTTAAGTGCATGTTTAAGTTTATGAGTTCAAGTGCATGCTTACGATTTCAAGTCATGAATTCAAGTTATGATTTTAAGTTATGTTGTCAAGCTATGATACTAGTGCATGATTACAAGATTATGAATTCAAGTTCAAATTTCAAGTTACAAGTTCAAGCTATAAGTTCAAGTTCACGATTTAAGTTCATGTTTTACAAGATCACGTTTACAAGTTCTTTCCTTACTGAGTCTTTTGACTCACGATTTCAAAATGTATCATTCCAGGTTTGCCGGGTGGCAGGAGTCCTGAGGATTTCCTGACTTAGTAAGTAGTAGATTGTGATGTTGTTGGTCATAGGCCTTGGGAACCTACTATGGGTCAAGAGTTGGAGAATGTACATGGAATCCTAAGAGTGCTTGATATCCCACTGAGGCGGCAGGATGCTAACAAAATTGTAAGGTATATACGGATTCAAGATGTTATGAGTAGGTCTGTACTTCAGCCATGCAGACATGTCATGTAATTCGGATGCTTTCACTATTGCCGTCGTAGTCAATTGTGTAAGTTGTAGTTTATGTAAATCTCTTTGGCCCATCTCTCTCAGTTGTAGGTGTTTATGTATATGTATATAAAAAAAAAATCCGCTGCATGATTAAGAGAAAACGCTAGAACATTCATTGAGTGGATGTTCGCGGCTGTCATTAACCCCCTTCGGGCTAGCGTTCGGGGCGTGACAGAGGAAGTTTAAACAAAACGATTCTTTTGATTTATATGTGCTTTATATAAAATTAAAAATCTTAAGTGGTCTGATTTGTCGTGGAAAAGAAATAATCAACATTAAGTAGAACAAAACCAAAAGCATATTTGTCGAACATTAAGTAGAACTTGATGAAAGCAAAAGACCATTTGCGTTAACTAACCGAGACTTTGCCAAACTGAGCGCACCCATAAAATCAGCGGCCTGGGTTTACTTCAATTTTGGTTGTTCGACGCCGAGCACTTAAACAGCAGTGGCAGAATGACGGTTCAATGTGAATATTGACGTCCTCCCGACTCCCACGAAGTTTGCTACCATTTCTAGCCGAATCAAACACTGAAAAGCTTGAATCCATCCGAAAACATACTGATTGTATCCGAAAGTTGGGAATTTTCTGCGAGTGAGGAGTGATGAGTTTCTTAGGAAAGGGGATTTAGGGCAGGGGCAGGGACGTGGATTTTAATTTGAACGCTCTCTCTTTTGTTTTTAAGGACGTCAGGTGGGTTTTTGACGTAGAGCACAGTGGAGGGAGAGACAGGGTGTTGCTCTTTCAGTGGTGTTGATATGTTCTCTGTTTGCCACGTATGAATTTTCCGTCCTAGAGTGGACGGAAAAACCTGAAAAGTATTCGTGGGTTAATCCAGGGACCATTCTAGGACAAAAAATTCCATGGGGACTAGTTAGAGAATGAGTCGCACCACAGGGACCTCCGGGAATATTAAGCCTTATACTTTAGCCTTAGCTTTTAATCATGTGGCCCACCCACCGTGTGAGTGAAGAAGAAGAATTGGTTCAAATTTATACGCGTCAGAGATTGTAGTAGTTTGTCATTCTACTTCCAATTGAGGCAATACTGTATGTTATTATACGCGTAAGAGATTGTAGTAGTTTGTCGTTCTACTTCCAATAGACGCAATACTGTCTGTTATTAATTAGATTTTCCTATACCTCGTACAAATACCTATTACAATACATTGTCCATTCTTACCCAAAAATAAAATAAAATAAAATTTAATGAATTTGTTTTTTAAAATTTTACAAGCTTTTATTTTTAGTAATAAATATTTTTTCCACCCATTCACTATCTAGAGCTCGACACATTACATTCTAAATTATCTAATAACATCCTCTACTTATCAATCTTTTATTACTTTGCACTTTCCGTTTTCTTGCTCTTAACCTATTTTGATATGTGCATAATTGATCGTGACATTGTTGTCAATTTACTAAATTATTGAAGGCATTATCATTAATTCAGGTATAAAAATTAGAGTCATCCGCAACATTATATTCAATTTAACAGAATTTGAAAAGTGAAATGTGTCAAAGATGGCCATTAAGTTGTAATTTTTCAAACTTCTATAATTGGTAGTGATGAAGCCATTTTTAACCGGCCTGTCATAGTATCCACTTGCCCAAGAGCCCAAGGGAGCTGGACCTGACGTCCAGCACTTGGGATGGGTTGAAAGGCTCAAGCTCTCCTTTCTTCTTTCTACAGGCAAAGTAAACAAGGTAGGACTCGTGGTCTTCCCCGTAGGGGAATTTCTCCAATGTCATTGTTAGTCTCCATTTTTCTATATCTTTTGTTTACTAGTTCGATTATCGGTGAGAAAGAGTATGAGAGAGAGTCTAAGTGCATTTACATACATTTTTTGCTTATTTCTTCCTCTATTTATCCTTCATCTTTCCTTTCTGAGTTGGGGGATTGCTAGGCATCGACCTCTTATCTCTTTCCTTTCTTTTCTTTTATGACTGTCTTTCTACATCATGCACCCTCTGCCTCTCATTTATTAAGTGAGGCCTATTTTTTCCCCTTATTCTCTTTGATCCTCAAGAAGACGGTCTTCGTTTTCCATTTAATAGTTAGATGATTAAATTTCCTATAGGCCTGACCTTTTTATGCTCGACGTGACCCCCTTTTAAGAGGATTGCCGGTATTTTCTCATTAGTGATCTGCGGTTGATGAGATCCTGCCAGTATTAGGATGAGCCTCTGTCTTTTCTGTTTGGCCCAGGGCCCGTTTCCTTTCTTATTGGGCTGAAAACATCTATTCCCATAAGTAGTCCCTCATTTCTCTATATACAATTTAGGTAAATAGGGAAATATTCAAGGGCCCATCTACAGTCTTCGAGGATTTTAATCTATCGCCTTATTTCTCTTTTCCTTTTCTTCATTTTTTTAGTGTCTTTTCGCTTCCCCCCCTCTGTCAGAGACCCTAGATCATTACACTATTGTCTGCGGTTTCTTCTCCGTCGCTGTGACACCTTTTTTTTTTGTCTTGGAAACGTTATTCCTTATTTGAAAAGTTTTCTTCATTTCTTTTTCGTCAATCAATGACTCCTCGCTCTCTTCTCCAACCTTTGAAGAGTTCCCCATGTTTCGAATCTGCTCTAAAATGATGAATGTATTTAGCTAAGTATCGCCGAATGTATTTGGTGCTCGAATCAAGTAGAAGGCATCGAGAGTGTGAAACTCTTCTTATACAATATCCTCTGCCTTAGTATATACCGAGAGGACCGCATGCGGACTCGGCGAGCTTCGTCCCGATTTCGCAGAAGAGTACATTGGTAAAGTATGCAAAGATGGGTGCCCCCACCATTCCATTGAGTCCACCGTGCAGATTGGGTATTGACCTTCCCAATTCAAGGAGGAAGGGCGCACTATCACCCCTTCAGGTATGCCATTCGTCATGTCTAACTTCAGATTGAGGTTAGCTGAGCTAGGTGATCGACCTTTTCATTTTGCTTTCGAGGCACCAACATAAGCTCGAACGTATCAAAAGACTACTTCAATGTCTCCACTTGAACCAAATACTCTCGCATTCGCCCTTTCTTATACGATCCTTGGTCTTTGTATATTCCTCTACCAGATTATCGTAGTCGTACATCAAACCCTTGATGCTTTTGTGACAAAGAACTAAAGTTGGCCAAGTTCTAATCAGCTCTGTCAGATGAGCAACAAAAGAAGGAACAACTCAAAAAAGAGGTCGAAAGGCTCGAATCCACCGTTTAAGAAATCAAACACGGTAGGGTAGATATCGAACCTTTGTTAGAGCAGTCCCATCCTCCCTCAGATGAGAATAGACAGTTAATGGAATTGATAGAGCAACACTCGGAGGAAGATGAAGAGGTTATGGTGTCTGTCGGCCCTAAGAATGCTCTTCAGTCACGAAAGGCTCATAATTCTAACAAGGCTCAACATACCAAAAGGGTCAGGGAGTAGTCAGAAGAGATAAAGTGGTTGAAGTGAGATCTATAGGTTCAAACAACCTGCTGTGAACACGAGGTGGACGAGGCTAAGAAATATAAAGAAGAGTGCTAGAGACTGAACAATCCTCTTTTGAAAAATGGCCTACAGATCTCTGCAGCGGAGGCCAAGGCTGATCAAGCACTTCAAGCCCACCTCGGTTGTTGAGTCAACTAACATGTCAATGCTTGGCAAAAGGATAACTATCTTTCAGGTAAGCCTTATTAATATTAGAAAAATCCACACACATCTGCCACTGCCCATTAGACTTAGGAACCAAGACTACATTAGCCAACCAATCAGGATAAGCTATTGCCCATATAAATCATACCTCCAATACTTTGTCAACTTCTGTGGCTATCACTTTGCTCCTTTCAGGCGCACAAGTCTTTCTTTTGTGCTTAACCGACTTTCTGGCTGGATAAACAGTAAGTCGATACATCATTATCGAGGGATCCACCCCTTTCATATCTCTATGAGTCCATGCAAAAGACTTCATCCATAGCCGCAAAAACTGGAGCAGAGCTTGCTTAGCCTACGCATCTAGCGACGCGCCCACCTTCACCACTTTATTCACCTCCAGCTCCAGACTCTCCAATGGTTTTGTTGTTTGAACGTGGGCATAAACCTTTTATCTACCATTAAATCTTTTAAGTACTTCATTCGTGAATCTTCGAGTGCCACCAAATCAATTAAGGACATATCACCAACTAGAAAAGCATTACTGCAGCTAGGAGTACAAGTATAGGAATAGTAATTTTTTCCACTTATGGAGCCATTTTTAACCGGCTTATCACAATATTGACTGGGCCAAGAGCCCAAGGGAGCTGAGCCTGAAGTCCATTGCTTGGGATGGGTTGAAAGGCTTAAGCTCTCTATCCTTACTCCTACAAGCAAAGTAAACAAGCTAGGACTTGGGGTCTTCCCCGTAAGACGATTCCTCCAATGACATTGTTAGTCTCCATTTTCTATATCTTTTGTTTACTGGTTCAATTATTAGTGTGAGAGAGAATATGAGTGAATTTGTGTAGCTTTTTTGATTCTTTATTCCTCTATTTATCCTTCCCCTTTTTTCTCTGGGTCAGGGCTTACTAGGCCTCGACCTTTTATCTCTTTCCTCATTTTTCCTTTATTTTCTTATATGACACTCTTTCTTATTCATGCGCACTCTGTCCCTCATTATTAAGTGAGGTCTACTTTTTCTTCCCTTCTTCTTATTGGTCCTTAGGAAGGAGGTCTTCGTTTGTCATTTAATAGTTAGATATTATTCTTTATAGCATCGTTTTTTTCAGGGAATCAAATGATTAACTTCCCATTAGGCCTCACCTTTTTATAGTCGACGTGACCCCATTTAAGAGGGTTGCCGATATTTTCTCAATAGTGATCAACAGTTGATGAGATCTTGTTGGTATTAGGATGAACCTCTGCCTTTTCTGTCCGGTCCAAGGCCTCTTTTCTTTTTTATTGGGCTGAAAAAATCTATGTTGATGATACCAATACTGAACCTCGTTCGGCCCAAACCAATTTGGGTCGACAAGCATGATTACATCTTTCTAAGACCCAATGACTACAATCAAGCCCATGTCGCATGCAGATCTAAAAGGGTAGACCGTTATACGTGCCGTGAGCGGTTGTCCAATAATTCGCTATAAACCGCCTACTCTACGATCCCTCGATTCCCATGGTGGAGGAAAACGACCATTGCGAAGACGTGAAAAAACAATCAAAGAGCACACGAATATACGGGATGAAATTCCCGTAAGCATTCCTGCAAAAGGAAAGAAGAGGAACGTGGGAGAAAAGCTATAAAATGAAGAGTTAACGATGGAAAGGTAAGAAAAATTCTGAGCAACCAAACTACACAAGACATATAGGAAAAAAGCTGACTTAAGCAGAGGAGGTTAGTAACCTCGGTGCCCGGGGTTATTCTTATAGTTTTGCAGGAAAGATATGTGAAGATCGAGACACATTTACTCGGACGTGTTGATAATAAATCAACCTATTCATCATATTTCATCATGTAGATTAAAAGTTTATTTATTTATTAATTTTATGGCATTATAACGGCAGTCATAGTATTTGTGATCCGATGCAAAAGTAAGCACAAAAAAGCTCTGGTGCATTCACACCTAGAAAAAACACTTTTTCTAGAAGTACCTTGTTTTTGGTAGTAATTTTTACCCCTTCTTTAGACTTCATCTCGAGCTTTTGATCGTGTGGCCCACACCCACCGTGTGAGTGAAAACCACTAGCGATAACGGGGGATCGAAAGGTAGCAGCCGCCATTGACTTGGAGCAGACATGAATCAACATGATTTGCTAATGGGCTAGAAAAAGACAGAATTAAAAAGATAAACACTTTGCGTCGCAGAGAAAACGGACGAATGGTGGAGGGGATAAGGTGGTCGACTGGTCGCGCTGCTGGTTCTGTTATTTTTTTTGTCTCGGTTTGTACTCGTGCAGTTCATTATCGATGGAGTATTTACATAGGCAATATTAAATAGTTTAAGGTCTATTTATTATGTTTTATCTTTATGTATTGTACCGTGTTATTTAGTAGCGGATCCAGAATTTAAGTTAGAGCTGCACACAAACGCACTGCATATCGGACCGGACCGGAAAATCGGACCGGATTTGCAGTCCGATCCTAAATGTTAAAAAAATAAAAAATAATTTTTTATAATTTTTAATACAAACTATAAAGTTAAATGTTTAATTTTAATCTAAACTAAAACTCAACTTTTTTATATGCACTTTCCTCTTTAAAATTAACCTAAAAAATTATTAATTTTATTTTTTGAAAAAATTAAAACCAGACCGGACCACTTATAAGTGATCCGGTCCGGTCCTTTAATATACTAGGACCATAATGCGGTCCGGACCGCATTCCCGTTTTTCAGCCCTGATTTAAGTGTTAGAGGGGCGGAATCATAGAGAGAAAATATTTTAAGAATATTTTGAATACAAAAAAAAACTAAACATATAAAATTTCAAAAAATTCAATACTACATCAAATACATTTTCACACAAACTCTAATATTTTTTTAAAATATATCATCGAATCATTCTGCAAGTTCATCACTCAACAATTAAACAGAAAATTAGTAGCTAAAGGAGGGAAAAAAATGAGATCGAAAGAAATTTGAAGTTAAAAAGAAAGAATGAACTTATATAAACCGAAACAAAGTTAAAATAAAGGAAATAAAAAAATTAAGTTAAAGTTGTCATATGTAAAGCTGCAGAAGAAACTCGGTGGGTTAAGAGATTTCTTTATGTTAACTTTTTCAAAAGTGAGGCAAAATTAATAGGTTTTTTTATATATTAAAAGTGAAATTGATAGAAATAAATAACATAATAAAAACAAAACTCGCTACTTAGTTCATAAAATAAATTCTATCTCTTGGTAAAATTTTAATTCCATTATCATTTGTTGTTATTTTAAAAGGTATTTTAACTCATTTATTATTTATTTTCATTTTAAAGGGTAGTATTTTTAACGCATTAAATTTGTCTCATTCATTTTGAGGGATATTTAAATGGATAGACAAGGGATAATATTTATGGCCTTGCAAAAAAGATTTTTTCAAAATATTTGGGGGAATGATATTTGAAGGTGTAAAATTGGGTTAATATAAAGTTTTTTCCTTAAAAATGTTTTAAAAGGAAAAAAATTAAAAATTTTGGGGGCGGTAGCCTCTATCGCCCTCCCTCATCCTTTCACGATCCTGTAGCCCGCATTGGATAAAACAGCCTCTAGTCCGTGATCCACAAGCTCACCACTGGATGAGGACTGAGCCCATGTTCTTCTCCGGACCAGATCAAGGTCTACTTGTGCCCACGTCATGAGTTACTCCAGTTACGTGTTAGCGGTCCGGAGAAGATCAGGTCAAGGCCTGTTAGTGAGAATTGAAGAACAGAGACACAATCTATGAGGTCTATGATGTTATGGACTAAAATTACAGTCCACGTTGGGTTCTACGAATTAGATGCGTCCAGGCCCGCCTTGATGCTTAGAGATCCGTGGCTATTTCGGATTGGAAACCGCTCAAACCCATTGAGTTCGGGCTGTTCAGCTTTTGGAGCTGAGCATAATAACAGCATATATTTATTTAAAAAAAGAAGAAGAAGAAGAAGAAGAAATAGTGTCTGCCTGGAATTGGCCCGGCTCATCTTTCCTATCCTTTTGGGCATGGATATTGGATAGGTACAGACTTGCAGTCGTTTACACCGTAACATATCATCATACTCTCCAGAAATTGCGTGGTGTTGAGCGAGGAGACAAAATTGCGGCATTGGATTTTGTTCGCCTCATGTACTTTCGGATATGCTGGAATTTTCTGGGCATTGAAATCAGAAAACTGTGAGAATTTTTTTCCTTTTTTTTTCTTCTCTATGTTTCACAAACAACGAGGCTACTATTTCACCTTGTGAGAATTTCAGGGTTCTTAGAGGGATGAATTTGCTCGGAGAGGATCGGGAGATTCATCTAAGGAGATCAGTAGGGACTTTGAAGGAGCAGGTTTTGGCTCACTGCTAGCAGGCACTAATGTGGAGTACTTGAAGATAGAGAACAGTGAATGTAAGATTCATCCCAAAAATGCGTTGGTTAAGGCTGCAACCAGTCACAGAGTTGGGGACAATGCAGACTTTGGACGTGGATGGAGTTTTGTCGTTGATTTTTCCTCCTGTTCTTTTTGTTGGGTCTTCATCTCGTACAGCTCTTGACTTGTACGAAGACTTAAGCATCACAAGTGTGTCAAGTGTGAGAAGCCATAATTGTCCAGTCATATGCTGCATTCTATGCTACCCTTCTTTCTATAAGTTTTTGGAGTTGCAGTCAGCTTCTAAACGACTCATAACTCTGTGAATGGGATAAAAAAGGTAAATATAAAAACAATCAACAACGGGAAGCCCCCCATATATATTTAAACTTTCACGCCTCTTTGCTACAAGTTTGCAAATTACAGGCATAAAAAGACTACAGGGCTCTAGTTAATATTTTACAAATAACCTCAGGTCTCATATTTTGTACAATAATGTTACATTTGAAGACCAGCAGGAGAATGGAGATTCTCCTGACTAGAAAAACTTGGAACCCCAGTTGAAATTTTTTGGATGTTTAAAGGTCAGGACTCCTATTTCTCAGTTTCCTTCACATCTCTCCTCTTACTTCCTCCATCTTTGTTAATGAAGATTCCAACCAATTTGCACGGCTCAGCTTCCTCTAGCATGTGGACAACGCTTCTCATAGTGGGTCTAAGAGCGGGGAGTGCTGCTGTGCAGAGAATTGCTATCCTCAGTACCTTGACTACCTCTTCCTTCAAAGCCTCGGGAATTTTAGGGTCCACCAAACTTAATACGCTCTCCCTCGTCGTTATCTTTCTGGAAATCCAGTTCACAATGTCTATGTTCTCTCCGAACTCCGGCTCCATTGGTCTTTTTCCGGTCACCAGCTCCATCAGTACCACCCCAAAACTATACACATCACTCTTCTCATTCACTTTGTATGTGTACCCATATTCTGCATAATCAACAAGAATTCATGACCAAATTAAAAACATAAAGACGAGCTTAGCAAAGAATCAAACGTAAAGAAAAGTACAAGGGAAGGAATTAATGGATATCCACAAACCAGGAGCGATGTAGCCGTGTGTTCCAGCTATGACATGGGTGGAATCCTTGCCACCCCTGGCCCGAACAATCTTTGCGAGTCCAAAATCAGCAATTCTTGGCTTCAAAAACTCATCCAGCAGTATGTTGCTAGACTTCACGTCTCTGTGAATAACCGGCCTCTCACACCCATGGTGCAGATGCTCCAACCCTTTGGCTGCGCCGACTGCAATCTCGTGCCTCGTTTCCCAATCAAGCTTCACCTTATCGCATGTGTGCAGCCGATCCCACAAGCTCCCATTCGGTAAATACTCGTACACCAACAAGCTCGAGTCCTCGCTTGTAATGCTACAATACAGCTTCACCACATTCACATGCCTTATTGAGCTTAACATCTGCACCTCTGTGTCGAATTCCTTCGACTTGCCCCCATGCTTAGAGAGCATCGGCGTGGTGCTACTCCGGCGCTTTCGGCCATTACCACTTGAATCCGTATTCCATATATGCTTGACCGCAAGTTCTTTCCCATTTGCAAGTAGCACTTTGTACACGTTCCCAGAACCACCTTTTCCAATCAGATTCTCCTGCTTGATGGAATCAATAATCTCATCCTCCGTGAAGCTCAACACGTGGAAGGACTTTACGTCCCAGGATTCTTCCCTCAACGAACGGCCTTGATCTTTTTCGTTTTTCCTCGAGTAGAAGAAGCACGCCAAAGACACAAGTAGGACGGATGAACCTACAGCGAAACAAATGATAAGCGTCCGGACGTCCTTGGACATGCCGGAATCTGAGGGACAGCGTGGGAAAACGGAGCTGATGCCGAGGAGGCAGAGGCCTGGATTCCCTGTAAAGCTACCGTTATACGCCTCAATTGACAGAGCTTGCGGTACGGGACCGGCCAACAGGTTGTACGATAGATCGAGAAGGCTTAGCCGGAGAGACGAAAAACTCTGCGGAATCTCGCCGGAAAGTTGGTTGCTGGAGAGATTCAGAGAGTTTAGAGTTGGTAGAGATCCTAAAGAAGATGGGATCTGACCCGAAAGCAAATTTCTAGCCATGTTTATGTCGCTGAGTGACGCACAAGTGCCTAATGTCTCTGGTATTGATCCAGAGAACTTGTTGTTCTGAAGATGAAGAACGTTCAATTGCTTCAGCTCACCGATACTGGGAGGAGTCTTTCCCGAGAATCGGTTGTCGTTTAATTGGATTGACACCAGCGACGTAGCTCCAGAGATCTCAGTCGGTAACTCACCCGATAACCTATTGTTTCCGACAAACAATTGCCCAAGAGCCTTGGCATTCATAATATCGGACGTGATCTGACCTTCGATATTATTGAACGTGATATCGATTATGTTCAAGTTTGGTAGCCCCCAGATTCCGGCCGGAACGGTACCGGAGAGCAAGTTATGGTTGACTCTGAAACGAATTAGAGTCGAGCAGTTGGCATACGTAGCCGGAATTTCTCCTGTAAAATTGTTGTCAAGCATCAGAAGCTTCCACATGGTACCCTGCTTGCACATATCGGGCGGGATTGTACCGTTCAAGAAATTATCAGACACGTCAATGAAAATGAATTGTGCCCAAGACCCAAGCTTCTGAGGCAGGGGACCGGTCAACCTGTTCGAGTACAAGGAAAGGTTCACCAGCTTCTTGAAATCGCCCAACTCGGCTGGTACTTGCCCAGAAAGGGTGTTTTCGAAAAGTTGCAGACTCATCAGGTTGTTCAAGAACCTCAGCTCGGACAAATCTCCCTCGAGATAGTTCATCGAAGCGTCAAACATCTCAAGCTTCGAAAGGTTTCTTAGACCGACAGGAAGTTTTCCTGTAAAGGAGTTGTTGTACAGCTCGAGCTGCCAGAGGTTGATAAGGTTCCCGATCTCGGCCGGAATTTCGCCAGTCATGTTGTTGTCGGCAAGCTCCAAGTTGATTAGCCCCGTAAGGCTTCCAATCCCAGTTGGAATAGTTTCTTGGATATTGCAGTTGGAGAGGTAAAGCCAATCCAGCTTGGTCAGCTGCACCACCTCCGTTGGAATTGGACTAGGATTGAACGGGTTGTCTCCGAGGCTTAGCCGGACCAGGCCGGTCATGTTTTGAAGCGATTTCCATGGAAAATTGCCGGAGAACCCGCTGTTGTTGAGATGAAGATATCGCAATTGGCTGAGAGAGGATATGTCCGGAACTGCCCCACTGAAGAAATTGTTCCCCAAATCCAAGTATTCCAATTTCGCACAATTTTTCAAGTCCTCCATGACTGGGCCGTGCAAGAGGTTGAACCCCAACGATAGCTTTGCCAGTGATTGGAGCTGACATATTGAATCAAGAGGAAGAATCCCGGATAAGTTCTGGTGCGAGAGTTCAATTTCTGCAACCGAACCGACTGAATTGCAGGCAATTCCGGTGAAGTTGCACGGGGAAGTTGTGGCCTCCCAAGTTTTGAAAACATTGGTGTTCGATTCTTGAAGCGCAGATTTCAGTTTCATAAGAATTTGCTGCTCATCGGATTGGATACCGGAGAGAAAGGAGAGGAAGCAGAGGACAAAGAAAGAACAATGATAGAGGCATTGCCGGGAGGTATGTGGCGTCGACATGTCGTATGGGGGAGGGAATGGCGAAGACTTCTGTGAGTCTTCTAGTAAACTAGAGAAGAATGATGAGGAAGACTTTGGATTGTGCCATTTTAATTACTTCGAAGATGGTGGGAAGCCACACGTGTTTCCATTTCACGTGTTTCCATTTCTTTATTTCTATTTTTTTTTGGGGGGTTGGGGCAGAAAAAGTCAGAGCCATTCGTAAAGGATTGGAGTAGTGAAATAGAACATTACGAGCGTTTAAAACAGTTAGTACGGTTATAAGACGGGGGAGCTTGCTATTCAAATTTCCTTTACAACGGCTAGTATTTACACCGTTTGGGTTCGTTTTGGTCCTTCTTTTTCGGGAATAATTACCCTAATTTCCTAATCAATTATCACTATTTTTTTGGGGATAAATTTCAATTCAGTATATATCTCGGATCACGTTTCGTAGTTTCCAAAATTATTGGGCTAGGAAGAAAAAATCACTCAATATATTATTTTTAAGGATAAATACAATTTTCCGCCCAACCATAACACTGGTCCTATACATTTTGAAAATTCAATCTATTTATTTATTTTTAACAAAATTAGGTCGAAATGATCATAATACCATTGACACACTTTACATTTGTTCATATTCGATAGAGGGTATTATTATCAATTCTCACTAGGTCATAGGAGGCATTCTCATCATGTTTCTGGTATAAAAAATTGAGTCATTGAAGGCATTATATCTAATTTGAGTGAAAAATTTTATTAGGAATGCCAAAATATCTAATATTAATAGTTAGATGGTAAAACTTTATAGTTTAAATTATAATGTATAAATTTTTTTAATTAATGGGTGAAAATATATTTATTCATTATTTTATAACATAATAGTCGGAGTATTAATATTTGTGATTGAATGCCATTGTAATCACAATGGTGAATTCACACCAAAAAGGGTACTTTTTCTTCAACTACCTTGTTTTTCTGGGGACTTTTTACCACTGCTTTGTACCCTTTTTTTAGGTTAATGATTATTTTAGTCCCTGAGTTTTATGCCCTTTATCAATATGGTCCATGGGTTTCAAATTTGATCATATACGTCCTTAGGTTATTCTCATTTATCGATTTAGTTCTTCCGTCCAATTTCATCTCCTCTGTGCACAGTTAGCTAATGGTGTGACACGTCACTCTCAATAATATCGTGACTCGTTGACGAATTTGAAAAAAAAAGCTGACTAAACGACACGTTGGCACCTGTTGTAAAAAAAATAAAAGAAAAACAAAAGCATAAAAATGCCTTAGTAGATGTCAACCCATGGAGCTTACCCGATACACTTACCTACGCCTGAACCAGTCTAAGCTACTGATTTCTTCTTCTCTCCGACAGTGTATGTGGCTCCCGTTTTAGCTTCCATTCCTCTTCTAGATGAGTACTAGAAGCACCAAGGTAAATGAGTTATGATTTATGTTCTTCTTTCTAAAAATGGGTTACGGTTCTTAGTTGGAAGTCTTGTTTTTGCTCTCACTTGAAGTCTTCACTGTTAAGCACTATTCATAGCTCCAAGCTTCTACTGAAACACCTCTTTTGCTTCTTTTCTTCCTCGAGAGGAAATTCAGTTTTGGAATTCTTCTATTGCTCTGTCGTTTGTTATTTCAGTTTTGAACATTGTGAGGAAACCCATCTGTCTTTGAGCGTCACTTTCATTGCGAATTAATGTTTAGAATTGTAATATTCTATCTGTTAATGGAATCATCTTGTGCATATTACTGAAGCTATCGGGAGGTTCTTCTTCATTGTGAATTTAAGCACCTGGGTTGCGAGTTCAGCTGATTGGATTATCCCTGACCTAGATTTCCAAAAATCTTACTCAAATGGAGGTCAGTAGCTCATACTGGTTTAGGCGTGGGTAAGTGTATCAGGTAAGCTCCATGGGTTGAGATCTACTAAGGCATTTTTATGCTTTTTTTCTTTTAATTTTTTTTACAATAGGTGCCAACGTGGCTGTCGTTTAGTCTTTTTTTTTTTCAAATTCGTCCACGTGTCGCGATATTATTGGGAGTGACGTATCTCACTGTTAGCTGACTGTGCACGGAGGAAACAGAATTGGATAGAAGGACTAAATCGATAAATGAGAATAACCTAAGTACGTATGTGATCAAATTTGAAACCCAGAGACCATACTGATAAAGGGCATAAAACTCAGGGACTAAAATGATCATTAATCCTTTTTTTCCTTAAGGACCACTTCTTTATACTTCATCCCTATCTTTTGATCGTGTGGCCCACCCATTGTGTGAGTGAAGAAGAAGAATTGGTTCAAATTTATACACGTCAGAGATTGTAGTAGTTTGTCGTTCCACTTCCAATAAAACGCAGTACTGTCTGTTATTAAATAGATTTTCATAAACCTAGTACAAAGAAGGATTACAATACATTTCTCATTCTTATTTTTTTTAAAAAAAAAAAATTAATGAATTTGTTGTTTGAAATTTTACATGAGTATAGTTTTAATAATAAATACTTTTTTTTTTTTGCATATTCATTGTAGAGAATTTGACACATTACCTTCTAAATATCTATTTTTACACACAGCAACCTCCAATTATCATTATACTCTCAGTTCAAAATTTTCCGTCAAATTAAAATTATTAAATCTTAGAACAATAATTTTCTTGACCTGTTTTGATTTGTGCATATTCGATTATGGTATCATGGTCAATTTACTAATTTATTTCAGGCATTATCATTATATCATTTATAAAAATTTGAGTCATCCGCGATATTATATCTAATTTGACGGAACTTGATAAGTGAAGTGTGTCAAAATTAGGATTTAAGTTACCGTTTATGAAACTTTATATAATTGGTAGATTAAAAGTTTATTATTTTCTTATTTTTATGGCATAATAATGGCAGTGGTAATGTGTGATTCGATGCAACAGCCAACACAAACCTTTGTTTTTCTTAGGGTGGGTTTGTTGGTAAAATTTTTGGTATTGGGTTTAGTGTTGGTATTGAGTTTAGTGAAAAAATGAAGAGAGAGATAATATTTTATAGTTTTTGTAATTTTTTATATTTTTTTATGGAAGAGAGAGAGATTATATTAGAGTATTTTATTAGGAGAGAGATAAAATTTTGGGTAAAATTTTAGTGACAAACGCAGCCTTATTACTTTTTACCACGGTTTTAGACTTCATCACGAGCTTTTTGATCGTGTGGCCCACACCCACCATGTGAGTGAAACCCACTAGCGATAAAGACTACAGAAGATAGAAGAGTGAAATGGGTCAAAAAGATAGTGTTGAACTTTCTATAATTGGTAGATTAAAAGTTTATTTATTTATTATTTTTATGGCCTAATAATGGCAGCCATAATATTAGCTCCGGTGCATTCACACCTAAAAAAACACTGTTTTCAACTTCTTTATACTTCGTCACGAGCTTTTTTGATCGTGTGGCCCACACCCACCGTGTAAGTGAAAACCACTAGCGATGAAGATAGCAGCCGCCATTGACTTGGAACAGAAACGTGAATCAAAATGATTTGATAATGGGACTAGAAAAAGACATAAACTTTTTTTTTTTTTAAAAAAGAAAGATAAACAATTTGGATCGCACAGAGAAAACGGACGAATGGTGGAGCAGCATAGCACCAAGAAGAAACAAAAAAAACCAGTGTTTCTTAATTCAATTGTGTTCGAAGAACCAAGGACGGTTACAACCACGCCATGTAAGGGATAAGGTGGTCGAATGATGGCATTTTTTTTGTCTAAATTATATGGTATAATTTAGAGAAAAATAAATATAGTATAATAGTACCAAATAGCATAAGATTCACTTCCCGTATATATCTCTCTTCGAATCAGAGGCGGAACGAAGGGGTGGCAAGTCTGGGCGGCTGCCACCCCTTAGTTCTGTAATTTTATATATATATGCATGTTTTCTTTCAGTGGGCCAGGCCTACTCTTAAGCCCACCCAGTCCGCCCCCTTCCTCAGTTTTACACTGTTTAAAAAAAAAACAGAAATACATTACTAAGTAAATTAGAATAATGCATTTGTTTGTCTATATTCGTTGTTATTTATAAATAAGTAAAAGATGAACAACTCAAATTTGTTCAATTATTTTTTTAAGTTAATTTTGAAGCTATAATTTTGCTTGGTTGCTAGTAAGATGATTGAGACAAGAAAGTATACTCTATATCAATTGGTTTATCTCCTTATTGAGTTGACATTGGTTTTGCCATTTGCGACTGCGACTGTTGAAAGAGTATTTTCTGCGATGAATATTATCAAGACTGATTTACGTAATAAAATGAGAGATGACTGGATGAATAATAGCATGATAGTATACATCGAAAGGGGAATTTTGAAACTATTGTGAACAAAGCTATTTTGCAACGTTTTCAGAATATGCAGAAGTGTAGGATCCAATTGTCACCTCGTAGTGACAATACATAGTATAGTACATGCATTTTAATATTTTTACTGTTTTTTATTTTTTATTTTCGATCTTTTATCTGTAAGACATTTTCTGCATTACGTATGAAAATTTTTTGAGATGTCATTTTGCCTTAAAAATTTGCCCCCCCTTCACTTGAGTTCTGGTTTCGCCACTGCTTCGAATTGTACTGTACAATTCGAGTAAAAAATTATAATAAGATCTCAGTCCATTGAGATTCTTGTATCTCGTATTGGATAAAACATATCTCCATGACCATGTTTTGTTTTTTTTGTTATTTGTTCAATGACCTCAATCAATGGCCTAATTGACGGAATATGATAACAACAAAAGTCAGTCAAATGATCTCAATTAATATTTAAATATAATTAATTAGATTTTAGTACTATTTTATGAGATTCAATGAATCTTTCTAAAAAAAGAATTAATAGATCGAGTATGGATACTAACAATTTACCATGAATATAAGTTTATTACAAATGAGAATAATGGTTTATTATAATGGGCTCAAGACCGAGTCAACGAAAATCATATATTAAAATTTTGATTTCTTTTTCTATTTTTTGTAATAATAGTACAGGACAAGTTTATTGAAGTGAAATTACTTAATATACAATTATCTCGAAAAGGTTAGCGCAACAATTCACACCCATAATCTCGACTGTCATTAGTTTGATTCTGAAGAGCGTCTAATTTGAGGAAAAAAATATTACCGCCACATGCGTTGGGTTGGAGAGTCGGTGTGGGACGGAAGCTTCGAGTCGCCGACGTTGACACGATGCAACCTCACAAGTAGTCCCACCACGGGGATAATGATTAAATGAATGTAGGAGATAGAGAAATCATGGACGCTCCACAAAGCGCGTGAAAGAACTTCCAATCACCCCACACCGATTGTTAAACAGATAAGGGGATAGGATTCGTTACACTACTGAATATTTTAGCGGGTGAAGTTCTGTAGGGTCTCCTTCTGGAAGATCTAGAATGCCACGCGAGGCGAGAGAGGGTATGGGATTGCATTGCAATGATATCTTTTCTAGATCGCGATAGAGCGAGTAGAAAAACATGTACTGTCACGTTCGGTGGAAAGAGTTGGCTTCGCGGAATGAACAAAGTCATGTTAACGTCGCCAATCCCAAAACCGACCGTCTGAAATCTGTTCAGATTCCACGACTCTAATCCCATTTGCCGACAGGTGGGCCATAGTTCAATGTTGTGCGTTATCAAACAAAAAGAGTTCTACTTCGTTTGGAAAAAATCAATATTCAATTTTAACATTTGAGTCTATCGAGGAAATCGTAAAAATTAAAATTGTCGAGAATTTTATTATTTTAAATCATATTTTCTAACACTTATTATTATTATTATTATGTGTAGATTGGATTCTCATTTCATTAGTAGGTTTAAACATGTATAATATTCTATCGATATAGGATGAAGTCATCTCTGTCGTCTGGCGTCCATTTCTATCCACTGTAGCAGGAGATCGGTTGGCGCGTGGAGGCTAACTCGCTCGTCCTTTTTTCTCCCCCATTTGAGCTGCTTTTGATGCTCTCTGGCATGCAGTAGCCGTCTGCCTGACCTCTAGCCGGGATGAGAATCACCTGGTACTGTTCGGACAGTATTAGTCTCACCGTGTATCCACACCTCTCTCACCTTCTTTCTGAATTGCCTCTAACCGAATTATAGAGGATACCGGTCCGTCCAGCAGCAGTTCGTTCTGCGCAGGCCAGAAGTCGGTCGGCCAGAAGCCAGAGCGTGAGTGCCCCAAGCGTGAGAGCGTATCCTACGTGTGAGGTCATTTTTTTCCCTTGATCGACTCTCCTCCAACCTCTGCTTCTGCTACTTCTCTCTGCTTTCTTTTGGTCATTTCAACTTTTGACCTTTTGCGTTTTGTATGGTCTTTTAGCCTCACCACTCATTGGCCCGTGGTTTTTACGGAAAGTGATTAGTCCTTTTTTTACATATACCTAAAGTCTTTGAACTTGAGGAGTCTATAAATGGAGTTCTTATGACCAAAGAAAATAAAGAAAGAATTGAAGTAATTGCTAGAATGCAAAACACACGTAATAGTATAGGAGAAGACAATCAACACGGTTGTCGTATCCTCTTACCTTTACCGCTCTATTTATTTTATTGGATTTTTGTAAATTTTCTACGAAGAAGGCAAATGACAAAGCTGCACGGGCACACTACAGTGTCTCAATAATTGCAGAATATGTTAAGAGGGCAATTCCAGGCAGGCATGACTGGGTAAAGTAACCACCGAATCCTGACTCACCAAACCCGGAGTAGGTTCAATTATGGCCCCCCCACAAATAAGACAAAAATAAATCAAACAATAACATAATTTAGGTTTCCTGGACTAATCGGAAGCAAACAAGAGAGAGAATCATGGTGGGTACGTATAACATTGTAGACAACAAATCAAACACAACAGAGAATGCCACTCACACGATCAATACCCCGAGGGAGGAGCACATTGTCTAGCAAGCGTGGACGAAAAGTGGGAAGAGTGGGGATCCATGGGTCACACCATAAATTAAGTTGCCGCCCCTTTTTGACAAATCAACACGCTCCTTGAGCCTGCCGTCCACGAGATTGCATAATCCCTTTCCAAATCCATGTGCTATTCGGGGAGGTCCTGGCGGTCATAAACCGTTGGTTGCCAAGATATTTAGCTCGCAATACCTACACCCACAAACAATCAGCATTGGAAAGAACTTGCCACCCAAGTTTGGCGACCATTGCTTGATTGATATCAAAAGCCTTGCCAATGCCCAATCCACCATTCTCCTTAGGTTGACGGATCGACATCCAGGCCTTAGGATGAAAATTCCTGGTCTTACCATCCGTAAAGCCCCACCAAAAATTCTTAAGCATCGAGTCAATGGAAGCACATAAACCTTTGGGAAGGAGGAACATCAACATAAAATATGAAGGAAGTGTCATAACCACGGCTTGAATCAGGACGGTGCGACCAGCTTGGGATAAAGCCTTAGCTTTCCATCCCGCCACTTTCCGCTGAACCTTCTCCTTAATAGTAGAGAAAATCATCTGCTTTGAGCGGGGAAAAAAAGTAGGCAGCCCAAGATAGCTACCTTGTGTCGTGGATGGATTAAGCCGCAGGATAGAACATATGTGAGTAGAAAGATTGGGGTCCATATTACGGCTGAACGAAATGAAGGATTTACTCAAGTTAATAGTTTGACCAGTCCACTGCTCAAAAGTGTTCAACAAATAACGCATAGTAGTGGCTTCACGAGTATTAGCCCTGCAAAAAAACATAAGGTCATCAGCAAATAACATATGAGAAATAGGAGGAGCTGCCCGTGCAATTTTAATGCCATGGAGGGTCCCCACATGCTCCGCACCAGCCACCAATCGAGACAAGGTTTCCATGACTAAGATGAATAAAAATGACGAGAGCGGATCTCCTTGGCGGAGGCCCCGAGAAGGGTGAAAAAACCCAAAAGGGCTGCCATTAATCAACACCGAAAAAGAAACGGTGGAAACACATTGACGAACAAAGTGTCGCCATTTATGGGAGAAACCAAAACACCGGAGCACTTCATCAAGAAACCCCCAATTCACCTTATCATAGACCTTCTCAAGATCGATTTTGATGGCTATAAGCCCACCTCGGCCTTGTTTGTGTTTGAGCGTATGCTTCAACTCATGAACAAGGATGAAATTTTCTTGAATATGGCGATTGGGAACAAAAGCATTCCGAGTCGGAGAAATCAACCTTGACCTAAAAGGCTTCAAACGTGACGTCATGATTTTATAAATAATCTTATATGCCACATTACAAAGACTGATAAGACGAAAGTGAGTAACTAAAGAGGGGTTATCATGTTTCGGAATCAGGACAATATTCGTGTCGTTAAGCTCTTTTAGAAGAAAACCCGTATCAAAGAATTTCTGCACCATCCACACCACTTCCATTTTAATGGAAGACCAATATGTCTGAAAAAAGAGAGCTAAAAATCCATCGGGTCCAGGAGCCTTAGTGGGCCCCAAACTGTTGACAGCACGCCAAATCTCCTCTTCACTGGGGCAGCAACAAAGAGCCAGATTGTCTTCAGGAGTAATAAGGGACGACATAAGGTCGGGCAAGGCAGCTGGAAATTCTGTTTGACTACCAAAAAATAGATTCTGAAAGTGGGCAACAACATGGGCACCAATAGAATCCTTACCTTCCAACCAGTAACCATTCGAGTCCAATAGAGCATCAATAGAGTTACGCCGATGACGTACTATGGTGGAGAGATGGAAGAACCGGGTGTTAAGATCCGGTGTTGTCAACCAAGTATCGCGGGATTTTTGACGCCATAACTGTTCTTCACGCTTTAACTCCTCCCCTAGCCGAGCACGTAAGTCCTGCTCATCACCAATCATCCAACTGAGCTGAGGATGCTGTTGAATAGCCTCCAGTTCAAGCTGCATTTTTTTAATATTTTCCCAAATAATGCCAAAATGAGTGCGGTTCCACTCCTTAATAGTAGTTTTAGTATTTTTCAAGCATTTTACCAACCGATATCCTGCAGAGCCATGCCCCTCAAAGTTCCAGGAACGGGTCACTACCTCATGACTCGATGAGTCTCGAGTCCAAAAGGATTCAAACTGAAACTGCCTCGGTTAAAATTGTTCTTATGGAAAATCATGGCAGATGCTCTGCCTTTCAGGGGGAAAATGACTGCTTTTTTAGGGGTGGCAGACGCGACTCAATTTCGTTGTCCATTGTGTAAGGAGCATCGGGAGGAGGCAGCTCATCTCTTTCTGGAATGCTTTGTGAGCAAGATGGTCTGGCGTACTGGTCAATGGCCCGTGAGGCTTGAAGTTTTTGAAGGTAAGCCAATTCAAGATTGGTTAGCCCATGTTTTAGAGCCTCGACATTTTCCACAGGATCATCGCCAACATTGGCAAAGGCTGTTCTTTTTATTGCAATTGTCTTGGACTCAATTTGGTTTGTTAGAAATCAGGTGATACATAATGGGGCTTCAATAGATATCCCCTCTATCCAGGCCACTGTATCATCTTGGTATGCTGAACAAATCCATGCTTGACACTCTAAAAAGACTCAATGTCCTAGCAGATGGATTCCACCGGAGGTTTCGTCCTTTAAAGCTAACTTTGATGTGGCGGTCTCGCAGAACAAATTAGTTTATGTTGCAGTGTGTCACAATTCTGATGGACAGGTGCTCCATTGTCATGCTGGGTGTCGAGCTGGCACTAACTCCCTCAAAGGTGAAGCTTTGGCTGCCCGACTAGCAGTATCTGTGTTTGCGAATCTGGCTCAGGAACGGGTCTTCTTTGAAGGGGACGCCCAAGTCCTTATCTCTCAGATTAATGATTTTTCAGCTCAACCGGACTGGGCGATTGCAGAGGATGTTGTTCTCATTAGACACTTTTTAACTACCCATCGTCCTTGGTCGTTTCAGTGGGTCTCTAGGATGTGTAATTATCTTGCCCATAATATTGCTAAATGGTGCCTGAAGGAGAGTGTGTTTGGGGTCATTGATGTATCTGTACTGCCTTCATACACTGTGAAATGTGATTATGGGTTATAATGGTTTGATACCCATATGTTGCAAAATCACTCAATCCTCGCCCCCCATTTAAATTCATCGTCAAATGAGACAGTTTTTCGTACACGTGCGTCTCACATGTGTCTACTCTACCCAAATTGATGAATCTGTCCTCAGTACGTGTGAGATCTATCTTATTCTTCATGCGAGCTTGAATAATGCTTGCATGGTTGCTGATTCTCTTTTGAAATCAATACCAGGTGGTACTTCCCCAGATCACGAAGAAAACCTGTCGGAAGAAGCACTAAAGCTACTGTCCGACAGTCGAAAACATGCAACTTCCTGGGTCCAAGCTGCATTGGCAACTAACCTATCATTTTTTTTTTTTCTGTTTTTAGCAAATAACCTACCTTGACTCAAGCTCCAGCTCCAATTCCTTGGCAACTAATCTATCACTTTCGCAAGGAACTCCTCGACGGCTAGGAGATGTACGTCAGCCATCAGTCAGAAGCCGCAGGCCCAACCTCCAGTAGAGTGGGTTAGAGGAAACGGCCTTGGTGAGGCTGTTGACTTGACTGAAATATTGCAAATGCAGTCTAGGAATGGTTTTTGGGATTTGTGGAGAGATTCTTGGATGCTGATGTAGACACCTCAGCCTTGTCAGATAATGGTCAGATAGCAGGGATGTTGACTCAGCTAAAGAGCGTGAATGACTGGTTGGCCAAGGTTGGATCAAGCGAGGATGAAGGAATCCTGTAGTCTCACAATTTAGGGGTACAGTGCTTCCACTGAAAGGAGAAGAAAGATCTCACCTATCCCGCTGGGTCCAATATTTTTCCATTTAATAGAAAGAACACAATACACAAGCTCAACTGCTCGCTGGGACAAAATGCAGTAAGAATTAGTCAAACAATGGCTGCCCGCAGACTCTTCCAACTCTTGCTACAAAAATGCCATCGTTCGGATCGATTACAGGAGCGACAATCTTCTCAAATCTTCAATACTTGTAACAAACACAGTCAAAGGGACGAAGTGATATATTGCTTTCTGTTGCCAATGGAGCAGAAGACGTGCATGTCAACAATGGCGATGTTGTGGTGATGGCTCATTGTCATCATCCATTTTTAGAGGGAGGACAAAAATATAATATATAGCCACCAGACTCAAGCAGATCGAATCTTAGAGAGAAAGAGTGCACTTCTTGCGGATGCCTGATTTCCTGCACGGTTACTACCAAAATTAATTCGATTTAATTCCCTCGCAATTCTTGTACTAAACTACACCAGTAAAGCAGAACGATTAATCAAGAAGAGCTTAAGTGCTTACCAACCGAACCTTCAAGTGCTTTTGCTAGAAGCTGACTCGTAAGTTCATCTAAGGAACTGACAATGTAAGGAGATTAAGTATACTTCATTTTCTTGTTTCGTTTTTTGAAGATTTTTTCTATCTCGGACACTCGTCAAACAGATACTATGGATTTCATTATCATCCACAAAGACAGAACGACGATAATAGTATGAACAGACAAGTTAACAGTTGTATACATGAAATTGCGTGTTTAAATTATAACAGCGGTTGAATTCTCTGCAGAAAATCCTCATGGAAAAGCCGTGGCTTTGCTCAACTTAAAATCTGGTTTCCTACAGGTTTGTCTTCTTCTTCTTTTGCAAAATGCAGAGCTTCTCAGAATGTTGCTGCCATTATGCTGATATTCCATTATTTGATGAACAGATCAAGGAAGAGTGGCCAGGGCTCATATTGGCATTTATTATCTCTCATATTTGGAGGAAGGAGGGCTATGTTGGTCTCAACACAGAGGTGGGCAAGAGGTCAAGAGGAACCTTGATGAAGCCAGAAAAACTAACCACTTCGCTGCCTTACAACGAGTTGCGGGTGTTCACGAGGTGGGCAAGAAATGCACCGAGGTGATCCTAAAAGAGGACTGCACACGCTGTGGAGAATGTTCCGATTGTGGGCTTTGCACAGGGTGTGTGGATGCAGGCGTAGAAGATACTAAGAGTGTAATGCTCCAATCGGAGGCTCAAGAAGAAAAACTTTGGTCTTCGTCTGGGCACAAAGAGAGTAAGGACAGTCTGGTTATCCATCAATCACTTATCAAGGGCATTTCGGTCATTTTACAAAAAACCGTCTCATTTGACGGTGAATTTAAACGAGGGACGATGATTGAGTGATTTTGAAACATAAGGGTATCAAATTGTTGGTTTAGAAAATAATAGTCGTAACTTGATTTTGCCCTAAAAATAAGGGGTTAACTATGAATTTACCAAAAAAAAACACAACAGAAAATGGTGGTTGGAGTACTGATAGTGTGAAAATTATTGTTTCTTCATGATCTAAGAATCATCCAGTAAGTTCCTGATCTTCTAACTTTCATATGGATCATAGCTAGCTAGCCTCTCAGGCTTCAGAGTAGCTCTACACCAAAGTGGAACTCGATATGTGCTGCATGGGGGGGAAGGGAAAATTGGAAGAGAAAAGTTAGAAAGAACAAAAAGCAGAAGTCATGACAGTCGTAAAGGAGCTGGGAGGTGACATTTTGGGGCAGTGTCACTAAATAAAGAAGACCAAGTCCGTCCACGCTGCATGAACCTTCATGACGCCATTATCAAGTCTCACCTTTTGGGTTCAGTGATAGGAAAGGCCAAAGCCAGAAGATAGTTGAACCCATGTGGTTAATTAAAAGGACAGAACGCGTTTTGATCTGTGACTCAGCTGCACCTTTTTATCTGTCTTTACCATTACTGCACAAGTCCATTTGTGCTATCTGAGTTTTAAAAGAGAGACATTCTTTTGTGGACAGAAAAAGGACAAGCTGGAAGCATGAGGCATCCACTTGATTAGAATAGAGGAAATCGTTTAACATATAGTTCTTTCCTAAGCTTAACCATTTGTTATCCTCCCTGAAAATCTCGAACAAGTGCCTGATGGGGGGGGGGGGTTTGGACATGTTAGATGAGGTAATAAATTGGGTGATCAGGGTTAAGTTTTGAAGCTTGTTTGTTGTGCAATTGATCACGCAATTACGATAAACCACAGAAAAAGCAAACAAATACAGAGAATATCAAAATTTAATGTGATTTCCTTAGAGTGAGGTACATCTACAAGCAGTGTTGATAAAAAAAAATCATTAATCCAAAAATCAAAAGCACGAGTAAACAACGAAGAAACCACTCTAAATATCGAAGCCTTACTACACCCAAATCCAGTGGCGGATCCAGGAATGTAATGGAAGGGGGGCAAACTCTTAATGAAAAATGACAAAAAAATTTTTTTACTATGTAATGCAAAAAAATGTCTTAAAAGTTAAAAAAAAAGAATCCTAGAAAGACTAACACGAGGACTGGAATATTTACCACTTTGTGTGAATAAAAATAACATGATCTCGCAACAGATTTATTTTTCAAACAAGAAGAAACTAAAATTAAAACTAGCAAAATTTCTATAAATTTCATACTGCACTACATAGTAGAATAATGAATAAAAGCTAAGAAAAAATTACCAATTGAAAGGAACTAAGCACATAACATTTTTGAATTGAAGGCCTATGACAATTCAAAGATACTAAGACCTAATAGCAAATTAAAAGGAACTAAGTACATTATAAGCTTATTAAGACAATTCTACTAGGAAAATGAAACATAGCTTAAATATTCAAAAGCACAGATCAAATACTTATAGGAAATAAAAAGAGCAAAAAACGATGGTCTCCTTCTAATCTTGATGAGTAAGATAGCTCAATTCTCCTCTTGCCTTCTATAAGCCCCAAAAGATCAAATCGTGTTTCCCTTTTTACTTACACGAATAAGAATTCAGAAATTTGATTCGAGTTTGTATGTGAGTGATTGTATTGACTGTATCTAGGTTTTTACAACAAATATCTTCTGCTTAGAAAGATTGCAAATTCAAGAATTCTCTATCAGTACTTAATTCATCAAAATTTCATCACATGAATTCAATTAAAATTTCATCACAAATTCATGAATTTTCTATCCGGTTCACAATATATTCAATAATCTTAATCTACTAATTAAATTTCATCACAAATTCATGAATTCTCTATCCGGTTCACAATAAATTCAATAATCCTAATCTGCTAATTAAATTTCATCACTAATTGAAAAATAAACAGAGTTACAAAGAGACTTGAGTTGAGAGAGTACTTGGAGGCTGGAGAGAGAGAGCTGGAGATAGAGAGAGAGAAAGAGTTGTGGTCCTGTGGAGGAGGAGAGAGGGACGGAGAGGGAGAGAGAGAGCTCAGCCGGCATTCTGTCGACTGTGGAGGTCCGGAGGAGGAGAGGCAGTCGGTAGAGTGATAGAGGACTAGAGGCTGGCGTTCTGTGGAGGCAGAGTGAGAGGAGAGAGAGAGACGGAGGCTAGCATCGGGAGGTGGGGAGCAGAGTGAGAGAGGCTGGGCTGTGGGAGTCAGGGAGAAAAGGGGGAAAAATTGAAGTTGTTAGAGAGGGAGGGGAGGATGGCGCCGAATTAACTAAAAAAAAGGCCAAGGTGAAATGCGTATTTTACCCTCTGTTGATTTTTTTAAAAAAAAAATAGACCGGCTAGGCTGGCCTGGGCGCCTGAATTTGAAGGGGGCAGCCCATATAAAAAAATCCAAAAAAAAAAAAATTTTTAAAAGATTTTTCAGGCAATGGGGGGCGGCTGCCCCTAGCTAGATCCGCCTGTGCCCAAATCTCACTCTCACAAAAAAAAAATCTATTTCTTGATAATTCTCTTGTTGAGTCATAAATTAGATACTAGAGATTCGTGCAATATTATAAAACAATATTAAAAGGCCCTACACGTACTCTTGTATCTAATTTATTTTAAAAGGCCCCACACCCAAAAACCTCAGTTCGATAATTTAGATAAAACAATAACTCTTCGACTTGTTACTCTATCCACAACATCCTTGGATCCACATGATAAAATTCAAGGCAAACTCAACAGCTTCCATGCCACAGGGCCTCTCATTTGCATTGAGCCGTCCTTTATCACCTACAGCAAAGTGGTATATGATGGGGAAGTCGGACATCAAAGTAGTGAAGGACCATGTTCTAAGAAAGAGTCTTGGCAAAACTTATAAAGGGTTGGAGCGAATTATTTGTTGCTGAAAAGAACAGAGCCTTTGAGCAAAAAAGATAAGGGAGGCAAAGAGCCACGTAAAGTACTTGATTCGTGGCAGTGTTTAGGTAGCTTTCAAATGAAGTTTCAAGGAAGAGATGGAAATGTTGGAGGGGTACATTTTGTTTCAGCAACCATTCTTGAGCAGATTATCATTAAAAAAGCTCCATCGTTGTTAAGAACTGATATCCCTCCAAACATGAAGGAAAGCTCCATTGTCAATTTCTCTAAGAGTAGTCGAAGGTTTTGGAAAGATTACTATTTACTAGGTTCCCACTCCAGACGAGGAGATATGTCGATTTTTGGCATATACGTAGGTTCTAAGTTGGGAAGCAACTTATACATGGAGTGTACAATTGAGCCCAAGAAGGCCATATACTGAACATTATCGGATCCTTTTTCACTGTTTTTTATGGATGGATTCATCTTGCTTGTATTTTTTGTGCCTCTCTTTCTGTTTTCCTCCCCCATTAGCTTAAAATTAGTATAGGCATCAAAGCACTTTACGATAAGCCTAGAAGTGACATATAATAATTGGATTCCAAAGCTTGATCTGGGGATTCAATTCTAATTTGATGGAATTCTCTGGTAAAAGGTTCAATTTTTAATGTTGTTCAAAGTAGAAGAAACGTATCAATATTTTTCTAAGAACATCGTATTTTGACTGGGAATAAGGTCTTTCTGAACTTGCAGTATTAGTATTAGTTGCTGTTGGCCTAAACTATGTGCTCCACGTCTCCATCGATATAAAACAATTGGAAGGTTTTGAACCAGTCGCCATTATCTAGAGGCCACAGAGAAAGCCGAAAGAGACGCATAATATTGTTTTAGAGGCAAATTATTGGAGATCACAGACTGGAAGAGTGCATTTTCTTTCGTCCAATCGGTATCAATGATATGTGCGTTTGACCAAACGAGCCCTGTGTACTAGTCTCTCTGCTCATGATCTCCCGGTTGATACGGCGAATCAGGGAATATGCATCAACATCTAAGAGCTCCTATTGAAGTCCCAATACCATTGAAAGTGAGAAAAAGTAGACAAAAACAACGAAGATGATCACCCTGGAGAGTCAGCAACGAATATAGGCTTGTCGTTTTAAAGAGAAACAGAGCACTCGTTATCCACTCTAAAGGGATATTGCAATTTCATTCCGACCACATTTTACAATTTCAAAAAGTGTCTCCTTAGTCATGGCCATTTGGTTCACTTCGGGAAAAAGAAGAAAAGTACAGAGCGATGGAAAGAAAGTGAGAGATATAGACAGAGAGAGCTCAATCAAAAGAGAAGAAGCAAGAGAAATCAGAAAAGGGTCCCCTGGCCATTGGATCCTCTGCCATCTCTCGCTATCTCCAACAAAACAAACAAAAATATGTCCGGTGGCTATCATGACTGGCTGATAGCCGTGCTCGTTCAATGTACAGTAGCTATGGTTCAGATAAGACATTTTACAGCGAATATAGATGCCAAAAAAAATGCTATCCTGGTGCCTGGTTGCTCCTTCCTTCTCCTTGTTTACCCAAAAACAAAAACAAAAAACAAATATATGTCTCCTGGCATTGACCGCAACTTTTATTTGTTTAGCCCCACTTACAATCAAAAGTCTTTTAGTGCAGTTTGTGTCACACGCCATTATTGACCGACCTTCACCAATCAAATCTGCCATTGACTAACCCACTACTTCATCAAAGTGGTGCTCTAAACACCTATAATCCCTCGACTTTTTACAACTTTCACTCCCTAGCTCTCCCTTTTCCACATTTTGAACCAAAAGGAACTTTTTGTGTTTCGACATTATCTACAAAGATCAATGAAAATGTTATCATTAAGAAATTTTCATGGTGCTCTTTTAACCTCTATTATTCTATAAATTAATCTTCTTTTATCTCTTCTCCTTTCGTGAGATGATCCATGCTAACAAAAGTTAGATGATGCAAACAAAAGTTGTACAGCAGAATTGAGCAACCTGTCCTCCCCTATCATCTATTGGTTACTCGTTTTAAATTGTACTGTTTTTTCTCTGCTACCGCAAAGAATTACAGAAAAGAATAACATTTTTAGGTGATCCACCCATGCCTTCGTGGGTTTCGTGGTTTAGTAAAATTATCAAAGTAAGAAATGAAAATTCAGTCTTTTTTTTTCCTGCAATGAAAATTAAGTAATATTGTGTTTGCCTACTAAAATTTTGATTTATATGAGTTAATAAAAAATGAAAATAAAGATGATTTGAATGATTTTTTTTATATTTATTGTAATATAAAAAGAAGAGGAGATGATGAGAGAAATTATTTTATTGGGCCAAAATTTTGGTATGTAAATAGCTCATTTATAAAACAATGTAGATACAGTTTCTCTTCTCTTTTTTTTTTGGAAAAAAGACACTTTGCGCCTTCAAACTACTATAGTTTTTAACTATTACCTTTGACACATCAAACTCTCAAACTTTTAAAATCAATCAATTTTCACCTTGAAATAAAATCTAACTGTCAAAATCGTGTTGCATAGCTCATTTATAACACATGTGGCACGATTTTGAGGGTGAAATCTTTTTTAGAGGCAAATTTATGAAATTTGATAGCTCTATGTTTGACGTATGTGTTGAGATTATTTTGGTAGTTTGGGGGGGAACAAAGTTCATTTTTCCTTCTTTTTTTTTCTTTCAAAGCAAAATGTAAATCCAATCAATCTAATCTTATATTGGTTCAATATAATCCATTGAATCTAATCTAACTTGGTTTGTGTGGGACAAGTGGGAGTGGCTTGAGATTAGTCTAGGTGGGTTTAAACTGACCCAGACACCCGATTATTAAACAAAAATCTAATAAAATCTAACTTTATCAAGTTTAAAAAAACTGCAATTTCAAATGTACTAAATATAATCGACCCTGAAAAAATTGGGGAACCTCGCCTCCCTGAACAATATAAGCGGATACTCCCAAACGGTGTTTGATGATTCGGAGTGCTTGATTCGCTGTGGGCCGGGCTGAATACAATTATCTTTCCGAGATAATGGAGGAAAAATTCTAACCAACGAAGTTCACGTGTAGCAATAGCCATGGCAGGATGATGGAACTTGGAAGAGTACAGGGGCATGGATTGTTTGTTTGTATTCCATGAACTTGGACTACGTAACCAAGCTTTACAAAAGAGCCCGTAGTGGAGAGAACAACTGGGTCCAATTTCAATAACAAACGTATACCAAAGCCCATGAGCCCAAATAGACTGATTCCGGTGAAGCATTGATGTTAGGCAGCAAAGAAAATGCACTGAGAACAAAATTATATAAATGTTTTGTTGGGAATTTCTTCATTTTTACTGAAGTTCTGCATTTCTATAATAATAGTTCAGGCTCCATCCCTTTTACGGGAAAGCATTCGCGCCTCCCCTTTAGAGGGTGTGGTGCCCCGGCGGCCCCTCCACCCCTTAGAGTGCGAGAGTGCGTGCTTTCTTTTTTTCTTCTATTTTTTTTTATATATATATTTGGGTTAAATGTATTTTTCACCCTTCGACTATTGGGGTTCTGATATTTTGCACCACAAATTATTAATTTTGTTACATTTCGTCACTCAACCACCATCTGTTAACACTTTGCACTCCCTACCGTTAATTTAGACCAAAATTGTTATTTTTATTCAATAAAATGATGATTTTACCTTCATAATTTTTTTTAATTATATTTTGTATATGAAAAAATTTGTCATTTCAGTGAACAAAAATAGCAATTGCTGTCCAAATTAACAGTAAAGGGTGCAAAGTGTAAAACGGTTGGTAGTTAAGAGGCGAAATGTAACGAAATTGATAGTTTGTGATGCAAAGTGTAAAACGGTTGGTAGTTAAGGGGCGAAATGTAACGAAATTGATAGTTTGTGATGCAAAGTGTCAGAACCCCAATAGTCGGGGTGAAAAATATATTTTTCCCTATATGTTTTGATTATTTTGTAAGAATTTCTCTAACTTTTTTTGTTTTGTTTTTATATTATTCATTACTTTGTCTTTGTTTTTATTTATTTATTAATTTTTATGCTAATAAAGTTTAAAAATAAAGGCTTCCAGTCAAGGAGCCTTTAATTAATATTCCATTAATTAACAGCCAAACTGCCATATCAAAAAAAAAATACAGTAGAAAAATAAATAAATATGCCACTAATTAAGGATAAAATCATTATTTGCTTTTGAGTTTTCGGTAATTTAAAAATAGATTTTTGGTTTGAAAATTCGAACTTTTTATTCTTTAAGTTTGTACTTCAAAAATAGAATTAAAGTCCTCCCTAGAATGAGGGGCCTGTTGAGTTGATGAAACCTTAATTTTTTAGGGAATATGAATTCAAGGAGTAAAAGTTCAAAGTTGAGTTCTCTGTATGAAATTGCTTTATAAATTTTAGGGATTTTTGCAATTTAGTCACTGAGTTTTAGTACCGATGACAAAATGGTTACTGAACTTATTTTTTTTTTTACTTTTTGGTCACTGAGAATGCTTAGTGGTGAATTTTCACTCCATCCGTCAAACTTCCGTTAGTTTTTAACGGAATATGAAGCGGTCGACCTCTTCATGTAGAAGCGATCGACCTCTTCATGTAGCGGTCGACCGCTTCATATAGCGTCGACCGCTTCATATTCCGTTAAAAAATAACGGAGGTTTGATCGATGAAGTGAAAAGTCATCACTACGTATTCTCAGTGACCAAAAAGTAAAAAAATAAATTCAGTGACCATTTTGTCATCGGTACTAAAACTCAGTGACTAAATTTTTAATTTTCCTAAATTTTAAGTTGACTCAATTGCATAGAGAGAGAGAGAGTGGGTATGATAACCAAGAGGGTTGAGGACATTTGGGCATACAGCAATCCACTCTTACGCGCCCATGTGTGACGAAGCAGAAGGTTGAAATTAGTCGAAACTTGAGAAGGAGAGGAAGGAAAAAAAAAATCTCTTCGTCTTCCTGTGGGTTCTTGAGCATGCCGTAGCTTCTTGAGTCCACAAGAAAGAAACATACAGGAACTTTGGTAAGAAGTACGATTTACGAATCTAATAGAGTCGAAACTTAAGGTAAGACGTACAAATCTAGTGCTTCCTCTGGTTCTAGCTAGGTGTCAGCTTGGTGCGAATACTATTGTGATCAGACGTTGATGCTAACCTTGTTGTAAATGGGTGGGTATTTGTGAGTGGCTCTAGTGCGCCTCCTTTGGAGCTAGGTGTCTTGGGATGTATTTGGTTAGGGCAGTTGGCCTCTTGTACAGTTCCTCTTTCCAAGAATACAAGCTTACCACTTATTAAAGAAAAAAGAAAAAAGTGGAGTGTTTATTTTCCCCTTAGGTTTTGTTTTAACTCCTTTTAATAAATCTTCTTTTAAGCTTTCAAATTGATCATAAAAGTTTTGAGTGTACAATTTTTTTCAAAGAAATACTTCTCTTAAAATTTCATTCTCCTCAAAATTAATAGTTCACACATCAGTTCCAATAATAAGTTGACAAGTGTCACCCAAAACTAAAATCACGTGACTTATAATTTTTTTTTAAAAAAATAAACTTAATTATTTTAATTATTTTAAGAAAATAAAAAATAAATAAATTATAAATCTCATAATTTTAGTTTTGGGTGATATTTGTTAACTTATAATTGGAACTGATGTGTGAATCATTAAATATATAGATAAAAGTTTAAGGAAAAGACTTGTTTAATAAAAATTGTAAATTTAATGACTTTTATGATTAATTTTGAAAATTAAATGACTTTTTAAAACCTAGGACTAAATAGCTGCATAACTTAAAAATTAAGAGAGAGAGAGACAAATCTAATAAAGACGAAAGTTTTCTCCAAAACATTCTTGGAATCCTTGAACCTTTAAATAAGTATAATTACTAACAAAACCCTTTAAATAATGAAGCTGGTAAGAGATTTCTCGGCGCCAGCTAGCGGATATGCGATTGCATTAAAAGTGACATTGGAATTGTATTCTTTGAATGAAACATCCTGCCTATATCTTTCATTCAAAGTTTGTTAAGACTAATTAATTTAGAATATTTTAATTATTCTAATAGACTATTTGACAAGAAATATTATTATTTGGGAGACTTATTTTAGCTACCTCTTGAAACAAATTAAATATATAAATAACCCTGGAATTCAAACCAATACTAAATCATTAATTTTTAAATCAGATTTCATATAATGTTGCTATCTATTTTATTTTTCTATCCTATTAAAAAAAGAAAAAAGCCTGAATTTAGGCTATAGGCCTCATTTTATATTGACCCATCATATGAGTCTACGTCTTATTGAATTAACAAATTAAGATTATATATTCTTTATTGATAATGAGTAAACTTCATTTACAGTAATACTTGAACGACTTTGATGTTTACTAAAACCATGTTGTGATAAACCTTGAAATGGCTTTTCAAGGAGATTTCAGGCTGGAGACATTAATATTAAGAGGACTATAGCTAGTGATATATATATATTATTGAAGCTGGGAGAGAAGAAACATGGCTAAGAGTCTTTATAGGTCTGCATGCATCCCAATTTTCACCATTTTCGTCCTTCTCACAAGTATGGGTATGTAATTCTACACTTCTATTAGTTCATATTAATATATTCTCTACGTACCTATCTTGGGAGTTAAATGTACTTATTAGTTAAACTTTCTGTTAGTTAGTTTTAACTATTTTCTGTTAGTTAGTTTTTACTCGAGCACTTATATAAACAGAGCAGCTCTCCTCTTTGTAAAGTAAGAAAGTGAATTCAAATATACCAGAGGCATTATTCAATTTCTCTCTGTTCATTACTTCATGATCCTTTATTACTCTCCTAGCTCACATTTCTACATGGTATCAGAGGATATATTCTTCCTTCCCAAACAATCGCACTCTGCTTCTATTTCTCTCTTTTATCTTTGCAACCTGTGCATTTGATCGACATTGATGACTGATTCTGAAACTGAAGTGGTGAGAACGAATCGCACCAGTTTGCTTACTGATAGTGCTTTTTCAATCACTTCGGGAGACACATCCAACGCCCCACTCGTATCCCCTCAATTGAACGGCAAGAACTATTACTCTTGGAGCCGTGCGATGCTGATGGCTATTGGAGCTCGAAACAAGTTCGGCTTCCTCGATGGCAGCATCAAACGACCAGCTTCTACTGATCCTGATTTCGGTGGCTGGTTTCGTTGTAATCTGATGGTTTCCTCTTGGATTTGTGCGTCTGTGTCTCCAGAGATTGCTCAGGTAATCCTGTATATTGAATCTGCTGAGAAAATGTGGAAAGTATTGAAGGAAAGATATGAGCAAAGCAATGAACCTAGGATATTCGAATTACAGCAAGCCATTAATAGTATTGTTCAAGGCCAATCTTCGGTTAGTGACTATTTCACACGATTAGAATCCTTATGGAATGAGTTACACCAATTCTCTCCTATACCTGTTTGCACATGCAATAAGTGTGATGCCTGCACCTGTAAGGTTTTACAAACCATAACAGATCGAGAAAACAAACAACTCATCATGATATTCCTCATGGGATTGAATGATACTTACCTTTCTACTCGAGGCAACATTCTCCTTATGAAACCTTTCCCTTCTCTCAATGAAGTTTACTCTTTGATCATTCAAGAAGAAAGACAGAGATCATTCACTCGACATCCTCCCCTCAATCATGAAAATTTAGCTATGTTAGCTACTAATCACAGTGAGGCTCATGCTGTACAACGAAGGATGTTTTCTGTTAATTCACGAGAGAAACCATTATGTACCTACTGTCATCGTAAAGGTCATACAAGAGAGAAGTGCTTTGAACTTCATGGCTATCCTCCTGGTTGGGTACACAGGAAGAAAGGGGCATCTGATTCACGACCTATACTGCCTGCTCATTCTGCTCATCAAGTGTTTGCTACTTTACCTCACACTGCACAGCCAATGTCTTCAGCTATGGAAGCTTCTGTTAATTCTTCAAGTTCGATTGGCTCTCCAGATCAGATTCAACAGCTCCTCAATCTGCTTCAAGCTCAGCTCAAATCCAATTCCCCATCCAATGAATCACCTGCCTCTCCCATGCACATCACAACCCCATCTCAGCCCTTAAGTTTTGTAAACATGGCAGGTAATCATTCTTACTCTAATACTGTCTATTGTTGTTCATCTTTCTCCCAAACACATTCATCAAAACTTTGGATATTAGACAGTGGAGCAACAGATCATATGATATGTTCATTGTCTTCTTTTTCTAGCTATCATAAATCTGCTCCTATTTTAGTTCATCTCCCAAATGGTAGCACTACTTCGGCTTCTCATGTAGGATCAGTTATCCTATTTCCTGACCTAGTTCTCCATAATGTCCTTTATGTGCCAAATTTTACTTTCAATCTTATATCCACCAGCAAACTTACTTCCACTGGTGACATTGGTTTAGTTTTCTTGTCTAACAAGTGTCTTGTGCAGGACCTGCGTGTTTGGAGGACGATTGGAGTGGCTGATCAGTTACATGGTCTTTATTTGCTTAAACCTACTTCTTGCTTTTCTAATTCTGTGCTTACTGTTTCATCCAATAAAACTACTTGTTCTTCAGCTTCTACAACTAATGCATTATGGCATTGTAGACTAGGACATATGTCTAATTCCTGAATGTCTCTTTTACAAGATATTCTCCCCATTTCCAATATATCTTCTCTTACTCCTTGTGATATTTGTCCATTAGCTAAGCAACACCGTACATCTTTTCCTCTTAGCTCCATCAAGACCTCAAAACCATTTGACATGATCCATTGTGATATATGGGGACCCTTTGCTACTCCCACTCCTCATGGTCATAAGTTTTTTCTTACCATTGTTGATGATTTCACTCGATGCACATGGATTTACCTTATGGTTACTAAATCTGAAACAAGACTCTTCTTAGAATCATTTTTTCATATGATTGAAACCCAATTCACTTCCTCTATCAAGGTTCTTCGATCGGATAATGGTGTTGAATTCAATATGTCCTTTTTCTTTGCATCTAAAGGTGTTATTCATCAACTTAGTTGCACACACACCCCTCAACAAAATGGGGTAGTAGAAAGAAAACACCAACATCTCTTGAACATAGCTCGTGCTCTCCATTTTCAATCCAATGTACCCCTCACCTATTGGGGTGATTGCATCATGACTGCTGCACACCTTATTAATCGGTCTCCCTCTCCTTTGCTTCATAATAAATCTCCATATGAGCTCCTTTATAATGTCCAACCTGATTACTCACAGCTCAAAGTGTTTGGTTGCCTCTGTTTTGCTACAAATGTCCAACCTCATAAAACCAAGTTTGAACCCCGGGCCAAGAAATGTGTTTTCTTGGGTTATCCTTTTGCTGTCAAAGGTTACAAACTTCTTGATCTTGCCACCAATTCTGTTTTCATATCTCGTGATGTCATTTTTCATGAGTTTTCTTTTCCTTTTAAGTCCTCTCTTTCAGCTTCTCCACCTCTTCCATTTTCAGATTTTGTTACCCCTCTCTCGGCTCCAAATTCTTCATTTCCTTCTTCTGTTAGTTCCATTTCTTCACCACCAACCTCTTCTTCTTCTTCTCTTCCTGATCTCTCCATGCCTACCAATATCATTGATGCCTTGCCTTCATCTTCTAACCTCAGAAAGTCTTCTCGTTTCAAAACTAAACCTTCCTATCTCAAGGACTATCATTGCAAATTGGCTTGTTCCTTAACTGATTCTTCACTCTCTTCGGTCTCTACACACCAGGATTCTGCTCCAGCCACTGACTTAGCAAGGTATATTTCTTACTCTCGTTTCTCTCCCTCTCATCAAGCTTTTAGCTTATCCATCATCACCCATACCGAACCTAAATCCTATCATCAGACTGCCTTAGACCCCAAATGGACCGAAGCCATGATTAGTGAAATAAATGCTCTTGAATCCAATCGAACTTGGACAATTATTGATTTGCCTCCTGGCAAGACACCCATTGGCTGTAAATGGGTTTATCGAATCAAATATAAGGCTGATGGTTCTATTGAGAGATATAAAGCTCGTTTAGTAGCTAAGGGTTTCACACAACGTGAAGGTGTGGATTATGATGAAACTTTCTCTCCCGTTGCCAAAATGACTACAATTCGTTGTCTTTTGGCACTTGCTGCTAGTCACAATTGGTTTCTTGAACAATTGGACGTCAACAATGCCTTTTTGCACGGGGAGCTAACTGAGGAGGTTTATATGACTATTCCTCCTGGTTTTTCTAAAGAGGGGGAGCACAAAGTTTGTAAGCTACTCAAGTCTCTATATGGTTTGAAGCAAGCGAGTCGTCAATGGTTTCACAAGCTTTCAGCAGCCCTTCTTTCTCTTGGATTTCTCCAATCAAAGGCTGACTATAGCTTGTTTACCAAGATTGACTCTTCCTCTTTCACAGCCTTGTTGGTTTATGTAGATGACATAATCATTGCTTCTAATGATATGTCTTTTGTTGCTAAAGTAAAGTCTTATTTGGATAATCAATTCAAGATCAAAGACTTAGGTCCTCTCAAGTTTTTCTTGGGCCTTGAAATTGCTCGAAGTGTTGCTGGAATTTCTTTAAGTCAACGAAAGTATGCTCTTGAGGTGCTGGAAGACAGCGGGTATCTTGGTTGCAAGCCTTGTTCTTTTCCTATGGAATCTAAATTGAAGTTAACTAAGGATGACTCTCGGTTTCTCTCTGATCCTTCTCAATATCGTAGGCTCATTGGTCGATTGCTTTATTTGACAATCACTCGACCTGATCTCTCATATTCTGTGCATGCTCTAGCTCAATTCATGGCAAAGCCAAGTCATTCTCATCTTGCTGCAGCTTACCGAGTGCTTAGATACCTCAAGAATGCTCCTGGTCAGGCCTTGTTCTTCCCTGCCTCTTCTCAGCTTCACCTCAAAGGGTTTTGTGATTCGGATTGGGCTGCATGCATTGATACCCGAAGATCAGTCACTGGTTTTTGTTTATTCCTTGGTGAATCTCTTATATCTTGGAGTTCCAAGAAGCAAAACACTATTTCTAGAAGCTCAGCAGAAGCTGAGTATCGAGCTTTAGCCTCTCTTGGTTGTGAAATTGCTTGGCTCAATCAACTTCTTCATGATTTACACCTTTATCCTACTGCTCCTGCTTCTGTTTATTGTGACAGCAAAGCTGCCATCTCCTTAGCAGCCAATCCAGTGCACCATGCTCGGACCAAGCATGTGGAGATTGACTGCCATTTCATTCGGGATCAGCTTGCTCAGGGAATTCTTAAAACTTTCTACATTCCTTCAGCTCATCAATTGGCTGATATTTTTACTAAAGCTCTTCCTACTTCTCAATTTCATTCTCTTCTTTCCAAGATGAGCATTCACAATTTACATGCTCCATCTTGAGGGGGAGTCTTGGGAGTTAAATGTACTTATTAGTTAAACTTTCTGTTAGTTAGTTTTAACTATTTTCTGTTAGTTAGTTTTTACTCGAGCACTTATATAAACAGAGCAGCTCTCCTCTTTGTAAAGTAAGAAAGTGAATTCAAATATACCAGAGGCATTATTCAATTTCTCTCTGTTCATTACTTCACGATCCTTTATTACTCTCCTAGCTCACATTTCTACAACCTAGGCCTACCTGCATGAACAAATTTTGTGTTCTAATTTTCATATATTATTTACGTGGTGACTTTTTCGTATGATAGCACCGACAAAAGGCTTTGATGTACTCTGCGAGCGTGACAGTCACACCTGGACTGGACCATGCATCCGGTCGTACGCTTGCCGGAACAAATGCCGGACTCATGAGGGTGCCGTGGATGGAACATGTAAGGGCGCTTTTTTTCGCAAATGCGTATGCTACTTCCTGTGTATGAAAGCTTAATTAAAAACTTATAAAAATATGCTCGATCGAGCTGGTTAATTATTTCTGTTATTATCAGAGAAAAATAAAGGGATAGTCGATGTAAGTGTACGCCAGCCATTCTATGTTTCTGTCTTTTATTTTTCTTTTTATTTTACTATTTTTCCAGTTTATGTTAACAAGTTTGTTTATAATTTACGAATGGGTGATATGATGCGCTGACTATTTTTAATTTTTTTTTTAAATAACGAGAGAATCCTTAAGCATTAATTTGCAAAATCTATGCTCTATCGAGGAGCTAGCAACTCGCCACCAATTTCCAGTTGGAAGCCCTCCCACATCTCTAATTGAAAGTGATATTGTATCAAATGCTCTAAGATCTGGTACTGTCCTACTTAATAAATAAATAAAATAATGCTCTAAGATCTCCGACTATTAAAAAAAGTATTGCTCTTAGTGGGAATTAGTCATGTATCAAAGATTATTCTCGCAGTCTTAATTTGGCCTAGCAGAACAGTTTTTGGTTTTCCTTCCTTTGACTTAGTCCTTGAGTCACTTCGTACCTTACCCACCGACGTTATATATCCGAACACGCACAAACAAAAAAAAAGTAAAACAAAGTCCAAAAAAACAATCATGAAATGGAAACAAATGTACATATTTATTAGGATTAATTAAGGTGATAGATTAGAAAAAAATAATAATTAAGAAGGTGATCGTACCAGGCGAATTTCCTCCCAAATAAGTTATAACGTGCTCTAAGTGGGTCAGTTATGGGGTAAACGTACTCTTTGGCAAGTGTCTTCCGCAGCCCGCATAGGCCCGTAGTAGGTTTGTAACTTCGGGTCCTTTCAATCACCGTAGAAAACACAAGTGGGCTTGCGATGTGGGTACGGATCTCGGAGCCCAACAAGAAGTCTTTCGCCACTAGTTTTAAGCCTGAAACTTGGTTTTCGAATTGCATAGGTAACTTTGTATTTAGAAAGCCCAATTACAGTTAAAGCTCGATTAATCAGACTGGCTTAAGCCTAATTCTCCATCATATGATTTAATGCACAACGTCTACAAGGGTCTGATCTGTAACCAAAGGCATGCGGTTGGCTAAAGATCTGCGGCCGGACAAGAGTAAGCCCTTTTCTATGGGGGTGCAAAAGGTCATTAACGAAAACATGACACATATATTGTACAAAACTATATATATTAGACAAACTTTCCATAAAGTTTAAGGGAGACAGTGATATAAACCAATATTCTAGACAGGGGCAACTCATGGGGGAGGTAATGGAAATGAAATTCTTTTCCAAATGTATAGACAAGTGAATAGCCAACTAATCACCAAGGAAAAAAAAAAAGCTAACTAAGCATTGAACCCTTTTTTTTTCTTAGCAAACCTTACAGAAAAAGCTTAAGGAAAAGTGCTCAAAACCCGAGCCTCCTTAAGCACATGTTCAGGTAACAAAGCAGAACTAAGAGAACCAAAAGCACAAGCAGAAAACGCCCAATGGGCAACAGAATAAGTAAACCGATTAATAGAGCGAGGAGTCCATCCCAGAGAGCAGTCAACATGCCCAGAGAAGAAGTCCCTAAGAACAAAAATCTGATCTGATAAAATAGGTCCAGAGGGTAATTCAAAATCCAGCACTAAGTCACACAAGATCTGACAGTCAAGTCTCAAAATCAACATCAAACCAATTTGTCGAGGCAGCAATATTAATAGCTGAAACAAGAGCAGAAGATTTGAGGCTGGAGACATTAATATTAAAAGCATTAAACCCTTCAAATGGCTTTTCATAAAAGATTTGAGGCCGGAGACATTAATATATATAGACTAGCTAGAGCAAAGGTAGGAGCGACACTGTACGAGAGCTTGCATTCCCATTTCGCATGTGGGACTGAGAGAGAAGTTAAACATGGCTCAGTCTCTATGCATCCCAGTTTTCACTATTTTCGTCTTCTCACAAGTATGGGTACGTATCTTTGAACGTTTGCCTGCCAAAAATTACTTACTTGATCTTGATAAACAATTTTGATATTCTCTGTGATTGACTTTTCAATCTTCTTTAATCTTTAGGTTTCGTTGATCTCACACTTTGAGTTTTTTTATTCAAAAATTTAGCAGCCCAAATATTGTGCTTCATTCATTTCCACGCTCACAACCGTCACAAGATTTCACTATTGTATAGTTAGCCTTTTAAATAAAACGTAAGCTATGATAGTACTTGAGATCGTTAGAGATCTCAGATCTTGGCCTTGGGATCACATGAAAAAACTATTTTTTCTTTATATACTTGAATATTTTTTCTTCATTTCCACGCTCACAACCGTCACAAGATTTCATCAATATATTATAATTCACCCCCAAGTATTTGATATTGATTTGTGAAATCTCTTTTTCCAACAATTATATATTCTTTTATTTATCCTTCTACCATACTATATTAATCCACATGAACTAATAGGACTGAAATAATATTATTGATTAAAATACTAACTCATATAATTCTTAATTCACAATCTGTAATTTGTTGGACTCTCAAATTGTTTTCAAAATAATTTCACAAATAAATATATATTATATATTAATTTCAAAAAATATTTTCACAAAATTTCTCTGGCCAGATATTTCTTTTTTAGTCCAACTCCATACATATATACTTGAATATACTATCTCACAAAAGACTGGTAGATTCCTTATTGAACATTTATACAAACTTATTCATTATGCACAAGACCTGACGTTGTCTGAAATATTTGATCCAGAAAGATTATCACCACATGACTCGGTCAAAATACAAGTATACAATAAACAAACCTGTATAAAACTCTCAGATCTAAGGAAAGTATAAACAAATTATGTTGAATATATTTTCAACATCAATGACCACTTCCAGAAGGTATCCATATTTTATTTCGTTCAGTGCATGTACTCTTACAGTGCACCCACTTGTTTGCTTAAGGTCAACATCTCAAAGACTGAGTCCATTATCTTATTTAATAGAGGCACAACAAATATAAACATATTGTACATAAATATATACCTTGATATAGAACAATTATCAGGTGAACAAGGAACCGAAAAATCATACTCCACATTTTTAATTCATTAATAATTGCGATGACTATTCCCCAGGGATACCAGGAGAAAATTTGTCTTATCATAGGTCGGCCGCATGAACAAGGAACGCGCCCATGATGGAATGTTCGTTAACTGTTGTAGTACAATCTACAGCTACGAAGGAACTGCCTTCATCTATTGGGAACCTCACGGGACTGCAACATTTAGTTATTGAAGGCTGCAAAAAGCTTACGCATCTCTCAAGTAGCATTCTTCAGTTGCAACATCTAGAGACTCTCTCTCGAAGATTGCTCACTTGTAAATGCAGAAGTACTATCATTGCCACCACCAGAGAGTTCAAGTGTTGTCGATGATGCAGGTTGTTCCTCAACAGCATTTCCCTTGCTACAATATCTGAATCTTGCAAACTGTGTCCTATCTGGATCAGATTTTCGTTGGATACTTAATTTCTCTTCAACATTGCAAGAATTAAATCTATCAGCGAGTGATATTGTTAGTCTTCCTGCATGGCTCAAAAAATTTGTTGGATTGAAGCGTCTTCTATTGGATGATTGTTATCAACTTCAAGAAATTCTGGAACTTCCACCAAACATAGAAGAGGTATATGCTAGTGGATGCACGTCATTAGAAACTATTCCTGATCTATCAAACAAATTTCAACTCCATACTGGTAACTTCCAAGCTCTAAGATGGGTTGACTTATCCCAATGCGAGGAAATGCTCGACAATATAAGGAATTATGTGGAAAATCCTCTCTTCGATGAGGTATCTGATCATCTCTCGAACTTTCTCCTTTACATGTGCTTGTACTTGTGTTTGTTTATAAGTTGCATTGCTGAAACTTTATAATATTCATTTAGCAGGGGAATCTTAATCAGGACCATCAATTTGGCATCATATTTCCAGGAAATAGGATTCCAGATTGGTTCAACCGGCATGAACAGACATTGAATAGCAACTCATGCGAAATAAGTATTAATGGGTGCCTCTATTTGGATAACATCAGTGGAATTGCTTTGTGTGCTATTGTTGAGCTCCTTCCGTTCTCCCTGGATGATCAACCACTTCCTCTTTTACGCGTTGAGATCATTAGTAATGGTGATCGAAGGTTTGCTATAGGAAGAAAACTTAATTTAATTGGCTCAGATCATGTATGGCTGGAGTACACACATCTAGAACCTTTCAAGCTGGAGGACAATCTACGAGTTAAGTTCTGTAGTGATTCAGATTCAGTGTTGTTCAAAAATTGTGGAGCCTATTTGGCACAAAAATCTCATGAGAAGGTTGATGTCAACTTGGAAGCACACGAGGAAGAAACTGAAAATTCAGCAGATCCAGTTGGGGGCCTGCGACTTTCCAAGAGGCTCCATGATAGCAAATTGGAATCCAGTTGGTTCCCACAACAGAAGAATCCCACAACAGAAGAAGCGCTTTCGCACTTCAGGTACAGAAGATACAGCAACTGATCCATGATCCCAACTACGGCCATCGAGTCACCAGGAACTAAAATTCAGTGTTGGAGGTACATTGGAATTCGACTTGTGTGTCAGCACATGAAATATTCTTTATCTGCTGGTCTAATATTGTGAACAAGTTTGTGCGAGGAAGCTAATGTGTTTGTTGTACATAGGCACGTGCAGAGGCCCTGTACTATTGTTGTTTGGTCCCTTAATGTCTGTTGACATAGCTAATGCATGTGTTTGTACATAGGTGGTGTTCGACTCTTGAAACGCCATTTTTAGTTTCAAGAGAATTTGAAGCTCCTCAGACTGGACACCAGACATAAGGGAGAGTAGGGAAAGGACACAGAAAAAGTAATAAGGGTGTGGCTTGGAAGCGTGTGTCGACGACACGTGGTATAGTTGCTTCAAGGCTGTTGTTGTTGTTTTTTTTTTCTAAGCATGAAATTTCATTTCACCGTAGAAACAGCCGTGCTGATTATTGAAAAGGGTGGCAGATGATAAGGATAGTGCCAATTTTTATTATTATAATAATTTTAGAATTTTATTAATTCAAATAGGTTTAAAAGCTTCAGTTATATGTTTTGAAAGGGATGTCAAACGAGTTTACGAGCTAAGGAGTTTAACGACTAAACATATCCAAATCGACGACCCACAAATTAAAACTAACGGGAAAAAGAATCAATAGGAAGGTGTAGGGCGGAGAGGACGACAAAGGTTGCCGCTAGAGCATAGTGCCATTTTAATTTACAGAATTAAAGGTTTTATAATTTATTGGTGATATTTTTTTAAAAAATGTCATCAATAAATTTTATTGCGCACACATCTGTAAAATAAAAATATTATAGAATAAAAAAATATTAATCTATTTTTTAAAACTATAAAATTAATAAAAAAACTTTTTTTTAAAAAAAAAAAAAGTCAGGCTAGTTGCGAGCCACGCTGCTCGCCAAGGAAGGGCTCCCCTTTGTCGGTCGGGTGTCTCTCAGCCACCCATTCTCCAGGGAGCCGCGGTCGCATCACGATCCTCCCCGCGACTGATTAAACAAACCTTCTTCATAGTGTTGAATAGGTTTATCAATTGCTCTTATAGTGCCACATAAAAGTTATGTATCATATAATTATAGTTGTTAAATGTCCATTAAGAAAGGAATCGTGATAGTTTAACTGTGTACCACTTCTTCTTCTTCTTTTTATTTTTTGAGATTTGACCCGATTTTGGTCGTGTCCTTTCTCTTTCAAGAATAAAGATATTGCTATATAGGACAATTCCCAATTGAGAAAGCAAAATGTGGATTCTTACAATTTTGACCTAGTAATTTGATCACTATACTACAAGAAATTCCGGCTAACCCGACGAGCACTGTCGTCACAAAAGATATACAAACCCATCATTTGATCAGTACACTACTACGTGTGGAATAACAAAACAAACGTTCATATAAACGTTCAATATAATTTAGAAAGCCTTGACTTCATAAGTTCATATCAGATCAACTGATCAAAACTGTGCCAGCATTCCCCTGCAGGACATTAGAAAACCAGCAGCAATGTTTGTTAGAAAGGTTAGATCCTTCTAAAAATAATAGACTTAACCTGTTACCTATACTTGAAAAATGGTGCAGTCAAGTGTACAGCCCCAGGATAGAAAAATGGGACTTCATCCATAATTACTAGTCCAAACAATTACATAACAACTCTATATCAATGTGTTCAAGAAATGAGATATGAGTACTCTGTTAAAGGTGATTGTATTTGTCTCATGTTTAGTAAAATATTTTCATTTAAAGGTGGAAATTTTTTGCTAAGTGTGAACATAAAAATTTGAGCCTTTCACTTGTACGGAATGTAGTTCCCCACAAGTACTGCTCTAATCTTTCACCTTAAACAAACAAACTTCTCAAAGGTTAAATAGATATGTACTCTAGTGTTCTAATAGAGACCATTGCTAAACATACATTCTAATATTGCAAACTGTGTCAAAAAATTTTCCAATCCACCTTTGAAGAATAATGATCATCCATACACACCACTTGCACCATCTGTACTCTGCAAATACAATTGTCAGCGTAGTTGAGGTGAATTTCAAGTTTTTGGATCAATACGCTCCATTAACCTCTATATGTGTTAAAAACAGCCTTCTCCCACAAATTTTGCAAAGACTTTCATCCGGAGGGGTGAGGCACAATGAGTTTGCTCCTCTGCACCACATTTCTTTAGTAGACTCTCTAGAACTCAAGTCACCAAATAGTAGCAATATGTTAGAAACTACAGCAACCAGCCAAGCAAACAGAGTACATAAAACCGTTGGAAAAGGCAAGATGTCCTAAGACATATACTACCATGTCATCATTAAAGATAAGGAGGACAGAATGATCATTATAATCAAGTTGCATCAGAAGCAAAATGGAATAGTAAAATACTTGAGGGAGAAAAAAAAAAAAAGCTCGAAATGTGTATGTAAGAGTGCAGTATTCAGATCTATTTTTGCAGACTTCCTTGTAGACTTAATACTGGTAAAACACTACTAGTCTTTTAACTCTCGGTTATAAGGGGACTAGAACATCACTCACACGATGCATCAGCAAATTCAGCCTAGTCGTGCACAAAAATGTCCCTCCTATTCACTCAAAACCACACGGCTTAAAGTTAGATTCCAAACTTCGAGTGGTGCACCAAAACGGAATATGATGTGCACCAGAAGACATTATAGCAAGTACCTTAGAAAACGGGCTACACTTAGATAAGTTCTCTAGGAGGCCTTTCAAGTGCTTAAAACGCTTGCAAATAATTTTATATTCTCCATTATAGATTTTAGAATGTTAAATGACGCTTTGGATTACCTTAGCACGCTTAAAAAAATTGTTTTCCTGACAAATCTCAATAGATTTCGAATCATTGATTTGTCTTACACAATAAGAATCCTTTAGCAGCCAGATTAGGCAGTAGGCACATCAAGGAGATAAAACGGGATGTGAAACAGAGCCACTTGAACAGGTTGCCACAACTATTTCAAAGAAACAACAAACGTAACATAAAGTAATAAGTGGGAAGAACCAAATATACCTGTCATAACTGGAACCAATGAGGGGTATGGTAACCATCTTCTCTTGGGTAATCTTCAACTTCGGTGCCAGCAAAATGTAGCGGAGCTCCGCAGCTTGGTGCCGGATACTGATACATGGGTGCTTCTACTCCAATTGCTAGCTAGTAGAGATCGATGCAATCTGTGTGGCGGTTATTGGCCTCGTAAGCCATCGCAAGCCATATCTGAATATGGAAACAACAAAACCAATCAAAACCTTTCCGTTTCAAGTCACTGACGAAACCATCTCTTACACAAAACAGATTATTTGCATGGGGTTCTATTCAGGCAGCAAATGAAACCTATTGTAGGATAAGCTTTTTTCCTTTCCCCCATTTTCTTGATAGCTTGTATCAAGAGTTTTTCTGTAAACATCGGAGCGTTAGCTTGCAAATGGAGATGATGGCTGTCGTCGCTTCTCTCCAATGGTGGATTTTGCTTCAAATAGCTGAGCTATTGACTGAGTCGGGTGATTCAAACAAGCAGCGCTATTTGAGTGTCCAGAAGCTTTAAATGAAAAGCGATATTTGGTTTTTAGACCTTCCAGCCCAATGCCAAAATAAATCCTTTTGGCAGGGTCAAGTTTATCTTTTGGTATAACAGAGGGCTTTAAACAAATTTATTAGTGACAAAGACTTTAAAATAATTTTTGTGCGCCAATCGTTCAGAGTAATCATTCAAAGTTAATGTCTATAAATATAAATATTTTTTGTGCGCCAATCATTCAGCAGTGATCCCATATTGAGTATATATGTTTTGTTTTAAATCTCATTGTAATGTCCAATTTTGACTACGTCAAGCACTTCGAGAAGAAACAACAAAATGGTTACATATGTGAGACTTTTTTTTTGGTAAACGCGTGTGATATAAACTTTTTTTTTCATGCAAACATTTCCTTTAGATGGCGAGGGAATAATTGCAGCAGCATGGGACAACAATTATTAAGTTTAATTAGCTTGGTAGCTTATTTTTCGAGTGTAGATATGCTCTATAGGCCCTGATGAAGAAAAAAGCTTATTAAGTTTAATTAGCTTGTAATTGTTATGAATGACATTTCACCATGAAAAAGAAGAAGAAAAAAAAAGACTTATATCTGTCATACAAGGCATACAACATCATCTACTTGTCTACAGGAAAATGTACACCGAGCGCAGGAGATTCTGAAAGAAGTGATTGGAGCTCTCCAAAGTAATTTTCTATATGACTAGAGCCAGAACTTTGCTCTTGCAAGCATGCTACATGAGAACTAGCCTCAGCATGATCTTCACTTTGTTCCTGACCTTCCTTTCCCAGGATATCATCATTAAACAACCTAAGGACATCCGCTGTTGAAAGCGAATGAACAGCTTCATACAAGCTCCTGAATTTTCTTTCTTGTGTTTCAATTAACCTTTCTTTCAACCCCTCTGGAAAGGATGTCAATGTACTGTATATGTGGTTGGAGATAGAAAAAAGAAAAGGAAAGTTATTAAGTCGGGAGCAATCTCAAGTAGTTCAATAATTTTCTGCAATGTGGACAAAAGTAATAAATGCTTGCGCAGGGGAAGAATTATAAAATAGAGAAGGAAAACCATGTGTAATTGTTTAATGATGTTGGAAGTATTTTTTAGTTACTGTATTGGTGTGTAATTGTTTAATTACTGTATGATACAATCATATCTCACTTCTCAGGTAGACTTCCTAGAAGCTGTCAACTCATAAAGAGTAGAGAAATTATTTTCAAACCCCTCACAAACTCATCTCAATGTGTAACATAGTATCATTATTCTAATAACAAATTTCGAGATGTAAGAGACTCAATTGGAGCAGCAAATTTAGTATCAAATTCTGAGATGTATAAGACTCAGTTGGAGCAGCAAATGGACGATGGGAACTTGCCTACCAACCACAGTAGCAGCAAGGGCAGTGTAGTCAACATTGAAGTGAACAGCAGGATTAGATGACTGAATTCGACAATATTCAAAGAGGTTAAGTTTCATTTCTAAACAGTCAAACTAGTGAATACCAACAAGTTGTATACTACGAGCATAACAGCGGAAGAATGAAGATGATCTTTTGAACTCTTGGTTGTGGCAATTTAACTTGTCCATTTGAAGCTTGACACAAAATGGTCATGCAATTCATTACCAGAACAGCTTCAGCAAATGCTTCACAAGCAAGTAGAAATTAGACCAAGAAAAAATTTAATACTACTCATTATTGAAACAACAATAAAAAGAACTAACAGAGGGCCAGCAGACCTACACATGTAATCCCTTAAGCAAAACTCTTATTTGAATTCCACACTATAGCTAGAATACTCATACACTTTAATTGATTTTTCTTATTGTAGAAAAAAAGGCAGTTGGAGTTTTATGATTTCCTCCAAGTAAATACAAGTCTAATGGTAGGAGACAGAGTAAATATGGGTTGATGTTCCATTCAAAGTCCATTCAAATAATGGTGAACTAGGAACCACAAAACAGCAGAGCATCCTCCACTTATGCACCTTCGAATTGTCGACATCCTTAACCTAGGGCTATTCATTGATCGGGTCGGATTGGGTTCGATCGGATCTGTACGGGTCAATTTTATATTGAACGACCCGACCTGAAATAACTGTTTTTATTGAACCCGTCCGAACCCGATCCGTCCGGGTCGGGTTTGGTCTCTTTTTTTGCCCCCCGTGAAATATGAGCGCTACTATGTGTTGACTTATCCGAATGCGATAAAATACTCGACAATATCAAGAATTACCTAGAAAATCCTTTCTTCATTAATTAAGGCTTTCTCTCTCTCTAGTCTCTCTCTGAGCTTTCTCCTTTACATGTGTTTGTAGTTGTGTTGGTTTATAAGTTGCATTGCTGAAACTTTATAATATTCATTTAACAAGGAAATCTTAATAAGGACCTTTGATTTGGCATCATATTTCCTGGAAATAGGATTCCATATTGGTTCAACAGTCATGAAGATACATTGAATAGCAACTCATGCGAAATAAGTATTAATGAGAGCCTCTATTTGGATAACATCAGTGGAATTGCTTTATGTGCTATTGTTGAGCTCCTTCTGTCTTCCCCAGATGATCCTCCTCTTCCTGTTCCTCATTTACGTGTTGAGATCATTAGTAATTGTGATCAAAGGCATGCTATAGGAAGAAAACTTAATTTCATTGGTGTAGATAATGTCAAGTTTCATCCCAATACCAATTGGTAATGGGAAGAGGTGGCTCAACAAATATATGAAGCACAAGATTAAATGATCCCTAATCAATGTGAGACTCTAACACTCCCCCTCACGTGCAGGCCGAATGAACATGGTTCATGCACGTGAACAACAAATGACGAATACAAACAAGTTGGTCAAGCCTAGAAATACCTACCTCCGATACCATGTCAAGTTTCATCCCAATACCAATTGGCAATGGGAAGAGGTGGCCCAACAGATATATGAAACACAAGATTAAATGATCCCTAATCAATGTGGGACTCTAACAAATAATGTATGGCTGGATTATACATATCTAGAACCTTTCAAGCAGCTGGAGGTGGGCTCCAGTTAATGTGTGAGTTTCAAACCCTGTGAGTGGTGAGATTACACTGGTGTGATCACACCAGCCGCATCTAACGGTCAAAACGAGACCAACGCATTAATGATCCTTGACCCGAACGAAACCCGCAACTCGCGAGCCTCCCCCTGAATCGCCTTCGTCTTCGACTCCTCCCCCCTTTCGAATATCCTCTCGCCCTAACAGAGCCTCCCCCCTGAATCGCCTTCGTCTTCGACTCCTCCCCCCCTTTCGAATATCCTCTCGCCCTATCAGAGCCTCCCCCCCGAATCGCCTCGCATAGCCTTCGTCTTCGACTCCCCCCATTTCGAATATCCTCTCGCCCTAACAGAAATTGTGGTTTGTCAACACTGTGCTTTGTCTATTGCGGGAGGATATATTGGCAGGGAACCTTAAGTCAAGGAGTGAGATTAAGGTATACCGTATACATTCTGTCCTGTTGCATATGTGTGTCTAGGTTACTGCTCTGTGTTTGAATTTTATCTTGGTATAAATTTTAGGGTTTTCTTGTTTGTTTGCAATCAGTAATAATGTTCTTCCCTTTTACTTTGTTCTTGGGTTATTCATCATTCTTTGGTTGTTGTTTGGAACAAAACATGGCACAGAGTAATTTGGAAACCGATAAGATGTATGCATGCTGTCAAGTTTTTTTCATGGAGTTGATTCTGTGTTGAATTTTCTGATTCTTCTTTGGGTTTTGTTCTTGTCGTTTTAGTCTTGGAAGTACTCAGTTTTGTGAAATTCGCTTTTGTCGTGGTTTGGTTATGTTGTTGTAGGCTTGATGTGTACATTCACGATTTTTTGCTAAAAAGAAAATTGCATGCTTCTGCAAAAGCTTTTATGACTGAAGGGAAGGTTGCCACAGATTCAGTAGGTAACGTTGTAATTTAATTCTCGTCAAAAATTCTAGTTTGATCATCCATGTATCATTAGGTTGTTTATCCTGTAATTTAAAGCTTTTATGACTGATGTGTACTAGTTCATGTTGCTCTGCTTATAAGTGAAAAAGCTCTAGTTCAGTTTATATTTTCACAAAATCAGGGTCTAGGATATGTATCCCATTTTTCAACCCAAAAGATTGCTACTGTTTACAACCGTGAGGACGATCTGGTTTCTGAAGAAAATAGTGGAGAGAAGCTAAGTTCGACGACATTAAGGAAACTTGAGGCGGAGAAGGCAAAGAAACAACAGGCGGAGCAAATAGGGACGTGAAGGCTTCTCTGCTGGCTCTGACATCTAGCTTCTTGTAGAAGCAGAGTTGTTATTCTTGATAGAAATTTCATGTGAAACTAGCGTTTTGTCTCTCTAAATTTTAGCATACAACTTTCTCTACCTGCTGGTAGTCTTAATGCGTCTCTGAATGAAACTACTAACTTCAAAGTTGGTCCTCCAGATGTTAAAACAATGGCGGAATTTGTGAGATTCTTTCCAATTGGATGCTGCTATTTTTCTGACTTTTTGAGCGACAATCTTCTAACACAGCAGTGGGGTCTTACAATATCTACAGTCCCGCTTGTAATGCATTCTCTCAATGTAGCTGCTCTGTTATAGTTCTATTTGACAGATAGAAAAGAGAGATCCATTCGGGGTGCATCACAGAAGGGAATGTATTCTCTCAATGTAGCTGCTCTGTTATGAAATAAGACTGATGATGGTTGTATTAGCACGTCAGTTACCTTGGACGTGATGATTTGATCAGATTTTTGCTTCATTGGAATTTGGAAGTGTAAAATTGAGCAGTTCTTAAAATATTCTTTTGCAAAATTATTTATGAATCTCAACAAGATGGCTCTAGGCTGCAGTATATAATGTATGAACTGTTTTATTGGATAATTCAATAAATAAATTCTAGTGAATTCATAGTCTCCATTTTACAATACATAAATGATGTGTGTTACAGAAGTACTTCTTCGATCAGAGCTGCAACTTTTTAAGTCAATCGAGGCGGCGTGCCTCTATCACGGTGTCGTGGCCATCTTTATTTCTTTCATTGTCTTTGATGAATACTGAGGCCCTCTTTAACAAACGACAAAGCTATTCAATACAATATTTGAGCCACGTCTTTCCCATTTTTCGAATCATTGCCACTGGCTGACAAAGAATAATTTTGGACAAAATCTAAAATTGAGATTCTACAATTCACAATGAACTTCTATATACCAAAATCTGAAAGCAGAAAACGTATATACAGAACATTGACCCAAAAATGCAGCTAAGGAACAATCTTTTTCCGAACTGCCTCAATTGTTTCACTCTTGGTGGTGTGGGAGATGACTTCCTGGTGGAGGGACATGAGGAACAGCTCCAACTGGCCCATGGACAACTCCACGAGTTGGAATAGCATACGGCTGAGACAAGGGATTGGATACCCAGCAGGATGCACCCAGACTTATGGGTACCATTAGGAGGTCCAAGTGATACAAAAGCACCTGCAATTGGATCAAAATAGTATCACACTTATGTCCTACTGAAGCCATCAGGATATTAACAAAAGAAAAGTGAGCAGACTGGAGCCATATCCTCCTCTGTGTCACTCAACTTCATACCATGGACTGTAGAACTCCAGATGTAACAAGAAATCAAAGCAACAGAACCAAAAGCAAGAACATACCCCTACCACGACTGCTTCTTCTATCACCATTTGGACCAGATGATGCAACATAACCAAAAGCATCGTTAGGCACAACTCCAGTTGTACCACTACAGAAAAGTCTTCTATCATTGTAAAGTTGTGTCAAACAATAGCACACATAACATCAGCTCTTATCCAATTAGAATCTTACCCTCTTTCCCCCCATTCGACATCCTACCTTTTTGGGCTTCTGAAATTGAACCATACTCTGATTCAAGTTATTCAAAGTCCTTTCGACCAAGCATTCATGCTCCTGGTGGCACATTAGTGCATATACAAAATGAAATATCTGCAACTCAAGAAATCCTCAAAGATCAAAACCATTTCAACAACCAAAATCCAACTCAAGAAATTTTCAGCATGCATCTGCAACTCAAACAAACCATTCCAAATCTATCCTAAAAATTAATTAAAAAAACATTTCAACACCCAAAAAAAACATTTCAACACCCAAATTCCAAATGCAGCACGCCACATATTACAAATATCTGGAGCCATAAATGCTTAAAATGACAACTGATTGTCTTGCCAAAGAGAAATTGGTTGCATTTAACTAATCCCGATAATGCCCTAAACAATCAGCAAGTTACACAATGTACATTTTTCACAGATCTCAATCCTCGGGCAATGCTTGCTTTGAAGATGCTGGAATACCCCATTCCACACCACTTAGAAAGATATTACTGTCGCAATTTTGAAAGATCTATGATTGTTTATCTACTCTAATAATGCAATAGTAAGGGCCCTAGATCAACAAAAAGTAAAGTCCACACCAAGCCAACCGCTGAAATAGCCGTGTGTATGAAATTATGAGCGGTGAGAGGCAGAGATCTTAGCTAGAACATACGTGTACACCTTGAAGCTTCGGAGGAGCGGGTGCATGTGTAATGCGACCAAGCCGATTTCGATTTGGCCTTCAGCGGTTTCAATCTCCCTCGGCGAAGTGGAGCACACGACCGAGCCGATTTGGAGGAGCTCTGCTAGGGCGAGAGGCGATTCGAAATGGGGGAGGAGTCGAAGACGAAGGCGATTCGAAATTGGGGGAGGAGTCGAAGACGATTTTCGGGTTGCGGGTTTCGCTCGGGTCATACAGTCGGGTGCCTTATTAATGCGCTGGCTTTTTGTTGACCGTCCGATGCAGCCCCGAAGACCTGAGCCATGTAATCTCACCACTCACAGCAACCAAAACTCACACAGTAACTCGAGCCGCTGAAGGTGGACAATCTACTAGTTAAGTTTAGTAGTACTTCAAATTCGGTGATATTCAAAAATTGTGGAGCCTATTAATTTGATACATAAATCTCATGAAAACGTTGTTGTCAACTTGGAAGCACAAGAGGAAGAAACTGAAAATTCAGCAGATCCAGAAGGTGGCATGGGACTTTCCAAGAGGCACATTGAAGAGGATGAAAGCGACTTGGAATCCATATTGCTCCCACGAAAGTAGAAGCGTTCTTGCACTTCAGATACAGAGGATAGTGGATATGCAGCAACTGATCCATATTGATCAAAACTACACCCATGAAGTCACCCCGAGGGCAGGTCGATCGAGCCTTCTTGGAAAGAAACATGTACACACTTTGCGGGTTAAATCCATATTGGATTGGCCCGGGTCTGTCTCGCATCTGGGTCATGATCTGTTGCAGCTTTTTTAGTTCATACATGAGTAACAGCCGTAATGGTCCACATGCGGCCTCCGGCTCCTGCAGAACCTGGAGACGTTGAATCAATATCACCAGTCCCTCTTTGACGCAAGAAAACAGAAAGAAAGGAAAAGGGAAACTTGGCGTCTCATTTGGAAATGGATTAGATGAAATCTTAGTGATGTATATATGCTGTCATGGGGGAAAAAATGAGGTCATCTGCTACAGGTTCGGTCCCAGTGCTGTGCCATTCTTCTTGTTTGTTTTGACTGATTTCTCGATAGATCCACCTCTACTTACTAATTTCAGCAAGAACCGGACAACTCTTTCAATCTTGTTGGTTAAAAGCATCCTGCTCTTACGGCTTATTAAGTTCGAGAATCCCAAGTGTTCAAGAATTGCGTTCTCGGAGACGACCAAATTCTTTTGGGCTAATCTACCTAGGGACACCTTCTGCCACCTCTCCCAGACATGCATATATGAGACAAATTTTGTCCGCAGCCAAAAATTTTTCACTCAAAAATTTTATCATCATCAACTATTTCTCTCTCACACCAACTCGCCTCTCTAAACTTTTTCACCAATTCATATAAATTATCTTAACTTTTTCACTAAATATCGTTCCCAAAATTTTAATGCTCAAATACAACTTAAATAAATACAAAAAATATTGATAAAACAGATGTTATTTGATTGTTCTTTTTTTGTGAGTGTGTGCTGAGCAACTAATTTTAAATGCAATTTTTTGTGTCAATTTTACAGCAAGAAGCTTCGGTAGGTAGATATTGGCAACCGATTCTCAGATTTGACCATGCTGAGCTGCTGATAGGCTTATCCTTTGTTATTTGATTTTTTTTTCTTGAGCAAATATTAAACACATGATTTTTAAACAATTTTATACTTGAAAATACATGTGAATTTGGATAATGAATTTCCAAATTTAATATAGTGAGAATAAAGATCCTCCCTGTAGTTTATTGTCTGAATTGATTAGTCAAATTTAAAAAGAGATAGACACAAAATATGAGTTGAATAGGAATGAATAGAGATCATCTCTCATTTACTGTCCAAATAAAGAGATAGCCAAAGCATTAGTCTAACAGTGAAGTCTACAATGTTCGATAATTAATATTGTTAGTTGTAAATTTTATAGAACTCATATATTGTTTATATCTCTGTACAAATTGAAGTATGAGACTTATAATATTAAATAAAATAATATTAAATATAACGAAATTTATATATTATATTTATCTCCCACTGAATTGTAACATCTAAATTCCATAGCAAATTATAAAGCAAGAGAGGGCCCATAGTGTGAAATATTGGACGAATACTGGTGAGGGACCTTTGTTTAGATCTAAGCACGTGACTAAATAGGTGCATGATTTTTTTTTCTTTTTCTTTTTTGGATTCACCGCCGACTGTTACGCAGGCGTGAACGGTAAAGCCGTGGGTTTTGACAAGTGCCTAATAAATTAGAAAAAAAAAAAAAAGGACAGAGGTGCCTAATAATTCCACCACGCTTGATATGTGTGCCACAGCCGACCACGTGAACCACACACGTTTCTCTGTTGATTCCATTTTGCTTTTCATATAAGCAGTGCAAATCAGGACACAGAGCACGTAAATCTGACCACAACCACAATGGACGCGACAACATAAGAGCAACAGTGAAAGAAAGCAATCCCTTTACAATAGTTATAACCACTTTACAATTATTTAATCCCAAACATTCCCTTCTGGCACTCCCAAAACTTTAATCGATACCTCACCTATTAATTGAGTTATGCCAAGAGGTCCACCCATTGTGGCCCAACCCAAACCTCTTTACTAAGCACCCTCCCTCCTTCTTTTTCTTTTTCTGTCGTTTTAAACGAGCAAATAATTTATATATATTATGGGTACTATTTGTGGCCCAATAGACCATGAAAAAGTTCATTTCTTTATTTAAGGGTCATGTATTCTTGTACTATGAATTCATCGGCGGAGGGAGGGGGGGGGCGAACCGGGGCCATTGCCCCGGTTGGCTCCCCCAAAAAAAATTTTTACTACGTGTTTTTTTTTTTTTTATATTTTTTTATATTAGGTTTGCCTCCCTTGGGCAAATAAAAATTATGCTTGCCCCTAGATGAATCAGCCCGCCCCCCCTTAAAATCCAAGCAGCCCAATACCTCAAAATCAAATTAAAAGAATAAGCAGAAAGATATTTATTTATGTCAAAATTTGAAATCCTATATTAACTTGTCGACGTTGTCGTGAATTTTGCGACGAATATTTCATATACTTCTCCTGATTCCTGATAATCATTGTGTGTTGTAATAATTGAAATAAATGTTTTCACTATTCTAGTACTGCTTTTTTTTTGTTCTTTTGTCTTTTATGTTGGACTTGGTTGAGAATTTGGATATCGCAAATACTGAGAAAGGGGGTGGTGTCACCATCTTTACTTACTAGAGAATCATTGGTTATATCATTTTATTGTCACTATCAACATCTAATTTTATATGTCTGACTTCTCCACAATTTATGAAAATCCAAAGTTGAAGTAAGACTTATTTTCATCTATCTTTTGTTTGTTTAGGTCTGATTTTTCATAGCCCATGAGATTAACTTGTTTTTAATTGTCTTTCTCTAAAGGTGGAACTTCTTTTCCATTGTAATTTGTGACGTTTAGATCAAGTTATAAATCTATTTCTTCAAAATTTTAGTCATTAATTTAGCCAGGTAATGGACACTTTGAAGTACGATTTTTCTGTTTTCTCATTTTGTAAGGGGAGTAGAATAGTTATTTGGATGTTAAGATTGAACTTTTTGTCCAAATTTTTTTTCTATTATCATTTACCAAGTATGTATTTTCTCCTTGCAATTTCGGGTTATTTTATTGTTGATAAAGATTCCACTCTTGAGAAGTTCGTGTTCAATAGTACTGTCACACTAAAAAAACTATAGCAAGGGTGAGAAGCATTTTTATGCCATTGGAACCTGGATTCTTTTTGAACTTTGGATAATTTGGCTTCTTTTTCCAATATGCTTCGATTTGCTATTGTTTCTTTCAAGAATAATAGAAATACAGTAATTGTTTATTTTTCTCATTTATGTGTTATGTTTTCTTTTTACATATCCCAACAAATTCAGCAGGACTTATTGAGCATAAGGCACATCCTTTCTGGCAACAAAAATAAGTCCTTCATTCATGGAAGTAAAAAGTTATATTACTGAAAATACTTTATTTCATTTATGTGTTTTGTTTTACAAAGAATATATATATATATATATATATATATAAATACTTTTGTTTGTCTGATTAGTTGATGCTCTATTGGTGTCTTGAACAATAAGAATTTAATCTTTAATGTCCTCTCAGTATCAGCAAATAGTACGGTACGTGTATTTCAATATTTTTAGTGTTTTTAGTCCTTAATTTTTTTTATTTATACTCTTAAGACATTTTTTTGTATTAAGTAGTAAAAAAATTTTTTGTCATTTTTCCTTAAAAGTTTGCCCCCCATTAATTGGGTTTCTGGCTCCGCCACTGACTATGATTAACTTCTTTTCAACATTTTAAGTGATAATCAATATTTACCTAAAAAATCTAGATAAAAGATGGTCGTTGATAGCGTCATCACTTTTACTCCGCTTATATTTGAGTAAAGATTTATAATCCCATTCTTTTTCTAATTCATTATTTTAATTGGATGGTTTAATGACAAATTATACATTAAATATTATATGTCAAATTATTTGATAATTAATATATATATATAATATTAAATGTCGTGAACTAACTTATTATATCTATTTCTTTAAATTAAACTATCTTAGGGCATGTTCGTTTAGGAAGAATCCTCAGGATTTTTTGAATCCTCAGGATTCTACAACCAAACATAATTTTTCACACCACATAAATATAACTACAACACGCATACCAATAAAGTTAACATCACATAAAAATTCTCAAAACACAAAAAATCCTCAGAATACACCTTAACCGAACACACTCTAATTCGAGTAACAAATTAAAAAATAATAATAGAATTTGTGAAGTTTTAAACTGAGTTAATTATAATTTTCCCTTCAAACTAACATATGATTCTCAAATTCCTTCATAAATTTTAACTCGTTGCAACTCAGCTCTATAAACTATATTTTTCATTACGATTTCATCTCTCAACTTATTAGAATCATTATGTCGAACAGTTTCTATCTCGCGTAACAAACGCATGTCATTGTCCTTACGTGAAAAAATAATTTTACTCTCGTTTAAGTCATCTTTAGCCTTCTACAATGTGTCTAACAATTTGTAGAATTAAAAAAAATATATGTAATTAGCTGATTTTTTTATTTTTGAAAAAAGATGACTCATTTATAATCGAACTAGTCAAATTTATCTTTTCAAGTAAAGAGAAGATCACATGTTATTTACGTATTACAGAAACTATTCGATAAAACAACTTGAGCAAATTTAGAGATTAAATCGTAATGAGAAATATAGTTTTGTAGGGATGAGTTGCCACGAGTTAAAATTTGTAGGAATATTTAAAAATTGGGTGATAGTTTGAAAGTGAAAGTTATAATTAACCCTTTTAAACTAATAAGTTAGAACAGGGAAGATAGTATTTTTAATTTGATCTCTTGCTCTTAATAAACACATGCTGATTAATAAGTTAAGAGTGAAATAAAATTCATAATTCCTTAAAAAGAACTCCTGATGCTGGGCCACCATCTAATTATCAAAAGACAATGGGGGGTTTGCTGCAACGAGAACGGCTCCCACATATTATCCGTCAACCGGTTACTTGTCCCTTACTATTAAAAGAATAATTATTTTATTAAATTATGATATTTTATAAGTATGCAAAAATCGGTCTGGTCGCGACAACAACATTTAGCAGACCCAAGTTATGATGACTTGCCACGTAACCCGTACAACCTTTTTTTAAGCACATTTTTTTTTTAAATGTTTTCTTATTCCTATATCCATGGTTAGGCTTCTTTTATGCACATAAGGTTTTATCCGTAAATTGACGGTCGGATAAAGGCAGTTTTCTTGCATATAACGAATGAGCTCCTGACATCCATACCACCTGATCAGAGCGCGGTTCGGCCAAAACTGCATGCTCTCGACTCTCTCTCGCTCATCTTCTTCCCCTACACAAAAGCAATCAACAAACCGTTACAGAGAAACAGCAAAAAGCGTTTTGTAAAAAAAGGATAAAACTGGAAAAAGCTGGGGGGATCAGAGGGAGAGAGTGAGGGATAGATAGACAGAAAGGGGGGAAAATGGTGATCCCTGAAGCGGAGCACCACCGGGGCAGCGCTCGAACGGCGGTCGCACCTAGGATTCCGTTGAGACGGTTGCTGCGAGTGGCTTCAGTGGCGTGCGGGATTCAGTTCGGGTGGGCGTTGCAGCTCTCTCTGCTGACTCCATATGTGCAGGAGCTGGGGATCCCTCACGCGTGGGCCAGCGTGATATGGCTGTGTGGCCCGCTCTCGGGGCTCCTGGTCCAGCCCCTGGTGGGCCTTTCGAGCGACCGGTGTACCAGCCGATTCGGCCGCCGTAGGCCTTTCATTGTCGTCGGAGCGGTGTTGATCGCAGTCTCCGTCCTGATCATTGGATACTCGGCGGACATTGGGTGGTTGATCGGCGACCGAGGCAAGTTCAGGCCGAGGGCTGTTGGTACTTTTGTCTTCGGCTTTTGGATTCTGGATGTGGCCAACAACATGACTCAAGGTCCTTGTAGAGCTCTGCTCGCTGATCTCACCGGTAAACCACCATCTTCTTTTTCTTTTTCTTTTTTCTCCCTGTTAGTGTTATCCATTCCAATTGATTCTTCAAATGGAAAAATCGAGGCGTATTGGGCGCTCCAAAGCAATGTTTCGTCAGAGGTTTTCTATTCTTAATTGCTAGTTGATGTTACTTCTTCGTAGTCCTTGGAACTAATTTGTTCCGACGCAAAAAAGAAAAAAAAAAAAGAGAATGTCTGTTCAATGGATGATAATGACCTTTAAAATATTAACTCTGGTTGTTATTTGTTTGTTTGTTGTTTGAATTTTAGTGGACTTGGTGGGCATTGTTAGGGCGCATTTGCAAGCTGGTTAGGTATTGAACATTTTACTCGCTTAGCATAGGACTAAAATCTGCTCGAGAAGACTTCGTCAACTATTGGTTCTATCGTAAGAACTGTGAGAGTGAGAATTTTCATATTACTTGACGACCAAAAAGTTAATGTTTCACCTTTTGAAGTTGAGCATGCAAATCAAAAGCATTATTACTCATTCAGTTAAGATTGCATCTAATTGGATTGGAAGTCATTGGGTAGCGTAACGACAGCAGATGGTCACTGTTACACCCGGGTTCACTTGTGATCATAACATCCTTGTTCTTAGGTTCTGTGAGAGATGATTCTTGCAGTCTTCCATGCATATTTTGAGAAACCAGTTACCAAATTGTTTACCCAAATGGAGAGAAGGGTATGAAAAACCATTGCTGTAGTTTCACATGAGATATCTAATGAGATATGGTTTGAATAAAACTTGTTCTTCTGAAATGCCCAAATGGAGAGAAGGGTATGAATAACCATTGCTGTAGTTTCACATGAGATATCTAATGAGATATGGTTTGAATAAAACTTGTTCTTCTGAAATGCCCAAATGGAGAGAAGGGTATGAATAACCATTGCTGTAGTTTCACATGAGATATCTAATGAGATATGGTTTGAATAAAACTTGTTCTTCTGAAATGCCCAAATGGAGAGAAGGGTATGAATAACCATTGCTGTAGTTTCACATGAGATATCTAATAAGATATGGTTTGAATAAAACTTGTTCTTCTGAAATGCCCAAATGGAGAGAAGGGTATGAATAACCATTGTTGTGGTTTCACATGAGATATCTAATGAGATATGGTTTGAATAAAACTTGTTCTTCTGAACTGTTTTTTCCATATAGATAAAAATGTTTCCTTTAGGATGATACTGATTCATTGTTTCTAGAAGCACTTCGTATAACTTACATTTACATGTGTGTGTACAACATATTAAAAAGATTAAATGTTTCGAAAGATAGTATTGTCAAAAGATTGACGTTTGTCTTGTTCCACCTATCTGTCCCATTAGGAAAGGATCATCGAAGGACTCGAGTGGCAAATGCTTATTTCTCTCTGTTTATGGCTGTTGGTAATATTCTGGGCTTCGCCACTGGATCGTACAGTGGCTGGTACAAAATTATTCCATTTACTTTTACCTCTGCGTGCGATGTTAATTGCGCAAATCTGAAGTCTGCCTTTTTGATCGATGTTGTGTTCATTGCAATTACCACATATGTAAGCGTATCAGCTGTTCAGGAAACGCCTCTAGGCTCAAATGACAGATCCACACCTGTTGTTGAAGATGGGCGAGGGACGCCAGATGATGCTCAAGAAGCTTTCCTCTGGGAACTCTTTGGGACTTTTAGATATTTTTCATCACAGATATGGTTAATCCTCTTTGTTACTGCTTTGACCTGGATTGGATGGTTTCCATTTCTTCTTTTTGATACTGATTGGATGGGCCGAGAGATTTACGGTGGCAAGCCTAATGAAGGGCAGATTTATAGTACTGGAGTTAGAATGGGTGCGCTGGGTCTGATGTTGAATTCAGTTGTTCTTGGAATAACTTCAGTGCTCATGGAGAAGCTGTGCAGGAAGTGGGGGGCTGGTTTTATATGGGGACTTTCGAATATCCTCATGGCTCTCTGCTTTCTTGCGATGCTAGTAATTACCTTCGTGGCAAAGAGTTATCATTCCAAAGGCTATGCTCTACCTCCAGATGGCATTGTAATTGCTGCACTGCTGACTTTTACAATTCTTGGTGTTCCATTGGCGGTAAGACAAGTGTTTCTCTACACGAAATGAATACAAGTTTTCTTTTTTATCCCCTTGCCTGTCATACTCACGAATGGATGGAGAAAAGGAATTGAATTTCCATATTTTGTGTCCGGGATGAATTTATGTTTGGATGGTCTATGCACACAGCACCTTAGTCACGAGTGGTTGTGGTCTTCACCTAAAACATGACCTCTGTTGTCATGTGATCCCTCCAGTATATTCTTATTGCTAGGGAATAGAAGAAGAACAATGCAAATTTTCTGTAGCAGGGCTGCTAGACTGAACATCATTTTTAGGATACACTCGTTGCCTTTTGCATATTTGCTTCTGACACATATGACTGCCGCATATATAGTTGGGATACTTATCAATATAAATATATATAAATATATATATATATATATAGTTAGGATACAGATTGTGCTGTATGCCTGGTGCGAGATCTAAGTTTATGCATTGATTGTTGGAATGGTTATTGCAGATCACTTACAGTGTTCCTTATGCCTTGATATCCACGCGTATTGAGTCTTTGGGACTTGGACAAGGTGGGCAAATTTCTTTGTATGGCTATAGTTACAAAATATTCTGGGTATGTGGGCTGCTTTGCTGCTTATGTAAATAACGGTTGGTTTTGCAGGATTATCAATGGGTGTCCTGAATCTGGCAATAGTGATCCCACAGGTATGGCTGCCCTTACATTCCTTTTTTCTATGAGCATATCTGGCCCCAACTAAACTGAACTTCATATTCTTGATAGAGCTCATTATAGCTGTGTAAATGATCCACATATATCTTTATTGTTATCGCCCCGTTGAAGTAGCTCTTCATTACTACATTTTTTTTATAAGTAAGCAATATTATTAACGAAAAAGAAAAAGAAGAACAGTACAAAGATTGTACTGAAAATACAACAAAACAGAAATTACAGCATACAAACAAAAAATCTCAAGAAGTCCTGGAAATCAAGAAAAGGGCCACCCAACATCACATCAGACCACAAAAAAGATCATTCATCAGACAGACCACCCATCAGGCTTGCCATAGACAAAGAAGAGTCCTCAAAACACCGCCTATTCCACTCCTTCCAAAGACACCACCAGATGCAATAAGGAACCATCATCCAAATGAACTTAGCTCTAGGATACTTAAACTGCCGCCCCCAACAAAGCAAGACATCCCCAACCCCCTACGGCATAACCCAATGAAGATCAACCATAGAAAAGACATGGTTCCACATACCTCTCGCCACCGAACAATGTAATAAGACATGGTTAATTGATTCCCCATCCCCCTTACGTAAATAGCACCAATGCTACATGATCTTTTGGCAACTCATTTACGTTAAGTATAACCTGTTGTGGTTCCATTCCTCTGATTGTATCTTGTGCGCATGGAACACAAAATGATAAGGTTATTTTGGTTTTCCTTTTCATGTTTCAGATCTTTATTCTTTGGTGTATAAATGAGAAAAATATATATATTCAATTTCATCAAGTGGAACCTTGTTTCCATCTATGTAGTAACTTACTAAGTAGCTTCTAGAGTTGGGGGGTTAACAATTAATAATTTCGTTGATTTCACTCATTTCAAGATTTCAGTACACTTTTCATGGTTCTGGTTCTTAATATTCATACATTTATGTGGAAAAGAAAACATCCAAACAGATGATGTTTTGCTTTAATTCTATATCTTGAAGTTTTTGGATGATAAGGAATCTGATTTGTGACTGGTAATTGTGAATTTGGCACTGACGTGGTAATTGAAAAAAGCTACTTGAACTTAAATGGTTACATTCTGTGATATTAGCTTCAGATAGAGCTGAAGACAATCGAGCACAACATGTTGCTGTGTAGTTCTATATCAATCCGACTAACTGTTTGTTCAAATCTCAGATCATTGTGTTATTATGTGTATAAAGCTCTTTATAGGTCTTTTCCTCTGTGTCTCTCCTTTTCTTTTGAAACTTCTGAATAACATCACATCCTAAGCTCCAATATGTTTGATAAATGGCAGTGTACCTGCCTGTAATATTTTCATGCAAACATTTAATGGCCCTTAACTACAGAATCAGATAAATAAGCCCATGAACTGTCGCATTCTTTAGCAGCTTTTGTCGACCCATTGCTTTGCTGTTTGTTCAAGTGACACAATGGCTAAATGTGACGAACATGATTTCTTGACTGTTTTTTCTCTGACCTGGGTGTCTTAAGCACTGATATACACAGTTAGCCCATTTACTGATGGCTCAAGTGTTTGGAAGTGGTAGTTCATAACATGGAAATCAGAGGTCTCTCCATCTATATATAACTGTGAATGGGTGTGTATGCATACATATTTTTGTATACATGTATATACATATGGTTATCCCACCTCTTGATAGCTTAAGTCCCTGGGACTGATAATACATAACAAGATATCAAAGCTCCGCTCCCTCCCTCCCTCCCTCTCCAAGGTTCTTAATATGACGCCAATGCTGTTAGTTTCTTTAGCTTCTGCATATTTAAGGTCTCCTCCCTCCCTCCCTCCCTCCCTCTCTCTCTCTCTCTCTCTCTCTCTCTCTCTCTCCAAGGTTCTTAATATGACGTCAATGCTGTTAGTTTCTTTAGCTTTTGCATATTTAAGGTCTCTTTTTGGGTGATATTTAGCTGCATACACATGATTAGTTTTTTGAGTGTCTATGAGGCCAACATGCATTAGTGGTCCACTTCCTAATAGCATAAGTTTTGAGAGTGGATGGTGAGGACTATTGTACAGCACCTTGGCTGTATGTGACCTTCGGCTCAAATACTTGAAACTTCCATTCCACTCAAACCTTGAACCTCAAAGTCAGAAGGAAGACCATCTCCACAAGTGACTTGGTGGTTTATATTGGTTATCTCACATTAAGGCTGAAGTTTTTAATTGAATGGCTATTATTAGTGTGATATAATCATTAGCCCATATTTTAGAATGGATCTTACTGGACGGTTGCTTGATATTTACATAATTGCCCCACCTTCTGTTAACTGAGCTTTTGGGACTGATGACTCCTAGCATTGCCTCAAAACTTTATTTGGCTGAAAGGTACTTGGTTCTAGTCTTGTTCACGTTGTTTTTTGAGTTTCTTATAGTTGTACATGCATAAGGCTCAAATTTCAGTGAGATTTATCAAGTGGGCTAGACCTGGTGGAGATTGCGAGTATAGTGTGTTTTAGCTTGATATACATACATTTTCCTCATATTACCTGCTACCTTAAGCTTTAACTTAAGCTTTTAGAACAAATAGTAACTAGCATGATATTAGACAATTGGTTGTCTGTGAAGTTTAGTTTGAATTCTGGAAACTCTCAGTCTATGATTTTTCCCCCTGTTGCTTTGGATATGCAAAAGCAGTTGTGTTAAGCAAATGCAATTGCCTTAGTCTTTGATTCATGGGTGGGCTTGCATATAGTTGTTTGATGAACCTTGATCCAGTTTTTGATTGTGTAGGGTTTGGAAATTGATGATTTAATATGATATTAGAGCTTAGTTTATTTAATTATTCTTGGACTTGTCATTCATACCTTTTTGTATCTATATCTATACTTTGGGCTTCAATTTAGTGGCAGAGAGTGGGATGGCAGGCCCCGTTGGCTTTTTGAACCAGTCCTTAGCAATGATGCATAACATGATTCATCCGTCCCCATTATTTATACATTTCCTCTAAACTACTGAATATCTTTACAGTGACTTTGACTTATTACTTGCATTATTCTCGAATGGCCTGGCTTGGAGTTTGGACTGTTGATTCCATGTTATTCAAACACAATCTCTCCCTACGTTTCAAACTTGGAACTGTTATATCATCCTTAATTTTATACATATGCAATATGAATGAAACTTGCGACACATTACCTTGCCTCCTGGTAGTTACTTGTCCTAGGATTTCTTATTAATGTGTTGTCCTGTTCTCTCAGGTAAAAATTTCTGGCTCTAACACTAGGTGTGAGAAAGAATTACTGTGAGTCTCACAATGACTGGGTATGATTTTATGCAATGGTTGGTCTCTCTACTTAATGGCTTATCCCCAACTCCTTAGCCAAAAACAAAAAAGGAAACAAATCGAAAGAGAGAAAAAGAAAGAAATTAGCACAAAGCCTTCATCTTCGAAAGTAATATAGCCCTGTAGAATAAAAGAACGCCCTCCCCATCCCCACCCCGCCGGGCCTCGGGTTGCCATCTCCAGAGTCTTCGCTGCCTCCTTTTGTGCTTTGAGGCGGTCTCGGGCCTTAGTATTAATTTGTCTAAAACTGAGGTCATCCCCATTGGTTCTGTTGATAATATTCAGGAGTTGGCGGGTATTTTGGGATGCGGTGTGTCTTCCCTTCCTATGCGGTATCTTGGGCTTCCGTTGGGGGCAGGTTTTAAGAGTGTACATATTTGGGATGATATTATTGAGAGGATGGAGAAAAGGCTTGCGGGTTGGAAGCGTATGTATCTTTCCAAAGGTGGTAGACTTACCCTTATCAAATCCACCCTTTCTTGTCTCCCAACTTACTTCCTTTCGTTGTTTCCTATCCCTGCAGCGGTGGCGAATAGATTGGAGAAGATTCAGAGAGACTTCCTATGGGGTAGTGATCAGAATGTGCACAAGTTTCATCTTGTGAAGTGGGAGTCGGTGTGTTCTCCTTTTATGTTTGGAGGGTTGGGGATTCGCAGAATTTCGTTGTACAATAAAGTTCTTTTGAGCAAGTGGTTATGGCGTTTTGCGATTGAGAGAGATAGTCTTTGGAGGGGCGTCATTGTGGCTAAGTATGGGTGTGCAGCGGGTGATTGGCGTACTGCCCCTTGCAGGGGGTCTTATGGTGTAAGTCTGTGGAGGTTCATTAGTCGGGGTTGGGATGCTTTTAGCAAGCATAACAGATTTTTGGTGGGATGTGGTTCGAGGGTTAGTTTTTGGCACGATTGGTGGTGTGGGGATAAACCGTTGTATTTGGCCTTTCCGGTTGTTTATTCTTTATCTCGATGTGTGGAGGCTATGGTGGCGGATTGTATGGTGGGAAGTGAAGGTGGTATAGTATGGAATGTTCCCTTTGTTAGAGCTGCCAATGATTGGGAGGTAGAGGATTTCTCCGCCTTCTTTTCTATTTTGTATGGAGCGGTGATTCATAGGGGGGTGGAGGACAAGTTGTTGTGGACGGGTTCTTCGAAGGGCACGTTTTCGGTTAAATCTATGTATTATCTTCTTGTAGGCGGTCATAGATTGTCGTTCCCTTGGAAGAGCGTGTGGAGGTCGAAGTGCCCTATGAGGGTCTCTTTTTTCGCGTGGGAGGCCATGCATGGATCTATTCTTAACACCGATAACCTTAGGAGACGAGGGGTTTGCATAGTTGATTGGTGCTATCTTTGCCGTGGTGATGGGGAATCGGTTGATCATGTGCTACTTCATTGTTCTTTGGCTCGCGGTCTTTGGAACCATGTTCTTAGCATCGTTAATTTTCATTGGGTGATGCCGGAAAAGGTAGTTGATGTGTTGTGGATTTGGCATAGGAAGCTCTCTAATCCGGTGGCGAAGGCTCTTTGGAGAATGATTCCGTTGTGTATTTGGTGGTGTCTTTGGAGGGAAAGGAATTCTAGATGTTTTGACGATGCTTCTTTGTCTTTGGTTAAGTTGCAGGGTCTTTTGTTTCTTACTCTTTATTCTTGGGCTAATGCGATGTTAGGATGCCCTTTTGTTGATTTTCAAGATTTCTTAAGTTTTGTTACTTGTTTAGACTAAGCGGATTCGGTATAGATCCTTGTACTGTTTTCAGTTATTCTAATGAGATTGGCTTATTTATCAAAAAAAAAAAAGACTGGGTATAGCCATAAGCTTAGACAATAAAAATCTTAGACTTCAAACTTGAGCAGAATCACAGTAGTCATTCATGGTGGCCTGGTGGTTGAGCATCTGGAACAGTGGTTTAATAAAAGAGCGATTTCTTTTGTGGCAGCTTAGGTAGGTTTGATGGGAGTGTTGATAACGATGGGTGGAGCCTTGTGGTGGCTGCATGGATGATGGCAACAGATGTGGGGATCAGGTGAGGAATTAGCTATTCAGTTTGGATATATTTTGAAGGAGAAGGATAAGATAGTGGTATTGGTGGGGTAGTGGTGCACAGGGTAGGGTGGCAAGTCACACTTTTTCGCTCTTTATTTTGTTGACTTTCAATGTTGAGGTTGGTGGATGAGTCATTTCAGTTTATTCCTTTATGGCATTATAAATTAGCACCATCAATAAATAAATGTACTTGTTTGTCCACTTTTATCAAGGCCAAAAAAAGGAGGAAAAAGACGGAAAGGTTTTGAAGTTTGATTCCTATTAAATGAAACATCCAGTTTTGGCTTCTCGTAGATATAGATTTACTGTCACTTCTGTGTAATATTCAGTTTCCTTACATGGATCTCTTTCATAAGTGGACAAGAATTTTGAGATAATGGACATACTAAGGACGCGTTTACAAACCATAACCATTTGAAATATTTAGAAAATGATGTGAAAATTGAGGAGATTGGAGTTTTATTGGATTTTGTGAGAAAGTAGTGAGAAAACTAGAGTTTTATGGGAGTTGGTGAAAAAGTGAAGAGAGAGAAGTAGAATTTTATGACATTGATAAAAAAGTGAAAAGATAGACGATTTGAGTGAATTTGTTATGTTTATTGTAATGAAAAGTGATGATTTGATGGGGAGAGAGAGATTCTTTTGAAGTGATTTCATTTGATAAAAAATTGAGTTATGTTTGCAAACTAAAATTTTGGAATGGGAAGAGATTTTGATAAAACTGATGGTTTGCAAACACGTCCTAATATATCTACAAGTATTCTTACTATGGAGTGGAATGTGTAAATGCCAAAGTAGGTAAGCAAGAGCAGGGATTTAGCTGTTGTTTGGGGGGGCAATGTAAAAGATTTGAAATAAAAAGGGTTAAATTAAAAAAATCTCCAAACCCCCCCCCCCCCCTGGCTTTGCCCCTGACCGAGGGGACTCCTTTTTATGGAGAAGCCGGATTTTCCTAAGACTTGCTCAGAAGAGTATCACGATGATACCATAAAATTTATTTTGCAGGAAGTATAGGAAACTATATTGGGAACCAGCACATTAGTTCTAGTGTATTTCGGGAGATTGAACACCCCGTTCAGTGCAACCCTTTCTGAACGTGATCTGTTCGATATTTAATGAAGAATCCCATTAACCCGCTGGAGCTTACAATATTTTAAAGGGGCATTTTTTACTCTAAGAGCTACTACTGAAATGAACGAAGATTTACTATAACAGTCGTCCTTCGCCTAACCTTCTTGATGAATTGCAAAAGTTGGAATATTGTAAACAGACTTTTCTGACATCCAGAAGAATAGGTAGCTGGAGTCCTGTTGGAGTTTGGCTGCCTCTGGGGGTTGAATATGTGAAGAAAATACGTTGGAATTTTACCTTGATTTTTGAAGATCTAAAGCCATGCTGATAACATAGAAAGGAAGCCCTATTTTATGTTGAATATATGCGTGAAATATCAGTAAGGTAGATGCAACCTGTAATATATGCTGCATCAGTTAATTGTGGTTTAAGAGTGCTTTCGAAGCAATTTGCTTTGCTTCACTGATGCCTATATGCAACTTTGGGCCTGGAGTCATCTATGATAAAAGAGTGTTGTAGGAATTGTGAAGATTCATGCTTAATTTGCAGCACATAAAGTGTGAACTCACCTGAGCCTCGTGGTAATGGTAGAAGAATAGATTTCCATGTTCCTGTTAGTCTCTGGAAAAAGAAAATATGCAGTGAAATGCTGCAACCAAAATTGCCCAATTGTGAGATAGTCACGTGTATAATTAGGATAACATTAATTTGAGAAATTACCTTATCTGATAATACTCGTGCGGTTAGGTATCATATTGTCAACAATTGTTTATCCCTGCTTCTTGTTCTCGATCAATATCCTAGTCTCCTGATCTCCCTTAATTCACAAGAATCAGCCACCCCAGGGTTTGGTCTGGTGGTAAGGCAACGGTTTGGGTTCTCACATGTTCCAAGTTCGAGCTCTAACACCTCCATTATCGCCCCTGACTTATCTGGGGTGTGTTGGGTGAGGTCCTAACACATGCCCCCAGGTTGGCTTGTAGGGCCGGGTACACGAAGTGGCCCGACCTTGGAAGCTCCTGGGTTATCAAAAATTTTTTTCACAAGAATCAACCAGCAAAATACCTTTGGCAGCATGTTTTTCAATTTTTCTATGCAAGAATTCTTTAGTCATGAATCTTTTTGTTTTGAGAGCAGGTGGTAGTGTCCCTGGGAAGTGGGCCATGGGATCAGCTATTTGGTGGTGGAAATTCTCCAGCCTTTGCTGTTTCAGTCCTTGCAGCCTTTGCTAGTGGACTTGTAGCCATCTTAGCTATTCCCCGATCTGGTCCTCAGAAGCCCAGAGGCCTTACATGAGGTATCATGTTGTATCTGCCTTTTTCACAACTTCTTTTCAAGTTAACTGATTGCCAGAATTTGTAAATAGATATTCTTAGTTATATTATTCAACAATCAATTAGTTCCCTTTCACTTTATCCGGGAAATTTCTCTTCTTGATTTTCCCATCTAAATATATGTTTTCATCTTTTAAGATACTAAGGTTTTGTCTCATTAGCTGTTGTAGCATTTGTGAGCTGATTATTCTGGGTTTCCATGATCTTGTTTTCTTCATTCTTTTTTCAATGTAGTGGAGGCTTTGAATACTGTTTGGCCTTTATAACTTGATGAGATCCTAATTCTGAGTCATAAATTCTGCTTGAGTAGTGAGAGAGGTCTGGACTGTAGATGTGGGGTCTCCATTTACAGTGAGCACTGAAGGACACTATATATATAATTAACTATGGAAAAACAAGGTATTTTTGAAGCAATAGTTTTTCAGACATGCTTGAAAGCTGTCACCAAATGGCGTATCAGACAAGTTATCTACAATCAGTGGAGAATTTCTTGGACAAAAATCAGTCCCACCTTGTGGAAATGTTGCTTTCTGGCTAATTGCCATGGAAAAGTAGGTGAAGCCTCAGCTCTGGATTCCCAAATTACGCTCAAGACTAATTCCTTACCTGCCAAGATAAGTTGCCCTTAATTGTGAATTATTCCTGATGAACGGCTTGTCTTTCAGGGCAAAGTTGATTGTGCATTGGTGGTTTGATGACGATCTATTGAAATCTCATGCATTGTGTGCATGAATTTGTTGTGTGAATATGGTGAAGAGTGCTTGGTGGCCAACAATGAATAATGAATTATGCTGACTGAAAAAACCTTGATGGAGACAGCTCTTTATGCTCTGTTTTTTTTTTTGGAAAGCTGGAGTGATTTTTATACGTCAGGTTTCCTTTATTATTGTTCTTTTCTTTTTAATTTGCTTCTTCTTCTTCTTTTTTCCTTGCATCTGAACCTTGGAATAAATTCTTGTGTTTTATTGCTCCTATCAGTATCAATGGAAGTCTGTTTTCAGCTTTGAATGCTACTCATAACTGCTTGCTACTAAGGCCTGTGAATCATTTGAAAATTACGAGTCTCTTTGGTACAATTTGTTCAGATATGACTTCAAAGAGTACTGAAAAAACTTGTCTGTTTTGGTAACCATCTGTTCCCATCTGACTGTAAAAATTATGGACACCTGGTAAACGTCAACCTTATTGTGGTAAATAAGAATAAAGTATGTCATTTGATATAAAGTCATGCCAAATGAGTTAGAACATAGTGCATACCTCGTGCTTGAAACCTTTATGCATGATGCATTAAGCAGTCCTATTCTCTATGGTTGCCGTGTAAAGATGAAGGATACATTTAGCACATTAGGCGGTTTCTATTTATCTCATTGGCATCTGAATGTGTCTGTGTATGGAGAGAGAGAGAGAGAGAGAGAGAGAGAGTTTTGGGTATCCCCACTAGCGAGATAAGTTTTGAGGATTAAGAATCAAACCTTTTCCAGCAAAAGGAGGGAGGGAAGGTCTTAGATGAGAGGGATGGAATATGTGAATTTGTTCGAGTTTGAAGGGGGGAGTATAATCTTTATTAATAGGAAAATTCTAGCAGGACTTGTCACCGTAGCAATTCCTTTTCCCCCAAACTTGCTTCGGTGTTGTCTTGTTTTTTTTACGTCAGTACCGATGCCAAAATAATTTCTGTGAGCTCCCTCCCTCCCTCTACAAATGTATGGCATCACCACGTGGTAAAAGTTGTCAACTTCTGATCCTGCATTCTGGTGGGATCTGCAATTTGGTCAGCCCCACCTCCGGATGCCAAATTCGAAAATGTGTCTCAATTTTCACCAAAACCATTTTTCAATCAGAGCCAAGTTTTTTTGTCCGCTGGTTTTTTCCGGTTTTCTGCTGCAGTGCTGCTGCTTTGACACATAGCTTTCGTTTACAGGAACTTATTGATCCAGAGACACATGGAAACTGACATCGTGGGGGGTACGGGTTTCAGGGAAGTAGTATCTTATACAAGGAAACAAAACGGGGGAAGTGGAACTGAGTCTTGAAGTTGCTCGAGACTGGAGAAAAAAAGCAAAGAAACAAATTTAACTGCTCTTTGTTGTTTTGAGGCTTGGTAATGGTAGGGCAGCCTTTAGGCTGTCTCACAGACACGGCCAAGGCTCACCCCCACAGAGCGAGACAGTCTCAGCTCTGTTGTGAGAGAGGCAATTCATATTAAAAGGGTTGCAATTGGTGCACGTAGTTTGTCTCTCTGTGTTTCCCTTTGTCCCATCTGCCTCTTCTTCCTACAGCCATCTCCTGGCTGAATGCTGCCATCCCCATTACCGCCACAAGTGGTCTGTTTCACGAACACCACCTTCCTTCCCACATATCCATGAAGATAAACTTTCTTAATATTCAAGTAAAATACTTTCCAAATGGACAACGAAAGAATCCACTAGATTTCCTACTTATAGGTTTAGCTAACTTCATCGGCTTTAGCCCAAGTTTACCCACGAAGCAGGCAGCTTAAGCCCAAGTTACCCACAAAAGATGCATGATCTTATCGTCCAATCATGCAGCTCTGCTTTCTATCTTAGCCCACCTCACGTCTCTAGTATCAAGTTTCCTGCCCAAAACCTGGATGAATGAAGAGTTTGGGAAGCAGATCTAAAGGCAGGATCATTATTGGGAGGTATAGAGGCTTTTACCCATAGGGAAACTGGAAATTGATTTGAATGGTCGAAACACTTAAAAGAGTACCTAACCTAAAATGGCTGGGTTTAGTTTGAAGGATTTAATATGGGGTTAGGATCTTAGCAGATCTCTCAATGGGTCACAAATCTCTCTGAAATCTCTGTTCCACTTCTCTTGGAGAGAACAAAAATCTCTGTTCCACTTCTTTGGCAAAGATTCCTCCACCAGGTAACAAATATTATATTTGCCACCATTAATAGCGTGCTCAAGTAGCATCCCTGCAATGTTTGAACCAATAGTCCAAACAAGTGGAAAAAAAAAAAAGAGAGAAAAGAGATGGGGCCTGACTATCTGAATTTACACTAAGCTAGTCACCTCAAGCTTGGCAACCAGCTCGAGAGATGTTTTGGTGTTGAAATGGTTCCGGACAGCAAGAGTCATGCTCTATCGGTGTGGGTTGTTCTCACATGGGTTGTGCAAGAATCATGCAGGTTTTGCCACGGCTCTACTGTAAAAAAAAAAAAAAAAAATACCACTAATATGTGAGCTTGTCTTTTTTTTTTTTCTAAGCAAAGGTGGATTTCATTACATAGGGAGGGAGAACACAAGCACCAAATCCAGAGTTATCCAAGGCCAAAGACAATTATAGGGGGCACAAACGCCCATTACATCAAAGTTATCAATTTCAAAGGCCCGAAGGGCCAACAAGCAGAAAGTCGGAAAAGCCAAACACAACCGGATCAACATACCCACAAACCAAACCCGAGGCCACAGACCCAGGACACAACTCCACCAAGCCGAAAACGGCGGAAACCGTTGCTGGAGGAGGAACCAGACCAGCACCTGCAATAAAAGCACTCACAGAGGAGAGACTCAGCCAAAAGAGTGGGCGCTTCAGATACACGCGCCGCAAGGGGGCGCGTGGAGAGCCAGCAACCGGAGGGGGACGCCCGGAGCAGGACGACGTTGAAGCGCTAGAGCTGCAGAAGCAGACCAACGTGTGTAAGCTCGCCGGAGAACGTCCTATTGTCGCCGAGAAAACTCCACCGAGGCAAAACCCAAGAAACGAACCCACCAAGCTTATTGAAACCAGAAAAATACCAAGAAACAACACCGAAGGGGGCCAGAGGAGGGGAGGAGGCTGAGGGGTAGAGGAAAAATGAAAGAGTAGAGAGAAAGAGGACCCTCTCTCTAGACTCTTCGATGTCTTAATATGTGCACTTGTCACTTCACAAGTAGGCGAATTTGCTTCCTCGATCCCTTCCACTTGACATCCCAAGATAACCTTCTTTATCTTTTGTTAGTACAGAGATCAGAACCCAAAAAGATGTGGTCTAAAAGATTATCCACTTAGGCTAAAAAGCTTGGTTAAACCAGAATAAACGCATGCACCCTCCAGAAATGCCAGAAAGGAAAGTCATTACCATTTAAACAAAGCAAATTACCTGATTTGGCGGTAAAAAACCATTATCCCAACCAATCACGTACTATTTCACCATCTTGATAAGATAGAGAGCTCCCCGTATACACTTCCAAGGGCAAAATGCTTTCTGTCGTGTCCGAACTCAACCCCAAATTTCTTTCAATATGCGTGTATGATTATTGAAGAGGATGTGTATACAGTGAGCACTGAGCAGCCTAATAGTTTTAGAGAGAGAGAGATAAAGGTCCACCAAACCTCCAGAAGCATTTTTTATTTTGACGCTTTGCTTTATCAGCATTCTCTTTGCTCAATTGACACGTTCAGAACCCACAGTAGGACCTAAGGCCCCCGTGTGTGTATATAAACCCTGTCCTCCATCCACCGGCTTCCATAATCAAAGCGTCCCAGCACAAAACAAAAGAACTGCCCACAAGCATAAAAGCCACAAACAAGCGCCTTCGTCTTCCAACCTCATAACATCTCTCTTATAACTTTTATTCAGAGAAAGCTATGTGTAACCCAAATCCTTCTTCTCCCTCCTTATTACTCTCTCCCAAGAAGACAAATATCATAAATCTGAACAAACCCAGGGATCTTCAGCCTGATGACGACGAAGAACTTCATAGGTGGCCTTCACCATCTGAGGTAAAGAAGAAGACAAGATCCATGCACGCCTACTACTTTCATGAGCATGTATAAACTAACATGTTTCAGTACTACCTATACATAACAAGACACCTAAGAACAGTAATGCTAAATATGAATCTATTTGGAAACGCACTCATTTCTCTAGCCCTTAATTTATTTTGTTTTGCATTCAGGCCTTGGAAGAAATCAAAGCCACCGGGAAGATCTCAGGCCCAACAGCCATCACAGGTCTACTTCTGTATTCGAGAGCCATGATCTCCATGCTTTTCCTCGGACATCTTGGAGAGCTTGAGCTTGCTGGAGGATCTCTCGCTATTGGCTTCGCCAATATCACCGGCTACTCCGTGATCTCTGGTTTGGCCATGGGAATGGAGCCCATCTGTGGACAAGCTTACGGCGCGAAAAAATGGAAGCTTCTTGGCTTGACTCTGCAAAGGACAGTACTTCTCCTCCTCTCCATCTCAATTCCCATATCTTTCATGTGGATAAACATGAAGAGAATCCTGTTATGGTGCGGCCAAGATGAAGAAATATCGTCAGTGGCCCATACTTTCATTCTCTTCTCCATTCCAGACCTCTTATTCCTTTCACTTCTTCACCCTCTTCGAGTCTATCTGAGGACCCAAGGCATCACGTTACCTGTAACTTACTGTTCAGCCATCTCTGTTCTCCTCCACGTCCCAATGAATTTCCTTCTAGTAGGTCATCTCAAGATGGGTATTGCAGGGGTTGCCGTTGCAATGGTTTGGACTAACCTCAATCTCTTCCTCTTACTTTCTTCCTTCGTCTACTTCTCTGGTGTGTATAAGGACTCATGGGTGACCCCGAGCATGGATTGCCTCCGGGGATGGTCGTCTTTGCTAGCCCTGGCCATTCCAACTTGCATCTCTGTTTGCCTGGAGTGGTGGTGGTATGAATTCATGATAATGCTGTGTGGACTTCTCGTCAACCCGAAAGCAACTATTGCCTCCATGGGAATTCTCATCCAAACTACCTCTCTGGTCTACGTCTTCCCATCAGCTCTTAGTCTTGGAGTTTCCACAAGAGTTGGGAATGAATTAGGAGCAAACCGCCCAGCTAAAGCCCGAATTTCCATGATTGTCTCGCTAGTTTGTGCGGTCGGTTTAGGCCTTGCAGCCATGTTGTTCACAACCTTAATGAGGCACCAATGGGGCCGATTCTTTACAAGCGATGCTGAAATTCTAGAACTTACAGCAATTGCATTGCCCGTGGCCGGGCTATGCGAGATTGGAAATTGCCCACAGACCACCGGTTGTGGAGTTTTGAGAGGGAGCGCAAGGCCTACTATCGGAGCAAACATCAATTTGGGATCATTTTATCTAGTGGGTATGCCTGTGGCAATCTTCTTGGGGTTTGTGTTCAAAATGGGATTCGCGGGGCTCTGGCTGGGCTTGCTTGCGGCACAGGCTTCTTGTGCCCTGCTCATGCTAATCGTTCTCTGCAGAACAGATTGGACGCTCCAAGTACAGAGAGCAAGAGAACTCACTCAAACTTGCATGACGTCTCCTCCTTTGCCTATATCATCAACCACAGAATCTAACTCCAGGAAATCCACCAGCAAGGGGAATCTTGAAGAGATATTGTGCATTAGTGATGAACTTGCGAAGTCAACCTCTCTCGAGACAGAACCTCTTATATCTGCTAGACCTACCGTGCATTGATGAGATATCCCATTCCCAATTTTTACCCCCTACTGAGGAGCTGATTTAAAAAGCGCTAATTAGAGTTCCAATGCCACTTTGTAATTAGATTAGAGCTTATTATATTATTTGATTCTCTTTTCCAAAGTTGTTGTATTGATAATTTTTTAAAAAAACATTGTAGAATAGAATCAAAATACTTGTAGTAGTTCTCCTACTCGGTTCTATTGAGTAGATGTGGCTGCATGTGGTCTGGTAGAGAGAGATAGAGGAAGCGAGGGTAAGCTGTCGGTTGTTTTTGAGTCTTGGGAAAAAGAATCTCTCTGCCTACCTTTCTTCTTGTCTCTTTCCAAATTAGGCAAGCATCTTGACTACCTAAAAAGGAAAATTAGCATAATCCAATTTGTAAACTTCGGCTAAGACCACCCGATATCTTAAACTTTTTGCTGTACATACAGTTTGCCCGTACCACATAAACAAGCTCTGCCTCACGCAGTCAACTGTTACCCTAGAATCTATCCTGTAGTTCTTTTTTTTTGGAACAATTTCTGCAGGGTTTTTTTTTTCTAGGCAAATATAATTTATTAAAAACCGAGAAAGGAACCGCCAATACAAAACCGAGAAACGACCAAAAAGCCAGAGAAAAACCTAAACGGACCCAAAGGCCCAACAATAGCCGGACACAAATGTCGGAACCACCAACAACCCCAAAGGCCGTGAAACAACCAGAACCACACACTGGCCACATGGACCAGCATACACAACAAAGACAAACAGACCAACAAAGCCAGAACACAATACAAACTAGCCACAAGAGTCATAGCACAAACCAAACACAAATCGGTCACAATGACCAAGACACAACAAAACCACCACGCAAGGTGCGGCTTCCACTGGAGGAAGGGTCATCAGAGCAACGATCCAACTCCTTCAGGGCGTTCTTCAGGCAAAGACTGGCAGCAACCGGGAGATGAGGAGAAGCGGCACCTGCAGGCGGCACAAAACAGTGGCAGCAAAGAGAGCCACGGGAAAAAACGGCCAAAACAAATGGTAGCGGCAGCAAATGGGCCTCACAACCAAAAAGGTCGAACACCACAACAGCGCACGTGGGCAAAGCCCCGCGTGATAGCAATACGTCGGTAAAGAGAGGCCGAAAAGAGAGCATCGGGACCGCCAAACGGAACGGAGCACGGCTGGACATGGCGAAACCTCCAAAAAAACACAAACCAACAAATGAAAAGCCATAAGAGGTCGGGCGCGTGAGATCCACGCGCTTTCACGCGCAGACCGATGAGCACCGTTCAGGTCTAGAAGTGAGCACCGGGAGGAGACGAAGTCCACCAATGTGGTCGTGCATACCAGAGACCACCAGAGGGGCCGGGATCTAACATCCAAAAACAACCCAAAAAAGGCACTAGAGAAGGCCGAAGAGGAAGGAAAAAGAGAAACTCTGGTCACCAAGAGGGCAGCCGGAGGAGAGGAGAGGCAAGGTAGGAGCCGGACCAGGAAAAATGGGGGGAGGGCTTGGTCATGATAAGTTTTCAGAGAGGGGGAAAGAGAGGTCAAAAGGGGGAATGAACAGTTGATATTGACAGATGAGGTTTTTTCTAAGCAAGCGAAATAACATTAAACAAAAGAGCAGTATTGTATCAGTGTACGTAAAGTATTGCTTTTTTGTCAGCGTATAGAGCAGTACTGTATCCAAGAACACAATATAAAATATTCCTCTTTTTTTCTAAGCAAAGACACTAAAGGAAAATACATCAAGCAGGATCCAGAGGATCATCTACAGAAGTAATAGACCTAGGCAAAAGCAAAATATCAAGAGCAGAGAAAACAAAAGAGAAAGCAATCCAGGCAGCCAAGAAGTGTGTCATGTTGTTTTGCTTCCAAGAGATCCAGGTAAGACGCCAATAAGGATGTCTTCGAAAGAATTCTGATGAGGTCGGCGTGAAACAGCAGCGGGCCTTCCAAAAGAAAGGTAGGTTCATTCACAATGCGATAGGAGACCAACGAGTCGCACTCAAAAACCACGAAAGGGGCCGGAGAGGATTCAGCAGACTGACACGCAAGGAGAATGGCCTTCATAAGGAAGGGATTGGTCGTAAACAAGAAATCACTCCAAGCACCACGGATGCAACCCCGATCATCACGAGCAACAATAGCAAGGAAACTCATAGAACTACGAACAACTGCGTCACAATTGAAATTCCAGGTTCCCACAACAGGAGGATTCCAAACAAGAGAGTGGACAACGTCATGATGTCTCTAGGCGGCCCGGCGTTCGAGGAATCTTCGCCTCATAATCTCAACCAGGTCAGAGGGGTGGAAAAGAGCTTCACGGTGAACATTTTGAATGCGGGCAAACCACATGACATCTAAGATGATAGCCGCTTGAAGAACCCAATCCCGAGGACTAGGGCAGTGGGAGAAGACAGAGTCCTCAGCGGTCAAAATAAAAAATAACCAGGAAGAGATATCAAGATGTTGTAAGACTTCCATTCGAATTGGCCAATGAGCTGCGCCCTAAAGGAATTTAGCAAAAAGACACTAGAAAGCTAAGTGCTCTTCCGTCTCAACAGTAGACTGGTACAGGGGGCAGAGAAAGAAATCTGTTTCCACTTTATCGGTAAGAAAACTCATGTAGGAGTTAACAGGGAGGGCCTTACAAGAAAAATTCCAGAGAAGAATTTTGAGGCGCCCTTGAATTTTAGCCTTCCAGAGTTTCTCCCAGTTGAAATTGCACCGACCACAGGGTGGTTGGAACCTGGCAGCCTGATCAGATAGGTAAGCTGACTTAACTGAAAAAACTCCAGAATTCTCCAAATTCCACATCAGCAAATCGGAAGGAAGGGGGATCGAAGTGGGATAGACAGAATTTTAGAGACACACTTTAGGAGAGAAAACTTGGTCAAGAAGCGGCCTCTTCCATTGAAAGGTATCAACATCTATCAGCTCACAGACACGGGCTGGAGAAGCTGAGAGGGGAGGTCAGGGGAGAGGGGCTGGGCACAGAAACTCTCCATGCCGGGAACCCAAAGGTCAGCTCAAATCTTGATGTCAATGCCGGATTTCTCTACGAAATTAAGATGTCTCGACACTTCAAGATTCCTTGCCAAATCCAAGAACTACGCAACTGTTTAATGCAATCAACAAGAGAGTGAAAGTCACGGAAGTATTTGGCGCGAAGAACTTGCACCCAAAAAGCTTGCGGTTTGGAACAGATTAACCACCCAAGTTTTGCAATCAAAGACCTGTTCATGTGAAACATCTGCCTGATGCCCAGCCCTCCCACCTCTTTCGACATGCAGATAGTAGACCAAGCTAGAAGGGTGAGGTGACGTTGATTGTCATTGAAACCACAAAAGAAATTTTTAAAGCTCATGTCGATGGAAGTACACCAGCTCTTAAAGAGAAGGAAAAAGGTCATAGAGTACGCGGGCATAACGGCTGCAACCAATTTAATAAGGGTCAACCGCCCAGCTTGGGAGAGGTGAAACCGAAAAGGGGCTTACAATGCAAGATCCAGCAGCATTGAAGTAACTGTTGTAGGAACTAATCATTTTCGTTGTTCGGTGTTGGACAAGCTCCTTGATTACTGTGAAGGAGCTCACTACCATGTGAGTAACGCAATCTCTCTGTCATTTGGTTAACTCTTTTGATATTTGAATTTCGTAATTTGTATTTCGAATTTTTTTAGTTGTTGAATAAGATGATTTGCAGCTAAGTTTTTGTCAAGTAAGCCCTCCCACCTCTTTCGGCATGCAGATAGTAGACCAAGCAAGAAGGGTGAGGTGACGTTGATTGTCATTGAAACCACAAAAGAAATTTTTAAAGCTCATGTCAATGGAAGTACACCAGCTCTTAAGGAGAAGGAAAAAGGACATAGAGTACGCGAGCATAACGGCTGCAACCAATTTAATAAAGGTCAACCGCCCAGCTTGGGAGAGGTGAAACCGAAAATGGGCTTACAATGCAGGATCCAGCAGCACTGAAGTAACTGTTGTAGGAACTAATCATTTTCGTTGTTCGGTGTTGGACAAGCTCCTTGATTACTGTGAAGGAGCTCACTACCATGTGAGTAACGCAATCTCTCTGTCATTTGGTTAACTCTTTGATATTTGAATTTCGTAATTTGTATTTCGAATTTTTTTAGTTGTTGAATAAGATGATTTGCAGCTAAGTTTTTGTTAAGTAAGTCCATATTTGAATTTCTTGTAACGTTGTTTTTAATCTATAAAAGAGAAATGATATGAATAATATTTGACAGAGTTGAAATACAAATAAATGATAGGAATAATATTTAGCATAGTTGAAATACAAAGAAATGATAGGACTAATATTTGGCAGACCCCCCGAGAAAAATCCTGATTCCCCCCCAAGCATCCCCCATTTCCCTCTCTGGAGTCTGCCTCTCTCGAAATATCCTAATTCCCCCCGGAGAATATCCTGATTCTCCCAAACTTCCAAATTAACAAAAACTTCCAAACTACAGCAAATTCTTCCAAACTTATAACCTGCTCCTAGACAGTGACACCAAAATTAGAAAGAGTCGTACATCAACCTTCGAAGCAAAAATTGGACTACTTTGAGCTCCTCGAATTCCAACAAAACTTTATACTAAAAATTTCTAGCAAAAACAAGAATCATTTATGTTACAAATCTGGTCTATCAAAAAAATACAGAGTCATGCTCCATGATCCTTGCTCCTTGCTACTGATGCAAGGACAAAACAGAATAAAAGTAGGTTCAATGTGGCACATATCACTATGTCTCCATCAACCTACAACTCGTCAAGGCTCTTAAATCGTCATTCAAGGGATTCATCCTCGTTGTCCTCTTCCTCCTCATCATGAACCTCGTCCTCGTTGGATGCCTACAAAGGAGGAATACACAAGTATAATATTTTTCAACTCTAAGCATTTATTTTTCAACTCTAAGCACAAAATTAGAAAAAAAATGTACCTTCAATTCATCACTTAGTTGCAAACGACGAGAAACTGGTTATGAAGAAGCACGACCACGACCATGTTCACACCTTTGCTCAAGTGTGCTCTTTAATAGTTTATTCCCTTTATGCTTCGGCTTCCAACTCTTGAAACCTTTAAAAACAATCTCAATATTAACATCCAGTCCAAGATTTTGTTCTAGTATAGCGTGACAATGATTAAATATGGGCCAAGATTGAGCTCTATCTCTATAACGCTGAATAGTTGAAGTGAACTGGTTTTTATATTTGTTGCGGTTTGCCACCTTTTCCAACGTCAGATAAACCGTAGCATGTGACCCATAGGCGCAACTGACTGCTTAACATCTTTTCTCCACCTTGCCAGAATATACTCTTGTGGAATTGAGAACGAACCTCCCTTTTGTTTCACCACTCATATAATGTGACTGCATATGATACCCAAAAATTTGAAGACATTGCAACTACACCGGTGAAACCCATTCTCCGTCTTAATCATATAACACTTCGCTGTTGAACAATCATGGCTGGGGTCCTAACTGTGAACGTGTACCTCATGCTCTTCGGTATCAATACTTGCCCTCTAGTGGTCCAACTTAAGATAATTAACTTTCCTCCATTGCTGCCGAAAAACAGACAACACTCAACGATTGTCTCGAATAGCCAACTGAATGTTTGTGTCGTCTCATCAAATAATAAGCAAGCCCCAAGCACGACCGATTGTCAGTGGTGATTCACCCTTATAAATGCTCTCAATGGCCTGTGCACGTTGCTCGTCCTATATATGGTGTCGAATGACACAAAGTCCCCGAAGATGGCATAGTTGTTTTGCATGGCATGGTCCGACCAGAAGATATTAGTAATGTGCTCTCCTTCATCCATCATGACCCAAAAGTAGAACTCAGAATCTTTCTTTAGCTGATCATCAAATCAATTAAGAAGAACACCGGCTACAACAATCTTCATTGTCTTACTTCTTATACCGTTAAGATAATTTCTATAGTTCTGATGAGTGAAGCCCACATGTTGTCTACCACCAGCTTGCGCCGCCATCAAGTCGTGGGCCAATCTAGGGTGAGTGCCTGCTCTATCTGCCGCTATAGCCTCCGCACACTGCAACTCAGTCATTTGTCTTTGATAACGGAGCATGTGAACTTTTGAAAGTGTCGTCAACTCATGATTATGTTGCCCACACCATTCGAAGATGCAATACTTCCCACTAGACTGCCGCTGAAAAGTAAAACTTGTGGGACACCAACATCTCGTATTTCGTCGCTCCCGCTTCACCAGCACACTCAAATCCTTTTCTTTTTTCATCCCTTCTTTACTACAAACAAAAACTCTAGTTGTCCAATACTTATGTTCTCTATGCTTGAAGCCAGCTTGTTTACGAATGTTGAAGCTGTTGCATACCGATTGTACCAGTAGTATGCATGCTCGACATCCTTTAACTCTAGGCTCCAGACATCTACTATCTCCCTGTTGTCTGCCTTTACCATGTCACCTGCACGAACAAACCAAAAAAATGATTAAACAAGTCCCGATACCATTTCAACCGCTCAAATGAAGGAAAACCAACTTACCTTCCGGGTTCGAAGTACTATTAGACCCTCGTCTATTGATATTGGGATTGATCTTTTCCATTGCAGTCATATTGTCCCATTATAATCCAAATACAAATCAACCCCATATCCAAAAATTAGTCTTGCAAGATACATGTGAAATAATTATCTCTCATTGCTAGGCTTTAAAAAGAGCTACATCATAAACTAAAATACAAGGAAGGAAATTAATAATTATTCTGAAATCAAATTCCAACTAATCATAAACAAATCATGGAAGAATTGATCAGGTCTTACACAAGTGAATGCATGGCCCTGGAAGAATTGATCGGGCATTACACAAGTGAATGTGTGGGAGGCCCTAGAAGAATTGATCCGATCTTACACAAGTGAATGCCCAGGAGGCCCTGGAATTTCTAGCGCCCCTTGCGCCCAGGACGCCCTGGAATTTCTAGGGCCTCACAAGCGGGACGCTCTGGAATTTCCAGGGCCTTGCGCGGAGGCCGCGCGATGGAAATTCCAGAGCGTCTTACCACATATTTGCTTAAAAAAAACTTTTAATTCTCATATACAGACAAACGAAGAAATTCAAAAAAGAACTACATCACAAGCATTCAAAAAAGACTAAAATTACGTAACTAAACAAAAAACCCTATCCAGTGCACTACCATTGGTTAACCGAAATCTCAAACAATTGAAAATCTAAACAAAATAAAAATATTAAGTTTATCGTCAACCACACCTGTTCTGCGATTTGAGGGCTAATATCGTGGGAGTTGAAAAGAATGTTCTGCGATTTGAAATTTCAAGAGAGGAGAATGTCAGTTTGGGGGCTGAATCATGGGAGCTGAAAACGAAATCGTAGGCGCTAAAAAGGAATGTTGTGCTATTTGAAATTTTGAGAGAAAAACTAAGAAAAAAAAATTTCGAGAGAGGAGATGAGAATGGGATTGGAGCTGGAAACAGGTCAGGAATTCGCGTTTTCAACGGGTTAAGCTCATTAAATGACGTGGCATGACTCCTTACCATCAGATTGTTTAAACGCGAATCCTGACCGCCGCTTATGACGCTTATAACCATAGGAGTTTATGATAATAACTGAACTCCCCCCTCCCCCTCCTCCTATTGCTGAAAATCGGTTCTGCTTTCTCATCTCAACTTTCCTTATCTCATTTCTCAACATTTATATAAAGTATCAACTTTTTCTATCACCTAGCTATATCATAGTATAGTTCCATTATGCACCAGTACCCATGCATTTGTGGCAAAGAATTGTCTCTCTAATGGGTGCATGATATTGCTAGCATGAATGATTCCTAGAGTCTGTAGTGGGAATTAACACCATCAAATTGGTCCATGTCAACGGACAGATCGATCGAGGCGTGTCAGCAAGGTTTTATTAATTGCAAGCTGGAGAATTCTCTATTTTTTTTGTCATTTGTGAAACTTTTTGATGTCTTTTTTGCACTTATTTTATACATCTTTAGGCAGATACCCATTTTTATATGTCAGATCAGAAGCGCTGTACACGTATAGTAACATGCATAGTACTTAAGAACCCAGAATACAATATTACAAAAACTCAAAATGTAGTAGCCCCTTGGCAAGCTAAACGGCCAAAGGATTTTGTGTGGGGACGGATGAGAGAGAGATTTGAGAGTAGAGAATAGGTACAGACAAAGCACTGTCCGTAATTTTAAGAACTAATAATCATGTTGACTTCTCTATTCTCCATGAAAAAAAGATGTGGTATTGAATCTGGGTACTACTATGCATTTTCTACATATCTTTAGTTAGATACCCATCATGATCTGCTGCATTATGTAATTGACAGATCCTACTGTACATAAAGAAAGCAATAAACTTAATAACCCAGTATATTGTTTACAAATCATGATTACTTATAACCACGCATCATGATTTCGATTTCTTAAAATATTAATGCAGTAGCCCCTCGGCAAGCCAAAGGGTTTTGTATGGAAAGAGACGACAGAAAAAAATTGCGGGGAAAGTGAGAGAAGAAGGATAAAGATCAGGTGTGGGTTTTCGAAAAGATTGAAGTTCTTTTGTTGATTTTTCTATCATCCATTCTTAACCAAGAGACATGAATTTGTACAATAACAATAGTATCTCGAGGATTACCTAAAGGGCGTCTTTAAACAATTCACATGCAAAACTAATTAATGATTGAAAATTTCCGCAACTGTTCTGTTTATTATAGTGGGGTTATAGCTCTAGCTAGCTCCAGTACTCAAACGGTGTAGACCGTGTATAGTATCAGGGTCTTCTGCAAATTTATAATGGTGGATTCTCTGGCAATTTTGTGCTAAAATGATCTCCACGTTAAATGTGCATAGAGTACTCAATTTCGATCATGTGGTGGTTAATTACGAGAAGCTTCATTATTAATCGTGACTCTCTTTTTTGGCATTGCACATATATATTATATACATTAATAAAAAAATTCTTCCTTTTGAAAAATTAAGAATCGTGTTACTAATTAATTATCTTGTCCGATTTGCTCAAAACAAATGAAGAAAAAGCACGTACTTATTCGTACTAATAACTCTACATATATATTTGAGAATAATATGGAAATATCCTATCCCTACATGTCCTCTTCTTTGAAAATGACAGCTGAAATGATGCTTTCAAGACATCGATTCCTCACGACGTCCCCACCTCTGCTGATATATCTTTGTGCTAAACTTATTACATGTATCACCTTAGGGTAGGATATATTCATTGACTTCAAACGATCGACGACTACCCTAATCACAGTGGACTTTACGTCCTAAAAGCCAAGGGAGATGTGTGTGTGTGTGCGCGCATGCAAACGCATTGTGTCTTGAGTACTGACGTGGCCGTCTGCATATTTTGCTACTTTACAGAGGATGCATGATGGACGCACACATTGATCGCAAAGCAAATTTTACATGAAAAATACACGACGTTGGTCTCTTCGTGCACATTGGTACTCATGAAGTACCTATGATATGATCAGTTCAGGTACAGAGGGGTGCCCCGCAAGTGGCAGTATAAGACGTCACCTAATTCCCTCCCTCCAAATTTACCATCCTACAGCTTAAAGCTTCTGCAACATCTGAAACGTACCCGTTTACTCGGACCTACTTGTGACTTGGACTCATTGGACACCTATTATTGATCCTTAATATACAGTAGCTCCCCTTCTGCATAATTTGCTTGGATTAAGCTACTTGACGCGAGCTGGTCTATTTCATCTACATCCCACTTAAGCATTACACATTGACAACATTTCTCAATAAACATTACTGATCATGCTATATATGTGTGTGTGTATATATATATATATATATATATATATATATATATATATATAGTATTGCCATATATGTGGTCTTTGCCTAGGTTTAATAGGTTGAATCTATGCAGGATGTGTTTGGATATTCAAGCATTTAAGATCTAATAGGTTTAGGGATGTGCTAGGATATCCAAGTATTTGAGATCTAACAGGTTTAGGGATGCAGGAGGTGAAGCAGTCTTTTCCTAGGTCTAGGGTTATCATATAAATAGTTTATGATGTAACCCTAATTTATGGTAATAGTAAAAACTTTGGCCGCTCTCTCCTACGTACGTAGGCATATTATCGAATCACGTTAAATTTATTTCTTGTCAATTTTTGTTGATAAACTAATTCATTACGGGTGTGCACGATAACAATATTATATATACATAAATAATTATTGCCATATATAGAAAATGCTCATGCAGCATCGTTATTCAATGGCCTATATAACTTCTAATGTTTAGTAATTTGTAAAAGACTTTCTCTTAGCTACTAGATGATGCTTGCTATTATGGAAGCTCATATTCTGATAAACTGCATGCATTTACAATATGGTTCCGGGTCCAATCTTTTCTTTCCATACATCACCCATAAAACATGACCTTTTGGAGTATGCAGATATATATAAACAAGCTTCTGGATGACTAATTAATATAATGTATGGTTGATTTGACTACACTCACTAAAGAAAAAAAAAAAGAGGATCTCATGATTACTACAACAAATTACTTCCTGCAGTTATCTGTATATATTCATAATATATACACCTCTGATCTCTTAGAAATATTAAGTTATTATATTCAAAGAATAAAACCCATAATTGCTTCCAATAAATTCTACTTTCCCTTTGATAAATGTTATCTCCAAACAAAGCATTCATCCATTCCCCGTGAAGTGCAGACAATTATATATAAACAAACACTTTTGCTTTCCTGATCGATAAACGCAAAAAAGAAAAGCAAAATATTGGTAAAGGGGAATCTACTCTGATCAGTATAGTTTCTATCATGGGATATATCAGTCGGGAACCATCGATGTCCAGCACATCACTTTTTAACTTGGAATCGAATAAATTCAGGCCACGTGTCCCTGGACAAATGTTTCATAATCAGTACTTATAGAGAAAGTGTCCGTTGACAAGGTGACACGTGTCTCGCATCTCAAGCCACTTTCCTTAATTTAGTAGTAGTCCACTGATGGCAACATTCAGAGGAATATTATAAAAATAGAACAAAACACAACAATTTCGAACCGCCCCATTGGTGGAACTAGTGGTAGGGTTTATGCACCAAAAGAATTCGGCAACAGGGAAGCCAGAAAGTAGATGAACACGGGCCTTATTAAAGTTAAAAGAATTCCCTTGACATGTTCAACATGGCTTTTAAAAGAAGTTGCTTAAGGCTTTAGACAGAGGCAGGCCTAAATCTGGCAATTGCACATATGCTCCTTTGTCAAATAAGTGTCATTTCAAACACCACCCCCTCTTTGTGTTTGTGTTTGTGTGCATGAAAGAGAGCAGTGCCGGTGGGTGGCCCTTATCTGCTTCATAGTGAGTGAGTAATGGAGGCTGTGTGTGTGGGCAGTGGCCACTAACTCTTTTACCACAACAAGTGTTGAGGATCTTCTTCTCTAGCTAGGCAAAGCAAAACCTTTCTGTCAACAACCCCCAAGACATTTTTTTTTTATTCCATCATTTGCCGAAAGTCACACTGTGCTTTAATGCTAAGTTGCCTAAAAGAGTGAGTTTTTGTTTGCATGGCCCCTTTTACTCCTCAAACAGTGTCCCCCATATTAAATTGCTTCACCAGGGAAAGGTCTTCATTTGCGGGTTCTTGTCAATCTATTCCATTCTGCTGTCAGGATTGCGGCAGTCGTTTCCACGTTGGAGATACATGCACATATCCTCACATTCGATGTGATCAAGTGCATTGATCTTTTTGTACAAGGGAACTTCTATATATGCTGTGAAACCTCTTCCCGATCGTTAAGGCTTTATTCCTGAAAGAATGAATCTAGGAAGCACCAAGAAAATATCCGCAGACTATACATCTACTGTACATTATAGATTTTTCCGATCGACTCCAGGAGATTATTGGGTTTTCTGCTTTGTCTTAACAGATTAAGCTGTCGTTGTATATTTCTCCAAACTAGTGCGGCCGACTCAGTGAACCTCTCATACTGTCGATCAATCATTTGCCCTGGAACAATGAAATTTGAGGAAAACGGGTCATTCGATCAAATCAAATGGAGAGACCATTATGTTGCGCTTCTGGCCAGTCCTAGTCTAAAAAGTGAAAAAAAGTTGCGACGATAGGCGTGTGGCGAAGTCTAGCTAGCTAGCATGCCGTGCTGACCGAAAGGACTCTCGTTCAGAAATGGATCACGTATCATTCAAAGATGCCAATCTTGTGGCATTTGTACAGTCGCGCACACAACGACAGCGGTGCCGTAATGGCTTTCTTAGGGGCCGGTCCCCTAGTTGTTGCATGGATGCAATGTTGGACCATTCTCTTCTTTTCACTGGCAGTCCCTCCATTGAGGCACCAACACGTTCGAGAGCTTTATTAGTATTTGTCCTTGGTGGAGCATTGGTACGTACCATCTACAGGGAACCAAAATCGTCATTTGTAGGGCAGGGATAGGCTCTGAGACCGTAAGGACGTTTGAGAAATTCAGGTAACTCTTGTCTCTTACCATGGAGGATCTTTTCAGATTAACATTTTTCTTTCCGAGTTCTAAGATGCCGCTCACAATATTGAGCGCTGTTATAACATGTCTGTTAATCCAATGTCGAATGACATAAAAATTTAAATGGTAGTCTCCTAATTAACTTCAATTAATATTACGAGAAATTACGGTTCAACAGTTTGAACTGTCAATATTTATAAGAAAGAATTCTTATGCATCCCAAAAGTTTTACATGTGCTTCACAATTAACAGTGCGTTTGATTTCAAAGTTTAGTTAAAATTTTATGCTAGTATTAAAAAGGAGTTGGTATTTAAACTGTCAATATTTATAAGAAATAATTCTTATGCATGCCTAATTCGTTATTTATTTATTTGAAGATCGTTCTAAAAGCTAAGTACGAGACTGGTACACGATTTCCTAATTCGTTGTCCAACAAAAAAATGTCTCCACAGTTCACAAAATTTGTTGGCCGACTTTGTGTTCTCCTCTCGCTCACTTATCCAATAATTGAATTGAATATAGCCTAACATAAGCCAATGGGCTGTGATAAGATCATAAGCACTCATGGTCATTATAGACGAAGAGCCAGGCACTTTTGCCACTACTCTGAGAACTAAGAAATAAACTTGTTAATTTGTTTATCCAGAAGGACTAGAGACAACAATTCTGAGCAATTAATGAAGAACACGTGGAGGATTAGAACCGATAAAAGGGTCGGAGAACAAAGTTTTGATCATGCTTGAATGCAAGTATATATCTTTTTCTTCTTTTGAAGTGCAGCAGAAGCAAACAAAAGATGTCAGGCCCTCCAACTTAAGTGGGTTTGTCACTGTGTTGTGTTTTTCCCAACACCTAGCGTTTGACCCCATTTCCCTTTCATATTGTTTGCTGTTTGAGTTTCTATGCTCAGTTGGATTTTCTTTAGGACTTTCTAACATATATAACTTAAGTGAGTGACCAACGTCTAATGAGCGTGGGAGAGAGAAAGTTGGAAAAAGGAGTCCAAGAAGCCATGGACTTGGAAGCGGATAGAGAAATATTATAACTTGCTCGCTCGGAGAGCATTGCTTTTTTCCTGGTGGGGGTTTCAGAAAGGTCAAAAGCAAGACCAATATGGATATTGCATTCCGCCATTCAGTTGCTTGATAATGATGACCCCCAAGGGTGGCCCGAGTCAGTGGCTGGTCAGATGTTCAAAAACGCTAACAACAGGCACAAAGACGCACGGGTTTTGTTTGGGCCTTGAAAACACATCAGTCATAGCAATCTGTAACACGTCAAGCATGCCCATTGGCAGCTTCTTGTGGATGTCAGTAGCCAAACAGAAAATATCTTGTGGGTTGCGTTTCAAAGCAAGATGAACATCCTTAAACATGGCTGAAAATCACCTTTTGTATTCGTTCTTTCAATTAATTAGGACGGTTCTAATTACAGCGATCGATTTGGGCCTACCTAGCACCGTAATGGTCTTGGTCATGAATACTACGCAAGCCTTGATGTGGTCCTTAATGTCCCACTTGTGACTTGTGAGCAGTACTAAGTCTAAATTTGAATGATGTACTGTCACTATCCTTTTCAATCTGTATATATATCGGGAGTTATTTAATAATTTTTTATATATATAAATGATAAATAAATCATTATGATGACGTTGGAAAAATTGGTCCCTGTATTATACGCAAAAATTGATTTAGTCCTTGTGATATGAAAAATATCAATTTAGTCCATGTGATTTCAAAAAGTGATAAAATCAGTCCCTGATGGAGGACCAATAACAAACGAAAATAGAATTACAGGAACTAAAACGATTTTTGCGTATAGCACACGGACTGATTTTTCATTTATCCCTATTATTCGGGAATGTCATGCGTAGGTTGATTCACTTCTTTTGTATTATTATGAGGTTATCTATTTTTAGTTTTTCTCAAAAAATGATTATTAAATAAGAAAAGAAAATTATTTTGATTTTAAATTAGGGATAAATGCAAAATTGGTCCATGTGCTTTATGCAAAAATCGATTTAGTCCCTGTGATATGAAAAGCATCGATTTAGTCCATGTGATTCTATTTTCGTTTGTTATTGGTTCTCTATCAGGGACTGATTTTATCACTTTCTGAAATCACATGGACTAAATCGATGTTTTTCATATCACAGGGACTAAATCGATTTTTGCGTAAAGCACAGGGACCAATTTTGCATTTATCCCAAATTATCAATAATTTGTAGCCTTAAACAAAAAAACCTGATTTAAACTCTTAATTAGAAATAATAATTGGATAGTAGTAATTGGACCCTTTTTCTTTTTCTTTTTTTCTTGGTAGGGACCCTAATGGTAGCTAATGGTTGTGAGTTGTGACGAACCTTCAACTAGATTGTGGAGGCTGACCCAAAATTAGGCAGGCTGAGCTCCGCCCATAAAATTCTTGAGAGGGATCTAGAATGTGAGGAAGCGAGTCAAGCGACTAGGGTAAGCTCTCATCTGGAGAATCGAAAGGAGAAATTCAAGTGGGCCAAATAATTGGGCCTTGTACTTCCCCGAGATATTCTTTTTTCTTTTGTGACAAAAAGGGCCTTTAGGGCGGCCCATCAGCCCTTGAACAAAATCCAGAACATGGGCTCTACTCCGATGTGCGCTATTTGTCCCACAGACAGGTTTTCCCCGCGGTCCCGTTATATGAACTATGAAGTATGAACTGTCGTTGAACAAATGGCAATTGTTAGTCGAAAGAGTTTACGTCACAAAGACATTAGACACACGTGGCCGCTGCTTCGAGTGGCGGTCGCAGCAGCAAAACCATGGCCATCTAACGACGTCGTGTTCCTTTCTCCTTAGGCCATTGTGAGTTTACGTCACAACATTAGACACACGTGGCCGCTGCTTCGAGTGGCGGTCGCAGCAGCAAACCATGGCCATCTAACGACGTCGTGTTCCTTTCTCCTTAGGCCATTGTCAGACATAATCACCAACAAAGCTCTTTATCACAATCGTATTCTCAAGGGATTGTCCAGGAAGCGCTTCACTTGCAGAGCTGTCTACAATCCCGAGGAGGTTCAGATCAAGGAGGAAGGCCAGTCAGAAACCCTAGAGTACCGGGCCTTTCTTGTCGACCGTTCCGGCAAGAAGGTTCCTTTATGGTTTTGTACTAACAAGTGTTCTTATTCCTTGCCATGGCTATAATGAGCATAAACTTTGTACAACAGCACTTTGAAAAATTAGATGGATGGATCTAACGCTTCTTATTTCACTTGCTGTGTTCTTATTTCGGTCATCGCTTATTTTATGCGGGTATGTCTTGGGAGCTGGGACTAATATTTTTGTGAGACTTTGAGTGTGATAGCTGTTTATACTGGGAATTGAATTTCGAGTTCAAGGTTGAATGATTACCGTATGAGGAATCAACATTGTAGTTTTTGGGTCCAAATCAGATCATGGAGTCACAATTTTCGTTTGGCACCCTTAGGAAAAGGATAAAGATAGGGATTTTTAATTTTGTTGTTTTTGGCCATTTGGAGCTTTGATGGATTAGTGTTCCCTAATTGTGTAGGTCTCGCCTTGGCACGATATACCATTGCGCTTGGGCAATGGGATTTTTAATTTTGTTGTTGAGATACCTCAAGATACAAGAGCAAAAATGGAGGTTGCTACTGATGAACCATACACCCCCATAAAGCAAGACACAAAGAAGGGAAAACTTTGATAGTCCAGCTTCCCTCAGTTTCTTATTGGCAATGTTGAAAGTCCTTTTCTAGATATCCAGAAGCATTCTGCAAGTTTCTTTCTTTGTGCTTTGAACAGCTACAACATAAATTGGAACTATGGACTGCTTCCTCAGACTTGGGAAGACCCGTCATTTGAAAACTCAGAAATTGAAGGGGCAGTAGGAGATAATGATCCAAGTGTTTTGCATTGCATTGGTTTGTATATGACTTTGAGACCTATTTCATGTAAAGCAAACTAATTTTGACTCTTTCAATGGCATATTTTCAATGGATGTAGTGGAGATTGGAGAGTGGCGGGGAAAAATTGGTTAGATTCTTAAGGTCAAGCCATTAGCTGCTCTAGCTATGATTGATGAGGGAGACCTTGATTGGAAAATAGTTGCTATTTCACTGGACGACCCTAAAGCTTCTCTTGTGAATGATGTTGATGATGTTAATAAACACTTCCCCGTAAATCTTATTACTAAATTTGGATCTGACCATTACTTAAACATACATAATGTGAAACTGACATGTGCAGTGAAAGTTTACTAATCAATGAAAGCAACTACTATGCTCTAGGTCTATGCATTAACAAGAATCAATGATTGCTCTACAATTCAAATCATACCATGATTGCTGCACCGGTCGATTTAATTGTAGGGAGAAGATTTTTTTTAGTTTTTACTCTTGTGTTTTTGTATGGGGCACAACTGGGGCTTTGGGACGAGGAGAGAGGGGGGGAGGAGTGTTTGAGGTTCGAATAGCCACCATGGAGATTATTTCTTGTTTCTGGACATTTTAGATTACTAGTTGTATGAGTTGCATACAAGATAACTAATAAACAGCAAATTCCATTTGAAACTAGATTAGCTTTTAGGATAGCTACACTTCTATTGCAATTTCTCTGTTATTTTTCTTTGCCCCTTATTAGGTGTCTCATAAACAGATCCTATATTGGCCTTTTGCAATCTACAATTGACACTCGGCTTTGATTGCCAATTTTTTTTCAGGGTACTCTCACTGCAATCAGGGACTGTTTTAGAGATTACAAAATCCCAGATGGAAAACCTGCAAACAGATTTGGTCTTGGCAACCAGGCAGCGAACAAGGTATTTTGTGTACATCTTTTTCAACTGTGAAAATAGCTTGCTGATAGTTTTCTTTTCCACCCCTATTCACCTGTTTTTCTGTTTTATGAGGGAAGCTATACTTCGAATGTATAAGATAAAGGAATTAAACAAAATTGAAAATCTTATGTATGGTCTCATCTAACCTAGAGCACAGTGTGTTTTGTATTTCCAGTATTTTTTATGAGTTGACAATGTTTGTGCTCACTGGGGAAAGAGAGCAGTTCTTCAAGGACGAACAAGATCAGTGGTCTAAAATCACGGGTAGGATGGACAATTGTATTTTTATCCCAAAATCTTCTCTTGGACCAAATTTGTCTACCTTCATGTCATAGCTTCTCTTCTCTTATACCCTTCCCTACCATGTTGGTTATTGCCTGCTCTATCGTTTACTTATTTTAACTTTGGTTGTTACCCCTAAGGGCGATAGCTTAGTGGTTAGGAGGGACATCCTCCTTGGGGCTCTACGTACCAAGTTCGAGTCTCAAGGGTGTGGGATGGATTTCCCTGCTGCTGGGCGAGTTCTTGATTTATCTGCTCCCTGGGTTGTGGGGCCGGTTCAGTGGGTCGTGGTTTGTACTTCAGGGTTGGGTCAAACTGGTCCGGCTTTGGGGGATTTCCACGTTATAAAAAAAAACTTTGGTTGTCATAATACTTTCCTTGCCCCCTATGCTGTTTAGCAAGGTTATTGCGTAGCATTCGTGTGAATAGAACTGCAAGTTCAATGAATAAGTACAGACTTTCTTGTAGTATCAAATGTTCAAACAGTGTTGGATGTGGCCTTTGGTCATAGATATTAATCAAACTCACATTGTCGGATTTATGACCAGAACTGAGAGTATAATCAGCTCTTAGCCGAGAAATTTCTTGTCTATTGCTATTACAGAAAGATGGCATATGGCAGGATTTTTTACTAAATAATTTCATTCAATAAATGAACTGTTTCCCGCAGGCCTTTTCCACTTAATATTCCATTCCATCGATGAACTGTTTTCCACATGCTTTTTTCCTAGTGTTCATGTTGCATAAATGTATGCTTATCACTCAATGATTTTAAAGCCCTAGTCAGTATTTGTTTGGTTTGTAATTCTTCTTTGTGTAACATAAAGAAGTTGATTCTTGCCAGTCTTTCCATAATTTCTTTATGAGCCTTAGTGTTGTTAATATTTCATGACAAACAGGAATATGCTTTGAAGGTCATCAATGAGACATATGAGTCTTGGGCTAAGCTAATCAAGAGATTTACTCCTGCCAAAGGTCTTTCACTTTTCTAAATTTACTCAACACTGTTCGGCTGATTGTGCTGGTCTGCTTGTAAGTTGAAATTGACCCATTAACTGGATACTCTAGTTACCTAGTGAGCAAAAAGTCCCCACTAAAGTTTGACATCTAGTAATTATGATTAGGTACATATACCTGTTGTTTTTACTCATGAGATGTGCTTGGTCTTCTTCCTGGGTTCTTCCCAGGTTCTTCTAGGAAGAATCTGACGGTCCAGAATTTATTTTAGAAGTGGACCCTATACAGACTCATTGCCTCCTCTCTCTCTCTTCCTCTCCGCTTAGCAGCTTTATTCAACATGTACTAGAACATTGGGATGCTGAATGGCCTTCGCAATCATTCTCAAAACACTAACTCCATATACCGAACTTGTCCCTCATTATTTTTGGCCGCTGGCTCTGGTTTGTCTTCTCTAGATCAAGTAATCTGCGTACTTATCACAACCACCACTACTTGTTGGCAAATTAGTTAGCAAATTGTCCTTTTTCTTTGGGAAATCTTCACTTTTGGTCCCAAAACTTCCACCCAAATATCATTTATAGGTCTAAATTACGACTTTCGTCACATTTAGCTTCCAAACTGCCAAATTGAATCAATGCTCTCTTGTTATTGGATCTAACCATGGATGTTGTGTCGGGTAGCCTACTTTCTGTACATTTCAACCGTAAAATCCTACAAGATGGTGAAGATTGATGTATTTTGATGATTTCATGGTTAAATATGATTAAATTTGTAGTTCAAACTTGGAAATGATATTTTTAGAAGTAAGAATTACTGTCTTTCCTTCTTGTCCTGGCTTCGGAAATTCAAAAGATTGGATAAGATTTGGTAACAATTAGGCTCAGTGGTTCTTGAAACACATAATGCACCAAATAGAGGTATGTTATGGAGTTTTTCTTTTGATTAATGATTTATTTTATTCATCAGAAACTCAAGACAAAATACATAACTTTACAACAATGTTGGCAACAATGGTGCATCAAACAGTCCCAACTCATACGCTAAGCAGCAGAACCTGCATCAAACAGGACTTTCAACATGAAAGCAGCAAACAAACTATAGCATAACTTTTCAGATGGTGAATTCTGATCTTTTCTTCTTTATGGGCATTAAATGCTTTATATCGAAGGAGGTTGACAAAAACACATTGTATCACACGCAAATATAGATGCTTGAGCTTGGAGTCACAGGAATGTCAGCTTTTCACCAATCTTGGGTGAAGAGTTAATCTCAAAAATTCAGACAAAAAAAAACAGAAGGAACTCGTAGCTATATTTGGAAGGCACAGAGCTGATGTCTCCATCATTGTTGAGTATTTTTTTAACCGGTTGTTCGGACCATCATTGTCATAAGTGCTATAAATCTTTCGGATCAATAGCAAGATTTTCGACTTAATAATTGTGGTCTCCTATCTTAAATAATTATTAAGTCGAAAATCTTGCCATTGATCCGACAGATTTATAGCACTTATGACATTTTGACGAAACATTACACTAATACTCAAAGGCCAATCAATCCTTTAAATTCTGTCACTGTTATGTACTTGCCAACTCAATATCAAGTATTTTTCTGCTGACCAGCTCAGGGAAAAGAAAATATTTAAGGCCGACCATACGGTCCATACCGTTGAGTTTAACCCAACTTCGCCACGCGGACACTGAGCTGACAAAGACAAAACATTATGAAAGTGAAAACCTACCCACCTATCAAAACTGCATCTAATCTGTACGACCCTTTCTTACATATTCCAGTATTTTAGCCTCCTAATATTATCCTCTCCCAAAATGAGTTTAATTTAGTGCTCGAAATTGGACAAATTTGAGTTTAATCAACCAACTCTTAGTACAAAAAGCAGATCCTTCAAGTTTTCTTTGGCTTTTTTTCAAACAACTGTACTTCATTCATAGATATAAAAACCAACCTCAATGAGGCAAATAACAAGCACTCTGTCTCAGTAATTCTAACTGAAGAAACTGAAACGGAATACAATTATAAAATAAACTACTAAATTTCAAGAGATCTGCATTCGAATTCGCTTTGACTTGAAACTTTCGAAAAGCTCTACGATAGACGACGAGAAGACATCATTTTACGAATGACTTCAATGGTGGTTCCAGGAGGGCCTTGCACAAAAGGCAGGTTCTTCGTGAGAGACCTTTTTCTAGTGTCTCATGCATGGTACTCAGCCCCCAAATAGCGAGGAATTTTTTAGTGATTTTCTTCTGTTTTTTTACAAATTTTATTTTTTTATCCATTCCTGACTTCGCCTTTAGTCTGATGGACAACACATTTTAGACATATATAATGGGTTCGTCAAAACAAGCACATGATTATATAAGCCATTCCTTATAGAAGTAGCTTTATATAATTGCATGTCACTAAGCAGTAAGTTTCTTTTTCAAATAAAATAGAAAAAAGAGTTAGCTGGGCAACATTAACGTTTAACCAATTAAATTGGAGAAATCCCATCTTGAATATTTTTGAAGGAGATCCAATGTATTCTTTAGTCGTCAACTCTCCCTTTGCATTCGGCAGGAACATCTTACCAACTAAAAACAAGTCCAAAAGTCCACTCCCATTTCTCTCCTCGCCCCCAATAAAACGTGCCAACAAAAAAAAAAGCAAATATATTTGAACTCAAGATTATAAGTGAAGGTGGAGAGAAGTAGATCGAGATTTGATAATTGAGAGTGATTATGGAAGTGCATTATCAGTACTTTATTATTACTTATCTCAATAGTTTAAATTATTAATATATATATATATATATATATATATATATATATATATATATAATTTAATCATTTTGATAAAGTCATCCTTAGCTGTGTGGGTTAAACTTCCACATAGTTTGTAAGTCTAAAATATATGAGAAATATTTAAATTTTTAATGGTGTTTAAATTATAAAATTAGGGTTTAAAGATCTCTTTTTAATCCTTGGGTTTTAAACTTAACTGTCAGTGCCAAGCTAATACCCAGTAGAATTATGCCACTAGATTGCATCGTAAAATTTTATTCTTTCTAAAATTTTAACACAATAAAATATTACAATATAATCTCTCTCTCCCCCATCAAATCATTACTTTTCACTACAAAAAAATATAAAAAACTATCTCTCTCTTCACTTTTTCACTAAACCCAATACCTAAAATTTTAACAACACTAAAATTTTACAAAACACTCACCCTAACTACTAAGTGTTTTGTACTTTGCGACATAAACTACCATTGCACCCACAAACTACCCATCCATAACACATTGCATTTCCATCTTTTTTTTCATTAAAAAAAATATATTACATTTAAGGGTATAATTGTCATTTCATTAAAAAAATCAATTTGACCAAAAAAATAGACCAAGAGTGCAATATTTTAAGAATTGGTGGTTTTATAGTTGTAATGTCTCAAACATGTTAGTTTATGATGTAAAGTGTAAAATATATAGTAGTTCGGATATGAAAATTTATTTTTCCCAAATAAAATAAAAAATAAGTTAAATAATTAAAAATAATAATAATGCGAACTAATTGTTTTATTTATAGTTATTTGTTTTCTTTTAAAAGTTTTTTAGAAAAAAATATTATTTTAATTTTATGAATTTGTACTCTTTTAATTTTTTAATCTAATACTTTTAATTTTTTTAATTTTTATCTGACATGGGATATGTATTGTGATTAATTAATTTTATTTTGAGGAAAATATATTTTTTTACCTACAAAGTACTATAGATTTTGCATTTTTTTAGCACATAATTGATATTTTGTATTAAAAAAAGTCAAATTCTATCTAATTTGACAGACAAATAAACTAAGGATGCAATGTGTTAATGATGGATAGTTTATATGTGAAAGTTTAGAAGGTAAAATATAAATTTTATGAATCTATGATACTCAGTGAATAAAATATATATTTTACCCTTTTTATTTTTGCCTTGTTGTGACATGTGTTGGTATGAATAGACAGTGGCGTGATATTATTGGGTATTACGTGTCAATCTGTAAAGTTTTGGACGGTACATTAACAGAAGCACTTTTTTTGACAAAATTTGAAGACTATTATGATTAGGGCTGAAAAACTGAAATGCGGTCCGGTTTTTCGGACCGCATTCCGGTCCTAGTATATTAAAGGACCAGACCGGACCACTTATAAGTGGTCCGATTTTACAAAATGCGGACCGGTTTTAATTTTTTTCAATTTTTTATTTTTTTTTAAAAAAATTTAGGTTAATTTCAAAGAGGAAAGTGCATATAAAAATGTTGAGTTTTAGTTTAGATTAAAATTAAAAGTTTTATGTTTATAATTTGTATTAAAAATTATATAAAAAAACCGGATGAGACCGGACCGCATTTTAACATTTAGGACCGGACCGCAAATCCGGTCCAATTTTCCGGTCCGGTCCGGTCTGCAGTCCAGTTGTGTGCAGCCCTAATTATGATCATTTTGAAAATTCGAGAACTACTCTTAAAATAACCTTGAAAGCAAGGATCAAAAGTTCATTAATCCTACATTAGATTCATTTACATACTATATTAGAAATTACCGATACTTATGATATTGAAGTCAAAAATACCTTGTGAAGAACTAGGAGGGAACTAAGCTGAATTGGGATTAGGATACTTTATAATTTTTTGTCTAAATTATACTGTACAATTTGAAGACATAAATACAATAGATAGACTTTATTATATGACTCGTGCTACTTGAAAACTTTATATAAATAATATTTAATAATATAATATTTATTTATTGTGTCTATTTATTTTAAAATCCTAATATTTTATAGGATTAGGAAATTGCATAGAATAATTTGCAAGCAGGTTTGAGTCGGGAGATTTTACTATCAGTAATACGGTAATTAGCAACTCATTAAACGAGAGAGAGAAACGGACGAACACCGTCGTCTTGTACAACTGGCCACGCGTTAGGCACGCCTTTCCGCACACGACGTGTAGCTTTTTAGAATCTCGTCTAGCTGGAGCGTAAGCTCAGGTACCTCAACTTTCTCCGCAGTGAAAAAATGAAATAGCGGAGGCGCTCGCTCTCTCCTTCCCTACAACTCCGCTGCCGCTAGATCTCAGCCGCTTCTCTCTCTCTCTCTCAGACACGAAGCTTCCTTTTTGATCATTCACTTTCTCCACCATTCGCTGACTAAATCCCCCTAATTCAGCTGTTTTGTTCCACTCTTGATACTGATTCATTTTTTGGCAAATTCGGTTCACTTTTGGACACAAATTAGGAAGACTCGAAGATCATGTAGTGGAATTTTGTGAACTTTTCTGCATGCTTTATAAGTTGGAATAATGGCGTCCATTCGACGGACTTTGTCGCCGTACCACGATCGGCCGTACCAGAACGGCGAGAGTCCGTACTCACCGAAGCTCTTTCACAGCCCCAAATACTCGTCACCGTTGAGGGAGTTCGCTGCCAGAGTCCCAAGGTTCCTCGGATATCCTCCGCGGAAAGGTCCGCCTAGCTGGCGAAGAACGTTGTTTTACAGGTGCTTGTTCTTCTTATTTTTAGGTTTCCTGCTTGGTTTGTCGCCGCTCGGCCACGTCGACGGTGACGATATTCACAGGCACGACTTCTCCTTCGAGATCAAGCCTCCTGCCGTCAACATCCACCAAAACGACGACCTCGGGGTCGTCGAGCGCCAAGCCTCGGAGGATCGTCCCTTGGTCGGGGCGGTGAGCTTCGGGGAGAGAATGAGGAACGATTTGGTGCCGAGGAAGCAGCTGATTGTGGTAACGCCGACGTACAGCCGGGTCCTCCAGGCTTACTTCTTGAACCGGATGGGTCACGTGTTGCGGCTCGTGCCGCCGCCGCTCCTGTGGATTGTGGTGGAGGCAAAAGCGGAGTCGATAGAGACCGCGGACATACTGAGGAAAACCGGAGTTATGTACAGGCACTTGGTGACCGCTAACAAGTCCACCAATATCAAGGACAGGGGTGTGCATCAGAGGAATACGGCGCTGGAGCACATTGAGCGGCACAAACTTGACGGCGTCGTTTACTTTGCTGACGATGATAACATATATTCCCTTGAGTTGTTCCAGAGCTTGAGAGAAATTAGGTAGGTAAACTCAATTTCTAGCGTTGATTTCCATCATCTATTTCTGGGTAAAATTAATTCGATTTGATAGTACGGATTGATTTGTTTGCTGTCCTTATATGACTGGCCTCCGTGTTTTTGTTTGTGGAAATTTATCTTAATCGGAACCGTCTTCACAGCTAGCAGTTTAGCAAATACTTATTTTGCTCGTGCATTAGAGCTCCTGCCTGTTGTATGTAATGGAAACCACAGGTTTGCATGATATGTTTGTGGTAGGAGTGGTAGAATTTTGTACGTTGTTTGCTTTGAAGAAAAATAGTTATCGGTATCATCTTTGATCTTTCTTTACGTTCACTGAAACTGTGTTGCGAGGTCCCCTATCACATACCGAGACCACAATGTGTTTAGACTCTCGCATTCCTAAATTGTACGTAATCCGTGCAGCTTGAGACTTGATTAATTGATTTGAGAAAAGAAAAAAGAACGTGATTTGTTTTGTTTCCTTTTTTTCACTTTGTTCCAGTTAATGATGATGTCATAAGTCATTCACGGTAAAGTAGCATATAGGGAGAGGTTGAGATTGTGATCCTCTGATGGTGTAACGGATTTTGAGGTTCAGTTATCAGTTTCATTTATTTTCTGTGGTGCGAATTTGTCTGATTTAGGGTTTCCTCCGCACACCGTCCCCATTCTTTTTCCTTCTGTGTTTCTTTTACTAGATTAGATGGGATGACCCCCCCCCCCCCTCTTCTCTCCCTCCCTCCCTGTAAACTCCTCCAAAAGAGAGAAGAAAAAGGTTTTAAAGCATAAACAAGAAAGATTGAAGTCATTGCTTGTTAACCACTTTTACGATAACCATACATATTGAATACATTCTGTCTTTATGAGAGACCTGATTTGGATTTCACAAATAGTTATTCAGTGAGGCTACAATGTCAGACAAACTTATTTTTGGAAATTTCATTGCTGACAATGCATTGCATCATACCCTACTACATCCTCTTGGAAAATCATAACATGTTCTACTTGTTATGTAGTCAGTTTGGCACAACTTGTTTTGGAAAATCACAAGAACGTGATTTGTTTTGTTTCCTTTTTTCACATTGTTCCAGTTAATGATGCCATGAGTCCTTCACGGTCAAGTAGCAAACAAGGAGGAGTTGAGATTGTGATCCTCTGATTGTGTAATAGATTTGAGGTTACATGTCATCAGTTTCATTTATCTTCTGTGGTGCAAATTTGTATGATTTAGGGTTTCCCTCCGCACACCCTCCCCTTTTAAACTCCTCCAAAAGAGAAAAGAAAAAGGTGTTAAAGGATAAAACAAGAAAGATTGAAGTCATTGCTTGTTAACCACTTTTAACGAGAATGCCAATAACCATACATATTGAACACATTCTGTCTTTCTGAGAGACATCTGATTTGGATTTCACAAATACTTATTCATTTTTTTTTATAAGTCACACATACTTATTCATTGAGGCTACTATGTCAGAGAAACTTATTTTTGGAAACTTCATTGTTGACAATGCATTGCATCATGACCTACTACATCCTCTTGGAAAATAATAACATATTCTACTTGTTATGTAGTCGGTTTGGCACTTGGCCTGTTGCAATGCTTGAACAAAGCAAAAACAAGGCCATATTAGAAGGTCCAGTATGTAATAGAAGTCAAGTAATTGGATGGCACACAAATGAGAAAAGCAAGAGACTTCGGAGGTTTCATGTTGATATGTCAGGATTCGCTTTCAACAGTACAATCTTGTGGGATCCAAAGAGATGGAGACGCCCCACTTCAGCTCCAATTCGACAGCTGGACACAGTGAAGGAAGGTTTCCAGGTAGAGATTGTAGAGCTCTTCCAGATATTCCCTTATCACTTAAAAGTTGGTGCATAATGAAGATGTTATGGTGAAGTATTCTACTTTGTGGACTAACTTTGTATATTTTCACAGGAGACGACATTTATAGAGCAAGTGGTGGAAGATGAAGGTCAAATGGAAGGCACACCACCTGGTTGTTCAAAGATAATGAACTGGCATGTTCATTTGGAAGCTCGCAATTTTGTTTATCCTAGAGGCTGGCAGCTTGAGAAAAATCTCGATGTTGTCCTCCCAATTAAGTGAATCACAGCTCAACACTGCAATTTTGGTGCCTTCAGAGGTAAGATTTTATTGTTTCGTGTTTTTATTTTACTTTTGGGATGAAATAAGTTACCTTTAACTAATGGAGAAAGTAAATGCAACCCTGCCTCGGCCGTACAAACAAAGCAGCTTAATGATGCCAACCAATGGACCTAAAATTGAAAAAAGGGGAACCTTGATAAGAAATATCAACTACTGAAAGGAATCCGCCAAATCCCACAAGACATCGTATTTTGGACAAGTCTTGAAATGTGTTGTATTCTTGCGCTTTGAACTTTTTGCATTTGTCATGTTTGACCTGCTCCTGAAGTTATGGAAGATAAAGGTCAGATATAAACATTATTGTTCCCTTCTTCCCCAGCGCCCCCCCCTCTCGTTCTGTCTAAAAAGAAAAAAGAAAAAAACGAGTGGAAAAGTAATGGGCAAATACGAATTATAAAGATAGAAACTACACTGGTTTTTCAGGCCATGTTTGTAAGAGCTTAACTCTTGCTTTCTTTCATGACAGTGTTGCCGTGTTTCATATTGGTGGTTCATTGGTACCTGGATGGATCTTTACTTCACTTTGCCACAATCAGCATTAAGAAGCAATTACTCGGTGCTCTATTGGGAACAACAAAGAAGTAGAGGATTTACAGTTTTTGTTTGTAGAAATTTTCCTGCATGATATTCTTTTACAAAAAACGAAAATTTCCATTTTTGTTGTAGAGTTCTGGTGCTTGGTTTTTTTAGGGGGTTTTATAATTACACGCGACCCACATGGCCAAAACCTAAAGGTGTCTGTGCTGTGGGGGTTTTATAATTACTCACGCCCCACATGGCCAAAACCCAAAGGTGTCTGAGCTGTGGAGTAGGCCTTCTTATGGAGTTGCTCTGTATGTGATGTGGGCATTCAATGAAAAGACCAAGCAAGGGCAACTTGTCCATTTTCGTAGTTTCAAACTTGTCCATTATTGCAAAACACGTACGCTCTTTTTATGAAGGCCATGACCGCCTCCACTTTCTGATGCGAACCAGGATTCTCTCGAATACATTTCATGGGAGGGGCTCCAATTCTTCTCATCTTAGCTAATTAGGATTTTGTAATTCTTTTTTTTTAACTATATCATGTAAATTTTTTTCTCCCCTTCAAGAATAATAAGTTTCAAATTGAGTTGACTTTAAAATGACCAATTAAAGTTGCTGTTGAAGTTTCTTAGATCATTATAAAGTTTAATTTAATTAATATCTTAATATATGATTTATATTTTATGCACGATTTTTTTCTCATTCAATGTGAAATTCGATTTATCACAATTACATTTGGAATTTACCTCAAAATATGAGTTAATAAGGTCTAAAATAGTAGTCATTTAGTGGACATGACATGAAATGCTTTAAAACATTTGTTGTTGATATTTTTGAGATGGATTATAATTTCTTTTACAACCTAGTTTAACGGCTAGATTTTTTAAAACACCGCTCATTAATAAATGACTACTGCAAAACTAATTTCTTAAGAATAAGAGAGATATTCAGCAAGGTCCACTTGAGTGGATTAAGCTAATGTATGGACAAACTCATACATTTCCTAAGGCAACGACCTGTTGACGATAGCTAACAAAATCGTGGCCCTTTCAAAATTTCGGAGAATATTTTTAAAATTTTTAAAATATTTTAGATATTTAGATTTGTCAAAATTTGTGAAAAAATTGAAAATATGTACGTGTAAATGTTAAAAAATTTAGATTATTTTTTATTTGATCGAAATTTTCATATCCGGAAAATATTGAGTAAACAAATGCCACCTAATCAGGAATAATATATCAATTGCGTTTTGAACCTAATTTGAACTACTCGGGCCAAGTTTCTCAAATCTGAACCTGATGATAGGGCCCTACATTAGCCTTCTGAATCGTAAAACGGGTGGTCTCCTGACCTTTTTTTCACAACAAAAGGGCATCAATTTAAACCTGCCCTAAGAGTGGGTGGGTGATAAAAAAATATAACTTTGAAATACTGAATAAACGGAAGATAATTTCTGGAAATTACAACTCGTGTTAAACGAGGGAGAGACGCCTCAACTCGGCAAAACACGTCTAATTCTTTTTCTTTTTCTTTTTTTTTGTAACACGTCTATTCAACTGCCAATCAAGCAGAATGTTACAAGAACAAAAACCAAATGAGGAAAAATTTCAAAATAATGAAGCTACAAAAGCAAATGGAAATAGAACTTTTATGAACAACCAATTACAACTATGGTACATTCCTCAAGAGCAGCTGTCAAGAATAGAATCACGAATTCACATCACCGGATGGAATTAGATTCATCATGGTTCCACAGGTCAGCAGTGGCATGCCCAGGCAATCAGCCAGGCTACGAGCAACGAAATTATCCGACCGACTGGAACCGCCGGATTGGCACCAATGTCTTGACTGGTCTATACACAGCTGGTCAATTTGGTAAACTTCAGGTTTTGGTATCAGGTCGGAGTTGCTCCTTGAAATGAAGAACTCATGTCAGCAGGGTGCAAAGATGATGGGACATGAGATTGTTGCAAATTTGTTTCATTTGCGAGACCAAGAACCGCTAGTATTGATCTGTCAAAATGCAAACCCAGTAGGTTAACCAAACTATAACACTGTTCATTCTAAATTGTCTCTTCCACTCACTCGGTCTTAACATTAGTCTTGCATATATGTAGTGGTTTCTGACGGCTAAGATCTATTACTAATGTTATTGCTCTAGTAATTTGAACAATGCCTTCATCAGGAGAATGCTATCAGATGTGTACCGACAGGAAGATTACTTGAACACAAACACTAAAATTGACAAATTTGGCTCGGCAAACCATCTGTCCCCATTCAAGAAATCAAACAATTAAACTGGCATTCACTTGGTGCCGTTTCATTCAAGCTTTCAGAGACATATTAACTAATTACGCTTCTTAGATCAAATCTCAACCCAAGGTTGGAATTTTAAACATTAAGAGTCTCCAGTTGATTCGAGTCACCAACTTCCTGAAATTAACCAATAAACAATTTTGCAAAAGGGCATAGGAAAGACCTCCAAAAAGATCCAAAACATACTAGTCAATAAAAAATGTAAAAAAGCAGCAGCTAGTGGATTTTTCTGATATCAAGATTGGCAGTTTTGCTAGCTTATCCAGAAAAAGAAGTTAGATGGCAGTTGACCAAGTCCAAGAAAACTGTACCTCGGTACTGAAATTCTAATGCCTGGCTGGTTTACATAAGCAGCAAGGGGACCTCTAAGTATAGAGTGTTTGTTCAGAGTGCTTTCAAGTTGTGGTGGTGGTAACTGCATGTGAGCAATAGGGAAAATAATATAATAATAAGTGCTTAGAAAAAAATAATAATATAATAACAAGTGAAAAATACCAATAAAGGGAATAAGCAATCCTTAGATTTAGATAATTTAATACCTGTAACAGAACATCAAATGAATGCGGCTGAGTCTGAGAGACACATTTCAAAAAGCCAACCCAAAGTTTGGGCATTCTCCACACCTGTACTCAAAAAGCACATTAAAAATATCAGTTGTACCCTAATTATGCTAATAAAAAGTAGCAGCTTATAAATGAAAGCATGCATGTTTAGCTCCTTAATTTGAATGCTTCAGAGAAATCTAATTCTGTGTTGACAAAATTTACCTGTCTAGTTACAAGTTTGGAAAGGATTTCCATAACGAAATCAACCTGAAAGAGCCAAACTTGATGATTACAAATTATCATTCATTCACAATTTGCAACACACAAACCAACACAATTATGTCGACTGAGATTCTTCTTGTCATTGACAGTGATAAAGCCTAATAATTATGGGAAAAATAGCAAGAGAAATTCCAATTCAAAAAACCCATCTACTTTTTCTGTATACTCCACGTGACCATTATGATACATGCACAAAGTAGCCCATAGCTTGTAGCCTTGTACAAACTTCCACGGAAAATAACGTGGTTACTTTGGTCTAAGGCTGAAAACAGGAAGAAACGTTTTCATATATAAGACTTTCCATTTAAATATAAAGAAGCAGAAAGTCTTTCCCTTTCAAAATTTTCTAAAACTGAAGCATCATCATTGTGATAAAGCAGAAATTTCAAATAGACCTACATATTCAAATAAAATATCCAATGTATAAGATTCAAAGCTAAAAATTACAGGTCTTACCAAGAAGCAAGTCCTGAAATCAGTCTATAACACTATACTGACAACAATATGAACGTAGAATATGAAGGGGAAAAACACAAAACTTACTAGTGTAGGAAAAGCATCGATTGCCTGAATCACTGTTCTCATGAAAAGTAGAGGTAGAGGAGTTTCATCAACCTGAAAAAATACAACAATCACTACAAACAAAGAACTGAAGATAATGTACATCACCCAGATCCTATATGACGTTCACATACCATCTGGCTCAATGCCTTAGCCAAGACCTGCTGCGTGAAAACTGTGCGTTGCTCAAAACAGGCAGAGCAAGCATCTGTTATCTGGTAACAGGAAATGGAAGCAACAAATCTTAAGAATTGATGCATTGCGTGGATCAATCACAAATCATACCATTGGAATGTTGTGCACTTAAGGAACAGCTTTGAATGAAACAGCTTGGGCATATTAAGATTATCAACTAACCACAAAAATAAAAAATAAAAGATTAAATCAACAGATGAAGAACTTTTCAAGAAGACAGGACACCAATTGACAACAGATGAGTAAAGGTATGCACTGTCAAGTAGAAGAAACACTAATCAAAGCACCAGCAGCAGATTACTTTGATTGAGTTTGGTGGAACCAAAAGGACACAAGAAAAGATGACAGTATCTGAGGCAAGATAAGATATGATAGTCAGACGTCATTGTTAGGGCCTAGGGGTATAACCGTGAAAAGACTAAATGCCAAAAACTGGAATTATAGGGCATGTTTGAGCCCCAATTAATTGGGCTCAAAATTTTAGGTTTACTCCTAAAAAATTCACCATATAATTTTTTATTATTATAATATTTATTAAAAATCTTCTATTTCTTCACTTTTTCACCAACACCCATAACATTTCTTTACTTTATAATATTTCTCAAACCCCAATACCCAAAATTTTCACCCTCAAACATACCCATAAAGTCACCTCCCAAAGTAATGGGGATTGAGGAATGAGTATAGCAAGTTTATCAAACCTCCAACGCCTGTTTACAACAAAGTATGATTTTACACAGATTTCGCTATGAATGTAATTTTCATCCTAACTTTACCACCCAGACTTGCTTGGCTTAGGTGTTTCAGTATAGCTCTTTGTACTGTTACCCTTCTTGGTTCTTTTAATAAAGCTTTCCTTATCAAAAAAAAAAAAATTTACAACCCAGACTAACCGCAACTTATCCTGAGTAGGATTGAGATATCATCATTATCTATGAAGTTGGAATGTGAGCAACCCGCTTAAACACCATCTATCAGGCTAGGTGCTATACTCACCCATTATGCTTAATTTCATCCCAGAACCTGCATTTCTTTCACCTTTTATATACAAGAACAAAAACGTTTACAACATCAAAAGACTACAACCATTCTATTTGGTGAAATTTGGGTATAAAGCTCCTCTTTGTGAAAGATGGGACAGAAGGAAGAAGCATGCAGCTCACAGGGTAACTAGAATCTGCTTACGCAGTCCATATTTTATCTTAAAACAGTCTACAACATGAAATCTAATGCTTGCTTGAATAAAAACAATTACTCCAAATAACAAAGACATGCCTTTTTAAGTGCAAGACTATCTTTCTCAGGAACTATGTGATGGATGGCGACCAACACTTCCACAGGTGTTAAAGCTGGACCCATATGAGCTGAACCCTGTCACAAACAGATACGTGGTCTCAGCAATTTTTGCTTAATTGGGTGGGGGGAGTGAAAAATAAGAGTAATTTGCAGATAAATGTTTTTGCTCAAAGAAAATGCTAGCTATTATTGGTAGCTGTTATTAAAACGTTTTTATTTTTTGTTCATATTGTAGCACCAAAAGTGTTTTTTCAAGCTCTATAATCTTTGAAAGGTTAGGTAGGTAACATACTGCCCTAATATGTTGAATGAAGTTCTTTTCTCTGTTCTTTGTTTCTTTCTCCGTTGTAAGTAATGAGTAGTTAGGAAAGGAAGCATAATCTAGTAGTTCCAATTCTGGGCAGTGCATTAGGAAAGCAATTTGTTGCTCTAGAAACATGACTGACCAAACAAACAAATTATTCCTAACATCTACACAAAAATTCGGTAGTTCTTCAATAATAATCTGAAGTTAAGAAGCCTTTACTTGAGGCCAGCCACAACTAGAATCAACAGAAACCTGCCTCTCACTCTTAGAATGATAAATAACTTATGAATATGGAATAAACTGTTTTAGTCTTCTAGAAATTCAACATAAGTCTTCGTTCCCCTCCTCCCTCTCTATAAGAATTATAAACAACATAGAATCTGGAAGGAAAAAAGACTTCAAACCTACAAGTCAAGGCATAAAAAACGAGTGCCCTAATTACTTAACAATATAAGTACCATAGTTGAGTTTTTTTTTGAGATGCAATATGGCTGTGAGCATAGGGCATTCACATTTACCTGTAGTACATGAGCTAGTGCCATCTGGAACTTTTCTATTGGAAGGTTCACAAGCTGAGGGAAAATAGGTAAAACCTGATAGCATAAAATGATTAAAATCCAGACACAATATAACATCTACATCAAGTAAACAACATCCGGGTTTAGCAAGGCAGCTAGCTCCTTTACAATTTAGTGAGTATTATTTCTGAGCTAGTGTTAACGGAGCAGATAAAAACAGTATAGTTACAACAGCGTAACACATTGAATATATCATGAATTCTTTTGTCCTCCAAAAATTCCCAAATAGTGTTGTCTTCAATGCGATGCAGGTTGGAGTCTATTGGTATGATCTGTGCTCTCCTAACATCCTAGACTTCAGAAAGAAATTGAAACATGACAATTGTACTGAAAGTCTGAAAGAAAAATGGCAATGTATTAACACTGAAATAGCTAAAAACTTGAGGGTTTGGATTTATAGATTCTTTGTTATTAAGAAGAATCCTCAATACACGGCCACAACTAAAGAAAGAAACATACACTATTAAACTTTGTTACATGAGTGAAGGGAATGATGGACTAGTAAATGGAGGGACACGTCAGTACAAAAAGTTCTACCAGCACTTCAAACTAGTAATTTATTGGAAACATATGTCACTGAGATATGATTATGTGATATTTTACTTATATGTTATAGCTGCTACGTTAGTGTAAATATGTCAATGTGCTGTGTATGGCCTGTGTAGTATATCGGCCGAGAATCATGTAGTTTATTGTCTTTGTAATGGAAGGAAACCCTCAGGAGAAGGGCATTCAGACCAAGTGACAACATACACTTCAACATGTAGAATCATCTTCGGAGTAAAGAAGGAGAAAATTTGAAAGAAACCTCATTTTTGGAAAGTGAAGGCAGCATAGGGATTAGGATTGTGACATCCTGCAAAGAACAACAGTCTACATAAGGACTATTGCAAAAACTTCATTTTGGTAAGAGAAGATATTTTTATGATTTCTGAGTGGAAGAACACATGAAAAGAAAGAAGAAATTTTCAGATACAAGAAGAACCTTTAGTTTTGTCTCATATAAATGTTTAACGGTTGCTATCAGATCAGAAGAAGGCGTTGTCCCTTGAGTCAGTATCTCCAACACCTTGCAGGAAAACATGCCAATTGGCATCATTCACGTACAGAATATCTGAGTGTCTCAAAATTGAAACAAACAAAAAGGGGAAAGGAACCTACCAGTGTCAAAAGATTTTCACTTCCTTGGGGTGGATTTGATATTATATGGAGCAACTCAGAACAAGATGACCCTAGAGACCTTATAAGAATAGGGATATGGCGATGAAAAGCCTGATCATTCAAACAGGTAACAAAGCCAAAATTAGACGGTGTACATCTAATCAACATACATCTCACATTTCAAACCAGGCCCAGTCTTATGGAAAGGCAAGATTCTAGTTACATTAGGAAGCATGTGACAATCTGAACACCCCCCTACCCACCCTCAAACAAAAACCACCACACCAGATGATTTATTGCAACTATTTCCTAAACATATTCACCAATCAGTTAACCCATGAACGAGACTACAATAGACAGGAAGTACCAATTTGAAGGGAGGTTTAACTATAACTATAGTTCAATCATGCATATGTTCCACACTGGTCTCTGCTCTTTTTCCTCTTTTGATTTGGTCTCACAACTGTTACGAGATTGTAGAGGCTCTTACTACAAGAATTTTCAGGAATAAGATATGAGGTTGCTATACAGGGAAGACATAATGCAGGTTACCCAACCTAATATTGTTCCAACTCCTGCATGAAAGGAAAACATTACGACCAACACAAAAGTACCTGCTTGACAGATTTTGGGGCTTCACAGTAATTATTAAATACAAGTTGAAGAAGACTTGGTTTCTGCAAGGGAGGAAAATCCATTTAAGAATTACAAACACAAAAGCACAAAGAAATTATCTCATAGTCACCAGTTGAGCAGAACCTTGGTACACAGAGCAAAAAACAAAGAAATGAGTCTTTGGGCTTCAGGCAATAACATGGAAGTGTTCCGCACTAGTGATTTTGCACCCATCGATAAGTTATTCCCAGAAGACATGGGCTCCGAAACCAGAGAACCACTAGTGGATGTTTCCTGGCTTTCAACCTGAAAAGAAAACAAGGTATGAAAAAAAAAAGCGTAACACAAAATGAAAGAAATGTCCCTTTCCCAGCAGCCCTAGAAGGTTCAATTTATTGGAACCCCCGAGAAGTTAAAACTGATTCTGTATAAAAGTGAAATTTCTGTCTTGGGAATCTGAACAGGTATTATCAAAATTATGTGAACCCCACAATCCACTTGTCAGGGTCCAAGTGCCTTACACAAGTGATGAAAGAATTATTCACATCAATCAACACTTCAAAGGAGAAATTAATTAGAAAAAAAGACTATAATAAATGAATATTGATAGAATAACTGATTGATACCTCCCCTTGGACTCTTTGCTCGGAACCAGACTGTGAAAGTACTATATCCGAAACCCGCTGACCTACAGCAACCAGCAACATGTTTGTTGCAAATTGCTCAATACTTTCTGTTATGTAGCCTAGTTGATAGAGTTTGTTTGCCACCTGTCCAACTCAAATAGAAAAAAAAAACTTCTGCATTATTAGCACACAGAAAACGCCAAATAGGATTTTTGCATCTCCAAATGAAGAAAACTTATTAATTGCAACTGACTCAAGGAGGCTATGAGATCCAAGTTAAAATACCAGCCGGATTGCTCTGGCTCGGATCTCATCTTGTGGATGAACAGCACACTGCCATTAGAAGAAGTGTATCAGTAGAACTCCAATAAAAGAGATCACTATCCATGGAGACACAGTACATGTATCCTCGGAAGCATGAGTATGCCCACACATAAAGACACATGCATACACCAGCAACAGGACTGCACACAAGGTTATTTTATTAGCCTTGGTCAAAATAGTAAGACATTGGTAACCTCCACCTTTGTGATCGTCAACTTTTAACAGTGGGAAGTCTTGATACTTCATGATTTTGGAGAAAGGAAAGTATACAATTTATACTAATGTTACATTACAAGCCCATTGGACGTGCACCATGTTGCTCTTCAGGAACATCACATTGATTAAACATCATCAGAAGCTATGAGTAACATAAGAAACCAAACATTATCTTTCATTTTTTTGAAAGCTTGTTCCTTTTTTATTAACAACTTACCTCAGGTTTCAATGTGGCAAAAACTCTGCATAAATTACCAACTTACATCTCTTCCAAACAATATTTAAGGCAGTTTCCCTTTCATGTTTATATGGCAAATGGAAAGAATCTAATTACTTTTGGAAACAAAAAACCATACGGATACAAGAAACTCATAATTTCTTGGCTTCTTTTTTCCCCATTGCAGCTAGGTAATGAAGAGTAGCCCTTCAAGCAATGATACAGAAGAAGAATGAAGCAAAGTAAGAGGCCAGAAGATAGGGAAACGAGAGAAAAGCACAGAAAAAAGCAAACAAACAAACAAACAAAGGAGTTGACTGAAAAAGAAGCAATGCTATGGCTACAATGACCCTCAACCTCCAAAGGCAGGGTTTATCTCTGCCTCCCCTCCAAACCTAGGGAGGACCTCACCAGCAGCCAGATCATTGTTTGGATGATTGATTTGGATCAATTCCTTACCAATATAGGCGAGTAAGGTTTGCAATATCCAATAGTTTAAGTGGATCATAGAATCTTAGATCGTTAACCTTCAAGCAGGCCTCTTTATATGAATAAAAAAATCTTGGTATAATGTACAAAGCTTGATTAAGTATGGCAGAGATCTATTGCAGCATTTTCGAGGGACTAATTACTTTGCAATTTGACACAACCTTGCCAAGAAATGAGTTCAATCTACCGAATGGTCAAGATTTTTCCATGGTTCAAAATCTAGTTTTGAAAATTGATAAAAATTATTTCTGCAATATCCATACAGTCAAGAGATTGAAAAATAGTCTTTTCTTGACAGTCTGAGCATCCAAATAGTGTCCTATATGTTGGATAGTAGCAATCCTGACTTCAGACAAACATTAAACGCAGTAAAAAGCATAAGATAACAGCAACCCATATGGTATGGAATTCTTATCTTGCGTTACCTTCAAAGCTATATCCAAGCAGGGAAGTCGATTAAGTGGTCGCCCCAAAATCAAAATCCAGACAGCACCAAGGCCCTGAGTAACACGCTCAACATCCCGTAAATTTTTCCCAAGGTGATCAGTAACATCAGCACAGCAGAGTTCCTCTAATAGTTTCAAGGCTGAGTCAGGCAAAAGTGGGACTTCACCAAGAAGTCTACTAAAAGACTTGTCTGAAGCTGGAAAAGAATCCAGCAACGATTTTGCCTACATTGAAAGTGGGTACGGCAAATCACTCATACACACCTGGAAAAGCACAATAGCATATCGAGGATTAGGTGATCAAAATAACGTTAAACTATCTATGTGCCTACCACTGCCAAGAGGAGCTTTTCATAAACCACAGCAGGAACAGAAGAGTTCTCCACAGAATCCAAGATCATGAGACTGTGCAGATGGTACAAAACATGCAATACGAGCTCGTGACCCTGAGAAAAAGAGATCAACCCATTAAAAGTTTGTTCAGGATTTCCATTGAACAATAACCTCAGCACTGTGTAGGTCTAAAAAACTAGTAGCAGATAAAAAAGACAACTAAGAACATAAGTACCAATAACTCTGTGTGCATCAAATACAAGAATTCAGAAACAATGGAAAGAGCCATATGCATAAATGAGCAAACTTGAAAAGCAGTGTCGCGAATGGAAACTGTAAAAGATCTACTACTTTAATTCCTATTTCAAGACAGATGATTTTGTATTTATCTGTATAAAGGCAGCATGCACATATCCATAAGGATGTTGGTCCAAACTGACTGAGGTTGAAGAATCGGTGGATGAGGGGTGGTTAGAGGTGACATGCCTTTCGAACCCAAAGTTAGCTTCCTAAAAATGTGTTGAGGCGCAGCAGTTGACTGGACATCAATATGCCCCATCAAACATAATTGAGTAAGACAAGAAACCCTAAATAGCTTTCACTATGACAAGAAGTTACAAAAGCATGAAACATACAATGCTTGATCACCTCTAAAAAACCTACAACAGCATATAAGAGTTTAATTTTTATCTTTTTGTTAAGTATGTGATCCCAAGGAAAGAACCAAAACATTGGACCTCCACTTGATGAGGGTCAATCCCCAGCAGTTGTGCAATATCTGTTTCCCCAGTTCCTTATTCCATCTTGCCTCACATGCTTGTCACAGTTCAACTCCAATGGCACTATGTCAATCCAGAAGACTTGGAAGGTCACATCACAGTCCCTATTTGTGAGTTTCTCCTTTCCTCCCATAGATGACCCACATCACCAGCCTAACATAGCCTAGCGCACTCAAATTTCCCACAAAATCAAGGGAGTTTTAAGACTTATTTTCCCTGGTATTTATTTGTTATGTGGTTGCTCTTCAAATTGTACCCATAAAACCAAGGGTCAGATATCAACTTGCATTTACATGCCACAAAATGCACAACTGAAAATCACGATGGTTATACCCAAAAAAAACAGTTGTAAAAGATAGATCAGTCCTATGATAAATTGATAATAAAGGGTAGCGATGGCACTACGAACTCTTAAGAAATAATTGAGCAACCAAAACAAATGCATGGCTGTGCATCTCAAAAGGAGTAAGACAGAAACCCAAGTTAAGCGCTACGTGGAGAGTAGTGCCATTATGTTTGAGGTGGTGCACTGACTGTGAATGACAGTAGCACCTGCAATGGGTCGGTATATTCAGACGTCACTCTTCTCCTAATTATTCATTAGTCCGAGTTTCGACTCCCACTTTCTGTTATCAAGTTCATTGATGTCCTTAATATTAGATATCAAATTTCTGTTTCTTTTTCTCCTTGGGAGAGGTCTTTCTAATACCTTAGGATTAAGTAGGTGATGTTGAACAAAATATGTCGGACAGGTAGCATACCTGGCCCATAACTAGCAGCAATCATACTTAACAACAAATAGTCACAGACAAACTTCAGAACAGAAAACCAAACAAAAAGACTACCTCCAGGCTTAAAGATGAAGATACCTTTTGCGGTTGGTATTCCCCAACAACATGTTTTTTCAGCATTGTTACAACATCGTCATCGGTACCAATCTGTGAAAGAAAAAAACTAAGTTACAGATAAATCCGGTAAATTGCATACTAAAGTAGACCTCATATGAATGAAATGTAACACTACAACATTCAATATAGAACCCCATATACAGTTCAATTAATCCAACATACTTTTCTATTTAATGATGAGCAATCCTCCAACAAAACATTTCTATTGAGCTAGACAAATGCCAGATGGAATCATAGAATTACAGATCTATATAAGATGCAGGTTCAACAAAGAATATCCAGAACCACTTTTATCTTGATGGTACTTCCAATCAAGACCCACAAAATTCACAAGCTCGACAAGCTAGTTACTTCACCTAACATTTTCACCACTGCTTAAACTTTTCCATCCTGGACTCCGACTGTTGCTGTAGGTTAGCTTTCCATCCAATTCATTGCCAGAATTACTTGCTAGAAATAAGAAGGTTGTTTACAACTTAGTGGACATTGTTTACAAAATCCAGTAGATTATGGACCATGTTTATGACTTAATTCGTAAAATAACAGTATCATCCATCTTTGTAGCATACTACATATGACCGATAGAAAGTACGTAGAGTTACAGATAGTAGGTATGCCTTTGTTCATTCCTACGCGCATTTCTATCTATATAGATGCAAACTGACTGACGCTGTAACAATCCCTGATCTTTTACGGCATGCATAGCTACTAATGACAAACATGCAATCTGTGGCATCCTTTCACTCAAAATCGTAAACCCATCATCGACTTAATGTACGAATTTGGAACACAAGAGTTACCAATTGCAGTTGAACCACCCAAAGGGATTCTACCTGAGCAACCAATCGACCAAGTAATGCCATACGGAACTGGCTGCACTGACTCCCACTTGACTGCTGTTTTGATTCAATAATTTGTTCAATTGCCAATTTTCTCACACTTCGTTCCTGTTCTTGGTTCAGCTCTATGTAAGATGGAAGCAGAGGCAATTCCTGACAGGTATCTTCAGATGCAGATGCATTTGAAACAGTTGGAGAATGCTCATCAGACTCTAGAAAAGATGATGTATCCACCCCATTTGCCACTACAACATCCGACAATTCCATCGCAACTGCATCCTCATCAACTTTGTTAACAGGAGAAGGTGTGGGATCTGAAGAAGGACTAGCCTCTGGGATCAGGTCAATTTCAGCCGTTCTATCTGGGACCTCCTTTTTGGGAGTTAGCTGATCAGTGATAGAAACCAATGGACCTCCCAAAATCTTATCTTCACTTTTCATCTTGTACATGAGTGGTGTAGAAGGATTTTCAAGACTGCTTGTAACAGGAACTGAAATAGGTTTACTCAGACAAATGTTAGTGTCAACCTCAGATTGCACATTTCCTGTGTCCTCTCCAATAGGAATGGTAGGTCCCCCACTAGGTACTATGACGCGTCGTGGATCCAGCCGGCGGGGATCCTAGAAAAGCAACAAGGAGTTCATTTGATGTATTTAAAAGTTTTAAATTTCTGAAAGGATTAAATAATATAAGTAGATATACAGACATGAACAGAAATAAGAGCTGGTGAATTTACCCTGCGGAGATCTCGTTTAGAATCCGCAGGCAGGTTATTGACCAAAGGTGCATCAGGCAATGATGAACTAGTTGTAGTACTTGAAGAAAGAGGCGCTTGTGCACTGACATCTGGAGATTCTTCAGAATTTGTTGGAGCAGGTAGTGGAACAACCCGTGCTGGACTGCTTAGAGAGTCCATCTGTTGAGTTACTGGCAAGTTCCCAAGCCTTGTTAAGGATGGAGGCATCTTAGGCAAGTGCCTCATATTTGTTATCACAATATCAGCCAACAGATCAGGATGGACTTTTGAAATAAGGATTTCTAGTGATTCAGCACCTCTTTCTCCTTCGGCAAGCAAAGCACCAATCATAGCAATCATTTGTTCCACAGGAGTCAATTGACAATGTAATACAGGAGCTACTCCATTGAGAGGAGCAGAATCCTGCCCAGAATCATTTATTTGAACTGGCAAAGTCGACTGGCTATCAAAACCATAACGGATTCGCTTGAAAGACACCTCTTGACCATTAGCTGGCTCCTCATTATCCATAGGCAAAGACCTCTTCTTCAACAGATCACCTGATACAGGCAACTGGCTTGGGAATTGATCGTCCTAATCAGAAATTTGAAAACAGTCAGTAGATTTCAACAAATAAAAAACTGCTACAATGTGATACGCAGTTAATCTGTCATTACCCTGCCCAACCGAGCATCACGTGAAGCACGCTCAGTATTTTTAACCATTTTATCAACTTGCCGAATAACCTGATCAGCAGCATCCCCAGCATTCATAGTTCGGAGGGCCCTAATCAATCTATCTCTAGTCTGAAAATCAAACATAAGATTCAACTTGTCAGGCAAGAGACCAGATGAACAAACAGCAAAAGTTTTAGGAGCTTTTGCAATTAATCGCATAAGACCTAATGAGGCATACCATTTCTTTCCTTTACTAGCATGCCAGGTCTACAATGGGTCTTAAAAACATGGACTCTTCCTTTTGGCCAGCTTGCTATTAATCTATGAAAACAAAATGATCTACCCACTAAATAGAAGTCCACACACAAAATGACAGAGTGAAGTTTCGTACTCGATATTTGGTATGAAATATCCTACGCTTCTGAGCGTGTCAATAGGAAATATTTTTCTGGCAAAATCCAGGGTGTAATATGGAATTTTCACATCACTACAAGATACATCCTAAGTGCTATATTAGGAAATAAGAAATTAATTGCATATTTAGTACTTGAAGGTATGTATATATTCCTACTAACGGTGAGGACACACCTACCATTTTCACCAGAAATTACTGCAAATTTTACATATCCAATAATTCATATAATGGTACGTTCAAATATCCACAATGAAGCAGGATGGGAAGAGAATATCCATGGTTAAAAAAATTATGCAAAAGGAACAAAAAAGAAGATAATGAAAAGCATAAGACGGCTTTACCTCTATGATGGCTGGATGAGTAGACCGTAGGAATCCCAAAAAAGCAGTTCTTAAGGAATACTGGACACTAGCAACATGACATCCTCTAACCGTCTCAAAGTTTCGATCAAACTCAAGCAGAGCAGAAAGAACACTACTATAGTGAAGTGGCCTCTTCCTTGCTATGGCAGCAAGGCTGTGGAAACAAAAGAAAACAGATGGAGCTTTAGGTTTTAATTTGAAAAAATAAAAAGCATCCAATTGCAGAAGTAACAGAAGGAAGAAGAGCAATCGTTAATTTCAGCAGAAAACTAAAGTCAAGGGATAAATGACAGCTCAAAACCACAAGAAGAAAAAACAGGAAAAAAATATATCTCCAGATTCAAGTGTCAGGAGAAAAAGCACGAGCATGTCAGTTGACAACTAAAATAAAAACTAAATAACAATACAAAAGTTAGGAGAAACACAAAATGACAATGCAAATAACGTAGGGAAAAAAATCAAAGAAGTATATAATAGGATTGAGATCCTTGAGATGAAAAATCAAAAAAATTCACACAAAAAAACATGTGTCCTCGTGCATATCTGAACACTGACACCAGACATGTGAAGTAACATGTCCAGAAGAAAGTAAGGCATCACCTCAAAAGTACATCGAAGCACAACCGAATCAAGTTCACATATTAAGAGTTCGAAGAACCTTTTTTTTTATGACGAGGAACTCCCCCAAGGCAGGGCCCATTGGACCCACCCCTGAGTGCAAACCCCAGGCGTGTGGAGAGCCCCCAACCCCACAACACCAGTTAAAATCGAGTTCGAAGAACCATTAGAATGGCTTTTAAGTAGAATTTGAAAAAGTACAACCTGTATTCGAATTTGGACATCAAGCATTCTCCAAACTCTGAGGTTCTCAGTTGTGACAACAGCCAAAATTTCAGTGGCTACAATGTCTTAAAGCATACATCTCAGGGTACATTTAATATTATCTAGTATTGACGCAGGCAACAGACAGGTGTGCACAACAAAGCCACCTCAAGACTAGAACTGTAAAATGAGTGGCACTGGATAGAAGAGCAACCAATATACGGAAAAGGTCCCAAATTTTTGTACTATTGTCACAACACTAATACTGTCTATTCCTATTTTTTCAGCCATCACAACAATTTGTGATGGTAATTCAATGCTTTCCAAACTGGATGCCCGACTCATATTCTGTTGCCTAAGCTTTAAGGAAAAGACCATGTATACCAAGAATATTAAAAGAGATAATGTCTTAATGTCCATGTAACAAGTATATATTTTGAATGTATAAAAATAGCAAACTAAATTGCAGACCTACAGACAAGATTGTAATGTTTGGAGCTCCCACGATGAAGATTGTGGTACATTATGAGAGATCCAGAATAGCTGGTTCAATTTTGAAGAAAGATGCAGTAGTTCTCAAAAATCCAAAAATTCCAAGAGAACAAGATAAAATAGCAGAAAAAGATAGAATAAAAAAAAACAAAAGGGGATACATTTTCAGAGCAAGAATTTCAACAGCAGCAAGGTTGGTTATTAAAGCCCAAAGGTTGGGAGACAAAGGAGACGTAACAAAATTTTAGGCTGGAAATGAACTATATATCCTGGAATAGAAGAAGCACCAGCCGTGCACCTTTTTGCCTCATGTGAGTAAAATGCCTCATTCTATAATCATACTTCAAGTAAAATACCAAAAATGTTACAAACAATGGTTTATGCGATTTCCATAAACAAAAAACAGATGAGAACTAAAGAGAAGGAACGACAAAAAGATGAAAGTAGAAGCTTTAAGAGGACTTTAAGCAGGATGCAGAAATGAGAAAACATTATTTGTATACAGACCAACATTAACAAATTATTTCGCTCAAGGACATTGCAGTTAAATAGTGGCTACAAGTTTGTACAGAACTTCATGAATAACGACAAATATTCATCAGAACTTCTTTCTCATTACATACAACGAGCCCTATTTTCATCCACAGGGGAAGGGTACATCAGTTGGAACATTATACTTTTTTTTGGTTAAGTAAGTTAAACTTTATTAAGGGAAATAGTTGACAGTACAAGAGGCTATACTGAACCAACTAGAGCATTATACTAAAACATTCGAGCTCAAAGAGTTTAAACATTTTACTTAACCTCTTCCTCCACCTTTAAGGACTCCTTGACAAAACCATTGGCAAGCATCCATACAGCTAGAGTAAGAAATCAAGTAGAAATTGAAGCGATATGAAACTATAGACTAGACTGAACTTTCGGGTAAAAACAAATACAAGCCCTTAGGCGTTAATTAACTCTAAAATAATGCTTCACCAATATTTAAGGAACAGGGAGGGTAGGGCATTGAGAGAAACGGGATGATTGCTTCACATTAAATGTGAAAACATCCTCAATATGCCAAAAAAAAAAACTATAAAAGGAGCTTATGTTACCATCATCATTCTTCTTGCGACTCCAACCACCACACCACCACATAGTAACTTTTTTAACAAATAGAGACACCTATATAAGGCTTCGAACAGAAATTCACAAAAGATCCACTCTAATTCCAGTATTTAAATTTCTTAAGTTTTCTACACAACTCATTACTGCCAAAACTAGCCACAATGACCCTTATAGGATGTCAGCGAGAATCAATTACCGGGGACAGAAAAACCAAGAAAACAGCAATTATCACATTTTCAAGGTTCAATCAACAAGGGCCAGATGTGCTGTGTGTTTATATCAATATTGGCCAAGAAGCATGTTCAGTGGCTAAGGTAGTAACATCCTTCACAAGAAAGAGGAGCAATAGAATACACATCTCCTAGAACAAGGTATTCTCTGTACATATCACAACACCTTGATTCTTGTAGAGAACGGCTTTACTACATAATATACCATCAACGCACTTCAATCATTACATAGACCTATCACCAAATGTCTCTCTATTCCAAAGACACCAGGCTACATAGATTATCTAGTAGATGCATATCACAAACTTGAAAAGGACTATAATACATTAAGTTCTTTTAGAAGTTCTCCTTTTCAATGCGAATCAATGAAAACAATGGTCTGAGAAGGATATAGTATATATCCCTCAAAATTATATAGCTTCGGATACGGGGCACTCTTTTGGTTGACATATGTAACATGCACTTCTTCCCCAACAGATACGGAAGCTACAAACAACTCTTAGTAATCTCAAGTAACTCCAAATCCAAGCAAAAATAGTTAAGTTGACAGCTTACAGAAGGCGGCATTGACATAATAACTGAAGTAACTTCGAATCCAAATATCGCACCAAGAACAAAAAAAACATCGTAAAGATTGCAGCCAATGCACTGACTGCATTTATATCATATTATGCCACGTAGAAGGGCACGTGCCTTGCACCACAACACGGCAAGCACATGGTCTTGACTCTAACTCGAAGCAACTTGCCAGTTCCTCACATCCAGGGACGAGACCAACTCAACTTTGAATCTACTGTTTCCCAGACACATTTCAGGAACAATTATCTCCCCTTTTCTGGGGCTCATCATAAGTTAACAACATCAGTCTCCAGTACACCCCATTCTTCAACTGTTTTTAAGAGCATAAAGCTGTTGTTGCATTCTATATGATCAAAATAATCTTTCAGGAAGCACCAAAGACTACACTTTAGCACATGGAATGGCTCTACGAAAAAAAATTCACATTGTCGACGGCAAGATCAGTTCTCCGTCTATAGTCTTTGGAACAAAACAACTTTACCACTCTCTTCCTTAGGCCATGTTGCAACATCAGCATTATACATATCACCAGAAGGCTCACTCAAACCAGTGCCGTCGATCCTGTCTTTTAATAAAATGGCCCAGCTTCCACAACCAGACTGGAAAGCGATGTTCCTCAGATATAGTCATTAAACAAAATGCACATTTGCTACATTTCACAGGTGGTAGATCCCTATTGGGCTCGTCATGATGTCTCAGCAGATGAAGCTTGTCTAGTATGCAAAACTGTCTCTACTATCGGACTAGGTATTACTTCTAGCAAGAAAGAAGATAACTTGTAGTACAAATTCACCTTAAGAATATTTATTCACAACCAAGATCCCAACTTTCTTTTGTCTGAAAGCATAGAACTCTTGGCGCATAATCCAAGTACAGGAACCAAACAAGACCAAAACATAGAGAATGTACAATGAAAAGTGCACCGCATCCCTATTCCATACCTAATGGCCTCATTTCTACCAAAACCAAAATGTATTAACAAATAAGCTTCCATTTACCCATAAGACAATCTCCCAGTAAGGTTCCATTACCCTACACCAAGCGTTCAACATATATAACAATTAAAAAATGGAACTTGTTAAGTGATAAAGAGGGTTTTGATGTACATCATTATGATGCCCACAACAAGCACAACAACAAAAGAGCAGCAGAAACTGAAAAAGACAAGTGCACGCGTTGCTATGGCTTAGCACAATAAACCAAAAGACAGCCAACTGAATTAAACCAAAACAGAGGAAGCTTTGAAGCACCAACCAAGACCAGCTTCGTAAAAGACATCCAAGTAAAAGAAGTACACCAAAGTGGAAGCTACTATTTCATTTCCACCTGAGTTACAATAACATTATTTCTCAACTGTCCAAAGACAAACTAACCAGGCCTTCAAGCATATCCTATGATCCCTCTAGAAACTGAGATTTCAAACACTCAACCTATATTCCTAGAACAAGTCAAGACAAGGATAACTCCAACCAAGACAAATTAACACCACAAAGTACAGCTTTTCACTTTCACATTCTGCTTAGCTTTATAGGTACTTCTACCAATCCACACCCCCACACCAACCAAAAACAAAAATTACAAGAATATCATTTTCTGCATTAAAAGCACACTGGATATCAAAAAAAAAAAAACACCATAAACATATCGTGCATCTCATAGAAACATCTCCAAATGAATACCTTAAGTAGCACAAAACCTTATCACTCCTCCATGCTGCTATCTAGCAGAATGGAGAAAGAGAAAATATATACCAATTTGGTTATAAGACTAACATCACATACGACTTCGATATGGCTACATCTTAAGCAGCTATATGTTGTGCAATCACACATTTAAACATCTTAAAAAAGACATGGACATTAGTAATGAAACAAAATTTAGCAACTTGTATCTTTTAATTTTTAAAATATTCGTATAGACCCCAATCATTTCTATTTTTTTTCTTTTAGAGAGAAATAAATTCCACTATATCCTTCTCGAAATTCCCCAAAACCAAAAAATCTTGATTACTCATTCCCAGAATGGCACCAACATGGCAAATTAATGGGGATACTCTCTGCAGCTCATCAATACACATGTTCCTCACAAACAGAAAATTTAGATTTCCATCTAGAGAAACTTAGAAACAAAATACACCACATGCCACCTCATCTCAAAAAAAAATTAATGCATGATTCAAACATGCTTCCAAGTGCAAATCCTGTGCATCAAATTTAATTGCTATTTTCAGTTTCTGCTCTGTTTTAAAGATATTTTCGTTGCGATCTCAAAAATAATAATAAAAAAAAGAATTCTATCTATGTGAAAACTAATTATAGCCCTTGGGATGAAAATAATTTGAAAAAGCTAAACTTCTAACACTAAGGCTTCATTGATGAGAAGATTCAATTACGAAAAAGTATGTTCCAAAGATTGAAAATAAGAACAAATTTGTGGAAAATTTTTATTGAAAATTTTCAGACTCGTGCAATTTTTATGCAAATAACAACATTGACCACCTTCACACAACTTCACAGGCATTCGACTGATAAGGACTGATTAGAGCTAAAGGAAGTGAATTATCAACTTCTACTGTTATTCCGGAATTGCTCATCCCTAAATTTGCTCCAGTGCATAAATCCTCATGGAAATGAATCTTTATCAAAAGCATCGTACAAATAAGGCGCCGTTACTTTACTTTCATTCCGAAGAAATCGACTGTTTGGTATATGGATACAAAAGATGCTAGTTAAAAATATTTTAAAGACGATGGTGAGGTTTGCATCAAGGCCAAGTTGATTGCCTCCTTGAAGCAAGTTAATATCAAGGAACCATGATTGTATCACCTATCTGGCAAAGAAATGAAACAGGAGAGTATAAATACTAATTTTGAACCTAATGAGCTAAGAGGTGGAGTCTTTTTCTTTTTATCAGAAAGTTGTGCATACATCAGGGGGTCTTGAAAAACAGACCACAATCTCCATTTCATTATAATTAAAAAGAAGTCCTATTTGGAAGAGAGCTCATTGACCAAACATCTGGAAGGTCAGTACTGTTGCTTGTTTGAAAAATGATTCTGCAGACCATATAACGAGTCTTAGTGCTGTGTTGAAAAAAAAGTGAGGAAAAGCAGGGAAACATAACAAAAGAGCAGAGCTGAAATAGCACTCGTCAAAAATAAATTTTGATTATTAGAGGTATTCAGTCTGCATCATCTGTACCAATATTATCAATACATTTCCATATAGCTTGCACATCACCAGCTGTACGCAAATACAGCATAAAAAAATCAAACAATGTCAAAGAAAATGGTCTTTCTAACAGTTTACAAAGCATAAACTGCATCGCTCGACCACCATGTTTCCCTCAGCATATGAGAAGACCATTTTAATCCATCAGTTATCCATTCCTATGACGGCCAATGTGCTCCACTGTACCCAAACAATGTGCAGTCTAACATTGTCTAGCCTGAAACTCCCATAATCAGAATCACCAATGCAGCAGTATCCAATGCCATTAACTCCTCATAAGAGAGCTGGTCAGCATGCTGCAGTGATATCACAAACAAGCAGTTGAACTTGTCCTACAACCTGTTTCCAAGCTTCAGTTATCCCTCCAAAATTCCCAAGATATTAAAATGAGGGCAAAATAATGTCTACCTCCTATATGTAAAAGTTCCAAGGCTTCATTAATCTTGATATTTAATGGCATAAATAATTGTGGAGAAATTATAGCATGATGGAAAGATATTCAAGTTGCCCAGGGTACTGGTACTAATAGAGATGAGCCACCTTACCGCATTGGAGGAAGGAGGAAAATCAAATAGAGTATACTCACAAATATGTCAAGAAGCAAGACATTCAAGACTTTGAAGTAAATAAAGGAAGAAGATGCAAGGAGACAGCAAATAAGCTTCCCGAGTCCGTTATCACAAGGAACAAAAGAAATATCTAGCTGAACTCAATTTGTATTAGAAAACTCTCATCATTCTAACCAATATTTTCATATATTGATGCATAAGGCAATACTGCCTTACATGAATATTTGGCATATAAGTGCACAAATACTCAAAGCCCATGCTTGTGTCTGCCAAATGAAGCATTACAATGTGACAATGATAGACATGCATATGCGCATATCAACGATGAACTTGTTTGTAGACCTACCAACATATGCTTATTGCTTTATATTGGTGACCTTGACACACAAAGACAAGTTGAAAAAGAATTAAAAATGAATACAAGGCCCAACACACAAAGGAGGGTCTTCATATTAGCATGTCATTAAAATTTTCCAATGATTTTACTAGTTTGGCATTATATATGCAGAAGAATTATTTGGTACTTCCAAGCACAAGTACAATTGCATGTGTGTGAGAGTAGAGGGTAAATGTATGCGCTTGCACTCGTATGAGAGAGACAGAGAAAACCATCAGGTTCATTCAGAAGAAACAATCAACATGAAACCTAAGACATCAACATGCTACCACCCACAGTGAGACTAAAGATATAAATAGTAGCTCGTTCAACTTAATCCAAAGAAAAAAAATCAGAGGAAAACTAAGGTTCCCAATGCTAGAAACATCAAGCTAAACAACAACTACTCCAAAAATGGAATAAAATAATTTATTTCTAAGTCATTGACAGTTGGAAATATTATAATTAAACAATTAGTTATTTATCAGAACAAACAGAGGACTTCTGCTTGATAAATAGCCTATACTAACAAACACACAATATGATCAATTACTGGGGGCATTTTAACATTTATGAAATTCATAAGATGATGCGTGAGACACCATCTATATGACCATGGTTCAGTTGAATGGAATGTACCTATGGCACAACCTGCTTAATTTTGTCAACATAATCTTCTGGCACATGACTCACACTATGACAATTGTGAAAATGTATCAGTATTCATGAACAATGGAAGACTACACAAAAATGCAAAAAGGAATATGAATTGTAAATAATTTTGGGCAAAAATGAGTTATACTATTGATAATGCTATGCAAGAGCTCACCAGTTTATAACAGTTACAGTCACTGAACCAGGAAGGTTACTAGCTGAGTCCAACAAATTTAAGAGAATGCCAAGAGCTTTATTTGCTTCAGACATAAGCACAACTGGGTCCAGGATAGAGTGACCACCAACCAGCCATGATATATTAAAAGCCCGTCTATTTGCTGTGGCAAAGAATCAAGTTGATATTTAAAAGCAATAACCACTGAATCAGTCAAAACACAAATTTGCTCAAAATGCATTACCTTCCGTGTCAGGATTTTCAAATTCATTGGAATCAGATGTAAAATGTAAAACGAATATTTCCACAAACTTCAAAGCCAGCAACTTTGTCCCAGCAGAACCAGGCTACAAAATCAAGTTGAAACAACTTTCAAGTTAGGAAAGTTTATTTAATATACCACACTAAATTCAAAAGAACCACCACACTGCAATGTCACCCACAGTTTCCGTAATGAGATAGAAGAAGAGGAAATGTAAATGGACTCTCAATTACAATTTTGAGAACAAATTTCAACTGAAACCATTCACATTTGCAGACAAAGCTTAAACATTCAAATTCACATTTCTAACCTAAGACAAGTACGTAAGTGGCAAAAAAAAAAGTCAAATAGTCCCACAAAGGCATTTTGAATCTCCAAGTAACAGGAAGTTCTGTCATATGGATGGCAGAAACACTACTTGTCATAATGCTTAATTGCAATGCCTAGCAAAAGTAGGAAAAACTGAAATTATACATACATCTGCCCCCTATATCTTTGGCAGCCCGTTCCACCACTCGCATGTATCTGACACCTTGTTCAGGCCACAGCCTCGACAACCAATAGACCAACTTAATAAACCACATCATGAACATGTGTACTGTCACACAAGGTATGTGAAGCTATTTTACAAAAAGCAAACAGCTAAGAAATATCCTCAGCAGTGCACTGCAGTTCTTGCCATGATCCCCCACCACCACACAGAAGAGAACGAATAGGTTGTCCACAATCAAAAGTTCAACAGAATAAACCTGACAGAAAAGCATACTCCCTATATGCGCCAACCTCTTGAACAATTTCAAAGCTTTTTGAACAATGGTTACTCATCATTCAAAAGTTGTGATTGTGTAACCTTGAAATGTTGTCTAAGCTATTATAATGGAGATATTAGCTAGTATATTGCAAGAATTGCATCATCAATGTAACATAACCATGATGAGTATGTATTATTCATTTCAGAAGAAAAAAACTAGAACCTTCAGAAACTCATCGGCATTAAGCAGAAGTTGAAGGGACGAAGTGCATACCTCCAATGCGATAGAAATGACAGCATCCTTGAACTTGGCCATCCACATCCAAAGCTCTTCAAGCCACCTCTCAACTTTACCACGCCGGTGAAACTATAATTTCTCAGAATAAGCATAAGTTGTTGAATTGGGAAAAGTAAGAAAAGGAAAGGGATCCAAGGACGAAAACGCGTGTGTACATGTGGGAGAGAGAGAGAGAGAGAGAGAGAGAGAGAGAGACCTGCACTGCCAACTCCTCCAGAACACTGCCAAAGAAATTAGTGCCACTAACAATGCATTGCCTCGCAACAATGGAGTCGCTATCTTTTACAAGTGCCCATAGCACAGGCATAAGCACAGAAGAAAATTTCATTGCTTTCAATCCAACCTCTTCAATCACCCTGTCCATCGCAACGAAACACGACGAAAACAGGACGCATTAACGGGTAAAGAGCGAGACATCAGAAAGAACGGGATAGAATCTAGAGTTTTGAACTCACTCAATGAGCAATCTGCGGACGAGGCTTTCAGGGGAGGACTGGAGCTCGACCAAGTACGGTAGAAGCTCGGCGGCCAAAGACGGCTCTACAGACAATAGAATATCTTTGACCTGCTTCAGAGAAGACATCTTCACAGCCAAATCGCCATGGTTGTTGGCGGCGGCAAGGAGGGCGAGTGCCTGGTCTCTTGGAGCTCCGGCCATGTCCGACCACCTCAAGAGCTACCACTGTATAGTATCCGGTTAGGGTTTTAATTTAGGTCCAATTAGGGCTTTGTAAGGGGACAGGACTGAGAAAACTGTAGAATTGAGCAGGTCGAAAGAAAACATTTGAGAAATTCTGAATTTGGGAACGGACTTTTTTTTTTCTTTCTTGGTGAATATGGAGAACGGACTTAATTGAGAAATTTTATGGCACACGTCTCACGTGGATGAGTCCGAGGACGAGCCTCTTGCCAGATCGGGGTTTGAGTTCTAAATAGTTGTGTTTTGATGGTCGAAATTTTAGGAGTTTTAAAATTTTAAGTTATTAAAATTAATAAAAAAAGTAAAAGAGATAATTTAAATAATTTTTTATTTTTAAAATAAAAAATAATAATTCGATAGAAGATAAATTATATTATAATTATTTTATTATGTTAAAATTTTAGTAATTTTGACAATCTAATTATTTTATTATGTTAAAATTATTGATTGAGAATGAAGGAAGAGTAGGATGTGCTCTGGCGTTTATCATACTAATCTTGGCCATCCAATTATTTTTTGTCATTCCATTCCTTTAATTATTTACTTTTGGGATATGTTAGTTTGTAAAAGTATTCTAGAATATAAATATATTCAACAATATTTACAAAACGAACATCTAAAATCTTAAAAATTCATATACAAATATTAATATCTTGTACACAATCTCCAACAACTTGTCACACAAACTCCAATACCTTTTTAAAAAATTATAACAAATATTCTCTATTTATACTTTTTTACCTAACTTCAATACTTTTTATTAAACAATTACATCAAATAAACTCTTTATATCTTTTTACACATTCCAACAAAAATTAAATATCTTTAAAAAAAATTCACTAACATTTACACAAAAAACTTATAAAACTTCAATCTACATAAATATTCACAATTTTATCAAAATCTTAAAAATCTTACAATTTTTCAGAAAATCGAACATCTCCTTAGTTGGCTGGAAAAGGAAGGAACGACGGAGGAGAATCCTCTCAGGTTTGACTTGTTTATTATTATTATTTTTGGTGGGCTCCTTGATTGGTGTAAAAACTTAAAAAGTTAAAAATCGTGCGCCAAAATTCATGTTTGTATCTAAAAAATATTAACCATTCTAAAATTTTCACAAATTTTAGGATTATATTTTTATTTATTTTAAAATTATGCTTTAACCGAGTTATTTAAGTCATTCTAGAAGACTTGTGGAGTGTATCAAGGATCAAACTTAGACGACACCCGAGTGAAATTTAACTCATTTCCAGAAGACTTTGTATGAGTTTATTGAGGATCAAGCTTAGATGGCATGCGAGTGAGATTAAACTTATTCTAGAGGATTTTGTGGAATGTATCGAGGATTAGACTTAGATGACATGCGAATGAAATTAAGCTCATTCTAGAGGATTTTGTGGAATGTATCGAGGATCAGACTTAGATGACATACGAATGAGATTAAGCTCATTCTAAAGGACTTTGTGGAGTGTATCGAGGATCAGACGTAGTGGGATTAGACGAGAATAAAATCTTGAGGACTAAAATTTTAGAAAGTGAAAAGTTCCATGTCTTCAAAATATGTGTACTGCCGAGGTGGTATGGTCCAGGAGAGCTTGATATAGGAGTAGGGAATCGCCTTCGAGCATAGATGATCATAGACAAAAATTACAATTGATAGTTATTTACTTAAGTTGCCACGCATCTATTGAGCAAGTAAACTCCAAATAATTAAAATTTTAAGACTTTTACATGCTGCTGCAAACAACAAATGAAGTGCAAATATTTGTAAAATTTTCCATAAGAAGAAAATCTCTTAAGAGGATGGAATTAAAATTAAAATTCTCTCAAGTGTAGACAACTCCTCAACCTCTCACGCTTATATCAATCAACAATGCAGCAGAGGTGTAGAACAAATGCAGAAAATGTCAAGTTCACGAATGTGCAAATGCACACAACAAATTCTGCACTAGGAAAAAGAGAGAGAAGGAATTCAACTTGAGGCTTCAGGTCTTCATGCTTTTGATACTACCCAAATCTGGTAGGCAAACTGGTGCGAGTCTGAGTAGAAGAAATCATTCTGTATCTCAATCACCCTTCTCAATCATGAGTAAATGACAGAAACTTAAAGAAGGTCCCTCCATCCTTTTCCCAGTGATGCTCAGTTTTCTTACAGCAGCCAACTGCAATACCATTGACAGAGGATTATGCTCCAGGTGAGCAGAAATACAGGAGCTCCATGTGCCTGATTGCATCATCAGGTGATAGTTATCAACTTCTAAGAGTTTTGCATGCATGGATATATAAAGTAGTCTTCTGAGTTGTATGTTCTATTGAAACAAAAAATCTACCAAGAAACCAAAAGTAGAGTTATGTAAGAAATACGGAATTGCCTTAACCAGAGATTTTTTTTTGACAAAACTCAAGTCCTTCAACCACCATTTGCCCATTTCATATTTTTAATAGATGACATTGATGCTTCTTGTCATCTTACCAGAGAAAGCAAGTTCCAACCTTTGATATAAATGCAACTTTTTAGTTTTAAGGAGTCAATAATACAGGAGAAGTGGCAGATGACATGATCATGAAAACAATACTAATTTTTGTCTCCTCTATCATATAGCTAACATCATTCTAATCATAATTTTAGCATCAACTTAGGAGCTTTCTGACAAGTCAAAAGAGCTCCCAAGCTTGAGACAAGAACATTCGAGATGTTTAAGATATGAGGTAGATTCAATATGCTGAGTTTGACAAAACGTGTACTTGTCATCTCTTTTTTGTTTTAATACTCTGAACTAAAAGTGGCAAGCCAAGAACTGTACCCATCTAAACTCAAAGCGGTGAGCCTAGATAACATATCACTCTGCTTTTATTTCAAACTACGCAACCAAACCGACATTAGGCATTAACATTTCAAGTGAAACATTCAAGTGCTAAATATCATAATTGATTATTTCGAAAAAAAGAGACATGATGAAAGCCAATATATTCTATTATCGTGTGTTTCCTGCAAACTAGGTTAATTTAACAATATTAAAGGCAGTGATATTGGGAATGGAATCATTCAAGGCCAAATTCATCCACTGAGTACTTCATAGATAAAGTGGCATGTTAGAAGCTTTCCAATAACAAAGAATTGAAACAACTAAATACATGTGCAAGAAGCTCATTAGTGGAGTGTAGATGCCGGAACTTAATGCTCCTCGCAATATTTACCCAAGCTTCACCAGTTGCCAATGTTCACTTTGCTTACACCATGAGAAACAAGGAAATTCCTGCAGTGCGATACAACATCTTTGATCAGCCATACAACATCTTCACTCTAGTTTCACCAAGGGTCATCACCTATCAGTTTGGTTTATACAAAACTAATGACTTTTAAGAAATAAAAGGAAACAAAAAAATTTACGAACCATTTCTCCTGATAGATGGTCAGGTGAATAAATAGGAAGGAAGAAAACAAGAAAATAGCTACTCACCACTAGTTTGTTGATTGTTGTAACAAATTGAAGTGCCTAGATGTTGTAATAAGCTTCAAAATCTTGTTCCATATTTCTCTTCTACTACAACAACTTTTGCATCAGAAATTTGACAACCAAGAAATACTGAGAGAACAATAGAGAAGGTGAAGGTGATGAAGGTTGGTCTTTAAAATTCTATGAAGTATTAAGATTAAATGGTGAGTTAAATACCCAAATAAGTCGAAGATGCATCACATTTTGGATGTTCTCCCAACTAGTGTAGATCCATGTATAACTCTGGGATGAAAAATCTTGTGCCACTTCTCACCCATCTCTCTCTAGAACCTTGGCAAAAAGAGAGACCATTTAATCATCAAACACTGCAAAGACATTAGCCTAATCATTCCTTCAGGCAATGATATCAAACCATTCATAAACTTGAAAGTATTAAAGTGATGTGAAATTACCAATCCACTCTCCTATAGCCATCAAGCTATTACGATTGGAAATCCGGAGCTGTTGTAGAGTGGTAACATTTTGAAGCCCCGAAGGAAGAGACAACAATTTTGGAGGATATGTCAGAGAAAGGAGGTCTGAAGCCCTTGTCATTGGATCCAATCCTCAGGATAGGCTCTATTAAATTTCTTGAGATGAGAAAGCTCCAGTTCTTGAAGCATAGTGAGATGTTGTATATCATGGGGCAGATAATTTAGTGAATGGCAGGACGATCTTGAAAAAAACTAAACAAAGCTAGGGTCAATAACCACCTATTTGACAGAGTTTGTAGAAAACCCAATTGGCTTTAGTTTTAGATGCTTCGATTTTGAAAGAGGAATGAATGAAGATGCAGCAATTGGAGAAGATGTCATTGCTGTTGACATTGGGCACTGTGGTGCGGCCATAGTCACCATATTACCTGTCGCAGTAGCTTTGAGCTGGCAAACATTACTTCAACATGGGGAAACATTGGTATGGAAGTCAACATCGGGCAACTAGAGATGTCTAATATTGAAAGACGGAGGAAATGAAGGGATCACGCAAGGCTCTGTCATTGATGTTCCTTTATTGTTGCAAGGGAATTATTACCATCACCACATACCTCCACAGAAAATTTCGTTCTCCTCCACCAGCCCTTGAGATGAGGCAATGAACGAGCCCGAAATATTCTAGAGATGAAAAGAATGCTACTGGCTCCAATGAAGAAGAATAAAACTCATTGTCATCACCACATACAAATCATCCAGTGTTTCAAGATAAAGACACTTAAGAGACGGAAGTCAACTTAATGGCTGCAGATATTTCAGCATGATATTCTAATGCAACATCTTCTCCATGTCTCACATAATCTTCAATCTGCAATTCTCCTCTCGGATTATTTAGTCCAGTTAGTTCGTTTAACCCACCAATATTGTTGGAGGTACGACGAAAGTGGGCAACAAATGTTGACAATGTTTGCAGTTGCCCCAATCCATATGGCATATAAGTCATGAACGTCCATTAATCTCAAGATACTTGAAGTTGACTAATTATTCAACGTCTCATGGTAATTCTTTGAGATCCAAACAAAAACTAATATTTAGTGTCAGCAAATTCAGCAACATTTTTATGGAATCAGACCGCTTCTTGATAAGCTTAATTGAGAAAGACCCTAATACCTTAACTGCTTCAACTTACCGATAGAACTTTGTTATAAATGGAAGTCATCTCCTCTGCAGCTCCAACAGGCACAAGAACTTACAGCATTAGTTTTGATTTGATACTTGATGACATTCGATTTTAGGAAGCCAAAGTAGTCGTACGACTTTAGATAATGAAGTTAGATGCTATGAGAAAAATTTCATATCATCAACAACTCATACATAACAAGTTTTCTCGTTAATGGAATTTTTTTGGTTACTCTAATTTGGTGATGAGCAATCCACCTACTAACACAGTAAGATCATCCATGAGGTCATGCATCATGCATTGGATTACATTACCTCCACTCATCTCTTTTAGCTTCTTGAAAGAATGATCTCCAAAGTAAATCCATAAAACACTCATGAGCAACACTTTCAAACTTGTGCTATCCAAAAGATAACAAGTTCTCATTTCTTAATCCTTTGGCAATAAACTACAATGTTTCGGATGTGATGGAAGTTGATCATAACTCAGCTTAAGAGAGGGCTAGATGTCATTTTTAGATTTTTTTTTTGTCATAATCCTAATATTCTATTGCCTCTTGCACCGTCATTAACAATTGTTCCGCTCTAAACTCTTCTCTACCTTCCTCATTCCACACGTCATCCAATACAAGTAAGTAACTTTTTCTAATGATTATTTTAACATGAGAGACATCATTCCAAATTTTTAGTTGAAAATATTGTTGCATATTCTCATCATTGAATATGGGTTGAGCAAGTCTATTCTTCCCTAATCCTCCCATGCCAGCAATTGGAATGAATGAAGCCTATTCACCTTTGGGGTCCATCCGAATATCTATATTTGCATTATTATCAATTTCTCTACCAATAACATCTTCCGCATATATGAAAGAATAAATATCATTCGTCTTCCTCTTCCTGACTCCTGTCTCCCTATCACGTTTATCCAAGTAGAATTTCCAATCAGCTTCAATGGCATAAAACATCTCTCTAATGGCCTTAATCTCATGGCCCAACTTACGACCATAGACAAGCTGGTTTGATTTGGAAAAGAAGAAGCATACCTTTTTTGCCATCTTATCCCGGGACATCATTTCCCGCAGCAGATCCTCGGGGGAAATATCATTCGGAAAGTCACCCGCAGCGTAAACAACATCGTCTAACTTTTGAAGCCAATCTCGAGCATCTCTAGAAACACAGCTTTGAATTTTGAAACCGTGCTCTTGAGCTTGAAATCTTCGGCACCCAAGATCAATCTGATCTCTTTGGAAGCCAGGGAGCTCAAACAGCCAATTTCAACAGTGCTGAAGAGAACACTTTCCGCCATTTCTGGACGGCGAACGAAGGAATGCAAAAAAAAAAACCGAATCTTGAAGCAATGAGAGAGCGGAAGGAAGACTTTTTACTGTGTACGAAGGGACAAAGCGTGGCCTATATTCGAGAGGCCCTACTTCCGTTACTTAAACAGAAATCCACTTTCACCCCCCTCACCTTCACTAGTAGACAAGAAAAAAACCGCAGAGAGCGACTTCGCCGAAGGAAGGAACCTATCCTCTCCAAAGACGCCCCACAAAACTAGAAAAAGTGAAAAGATCAGTGTCGCGTCTGTCGGCCACATTGTTAGCCTAGCCATTCTTTCTGTCGGTTGTCTAAAGTTTATTTATAATAATAATAACATTGTTTGGAAACTCAAAATATTCGAATTTTTTTATTCATTCAAATTTTTTTAATGTAAAAATATAATTAATTTAAAATTTTAGTTAAAAAACATAGTTAGTAAATTTTAAAATCATTTATTTCGTCTATTACAACTATCTACTATCTATTTCTATAAAATTTTATTTTTATTATTATTTATATAAATTCAATAACACTCTAAAGTTCCTCAAATTTTATAATATTTTCAAAAAAATTGATATATATAAACACTACTTTACGTACCATGAGTTCAATCAGCTACCTCTCAGAGATCTGATTGTATGGCATATCTAATAATATCAAATGAACATGCATATATCTCCAACTTCTAATGACTTTACTTCTTAAGGTGATATTTGTGAAGTAAAAATTTTAAAAATTAGTTTGTAGATTTTTTTTTTACAATTTAAATTTTTATGTGGTTTGTAAAATGTTGGTAAAAAAATAAAAAAATATTTGGCTGTAAAATATTTTTTTATTAAAAAATAAAGAAAGAAAAGTTTAATGAAAGTTTAATAAAAATAATAATGAAATTCGTTAAAAAGTAAATAAAGAGAAAATTTTATGTATTTTTTTTAATAAAAATATGAAAAATTTTGTGAGTGAAGTTTTGATCTGAGTTCACCCCATAGTAAACTAACCCTGAGCCTGTAAGTCCAGTCCGGCTTCCGGCGGAGGTTCGAGTCCGTTTCCGGCACCGGTTCTGGGAAAAAAAGCTCCGCCTCTTCCAGGAACCGGAGCCGAAGGTCATTTTGGGCCACTAGCGGAAGCGGAAGCGGAAGCGGACTTTTCCGCCGGTTCGGCGGAAAATCCGGTTCCGGTGCCTTTTTTATTTTATTTTTTTCTATTGACTTAAAACGACGTTGTCCCATTTTAATAGGACGACGTTGTTTACTTGTTTTTTGGGAAAAAAAACCAAAACTTGTCGTGGATCAAAACTCACCGTTTTGATCCACGACAAAATTGTCCAGCCCTTTGCCTAATGTTCCCCTTCCCCTCCCCCTCCCCTGAGTCTCCCCCCAGCCGCAGCCCTTTGCCTAATGTTCCCCTTCCCCTCCCCCGACCCCGAGTCCCCCCAGTCGCAGCCCTAATTTCCCCTTTCTAACTCTCTGTCTCCATCTCTTTCTCTGTCTGCATCTCTCTCACTCTCTCTCTCTCTGTCTGCATCTCTTTCACTCTCTCTATGTCTGCATCACACTCTCTCTGCACTTGCATGTCTTGAAGATCTTCTACAGAACAGTATGTCTCCAGAAACTTCAAACCCTTCATGGAGGCTTTCTTTCCTGCATGTGTTAGTTGCGACAATTACTTCATTCTTATTTGGCTATCATACAGGGTTGGTGTTATATCTTGAACTCAAAGTCTTGTCTTCCTTTTCTCTTAGTGTTCTTCAAGTGTGAGGGAGGCAAATAAATTGATCAAGTTTGGATTTTTGTTTCCTATATTTGTTTGATGCAAAGTAGTTAATGAACCACTTGAAAGCATTTCAATAGATCTTGGATTCAGCGGGAATACCTTGGCAGAAGGTGAAATTGGGTTGATCTTGTGGCCTATTTGTGTGGTCTAATATCTGATTTTTGCAACTAACTCTCTTATCTAATAGTTTTTATCATTTTCTTTAAAGTAAGGTCTGGTTGTAAGTACATGTCTGTGTGGTGCCCTTGTTGGAGCCCTACTAAGTGGCTGGATTGCTGATGGGGCGACGTAGAGCTTTTCCAGTTATGTACTTTACCTATAATTATTGGTTCTTGTATGAGGTATGCCGACACAGAGACACTGATAGAACCAACATTTTATACTTCTACTTGAGTGCTAATTGGAGCTTTGTGTTGCAATCTTGGTTTTGTCTCTCCTATTTTATGTTCTCGAATCCATTCAGTTTATTTTAGTTCATGATAGCTATCTTAATTTTCTTAGCATATAAGTGTATCTTATAAGTGTAATATGTAAAAATGGAACGGATGATAAATCCTTAAACATTATGGAACGGATGTTATATTGCACTGTGCAACTGCTCTTTACTTGCTTGACATGAATCCTTAAACGTTTGGTTTTGTTTTTAATTTCTTGCTTTATAAATTCTTAGTTTGTATTATAATATTCTTCTATTTTGAGTAACGTCAGCGTACACTATGTTATTTGCATGTTATTTTGAGATTTATTGAATATGGATTTTGTGAATTGCACACTTGTTCGTGAATTGAGATCTTTGTAATGAATTACAAAATGTTCTTATGAAGATGTGTTGTATATTTTAATTTTTTGATATATTCAGATATATTTATATTTATGAATTGTGATAAATAAATAACAGTTTTATTTTTTGTAAAAAATGTTTAAATGGGCCAAAAAAATATGGCTCAAAACATTGTCGGAATTACGCTATCCGCTTCCGCTAAATCCGCTAAGAGTCGGAAGCGGAAGCAGACCCTATTTTGGTCATCAGCTAGTTAGCGGACCGAATATCATAATGTCAAATTCCGCTTCCGACTAGTTCACTATTCACCCCTAATTAACACAATTACAACTATACCCTCACATCTACCAAGGTTATGTTTGTTTTGAGTAAAAATGTAGGATTTTAGAGAAGTTGTGAATTTGTATGTTTAATAGTGTTTTATTGGTATTTGTGTAAAGTGGAGAGAGAAATGATTTGATGTAATTGTTTAATAAAAAAATATTGGATTTATGTGAAAAAGTATAAAAATAGAAAATTTATGTTGAATAAAAAATTAAAAAATTGTTGGAGATTGTGTAAAATATATTGGTTTTTGTGTTTGAATTCTGAATATGTTTGGTGGTAGATTTGTGAATATATTGGTGGTATTTGTTTGTAGAAATATTAGGGTTTTAAAAATTTTAGATATTGGGGTTTGTGAAAAAGTATAGTATTTTATGAAAAAGTGATGAAAAAAAAGATTTAATTGAATAATTTAATATTATTTTATAATTTAACGAGGAGATAAATTATTTTATAATTATTTGAAAATATTGAGAGTCGTAATAATTGGGAAACAAACGTCCGTTAGAATCCCGTAAAAAAAGTGCGAAAACGAACGTATCCCAATTGTTCACTCTTTTCCCTGGGACGATCCCATTGACGGGCTCACGAGACTTAGAGGTTGCTTTGCTGAGAGAGTGAGAGAGCAGGTTTTGGAGATCAATCGTCGAATCAAGGGTAGGCTTAGAGGTTGCTTAGCTGATAGAGAAATGGAGGGCTGGGATCCGAACACGAAATCCACGCTGACCCAAATCCCTCTGCTAACGACGAAAGCCGGGCCGAGGGACGGGGTGGCGTGGACGCTGAGGCTCAAGGAGGAGTACAAGGCTCTGATCGCCTACACCCAGATGAACAAGTCCAACGACAACGACTGGTTCCGGATCTCCGCGGCCAACCCCGAGGGGACGCGTTGGACCGGCAAGTGCTGGTACGTCCACAACCTCCTCAAGTACGAGTTCGACCTCCAATTCGATATTCCCGTCACCTACCCCTCCACTGCGCCGGAGCTCGAGCTCCCCCAACTCGACGGCAAGACCCAAAAGGTATCGTTTTTGGCTTTCGTCCCTCCTCCTCCTCCTCCTCCTCCTCCTCCTCTTTGTTCGAATTTATTATATTTTTTATATTTGTTTACTTTTGATTGAGCCAGTTTTGTTTCAGATGTATAGAGGGGGAAAGATCTGCTTGACCGTTCATTTCAAGCCGCTTTGGGCGAAAAACAGGTACTACTTTTGATTTCCCTTGAGGGGGGGGGGGGGGGTTATTTTTTTTGACAGTTCAGAATACCTGTTGAATCATTTGGATTTTCCTTTGTTGAATTCTTAGATTTATTTACATTTTTAATTTATCATCCGGGGAAGAACTCTCTCAAAAGCACATTTTGGCTCGTGTTTGTTTAATGGAAATGTATTCAACTTGGTATATTTGCTTGTCTTATCAGTTATTTTGCAAAAATAGTTTTTTTCACCTCCAAAATTTAAAGATTCAAATTTGCATTCCAATTTCAGCTGCAATGAATATCAAACGAAACCCTAATTCCACTGGAAAGCAGCATAGCTTGTTCCATTTGTTTGTCTGGATGAGGGCATGAGGCTCTGGTTTTCATTAGGATTGATTGTTTATAGTGGAATTCTAGATTAATAAGCTTTTGTTTTCTAGTCCTAGGTTTGGCATAGCGCATGCACTGTGCTTGGGTCTTGCACCATGGCTTGCAGCAGAGGTTCCCGTTCTTGTGGATTCTGGTATGATCAAGCACAAAGATGATGCGACCTCATCATCCACTGAAACTTAGTAGAATGTTGAGGCGGTAGAACTAAACAATGAGTTCAAAAGTTCTTCCAGGCGCCATGAAGAAGAGGGAAGCTGTACAATTTGCCGAATATGACGATCTATGAGATCAGATGCATAATCTTATTCCTCACAACTGAATTATTTGTTTGAAAATGCAAATGTTTCAACGTTGTATTTGCTTTCTGGCTACATCAAAATCTACCATGTTGACTTTGGCACGCCTGGTCGTGTCTAGTATATTTGTTCATACATTATTACTAGGTCCCAACTGGATTAAATTTTGGAAGTGGGGATGGAAGTATGAATTTTTCCGCCTTTGTTCGTCAATTTGTCTAAAGCTTATACAGATGGTAGTGCTATTCCTTCTCAACACTTTGCTTTTGCTACAACTCTCAGCTATTTTGTCTGGAATTTGTTACTTTGGTAGAGCTTTCCCAGATCCTCAAAGATGCAAGCGCTATGAAGTGTCGTGCTTTCTGGCTTGTCCACCTGCATTTCAATTGCTAACACTGAGCCAAAGTTTCCAAGATGGAGATGCCAGTTTGTCGAGGATCTCCTGCAGATCGCCTGGGGCTTCAACCCTCGCTTTTGGTTGGGTTGGTGTCAAATTATGATCTAGCTTCGTTTGAGAGAGCACATGTGGATCTCTCCCACCTAGACCCCTCTTCTTGCAGCTCCCCAGTGGGCATGGGATTGACCACCTTTGCACCCTCTTTACCTGGAAAAAGAGGAAAAAAGTTCAAACTGAATGCTGCATAGCTCACCAGTGATATTATGAAGACTTGTGATCCGACCTGTATATCCTCTTCCTCACCAGTAATCCCCACAATTGCAGATGTCATTCCTGAAATGATGAAACCGACTAACATCTCTTACTGTTACATCTCTTTGTTATGAGAGAGATATATTTAATGGCAGAATGGCAGTCTACGCAAACCCGCAAATTCTTCGTAATTAGAATGGGCTTGCTGGGGCTCAGACAAAGAATTGCAAATGCTATGGCTAAGTTCTCGCTGTGATATAATCCTTTCCTTCTCTTCGTCTTCAACATCCTGGAGAACAAAACTTGATTCTGCACGATACCCCAACCTTTTCATCTCCACCAGCAGTTCGTCCAACTTCCTGTTAATCTGTGATGATTCTGGGTGGGATCGATCTCCACCAACAAACGCATGAATAACACCATTTACCTCAACCCAACTGCAGCCTGTGCTTTTCTTAAAGCCTCTGTCCTGCGTGATTCTTACATGCTCTCATCCCATCTTCCGACAGCACTGTATATATTAGATAAAAGGACAAAATTCCCAGTACTTTCAGCTCCTATGCCCTGGATCTTCTTTGATACTTCTTCCCCAAGTTCAATATTCTTGTGGATCCTACACGCAGCAAGCAGGTGCTCCATAGACGGACATCTGGCTCAAATGGCATACTTAAAATGAGACTGTGTGCCTCATCCAAAAGTCCAGCCCGACCAAGAAGATCAACCATGCATATGTAATGTTCAATCCTTGGTATAATGTTGAAATCAAGAATCATGGCATTAAACCATTGCTTTCCTTCTGTGACGTGTCCTGAATGGCTGCAAGCAGATAAGATAGCAATGAAAGTCACATCGTCTGGCTTTAAACCACTTTCTAGAAAGTTATTGGAAAGGGAAAGTGCTTCCCCGCCAAGCCCATGGACACCATAACCAACTATCAATGCTTTCCATGAGATAATATCCTTCGAATTCATCCTATAAAACACTTGCCTAGCAATATTGATCTTCCCACACTTGGAGTACATTATCAATAAGCGCATTGCAAATAGAGGTCTCAGTCACAAAGCCATGAACTATCGAGTAACCATGGCCGCATGCCCCATGTTGGAGAGCAGTCAAATGGGAACAGGCAGGGAGTACACCCAACATGGTTGCCAGATCGGGGTCAATCCCACACAATTTTGCATTTGGTGAAAAATTAGTAAGACCTCCTCTGCTTAACCATTCTGCATGCATCCAGACATAATGGCACCATACGAAACTGTATCCTTAAAAACCATAAGGTCAAAGAACCTGAGAGCATCATCAATAACCCCACACTTTGCATACATGGACAGAAGAGTATTACCTACCAATGTATCCAAATCTAACCCTGATTTGGTTGCAAAACAATGTAACCGTCTCCCTCTGCTGAAATCAGTGAGCCTTGCACAAGCTCGAAGTATGATAGCAAGAGTAACTGACGTTATATTTATCACACTTATGCACCAACTCGTCATATAATGTCAATGCCTCTACCATAGAATCACATAGAACATATGCTCCAATCATAGCACTCCAACAAACCTCATTTTTGACACTAATCATGTCAACTATTGTTCGCGCATGAGATATGCAGCGACATCTACCATACATATCCAAAAGTCCAGTTTCAAGCACCACATCGTTACAAAAGTTCCTCCTCATAGAGTATGCGTGCATAACCTTCCCTTGGCTCAAAGCATTAGCTTGTCCAACCGTAGGCAGACGCCGCAGACCTGCTACTATTGTTGAAGAGTTGGGACTTGTTCCGCTTTCTGCATTTCAACAACCAACGTACCGTGACATCATAAAGTCCATGAAGCGAAAAGCCAGCAATCATAGCATTCCATGCTACAACATCTCTATACAACATACCACTGAAAATTTTTTGCGCCTCACCTAAATTTAAATGGCCCATGCCACGCAGAAGCTCTTATCATAAGGTTCCATAGAATAACAGTTGAGTACGGAATTTCATCGAACACGCGGCGTCCAAGTTGGACTTCGTCACATGCTATGTAGAGATGGGCGAGCTTTTCGAGCACAGGAGAATCAATAAAGCTGGTGCTGTTCTTCAGGAGATGTTGATGGATTTTCTTGCCTTGGGAGAGAGATTTTGATCGAATGCAAGCCTCGAGGAGCCCTGTATAGTACTTGGCTGTGGTTTGAAAGGCTTCTTCTTGAGTAATGCAATCTTCAGGGAGAGACTTCAAAGCATTGCAATGGGCTTGGCAATTGGTTAATAATCCTCGCCTATTGCTGAACCTGCAGAGACCTCTTGCTCCCCATATCATCTTCTTTATGGTTGCCCCAACTAGTACAACATTACCGAACACTGCCTTTCAATTTTTCAAAGCTCTCTTAGAAGGGCCGGAGGCATATACAACACATTTCGGGTCGGAAGTATTTCGCTCGAAGTCCCATGTGCATTAGCATCCTCCCCCTGCTGAGCCATAAAATCCGCCGCCACCAGAGCCTTCGCACACCCTACTCTGCATGCCGCTTGAGCTCTTCCACATATTTATGCGTCCAATTCGTACTCCAGCTTTTCCCTCTCACACTCGCAGGCCCTACGTACAGAATCCATCTCACGCATCACGGGCCTAACCTCGCTTCAAGCCATCGATCCCTTCAACCCAAACTAGGCCCATCTGACTCGGTTAGTGTGTTCCAGCCCACTTCACCCAAGCCAACTTCTTGATCGAGCTTGGGCTGAGCTTGCGCATCGGCTCGATCTGTTCAAATTAGGGAAAAGTCATACTTCTTCATGTAATTATAGTGTAGCATTTACCTCGTGGTGGGACATCTAGATCATGATGATCCCAGCGTGTCAGCTGCCAAAGGAGATCATAAGCCAAGGGAAAAATGATTTCTAAAAGGGGATGAGGGACAAAGCAATGACAATTCCTGAACAAATACCACCTTAAGTGATAGGGCGTTTTACACATTATTGACCTTGTACTTGAAGCTACAATAGTGTCCCACAATAGACAAAGTTCAGCCACACATATCTTGTACCGATGAGATCAGCCACACATATATAGCCTGGAAAAGGCAGGAGATGTCAAATGAGAACCTTCCTTTTTTTTCACCTTATCTCAGGAGAGAGATCTTAAAGAAACAGTAGAACAAAGGTGAAAGAGATAAAAGAGGTAGGGAAAAACACAAAAGCTAGCCCAAAGTACATAGATTGGGGTATTTTGCTGAGTAATTATTACGTAGAAAGTTGGGTTAAAAGAAAAAGAAAGCTCCGGTGGTTTAAAAAAAAAGCAGAAGAAACAAGCTGGAAAAAGAAAAAGAGAGTTAATTGATTGAAGGAAAGACACGCCGTCGCCATGATTTGTACCAAAAAAGTGGACGCCTCAATTAGGAGCTTCTTAATCTAAGGCTCTACAGCTTTGATCTCCATCATGTCCTAATTGTTCCATTTAATCAAGTCTCGAAAATGTACTTGGGGTCGACTCAATCTGCCATTAGATTTCACCTCGTACGTGTGCAAGTCATGACCACCCCTTATTATATGCAGGGTTTAACGTTGGAGTACTGCGCGCAGTCTGCAGCTTCTAAGCCCTGCATCCACAACATCATGGGACCCCAATCGACATCGTGAAGCATTAGAACGGTTATCGTACTCGTGCGGGGCATGAGATTTGCGGCTGTATGACAGACTCCACGACCACAATTCTATATATATATATATATATGCAAATTCGGGTGGGTTGATTTATATATACATATATGGAGAGTATATATAAATTATGAAAACATGATAATAACATTTGGATTGCATATACTTATGATACCCGTCCCGAAAAAGGTGTAAGTGAGTAATTCGAATTTTAAACCAAGAGATAAGGTTTAATCCTATGTTTGATTTTTGGATAGAGGTTGTTGTGACAAAGATAAATATTCAGGATCTCCAAAGAGTAGAGAAATGAGAATAGAATCAGCAAACACACAAAATACCAAGATTTAAGTGGTTCGGCTTAAAGCCTACGTCCATTGGCGGAAACTCGGGAAGAAATTCATTATAAGAAAAGTGGAGTACAAAGAGTGGTCACACAACACTCAAGCCCAAAGCCCCAATACACCCAATATTCTCACACACAGAAGAGATGAAAAAATTACACAGAGCCCTCTCAATATCTTGCGACTCTTTTCTCTCGTCTCTCTATTGGTTTCCTCACATACCTCTCTTCGAAACATTTCTTCTCCTTTTAAAGATCGACTCAGGGAACATCGCATTTATTTCCATAAATGCAAAGTTGCATTCTATAGCTATAGGACGGTTATAGCTGTAGATGAAAGTCTTCGGCAAGCTGCACAATTTCAGCTTGTCTTGCAGCTGGTCGTTCACTTTTAGAAACAAAGGAGAGGTTGAGCTTTTAATGAGAAGAGGAACAAATGAAAGGAAGCAATAAATGCTTCCCATGCGTGAATTCGCAATTCATGCAAATCCCTTCATTTTTGTCAAACAAAATGGCTGCATTGAAAGCCATGTTGAATTTGTTATTCAACATATGCGGCTTGACTTTTCAAGCCACACACATAACAGAGGTTAAATCGTATTTTCGAATTTAAAGATGCTGATATGGAGATGTGATCTATTTTTGAATTGAGGTGGTGTGCTACTTGTTTCCGAGAGATTGTTAAGCAATTATTGAAGAAGCTTTAAGGATTGATTAAGTGTTCGAGGTAAGTGGTTCTTCAATGAGATTTTGAACTTGCACCGTATTTTATATGATTTTGATGTATTATTTGGGAAACTGAACAAATTTTGGGTAAAAAGAGATTGTTGTGATTTTCGTGAAACTCAATTGAAATATTTATAACTTGAGCATACTGTGAAAATTGTCCTTGCGCTAGTGATATATTTTTGTGGTCTGTGTGGTCAACTTGATACCCCTCATGGTATTTGGAGGTCTTTGTGGCCTGGAGATCTGTGTGACCATTGGTGATTTCCCTATATTGCGCGACCTTGGATATTTTTGTTACAAAATTGTATTTTAGATTCGGTATGGCTCACGGTGTTTTATTTTGGATTTCGATTATTGTGATAAAATTGTCTTTTCCCCCAACCCCATTGACTTACTACTTACTGAGCTAGTCGTAGCTCACCCCTTATTCTCATATTTTTCAGAGTTGACAAAATTAGAGAAGTACGAGTAGTTTCAGATATATTTGTGTTTCAAAGGCGTGTTTTGCAAGAGTACTTTTGAAGATTAATATTGGGGAATTCGATATTGTATTATTTTGGGAGATCTTCATCGATATTGAAAATATCGGATATTCTAATGTAAATTTTAGTGCTCGGATTGATATTTTTGGGTCTTTTTACGGTTTATGAATACTTTGCTGAGATTGTACAAAATAAGTTTTGAAATATTGGGGCCTAGATAAATGATTATCCATGGTGAATAATCCTTATTTTATACGAAAATCTTTTTATATGGAGTTTGGGCCCGGGGCGTTACAGCAAGTGTAATGTTTTTGCGCTATCACTTATATATACACACATATAGAATTCACAATGAGAAATGATTATGTGCAAAGAAAGATTGTGCAAAAAATTTTAAAATATGGCTGCGATTTTAAAATGGACATTTAAAGACAAGGATTTGGCCACCAAGTCTATTAACCATTTTGTCTCACATGCCTCGTTAACTAAGGTGACTAGATTGAATATTTATTTTAAAGAAATGATTGTGGCCATTGAATATTTATTTTAAAATTACAACCATAACTTCTAATCATAATTTGTATAATCACGGCCTCGACATGCAAATTATTTGGATAGTATACACGGTTGAGCTTGTTATAACGCGGGCCAAAGCATGTATGTTGATCTATATATATATAAGACATTCTCAAGTATTTTTTAGCCATACGTGATCATGTTTCACAAGAATTAGCAATAATATGAAGACTTGAGATTGAAATATGCTCGAAAGATAAGAGATAGATTTATAGCAAAGAATTAGCAATATCTCCCAGAAAAGGAGTAGTCCGTAGGTCCAGAAATCTATCCTCATCGACTAATTATGTCAAAAAATAGAACCTAGACGTAGTACGGTAAGTACCCTATAAATGTTAATTCATAAAAATTAATTAGGGAATTAATTATAGAGTAGATTAAAGCAGGTACGAACATATCACTTGGACTAGAAGTATTAATGCTGTGTAGTATAAGAAGAAAAGGGCTTGCAAGAAACGCTTGTCGAGAATCTGTTAAAGAGAAAGTGCAAAACGAACCAAAGACAAAGGACTTTGAATCCTTCTATATATAAATCATGACCGTGGTAGTGACAGGAGAAAAGAACTTTAGAAGGAGAGATTAAGGGAAAGAAATGGCTCCGGTCGGACTGCCACCTGGTTTTAGGTTCCATCCGACCGACGAAGAGCTTGTGAATTATTATCTCAAGAGGAAAATCAATGGCCAAGAAATTGAACTCGACATTATCCCTGAAGTTGATCTCTACAAATGTGAACCGTGGGAGTTATCAGGTTTCTCCTCCTCATCCTCCACCGGCTTAATCGCCGTCATGCCTTAGCTGATTAGATTATTTCTCACATATATGTGTCGTTTATGTTAGATTGCATATTTGACCATGAAATGTGTCGTCCTTGTGAGTGCCTTACCTCAATCATGAGGTTGTTTTAGTCTCTGTATACCTTCAGAGTTCAGAGCAAGTGGTAAAATATTCCGGATTCATTTGAGAGCATAGCCGAGGCTTATCATGATCTTGGGTTCTTTTCTTCACCAAGATTCCCAATGTCTTGAACTGTATGCCATTCCTCATCTTCATAGGCGGATGCAGGGGGTGCGGCCCATTGCATCCCCAATTTTTTTTTTCATTTATTTATTTTATTTTTTATTCATAAGTTGGCTTGGGCCTGTGGGCCCTGACCCCATTGGTAATATAATTTTTAATTAATTTGATTGTAATGTAAATTGAATGCAATGTAATTAATATTTTTTTAGTTGTGATCCATTGTGAATATGTGAATATCTACATTTAATATTTTTGAATCAAAATGTTTTATGTTTCGGTTTGATACTATAGTTTTATTTATATTTTGGTTGTGATCCAATTGATTGATTGTCTTCACTTTGTTGTTTTATTTTGTTTAGATAATGGACAAGTTTGTGATAAGAAAGTCATGCAACGTACTATAATAAATGCTCAGAAGAAGAAACTATTATATTACCATGGATAATATCTTAGGGTTATAGAGGTTTCTACCTGGAAATTTCTAATTTTTTTAATTTTTTTCAAGAATAAATAGAAAACTCAGTCATATTTTTGGGTCCCGAATTAATTATTTAGCTGGTTTTTTATTTATTTAGGTTTTTCATGCCCTTGAATTTTCGTGGAGTTCCTACTGCTCAAATTATCATTTTCTTATATATATATATAAAAGATGCAAATTATTAGAATCCAATTGCCACATTCAGTCTCAGCAAATAGTATGTATATGTATTTTAAAATTTTTAATGTTTTTAAATCCTTAATTTTCGATATTTTAATTCTATGACATTTTTTACATTACATAGGAAATTTTTTTTTGTCATTTCGCTTTATGTGTTCGCCCCCTTCGAATTGGATCTTGAATCCGCCACTGCTCATCTTCTTCTTCTTCTTTCTTGTTTTTTAACATTGCCCTTACTCCTTGCTGAAAATGAAGTATTTCATCCATTTATCAGAAAGACGGTGTGTGTGTGTTTGCTGCATAATATATACCTGATTTTTGGTTCGGACTTCGCGATGAAATCATGCAGAGAAATCATTTTTACCAAGTAGAGACCCAGAATGGTACTTCTTTGGACCCCGGGATCGAAAATACCCAAATGGATTCAGAACCAACAGAGCAACTCGAGCTGGATATTGGAAGTCCACTGGAAAAGACAGGAGGGTTACGTGCCAGAACCGACCCATTGGAATGAAGAAAACGTTGGTTTACTACAGGGGGCGAGCTCCTCAGGGGATTAGAACTGATTGGGTAATGCATGAATATCGCCTTGACGACAAGGAGTTCGAGGACACCTCTGGAATTCAGGTACGTATGCGTTTAGTTCATGCATTATTCTCTAAGTATATATTGATGACAATTGACAGCATCATATATAATAATTGTTCCCGAAGCAAATGCCAGTTAAAGCGCAGACAAACTAATTAATACGGAAATGATCCATATACTGAATGCATCTCTCAGAACTCTGTGTTGTCTGTCCCTAGCTATTAGGTTATCATCGTCACCGACATATAAACACTCTTCTTGTGAGATATCGCTAGTTTCTAATGACTTGCTAATTTCATGATATCAGCTGATTAAGCTACTAAAAGTTCTACAGAGGAAGAAAGGACACAGAAAATAGTACATCTATTTATAAAAACTCTTCGAGCAAATTTGCGTTGTTTTCTTATCAAAATTAAAACTAGCACCTTAGAAAAACTCATCCTCAATATATAATTCTCAGCTTCTCTTCTAATTCGTAATACGCTTCTCAAGGAATTATCATGGACTGCTGTTGTTAACTATAGCAAATAAATGGAAACTCCATTGATCAAATTTCTTTACTTAGTCCGTAAAATTTGAGCTCTTAATTGGTTGGGTACAAGTGATGGAAAATAACGAATGGATTCCTAAAGATTTTCAGGGAAAGCCTTATTTCATAACCATGACACCCTTTTACAGAGTAAGTTTGCTGATGTTTTAGAATAATTTATAGTCCCCAACCAATTACGTGGATTAATCCAAACTGTGACCCTCCTTTTCGTTTTTTGTAAGTGCTTTAATTTTTCTCATGGCAAAAGACATCCAAAAAACAATAATAGTTATTTTTCTGTGTACTGTTGTATTTTATTGTTTTTTTTCTTCTTTTACTACTATCACGCGCGTTCTTTGATTTTCCGCATACACATGTCCCCATTTTGACTTGAAAAGCATGAAGTCTGATGCTTCCCATAGTGAGAAAAGCATTTTTCTTTGCTTCTTTTTCACCTTCTCTTTTAAACCAAAGGATAGAAAGCAAGCCAAAGGTTCACCAATTGCCACCACGCTACATTACTTCAGAGATACACTCTCATAGCATGCAATAGGATCACTAAAATCTAGGAATGTCTGGTACTAGTATGCGGATCGCAAACTAATGTCTAGTACTGCATGCCTGTGGGGCATACACTTAAGCTGTTTGTGGAAGAACGTGGGAAGTGCATGGCGTGCATGCAAAGTCAGGGGTCTCTCTCTCTGATCTCTCTGTGTCTCGGCCTTTTTTAATAATTTGTTTATTACTTCTAAGTGCATCAGTACAAAATGGATGACATATTCGTTGCTTGCACTGGTCTTAGATCTCTTAAGTGACAAAGTGTTTCTTCACTTTGTCTTTCTCTGAGGAAACAAAAGTAGTATCCCAATATGACCCAAATCCCCTTCTCAAACCCGCTTATTATTTAGTTCTTATCTGCTTTTTAAAATTCTCTGATCTACCAATCTAGATTCGAGCGAGGGCTTCTATTCTAAATCCAAAAGCGTCCTCCTAATCACTTTCATGTGCAAGAAGGTGTCGGCTACTTTTACTTTATTCTAAACACAAAAACAAGGTATTGATGGATATATCAATCAAGTTTTTACATCCCTTGATGATCTAAATGTACGTAGGATTAGGGCCGGCTCAACGGTAAGGCAAGTTAGGCGGTGGCCTAAGGCCTCACCCTGAGCAAGGCCCCGTAAAGACTAAAAATATTTTTTTTTATATTTTTTTTGTGTTGTAAATGACTCAAAAATAAAAAGACAACTGAGTTAATAAAAAAAAAAGACAAAATACAATCTTTTCATTTTTTTATCATGAGTAGACATATATATTTCTTCCAGAATTCCTAATTTTTTTTTAGATATTTCTGAACTTTGCTCAAAGAGAAAAAATGCTTTATAAATTTCTTAATTGTTCTAGTCATGGGGCCTTGATGTCATGTACGAGTGCCTCATAAAAAATAATTAATGGGGCCTTTAATATTTTATATTAAATTTAATAATTTTCAAGTAATTTTAAATGTTTTATATTAAATTTTATATAAAAACCTATTAATTTATTTTGCCTTAGACCTCCATTTTGTTTGAGCCGGTCCTGCGTAGGATACGCCAAAAACTTCTGGATATAGTTAGGATGATCAGATCACTTCGCAGCAGACAATGCGAATTATTCAATTTCAGTCCAATTAGATACTTATATATATATATATATGGGTGAAATAAGTCAGAAATGTTCTGCTTTACACATCGAGAAAGCCTCGCAAAAGACGGAAAAATGGATATTGGAAGGTTTTCTCTGCAATTTTAGATTTCTATAGTAGAACAAGCTGTAGACAGATCATATGGCTGTGCACGTGACGATTCTTGTTGGTGTTACGTCCATTTACACCTGAGCTTCAGCCTCAATTATTGACTGCTTTAGCTTTATTACCCCTTGGATGCAGGCTTTAAGTATATATCCAAAGGGATCTTATATAGAAGAAGTATAATAATTGGATGAAATGGCATCTCTCTCTGTCTCTCTCTCTCTTTCTCTGTATCTCTGTCTCTCTCTCTGTCTCACTCTCAAACAAGAATGTATAAAAACGGGAAGGACGTGTCTTTACAGTACCCACTTATTATATTACTTACTACTTGCAGGATACATACGCACTTTGCCGCGTGTTCAAGAAAAATGGAATCTGCTCCGAAATCGAAGATCAAGGGCAGTGTAGTAGTATATCATTACTCGAGGGCTCACAAGGCGTAATCAATGAATATCATGAAACCATGTCCCCAGACGTTGCAATGGCATCACCATCATGCGTAGATGAGGAAGATAAAGATGATTCGTGGATGCAGTTCATCACAGACGATGCATGGTGTTCTTCTAACACAGCTATGGGTGGTGGTGATCAAGAAGTCTCTCACGTGGCATTCACAAACTAAAGAGTTGATAGCATGCATGAATATTGGTGGTGGTGAGAATAACATAAAAAAAATGCTAAATATAATAATACACACTTTTTGCAAACAGTTTCAAAAGATTTCGATCTCAACTCTCATAATTTGTAGATTAATTAATTATCCCTAATTTGCATAATGCTGGGTTTGGTTGGGTTTTGCTTCACTAGGGTCAAATTATCGTATGACTCTGTGGATATCCTTTTGTGGTTTTTTTTTTAAATTCTTGGAAGTGATTTGGTTGTTAATTTCTTGTGAAATAAAGATATCATTAATTCCTTGTGTGGTTGTTGGATTTTGAGAGCTTTTCTGTACACACGAGAAGATCAGAACGAAGAGACAATTGGTATAATATTTGTAACCTTCAAGAACTTTTGTTCATCTCTTCTCTCTTGGTCAAACAGAAGTAGCCCCACTTTGCAGCCTTGCAACCCCACGAATGCATGAGCAACTTCACATTTCTTTAGCAAGATTCACTTCTGCATGCATTTCAGCTCTTGATCATCTTCACACTCCTATATGAAATGCAAGTTTAGCCAAATCATATTTAAGGCTTAAACCCTCTCCTCTCCCTTCTTAACTTTTGAATATTTTCCACCCTTTCTCCACACAAATCAAACCCTAGAATCGAGATGCAAATTCGTTAGAGCACCAATTGCCTCGGCAGCCTTAATTTAAAGTTGATCTTGGAGGCTACCCCTCTTATTTTTAGCATTTTTCGGACTTGCTTTGGCTGTATGAGGGGACTAATCACCCATAACTTTGGTTATATTTTTGTTTTGTTTCTTTTTGTTAGTTTGAATATATTTGTGTTTTGATAAAAAAAAACCTAGAATTATTTTTGGGTCGAATTTGTCAGGTGTCCTGGTTGGACAGTTTGGTTCCAAATTCTACGGCGTTCAGGTTGTGTTTGAGAAACAAAATTTTAGGGTGGTTAAAATTTTAGGTATTGAAGTTGATGAAAAATTGAAGAGAGGGTGAAAAAGTGAAAAAGTTTATGAGAGGTGGTGAAAAAATGTATGAAAATTGATGAAAAAATAAGGAGATAGTGTTTTGTAATGATGATAAAATTTTAGTATGCAAACATAGGTAGCCTTCTATTGTTCTAATGTGGGCTCGACAAAGTCACTATAAGCTACGTACTTTTTCAGTGTTCAAATAATCAAATAAGTTAGAATTCTCGAACAGATCAAAGCAAACTGGGCATATTTTTCATAAGGCCATTTGCTTGGATTCTTTTCTCTCTCTTTATTTGCGTGAGTCTTCTGTATTGACAGAAGGCGTCTTGCGTAAGGTTATCTTAATAGAAGAGTAGATCTGCACTCCAATTAATACATTGATATCCTATTTTGAGCTTAGGGCTAAGTACTCAAACGTCAACAGAGACCAAAACATGAGCTAAAAATTACTTGGGATTAACATGTAATGCATCATAGCCATGCCCAATCTCTTGAATAAATTCATATGGCATTATTCTTCTTTCTCAATCTACAGCTGAACAACATTTATGTATGAGGTTTCAAATCAAAGTACCTAAGCAAAAACAATTACAAATACAAATACAATATGTTGGTCCACAAACTATCATGTGTTTTTCACTTTGCACCCTCAAACTACCGTATTTTTTTTTTCATTTTGCACCCTCAAACGAAGAGGCAAAATCGGAAGATCATGTGAGAAAAAGTCACATAAGATGCACATGATTAGTTTTCCCTCTAAATCGACAGAAATTATGGATGAAGAGTGCAAACTCTTGAGTCATGGTAGTTTGGATCATGCAAAGTAAAAAAGACGTGGTAGTTAGAGAGTGATAAGTGTAATTATATATATATATATATATATATATCTCCACAGGAACCCAGCGCAGCTCTAAAACTTCCAGATTTAGCTTATAAGACCCAGAATAGGACTGAATCCAAATCCTAGTCTGGATCTGCCTTCCAAACATGCCCAAAGGAAGAGAACTCTTCTGAAACACCTCCAGCGTACTACCGTAGCATTGGTCTTTTTGAGGTTCCCGTGACGATAAGGTTTTGCGACCTCTGGTAGTTCCGTTAAGGTTATTGGTCCTTTTGTGGAAGCAAAGCAAATGGACTTGTCTAAGATGGAAAGAAAGGCAGCCAACAAGACATCTTATTTATTATTGTAGAGAGGCCTTTACAACTTGAGATATTTACATGATCTTTCTCTCCTCACTTCATCTTAATTTCACTTTCAGTTCTCTGAATCATTATACAACCTCATTAGGATGTAAGAAGTAACAAAGAGAACAAAGAGAGCACCAAGAATGAAGCGCCACCACCTCCAAGGCCACCATGCTTGTGCACGGTCAAGCTGCTGCTGGTCTGCACCTTCAGGCCTGTGAATAAATAAGTCCCTTTTGAGTTGAAATGTGCCGGAAGGTAAGAAAATTAGCCGAAGATCCTAAATGTTATTCAATGGGTGTTAATATATATATCAAACTGAAGTGTAGGGAAAAGCTGTGCTGAAAACATGCAAAGTGTGAAAAAGATTGTCACGGTTTATCTGGTTTAACTCCAATTTGTCTTTAAAGTCGCTTTTATACCTTTGTGTCGCCTGAGATCCAATTGTCGATGTTGGCTCTGGAGTTTTAGGCTAAGCTGTTACTGCCGGCAGTGGTTGTTCGGAGGCTGGTACAGTGGCGGCGGGGGCTGGCTGTTTGGGTGCAGCTACCAAGGCTGGTGCTGGTTGTTTGGGTGCAGTTATTGCCTGAGAGGTTGGCTGTTGAGGTCCTTCGCTTGGGATGGACAACTTCCTTGCCTGTGGCACAATGAATGTTGGCTTAATACAAAAATTTCTCTACGTTTCAAGTGTCCAATATAATTGTCAAAAACTCAACAGATTCCTGAATTGGAGATTATAGAACATGTGAATGTATCTTTGTTTAGCTAGCTTCTGTTCCTTGTTCAACTGCCTCCAGAATCCATAGGTAGCTCCCATGTTCAGCAGCTTGTTTGCATAAATGTTCCATGTGTAGCTACAATGCGAGGACCGTCAGATATAAAATGAAAATTCTTATGACAGGTTCTCTATATCCTAGCTACATATAGTTACCATTCATTTATGGGCTGGAGACCAGCTTTTGAGATATTTTTCCAATAGTCAGCATCCGTCTTGCACTTTTCAAAGAAATCAGCAATCTTGTTGCTCGATTCATCGCCATTGTTGGGATCAATATGAAAGCCTGAGATCCCATCAACAATAATTTCTGCTGGGCCTCCTTGATTGGTTGCAAAGGTGGGTAATCCACAGTTAATTGCCTCAATGACTGTCAGTCCAAAAGCCTCGTATAGTGCAGGCTGCACAAAAGCAACCTTTGTATCCGCAATGCATCTGTACAGCTCGCTATTGCGATATCTGTCAGTTTGAGCTGCTATCCATCTGATCTGCCCCTTGAGCTCTATCAAGGCATGCATCCTTTTTATTTCTGCAATTTCTTCTCTGTCCTTCGATTTCGATGGATCAAAAAATCCTGCTACAATCACAAGATTTACCAAACTCCTCAGCCTTTTGTTCTTCCCATAACATTCTGTTAGTCTGGTAATGTTCTTCACTGTATCAAGTCGTGCCATAGAGAAGATGATTGGTTTTTTCTTGTCTGCCAAATATCCTCTGTTCCAGGTATGTATTAGTTTCAGTAGTAGACAATTACAATGAAACCTTTCACGATAAAGAGATACTAATAAGATAAATGGAACTAAGAGCCTTTAAAGAGACATTGGACTTACATGTGCTCATTGTTATCCTCCTTGCTGTAGAGTAGTTCATCAATGGCAGGGTGAAAAGTGGCTAGCCGTCTCTGTTTCTCAGTGTAGGGGAAGTAGACAGATTGATCAGCCCCTGGGGCAGCGATGTTGAACTTTGGATCAAACACATTGATCCCTGAGACTACCCGATAAAGTCCCGGCATGGTAAATGCTACATGGCTTTCATACTGGCCAGGCCTATCCTTGCTGAAGAATTAACATTTCTTGAGTTAACAACTTCCAAGTTGATGTTAATCAGTGTGTGGTTGTATCGAAGATAATTCGGTAGTCTAACCTTCCAGCAATTTCTTGATATGTGCTTGTGATGATGAAATCAGCTGCATTCATTGAGATTACATCAGCTGTGAACTGACATGAAAAGTGGTATTTGGGATCGAATTCCTTCCATTTCACATCATAATCTTCGTACTTGGTTTTTTTCTAAAGCATGAGCAATAGTGCCCTGTGTTTGGAGCATGTCAAAGTTCAGAGTTAGAGGAAGACATAAAATGAACCAAAATTGATCAAGCGTTCATAGCAATGCAAGATAGAGTTCGTTTCGTCCATAGAAGATAGAGGTTGGAGAAGAAAGACTAGAAAAATGGATTAGACCTGAGTTATTCCAAGTTTGCTTGCCATCGAAGATGCGACTAAGTTTCCATCAATGTAGTTCCCAATGATGAGGTCCGGTTTGCATTCCATGTGTTCGAGGATCTTAGCGGTAGCATCCTAGTGATGGGAAGGATAAAGGGAGAAGACTAGAATGAGAAAATATTTTTGGCAAAATGGAATAAGAAAAAATTGATAGCAACTATGCCTCGGCTCTCTCAAGGTAAGGGTAGATATCGAAACGGGAAACCCATTGGCGAAGAACCCCATTCTCTGTTCTAAATGGGACTCTAAGAATGTGAGAGTGCTTAGTGTGGACAATAGGCTCCAGCTCCTGGTTGCACTTTGTCCCTCGAGCATCTGGTATAAGTCTTGTTACCTGCAAAATAGAATTAAGAAGTGAAAGAGGAAAGTAATCCTGATTGCTAAATTTTTATTGTCTAAAGACTCATTCCTCGCAATCCTTTGTTAATAGCTCACCACAAGAATCTGAGGCTTCACATGAAGACCTTGCTGCTTGATTCTGAGGAGCAATTCTTCCTCTAAGGCTCTTACTTGATCAAGAATGTAAACAACCCACTTTAAATCAACAACAGATAAACTTAATACATTAGTCAAGATTTTCATCTGGTGATTTTTTATATCATTATAATTGCTATTGTTAAATAATCTCTTCACCTGGCCGCCAGTGTCTGGCAATCCGAGGACATCTGATTGCCCGAAGTAGCCATGAGGGGAGAAGATGACCATGCTGAATACGGCAGGCAGCCTGCTAAAGAGCAACTCCAACTTTGCCGGGTCTGGTGCTTGGAGTGCCTCAAAAGTATACTTATTGTCTCCTTAACCCTCTCTGCAGTACTCCCCCATCCTTTCTCAAATCCCCACTGAAAAATCTAGTTTAGACCCTAATAACACTTAGAGGTGGAAATTAAATCCCTCTAATTAACAAATCAATAACAATTTTAAAACATGTTCTAAAATTGTTCAGCCTAGATATGCATAATAATCAACTCAGTCAACAAACAGGCAGCGGAAAATTAAAACAAACTTCAATCACACAAAGAGACAAGAATTTGGTGACAAAGTGGAAAACCTTTGAAATATCATTCAAAGGAAAAATAACTCCGGGCTAGCAGTCACCTAGAATCCACTAAGAAGAAAACCTTACAAACAGTGATTCAGACACGGGCAACCCCTGTTGCTTGACTCTGAAAACCCTGATGTAATAATCTAAGCCTCCCTGCTTAGACCTGCTTCGTACGACATTCCCCTCAAACCTTTGAGGATCTTCTTATGAATTCTTCACCGAACACTCTTGTTCTTCAGCACGCCTTCAACACCATGAAGGTTACAAAGATATATGATCAAAGAATAGAGAAAACTCGTCAATCTTGAAGCACAACTCTTCTGGGGTTTTCTCTCAAAGAAGGAGGCACAAATCTACTCAATGAAAGCCTCAATAAAGTTTAGGACAGCCTCCCACGAAACCTAATAGGGTTTCCCTTGGTTTCACAAGGAAAGTCCAAAATTTGAGTAATTTTGGAAATTCGCCGGAAGTCGCTCGAGCGCTGGTCAAACGCTTATGTTTCTATCTGAAATTTGCACTGAGCGCTCAAGCGCTTGTCTAACACTAGTCTAACGCTGTGACTCTGTCTGCATTTTTTCAATGGTCGCTCGAGCGCTGGTTTAACGCTGGTTGAACGTGATGACTCTGTATGAATTTTTCCAAGGCCGCTCGAGCGCCTGTTGAACGCTGGTTGAACATGATGAAGACTTTGGACAAACCATCAACTCTTCTAACTCTTGAAAAAATGTGGGGATCAAAGTGACAACTCGATCAAGACATATTTTGACACGGAATTTTGCCAATACAAAAATGCGCTAACACCACTCTTTCAACCTACAAGAAAGTTAAATAGATAATCAAGGGGGTGCCAATGTCAACTCATGTGTTGGAGTTCTGTTAGAACTGACTTTGTTTTCATGAAGGATATAGTAAATTTGCACAAAAAGAAGAAAAAGGCCTGGGAAAAACAGTAACCTCTGCTCAAAATTCTCAAATGGTGTCTCTTTGGGATGTGCAGAGACAAATACTTCAGCAGCAACCAGGACATTTTGTAGCTTAGCAACTGTGTCCAGAGTTCCATTTATCATAAGATTCTGCAAAATTAGAAAACCATGCAAGATCAGCAATCGGTGTCTAGCCACAATGTTTTACAATAATTCCGTTCTTCCAATTCTTTGTGTTCTTGCGAGTTATTTTCTACCTCTCCGTTATGATTCAAGGCTTGTAAGTACTCAAGGAGTGTTTTTGCATCCGCATGGTTCCCATGTAGCCTTGAAGTCATGAACTTTGAGATGAAGCTGACCCCATTTCCAATGGAACACGAAAGGGTCAATTGGGGAGTTGAGAAGTCCATGGCTCCAAAATCTATCTTCAAAGCGTTTTAATCGGTCTCCCTGTTCGTTAAATCACATTTGAGCAACTTTTTAGGATCAAGATGAAACACCATGCACAGAATTGCGAAAAAAAAAATCAACGACAATGCAAAAAAGCTAAAGTACTTATGGAAGAGAACTCCATAATTTTCAAGTCATTGCAAAACTATCTTCCCAGTGGTAATCTCTGTAAGGCTCTACCATATTCAGCTTGAACAAATTAATTACCAGTCCTCTTCGATGATCATTTCTTTAAATTGCAAGTAATCTGAAGTAGTGATACCCTCCACAGACAGATCCTCAGAGTTCACCGTAACGAATTCCCAGAATCCGGGATTAGCTCTCACTGCAAAAGCAACATATGGTGGAACAACAGCTGCCTCCAGCGTAATTTTCAGACGGAAAAAGGATAATTAATCCCTCCGGCACACCCATGCGTGCGCTTATATGTGCATGATTCATGAAAGAGAGCTCAGGAGAACCTTGGTGGACCTCAGGATGTAACCAAGTAAGCCCTCCAAGACCTTGCTTCTTTCATGCTTGTCCTCTATTGCTTTCTCCACTTCCTCCATTATGTGTTGCAGTTTCAGTAACCTTTTGCCTTGCGACAAACCTTTTCTTGCACAACAAAATAGATCATAAGATAGTCTGTTTTTTATTTTATTTTTCCTTTTTTGCATGAAGAATTGGTTCAACGAGAAAGCCTATATATCAGATCATATTACCTCGCAAAGCATCTTTTCACGTGATAGCGGCTCTGCCTCAATGCATCCGGCATGCTCTGCAATTGTATCTTCGCGATTGAGGACTTTGGCGGAAGCCATTCTACCCAGAAAAAGCTTTAGCTAGAAATAATCACAGGATACAGATACTCTTGTACAACAGAAGTACTTTTCTGAGGAAAAGTGATGCATTTGGCAGTCAGAAGAAATGGGACGAGGAGAAAGAACATTCTTTGGACCCATTTGTGGGGAAGAAATTAAGAGAGAGACTGAAAGCAAGAAAGGAATTTGTCATTGGTAGAAGCAAATTCCGATCTTCCTTTTCTGGCAATATCTTTGAAAGCGGAGGGAAAGAATTTCCGAAGAATTTCTGATTTTCCTTTGAGATGGATTTGAGCATTTTTATTCTGTTCTTCTTCTCATCTCAAAATATGCACGCTGTTGTATGTGGGTACGTACTTTTGTATGTACACGTTCGCACAGGTTCTGCATGTTAATATCGCTGTACATGTCCTGTGCTGGCTGGCACGTGAATTCAAATGAGTCCTCTAAATAGACAACTTTTCAAGGGCTATGCCCTTTCAGAAATAGTGCGAGTTAAACTCAATACGTTTAGTTCTTTGGCCTTCTATAAATGTGTAGATTCCTTAAAAAGATGGTCTAATACAAGCTAGTACAATCTTATCCAAGGAGTTCTGCTGGACCCAAAAAAACTCTCCCAAACACTCGCAGAAGTGAAGAAGCAGGGGTTTGTTTCATGACAACAAGGATCAAGCCCATTCCTGGAATGGAACCTCCGAAACGTTGTTCAACTTCAAGATACCGGCTGGTCAATGCTCTCCCAGTTCTCCAATCGTAGTGCAAACTCACAAGTTGCACTACAAGCGCACCATCCTTTTCGAAGCCCGATTACACCATTTGAGAAGTATGAGATATGTCCCACGTGATATTAAAGCTTACATTACGCCTCTTAGTTGCAATTACACCATTTGAGAAGTATGAGATCCGTCCCACATGATATTAGAGCTTACATCATGCCTCTCAGTTGCAATCGTGCGGTAGAAGAGTGACGCTGGTATTGCAGTGTTAACCCGAGATTAAGAAAAATCTAGTACATAGTCAGTCTGTATGGGCACCGAGACTGCAGAGTAGTGAAATGTTACAGACTATTTGGAGAGCATGAGATCCGTCCCACATTTGTAATATGGGATGTCAATGTGCAATTTATATGTCTTAAGCTTCAATCCCCTTTGAGCTAACTTTTTTTTTCCTTAATTTTTTAGAGTGAATTATCCTAAAGCATGTAACAAATATAGCCTCTCTCCCTGCCAAATCGTTAGGGTTATAGACGCGGGGAATTCTAACGATGGGTCTAGAAGAGCCCGGGGCCAAAGTTTCTTTGTAATCTCTCCCTTCAATGGCCAAAACAAAACATAAAACCATGTTCCAACCTTCTGCAAGTTCAAGAAACAAAATTTAATCGCCCCATTACAAAAAATAAACAAACTGGAAGGCCCTTTACATATGCGGAATTACAGTTAGGACAATTTGACACTTTCATATTAGGTGTAATAGTTATTCTGTGCATATATGCCCCCCCCCCCCCCCTTTTTTTTCCTAGATGAAATCCCTACTTAGTAACCCATGAAGCTCTGGGTTTTCTTTGAAGGATCAGGATTAGGCTGACCAAAGATACAGCTGACATGAGTCAGATTAAAAGAGAGCGAGATGAGTGAAAATATAATCCACGAGTCCCCAATTTAATATAGAAAGATAGGTAATATAGCAAAGTTTCACCGAGGGCCGAAAGATTGCTAAAATTAAGCTCTTCGATACCCGAAACATATCTGATTCAGACACCAGTGTATGGAGCACATAACAGCAACTGGGGTAAGGATCAGGAGCCCCGTAATAGATGAAAAGGACTGGGACATTGATAAGCACGAAAACAGATGTCCAGTAATATGCAGGAAAGTTGGCAAACTGCAGTGCCAGCTTTTCAAAAAAAAAAAAGAACAGTTCCACTAGTCATTGAACAAAAACAACAAGTTGTCGATCTCTGCCAGGGACCAGCTAGCCTAACAGTAGAACATGACCCTTTTAACATTCTCCTTGAGTGCAGGTAATGGTCTAACAGCAGCATTAGCACCTGGTGCACGTGTGCTTCTAGGACCTGCTCCGCCCATGCCCCCACGTCCAGCAGCAGCCCCGCTTGAAATGGAACCAGGATCTGAAGACTCTGGCTCCATATAGAACCGAGCTCGAAATGCAGCAAGATGGGCATAGTATGCAGGGGGCACTGCAAGATTAGCAACCACTTAAATATGAGCAGTTTGTAGAAGTAAAAGACAATCAAGCATCTATACAGAATGTACACTTGTCAGCATTAGTATCAGTGTGTATTAGCTTAAATGATGCATGCTTCTGCCTTTATGTGTAAATGCATGTATGAATGAGTGCACGCATGCGAGTCACAGAGAGAGAGGCCTTGTGGGTCTGCACCCGTGTCTGTGAGAGAGAAAGAGAGAGAACTCACCAATTGAAACAGAACGAGTGCACCTTGCATAACTGGGGGAAAGAAAGACCAAAATTATTCGTACGACATAATCAGATAACAATCAAGATGGTACAGGTACACATTAGAATGGTGGAAACATTAATTCTACTAACATTAATTAAACTTACGTGTAGCAAAGGTTATTTGTAAGGGACTGCAGCCCATCAGCTGTAAAGTGGTTCTCATCCCAGAGGACATGGTAATGAGCCGGACGACTTGTTCCCTGTTTGCCATTTCAAGGTGCATCACGGGAAAATTAAATTCCTTACACCTCAAAGAAATAAATAAGTCAATAGTGCCTTAGGAAAGCATATTAGAGTCATACCTGAATGCCAGCATGAGAACAAAGGTAGAAATCAAATTCGGTCGGGTGACAAATTTTAGAGTCCACAACAGTACCTGTAAATTTGAAGAGAGATGATACCTCAGATAAATAAATTTCTAGGCACATAAAAAAGTTCAAAACTAAACAAATTAGTTACCTGGCAATATGTTTCCACTCTTATGATCAACCGAGTGGGGGTCCCGATGATTGTTAGCAAACAACCTGGTATGATGGCGCTTCTGAACCACAACAAAGGTCACCGGAGGCTGATAGTTCGGCTCCAAAGAGGCACATGCCTAAAAATGGACAGGGAAGGTATTATGTAAGTGTGATCCAAAGATATTCAAACTCCTATAAGAAAGAAGCACAAAGAGAAAGGGGGAATAGAAGACTGATCAATCAACTAGATTCACCTTCCGGATAGCATCTAGTTCATAAAGCAAAACTTGATAGAACTGTCCTTCGCTCACACCATCCCTAAGCATAAATGTGTCATTAGATGAGAAGAAAAGTATCCAGAAGGCAGTGACACAAGAATATTGCAATACCTATAAAATATGATGCGCTCTGGTTTCTTCCCAGTTGCTTTCCGGAAAGATTTCAGCAGTTCCCTGTAATGAAGACAGAAATATCTCAAACTTACACAACAAAAACTCCACCCAAAACACCGTCATAAAGTTAACTGTTGACAACATCCTGTCCCACTAGCAGGATCCTGCCACCAGTCGGTGTCTATATACATTCATAAGAAAAAAAGGCCAAAACAAGAAGACAAGCCCCTTCATACTTGATCATGCCACCAGTCACAGTCCCTTTTACAGGATCCTGCCATGTCTTGTAGAGATCTTGGATCAGCTCTTGTCGATGGGCTTGAGCACAAACCAAACCAGCATACTTTGTAATTTCTGGCCAATCTTGAGATGCCACAACCTGAAGACAATTCACATTACCACGTTAGGTTAAATTGTAAAATTAGAAGAATGTGTTGAGAACTGAATACGAAAGTAAAAACAAGCTAAGCCCAGTAATAAACAGAATAAAATACAGCTGCAATTGATGGACTTGAATCTTCTCCTGGCTGAGGGTGGGTAACATCAGCTCCAAAAATTATTGTCGGGCGATCACTGACTAAAGGTATGCGCCTTGATATGGCATCAACCAGAACAGTATTCCTTCCTCCAACCTTGACATTTATCTTCAAAGACACATTTGCCAGATATTGTTTATTCATCTTAAATACATGCTTTGTCAAGCAGCATTGGGAAACAAGTCCGAGGTCTGTCTCACAGATCCGTTTCAAATCACCTGCACAAGAAAGTATATGCAAATTAGTAAGGGATCACAAGAACAGGATCACTATCCAGAAGAAGCGTGTGCTTAGTTAATTAGGCAAGTTTCCTACCATAAAGAGAGCCATTGTTATCTGGCAAAATTACGATAAGCAGGTCAAGCTCCTTTCTCTGCGGCTGGAGTTTACTCATTGCATCATGATACCGAGTTCTTAGGACTCTATCCACCAGATCAGGACGACCAGTCACTGGAGGAAGCACTGGTTCTGGATTAAATGCCTACGTAAAACCCGGTAACAAAATATTATTGAGATTAAAAAAAAATAGGACAATACAAATTCTTAGATTCGAGCCCTTCAAGCACCCTACCATCCCAGAAATGTGACACATTTGTGCAAGTTCGTGGCAGAACCCACGGGCCACACTGTCTTGCACATTCCGGGAAAAATTAATGCAAATCCAATTGTTAACTACACCTCCATTGACCATTTTCTGCAACAAAAACATAAAATATCAAATTCATTAAAGGACATTAATATTACGCAGAAACTCCCAAAAAAGGACAAGGTCATATAGCCACCAGCATATAATTATGTGTAAGCGTGCACCCCCATTCTTTAACACAATAAACAAATATGCATCTAAACCAAATCTAAATAAAAATAGAAAAGCAAACAAGACTCAGATGCACAAGTGGCCAGACTTGAACACGCTCGATATGTTTGCCCCTAATCATTGCAAAGAGATTGAACCAAATACAAAAAAAGTTAGCCATTGGCAGTGATTCACATGCTCCAAATAGAATTGTATCAGCTACCTCAATACTAAGGCCATGTGTATAGGGAAAGTAATTAAATGTATATGGACCAAAACCATTAGCATACAACAATGAGATGTCTTACATGCAAAAGCCAATTCTAACGCTAGAAATACCTTATTCATCATGTTCCATTGTCCAACTTGTGGCAGACAATCCTTTTCTCGACCCGTATCATGATATTTAAGCTGTAGAATGCAACAGACCATTTAGTGAAAATATTGAAGCTAGCTCCTGAAAGATGGTAGGACAAAGTTGACAAAACAAACAGGTAACAAGATACAGATATAATACCCATGGTGCAGGAAGAATGCGAGCTTCAACTGAAGCTAGATTCTCGCTGATTTTAATTCCAAACTCCTTTGCATAAGGATCATCATGGTAAGCATTATGATGAACCGTCTGCAAGGTCAAATAAAAAGCACGTCAGAATATGAGGGTGCGCAAGAGATGTTACCACAGAAGCAATTTGGCTCTTTGGTTATCAAACGGAAGCAAGTACTATAAAACAAATAAATTCATTCAAAATTGTAAGACGACAATCTAATCTAGGTTCTAAAACTTCAAGAAAGGATGAACCGTGGGAGCATCAGAATGAATTCGATTTCTGGTACTCCTAATAGTTAAGGTATTTATCAAGTACTCATGTGCAACACGCACCAACAATCTCAAAAAAATGCAAGTAAGACAACAGTTAACATTAGTACCAGGATTCAGCATCTCCACCACATGTTTGTAAGGACAAACATTCAAGAAGATGAAAGCAGTAGATCATGAAATTACTCGGATATAGTCTCACAATAGGATCAAAAAGCCATCAAATACGACATAAACCTTCTACGGCAACACGGGACCCACAAAGTGTAAACTGTAAGGTAAGCTTTACGGTAAAATGCAACTAACCAGCCACTCACATCAAAAGTGTTCAGAGACAAAAGAGACATCCAATACAATTAAAAAGATTCTAAGAAAAGACATTATTGAGTGCAAATAGAAAATAGATTCCATATTACGAACCCGCACTATATCCCGCTCCCTCTCCTGAGGACGCTGGCAGGTCACCTTCAGTAATGCAGTAATCTGCCTCTCATTCAACCTCTTGGAGTACCTCTGGCCCTCAACAATCTTGCAAACCTGAATCCAAGAGCATATTGTTAGCATACACGCTTATCAAAAAAAAAAATTGTTAGCATACACGTCCATATCATATCAGTATAAGAAAATGCATATCTAATCTGAGGAATGAAACTTAAGATTATGTCTTTACCTCCATAGGCAAATAATTCGGCCTCTGTTGATTCCCCACTTGCAGACAAGGCCATTGTGAATGTTGAATTGCAAAACCATAGGTTTCATAAAAGTACTCGACTACAGATTTCATCGTACCTTTTTCATCAACCGGAAAACTAGGAAAACCAGCAACCAGTATCAGCAATGGAAGAATACTCAACAGATACCACCCTAAAGGGGGGGGGGGCAGGGGGGAAGAGAGAGAGAAAGAGAAAGCGCATAAGATGCTAATTCATACCTTAGCTCTCGTGTTGCCTGCGATGTTAGACCAGATATACGGTACTTCCTGCGCATATTTCCACGGTGTGTAACCTCAACTTTGACTCCTCGTAAAGCCTTTTTTATCTGTTTCAAACAAGAGAAGCAATTTTATCAAAAGGCCCCACAACGGTTAACCTTAATGGAAAAGTTCAACCATATAAATAGAGCATAAAATATTCAGAGTTCAATAAAACAAAAAACAAAGAACAGAACAATAAGATTTAAAATGAATGTAACCTCATTGCCTATGAAATGAAAAACCAACACAAGCAGCTGGGAAAAACAATACAACTGCAGAACAATTAAGAGAACAAACGCACTAGGAGGAACACTATGAAGGCCACCAATTACCAAAGGAACAAAGAAAGCCTAACCTTTACACGATCAGAATCAGATAAAGGTCTTGAAGTAACATCCCGATTCAGCAACTGTGTCACAAACTCAATGACCGGCAATGGCTCAATGAAAGCAGTAGAAGACATGTCTGCAACATTATCAAAATTATCACCGCAACAGGAACATAAAACAAGCTGAGGACCCATGAGATCCTTGACAACTTTATGATCCAAAAATTAAATGGAAGGAGAAAATACAGTACTCAAAGCCAAAAACTAAACAAAAAAGGTTAGCGACATTGCGGCCATGTTTGCAAACCTTTGGGAATGTTGTAAAAATTGAGGTGGATTAGAGTTTTGTTAGATTTTGAGAAAAATAGTGAAAATTTGAAGAAAAAAATTATTTGAGTAAATTTTTTATATTTATTGAAATGAAATGAAATGATTTCATGGGGAGAGAGATTATTTTGAAATTTTTTATTTGACAAAAATTTTGGAATTGAGAGAAATTACGGCCAAAATTTTAGAGTGAACATGCCCTTACATACCGATATTCAGAGACAGCCCCATCTGAGTTGGGCGAATACTTTGATAGAAACCATGCCAACTCTCCAAACCCTCACCCAATGATTGCCTTCTTCCCAAATGAGGAGAATAAAAGGATCGGCCAACAGGACAGTACCTAATATTCATCACAACATAACAATACTTTTCAAAAACCAGCGATGCACTACTACTGCGCCACTACTGTATGAGAACGGGAAAAATAAAAACTTAGTACCTAATTGTAGGCAATTCACGCAGAACAATATCAAGAACTTGAAGGGCTTCCTGAGGTGCATCAGCTTGCTTACCCTGCAAAAAGAGCCCTAAATGGTGCAGGTCCGCACGTGCAGCCAATTTTATAACAACTTTAAATTCTCTCTCTCTCCTGCATCAAGGAAAAGGTCACCCTAATAAATCACAGGACACAGATGCGAATGCTACCAAAGGAAAAACAGATATAAGAACACTCCATATGAACCTCTGGCCGCCAGATCCATCATCCTCATCAATAAGTGGAATTCTGAACTCCTTTGTTAGGAATGGGAGAGGCCCAGCTGTGTACAGACTCTTCCGCCCATCATAGGCAGGAAGCCTCTTTCCAAGATGGGTCTCTCTATATAATTTAACCAGCTGCTCCATTACAGCACGGTTGACTCCCCGTGAAGTCACCTCCGGAGTAATAGTCACCTAACATGCATTAGCAAAAATAGAGACCTGAATTCAATTGAGAATGGAAATATTCACAACTCCACAGAATGAACTGGTAAGATAACTCACATCATACTGGTGCAAATCTTTATCCGGTAACTCAGCAAAGAAGTGATTAGCCTTCACGATACAACTTTTTCCAGTGCTACCCTTGCCAGGTCGAAGAGGGAACCTCATTGATTTACTAGACGGTTGAACAGGTTGACTTTCCTGGCTGGGACCAGCTCCGTCATGGATGTCCATTTTCTCAAACTGATGGCTCAATTGTGATGACTCTGGCGGTCGGGTAGATGAACTCACCTCAGATGGCATGGGCTGAGGTGGAATGACCCTAGGTTGTTGATATGGAACCTGGGTTGCTTGGTGCAGCTCGGAAGGTGGTGGTCGTGATGGGCCACCTGAAGAAGGTATGCCTCGACCACCACTGCCATACCCTCCACGACCACCATGTTGGGGTGGCCCTCCCCTTCCCAAGCCTTGATATTCAAGTGGGCCACCATATTGCTGTTGTGGTGGCATTCCATGGCCGCGGCCCCCACTATAACCTCCACGACCTCCTCGTGGGGCCCAACCTCTACCCTCTTGGCGTCCTCCTCCCCCATGTTGCTGCTGGGGTGGAACATTCCTCTCAGCAGGGTGTGGTTGGCCCCGACCACTACTACCCTCGCTGGCTTCCTGCTGAGACTGAGAGCTTTCACCCCCGCAAGGAAGCTCAGTTCTCTTCTTCCTCACCATTATGATGTCTGCACAGCAAAACGGCTGACTCACAAACAGACAACAACAAAGGATTTGAATACAATAACGAAAAGACCTCTTTTCAACCTCACTTCTCTATGGAAACACATTTGTGCTACAAGGAAAAATGGGTGAAACATGCGTCCTATGCTGAAACCAACAACATTATTTCAGCTATTATCCAAAGACAAATGAGACTACTGAGCATCATTCAGATCACGCACAAAAGCCACAAGATCTGATCGCCAAAACATACAAGAAAAAAGTACTCCATATTTTGTGGAGAAACGAAATATTCCTAACTAAAGAAAAAAACAGATTCCACAACTAATCCATAAAATGGAAACCCGCCATGGAAAGAGGAGCAAAGAGATAAAAAAAAAAATACATTAATCATCAGTTTATTTCTGAAACAAAAACTAAGCGAAGCCCTAAGTAATTTACAGTCCATCGTAGAACCAACCATCACAAAATCCCCAAAACTCAAGCCCTGAGCCTCCATTTCTGTGATCCCGAAAAACAACATCAAAGCCCCAAAACCACTGGTAACACAGAAACAGAAGAACTAAAAGTCACCCATGCATCAACGATCCAAACAAAAAGTAACTAAGTGCCAGACATGACAAACTGTGTGCCCAAAATTAACACAAAAAAGACGAGAAGCAAAACCGGATCCAAGCAGAACGGCCCAAAAAAACACAGTGAAAAACCTCACCCACAGGCAGATAGAGCAGATCTATAGCAATATACAACAAAATCAAATTTCGCATACAAAAAAAAAAAAAAGCACACCTAAATTTCTCCACTCGAAGAAAAATAACAAAAGTTCAAGCCCTAGCATTCACGAGGCAAAAAGAAAGGAAACGCAAATGGGGAACCCTAAAACCACCAATATTACCTCAGAAAACCGCTCCCGGATAACCACTTCCCACTTCCCCTGGACGACTGAAAATAATTAAATGAAAAAGCTACTCCCTCTGCTTTTCCCTCAGGAGAGCGCAGCAACTGAAAGACAGAGAGGGACATATAAACCCTTTAATATATTTCAAAAAATTAACGCTTTTCCACCCAAACCGTTACTAACGCGAAAAGGAAGTGGGTAGGTCTTTTATAATGACAACTCCGTCCCTTTCCTCCTTCGCCGGTGTACTACCCCCGACCCTCTATTTGGCTAGTAGTTTTGTTTGGAGTACGTTGGTCCCACACCCATATCGTTCAACTTCAACCCCCTCTACCTTCCACGTGGCGGTGACACGGACGGAGCCTGGATTATCAGTGGCTCTCGGCTGCCGTGGCGGATGACACGGTGTCCCCGCCTCCAGGATTATTACTCCTCGGGGTGAGTGGTGGGGCCGGTTGGGGAGGGGCGGAGGGCCCCACAAAAAAACCGAGAGTTGGGGTGGGGAGCGAGTGACGAGTCACATGATTGGCCACGAGTCGTCTCGATAGCACCACTAATGCTCGGTACTGATCCCGCTTTTGAGCTCTCGCAGGCCCGGACGCTCAGTTTACTACTCGCTCAGGCCGGCCGGCACCTGTCTTTTATGCAGTTGCTTACTTGCATTCCAAGCTTTTATCACCAGATAGTGAGATTACGAGACTGACCCTGTACGGACACGTACGAAAAGTGGGCGAGTTTGTGCTGTTTTTCTCTTCGTATTTGGACAGCGGAGCGTCGCGATCAGTCTCCTCGGTTTGAGCCGAACCGGTCAATAATATACAAAGTATCGGCTAAAACACAGTCCAATCGGCGTAATTAGGACCTCCTGCTAATCATCGGTATTAGCAGCGTTTTTTCCGCTTTAAATATTCTAACAGATGCTTTCTAGAAGTTTCTCTTGTTGTGCGTCAAATATTACAAATTGGTCTGACCATGCTGGATAATCGAGACCGTTTCTTCCTTTTTATTAAAAAAAAAAACAATTGGCGAAACCTCATCTCAAGTCACTAAAATTAAATTGTACTCCTACAATTTATAATTTATTTTTTAAAAGCCTATAATTTTTTTTTTTTTAAAAATAATCCTGCTTGAGAGTTCAATTTGACCTTTGAATCATATACATCTAAGATAAAATATATGAAGCTCAACAACTTATAAGTCATATATGGTGCTCATTGTCATTGTTGATTTACAACAGTGAAATATGTTTTTTTATAAGTAAGTTACACTTTATGTTATGATATTTGTCAATTTGATATGATTATTGATTATGATATTATGTTGGAAATTTAAATAGCCTAAAACAGTGAAAAAAATGAAAAAGTTCAAGGAAAAAACTTATTTTTTTTAAACAACGGTTATACGGTTTAAGCGGTTATCGTAGAACCGTTACTGTTAATACCATCACCGGCAATGACGGTTATTGTACCTTAGCGGTGCGGTGACGGTGTCAATTATATGATTCCGTCAATTGCGGTGACAGTGACAATTTTTATCAAATCGTCATCTACACTACCGTTAATCACCCTTACTTTTAGATACAATGGAAGTGAGATAACTATTAGAGTTAGTACCACATTACTAAAACAATGTGGGCTATTGCAATCAAAGGCTTATAAATAAAGCCTCTCTGTAATCTCATCCTTACACCAGTGAGTACACACATCTGCCCATTTGGGCTTTCCCACAGTGGATGTAGGTCTATGGACCGAACCACTTAAATCTTGTGTCTCACTTCTCCTCTCTCTCTCTTAGTCTAAATTTTTATTCTCTTTTATTTTAGTCTTAACATGGTATCAGAGCCATTTAGATCCTATGGCCCATTTTGGCTCAGGCTGGTCAGCACTCTTGTTGGCTTAGCTTGGCCTAGTTTAGGCCTAGTCCAGTCCGGCCTATTTTAGTTCTTCTCTTGGGCCTTCCGGCGCCCATCCGGCATCATTCCGATAAAATTCCGGTATCTTCTCTCGGGCCTTCCGGTGCCCCGTCCGACATTCCTCTGGAGACCTTCCGGCGTCTTCTCTCGGGCCTTCCGGCGCCCCGTCCGGCATTCCTCCGACGACCTTCCGGCGTCTTCCTCATTCCGGCGACCCTCTCCGGCCATCTTCAGGCGATTGCCGGCCTCTCCGGTCAGATTCCGACCAACTTCCGGCGACTGTCTGCCCTTCTCCGGCGCCATTTTTTCTTATGGGGAATTTATTTTTCTAGTCCAAACTCAACGTGTATCCACCTTGCGTTTGCGGGGGAGTATTAGAGTTAGTACCACATTGCTAAAGCAATGTGGGCTATTGCAATCAAAGGCTTATAAATAAAGCCTCTCTGTAATCTCATCCTTACACCAGTGAGTACACACATCTGCCCATTTGAGCTTTCCCACAGTGGATGTAGGTTTATGGACCGAACCACTTAAATCTTGTGTCTCACTTCTCCTCTCTTTCTCTTTTAGTCTAAATTTTTATTCTCTTTTATTTTCAATCTTAACAATAACTTTGCAAATATAGGATAAAAGATGGAAAAGATGATGATGGGATAGGAAGGATGATCCGAGTGAAGATAATTGGTGCTGCAGCCTGCAGCCCAATGGTTCCAATGTTGCTGTGCCCGTGGACATGTCACTGGCTCACGTGGCTGTGGTTTTGGCTTTGCAATGTTTGACTGATTTCTCGTCGCTGTCAGCCAAAACACAAAGCAAGTGGTAGGCCCCAATCCACGAGGGGCTGCTCACTGCCGTACGCCCCTATGCGTCCATTAGAGCCTCAGCTTTTCTTTTGTGTTCCTGGGAAATCGCACCCACCCAACCGCAGCCACCCCACCGGACATTGTCCACTACCCTCTTCCTGTCCAATTAGCCACTTGGATTGCTAGCTAGGTACTGTACTAGCCATTTAGACTGCCTTTATTTTGCTTTCATGAATCTCCCCATTCTTCTTTTTGACGAGAGGCCGGGTACGTCTGATTCAGGAGGGGTACATTTCCTGCTTTCTTTGTTTCGAGCTATGGGGTTTAACTTAGGCTGCGTTTGCATGTAAAATTTTTCCCTAAATTTTATCTCTCTCCTAATAAAATACTCCAATATAATCTCTCTCTCCTATAAAAAAATATAAAAAATTACAAAAAGCATAAACTATTACCTCTCTCTTCACTTTTTCACTAAACTCAATACCAACACTAAACCCAATACCAAAAATTTTACCACACAAACCCACCCTTATTATAGTATTTGAGGTTGTGTCCAATTAGCCTTGGCATCATGAACATCTATTATATGATTTTCTTTAACGAATCTCTCTTATTTTTCTTCTTGCAGATTCATAGAGATATATGATTTTGAAATTTAAAACCCCAATCAACATTCTTCTCAAATTAATGTTGTTATAGAAATTGCTGACAATTTCAACATCTATCAATTAAAATATGATGTGTTTATCTCTTTTGAATTAATTATTCATAAGTATATTTTTTTGATAATATATTTAAAAAATATTATCAAAAAATTGATAAATAAATAAAGTTCTTCTTTTTCTTTTTCTCTCTATAGAAGTGGTGAAAAGGAAACACAAGTGACCAATGTAGTATATTTTCTTGAGCGTTTTTAAAATATACAGATTAAGCCATAATTTCTCACTTGTGAAGGAGAAACCGTCATATCTTAGCAAAAATGGAGTTGATTTTGAAGACCGGAGTTTCTATCCGTGACTCTTTGCTTAGACTCCAATGAATAAGGACACGACTATAATCATATGGAGAAAGTTGTCTCTTTTTACTCGCATATAAAAGAAAAAAAAAATATATATATATATAGCAGAAAGTAACAAAATCCATATTCAAAGCTTGGAATACAACAATTTTTTTGCTCGGCACACAAAAAAATTCATCTTCAAAGTTAGAATTATAAATATTATTACATTTAATTATTATTTTCTTTTTTCTAATAACAACTCATTTAATTATTATTATCTAATTAAAATACTATTTTTCTATTTTTCTAAACAAAATATTATTGTTGCTCTATTAATGGTGTGTACCTATGTTATTTTGGTTAGATTTTAACATTGATTCGTGCCTTTGTCAATAACTAATGAGCCCTTTATTGTGAAGATTTTAAACTTTTGATTATATTCAGCCGCACAAAGTTTAGTATGGATATAAAAATTGATGACTTTTACTCGTTGAAGGAATTTCAAGTTCAATTAGCATAATTTATGAAAATTTAGCTTGTACACTTAAGTTAAAAATTATAATTTTTTTAAAGTTTAAAATATGTTGTAACATTTTGATTATGCTTATTTTGATTATAAAAAAATTTGACGGCCCTAGAATTAGTCGAAGTACACCTAAGATGACCTCAACACCTAGTTAGAAAAAAAATTATATTTGACCCCCCTAATAGTAAATCCTGGGTGATGTTCGTTTTGAAGATTTTTGTAGGATTTGGAGAGTTTTGTGAATTTTTATGTGTTGTTAAAGTTGTATTGGTGTTTGTGTAGAGATTGATGATGTGTAAAAAAGTGATGATGATGTTTAAAGTTAATTTTTATTTATTATATTTTATTAATTACTAATTTTTTAAAGGTTAAAAAAAATAAAAACAAAAAAAGGCAAAAAAGTAGGCTGATCGAAGTAGACAATGGCAGCAGCTTGTCGGAAGAGATTTAAAAAAAAAGAAAAAAAAAAGAAAAAGCAAGTCAGACGTGGGCCCCATGATGCCGGCGTGGATGCTTAATTTGCCGAACAAAATGCAAAAGTGAATGCGAATCCTGCGGAAATGCAGAACACGAACATGCTCCTGGTTTCGTTCCTAGTGGATGGGTTACAAACTCCAGATGTTTAATGATGAGCTATAGCTTGCGATAATGACATCAAATAGAACTAAGTTGAGCATCACATTAACAAAATAAAGAAAATTGACCTGATTCGTATTAGGGGTAACCACGCGGAGTAAATTGATGAAAGTTGAAATTTGGGTAGTGATTTGATAATCAAGTAAACTACAAGAACTAGATGATTGTTTATCTTAAAAATAAAAATAAAAATTACAATAAAAAAATTATTATATTTAAATTTGAATCTAATTAATATATATATATATATACAAATCTTATAATTGCATTAGAGAAAAATTTTCATAATCTTTCTCACTCGCCAACAATCAACCTCTAATTGGTCATCTCACGGCAAAAGAGGGTGGGGGCAGGATGAACCCTTTTGATTAGACTAGACGGCCTGTCCAGAACTTATGTGCGGGAGTTAAAACATATTTGCTCATATCCCAATTACTTTTAGACCGGCCAGCATAAGTACTTGACCTAAGTAATACTTGTGTTCTTAACAGTCCATGGTGGATACCACCTCTACAATGTCTTATAATTAGTACAAGATGGAATCAGAGGAGAAAACCATAACTACTCACCTATAGAGGCAATAGATTAACCCAATGTGGGACTTATCTATATAATTAGCTAGTTCCATTTTTATGTTACCAACACAAAATGGCGCATATATCTTCCATCATCTGCATTTTTATTTATATTATTAGTAGCTAGCCACCCTTCTAGCTGATGCTGGTGCGGTCCCAAGAAAACGACCCCCAAAAACTTGGATATCATGTCTTGAGTGGAACATGACCGAAACGAGGTAACATAAACTGCAAACCCCAACAGGTAAATGATATATATAATGACTCAACATGAATTCATTTAGGGTTAACCCATTTCCTCTTGGAGTGTAGGAATATATGTTTGTGTCCATAAAAACATATATATATATATATATGGTCAATTTTACGTTGACATATTAAAGAAGTACCTTAACGTTATCGCATCCTTAGAATTCGATCAATACAGTAATTGATAAATGGGACAAATAGACCAACAAAAAAGTGCCGAGAGTGGGTTCTTAGGTCATACAACACATGAACATATACCTTTGTAATTGATTGTCTCTGGAAAGTTTCTGTTTTTTTTCTTCTTATGTTAGTTGTTATAGCATATATATGAATTGGCTGAAGTTCATAATTGCATTAGCCTCGAGTTCATTTCAAAAGGAATATTCTAACTTAGTGGCTTTTACGTAGATATTTATCACTATATGTAAGTTGGATTTTGGGAAGGGCCAAACTATAATATCGTAATTTCGGAGCAATAAACAAGTCATAGATTAAATTTTTTTGGAAGACCGAGGCTAGAGTCCCTCGACCCCTTCTTACATAGAATCTTATAACCATCAAGATTATGCTAATTAACTCATTTATAGTTAATGTTGATAATTTGAGAGTTTGTAAGTTTAAACTAAAATCTTCTTCTTCTTGTTTTTTTTCCCACTTGATCTTCCAAACATAAGGCTGCAACAATAATGAAGATCATTAGGGTAGGAGATTACAATCTTCTCAGACAACGCAGATGCATGATACATGGTGCAAGCATTTTATAATGACATATTTAAACGAGATGACTGTCCTTAATGCCCCAGCTTTAACGTCCCTCCGATAGCCCATCAGCCACATCGATCCCCACGTTGTGCAACCATTATCTTTTACTTCTTTATTGCCACCACGCGACCCTTCGTACGATTGCGATGCATGCCTACCTATTGCCTCATTCACTTATTCGGGTCCATGATCATATCGTACTGTTTTTGTTGTATAATGTTTACAATATTGTCGATAAACAAAGATCGATACGGAACTTAACCCTGTGATTGGAAGGACAGAAAATTTTTCATCATCTTTTCCCACTCTCAACAAGCAACCAGCCCTGAGTGATCTCACACCAATAGAAGGTATTGCATGGGCCAGTGAGTCCTTTGTTTACAGTGGGCAGTTGTGGAATCTAAACAAATTGCAGCTTAGACTCCATCTTTTAACCCTCTTACGTATATATATATAACTTGCCCTTAAATAGCATGTAATACTTTTCTTCTGGGGCAGACCGTAGTGGACACTATGACCACATTGTCTAAAATGGAGACACCTTAAGGCACTTCTCAAATGAAACACATTCTTTTAATCCCAAATCTCATAGGATTAATAAAATATATACGATCCAAATATTTAACATTATCTTTGGGCATTAATTGCAAGGAAGTGTTTGCAGGGCCGGCTCAATAAAAATAGAGGCCTAAAGCAGAGATTAAAAATGAGGCCTTTTTATTTTTAAATATAATAAAAAAAATATTTTAAAAAAATATTTACTTTAAAATGCTCTGGTATTGTATGTAATAAAAATTAAATAAGTTTTTTCACAAAATAGACCATGAATTTTGAGCACAAACAATTTTTGAGGCCTTAATACAAAAAATTATTTCACAAGACAAAGCTTTATATATGAAATATATTTTTGTTTCACTAAACTTCACTCTTACTTTAGCCTTTTTTTTTCCCTCTCCTAATCAAACAACTTAAGGCCTTGCTTGGAGGCAGGGGCCTTAGGCAGCCGCCCAAGCTGCCTACACCTTCAGCCGGCCCTGAGTGTCTGTTCAGGCAATGAGAAGGTCAAATGGGACCGGAGATTATTATAATAATTAGACGTACAGCAAACAGAAACACGTACATCCATTAATAGAGTCATAAACATAAACACAATACAACTAGAGTCATAAGCAGACAAAAGATTCCAACTACCACAAATAAAAAAAAATCAAGAGAAAAATATATTTTTTTTGTCGTCCTGACTATTACGTTTCTTACACTTTACCCTATAATTTCGTTACATTTCGTCATTTAACTACAAATTATTTACATTTTGCACTATTATCATGAATTGGGATAAATTTTTTTACTATTTTTGATTTAGTGAAATTACAGACTTGACATATGGTATCCACCGTGATAGTGATGGCCAATATCATTCTGTCCCAATCCTCTTGCACTTCATTGGGTAGATTAGTCCGGTTAAGAATAAATTTGATCCATTCATGAATAGAGGCTTATCGAAAAACCTCTGTATCCAAAGGCCAAGGTCCCAGCCGCCACAAAAGAGAACTAATGGAACATTCCAAAAAAAGATGATGAAGAGTTTCTGCAGCACGATTACAAAGAGGGCAGAGATTCCAGGCATAAGACACAGATTGACTCACAGGCAAGGCCATAGCAGCCAATTTCTAGAATAATAGTTTCAATCTTTGTTGGACCCGCAGTTTCCACAATCGGTTCCACTCAGAACTGGAGAGATAACCATTGTCAAGAAAGCGATGCTGTTGGTACCAGAGATAAGCATCTTTGACTGAATAATTCTCTTTTGCTGAAAGGAGCCATCTGAGGATATCACCAGATTGCGTATTATCAAGGGGGATATTTAGAATTGCCTCAGCAGACGCCTCTTCAAACATGTCGCGAATCAAATTCTCCTTCCACATATGATGGGTCTGGTCAAGGTCTCAGGCTCACACGGTGGGTTCCAATCTTTCATGGAGGCTGGGCAAAAGGAAAAACCACGGCTAGGAGGAGGTAGAGCTGTCATCCAAGGCCCAAAGGACTTCACAGTTGACTCTACACCAATCTCCTTGCAAGCTGCCTGCAAATGCCCCAAGAAACCGCAACAGTAGCAAAAACCGATCAAATGTTCGTATTTTAAAGAAATAGGAAGGGGAGACGAATCCAACCGGGGTAGCAAATAGTCAGGCTGAACAGGACGCCTAGTATCCAGGAGGACCCGAACTCTAATGAAGGGAATGCACCATATCCGTCGAGTCGGATCACCTTCAATCACCATAACCCTTTCGATAGCCTCCCCCACAAAATGAGCAGTATAACGGTTGGAACGGTCAAGAGGCAGACCATGATTTTGAACCCACACCGGGCACAAAAGCAACTCAATATCCTGCCAAGGTAAACCCGGATTCCAAGTTTGGAAAACAATCAAATACCCTTTTACATTCCAGGGCTGGCGATCAAACACCCTATTCCGTGCCACCTCTGAAGAAAACTTACAGAGAAAAAGTGTTCCGTTCCAAATTTGAAATCTCCAAAAGGGATTCAAAAGGCCAAGCCTTTTGTAAGATGCTGCGAACAACATGGATAGGAAAGGCCCTCTCCGAAATGACCTTGCCAAGCAAAACCTGCCCCGAAGCTTGTTCCGCTTCCTCGGGGTCCCTCCAGGAATAAGGAGGAGACATGTCCCAACTAAGAGCTTTGGTCTTCTCCACCAAAAGCTCCAAATCCGAGTCTGTTGACGAAGACGCCATCAAGAGCAATCGAAAAAGCAAGAAGAATGCACTAAACCCACTAGATTCCCAGGGACATAAAACAATGGGGAAAACCACAACCACGGAAGTGCAATAGATTGCGAAGACATGGCACCCCCAACGGGAGCAATAAGGTGGCTGTCAGGCAGCGATACAGGCCCTGAGAGAGGCACCGGCGCCGACCCCAGCCACTGAAGGACAAAAGGTACCCTGACTATAGACTGCCCAACAAAAACCCACGTGCGTGGTACAGAGAGAAAACCTTTAGTTTTCGGAAGAGTTGACCCTAAGAGATCATATCCATTGGGTACGTAACTAAAGAAGAAGTAATAGGCTTTTGATTTAGCAGTTGTATAAGGACAAAAGGTAGGGACCCCCTACAGCTGAAACGATGGATTGGGCCACCTCCGTAACACAGCGTGAAAAAATTGGTAAAAAGTTTAGGGTAAAATTTTATGAGTTGTTAAAAAGTTAACTCTAAGACATTTTTTACATTACGTTGATTTTTTTTTATCATTTCGCCTTATGTGTTCGACCCCCTTCAAATTTGATCCTGGATCCGCCACTGCCCATGTATGCGCTTATATGTGCATGAAAGGAGAGCTCATGAGCACCTTGGTGGAACTCAGAATGCAACCAAGTAAGCCCTCTAAGACTTGGTTCTTTCATGCTTTTCCTCTATTGCTTTCTCCACTTCCTCCATTATGTGTTGTTGTTTCAGTAACCTTTTGCTTTCTTTGAGTAACCTTTACTTTGTGTAATCTCTCCCTTCAATGGCCAAAACAAAAACATGAAACCATTTTCCAACTTTCTGCAAGTTCAAGAAACAAAATTTAATCGCCCCATTACAAAAAATAAACTAACTGGAAGGCCTTTTAGATAAATGGATTTTCAGTTAGGACAATTGGACACTTTCATATTAGGTGGTACTAGTTATTCTGGTGCATATATTAACTTAGCAACATGATCCCGGTTCATTGAAATCTCTCTTTCTCAGTAACCCATGAACCTCTGGGTTTTCTTTGAAGGATCATGATTATACTGACGAAAGATATAGCTGACATGGGTCACAGACTAAAAGAGAGAGATACAGGTCAAAATCTAACCCGCGAGGCCCCAATTTACTCTATAAACACTAAAAACAAAAACTGGTCTTTGGGACCAATTTTTCCGTCCAAAAAAATCCGAATTCCATCTGTCGCCCCCAAATATCTCAACAAACCTGTTACAATTTTTTTTTTCGTCCCAAAAAGTACTTTTCCAAGACGAGAAGTTTTCGTCCCAAAATCGACTTAAACGTTCGATCTGGTTTTCTCCTTAAGGAATTAAATCATACAAATGTGGTTCTCATCCCAATAATTGAGAACCCCACCATGGTCACACACTACCGCCCGATCAGGTTGTGCAACGTGGCATATAAGATCATCGCTAAGCTGTTTCCCAACCGTTTCGCAAGGTGATTCATAAACTGGTTTCCTTTTTCCAATCTGCATTTGTTCCAGGCAGAAGAATCCAAGATAATATCATTCTTGTGAACGAACTCATGCACACTCTCAAACGTAAGCAAGGACGTGAGGGGCTTATGGCATTGAAAATCGACATGGAGAAAACATTTGATAAAGTTGATTGAGACTTTCTTATGGAGATTATGTGTTGTTTTGGTTTTTCTTTTGCTTGGCGGAATATGATTTTTCAATGCATCTCGACTCCCACTTTTTCCATTATGCTTAATGGTAGCCCGTTGGGGTTTTTTAAATCAAGCAGGGGCCTTCGGCAAGGTGATCCGCTCTCTCCTTTCCTTTTTATACTCATCATGGAAGGGTTGTCCCTCATCATCTCAAAGGCAGAAGTGGAGAATTGTATTCATGATATTCGTATCGCACGTGCTGCCCCTCCTATCTCTCATCTTCTTTTTGCAGACGATCTCATGATTTTCAGTCGTGCAAACCCTGCTGAAGCCTCTAGTATCCATAACTGTCTTCAGAAATTTGCATCGTGGTCTGGGCAAACCATAAATCTGCAGAAATCGTTCATCCATTTTAGCGCCAATCTCTCCATGGACACAAAGGACAGGATCGTAGCTGCTCTCAGTCTCACTAACACACCTAGAAAGGAGAAGTATTTTGGCCTCCCAGTGTAGCTCCCACGTGCCAAGACTCAAGCCTTTGTTGATGTCAAAACTAAGGTGATTCAGAAGATCTCCTGATGGAAGGCCAAAACGCTATCTCAAGCGAGCAGAACGATACTTATTCAAGCGGTTGTTGCTGCTCTCCCTTCATATTGTATGTCGGTTTTCCTCCTCCCGAAGGAATTCTGTCATTCTTTAGATACCCTTCTTAAAAACTTTTGGTGGGGTTTTTCTCAAGATAAATCTCATCACTTTCATCCTATGGTTTGGGCGGATATCTATTCTCCGAAAGAGTCAGGAGGTCTTGGCTTGCGAAGAATGTATTACTTGAACAGAGCTATGATTGCAAAATTGGGATGGCAAATTGTTAATGAACCAGACTGTCTTTGGGTAAAAGCCATGACGACTAAATACCTTAAAGGGCAAAGCTTTTTCGAGTACCAGGGGCATCATGATCCTTCATGGGTGTGGAAAGGGGTAGAGAGAACTCGTGACTTGGTGCTTAAAAATTTGTGTTGGAAAGTTAATAATGGGCGTGGCATACGTATTTGGAGCCAACCGTGGGTTCCCAAGATCGAAGATTCCATCCCAAAGCTCAGGCTAAGCATTGTGTGGCCCAGACATATTAATCGGGTGGCTGATCTCTTTGTCAGTGATACAGGTCAATGGAATGATGTTGTCGTTCGTCAGTGGTTTGAGGAGGAATTAACGGCTGCCATCCTGAATATCACAAGACATAATAACGCTGATGATGATATAATGATCTGGGCTCCAGAACCCAAAGGAAAATTTTCAGTAAAGACTGCTTATGAGCAAGATCAAGGCCCCAGATTTATTCGAGGGGCCTCCCTGGATGCGAATGAATGGAAAAAGCTCTGGTCTTTGAAGATCCAACATAGACTCAAATTGCTTATGTGGAAGGTTTTTGCTGGTGCTCTTCCCCTTCGAACAAATGTTTTTCTTTTTATTACAAATGCTCCTTTGGAGAAGTTGGTTTGTCCCCTCTGTAAACTGGAGGAAGAGTCCTCACATCACCTTTTCCTTGGCTGCCTGTACAGTAGAGTATTATGGCGTGAAGGGCCTTGGATTTTGAATTTTGATGCATTCGTCCAGGTGCCCTTTTCAAATTGGATGAAATATATGTTGAACTCTAGTAATCTACCTTTCCATGCCAGGGCGAGTTGGTCTGATATGATGCTTTATACTGCGTTGCTCTTTGATACAATCTGGTTTACCCGCAATAGAGTGGTCCATGATAATTTGGAGCCAGATGTTGAAGATATGAAGAAACGCTGCCTCCAACGTCATGCAGAGCATTGTGCAGCTTGGTCCCAGAAGAAACGCCTATTCCGATGGCAACCTCCTGCTTCTAATAGCCTTAAAATTAATTATGATGTTGCAATTAAGGAAGATGTTTTGTGTTATGCAGCTATTTGCCGAAATAGTGTGGGTCGGATCATTGAAGCGCCTGGGTTCTGGCGCAAGGGGTCCCATCCTCTGAAGGGAGAAGTTCTCGCTGCACTTCTGGCTTGCAACATTGTTGGTGTCTTGCCTAGCTCGGAAGTAATGGTTGAAGGTGACTCCTTAGTGGTTTGGAAACAAGTCACTGAGAGACATATGGTCCCCGATTGGCTTGTGGAGTGTGAAATCCTAAATCTCAGACAGACTCTTGATGCTCATCCTTTGTGGATGTTTTGCTGGACCCCTAGGGAAGGCAACCTCTTGGCTCATTTTATTGCTAAATGGTGTGCAACCAATAAGCATTGTGGTGTAATTAATCTTGACTCTCTCCCTAGAGAGATTCTTGATTGTGACAATGGTTGACTGAGTAGCAATAGAATGTTCCCGTTTGTTTAGAAAAAAAGAAAGAAAAGAAAACAGATATTCAGTAATGTGTTTATGCAGGCAAGTTGGAAAAATGCAATGCCAGCTTGTCATAAAACAGAACAGTTCCACTAGTCATTGAACAAAAACCACAAGTTGTCGATCTTTGCCAGGGACCAACTAGCCTAACAGTAGAACATGACCCTTTTAACATTCTCCTTGAGTGCAGGTAATGGTCTAACAACAGCATTAGCACCTGGTGCACGTGTGCTTTTAAGACCTGCTCCGCCCATGCCCCCACGTCCAGCAGCAGCCCCGCTTGAAATGGAACCAGGATCTGAAGACTCTGGCTCCATATAGAACCGAGCTCGAAATGCAGCAAGATGGGCATAGTATGCAGGGGGCACTGCCAGATTAACAAGATAGAATGCACACTTGTCAGCAATAGAATCGATGTGTATGTTTTTCTTCAATCTATATGCCAAAAGGTGTTATGTGCATTAATCTAAATGATGCACACTTCTGTCTTTATGTGTATATGCAAATATGAGTGCATGCATGCAAGTCACAGAGAGAGAGAGCTCACCAATTGAAACAGAACGAGTGCACCTTGCATAACTGGGGGAAAGAAAGAAGAATATTCGTACGAAATAATCAGATAACAATCAGTACTGTACAGGTACATTACAACAGTGGAAACAAGAATTCTGCTAACATTAAAGGAATTATAAAAGAACTTACGTGTAGCAAAGGTTATTTGTAAGGGACTGCAGCCCATCAGCTGTAAAGTGGTTCTCATCCCAGAGGACATGGTAATGAGCTGGACGACTTGTTCCCTGTTTGCCATTTCAAGGTGCATCATCAAGAGAATTAAATTCCTTACACCTCAAAAGACATAAATTAAGTCAATAGTGCATTAGAAAAACACATTAGATTGATATATACCTTTACGCCAGCATGAGAACAAAGGTAGAAGTCAAATTCAGTCGGGTGACAGATTTTAGAGTCCACAACAGTACCTGTAAATTTGAAGAGAGATGGAAACCTCAAACAAATAAATTTCTAGGCACATAAAATACAAAGATCAAAACTAAACAAATTATATATAGTTACCTGGCAATATGTTTCCACTCTCATGATCAACTGAGTGGATGTTCCCATGATTGTCAGCAAACAACCTGGTATGATGGCGCTTCTGAACTACAATAAACGTCACAGGAGGCTGATAGTTCGGCTCCAAGGAGGCACAGGCCTAAAAATAAATTGGTCAGGGAAGGTTTGATGTAAGTGTGATCCAAAGATATTCAAACTGATAAAAGAAAGATGCACAGAGAGAAAAGGGGAATAGACGACTGATCAAGCAACTAGATTCACCTTCCGGATAGCATCGAGTTCATACAACAAAACTTGATAGAACTGTCCTTCGCTCACACCGTCCCTAAGGATTATAAAGATGTGTCATTAGATGAGAAAAAAAGTATCTAGAAGGCAGTGACACAAGAATATTACAATACCTATAAAATATGATGCGCTGTGGTTTCTGCCCAGTTGCTCTCCGGAAAGATATCAGTAGTTCCCTGTACGAAGAAGACAGAAATATCTCAAACCTCACCACAAAAACTCCACCCAAAACACTAGGAGAATCCTGCCACCCGTCTGCGCTTTTATACATTCATAAGAAAAACAAAGGCCGAAACAAGAAGACAGACGCCCCTTCATACCTGATCATGCCACCAGTCACAGTCCCTCTTACAGTATCCTGCCATGTCTTGTAGAGATCTTGGATCAGCTCTTGTCGATGGGCTTGAGCACAAACCAAACCAGCATACTTTGTGATTTCCGGCCAATCTTGAGATGCCACAACCTGAAGATCACAATTCAAATTACCACAGTAGGTAATTAAATTGTAAAATTTTCAAAATGTTACAAGAATGTGTGTTGAGAACTGAATACGAAAGTAAAAGCAAGCTAATCCCAGTAATGAACAGAACAAAATACAGCTGCAATTGATGGTCTTGAATCTTCTCCTGGCTGAGGGTGGGTAACATCAGCTCCAAAAATTATTGTCGGGCGATCACTGACTAAAGGTATGCGCCTTGATATGGCATCAACCAGAACAGTATTCCTTCCTCCAACCTTGACATTTATCTTCAAAGACACATTTGCCAGATATTGTTTATTCATCTTAAATACATTCTTTGTCAAGCAGCATTGGGAAACAAGTCCAAGGTCTGTCTCACAGATCCGTTTCAAATCACCTGCACAAGAAAGTATATGCAAATTAGTAAGGGATCACAAGAACAGGATCACTATCCAGAAGAAGCATGTGCTTAGTTAATTAGGCAAGTTTCCTACCATAAAGAGAGCCATTGTTATCTGGCAAAATTACGATAAGCAGGTCAAGCTCCTTTCTCTGCGGCTGGAGTTTAGTCATTGCATCATGATACCGAGTTCTTAGGACTCTATCCACCAGATCAGGACGACCAGTCACTGGAGGAAGTACTGGTTCTGGATTAAATGCCTACGTAAAACCAGGTAACAAAATGTTATTGAGATTAAAAAAAATAGGACAATACAAATTCTTAGGTTCGAGCCCTTCAAGCACCCTACCATCCCAGAAATGTGACACATTCGTGCAAGTTCGTGGCAGAACCCACGGGCCACACTGTCTTTCACATCCCGGGAAAAATTAATGCAAATCCAATAGTTAACGACACCCCCATTGACCATTTTCTGCAACAAAAACATAAAATATCAAAATCATTAAAGGACATTAATATTACACAGAAACTCCCCAAAAAAGGACAAGGTCATAAAGCCACCAGCATATAATTATGTGTAAGCGTGCACCCCTATTCTTTAACACAATAAACAAATATGCATCTAAAGCAAATATAAATAAAAATTGAAAAGCAAAAAAGACTCAGATGCACAAGTGGCCAGACTTGAACACGCATGATATGTTTGCCCCTATTCATTGCAAAGAGATTGAACCAAATACAAAAAAAGTTAGCCATTGGCAGTGATTCACATGCTCCAAATAGAATTGTATCAGCTAACTCAATACTAAGGCCATGTGTATAGGGAAAGTAATTAAATGTGTACGGACCAAAACCATTAGCATACAACAATGACATGTCTTACATGCAAAAGCCAATTCAAACGCTAGAAATACCTTATTCATCATGTTCCATTGTCCAACTTGTGGCAGACAATCCTTTTCTCGACCCGTATCATGATATTTAAGCTGTAGAATGCAACAGATTATTTAGTGAAAATATTGAAGCTAGCTCCTGAAAGATGGTAGGACAAAGTTGACAAAATAAACAAGTAACAATATACAGATATAATACCCATGGTGCAGGAAGAATGCGAGCTTCAACTGACGTTAGATTCTCGCTGATTTTAATTCCAAACTCCTTTGCATAAGGATCATCATGGTAAGCATTATGATGAACCGTCTGCAAGGTCAAATAAAAAGCACGTCAGAATATGAGGGTGCGCAAGAGATGTTAGCACAAAGGCAATTTGGCTCTTTGGTTATCAAAGGTAAGTGAGTGCTGTGAAAAAAGAAATTATAAGAAAAGACATTATTGAGTGCAAATAGAACATAGATTCCATATTACGAACCCGCATTATATCCTGCTCCCTCTCCTGAGGACGCTGGCAGGTCACCTTCAGTAACGCAGTAATCTGCCTCTTATTCAACCTCTTGGAGTACCTCTGACCCTCAACAATCTTGCAAACCTGAATCCAAGAGAATATTGTTAGCATATACATCCATATCATATCAGTATAAGAAAATGCATATCCAATCTGAGGAATGAAACTTAAGATATTTATGTCTTTACCTCCATAGGAAAATAATTCGGCCTCTGTTGATTCCCCACTTGCAGGCAGGGCCATTGCAAATGTTGAATAACCAAACCATAGGTCTCATAAAAGTACTCAACTACGGATTTCATTGTACCTCTTTCATCAACCGGAAAACTAGAAGAACCAGCAACCAATATCAAAAATGGGGAGGAGGGAGAAGGGGGTTCAGAGAGAGAGAGAGCAGATAAGATGCTAATTCATACGTCAGCTCTCGTGTTGCCTGCGATGTTAGACTAGATATACGGTACCTCCTGCGCACATTTCCACGATGTGTAACCTCGACTTTGATTCCTCGCAAAGCCTTTTTGATCTGTTTCGAACAAGAGAAAAGCAATTATCAAAATGCCTCACAACGGATAACCTTAATTGAAAAGTTCACCATATAAGATGAACATAAAATATTCAGAGTTCCATAAAACAAAAGAACAAGAACAGAATAATAAATTCAAATGAATGTAACCTCATTGCCTATGAAATGGAAAACCAACACAAGCAGCTTGGAAAAACTATACAACTGCAGAACAATTAAGATAACAAACGCACTTGGAAGAACACTCTGAAGGCCAGCAATTACCAAGGGAAGAAAGAAAGCCTAACCTTTACCCGATCAGAATCAGATAAAATTCTTGAAGTAATGTCCCGATTCAGCAGCTGTGTCACAAAATCGATGACCGGCAATGGCTCAATGAAAGCGATAGAAGACATGTCTGCAACATTAATATCAAAATTGTCACCGCGACAGGAACATAAAACAAGCTGAGGACCCATGAGATCCTTGACAATTTTTTCGATCCAAAAATTAAATGGCAGGAGAAAGGTTTTGAAATAATTATGAGCTAATTATTGTTATGAATTATTCACTTGTATATTTTATTTTACAAAATATTGGGCACTTATAATGACAGTATAAATAGTTCTATACTCGTTGTGACTCTATTAGATAGAATGATGGATTTCGTCATTGATGTGATGTCCTTAAGTAGACGAGTGGCAGCACGATAAGAGTATATATGAACACCTTCTGAAAATGATCACTGATTTAGAGAATGATATTCTGAACAATTAGCTTATGTTGCCCTCAGATCTGGGAGAGTTATGCAGATTTACTTCTTGTGTTCTTGTGCTTTGACTGAATCTTTTGATGATGATCTTCGTAAATCAAATATTTCAGATAATATTGCGCCGTGTACATAGTAAATAAATTTTAATGACTGCTCAATATAGAATCCATCATCTCTTATTGAGACAATATATTCATTATATTTATATAACATTGAACTAAAATGAAAACGCTACGCATTAGAGTTTGTGGAAAAGGTTTTCATAATTTTTTGTTTACTTATATATATATATCAAATAAAAATATATTTATTCAAGAAAGTTATTTTGAAATTTTTCAGGAATCCAACAGGTACAGACTGAGAATTAAGAATACTGTGAACCGAGAATTTTATAAATGAGATACTTTTGATCCTAAAGGTTCATATGAAATATAGTATAATGAAAGGATAAATAAGTAAATAATTGTTAGTAAAATGGATTTCACGAAAATCGTCTCATTATCTCGGGGGTCAATTGTGATATGCAATGGACATGATCATAATTTATTGAAGTCCATAAATTCGGAATACACAATATAAGGGTGTTAATGAAAACTAATTTTTAATGATGAACATATAATTAATTAAATTTGATATCTATAAAAATCTCACGCACTAGCACAGTTAAAGCTTTAAGCGATCCATTATAAAAGCTCAAAACGATCATCTAAACAAGGTGATGAAAATTCACGATTATGAGAAAAGAAAAAGTCTCCCTCAAGAACTATACGCGTGAATTTGAATGAGGTAGCACGCTTAGGCTACTTAATTTCAACGATCAACACGTTGTCACTTCCATTGCGACTCCAATGATTGACCAAACCTTTCAGATAGTACTCATAAGAAAGCAAAAAAAAAAAAAAAACGGTTAGAGACATTACATACCGATATTCAGAGACAGCCCCATCTGAGTCGGACGAATACTTTGATAGAAACCGCTCCAACTCTCCAACCCCTCACCCAATGACTGCCTTCTTCCCAGATGAGGAGAATAAAATGATCGGCCAACAGCACAGTACCTAATATCCATCACAACATAACAATACTCTTCAAAAACCCAGATGCGCTACTACCATGTATGGAAACGGGAAAAATAAAAACTTACAAAAACTTAGTACCTAGTTGTTGGAAATTCACGCAGGACAATATCAAGAACTTGAAGGGCTTCTTGAGGTGCATCAACTTGCTTACCCTGCAAAAAAAGCCCTAAATGGTGCAGGTCCGCACGTGAAGCCAATTTTATAACAACTTTAAACTCTTTCTCTCTCCTGCATCAAGGTAAAGGCCATCCTAATAAATCACAGGACACATGCGAATACTACTACTAAAGGAAAAACATATGTAAGAACACTCAAGATGAACCTTTGGCAACCAGATCCATCATCCTCTTCAATAAGTGGAATTCTGAACTCCTTTGTTTGGAATGGGAGAGGCCCAGCTGTGTACAGACTCTTCCGCCCATCATAGGCAGGAAGCCTCTTTCCTAGATGGGTCTCTCTATATAATTTAACCAGCTGCTCCATTACAGCACGGTTGACTCTCCGTGAAGTTACCTCCGGAGTAATTTTCACCTAACATGCATTAGCAAAAATAGAGACCTGAATTTCAATTGAGAATGAGAAATATTCACAACTCCACAGAATGAACTCATGGTAAGATAACTCACATCATACTGGTGCAAATCTTTATCCGGTAACTCAGCAAAGAAGTGATTGGCCTTAACTATACAACTTGTTCCAGTGCTACCCTTTCCAGGCCGAAGAGGGAACCTCATTGATTTACTAGATGGTTGAATTGCCTGGCTGGGACCAGCTCCGTCATGGATGTCCATTTTCTCAAACTGATGGTTCACTGTTGGTGACTCCGGTGGTCGGGTAGATGAACTCACCTCAGATGGTGTGGGCTGAGATAGAATGAGCTTAGGTTGTTGATGTTGAACCTGGATTGCTTGGTGCAGCTCGAGAGGTGGTGGTCGTGATGGGCCAGCTGAAGAAGGTATGCCTCTACCACCACTTCCATTCCCTCCACGACCACCACGTTGGGGTGGCTCTCCCCTTCCCAAGCCATGAAATGCAGGTGGGCCACCGTATTGGTGCTGTGGTGGCATTCCACGGCCGCGACCCCCACTATAACCTCCACGACCTCCCCGCGGGGCCAAAGCTCTACCCCCTTGGTATCCTCCTCCCCCATGTTGCTGCTGGGGTGAAACACTCCTCTCAACAGGTTGTGGTTGGCCCCGGCCACTACCACCACCGCTGGCTTCCTGCTGAGACTGAGGTCTTTCACCCCCACTAGGAAGCTCAGTTCTCTTCTTCCTCACCATTATGATCGATGTCTGCACATAAAAAGCACCAAAACAATGGTAACACAGAAAAAGAAAAACTAAAAGTCACCCATGCATCAACGATGCAAACAAAAAGCAATAACTAATTGCCAAACATGATAAACTGTGTGCCCAAAATTAACACAAAAAGGCGAGAAGCAAAACTGTTTCCAAGCTAGAACGGCCTAAACCAACAATGAAAAACCCCACTCACAGTCAGATAGAGCATATCTACAGCAAAAAACACCAATCAAATTTCGCCTACAAAAACAAAAGCACACCTAAATTTTTCGACTCGAAGAAAAATAACAAAAGTTCAAGCCCTACCGTTCACGAGGAACAAAGAAAGGAAAAGCAAATGGGGAATCCTAAAACCACCGATAATATTACCTCAGAAACCGATGCGAAAAGCTAAATTAAATTAAATTTAAAAAAGCCACTCCCTCTGCTTTTCATTCAGGAGAGCGCAGCAACTGAAAGAGAGAGAGTCCCTTATGCTGGACTTATGCGGTCCAGCATAAGTACTTGACTACGTAATACTTGTGTTCTTAACAGTCCATGGTGGATAACACCACTACAATGTCTAATTAGCCACCTTCTAACTGCTGGTGGTGCACGCGGTCCCAAGAAAACAACCCCCAAAAACTTCGACATTATGTATGGAGTGGAACATGACTGATTAAACGAGATAACATAAACTGCAACCCCAACAAGTAAATGATATATAATGACTCAACATTTCATTTAGGGTTAATCCAATTCCTCTTGGAGTGTGGGAATATATATGTTCGTGCCCATAAAAAAATGGTCAATTTTATGTTGACACATAAAATAAGTCCTTAGAATTCAATAATAAAGTAATATTTGATAAAGCAGATGCAATATGATACATGGTGCAAGCATTTTATAATGACATATTTAAACGAGATGACTATTCCTAATGTCCCTTTAACCCTCCGATAGCCCATCAGCCACATCCCACGTTGTGCCACCATTATCATATACTTTGTCTTGTTTTACTTATTTATTGCCACCACACTACTCTTCGTACGATTGTGATATATGCCTATTGCTGGCCCCATTGACTTCTTCGGGTCTTGTCCTGTTGTCCATATCGTACCGTACGTTTTGTTGTCTAATTAATGTTTCCAATTAATTGTCTACAAACAAAGATACGGATTTACCTTATCGTGAGTTGTTAGGAAAGAAGAGAACAAAAGAATGGTTGGTCTTAACCTTGTGATTGGAAGGACAGAATATTTTTCTTCATCTTTTCGCACTCTCAATTACAAGCAACCTCATAGTGATCTCACACCAGTAGAAGGTGCATGGGCCAGGTAAGTCCTTCGTTTAAACTGGGGAATGGTGGAGAATCTAAACGAATTGCACATTAAATTCCATCTTTTAAGCCCTCTACAAATATATATATATATATATATATATATATATATAATATAGCATTTAGAACCTTTCTTCTGGGGGGCAAACCATAGTGGACACTATGACCATGCACATTGTCTAAATGGAGACACCCTAAGGCACTTTCTCACATTAATCACATTCATTTAATCCCAAATCTCATAGGTTAAGAAAATACCGTACAAATATTTAAAATTATCTTTGGGCATTGCAAGGAAGTGTTTGTTCAGGCAATGCCAGCTGGTCAAATGGGGAGATTATTATAACAAGAAGACGTACAGCAAACAGAAACACATCATATAATATTCCTCCCTCGGAGGTTATATATGCCGACAGCAAAGCTGAATGAATCAATACGTTTACATAGTTGGGAGAGAATGCACTAAAAGTATACCAATGCAAGTTCTTAAGAAACTATTTTTCTGCAAGTGCGTTGGGAGAGAATGCACAAAGTATACCAATGCAAGTCCTTAAGAAACTATTTTGAAACTATTTTTCTGCAAGTGTTCTACTCCTCACGGGTCCTTTGGAGAGGCATAAAGTTCCCTCCTAACTGTAATTATAATAAACATATTTGCGATGCTTTGGGTTTTGCACAACGCAACTAGGGTCATAAGCAGACAAAAGATTAAGCCTAACAAAAATCTGAGAAAAATACAGCAAAGTATTACAGTTTTAACACGTTACATTACTCTACTTGCTATCAATTTCGCTACATTTCGTCCTTTAATAACTAATTATTTACATTTTACCGTTAATTTAGACTTAAATTATTATTTTAGTTCAGTAAAATAACTGACTTTAGTACCCCATATAAAATATACCTATAAAAAAATTATAAAGGTAAAATCATCATTTCACTGCGGATGATATAAATTAGTATAAACGGTTTATAATTAAAGAGTAAAATATAATGAAATTAGTAGTCTAAAGCGTAAATTGTTAGAATACCAACAGTAAAGAAACCAAAAATGTATTTAATCCAAAAATCGAAAAAAAAATTTGCACAACGTCATAAGGAATTTGAGAAACTGTCGATCCCAAGACAGAAAACTTCCTGTACACTCAAATTGCAGGTACATTAATGGTTCCGATTGATCTAATATGACATATAATTCTCCACTCGCCTTTAGCATATATATAGAAATGATGGGTGTGCTTGTGCCATTGGTATCCCCAGTCTCCGGAAGTTCATGATGTGATCAATGATTTGTTGAACTTCATGGCAAATTGATTTTATTGGGTAAGCCAGTATAATTTTTGTTTGGGTAAGGTTTTCTTAGCCTATATAATTATGCTACCTTTTTTCTTTATCTCCTGAAACATTTAAATCTATTACTGATCATTGTACTAAATACTAGAAGTTATAAAAGTACTACTCCAACCAAAGCGTACTGATGTTTGGAATCTGATCCTACAGAACTTCCATGGGGCAGAAGTGGAAGACAAACTAGAGAGAAAGGGCATCAACAAGAGCATCTTCATACGACGAAGAAAGTAAGTTCTTAGAATTCGACAAGAAAGTAATATTTGATAAAGCAGATGCAATATGATACATGGTGCAAGCATTTTATAATGACATATGTAAACGAGATTACTATTTCTAATGCCCCTTTAACCCTCCGATGGCCCATCAGCCACATCCCACGCTGTGCCACCATTATCTTTTACTTTGTCTTGTTTTACTTATTTATTGCCACCACACTACTCTTCGTACGACTGTGATATATGCCTATTGCTGGCCCATTGACTTCTTCGGGTCTTGTCCTGTTGTCCATATCGTACCGTACGTTTCTGTTGTCTAATTAATGTTTCCAATTAATTGTCTACAAATAAAGATACGGATTTACCTTATCGTGAGTTGTTAGGAAAGAAGAGAACAAAAGAATGGTTGATCTTAACCTTGTGATTGGAAGGACAGAATATTTTTCTTCATCTTTTCGCACTCTCAATTACAAGCAACCTCATAGTGATCTCACACCAATAGAAGGTGCATGGGCCAGGTAAGTCCTTCGTTTAAACTGGGGAATGGTGGGGAATCTAAACGAATTGCACATTAAATTCCATCTTTTAAGCCACTACAAAAAAAAAAAAAAAAAATATATATATATATATATATATATATATATATATATATATATATATATGTAAATCTTGTAAAGTGACAGGATTAGAGGTTTTCTTAAACTTGTCTAAGATTTTATTAAGACTGACCTGGGTTTCAGGTATTTTTAATTTACTTTCTTTTTTACTTAATACGTTTTTAAATTTGGAGAGATATTGAGCCTTGAGCTCAGAATCCTCAACTTTGTCGATTAAATAGAACAAAAGTTCTTCTTGTTGACTTAAAACGTTCAAGGTTTTACTTGGGTGGCAACAACTATCTTGACATCCTAGCTTTTGGTTAGGGGTGTCGGATTCTGTGTCGGTACTGGGATTGTAACTAGAATTAGAGGATGGGATGTCATCTATGTCTAGATCACTACCGCTAGAATCTCTTAATTCTAAGATGGCAAACAGTTTTACTTTCTCACTTGCAGGAATGTCTAAAGAATTAATATTTTCTTTAACTCGACATTCAGAGCTGTAATGACCTAGTTTCTTACATTTGTAACATCTAATTTTACTTTTGTCTTTAGGTGTGGATTTCTTCCTAAAGGTTTTTTTGTGAAATTTTGGTTTACTAGGTTTACTTTCTTCGGGAGGCATGTAATTCATATTTGACTTCTTGTGGTATTTGTGTGACCTCCTAAAAGATGACCTTTCTTTGTGGTGTTTTCTACGGGATGGTGCTATGGGAGGCAGACCATACTGTTCGCAGAAATTACCCATTTCATACTTAGCTGCTTTTATATATATATATATATATATATATATATATATATATATATAATATAGCATTTAGAACTTTTCTTCTGGGGGCAAACCATAGTGGAAACTCTAATAGGCAGAGATGAAGTTGCATATTGCGAGGAAGATGTTCTCAGGTATGTATATTAATTTTTAGCAAATTTCGAGGACGAAATTTTTTTTTAAGGAGGGAAGAATGTGATAACCTTGTTAAAAAAAATTCAACTACGTGGAGTCGAACTCTAGTCCTGTGGTTTTAATAGGAGAAGACCACTAGGTCACGCGCGCACTTGTTAGTTTATACGCAGTTGAATTTATTTAAAAGTTTAGCAGCTTTATTTCGAAAATTTTGTCACACGGGGATTCGAACCTGCGCGCTAAAAGGAAGGAGAATTTTAGCTTAACCACTGGGGCGCTTCACGCATTTGGTTGGCATTGTTGAGGTTTTATTTTATTTAAATTCGTTTTGGCTGGAATTGAATTTTTAAGTGAAACAGTGCGTTTTGATCTTCTTATTCCTCAACCCTAATCTTTTCGACTTACTGGGTTGCAGTCCGCCGTTTTCGTCCATTCCTCTCTCTCTCTCTCTCTCTTCGATTTCTCATCCGTTTTAGCACCTTTTCGTCTGGTTTTCGTGACCTTTCAACTCCATTGTGTAGATCTCGACGTTTCTCAATAAATCAAGCGATTTATGGTGGTTAATGGAGGATCTCAAAAATGCAGCAATTAGGGACCTTATTCATTGATTTTCAGCCAAAACTCGCATATAAAAGGAACCTTTTGCTCAGAGGTTGATCACACCTCTCAAACTTGACTCTCTATCATTTTTGAGATCTCTTTCTCTCTCTCTCTCTCTATCAATTTAGTCATTGTTAGGGTTTTGCAATTATCTTCGGTTCTTTTCGGTCGCTACAAGACGTGGAATTTAGGGCTGTTCGATTATCGAAGCAAGTCAGGTAAGCGGAGCTACTATATTGTTTTCTTCAAAAATTATGAAAACGTTTTCATAAACGATTTTGTGGAAAATATTTCATTGCAAGTTTATGTTATTTTGAAAACAAATGTAGAATTTTAAAAGACCTATTTTATATGATTGTTATGAATTATTTCTCAAAGATTATGTATTCTGCTGAACATCATTTCTGATTTTGAACCTAAATTCTGATATTATATATTATACTGTTTTCAAACCCCGAGGCGATGTTCTGATTACTGATTATTGTTGCTGTTGGTACCAACTTACTGATTACTGAGTGCACCCATTATTCGGATTGGTTTTTGTGTGGGTTTCTCCCTAGTGCACACTTAGCGTACGTGGCTAAGTCTTAGTAGGACAAACTTCACTTCCTGTTGGCTTAATTCGGTTTGGCCGCCGGTTAAGTCGTTGCACAACCCTACCACAGGGGTCAATGTGGCTTACTGTTGATGCCAAAGGAGATTTTCTGAAAAGTTATTTTATTTTATGTTCTGTGCTAAAAAGATATTTTATTTCCTTTATTTTGACTCAAAGAAAAGAATATATATTTTTATTCTCTACTTACTGAGTTGTCGAACTCACTCCGTTTTATTTTCTTATTTTCAGAGATTATTCAAAAATTGAACCTAAAAAGCATGCGGGTGGGATAGATGAGAGCATCATTATGAATTTTAGATTGTTATGATAAATTGTTCAAGTTTATGTTTTGAAACATTATCATTATAATATGTTTTGTTTCGAATAAAAGAGATCAATTTATTTTAATTCTTTTATTTATTATTCTAGGCTGGGATTCGAACCCAGGCGCATGGGAGATAGAAAGAGCAGCTGGACCACTGAGGCACGCGTGCACGCTTCTGTTTTATAGTGAAACTTTATTTTATTTAAACTCGTTTTGTTGGATTTGGATTTTTAAATGAAACGTTGCGTTTTGATCATCTTCTTCCCCGAACTTTAGAATCTCGACTTTTCTGCCCTAGCCGCCGTTTTCATCCTTTCAGTTTCTCTCTCATCAATTGCCTCTCTCTCTTTGATTTCTCATCCGTTTTAGCACATTTTCTTCTGATTTTCGTGGCGTTTCAACTTCATTGTATGAATCTCGACGTTTCTCAATAAAGCAAGCGATTTATGGTGGTTAATGGAGGATTTCGAAGGGGCAAGAATTTGTGGTTGTTACACATTGATTTTTAGCCTATAAAAGGGGCATTCCGCTCACAGATTATTCACACCTCTCAAAACGTGAATTCTCTATCATTTTTGAGATCTCTCTCTCTCTCTCTTTAGGTCAATTTCAGCTAATGTCGAGTTTCTCGATTTTCTTCTGTTCTTTTAGGTCGCTGCAATACGTGGATTTTAGAACGGTTCGATTATCGAAGCAAATCGGGTAAGCGGAGCTAGTATACTGTTTTTCTTCAAAAATGATGAACTTGTTTTCATAAACGATTTGGAAAAAATATTTTATTGCAAGTTTATATTATTCTGAAAAACAAGTGTGAAATTTTAAAATACATACTGAGATATGTTTATATTACTGTTCTGACTTCTTTCTCAAAGATTCTGCATTCTGCTGAACATCATTTCTGATTTTGAATATGAATTTTGTTATTATATATTATACTGTTTTCAAACCCCGATGCGATGTTCTATTACTGATTACTGCTACTGATGGTACCAACTTACTGATTATTGAGTGCACTCATTCTTCGGAGTGGTTTATGTGTGGGTTTCTCCCTAGTGCACACTTAGCGTACGTGACTAAGTCTTAGTAGGACAAACTTCACTTACTGTTGGCGTAATTCGGTTTGGCCGCTGGTTAAGTTGTTGCACAACCTTGCTACAGGGGTAAATGTAGCTTACTCTTGATGTCAAGGAGATTTTTTGATAAAGCTATTCTATTTTCTTTATTTCGGCTCAAAGAAAAGAATATATATTTTTATTCTCTGGTTACTGAGTTGTCGAACTCACTCCGTTTTATTTTCTTATTTTAAGAGATTGCTCAGAGATTGAACCTAGAGAACATGTGGGCGGGATAGATGAGAGCATCATTATGAATTTTAATTTGTTCAAGTTTATGTTTTGAAACAGTATCGTTATATTATGTTTTGTTTCGAATAAATGTTATAAATTTCTTTTATTTATTTATGTTGATTTTTGAGGCGTGACAAGGTAAGTCCTTCGTTTAAATGGGGAATGGTGGAGAATCTAAACGAATTGCACATTAAATTCCATCTTTTAAGACCTCTACAAATATATATATAATATAGCATTTAGAACTTTTCTTCTGGGGTCAAACCATAGTGGACACTATGAACATGCACATTGTCTAAATGGAGACACACCCTAAGGCACTTTCTCACATTATACACATTCCATTAATCCCAAATCTCATAGGTTAAGAAAATACCGTACAAATATTTAAAATTATCTCTTTGGGCATTGCAAGGAAGTGTTTGTTCAGGCAATGACAGCTGGTCAAATGGGGAGATTATTATAATAAGAAGACGTACAGCAAACAGAAACACATCATATAATATTCCTCCCTCGGAGGTTATGCCGGCGAGAGCAAAGCTGAATGAATCAATACTTTTACATAGTTGGGAGAGAATGCCCTAAAAGTATACCAATGCAAGTCCTTACGAAAGTACTATTTTTCTGCAAGTGCTCTGCTACTCAAGGTCCTTTGGAGAGGCACAAAGTTCCCTCCCAACTGTAATTATAATAAACATATCTGCGATGCTTTGGGTTTTGCACAAAGCAACTAGGGTCCTAATCAGACAAAAGATTCCACCTAACAAAAATCACATAAAAATACAGCAAATTATTATCTGCAATCAATTTCGTTACATTTTGTCTGTTGATAACAAATTATTTACATTTTGCACCCGTATCGTTAATTTAGATATAAATTATTATTTTGATTCAGTAAAATGACTGATTTTTTATCCCATACAAAATATACTTATAAAAAAATTTATAAAGATAAAATTATCATTTCATGCGGATGGTGTAAATTAGTGTAACCGGTTTACTGTTGAAGAGTGAAATATAATGAAATTGGTAATCGAAGCTTAAATTGTCAGAATATCAACAGTAAAGAAGCCCAAAAATGTATTTAATCCAAAATCGAAAAAAAAATTTGCACAACGTCATAAGGAATTTGAGAAACTGTCGATCCCAAGACAGAAAACTTCCTGTACACTCAAATTGCAGGTACATTAATGGTTCCGATTGATCTAATCTGACATATAAGTCTCCACTCGCCTTTAGCATATATATAGAAATGATGGGCGCGCATGTGCCATTGGTATTCCCACTGTCTCCGGGAAGTTCATGTTGTGATCAATGCTTTGTTGAACTTCATGGCAAATTGATTTTATTGGGTAAGCCAGTATAATTTTTGTTTGGGTAAGGTTTTCTTAGCCTATATAATTATGCTACCTTTTTTTCTTTATTTCCTGAAACATACAAAAATCTATTACTGATCATTGTACTAAATACTAGAAGTTATAATATTAGTACTACTCCAACCAAAGCGTACTGATGTTTGGAATCTGATCCTACAGAACTTCCATGGGGCAGAAGTGGAAGACAAACTAGAGAGAAAGGGCATCAACAAGAGCATCTTCATACGTGTCCTAAACAGCAGTAAAGTCTCATTGAAATGGTCCTAATTAGAAGCAAATAAATAAGAGATAATAAATTCCACTTACTTTAGATGTTGCCTTATTATTGGATGTCACTTCCATCCTATAAGTAGTTGGTTAATTAACATAAAGGATATGGAAGATAATGACAGCATATATGTACACCAAACACCAATCATTCACAATTAGAACAACCCCAACAAAGTCGATCCCCCCCTCTTAAGCTGAACCTAATAATTATTAAAATTCCTCCCACATCCTTCAATTGTTACTAATTCACAACATATGCTAGCCTCTAGCCTCTGTCTCATCTCTTTCTCTTCACCTAGGGAAAGATCGAGAGCTCAGAGTTGTACGTAGGTCAGAATGACAAGAAAAAGGAAAAAAATAAGAGATATTTTCCCATCATCTTCCAAGGGGAAAGAGCCACAAAGGTGACTCGAATGATCAGTTCCATTTTATATATTAAGTCCACAAAGAGTGAGCAAGGACCATATTTCACACAAACTAAAAGCTTCTCCTCCAGCCGTTCATTTTGCTACCCTCTTCCGCCGCCGGTTTTTCTTTTCTACTGGTCCTATTAACTTGCTACTTTTTGTGGACTTTCCACCCTTTATGAGTCTCCTTTCACCCGTTTGAGTTTGAGTTTATAAAATCATTAGGCACATTTGCTCGTTGGCCCCGCCACCTACTTGCATCCATATTTGAGCACATACCGAAGCATGGGAAAAACGACATTCAAATGATACTATATCAATATTATACAACATGCTTAGATAGACTTGGTCCAACTGAAAATTGCCCTGACCAAGCTGAGAGCGTAAAGATAATTCTTAAACACTCGAACCAACCTCATAGCCTAAGTATTGCTTCAATCAATGAGTATTTTATTCCCATGTGATATAATCCGAACTCATGGCCATCCATATCCTTGAACCGGCCTCATATATATATAGCCCAAGTATCCCTTAAGTCAATGAGCTATTCTCATGTTATAGAATTCGAACTGATCATGTCCATCCATATTCTCAAACTAGCCTTATAGTCCACATATCGTTTAACTCAATGACTTATTCCTATGTGATAGAATCCGAATTCATATCCATCCATCTTCGCATCATTTACCATTGTGGCCCATGCTATTAGCCTCAACGTAGCATATATATGTGTGTGTTTAAAATAAACTTAGTCGAAACTTTAAGATGATTAACCGGTCTTCAATTCATTTATTAGGCCACTCCTTTAAACAAAAATCACTGAGTTGATGAGTTATGTGGAGTTATGTAATCTTAAAAGGCTTAAAGATTGTTATTTTTACTTGGTATGGAATTGTGTCTCATTCAAAAAAAAAAAAAAACGCAAGCGAATCTAAATAGGGAGATTTTAGATACTTCTCAATATATCAACTAAAAAACTACTCTCTCCTTTGAGCAAGAATCCGGAATCCCTTTTACAGACGAAGCCTTTGCATCAAGTTTCACGTTCACACATGCACCAGCGCGAAAAGTGCAATTTTGCTCACAAACAATGCATAGGAGCTCATTGGATGATACGAGCCATGCACTTTTAGTCACACTCAGTACCTGACCGAATATTACGTCATATTTGTTCTGTCCAAGCCTTAATTATCTTATCCTTTTTTTTGAATACCAAGGTATATATATATATATATATATATATATATATATATATATACATGTCCAGTTTCTAAGTGAATGAATAATATGAAACTCTTCTATCCAAAATTATAGTCTCCAGTTTTTGGATTAAAGTGGTGCTCGAATCAATGCAGAATTGGATGCTCAAGTGATGAACACAAGGCCACAAGGGAATATATCATGGCTTGTGCGATATATATATAATCTCTTAGTTTAGATATCCAAATAGTACTGGAAACACATGGAATTTCACCTAAAGAAAATTCAAGTTCTGAACTATGATAGGAAAACGCGATAGCATTTATAATAGTCAAACAACGATGATATTCTAATGGAGTTTGTGCCTTTACGTGGGGCATTTGAGAGATTAGAAGCCATGATCAAAATAGCTCGTGATCTTGGTTTTTTTTTGAAACGATGATATTCTATATTGAAAAAATACACAAACAAAAATTATCAGCAAGAAAAACAAGGAAAAGAACCCAAAAGGGGCTTTGCAAGCGACAGCGGAGGGGCCAACATTAGAGTGGCTTTAAAAGAGGACACAAGGTCCTCAGGTGTGGCGGACAGGAAACCCGAAGTGAGAGGACCCGAAGACCCTAGGAAACACGGGAAACCCGTGAAAGAAACAAACCATCGCACAAGGCAGTGACAACTGCCGCTGAAGGACCGACAACAGAGTTGGCGGTTCGGCTCCCTTAGAGCGTTATTCATGCAATTTCAGCTGTAATTGTAAACAATAGAAAAACACATAATTAAACCTAAGCAAGCCTTAAAAAAAGAGGCAAGCCCAAATGGGAGAAAGCGTAACATAGACCACGGTAAGGTCTGTGGAGGTGCCGGCAAGTACTGTAACGCCCCGGGCCCCAAACTCCATATGGATAGATTTCCGTATAAAATAAGGTTTTTTCACCATGGATAATCATTTATCTAGGCCCTAATATTTCAAAACTAAATTTGTACAACCTTAGCAAAATATTCATAAAACATAAAAGACTCAAAAATATCAATCCGAGCCCTAAAATTTACATTAGCATATCCGATATTTCCAATATCGATGATCTCCCAAAATAATACAATATCGAATTCCCCAACATTAATCTTCAAAAGTACTCTTGAAAACACGTCTTCGAAACACAAATATCTCTGAAGCTCCTCGAACTTCTCTAATTTCGCCAACTCTGGAAAATATGAGAATAAGGGGTGAGCTACGACTAGCTCAGTAAGTAGTAAGTCAATGGGGGTTGGGAAAAAGACAATTTTATCACAATAACCGAAATCCAGAATAAAACACTGTGAGCCATACCGAATCCAAAAATACATGTTTATAACAAAAATATCCAAGGCCACGCAATATAAGGAAATCACCAATGGTCACACAGACGGCCTCCAAGCCACAAAGATCTCCAAATACCAGGCCATACAGACCTCTAGGCCACAAAGACCTCAAAATATCAGGCAACACAGACCTCCAGGCCATAAAGACCTCCAAATACCACGGGGCGTATCAAATTGGCCACACAGAACACAAGGATAAATTGGTCACAAAGACCATAGAGATATACCACCAGCGCAAGGATAATTTTCATAGTATGCTCAAGTTATAAATATTTCAATTGAGTTTCACAAATCATTCAACAATCTCTTTTTACCCAAAATTTGTTCAGTTCCCCAAATAATACGTCAAAACCATATAAAATACGGTACAAGTTCAAAATTTCATTGAAGAACCACTTACCTCAAAAACTTAACCAATCCTTAAAGCTTCTTCAATAATTGAAGAACAATCTCTCAGAAACTAGTAACACCACCTTAATCCAAATTTTGGTCTCTAATAAACATTCTCTGCAACTATTTATTAAACTCAATCTCTGCAACTTTAAAATTCAAACATACATTTATCCATCACTTTTAAATTCAAACATAAGATCTTTATCCATATCTTTAAAATTCAAATATAAGAATAATCTTTATCCATATCTTAACCTTTAAATTCAAACTCAAGATCAAATCTATATTCAAACCTTTAAATTCAAATATAGATCATGTCTCCATTTCATCACCTTTAAATTCAAAAATACAATTCAACCTCTATCAAAAAATCAAACACAAGATTAAGTACTATCTCTTCATTTAAAATTCAAATTAATCACTTACACATTTTTCGGGACGGGGTATTACAATCTCTCCACCTTAAAAGAAATTTCGTCCCCGAAATTTGAGGCACCTTCCACAAAGAATAAATCCATTAACAAACATAATCACAAAATCATTCATGCTTCTGCTGCGCACTCTGATCATACAAAATCACCTCACAATTTCTTTTTTCCTTAACCCAATTCAAGTCTAAGACTCAAACTAGTACAATATCCAAGCCTAAACGAAGATCAACATCAATATCCTCAAAACAAGCTCATAACTTTAGCTCTTATCCGTAATAGAATGATCAAGATTTAAATCTCTTCCAAATTTAATGCTATAATCCGACTTCAATCGAAATCCTTTTGAAAATCAAAAGAGTTACCAAACATCATAACCTATACTCGAACTTCAATCAAAATCTTCCTAAGAGTCTACAGAATCACAAATCTATGCTCTGATACCATCTGTAACGTCCCGGGCCCAAACTCCATACAGATAGATTTTCGTATAAAATAAGGCTTTTTCACCATGGATAATCATTTATCTAATTCCGCCAACTCTGAAAAATATGAGAATTAGAGGTGAGCTATGACTAGTTCAGTAAGTAGTAAGTCAATGGGGGTTGTGAAAAAGACAATTTTATCACAATAACCGAAATACAGAATAAAACACTGTGAGCCATACCGAATCTAAAAATATCCAATGTCACGCAATATAGAGAAATCATCAATGATCACACAGACCTCCAGGCCACAAAAACCTCCAAATACCAGGCCACACAGACCTCTAGGCCACAAAGACCTCAAAATATCAGGCAACACAGACCACCAGGCCACAAAGACCTCCAAATACCACGAGGGGTATCAAATTGGCCACACATACCACAAGGATAAATTGGCCACAAAGACTATAGAGATATATCACCAGCGCAAGGATAATTTTCACAGTATACTCAAGTTATAAATATTTCAATTGAGTTTCACAAATCATTCAACAATCTCTTTTCACCCAAAATTTGTTCAGTGCCCCAAATAATACGTCAAAACCATATAAAATACGGTGCAAGTTTAAAATCTCATTGAAGATACCCCGAATCCCACATGGAGTGAGAGAAGAGAATGAATGAGTGATTGGTTTTATAAGGGCCAAATCCCACATTGGGACCTTACTAGGTTGCACTGGGTTTTATAATGATCCAAGGGGCTTCAAGAGCAACCTTGACTAGTCATTTTGAAGTCAAAACATAGATGTGGCTGGTGCTTGTCCTTGGGTCGTTACAAATGGTATCAGAGCGGTCCTAGTAACCACCAATGTGGGCTTGGTGGGTCTTGACGAGGACGTCAAGGGTTTATGGGGGGGATATTGTGATACCCCGAATTCCACATGGAGTGAGAGAAGAGAATGAATGAGTGATTGGTTCTATAAGGGCCAAGTCCAGCATTGGGACCTTACTAGATTGAACTGAGCTTTATAATGATCCAAGGGGCTTCAAGAGCAACCTTGACTAGTCATTTTGAAGTCAAAGCACAGATGTGGTTGGTGCTTGTCCTTGGGTCGTTACAAGAACAAAGGCGGAGCTGTTAGCGACGGAGGCGGCTCGTGGTGGTGGTCGGAGAAGATCCAAGGTTGAAAAGTGAGGACCGAAGCCATAGAGGCTAGACCTGGGAAGAGAGGCAGGTGGCTGGGGGCGAAGGTAGCTGGACGCACCCCGAAAGTGGGCGGCGCGTGAGATCCATTCGAGTCTCTCTGCGTGGCGCAGCTGAAGCATCACGCCCCGACGTCTGGGAAGCGGAAGGGTTTGAAGGCGTAGATCTCGACCGACATAGACCAACAGTGGGCGCGTGTAGGAAGAAACCAGGCGGAAGTCATCGGGCGATGCTTGGCAGCCAGATGCAAAGAAGCAAAAACAAAACAAAATCCCAACCAACAGAGGCAAACATCCGAACCAGAGAGGAGAAAAGGGAAGCGGGAAGAGAGAGGAGGGGAAAAGGGAAAATAAAATGGAAGGGAGAGGAGAGAGCCGGAGAGCCCCCTCCTCCGGACCGTCGGCGTGTATGAAGAAGCAGAGAGAAAAGATGGTAGAGAGAGCATATGGACAGAAAACCTCGTGATCTTGGTTAAAAGCCCCTATACTAGTGAGTGGTGACTAGAATTTGATTTGGACTAAGGATGGGGAAAATTTCGTGCCAAAATCAGAATTTCAGGTTCTGATTTCTGTACCGTAATTCCGGTTCAGATCAAGTATATACTGGAACAAGTACCATAATTATGGTTCCAATTCTGGCATTTTATCAAACTAGAATATATTTTTTGCAATTTTTTGGAATATGAACAGGAAATTCTGGCGGAATTAACAAATTTTCACTTCCTTTTTATTATTTTAATAATATATGGCTCAAAACCTTGTAATTTTACTTTATATTTTGGGCGAATATTTATTTTATTTTAGATAGTGCTTAAAACATTGTACTTTTAAAATAGGGCTCAAAACTTTTTTTTGATGTCCATAATTTTAGAATGTTGTAATTTTATTTTAGAAGAATGTTTATTTTAGATTTTGGATGAATATTTATTTTATATTTTATTTATTATTAATTTATGATGTATAAAAAAATAATTTGTGTAAAATTCCGGCCCAAAATGTGGAAAAAGCATTTTGGGCTTATTAGGACCCAAAAAAATCAAATAATGAAACCGGAATTTTGGATTTCCAATTTTCAGAATTTTCGATTCCATTTTGATTTCATTTCAGTATTTATCATAATGAAACCGAAAATTAAATATTTGATTTTAATAAATACCGGTACGGGTGGGCATATATTCGAGTTCCGGTTCCAGCCATTTCCGGTACCGGAACCGGATCCCATTTTTAGGGAAATTTCGGAACCAATTCTGGCTCTATTAAAACTTTTTAAAATTTCAAAATTTTTGTAATTTTAATTTAGAGTTTGTCTCTTTCAATTTGGATTATTTGATGAATATTTAGTTATTTACTTATTTGTATGGTTAATTATTTTTTAGTAATTTTTTTGTAAATTTAATTTAGATTTTATTTTGACAGTGTTTATTTTGTTTTTGAATTTATTTGTTTATTTATAATTTTAATTTGGAGTTTATTTTGGAATCATAAAATAGTGAAATATTGTTTTGAAATTTAGTTGAAATTTTGATTTAGACTTTTTTGACCCATAAAACACAACTCAAAAAATTATTTTTAAATCAATGGGCCCAAAAATAATTTCAGAAAAATAATTTTGATTCCAGTTACCGGAGGAACGGTTCCGTGTCCACCCTTAAATATCGGAACCGAAAACCGTTGTGATGCTCACCCCTCGTCTGGACGGATTAGATCCTCTGTTCTCATTTTCTCGCAGGGAGATCAAATTATATAATGGTGGAAAGCAACTGGACGAGCTGCTTCGGAATTGTGGACGGAATAATTTTCCTTGCAGAAAGAGAAGGGAAAAGCCCATTAGAGGGGAACTCAGAACAGGCCCTTTGAGACTTCTGACAAAATGCACACTTCAGGAAAGGTGAAAGGAAAACCAGAAGACATAAAAAGAATTTGAGTAATATTTTAATGCAAAAGAGTAGTATACAAATACACAGCACGATAGATTCCTTTCAAGCTCTCAAACAAAAGATCTTGAGATTCAGGTTGAATAAGAGCTTGAATTTGACCAAAGTTTTTATCTTTCTCTGTTCTTCCTAAAGAAGCTGCAAGGATATTACCCATTGCCCCATTGGAGGCCAGGACAGGACATGAGGGCCGTGAGAGTGGGCCCATGTGTTTTCCGCAGTTTATAGGGTGTTTGTTTGTGGAAATATTGGGGTTTTAGAAATTTTGGGTATTGGGGTTTGTGAAAAAGTATAGTATTTTATGGAAAAGTAAGGAGAGAGAAGATTTAATTGAATAGTATAATATTATTTTATAATTTAATGAGGAGAGAGAGATTATTTTATAATTGTTTGAAAAAATTGAGGAGTGAAAAAATTGGAGAACAAACGCCCGAGTCTCACCTGCACATGGGCCAAGTTCAATATAGCCAGTGTTTTGATTGCAAACCTGGATCTGCCTCTACCGTGGATTAGGGACCTTCATTGTCGTCAGTCATGTCTATGCAGCCTCTAGTAAACAGTCAAAATTTCAAAAAAAAATTACATAAATAGTAAATATCTTTTATATAAATTTTAATAATTTTTAAACAAAATTTAATAATTTTTTTATATAAAATTCCAACAAATCTTTTCTCTTGAGAATCCTATGTAATTTTTCGCTCGAATTGCACGATGCAATTTAGAGAGAGGTAGGCATAGCAGGTGGACCAAATTGTCGAGCCTATAATGCCTGAAATTTTACGGGTATCATCAAATATTATAGAGTCTTTAGGACTTATAAACTTTATATAGACAATATTAAATAGTGAAAAGTCACTTATTGTGTCTATTTTTCTCATAATTGCACCGTACAATTCGGATAGGAAATTGCAAAGATAATGATCATCTATCTCCATACTTTTTCACCAATTAATTTCAATATTTTTTTATTAAAAAATTACATCAAAACATCTATTTTCACTTTTTTTATAAATTTTAATAAAAATTAAATATTTTTTTTAAAAATTCACTAACTTTTACCCAAAAATTCAATTCTATCTAAGATTTTTTTTATATAAAAAAAACCATTGAGGCGTAGTTGTGCTGAAAACTCCCTCACTTGTAGCCCACCCACGTCTCCCTGATATTGACCGGTCACACAGAAAGTCAAAGGTGTCTTGGGATTTTGAAGGTTGGATACGTACAATCATGTCACTAGAGGTGTTCATTTGTACCGGCGGTTGCCGTTTTAACCGCTAAAGCCGTCACCGCTACCGTAATCGGTAAGGGCGATTACTGTTCCATAGCGGTGCGGTGCGGTGCGGTGGCGGTGTCAAATATGTGATTCCGTCAATTGCGGTGACGGTGACTGTTTTTACCAAACCGTCACCTACACTACCGTTAACCACCCCTAGTTGACATTTAAGATGATTATTGATTATGTGACATACTTTTGTTGAGCTTTTGTTGGAATATGTTAATTGGTTTTTGTCACATTGTTGAACACGTTTATTAGACTTTAGTCTTTATGTTTGAATATGATATTATGTTGGACTTTTGGACAGCTTATTATATTTGTTATGATTATTAATGATTACGATATTATGTATAAATATATTATGATATATGTCCATTTGATTATGATATTATGTTAGAAATTTAAACAACCCAAAATTATGAAAAAAAATGAAAAAAGCTCATGGAAAAAGCTTTTTTTTTGCACAACAATTATACAACTTAAGCGGTTACCGTATAACCGTTACCGTTAATACCGTCACCGACAAGAGCGGTTATCGTGCATTAGAGGTGCGGTGACGATGTCAATTATGCGATTCCGTCAATTGCGATGACGGTTTTTACCAAACCGTCACCTACACTACCGTTAACCACCCCTACATGTCACCAGGGTGAGCCCCTCCCAGTCCCAATTAGTGGAAAACAGTTTTTTCATTAGAAAATAAAATTTTGTTAATGATTTTTACAGTTTTTTTGCATTTTGCCCCCAAATTTTTTGTGTAACTGACTCTCTTGATGTCTAATTTTAACTTTATCTCTACGTGTCACTGATATCCTAATGTCTAATTTTATCATTAGGACATGTTTGTTTCCCCAAAATTTTAGGGTCCAAAATTTTCAACACAATAAACATATTTCAAAATTTCTAACTTTTACACATACTTTTTAAACTTTTCACAAGCCCCAATAAATTTCAACATTCAAAAAATTCCTAAAATTTTAAGAATATTCTTCAAAATTTTGATAAACAAACATCCCTAGATATCCCGACCCACCTGAATTGAAAATAAGCCAAAATAAGTACGAGTTTTGTTTCACTTCGAAAAGTAAGATTCTAATAAGTACTAATTACGGTTCTCATCCAGACCAATAAATTAATAAATTCTATCAATAACTTAATTAATAATTTAACTATTATTTTACTTTATTCGATTTGAACTTTTTATATTCGATTTGAGCAGTTGATAGAATCCATTAATATATTAATTTAAGAGAATTATTTAGGAGAACTTATAAGCATTATCATATTGTGTAGTCATTACTTTGACACTTGCTAATTTTGGCGTATGTTCCAAGACTTAAGCTCTATAATTGGAAAGAGTGTAAGAAACTGAGAGAAAAGAGTCAGCTAATTAGCTTAATTGTGCTATTACGTTATTGAAGACGTTGGCTTTCACGAATGAAGAAACCAGAAAGGAGAAAGAGCTCTCTGCTAGACTAAAGAATACCGTCACCAATGGGCAAGTCGTCCCGCGGGTTTTCAGAGACGTAATAGTTTTAGTTATGGGAGTAGCAGTCTTAAGCATGGTTCTTTATCGTTCGGCCAACCCTTTTGCAGGATTGCTCCGCAGCTCTCGTTACCATCCTTCTGAATCACCATCTACGGTTACTTCGATTTCTTTTGAGGATCGGAATGGATGGAAATGAACAATATGAGGTAAGTTCAACTTCTTTTAAAGAATGGTTCGTATTTTATTTTTGTTTTCTTTCAAAGTGTAGATCCTATACGGCAGACGGCAGTGGTATTATTTTGTTTGTTGCATGTTTTGTCCGAAGACTTCGAAAGCATCGAGCTGTTAAAACGATGAGTGGGAGACAACTCAAATAGTGAAGAAGGGAGAAAGCTGGGAGGTCATAGAGAAAACGTTTTTGTCAGGACAACTGGAAATGGCTTTAGGTTAAATAAAAGGGGAACTAGGGAAGCTGCTTATGATAACATGTTTGGAAATGAGCATAAAATAGAACTTTCCCCTTTATATATATATATTTTTTTTTCTTTCTTTCTTTCTGTTCGAGTCTTTTGACTTCAAGAAGGATAATCTAGAAAGGCTAAATGGTGGGGCTTTACTATTCTAACGTTATATTTTCGTATCTATTTAGAAAATAAGTAAAATATTTGTATAAATCAAGATAAGCATAGCCGAAGGTATTAATACTTTAAAAAATATCTTACTGGATGTTCGGATCAAATTAAGTACTCCTCGATTAGGGTTCGGTTACTATGTTGAGGCTTATGGTGCTGATGGACGGTAAGAATTATATTTTCAAAATTCAAGGGTTCATAGCACGCCACCTCAATTAATTAATTTGACACGTTTATCCATCCGTTCAGCTGTGAATGATCTGCGTTCTGGTGTGAATGAATAGGTCGACCGCTACATAAACAAGCCGACCGCTACTTGAACAGATCGACCGCTACATGAACAGGTCGGTCGGTCGACCGACTCTCATTCGCGGGTCAGCAGTAAAACGGATCAAATTCGCTGACAGATTCATTAATTGAGGTGACGTGTTATGAGCCCTTGGATCTTGAAAATGTAATCATCACCTTTGCAAAGCACCGTCAATACCATTAACGCAAAGCATAATAACCGAACCCCTCGATTATTCTCATTGCCTACGCTATCTTCTGATTTTGGCCTAGAGTTCTTTCCCTATGTCGTGCTTACGTGCAAGGCTCCAAGGGAAAATGAGTTAAAAGTGACTTACATTACAACCTCTATTTTGGAGGAGCTGGATGCCGCCGCTGTGTGATGTTCTCGCTTTTTGTGGGGCTAGGATGCGGTTGTTAGCCGTTTTGGGCCTAGTTCCTATTATCTTGTAGCTGGCCCATTGGGGCCTTGCATGTTAAGCCCCACTTTTTTAATTTTTCCACATTTAAAAAAAGGAAAAAAAAAAAGAAAAAAGAAGAAGAAGAAGACGCTTGCTCAAGCTCCGACCGATCTCTGACTGGTGTTTAGGATGTGGCCGCCTCGACCATACTCAACGTTTCTGTTTATCCCCGGAATCTCTACTTGGACCGCCGGACTCTCTCCAACATTTGAAGGCTACTGCCATGGATCCTCCGAGGTTTTCTAGCAAGGCTACGTCCTCCTATTCCTCTTCCTCCTCTGACGCTCACGTGCGCTCGAAGCCCTCCCCTCCCTTTCCTAGGGCCGGAGAGCCAGCAGTTCATCCTGTTCGTAGCCCACACCCTGTTCGTAGCCCACACTCTGGGTTGGCGCAGCCCCACGCCTCCGAGGTGGGTGCAGTTTCTATGCCAAGGGCCTTTTTGGACTTTCCAACAGTTTCTGCCACACCTGATTCGGTGGGTCCCAATTGCAATGATCCGTTGGCTCAGGTGCCGCGGCCTGTCGCTGCCCGGACGCTGCCTATGCGGAGTACAATGTCAGACTTCGATGCTTGGACTGAGCACCACAGCTTTTTGCTTAATCTGGACAGGATGATTCGGCGTGAGCGGGGTGTTGTCGGGCAACCAGAATATTCTCCAGGTCCTTGCCCCTTCCCACGAGCTGCTTCTCTTTCCTTGAGCCAGGAGTCTCCTGTGGGCTTCTCTGAGCCGTTTGATATGGGCTTAGTTTGCTCGACCAGAGGGTCGAATGTTACCATCACATCTATAGAAGAAGTTTCTGTAGATTCCTCTAAAGGCCCACCCATCAGCGGTCTTACTGATATCTCGGAGCAGGCCTCACCAATGTGTTCAGCTGGTATGGGCCCCGGTTCCTCTGCGCCCCCTTCCGCTCCCATGGCCCATGGCCAGATGATTGGTTGTAAAAGATTGAATTCGGAGCCTACTCCCTGTAGTAAACGTCACTGTGCTGTTGGGCTGCAGCTACCAACCCATTCTCCTGCTGTTGAGTTTCCTATCTCTGCATGGCATGGGACGTTGAAACATAAGAAGGTCGTTGCACGACAGCGTGGTATTCGTCTGCGACATCCAAATACAACTACTCCCACTACAGTTGCCACGCACACTGGAGGGTGCTCTGCAATACGATCGGCTGAGGAGGCGGGCCAAGCCATGCCCCCCACCTCTCCATGAGGACTATTTTCTGGAACTGTCGGGGGTTGGCCCGCCCCGCGGCATCTCGTTCCTTGAGGGCTCTCATTGGACAGAATAACCCGGATTGCATCTGTCTAGTGGAAACAAAAACGGCTCAGGCTCCGGACATTCTTACCCGAGTCGGTTTTCCTCTTTCCCTTTCTTTTCCTGCGGTTGGCATTGGTGGTGGACTCATTTTCGCTTGGCGTGCTGGGTTTGAGTTTGACTTGGTCCTGCTGCATCGCCACATCATCAGTCTCATGGTTTATGATGACCCTAGTAGCCAACCGTGGGCCTTAACGTTTATACACTGCCCCGGCGACTCTCGTTTTAAAGCTGAGTTTTGGCACGCGTTATCACATTTGGGCGACTGTTTTGGCGGACCTTGGGTGATCTTAGGCGATTACAATGTTGTGCTGGATCATAGGGAGAAATAGGGCGGTAGGATGGTTGGCTCCTCCTCTGCGGCTGATTTGTATCAACTGATTCTGCGCCACGGCTTGGTGGACTTGGGTTTTGTGGGCCCACCTTTCACTTGGAGTAATGGGCGACGGGGCTCTCGCCGTATACAGGAGCGGTTGGATAAGGGATTTGCCAACCCGAGCTGGACTACTTTGTTCCCACGGGCGTTAGTCCATCATCTCCCTCGGACATCATCAGATCATTGCCCGCTCTTATTGGCCACTCAGGGTAGTCTGTATCGAGGCCCCAAACCGTTCCGTTTTGAGCAATTTTGGCTGCAAGAAGAATCTTCCCGGAAGGTGATACAGGATGCTTGGATGACTCATGTGCATGGCTCGCCTGCTTTCCAGCTTAGTCGTAAAATGGGTTATACGAAACTGGCTCTTCGGAAGTGGAACAAAGAAGTGGTGGGTTTCTTACCATCTCGGCTTCGAAGTTTGCATCGACAGCTGCGAGCCCTTGAACTTCAGCCTTCATCGGACGAAAACCACTGCCAACTTGCTTCAGTTCGGGCTGCCATTCAATCGGTTATGCGTTAGGAGGAAGCTTTATGGAGAGCCAAATCTCGTATACAGTGGCTAACGACGACTGACTTGAACACAAAGTTTTTCCATCTATCAACCCTCATCAAGCGGCGACGCAATGATATCTTCCTTCTTCAGGATTCTTTGGGTGCTTGGAAATCAGAGAGAGTTGATGTGGGCAATGCTCTTCTTGCTCACTTTAAGTCTCTGTATACCTCCACTACCCCGCCTATGCTTTCCGAGCTTGCTGCGCTGCTGACATCTGTGGTTTCGGATTTAGACAATCGGCTTCTCTGTAAGAAGCCCGATGCTCATGAAATCCATGCCGTAGTAAAACAACTGGGTGCTTCCAAGGCCCCTGGACCAGACAGCATGACGGCTTCCTTCTTTCAAACCTATTGGCCTATTGTGGCCAACTCGGTTATTCGGATGGTTTGGGATTTTTTTGAGACGAGTTTTTTACTGAAACAGAGCAACCACACGTACTTAGCTCTGATTCCCAAGCTGAATAACCCCACCAAAGTAACCCAGTTTCGCCCGATTGCTCTCTGCAATGTTAGCTATAAGATAATAGCGAAACTTCTTGCTAATAGACTCAAGCCTCTTTTGTCGAAGATTATTTCACCCACGCAATCTGCCTTTGTTCCAGGCCGGACAATACAAGACAACTCCATTTGCGCCTCCGAAGTGATGCATTCTATGAAACGCAAATTGGGACGTAGTGGTCTAATGGCTATTAAACTGGATATGGCGCAGGCATATGATAGGATGGACTGGTCTTCTATTCTTTTTGCCCTGCAGTGTTTCGGCTTCTGTCCTGCATGGCTTCAACTGATCAGCCAATGTATATCGACGGTCTCTTATTCTTTGCTGCTCAATGGAAGCCCTTTTGGGAGGTTTTCTCCTTCACGTGGGTTGAGGCAGGGGGATCCTTTATCACCCTTCCTGTTCATTTTGACTTCGGAGGCCCTCTCCCATTTTTTTTCTCAGGCTGAATCTTTGGGGCATATTCATGGTATCAAAGCCTCGCGTAGGGCCCCAGGTATAACTCACTTATCTTTCGCAGATGACCTGTTGGTGTTTTGCAGGGCTAATCTGAGGGAAGCCCGAGCTGTGGAACAGTTGCTTGAGAAGTATTGCTCTTGGTCTGGCCAACTTGTCAATAAACAAAAATCATCCCTCTACTTCAGTCCCAACACTTTACAGGTCGTGCAGACATCTATCTCTGATGCCTTAAGACTGCCTCGTATGAAACAGGACAGTCGGTATCTTGGCTTGCCATTATTCTGGGGGAGGGCGAAGTCCAAACATTTTGCAGTGGTGAAGGATAGGATCCAATCCAAGCTGGCAGGTTGGAAATGCCAGGCTTTGTCTCAATCGGGTCGCACTACACTTATCAAGTCTGTGGCCACCTCTCTCCCACAATACTTCATGCAATCTGTTCAATTTCCATTGGGCTGGTGCAAACAAGTGGATAAGTTACTCAAAGATTTTTGGTGGGGCTTCCCTACGTCTAAACGTCACAACTACACACCCAAGGCATGGCAGGATATATGTCAACCTAAAGTCTCTGGGGGTCTGGTGATTCGCTGCATGCGGGAGATAAATTCGGCCTTTCTCCAGAAGCTGGGCTGGAACCTTTTGCAACATCCAGCCTCTCTATGGGCTCAACTATTGAAGGCGAAATACTTCCCGTCTTGCTCCTTTTTCGATGCTCTCTCGTCTCCAGGGGTCTCGCTTGTTGGCAGGGCATTTGCAAAGCCAAAGCTCACCTTCGGGAAAGCTTATGCTATATGCCACGTAATGGCGCTACTGTTAGCATCCGTTCTGTTCCTTGGATCCCTTCTCATTTGGGGGGTTCGCCGACTTGGCTTGGGAATGTGGCCGAGTCGTGTCCTTTGCAATGGGTGGCGGAATTGGTGGTAGCAGACTCGGGGGAGTGGGATATTCCGTTGTTACGCTCTCTTTTCACTGAAGACACTGTGGAGCATATATGCGCCTTACCGCCTCCCAATCCTCTTCTTTCGGATGCTCTTCTTTGGCTACCGGATCCTAAGGGCCTCTTCTCAGTAAAGGGGGCTGTCAAGCAGCTCCAAGACTCACGACGTCCTTCTCGGTTGGTTTTGCAAGAACAGGATTGGTCTAGTCTATGGCGTCTCCCTCTCCAAGATCGTTTGAAACTTTTACTCTGAAAAGATTGCTATGGAGGCCATTCCAGTGCGAGCTCCTTCTCACCGATCTTTGGATGCCCATACATCCTCGGAGTTGTTATGTCATGGTTGTGGACAACAGTTAGAATCGGTTCTACATGTTTTTCATGGATGCACTGTTACTCGGCTTCTCTGGACCACGTCCCCTTGGTCTTTGGATATCTCATGTATTCCAGTCTCATCTCCAGCAAATTGGATCCACATCCTCCTTCATGCTGAATCTTTGCTTGGTATTAATTCTCGCTCGTTCCCCTCTTTTATTCTGCATGCGGCTCTGCTTATGGATGTGGTGTGGTTTTCCCGAAACCAGGCTGTTCATGAGGGTAAAACGGTGTTGGTGTCTGACTTACAGCGGGCTTTGGCTCGTCGCTTTATGGAACATTCGGAGGCTTGGGTGAAACAGAGCAATCGTCCCCCTCTTTGTTGGGTTCCCCCTGAACCCCACCAGATTAAGATCAATTTTGACGTAGCTATACGTCAATCCGGATCGTACATAGCTGTCTCTTGTCGAGACTCCTCCCGCTCTCTCTGTACTGCGTACATGGAGCAAGTTCAAGCTATGGACCCACTTTTGGGCGAAGCAATGGCTGCTGCCCGTGCTATGGAAATTGCTCTCCTTTATCGTTGGCCAGTGGTTATTTTTGAAACCGACTCTAAACTGCTGTGGGCGGATCTTGTCGACACTGTTACCACCCCTTGTTGGAAAATTGAGGGCCTGGTGCTATCTATGCATTCTCTTCTAAAAGCACAAGCTGCCTGGTCGATTCATTGGGTGCCATGGAGATTGAATCAGCAGGCTCACTTATTGGCACAATGGGCGGCTCGTCATAGTGCTTCTGGTTTTATTGACTCTAGTTGTATCCCTTTCCCTATTTTGTTACGTGTGACTCTTATGTTCCTGTGTTTTAACTTCTTTAATGCATTGGTTGATTTCCAAGAAAAAAAAAAGCTCCGACCGATCGGCTTCCAACCCCCGTCGTGGGAGAGTTGACAAACCTGGGATTCCAGTTAGCCATCTATAGCATTGGGGCCTTTCACGTGACTCTGAAAATATCTCCTCTTATCAGATATTCTCTAACTTTGCTCTAATCAACAAACTATATGCATATTCTCTCTGGCTTTTGCCACCCATTCGTTAAAGGAAAGTTTGTAAAATCCATTGTAATGCCAAATAGTGCATATACAACCTTATTCCCCCCACGGTCGCCAGAGAATGGGGACCGCGTGACCCTTTTCTACTGGCCTTTTGAGAGTCTTGAGAAAGTGCAAAGGTCGCGAGAGTCGCCTGAGCCTTGTGAGCGCGTGGCGGCCGTCTTCGATCGACAAGCGGCAGAGGCTTTCATTTCACAGGTTGTTGGGGAAACCCTTCGGTGCGGTGTTTTCTGGTTAAGTGAGATGCGGATGAAGATTGGGCTGGAGGCGTGTCCTTCGGCGGCTCTGCGTCTGTCCTAAGGAGGGGTCTGCCGATGCTCCCCGGCGGTTTCTGGTCTGTTCCTCTCTGTCCCATGACTTACACTTGTTGTTCGTGGCCTGTTGGGTCAGAGCTGGATATGGGTTGATGCTTGGTTATTGGCTTCGCGTATTGTTTTGCTTTCCTTGATCCCTCAATTAGCATCGGTTCTTTGCTTTCCTCGGCTCTTGGATTAGCATTGTTCCCTGCATTTGACGTGATTGTGGCTCTGTACGTTCGTCTTCTAATAGTTAGTGTCTTGTGATTGAGGTCTGCTACTGGCTTGTTTTGTGTACTTTAGGCGAAGTTCCCCGAGCATCATACTGGATGCTTGTTTCCCACACAAATGTTGGAGGCAATATCGACGTTGGTAGTGATTCGTACAACATTTAGTCCTCGAATTTTTTGATCTCACACTCTACCTTTGAAAAAGTACATAAAATGAAAAATGCTCGGTGGCGTCCCAGTAATTGCTCTTTCAATCCAAACTAGTTTTCAATAAGAGAATTATCTAGCATTGCCTTTCAATTTCTGGTAATGCGAATAAAATCAATTGTAGTTTTGTAACTTGGTTGAATCATTGGCTTTTTGAAGTTTAGTTCATCCTGGATATCTAGGAGGTAATAATCAACCATCATACATAAACAACAAAACTCAGATGAATGAGGACGTGCATTTTCCAAGTCAAATCCACAGCAATATTGAAGGCAATATTTGAAATTAAGCTCGTAGTTTGCAGAAAACGCTGCTAAAAAAAATGCTGGTAAAAATTCAGCAACTCTTTCCAACCGATGTTGTCTTTTTTTTTTTTTTTTTTTGTAGTGAGAGGGGCTTAGGCTATCGCACCAGCCTTTTCAGGATTTTCCCTGTTCGTGAGCTGAGCTTATTTTGATGGCCACTTAATTTTTGAACAAGTTTCACCTAATACCTAAAAAAATTAAAACTAAAATACACAATTGATAACTAATTGACTTATATTCTAATTAAAACTAATCCACTTATTTTCTAACATGGTATCAGAGAAGGTTTTCGGCTTAGTCCGGTTACCTCCTGGCGACCATCCGGCTTAGTACCGGCAACTTTTCCGGCTCAGTACCGGCTTTCTCCCGGCTTAGTACCGGCGACCATCCGGCTTTCTCCCGGCTTAGTACCGGCAATTTCCCTGCTCAGTACCGGCAATTTTTCCGGCTCAGTACCGGCAACTTTTCCGGCTCAGTACCGGCATCCTCCCGGCGCAGTACCGACGACTTCCCGGCTTAGTACCGGCAATATTTGTAATTATTTTTCTGTAATTATTTTTGTAACTCCAAACTCAAGGTTTGTCGGTTTGTCCACCTTGAGTTTGCGAGGGAGTGTTGAAATATGAGTAGTCCCACATTGCTTAGCAATGTGGGTGTGGGTGTGTTTAGGCTTATAAATATAAGCCTCCCTTTGTAACTTCATTTTCATAAATGAGATGTAAATAAATCCAAATGAGTTTTTCCATTTGATGTCTCATTTATCTAAAGTAAAAAAAATTTTATTTCTAACATTAATCATCAGCAAACTATTTGCATCGTGGGATGTTAAAATGTTAATTTTTATCAAATTTTAAAAACTTTATTTTAATACTATGATTTAAATGCATGGAACACATATCGCAGGTAAAGGAATTTGTTTAATTCGTTCGCTAACGCCCGTCGCCGTCACACAAAAAGAACGAGGAAAACAACGGGGGGCTAGGTTCACACAACGAACAGATCTTTCCTGTTGTCTTATCCGAGACACGGAATATTTAAATATTTGCTACCTGAGGACCAAAACATACGAGCCGTCTACAAAATAGACAGACACAGACTCAATGCTTTCCTCGCCTAACCTACAGTGGTACAGGGTGCATGACATATTTCGTGCATTCTCAATTAGTCAAGCCACAACGACCAAAATTAGACAATAAGACTCCCCTAATTATGACCCACGCTGGATAAAGGATTTGCCTTTTTGACTCATTCATGAGACCAATTAACGTGACTAGGTGGGCTAGCTGTTGTCAAATCCAATTCTTTACTGAAACCTACCCTCCCTCGCGCGGAAAACGTGAACAGACAAAGAAACCGAAGACCTGTATTAAAAAAGTCTTCTCAAATTCCTTCACTATATTGCTTTTCTACCTGCAACTTGCTCTCCCCGTCTCTCTCAACGACCAAAGAGTACTCTTTCCATTTATTCCTCGTACAAATGGGTTATTAATTGGAGAGAGTGGTGAGGGAAAAGAGCAATCTTAGTTGATTTCATAATAAGGAAAGAGCCAGCGTTAGTTTGATCGGGCTATACGTTGTAATAGGAATTTATTAATGAAGAGACCAAGAAAGGAAAACTAGCTAAGCGCCCTCCCTTTGAGTCTGAATAATACCATCGGCCGGAATGAGCAATTCAAACGGTGCCTCCGACCCCAGAACCGACGGTAAGCCTCCCATCTCAGGCAGTAACCATGTCTTCGTCTGGCGGCTGGTTGTTAGGGTTATACTGCTATTGTTTCTGGGAGTAGCAGCCTTAAGCCTGGTTCTCTATAAAACGTCCGACCCTTTTGGATTCCTGCCCAACTCTTACAATTATCCTTCTGCATCACCGTCGAAGGTTAGTTACTTCTTCTTCTTTGTTGAATGCTTTCTGGATGCGTTTGTTCTCTGTTAAGGGTAGATATGGCTGCGTCCCGATTAGTGGGTATAGTATTCTTTTGCTTCTCTTCATGTTAATCATGAAGACGATAAAACCATTAGGTCAGTTAACACGTACCATGGGTAGCTCTGTTGGTTCACACGTATAGTTTTTCTTCTAATGTCCCAACAAGCATATTCGATCCTTTTGCAAAAACAGTAGGGCCATAATGGCTTCTCGTTCTTGATAGCGAGGACAAGGCATTGAGCAGCTTGTTCGCCATTTGTGAATGAATATGAAACTAATTATGATTGGATTGTCCGACTCTGGATTCACATTTGATTGGTCCAATTGAAAATTATTTGCTGCTTTGCAAAAGCATATACCTTTTCTCTAAATCTGATGTGCTTCATATAAGAGTTTGGATTCAGTTCAGATTGTACGGATTTTGACCTATCAGATTTCACCGTCTGATCGGGTCGGGATTCAATCCAGATCGTGGATCTGGACAGGTCTGGACCCGTACGGTCTGGACTGAATCCCGACCCTTTATATAATTCACAAGTAAGATGATTTCATACGTACGAAAATTATTATTCTGTTCAAATGTTTTGCCATCTAGAAACTTCTACTTTAATATGGTATGGGAGCTGCAGTGATTTAATTAATTTTTCCGACTGTTATGTTATTTGATGTTACAAATATTTTTTAGGTTTCAATGGAATGATTATTTGAATGGATTGAGATCTTCTGCAATTCTCTATCTGAATTGCATGATAATTAAATTCAGAAAAAAATAGACACAACAGGTGGACTCTATTGTACGGCTCATGCTACTTGAAACTTTATATGGGTAAATATGGTGTAAGATTCATCTATTATATCTATCTCTTTAAATTCTACCAATACTACTTGAAACTTTGTATGAGTAAATATGGTGTAGGGTTCATCTATTGTGTTTATCTCTCTCTAAATTCTACCATACGACTCGGGTAGGGAATTGTAGAGGATCTTGATTTTATTTGAAGTAAAAGTCATCTTAGGTATATGAGAGGTAATTAATGCACAAAAGTCATATTTAGAAAGCAAAAAATCAAAACCTTATGAACTTTTTTTATAAAAGATATATGTAGATACGCACTCATATATTATATATGACACCTTGGTATAATAGATTGATAGCTTAATGCGATGAACATAATTATTAGTTAGGATCTCTAAAGTGACTGGGGTGCAAGGTGACGGCTTTTTGCTCAATTTCTTATTAAATTAGGTGCCAAATGGCTGAATTTAGAAAGTATGAGTGTTAACTTTATTAATTATGCATTAGGTAGAGTTGGACTTCATGGTAACGACTACAATTTTTAGGACATATCCTGAATTTGGTTCCTTATCATGCATACTATATGATTAGATTAGGTTCATGCACTATTTTTGTCACCTTAATTGGAAAAAACAACAACATGGTAATCATTTATGATAGGAAACAAATATCGACTTTACCGGAGTACACGTATATCAACTCTGCCAAAACAAATTGATTGTAGAGATTAAGGTTATTATCTGCAATATATTTGTAGGAAAAGAAACAGATTAGCATCTACCGGAGTACATGTCACCGACAGGTCTTATTGGAAGACCGGGCCTAGCAATTTTCGCGTGTGGGCCGATGAAATGGGGGCAAAGGCCAACCCTCAATGGCTTGGCCTCCGAAGCTGGCTAGCATACCCAGAAAATTACATCCTACCGTTCATATAAACAATGTCCACAATAATCCTAAACGTAAGAAGAGTAAAGGTGGGTTGAACAACGAATTTCAAACCATCCTCCAATCAGAGTAGGGCAGTAATCCCGCCCTTCCATTTCTTCCTGATGTTCCTATCTTCCATCATTTTCCTCTGTTGCTGTGCGTGCTGGAAGATCTTGTTAGAGTAAAATCACAATCAATCAATTTGATTGTGAATGCAGCGGAATAATAAAGTAGGATCTTTACATCCGGCCATCTTGCTCAGCACCCAAACTCATAATCTCTGCAGAGTAACTTTATGAGTTTGTAATTTAGTGAGGCTCTTCCAACCTATGCCTATGCCTTACAGAGAATGCATTAGATGGTATACACAGGCCTCTTATTTATAGGCTAGGTCAGGGACCCTCAAGCTGTTGTAGATTTGAATTTGTTCCTTCCATCAAGGTAATTCAAATTCAAAATCAAATAGCAATCTTTATCTAATTGGTTACAATTTGAATTCTAATTTTAAATCAGAAATCAAATTGCAATCTTTATCCAATTAGTTCTAAATTTGAATCTGCTACAGATTCCATAATCTTATTTTAACTGACACCATAATCTTTAAAACTTTAAAAGATTATTTACATATGTCAATTAGGTCACCTTAAGGAAATTTTCTAACATTCTCCCACTTGACCTTGACGACATATGTCTTAATGGTGTCTGGAGTTCTTTAGTATGGCCAACTGTTTATGGAATCCTCCCACCCACATAATGAATGCTACACACGAATCATAGCGGTAAAACCGTAACATAATCGGTCGTCCCTTCCATGTATTACCAGCACAATACTCACTATATGAGTACTTTATGGGAATCAAAACTTTATGAATGAACTTCCTATAAGTCATTCATGTCCTTTTATTTATCTCCATAGATAACAATAAATAATAAAGAATTCGCACAATAAATCTTTATTTCAATAACTTCATGTCTGTAAATCAAAAATTGAGAGAAACTAAGTACAAAATGAATTAGCAAGCCCCATATGGTCCACATGACCTTTAAACTGTTTTACCGGTAAACCTTTAGTCATGGGATCAGCAAGCATCAACTTAGTACTTATATGCTCTATAGAAACAGCACGTCTCTTGATGTTTTCTCTCACACTAAGATACTTAATATCTATGTGCTTACTCCTGCTTCCACTTTTATGATTCTTTGAAAAGAATACTGCCGCAGAATTGTCACATAAGATCTTAATTGGTCTCTCAACAGACTCAATAATTTTGAGACCACTAACAAAATTTCTTAACCACAATGCCTGTGTAGTGGCTTCATATCACGCAATAAACTCTGCTTCCATTGTAGAGGTAGCAACTATAGTCTGTTTGCAACTTTTCCAGGATACGGCTCCTCCAGCAAAGAGAAAAATGTACCCTGACGTAGACTTTCTGCTATCTATACATCCAGCAAAATCTGAATCTGTATACCCAGACACTTCTAAATGGTCAACATGTCTGTAGGTCAAACTGTAATTCTTGGTTCCTTGTAAGTACCGCATGACTTTCTTTGCAGCTCTCCAATGCTCCAATCCAGGATTACTTTGGTATCTTCCCAGTATACCAACTGCTAATGCAATATCAGGTCTAGTACAGACCTGAGCATACATCAAACTGCCGATTGCAGATGCATATGATAAACCTTTCATTTGTTCTTGTTCCAATTCACTTTTGGGACATTGATCCAAACAGAATTTATCCCCTTTAATGATAGGTGCTACACTAGGAGCACATTTGCTCATATCATATCTCTCTAAAACTTTTTCATGTAGGCCTTCTGAGACAGTTGTAATATTTTCTGTTTTCTGTCTCTATGAATCTCTATGTCAATGACATAAGAGGCTTCACCCAAATCCTTCATCTCAAAGTGTTTAGACAGAAACTTTTTAGTTTCATATAGCAAACCCAAATCATTTGTTGCAAGTAAAATATCGTCTACATAAAGGACTAGAAAGGTTACTTTACTCCCACTGACGTTAAGGTATATACATTGATCCACAAGATTCTCCAAAAATCCGAATGAAGTAATAACCTTGTGAAATTTAATATACCATTGACGGGAGGCTTGTTTTAGTCCATATATAGATTTCTTTAATTTACATGTCTTCTAACTGTTATCATCAAACCCCTCAGGTTGTCTCATATACACCTCCTCCTCAAGATCCTCATTTAGAAAGGTTGTTTTCACGTCCATCTGTTGTAGCTCTAAGTCAAAATGAGCTACTAATGTCATGATTATCCTAAATGAATCCTTCTTTGATACTGGAGAGAAGGTTTCATGATAATCTATGCCTTCCTTTTGAGTGAAACCCTTGGCTACAAGTCTGGCTTTATATCGTTCAACTTTACCGGAAGCTTCCCTTTTGGTTTTGTAAACCCATTTGCAACCTATGACTACAGCTCCCTTTGGTAAGTCAACAAGATCCCAGACTTGGTTCTTTGCCGTAGATTCCATCTCTTCCTTCATGGCATCAAACCACAACATGGAGTTATCTCCATTCATGGCCTGTGAAAACGTATTTGGATCCCTTTTAGGTCCAACATCAAAGTCAGACTCTTGAAGGTATACAACATAATCACTAGGGATTGTTGATTTCCTTATTCTAGAGGACCGTCTTAATTCTACTTCCTCAACATCTTGCAGAGGTTGGGTAGACTCAGTCTGAACCTGTTCTGTATGAGTTGGCTCTTCTTGAACTGGTTGTGGTCCAGGATAATCAATTTGATCTTTCCTAAACACAAACATTCTTTCTCCAGAAGGAGAAGATTCAGACAACTCTTGTGCTTCTTTAAATTCAACCTTTTGGGAATTTGCACTGGGTTCAATATCCTCTAAAAACTTAGCATTTTCTGATTCAACAATCTTAGTATTATGTTTAGGACAATAAAATCTAAATCCTTTGGAGTTTACTGGATAGCCGATAAAAAATCCACTGGTTGTCTTTGGATCTAATTTCTTTATATTCGGATCGTAAATCCTCACTTCAACAGGACAACCCCATATGTGTAAGTGATTTAAACTAGGTTTCCATTCATTCCATAACTCAAAAGGTGTCTTTGGGACAGCCTTGGACTATTTAAGATATACACAGCAGTTTTTAAAGCTTCACTCCATAGATACTGAGGGAGACTAGAATTACTAAGCATACTCCTTACCATGTCCATAAGTGTGCGATTCCTTCTTTCTGCTACACCATTTTGTTGTGGTGTACCAGACATTGTGTATTGAGCAACAATGCCTTCCTCTTCAAGGAATTTCGCAAATGGACCACTCATTTGTCCTTTTTCTGTGTAGCTTCCATAATATTCTCCACCTCTATCAGATCTTACGATCTTGATTTTCGTTTCCTTTTGATTCTCTACTTCTGCCTTATAAGTCTTAAAGGCATTCAACGCCTCAGACTTTTCATCAATAAGGTAGAGATACATGAAACGTGAATGGTCATCAATGAATGAGATAAAATATCTCTGACCATTGAAACATGGAGTAGGAAAAGGTCCACAAAGATCAGTGTGTATGATCTCTAGAATCTTAGAACTCCTTTTGGCACTTTTAGTATACTTGTTAGTCTGCTTTCCCTTTATGCAGTCTATACAAGTGCCAAGGTCAGTAAAATCAAGAGTTTGTAAGACTCCGTCATTTGCCAACCTTTTGATTCGCTCAATGGAGATATGTCCCAATCTCCTATGCCATAACAAACCGGAATTCTCATTTATAAGCCTTCTCTTTATGCCAATAGTATGTATTGACAAACAATTATTCTCAAAGTTGGGATCTAATTCAATTTTTTAAAGACCATCAATTTTTATTCCACCACCAACAACTTGATTATTTCGAAATAAACTGAAAGCTGAATTTATAAAATAAAAACCATAACTTAATACATCAAGTTTTGAAATTGAAATTAAATTCCTTGAAAAGTTTGGAATAAAAAATACATCTTCAAGATCTAAAATAAATCCAGTCTTCAAAATTATTCTGTAAGTCCCAACCGCTTCCACACTTGAGAACAATTTATTTCCAGAGTAAACTCGTTGTTCCTTCTTTTCGGCTTCCTTGTTGTGAGAAAACCCTGCAATGTATTCACAATGTGGATTGTAGAACCAGAATCAATCCACCAAGTATTGCAAGGAGCTTCAACAACTAAAGATTCATGACAAACAAGAGAGAGAAATATATCTTTCTTCTCAAGCCACTTTAGGTACTTTTGACAATCCTTCTTCATGTGCCCTTTCTTCTTACAGAAGAAACAAGTATCCTTAGTGCCATTAATCTTAATTGGCACCTTGTTCTCCTTCTTGAAGTTGTGGACAACCTTGCCTTTCTTGGTCTTCCCCTTAGCACGAGAAACAAAGTGAGAACTCTCAGGTTTCTCGAGTTTCAGCCTCTCTTCCTCTTGAACACACATAGTCAGTAAATCATTCACTGACCATTTTTCCTTATGTGTGTTGTATGATATTTTAAAGGGACCATACTCATTTGGTAGAGAGTTCAAAATTAGATGAACCAAGAATGAGTCAGAAATTTCAACTTCCAGAGTTTTTAATTGAGATGCAATGTCTCTCATCTCCATTATGTGCTCACGCACACTAGTTGAACTCTTTATTGATTTGCTTGACAGCTTTCTCATCAGGGTGCTGGCTAATGCCTTTTCAGAAGTAACAAATTGCTCTTCAACGGATTTTAAAAAATCTTTAGCTTTAATGCATTCAGGGATAAAACCCCTAATGCTCTTGATGATGTGAGATTTAATGAACATCAAACTGAGACGATTTGATCGCTCCCATCGTTCATAAGAATAAATCTCTTGTGGCGTACTTGATTCCGTGATAGTGGGTTCCACTACACGGAGCGCTTCATCTAATTCCATACACCCCAGAGTGAAAAGCAAACTTTGCTTCCAGTCAGCAAAATTATCACCACTTAGCATTGGAACACGCAACGAACTATCAATTAGGGAAGAAAGAATAACTGCAATATAACCAAAGAAACATAAAACTACTGAATTGCTATGAATTAACCATATTTAAATCAACCAATGTCAATTTAATAGTAAATTTCAACCTACCTAAGGGCAAAGGTTGCATATGCATGGAATTTACTCTTTATTATTAAATCTAACAATTTTAAATATTAAGAATAAAATTCTCCGTAACTGTGGGCCTAAGAAAATTTTATTGTTAATACAAAATTTATTATTTTAATCTAACTAAGTCACAAAATTAAAAAATTTCTCTGCGGAGAAAGTAATCAATTTCATAATTTAGTTACCATACGGATATTAATTTCTCCTTATGAAGTTCATATATTAATCTTGATGTAATCATCAATATAAAATTAGGATGCTGTGGCTCTCCGAAAATCATTATGATAATTACTACTTCATCAATATCCGTCAACTTTATAGATGTCTAATCTTAATCCAAGAATAAAAAAATGAACCAATATTCAAGGTGAGACAATAGTATTCTCTAAAACACAAGCAGGGGAGCTCCCAGGTAAGTGAGGTAGGTCTGAGGACCTTTAAATACCAAGACTTGCCTTAGCCAGAACTGTCCCTGACCTGTATTCTTCGATCATACCCCATATTCCCACCAACCTTAGTAGGTTCATTTAATCATGCTTGGTCTAGGCATCAAACATTTTATGCATGATCAACATTTCTATATAATTAGATTTTCACATAATAAATCAAGCATAAACTTATTATTTCTAGAATGGAATCAATTAAACATTGAACATCATAATAATTCTAGAAATTAAATCAAGCATAAATGTAAACTGATATTTCTAGAATTTAATCAATTAATCATTGAACATCCAAATAATTCTAGAAATTAATGCAAGCATAAAAGTAAACTAATATTTCTAGAATTTAATCAATTAAACATTGAACATCCAAATAATTCTAGAAATTAATACAAGCATAAAAGCATAAAAGTATTTTTTTTAAAAAAAAATTAATAAAAAATTGATTTTTTTTTTAAATCTGCCGGTCCGGTCCGGTCTGACCGGACCGGAGGTCCATACCGCAGCCCGCCCATGCGGGTCGCCTGACCCGATCCATTCGGGTCAGGACTTTCGGGCTTCAAGGGCCTTGGGCTGACACAATGGTCAGCCCCTTAATATGTGAATTGGGCTGGGCCAATCCCAGCCCAATTGACTTGTTAGGGTAGGAAACCCTACCCGGATTACCGGGTCCTTGACCCGGTTACTTTAAAACACAGACTCGAAGGTCTGTGTTCTTCTTCTCAGGCACTGCGGCAGCAATTGCCGCCGCAGCTCCTGAGCTCGGCCTAGCGTCCCTTGGGACGCCGCCGCACGGCCAGACGTCCCAATGGACGCCGCCGCATGCACCAGCGACGAGAAGGCCGTGAGCCTCTCGTCGCCGGCAGCCCTTGAAGGCCACGAGTTTTTAACCCGTGGCTGGGAGAGGAGGTTTTCCTCCTCTCCGGCCACCTGCTGCCGCATGGAGGAAGTGGTTTCACCTCCTCCTTGTGGGTCCGTTTCTCTGGAAATCCTTTGAATCAAAACCAAGAGATTCATGAAAAGTTTCAAGAACCAAAACACATGAAATTTTTACGATTCCAATGAACCGAAAACTAAGTTTTAATGAAGATTTTTCAAAACTAAAACTCAACCCAAAGACAAACGGTTTTTCGAAAATGTTTGTTTCCATCAAAAACCGAAGTGCCTTTTCGTTTTTCGTAAACAAAATTTAGGGTTAAATGCACTGTATACCCCTGTGGTATCAACTTTTTGCATAGATACCCCTGGGGTATGAAAAGTTTGATTTATACCCCTTTGGTGCAAGTCCAATCAAATATATACCCTTCCGTCCTCTGTTCGTCTTCTCCTTTAACGGCATGTGCTGATGTGGCTCAGAGGTAGACATGTGGACCAATATTTGGTGGACATGTGTCATTTTGCCACCTGTATTGCCACGTCACATAAAAAATAAAAAATACTAATCGATAAGAAACGAAAGACATAAAAATTAAAGAAGAAAAAAACTTAAAAAAAAACAAACAGACGCAAAACGCAAATGGGGTCAGTTTAATGAAAAAGAAAAGAAACAAAAAACCAAATCGCAAGCCCACTTGAAACGAGAACGTTTAGAACCCTACTGTCATTTTCCCCCAATCTCACATTTTTCCCCGTACTCCCAATTCGAAAGTTTTCCCCCAATCTCTCTCATTCAATACTAAGAACCCTAAATTTCCCGATGAAGAAAATCGAGGTCAACGCCAAGCGCAGCCCAATGCACTCAGCTTCTCAGTCTTCCTCCCACCGATCTGGTGTTTCCCAACGTGGGGTGGTGTTTCTCGACGATGTGAGTTGCGAATGTGGTCTTCGAGCATGCCTGAGGACATCATTGACTGATGGTAACCCAGGACGCCAATTTTATGGATGTCCCATGTTCAGTGGCAAGAGTGTAAGTTTCATCTGTAGTTGTAGTTGTAATTTTTTGCAAGGAAATAATTGCTCCCGTTGAAATCACTTTACATTTTTGTGTTGCTAGATAGTGCTGATCCGAATTTGATTCTTTGAATGTTGGTTGTCTACAGAATGTTGTGTGTTGCGTGTTACGATAATTCTTTGTTTATCAAAGATGAAACCATGGAAGACGATGATCTCATCTGTACCCCTCTGTAATTACTAGTTAATGCTGTAATGTGGAATGACCTAAAGAAAATGAAAATAAAAAAGAAGAAATTTGAATTGGTTATTCTAATCATTTTGGGCATGTGAGAAAGGCTTTTGCAGAGAGTTTTGCTAACAATCGTTGGCATATGTTACCTGTGTAAGACGAGTGCAGATCTGCATTTTGTGATTTATGCCCATTGGTTATCTACAATGTCTTTTGTGTTGCTAGATAGTGCTTATGCTGATGCGAACTGCTCTGAGATAGTGCTAAAGTGAATATAGTGTACATATAGGATAAAGGTTCGTCCATTTGCTTGGGTCATTTGATTATTTGTGTTGTACAGATCAGAGTTAATATATGCCTTATGATACATAATTTTTCTGGCAGTAGCCCAACACATTTTATATGATACATTGAGCTTATAAGTTCTTCATTTCTCATCAGTCAGGTTGTAATTTCTTCCAATGGGTCGATCCACCAACTTGTCCACGCGGTCAGGTGTTTTTACCTCCAATCATCAAGAAGATGAAGAAGTTGGAAGCTGAGCAACAGAAATTCAAGAAGAAAGAGAAGCGCATGACATACTATTTGCTTGGGTCTTGGGTACTAACAATTGGAATGAGTTTATTATATCTATGTAAGCCATGCATATCAGCTGAAGGATCTGTGTAATGGGACAGCTTGAACTTGGCTGGTACTATGTTTTAGGAGAATGGGACAGCTTGTAGTTCTGTAGTAGTTAGTTGTTGTCTGGTTGGGCACTCTATTGTGCACTTTTGTGTAATGGGCCAGCTTGTAGATCTCTGGTAGTAGGCTTGACAACCCCTCTGGTTCGACAATCTGGTTAGGCACTTTTGTGTAATGGGACAGCTTGTTGTATACATCAGTGAAATGCAATCTGATTTGTATTGCAAAACATTCTGTAAATTATATTATCGACAACTATTGTGTTATGCAATTTGAGAAGTATTTTGTTCTGCTTATTCAATTTGAAAAATGCAATTTGACATTTTATTAAGGGTTGTGAATTCAGTTTGTAAAATGCATTGACATTCCCTAGCAACTGTCAAAACAATTTATAAAATGCACCACAGGATACATGCATCCAGATAAAGCAATCTGTCCAATACACAACCCATCCAGATAAAACATGTAATCTGGATACAAATTAAGAGCGATCAACACTCATTACAAAAATGTAACCATAACCCAACCAGTCCAAAAAAACTTCACAGAACCACTAAAACCCAACCAAGCCAAAAAACTTCAAGTCCAATCAAATCTGGATACATGCATTGTTCATCGTACATAATTACATATCTGTTTCTTAAGAGCGATCAACACTCATTACAAAAATGTAGCCATAACCCAACCAGTCCGTAAAAACTTCACATAACCACTAAAACCCATCCAAGCCAAAAAACTTCAAGATCACATTTAGAATCTCATCATTGAGTGACCCGTGCTCTCTGAACACCTTTAGCACGCCTACTTGAAACACGTTCTGGTTCGGCTCCATCGATACCCGGTTCTCTTCGCTGCGTTCATAGACAAATTTAGAACTATGAGTTGCCTAATATGTAAAAGCAAATCAACGAACACATCGGGAGATTTATTACCCGACTCCCACGAGTGTTGTTGGTAGTGCCCTCTTGGTCAGGACGAGGAACAGGCTGACTCATACCACGGGTCCTGGTGGCAGGGCCTGAGTGATCCATACCAGCTGCTTGACCCGTACCGGATGTCCCCTCCCCATCCTGTAGCTGGGATGACATAAACATCAGATATTACTTGGTTAGCTATTAATACAATATATGCAATGTTTTGATAGAAAATTATAGTTTCTTACATTTCTTCTATCATTTATATTCTTGTATGGTTTTGGGGGATACTTTCGTTCCCCGGCCTTCGGTGGCAACTTACATCTCCTTGCGTTATGACCAACAGTTCCACACCTCCCGCACTTTGTTATGTAACCACGTCTCGACACCCGCCCCGGAGGTGGTGGCTCATCCTCCGCCCTACGCCTTGACATCCTGGGACGTCCTGCTCTTACCCTTACATCGGGTGGAAGTGTGGGGGGGTCTACTTCTATGTGCGGCCACTCTGACGGACCCGGCATCGCTTCTATAGGTAGCTGGTATGCTCGTCGATAAGCTTCAATGCGATAGCAGTTGTCTACAAACTCTTCTGGCTCCCTACGGGAGAAATATATGGCAGAGACGGTATGTGCACAAGGAAGCTTCAATATATGAACGCGAACCCATTTTGAATGCAAAATAGTTGAAGCGCTCTCTTGAAAAGGTTTAAGTTTCCAAACCTCATCCCTGTGCATAACCTCAGCCTCCTTCCAGATGTAAGGTCTGCCTCATGAAACTCTGAAGACTTCGTCCTACCTTCAAGTCCTTCGTTACCTTCATTAGCACCCTCACTCATGCTATCTTCAGCCTCAGTAGACTCCTGGGGTGCCTCATCAGTCTCCCTAGCAACTGAATGAGTTGCTCCAAACCATGTCATAACATTGTCCTGATCCCTCTTCGTTGTATCCATATCGTTATTGTTTAGATAAAGCTCTTGTTGTTCCTCCCCAACACTGCCCTCAAAGTCACTCAATTCAGGTTCTTCCACCTCAAACTCAACCCCGACATCATCGTCACCCTCTTCATCGTCACCCACTTCAACCTCAACCACATCGTCACCCTCTTCATTCTCACTGTCCATATCATACCCAACACCATAATAGTCATCATCCAAATCATCTATAACCTCTGGAATATCTACCGAATGCACGACATACAAGTGCAAATCTTTCTTCCTTTGCTGCACCAGAATATCCAGCAAGCCCCGCACATCATCGTCGCTCGTGAGATATATGAATGGAGTTGCCTCATCATGGCAAAACTTATAGGCGAATTTATCAACATTACAGTATCTCATCTTTTTGCTGACAAACTTCTTAAGGACCACCACTGAGAGGTAGTCCGGATCAACGTTCCCTATATGCTCAACCTCACCTCCAGCATAGACATTCAACAATTGACTTAGTGATCCACCATGGTGTACATAGATATGCACCATTGCTGGATAACAATGAAAAATAGAACTTTGTCATCAATACAAATTAAAGTTCAGTTAAACATTATATTAAAGTAACTAATGTCTTAACAGATCACAAGAACTCCACAAAGAGCAATCAAATAAAATATTGATAAAAGACACGAATGTCAATCTTGGAAATAAGTGACCAATGTCCTCCACATCTCTCTTTCTCTCTGTATCATACTATCAGGATTTTAGGTCCCCACGTATTGAACTAAAATCATGACGTTCATTCCAGAGTAAAAATTACCAAGCTGAATTAAATACAGAACATTAGGTCGACAACCAAAACAAGCACACAAATGGGTCCCTCCACTAATGAATAAAGAACAGATTTTTTCACAACAAACAAGCACGTGCAGACAAAGAATATCACACCCAACACAAACGTAACTGCTTAAATTAAAAAAAACACACAAATGGTCCCTACACTACTGAACAAATAATAGACAAAAAAAGTGTAAACACATGACAACTAAAAAGTGTAAACATAGTTAAAGGATGACAATAAAACAACATTAACAAACAAAACGAACTATTTACCTCGACTTCAGTTAATGAAGATCATGGCTGTCGCAGGACTGAGAAGCTTCCTCGAATCAACAACTATGGCTACCGGTGGGGGTGGGTTTAGGGCTACAGTTGAATTTGGGGAAAATTTTCAAAGAGGAAGAACGGGTAACTGGGTAAGAACGGGAAAATTGACTGTCGAGAAGTTTCTAACTTTTACGTTTTTGTTTTTACTTTTCATTTTGTTTCTTTTCTATTTCATTAAACTGACCCCCATTTGCGTTTTGCGTCTGTTTGTTTTTTTTAAGTTTTTTTCTTCTTTAATTTTTATGTCTTTCGTTTCTTATCGATTAGTATTTTTTTTATTTTTTATGTGACGTGGCAATACAGGTGGCAAAATGACACATGTCCACCAAATATTGGTCCACATGTCTACCTCTGAGCCACATCAGCACATGACGTTAAAGGAGAAGACGGACAGAGGACGGAAGGGTATATATTTGATTGGACTTGCACCACAGGGGTATAAATCAAACTTTTCATACCCCAGGGGTATATATGCAAAAAGTTGATACCACAGGGGTATACAGTGCATTTAACCCCAAAATTTATGGGAAAATTATGTTTTCATAAAAACGTAATAGAGAGCATTCTTTCAACATACAAATAACGTATATCGAACCATAATAGAGATCCGGTCAGAAAAAATTTCTTTTAAAACATTGATACAGAGAACCTTTAGTTATTGATTCAAGCGACAATCTGAATTTAATCAGTAGATCGCTTCACTGAACAAGAAGCTTGAAGGATGGCTCTGATACCACATGTTAGAGTAAAATCACAATCAATCAATTTGATTGTGAATGCAGCGGAATAATAAAGCAGGATCTTTACCTCCAGCCATCTTGCTCAGCACTCAAACTCAGAATCTCTGCAGAGTAACTTTATGAGTTTGTAATTTAGTGAGGTTCTTCCAACCTATGTCTATGTCTTACAGAGAATGCATTAGATGGTATACACAGGCCTCTTATTTATAGGCTAGGTCAGGGACCCTCAAGCTGTTGTAGATTTGAATTTGTTCCTTCCATCAAGGTAATTCAAATTCAAAATCAAATAGCAATCTTTATCTAATTGGTTACAATTTGAATTCTAATTTTAAATCAGAAATCAAATTGCAATCTTTATCCAATTAGTTCTAAATTTGAATCTGCTACAGATTCCATAATCTTATTTTAACTGACACCATAATCTTTAAAACTTTAAAAGATTATTTACATATGTCAATTAGGTCACCTTAAGGAAAATTTCTAACAGATCTTTCACATGCGACTAGAGATAGAGAAACAGAGTAGAATCATCCTCGTTGCAGAAAACAGAGACCATATTTCTTCTGCAACTTTCTTGTTGTCTGAGCTGCTTCTAAATTTTTCAATTGTGATCAAATGGATGTAAAAGCAAACGTGTACATGGCTTTTACTTCATGTTTGAGTACATGTTTTACATCCATTTCCCATTTTTATTCACTTTAACAGAGGAAGATTGATTCCAAGTTGGATAGCGTTCTTAAAATAGCATCCATGGAGGACAGAACCGTTATCCTGACTACTTTGAATCGGGCATGGGCAGAACCGAATTCTATGTTTGATATTTTCCTCGAGAGTTTTCGCATTGGGAACAGAACACAAAAGCTTGTGAATCATTTGGTAATAATATGCTTGGACCAAAGGGCATACGCTCGTTGTTTATCTTTGCACTCTCACTGCTATAATCTCCATAGTGAAGGAGCCAATTTTTCCAGTGAGGCTCTCTTCATGTCCGATAAGTACTTAGACATGATGTGGAGAAGGATTAATCTTTTTGCTTCTATCCTTGAGATGGGATACAACTTCGTCTCCACGGTACGTACTCTGTTTCTCTCTCTGACTCACGCTGCAAACCCCTTGATTGCTGTCCCAGATCAGATTTCTCTGTGCATTTTGCTCGATTGTGTTTATGGGGCCTTGCAGGACACAGATATCATGTGGCTTCGGGATCCCTTCCCAAGATTTTACTCGGATGCAGATTTCCAAATAGCTTGTGACCAATACTATGGCGACTCTCATGATATCAAGAACAACGCAAATGGAGGATTTAACTACGTAAGATCTAATAACCAGACCATTCAATTTTACGAGTTTTGGTACAAAGCCAGGCTGATTTATCCAGGCAAGCATGATCAAGATGTATTCAATAAGATCAAAGGCCATCGATTCATCTCCAGGATTGGGCTGAAAATGAGGTTCCTTGATACAGCCTACTTTGGTGGGTTTTGTCAGCCTAGAAAGAATTTGAACCTCGTCTGCACAATGCATGCAAATTGCTGCATTGGTCTCGAGAACAAACTTCATGACCTTAGAATTTTGCTCGAGGATTGGAGAAGATTTATGTCACGGCCCCCAAGTATGAAGGCGTCACCTCCACCCTCGTGGCGCGTTCCACAGAAATGCGGGTATGCTTTTGCTATATTTTGACATGATTCAGTTGAATTAATTAAGGAAACATAGGAAGCTTATGCCTTATGATGAATTAAGTTGGTCATCAGAAGCCGCTAATGTTTTCTCATTGGCTTTCTTTCATGGGGTCATTAATAATCACTAATCAGTAGCGGAACTAAGTCGGGGTAAACAGGGACCACCGTCCGGCATTGGTTCTGCCGAAACGAAACCTTTTTTTTTTTAATGTGTTTTGCCCCCTGCAACCAGGCCCGCCCAAATACCGCACGCCCCGCGCCCCCCCCCCCCCCCCCTGGGATCCCTCTATTATCTGTTGCTCGTTTAAGATTTAATGTTTCCATAAGTTCATGGCTTTGAATATTGATTTTGGTCGCCGTAGTGAAAGGCTCATATCTTGTTTGAATAAATCAAACTTCTCTGATCTATCTGAATGGTAGAGTTGTGGGCTTTTTTTTCCTTTCTTTTTTCCACCTACCTATAAAAATTCTTCTTTCTACTGCAAGTTATTTGGCGCTCCTCAAATTTATGAGAAAGAGAAGGTATTGATGTTTACCTAATTTCAGTTCTGGAAGCGAATGCTATTTCTATTTTATGGATTTATACCTACCATTTTCACGCATGCTCCATGGTGATTCCCTTTTCCCTTGTTGATCATTGAGTTTTTTTTTTCTACATTGTTGATCATTGAGTTGGTGGATTTCAAATCGTTGTTTGACAACATTTCCCTTAATTCTCTAACCCAAGAGTAAGTTCCACAGAAAGTTGGTTGGAATAGGTTTTCTATTTTCTGTTTAATGTTGTTGAGATCACAGCAAAGCATATTTCTGATATTACGTTTTTGTAAGCGAATGCAACTTAGCACCTTCTACAATTTGATGCACATGATATATTTGTTAGAATGACCGACAATAATGTGCAAGCTGTTTTTTAGCGCTATCTTGTACAAAGATCACACTTTTTAACATTGAGGACTTATTCAGAGCCCCTGGTAGACAAAGTGCTGCAATGTTTCACATGACACTTTTCTCTTGGCTAGTGCATATATGCAACTCTATGATTTCCTATAATCTTTGCAAATGACATGCCGTACTTTATATATGTGAAACTTATAGAGTTATAGTGGCATAATATAATTAAGATTCCTTTCTCAGTTTCATAATCTCGCTTAAATTGTGAAAGTTTAAGATTGAATTGACTAATGAATTTTGTTTTGTTTTGTTTTGTTTAGATAATAAATAAGTTTTTGATATAAAAACTCAGCCAGCGTGGAGTCGTCTAATAGTCCTAACGTAACTACAACTTCTGAACGAATATTAGTTCGAAAAGACCTCATCTTTTGTTTAGTCCGAATTATATTGTTGCTGACTCAGAGTTACGTAAACTCATTGAAGAATATGATGTTGAGATTATGGATCAAATTTGTAGAGTACTTGATCAGAGGTTATTTTCAACAGTTTGATCATGTATTTCAATATTTTTAATGCTTTTAGTCCTTGATCAAATACTCCTAAATAGTATGATACATGTATTTCAATATTTTTAATGTTTTTAGTCTTTAGTTTTCGATATTTTAACTCTAAGACATTTTTTGTATTAGATAGTGAAAAAATTGTGATTTCGCCTTAGGAGTTCCCTTCAAATTGAGTCCTGATTCTATCAGTGGGACTCATTATATATATCATCAAGGAATACCTTTGAAAAGTTAGGAAAGAAAGAAGCCTCGAAATGGCACGAAACGGTAACGGCAAATACTTTTCAGGGCTACGGATTATAAGTATAGGTGAATTGTCATACATTCGGCCAAAAACAAAAAAGGAAAAGCATTGCCCTTTCTAACTGCAAGAACGACTGCACATTGCTCTTTTCAGAGATTTATGTAAAGTTTCATGTCGTTTCCATTTTACTTTTAGGGATTGCATCAAGATGTGAATCAGTTTCACTTTTCCTATTAATGGCTTTCAATGTTCTTTGATCCACTATCTATCCCCTACCACCAAAAACCATCATGTCCTCGACCACTATGGGTGCACATCTCATCGTCACTTGCGATGTATGTTAGAATATTTAATATATATATTGACCATCAATTAAAGAGCCTCGATTGTGTGATTTGATTAAGTAACAAATTAAGGGTCCTAATTTGTAGAAAATTTTCTCTTTGAATCTTGTATACATATATTCTCCCTAACATCTTATAAATATACACACTCGGAATCATATTGAATAAAAGAAATTATGTAGCCCTCAAACTTTTTTAATAGTAGACTTAAGTCGCAAGTGAACAACTTAATTTAAACCCAACCTATGTGCAAAATACCTAGATGCGGGTGAATAGGTATATTTAAAAATTCTCAAATATCTTTTTTAATCTAAAATCTATCCTATATAAAATCAATCCAAATACATTGTTTTCAATATGACAAGACTTGACAAAAGCCAAAAAAAATATGTAAGTACGAATCTGTACAAAATAGAAAGAGTAATCTGTAAAACAAAACAATTCAAACTAGCTGCAAGCAACTCCAACGAAACTTGCAGACTACAAATTTTACAGATTCACAAACTAAATTGATACGCAATCAATTTATTAATACTTGCAAGATTAGCTAATTCAGATATAATAAAAAACACTTTATACATTTGCTTCAACCCTCTTTGACCAGAATATTCAATATCACCAAGATTGATATTCTAAGAACACTAATCATAAGAAAGGTTAAATGATAACAATTAAAACAAAGAAAATATAATCACACACTTGACACAAGATTTGATGACAAAGAGAAATCATTTTGAAAATTTTCTTCAAAAGAGAAAAACTCACCGGGCCGAATCCAATTTTTAAATCAACTATTTTCAAACTCGATTGCACAGTTATCAATAGATTACACTAACCTAGCTAATTTAAACAACGTTAATCTTACCCAAATTGACTCAATTCAAATCTGCTCATCATGGAACTCCATGATCGTTTGAAACCAAGATTCATACCGGGTTGATCTATCCACACAACACCTTGTTCAATCAACGCCCAATATTGGAACCTCCAACAATCAATTTTCCAGAACCTCTGGAAGTCTCAGTCACATATAAAAATCGAGTGTAGGTGATCGGAGAAACGAAATAGCCTTTAAATCTAATTTTTTAACTCATATATAGCAAAACCAAGGATTCTGTAAGAAAAAAGAGCAAGAACGTTAAGAAGCTTTTCTCGGAGAATACGATCATGAAGGGTGAAGAGAAGAACTAAGCAAATGAGCAAATATGATCTTTTATCGAAAGACCCATTCCGTTGTAGCCAAAGACACCTGAAGGCCATAACAGAAAAACTATAGAACAGACAGAGGACATGCGGCAGAGTTGGAACAACTCCCAATACAAGAGTTGCAAATGGGGCATAGACCCAACGACAAACATGGGCCAAAAAGGCCTTGACCGTGACCAAAAATAGGGCTAAAGTCGCCATGGACGATGAGCGCTGCCGTTGATGGAGGAAGTGCGATCAAGGAAAGCCTTGACACTACTGTATCTTTCCTGCTTCAAGCATATCAGCATATATAACAATTTGGTTAGTAAAGTATCTATATTATTTTAGGCTTAAATGCATCTCATGCCCTTGGGGTATGCGGAAAGAGCAAATATGCCCCTGAGGTAAACAAAGTCATTTTCATACCTCTGAGGTATACTTTTAGAAGCAAATATGTCCTTCCGTTATGTGCCGTTTGAAACCCTAACGGTAAATGCTGACGTGTCAAAATTAGACACGTCAGCACCAATCAGACGATGACACCGCCCCCCGTGGCCGGGGTGGCCCCTGCCGGCCACCCCCAGTTCTCTGTTTGTTTTTTTTTTAATTTCGAAAATGCTAGGTGTCATCGTCTGATTGGTGTTGATGTGTCTAATTTTGACACGTCAGCATTTACCGTTAGGGTTTCAAACGACACATAACGGAAAGACATATTTGCTCCTGAAAGTATACCTCAGGGGTATGAAAATGACTTTGTTTACCTCAGGGGCATATTTGCTCTTTCCGCATACCCCATGGGCATGGGGTGCATTTAAGCCATTATTTTATATGAATTTGGAGTCACCTCCATTTGACAAGCCAGTTTTTCAAGATGTGAATCTCCAAACTTATGTGAGTTTATTACAGCATATCACTATAGTGGTGTTATTCATATTGCAGGGAATGACGCAATGTGGGGAGATATTTGGAGGCTAAGTCTCTTGTCTTGGATATGTTCTATACACTTAGCAATTGTTCGTCTATGTTCCTTTGAGCACAACTTCAGTGACAATGATATGAAATGCTGGAGCTATTTTTCATTTGTTTGGCGCCTGACGCTAAAAGATTTGCAGTTACAATTGCGTACATCTTGGACTTTCATTGTTCGTCTTAGAGACATGGACTAATTGTGAGTTTTATTGGCAATGCCCGAAACCTGGATACGCAAACAAACAGAAAATCTTTTTAGTGTTCTCCCAAAAAAAAAACAAACAAACAAAGAGACAGCACCGGTTTGTCGCTTACCTAAAATACAGTGGGGGGAATGTTAATTTAGGGACGAGGGCGAGTTGGGTCTCTATCCTTATGGGACAAATAAAAGAGATCAATAAACTCGTAACAGTGGGACTGCAAAATAATATAGTAAATATAAACTTTTTACCAACACTTACCCATCATGTTAGTCAGTAGTCTCTCCTGTTTTTGTTTTTAGGTCGCTAATTTTTATACTTTATATATTCTTTTTTTTTATAAGTTTATACTTTATATATTCAATCGAGTAATTAACACAATAAAATTAAAACATGAGAACCCGTTTGAGTAACTTGATGGTTGAAGTGCACCCAGACTGTTTGGATAGGGTGCAACAGACTTAAGTTTGATTCTTCTCAAATCAAATCGGTAACTTAAACAGAAGGTTTAAGCCGTGGCGCTAGCCACTTCAGAATTTACTTGTTCGTTAAGTGAGTTTATTCTGATGGGCTTAATTTATGTATAAGTTTCTCCTAGTACCAAAAAAATTAAAACTAAAATACACAATTAATTAAATGACAACTAATTGTCGTCTATTCTAATTGAAACTAAAGCATATATTTCTACTGAAATGAGGACTCTAAGCTATTTGCATCCAAATCATCAGCAAACTATTTGCGTCATGGTTTGTTAAAATTTTGATAAAATTTTAAAAACTTTATATTTGAACAAACCGATTTAGACCCAAATGTGCGGAAAATACCTAGAGGGGTGAATATGTATATTAAAAATTATCAAATAACTATTTCGTTTTTAATACACAACTTATTCTCAGAAATTTAAACACAAACACACTGTTAACAATATTCAAATATCTAATTACCAATCATATATGAACATATGACAAATAAACAATAAAACATGAGTACGAAAAACAGGGAAATCCGAAGAAATTGTAAGTGACTCCGAAGAAACTGCAACTGACAAAAATAATAAATTTTCAGATCTCACAAGCACTCTTTATACCTTTGTCTACAATCTTCTTGGACCAGATTACTCAATCTCTTCAAGATTGATATTCTAAACACACTTATCACAAGAATGGTTAAATGAAAACAATTTAAACAAAGGTAAATCAATCACACACTTGACACAATATTTGGTGACGAAGAGAAACCCTTTTGAAGAACTTCTTCAAAAGAGAAAAACTCTCCGGGCCGAAGTCGGTTTTTAAATCCACTAATTTCAAACGAGATTACACAGTGATCAAAAGATTACACTAACCTAGCTAATCTAAACACTGTTAATCTTACCCAAATTGCCTCGATTCGGATCTCCTTATCATGGAACTCCATGACCGTTTGAAACCAAGATTCTCACCGGGTTGATCTATCCACACAACTCCCTGTGCAATCAACGCCCAATGCTGGAACCTCCAGCATCCACACTTCCAGAACCTCTGGAAGCCCCAATCAATCGAAGAAATCAAGTGTAGGTGATCGACGAAACACCATAGCCTTCAGATCTGATTTTCTAACACATACACAGCAAACCCAAACTCTCCACTAGAATAATGAAGCAAGAACAATCAGCACATTTCTTGGAGAAGACGATCTTGAAAAGCAAAGCGAAGAATAGAGATTTCAGCTTCTAACGAGCAGCCCCTACGCTCTCTAACCCCCTTTACTAAAATCCCTCTTTTCTTCTTTTTATTCACGCGTGAACACCTTCCCGTGAATTCCATCAGCTTCTACTTTCTTCTTTAATCAAGGGAAATGACCAGAGCACCCTTGCTCCACCTTCACGTGATCCTGCATCTTTACATGAAAACCAACTTTCTCTTTTTGCTTTTAGAACCAACACAAAAGACTCAAATGCCCTTATTTGTTTTCACGTGATGCCAATTTGCTGTAACAATATTAATTATTTTTAATTTTGAGGTGTTACGAGGAATCAAGTTAATATAGTACATGCATTGACCAGAGAAGCCTCGACCCCGAAACTTAGAATTGAGTTAGAAGTTTCGCAGGTGAAAGAATTTGTTTAATTCATTCTCTAACGCCCGTCGTCGTCACACAAAAAAGAACGAGGAAAACAATGGGATTATGGGGGGCTAGGTTCACACAACGAACAGATCTTTCCTGTGGTCTTATCCGAGACACGGAATATTTATTTTAATATTTGCAACCTGAGGACCAAAACATACGAGCTTTCTACAAAATAGACAGACTCGATGCTTTCCTCGCCCAACCTACAGTGGTAGCGTACGTGCATGACATTCCATGCATTCTCAATAAATCAAGCCACACGTTGAGGATCACAATTAGACGATAAAAACTCCCCTAATATATTATAACCCGCACTGGATAAGGATTTGCCTTTTTCGACTCCTTCATGAGGCCAATTAACGTGTCTAGTTGGGCTTGCTGCTGTCAAATACTATTCTAATTTAATGAAACCTAGCTACAATCCTAGGAAAACCTAATAAAAAATTTAGATCGATGAAAATTTATTTATACTGATAAATGAGATATCTACTATAGAAATGTTCGATTGGGCTTATTACTTTTTTCACTTAGGTTTGATGAAGTTATATAAAGGCTTTATTTATAAGCTATTGAATACAATATTTATAAGTAATGTGGGACTCTCAACTTTAATATACCCCGCAAACTTAAGGTGGACACGCCTTGAGTTTTGAGTTACAAAAATAATTCAAGGGAAAAAGATAACGCCGGAAGAATGTCGGAAGGTTCGCCGGTCTAATGCCGGATGGTCGTCGGATGAATGTCGGAAGGTTGCCAGACTTATGCCGGATGGTGGCCGGATTGATGTCGGTCTGATGCCGAGAAGTGTCAGAAGGTCACCGGACTATTGCTCTGATACCATGTTAGAAATAAAAAACGAAAAAATTGCTCTAATACCATGTTATAAATAAAAAATTTAGACAGAAGAAAAATTATTTACACTGCTAAATGAGACATCTATTATGGTAATACTCAATTAGGTTTATTACTTTTCTCACTTATGTTTGATGAAGTTACATAAAGACTTGATTTATAAGTCATTGAATATAATAGCCCACATTATTTTAGCAACGTGAGACTCTCAACTTTAATAGACGAAGAAACCGAAAACCCTGTATTAAAAAGTCTTTCTCAAATTACTTCACTATATTGCTTTTCTACCTGCAACTCGCTATCCCAGCGTCTCTCAACTACCAAAGAAAGAGTACTGGTCTTCAAGCTTTGGTCTTTCTTTCTATTTATTCCTAGTACAAATGGGTTATTATTGGAGAGAGTGGCGAGGGAAAAGAGCCATCTTAGTTGATTCATAATAAGTTGTGCTATAAGTTGTACTAGGAATTTATTAATGAAGAGATCCCAAGAAAGGAAAATTAACTAGTTAGCGCCCTCCCTTTGAATCTGAAGAATACCATCGGCCGGAATGAGCAATTCAAACGGTGCCTCTGACCCCAGAACCGACGGTAAGCCTCCCATCTCAGGCAGTAACCATGTCTTCGTCTGGAGGCTGGTTGTTAGGGTTATACTGCTATTGTTTCTGGGTTTAGCAGTCTTAAGCCTGGTTCTCTATAAAAAGTCCGACCCTTTTGGATTCCTGCCCAACTCTTACAATTATCCTTCTGCATCACCGTCGAAGGTCAGTTACTTCTTCTTCTTTGTTGAATGCTTTCTGGCTGCGTTTGTTCTCTGATAAGGGTAGATATGGCTGCGTCCCGATCAGTGGGTACAGTATTCTTTTGCTTCTCTTCATGTTAATCATGAAGACGATGAAACCATTGGGTCAGTTAACACGTACTATGGGTGGCTCTGCTGGTTCACACGTGTAGTGTTTCTTCTAATGGGAAACCAAGCATATTCCTTTTGCGAAAACTATAGGGCTATAATGGCTTCTAGCTCTTGATAGCTAGGACAAGGCATTGAGCAGCTTGTTCGCCATTTGTGGATGAATATCTAGGACAAGTCCATACTATTCTAAACATTTTCTCTTTCCTCTGTAAAAGGTTAACCCACATCTTCATACCCATTTACGGAGAATAATAATTAGAAAATGCTTTGCCATCTAGAAACTTGTACTTTAATATGGAATGGGAGCTGGCTGTAGTGATTTAATTAATTTTCCCCACAGTTATTGATGTTACAAATATTTTATACGTTTCAATTGGAATGCTTATTTGAAGGGACTGAGATCTCCTAGAATTGGAAGAAAGACACACAAAACAGGTGGACTCAATCATAGAACTTATGCTGCTCGAAACTTTATATAAATAAATATGGGCGGCATTAAATATTGTAGGGTAGTTTATCTGTTGTGTCTATTTCTCTTGGAATTCTATCATATAACTCGGATAGAATTGTAGAGGATCTTGATCATATTTGAATTAAAGGTCATCTTAGATACATGAGAGGTAATTATTGTTCAAAAATCATATTTAGAAAATAAAAAATCAAAACTTTATGGACTTTTTTATAAAAGAAATATGCAGATACGCATTCATATATTATGAATGACATACTGAGAAGAAAAAAAATATTATATATGACACCTTGGTATAAATGTACCACATATGGCATAATTTTGATGATAAGATATTATTTAGGGGTCCCAATTGATAAAATTTAATAGATTGATAGCTTAATGCGATGAACATAATTATTAGTTCGGATCTCTAAAGTCTAAAATGACGGGTGCAAGGTGACTTTTTGCCCAATTTCATATTAAATTAGGTACCAAGTGGCTGAATTTAGAAAGTGATGCGTGTTAACTTTACTAATTATGTATTAGGTACTAGAGTTGGACTTTATGGTAACGACTAAAATTTTTAGGACACGTCCTGAATTTGGTTCCTTATCATCCATACTATATGATTAGATTAGGTTCATGTACTATATTTGTCAGCTCAATTGAAGAAAACAACAACATGGTAATCATTTATGATAGGAAACAAATATCGACTTTACTTGGCCTCCTCAAACTCTGCGAAATCAAATTAATTGACTGTAGAGATTAAGGTTATTATCTGCAATATATTTGTACGAAAAGAAACATATTAGCATCTACCGGAGTACATGTCACCGACAGGTCTTATTGGAAGACCGGGCCTAGCAATTATCGCGTGTGCCGATGAAATGGGGGCAAAGGCAAACCCTCAATTGCTTGGCCTCCCAAGATAGCTAGCATACCCAGAAAATGACATCCTACTGTTCATATAAACAATGTCCACAACGAATTTCGAGCCATCCTCCAATCAGAGTAGGGCAGTAATCCTGCCCTTCCATTTCTTCCTGATGTTCCTATCTACCATCATTTTCCTCTGTTGCTGTGCGTGCTGGAAGATCTTTCTCATGCGACTAGAGATAGAGAAACAGAGTAGAATCATCCTCGTTGCAAAAAACAGAGACCATATTTGTGATAAAATGGATGTAAAAACAAACGTGTACTTGGCTTTTACTTCATGTTTGAGTACGTGTTTTACATCCTTTATTCATTTTTATTCACTTTAACAGAGAAAGAACGATTCCAAGTTGGATAGCGTTCTTAAAATAGCATCTATGGAGGACAGAACCGTTATCCTGACTACTTTGAATCGGGCATGGGCAGAACCGAATTCTATGTTTGATATTTTCCTCGAGAGTTTTCGCATTGGGAACGGAACACAAAAGCTTGTGAATCATTTGGTAATAATATGCTTGGACCAAAGGGCATACGCTCGTTGTTTATCTTTGCACTCTCACTGCTATAATCTCCATAGTGAAGGAGCCAATTTTTCCAGTGAGGCTCTCTTCATGTCCGATACGTACTTAGACATGATGTGGAGAAGGATTAAACTTTTCGCTTCTATCCTTGAGATGGGATACAACTTCGTCTTCACGGTACGTACTCTGTTTCTCTCTCTGACTCACGCTGCAAACCCCTTGATTGCTTTCCCAGATCAGATTTATCCGTGCATTTTGCTCACCGATTGTGTTTATGGGGCCTTGCAGGACACAGATATCATGTGGCTTCGGGATCCCTTCCTGAGATTTTACTCGGATGCAGATTTCCAAATAGCTTGTGACCAATTCTACGGCAACTCTTCTGATGCTATCAATAACAACGCAAATGGAGGATTTAACTACGTAAGATCCAATAACCGGACCATTCAATTTTACAAGTTTTGGTACCAAGAGAGGCTGAGTTATCCGGGGAAGCATGATCAAGATGTATTCAATAAGATCAAAGGCCGTCCATTCATCTCTGGGATTGGGCTGAAAATGAGGTTCCTTGATACAGCCTACTTTGGTGGGTTTTGTCAACCCAGCAAGAATTTGAACCTCGTCTGCACAATGCATGCAAATTGCTGCATTGGTCTCGAAAACAAGCTTTATGACCTTAGAATTTTGCTCGAGGATTGGAGAAGATTTATGTCACGTCCCCCAAGTATGAAAGCGTCGCCTCAATCAGGACCATCCTCGTGGAGTGTTCCTCAGAAATGCAGGTATGCTTTTGCTATATTTTGACATGATTCAGTTGAATTAATTAAGGAAACATATGAAGCTTATGATTGTTACATTGGTTGTCAGACGCTGATGTTTTCTCATTTGCTTTTTCATGGGGTCATTATATCATCAAGGAATACCTTTGAAAAGTTACTAAAGGAGAAGCCTCACTATGGCACGAAACGGTAACGGCAATACTTTTCATGGCTTCGGATTACAAGTATAGGTGAATTGTTATACATTCTGCCAAAAAAAAGAAGGAAAATTATTGCCCTTTCTAACTGCAAGAAAGGCTGCACATTGTTCTTTTCAGAGATTTATGTAAAGTTTCATGTCGTTTCCATTTTACTTATAGGGATTGCATCAAGATTTGAATCAACCAAAAGAGAGTGTTTCACTTTCGCTACATACTTGTCCTATAAGTGGCTTCCATGCCCTATGATCCACTATCCCCTACCACCAAAAACCATCATTTTGTCGACCACAATGGGCGCACATCTCGTGTTCACTTGTTATGTATATTAGAATATTTGGTATATTGACCATCAATTAAAGTGCCTTGATTGAGTCATATGATTAAATCACAAATTAAGGATCTTAATTTGCCGAGATTTGTCTCTTTCATTCCTATATACATACATTCTCCCTAACATCTTCTGAATATACACACTCATGTAATCCTCTAGTACTTTCTTGATAGTGGACGTAGATTGTAAGAATGAATCACTTTAAATCATTTTGTTCTCGCTTTTTTTCTTACTTTGTGTAATCTTATTTCCATTTATTTCAACAATGTAAATAGACATGAGACTGATTTATAATTGATCGAATTACCTTTTTCTTAAGGAAAAATAGGTTCTTCTGCTTTTAAAAGGCAAATTAGACTTTTGATATGAACAAGAAGTTACAAATTACAAGCATGAGAAACAAGGCCCCAATCAGATATATAACAGACACAGGACATGCGGCAGAGTTGGAACAACTCCCAATACAAGAGTTGCAAAAGGGCCATAGACCCAACAACAAGCACGGGCTAAAAATGCCTTTACGACATCCTTCTCCGTGACCCAACAAGGGCTAAAGTCGCCATGGACGATGGGCGCTGCCGTTGATGGAGGAAGTGCGATAAAGAAAAGCCTTGACACTATGTATCTCGCCTAGGGCTGTCCACCAAACCGGCTGGATCGGCCAATTCGGACCGAAACCGGACCGGTTTTGGACAAACCGGACCAAGATCGGTATACTCCGGTCCGGTTCCAGGTTACCCATGTGGAAAACCGGACTTTGACCGGAGTATACCTCTCCAAATCGGCCCAAATCGGAAATTGACCCAAAATGACATGGTTCAAACCCAAAACCGGCCCAAAATGGCATGACCCAATGCAAAACCGACCCAAAATGACATGACCCAAACCGACTCAGACCGAACCGGTGAAACCGGGGACCGGACCGGACCAGACAATGGACAGCCCTAAGATTCTCGCCGGCTTCAAACATATCTGCAGACCCCAAAAAACAGCAAAACAAAGTGAAGATGGGGTGATCCATGAAATGTGAACGTGATAGATCCCAAATACCAACGACTATTTGCTTCTGTATTCCTTTTTTTTTTAATCAAAAGGGAGGGGAGAAGCATAGCTGATTCCATTTATACGTGACTATAGGACTCTCACTCACTGCATGTATTTGATTGAGCAATAACTACCGTACTAAGGTGCCCTCACCTTAATCCCACGAAAGAGAAACTAAAAAAATGTGGCTGGAGGTTTTTTTTCTAGGCAAAGTAATTTATATATTAAAATTTGAGAAAAATACAAGTGATACAAACTAGCAAACGCCCAAAGGCCAACCCAAAAGTCTAAATGGAATCGAAGGCCCTACAATAAGCCGAATTCAAAGATTTGGAAGTCAATCCGGGCACAAAGACTGGATCTAAGAACAACCACAAACCGATCACAGAAGGCTGAGATCCAAAAAAAACACAAGCCAACTACAAGGATCATTGAGCAAAACAGACCACAACAGTCAAGACACGATACAAATACAAACCGCCTTCAAGAGCCAGAACACAATATAACCACAAAATGTCCACAGGGATCGAGACACAACACAACCGCTGCACATGGTGGCATCGATTTCTATTGGAGGAAAGGCAGTCAAAGCAACTATCTGAATCCCCCAAGAAATTCTTCAAGCTAGAACAGTTGTATAGAAGGGAGGAGAGAAGATGACAATTTTGGGTAGCACAAAACAACGGCTATCAGAGCCACTAAAGAAAAATGGTAAGAGAAGGGAAGAGGTAGGGGGAGGCCTATGGAGCTAATAAACGGACGATTGTGCAAAAACGACCTGCATGTGAGAGTTTGATTCAAGCATCTTCATCCCCACCATCACTTCAAAGTAACCTCGTTATCAATTGGGCTACCAGTTCGGATGATGCTTTTATATTTTAAATCAAACAATAGTCTTGGCATTATAGGATGCACGATAAACATTTTTCTCTAACATAATGAAGACATTTTTTTTTGGCAGTCCCGTTAAAATAAGGAATATGAGAGCGGATTAGCTTGTTAACATTCTTCTCTAATAGGTGAGTCATCTTATTCATCGTCCTTTTTCTCAGGTCCTTACCTCTGCAAACATAAAATCAGCCATCTAGTTTTCTTAATATAATCTAACCACGTAAGTTATTGTATAGACAAATATTCTAAATGTAGGAAGCATGAACATACATGCTAACAACTTTTTTTTTTAAAGGCAAATTGATGGATTGAGATCTATCTTTTCTTACCCAACGAATTTTTTTTTTTTGGTTTCAACTTTTCGATACACAGGATAGCGATGCCTCTATTTATTAAGGAGTTTGGCGTTGGACCTCGGGTCCGAACCTTTGAACCTGACAGATAAGATAACTCTTCGGTATTCCTATCTGCATCACAGCGACTTTGAGGGGGCGGAAATGGGAGTGAATGGCGTTGTTCTCAGAATCACTGGCGCCCCAACTCCTTTATCCCCTAATGGAACACAGACGCAACAGTTCATTTTTCCTCCTTGTCTTAGTAGTGTTTGCAGAAGTAGCAACAACTGGAGCCGATTCTTTTCTTTGTCCCTGAGACACGGTGGCTCCTTCGTGTTGGCGTGTCTCCCTTCTTCCTCTTCACCGAATGCTTCTTCTTCTACGAGGCTTTACATCAGTGGTTGCCTTTTACACTCTATTTCTTATCATAATTAGACGTATGTGTTGAAACATCTTTTGGTGTCTCTCCCTTTTCCTTTTCTTTTCGTTGGTCAATTGGTATTGCTTCGGGTTAATATTGGTTAATTGCTGAGAAATCAAACCAAGGAGAGAGCTTTTCAATCTAACTATGGATTTTATGTTATGGGAATGATTCAAAATCAACGGCTTTGGCCCACTTAGATAGTACAAAGATGTAAGGAGGGGCACACAGGTGTATACTCCAGTGTTTTTTCTGGTCTTGGTTACATTTTCCAGTTGACTTGTTTGTTGACTGCTCCAATCTTGGTGCTATTTTAGCATCAATCACAAAACTGTGCCATAGTAGCTTTGCATTTACTTCTATAAACATGAAAAGTCTCTTATATTTGTTACATTAGTCTATAATACGTTCTATTAATCTTTCTTACTCCAGTTTTAATAAGAGATTTAGATTTTTCGTATACATTCTTAGTTTCGTCATAATTTGCAAGTATTAAACATTTCTGTGGGGTTTTCTAGCAAAACAATGTCACTGACAATTAACTGCGTACCCCATCAGCCTCTCTGAGTGTGTCACTCTATGCAAGTTTTGCTCATCCTTGAGTTGTAATATGTTATTGTCTTTTGTTCACTCTTGAATTATCCTAATATGCTGGTTATGTAGAGGATATTAACAAAAAAAATTGTTCACCATAGGCTTTTTCTACAGCGTAACTGGAATAAATTATAGTCCTTTGTTCACTTTGTCCCCTATATACATCACTGTATTATTATTATTTTAATTGTTCATTTTCTTTTGGTCGGTTGTCGGTAACGAGGTTCGTGTTCATTGAAACCTAATACTGCAGTAGCTTTTGTTGGCTGGACATTTGATGGCCATTTAATCACGTATCCCATATACATACATTATATAGTCTAATGAACAAGTTGATATGGATACTTAAAACTTGCTGCGAAGTTTTCACTTCTACTGGACACCTCTCTCATATACCCATACCTGAGGATGCTAAGTGACATTGAACTTGACATTGGTACATTGTTGAATTTACTTCCGTTGGATCTCCATATGCAGATACAACTCTTTATATGTAAGCATGTCCTATGCTAAGCGATAATATACTTCAAGCTTGGTGCATAACTTAATTCAATCCGACTGGATCAAAGAGCAGGAAAAACTCTTTCAATCACCTTAAGAAAGGCTTTTAGTCACGGTATTGAATTGATATCTTCAAAGCACTAATATCCTTTTATTCATATACTTTATTGGTTGTAATCACCTGTGCACCTCTCTCTCCCCCCCCCCCCCCCTCCCCACTCTCTTTATGCAGGGGGCTTGAACATTTTGTCATTTATTGGCTATTTCATGCAGGTCTCTCTTTTCGTACAACAAAAGATAGTTTACAAAACGCTTTCCAGAACTTTGGTCAGCTTGTAGAAGGTGATGACAACAAATGTTCACATGCTGACTTCCGTTGAATTGGGTTCTTGCAATTTGATTTATTGTCTTTCACCTATTTCATGATCCATTTTTTGGTTTCTTCAAAGCTTTCCTCTTGTTACAGTTAATCTAGTGATGGATAAAATAGCGAATAGGCCAAGAGGGTTTGCTTTCATCCGTTATGCGACTGAGGAGGAATCCCAAAAAGCTATTGAGGGAATGCATGGAAAGGTACGTTTCAGAACTTCACTTCTAAATTATAATAACTTTCTTGCAATTTTCTGCTAGAAATTAATAGATATTCTGCAGTGAGAAATAATCTCTTCCTGGTGGCTTAAACGTGAACCAATTTTGATAGACTAGAAACAGTATCGGTTAGCTGTTCTATTTTTCCTAGCAAGATTAGCTTGTCTGTGATGAGACAGGAAGTGGTAAAGACAGATAAAAAATTACGAAACACATTGGCTAGTTGCATTCACTTAAAGCTATATTCAAGGGTTGAGGTAGGGTGGCAACCATTTGGGTTTTGCTGGGAGGTCAATGTGATGAACATGTGCTCAACTGAACCCAACTCATTTATTGGTAAGATTTAGAAGTCTATGCATCCAGAGAGATATACACCTGTGAGATTGTATGTAATTACACTCTTTTTTAAATTGGTGAATGAGAAACAACCACTATAGTATCTGTGGGATTATACTTTAACTCCTTTAATGAACCTTAGTGATACAATTTATAATGATTAGGGCTTGGGGGGATACATTTTGACCAGGTTAAGAGGTTGGAATTAAGTGGCGATGATAGGTATGCTTTGGAAGTTTACTCAGATACATAGAAGTGCACCTCTCCAGTATGTGATCTCTTAAGTTTATCAGTATTGATTTTAAAGGGTGCATCAGAATAGGTGACTGTGTGCTGAAAGATGATCGGTCAACTTTGCTCAAGGGTTTCCACCTATGCTGCTTTTCCCTATATTCATACAAGGCACCACATTGACTTCAATTGAGGGGCCTTGTATTCAAAAAGGAATTGATATTAAGATGTCAGTTTCCTTCTATTAGGGTCTATAAGAAGTCTGCTAGAATGTTACCAGCCGGCAAGTGCAGTATTTTGTGCAATGATAGGATGTTCATGCCATACACCATTTACCTTAGTCTCATACCACAAAGCCAAGCTCCAAGGAGAAGGCCCTCAGAGAGCCAGAACTGTCACCCGGAAGCCCAACACCACAGGTCAGTCGAACAACCAGTTGGCTTACCCTGATATCCCTAGGGTATGGAGGCATCCCATTGAGTCGTGACTCCAAAATTATGGGGTCAAATCCCATTTCCAGTGGAGGTTGTACATGGGTAGCCTGAGCACTGATAGCGATATTTGCGCGGAGACATTCAACTTTATAGACGGTACGGCATGCCTCCTGCATAAATGAGGCACACTATCCACTATTTACTCAGAAAATTACTGCTATTTGGATTTGGCAACCTTGGAGGAGATGTTTCAAATGCTCATTTGTTGACACGGTATTTGAATCTTAGATATACCTGCATCAAGAGAAGTCTCTTTAATGTTAAAATGATCTATAAGTGGAATAAGAAGTGGGTTGAAGGGGTTGTATTGAAATTTATTGTAGTTTGTGGGACACAGTTTAGCCCTATAATTATACATTATACATTAGGAACTAACATAGTTAATAAGTGAATTCATTTCCTTGTTGGTGCTCTTGTGGCTATGAACATGTGTTGGGAAACTGTCCATCGGGAAATCTAATATTTCCTACTTTTTTTTCTAAATAAATATTTCCTGCTCATTGAGGCAGGTAATGTGCCTTCGAGCTCCCTTGAAAACTTCTATTCAAGAGAACTTTTGAGTAACCCAGATGGTGAATGTTATGGTTTAGCAGAAACCTTATATTGGTTGCGTCAATTAGCAGTTGAAGCGTAAGGCTGCATTTTGTACTGTTGTAAACTCCATGCGCATTTGTGTCTGCTTGCGCATGTTTTGTTGTAAATGAAAAGTAATTGTATAGCATCACTGACCAAGCACAAACCTTTTTCTTTTTTGTTTTTGTTTTTGTTTTTTTCAGTTTTTGGATGGTAGGGTGATATTTGTGGAAATAGCGAAACCTAGATCAGAACTCCGCCAAGGCCTGAGACAAATCAGAAGACAGTTTTGAAGAGCTTAGAAATGGCATCCTTGGACTAAATATTGATTGAGAAATGCAATTAAGCTTGTCACTTGTGTTAGGATAACAATGCCATTGTAGAATAATATCAAATGGTGACACATGCGGATTAATTGTTTATATTGCTCAACCCTCTCTCTAAAGTCCTGCAGTGCTTGTACAATATGAGCGATGGTATTGTTCTTGGTTTGGAATGGGTTCGCAATGCTATCACTTTTCATATCGGTTGCTTGCATATCGAGCACAATCGAACAAGCACCCTCCAAAAGAACTGTGCCAAGGATGGAATCCTGTCAGCCCCGTTTCTCCTGAGCTAGTGGCTATACCTGTTTGACTGTAATCCGGGGGGGGGGGGGGGCATGAGGCTCCTTTTTCTTGTGGAAGAGAAGAAAGGAGGGAAAATAACAGCGCTACATTCTTCTCCTTTGGCCTAGTTAGTTGTTACCATATATACTTACATATATTCAATTTGCAAACCAATAGAACTTAATTGCCTCTGTCAGGTTGATTGGTTAGACATTTTGCAGTCATCTATTTTTCATGAGGCTGTAGGATGTTGTCTTCAGCAACTTTTGATAAAGGGAACCCTCTACAGAAATACAGCACAGAAAAAAGGTTCAGGACGGGGGAGAACTCAAAGATAGAAACGAAAATAGGCCTGTAGAAAAAGGTTCCATCATTCCTTTTATGGTGTCTGCCTAGAGATCCATTAACTAAGTGGTTGAAGCACTCGAGTGAATGCACTCAAATTGAAGGCGAGATTTTGCATCAGAAGCTTCTTGGAGCCTTATAGTCCCACGATCGCTTACCTTATTGGCTAAATCCACTCATTAGTCCAATTCCTATCTGTTGGCTGTTAAAGCAAAGCGAATTCACCCGTAGACAGGCTCGACAATCAGGTCTCCTACTTAACATAGTAATGTTTGCGCAAGTGGCAGCGATGGGAGACATGGCGTGACTCGCCTGTTTTTTATCTTCATCTTCGTCCTCTTCAGCCCGTACTTCTAATTCTACATGGCTTTACGTCAGTGGTTTGTTTTCACACTACTTCTTATCGTAAGCATACGTATGTATCTGTTCAGAAGTACTTTTGTTTGTTTTGGGCAACTGGCCCACATTTTTTTTATAAGCAAAAACTACCAAAGTGCATTGCATCAAGGGGGATCCAAAGGATCATCAGCTGAAATAACAAACAAAGATAGACAGGAAACATCTAAAGCCGAAAAAACAAAAAACGAGGCAACCCAAGCAGCAAGCTGATGGGCCATAAGATTCTGCCTACGCGAAATCCACTGCAGACGCCATCCAGGATGCCTTCGAAGGAAGGTTCTGATGAGGTTGGCAAGGACAACCAAAGGGCCTTCCAGGAGGAAGGTAGGATCATTGACAATACGACAAGATGAGAGGGAATCACTCTCAAACAAAGCAGGAGCAAGGGAGATCTCAACAACATCATGAACGAAAAAAAAACTATTGACACAACTAGTCTCTCTATGTATGTCCCGATGTCAGTTACTTTCGTCCTAATATTGTAACATGCATCTTTTGTTTTTTTTTTCCCTAGGCCAAAAAAAAAGAGCTCAAGGTGGAATCATAATCCCGACCCACTTAAATTCAGGATAACTCATTGGCGTGAGACTCAGTGACATCGGTGGGTCTCACACAGCTAAATCTCACTATGCCAGAAACACCCAAATACCTAACAGAATAGAGGCGGGTGGAATCATAGCTCCGGCCTACTTAAACCCATAATACCTCAGCGAGGGACTCCGCGACGGCAGTGGGTCTCACACATAGCTAAGCGGTCAACCACTAGGCCACCTCATGTTCTTTATGTTCACCCTCGAAAAATATTGCAATATGCTATAGTCCTATCTAAAGTATTCATGAGATAAAACAATAGTCCAGCCTTTGTTGGGATCATTCCCCTTTCTGTTATTCCTTCTGTTTGGTTGAGAGGCTTCCGTGAGACACTTTTTTTTTTATCAAGACTGTCTTCTTATTTTTGGATTTGATTGAAGTATCATTGCTTACAAAAAAAAAAGAGAGTAATTGTGTCCCGTTGGTAACAAAGGCTATCGTCCTAGCTTATTGATACGTGGCTTATACTACATCTTTGCATTCACTTGTTTTGGCGTCAAATTTCAAACTGGGTAAGAATTTCGATGTAAAAGAAGTTGCCACAGCAATTCATGGGTTTAAATTCCTCTGCCGCCAGTCTCGGGCCATGATGCATCGCACAACTGATCATAGAGGTACAGAAGGAAGAAAGGTGTAGAACAGAGACCATTTACAATTTGGATTGTATTCAACAGTTTGGAATTCATCAGCTTTATGATTCCTTTGACTACACTTCAATGTTCCACATCAAAATTATGATTCCTTTGACTACACTTCAATGTTCCACATCAACATTATGCTTGAAAGAATGTGTAGACACAATTTTACAAAGCAGCACATTACTTGACATATACGACTACAATGGAGACACTAAAGTAAAATGTTACAGCCAAGTTAAAAGGTCAAAAAAACACAACCAGGTGAGACTTCGGATACCTGCGGATTTGCTTTAGCCACTATCTTTACCACTTGATCATCCAATTGCTGATGGGAGCTGTCATAGCATGTTGCTATCAGCTTCCGACTTTCTAAAACATCCTTCGCAGTCCGCAGACATGGTGACTTGAAAGGAGCTCTAAAAGTTAAGTCCGAAACTTTCCCACACGGCTAAAATCAGCAACTAAACAAACTCTATGTGCTCAGTGACATAGAGCTAAATGGAGGTCAGATGAACTTTGAGCGAGGCACTATGAGCAAACTCGAGCTCTCTGTCCCTCCCTTTCCTCCATGCCAACCGCAAATGAATTTGCATCTCTCTCTGCTAAACATCTTTTGTAGGGAACAAACCCCTTCATGGACTTGCGGGGGCTAATCGTTCCCTTATGAAGAGGTTCTTGTGTCTGAGAATCAACGGCATCTGAATTCTTCTCTCCATTTTCCCCTTCATTAACTGATGGAGAGCTCAAGCCAGTACAAGATCTTTCCTTCAGACTCTCTCCCTCTTCCGTTTCTTCTCCCACACGAGAATCTGTGAGTTGTTGAACAGAGGTTTGGTAACATGAGGGTAGGCAATAAAAAGGCAATCCTTGGTACAAAGTCCACAATGGCAGAGATGCATAAGGGTTGCCCTCTTCAGAGTGGGTGTCCTGTTTATGATGTTCCACGCATCTCACTGGGGCTTGACACGGCAATAATTTCCCGTTATGATTTCCAGTTTCAATTGATGAGCCTAAGTTTAATTGGTCTGATGGTAATCTTTTAACAAGCTTCTCCGTATCTACCTCAAAATTCTCGACACTGATATTAGATGTTGCAGACTCCATATTTTCTGCTCCTGGAGAGCATGGTTTCTGGAAATCTGTCACCACAACTATCCTCCCAAAAAGCTTGATACTTGTGACAGGTTCTCCCCTGGCTTCATCTCCTTTAGTACTTGAGGCGTCCTTGGAAGCTAACTTAAACTTCTGTATTTTCATAAAGATAACAAATAAAGAAGAGAGTTAGAATTTTGCCATCACACACAACTTAAGAAATATCATCCAACTTCGAACAAGTTGAAGACTAATATAGCAGCTAACTGTACCGTGGACAGAAAGCTCTCCAGGGTTGATGAAAATGATCCCTTCTCTTCTGGGACAGAGGCATCAGATGTAATACGTAAATCCTCTTTCTCAACAGGTGATAAGCCGATTGAGTGCATGTCAGTTGTGCATGAAGTCGGCGAAGAACATGCATTGTGCTGCTCTGAAACTGAAGACCCCAAGGAATCTGACCTAGCAGCAGAGAGAACTGAAGTGGGAGGTTTGGTATCTTTCTCTGCCACCAATGAATTTGGTGATGGAGATCTTTCAGATTGATTTTCAGCTAATATTCCATTAGGGGAATCAACTGATTTGCGAGGATAAGGATGCAAGGGTTTCTTCTTTGGCCGTGGAGGAGGAATTTCAATTGGTTCGTTTGTTTTTTCTGTACTACTACTGGATGCCCGGACCACCTGATACCAGTAAGAAAAAAAAAATGTAAAGAAAGATGCCACCAGGCAAACCTACCAAAAAAAAAAGGAACAAGGTTTGCGCAACCTTGTATTCCAATTGAGCTAACATAGTCCTATGGCCACACACAAGCAATACAATCGGAATTTGAGACTGAAATATAAGCATTTACCTTGGAGAAGAACTTTTGAGCATGACTTCGAATTTGTACTGCAGTTTTGGTGCCTATATGTGCTGCATAAAGATGAGAGTGACTTCAGATTGATTGGCCGGCCAACAGATGTGAAAATTAGTACGAAAAAATCATCATATACCAAGCTTACCTTCAATTTGACGCCATCCACGACCATACAGCTTTAGGGCTTCAAGAAACTTCTGATGCTCTTCTTCTGTCCATTTTTCTCTTTGTTTTACAATCGTGTAAGGTTTCCTTACCTGCACAACCACGAAATCAACCCAAGTCAGAAGTTTAAACAAGATTATTGCGAAAAATGATAGTCAGATATTAGCCATAAAAAGAATGTCACCTTAGGCGTTTGGTAATCCCCAAAGGAATGCATCTCATTCTTCTGGACCACTGTCTCAGATCGCAGAGCAACATTGGAGCCGTAGTCAAAGGCCATAATAGAGGCATTCGACGTTTTTGCTTCATTCTGCTATATCCAAGTGTAAACATAATTAATCAAATTATCTTCAAAATTTAAATCTATCTTTAGCATTTCATCTCCACTTCAACAATTACTAACACAGCGGTACATGTTAAAAAATTAGGCGTTTTCAATTGGTTACTCATAATGTTGTCTGTGAACAGCAAGTCCATTTTTTTCGTGAACAATATTTAACATAGTTGGATTCCTATAGCATATACAATCCAATTAGCAATACTCCACTCAATCTGGCCGTGAGAATCCCAGTTTCCTGTCCTCTACCAGCAAAATAGATAGGGGATAGAGAGAAGGGCACTGCACCCTCCTAAACCTGGAGGTCAGCTGTTTTTACGAATTCCCCTTTTTCCATTTACGGAAATAGTTCTTATCTTCAAGCATCCTCATTACCATTTAAAAGAGCGACTGTTACTCAAATCAGGTCTGGAAGCGAGGAATTCCATTTTGAACGAGAATGTAGTCATTTTGGTTTTTCAATGAAATTGAAACAATTCCCTGTCTTTTCGACTGAAACAGGTGAATCTTATTGAGTAATATCACTTCGAAATCAACATGCACAGCCTTCTCCTTGTTTCTATGTGTACAAGCATTCACATATTGAAATAAACAATGGAAATACCAAACAATAGCAATATTTACCTGAACAGCCATCGCCACAGGATCAGAGCTTGTCCTCCCTCACAGAGCTAGTGCTAAGTCCACAGAGCTGTAATTCAAGAAAACAAACACACATTACACCTAGACTTCCACTGTACCTCACTTTTCCTTCAATTTTCAGCAAAATAGAGAGAACAAAAAAGCGAATATATATATATAAAAGCGAATATTAAAATTACAGTAGCCACCAAAATTATCCGCTGGATCAATCAAAAACTCACCGTGGGAAATATCTTGGGAGCTGATTCAAAGGAAAAATCGGGACCGACAGAGTTAGATTCCTCGAATTTTTCCCGAGAAAAGAGACTCCACGCTCTGATACCCAGGGAAGCGTACTCCCTGGAAAAGGAAAAACCGTCTGCCGGGAAATCGAAATCCAGCGAAAAAGTGAAAGGTAAACAGAGTCTGACAGAGAGTAACAACTAGAAGAAGAATCGAGAGACGAAGGACTGCTGCAATGGAGAGGAAAGCAAAAGGGGGATTTTCCAGTTTTTTAAAGGGAAGGAGGGGTCGCCACGTCAGATGCTTTTTTAGGCTTTTTGAGAAATTTCAGTTGAAAATTCGAGAAGAGGCCGTGGGAATCTTGTGGCTGAGAACGCTCGGGACCATCGACACGCGGCATCCTCTCATGGTGTCTCCGGTTCCCCTTTTCTCCTTTTGTATATTTCTTATTTTCTTTTGTATTTATTTCCTTTTCTGCAAGGTTGTTTGTGGACCAGACGTGCTGCGTATCGATAAATAAGAGTTTTTATTTTTTTTACTGAAAATAGTTTTATGTTTTTTCCTAAATTGCGATTTGCACTTTTCTGATAGATGTCGTCAAAAGCGGAACTCTGCGCAGACTGCAGTTACACTTTCTGGTAGTTGCGAAGACGACATGTAGTACATGCCCAGTTGGATTTGGTCGCGTAGAGATCCTATTCGAGTATTCGTCACTTTTTTTTTTCTTTTTCTTTTTTTCAATCCTATTCGTCACTTAATTCTAATCCACAACTCTTCTATCTTTATCCATAGGTGTTAAAATCAACTAAATTTTTTTATAACCGCCATCATTTTTATAAAATAATTTGGTAATTTAATAAAAAGATAAATATAAAATCAGTCTCTGTACTATACGCAAAAATGGATTTAGTCTCCTTGATATGAAAAACATAAATTTAGCCCTGTGATTTCAGAAAGTGATAAAATCAGTCCCTGATAAAGGGCCAATGACAAACGAAAATAGAATCACATTGACTAAATTTATGTTTTTCATATCACGGGGACTAAATCGATTTTTGTAGCAAAGGGATCAATTTTCCATTTATCCCTTTAGTAAAATACTGAAGAATTTAAGTAAGTGAAAATTAGTTTTCATCTTGCCAAATGTTGTATGAATGAAATATTTGAAAAAATTACAACTTTTTGTCATAATAGTATTTCATAAGCCTAGTTAACGAAATATTTTATTTATCTTTTTCTAACGTTTTGCAGGTTTTGATGGGGATATTTATTTATTTTTTAAAATTAAAAGGTTTCTCTATTTTTTTAACCACAACAACATAAATATTTTACCCGTAATAGCATGAAGCCATAAATACATCTCTTCCTTTTTCAGATTGCTTAACACTTCTGAAATCCCTATAAACATACATATTACTGGTAATATTCTTTTTTAGAGTTATAGATTTATGTAGTTAGCAGCTAAAGCCAATTCCTTTAATGAAGACCAGGCAATTTCATGTAAAAATCTAATTTAAAAAAAGATAAATATAATATGTGAACCTTACTGTATGGTCCGCATTATCTAAAACTTTACACGATCAATATAAAATAACCTATAACTCACTTGTTATTTCTACTTTTATAAATTGTATCATGCAATTCGATTAAAAAATTATAGAAGGCCGTAATCTAATGAAATTATAATATCGTCTAATTTTAAGAATCAAGAAGCAACGTCCCAACCTCCTTTCAAAGTTTTAAGTCATTTAAAGCTTCTATCAAAATAGAAGTTTATAATCTTCTAATTCATCAGGAACTGAATTTTTCGCTAATTAAGTTTGTGATTTTTTTAACTATTTAATGGAATTTCTCGTACACGGTAAATAACTCAATTTAAATTTAAATTATGAAAGTATTTTAGGATAAATCAATGCGATCTACAAAAAGGGTAATTAATGTGAGTGCCTACAAAAAGGGTAATTAATGTGAGTGCCTATATTCTTTATTTTTCTTTACAGTATCTATGGATGGTTGGTTATAAGTCGTCATATGCCGACCCATTTAATTATTTGGGAAATTGGCATTTTAATTTTTAGGTTTTGGGCACTTTTTCATTTTAGTCATTTATTTTCAAACTTCAAATTTTTAGTCTTTGAGTTTTTTTTGTTTGACGAAATGGTCATTTCGTCAATCTGTCGTCCATATGTTTAACGGGCCTCTTTGACACGTCAGTAAATTTGAAGCGGTCGACCGAGTATATATTTTGAACGTGAGCGGTCGACTGATACATGTACCGGTTAACCGGTAAAATTTACTGACGTGTCAGAGAGCTCCGTTAAACATATAGACGGGATGACCATTTCGTTAACACAAAGAAAATTTAAGGACTAAAAATTTGAAGTTTGAAAGTGAATGACTCATTTACAAAAGGGATATAAATCCAAGGACCAAAATATCAAATTTCCTAATTATTTTATAAAAATAAGAGCAAACATCTTTGCTTTTTAAGTTTTAGTTGTCTTGGAATAATGTAAATTAACCATTTTTTTAAAAAACATATGAGCGACATTTTTCAACATAAATATTTTAAATAATATATATATAAAAGACGGGTGGCCAACAGTGGTCCGTAGCGTGTGATTTACAAAGTGGATAAGTCATGAGATAAGCTGAGCTGGTCCACCACGAGACTTTCCTTGCGCTTTTTTGCCACCTCAGTTTCGCTTTGCGTCCTTCGTAAACGCCAAGAGACCCTATCTTTTCCTTCTCCTTAAAAATAAACTATTCGTTTTTCTTTTTTATTTTTATTTTGTGGTCATAAATTTCTTAAAGGACATGAAAGTAATGGTTAATGGGGGTCATGATTCACTGAACCGATTAGGAGCAGATGGTTCGATTTTATTGGAACACATAGTCAATAGAGGTCCCACCCAAGGTGCGTGTTCATGCCAGCAAAACCCACGTTCAGTGTACAAATCTTCCAGTTGCACTGAACTTCATTTACGAACAAGTTAGGGTCAAACGGGAGTTAAAATAAATTAAGATTAGGTCTGGCAATTATGAGGCTCTAACTTTGTTAATTACTTTTTTGAGTAATTAACTCTGTCTAATTACATAAATAATATCTTACATGAGTTCTAATACCTTTTAATTAATAATAATAATAATGTACGAATTAGAGGAGACATAATGCAAGTCATTATCTCCTCTGTTGACTGCTGGTTTGAGTGGCAATTAAAGCCATTCATGAACTTTGCCCATGTATTCCTTTTCTTTTTGTATTATATTTCCTCTCATTCTTTGTATTCGCTCAAAAGAATAATAATATTGTATGAATATTTGTCTCCATTAATCTTTTGGACACGTGTAATCTCTATCTATTATATTGAAGACTATCAAAACATATAAGTTCTTTGAAGTGAACTCCGAAGAGATAATAATGCAAACGGTGAGGATTTAAGTTAACCATTTTCACATTGTAATTTGCGGAATTTTCACTTTTATAGCTCCATAATTTTTAATCAAATGCCAATTACATGTTTAAACTATGAAAACCGTCACATTTTATACTCAAAATTCATTAACGTTCGTCGTGTCATATGGTACTTGTTGATGTATTTTAGTTGGCGTAATACTTCATAACGTTTCTTTGTTTATTCATTAGATTCGTGTTTAATGAAGCTCTGCTTAAAGTCCAGCAGTTCAACATGATTGGTGATCGTCTGAGAATAGTTAAAGTATGATTGAAGTCTGCATGTAGTCTAAACTTGGAGTCGGAGCGCTGATGTTTATAAAGCACTCGAAATTTGATCAGAGTTCACTTACAGTTTGATCAAGATTGATGAACGTCTGTTACAACAGTTTTAACATATGCGCCTAAAATTCAAGAACTCTAGAAACTTCATGAATACCTTTCGTCCGACCCCTCAGAATATAAAATTAATTAATCTCATTCATTTAGAACATTCCTTAAAATAATTTTGAGAGATCTAGCTGTTGAGAGCTTTTATGAGATATTACATGCAACTGTTTCTATAGTCTATTCTGTGTAAACCGAGAGCAAACCCTGCGAGATTTTTCTTTCCCCCATTATCTAAGTTTGAATTTTGATCATCAAGATAAACCTTGATTAAAGAGTTTAACTCCAGAGGTTGCTGGAGATCTACCAAGGCTAGATGTTCCAGTTGTGAAGAAGCTGATTGCACGTGGGTGTGTGGAAAAGATTGGGTTGGCTGTAGAGTTTGGTTTTTTGAATCAATAACTTCAAATGGAAGAGGAGTTCCTCGTTCACTGTATGGTGCAGAGCTAGATGTTGTATTTCAGGTAAGTACAAGTTGAGTTAGACTAGCAACGAGGAGTTGAGTAATTTATAAATTATTCTCTACCGAGTTTGAAGATTATAGTAGATTCGGTTAAACTAGCTTACGAGCCCGGAGAGTTTTTTTTCCACTTGAAAGAATTCTTTCAAGTGGATTTCTCTTCGTCATCACTCTTAGTGTTATCTTGATTGATTATGATTTCATTGTTGATATTGCAATTGTTAGTCATATGTTTCTTTGATTAAGAAAAATAATCTTAGACGTATTGAAGCATTACTAATCTGTAATATTTTTTTCATATTGATTTGTTAATTTCGTATTACATACTGTTAGTAGTACTGTACTTAGAATTTGTTGATATTTTTGTAAGACTCTACAACAATAAAATAAAAATGATCAGAAAATTTTGAGGACCGCAAATCAGCATTTATGAAGCTCTGAAATTTTTATCTACAAGATATGAACATCCAAATCAGCATTTGGATGACTGACATGTGGATCCCGTTTGATGAACGGTCCACGTACAGCTAGAGACATCCTAGTCCTAGTGGCGATTCCAACGTGAGGTAGGCAAGTTGTGGGAATATGAAAACCTCGAAAAAACAGCAACCACAATTCCTTGTGTGTTTGGGGGAAGGTTGTTTGCTAGTTGGGGGCTTTTATCTAAAAACACTCGAAAAGGCACTCAGTTTCTGCCACCTGCCCTTCCATTCCCCCCCACTCAAATCCTCATGTTAAAAAAAACAACAACAACAACAACAAACGAGAGGCTCATCTTTCTCGAAGATATTCTGAGATTCTCTCATTCTCCCCCTTTCAGATCACGTTGTCTTATCTTTTCTTCCCTCTTCCGTTCTGTCTCTCTATTGCGGCTCATATCAATTTCTTATTCAGTTTCTTGTCTGGGTGGGTGGGTGGGTGGTTTGCGTGTGCCGAACCCCATGAAGTTTACCCAATGCCCCAAAAAAAAAAAGATTTTCTTTCTAATTTTGTACTAATTTTCTCAGCCATGATTTAGGGCTTGTTCGTTTTGTTTGCATTCTCAGAATTTTTTTGAATTCTGAAAAGACACGAACCGAACATGTTTTTTAACATCACTTAAAAATAACTACAACATGTATATCAATAAAATTAACATCACCTAAAAATTCTCAAAATACAAAAAATTCTCATAATACACATTAACCGAATACCGTCTTAGCTCTGCCAGATCAATGGAGCCTCTAATTTTCTCGTACTTGTAATTTTAGGTAAGTGGAACTATGCCTAACCCGTTATCCTAAGTAAATTGCATATGTATCCTACCAGTCGTACCTCCATTGATTGGATAGTTCAATGCTGTGACATAACTATTGCTTTAAATAAGTTCGGAAGTACTCTTCTGGGTTGTAGCTCATATATATATATATATATATATATATATATGTGATCAGTATTGAGATGTCGATTCTCAAGATTAGATAACCTTTTCCGACTGTGCCGAAGTTTTGTCTCAGATAGAATTAGGTTCGTAGGTCATTTTCTGTTGTCAGTCAGTTTGAGCCATTCCTTCAACCCACGTGCGTTGATGTCCCACCATATGGCTTCTCGTGGCATGACCTGAGTGACACCCAAATTTGTCTTTGTGATGCAGAGGAAGTTACATAATAATTTCCAATGTCCTTTTCCGGCATATTATATACAATAAGTTTAATAAAAATATTATTTTATTTACGTCTCCTCCCTTAAGAAAAATAAATAACAAATCAGCGGCAACTCCGAAAATCCCTAAATTCTTCCCACCATACAGGAACAGAGTGATATCCATTTAACGGACAAATAAATCAATAAATCCCGTAAATACAAGTAAATGAATTTATTAGGACTAGGCTAATCATACTTTTTTTTTTCTTTCCTTTTTCTAAGCGACTAGGCAAATCTTACTATCTTAGTTGCCATGCACGGGGAGTCAAATCTTCCTGCTCTTGTAGATGGAACCCGGAGCAACGAATTGGATCTTGACTTGAGTTTGTTAGAGATAATATCATAATCAAATCTTAAAGATTTGATATGATATTATGATTATCACAATATTAAATTTTTGATATTGTTATGAAGATTCAAATTCAAATTCAAATGTAGAGATTTAAATTTCTATTATGCTTTGTATTATCTCTATAAATAGAGATCTTCAATTGTAATCTGTATGGACTCATAATACAAAATACAGCCAAAAAGGGCTTTCACAATGGAGGTAGGTCTTCTAGACCGAACCACTTAAAATCTCTTGTCTCTTGTTACTATTTATCTCCCCTCTTCATTTTCACCTTTTTCTTCTGGGTTATGTTCGTTTCCTACATTTTTTTAGAATTCAAATACATTCACAAAATTACCACGAAATATATTCAGAATTCAAACACAAACACCAATACATTTTACACAATCTTCAACAACTTTTTACTTTTTTTATTCAACATAAATTTTCTCTATCTATATTTTTTCACATAACTCTAATACTTTTTTATTAAACAATTATATCAAATCATTTTTGTCTCTACTTTACACAAACACCAATAAAACACTATTCAACATAAATATTCATAACTTCTTTAAAATCCTACATTTTTACTCAAACCGAATATATCCTTGTTTGCGAAAAGGTATAAGACGAAATTATTTCTTTCGGTAAACAGTAAACAAATGGAATTTTTCTCGAGAAAATTATGCCAAGTGAACAATCACATCATCTTTGATATCCATGGATCTACTAGGATATCACATGATTTGTCGATGGAGTGGAATTTGATGAGTGGTTTTCAGCCTTGTCAACTCTGAAAGTTAGTTTTTTCCCCACACTTAATAAACTGACCACCAATCTTGCTCTCTTCCGCAACCGATGTGAGATTAATTTCAACAATTTTCCCCTTGCATATCAGGCACTGAGTTGGAGAGAGAATAACTTGTTTATCTCGTGGACTGTTGGATCAATACTTGTTGATAAACTTAAGATCTGATATCAGTATTAGGTAGTCTTAGACCTCCACAAGCCTAAAATATTGAACGAGATAATGACAAACAAACGCGGCACACCGACACATATAAATTTTTACGTAGAAACTTCACCTGTGTAAGGAAGAAAAAAATCCTCTATCTAAGGTAATGTAAGATGAAAATTGTTACAATCATAAGATTGAATACCCAGCTTCTAAGCAAAAATTTTAAGTGTAAAAAAGCATTACAAACGAAATGCCTAAGAGTCATTCACTCGATATTATCTTGGAGCCAATGAAATTAAAAGTTCCTTTCATATACTACGCAAGCTTGATAAAAGAAGCAGACCATAAAATTCCTTTTATTTACCGCTTCGGGATGTAGTTTCACTAAATCATCTTCACTGTATAATTCTTAAGAGATAAGTCAAAACACAACTAGACTTACTGAGCTTAATTTCACTGTACATAGAATGTTGACTTTTATTCACAATCGATATTTTGATGATTTCAATAAATGAATTAACTTTACAAAATATACATCTTCAAAGACAAATATATTTTTATCAAATAGCCAAAAGACTAGAGATCAAGAATATAGAAAGAGTTCAAAAGTGAAGATTCAAGACCATAGGGTATAACCTTGTGAGTCTTAGTTTCACTTTTGACAATGATTTGAATCATATACTTGCATATGTTTCAAACCATGCTTTAAATGTTTTCAAATCATTCCTATATAAACTCTCATGCCTTGGTTATAATTTTTGGAACTTGATTTTTGAAATTGAGATTTTAAAAATATAAAAAACGGACTTTTTAATTATAGTAGATTGTCCTCTACATGAAGAGGTCGACCTCTACATGAAGCGATCAATTGGCTGTAGCGGATGATGAAAATTATTTATAGCGGATGACAGGTGGGTTTGACAACATTCAAATTTTATGATCGTTGGGCAACGACTATTTTATGCGGTCAACCAGTACAACGATAATATTGTCAAATCGACCCCCAATGGCTAGAAACGACTAGTTTTCTATTGTGACCTATATACAGGCCTTCTTAGCGTCTAAAAATAGTGAAAAATGATCACATATCATTTCTATAGCTTGAGAAAGATCTTAAACTTTCATATTTCATATTTCTCATATCATTCATACAAATCACATTTTCTTATCCTTGTCATTGTGTGAATCAAAAGAGATAGAGATTTTCATTTTCTTATTCAATCTTTGTGAGAGTCTGTTTCTTGTATCTTCCTATCTATAAGAGGTGATTCTTTTAGTGAGGTTGTTCACTAAAGAAAAAACTTAGAGAGGGTATATCTCAAGCTTGGTTGGGTTGTGAATGGTGAGTCTGAAAATCACTTGGGTTGTAAGTGTTGAGCCTGAGAAAGTTTTTGTATGGTTCTCTAGCACTCGAAAGCTAGACTGCACACTAATTGTAAGCCAGAGTGTACACTATTTGAAAGATAGTGAAAAAAGCATCAAGGCTCAGTAAATGAGCTTTAGGAGTGGATGTAGGCGAGTTTGCTGAACTACCTAAAATCACGTATTTGCTTCTCTAACTCCACTTTTTACATTTAACATTTATTTACTTGTTGCATCAATATACTTGTTAAACTAATCTTTACTTTGCAAACACGTTTTCGGGAGTTAAAAGTGAAAAGTTTTGGAATATCAATTCACCCCCTTCTCGGGTTGCATTAATCCTAGGAATTACATGTGACACCAGTAGAATCTTCGTCATAAGTTTCCATCTGTCAGTGAAGTCCTCAAGCATGCCAGAAGCTCACATCGGCACAATGGAGGCTCGAGCATGAGACCATGCCATTTCAAGGAAACCGGTCGTTGTGACAAGCCAAAACGTCGGCAAGATGAGTTGGAAAAGGAATCCATTTGGGTAGGAGGAGAAGGCGAAATGATGAAGATTGGTTCTTTGTGCGCGATTGGGTTGGAGAGAAATTTTTTGGAATTCTAGGGTTTGCGATTGTAGAAAGTGGGGAAGAAATGAGATCTGCGTCTTGCGATGTGTAGAAGTCATCACTCTGGAATGACGTATTCTTCATTTAGTGAGTTTTTTGTTTGCAAAGTATACTGACCTGGCAGACACGCGGCAATGACATGACATGCAAATTTTAAGAGGACAAATGACGCTTTTGAAATGGTTATGATGTGAATTTTAAAGTCATGTCAGCAATGTTCGTTAACGGGTCTGATAGCAAATGGACGGGGGACTTATTGTTTCTTAAAACTCAACCTTTGATGGTTGAAAACGTTACTTCAAAGGCTTATTTTCAACCTTTGTATATCCCATAGGCCCCGGGTGCAACTATTACAACCAAAAAAAAAAAAAACAGTCTCATCTTGTTTGCATCTATTATTGGTGGCAAAAGTCACTTGCCGCGATCGTTTTTTTTTTGTTCATCAAGTCGGATTCAATGCTCCTATTTGATTTATTTACTTCATACTAATATAAAACCTTTCTATTTTTGTGTTCATTTACTTCATACACATATATTTTTATTTTTTTTTGTTTCTAATTAAAGAGAAAAATATGGCACGCATATAATGTTGTCTGATCTATATTAAAGCTCACATGATTTTTTTATTAAAAATTGATTTTGTTAAATGAGAAAATAATTTTATTTACATACAGCCACGTGCATTCCTTGACACCGTTGATTAAGCGAGATTAGCAAAAGTTCTAAATTTCTAGTGCCGATCGAAAACCTAACAGCACAAAATTTTTTTAAAAAAATTGCAACAAATAGGTAGAGAAAGGGAGATAGGCTGTGGATCGTGGTTTCTCAGGAGTCGGTCTCCTCCTCTCACTGGGGCCAACCAACAAAGAGAAATGGATTGTATGAGAGCAAGAGACGGATTGGCAGAAGGACTGAGAGCACCGCCGAAGATTAAGGTTACAGAGAGAGAGAGAGAGAGAGTCAGAGAGACAGTGACGAGGAGAGAGTTCAAAATTTTGTAGGAGAGGAGTCCCCAAGAACCACAATTCAAACCTTGGATGTACCAAACAAAGTGTTTAATCGAGGTTTTTTTTTTTGAAAATTTGAGTATCGAAACAATGTCGTTTTAATACTCAAATTTTGTAAGGAAAGTAATCTTGTAGATAGACCCACACATATAGTGGTACCCAATTAACATATAAAAATATTGGGATAGATTAGAATATAAGCCGATCACCCGCAGCTTCCTACTTAAATCACCAATTTGATCTTGAAGTGAATCGAACCCAATGTCACGCATACTGGATAATTGGTACGAACCATGGTTCGCGGCATAGTAAACTTTTTTTAAGTTTATACAGATTTTCTCGAGAAAATTATGTCAAGCTAACAATCACATTATCTCTAACATCCATGGATGTAATAGGGTACCATATCATGATCTGTCGAACACCTATCTATGTCAACAACTTCTGAGCTCGACTATAATGTCCGTTGGATCTACTTTTGATGTAGAACGGAAGAGAAGAGACTCCGTTTAATATATTTAGCAAACTGTATTTGGACATCAAGTCCGCTGTAGCACTTCGGCAATTCAACAAGCATTTGAATCCGGGTTCGAATCCCGACAGCGGAAATCTTTTTTCTGGGATCGACGCAAAAAGTGATATCATGATAAAGTATAAAATTCAATAATACACCTTGATAAAGTATTTATTCTTTAAATTTTTTTTATTAAAATTCAAACCGTGGAAAATGAATGATGAACGATACATTTCTAATTGATTTAAGCTTTCCAAACCATCGAAAATTTAGTATAAATGTTGAGTATTATATGGGGATATTATTGTAGAGTACGTTTGCTTCCTTGCTCAGAAAAAAGAAAAAAAGAAGAGGTGTGCTCTCTTTAGTGTCCGTTGGATCTTCAGGAATCTGAATGGTTGAGACTTGAGAGGGTAATTGTTTAATATATGTTATAATACAAACAAATCTGTGGTATAATATCCGTTGTAGCAGCTTGGAAATTCAACTTAATGAATCCGGGTTCTACCCCCGGCAGCGGAAACCTTTTTTCCTCTGATTCTTAATTTTCCTAGCGGGCCTAGGAATTGTATAGCTAGCCCAAGTAATGATGGGCCTGTTGTTAACTTCACATTGTTTTCCAAAGTGTATGGTAATGCTAATTTTTTTCCCCTCTTCCTTTGTTTCTCTGGTTAGATTAACAAGTCTGAAATGAAGTTAAACCCAATATTTTAGAAAATAAAAAATATTAGAATGTCCTTTATTTTGTGGTGACATATTTTTCATTTCTTTTCACAATAAGATCTTAATAGGAACGTGATATATATATAGTTCATAAATATCTCTCCATATTTATTGACAATATTGGCTTGTGAATTTTTTATTTTTATTTTTTATGATGAGGGTATTCGGAGCTTCTGTCTCCGACTAATCTTTGGGACTTGTGCAATCCTCTTGTTCCACACAAATTGTGTAATTACATGGCTAAAAGCTTTGAGAGTGATTTCAAAGGATTGGTAAGCAGCTTAAATCGCATGATTTTAATTTTAGGTGATGTAACGACATATAATTGGAATTAACGTGTGAATCATTAACTATATAAATAAAAATTCTAACGAAATGAACTTGTTTGATAAAAATTACAAATTTAAAGACCTTTATGATCAATTTAAAAATCTAAGCACTATTTGTTTAAATGGGTCAAAATTTAGGGACAAAATGAGTACTTAACCCTTATATTAGATATTAAAATTAATAAATAAAATAAAAGAAGATAGAAAGAGAAAAATAACTGAAGAATAAAAAAAAAGATTTAAGATTGTTGAGTTGGTAAGACTCAACACCGACACATATAAAAAAGTTTCAGAAAGATCTCTTCATCTCCACTGACGATCATATCATTGGATTGTGATGAGGTGGGCTTAGAAAAATATTAATCTGGTTCACATGCAATTTTTTTCGGTTTTAGGAATTGGTTCAGGACGTTGAAGATATATGTTTGTGAGTTTGAATAGGTCGGAGCTAAATTGTGTTTCTTATTTTAAAACGTAGATAAATATAATAAGCAAACCATATTCGAACATCAATTCCTATGCAGCACTTTGACAATTCAACAAACATTTGAATCCAGGTTCGAATTGTATACCTAGGCCCAGTGGCGGAACCAGAACTAAAATTCAGGGGGGTCGAATTTTAAAGACGAAATGACAAGAATTTTTTTCTTTATAATGCTAAAAATTGTCTTACAATTACAATATCAAAAATTAAAGACTAAAAGCATTAAAAATATTACAATACATGTAGCGTGCTATGTACTGCGACTGAGAGGTGACAATTGCATCCTACGATTTTGCATCTTTTGAAAATGTTGCAAAACGGCTTCGTTCTCAATATCCATAAAAACATCATGCTCGATGTACACTACCATGCAATCATTCATCCATTCATCTCCCATGCTATTACGCAAATCACTCTTGATAATGTTCATGGCAGAAAACGCTCTTTCAACGGTTGCAGTCGCAACTGGTAAGATCAATGCCAACTCAACAAGTCGATAAACTAATGGAAATAAATTATTCTTTTTGGTCTCAACCATCTTCATAGCAAGACTTCCAATATCTTGAAGCCCAGAAAATGCAACATTTCTTCTAACATCTCTAATATAAGTGTTAAGCTGATTTTTAAGTATCAACTTGTCATCTGCTCTGAAATCTTCTGGATAAAGCTCAGCAAGACGTAGTAACTTAGCATGATCAAACGCTGAAAACGAGTTTTTTGGATCAAGACATGCTAAGCAAAGAAGTAACTCCGTACCTGCTTCTGTGAAGCGATTATCCAACTCTTGACTGATCAAATCAATAACCTGGCAAAACACTTCCACACGAAAAAAATGGAAATAAGTAATAGTTTGCCCTCCATGCCTCTTACGACTACGAGTTAGTACAATGTCTTCCATGTTAGGCACACTATCATGTACACCAACATGTTGACCAAATACCTCATATGCCTTTTTCCAGTTACTAAATCCAACGGATGTAAACTTATCTCCCCCGGCCTGCCCTCCTCTACGTCGCCTAAACAGATAACACCACAGACAATATGCTTCATCCTTTGATACACTATATTCCAACCAATCGAAATCTTTAAACCATACCTCCCTAAAACCCCTCTTTTCTTGTCCGTATTGCTTCTTGGGAAAATCATGGCCTAGCGGTTGAAAAGGGCCTTTAATCAAAAATTCCCTACGGACCTGATCTCTAATCCCAACATCATATTCTTCGATGGGTTTACGTAATCCTGGATCAGCAACAATATCATCCGGACTAAACGTAATGCGAGGTCTCTTTGAATTAATATCCGTTTCGGAACTAGTAGTCAAGTTAGGAGTGTTAGACGACTCCACGTTGCGTGGCGTTCTTGTGACAAACTTATCCATTATCTAAATAAAATAAAACAAAGTGAATGTATCAATATATTATATTTCAGAGACTAAAAGCCATGTGAAGATGCATATACATGTGGACATGCCATATCAGTAAAAACAAGTCATCATACAACAATCTGAACTCTTCAGAATTGGTTCAATTCAATCTGAACTCTTCAGAATTTAGTTTTAGCCTCTTGTTATTATTTGGTCAATTTCTTTCCCTTGCAAAAAAAACACGAGGGCAGAGAAAGGAACCAAATCCACATCCAAAAGGAAGAATGCAACTAAAGAATCACATGCAGAGTTTTATCCTGGCTTAGGATGAACAATGGTGTGTAAATTGGACTGGAATTGGTGCTCTCAATGGCTCCCCTAATTCGTCAACTGAAAAGGGAAATTAAAAAAAGCCTACAAAGCCAATCAAGGGTGCCAAAATTAAAGCTTACAGTCAAGACAACATGAAAGTATCACCAGAAAGTACGACACTGAAAGCTTTGATCAGTCACTAATAGTAGGATGCATGAGACCAGGGATATAACAGAAAATGACCCCCATCTAACATGAAAATATCTATATTCCAGACCAAGAATGCTTGCCAGCATTTAACAGGACTCGAGTGGTTCAAATCGAAACAATTGGATGTGGGACTCAAGCAGCCACTCACTCCCCCAAATCTAAGAGCGCAGGTTCCATAACATAAACATAAATTTTCACTTCCTCAAACCGTGTGGGAAAACTCAGATGCATTAAACCTAAAAGTACTTCCATATTTCACGTAGGTAGCGACAGCATGTATTCAAGATTCACTAAGGCATTAACAAGCTAAACCTAACCCACATTTACCGTTTGAATAAATCATAGGGCTAGTAAATTAATAAATTATAGATGATAGCAGTCAAAAATCAGTGCCTCGTGTAGATATTGACCAATTCGGCAATTCGAATACAGAAACTTGCACAAAAAATCAAAAGGAATTACTTGAGACAAAACTGGAACTACTTCAAGCATCATCTATAGGATATAATTCTGCAAAGGTAAAGTATTCTACAATTACTTTCCAGAGGGACCGTTACATATTTTTGCTAACATATATATATAATTGTATATGATAATGTTAGGTGAACACTCAAACTTCGGTGATGACAAAGATAGCAAACAAAGCAGATCAGAATGAAGCTCCTGCATCTCTTAGTTGGGTCTGGAGGCCTAATGGGAAATATCTTGGTAACTAAATTCTCCGTCTTCTTCATATTATTAAATGAGAGAAAATTAAAAACTAATTTTTAAGTTTTAAACTTTGGCTAAAATTAGGTTCTGAATGGGGCAAGTATAACGAATTCAATTATATGTATGAGCAAAAGGTCAAGTTGAACAAGACCGGAACAAATCTGATATCTTTGCTCAGTGCTACCGTTGGTTTACAGGTACTTGTATTTCAGTTAATTCACAATCCCTCTTTTTTCTTTGAATATTTTCTGTGCAAATAGCTAGCAGGATATTTTCTGTGAAGAGGGATTGTGAATCCATGATGATCTTCTCACTACGAAGTTCCAACAACCCACAACATGTCTTGCCCACAACATAACAACCCACAAAATTCACACATCTCTATTCACAAAATTCATAAAATCCCTAATTTATAAAATTAATCAAATCTCTAATTCAAGAATTTAATTTGTAAAAATAATTAAATCATGGCTAAGTGTCAGGACCAGACCTGCGACGGTGGCCCGTGGCTACCGGCTGGTGTGGCGGCGGCTGGTGGTGCGGCAGTCAGCAGTGGTTGAGTGAGAGAGTGAGAGGAGTGAGAGTAAAAGGCTTTCGGCTCTTGCTGAAGAAATGGAGGAAAAAAACTGGGAGGGGGGGAGACGCAGACCACGCGTTTCTGCCCCTTTCTTCTTTTTTTTTTTTTTTTTTTAATAAAATATTATATATATATATATATACGTTTTTGCAGAGGGGAGAGGGGGACGACGCGTAAGTCGTAACGCGTTTTTTTTTTTTTTTTAATTTAAATTTAAATTTTTTAAAAAAATTTTATTTTTATTTCTTAATTCTGCAGAGGGTGAAACGACGTCGTTTCACCCTCTGCTGTTTAAAAAAAATAAAACGGGCCTGGGCCAGGGGTATCGGGCCCAGGCTTTATGTTATAAACAGGTATAAATTGGCCTGGGCCTGGGCCTCAGGGGTATCGGGCCCAGGCCAACTTATTTAAAAAAAAAAAAAAAAATTGCCTAATGTAAAATTTTTTTTTTTTCTGGCGTGAGGGGTAGCGGCCGCCCAGGGCCGCTACCCCTTCCTTCCGCCACTGCCTAGGCTAGGCCAAGGTATTAATGATGGGCGGCCTAGGCCTGATCACCGGTATCAGCAGTGTGCCGTTGGCACCACCAATGGGACTGGCATCGTTCACTGGCACCGTTCACCGCGCCCAAATTTCAACCACTAACCCCACTTCTTGGAGTTATGCCAATTCTACTTGTATAATCCGCAATGTCACAATAAACTTCCCTAATAATGAAAGTTTTTTTTATTATATATACATACTTTCCTTTTTGCCACTGGCATTGACAAGAGAACTTTCTGCCCTATCTGGGTTTCTTCCTCAATTTTTGTTTCTTTTTCTTTGTATTAATCTTATCACTTAGGTTTCTTAGCTCTTCCCCCCGTACCTGTGATTTTTCCATGATGCGGGGATTCTCTCGATCCAGACAGCTAATTCTACGGGTATGGAAGCAGCTATACCCTAAAGTCTCTGATTGCTCAGATTTGGCATCTATTCTGAATTTCCTGCTGTTTGGCCCACGTGAAAATTATAGCATGTTGGACACCCAATCCATACTCCTATTCCTAAAATGCCTCTCACACAAAACCCGTTTTCCTAGGTAGAGTTGTGGAAAATCTATGTTGCTATCTAATAATTTTATTATCTATATTTTTTTTTGGATGGAGATTGGTTGTCAAACTATATATCCGTTGTATATGTATCTCCTTTTCATTTTTTTGGCAGGGATTAAGGTAGGATTGAAACAGTAGGGGACAGCAAAATATTTTTTTGCCTAATAAAAAAATTCTATATAGTTTTATTACAGCTTTTTTCAATCTGCTTAGAGCCTTAGACAGATTTATTACAGCTTCTTCCTCCTTTCTTGATTTGGATGGCCAAAATTTTTGTTGAATATTCTTTTTAGTATAAATTTTATTGAAATTTGTAAAAAAATGGTGACATGCATGCAAAATTGTTAAAATTTATGAAATAAGATGATGGAGTTTATAAAAATTGTTGTATTTTGTGAAAAAATATTTATAAAATTAATTTAAATTTTTTTTAGTATGTTAAAGTAATGACTTGATGCATTTCTTATTGCTTTAAGCTTCTCAGAAAATGGAAAGCTTCACATAAGTGATCCCTCCATTTAATTGGGCAGTTGGCCCTTTATTTTTTATGTGGGTCATTTCAAATAAGGAAAAACCCATTTCCCTACAAAATGCCAAGGCCGATGCATAAAAATAGGATTAAGTTTATAAGTCCTCAAGAGCACTTTTCAGTCTCAGGGAAAAAAACAAAGAAAAGAAAAGATGGAGCCCACTACTGATGTGAAGCTACGAGGCAAATCTTAAACTATCAATGTCTGACGCCCTACTTTTCTCAAACTACATATCCAACTACCGCCGGTTCCTCGATTCCACAAACACACAGAGCTCAATAATGGCTGGCTGCCAGAGAGAAATTTTAGACAAGAATAGATAAAAGACAAGACCAATGCATACATTGGGATTAAAAGAAGTGTCCATGAACAGAAGTCAATACCCGAACCATACTTTTTTTCTTGCGGTTTTGTACAGTGGCAACGAGGGGTGGATGGAAATGCAAAGGCGTGAAAAAGGGCTGAAAGTGAGGAAACTAATGGAGAAAACCAGCAGGAAATGCACGTATGGTGCGTTCTTGACTCCCTCTTTAAAATACTCTCTTCCAAAAAGTAAAACAAACAAAAAAGAACTCCTCGCCCAAAAATGCTTAAAAATTTTGTAGTTGGTGTTAAGTGTAATGAACCTTGGCAGCAGACACAGCAGCAATAGCAGTAAATAATCAGCTCCAGCTCTTGATGAGAGTGCATTCAAAGTCCCCAACTAACCCATTATAGTTCTCCAGCATTGAATATCCTCCAGCACAAAGAGACTGAACCATTTTTCTGATCAGTAAATTTAAGGATGGTAGAGCAAAAAACAGTTGTCGCAGATGAAGCAGATTCATCAGGAACTAGGACAATTCAAGGATGCCTTTATTTGCTGGACAGTGGTGCCGATAAGGTTATTAACAGTCGTCACCGACTCTAGGTTGAGCTTCGCAGATGGCAGGCTGCTCACTAGTATCTGAAATGCCACTGTAATTAGTGAGCCACCCAACCTACCCATGCTCCCGTGCGTGCTGGAGCTCGTTGATGGACCGTCTCCCTGGTCTGCTCGACCGTCAGGTGAAATGGTGAAACCTGATGGTAGCAGAGGAATGTACGAAGGATCTTCGCCGCTCATTGCTATGTTTATGGCTGGTAGATCAACGGGGCAGTACACTACTAGTGCACCTGAAGAGTCTACGCAGCTCTCTTGAAGTATCAAGATATTGTTCTGGCTAGTGTTGAAAGCCTATTCGAAATTTCATAGGTGATAACACACAATATCTTAATTCCCACGAAGAAAAAGACCAAAATTATGAACAAAATCGGATCAAACACTTACCCGAAGCACAGATATGCAGTTGCCAGGATGCGACCCGTTTGCTATATGGGCAACCTCTTGCACTGCATTGCCATTGGAGAGAACATCCCACTAAAATAAAAAACAATGGAACAGTCGGGGAAAATGTCAGTTAACTGATCTCTACCATAGCTCCAGACTTACTGACAAAATTATAGGTTTATAACGTCCATACACACCTGGGCTCGGGTTCTTTCATCTTTGAAGAAATTGAAGACATTTTGTGGGGAAATTGGAAGCCATATGGTAGTACTTGCACTAAGAACCACGCCATTGGGTTGGCCAGGATCCGTGCTCTTATGCACAGTCACTCGAACTCCAACCTCATTCAACCCGGAAAGGGTGGTCCATCGGTGGCCTTTAGATGTGCTAATGCTTGCACAAAAGTTATTGACCATTCTTTGGGCAAGTTTCATCATGCTTCTCTTGCCATCAGGTGATGGAATTACTGGAAAAATAAGTTCATATTTAACAGGTTCAAAAAGAAGATTAGAATATTAAGCATATCAATTGTATGTTGTTAAAATTACCTCCTCCAAGATCTCGAGTAGTTGAAGAGCCCGTAACCATGAGACAAGCAAGTCTTTCGCACATCCTGCAAAGAACAGCAAGCCATCTTTCAGCTCCAAATGCCAAGCCACTGTGAATAAGATCTCTATAAAGCTGATGAGTTGGAGTTTTGTCTTCAATTTCCACATGCTCCACCCAAGTAACCTGTTTTGCCATTTCTAAGAAGATTGAGAAAAGACTATCATAAAGCTAATTGTGATCTCAAAAAATAATCTACTCTAATGGTGGAGCTAGTGGCGACACGTTTGGGTAAGTTGACAACCTTGGAGTACCCATTGGGCATGTCTTGAATCAAGCATCCAGAGGGAAGCCGGTGACATCGATGTTGAGAAGCAAATTGGATATCCCGGGGGAAATCATAAGAAACATCTACAATTGCCCAGAGGCCTTGTTCAATTTGTTGACAATAACGGAGGAAATAGAACCCCCGAGTAGGTACTAGTGGTGAAAGCACCTGCAATTCTTCATACATCTGCAGTGATATATTCAATGTGAGAAATTCTTCCCACATAAAAGAAAAAAAAATTGAGGTGATGAAACTTGTTCTTAGTTACCAGTTGCAAAGAGCCGCTATGACTGCCCATCATCCCCGTTGATATAACTTCCATTGTCTTTGCCATTGAGACAATTGTGGGGAACAACTCCACCCACTTGTTCTGCGAACTCAAAACAGTATCACTTAGATACAGTACCTAATATTAAATAACTGGGGAAGTAAGATAACAGTTTTAGAGTACTGACAAAATTGAAGGAACTTACCGAGTCCATAAACATATCAACCAATGCTAAACCATTCATGATCACCACTCCTGAATCCCTTGACGCCTCAATCCTCAAATGAGGGTTTTTCAAGTTGGCATTAGCCCTTGGAAAAATCCTTTCATAGCTTTCAAGATTAAGAACATCCCTCCCATCATTCGAAGACTTCATCCACAAGGGTTCGTTTGTCTGCAAAAGCCTTAACAATTCTTCCATGGCACGGGCTGCAATATCGGTCATGAGGGACTTGTCCATGTCCGAAAGGCATGGCTGGAAAGGCAAACTGGGTACAGCCGACGAACTGCCTGGTAGAAGATCAAGATCAAGGGAAGGGCCACCCATCCCTTGGCCCCCAAAACTTCCCATTGATAAGTCCAGTGAAGAAATATGGCTGGGCTGCACTGGTGGGAGTTGAGTAATTGGCCTCCCAATGTACTTGGCCGCAATGCTAGATACTCTATCAAGCTGCAAACCATAGCAAACAGAAGCATACCAACTAGTGAGCGCAAGAAATCTCGGAGAGCAAATGTAATACAAGAACAGTGAGAGAAGTATCGAAGTTTAGAAAGTAGTTAACCTCTTCTTTCAACTGGGCATTCTCCATTCGGAGTTTCTGTTCATCGAAGTAGGAATCTTCGTGCACTGGCGGTCCCCCGCAAGACGGGCAGATAACATTTCTGAGTGCCTCTCTGATTGCTATGTTCTCGCAACGGATCTTGTCGTTCTCAGCCCGAAGCACACAGTTATCGGCTCTCTCGTGTTGAGCCTGAATGGCATAGCATGTCTTACAACGCAACAAAGAAGATTTCTTGGAAACTGAAAAGAAATAGGTGTATGAGAAAGGCAATACCTTCATCTGGGTCCTCCGGTTCTGGAACCAAAATTTTATCTGGCGAGGAGCCAAGCCCAACTCCCGGCTTAGATGCGACCTCTGCTTCTCATCTGGGTGAGGGCACTCCTTGAACATCCTTCGTTCCGACAAAATCCGTGGCGAAACAGAAACAATCAGTACACAAAGTAAATGAGAACGAACCAAAAGCAAAAAGAGCAATCAGAACCATACAAACAGCGAAAAACACCAAAAAGCAAATGGCCACAGTAGCGAGTCTTGTATAGCGTCACGCAAAGCAAAGAAAATATGGGCTTACGCTTCGAGACTCTGAATCTGGTACGCAGTGTGACGATGATAACGCTTCTTCCTCCTCTGAGGGTCGGACGGACCATCGTGATGGTCGCCGCCGTCTCCACCTCCGTACTCCATATCCCTCCCTATTCCTTCTCTCTCACCACCTCAACCACAACTCCCTCGATCACCCTTCTCCCACTCCAGTATTCACCAAGTTGCTGCGGAAGAGAAACAGCTATAGGTCCACGGATCCACAACATTACATACATACAAAATGGACAGCAAACAAACAAACAAAGACTAGAATTTTGGGCGGTGTTTTAAGGAAAAATGAATCTGGGGGACAGAGAGGCATATTGTTAGGGGAAGTCAAATTCAACAAAAGCCAGATGAACCGTTTTCTCTCTCGACGAGAAGGGAAACGGCTGAAAGGAATGGTATCAAATATTATATATCGGCATGATTTGGGAGAGTGAGTTAAGGCACTGAGAGACAAAGATGAAATCTTGAGGCGTAATTAAGTAAAGAGAGAGGACCAGGCCCCACGCTGGACCTGACCAGCCACCCCCTCTCCCAACGCTCACCCGCTCAGCCACACTTCCACTATGTATGCCCGTCTATGTGTCTACCAAAGTCCAAAACTGTAACTGACGGATTCTTAAAGCACTTGCCTCTGATAACACGGAGTCTGCCTTTTAAATTCTCACTCACCCTATTCGAGACCCCTCTCTCTCTCTCTCTCGCTGTAGTATTAGTATAGTGTGTGCACTCACGGCCAGGTGTGCAGCATTGGAGCATTTATGAGGACGAGTTCGCCGGCGACCGTTTGGGACATTCCCGGGCGAGATTTCCTGTAATGACAAAAGTATACTTTTTTGCCTTCTGGTTCCTCTTTCGGTTGAGTTTCAGCTGAGCTAGCACTGAATCTACATAAGTGACGAATATGATCTCTATCGAAGAAAAAATAAAAAGAAAAATGGACGAATATGATCTCTCCTCTCTGACCCGGATTTTATTTCTACCATAACTATTCTCTCTCTCATCATTCCCTTCCGTTCTTGGGCTTTGCTCGTAACACTCTCTACAAGTATCCACCAAAGTCAAACTAAAGGTCGGAATCTTGAAAAAAAAAACTAGGTCGGACCATTTCAAGTGCGACCTGATCCTCTGAATATCGTGCACACAAAGGATTGGAGTTGCTAAATCCTCTAAAAAGGTTCGTGTTAGGTAATTCAAGTGCTAATCTGTTGTTTGTTGAAAATTAATTTATAAAAGATTTATTGTATATTGATTATTATAAATAAAAAACAAAAACAAAAAACAAGTAATGTGTAACCTATAACTCATATTTTAAGAAAAAGATATTGACAATTAATAATAATTATATGATCACCTCTTCTGTTCAACTCTGCCTGAAGTTTGATGGGGTTCATTAGCTTGGGGTCCCAACATTATCCACAGGGGGGTGCATGAAAGGAATCCGGTCCCCACATCTTCGGCCACGAGTACAAAAATAAAATTATATATATATATGAAATTTTGTTTTTATTTTGTAAACAAAATAAGGTTTTTTTGTTGTTGTTTTAAATGCACTTAGACATGTGTGATTATATATATTAACATTCTCTCTAGTTTTTATTCTCTTATGGACTTTAATAAAAGAGACGTTCCATGATTGGGATGTAGGTTTTCTTTTTCTTTAATTTTATCTTTCTATATTCTCCATTTTTCTCTCGTTATATAGAAAAATTACATATCACATTCATCTAATTAGAGAAATTACGCTCTAGAATAGGACTGAGCTACATTAAAGAAAGTATATATATATATATATATCCCAACCTCTTTTAGGAAAATCTCTAATTAATTTAGTTTTCTTTGATTATATTTGATTATTATATAAGCATATTTTTTGTTGATAACGCGTGAAAATCCATTGCTTGTCATCTGTGCACCGGATTTGAACAGGTTGGACCCAACTTAGATGCACTAATAAATTTAACGCAACATAAGTTTAAAGATGATTATATGGATATCATTTTTTAAGCAGGGAAGGGTGGGAGAGCTGCACTCCTTGAGATGCATTTATTTATTTTTCCTTTTTTTAAAAAATAATAATTGATCGTTATAATTGATCAAAAGTAATTGAGGCTTCAAAAATAGGTTCATTCTTTTTTTTAGGCATAATAGCATATATATTAAGAATAAGATCAATGAGGTTTAAAAACTTCAAGAAGCTCAAAAGGGCGTATCAGACACTTCGAAGAGTCAGTGGGCCAACGAGCAGATGGACCGAAAGGTCCTATAGATTCCCACAAGAGACAGAGAAGCCACAAATGATAGAAAAGCTACAAATGACAGCAAACTAGTAAGCCTAAAAATGAAAAATACACAATAATAGAAAAACTACAACAAACCATAAAAATAGAGACAAGAAAATACAGACAAATAAATATTCTCAAAATTTCGGTAAATAAACCTATACTTTATTGAGAATAGTACTAGACCGCCCACAATCTAGAGTCTAGCTTAAGTCATCGGTTTAATTTAAAAAAAGAATCAAACCTGTCATCCAAGGAAAAAGAATTGGGTCGGTGGACCATAACCATTATTCTTCTCTAAAATCCCAAACCACACAAGTACAGCAGCAGTCATATAAAAGCGTGAACAGCTGGTGTAAAGTAGCTAGAGCTAGAAACTTAGTAGGTAAGGTTTATATATGACACAATCAAATTTCGCAATGCAGTGTTGGTGGGAAGTCAATGACTCAATAGTTGTGATAGAAGAGGTGGTATTGTCGTGGCTGGTAAGTGGGTAACACTGAATTCATGCCTGGATCGATGGTCAAGGCCAAAAAATTTGAGCCTTTCTTTGATGCATTTCTCTTCCGAAATTTCATTGCTGTTTTTTTAATAATATTAATTAGAACTTACACTCACCTATCGAATACAGTTTTAATCATTTAGGAAATATTTGCAAATTTTAAAATTTTTGAAATAATTAGGGAATGTTGTGAAAAAGTCGATTTGAGTGAATATTTCAAATCATTTCTTTCTATATATATATATATTTGATGGGGGCAGGAAGGGAATTTGAACCACCCAACAGAAGAGCAATGTCATAGACATAATTAGTTGATTGCTTTGGTACATCTTTAATGAGTCGTATCGAGTAACTTCAAAGGCTATTTTGATTATATGGATATCATCTTTTAAGCAGGGAAGGGTGGGAGAGCTGCCCTCCTTGCGATGCATTTATTTTTTTTCCTTTTAAAAAAAACAAATAATTGATCGTTGTCAAAACTCAAAAGTAATTGAGGCTTCATAAATAGGTTCATTCATCTGTTACTTTTTGCTATGTTTTTTTTAGTAATGAGAACAATCTGCAGTATTCCATTTATACTTGGTAATTTAGACTGATTTAACACAGTTTGGTTGTACTTAGTGGCTTTAACCCCACAACAAATTTCGGGAAGATTAGATGATCCACAATCCAACTTTTCTAATTAAGTCACAGATATATATAATTCTTAAGAATAATCAAACTTGAGAATCCAAGTCTGATCCACACAGTCTTAGGGGAACCCTAACTACTAATGTAATCTGTGATGGATTAATTCTTTACAAGTACTAGAATCAGCTTCTCTCTAGTTAATTCGGTCATTAAATTAGAGAAGATCTTAATCGTCTTTATAAAATATAGTTAACATTAATTATTTGTGCAGATACTTTCAAAATTGTCAGGCCTTTCTATTTCTTACGGTTTAATTTTGTCCTAGGTTATTCATTTGAAACTTTAATTTGTCGTACGTAAGTAGTTGAGTTATTGTCCTAATTACTTGGAATGCAGAGCGCACATATGTTTTTCTGTTGGCTCCTGGATCAAAGTTCAAGAACTTGTGACTAATTTGATTCCATGAAGTTAAAGTTCTGTCTCCCTATTAAGAACATTAAAAGTACAGAACCCAGCACCCTTGAGCTTAACTTTCATACAATTAACTTGCTCGGGTTCTAATAAGTTTCCAATGATTTGAAGGAGATCATGTTGCAGCCATTTTAAATGTGCTTCATTTAGTGGATCAATTAGTTATTTGACGTAAGGAGACAATCAAATTGCAGGCAATATTAATCTCTATGAATGAAAGTCATCATTACTATAATCATTGAACTCAGGCTATTTATTATTAATATATATATATATATGTTTCGTTAAGAGGGTGCCCAAATCCTTCCTATACGTATGCTACTGGACATCACAACTACCGAATTCTTTCATGAATATGTAGGCAGAAAAAAGAGATAACGACAACAACACTTTCATGCTAATAATAATAAAAAAAGATACCAAATTTATCTACCTAATAAAATAAATCACTCTATTGTTGAGAACATATATATTGTAAAAATATATAATTAGAAACATAACTAAAAGAACAATTGAATCTATATGCAGACATAGATTTCAAACTCAAAATTTTGACTTTAATAACATGTTAATCTACTATTTATATTTAAATTATATTCTCTTACCATTAGTAATATGTTAATTGTGAGGTTTATGGTGAAGCTTTCCTTTGAGGCTTTTAGAAAAGGATTTGGCTGAAAATGGTTACTGCTATATTCACTGCAGAATTTTTGTATGTTTAGGAACTCCATGAAAGCCAAACACAATCTCGAAGTTTTTTTTTATCTCATTTGTAGGGTCTATATCCGTAAGGTTCCCATCAGAAAACCAAAATAAGTAAACGAAATTCGCATCAGTACTTGAGCTGGAAATCTTACCAGATAAAACTCAATACATGTAAGTACACTCTAGAATTAAGAATTTGTTTTTGGGTTTCTGCTTAGCTACGTTAAATTATTTTGAAGTCACAATACCAGATCATCGCCTTAGGGGTCGCTTCTTTTTTTGGATAAAGCATCTTGTGGGGTTCTTATACTGGATTTCCTAGCAAACACGTACAGAATATTTTTCCGAGCGGTACACTCTAGAACAAAATCACTTCAAGCCCAAGGAGTCGAGTTCCCTACGGCTTGGTGGAAAACTCGCCAGTGTGTAGAGCGTTGATCATAAAGATGCTAAAAAGGAAGGTTTTTTTTTTCTTGGGAGCTAAAAGGAAGTCGTTTTCAGAGTTTCTACCTCCTGGATCCGTAGCATGCACGTAGCCCATCCAATAGCTCTAGTAATAATAATAACGGGTCCGTTGAAGCAGTAGGAAGGACATTAAGGAATGGAGGGAGGAGGCAGAGAGAAAAGGAAGCCCAGTGTTTGGTGCTAAAAGCTGTGGATTTTTGCTTTACAATCAATGCGTTCAAATCAACTTGTCACACAGTGGGTCCCAGACATGAAGGTTAGCGGGGAGGGGGCACTTCCGTCCGCCGCCGTAGAAGATTGCGCTGGGCAACGGGGGCCACTGTCTGATGTAACTGGGAACTTTCTTTTCTAAGCAACTGGGAACTTTCTTGAAAATCGTTGCTCTGTCCCCGATTGAGGGAGGAGGAGGAGGAGACTGAGCAGTAGGCCGAGTGACCCATGCTGATGTTGATAAAAGTTGGCAGCAATAATTTTTGGGAACTGGATCTCCCACAAACTTTATTAGGCATCAATCATCGTCAATGAGGACGTTTTTTTGGAGCTTATCGAGCGCCCACGTCGAAGGGAGTTTAGGGCAAGGCAGTATGGACCATGGTGCCAAAGAGATGTGAAACTTGACAGTTGAGTGTTGACACTCCATAGGCCATATCATGAATACTTCGAGTTCGAGGATCGTAACCAAATCCAGATTGCCCTGGATTGATACCTTGTCAAAGGGTGCCTGTTCCGGAAAGTAATCTTCGAGTAGGAATAAATGTCTCAGCTTATGATAAATGACCTGCGAACTGGGAGTTGGTCGTGGTTAATGGAGTCCTCAGCTGTGATCTAACAAACCCGGCCTTTTATCTATAATATCTTTATTAATCAGAGAAAAAAAAAGGAGAGAGGGGTTTGTTTTTAACGGGCAATATCATGTCACGTTTGCAAAATGAAATTAAACCACGATCAACTGCATGCGCCCAAGAAATTGAGAAGAGTGCTCAACGAATAGGAATGCTATTATGATATGGCTTAACTTTGGAATGGATCAAGACAAAAAGAGTTAGGGTTTGTCATAGAAAGATTTGGGGAGTAAGGTAGGTAATATTGCTGCCTGATCTGTCAAATTATAGGTTGACAATTCAAGAATGTGCAGCATACGTACGTACGTGTAGGGGGACAGCTCTTGTAATTCGTAATACGTTCTCTTGAAGGTCAGTAACGTACCCCCCACGTACAGCTTTAGAATCGAGTCATTGGCCGCGTATAAAAGACAGAATATTGTGAGACCAAGCAGAAAATAAAGAATTCTCACTCAATCATGACTCTTCTTTTTATCTTTAATTTGTCTTATCGCTTAGAAAAAACAGATTGTCTTATCAGTAATCTGACCGACAGATGAGGTTTCATTGAACTTGATTAATCTCGAAGTCGAACTACATTAATCATTTATTGGTTAAAAGCTATTAAAAAAATAGAACTTAAGTAATTAAACCAACTTCCTTAAAGATTACATTTTTGGAACAAGTATTAATTTGATCAATGGTATCCAAACAATGGTATGCTCCATTCTAGGTACTCCCATTAAAATGTCAAATTAATTTCTTATAATAGGTGGGTTCATATACGGTTTCGTCCTGCGCACATGAGGGGAGATATATATAGAAATATGGAAGTAATAATTAAACCATGCATATTTTGTAACAATCATCCTTGATTATATGTCTCGCCAAGGATATTCATTGCTTATGATTTTAGCTATAGACAGCAAGGAATAATATGTGTGTGAGTTAAGAGAGTGACGTTTATTTCCTTTTCTTCTCCCTTTTTCTTGTTCTTTTTCGCTTTTGAAGTGGTTGTTCATTGAACGGCTGGCAACACCATGGTTTTAGTACTTTCTATGCTATTTCTTCACCAGCTCTAGCTTCACGGCGCCTTTGCCGATTTGCACATACTGATGCAGTAATTAAGAGGCAGTATTGCTCGGTACTTAATTTGGAAAACCTTTTAATTAAGCAGCTAGCTAGGTCATGATATATATATGACTCTTCTTATGGGATGATTCTTATAGGTGTATGTATTTTGTCGTTTATATTTAAGCTATGGTATTTTCTAATACTTCCCCATATCCCCATATATATATTCATAGTCCTTTTTCAGAAGCATAATTATTCATTAAATAGCTTCAACCGGTCCCCATTGGTATTATATATTCTCCTTGGCGTTGTACCATCATGCAGTGATTACCATTTACGTACCGAGCAACTCACTGGCCCTATGGAAAATTATTTAGCCTCTCCGATATATAACAGCATGGGATTTTTGTTGGTGAATGTATGTCTTTGCTCCAGCTTACATCTACCCATAATAACCCATGCATTTGCTTCACAATACGGCTTCTAATTAAAATCACTTCTATTTTTTCCTGCAAATGAAACCAAAACCAAATGGAAAATTATCAAATCGAGCTGACTTTTAACGATCGAGTACTGACTTCTTAGATCGATATACGTCGATTGGGCCGGCATTAACTATATATATATCATGATAATACTTTACCCTTCAACGAAAAAGAAGCTACGTACGTGTCAAGAAGACAACCGATCGACCCAAATGGTACGTACGTGTCAACTTTTTCTTAAGCTATCTGGATGGATAAAACCTTTCGACACACGACACTTTTGCAGTAATTAGTACTCATATAATTGGTTATGGAGTAAATGGATATTGCAGCAGAACTTTAGTGATAAGGAGGAATTATTGGTGTAGCGGTATTGGGTACTGCTTAAAGAGACCATTGAGCATTTCTCTATATATTTAAGACAAGGTATATGGAAGCAATCAAATCTCTATAGTACCCAAAAAAAAATTATGCTTAAGAAAAAGTAGACACGGGACTTCTAAATTATGACGAACACATGACCTCAATAAACGATCGATTTGGTAGAGGAGATTTTCACCATAAATTGTGGGTTAATGTCGGTTTAGAAAACTTGTGCTTATCTATAGATCATCACTTGTTGAGAACTCTTAAAAGTATATATATGCAATATCGATCACTTGTGTCGTTGTCCATCAAAATGAACGACTTACTTATATAGCTTGAAAATTTTATATTTTTAGTTCTGCAGAACCCTTGTCATACGTACGCACTTTCAAACAAATACCTTCAACATTTAACTGGATCCCAATTAATTAAATCCCAAACGTCGACAGAGAAGAAAAAGTGCCGTCTAGTAATTCTTTAATTGCGTGTATAATTAGCTAGTTTAATTTCCACTCCAGCTCGAGCTCGAGCTGCAGTACCACAACCCCTATGTTGGAGAATAAATTTAATACTATATAGAGTGGAGCAACCTGTAGCCTCTAGGTAGCCATGTCAACCTTACTGCGAAGCCGAGGCAGGTGATGGTCACCGTGTGCTATTAACAAGGTTTCTTAAAGACGGGAAACGGAGCCGATGGTCCAGCTAGCTATACGAATACGAATTTGCTAAAAAGAGCTTAAAAGCTCTCAGCTTGTCGCCATATATCGGCGGTTGACTTGGTTAATTTCTGACACATTGCCTCACCAAAGTACACCGATATTAAAACGCCTTGGTGCAGTTCCATTACTTCTCCACCAGGTGAACCTATGTTAGTTAGGAATTTGAATGTGGATACCCAAGTGAATTAAAATTGAGTTGTCACGTGATGGAGCACGCTGCTATACGTACTTCTTCTTCAATATTATATTAATGTACGTACCCAGCTTGCTTCTACCCTCATTCATCACGATCATCTCTGCTGCGATTTTGAGTGTTTTGTTAGGTTAGTTTTGTACCATCTGCCACTTAATTATTCTAGCTAGCTGCACCATATATCGTGCTCCCTGGATAATTCAGTAGCTGCAGTTGGGAGCTGGAGGAATATATATATATGCACACGGATAGTACTCTTGAATTATGTATAGCTGTTAGGTGCTGTTTGCAGAATTCTAGACCATTCCATATTAGTATCGAATAGATCAGTTAATCATGTATTTTGATTGAAAACAGGAATTTCAAAAAGTACATATATTTTGCTTTTAATATAGTGCATGGGATGCTTTCTATATATATATGCTTTTCAAATGATCATGGGGGGTTTTCCTTTTCAAAAGATTATTATTGTTATCAAAGACAAAACGAAAGCATGTATTACGTTTCACCAGCGTAACGGGGAATATAGACTTACTGTATATATAAGAGCGTTTCAGTTAACTTCAGAGGAGAGTTGAAATAACAATCCAAACATTAATGATAAACGTTTGCCTTGCATATTTATAAGGTGCATGCCAAGAATTCAAAATTTTATGTACAATTGTCACAATTTCCTGATCCGAACTATACCTCATGAAGGTCTGGCGTGACCTGGTGATTCTTGGGTGCAATTTTGTTCAAAATACATCAGAACAAATACACACAACATATCACATTCCTATAATTTTATTTTTTCTCCAAAGATATATACCAACTCTCTTGCGCATCATATCGCTCGTTGGGCTGCTTCCTCATCTTTTGATGGATGTATATATATATTCTCATGAGCTTTTCAACAATTATATATCCTTGAGTGTATGCTGGATTTGATCCCCTAGTTGTAACCTTGTTGTTCTCTAGTAATATTAGTTAGTCATATTGCTCAAAAGAAAAAAACATACACACCACAACAAATCTATTAAATTTGTAGCCCCAAAACTTTCTCGCAGGAATGAAGAGGAAGAAGATTGAAATTCGGTGCAAGGCCTTAATTTGTCATCAGAAGTTTCTTTCATTGTCGATCTACTTTTCTCCTCTTAGATACGTTGAGTATATTACACTTTTCCTTTCTTCAGCTCTGCTGTAAAGGTTAGGCCCCGCCATGAATTAAAATATGTGTTTAATTAGTTGAATGAATGAAGAGGTTTACGGTCAATTAGTGTAGTAATTGTTACATGCCCCACTAGACGTAGGCCTCACGTAGTACATGAGCGTTTAGAGTAGCAATACGAGCAGATCGAGGCCTCTCAACCACAGGAGCCTTAAGCTTTCTTGTTTTTATATTGACCAGGAAAATTTTAATGGAGGCCGGTTTAAATAATAGCTTGAGACGCAAAGTGTTAAGGCACCCATAGTTGAAGGTTCAAAGTGTAGGCTTTATTTTACTCGTACCAAATTTGTCTTTTGAGGCGCAACTCAGCTAGTAGCCGCGGTGTTCAAGAGGCCATATATGTATATATATATATATATATGAATATTATTGTTAACAATTGATTCTCTCGGGGTATTGGCTAGCTCTCTTAGGTTGCAATGGGTGGTCGTGGCCAGTAATTATATGATGATTGCCGAAACAACACCAATAACTACGATATGCACTTCATGATAGTGCGAAAGGCACTCTACGTAATTAATGAAATTTCCATAATAAAGATGTTTCTTGTTATGTATATACAAAGACCTAAAAAGAAAAGTTCAAATGCGCGCGATAATTGGCAGTGTTCTTAATGGACTTACCATAATTCCCTCCAGTTTACAGAACTAAAGAACATGAAAATTGACAGCATATATTCTTGATTATAATGGCGGAATGCCCCTTTCAATTATCTTGCAGTGGATCCTTCATCTCTGTTGCACTCACCTACAGTAAATTACAAAGACTGCAAGACTTTCTTCTTTTTTCTTTTTTTTCCCACTCATATATGGGGGCCGGGATCGGTGAGATTGTGAACTATATTTGCTTCAAACTATAGATCGTGTAAAGATTTATCTCCTCTTGGGGATCAGAAGCTTTAATTTAAATCTTGACAGTAAGGGTTTTTCAAAGAAAGATTTGGGCATTAAGGCAGGTAATTAAGCTGCCTCTGTCAAATTAATTAATCTTGAAAATTCAAGAATGTGCACGATACGTACTTGTAGGTGGACACCTCTTTTAATTCATTATAAGTTCTCTTGAGGTCTGGAAAATTACCCCCACGTACAACTTTAGGATGGAGTCATTGGGTATGAAAGCACTACAACAAATGTGCATTTTAATGACGAATTATATCTGGTCGAACATATTCTAAATCTCGTCACGATAAAACATATAGCGACCAAATAGAGTGGCCGGTGAGTTGTCAGAAATACTCCGTGGACAAATCTCTTAGGCGACCGTTTTAAAACTTCGTGGCGAAATTGCAGTCACATTATTTTATAGTTTATATGTATGGATGCCTTGTTTGTGTTCTAATTGTAAATAAGTGGGGCCAACCAAAATAAGTGGTTCGGTATAATATGGTCGCAAAAGATATATACTAATATGAACTCTAAAAATTATTTACGACCTAAGGAAGTGGTCACTAAAACCCATAGATATATGTAACTGGTCGCTAAGCAAACATTTTTAATACATTATTTGTCTTATTGAACGCTTAGACTAAAGACACGCTGAGACAATACAACTCAATTTGCTGTAGCGTTCCGCGCGTATGGGCAACTTGGATGAAAATATAACACTCGTATAAGGGTATCCTAGGTTCGTGCCAATGACACTCATGGTGTGGGAGGATTAATGAGAAATATAGCTAGACAATTCAGAAGTCATCATATTGGGAGTGGGAGGTCCATCCTTCGAGTGTGGCATCATCACTAGCTAGCATCCAGAAGGCCCCTTTGCCGTATAAACTTGGGTTGAGAACTGTAATTACACGTATGAAGCATAGCAAGCAGCCGACCAATGTAAAGCTACTTGCTCTAGCGTTTGGTAATCCATAATTGCGGTTGGAACTGGCTAGCTCCGTGCTAGGTGAGGAATATCTAGTTGAGGCCTAAAAGTCGATGCCATCTTATAGTACAATTGATCTTAATCACAGTAGGTTTAGCTTATTGGGGAAAGCTTCCAAATCTGGTTAATCCTGGTTTCCTTCAAAGCAGATGTTCTATTGAGGCACGTTACTTTTGTACCCCGAATTAATTCTATTGCATGGTTTTTTTTGTTTTTGTTTTTTGGTATGAGTATGGCAGACGGATAATTCTGCATCGATCTTTTCCCAATAGAAGATCAGTATGCAATCAGTAGGGCAGACACTAACTGGACCTGACTGATCTTATCATAAATGAAGCTATCGTGGATAGCCTTTTTGTTTTTTGTCAGATCACGAAGATTCAGAAAGCAATAGTTTCGCATGCATATATTCTTATACAGAAATGCAAAGATGTAGAGGCTATACATAAGGCCCATATCAGCTGATTGATTTCGAAGTTTCGTCATCCGATTCAGAAGATCATCTTCCAACGGATTAGTATATTGGTGAGTGGTAACGCATGAATTCACCATGATTAGAGGCTGGAGACAGAATCTCAACATTTATTACATCTAAGAACCAAAAGACTGAGAATTTTTTTAAATATCTTCTTTTTATATATGAAAGCATATCCTAATTTGGGATTCATACATAAGTATGGAAGTTCTTTTAATTTGGTGACAAACAAAGACATAAAAACAGTTATAAACAGTCGAGAAAACAGTGATAAAAGAGAAATATTCTTGCCAGTTTTTAATTAGGGTCAAAATCTTGATTGATAATCCAATATTCTCTAGCGACCACTTTTCTCTCCTTTCTTGAGAGCCTCCTTGAGTATCTCCTCGCCTTCCTCGCCTTCATTCCTGAGAGAGTATTTCCACCTCCCTTTGAATGACAGGGGAAGGAAGGAGCTCCGGTGGAACTCCTTTTCCCTCCGATCTATTACACATTCCTACTCCGCCTTTTCGTTTTTTCTCTCCTCCGTTTCGTTTTCTTGTTTTTTTTTTCTTCCTTTTTCTAGTGGTTAGATCTACGGCCCATCATCCTCTTATACATGCCGGCCCTCACGGCCTCACCACCATCTTCCCTCTCCTCATGTCACCTCATCCATTCTTTGTGCCATCTTTTCCTTGGTGTGCATATGCCTCATGTTCCGCCATGGTACGCTTAACTCATTACTAGGTATATCCATGCAGATGAACCTCTTGTTGTCCCAGAAGCTTAAGATCACACATTTGCACTAACAATGGTGGATTGAGCTCTCGTATTTTTCTCGAGAATCATCCGCCCTCCGCTTGAGTGATTTCCTTTCCGGTCTCGTCTACGGCTTAGGGAGAAACCGAGGTTCCAGAGTTTTTGAATTGTTTATTTTCATTGGTTGTCTTGGTTTCTTTTCGTGGTTTTTGCATGCTTAGAGGTATTTGTTGCCATCCATCAATCATCAATCATCAATCATCGACCATCTACATCACTGAAGATTTCATTCATTGATCTTCACCATAAGCTTCAAATCTCTAGTTTCAAAATTTGATCTTATCGTTTACTGGGAGCTGCTACGCACTTGTGCTCCTTCACTAAAGACTGCTGGCGTGGTATGCCTGCATGTCAACTGCTTAACGGACCTGGTAAGCTCCAATGCCCTTTCTCTGATTGATAATTTTCGATTATCCACATTGCTGTTATATTGGAAAATGATGACTTTCAGCAATTTTCCCGACGTTGAACTACTCTAGTAACATTCTTTCAGGCAGCCTTACATTACCCTTAGCCAAGGACAAATGAAACAGGCAGACCCAGCATTTTATTGATATCATGTCCCAGAATTTTTTTTTCTTCTTTTTGGTTTTTATCTTGTACAGTGATGTTGATAGACCTGGGGTTTCTGTTGACTGCAGTGTACCTCCACCACCTTCCTTTGTGGTTGTTTGTAAATTTAACACTTATCCCTCTCGGAAGGCAAAGGGGGCAGTAGAAGGCTTGAAGGATCAGCAGGGTTAACTTTTTGTTCTGTGGCCTTTGGGACCAATCAACCCCCATTTGACCAAAAAACTGAGAACACATGAAGAAAAGCAAAAGGAGAATGCACAACACAACTTGCAAACCAAGAATACTTAACGAAACTGATTCACAAATATCTACAAAATATGAACGTATTGGAAAGCAAAGTTATTCTCATTTCTTTTTGTTTATGCGAAATGGCCGGGTATTCCTGAAATTACCCCATGAGTTACATACTGTCACACTTTCTAATCCCTCTTCTCAGAAAACAATGAATTGTTGCAAGGGGAGATCACCTTCTCGACAGAAGTAGCCAATACTTGCATTGCATAAACAAGAAACACGTTTTCTTTTTTGCATCATAACAATTCCAGAATTTCATTCATTCAAAGAGGATCATAGACCTCCGTTTCACGCTCTGGCTAGTTTTGCCCTTAGTAGAGGCAGCAGGCCAACAAACTAGGAAGCCAAACGTCCATACTAAGAATTGAAATGACCTATAATGGCTAGAATATTATAAAATCAAAGGAAATGAAAAGTTGACAGCAAAGGTGGGCGACAACATTAGACGGTGGAGGAGCAGGGGCGGCCTGAAGAAAAATATAAGAGAGAAGAAGTACTGTGGAAATATTATGTATATTTCTGTGTGAATAAATTGTACAAAGAAAGGCCTATTCATAAGTGAATAGGACCAAAGCACAAAAGGAATACAATAAATACAATTAGAATAAAATCAGTAATCAAATCAGCATATTAGAGAATATGCCAAATGAACCAAATCAGAATATTCTAACATCCCCCTCAAACTCGAGATGACGAGGTCAACTGGAGTTAGGAAACAAGCTCGCGTAACCGACCAGGAGGATGATACTTTGTGAAAATGTTGGCAAGTTGATCTTTAGAAGAGACTGAGTGAAGATGCAAGGTATCTTGCTGGAGGTGGTGCCGAATGAAGTGACAATCAATCTCAATGTGCTTGGTACACTCATGAAAGACATCATTGTGAGCAATCTGGATAGTGCTCCGATTATCACAATAGAGTGGAGAACTGGCCGGCTGGGGAACACCCATCTCGGTCAAGAGCCATCGTAACCACAGAAGTTCAGCTATGGTATCAGCAAGAGCACGATACTCAGCCTCAGTACTGGAGCGGGCAACAACAGTCTGCTTCTTACTACGCCATAAAATAATAGATGTGCCAAGGAAGAAACAGTAGCCCGTAGTAGAGCGTCGATCGGTAGGATCACCGGCCCAGTCAGCATCAGAGTAAGCACGGAGCTTAAGTGATGAGTGCGAAGAAAAATAAAGGCCATGAAACAGAGTGTCTTTGACGTACCGCAAGATGCGAAGAACAACAACATAGTGAGAAGAGCGAGGTGCACTCATAAATTGGCTGACTAAATGAACCACATAGGAAATATCTGGGCGGGTAACAGTGAGATATATGAGACTACCGACCAGCTGTCTATACAAGGTAGCATCAGGGAGAGATTCACCATCAGTGGCAAGTAGCCGAATATTAGGTTCAAGTGGAGAGGTGCATGTCTTGCTGTCGGTCAAACCTGCTTTAGAAACCAAGTCAGACGCATATTTAGCTTGGGAGGGATAATAACCATAGGAATTGGATGTAACCTCAAGACCAAGAAAGTAGTTAAGCTGCCCTAAGTCCATCTCAAAATTTTGACTCAAGAAACACTGAAGCTCTCGAATACCAGAGAGGTCATCTCTTGTAATGATCATGTCATCAACATAAAGAAGGATAAGGATAATACCAGCACCGGTGGTCCGAAGAAAAAGAGCCTAGTCATAGACACTGGGGGCAAAGCCCTGTTGAGCAACAACACAACTGAATTTAGCAAACCAGGCTTGGGGAGTTTGTTTGAGGCCGTAGAGTGCACGTCGAAGACGGCAGACGGTATGAGGAGGATGATCATAACCACATGGAGGATGCATATAAACTTCCTCTGCAAGATCACCATTCAAAAAGGCGTTTTTAACATCTATTTGGAATAGTTGCCAATGACGCACAACAGCTACTGCAAGTAAGGATCGAACTGAGGTAAGGCGAGCCACAGGAGCAAAGGTCTCCTCATAGTCAATATCATACTTCTGAGAGAAGCCCTTAGCAACAAGACGAGCTTTGTATCGTTCTACTGATCCATATGACCGAGTCTTGATTTTGTAGACCCACTTACATCCAACTGCAAACTTTCCAGGAGGTAAATCCACCAGGTCCCAAGTATGAGTTTTAGTGAGAGCATCAAGTTCTTCAGACATAGCTTTCTGCCAAAGAGGGTCAGCATGAGCCTCACGATAGCTATGAGGTTCGTGAAAAGTAGTAAGGGCATAATAACAATAGTAATCCTGAAGATGAGAAGGAAGGACTCTTACTCTAGTGGATTGGCGAAGTGGAGGTGTCTCGACAGGCTCGGGTGCAGTTGATGTAGCAGAAGGATCATCAGTCGTGTCAGATGTCTCAGGAACAAGCGAATGAGGAGCATCAGAGGAGTTGTACATCTCTGCAAAAGATTCAGGGACTAAAGAAATAGATGGGTTAGTGAAGATAAGTGCATAACTGGAAGAGGATCGGGGAAAATGAGAAAGACTCGTAAACATCTTATGTTCACAAAACTCTACATGACGGGAAATACGAAAACGCTTGGCTATGTGATCATAGCAACGATACCCCTTTTGAGTTAGTCCTCAGCCAAGAAAACAACAGAGCTTGGACCGTGGTTCAATTTTGGTGCGTTCGTGTGTAGGAAGAGCGACAAAGCAAACACAACCAAAAACTCGAAGTAAAGAGTAGTTAGGAACCTTATCATGGAGAAGCTCAAACAGAGTTTTATTGGATATAGAGGGTGAGGGGACACGATTAATGGTATAGACAACAGTAAGGGCAGCTTCACCCCAAAAGCGTTCTGGAAGAGAAGCAGAAATGAGAAGTGCTCTTACCGTGTCTAGAATATGGCAATGTTTACGTTCGACCCGACCATTTTGTTGAGAAGTGTACAGACAAGAATGGTGAGAGAGTGTCCCATTGCATCGCAAGATGTCCAAAAATGACTTGTCCTTATACCCCATTGCATTATCTGAACGAAAGGTTATGATGGTACAAGAAAATTGAGTTTGCACCCTTGTGTGAAAATTCTTATAGACATGTGAGAGTTTAGAACGATTCTGTGGAAGATAAAACCAAGTATAACGACTGTAATCATCTACAAAATAACAAAATAGCGAGATCCCCCTCAGTCGGAATTGGGGCAGGACCCCAAATATCAGAATGGATTAAGTCAAAAGGTGCAGAAGAAAAAAGTTTCACTTTTATTGAATGATAAATGTGTCTGTTTTCCAAGATGACAAGAAATACAATCAAAAGACTGAAAATGAACTGAAACTAAATGACTTTGAGAAGTCAAGAGCTGGACACGGGGAAGTGAGGCATGACCCAACCGAGAGTGCCATAAACTGGAGGTGACAGTAAGAGCAGCCACGAATGTAGGAGAGGAAGGAAGGTGCAGAGCTGTGAGCTCGAACAGATGTCCAACTTTACGGCCCTTCCCAAGCAACTGACCTGTCTGTGAATCCTGTACATCAACACCCGTGTTAGAGAATCGCAAGGCAAGACCTAACTTACAAAGTTGTCCAACGGAAATGAGATTTAAAGATAATTTAGGCACAATGTAAGTGTTACCAACAGATAAAAGTAGAAGTAGAAATAGACCCTACATGGCTAACAGACATATGGGAACCATCGGCTGTGTATATGAAAGGATTGGGAGAGAGAGCAGTTTTATGAGAGAAAATGGTGGAATCAGATGTCATATGATTGCAGCAAGTAGAGTCTAGAAACCACTGAGATTTACCTGGGGTGACGGACAAGGCAGTGGAGGATTGAGACAAAACCTGGTGAATTAAGTCCTTTACTTCAGCTGCAGTGATAGAAGTGGGCTGAGATGAAGACTCGGGTGCAGAAGGAGCAGAAGAGGCGACCGCAACAGTCTGAGAAGCTTGGTACTTTTTATAGGACTTGAGCTTACGGAATTCATAGATGACGTGGCCATTACGTTTACACCACTTGCAAAATCCAGTTTTGGAAGAAGAACGCCCGACGGCTGATGAAGGAGTACCACGAGAAGTAGTGGCAAGGACCATATCAGGTGACTGTAGCTTCATAGTGGAACAACGAGTTTCCTCAGATATGAGCTCAGAGACTGCGACATCCAAAGACGGAAGTGGCTGACGGTGATGAAGAGAGGCTCGAGTAGATTCAAAATCATCCCGAAGAGTCATCATGAAGTGCATAAACTTCCGTCGATCAAGCCAAGCAGCAAAGGTTTGAATGTCTTTAGAACATTCCAATTTTGGATCTGTAGCAGACAACTGTTCCCAAATATGATTAGTTTGAGAATAAAAATCAGCAATAAACTGACCTGGTTCTTGCCTCATCTGATACAATTTAGTTTCAAGTTGAAACTCCAAGGAAACATCATATGTGCAATTATATCTCTTGGTCATAAAATCCCAAGCAACTGCAGCATTCCCAAGTCTTGGAAGAAGACTATTGATGGACGGAATAGAAGTGTTGATGACCCAGAACAATATCTTGTAATGAATACTGTCCCATTCCTCCAGACAAGTTGCAAATGTCTCTTCTTTCTCATCTTGCTTCTTGACTGGTTCAGATATTGCTATAGTCACATAACGCCATAAAGGACGACCTTTCAAGAAAACTTCCATATTCTGGGCCCTATAGTTGGAGCCATCTAACATTACCTCAATCAACAGGGTATACACTCCAGAATATTCGGGAGGCGCGTGAGGGCGCGTGTGACGTTGGATGATGGTCTTCTCTGCGGCGCTGAATTCCTCTCTGAAAGATCTTTCCAATGGTACGGGTAACTTGGTGAAGCAACAATCGAAATAGTGCGAAGTCGAGAAAGGCAGAGAGAGGCGGCGGTGAGTGAGGTAGAGAACGACAGAGTTTCTTTCACGAGAGAAAGTCCCGTACGTTGCAAATCGTTTATGGGTTACTGATCTAGATTGGATTGCATAAAGGCTGAAAAAAACACCAAACAACAGCTACCTTCACAATAAAGAGCACCGGAAATTCGTCGGAAGAACGCTGGAAAATTGTTGGAAAGACACCAGAAGGATCTTACAGACCACAAGTCTGCAACTCTGATACCATGAAGAAAAAGAGAAGAGAGAAGAAGTGTGGAAATATTCTGTATATTTCTGTGTGAATAAATAAAGCCTTATATAATTTCATCAATTCATAAGTGAGAAAATTAATAAATCCATTTTCATAGTTGGATGTCTCACTTATCAGTGTAAATATTTTTTCTTTTCTTTAGTTCAAAATTTTTATTTCTAACATGGTATCGGAGCAAGGTTTTCGGCATTAGTTCGGTTTCCTTCCGACCATCAGTCCGGCTTCCGACGACCACCCGGCTTCAATCCGGCGACCTTCTAGCATTCTTCCGGCGACCTCCAGGCTTCAGACCAGCGACCTTCCCTGCTTCAGTTCGGCGACCTTCCGGTGTTTTCTTTTTCTTTGAATTATTTTTGTAACTCCAAACTCAAGGTTTGTCCACCTTGAGTTTGCGGGGGAGTATTAAAGTTTGTAATATAACAATGTGGGGTAATGTTTCCCAAGGCTTATAAATAAAGCCCTATTTTCATATTGAATGTCTCACTTATCAGGTATAAATAATTTTATTTCTAACATCTTTCTTCACTTCCTTTTTTTTGTTGCTTTTTGGTTTTCTGAAGCACACGAAACAACTCACGCACCTGTACGATATTAGCCCCTTTATGTCACCCTTGACTGCTCTTTAATGGGGAAAGAGATGGCATTTGATTCAAAGACCATTCACTTCATATTTTTATCATTTCGTTTTGGTATAAGGTGGACACAAATTCACCATTTTTTAAATTTTGGCTACGAACTAAGAAAGCCTAGAGGAATTGCAACAGTTAGACACCCAAAAACACTATTACTAGAGAAACAACAAATGAGAAAGGTTGAACACATCGTATAATTATACCTTAGGTGAATGTGTGCCAACAGGACTATCAAATACTCTGGCCAGCCCAAAGTCTGCAATCTTTAGGACCTTGGAGGTGGAATCAATTAGCAAATTCATAGGTTTCAGATCTCGATGAAGAACTCTATGGGAATGACAGTATGCAATGCCACGAAGAATTTGAAGAAGGAACATCTGCAGAAAAGGAAAACATCTCCGATTGAAGATTTCCATGGGGAGTGGTCCCATTTCATCATTGTCGTCCAATTTAATCATCAGGATGAAAATGAATAAGGAGAAGAGTTAATAAAGCACATGCTTAAAGCTAGAAAATTAACCAAAAGTAAAAACTACAATGAAAAAATGTGTCATATAATATTGGGATAGAGATCCTCTCAAATTTGTCAATTGGAGCAGCAAATTGGAGAGGATCATAATTCATGATATTGAGTTATAGTATTCTGAAAATGCTTAATAGGTACAAAGAAAAAGAAAAAATATCCCATAACAAAAGATATAATTATACTAACAATCACATATATGTTATAGGCTCACAAATTCACAGCCAGTTCCAGAAAAATATGTTAAATTTTGCGCAATGTTTAACTTAAAAAAAACAACCTTAAGCATATTTGTCTGCCATCATCACAACTTCATCATTATAGTTGAAAGGGCACTACAAAAAAGGAATGGTCGGCGCCTGACAGGAAAATATGTTGGTTTTTCTCATTAACTACTAAATGAACTATAAGTCATTTAGTCAAAAGGTTCAGGGAAAAACAGAAAGATTTTATCATATGGAGTGCACAAACTCAAAACGGCAGAAATCAAACACTTACTCTTGCTGAACAGAGATCCTTTGAAAATTCTGGAGAAGAAAACATGTGCTGCTTCAGATCCCGGTCAAGGTACTCAAAAACCAGACACAAGCCCTTCTTGCTGTGCACCACATCCAGTAACCTGTCAACCGCTAATCCATCAATAATTACAGACAAGCATGAGGAGGCAAATAATTGATTCCAGCAAGTACAAATATGAAGATTTCCCAGCGGTTAAATTTTTTTACAGCATATACACTCTTCCAACAGTTTCTGTAGTTGAACTAAGAAAAAAAGAAAAAGATTGCACCATGCTGAACAATCATACACCACCCAAATAACAAGACTGTCGTTGTTAAGCTTGATGATATTGTGAGAATTAACATGATCAAAGTAAACTATTGATCATCTAGAATATATGTTTTAAAAAAAGAAAAAGAAAACCTGAATTTCTTCGGGAAAAAATAATTTAGGTGCAATTTTCACAGTTCTGAAAATCAGAAGCAGTAGCAGCAGTAGAATAATTAGAAGGGCAGTAACATTTAAGATTTGCATTTGCAACACTCATAATTATCTGATATGTATGATTCTAAGTTAACAATCTCAGTAAATGACACAAAGCTAGTGAAGACTTGATGATGTTCTCATGCTGCAATTCTTTCAAGATGGAGATTTTGTAAGATTAAAATCACAATCAATCAATTTGATTGTGAATGCAGCGGAATAATAAAGCAGGATCTTTACCTCCAGCCGTCTTGCTCAGCACTCAAATTCAGAGTCTCTGCAGAGTAACTTTATGAATTTGTAATTTAGTGAGGCTCTTCCAACCTATGCCTATGCCTTACAGAGAATGCATTAGATAGTATACACAGGCCTCTTATTTATAGGCTAGGTCAGGGACCCTCAAGCTGTTGTAGATTTGAATTTGTTCCTTCCATCAAGGTAATTCAAATTCAAAATCAAATAGCAATCTTTATCTAATTGGTTACAATTTGAATTCTAATTTTAAATCAGAAATCAAATTGCAATCTTTATCCAATTAGTTCTAAATTTGAATCTGCTACAGATTCCATAATCTTATTTTAACTAACACCATAATCTTTAAAACTTTAAAAGATTATTTACATATGTCAATTAGGTCACCTTAAGGAAATTTTCTAACAGATTTCACTTATCACTGTGGTTGGAATGTCCGCAGGTTCCTGCCCCATGTTAAGTTTCTTTAAAGCAACAGCCATGTTAGTTTCAAGGTCAAGTGCCATATAGACCACACCAGAGATTCCTTCCCCAATCCTCTGTATTTCTCGGTACTGCACCATAACAAGCATCATAACTAGAACAAGAACTACAAGCAATATTAGTCCCAAAATAATAAGTACAATCTGAGAATAACTTGCAATAACCCGGTTCATCCAGTCCAGGTAAAACAGCCTCTCTGCTCAAGTTGAAGTTACAATGCCGAGGAGATACAACAGATGTAGTAAATTTCTCGAAGCAGTATAGTTATAATTTCAGAAAGTGTCTACAGAAGAAAAAAATCAGGTGGATATATACTAGTGAATGCATGTGTGGATGTATATCCACTGAGCAATAAAACCCAGAAGATGAGCACAGAGTATCAGATTGAGGTGTTCCCCATACAGTATAAAGGCAAAAAAACGACACTCTTCTCCTGTACTTTTCTAAAAGCTCAATTCTAGAAAAGGTCCCTCAATAGCTTTTCTAGTTAAATAACTTTGCTAATAGCATACAAGATTCACCTAACTAAGTAGGCTGGTACAGAAATAAAGATTTCTTGCCCTGATTTCAGTCAACGATGACAGAAAGCTTCATTTCATTCTCAGGTATTTCTTTTTGGAAGTTTACAATAAGATGAAACATGCGCTATCAGAACTCTTCCAGTCATCTCTGTTCTACAATCACCAAACATCCAAACACCATAGTCTGTCGCACTTAAAATAGAAATAACGACCTATTTACTACGCCGTGCATTCAGATTTCTGATTGCGTGTATGTACGTACAATCATAATTTCCGGGTGGAATGATAGATGCACCGAAAAACTTCAAACATATGTGCATACATGTGTGTAAAGTCCTAACTTCCTGTGAACCGTGAAAATCAACTAAATAGCCTCCAAGGAACCATTCAGAATACGATGGAGGAAATGTTCTAGCTTTGGCACTTTAATCTGTATATCAACCTTTAAGAAAGACAAATAATCCAAATCCGAAAACAAATAATTAAGTCTTCGTGCGGCATTGCAGTTCAATCAAAGCAACAACTGAGTCACCAGAATCACTAATTCCAAACAATGACGCAGGCTTGCTAACAGCAAAAAAGCTAGTGAGCCTATCAAAAGCGAATGAAAAAGTTTATGGCAGGAAAATTATTCAGGAAGCGAGATCCAAACGTTTCAATTCCATTAACAATGAAGTAGAAGAAAAGTATAGGAAATAAACGGAACTGGATTTGCGTAAATGAGAAGAGTAATTGGTAGGTCGGTGACGTACCGAGAGAGAAGGATTAGATCTGCTAGAGTTAGGCGTGTCGGAAGGGTTTTCTGGTAGGAATCGGATGCAGGAGGAGAGTCTTTAGTGTTAGGAAGAGTCCGAGCGAGGTGAATCTGTTAGGTCCCAGTCAAAACCGTATGTTTAACTAAAGAAATATTCTCTTCGGGTGAGAATAGAACCGCAATAGTATTTGTTGAATAATGCCTACCAGCTTTCTTATTCCACGATGTTCTAAAACGTAGCAACAGAAAAATGACTGAGTCTTCAACTCTGACGCCTAAAATATAGCAACAGAAAAGTGAGTCTTCACGTGATGCCTACAACAACTACTAAGAAAATAACCATAAAAAAATAACAGCTTCCTACAAAATCTCCCGAAGCTCCTTTCATTTATTTGGAATATTTTTGGTTTGCTGATCTTCAACTTCACGTCTAACCTCCTCCTTGATACTTGGGATTTGTTTTTGGTGCCCGGCTGGATCTACGCTGCTGCTGCTGCGTATCAGAATCAGCCAAGACCAAGGCACTGAAGACACTCCTCACCTCCTCTTTGCGTTTTGTGCTTTCTTTCCTACCGCCACATCCGTGATGTTTATATGTAATTCCGTGCTCCCCTCAGGCTCCATCCACTTGCTCTTTCAGATAGAAAGCTGTGATGTGGCAGTTGAAGGAGGCTCATGAGGGAGTGAAGTTGGCAAATCAACCGCATCCTGGTGGGAGCCGTTATATCTCGCTTCTAGCCAACAGAAGTCTTGACGATTAGTCGTAAGGAGGGCGTCCCAGCGCTAACGAAAAAAACAAAGGAAAAAAAGCGGGAGAGGTGTGGGCGTGGGAAACTCGGCGTTTTAAACAAGACCGAGCCTTTTGTTTTTTTAATGGAGTTTATATTTGAGGATTTTTTATTAAGAAAGAAAAATATTTTTTGAACTGATGGACATAATTTTTTTTAATTTTCTATTTTGGAAGGACACAAACACGGCAATCAGTTATTTCATAACTTATAATTGATTTGAAAATAAACTCTGATGGATTAAAAATAATCGGTCCATTTGGCCCAGTCCCAAGTAGTGAGTAAGAAGAAAGGCCTTATCAAAAGAAACCTAGAAAAGACGTACCGGCTTGGCCTAAACCAAAAGCCCAGAACTTTAAGGGTTAAGCCCAAAAGACCTGGATAGACTGGACAAGTATCTCATTTCATCGAAGGAATCCATTTGAGCAGTAGTCCTTGGAAGCTCCCCAATTGTAGGTTGCCTCCCTTATAAAGTCCGTCGTGTCAGGTTCTCCTCTACACACCGGCGCCGATTTCAGGACTCCGTTACGATTAAGACAAGACTCCCGAAAAGCAAAAGGCTTGAATAAGGTGATATTTGTTTCCCAAATTTTTTTAAAATTTGCAAGCTATTTTTAAAATTTAAACATAAAAGAAAATACTTATTTTAATACAATACTTTATTATTATTATTATTATTATTATTATTATTATTTTTACATAACATTAATCCCAATCTGTCAGTTCCACGTGAAAAGAGCAGCAAGTGACAAAAGAGGGGAGGCGCAAGGAGGAAAGAAGGCAGGAGGAACAAACATAGGAAAGCCTGCAGAAAAGGTCAAATGGACAGACGTGGAAGGCCACAGGGGGCGGGAACACATCCTGACAGGCAGGAGGAACAAAAAGGTACAGGAAGCTCTACAACGAAAGGAGATTTTTTTTTTTTTTTTCTAAGCAAACATAATTTATTAAAATTCGAGAATGGAACTGCCAGTACAAAACCTAGAAATGAACAGAAGGCCAGCGAAAAACCTAATCGGACACAAAGGTCCTACAATAACTGGACACGCGTGTCGGAACCACCAACGACCACAAAGGCCGTGAATCAACCAGAAACACACGCTGGCAACACAGACCAGCACATACAGCAAAGACAAACAAACAAACAACGGCAAAACCCAATACAAACTGGCCACCAAAGCCAGAACGCAAACCCAACACAAAGAGGTCACAAGGACCAAAACACAACAAAACCGCCACGCAAAGTGGCGGCAGCATCCGCTGGAAGAGGGGCCATCAGAGCAACAATCCGACTCCTTCAAATCGTTCTTCAGACAAAGGCTGGCAGCACCGGGGGAGGGAGAGACGCGACACCTGCAAGCAGCACAAAACAGTGGCAGCAAAGAGAGCCACCACAACCCACAGGCCGACCACCACGGCAGCAAAGAAAACCACCAAACAAGAGGCCTCACAACCCAAAAGACCAAACTCCACAGTAGCACACACGGGCAAAGCCACGCATGACAACAAGGCGCCGACAAAGAGAGGCCGGAATGAGAGCTCCAGGACCATAAGGGGTCGGGCGCGTGAAAGCTCACGCGCCGACCGAAGACCACCGGTCAGGGCCAGAAATGAGCGCCGGGAGGAGGCGAGTTCCACCGAGGGGGCCGTGCATATCGACGACCACCGGAGAGGCCGGGATCTAACATCCAAAACAAAACCAAAAAAGGCCCAAGAGGAGGCCGGAGAGGGAAGAAAAAGAAAAGGCAAAGGAGAAACTCCGGCCACCAGGAGGGCAGCCGGAGGAGGGGAAAGGGAGGGGAGGAGCCGGAGCTCCTCCCCTAACCAGGAAAACTGGGGGGAGGGCTTGGTCGTGAGGTTTCCAGAGGGGGAGAGAGTTTCAGGAAGAAGAGACGTTCATGTCAACGAAAGGAGATTCTTGTTTTCTGCAGGATTCATAAGTCGCCAAACATAGCCATGGTAAGTCAAACCAAAAACCAGCTTTTTTGCGGGGAATCCTTTAGCCAACCACTCTCTTACACCATAATCTGTGCTAACATCGCTTGCCGGATCGTGTAAAGTAGCATTAGCGCGTGATATTTTTCTCCTTTGGGAGCATATGATAGTCAAATGCCCAAACGAGTCCCCACTCCCCAGTCCACATTTCTACGTACCGATTCAACAGGGTATAGACTCCCTAATTCATTAGTTGGTGAGTAATACAGGCGCATCGTCAATATCAATTGCTCCCGGCTCAAGTTTCTTGACTCAGAATCCACTTCGGCTCGCCACTCATCCAACACAACTCCCGTGTTGGTCATGTCTGTGGCTGTGTGGTCGAAGCCAGCATAAGTCTATCCCTTGAAACCCTTACTTTCTTGCTATCTTGATTGAGGATTCCGCGAAGGATTTTCTGTAAGAAGTGTGGTTGAGCATTGAAGACAACGTTGAAGCGTAGGCTTGTACATTAGAACTACAGATAGAAGTGTGACAACTGATGGATTCGTGCTTTAGCCACATGTGACTTATTCCGTTAATAGGGCTAACCGAGTTAAAGAAATAATAACTCCAGGACAAAGGATTCCCTTAAGACTAGTTTATGACGTAAAGACCATTTTGAAATTCGATCATACCCTAAATACTAGTGGACTAATTAAGCCGTAATAGATTGGGGTACAATGTCACAAAACTCCTATAATTAAAGGATGCAAAATCTATTTATCCCCATGTGTCTTTCTCTTTCTTTTTTAAACTACACCATGCAATTCAAATACAGAGTATTAAAATATCTTTGGTATCTATACTTCTGTAAATAGTTAACCATAAGATAAGCGTTGGTCTAGGAATTGTGGAGTGAGATAGATATAAATATTTTATTCAGCGGTAACTCTTTTTATGAAAATACTAATCTTTAGATTATGTACCATTTTGGTGAGAAATTTGACCTTTCCTGAAAAACAAAACGTTGCCAAGCAAATAAAAGTGTGGATCTTATGGTCGAAAATGATCCAAACCCCCATTCAAATCACATGTTTGACCCAAACCCAAATTCTATCCAACCCGAACCGATTGCCGGGTTTATGTATCGTTTGACTTATGATATGGAGTACAAGCGGAATCCAAAAACCCTGTGGCGGTTACAATGGAAATGGGAAATGATCCGACTTCAACAAATAACAAATTGCTAGCTCCAGATTTGTTCCAATTGAATGCAACTTCTTTCTTTTTATGGGGGTTTGGGGGGGGGGGGGGGGGGGTTAAGTAATTGAATGCTACTTCGAACAGAAAACTTAGCGCCAAATCCAATTAGCAATTATACCAAACAGCATAGATCACGGAATAGCACTGTCAGCAACCAGTCTAATTAAGCAAAGAGAGGCGAGAAAAAGGCCAACAAGATAGCAAGCACAAGGTGAACCTAACTTTCTCATTCCAAAACATGAAAAGCATTCTGTTTTCCTCAAACATCCATAGATGTAAAGGGAATTGGCGGAAAGATAATGCCTGTCATATCTTTAGGACATGGAGGAGAGGGAGAAAAACGAATCATCATCCAGATGATCCCAACATATCTGTCCAGAATGAAATCGAGGTAACCTAAACCCAATCCATGGAAATTGCAGAAAAGAAGAATCGCATGAAAGACAGCACACATATTTCTCACACAATGAAAACCGACAAGATTCTACATATTACTATAGACATTTCTCTTCCACGAGGATGGTCATGGAGAATCAGGGTGCAAATATGACATCTTTCAAGTATTCATGCTCGCTAGAGATCTTTGAAGTATTCATGCTCAAGAGCACTCCGGGCTGTGATTCTTCTGCTGGGATCCAGGCAGAGCATTTTCTGGAACATGATATAGACATTATTAAGCAGTAGGAAAACATAATTACACCAGTGCATAAAATTTCATTCATTTGGGATTGTTTAGATCGGTGATGTGCCCAAGCCATAGAAAAGCGTCTGGATAATGGAAACAGAGGGGGAAGAAAAATGTCCTCAACCTGAACCTGGCCTGGTTTCATCAGATCACCATTTTATTTAAACAGGAAATAAGCTTTTTTTTTATGGATTAAACAGGAAAGAAGCTTATTGGCTTATTGCGCATATATATAACCCAAAATAGCAGACCGCAAACACCATAAACTAGGAACTTGTTTCCAAAATAAATCCAATAGCGGGAGGTTGAAGTTTACTTTTCCCCCTACTGACAACAGCTTTGGCTAAGGGGATTTGAGTAAAATATAGACATAAGTAACCAAAAGCCGCCATGGTAACAAGGAATGGAATTATCTGCGAGGTGCAAAGATGAGTGAATCTAAAATCTAAAACTTACAGAAAGAAGATCAACTCCAGCTGCATTGAGAGTTGGAACTATGGTCGCCAGATCCTGCATGGTGAAGGATGCATCTTTTAAATTGTCAATAAGCTCAATATAAAGTCAATCATAAGGGAAGTTTAAGCAACAGAATCCAGAAGATAAAGTTCAAGTACCTTAGCAGGCCACTTGGGGAAGGCAGATTTATAATCAGGCAAAGAACTCACTCCAGGCCATGAATCCTCACTTGGAGTACCCAAGATTCTTTATATATGTGACAAAACAACTCGTTAATTAATATGTGCTTTTTTGGCAGAAAATCGCTTCATCATTCAAAATGGTTTTCATTCATTCGCAAATAACTTGCAGGATGATTTGCTATCACAGGCAAGTGGTTACACTTCTTTTTTCTTCTGGTTTCTGCATGTGCTGAGGGTTTTTTCTTTAGTTTCGTTTCACTTTTGGGTTTTCCCTTTTCTTTTCTTTTCTTTTTTTTTTGGGGGGGGGGGGACCTCACATATGCATATCTGCCAACCATGTGATTTCATTTCCTTTTATCAATTGGTCATATAGTCATATGTTCACAGAATGTCACCAGTGAGATGTTTGGTCTGATTTTTCTTTGAATTAACAACCACATGAAGAGGAATCTTTCAAAAAGAATAATTTTTCTAAACGAACCTTTGACATTTAACTATATAAATATCTCATATATTTGTGCAATTAAGGGCAACTAATATTTCCACCTAAATATACAATGGTTTGGCTTCCAGGTATTGAGATGCAACCACAACAAAAATTTAGCAGAATGCCACAAAATGCAACACCATCGTCCAATCCAGCAAAATCAGGAGAAAGAAAAAAAAGTCCATAATATATGAAAAATAAAGACGACAAAAATTACTGACTTGGAGTACGAAAAATAACTTAAATAATGTTTTATTGTTTTATTGTATGAAAAGAACTTAAATAATGTTATCTTTAGATGTATAGATCGAAACTTCAGGATAGCGTAATTTGGCCACACAGTGATCTATTTGGATACATGCATTAATATTTAAATGCAACTTAATTATACAGTACAGTCAGAATCATCATTCCATACAGATGGCTGTAACTAAATTCTACTAGAAGATACACACTGGAAAATTAGACAGGGAAGGTATTCACCTGAAAATCTTAAACAGTTCATCAATCTCAGAGTCCCCGGGAAATAATGGGCGCTGGTTAACCATCTCAGCAAATATACAACCCACTGACCACACATCAACTGGGGTAGAGTAATGGCGAGATCCAAGCAATATTTCCGGAGCTCTATACCACAGAGTCACCACCTAAAATGAGCTACCAAAATCATGAACCAGGTAAAGAGATTGAAAGAGTTATTCATCACTCAAACTTCTATTACTTTTTTTTTGTTGGGAAAGTCATCACTCAAATTTCTCATTAAGTGGTCTGAGGTACTACAAACTTAGGATATACCTCCCGATGCCCATATCATTCAGTCCCTCGAAATTTCAAAGATATTGCTGTCCATCAAGGGACACATTACAGATAAATCATGAATGAGAATAATACATTGATTAGTTCCAACACATGCCATGTTAATTCTACTAAAGTAATAGCCATGAACAGAGTCCAAAAAATAATTGTAGCAAACACCACTACCATATCTTGCATTCAAATTTTTCAACAGGGTTTATGAGAAGCGAAAAAACTCATATCTTCAAGATGACAGGACTAGACAGTATTGCATTACTGGCATGAAACAGCATGCCTTTTCTTCACTTTTTGTCCATCTCGTTCTTTTAATTAATATCCGAAACAACTCGTGCAATCTTATAGGGGATGCCATGCACCACTTTTTTTTTACAAGTAAGAAGAACTTTATTGAAAAAACAAAAAGAGGTAACAATACAAAGAGCTATGTTGAGGACCTACTCTAAGCAAGCTACAAAGCTAAGAAAATCAGCAAAATCAGAAAAAGGAGAGCCCAAAACAGCATTGGCCCAAAGAAAAAGGAAACTCAACAACAAACCCCTCAACCCGACTAAAGACAAGAAAGAGTTCTCAAAACACCTCTCATTCCTCTCCCTCCAGATAACCCACCAAATACACAAAGGAATCATCTTCCACACCCTCGAAGCAAGAGGGTTGATGAACTTCCACCTCCAACAAAACAACACCTCAATCACCTTAGAAGGTATAACCCAACAATAATTCGTAATGCTAAGCACATGAGACCATAAATCCCTAGCGACATCACAGTGAAGGAGAATATGATCCACCGATTCCCCATTGCACCTACAAAGGTAGCACCAATCAAGTAAGCAAAGACCTCTCCTCCTCAAATTGTCTGTGGTCAAAATTCTCCAATGCGCTGCCTCTCACACAAAGAATGAGACTCTCATCGAAACAAGGGACCTCCAAATCTGCCTCCACGGAAAAAAGATATAACGGGGTTACAAGAAAGAAGCCCATACATCGATTTCACCAAGAATATGTCATTCTTGGTGCCCATCCAACGCATCTTATCTTCAACCCCACTCCTCAAGGCTTGGAATAAAGAAGAGAGTAGAAAGCCGAAAAATGCTCAACTTCCCAATCATTCGCAGCCCTCAAAAACTGAACATTCCAAGCTCCCAAACCAGAATTCCCCTCCCAATTATCCGCTACCCAAGCGTCCGTATTACTAGCAATAGAAAAGAGAGCTGGGAAGGCATGCCTTAAGGGTCTCTCCCCACACCAAAGGTCACTCCAAAAGCAAACTCTATTGCCAAGACCCACCTCAAACCTGATAAAGTGGGGGGAAACCACCTTTTAAGGGGGAAACCAATGCTATTTGATCCAAGAACCATTCACTTAACAATTTTGTCGGCACTTTTTGCTGTAAGGAGGAAATTAATAAACCATAGGGTCCAAAGTCTGGCAATGGACAAACCTAGAGGAGATGCCCAACTTGAACATCACAAAACACTATTACTAGAGAAACACAAATACGAAAAGTTAAAAGAAGTTTATTATTATACCTCATGTGTAAATGTTTTGACAGGAATACCAAATGCTCTGGCCAGTCCAAAGTCTGCAAGCTTGAGTGAATTGGTGCGGCAATCTATTAGCAAATTCTGGGGTTTCAGATCACGATGAAGAACTCTGTGGGAATGACAATAGGCAATGCCACGGAGAATTTGGTGAAGGAATTTCTGCAGAAATCCAAAACGTAACCAATTGAAGATTTCCGCAGGAAGTAGTCTCTTAGCATCATGTTCGTCAAATATAATAATCAGAATCAAGATGAAGCAGAAAACAGGTTAAGAAAGCTCATTGAAAGCTATAAAATTAACCAATAGCAACCTTATGTGCTGAATATTGGATTTAGTTAACAAGTATTCTGCATATGCAAAATAAGTAAAGAGAAAGGAAAAAACTGTACTAAATATATTATCCAAATTTATTGCCAGCACCTGATAGAAATCAGTAACAGATAAAAAGTAAAAAAAAATGTTAAAAAAATAACTCTACAGGCATCTGTCCACCAGCTCCCTAACCTCATCATTAAAGTCGCGATGCACTACAACCAAGAAATGGCCTGCACCCAACCTGAAAATACTTTGATTTGCTGATTAAATAACTTAAGGAAGTATAACTCTTTCACCCAAATGGACCAGAGAAAAAAAAAACAAAACAAAAAATCATTGCACAGAGCAGACAAACTCCAAACAACAAAAAGCAGTCACTTACTTTTATTTGACCTAGATCCTTCGCGAAATCTGGAGATGAATCCATGTGCTTCTTCAGATCCAAGTCAAGGTACTCAAAAACCAGATACAAGCGCTTCTCACTGTGCACCACATCCTGCAACCTGTCAAATGCACCCTCAACAATTATAGGCAGATCAAACAAAACAGAACATGATAAGGTGAACTAGATTCAAAGGGAAAATAATTAATGCCAGAGTATAACAAAGATTTCCTTAGGATAAAACTTTATGCGGCACACCCTTCTAAGAATATCTGTAGTCAAAATTAAAACAAAACAACATTGCACTCATTTTGTTTTGAAGTGCAATGCTGAAAATTCATACACTACTCCAACCCCAAGACTGATCCTCTCGTTCTAGATAAGCTCAACAATCTTATAAGAATTGCCATGCTCAGAGTAAATTGCTGATTGTCAAGCACATCCAAAGGACAAATAAAAGATTAAGGCTGCCTAATCATAAGGCTTGTAACTGCACATGCATTCCTCCATCAGTTTAACAAGCAATCAACCACAGGAAGATGGCAAAGATTTCTCCTGGGAAGAAATAAACCAAATTTCATTTAATGACTAAGATGGACAAAAAAAATTAAGGTGTCCTTCCCCCTTCAAAAATCAGGATAGCAGCAGCAGCAGAGTGCTCTTATGATTTAGAAGGCAAATGAAAAGCTATTTTTAGGATTGGCAGGGAAAAACCACAAAGTGATGGATGACATATTGCACTTAAAATTTGCATCTCTTACACTCATCTATATCTTATATTTTTGTTTTTAAATTGACAAGAGCAGTAAACAACATGAATCAAATGAATACTTGACAATATTCCCATGCTGCATTTCTTTCAAGAGGGAGATTTCCCGGATTGCTGTGCTTGGTACTCCCTCATCTTCCTGCTCCAAGCGAATCTTCTTTAAAGCTACCTTCTCATTTGTTGAACGGTCACGAGCCTTATAGACCACTCCGTAGGTTCCTTCCCCAATCTTCTCAACTTTCTCATACTGTCACAATCAAAATGTCATAACTATCATAAAAATTACAAACAAAATTATAACAGAACAGTAAATAAATACTGAGAATAACTTTCAGCCACCTGGTCCATCCAGTTAAGGTAAAACAGTCCTCTGGTCCAGCTGAATCTACTGTGAAAAGGAAGATATAACAGATTTAGCAAAGTTGTCAAAGCAATGTAGTTTAATGTAAGAGTATATAGCCGAACAAAACAAGAAGATAATATATATGTATGGTTTAATACAGGGCCAAAGCAGGGAAAGCCAGAAATATAAAGAAAACAACATATCACTAGAGTTCTTCCCACCCAGCATCAAGATGAAGGAGCGACACTCTTCTCCTTCTGGCTTCAATCACATATGTGCAAGAACTTGCTCATACAATATGACATTCACATTGCTAACTTGGTCATCCAGCAATACAGATTTCTTTTCCCACTTAGGTCAGCATTTATGACACCAGACTAAACTTATCTTTGCATATTTTGTTTCTACTTTTTTTTCTTTAACAAATAGGCAAAATGACTGCTGCGAGTCCTCTTCTGGTCATCTCAGCTCTATAATCACCAAACAATTCAACCACTTCAGGTTTGTACTCAGTTGCGTTTACTACAGAAGCTAGCATAACTAGATTTCAGTCAAACTTTTTCAGTTGTAGATGCACTGAATCCACTCCTATTCACACACATACAAACTGGTGCTCGTAAAATCCTAAATTCTTCTAAGTTGTAAGAACCAACTTAATAGCCAACAACCAATCATTCAGAACACAGTGGAAGCAGCGTTCTAATTTCGCCAGCACAGTGCGACGATCAACATACACTTCCATTAAGAACAACAGAACCTTCAAATCCCAGAGCAAACAATTAAGCCTCCATTCGGCATTGCAACTCAACACAGCAATTGCCTCATTCTCCAGACAATGACTCCCATTCCCCACATAGCATATAACTTAGTGAACCTATCTAAAAACAAAAACAAATCATCCCACTCAAATTATCAGGTACTAAAGTACAAGCTCTTCAATTCCAGCCAAAGCGAAGTAAAACAAAGAACAAAAATAAAAAGAAGTGATAGTGGAGTTGCGAGTAAAATGGAAACAATCGGAGACAAACGGAAGAGGATATTGCGCATCTGAGTGGCGAAATTGGGAGAGCAGAGACGTACCAAGAGAGAAGCCTCGGATCTGGAAGAGTCAAGTGTCGTTAGGGTTTTCTGATGGATGATGGAAGGCAATGGGAGAGAGTCGCAGTGCCAGGACGACTCCGTGGGGACTTTAAGCCAACACCAAGGAGGCAGTGAGGCACTGAAGACACTCCTCGCCCTCCACTTTCCTTTTTTATTTTTTGCCCTTTTCTGCGCTGTTAGGTGTGTGATGTTTATGCATATAATTTCGGGTTTCCCTCCAGCGACCTCCAATTTGGTCCACGCCACTGCTCATGCCCGTTAGAAGAAAAGGTCGTGCTTGCAAACCCAACATTTTTTTTAAAAAAAAATTGAGAATATTGTGAAATTGAGGTAGATTAAAATTTTATTTAATTTTAAGAAAAATGATAAAAAAAATATAATTTTATGAAAGTGGTTGAAAAAGTAAAGACAAAAATTATTTGTGTGAATTTTTTTATATTTGTTGTAGTAGAAATATATGATTAGATGGAGAAATAAATAATTTTAAAATTTTATTATTATTATTAATTTTTTTACTCAAAATAGTTGGAGTTAGTTATGTTTGCATTTAAAAAATGTGGATGAATAAATTTTCAATATTATAAATTTGCAAACACTACTTTAAATTTCTCAAATATTACTCGGGCTGCGTTTGAGAATATGCTCAATTACACCCCTGCCGTCTACAAGTCCGTTACCAATGTCGAACGGATAATATTGGCCATTATCGTTCTCAGTGGGCCCCACGTAGAAAACAACGGTATTCTCAAAAGTCAAATCAACGATGCCCGTTATATGAGAATATTATTATGGGGATTTGATCTTTTTCAGAGTAATATGGCTTTCATTATATTCTATGGAAATTATTTGGAGCATTAACCTGAACAATCGCATCTCTATTATGCCTGTGGATATGCTTCTTGACTAGATAGTTGAATCTCGGCTAAATTAGAACATACTGCTTGTGAATGTGCTTCTAAAATGTGGGAAAAGTTTATGGAAATTTGGCTTACCTCATTCATGGACCTTGATATACACGAAAAATATTACTTAGAATTGTAAAAAAATATGTTAACCTAACTGATACATTAATTGATGCATATTTTAGATCTTTAATATAACGAACTATTAGACTTTGTAAAAAAAAAAACTTTGAAAGATTGAACGATCTGAGTCGAAGCGGAAGGGAGAACACATTCATCATTGAATCGAAGCATCTCAAGCATGTTATTTCATTGAGATTCAAGCACATGTACAGTCTCAAGAGAGTTTCTAGGGAGAGAAACTTTTTCTTATCTCATGCTCGTCTATCCCCTTCTCAAATGGGAGTTTTTGTGTTTATATAATGACTCACTCAAAACTTCAACTATGTTTATGCGTGGGATCCTTGTGGACTTCAAATTTCGACTACGAGTTCATCATGAAAAACTATTTTTCATTAAATCCATGTATTATGAATTTATGAGTTTTCTACATATTGTGATCATGTCCATTAACATTAGGCATATTCATCCCGTCCGGCTATTGGCGGACTTCCGTCTCCGCGTCCGGCTCCAATAAGATCACGTCTGTGGTTACCAAGAACCAGAATTGGAGCTCCATTTGGAGGTTTCCCAGATGTGGAACTGGAAGCAGAAAATTCCACCACTCAGTCGAAAATCGGTTCTGCTTTTTTTCCCTATTTATCAAAACGACGTCATTCCATTCAAAATAAAACGACATCGTTTCATTTATTTTATAACATAAATAAAAGTTAAAACCCTGGATGAAAAGTTTCAAAAACCCTCGATCTTCCTTCTCCCACCCTTCGACCTTCCTTCTCCCCTTTTCTTTCTACAGTCTCAACTCTCAGTCTCTCACTCTTACCTCTGTCTCACTGCTTAGCCGCCTTGACTTGAAAACTTCTCCCCGCCGTTTACATTTCTCTCACTGTCATGTCGTTCTCTCTCTCTCCCTCTCTCGACTCTCAGATCAGACTCTCTCTCTCTCTGAAGCTCGACCATTTCACAGTTGCAGCCTCTTGCCGATCAATCGCCGCTTGTGAATATGTAACTTGTGAATCTTCAATGCTTTGGTTTTTTTGTGGAAATTGCTTTGAATGTGTAATTGTATATTTGAATTTGTTGTTTTGAATCTTAACTTGTTAATCTTGATTTTGATTTGAATCGGATTTGAATTTGTAAGTGTTGTGAATCTGATTTGATGTTGGCATGTGGATCTGTTTAAATATGTTTTTTTTTTGTAAATTGTAGAATATGTAAATTTTTCATTTTGTTGTGAATTTGGATTAATGATTGCATAACAAAAATTTACGAAATGGGCAAAATATCATATTTATTTTCCTTAAGTAAGGCTTAAACGGGCTAAAAATGTGGCCTAAAATAATAAAGGAATTCCGACATCCAATTCCGCTTAGTCCACTTTCGCTTCCGCTAAGTCTAACAATAACCCAAAGCGGAAACGAAATCCATTTTGGCAATCCGCTAGTTAGAGGACCGGATGGCGGAATATCAAATTCTGCTTGCGATATGTCCGACGTACACCCCTAATTAACATATCACAATTGACCTTCGACATAATTAGATTGTTTTTGTGAAATCGTTTTTGCTAACAATTATTTGCATGTTTATCTTCCATCATACTATATTCCACATGAACATTCATATCAGAATTATATCACTGATAAAATTCCTAGTTTATATAATTATTAATTATCAGTCTGTACCCAGTTGGACTCCCACAAAATTTCAAAAATAATTTTCTCAAATAAATATATTTTTACGTAGTATTTATATAAGAGTAAACAAAAAATGTGAAATCCTTTTTCACAAAAATCGATGTGCAACGTTTTTCATTTGAGTTTGACATTACAAAGATATAATGAATATACTTACTCAAGAAAAGACGTGTGTATTTTATATTGAGTAGTTACACAAATCCACTTACAATGTATAAAGTCCAACATTATCTGAAATATTTGATTTACGAAGATCATCACCAAAATACTCCGTCAAAGCACAAGTACACAACAAGCAAATCTGCATAACTCTCTAACATCTAAGGACAACATAAGTTAATTGTCATGAATATCATTCTCTATATAAGTGATCATTTCCCTAAGGTATTCATATTTGTTCCTTCAGTGCATGTACTCTTACACTGCACCCACGCGTCTGCTAATAGAGGCACAACGAGGATCTGAAAAATCATACTCCTTACCTCTGATTCATTAATTATCGGCCTGATTTTTCTATTACTCAACAATATTCCGTATAGACATCTAGCAAGTTACTACAATATATATTTTCTTATAGTATTGACAAAAGTTTATGCGCAAGCTTACTAAAATAGACCAACTAGCAAGTTAATACAGACTAGGGTGAAGCCAAGGGGAACAAGGCCCCAAACTTCACAAATTAAGATTTGGAGGAAGTATACTTTTTACCCACAAATTATCACATGCTTTATACATTACGGCCTAAACTAACACGTTTGAGACATTACATCCACAAACTATCTATCCCTAACAAACTGCACACTCCGTCTATTTTTTTCGTTCCTTCAATGTCTCAACATGTTAGTTTATGATATAAAGTACAATACCTAAGGTAGTTTGTAGGGGTGTTCACCGGTAACTGCTCCCCACTTAGTAGCGGGGACGGTACCGGTTACGTTTTTCAGCAAAAGGCGATGATATTAGCGGTAGAGGTGAATCGCCCACCGTTGGGCGGTTCACCGCTAAAACCGTTATTTAAAAAAAAATCGGCCAAAACGACGTCGTTTTGTTTAGTGTGAGACCCTTAGACTTACGGTTTCCACTTCCCCCATTCCCCCTCGCCACACTCTCAATTTCTCTCAGCCCCCTTGCCCCTCCCTCTTGACGGCTCGACCCAGACTCCTAGTGCCCCTCCCCTCGACGGCTCGGCCCTCTCTCTCACGGTGAAAGTCGTCTGCTACCGTGGTTCGTCGAACTCTACCCTACACAGTAAGTCTCTCTCTCCCTCTCAGTCTCTCTGTCTCTCGCTATCTGCCTCTCTCTCTTTCGAATCTCATCTGTCTCTGCACCTCCTACAGCTGCCGCGACCACCTTGTAACAGGACAGATTGGGCTGCTCAGCTACTCTCTCTCTTTCGACTCTGTCTCTCCCTCCTCACGGTAAGTACTAAGTCCCGATTGGCTCTAATTCTCAAATTGCAGCAGCCTTTTTTTTTGTCGTCCCGATTGGCTCCCTCCTCACCGTGTGAAATGGTGGTTTGCCTAACAATATTGAACTACTAGTGATTAGTGAACTTGTTCGTACATTTCAAGTGGTTTTAGTGGAGATGATGCATCATAATTGTGGTGGTTAGGCTTCATATCCAAACTTAGTGAATTGAAGTTTGGTTGTCTGAGGTTTTGCTGGAATAAGCTTTAGCTTCCTTTTGTGTATTGATTTGCCTGGTATAGGACAGATGCCAGGTTAGTGTACACTTATTTTTGGCTCCCTTTAGTTAGCTACGATGAAATCTTCCAAAATACTCCTCTGTAGATCTTTTTTTTTTGATAAGTTCCTCTGTAGACCATTTTGCCAGTACTCTGTTATATATATATTGGGGGGTGTAGTAAGTTTTATTGTTGCTTAAAAAAAAGCATATGTTAACAAAGCATTTTCAATTTTTATCCATCCAGTGCTTGCTTGAAAACTGGTTTGCTTCAATGAGATTCTGTGCCGAAGAAGGTAAGATTGTTGAGGTAGATATAACTATGGGGTTCTTTTTGTCTCTTGTAAAACTTAATCTTCATTTCCTTCACCGACTAAAGTATATTTGCCATTAATGACCTTACATTCCGAGTTGCTAAATGATACTTACTCCTTTGTACTAGCTTCTGTTAACCCTTCTCTTTCAGAAAAGGTCTGAAGTAGTTACCTAATGGTACATAATTAGTCGTACATGACAAATGATTCTTATCTAGTTTGTATCACAATTTTGATTGTTTTCCAAGAAGAGAAAAAGGGTTGCAGATGTAATAAGGTCATATGAATGATCAAAGATGTTGATTTGAGAGGATGTTTTCCGAGTATAGTAGTATCTCATCTACTGCTACTACTACCACTTCTCCTCCTTCTGCTATTTTCGATAACACTGTCTCTATGGTTGATGTTGATGATGACAATGATTACTTTACTGAATGAAGAATTTTACAGTGGGCGTTGGAGTCCAAATCTGAGATTGAAAGGTATTTATCCGAGGGAGTTATCTAGAAGAGTCCAGAATTTGATATTTTGAATTGGTGGAAAGTAAACTCTACGAGGTTTCCAGTTCTTTCTCAGATAGCCCGTGATGTATTGGCAATCCCCATCATTACTGTGCCCTCTAAGTCAGTGTTTAGTATTAGAGGATGGATCTTGAATCCTTTCAGGAGTTCGTTTGCTCCAAAGATTGCTAAAGGACTAATATGTGTTCAGAATTGGTTGGGAGGTGACCTTATTGTGGGAGTGGTTGACGCTGAACTTGATGTATCTGATAACATAACTGAAGATGAAGAGACTTACAGGCTCGATTCAGGTAAAATTATTCTTTGGTTAAATTTTGAAATTTGATACTCAATATAATGTAATCATTATAATTTGATGCTTCCTTTTATTTCTTAATTATGTAGAGATATCGACTTTGGCGATGGAGATCGAGACGGGGTAGGACGCATGTTGCACTTGCCCCACCTTTTAGTCCTTTTAATGCTATTTTATTTGAATAATGTTAATTTGATGTATCATGTATGTATAGTGTTGTATTTTGGTTAACTTGTAAGTTTTCTAACTTGTATAGTTGTATTTGAAAATTTGTTAATTTTGTTGTAATTTTGTAACTTTTAAGTGAAATTTCGTAGCCCAAATGGCCATGAGCCCAAAAAAACGGGCCCAAATGGCCCAAAAATGCCCAAAGAAGGGGGTCCAAATGGCCCAAAAATGCTCAAAAAATGGGACCAAAAAGGGAGCCCAGATGGCCCAAAAATGGGCCCAGTGGTAGTAGCGATTCACTGCCACCGCCATTGATGTTGTTGCTACCGCTGGGCCCGATTATATATTACCACCGGTGCCGGTGCCGGTGCCAGTGGTAACATATTCATCTCCGTCATTAGCAGTGGCGGTGGCGGTGGGAGGCATAACCGCCACCGCTAATGCACAGTCATAGTAGTTTGTGGGTAAAAAATATATTTTTCTATTTTTTTTTAAATTATATTTATTTTTTAATTGTTTTTTATCCTCCAAAAGTTACTATATTATTGTTTGGCTCTTAAAAATTATATCCTGACCTCGCTTTGATTCAGAGATATAGAATAAATATTCGTGCCTCGCTTAGGAATTGTGGTATTTCTCCTTTCCTCTTAATTGCTAAGAAAAAAAGTCTTAATAAATAACATGAAAAATACATAGTCGTTCATATAGACAGTATGTAACACATCCATCATGGTTTTTTTTTTGTTTTCCTTGTATTGTTCAGAGAATCGGGAAATATGAAGCATTTTAGAGTTTTGAGAAAAAACTTGTACAAGCGAAAGTCAAAACGCAGCCCACGATGACACGCAACGAAGTGCACTGAAATGTTGTGCAACTGTTTGCCAGTCCGCCCTCTCAGTCCTCCGCTCGTTCCTAGTCCTCCGATCAAAAAGTGTTCCGGCGCCCAACGTCTCTTCAACCTCTCTCGCTCTTACTCTCAGAAAATGGACGCCAACTCCAAAACCAACGACGACGTCGTACCCAGGCAGCCATCGGACTTCGAATTTCTCACCAGGAAACACTACTTCCCTCCTACCTGGGCCTCCCCGTTGGAATCGCGGGATCGGCGCAGTGGAAACAGGATCGTTGAAATCAGAGCAGTCCAATCGTTCTGCCTCCTTCAGATCCATGCACACAGCTTTGAGAGAGAGATAATTCTATAGAGAGAAGCTCTCTTTCGTGAAATCGTATTTCGTTGAAAAAGAATTTACTCTTTCTCAACTGAGTTCTGAGCTATATATAATGGCTGGCTCAAAACTCAACTGTGCTATAGCGTGAGATCTTTAGGAATCTCAAATCTCGGCCGTAGGAACATCATGAAAAACTCTTTTTCATTAACCCCATTATATTCTGTATTCTGAATTTATGGGCTTCTACAATTGTGATCATGTCCATTAACATATCACAATTGACCCTCCGAGATAATGAGACTGTTTTTGTGAAATCCCTTTCGCTAACAATTATATGCTTATTTATCCTTCCACCATACTATATTCCACATGAACTAATAGGACCAGAATAATATCATCGATTAAGTCTCTAGCTCATATAATTCTTAATTCTTAGTCTGTTCCTAGTTGGACTTCCAAAACTTTTCGAAAAACTTTTTCGCAAATATTTACTTAATATAATATAAGTAAAACTCGTGAAAACACTTTCAATCTCGTTGCGCAGTGTTTTTACAGGAGTCCAACAATATACAGACATAATGAATATACTGTCTCATCAAGAGACTGGTGGATTCCATATTGAGCAATTATACAAATTCACTTACTATGCACAAGGCCCAACTTTTTCTGGAATATTTGATCTGCGAAGATCATCACCAAATGACTCAGTCAAAAGCACAAGCACACAACAAGTAAACATGCATAACTCTCTCAGGTCTAAGGACAACATAAGCTAATTGTGCTGAATATCATTCTCTACATCAGTGATCATTTCCTGAAGGTATTCATATTCGATCTCATTCAGTGCATGTACTCTTACATTGCACCCACTCATCTGCTTAAGGTCACCACCTCAATGACGAAGTCCATCATTCTATCTTATAGAGGCACAACGAGTGTAGACCTATTTGTACATTAACATGTACCTCGGTCTAGAACAAAGTGAGTCAACAAGGATCCGAAAAGTCATACTCTCCGCCTCCGATTCATTAATCATTGGTCTGACTTTTCTACAATGTTACTCAACAATATGATATCTTATGTCGTTGAAAATATGACATCTCATGTCATTGCATATACCAAAAATAATATACAAGTGATTAATCAATAACAATAATTATCTCATAATTATGCAAAATGATTTGTTTTGAGGGCATACATCTAACATTCACATCTCAATCCATCCCCTCTCATGTCTTTTCTCTAGGCCACGTGAGCCAAACAGGCCAAACAAACGAACTTTTTCTTCTTCTTCTTCTCTTATTTAGTTTCCTTTTCTCGGATTGACAGCGGCTTTCTATTGTTCTTATCAGCTTCCAACGCCTATCTACAAATAGAACCTCCCTAATTTTCCCATCAACCTGCTACCCAAACCAAATATGTGCTTCAAAAACCGCTCTCTGACCTTTTTATAGGAAACAAGACAAATATCTTCAGGTGTGAGTTACGACTGTGTTGTCGTTACTCTTCGACAGGAAGCCTGTGATCTGAACTCCCGCTCCCTGTTCCACCCTCACTGCCCTGCCGTCCATGGCTGCCAACCTATATTCTCATTCTATTTCGGGGTCTCCTTCTCCAACTACCGATTTAATACCCATCGCCATCCTTTTTTACCTTCTTCCCTCATAACTTCCTAGTGACCCATACCGACTGTATAGATTCCCTGGGACCCTGACAATGGTTCTTTGTGAGCCCTTTTAAACATTTTTGTTGTCACCTCTTTGCTAAAACGATCTTGGAGTAAATTGTTAAACAGAGTAGTGGACTCGTGTATCATAGATATATGCACAACTTTAACGGTTTTGAATTATTCACTAAACTGCCTCCCAGACAACGTGGTTGAAAATTCTCACAAACCTTCTCTGCCTAAGGATCTTCACCCTTCAATTGATTTAATATAAAGCGCTCCAAACAACTCCCTCCACTTCACCACATGTTGCATGGACATACTTGATCTTCTCCACTGACTTGCAGATTCCACTACAGCTCTAATCAAATGACGCAACACAAACATGACCTACATGTGCCTTCTACTCACAATCTGTCTAACACCTTGTAGCTGAGAAAAGGATGTCTTCATTTTACAAATCAAAATTCCGAACACCCACATTTAAAAAGTCCAGCCCAGGATGCAATAAGTAGCAAAATTGTTGGATATGTAGAGGTAAAGTAGCAATGTGAATGGAACAAATAGCTCGCGTGAGATAGCTGATGAGTGAACGTGAATGCAATGTGAAGTGGACATTCACGTTCGCTTGCGCGTGCTCGCTGACCACCCTGGCGCGAATGCCCACTGCCTCCAAGCAGGATGCTGGTGAGGGCTCGCGAACGAGCCTCGCGCAAGCGAACAATGGCATCTTTATTAATATATATTTTTTCATTGACCTTTCTTAATATATTTTTCATTTTTCTTTCTTAATATATATATTTTTTTCTATTTTCTTTTCAAGTTTTTTTGAGACTGTCAGCTTTTGGCTTTCATGTGTCAGGTGAGAGTGCAAATGATTACTGGTCTGGAAGGTGCGTAGCAAAAGGAAGGGGTAATGCTTGAATTTGAGCTTGGATACAACTCTGAAACCAATACTAGAACCGTGACCCAAATACAGGACTTAAACCCACAACCAAACAAGCTTCTAATATGTCGAGATAAGTTGTTGGAGAACATCTCGAGTAATCCAAGTGCATTCAAAATCCGATTTGTCTACCCAGTGAGCAAGGAAACGTTGAACCGCTCCATCGGTAGTGAACACAACCTACTAATCTAGAATATCATCAATTTTATCTACGAGTGCAGGGAGAAAAGATAATGGTGCAAGGGTACGAATAGGCTCAGGGTCAGGTGTAGTGGTGTCAAGAAAAAGGATCATATAGGAAGCTGGGAGGGCCTTTGTAGGCAACTAAGTCCTCAACATTGAAAGTATGATGAAAACCAAAGTGAGATGAAATATCAATGACATATGCATTTGGTCCAACCTGCTTCAAATTTTAAAAGGACCAGCACTACGAGCCTGCTATTTGGAAGTGGGTCTAGAAGGATGTCGTTCCGTCTAATTTGGATCATGACATAATCCCCAACATTAAATACAACATGTCTTTAATGTAAATCAGCTCGACGTTTATATGATGCATTACTTGCTTCTAGACGTTTATTGATCTTAAGATGCAAGTCATGAAGATGATGCGCAAATGATTAAGCAGTCATAGACACACTAGCATAGGGGGACATGAGAATAAGGTCTAAAGATTTCCTAGGCTTATAACTATGCACAACCTCAAAGAGACTCACTCCGATAGACTTGTTCACATAATTGTTATAATCAAACTGAGCAATAGGGATGATCAAGTCCCAATTTCTAAGGTTTTCTTGGACTAAACATCTCAATAAGTTACCCAGACTACGGTTGACAGCTTTGGTTTGGCCATCTATTTGTGGATGGTATACAGTGGAGAATTTCAGTTTAGTGCCAACCATATGTCAGAGGGTCCTCCAAAAGTAATTAGTTAAACGAACATCGCGATCGGACACAATAGTTTTAGGGAGGCCATACAACTTAACAATTTCATCAAAGTACAACCTAGCAACTCGAGAGACATTAGAAGTCTTACTACAAGAAATGAAGTGACCCATTTTAGAAAAACGATCCACAACAACAAAAACAGAGTCATGCCTCTTAGGGGTACGCAGAAGTCCTAAAACAAAGTTCATCTCACATCTTGCCAAGGACAACTAGGGACAGAAAGGGGAGTGGAGATCGGTATTCTGTTTCTTATGCTTAGCAAGCTGACATGATCTAGAAGTACTAACTATCTTAGCAACATCCTTCTTCAAACTAGGCCAATAAAATTAGCCTTCAACTTCATCAATGGTCTTATTACGCCCGAAATGTCCAGAAAGACCTCCAGCTTGAACCTCCCACACTATAAAATCCCTTACTGAAGTTTTAGGGATACAAAGTTGATTGGCCTGAAAAAGGTAGTCATCCTGAAGACGAAACCCAATAGTAGTATCAGGTTGACCATTCAGTAAGGCTAAATACGCCTTCCTAAAATCAGGACAAGTCTCATAATCTTCCTTTAGTCTCTCAAATCCTATGATCTTAACGTGCATAACAGACAACAAGGAGATGCGACGACTCAAGGCATCAACGACTTGGTTCTCAACGCCCTTCTTATATTTGAAAACAAAAGAATAGGCCTGTAAATATTCTATCCAGCGACCATGCCTACTATTCAGCTTTTTCTGGGAACTAAGGTAACGAAGAGCTTCATGGTTAAAGTAAATAACAAACTCTTGGGGTAACAAATAATAGTGCCAATGGCGCAAGACCTACACAACCGCATATAACTCTTTGTCGTAAGTAGAGTAGCATAGTCTAGCATCACTCAATTTTTCGCTAATGTGGGCAATTGGGTAATGCTCCTGAGTAAGAACTCCACCTATGCCAATACCTGATGCATCACACTCAACTTCAAACACTTTAGAGAAATCAGGAAGGCCCATGACTAAACGGTCATTCTCTTCTTAACATCCGCAAAAGCTTTCATAGCTTGAAGAGACCACTTGAACTCTCTTTTCTTCATACACTCTGTGAGAGGAGCCATAATAGTGCTAAACCCCTTAATGAATCGACGATAGAAAGGTAGCTAGACCATGAAAACTCCTAACATCATGAATATATTTGGGTGTAGGTCAATCTACAATTGCTTGCTTTTTCGTAGGATCAACAGACACTCCATCAGAGGAAACAATGAATCCTAGGAAGACAACACTAGTAATAAAGAAAGAATACGTCTTCACATTAGCATATAAACACTCTTTCCGGAGGGTGGAACAAACCCGATCGAGATGATCTAAGTGTTGAGCACAAGACTTACTAAAAATAAAGATATCATCAAAGTAGACCACTAAGAACTGTCCCATGAAAGGCCTAAGAGCTTGTGTCATGACCCGCATGAATGTACTAGGGGCATTAGAAAGACCAAACGACATGACTAAACACTCATAAAGACCAACCTTTGTCTTGAAGGCAGTCTTCCACTCATCACCTGGGCAGACTCTAATATGATGATATCCACTTTTAAGGTCGATCTCAGAAAAGATTATGGTGCCAGCCATTATGTCCAACATATCATCAAGCCTAGGGATGGGGAAACGATACTTGACAGTGATCTTGTTGATGACTCGACTATCTACACACATTCTCCAAGAGCCATCTTTCATCAAGCCTAGGGATGGGGAAACTATACTTGGCAGTGATCTTGTTGATCGGCCAGAACCGGGTGTGTATCGGCTGGAACCAGAAATATCGGCCGGAATCACTGAAAAGGACCGAAATGGGTGGTTGCTGGCGGCATAATGAAGTGGGTTTCACCTATGTGGATTGAAAATCATGTAGAAACTCAAAAATAGGCTAAAATTTGGAAAAATCACAACGAAAAAAAAATGAAACGGCTTTGGACACATCTGGATCACTGGAAAAAGGGTCAAACAGTGGCGGCCGGAGCTCCGGGGGACGTTGGCGAAGGCTGAGAGGGCTGCTGGGGCGTTGGCGACCAACTCACACACCGAAGAACACCAAGAAACCAAAACACAGCAATGGGCACTTTTGTGGATTTATAGTGTCGCACAACCAAAAGAAACGGGAAAAGAAATAGGAATTTTAGCTCTGATACCGATTTGATGCGGAATATAACGAAGAATTAGGACTGAAATAAAGAAATCATGAAAGAATAGGGAATAAGAGAAGAAATTAGCCAAGGAGAGGGGAAAAACACGTTTAAATGCAAAAGGCAGCCGCAATAATTTTATAATCTCAGTCTTAAATGATATTAGGGTTCTCACAAACCTTAAATAGAAAACAAAATGTCCTAAACAAACCCTAAAAGTCCATGGGCCAAAACTTAATAAAACATAATAACTCCTAATCTAATCAAATTTAAATCACAACTAAATGAACTAAAAAAAATTCAATTAAATAAATGTCCCCATTAAATATGCCGTCATTTTTGTCATCCACATCATTGCAATAGACCTTTGAAAAGAGTTCAATAATGTAGGAAGCATCCACCAGAATAATTTTGACAAATTCATCACTAGTAAACTGAATGGTTTCTGAGTAACAATCACACACTTTTGCTCCTTCTCCTTTATAAGTTGAATATAGAACTTCATACTTTCTTGGTCTGTTTAATAAAAAATTTCATGTACCTCCTTGACTATGTGAGGTGTATATTACTTTTTATTGCCATGACATAGTAGCTCAGGAGCTCTATGGATGCTACATGCTTTGGATAACAGAGGCAAGCTTTCCAACTCCTCTTCGACTGAATTCGCTAACGGAGAAAAAGAGTTCTCTATGTCCACCGAAGTGAGAACTTTTGTTGGTTTGCTTTTGTTTTGTGCCAACGGATTCCGTTGGTGCAATCAAATAAGATTGAGATTCCAAAGAAATGATCTCTGACAACACAAGTGACAAGCCCTCCACAATTATAAATAACATCCTTTTTTGGAAAAGTCCTGAAATTAAACAGTTTTGCTCATGCAAGTCATTGTCTTGCATGAGTGGTTTAACTGCTTTGGACAGTCTACTGTTATTCGGCTTTTATTCAAATTCATGTGTAAAACACGGAATGCAGAAAATAACATAAGTACGGTACTTCTTAGAGGAAATACAATCTATATATGGATTGTTCTCGATATTTCTGTCTCGCTTTTAGCGGTGAAGTCATATATGGTATGTAAAATGGGAAAATTGATTCATTTTGACTGTGACATAGCTCAATGGAAGATGTTGCTGACAAATTTCGCACTTTTGAAATCAATTCTGACTAAAAATTTCTTGTTTAATCTTGAAATTAGCTTGAAATATTACTAGTAAATTACACTAAGCGTATCCTTCTCCAAGATCCCCTGCTTGGAGAAACAGCTGCCTTGTTTGCTGCTGTCCGGATTGTGTCTTCCTAGCCCCCTGCTCAGTTTATCTCTGAGAGTGATTGTAGTTCTGGTCCAGGATGTTTTTGACCAAGCTGCTTGGATTAGTTGGCAAGCTGAAGATTGGATGGTGTCTATTCGGAATTTCTTTGATTCTCATGTTGCACATTCACTTGGTTGGATACCTCGTCGCCGTAATTGCCTTGCTCACCTCATGGCTAAGTGGGCTGCTGCTGCTGATTTTTTTGGTTTTCTTAGTTTGAATTTTGTTTATGCTTTTGTTGTTGGTTCAGACTATCTGGTTGTCAGTAGTGCTTTTGCTTAAAAAAACAAGTTTTTGGCCGATGACAGGCTATATTAAGTATCTTTGATTTTGATATTGAATATTTTAAAGGAAGCCAGAATAGTATCCCTGATTTCCTCACCTATGAATTCTTACAGGAATCTCATGGCACCTAAACCCAAAGGAAAAGAACCTGCTAAATCAACTCCACAAAATCCAAAGTTGTCCTTAGGCCATGTCATATAGTCACTTACGAACCTCTAGTTCCGCTGTAAACAATTTTAATAGCTTCCATGTCTTACGGGAAATACCTAAATCATCTTCTATGGCCAAAGTCAAACCTCAGTCTTCTTTAGCCCTAGTAAGCCAAATAGGTAAACCACGATTTGCATTGACCCTAGCCTTTGCAAGTAATCCATACCAAGTCATTGAGTCTTTATCTCAGGTCCAGTCTGGAGTTAACAAACTACAAAATACTGCCCAGTCTCCGGTGAAAAGACGACAAACTAAGATAACTTGAATTCCGAAGAATACTTCTCCGTTTATGTGTAAGACTTATGTTAGCAACATCTTCCACATTAAGCCATGTCACAGTCACTTCCACATTAAGTCATGTCACATGCCAATCGTTTGCATAGGCCAAATGTGTGGTCCTTTTTATTTCCTGAAAGATAGAAATGGTTCTTGGATCAAGGAGTCTTTTTTCATTGCAAGAAGTTTGTAGACATTGAGTTTGGCACCTAGAGATACTTTCGTTATTGTTCTGCTTCATGAAGCATGATCTCCTATCAGTTGTGCTTACCTGCGTGTTTACCTCCACATAATCTTAATACGAAGGTCATGAATACGGTTCTCTTTTTTTTTGTTATTTTTAAGTCACAATCAGTTCATTTGTCTATAGGATCTTCTTGAGTCTTTCAATTTTCAAGTTTTTTTTTTTCAGTTTCCTATTTCGGGTGAGTGCTTTGTCGTGGACATCTAAAGATTTCTCACATATATTCAGCAGGTTAGAGGTAGCAACAGCTAGCAGAGCTTTTGAATGGTCGAAATCAATTAGAACCTGCAGAGTAGTTGACCGAGCTTATTATGATATGTTGTCGGCATGTAGACTCCTTTTTTTGTACCTCATATGAATGGGCAAATCGTATTGGGATTTAGCCATTTACACCCCTTTTTTTATACCATAATAAGATAGAAAATAATTTTGTTTGCTGCAGATTTCAAAAAACAGCGCTGATATCTAACCGAAGTGTATACTCATATGGCATCGTAAAGTGCTCCAATGTCATGGTTCGATGCCCATACTTGCGCCCGTGGAATGGAGGTTTTACCAATGATGGCAAAGAAAGTGAAGTCTATTCAGACGGCAAATAAACTAAATTATTGGTTTTGTCTTCGTTGATAAATATTGTAGAGTCTCGGCTCCGATGTCCCTTTAATAAATTGACGCCCTGTTTCCATTTATGACCAATGTAGAAAATGTGTACTTATGCCCCTATGTATGAAACTTTGATTTCCCATGGACGAGAATGTGTCACAAGTACCCTGTTTTTCCCACTGCCGTGTATGGATATTTGGACTTGTCATGGCACGATTGTTTACAATGCCATTGGAGCTTGTGAATGTCATTGGGATTGGAGCTTTTATTGGCATTGTTTAATTTCCCCTGGAGAAGTGTGTGGGGTAGGATTTGAGAAAGTCACTGGAATAAGAGCACGGTGGTTCATTAGGATTTGCGCTCCGAGTACATCAGCAGAAACAAAAATATAATCCCAAATAAACTAGTTCCATGTGCCGCACAAGTACCATGTTGCGAAGTAGTAGGATGGATGAAATATGCATGAAAGATAACATGATAATCACTTCAAATTCGGATCAAGCATAAAAAAAGCCATAACCACATGCCACAAAGCCATCCACAAATCCATAATAACATCCCCATCATCCACATAAATCCACAAATCTATAATAATATGTCCATTATGCCATAACAACATCCTCAAATTCGGATCTCCTTCGTGCATAGGACTACCATTGTTACAGCCAAAACTCCTGAAAAATAAATAAATAAAAAGTCACAACATATACTAACAACAAAGTTCCATTAACCAACCAAAATAATAATAATAAAAAGTCCAAACTACCTGCATACAATCCAACACCACAAAACATTAAAAAAAACCAAATACATCCCAAACAATGAACCTCATACATCTGCCAATCTTTGAAGCTGTCGAGGCTTCCAAACCGTCCACATTGCAAATGTTGTTAATCCTCGTTTAAAACCTGGGAAAGAATTTAAAAACAAAAAAAAAACAAAAAAACTTTTATGAAATGGTTATATCAAATGGAAACTAAGCATAAAGTTGGAGAATTACGTCTGGCTCATCCTCTAACTGCAAGTGACGAGCTACTGGTTGGGACGATGTAGCACAACCACTCTTGAGACCACCCAATGACTTTTTACTTTGTTCAAGCATTCTCTTCACCTGCTTGTTGCTTTGATGTTTCGGCTCTTGTTTAGTAATCGTCACTAGAGCATCAGCCGCTTCACCAATCTCACACGGCTCCATCTGCTCTAGGAGCATCAGCCGCTCCACCAGTGCGACATAATGACGCTGGAGGACATCCCATGCTTCTGGTGCATCCCCATATTTCATAATAGTGGAAGCATAGAGGTCCATATATTTTTTGCAGTTGATTGCCCTCTCCGAATTCGAATCAAGCCTTACGTTTGATGTAGACTTTGGAGTAGCTATCATCATTGGCTTTCTTGTCCACCGCCTTAAAATATACTTTTCTGGGATAAAGAAGCAAGGATTCTTTCGTTTTAGCAGCCATATTATGTGGCTGCAGATGATACCAACAAAGTTGAAGTATTGGCAACTGCATTGATGAAACTCATTTATAGTGGTGATCACATGCCGCTTGGCTGTCTCACAGTTGTGGGTTGGGTCGTGGCTGCAAACATGTACCTTGACCTCTTCGGATCCAGCACTCTCCTTCTGACAATCAAGTGCAATCCAATAACTTTCCTCCGTCTGTTCCACAAAAAGATTCAAAATATTTGGGGTGTAGACTTCCGATGCATGAATACAAAGTGGGTCCTTAAACCTTAGAATGGGTAATTTGTCTTGCATATCAAAATTCATTCTAAGCTCCTTATGCCGCATGTCAATGATTGCCTGTTTGAAGTGTTGAAGAAACTGACTCATATTCATTGTTGTCTTCAAGTACCTACGCAATGTCGTGTTAAAATTTGTACTTAATTGCCTCGTCCTCTTGCCTGCGCAGAAAACACTGTGTACGTATGTTGGGGCCCACTTCTCGCGCTTCTCATATATGTGTTGCAACCACTCATTGTCATGGAGATCATAATCATCAATCATCTTAAACCAAACAAGATCAAAATCATCTACATCACTATCAAATAGAAGCTTATTCCAATCTTTTTTGAAGTCTCTATTGCCAAACAACGGACCAAAATTCTTCACTGCATACTGGTTAATATGCCATGCACAAAGAAAATGATGTGTGTCTGGTAAGGCAATAGGAATTGCGGTAAGCATTCCAGTATCTTGATCAGTAAAAAAAGATTGGGGTGTCTTCCCTTCCATACACTCAACGAAAGTCTCAAACAACCACTTGAATGATTGTGTTGTCTCATCAAACAACATACATGCCCCGAATACTACTAGTTCCCGGTGATTATTCACTCCCAAAAATGCTCCCAATGGTTTGTGCTCACTATTTGTCATATATGTGGTATCAAATAGCACAAAGTCCCCAAAAAGTGCATAGTCATTCTGCATGTTGTGATCACACCAAAATACGTTACTAATTTGCTCATCATCGTCCAACATAACTCTGTAGAAGAATTGTGAATTCCTATGCGGATCACCAAACCAATTAAGAAGTGCACAGGCTACTCCAACCCCCATGGATTTACTTCTTCTATTGCACAGATGGTGTTTCAAGTCCATTTTTAAAAGCTCTTTACCCCCAACTTGGGCTGCCCTCAAATCATTTGCTAGCTTCGGGGGGGTGTTTGCTATGTCTGCATTGTCACACTCATGATGCTGTAATTTGTTGATATGTCTACGTGAACGAAGCAAGTGCGCTTTCGTTGGTGTAGCCAATTCGTGGTTATGTTGTGCGCACCAATCAAATGTGCAATACTTCCCATTTGACTGCCGCTGAATGGTGAAACTAGCAAGACACCCACATCTGGTATTCCGTCGTTCCTTCTTTGCCGGCATATCTTGTTCTTTCTCTTTTCTCAACCCTTCTTTACTACACACGAACGATCTGCTTGTATAATACCCTTTTTCTTTATTCTTATATCCGGCATGCCTACGGATGCTAAATCCAGCACTAATTGCGTAACGGTTGTACCAATCATATGCATGCTCGTCATCTCTAAACTCTAAGGTCCAAATATTTACAGCCTCCCCATTATCTGCCCGAACCATTTCACCTGCACAGTCCAACCATATAAATAAAACAAATGGAATCTATTTGAATTCGTCAACAAAGAAACTAAAGAAATTGACGAACCGTCCGAGTTTGAGGTACTACTAGACCCTCGTCTATCTATATTTGGGTTAATGCCTTGCATCTCCATCATTTATCAACCTGCTTAAATTCAATAGCTCTAGTTAATAAAAGACACGATATTGCTACCAAAGTATTTACACGTACTATCTAGTTTTTTAAGCATGGTATGTACCCGATCGTGTAGATTGTGAACACAAGGCGGTTTGTGCGAGTTCAAGAGCAATACGAGTCTAAGATATTGGCTATTTCTTTGTTCCTAAAGCAGGTAAACACATTCAAGTTTAGCATTTTAACAAAATAAAAAAAAAGAATTCCTAAAATTAGAACGTACAAGAATATACAGTGAAAGAAATGTCAATCCCAATATGTTACAACACAGCTCCTTGTTCTAATGGAACATAGCTAAGATGTTCTACGTCTAGGTGCAAATTCTGAATAATTAAATGCAGGAAAGAAATCAATAGAATTGGCCTGCTTAACTCTGGCAAACTGCATACCTCCAAAACTTCATCACATTTTAAATGTTGGAATGTTTAATCATGCAGAATGGTAAATTCTGAATTCTTCTCAACCTCTGATCTTCAAGTACGCAACACTTTGTAACCTGTCGTAATAATATGGTAGATATTAGTTGTTGCACTTGATATATTACATAGATAGCAACAATCTCCCTGTATGAATTGCATGTGATACTGCAGAAACAAAATCGAACAAAAAAAGACACATAATTCTGTTATGAAAATCTGTAGCAAATAAATATCCCCACTTTTAGTTGGTAGAGACTTGTTGAAGGTCTTGATTAACGATTTTGAAGATATAAAACAATAAAACTGAAAGAAAAGACTTAATCTGGAAAGGAAGTTCAATACTAGCAAAAATTAATAATTGGATTCGAGGTTCTGTCCAGCAAGAGGAGGTCTGTCTGGCACGCTTGAGAGGAGCAACTACAAAGAGAGGGTGCAAGGGGCCTGCAAGGGGACAAAAATGAGAAATAAGACAGGGATAAAGGGGTTCACAGGTTCAAGCCAAAATAAAAATAAAAATAAAAAGTTTAGCCAACTGAGTCAACTCGTGCCCGAGCAAGGCCGAGCCGAGCAGCGTGCAGGCTCAATTTCCTTAAACCGATGTGTCGCATATCTGGCCATCAGATTTAAAGAAACAAATCGTGGATGCCGAGCATTTCAAATTTGTATCCGTACACTTATGACTGAATCATGTTTGAATAAAGTGTTGAGAATGACATATAACCCCTTTTCGAATTCATTTTGGACTAAGCAAATACCACTCAAAGAAATGAACTTGACCATTTTTTAAATTAAGCTTGCTGGAAACTAGAATACACCCATCCCAATAAAATTGTGTCGTCTTGTGAACCTGACATTTTAACTCAAATACTACTATGTGCTACTCCCAGTTTTTGAATATGTCCTGGCAAATTCATTTCAAATCTCTTCAGTTGTGCATGGGAATGACACTCTTGATTTCTAGTTGCATCAAATGTAATAATCAAGACAGTAGAATGCTCTGTCCTACTTATCTTATGTGCGATCATCCAAAGTTGGTTCTTCCTTAGTCTTTCTAGCTATATACCCCATTTTTCTCCACTGTTAATAAAAAGCATATTGACTAAGACCGCCTGAGATAGTTGAGCCTAACCGTGATTTGAAGAGTTTGATTTTGGAAGATCACCAAACTCTTTTTCCCATTTTTGTGATTTTTTGAAGTCAAACTCATACTTAACCTTTTTAAATCACTCATCCAACCAAATACTCTTCCACTCACTTTTGTGACTGAAAGCAGATGCCTGCTCAATTAAAAGCATCAAGAAATATCTCCCTCTGGTTGGAAGGATTGAAATGATATTCCTTTTACTCTTTGCAGATGATATATACCTACTGAAAACAGCAGAAGACATAGCCCTAGAAACAATATCTAGGCCTGTGAAAACAAACCGGCGGTTAGTTCCAGGAACCACATAGCTGAGTTTGCCAGCTTCTGGGACAAGAACCATAGCTGGTTTCGTGGTTTCACAGAACCGGAACTGAAAATCCCAATTCACGGAATTTCAGATTCCACAAGTTTTTCTTATTTTTTTGTACTTTTTTAATAATAATTTTAATTTTACTCTACATGAGCAAGCCCCCCTTCATGAAAATTTCTTCTTTCCGTCTCAGCTCTCTTCTCTTGTGTCATTGTCTTCACTATTTGTATTCTCTCTCATCACAGTTGTTCTTGGAATTAGGTTCATTTCGGTCACCCAAAAAGGTAGCAGAATGGACCCAAAAATTGGTCCATTGACTCCATTCTGGCGACAACAAGTTACCAGAGGTGTCATATGCCAATTACATGAATACCGCCTCTGGTAATGCAGTAGCGGAGAGGCTTCAAGCTTAGTGGTAGTGGATAGCAGAGAGGCTCTCTCTGCTGCTCTTTGCTACCGGCAATATCGTTACCCAGCCCTATCAATATCTTTCATTTACTCGTTGCAGATGATTTAGATTTATTACTAGAGGAACTGATATTGGGTAGTTTCAGCTCTTCCTTTTCTTTAACATATCCATTTTGGATCCTGGTAGAGGGAGAGACTCCATACCAACATCTATAAGCATATATTTGTATTTTGCCTGGATCCTGTATCATAAGTCCTATCACTTCAAATTTTTTGAGAAAATATTCTTTGACTATGTAAGCATATCTAGAAGCCTGGACACTGATGCAAAAAAGTGATCACTCATAGAACAAGATCACGAATAACTAGCTAGGACTAGGGTAGACTACATTGAGGTGAAGCGCACAATTATATGTTTTCCCCAAAATTTTCCCCAAGATTGCATTAGTGACAGGCTTAAAGTGCCTGCTCATCCAAAGACAAACATTTTCATTGAATTTGGTTCTACCCAACCCGGGCATGCCGGTGATCCTAGATGATCGTCGAGCCAAAACACCTAGATGATCGGCGAGCAGGTTTGGCTCAGAATTCTAATCTGGCAGGATTGAATGACATTCTAAAGTTCGAAGATAATGATCACATAAGGACAAAATTTTCACTTATCAAGTGCACTAAAGGAGATTTTAAGCATGGTTGCTGGGAGTGCTGGGAGTGCTGGAACTGATCTAATTATTTAAGCTTTCCATCTAGTAAAAGCATCAAGAGACTCGTGTATCCTGCCATATCCAAACAAGGACTAGGGCAGTGACTTTCACAATCTCTTTAATGAATATGTGGGCCTAGATTTTTTTTTTTAAAAAAGTACCTCATAATAATAAAAAAAACTTCCAAATATGAAAATTAAAATCTCATTATAATTTAAACCACTAAACTAAGCAAATATGAAATTAATGTACATCATCAATCTTATTTAATTTATAAGCAAATACTCCTAACCTTGAGCAAAGCTTTTTAATTAGACTTGCTCCCCAGTATTATAAGGAAAGAAAAAAGGGTAAACAGTAATGTGCCATACATCAACTTCATAATATATCATTATATACCAATAATATCATCACACAAAAATACATCTTATACTAACAAGTAATGATTACTCATACCATAAACTTCCGTGACATTGCATGTATACTCATCATCATGCTTTTGTTTGCTTGCTTAAAGGAAATACTAAAACAAACTTGCATAAACAATGAACATTCTCGTCCTAAAAATCAAGCTAAAACTAAGCTATGATCTCTCCCGAGAACTTGTAATGCATTAAGGTATTCAACCTAAAATAAAGTTTTTGATTTTAGCACAAAGATTATGCAAAACTTAATTAGAGTCTCATGTGAAAATTCCTACTTAATCTAGCATTCTTAATTTCTGATGTTTACTTCTCAACCAAATATCCTGAATAAAATAATATTTGCAGATCAACCCCTGAAATTTCAATTTTCCTGAAGTTGCATAATCCTCGGAAACTCAATTTAGACATCCATTTAAAGTTCAAATCATTTTTAGTCAACGACTAAATTCAAGCCTGTCAGTTTAAATATAGAATTTTGGTCAATAATTTATATATTCCAGTTATTAAACCCCACAATTCTAATAATTTCTCAATTAATAGGAATTCAATCAAAATTGACATCTTAGAATTATAGATTGGCTCAAAATGCATGCTTACCTGTAAGCTCATTTAAAGCAAACCGAACCAGCCAAGGCCCAAGGGTTTATGGTGGGTTTTGCCGAACTTTGCTGAAATAAGAGCACCGAGATTTGAGCCGTCAACAAACAAGTCAACCGGAAAATGTAACCGACCGAGATTGGAATGCAAATCTCTCTCTCTGGTTTAATTTTTTGGGCAATGAATCAAATGTTAACGCGAAGAAATAAGTGAAAAAATAAAATATCTCTATTTATGAACAAGTAATTACCATTATGATTAGAAATATGAAAAAAACTAACCGCTGATGTAAAGCCTCGTAGAGGAAGAAGAATTGGGTGAAGATGACAGAAGATAAAGATAAAGAAGAAGGGAGACGCGCCAACCCGAAGGAACCACCCTGTCTCAAAGACCGCGAAGGCAATCGTCTCCTCTCGCTGCTGTTTCTGCAAACCCTAGTAAGACAAGCAAGAAGACGTAATTGTTGCGTCTGTGTTTCGTGGTGGGAAAAGAGGCCTTCACTTTGATTTGACAGTCAGCCAACATATATGAAAAAGTATTCCGGAGAGATCATCATATGTGAAGCTCACCTTCACTTTGACACCAACCTCGATCATGCAGCAATGTAAGGCTTCAAGAAGCTTCTGATGCTCTTCTTCCCCGTCCTGTAGTTTATCTTACCAACTCAGCCGTGAAAAGAGAGATTGTTGCGGAAGTACTCATTCCCAGCGAGAGAGAGAGAAAGAGAGATGAGAGCGAAGGGTCAAGGGGATACTCCGAGTGAGGAGAGCGAAGGGGATACTCCTAACTCCCGCTAAAAGTTATAAACCAAAAAAAAAAAAAATATATATATATATATACACACACATCAACAGTGCCAATCACATACGGAAATTAGTCCTACAAATTAATCCTGATAAAAAAAATTACAAATTAGTTAATATAATTAAATTTTCTTATAAACACTCGCTTTTTATAATCGCCGTTACTTTCGATATCATTTGAATATGAAGTCTATTTGAGCACATAACACGATAACAAAGGAGTATTTTTAACCAGATTTTATCACGTGAATTAATTTAGCCCTTAAGGTTCATTTTTCATTAAAAGTATCAATGAGATTTGGACTTAATCTTATACTCATCCTGCCGTCAACTTAAGTAATGCCACACCATGTGTTCTGCAAAATGCTCGAGAATAAAGAGTTGCATCACTTGGTTCGTTAGGTCTGCACAAGCGTATATAATAGCATCCAATTGTATTATATTGAAGAAAATAAATACTCACATACATCGTTAGTACAATTGGAGCAAAGTTGTTTATTATATTTGAACTTCAAATACAGGAAAAAACTAGAAACAGATAAAAGGAGGGCCCAAGCATTCAGAGAAAGGAATTGTTGTTGAACTGTGTGCACTCTGCGACAAACTGGGCTTGCAGGGCGATGGAGCCACTGGTAATGCCGGCACCAACGATAGCAAAGGCCCACTGGTAAAGGAAGGAACTGTAGTCGAAGGATGGGGAAGGGAAATCCTTGAGTTAGAAGCGTTGAGTACGTTGGAGAGCATGATATTCATGGTGTTTTTGGAAAACCCGCACAGTGCATGGGGATACTGAGCTGCATGGAGAAGACGAAGTAGACAGACAACTTGTTGGAGATATGATGGTGGCATGGCTTTAAAACACATGTCAGCATTTACAGTTAACATTGGGAAGGGGAGTTAACGGAGGGATCTGTTTTTAATAGAAATTCGACCTTATGGAGATAATTGTTGAAATTGTTACTTTTTTTTTTAGGCAAACAACAACATAGAATTAACAAAGGAGAACAGTACAAACCGGAAGGGGAGGGGGACCCCGACAACCACCATAACCAAGAAACAAACACATAAGAAAAGAAAAAACTCTTAGACAAAACAAGTTTGCCAAGAAAGGGCCGCCGCAACCAGGCGGTTAGCATCACTCCAAGAAACCAGCATCTTGAAGTCGTCCGCAGCAAGCTTCAACCACGGGGCAAAACTGCTACGGGGAAACAGCGGTGGCAGATTTGGAGGAGGTGTAGGAAGGCACCTCAGCAACTTCCGGCGACTGTAGAGAAGACGCCCAACAAAAGCGGGAAGAAATTCCAGACGACGTTGGAAACATGAGAGCGTAGAACGTCCACATGCCTCCAAAGAGAGCACATGAGGAGCCGATGTCGGGAGAAGAGCCAGCAAAAAAGAGGAAAGGGGTAGATCAAAGGGTTGCGAAGCCGGAGGAGAGACACGTGAACATAGGTCGACCACCTGGAGGAGCATATCTGAGTAGCCCCGAACAAAACGGCAAACCCACGAAGGCAGAGAGAAAAAGAGGAGAAAGGGAAGGGGAGAAAGGAAAGAGAGCCAAAACGTCGTGTTATTCAAAAGGAGAAGGAAAGCAAGGAGGAGGGGGAAAGGGAAAGGGGGAACGGAGCCGAAGCGCAGGACTGTTGAGGAAACTCGAGGCGCACAGGGAGCAAGAGAGAAAAGGGAGAGACGGGAAGTTGAAATTGTTACCTAAGGGTACTCTAATTGCAACATTTCGTTACCTCAAAGGCTGTAGGTGCAATTAAGCCCAAAAAAAAACCCAAAATTCCAATAAAGTGAATTTGATTGGTGGAACCCGACTGAAAGATTTAAGAACAGTTTCTTTTAAGTTATGTTCTTCAGGTAATTTCATTTTCTCCCCTGCTTGCATTTCTCCATCCTACGCACAGCTACTTTAGCCAAAAAGAAAAAGAAGAAGAGGAAGAAAGGAATACACGGTAACTTTTGCCTAAAAAAACAAATTATTTAAGAATTTAACAAATTCAATTTAATATCAACCGACAGAAGGAAAGACAAACTGTTATGTCAAGGATAAAACCCTTAACCTCTCTTTTTCTTGGCTGTCCTGTGGCACCACAACTTCAGTGGAGAACAGAAGAATGATAATCAGAATGAAATCCAAACACAAATCCCACTGATCACCACAATCTTTTGCTCATTGCAAGATAATTCATTTGACAAATCAAAAATAAATATACATGTAATTATGCAAACGTGCCCCCATGGTTTTGTCGTACACATATTTTCACCTCCTTTCTTTCATACTCCTAAAAAGACAGTGGAAGATTTAACCAAATTCTCCATCACAGTACAATTTTCAGCAGACGTTTCAGGGCAAAAGAGAGACTGAGAATTGTGACCAACATATGTCAAAATACAGAGGATGTGGTACAGAGACCTATCTGCATGATCCGCTGGATTAATCGAGTAAATGCACTTCGCTTTAACCAGTCAAATTTTTTACATATGTACTTGAACCTATTCTGAATCATCCATGGCAGAATCTGAAAGTGAACTGGAAATCAAATAAGCAAAACACAACTGGTTATTTCAGCAGACATTTCCCACATTTTCAGGTGAGACAAAGTCAAGTGCAACCTTTATGCATGACTGAGTAGAAAAAGGGAAATCATCAACTTCGTAAGCGTATCCATCAATAGGAATCAACTTCATAAGAACCAAGAGCATAGATTACCACCAAAACGTTACGCTTCAAAAGAGTGTAAATTTGAGTGCATTGATGTAATCACCGTGTCATGGCAACCCCATATATATAAATATTACTACATCACATAAAAAATGCAATAACATGAATAAATATAATTTCTCTGATCCTACTTTCATCTCAAGTGCATTTTCAGTGGCGGCTTAGAGAATAGGCAGGAGAGGCGGCTGCTTAAGGCCCCAAATCCAAGAAGGCTCCTAAAATAATTCTTCTAGTATTTGAAAAAGGACAATAATTCCAAAAACAAAAGGTACAAAATTTTTAAGAGGTCCAATGCAAATAATATAGCGAATTTTTTGCAAAAACAATTACACCCCTAATGTCAAAAATGAAATCCTAATAGACGCTAGTAGTTTCCTTTGGATAAATTAGCTAATCATTTTAAATTTCTTGAGTAAAAGATGGCTATGGTAAATACATGTCTTTATATGAAATAAATAACTTAAAGGAGAGGGGTAGAGTATAATTTATAGAGTAAGGAGAATGATTTCAATACAAATTGTTAAATTTATATTTAAGATGATAATTTATTAGTTTATTGTGCCAAAATTGAAAAGGCCTCCTTCTGAATTTTTTTCTTAGCCTGGCCTCCTTTTGTATTGAGCCGCCCCTGAGTATTTTCATTAGCTTAGTCTATATGGTGAAGATCTAGCACCGTGTACAACTAGTAACATATCCCTCATTGTTTAATCACAAGTGTGTTTTTACTATTTGGAGCAATTGTTGTGTTCAAGAAAATTCTGTCACTGACAGCTGCCAATAAGTGGTCTCTAGATATTCAACCAATTACGTAGCAAGTTTAAATGTAGACCACGCGTCAACACTAAGACTTCAAGAAATTTTTTTGAAACGAGTAATTTTATATATTGAAGCACAAAGGAAATTACTTCCTAGAAATTACACAAGAAGGACCCAAAGGGTCAGCAGCGAATTTAGGGGGCCGAAACCTATAATGGATGATACAAGATCCTTAGTGGTGGCGGGCACGAAGCCTGAAGCAAGAGGACCCGAGGGTCATTGGAAACATGGGAAGACCCGTGGAGACTTCAAGAAATTTTGGATAGTAAACAACAGAAACAATGGAGGGCAAGGAGATAAGATTATAGGAGATGCTGAGTTGTGCAATCAACTTAAACTTTTCTTGTTCTCAAATGAAAGTAGCATTGTCTAATAGATGAACCCAACCAAAAGTTGTACCCTCTAACTACACCTCTTTTCGCAATTACATCATAAATTTTCAAATTTGACAAAAACAGTTTAGAAGTTTTTTCATAATAAGATTAAAAATTTTTAAAATAAAATAATTTTAATTTTGGAGGACACATGTTAGTTTATGATTGATTGGAGCTAACGTGTGAACCGTTTTCTTTTGTAAATGAAAGTTTAACAAAATGATTTGTTTAACAAAAATTATAAACCTCAAAGACCTTTACAATTAATTTGAAAACTTAAGGATAATTGTTTAAATAAATCAAAATTTGGAAAACCAAACTAGTTTCTGAACCTTAAATCTGCAACAAGAGTTCTGGCCTGCTTATGTACCCCATCCTATACGTAGGTATTTACATAACTTTCTTTCGTAGATATATATTTGTATAGCATGCTGCCTAGAGATATATCTCGATTTCTTGGGCATTATTATACCCATGCAATTGCAACTCCAGTCCGGGTTGTATTTCTAAACATAGGCTGCTATTTTCCACTTGCTTGAAATTCAGGGGTGAAAATGAAATTTACAGAACTTAAATTTTTATTCTAAGCAAAATTTAGCAATAAATTAAGTAAAACTCCTTAATCTTTCCTTCCGGTCCCACCAATCAAATTCACCCGATTATATATCATAAAATTTGTTTTAACGCTCATATTTCTAAAAAAGCAAAACAGAAAGAAAGTAGCCGTTTGTTTTGCTTCAACGGCTAAAAAAAATAAAAATCCCAACCATTTGAATGCATGCGCTGCGCACTCATGTACAACGGCTAAAAAAAGTTAAAATCCCAACCACTTGAATGTCTGTGCTGCGCACTCATTCTTTCTTTCGAACACAACGGCTAGGACTTATGAAAGAAAAACAGAACATCTACCGATTTGGAGAAAGAGAGAGAGAGAGAGAGAGGGACGAGTGGGATAGAGAAAATGGAGGAGCACCGAAGGGGAAGATTGGGCGCTCGAGACTTCTTTTGGGAATTATTTAGCCAAAAATATGTATTTCCTTCTTCCTTTGAACTTATGATTTTGGTTTGTTCCCTCTGTTTTTCCGGGTAGATTTGGTGAGGCATCCAACACGAGACGATTGTGAATCAAATAGAAAAGTTAATGGAGGAAGAGCATCAGAAGCTTCTTCAAATCTTAAAGCTGTATGCTCGTTGCCAGCGTCAAATTGAAGATACGCCCCGCATTTGATCATTATTTCAGAGTAAATTCAGATCTGTTGTTTGCCAAGTCAAAGTGAAGTCATACTTATCCCATCATGAAGCACAGACTCAACAATTACTTCTTTCTACTTGTCACAGAAGCGCATGGAGAAGCAGCAGCGATGGGAGGCGATTCCCTTCGTTGTATCTGGGTAATGGTGGTCCTTCGTGTTGGCGTGTATACCTTCGTCTGTCTTCGTCTTCGTCTTCGTCTTCATCCTCTTCACCCAATACTTCTTCTGCGAGGCTTTACATCAGCGGTTAGCTTTCACACTTCATTGAAATCCTAGCCATAGTTGTGCGTTCAGCAATATTTCGCTGTCTTTCCCTTTCATGCTTTTGTGATTTATGGTGAATTGGCATTGCTTCGAGTTACAAATGATTGATTTCTGAAAGATTAAACCAAAGAAAGTGCTTTGCATTCTGATCATGGATCGTTTTTCCGGTCTTGGTTTTAAAATCAATAGCTTGGCCAGTTAGATTATACAAAGTTGTAATGTGGGGCATAAAAGTGCATCTCCAGCATTTTCTTATATCCATTTCATTAGCTTCCCAAGTTTGTTTTAATCTCGTATTCCAGTTTCAACAACACTTTGATTGTCCACATTCTTAGTTTAGTCGGAATCTTTAATTTATTTTGCTTCCAAAGTAATTAAATTTAATCTGTGGTTTTTTAATTTAACCGATTAGATTAAATTGATTTATTTGGTTGGAGTTGTAATATGTTATCATCCTTTTCTTCACTCTTGATGTCACAGCTAGCTATATTTTTGACAGCCTCATATATATTTTACACTAATGTTGTTTATTATTTTTTGGTGGCGTATTATTACATATCATATTGCTGAGAAGGAATACCCATATATACTGCAACTGATGTCATTTCTTACTCTTGTTAACAAGGATTGTCACGCCCCAAACCTCAATTAGAGAGTCAGTTTCTAAACATAAAACAAGTGGCTTTCGGATTTAAAAATTAATTAAAACATAATTAGTTGAAGTAAATCTCTCAAAACAACTTAATAAAACACTATTCAAAACTCCTTAGAACTAGAATTATCAAATTTGAACATTTCCTCTTAGACCATAAACTGAAATGAAAAATCCAGTTTATACCCAAATAACACTTAGGGTGGGAGAATAAGTAAGCTAATAAAAACTCGAAAATCTAAATTGTCTTAGCTAAGGGATCCACAACCTTCCTTCCCCAACATAACAACACATCGACCACCCTTTCTGGCATAACTCAATGAAGATTCGTATTACCAAATACATGCATCACCCTTGCATAAATGACACAAACTCCCATCTTAATGCGATTATCAATAGTCAAAATCGCATAGATACTTTTGTCCTCCAAACCCCACGCCAAAGGAAGGACTCTAAATTACCACCAGAAAGAAAGCCATAGAAGGATTGGAGAGAAAGAAAAAAACATCGTCCTTAAAACCCATCCAAATCAACTTGTCTTTATTATCTCTTCGATCCACCTTTTCATAAAGAGTAGAGAAAAAGGCTGAAAACTCTGCTCTTTCCCAATCATTCACAGGTCTCATAAACTGAACATTTCAGCCAAAGGAATTATAATCAACCGACATAAAATCTACCGCCACCCCATCCTTACGTCAGGATAATGAGAACACTAAAGGGAACGAGCAACTCAAAGGTGGATCACCACACCGACAATCATGCCAAAAACGAACTCTTTGCCCATTACAAAATGTGCTCTCTAAAAGAATCTCACCCTTTGCTGATATGCTTATAGAGGGTTCCAAACTTCTCCGCAACAATAATCCTCCACAAACTAGTTACAAAGCGCCATAACCCCTTGCTCAACAACACTTTGTTAAACAAACTTAATCTCCTAATCCCCAGACCCCATAATAAATAGGAGAATAAACCATCTCTTAAATCTATTGTCCCTCTAGGCCAGTTATTCATTACACAATCTTCTATTCCTTTTTGCCACGACTGGTCAATATGAGCTTAAAACACTCAACAAAGAGAATGAGATAGCCAAACAAAAGACTATGATAATATGAACTCCAACCTTAGCAATGCCAAAAAAATGTGTGAATGAAATGACATGCTTGCAAGTAAACAAATTTAATTGAAGAAGGCAATAAAAACATGCTATTGATGCACTAAATGCTAAAAAAAAAAATAAGGAACAAAGAATATAAATTTTGATACATTCGCATTAATCTCAATAACTCACATACTTAGAGAAAAATGATCATTTATTTCATACCAATCATGCAAGTTTTAGAATCAATGATCAAAGAATGAAAAGGTCAAAACATTTATTAAAGACCAAACACAATCAAAAGAGGCTTAAGATCTTAAATTTGTGAGCGAGGTCAAAGCGATCGAAATAATAGTAAAAATGGAAACATATCCTAGGAATTGGAAGTCAAACACAATTCTACAAGGACCTGAAAATGCATCTTTGTTGCTTGTTTTTCTCTCCATTAATTCTCTCTCTCTCTCTCTCTCTCCCCCCTTAATAGAATTTCTCCTCTCTTTTTTTCTTTTAGGGTGGCCAACTATATATATATATATAAATCTCCGGTAAGCACCCTGGTCAGTCACTACCGGGGCCTGCCTCTGATACCAAAAGAAGAGATAAGTGACTGACCAGGGTACTTAATTTGAAAGGGCGGAAGCGGTGATTAGAGAGAGTGTGGTGGAGACGAGCCATAGAAACATAAAGGAAATGCGGAAGCAGAGAAGAAAAGGAAGAACAACAGATATAAATTTAAAATAAATTTGAAACCCCCTGATGAAAGGGACAAGCTTCGTTCTACCCGCAGATCGACAATGAAAGTCACTTAGCTGGTATCCACTTGCTAATGGTCTTAAAAGAAAATTAACTTAGGAGAAAATAACTAAACCAGCCATGAAGGCGGTAATGCATGAGTGCAGAAACTTATAACCGACCAATCTGGCGGTATGTATGAATGCATGAAACTGAAACTTAAAACCGTCCAATCTGGCGGTATGCATGTTTGCAGATATTAACAAAGAAAGAAGAACAACGATATACTTGGAAACTGATTTACTTGATAATAAAGGAAAGAAACAAGTTACTTGGTTACATGACTTACACAGAACTATCAAGAAAGAATATATAGTTCTAACTCTGGATAGACTCGTAAGGGAGGCTAGAAAGACTTGAGAGAGAGAGAGAGAGCAGAATCGAAAACGAAGTTCGAGTTCTGCTTACAAATGACTTGAGCTGCGATGTTTAAAGACAGATGAGAGCACTGGGTATTCACGCGGATCCTATGTAGTCACGCGTGTTGTTACTGTGCATGAACAGTGACCTGTCGGCTGCTTTTACAGTTGGTGAATAGTAAAATAAGTCAAATTTACTATTCATAATTTGACTTTCGGTTGACTTTGTCTTTACATGTCTTCAGATTTTATATGAGCTTCATATATAGTTTGCAAGGTCGACCGAGTAAGGGTCTTGACTATCCTGGAACAGGGGATCCAAGTAATTAGGCTTGGATTGACTTGCAGTAGATGAGTGAGATGAGGCTGGAGAATGCCCATCTAAACCTGGTTCACTGATTTTGCTGACTTCGTGCTAGAACTGGAGGCATAGCTCTTGGAGTTCAGATTTACTTTGGGCCTGGGTCATGGCCGAGGCAAGGGCAGTCTGGAGACTAACCTTTTCGACTAGCTTTGGGCCTGGGTCATGGCCGAGGCAAGGGCAGTCTGGAGACTAACCTTTTCGACTAGGAATAGGAGCAGGAAATTCCTTGTTGACTTGATCCACAATGCGATGGATGTTGAACTTGTCCCACGATTTGACATGGAAACGTCGAACAAGTACGTTGGAGTTGACTTGATAATCCCATTTCAGAATCCAAGGGACTTTGTATTTACTTACAAACCTGCAGAGGATAGGGAAATGGCTTTCCTGAGCAGTGCCTTGGCCAAGATTATGAAATCTGGCAATGACTTTTGAGAGATCGACTGGAATGATATCTGTAACTGGTCCATTTTGGTAGAGGATGAGAGAAGGTCTCATTTTGGTAGAGGATTACTTTTGACCATGCTTCAACATAATCGTAGTAATTGAAGCCAATGGGCTGACCTGGTAATTCTTTTAGAATGGAGGGATGTGAACCCCATTTAGTACAAGAAATAAAATTGACTATGAATAACTTGTGGAATATAACCCTTGTCTGAGTAGGATCAAATCTATCAATAATAGGTTCAATCCGGACTGACCCAGTATGAAGGAGGATTACTTTGTAGAAACTGATTGACTTGTTGGGATGTTTCGGGACAAAATGCCACTTAGGAGGCAAATAGGCTCGGAGCAATTTACTATGTTGCGCATGAAGGAGAGCAACTTGATCCTTTTGACTTGGTGCAACCTGAGTACCGATCAGATAACGATGACCATTTGGACATTACGAATGGAATGTAATGCCCTTTGGTTTGAAGAATGCCCCAAGTGAATTCCAAAATATCATGAATGATATTTTCAATCCTTATAGTCATTTCACCACAGTTTATATTGATGATGTTCTTGTCTTCTCTAGATCCATAGAAGAACATTGGAAACATCTCAACAAGTTTCTTCATATTGTTAAGTCAAACGGCTTAGTAGTCTCTGCCCCTAAGATCAAGTTATTTCAAACCAAAATCAAATTTTTAGGTTTTAACATTTACCAAGGTCAAATACAGCCAATTGATAGAGCTATCCAGTTTGCTGATAAATTCCCCGATGTCATCCTTGATAAAACCCAGCTTCAGAGGTTCTTAGGATCCTTAAATTATATTGCGGAATTTTATCAAAATCTCCGACATCAATGCAAACCCCTTTTTGATCGTCTCCAGAAAATTCCTCCACCTTGGACGAAAGCACATACGGCTATTGTCCAGCTCATTAAGTCACATGTTAAGACACTCTCATGTCTTGGCATTCCTCATGTCTTGGCATTCCTTCCCCGGATTCCTTCAAAATCGTCGAGACTGATGCCTCCGAGCTTGGTTATGGTGGTATTCTCAAGCAAAAAGTCACACCAAATTCCTCTGAACAAATCGTCCGTTTTTATTCCGGCAATTGGAATCCGGCTCAGCAGAATTATAGTACTATCAAAAAAGAAAATTTGTCTATAGTACTATGTATAAGTAAATTTCAATCTAATTTATTAAATCAGAAATTCTTAATTCGTGTTGATTGTAAAAGTGCAAAATTTGTTTTGGAAAAAGATGTTCAAAATATTGCATCAAAACAAATTTTTGCTTGTTGGCAAGCAATTTTAAGTATTTTTGATTTTGACATTGCATACATTCCAGGAAGTCAAAACAGTATCCCTGACTTCCCTACCCGTAAATTCTTGCAGGAATCTCATGGCTCCTAAACCTCAAGGCAAAGACTCTGTTAAGTCAACCAAGTCAGATGTCCCCAAACTACTCCCGGACCATTTGTTAGTACCATTTGGTTCTACAGGTCAAAATTCAAGTAATCGTTTTCAAGTTTTAGGTAATCCAAGTCAACCAGGTCCTAGTGTTCGGCCCCCTTCTATCCGACCTTCATCGGCCCTCACCCTCACAAGTCACTATGGTAAACCCACTTACTCGTCCCTGACCTCTTTGCCAGCAAGTCCGCCTTTAGACCCGCATGAAATTATTGAGACTATGTCTCCGGTAAGACTACAAGAACCGGCCCAGTCACCGGACAAACGACTACAAAGTAAGCCTCAAGGTAAAGCTCCTTACATTCCGAAAAATACATTGGAATTTATGGTTAAACAAGTGACACAACATGTATTCTACATTGAGTATGGTCATCGTTATCTGATCGGTACTCAGGTTGCACCAAGTCAAAAGGATCAAGTTGCTCTCCTTCATGCGCAAAATAGTAAATTTCTCCGAGCCTATTTGCCTCCTAAGTGGCATTTTGTCCCGGAACATCCCAACAAGTCAATCGGTTTCTACAAAGTAATCCTCCTTCGTCAGTCCGGATTGAACCTATTATTGATAGATTTGATCCTACTCAGACAAGGGTTATATTCCACAAGTTATTCATAGTCAATTTTATTTCTTGTACTGAATGGGGTTCGCATCCCTCCATTCTAAAAGAATTATCAGGTCAGGCCATTGGCTTCAATTACTAAGATTATATTGAAGCATGGTCAAAAGTAATCCTCTACCATAATGAGACATTCTCTCATTCATGGTTCTTGAACTTTGATAACAAGTTCAAAAGTCAACTCCTCATCTGGTTTCTCCAATGGTGGAACCTGTATGGACCAGTTACAGATATCATTCCCGTCGATCTCTCAAAAGCCATTGCCAGATTTCATAATCTTGGCCAAGGCACTGCTCAGGAAAGTCATTTCCCTATCCTCTGCAGGTTTGTAAGTAAATACAAAGTCCCTTGGATTCAGAAAAGGGATTATCAAGTCAACTCCAACGTACTTATTCGACGTTTCCATGTCAAATGGTGGGACAAGTTCAACATCTATCGCATTGTGGATCAAGTAGTCAACAAGGAATTTCCTGCTCCTCAGGAAGTTTCTCAATTCCTAGTCGAAAAGGTTAGTCTCCAGACTGCCCTTGCATCGGCCATGACCCAGGCCCAAAGTAAATCTGAACTCCAAGAGCTACGCCTCCAGTTCCAGCACGAAGTCAGCAAAATCAGTGAACCAGGTTTAGATGTGCATTCTCCAGTCTCATCTCACTCATCCACTGCAAGTCAATCCAAACCCAATTACTTGTATCCCCTGTTCCAGGATAGTCAAGACCCTTCTCGGTCGACCTTGCAAACTATATATGAAGCTCATGTAAAATCTGAAGTCAACCGAAAGTCAGCAAGTTCAACCGAAAGTCAAACTATGAATAGTAAATTTGACTTATTTTACTATTCACCAACTGTAAAAGCAGCCGACAGGTCACTGTTCATGCATAGTAACAACACGCGTGAATACCCAGTGCTCTCATCTGTCTTAAATATCGCAGCTCAAGTCATTTGTAAGCAGAACTCGAACTTCGTTTTCGATTCTGCTCTCTCTCTCTCAAGTCTTTCTAGCCTCCCTTACTAGTCTATCCAGAGTTAGAACTATGTCTTCTTTCTTGATAGTTCTGTGTAAGTCATGTAACCAAGTAACTTGTTTCTTTCCTTGATTATCAAGTAAATCAGTTTCCAAGTATATCGTTGTTCTTCTTTCTTTGTTAATATCTGCAAACATGCATACCGCCAGATTGGACGGTTTTAAGTTTCAGTTTCATGCATTCATACATACCGCCAGATTGGTCGGTTATAAGTTTCTGCACTCATGCATTGCCGCCTTCATGGCTGGTTTAGTTATTTTCTCCTAAGTTAATTTTCTTTTAAGAAGTGGATACCAGCTAAGTGACTTTCATTGTCGATCTGCAGGTAGAACGAAGCTTGTCCCTTTCATCAGGGGGTCTCAAATTTATTTTAAATTTATATTTGTTGTTCTTCCTTTTCTTCTCTGCTTCCGCATTTCCTTTATGTTTCTATGGAAATGCGGAAGTAAGCACCGTTTCCGCCCTTTCAAAGTAAGCACCCTGGTCAGTCACTTAAACCAGCAATGAATGATGGAGCCAAGCCATGGAAGCAAGAATCAGAGAAGATATCAACAGATAAATTAAAAATAGTTTTGAAGACCTCCTATGAAGGAACAAGCTTCGTTTCACGCCAGCACTCGAGCTATGAATGCTCTGTCAAACTGGTATCAACTTGAGAATGATCTTAAAATAAGTTTACTTGTAAAATCATAAAATAATTACTTAAACCAGCAATGAAGGCCGGTATGCATGTAGCAGAATTGTAAATCAGTCATGAAAGCGGATGATGCATGTAACTTGAAATGTAAAACCGTGCAATATGGCGGTATGCTTGTTACCGCTTGTTTGCATAAAAGAGATAAGACAGAGATATACTTGAAAACTTGATTTGCTTCAAAGAACAAGTGACTTACGAGATTGACTAACAATAACTATCAAGTAAGAAGACATTGTGTTCTTAGACTTAGATAGACTTGAGTTACTAAGGATAGAAAGACTTGAGGGAGAGAGGGTTCAGAAATCCGAAATGGAAATCTGATTAACGCTTCTGTATTTAAAGACATAAGGGTTACTGTGGAATCACGCGGATACTGTTGAATCACGCGTGCTTTGACTGTAGATGAACAGGGGTGTGTCGGCTGCTTTTCGGCTGTTTTACTTTACTGTTCATGAATAGTAATTTGACGTTTTACTGTTCATGAATAGTGACTTGTTTGTCTGACTTGCTGACTCTGTCTTTACATGTCTACGGATGTCACATGGGGCTTGGGCTTCACATGTCATCTTCGAGTAAAGATCTTGACTGTCTTGGAAAATTGGATCCAAGAAATTGGGCTTTGAATGTCCTGCAGTAGACGAGTGAGATGAGGTTGCACTGTGCTCATCTGGATCTTGTCCAATGATCTTTCTGACTTCGAGCTGCAACTGATGGTACAACTCTTGGAGATCCTCTTTACTTTGAACTTGGTTCATAGTAGAGACGAGAGTAGTCTGGAGACTGGTAGTCTCGACTAGGAATTGAGAGACCGCAGAAAATTCATGTGGCTGAGGAAATTCCTTTTTTACTTGTTCAATAATCCTGTGGATATAGAATGGAAACGACGAGCACAAATGTTTTGATTTACTTGGTAACCCCATTTAAGAATCCATGGGATCTTGTACTTACTTACGAACAGACAGAGTGTTGGGAACTGACTGTTCTGAACTGTAACTTGCGCCAGATTGACAAATCGGGTCAATTCTTCCTGAATGAGTGAGAATGATATCGGTAATGGAACCGTATAATTGCCACCAATAGAGGAACCAATTAGGCAGTTGACTTGTGAACTAGTTGTCAAAGTTCATGAACCAAGAATGAGACCGGGTCTCATTTTGGTAAAATAGGACATTTGACTAGGCTTCAATATAATCGTAATAGTTGAAGCCTATACGATTTTTTACTATGAATAACTTGTGGAATGCAACCATCTTTTGAGTAGGATCAAACTTATCCATAATGGGTTAAATCTTGACAGACTCTGTATGGAGAAGGATGAATTTATAGAAACCAATTGACTTATTAGGATACTCTGAGATGAGATGCCATTTGGGAGGCAAATAGGCTCGGAGCAGTTTACCATGTTGAAACCGGAGGCTTCTTGATCCTTTTGACTTGCAGCAACTTTATACGTGAGCAAATGTTTGTGATAATGCTCAACATGAACAATATTCTGAAGAACTTCTTTGACTATAAACTCTGAAGGATTCTTCTGGACATGAGGAATTTTACTTTGTAGTCTAGACGGAGACTGGGTCGTACTTGGTAGTCTTAACGGAGACTGGGCCGGAGACAAGGTCTCAATAATTTCAAGGGGATTTACTATGACGGATGATGTCTTTACTTAAAAGATGAATCAAGAGATGATGAAAGTCTACAAAAAGGAAATTCATGATCTTTTAAGTAAAGACATCATCCGTCATAGTAAATTCTCTTGGTCTTGTTCTGCTTTTTATGTTTACAAAAATGCATAAATAGAAAGAGGAGTTTCTCGTAATCAATTACAAACCATTGAATAAGGTTATTCAATGGATTCGTTATCTCATTCCTGACAAACGCGATCTCATCAGTCGTCTGTCAGTTGCCACAATTTTTAGTAAATTTGATATGAAGAGCGGCTTCTATCAAATCCAAGTCCATGAGCCAGATAGGTATAAAACAACATTCACCACACCCTTTGGACATTACGAATGAAATGTAATGCCCTTCGATCTGAAAAATGTTCCAAGTGAATTCCAAAATGTCATGAACGACATTTTTAACCCTTATAGTCATTTCACAATTGTCTATATTGACAATGTGTTAGTCTCATCAAAGGTCAAATTCATCCCATAGACAGATCCCTTCAATTTGCTGATAAATTCTCCGATGTCATGCTAGAGAAAACTCAACTCCAAAGGTTCTTAGGTTCTCTCAATTACAATGTTGAATTGAGGTTACAACAATTGACCAAGGTCAAATTCATCCCATAGACAGATCCCTTCAATTTGCTGATAAATTCCCCGATATCATGCTAGAGAAAACCCAACTCCAAAGATTCTTAGGTTCTCTCAATTAAATTGTTGAATTCTATCATCATTTAATGCATCTATGTAAATCTTTGTTCCAACGTCTTTAGAAAAATCATCCTCCATGTACTAAAGAACACACTTCTATGGTAAAACAAATCAAGTCACATGTCAAGTATCTCCCTTGCCTTGACATTCCTTTACCTTTAGCCTTTAAAATTGTTGAGACCGATGCCTCCGAAATTGGTTATGGTGACATTCTCAAACAAAAAGTCAAACCCGATTCAGCTGAACAATTAGTCAGATATCATTCCGGCAATTGAAATTCAGCACAACAGAATTATAGTACTATTAAAAAGAAATTTTATCTATAGTACTATGCATAAGTAAATTTCAAAGTGATTTAATAAATCAAAAGTTTTTAGTATGAGTTGATTGCAAAAGAACAAAATTAGTTTTAGAAAAAGTTGTAAAAAAAAATTGCACCAAACAGATTTTTGCACGATGACAAGCCATTCTCAGTGCTTTTAATTTTGATCTTGAGTACATCCAAGGAAGTCAAAACAGTATTCCTGACTTCTTTACCCGTGAATTTTTGCAGGATTCCTATAACTCCTAAACCCCACGGCAAAGAACCTGCCAAGTCAACCAAGTCACCAGCTACACCTAAGTTACTCCTTGACCATTTGTTAGTCTCATTTGGTCCTCCAGGTCAAACCTCTTCAAGTAATCGTTTACAGGTTCTAGGTAATCCTTCTCAAACAAGTCAAAAGGTCTGGCCTTCCTCTTCAGCTTTTGCCCTCACAAATCAGTATGGTAAGCATACATATTCCGCCTAAGCCGCCTTACCACCAAGTCAATCTCCTAACGTTCTCTTCAGCCCAGTCTCCTCCGTCTAGACTACAAAGTAAAATTCCTCATGTCCAGAAAAATCCTTCAGAGTTTATAGTCAAAGAAGTTCTTCAGAATATTTTCCACGTTGAGCATTGTCACAAACATTTGCTCACATCTGAAGTTGCTGCAAGTCAAAAGGATCAAGAAACCCTTCTTCGGGTTCAACATGATAAACTCTTCCGAGCCTATTTGCCTCTCAAATGACATTTCATCCCAAAGCAACCTAATAAGTCGATTAGTTTCTATAAACTCATCCTTCTCTATACAGAGTCTTTCAAGATTGAACCCATTGGATAGATTTGATCATACGCAAAAGAATGTTGCATTCCACAAGTTATTCATAGTAAAAATTCTTTCATGTCAAGAATGAGGTTCTCATCCATCCATTCTAAAAGAGCTTCCAGGTCAACCTAGGCTTCAACTTTTACGATTATATTGAAGCCTGGTCAAATGTCCTCCTTTACTAAAATGAGACATTCTCTCATTCTTCTCTCATTCTTGGTTCATGAACTTCGACAACAAGTTCACAAGTCAACTTCCAAATTGGTTCCTCCGTTGGTGGCAATTATACGTTCTCATTACCGATATCATTCCAACTCAGCTTCAAGAAGCATTGGCCAAATTGGCAAGCCCGATTTGCCAATCTGGCCCAAGTCACAGTTCAGAACAGTCAGTTCCCAACACTCTGTCTGTTCGTAGGTAAGTACAAGATCCCATGGATTCTTAAATGAGATTACCAATTAAATCAGAACATTTGTGCTCGCTGTTTCCAGGTTAAATGGTGAGACAAATTCTATATCCACAGGATAATTGAACAAGTAAAAAAGGAATTTCCTCAGCCACTTGAATTTTCTGCGGTCTCTCCGTTCTTAGTCGAGAAAACCAGTCTCCAGACTACTCTTGTCTCTACTATGAACCAAGTTCAAAGTAAAGAAGATCTCCAAGAGTTGTGTCATTAGTTGCAGCTCGAAGTCAGCAAGATCATTGGACAAGATCCAGATGAGCACAGTCCAACCTCATCTCACTCGTCTACTGTAGGACATTCAAAGCCCAATTTCTTGGATCCAGTTTTCCAAGACAGTCAAGATCTCTACTCGAAGATGAGATGTCAACAAAGCCCATGTGACATCCGTAGACATGTAAGGACAAAGTCAGCAAGTCACTATTCATGAACAGTAAAAAGTCAAATTATTATTCATGAACAGTAAGTAAAGCAGCCGACACACCCATGTTCATCTACAGTCAAAGCACGCGTGATTCAACAGTATCAACGTGATTCCACAGTAACCCTTGTGTCTTTAAATATAAAAGTCAAGGTCATTTGTAATCAGATTTCCATTTCGGATTTCTGAACTCTCTCTCCCTCAAGTCTTTCTATCCTTAGTAACTCAAGTCTTTCAAAGTCTAAGAACACAATGTCTTTTTACTTGTTCTTTGAAGGAAATCAAGTTTTCAAGTATATCTCTGTCTTTATCTATTCTTTGCAAACATGCATACTGTCAGATTAGACGATTTTACATTTCAAGTTACATGCATCCGCCTTCATGGCTGGTTTACAATTCTGCTACATGCATACCGCCTTCTAATTATTTTCTGATTTTAAAACTTATTTTAAGACTGATACAAGTTTGACAAGCATTCATATCTCGAGTGCTGGTGTGAAACGAAGCTTGTTCCTTCACAGGGGGTCTTCAAAACTATTTTTAATTTATCTGTTGCTATCCTCTCTGTTTCTTACTTCCATGGCCCGACTCCATCATTCTTTTTTTAATCCCCGATTCCGCCCTTTCAAAGTAAGCACCCTAGTAACTCGTCCGTAAGTCAGGGTATCATAGTCTATGATTCCTGAGGGTTGACTTAAGACTTCTCTAATCTTATGGGCAAAGAGATTAGGTTGGACACTTAAGGTTACTTAATCTGTCATATTTTTCATCAAAAATTGGCAATCCTTCATCATCATGTCGAACAGCATAACGAATGAGATCACGATCACGATCACTTTCGATGAGGTACTTTTCCCACCATTGGCGTAAATAACTAATGAAACCATGGTCATATGCTGGAGCTTATTTAGGATTTCTTGTTCAGAAAAACCATCAATATTCCATTCATATAACTTGTCACAAGAGACCGAGAATTGACTTTGGAAATTCCTTTCTTCGAATTGAAGATCAGAAGGAGTGGGTTTACTATACCAATTATTGGTTAAAGACATCGAGTTAGGGTGATTACCTTACTTTGAAAGGGGAGAAATAGAGGTTAGCAAGAGAATGATGGAGACGAGTCATCACTACGGAAGCAGAATACTAAAACTTTTCATAAATTAGAGAAAATAATCTTGTTACTAGATTTGGATACCGGTGAGGCTCTCCCGGGGTCGTTTAACCACCTCTAAGATAATAGCTTCGTATGTTATCAACCGTCTCCAATCATGGAGACGGTAAAGATGCATGTGAGCAGAAACATAAAACCGTCCAATCTGACAGTATGTATGCTATGCATGTAACTAAATTTAAAACTGTCCAATACGGCGGTATGCATGTTGGCAGAGAAATAGAAAGACAAGAATATACTTGAAATTTTGTTTACTTCGGAAATAGTTTACTTACAAGATTGATTAACAAGAACTATCAAGTAAGAAGACATGGTTCAAAACTTAGATAGACTCATAAGGCTAACTCAGAAAGACTTAAGGGAAAGAGTGTTCAGAAATCCAATATGGAAATCTGATTACAAATGACTTTGTCTTCTATTTTTAAAGACGTAAGTTTAACTCACGCGTGTTGTACCTTTAGCTGTCGGTTGCTTTTTACTGTGAATGAACAATGACTTCTCTGCTGCTTTCGACTACTTTTACTATTGATATTTACTGTTCATGAATAGTGACTTGTCAAATTTACTTGCTGAATTTGTCGTTACATGTCGGCGGTTGTCACATGGGCTTGGGCTTCATATGTCATCGTCAAGATTAACGGAGTAAGGATTTTGGCTGTCTTGGAACAAAGGATCCAAGTAGTTGGGCTTGGATTGACTTGCAGTGGACGAGATGATACTGGAGGATGCTCATTTGGGTCTTGTCCATTAATTTTGTTAACTTCGAGCTGCAATTGTTGACATAACTCTAGGCCTAGTTCATGGATGAGCAATTGTTGTCTGGAGGCTAGCTTTCAGACAACAATTAATCTGACAAAGGAAATTCCTTTTTACTTGTTCAATAATCCTGTGGATATTGAATTTGTCCTATCATTTGACATGGAAACGGCGAGCACAAATAGTCTGGCTTACTTGATAATCCCATTTTAGAATCCATGAGATTTTGTACATACTTACGAACAGACATAGTGTGGGGAACTGGTTGTTCTGTATTATGACTTGGGCCAGATTGGCAAATTAGGGTAGAGCTTCTAGGAGTTTAGTGAGAATAATATCGGTAACGAGACCGTATAATTGCCACCAACGGAGAAACCAAATGGGGAGTTGACTACATCACTAAAGCTAGAGGCATCATCAATAGAATAATCACAACTAGCAGATGGATGAGGTTCAAACCCTATGTAGAAATAATTAAAAGAAACAAGTTGGAAACTACAAATAATATAAAAATCAAAGAAGATTCAAATAATTAAAAGAAATACATTAGAATCTAGAAAATAATAAACCTGTGGACATGTCATGCTTGAATCTCAATAGACTATGTTATAATTTTCAAACAAATCTTCTAACAAATACTTTGTAAATGATATCAAAGTACTTGTCAACTCCGGTGTATATATTTTCTTCAACCAATACTACCACACCTAATTTTCCTTTAAGATCAAGCACACTTGCAACGAATATCATCTTGTTTAACTTCTTCACATTGCCTTAATACTTTACATTTGGAAGGCGGGCAACTTTGGTTGGTAGAGGTAGGAGTACGTTTAGGGACATCTTGGTCAGACTCTAAATCAATTACAGAAGACATAGACGGTACTGGCCTTCGACAGATCATATATCAATGCAATATGATTTGGTACATATCAATTAAATGCATGCTTCAATTAAGTCACATCTCTCTTTCTGCATGTTTATAAATATGAGGTTGTTTATTGGGGCTGAGTTTGTGTTTTTGTTCACCTTTGCTAGATGGATAATCAATCTGAACCAACCATAGAATATTTCTATTCTAGAATATAACACAAAATATACCCAAGTCTTCTGGCCCAGGGGCCAAGGTGTAGCATGGACTAATAAACGGGTTCAAGCCTACTCTGAAGTATCTTCTAAGTACTGAAGTCAAATCAAATATCAAGAAATTTTCCCAAACCTATCCAAGAAGAAAACAAAAATAAATAAATAAAAAAGAAGAAGAAATCCAGAAGAAACTAATTGGCATAGAAATATAAAAGAAGATATTAAATCGTAGGCTTTTGTTGTCTATTGCAAACATTGACGACTCCATTAGAATAGTCAAGACTTGTTGGCATAAGGAAAAAGTGTGAACACTGTCACTAATTAAACACATAAAAGATGTGATATTCGATCCACTCTTACTTCCAAACAACATGTTCCAACATCCACTAATCGCATGAAGAGGCTTTCTTTTATCAATTAGAAATTTGCCTGAAAAACTTCTTGTGGGGATACCCACACTCGCACAATATTAAGGACTAAACAACACCTAAGAGATGAGAGAGAGAGAACTCCACCTATGCCAATACCTGATGCATCACACTCAACTTCAAACACTTTAGAGAAATCAGGAAGGCCCATGACTAAACGATCATTCTCTTCTTAACATCCGCAAAAGCTTTCATAGCTTGAGGAGACCACTTGAACTCTCTTTTCTTCATACACTCTGTTAGAGGAGCCATAATAGTGCTAAACCCCTTAATGAATCGACGATAGAAGGTAACTAGACCATGAAAACTCCTAACATCATGAATATATTTGGGTGTAGGTCAATCTACAATTGCTTGCTTTTTCGTAGGATCAACAGACACTCCATCAGAGGAAACAATGAATCGTAGGAAGACAACACTAGTAATAAAGAAAGAATACGTCTTCACATTAGCATATAAACACTCTTTCCGGAGGGTGGAACAAACCCGTTCGAGATGATCTAAGTGTTGAGCACAAGACTTACTAAAAATAAAGATATCATCAAAGTAGACCACTAAGAACTGTCCCATGAATGGCCTAAGAGCTTGTGTCATGACCCGCATGAATGTACTAGGGGCATTAGAAAGACCAAACGACATGACTAACCACTCATAAAAACCAACCTTCGTCTTGAAGGCAATCTTCCACTCATCACCTGGGCAGACTCTAATCTGATGATATCCACTTTTAAGGTCGTTCTCAGAAAAGATTATGGTGCCAGCCATCATGTCCAACATATCATCAAGCCTAGGGATGGGGAAACGATACTTGACAGTGATCTTGTTGATGACTCGACTATCAACACACATTCTCCAAGAGCCATCTTTCATCAAGCCTAGGGATGGGGAAACTATACTCGACAGTGATCTTGTTGATCGGCCAGAACCGGGTGTGTATCGGCTGGAACCGAAAATATCGGTCGGAATCACTGAAATGGACTGAAACGGGTGGTTGCTGGCGGCATAATGAAGTGGGTTTCACCTATGTGGATTGAAAATCATGTAGAAACTCAAAAATAGGCTAAAATTTGGAAAAATCACAACGAAAAAAAATGAAACGGCCTTGGACACATCTGTATCGCCGGAAAAGGGCCAAACAGTGGCTGCCGGAGCTCCGAGAGACGTCGGCAAAGGCTGAGTGGGCTGCGCTGGCGACCAACTCACACACCGAAGAACACCAAGAAACCAAAACACAGCAATAGGCACTTTTGTGGATTTATAGTGTCGCACAACCAAAAGAAACGGGAAAAGAAATAGGAATTTTAGCTCTGATACCAATTTGATGCGGAATATAACGGAGAATTAGGACTGAAATAAAGAAATCATGAAAGAATAGGGAATAAGAGAAGAAATTAGCCAAGGAGAGGGGAAAACACGTTTAAATGCAAAAGGCAGCTGCAATAATTTTATAATCTCAGTCTTAAATGATATTAGGGTTCTCACAAACCTTAAATAGAAAACAAAATGTCCTAAACAAACCCTAAAAGTCTATGGGCCAAAACTTAATAAAACATAATAACTCATAATCTAATAAAATTTAAATCACAACTAAATGAACTAAAAAAAATCAATTAAATAAATATCCCCATTAAATATGCCGTCATTTTTGTCATCCACATCATTGCAATAGACCTTTGACAAGAGTTCAATAATGTAGGCAGCATCCACCAGAATAATTTTGACAAATTCATCACTAGTAAACTGAATGGTTTCTGAGTAACAATCACACACTTTTGCTTCCTTCTCCTTTATAAGTTGAATATAGAACTTCATACTTTCTTGGTCTGTTTGATAAAAAAATTCATGTACCTCCTTGACTATGTGAGGTGTATATTACTTTTTATTGCCATGACATAGTAGCTCAGGAGCTCTATGGATGCTACATGCTTTGGATAACAGAGGCAAGCTTTCCAACTTCTCTTCGACTGAATTCGCTAACGAAGAAAAAGAGTTCTCTATGTCCACCGAAGTGAGAACTTTTGTTGGTTTGCTTTTGTTCTGTGCCAACGGATTCCATTGGTGCAATCAAATAAGATTGAGATTCCAAAGAAATGATCTCCGACAACACAAGTGACAAGCCCTCCACAATTATAAATAACATCCTTTTCTGGAAAAGTCTTGAAATTAAACAGTTTTGCTCATGCAAGTCATTGTCTTGCATGAGTAGTTTAACTACTTTGGACAGTCTACTGTTATTCGGATTTTATTCAAATTCATGTGTAAAACACGGAATGCAGAAAATAACATAAGTACGGTACTTCTTAGAGGAAATACAATCTATATATGGATTGTTCTCGATATTTCTGTCTTGCTTTTAGCGGTGAAGTCATATATGGTATGTAAAATGGGAAAATTGATTCATTTTGACTGTGACATAGCTCAATGGAAGATGTTGCTGACAAATTTTGCACTTTTGAAATCAATCCTAACTAAAAATTTCTTGTTTAATCTTGAAATCAGCTTGAAATATTACTAGTAAATTACACTAAGCGTATCCCTCTCCAAGATCCCCTGCTTGGAGAAACAGCTGCCTTGTTTGCTGTTGTCCGGATTGTGTCTTCCTAGCCCCCTGCTCAGTTTATCTCTGAGAGTGATTGTAGTTCTGGTCCAGGATGTTTTTGACCAAGCTGCTTGGATTAGTTGGCAAGCTGAAGATTGGATGGTGTCTATTCTGAATTATTTCTTTGATTCTCATGTTGCACATTCACTTGGTTGTATACCTCGTCGCCGTAATTGCCTTGCTCACCTCATGGCTAAGTGGGCTGCTGCTGCTGATTTTTTTTGTTTTCTTAGTTTGAATTTTGTTCATGCTTTTGTTGTTGGTTCATACTATCTGGTTGTTAATCTGGTAGTGCTTTTGCTTAAAAAAACAAGTTTTTGGCCGATGACAGGCTATATTAAGTATCTTTCATTTTGATATTGAATATTTTAAAGGAAGCCAGAATAGTATCCCTGATTTCCTCACCTATGAATTCTTGCAGGAATCTCATGGCACTTAAACCCAAAGGAAAAGAACCTGATAAATCAACTCCACAAAATCCAAAGTTGTCCCTGACAAATTGTCCTTAGGCCAGGTCATATAGTCACTTACGAACCTCTAGTTCCGCTGTAAACTATTTTAATAGCTTCCATGTCTTATGGGAAATACCTAAATCATCTTCTATGGCCAAAGTCAAACCCCAGTCTTCTTTAGCCCTAGTAAGTCAAATAGGTAAACCACGATTTGCATTGACCCTAGCCTTTGCAAGTAATCCATACCAAGTCATTGAGTCTTTATCTCAGGTCCAGTCTCGAGTTAACAAACTACAAAATACTGCCCAGTCTCCGGTGAAAAGACGACAAAGTAAGATAACTTGAATTCCGAAGAATACTTCTCCGTTTATGTGTAAGACTTACGTCAGCAACATCTTCCACATTAAGCCATGTCACAGTCACTTCCACATTAAGTCATGTCACATGCCAATTGTTTGCATAGGCCAAATGAGTGGTTTCCTTTTTATTTCCTGAAAGATAGAAATGGTTCTTGGATCAAGGAGTCTTTTTTCATTGCAAGAAGTTTGTAGACATTGAGTTTGGCACCAAGAGATACTTTCGTTATTGTTCTGCTTCATGAAGCATGATCTCCTATCAGTTGTGCTTACCTGCGTGTTTACCTCCACATAATCTTAATACGAAGGTCATGAATACGGTTCTCTCTTTTTTTGTTATTTTTAAGTCACAATCAGTTCATTTGTCTATAGGATCTTCTTGAGTCTTTCAATTTTCAAGGTTTTTTTTTTTCAGTTTCCTATTTCGGGTGAGTGCTTTGTCGTGGACATCTAAAGATTTCTCACATATATTCAGCAGGTTAGAGGTAGCAACAGCTAGCAGAGCTTTTGAATGGTCGAAATCAATTAGAACCTGCAGAGTAGTTGACCGAGCTTATTATGATATGTTGTCGGCATGTAGACTCCTTTTTTTGTACCTTATATGAATGGGCAAATCGTATTGGGATTTAGCCATTTAGACCCCCTTTTTTATACCTTATTAAGATAGAAAATAATTTTGTTCGCTGCAGATTTCAAAAAACAGCGCTGATATCTAACCGAAGTGTATACTCGTATGGCATCGTAAAGTGCTCCAATGTCATGGTTCGATGCCCATACTTGCGCCCGTGGAATGGAGGTTTTACCAATGATGGCAAAGAAAGTGAAGTCTATTCAGACGGCAAATAAACTAAATTATTGGTTTTGCCTTCGTTGATAAATATTGTAGAGTCTCGGCTCCGATGTCCCTTTAATAAATTGACGCCCTGTTTCCATTTATGACCAATGTAGAAAATGTGTACTTATGCCCCTATGAATGAAACTTTGATTTCCCATGGACGAGAATGTGTCACAAGTACCCTGTTTTTCCCACTTCCGTGTATGGATATTTGGACTTGTCATGGCACGATTGATTACAATGCCATTGGAGATTGTGATTGTCATTGGGATTGGAGCTTTTATTGGTGGCATTGTTTAATTTCCCCTGGAGAAGTGTGTGGGGTAGGATTTGAGAAAGTCACTGGAATAAGAGCACGGTAGTTCATTAGGATTTCTCCGAGTACATCAGCAGAAACAAAAATATAATCCCAAATAAACTAGTTCCATGTGCCGCACAAGTACCATGTTGCGAAGAAGTAGGATGGATGAAATATGCAAGAAAGATAACATGATAATCACTTCAAATTCGGATCAAGCATAAAAAAAGCCATAACCACATGCCATAAAGCCATCCACAAATCCATAATAACATCCCCATCATCCACATAAATCCACAAATCTATAATAACATGTCTATCATAACATTATGCCATAACAACATCCTCAAATTCGGATCTCCTTCGTGCATAGGACTACCATTGTTACAGCCAAAACTCACTCCTGAAAAATAAATAAATAAAAAGTCACAACATATACTAACAACAAAGTTCCATTAACCAACCAAAATAATAATAATAAAAAGTCCAAACTACCTGCATACAATCCAACACCACAAAACATTAAAAAAAAAACCAAATACATCCCAAACAATGAACCTCATACATCTGCCAATCTTAGAAGCTGTCGAGGCTTTCATACCGTCCACATTGCAAATGTTGTTAATCCTCGTTTAAAACCTGGGAAAGAATTTAAAAACAAAAAAACTTTTATGAAATGGTTATATCAAATGGAAACTAAGCATAAAGTTGGAGAATTACGTTAGACTCATCCTCTAACTGCAAGTGACGAGCTACTGGTTGGGACGATGTAGCACAACCACTCTTGAGACCACCCAATGACTTTTTACTTTGTTCAAGCGTTCTCTTCACCTGCTTGTTGCTTTGATGTTTCGGCTCTTGTTTAGTAATCGTCACTAGAGCATCAGCCGCTTCACCAATCTCACACGACTCCATCTGCTCTAGGAGCATCAGCCGCTCCACCAGTGCGACATAATGACGCTGGAGGACATCCCATGCTTCTGGTGCATCCCCATATTTCATAATAGTGGAAGCATAGAGGTCCATATATTTTTTGCAGCTGATTGCCCTCTCCGAATTCGAATCAAGCCTTACGTTTGATGGAGACTTTGGAGTGGCTATCATCATTGGCTTTCTTGTCCACCGCCTTAAAATATACTTTTCTGGGATAAAGAAGCAAGGATTCTTTCGTTTTAGCAACCATATTATGTGGCTGCAGATGATACCAACAAAGTTGAAGTATTTGCAACTGCATTGATGAAACTCATTTATAGTGGTGATCACATGCCGCTTGGCTGTCTCACAGTTGTGGGTTGGGTCGTGGCTGCAAACATGTACCTTGACCTCTTCGGATCCAGCACTCTCCTTCTGACAATCAAGTGCAATCCAATAACTTTCCTCCGTCTGTTCCACAAAAAGATTCAAAATATTTGGGGTGTAGACTTAAACCAAACAAGATCAAAATCATCTACATCTAGACTTAAACCAAACAAGATCAAAATCATCTACATCACTATCAAATAGAAGCTTATTCCAATCTTTTTTGAAGTCTCTATTGCCAAACAACGGACCAAGATTCTTCACTGCATACTGGTTAATATGCCATTCACAAAGAAAATGATGCGTGTCTGGTAAGGCAATAGGAATTGCAGTAAGCATTCCAGTATCTTGATCAGTAAAAAGAGATTGAGGTGTCTTCCCTTCCATACACTCAACGAAAATCTCAAACAACCACTTGAATGATTGTGTTGTCTCATCAAACAACATACATGCCCCGAATACTACTAGTTCCCGGTGATTATTCACTCCCAAAAATGCTCCCAATGGTTTGTGCTCACTATTTGTCATGTATGTGGTATCAAATAGCACAGTCCCCAAAAAGTGCATAGTCATTCTGCATGTTGTGATCACACCAAAATACGTTACTAATTTTCTCATCATCGTCCAACATAACTTTATAGAAGAATTGTGAATTCCTATGCGGATCACCAAACCAATTAAGTGCACAGGCTACTCCAACCCCCATGGATTTACTTCTTCTATTGCTCAGATGGTGTTTCAAGTCCATTTTTAAAAGATCTTTACCCCCAACTTGGGCTGCCCTCAAATCATTTGCTAGCTTCGGGGGGGTGTTTGCTATGTCTGCATTGTCACACTCGTGATGCTGTAATTTGTTGATATGTCTACGTGAACGAAGCAAGTGCGCTTTCGTTGGTGTAGCCAATTCGTGGTTATGTTGTGCGCACCAATCAAATGTGCAATACTTCCCATTTGACTGCCGCTGAATGGTGAAACTAGCAAGACACCCACATCTGGTATTCCGTCGTTCCTTCTTTGCCGGCATATCTTGTTCTTTCTCTTTTCTCAACCCTTCTTTACTACACACGAACGATCTGCTTGTATAATACCCTTTTTCTTTATTCTTAAATCCGGCATGCCTACGGATGCTAAATCCAGCACTAATTGCGTAACGGTTGTACCAATCATATGCATGCTCGTCATCTCTAAACTCTAAGGTCCAAATATTTACAGCCTCCCCGTTATCTGCCCGAACCATTTCACCTGCACAATCCAACCATATAAATAAAACAAATGGAATCTATTTGAATCCGTCAACAAAGAAACTAAAGAAATTGACGAACCATCCGGGTTTGAGGTACTACTAGACCCTCGTCTATCTATATTTGGGTTAATGCCTTGCATCTCCATCATTTATCAACCTGCTTAAATTCAATAGCTCTAGTTAATAAAAGACACGATATTGCTACCAAAGTATTTACACGTACTATCTAGTTTTTTAAGAATGGTATGTACCCGATCGTGTAGATTGTGAACACAAGGCAGTTTGTGCGAGTTCAAGAGCAATACGAGTCTAAGATATTGGCTATTTCTTTGTTCCTAAAGCAGGTAAACACATTCAAGTTTAGCATTTTAACAAAAAAAAAAAAAGAATTCCTAAAATTAGAGCGTACAAGAATATACAGTGAAAGAAATGTCAATCCCAATATGTTACAACACAGCTCCTTGTTCTAATGGAACATAGCTAAGATGTTCTACGTCTAGGTGCAAATTCTGAATAATTAAATGCAGGAAAGAAATCAATAGAATTGGCCTGCTTAACTCTGGCAAACTGCATACCTCCACAACTTCATCACATTTTAAATGTTGGAATGTTTAATCATGCAGAATGGTAAATTCTGAATTCTTCTCAACCTCTGATCTTCAAGTACGCAACACTTTGTAACCTGTCGTAATAATATGGTAGATATTAGTTGTTGCACTTGATATATTACATAGATAGCAACAATCTCCCTGTATGAATTGCAAGTGATACTGCAGAAACAAAATCGAACAAAAAAAGACACATAATTCTGTTATGAAAATCTGTAGCAAATAAATATCCCCACTTTTAGTTGGTAGAGACTTGTTGAAGGTCTTCATTAACGATTTTGAAGATATAAAACAATAAAACTGAAAGAAAAGACTTAATCTGGAAAGGAAGTTCAATACTAGCAAATATTAATAATTGGATTTGAGGTTCTGTCCAGCAAGAGGAGGTCTGTCTGGCACGCTTGAGAGGAGCAACTACAAAGAGAGGGTGCAAGGGGCCTGCAAGGGGACAAAAATGAGAAATAAGACAGGGATAAAGGGGTTCACAGGTTCAAGCCAAAATAAAAATAAAAATAAAAAGTTTAGCCAGCTGAGTCAACTCGTGCCCGAGCAAGGCTGAACCGAGCAGCGTGCAGGCTCAATTTCCTTAAACCGATGTGTCGCATATCTGGCCATCAGATTTAAAGAAACAAATCGTGGATGCCGAGCATTTCAAATTTGTATCCGTACACTTATGACTGAATCATGTTTGAATAAAGTGTTGAGAATGAAATATAACCCCTTTTCGAATTCATTTTGGACTTAAGCAAATACCACTCAAAGAAATGAACTTGACCATTTTTGAAATTAAGCTTGCTGGAAACTAGAATACACCCATCCCAATAAAATTGTGTCGTCTTGTGAACCTGACATTTTAACTCAAATACTACTATGTGCTACTCCCAGTTTTTGAACAAGTCCTGGCAAATTCATTTCAAATCTCTTCAGTTGTGCATGGGAATGACACCCTTGATTTCTAGTTGCATCAAATGTAATAATCAAGACAGTAGAATGCTCTGTCCTACTTATCTTATGTGCGATCATCCAAAGTTGGTTCTTCCTTAGTCTTTCTAGCTATATACCCCATTTTTCTCCACTGTTAATAAAAAGCATATTGACTAAGACCGCCTGAGATAGTTGAGCCTACCCGTGATTTGAAGAGTTTGATTTTGGAAGATCACCAAACTCTTTTTCCCATTTTTGTGATTTTTTGAAGTCAAACTCATACTTAACCTTTTTAAATCATTCATCCAACCAAATACTCTTTCACTCACTTTTGTGACTGAAAGCAGATGCCTGCTCAATTAAAAGCATCAAGAAATATCTCCCTCTGGTTGGAAGGATTGAAATGATATTCCTTTTACTCTTTGCAGATGATATATACCTACTGAAAACAGCAGAAGACATAGCCCTAGAAACAATATCTAGGCCTGTGAAAACAAACCGGCGGTTAGTTCCAGGAACCACATAGCTGAGTTTGCCAGCTTCTGGGACAAGAACCATAGCTGGTTTCGTGGTTTCACAGAACCGGAACTGAAAATTTGGCCCAATTCACGGAATTTCAGATTCCACAAGTTTTTCTTATTTTTTGTACTTTTTTAATAATAATTTTAATTTTACTCTACATGAGCAAGCCCCCCTTCATGAAAATTTCTTCTTTCCGTCTCAGCTCTCTTCTCTTGTGTCATTGTCTTCACTCTTTGTATTCTCTCTCATCACAGTTGTTCTTGGAATTAGGTTCATTTCGGTCACCCAAAAAGTTAGCAGAATGGACCCAAAAATCGGTCCATTGACTCCATTCTGGCGACAACAAGTTACCAGAGGTGTCATATGCCAATTACATGAATACCACCTCTGGTAATGCAGTAGCGGAGAGGCTTCAAGCTTATTGGTAGTGGATAGCAGAGAGGCTCTCTCTGCTGCTCTTTGCTACCGGCAATATCGTTACCTAGACCTATCAATATCTTTCATTCACTCGTTGCAGATGATTTAGATTTATTACTAGAGGAACTGATATTGGGTAGTTTCAGCTCTTCCTTTTCTTTAACATATCCATTTTGGATCCTGGTAGAGGGAGAGACTACATACCAACATCTATAAGCATATATTTGTATTTTGCCTGGATCCTGTATCATAAGTCCTATCACTTCAAATTTTTTGAGAAAATATTCTTTGACTATGTAAGCATATCTAGAAGCCTGGACACTGATGCAAAAAAGTGATCACTCATAGAACAAGATCACGAATAACTGGCTAGGACTAGGGTAGACTACATTGAGGTGAAGTGCGCAATTATATGTTTTCCCCAAAATTTTCCCCAAGATTGCATTAGTGACAGGCTTAAAAGTGCCTGCTCATCCAAAGACAAACATTTTCATTGAATTTGGTTCTACCCAACCCGGGCATGCCGGTGATTGTAGATGATCGTCGAGCCAAACCACCTAGATGATCGGCGAGCAGGTTTGGCTCAGAATTCTAATCTGGCAGGATTGAATGACATTCTAAAGTTCGAAGATAATGATCACATAAGGACAAATTTTTCACTTATCAAGTGCACTAAAGGAGATTTTAAGCATGGTTGCTGGGAGTGCTGGAACTGATCTAATTATTTAAGCTTTCCATCTAGTAAAAGCATCAAGAGACTCGTGTAACCTGCCATATCCAAACAAGGACTAGGGCAGTGACTTCACAATCTCTTTAATGAATATGTGGGCCTAGATTTTTTTTTTAAAAAAAGTACCTCATAATAATAATAAAACTTCCAAATATGAAAATTAAAATCTCATTATAATTTAAACCACTAAACTAAGTAAATATGAAATTAATGTACATCATCAACCTTATTTAATTTATAAGCAAATACTCCTAACCTTGAGCAAAGCTTTTTAATTAAACTTGCTCCTCAGTATTATAAGGAAAGAAAAAAAGGGTAAACAGTAATGTGCCATACGTCGACTTCATAATATATCATTATATACCAATAATATCATCACACAAAAATACATCTTATACTAACAAGTAATGATTACTCATACCATAAACTTCCGTGACATTGCATGTATACTCATCATCATGCTTTTGTTTGCTTGCTTAAAGGAAATACTAAAACAAACTTGCATAAACAATGAACATTCTCGTCCTAAAAATCAAGCTAAAACTAAGCTATGATCTCTCCCGAGAACTTGTAATGCATTAGGGTATTCAACCTAAAATAAAGTTTTTGATTTTAGCACAAAGATTATGCAAAACTTAATTAGAGTCTCATGTAAAAATTCCTACTTAATCTAGCATTCTTAATTTCTGATGTTTACTTCTCAACCAAATATCCTGAATAAAATAATATTTGCAGATCAACCCCTGAAATTTCAATTTTCCTGAAGTTGCATAATCCTCGGAAACTCAATTTAGACATCCATTTACAAGTTCAAATCATTTTTAGTCAACGTCTAAATTCAAGCCTGTCAGTTTAAATATAGAATTTTGGTCAATAATTTATATATTCCAGTTATTAAACCCCACAATTCTAATAATTTCTCAATTAATAGGAATTCAATCAAAATTGACATCTTAGAATTATAGATTGGCACAAAATGCATGCTTACCTGTAAGCTCATTTAAAGCAAACCGAACCAGCCAAGGCCCAAGGGTTTATGGTGGGTTTTGCCGGACTTTGCTGAAATAAGAGCACCGAGATTTGAGCCGTCAACAAACAAGTCAACCGGAAAATGTAACCGACCGAGATTGGAATGCAAATCTCTCTCTCTGGTTTAATTTTTTGGGCAATGAATCAAATGTTAACGCGAAGAAATAAGTGAAAAAATAAAATATCTCTATTTATGAACAAGTAATTACCATTATGATTAGAAATAGAGTGTGAAAAAAACTAACCGCTGATGTAAAGCCTCGTAGAGGAAGAAGAATTGGGTGAAGATGACAGAAGATAAAGATAAAGAAGAAGGGAGACGCGCCAACCCGAAGGAACCACCCTGTCTCAAAGACCGCGAAGGCAATCGTCTCCTCTCGCTGCTGTTTCTGCAAACCCTAGTAAGACAAGCAAGAAGACGTAATTGTTGCGTCTGTGTTTCGTGGTGGGAAAAGAGGGCCTTCACTTTGATTTGACAGTCAGCCAACATATATGAAAAAGTATTCCGGAGAGATCATCATATGTGAAGCTCACCTTCACTTTGACACCAACCTCGATCATGCAGCAATGTAAGGCTTCAAGAAGCTTCTGATGCTCTTCTTCCCCGTCCTGTAGTTTATCTTACCAACTCAGCCGTGAAAAGAGAGATTGTTGCGGAAGTACTCATTCCCAGCGAGAGAGAGAGAAAGAGAGATGAGAGCGAAGGGTCAAGGGGATACTCCGAGTGAGGAGAGCGAAGGGGATACTCCTAACTCCCGCTAAAAGTTCTAAACCAAAAAAAAAAATATATATATATATATATATATATATATATATATACACACATCAACAGTGCCAATCACATACGGAAATTAGTCCTGCAAATTAATCCTGATAAAAAAAATTACAAATTAGTTAATATAATAAAATTTTCTTAGAAACACTCGCTTTTTATAATCGCCGTTACTTTCGATATCATTTGCATAGTGTTTGTCTAAACTACAAACACCACTTTGAATATGAGAAGTCTATTTGAGCACATAACACGATAACAAAGGAGTATTTTTAACATGATTTTATCACGTGAATTAATTTAGTCCTTAAAGCTTCATTTTTCATTAAAAGTATCAGTGAGATTTGGACTCAATCTTATACTCATCCTGCTGTCAATTTAAGTAACGAAATTACACACGTGAATAACTAAGCATACGTGGAAATGGACAACTAAGTTAAAAATAATTACAATTAATTAAATGAAAAGTCACGTCTATATTCATGGTAAAAATCTCCAAAAATACCCTAAACCCCAAATGGTGGTCAGGATGTCATGGGAAACCCCAAAAGTGTCTTCGGCTACGTACAAAATTTTTACCCTTCAGAAACTGATCAAAGCATCTTGAAGTACTCCTACACAGTGTTGCCATTTTTATGCGTTTGAGGTCAAAGCTTCAAGTTCTTGCGTGGATGCTTGCTAGGGTTTCGATGAATTTTTTTTTCTCTGGGCAAGATTTGAGGATTCCTTATGCTTGGATTTTTGGTTTTTGGCTAGATTATGGTTTGTTCTCGGTGATGGGATTCCATCTATCTTCTGCAACCGTTTATTTTTTGCAGCAATTAGCAGTGAGAAAAATCGATCTTTTTTGTTTTTGACTGAGAATACGGTTACCCCAATGCGCACCTTCATACTTTAGAGAAGGAGAATCTGAAAAGTGGTGGCTTTTGCACTATGGGTTCCTATACGCTTGCAGTTTCTGTTGCTGTTTTGTCGGTAGCTTCGTTCAACATCTATCCTTCTTCTGGGGTTTCCCATGACATCCTGTCCACCATTTGTTCCAAAACCCAAAACCATGATGCCTGCTAGAGAAGTTTAGAGAGTGATTTGCGTGCTAGCTTAGCCCCTTCCTGCTTTCCAATGCTAACATAAGACGATGGCTGCGTTTGTGTTCTAAAATTTTACATTTTCTCAAATTTCAACACAATAAAATATTATAATATAATCTCTCTCTCTCATCAAATCATTACTTTTCACTACAAAAAATATAAAAAATTACCTCTCTCTTCACTTTTTCACTAAACCCAATACCTAAAAATTTCACAACACTAAAATTTTACAAAGCAAACACACCCGATGATATGCTTCTTATTGACATCGCGAAGTAATTTGGGTAATGGGTTAGGTATTAGGGATTTGAGAATTTATTTAGGGTTCTTCGTGCTCTTCATTTGTTAGAGATAGATGACACTGGGGGGTCTTTTTTTCCTTCAAAGGACGGGCGTGAGGGTCACTTACGGAATAAGGAGGGCTTTAATCTAGCATGGCTATATGACACGTGGGTCTCACTCTAAAAATGTGTCATTATGTAATCAGCAACCATTGACGCGTAACAGATTATAAATGGGCACATGTATTCAATTAGCACGTGTGCAATTCTGTTACTTAAATTGAAGGCAGGATGATTATGAGATTGGGTTCAAACCCCATTGATACCTTTAAGGAAAAGTGAACCTAAAAACCCCAAGGGTTGGCCTGAGTGGTCACAACATAGGGCCTAGGGGTTTGTTCCCCCTGAGGTCTCAAGTTCGAATCCACTCAGGTGCAAACAATTCTTTGGGGTCACTCCCCAAGCGAAGCTGTACTTAACTGACATGTGTGGCTTGGGAAGGCTGCACGGTCAGGGATTTGTCGTGGCGTTGAGCCAACTCCGTGCGTATACTAGGTCAGGTCCGTCCGAGCTCGGTGCACGTGGCTAGGTGCCCGAATTTCCCTCGTTACCCAAAAAAAAGAGAACCTAAAGACAAATTGGAGAAAACTTTAAACCAAAGGGGCTTGGAGAGATATTTAGCCAATTCTTTAATACCACGTGTTGTCGAATCCCTCCTTTCTTCTCCAGTTCTCGAATTCCTACTTTCTCAATTTTTTTTCTCGTTGCAGTTGTCTACGCCCGACCAAGCTCCTCTTCTTGCCGTCAAACCCATTTTTCCGTCCTTCACCAGATTCTTCTGTGTACATCATTAGTCGTCCGTGAACTTCTAAAGAATGAGCTTGAGATAAATGGACTTGTTTCTTCTAGATGTAAATTTTGTCAAGCAAGAGACTGAAGACACATCACCGCATCCTCTGCCACTTCAACTCGCCCATCTCGGTAACCTTTGCAGCCCACAACACGCCCAGCTCAGCATCATTCAAAGATCACGAATTCCGCCAATTAAGTAATCAGGTAGCAGTCATTGAGTGTCCTCAGCACACAAGAAAAGTAGCTGCATACTCTCTTTTTCTTGGCTGTCCTGTGGCACCACAACTTCAGTGGAGAACAGAAGAATGATAATCAGAATGAAATCCAAACACAAATCCCACTGATCACCACAATCTTTTGCTCATTGCAAGATAATTCATTTGACAAATCAAAAATAAATATACATGTAATTATGCAAACGTGCCCCCATGGTTTTGTCGTACACATATTTTCACCTCCTTTCTTTCATACTCCTAAAAAGACAGTGGAAGATTTAACCAAATTCTCCATCACAGTACAATTTTCAGCAGACGTTTCTGGGCAAAAGAGAGACTGAGAATTGTGACCAACATATGTCAAAATACAGAGGATGTGGTACAGAGACCTATCTGCATGATCCGCTGGATTAATCGAGTAAATGCACTTCGCTTTAACCAGTCAAATTTTATACATATGTACTCGAACCTATTCTGAATCATCCATGGCAGAATCTGAAAGTGAACCGGAAATCAAATAAGCAAAACACAACTGGTTATTTCAGCAGACATTTCCCACATTTTCAGGTGAGACAAAGTCAAGTGCAACCTTTATGCATGACTGAGTAGAAAAAGGGAAATCATCAACTTCGTAAGCGTTTATTATGAACCTGCAAACATATCCATCAATAGGAATCAACTTCATAAGAACCAAGAGCATAGATTACCACCAAAACGTTACACTTCAAAAGAGTGTAAATTTGAGTGCATTGATGTAATCACCGTGTCATGGCAACCCCATATATATAAATATTACTACATCACATAAAAAATGCAATAACATGAATAAATATAATTTCTCTGATCCTACTTTTATCTCAAGTGCATTTTCAGTGGCGGCTTAGAGAATAGGCAGGAGAGGCGGCTGCTTAAGGCCCCAAATCCAAGAAGGCTCCTAAAATAATTCTTCTAGTATTTGAAAAAGGACAATAATACCAAAAACAAAAGGTACAAAATTTTTAAGAGGTCCAATGCAAATAATATAGCGAATTTTTTGCAAAAAAAATTACACCCCTAATGTCAAAAATGAAATCCTAATAGACGCTAGTAGTTTCCTTTGGATAAATTAGCTAATCATTTTAAATTTCTTGAGTAAAAGATGGCTATGGTAAATACGTGTCTTTATATGAAATAAATAACTTAAAGGAGAGGGGTAGAGTATAATTTATAGAGTAAGGAGAATGATTTCAATACAAATTGTTAAATTTATATTTAAGATGATAATTTATTAGTTTATTGTGCCAAAATTGAAAAGGCCTCCTTCTGAATTTTTTTCTTAGCCTGGCCTCCTTTTGTATTGAGCCGCCCCTGAGTATTTTCATTAGCTTAGTCTATATAGTGAAGATCTAGCACCGTGTATAACTAGTAATATATCCCTCCTTGTTTAATCACAAGTGTGTTTTTACTATTTGGAGCAATTGTTGTGTTCAAAAAATTTCTGTCACTGACAGCTGCCAATAAGTGGTCTCTATATATTCAACTAATTACGTAGCAAGTTTAAATGTAGACCACACGTCAACACTAAGACTTCAAGAAATTTTTTTGAAAGGAGTAATTTTATATATTGAAAGCACAGAGGAAATTACTTCCTAGAAATTACACAAGAAGGACCCAAAGGGCCAACAACGAGTTTAGGGGCCGAAACCTATAATGGAGGATACAAGATCCTCCGTGGTGGCGGGCACGAAGCCTGAAGCAAGAGGACCCGAGGGTCATTGGAAACATGGGAAGACCCGTGGAGACTTCAAGAAATTTTGGATAGTAAACAACAGAAACAATGGAGTGCAAGGAGATAAGATTATAGGAGATGCTGAGTTGTGCAATCAACTTAAACTTTTCTTGTTCTCAAATGAAAGTAGCATTGTCTAATAGATGAACCCAACCAAAAGTTGTACCCTCTAACTACACCTCTTTTCGCAATTACATCATAAATTTTCAAATTTGACAAAAACAGTTTAGAAGTTTTTTCATAATAAGATTAAAAATTTTTAAAATAAAATAATTTTAATTTTGGAGGACACATGTTAGTTTATGATTGATTGGAGCTAACGTGTGAACCGTTTTCTTTTGTAAATGAAAGTTTAACAAAATGATTTGTTTAACAAAAATTATAAACCTAAAAGACCTTTACAATTAATTTGAAAACTTAAGGATAATTGTTTAAATAAATCAAAATTTGGAAAACCAAACTAGTTTCTGAACCTTAAATCTGCAACAAGAGTTCTGGCCTGCTTATGTACCCCATCCTATACGTAGGTATTTACATAACTTTCTTGCGTAGATATATATTTGTATAGCATGCTGCCTAGAGATATATCTCGATTTCTTGGGCATTATTATACCCATGCAATTGCAACACCAGTCCGGGTTGTATTTCTAAACATAGGCTGCTATTTTCCACTTGCTTGAATTCAGGGGTGAAAATGAAATTTACAGAACTTAAATTTTTATTCTAAGCAAAATTTAGCAATAAATTAAGTAAAACTCCTTAATCTTTCCTTCCGGTCCCACCAATCAAATTCACCCGATTATAAATCATAAAATTTGTTTTAACGCTCATATTTCTAAAAAAGCAAAACAGAAAGAAAGTAGCCGTTTGTTTTGCTTCAACGGCTAAAAAAAATAAAAATCCCAACCATTTGAATGCATGCGCTGCGCACTCATGTACAACGGCTAAAAAAAGTTAAAATCCCAACCACTTGAATGTCTGTGCTGCGCACTCATTCTTTCTTTCGAACACAACGGCTAGGACTTATGGAAGAAAAACAGAACATCTACCGATTTGGAGAGAGAGAGAGAGAGAGAGGGACGAGTGGGATAGAGAAAATGGAGGAGCACCGAAGGGGAAGATTGGGCGCTCGAGACTTCTTTTGGGAATTATTTAGCCAAAAATATGTATTTCCTTCTTCCTTTGAACATATGATTTTGGTTTGTTCCCTCTGTTTTTCCGGGTAGATTTGGTGAGGCATCCAACACGAGACGATTGTGAATCAAATAGAAAAGTTAATGGAGGAAGAGCATCAGAAGCTTCTTCAAATCTTAAAGCTGTATGCTCGTTACCAGCGTCAAATTGAAGATACGCCCCGCATTTGATCATTATTTCAGAGTAAATTCAGATCTGTTGTTTGCCAAGTCAAAGTGAAGTCATTCTTATCCCATCATGAAGCACAGACTCAACAATTACTTCTTTCTACTTGTCACAGAAGCGCATGGAGAAGCAGCAGCGATGGGAGGCGATTCCCTTCGTTGTATCTGGGTAATGGTGGTCCTTCGTGTTGGCGTGTATACCTTCGTCTGTCTTCGTCTTCGTCTTCATCCTCATCCTCTTCACCCAATACTTCTTCTGCGAGGCTTTACATCAGCGGTTAGCTTTCACACTTCATTGAAATCCTAGCCATAGTTGTGCGTTCAGCAATATTTCGCTGTCTTTCCCTTTCATGCTTTTGTGATTTATGGTGAATTGGCATTGCTTCGAGTTACAAATGATTGATTTCTGAAAGATTAAACCAAAGAAAGTGCTTTGCATTCTGATCATGGATCGTTTTTCCGGTCTTGGTTTTAAAATCAATAGCTTGGCCAGTTAGATTATACAAAGTTGTAATGTGGGGCATAAAAGTGCATCTCCAGCATTTTCTTATATCCATTTCATTAGCTTCCCAAGTTTGTTTTAATCTCGTATTCCAGTTTCAACAACACTTTGATTGTCCACATTCTTAGTTTAGTCGGAATTTTTTAATTTATTTTGCTTCCAAAGTAATTAAATTTAATCTGTGGTTTTTTAATTTAACCGATTAGATTAAATTGATTTATTTGGTTGTAGTTGTAATATGTTATCATCCTTTTCTTCAATCTTGATGTCACAGCTAGCTATATTTTTGACAGCCTCATATATATTTTACACTAATGTTGTTTATTATTTTTTGGTGGCGTATTACATACCATATTGCTGAGAAGGAATACCCATATAGTACTGCAACTGATGTCATTTCTTACTCTTGTTAACAAGGATTGTCACGCCCCAAACCTCAATTAGAGAGTGAGTTTCTAAACATAAAACAAGTGGCTTTCGGATTTAAAAATTAATTAAAACATAATTAGATGACGTAAATCTCTCAAAACAACTAAATAAAACACTATTCAAAACTCCTTAGAACTAGAATTATCAAATTTGAACATTTCCTCTTAGACCATAAACTGAAATGAAAAATCCAGTTTATACCCAAATAACACTTAGGGTGGGAGAATAAGTAAGCTAATAAAAACTCGAAAATCTAAATTGTCTTAGCTAAGGGATCCACAACCTTCCTTCCCCAACATAACAACACATCGACCACCCTTTCTGGCATAACTCAATGAAGATTCGTATTACCAAATACATGCATCACCCTTGCATAAATGACACAAACTCCCATCTTAATGCGATTATCAATAGTCAAAATCGCATAGATACTTTTGTCCTCCAAACCCCACGCCAAAGGAAGGACTCTAAATTACCACCAGAAAGAAAGCCATAGAAGGATTGGAGAGAAAGAAAAAAACATCATCCTTAAAACCCATCCAAATCAACTTGTCTTTATTATCTCTTCGAACCACCTTTTCATAAAGAGTAGAGAAAAAGGCTGAAAACTCTGCTCTTTCCCAATCATTCACAGGTCTCATAAACTAAACATTTCAGACAAAGGAATTATAATCAACCGACATAAAATCTACCGCCACCCCATCCTTACGTAAGGATAATGAGAACACTAAAGGGAACGAGCAACTCAAAGGTGGATCACCACACCGACAATCATGCCAAAAACGAACTCTTTGCCCATTACAAAATGTGCTCTCTAAAAGGTTCTCACCCTTTGCTGATATGCTTATAGAGGGTTCCAAACTTCTCCGCAACAATAATCCTCCACAAACTAGTTACAAAGCGCCATAACCCCTTGCTCAACAACGCTTTGTTAAACAAACTTAATCTCCTAATCCCCAGACCCCATAATAAATAGGAGAATAAACCATCTCTTAAATCTATTGTCCCTCTAGGCCAGTTATTCATTACACAATCTTCTATTCCTTTTTGCCACGACCGGTCAATATGAGCTTAGAACACTTAACAAAGAGAATGAGATAGCCAAACAAAAGACTATGATAATATGAACTCCAACCTTAGCAATGCCAAAAAAATGTGTGAATGAAATGACATGCTTGCAAGTAAACAAATTTAATTGAAGAAGGCAATAAAAACATGCTATTGATGCACTAAATAAAATTAATTTTTAAAGGCCTCCTGTGAGGGAACAAGCTTCGTTAAACCCAAAGGTCGGCAAATAATAGGCCAATTAGAGGGTATCAACTTGCAAATGGCCTTAAAATAAGTTTACTTGAGAAAACAGAAAATAATTACTTAAACCAGCCATCAAGGCGGTATGCATGAATGCATGTAACTTGAAATGTAAAACCGTCCAATCTGGCGGTATGCATGCTTGCAGAGAATGTATAACACAGAGATATACTTGGAAACTTGGTTTACTTCAAAGAACAGTTGACTTACAAGCAAGAACTATCAAGTAAGAAGACATATATTTCGTGTTCTTAGACTTAGATAGGCTTGGGTTACTAAGGATAGAAAGACATGAGGGAGAGAGAGTTCAGAAATCCGAAATGGAATTTTGATTACAACTGACTTCGACCTTGGATCACGCGTGCTTTGACTGTGGATGAACAGAGGCATGTTGGCTGCTTTCACTGTTTTACTTACTGTTCATTAATAGTAAAAAGTCAAATTTACTGTTCATGAATAGTGACTTGTCGGTTTTGACTTGTTGACTTTGTCCTTACATGCCTACGGACATCACATGGGCCTGGGCTTGGATATCACATGGACTTGGGCTTCACATGTCGTCTCCTAGATCGAAGGCGTAAGGATCCTGACTATCTTGGAAGACTGGATCCAAGTAGTTGGGCTTTGATTGACCTGCAGCATACGAGTGAGATGAGGTTGGGCTGTGCTCATCTGGGTCTTGTCCACTGATTTTGCTTACTTCGAGCTGCAACTAGTGGCAGAGCTCCTGTAGATCTTCTTTACTTTAAACTTGGTTCATAGCAGAGACTAGGGCAGTCTGGAGACTGGTCTTCTCTACTAGGAACTGAGAGACAGCAGAAAATTCCTCTGGCTGAGGAAATTCCTTTTTTACTTGTTCAATTATCCTGTCGATATTGAACTTGTCCCACCATTTGACCTGGAAACGGCGAGCCATGATGTTCTGATTGACTTGATAATCTCATTTAAGAATCCATGGGATCTTGTATTTACTTGTGAACAGGCAGAGGGTCGGGAACTGACTGTTCTGGACTGTGACTTGTGCCAGATTGTCAAATCGGGCAATTGCTTCCTTGAGCTTGGTGGGAATGATATCGGTAATGGGTCCGAACAATTGCCACCGACGTAGGAACCACATAGGCAGTTGACTTGTGAACTTGTTGTCGAAGTTCAGGAACCAAGAATGAGAGAAATTCTCATTTTGGTAAAAGAGGACATTTGACCAAGCTTCGATATAATCATAATAATTGAAGCCTATGGGTTGACCTGGAAGTTCTTTCAGAATAGAATGATGAGAACCCCATTCCTGATTCGAAAGAATTTTAACTATGAATTAGCTTGTGGAAAGCTATTCGTTTCTGAGTGGGATCAAACCTGTCCATAATGGGTTCGATCTTTACAGATTCTGTGTGGAGAAGGATGACTTTATAAAAACCAATTGACTTGTTGAGATGTTGTGGGACAAAATGTCATTTGGGTGGCAAATAGGCCCTGAGCAGTTTACCATGTTGGACCTAGAGAAGAGCTTTCTGATCCTTTTGACTTGGAGTAACTTTAGGTGTGATCAGACGCATGTGGCAATGATCCACATGGAATACATTCTGAAGAATTTCCTTGACTATGAAATCAGAAGGATTCTTCGGAACATAAGGAACTTTACTTTGTAGTCTAGACGGAGACTAGGCCATACTTGGTAGTCTTAACGGAGACTGGGCCGGAGACATAGTCTCAATAATCTCATAAGGATTAGAAGGTTGACTTGGTGGTAAAGAGGCTAATGCAGAATATGTAGGCTTACTTGTGAGAGCAAGAGCTGAGGATGAAGGTCGAACTTTTTGACTTGGTTGGGAAGGATTACCTAGTAACTGGAAACGGTTACTTGTTGAGGTTTGACTTGGAGGACCAAATGGGACTAACAAATGGTCTGGGAGTAACTTGGGTGTATCTGGTGACTTGGTTGACTTGGCAGGTTCTTTACCGTGGGGTTTAGGAGCCATGAGAATCCTGCAAAAATTCACGGGTAAGGAAGTCAGTGATACTGTTATGACTTCCTTGGATGTATTCAATGTCAAAATCAAAAGTAATGAGAATGGCTTGCCATCGTGCAAAAATCTGTTTGGATGCAATGTTTTTCACATCTTTTTATAAAACAAATTTTGCGTTTTTCCAATCAACTCGTACTAAAAACTTTTGATTTATCAAATCACTTTGAAATTTACTTATGCATAGTACTATAGATAAAATTTCTTTTTTGATAGTACTATAATTCTGCTGTGCTGAATTCCAATTGCCGGAGTGATATCTGACTAATTGTTCAGCTGAATCTGGTTTGACTTTTTGTTTGAGAATGCCACCATAACCAATTTCTGAGGCATCGGTCTCAACAATTTTGAAAGGTAAAGGTAAAGGAAGAGACTTGACATGTGACTTGATTTGTTTTACCATAGAGGTATGTTCTTCAGTCCAAGGAGGAGGATTTTTCTGTAGACGTTGGAACAAAGGTTTACATAGATGTCTTAAATTATGATAAAATTCAGCAATGTAATTGAGTGAACCTAAGAACCTTTGGAGTTGAGTTTTCTCTAGAATGACATCGGGGAATTTATCAGCAAATTGAAGGGATCTGTCTATGGGGTGGATTTGACCTTGATCAATATTGTAACCTAAAAATCTGACTTTGGTTTGAAACAACCTGATCTTGGGGGCAGAGACCACTAGACCGTTTGACTTGATGATCTGAAGAAACTTATGGAGGTGTTTCCAATGTTCTTCGATTGATTTTGAGAAGACTAACACATCATCTATGTAGGCAATGACGAAATGACTATAAGGGTTAAAAATGTCGTTCATGACATTTTGGAATTCACTTGGTTTGAAACAACCTGATCTTGGGGGCAGAGACCACTAGACCGTTTGACTTGATGATCTGAAGAAACTTATGGAGGTGTTTCCAATGTTCTTCGATTGATTTTGAGAAGACTAACACATCATCTATGTAGGCAATGGCGAAATGACTATAAGGGTTAAAAATGTCGTTCATGACATTTTGGAATTCACTTGGTGCATTTTTCAGACCGAAGGGCATTACGTTCCATTCGTAATGTCCAAAAGGTGTGGTGAATGTTGTTTTGTACCTGTCGGGCTCACAGACTTGGATTTGATAGAAGCCGTTCTTCATATCAAATTTACTAAAAACTGTGGCTGCTGACAGACGACCAATGAGATCGCGTTTGTCAGGAATGGGGTAACGAATCCATTGAAGGACCTTGTCAGGAATGGGGTAACGAATCCATTGAAAGACCCTGAGCAGTTTACCATGTTGGACCCGGAGAAGAGCTTCCTGATCCTTTTGACTTGGAGTAACTTCAGGTGTGATCAGACGCCTGTGGCAATTTGTCTTAGGACTATAGGTAAACAGTTAGACAAGATTGAATCCAAGTTAGATGGTCAATCCCTCGTCTCTGAGAAACCGTTACTACAGCTGCCCAGTAAGCCTTTAGGTTTAAAGATCTCAGAACAGTCAGCCCTTAGTAAAGTCACTCAGTTGCTAGGTGAATTAAAAACAAGTAAAACAGATGGTAAGAAACCAGAATCTTCCCATTAAGTCAGTGCTCTCAATCAAGTCTCCACAGGATCTGATACAGACTCAGAATCTGATCATCAGATTAATGAAATCGAAAACCAGTTCAAACAGTTAGAAGTCAACAGGATTAGGTCTGGTCGTCCTAACCCAATGTCTTTAACCAAGAACTAGTATAGTAAACTCACTCCTCCTGATCTTCAATTCGAAGAAAAGAATTTCCAAAGTCAATTCTCTGTCTCCAGTGACAAGTTATATGAATGGAATATTGATGATTTCTCTGAACAAGAAATCCTTAATAAACTTCAACATATGACTATGGTAGCAAACAATTATTTAGTAAATCATTCCCTTAGTCATCCAGAAGTCGTTGATTTAATTGTCTCTGGCTTCACTGGTTCTTTACGCCAATGGTGGGAAAAGTACCTCACCAAAAAAGATAGGGATCATATTCGTAGTGCTGTTCAGCATGATGAAGAAGGATTTCCTATTTTTGATGAAAGATTAGGTCAAGGTGTTAGCGATGATATTAATACTCTTATTTATATCATTGTTAAACATTTTATTGGTACTCCTAGTAACATTTCAGCTAGGATTCATGACCAATTAAGTAACCTTAAGTGTCCAACCTTAAGTGATTTTCGTTGGTATAAGGATGTCTTAATTTCTCGTGTCATGCTTAGGGAAGACTGTAAGAATCATTTTTGGAAAGAAAAATTCATCAATGGCCTCCCTAATCTCTTTGCCCATAAGATTAGAGAAGTCTTAAGTCAGCCCTCAGGAATCATAGAGTATGATACTCTGACCTACGGTGATCTTGTTAGTATCATCAACAAAGAAGGTATGAAGATGTGTATTAACATGAAAATCAATAATCAACTTAGCAAAGATAAAAAAAAGCAGCTAAGTATGAAATGGGTAATTTCTGCGAACAGTATGGTCTGCCTCCCATAGCACCATCCCGTAAAAAACACCACAAAGAAAGGTCATCCTTTAGAAGGTCACACAAATACCACAAGAAGTCAAATAGGAATTACATACCTCCCGAAGAAAGTAAACCTAGTAAACCAAAATTTCACAAAAAAGCCTTTAGGAAGAAATCCACACCTAAAGACAAAAGTAAAATTAGATGTTACAAATGTAAGAAGCTAGGTCATTACAGCTCTGAATGTCGAGTTAAAGAAAATATTAATTCTTTAGACATTCCTGCAAGTGAGAAAGTAAAACTGTTTGCCATCTTAGAATTAAGAGATTCTAGTGGTAATGATCTAGATATAGATGACATCTCATCCTCTAATTCTAGTTACAATCCCAGTACCGACACAGAATCCGACACCCCTAACCAAAAGTTAGGATGTCAAGATAGTTGTTGTCACCCAAGTAAAACCTTGAACGTTTTAAGTCAACAAGAAAAACTTTTGTTCGATTTAATCGACAAAGTTGAGGATCCTGAGCTCAAGGCTCAATATCTCTCCAAATTTAAAAACGTGTTAAGTAAAAAAGAAAGTAAATTAAAAATCCCTGAAACCCAGGTCAGTCTTAATAAGATCTTAGACAAGTTTAAGAAAACCTCTAAACCTGTCACATTACAAGATTTACAGACTGAAGTCCAACAAGTAAAACAAGAGATTCGTGAGCTAAAAGCCCAGAATAAAACTCTTTAACAAGAAGTCCTCCTTCTTAAAATCAACCAAAGTTTTAAGAAACAAAGTCAACAAGAGTCTGAACAGTCTGAACAGGTACCCGAACCTGAACCCTTTCAGCCTCAATTTACTCTCCCACAAGATACTCCGGAATGTAGCCAATTCCTTAGTATCATGAACCGTATGCATTTCCAGAAATGGCATGCAAAAGTAAACATCATAGTAAATTCTGAATTTGCATTTGAGGTTATTGCCCTTATTGATTCAGGTGCAGATCTCAATTGTATTCAATAAGGTCTTATACCCACTAAGTACTATGAAAATACAAGAGAACGTCTTCATTCAGCCAACGGTACTTCTATGGGTATTCAGTATAAGTTATCAAAAGCACATGTCTGTAAAGATAGTGTTTGCTTTAAGTCATCGTTTGTTTTAGTAAAAAATCTGCCTGATCAAAAGGTGATCTTAGGCACTCCCTTCATATGCCTGTTGTATCCTTTCACCACAACAAGTGAAGGACTTACAACTTCCATCTTAGGCCAAAAGGTAACTTTTGAGTTTGTTCATCCTCCTCAGCCTAGGGAACTCTCCTTGTTGCAGAAAGCCTCTATAAGTAAAAATCTTAATTTCCTTGTCCAGAAAACTCAACATCTTGATTTTCTAAAGGAAGAAATCAAGTTCAAAAGAGTTGAGGACCAACTCTTAAGTCAATCCCTTCAACAACAAATTAAGTCATTCCAAGTAAAACTAGAACAACAAATCTGTTCTAATGTTCCAAATGCTTTCTGGCATAGAAAGCAACACATAGTAAAACTTCCATATGAACCGGATTTTAGTGAGAAAAATATTTCCACTAAACCTCGACCCATCCAGATGAACCAGGAGATGATGGAAGTCTGCAAGAAGGAAATCCATAATCCTTTGAGTAAAGGCATCATTCGCCATAGTAAATCCCCATGGTCTTGTTCTGTCTTTTATGTTTATAAAAATGCAGAAATAGAACGAGGAGTTACTCGCATGGTAATCAATTACAAACCACTGAACAAGGTCCTTCAATGGATTCGTTACCCCATTCCTGACAAATGCGATCTCATCGGTCATCTGTCAGCAGCCACAGTTTTTAGTAAACTGTTTGGACATTACGAATGGAACGTAATGCCCTTCGGTCTGAAAAAAATGCACCAAGTGAATTCCAAAATGTCATGAACGACATTTTTAACCCTTATAGTCATTTCGCAATTGCCTACATAGATGATGTGTTAGTCTTCTCAAAATCAATCGAAGAACATTGGAAACACCTCCATAAGTTTCTTCAGATCATCAAGTCAAACGGTCTAGTGGTCTCTGCCCCCAAGATCAGGTTGTTTCAAACCAAAGTCAGATTTTTAGGTTACAATATTGATCAAGGTCAAATCCACCCCATAGACAGATCCCTTCAATTTGCTGATAAATTCCCCGATGTCATTCTTGAGAAAACTCAACTCCAAAGGTTCTTAGGTTCACTCAATTACATTGCTGAATTTTATCATAATTTAAGACATCTATGTAAACTCTTGTTCCAACGTCTACAGAAAAATTCTCCTCCTTGGACTGAAGAACAAACCTCTATGGTAAAACAAATCAAGTCACATGTCAAGTCTCTTCTTTTACCTTTAGCTTTCAAAATTGTTGAGATCGATGCCTCAGAAATTGGTTATGGTGGCATTCTCAAACAAAAAGTCAAACCAGATTCAGCTAAACAATTAGTCAGATATCACTCCGGCAATTGGAATTCAGCACAGCAGAATTATAGTACTATCAAAAAAGAAATTTTATCTATAGCACTATGCATAAGTAAATTTCAAAGTGATTTGATAAATCAAAAGTTTTTAGTACGAGTTGATTGCAAAAGCGCAAAATTTGTTTTAGAAAAAGATGTGAAAAACATTGCATCCAAACAGATTTTTGCACGATGGCAAGCCATTCTCAGTGCTTTTGATTTTGACATTGAATACATCCAAAGAACTCAAAACAGTATCTCTGACTTCCTTACCCGTGAATTTTTGCAGGATTCCCTTGGCTTCTAAATCCCACGGTAAAGAACCTGCCAAGTCAACCAAGTCATCAGATACACCCAAGTTACTCCCAGACCATTTGTTAGTCTCATTTGGTCCTCCAAGTCAAACCTCAACAAGTAACCGTTTCCAGTTACTAGGTAATCCTTCCCAACCAAGTCAAAAAGTTCGACCTTCATCCTCAGCTCTTGCTCTCACAAGTAAGCCTACATATTCTGCATTAGCCTCTTTACCACCAAGTCAACCTTCTAATCCTTATGAGATTATTGAGACTATGTCTCCGGCCCAGTCTCCGTTAAGACTACCAAGTACGGCCTAGTCTCCGTCTAGACTACAAAGTAAAGTTCCTTATGTTCCGAAGAATCCTTCTGATTTCATAGTCAAGGAAATTCTTCAGAATGTATTCCATGTGGATCATTGCCACATGCGTCTGATCACACATGAAGTTACTCCAAGTCAAAAGGATCAGAAAGCTCTTCTCTAGGTCCAACATGGTAAACTGCTCAGGGCCTATTTGCCACCCAAATGACATTTTGTCCCACAACATCTCAACAAGTCAATTGGTTTTTATAAAGTCATCCTTCTCCACACAGAATCTGTAAAGATCGAACCCATTATGGACAGGTTTGATCCCACTCAGAAACGAATAGCTTTCCACAAGCTAATTCATAGTTAAAATTCTTTCGAATCAGGAATGGGGTTCTCATCATTCTATTCTGAAAGAACTTCCAGGTCAACCCATAGGCTTCAATTATTATGATTATATCGAAGCTTGGTCAAATGTCCTCTTTTACCAAAATGAGAATTTCTCTCATTCTTGGTTCCTGAACTTCGACAACAAGTTCACAAGTCAACTGCCTATGTGGTTCCTACGTCGGTGGCAATTGTTCGGACCCATTACCGATATCATTCCCACCAAGATCAAGGAAGCAATTGCCCGATTTGACAATCTGGCACAAGTCACAGTCCAGAACAGTCAGTTCCCGACCCTCTGCCTGTTCACAAGTAAATACAAGATCCCATGGATTCTTAAATGAGATTATCAAGTCAATCAGAACATCATGGCTAGCCGTTTCCAGGTCAAATGGTGGGACAAGTTCAATATCGACAGGATAATTGAACAAGTAAAAAAGGAATTTCCTCAGCCAGAGGAATTTTCTGCTGTCTCTCAGTTCCTAGTAGAGAAGACCAGTCTCCAGACTGCCCTAGTCTCTGCTATGAACCAAGTTCAAAGTAAAGAAGATCTACAGGAGCTCTGCCACCAGTTGCAGCTCGAAGTAAGCAAAATCAGTGGACAAGACCCAGATGAGCACAGCCCAGCCTCATCTCACTCGTCTGCTGCAGGTCAATCAAAGCCCAACTACTTGGATCTAGATAAGAGACGACATGTGAAGCCCAAGTCCATGTGACATCCAAGCCCAGGCCCATGTGACGTCCGTAGGCATGTAAGGACAAAGTCAACAAGTCAAAACCGACAAGTCACTATTCATGAACAGTAAATTTGACTTTTTACTATTCATGAACAGTAAGTAAAATAGTGAAAGCAGCCTACACGCCCCTGTTCATCCACAGTCAAAGCACGCGTGATTCCACAGTAACCCCTCTGTCTTTAAATACAGAGGTCGAAGTCAGTTGTAATCAGAATTCCATTTCGGATTTCTGAACTCTCTCTCCCTCAAGTCTTTCTATCCTTAGTAACCCAAGTCTATCTAAGTCTAAGAACACGAAGTATATGTCTTCTTACTTGATAGTTCTTGCTTGTAAGTCAACTGTTCTTTGAAGTAAACCAAGTTACATGCCAGATTGGACGGTTTTACATTTCAAGTTACATGCATTCATACATCTACCTTCATTGCTGGTTTACATTTCTGCTTCATGCATACCGCCATGCATACCGCCTTCATGGCTGGTTTAAGTAATTATTTTCTGTTTTCTCAAGTAAACTTATTTTAAGGCCATTTGCAAGTTGATACCCTCTAATTGGCCTATTATTTGCCGACCTTTGGGTTTAACGAAGCTTGTTCCCTCACAGGAGGCCTTTAAAAATTAATTTTATTTTATCTGCTGCTATCTTCTCTGCTTCTTTGCTTCCATGGCTCGTCTTCACCATAAACTCTCCAGTAACCGTTTTGGTCCTTTCAAAGTAAGTTCCTTGGTAACCAATCTTCATCTCATGACCTATTTGGTAAATCCATCGGTATACCCAAGGAAACCCATTTTGGTATATATATATATATAATTCTCCGGTAAGCACCCTGGTCAGTCACTATCGGGGCCTGCCTCTGATACCAAAAGAAGAGATAAGTGACTGACCAGGGTGCTTACTTTGAAAGGGCGGAAGCGGTGATTAGAGAGAGAGTGGTGGAGACGAGCCATAGAAACATAAAGGAAATGCGGAAGCAGAGAAGAAAAGGAAGAACAGCAGATATAAATTTGAAACCCCTGATGAAAGGGACAAGCTTCGTTCTACCCGCAGATCGACAATGAAAGTCACTTAGCTGGTATCCAATTGCTAATGGTCTTAAAAGAAAATTAACTTAGGAGAAAATAACTAAACCAGCCATGAAGGCGGTAATGAATGAGTGCAGAAACTTAGAACCGACCAATCTGGCGGTATGTATGAATGCATGAAACTGAAACTTAAAACCGTCCAATCTGGCGGTATGCATGTTTGGAGATATTAACAAAGAAAGAAGAACAACGATATACTTGGAAACTGATTTACTTGATAATCAAGGAAAGAAACAAGTTCTTGGTTACATGACTTACACAGAACTATCAAGAAAGAAGACATAGTTCTAACTCTGGATAGACTCGTAAGGGAGGCAAGAGACAGAGAGAGCAGAATCGAAAACGAAGTTCGAGTTCTGCTTACAAATGACTTGAGCTGCGATATTTAAAGACAGATGAGAGCACTGTGTATTCACGCGAATCCTGTGTAGTCAGATTTTAAATGAAGCCCAATTATTTGACTTTCGGTTTGACTTGCTGACTTTCGTTTGACTTTGTCCTTACATGTCTTCAGATTTTAAATGAAGCCCAATTACTTGGATCCCCTGTTCCAGGATAGTCAAGACCCTTACTCGGTCGACCTTGCAGACTATATATGAAGCTCATGTAAAATCTGAAGACATGTAAGGACAAAGTTCAACCGAAAGTCAAACTATGAATAGTAAATTTGACTTATTTTACTATTCACCAACTGTAAAAACAGCTGACAGGTCACTGTTCATGCACAGTAACAACAGTGACTACATAGGATCCGCGTGAATACACAGTGCTCTCATCTGTCTTTAAATATCGCAGCTCAAGTCATTTGTAAGCAGAACTCGAACTTCGTTTTCGATTCTGCTCTCTCTCTCTCTCTCAAGTCTTTCTAGCCTCCCTTACGAGTCTATCCAGAGTTAGAACTATGTCTTCTTTCTTGATAGTTCTGTGTAAGTCATGTAACCAAGTAACTTGTTTCTTTCCTTGATTATCAGGTAAATCAGTTTCCAAGTATATCGTTGTTCTTCTTTCTTTGTTAAAATCTGCAAACAAGCAGAACGCCAGATTGGACGGTTTTAAGTTTCAGTTTCATGTATTCATACATACCGCCAGATTGGTCAGTTCTAAGTTTCTGCACTCATGCATTACCACCTTTATGGCTGGTTTAGTTATTTTTTCCTAAGTTAATTTTCTTTTAAGACCGTTAGTAAGTGGATACCAGCGAAGTGACTTTCATTGTCGATCTGCGGGTCGATCTGCTATGAAGGAACAAGCTTCGTTTCACGCCAGTATTGAGCTATGAATGCTCTGTCAAAATAAGTTTACTTGTAAAATCAAAAAATAATTACTTAAACCAGCAATGAAGGCGGTATGCATGTAGCAGAATTGTAAACCAGCCATGAAGGCGGATGCATGTAACTTGAAATGTAAAACCGTGCAATATGGCGGTATGCATGTTTGCATAGAGATATAACAAGTGACTTACGAGATTGACTAACAAGAACTATCAAGTAAGAAGACATTGTGTTCTTAGACTTAGATAGACTTGGGTTACTAAGGATAGAAAGACTTGAGGGAGAGAGGGTTCAGAAATCCGAAATGGAAATCTGATTACGCTTCTGTATTTAAAGACATGAGGGTTACTGTGGAGTCACGCGGATACTGTTGAATCACGCGTGCTTTCACTGTAGATGAATAGGGGTGTGTCGACTGCTTTTCGGCTGTTTTACTTTACTGTTTATGAATAGTAATTTGATGTTTTACTGTTCATAAATAGTGACTTGTTTGTCTGACTTGCTGACTTTGTCCTTACATGTCTACGGATGTCACATGGGGCTTGGGCTTCACATGTCATCTTCGGGTAAAGATCTTGACTGTCTTGGAAATTTGGATCCAAGAAATTGGGCTTTGAATGTCCTGCAGTAGACGAGTGAGATGAGGTTGCACTGTGCTCATCTGGATCTTGTCCAATGATCTTGCTGACTTCGAGCTGCAACTGATGGTACAACTCTTGGAGATTTTCTTTACTTTGAACTTGGTTCATAGTAGAGACAAGAGTAGTCTGGAGACTGGTTTTCTCGACTAGGAATTGAAAGACCGCAGAAAATTCATGTGGCTGAGGAAATTCATTTTTTACTTGTTCAATAATCCTGTGGATATAGAATGGAAACGGCGAGCACAAATGTTCTGATTTACTTGGTAACCCCATTTATGAATCCATGGGATCTTGTACTTACTTACGAACAGACAGAGTGTTGGGAACTGACTGTTCTGAACTGTAACTTGCGCCAGATTGACAAATCGGGCCAATTCTTCCTGAAGATGAGTGAGAATGATATCGGTAATGGAACAATATAATTGCCACCAACAGAGGAGCCAATTAGGAAGTTGACTTGTGAACTTGTTGTCAAAGTTCATGAACCAAGAATGAGACTGGGTCTCATTTTGGTAAAAGATGACATTTGACTAGGCTTCAATATAATCGTAATAGTTGAAGCCTATAGGTTGACCTGGAAGCTCTTTCAGAATGGATGGATGAGAACCATGAAAGATTTTTTACTATGAATAACTTGTGGAATGCAACCATCTTTTGTGTAGGATCAAACTTATCCAGAATGAGTTCAATCTTTACAGACTCTGTGTGGAGAAGAATGAATTTATAGAAACCAATTGACTTATTAGGATACTCTGAGACGAGATGCTATTTGGGAGGCAAATAGGCTCGGAGCAGTTTACCATGTTGAAACCGAAGGCTTCTTGATCCTTTTGACTTGCAGCAACTTCATACGTGAGCAAATGTTTGTGACAATGCTCAACATGAACAATATTCTGAAGAACTTCTTTGACTATAAACTCTGAAGGATTCTTCTGGACATGAGGAATTTTACTTTGTAGCCTAGACGGAGACTGAGTCGTACTTGGTAGTCTTAACGGAGACTGGGCCGGAGACAAGGTCTCAATAATTTCAACGGGATTTACTATGGTGGATGATGTTTTTACTTAAAAGATCATGGATTTCCATTTTGCAGACTTCCATCATCTCTTTATTAGTCATCCCATACAGATGAATCAAGAGATGATGAAAGTCTGCAAAAAGGAAATCCATGATCTTTTAACTAAAGACATCATCTGTCATAGTAAATTCTCTTAGTCTTGTATTGCTTTTTATGTTTACAAAAATGTATAAATAGAAAGAGGAGTTACTCGTAATCAATTACAAACCATTGCATAAGGTTATTCAATGGATTCGTTATCACATTCCTGACAAACGCGATCTCATCAGTCGTCTGTCAGTAGCCACAATTTTTAGTAAATTTTATATGAAGAGCAGCTTCTTTCAAATCCAAGTCCATGAGCCAGATAGGTATAAAACAACATTCATCACACCCTTTGGACATTACGAATGGAATATGTAATGCCCTTCGATCTGAAAAATGTTCCAAGTGAATTCCAAAATTTCATGAACGACATTTTTAACCCTTATAGTCATTTCACAATTGTCTATATTGACGATGTGTTAGTCTCATCAAAGTCAAATGAAGAACATTGGAAACACCTCCATAAGTTTCTCCAAATCATCAAGTCAAATGGTCTAGTGCTCTCTGCCCCTAAGACCAGGATGTTCCAAACTAAAGTCAGATTTTTATGTTACAACATTGACAAAGGTCAAATTCATCCCATAGACAGATCCTTTCAATTTGCTGATAAATTCTCCGATGTCATGCTAGAGAAAACTCAACTCCAAAGGTTCTTAGGATCTCTCAATTACATTGTTGAATTGAGGTTACAACAATTGACCAAGGTCAAATTCATCCCATAGACAGATCCCTTCAATTTGCTGATAAATTCCCCGATATCATGCTAGAGAAAACCCAACTCCAAAGATTCTTAGGTTCTCTCAATTACATTGTTGAATTCTATCATCATTTAAGGCATCTATGTAAATCTTTGTTCCAACGTCTTTAGAAAAATCATCCTCCATGTACTGAAGAACACACTTCTATGGTAAAACAAATCAAGTCACATGTCAAGTCTCTCTCTTGCCTTGACATTCCTTTACCTTTAGCCTTTAAAATTGTTGAGACCGATGCCTCCGAAAATGGTTATGGTGACATTCTCAAACAAAAAGTCAAACCCGATTCAGCAAAACAATTAGTCAGATATCATTCCGGCAATTGGAATTCAGCACAGCAAAATTATAGTACTATTAAAAAGAAATTTTATCTATAGTACTAAGCATAAGTAAATTTCAAAGTGATTTAATAAATCAAAAGTTTTTAGTATGAGTTGATTGCAAAAGAACAAAATTAGTTTTAGAAAAAGATGTAAAAAACATTGCACCAAACAGATTTTTGCACGATGGCAAGCCATTCTCAATGCTTTTAATTTTGATCTTGAGTACATCCAAGGAAGTCAAAACAGTATTCCTGACTTCTTTACCCGTGAATTTTTGCAGGATTCCCATGACTCCTAAACCCCACGGCAAAGAACCTGTCAAGTCAACCAAGTCACCAGCTACACCTAAGTTACTCCTTGACCATTTGCTAGTCTCATTTGGTCCTCCAGATCAAACCTCTTCAAGTAATCGTTTCCAGGTTCTAGGTAATCCTTCTCAAACAAGTCAAAAGGTCTGGCCTTCCTCTTCAGCTTTTGCCCTCACAAATCAGTATGGTAAGCCTACATATTCCGCCTAAGCTGCGTTACCACCAAGTCAATCTCCTAACCTTCTCTCCAGCCCAGTCTCCGTTAAGACTACCAAGTACGGACTAGTCTCCTCCGTCTAGACTAGAAAGTAAAATTCCTCATGTCCAGAAAAATCCTTCAGAGTTTATAGTCAAAGAAGTTCTTCAGAATATTTTTCATGTTGAGCATTGTCACAAACATTTGCTCACATCTGAAGTTGCTGCAAGTCAAAAGGATCAAGAAACCCTTCTTCGGGTTCAACATGATAAACTGCTCCGAGCCTATTTGCCTCTCAAATGACATTTCGTCCCAAAGCAACCTAATAAGTCAATTAGTTTCTATAAACTCATCCTTCTCTATACAGAGTCTGTCAAGATTGAACCCATTATGGATAGGTTTGATCATACGCAAAAGAATGTTGCATTCCACAAGTTATTCATAGTAAAAATTCTTTCATGTCAAGAATGAGGTTCTCATCCATCCATTCTGAAAGAGCTTCCAGGTCAACCTAGGCTTCAACTTTTACGATTATATTAAAGCCTGGTCAAATGTCCTCCTTTACTAAAATGAGACCTTCTCTCATTTTTGGTTCATGAACTTCGACAACAAGTTCACAAGTCAACTTCCAAATTGGTTCCTCCGTTGGTGGCAATTATACGGTCTCATTACCGATATCATTCCAACTCAGCTTCAGGAAGCATTGGCCAGATTGGCAAGCCCGATTTGCCAATCTGGCCCAAGTCACAGTTCAGAACAGCCAGTTCCCAACACTCTGTCTGTTCGTAGGTAAGTACAAGATCTCATGGATTCTTAAATGAGATTACCAAGTAAGTACTATATCCACAAGAATTTTCTGCGGTCTCTCAGTTCTTAGTCGAGAAAACCAGTCTCCAGATTACTCTTGTCTCTATTATGAACCAAGTTCAAAGTAAAGAAGATCTCCAAGAGTTGCGCCATCAGTTGCAGCTCGAAGTCAGAAAGATCATTGGACAAGATCCAGATGAGCACATTCCAACCTCATCTCACTCGTCTACTGTAGGACATTCAAAGCCCAATTTCTTGGATCCAGTTTTCCAAGACAGTCAAGATCTCTACTCGAAGATGAGATGTCAACAAAGCCCATGTGACATCCGTAGACATGTAACGACAAAGTCAGCAAGTCACTAGTCATGAACAGTAAAAAGTCAAATTACTATTCATGAACGGTAAAGTAAAACAGCCGAAAAGCAGCCGACACACCCATGTTCATCTACAGTCAAAGCACGCGTGATTCAACAGTATCAACGTGATTCCACAGTAACCCTTTTGTCTTTAAATATAAAAGCCAAGGTCATTTGTAATCAGATTTCCATTTCGGATTTCTGAACTCTCTCACCCTCAAGTCTTTTTATCCTTAGTAACTCAAGTCTTTCAAAGTCTAAGAACACAATGTCTTTTTACTTGTTCTTTGAAGGAAATCAAGTTTTCAAGTATATCTATGTCTTTATCTCTTCTTTGCAAACATGCATACTGTCAGATTAGACGATTTTACATTTCAAGTTACATGCATCCGCCTTCATGGCTGGTTTACAATTCTGCTACATGCATACCGCCTTCTAATTATTTTCTGATTTTAAAACTTATTTTAAGACTGATACAAGTTTGACAAGCATTCATATCTCGAGTGCTGGTGTGAAACGAAGCTTGTTCCTTCACAGGGGGTCTTCAAAACTATTTTTAATTTATCTGTTGTTATCCTCTCTGTTTCTTACTTCCATGGCCCGACTCCATCATTCTTTTTTTAATCCCCGATTCCGTCCTTTCAAAGTAAGCACCCTAGTAACTCGTCCATGAGTCAGGGTATCATAGTCTATGATTCCTGAGGGTTGACTTAAGACTTCTCTAATCTTATGGGCAAAGAGATTAGGTTGGACACTTAAGGATACTTAATTGGTCATGAATCCTAGCTTATCTGTTATTACCAAGAAAATGTTTAATAATGGTATTAATACTCTTATTAATACCATCACTAACACCACATCTTGACCATATTTTTCATCAAAAATTGGCAATCCTTCTTCATCATGTCGAACAGCATAACGAATGAGATCACGATCACTTTCGATGAGGTACTTTTCCCACCATTGGCGTAAAGAACTAATGAAACCAGAGATAATTAAATCAACGATTTCTGGATGGCTAAGGGAATGGTTTACTAAGTAGTTGTTTGCTACCATGGTCATATGCTGGAGCTTATTTAGGATTTCTTGTTCAGAGAAACCATCAATATTTCATTCATATAACTTGTCACAAGAGACCGAGAATTGACTTTGGAAATTCCTTTCTTCGAATTGAAGATCAGAAGGAGTGGGTTTACTATACCAATTATTGGTTAAATACATCGAGCTGGATGATTACCTTACTTTGAAAGGGGAGAAATAAAGGTTAGCAAGAGAATGATGGAGACGAGTCATCACTACGGAAGCAGAATACTAAAACTTTTCATAAATTAGAGAAAATAATCTTGTTACTAGATCTGGATACCGGTGAGGCTCTCCCGGGGTCGTTCAACCACCTCGAAGATAATAGCTTCGTATGTTATCAACCGTCTCCAATCATGGAGACGGTAAAGATGCATGTGAGCAGAAACATAAAACCGTCCAATCTGGCGGTATGTATGTTGTGCATGTAACTAAATTTAAAGTTGTCCAATATGGCGGTATGCATGTTGGCAGAGAAATAGAAAGACAAGAATCTACTTAAAATTTTGTTTACTTCGGAAATAGTTTACTTACAAAATTGACTAACAAGAACTATCAAGTAAGAAGACATGGTTCAAAACTTAGATAGACTCATAAGGCTAACTCAGAAAGACTTAAGGGAAAGAGTGTTCAGAAATCCGATATGGAAATCTGATTACAAATGACTTTGTCTTCTATTTTTAAAGACGTAAGGCTAACTCACGCGTGTTGTACCTTTAGCTGTCGGTTGCTTTTTACTGTGAATGAACAATGACTTCTCTGTTGCTTTCTACTACTTTTACTATTGATATTTAATGTTCATGAATAGTGACTTGTCAAATTTACTTGCTGAATTTGTCGTTACATGTCGGCGGTTGTCACATGGGCTTGGGCTTCATATGTCATCGTCGAGATTAACGGAGTAAGGATCTTGGCTGTCTTGGAACAGAGGATCCAAGTAGTTGGGCTTAGATTGACTTGCAGTGGACGAGATGATGCTGGGGGATGCTCATTTGGGTCTTGTCCATTAATTCTGTTAACATCGAACTGCAATTGTTGACATAACTCTAGGCCTAGTTCATGGATGAGCAATTGTTGTCTGGAGGCTAGCTTTCAGACAACAATTAATCTGGCGAAGGAAATTCCTTTTTACTTGTTCAATAATCCTGTGGATATTGAATTTGTCCTATCATTTGACATGGAAACGGCGAGCACAAATAGTCTGGCTTACTTGATAATCTCATTTGAGAATCCATGAGATTTTGTACATACTTACGAACAGACATAGTGTGGGGAATTGGTTGTTCTGTATTATGACTTGGGCCAGATTGGCAAATCAGGGTAGAGCTTCTAGGAGTTTAGTGAGAATAATATCGGTAACGAGACCGTATAATTGCCACCAACGGAGAAACCAAATGGGGAGTTGACTACATCACTAGAGCTAGAGGCATCATCAATAGAATAATCACAACTAGCAGATGGATGAGGCTCAAAACCCTATGTAGAAATAATTAAAAGAAACAAGTTGGAAACTACAAATAATATAAAATCAAAGAAGATTCAAATAATTAAAAGAAATACATTAGAATCTAGAAAATAATATACCTGTGGACATGTCATGCTTGAATCTCAATAGACTATGTTATAATTTTCAAACAAATCTTCTAACAAATACTTTGTAAATGATATCAAAGTACTTGTCAACTCCGGTGTATATATTTTCTTCAACCAATACTACCACACCTAATTTTCCTTTAAGATCAATCACACTTGCAACGAATATCATCTTGTTCAACTTCTCCACATTGCCTTAATACTTTACGTTTGGAAGGCGGGCAACTTTGGTTGGTAGAGGTAGGAGTACGTTTAGGGACATCTTGGTCAGACTCTAAATCAATTACAGAAGACATAGACGGTACTCTTTGACCCTCTAAGGTTGGTTCAGATTGATTATCCATCTAGCAAAGGTGAACAAAAACACAAACTCAACCCCAATAAACAACCTCATATTTATAAACATGCAGAAAGAGAGATGTGACTTAATTGAAGCATGCATTTAATTGATATGTACCAAATCATATTGCATTGATATATGATCCGTCGAAGGCCAGTACTTGTATTACTATAATATTTCTATTCTAAAATATAACACAAAATATACCCAAGTCTTCTGGCCCAGGGGCCAAGGTGTAGCATGGACTAATAAACGGGTTCAAGCCTACTCTGAAGTATCTTCTAAGTACTGAAGTCAAATCAAATATCAAGAAATTTTCCCAAACCTATCCAAGAAGAAAACAAAAATAAATAAATAAAAAAGAAGAAGAAATCCAGAAGAAACTAATTGGCATAGAAAATAAAAGAAGATATTAAATCGTAGGCTTTTGTTGTCTATTGCAAACATTGACGACTCCATTAGAATAGTCAAGACTTGTTGGCACAAGGAAAAAGTGTGAACACTGTCACTAATTAAACACATAAAAGATGTGATATTCGATCCACTCTTACTTCCAAACAACATGTTCCAACATCCACTAATCGCATGAAGAGGCTTTCTTTTATCAATTAGAAATTTGCCTGAAAAACTTCTTGTGGGGATACCGACACTCGCACAATATTAAGGACTAAACAACACCTAAGAGATGAGAGAGAGAGACGTTGTAAGTGAGTCGTGAGGGAAGGGGGCTATGAGTCCAGCGTAAGGAAGGAGCTTAGGGGATTGTGCGTACGTGAGGGAGGGAGTCTGTACGTGAAATTTCATATTAGGGACTTTTCTAAAGGGGGTGGTTTTGCGAAAGGGGAAAGGTGAGACGTGAGAAGGGGTGCGAAAGAGGAAAGGTGGGGTGACGGGGGGCGGGTTGTACGAGTCGTGACACACGCAATGGAGGTTGGGTTTTTGTTTTTTTTAAGGGCGCAGGCTGTGCGTGGCAAGGATGTTCGTGCACAGACACTGATGCAAAAAAGTGATCACTCGTAGAACAAGATTACGAATAGCTAGCATATAGCAATAGGAATGTGGGAGAGCTCATGGATGTGGGAAGAATCCATGAGGCAAATTGAGCTAGGAGCTAAAGTAGACTTCATTGAGGCGAAGTGAGCAATAATATGTATTCCCCAAAATTTTCCCCAAGATTGCAATAGTGACAGGCTTAAAGTGTCTGCTCATCCAAAAACAAACATTTTCATTGAATTTGGTTCTACCCAACCCGGTCATGCCAGAAATCTTAGATGATCCTCGACCCAAACCACCTAGATGATCGGCGAGCAGGTTTGGTCAGAATTCTAATCCGGCAGGATTGAATGACATTCTAAAGTTCGAAGATAATGATAACATAAGGACAAATTTTACACTTATCAAGTACACTTAAGGAGATTTTAAGCATGGTTACTGGGACTGTTGGAACAGATCTAATTATTTAAACTCTCCATCTAGTACAACATCAAGAGACTTGTGTAACCTGCCATATCCAAACAAGGACTAGGGCAGTGACTTTCACATTCTCTTTATTGAATAAGTGGGCCTAGATTTTTTTTTTAAATAATCTACCTCATAATAATATAAAACTTCCAAATATGACCATTAAAATCTCATTATAATTTAAACCACTAAACTAAGCAAATATGAAATTAATGTACATCATCATTCTTATTTATTTATCAGCAAATACACCTAACCTTGAGCATAGCATTTTAATTAGACTTGCTCCTCGGTATTATAGGCCAAGAAAAAAGGGTAAACAATAATGTGCCATATGTTGACTTCATAATATATTATATACCAATAATATCGTAACACAAAAATACATTATATACTTTTTTGTATAAATAAGGAACTTTATTAGAAATGGAAGAAAGAAAGTGAAAATAGTACAAAGGTTGTACTAGATTCACTAGAAAATACAAGCGAAGAAGCTAATAAAATCTTGGAAATCTAAGAAATGGTGCCCCAACATAGCATTAACCCAAAGAAATAAAGAATGCATAAATACACCCTGTAATCTCTCCATTGATTACAGTCTTGGTCGAATGGTAGAGACTCACAGTCTTGGTCTCGTATTGATTGTTTCCTTTTTAGTACTGATTGGGAGTCCTTTTTTTCCTGAGTTCTATCAAAGGAGACTCCTACGTTTGTACTCAGACCATTTTCCCATTTTGTGTGAGATTGGTAAGCGTGGAAGGGGAAAGAAACCGTTCCGTTTTGAGAACATGTGGCTTAAGGCGGAAGGTTTTCAGGATAAGGATGAGGGATTGGTGGAGGTCTTGTGATTTTGTGGGCACCCCTAGTTTCATGCTTAATGCTAAGTTGAGGGCGTTGAAGGCAGATCTTATTAAGTGGAACCGAGAGGTTTTTGGCGTTCTGAATTATAGGAAATTCTTGTTGTTGGGGGAGTTATCTACGTTGGATGGGAAGGATGAGAGTGGGAATCTCGATGAGGCTGGCAAACAACATAAATTGGAGGTGTCTTCAGAGCTAAATATTCTGATTGGCATGGAGGAAGTGAGCTGGAGGCAGAAATCTCGTGCTTTGTGGCTGAAGGAGGTTGATCGGTGCACCCAATTTTTTCATCGTATGGCCAACTCTAATCGTAGATTTAATACGATTGATTGCTTGGAGGTGGATGGAGAGTTACTGGAGAATCAAGAGAGCATTTTTGAGGAGATTGTCCGCTATTATCGCTCTTTTATCAGAAACCTTTCCTGGATGACTTGTCTTTTGACTCCATTTTCGGGGTTGAGGTGCGTTGGCTTGAAAGACCCTTTGATGAGGAGGAGGTGGTTGGGGTGGTGATGAGTCTTAATGGGGATAAGGCGCCAGGCCCGGATGGTTTTACCATTGCCTTCTTCCAATCTTGCTGGGAGGTGATCAAGGATGATGTCCTTTCTATGTTTAATGAGTTTGCGCATCATGGGAAGTTCGTCAGAAGCCTTAATGCAACATTTATTGTTCTGATTCCAAAAAAAGTGGGAGCGGTCGAATTGAAGGATTTTCGCCCTATTAGCCTTGTGGGTGGGGTTTACAAAATTTTGGCCAAGGTGTTGGCAAATAGGCTGAAGGTGGTCTTGGGAGGTATCATCTCTCCCTCTCAGAACACCTTTGTGAAATGTAGACAAATTTTGGACTATGTTCTCATTGCTAATGAGTGCATTGACTCTAGGAAGCGCTCCAACATCCCGGGCATGATCTGCAAATTGGATGTTCACAAGGCGTACGACCACGTGAATTGGAGATTCCTTTTTTACCTCTTAAGAAGGTGTGGTTTTGGGGCTAGGTTGTGCAGTTGGATCGAGTTCTGCATCTCTACTATTACTTATTCGGTGGTTGTGAATGGTTCTCCCGAATGATTTTTTGGCGGGTCTCGTAGGTTGTGTCAAGGTGATCCTCTTTCACCTTTGTTGTTCGTTATTGTCATGGATGCTCTTAGCAGGATGATGAAGGTATTGGTCGGCAATGGTCTCATTGAAGGGTTCGATGCTGGAGTTGGTGGGAGAGGTGGGGTGAGTATTTCCCATCTATTATTCGCGGATGACACTCTCATTCTTTGTGGGGCTGATGAGATGAGAGTCAATTTCGTAGTCTTCGGTGTCTTCTTCTTTGTTTGAGGCGGTTTCGGGTTTGAAGATTAATCTCTCCAAATCAGAAGTCATCCCTATTGGTAATATTGTCAATGTGCACGATTTGGCTTCTATTTTGGGCTGCCGGGTTGCTTCTTTGCCTATCACTTACTTGGGTCTTCCTTTAGGGCTCCTTTCAAGTGTTCTCGCATATGGAGTGATATTATCGAGAGGACGGATAGGAGATTGGTAAGATGGAAACGGTGTTATCTCTCAAAGGGTGGTAGAATTACGTTGATCAAGTCCACTCTGTCATGTCTCCCCACTTATTATTTGTCCCTCTTTCCTATTCTTGTTGCGGTGGCTAACATGTTAGAGAAGATTCAGATGGATTTTTTATGGGGGAGTGATGATTATGTGCAGAAATTTCATCTTATGAAGTGGCAGAAAGTTTGTTCTCCTGTTAGATGCGGTGGGTTGGGTCTGCGAAGACTTGCTCTGTTTAATAGGACCCTTCTTGGGAAATGGCTTTGGCGGTTTGGGGTCGAGTGTGATAGCTTGTGGAGGAAAGTCATCATGGAGAAATAAGGTTATGCTTCGGGTGGGTGGAACACTTTCGTTTGTAATGGCCCTTACGGTGTTAGTCTTTGGAAGTTTATTAGCAAAGGATGAGATTCCTTTGCTGAGAACATACATTTTGAGGTGGGTAGTGGCCTAAGAGTCCGTTTTTGGAAGGATCGTTGGTGCGATGAGAGTTCCTTAAAGGATATGTTTCCTTCTTTTTTGGAAGGATCGTTGGTGCGATGAGAGTTCCTTAAAGGATCGTTGGTGTGATGATGGTGGCAGACTGTTTGGAGAGGGATTCCGGGAGTTCTTCGTGGAATATTCAATTTGTTATGAGGGCTAATGATTGGGAGTTGGAGGAGTTTCCAACTCTCTTCTCTTTACTCTACTCCAAAGTTTTGAGGAGTCATGTTGAAGTTAAGATGAAATGGGTGAGATCCAAGAATGGAGTTTTTTCGGTGAGATCTTGGTTTTCGTGCCTTGTTGGGAATTTTGATGAGAGCTTCCCTTGGAGACTGATTTGGAAGACTTTGGCTCCTCCTAGGGCGTCTTTCTTTGTTTGGGAAGCCACCCATGGTAGTATCCTTACAACTGACAAGCTAAGGAGGAGGGGATTGTATGTGCTTGATTGGTGCTATCTTTGCAAAAGTGATGGGGAGTCTGCTGAGCATATTTTGCTGCACTGCCTGGTTGCTAGGGATTTGTGGTCCTTTGTGCTTTCTATAATGAACTACGATTGTGTTATGCCTCAGAAGATAGCCGATGTTTTAATGTGCTGGAATAGGGATTTTAATGACCGTCGGGCCTTAGCTTTATGGAGAGTGATCCCTTCTTGCATTTGGTGGATTTTATTGAGAGAGAAATGAGAGATGTTTTGAGGGTGTGGCAGTTTCCTTGGAGGGTTTGAGAGGAAATTTTTTGCAGACCTTATTCTTGTGGGTGAATGTTTTGTTGGACTCTCCCTTTTCGGAGTTTTTTGATTTTATTAGTTTCCTTGCATGTATGGGCTAGAGGTCTCAGTATAGTCTTTTGTACTGTTTCTTTCTTTCACTATTAATAATAGGGGTAAAGTCATAGTTAGCCTCATATCTTTGGGGTAAAATTAAGTTACAACCCTTATTTTTCAAACCAACAATTTGAGACCCCTATGTTTCAAAATCACTCAATCTTTGCCCTCCCGTTTAAATTCACTGTCAAATGAGACGATTTTTTGTGAAATGACAAGAATGTCCTTGATAATTGTACACACAATGCATGGTCAACTTGTTCAGCATAAAACGCGGTTTTTTTTTTTACTTCTTTCCTATAGTCCAAAAAGTAAAAGCTAATTTTTTACTTCGTTCCGGTTCTTAAGGGAGCTAGGTTACATGCACTACCACACTTGGTTCGGAGCACATAGTGCCAAGGGCTCTACTGGAGCGTCTTGCGTAAGATAATGCACTTGGACAAAATCGTCACTTAGTTTCTGATATGAACTCATATCAGTCACTCTGTATACATCAAGCAACTTTGTCCTACTATATCTTAAATGGTAAGGCTCCCCATGGCCACTCGAACCTTTGTCTGCCCTAGTTCCTACACAATGTGTGTTCGTCGAGCTGCCACCATAGCTTCCCCGTCCACATCCAAAAGAAAAGGTGGGAGGTGTAGCTTCCCCACGCCCACGGCCATAGGAAAACGTAGGAATTTGTTTGCTTGGTGTAAGGGTTTGGTCATGAAAAGGCTCTCCCCGTCCTCGACTTTGAAAGGAGCTAGATCTCCATGGCCGATAATGATCCCCCTCCCTCTCATCCTTTCCATGATTGGCAACATGAGTTAACCCCTTATCAAGATGCACATCACCATCTCTGCTAGAATCAATCCACTTCTCATGCACACCTTCGGTCTCCTTATCATCAGGGTCCCAACGTGAGTTCCACTTGCTCTCGCGCCGCTGTTCATAATTAGTATCCCTATTACTTGAGTCAGACCAACGATCAGATGGAACACGACGAACTTTTCCAAGGTGTCTCGCGGACGAATATTCCATCCAACGGTCTGTCATGCGAATATCACCAAGGTCTTTGTCTCCATCCCTCCAACGGTCTTTGCGCATGGAGGAATTCGAGTCTCTTTCCTCATCACGCCAACGATCACGACGACCACTTTCCATATCATGCATCTCCTCACCATTTCCGGATGACTTTGCCACATCCGAGCGATTACCATAAGCTGGATGCAGGCTGAAATGATTTTCCTGAATGGTAAAAAAAAAAAGCAGAAGCAACATGGTAGGTACCGGCGCTGGAATTTCGCGAGGCTCAGTTTTCCTCCCAAGCTTGTTCAGGTTCACTATCCTCGCAGTATTTCTTACACCAGTTTTGTGTAACAGGTGAGAAATCAACGGTAAAGAAGCGGTACATGCACTTGACTGAGGATATTTTGAAGGAAAACCCGAGCATGTGCTAGTTCATGGCTCCATCTTATGACATGCGTCAAGATATAGCTGTGGTCGAGCTTTCCAAGCTCGCTAAGGAAGCAGCATCCAAGGCCATGAAAGAGTGGGCCTAACCCAAGTCCAAGATCACCCACCTAGTGTTCTGTACAACAACGGGTACAACGGACATGCCTGGGCGGATTACCAGCTAATCAGGGTGATGTGGCCGAGAAAAACTTTGGTCTCCCTCTGAGCACAAAAAGAGCAAGGGCAGTCTAGTCATCCACCAATCACTTATTAAGGGTCATTCTGGTCATTTCACGAAAAACCGTCTCATTTGACGATGAATTTAAACGGGGGCGAGGATTAAGTGATTTTGAAACATAAGGGAATCAAATTGTTGGTTTGGAAAATAAGGGTCGTAACTTGATTTTGCCCCAAAGATATGGGGCTAACTATGAGTTTACCCCTTAATAATATTGCCTTACTTATAAAAAAAAAATCTCTCCACTGAAGAAGTTAAATCCTCGAAACATCTACTATTACGCTCCCGCCAAAGACACCACCAAATACAAGATGGAATCATCTTCCAAATGGCCTTAGCAACAGGATCTATAAACTTCCTGTCCCAACCAAATAGGACATCGACCACCCTTGCTAGCATAACCCAATGAAGATTCGTTATACCAAAAACATGTTGCCAAAGCCCCCTAGCCAGCGGACAATGCAATAAACATGATTAACAGACTTTCCAGCCATCTTACATAAGTAGCAACAATCAAGGACACACACTCCCCCCTCCTCCGAAGATTATTAATAGTCAAAATTCTACCATGTATAGCCTCCCACACGAAGAAGGACAATCTTGAGGGGACTTTTGTCTTCCAAACTCCACGCTAAGGGAAAGACTCAGATTGATCCCCAGAAATAAGACCATAGAAGGATTTAATAGAAAAAACTCCAGTCTTAGAACCCTTCCACATTAGTTTGTCTTCACTATTTCTACGAACCCCCGTATCATAAAGAGTAGAGAGAAAGCCGCATATTCCGCCAATTCCCAATCATTCGCAGTTCTCGTAAACTGAACATCCCAAACAATGGATTTATTAGTCATTGTCATATAATCCGCCACAACCCCGTCCTTATACCGAGATAAGGAAAACAAAAAAGGAAACAACCAACATAATGGTCTATCACCACACCAACAATCAAGCCAGAAGCGGATTCTATGCCCACTACCCACCATAAACCTAATGTGCTCATGAAACAAATCCCAACCTCTAATAATATGCTTCCAAAGGCTCACCCCATAAGAGTCTCGAGAAGGTAAAGTCCTCCAATCTCCCTCCGAAGTTCCAAATTTTGCTGCAATAATAATCCTTCACAAACTATCCCTCTCAGTAGCAAAGCGCCACAGCCATTCGTCTAGCAATGCTTTGTTGAACACCAACAATCTCTGAAGGCCCAACCCCCCGAAGGGGGAGGAGAACATACCTTATCCCATTTAATGATATGAAATTTGTGAACTTCCAAGTCACTACCCCACGAAAAATCTCTTTGAAAATTTTCAATTCTAGAAGCCACAGAGCACGAATAGTAACAAGTAATGATTACTCATACCATAAACTTCCATGACATTGCATGTATACTCATCATCATGCTTTTGCTTAAAGGAAATACTAAAACAAACTTGCATAAACTATGAACATTTTCATCCTAAAAATAAAGCTAAAACTAAGCTATGGTCTCTCCCAAGAACTTGTAATGCATTAGGGTATTCAACCTAAAATAAAGTTTTTGATTTTAGCACAAAGAATATGCAAAACTTAATTAGAGAGTCTCAAATGAAAATTCCTACTTAATCTAGCATTCCTAATTTCTTATGTGTACTTCTCAACCAAATATCCTGAATAAAACAATATTTGCAGAACAATCCCTAAAATTCCAATTTTCCTGAAGTTGCCTAATCCTCGGAGACTCAATTTAGACATCCATTTACAAGTTCAAATCATTTTTAGTCAACGACTAAATTCAAGCCTGTCAGTTCAAATATAGTAGTTTGGTCAGAATTTATATATTCGAGTTATTAAACCCCAATTCTAATAATTTCTCAAATAATAGAAATTCAATCAAAATTGACATCTTAGAATTATAGATTGGCTCAAAATGCATGCTTAACTGTAGGCTCAATTAAAGCAAACCGAACCAGCCAAGGCGCAAGGGTTAATGGTGGGTTTGCCGGAATTTTGCTGAAATAAGAGCACCGAGATTTGAGCCGTCAACAATCAAGTCAACCGGAAAACGTAACCGACCGAGATTGGAATGCAAATCTCTCTCTGTGGTTTAATTTTTTGGGCAATTAATCAAATGTTAACGCGAATAGTGTGAAAAAATCAAAATATCTCTATTTATGAACAAGTAATTATCATTATGATTAGAAATTGAGTGTGAAAAAACTAACCGCTGATGTAAAGCCTCGTAGAGGAAGAAGAATTGGGTGAAGATGACAGAAGATAAAGATAAAGAAGAAGAGAGACGCGCCAACCAGAAGGAACCACCGTATCTCACAGACCGCGAAGGCAATCGTCTCCTATAGTAAGAGAAGTAAGAAGACGTAATTGTTGCGTCTGTGTTTCGTGGTGGGAAAAGAGGGACTTCGCTTCGATTTAACAGCCAACAGATATGAAAAAGTATTCCGGAGAGATCATCATATGTGAAGCTCACCTTCACTTTGACACCAACCTCGATCATGCATCAATGTAAGGCTTCAAGAAACATAAAAGAAACTCTTCTTATCTTACCAACTCAGCTGTGAAAAGAGAGATTGATGCGGAAGTACTCATTCCTAGCGAGAGAGAGAGAGACATGAGTGAGTAGAGCGAAGGGGATACTCCCAAGTCCTAACTCCCGCTAACCCGACTGAAAGATTTAAGAATTTCTTCTGTTCTTCGGGTAATTTCATTTTTTTTCCCTACTTGCATTTCTCCATCCTATGAACTTAAATTATTTAAGAATTTAACAAATTCAATTTAATATCAACTGACAGAAGGAAAGACAAACTGATCTGTCAAGGATAAAATCCTGCTATGTTTGGTTTAAATCACAAAACAGTTTTTGTTTTTTACGTTTTTTGAAAATAGTGTAATTCTCTTAGGATTGGTGAATTTTTTGCATTTTTTGAAAATAGTGTAAATTCTCTTAGGATCGGTGAAAAGTGGTTAAAAATTGTTTGAATTTGTAAAAAATTATTGAGATTGTTGAAAAGTTATTGAAATTGATAAAAAAAAATTATTGTAATTGGTGAAAAAGTATTGAAATTGATGAAAAAATGAGTAAGAAATTTTTGAAAATTTTTTGAGATATAAAACAGTCTTTAACCTCTTTTTCTTGGCTGTCCTGTGGCACAACTTCAGTGGAGAACAGAAGAATGAGAATTAGAAGGAAATCCAAACACAAATCCCACTTATCACCACAATGTTTTGCTCATTGCATGATAATTCATTTGACAAATCAAAAAGAAATATACATGCTATTATGCAAACGTGCCCCCATGGTTTTGTCATACACATTTTCACCTCCTTTCTTTCATACTCCTAAAAAGACTGGAAAATTTAACCAAATTCTCCATCACAGTACAATTTTCAGTAGACGTTTCTGGGCAAAAGAGAGACTGAGAATTGTGACCAACATATGTCAAAATACAGAGGATGTGGTACTGAGATCGATCTGCATGATCCGCTGGAATCGCGTAAATGCACTTCGCTTTCACCAGTCAAAAGTTTTACATATGTACTTGAACCTATTCTGAATCATCCATGGCAGAATCTGAAAGTGAACTGGAAATCAAATAAGCAAAACACAACTGGTTATTTCAGCAGATATTTCTATTCACAAGAACATATGGGACTGCACTACAAAATGAAAGACTCCAACATAATGATTCAGACACAGATAAAACACAAAACCAGTATTTCTCACGCAAAAAAAAAGCAATACATTAATAAGAGAAAATGGGCAAACGTACTCCGTGAAAAAATTCATATTCAATTTGTTCATGGCAAAATTGACCCATGAAGATATATGAAAATTCAATTTGTTCATTTAATACATACAGATGTAGAAACTTGACCTGCTTTCATCAGAAAAATCCATGCACCCAAAGACGGTAATAAAGCTATGTAACATACAACAAGACTGCCATTCTTCTATGTTTTCTTGTATATGATGGAAACCAATGGCAAGAATGAACCACAGACATTTCATTAACGTCTTAACTGCAAGCAGATCTAGGCTACGGTACCGGAGGCTCTGGGGAAGTCAGAATAGGAGAGCATTTCAACTTGGAGTGCGCTTACTACTTAGATGCTTTTAGAAGGCATAAATAGTTTTTAGGAATTTGGAACATTCGGAGTTATTTGAAGCCAACGAAATGGATAGGGTCCCAAATAGATAGATACAAAAAAAAAAAAAAAACAGGTCCATTTGTGCTGAAGACCATATCAAAATTGGAAGTACAAAAAACAAGAATGACTTGGGTCATAACTAAGTCAGACATATGATTGCAACTCCATTGTTTAACAACCGCCCTAGTGAAAGCACAGTTGGTCAGAACTACTGATAGAAATTGAAAGAATTAGCTGTTGAAGAGTAAGGGATTAACAGGCACCCTTATTAACACAGCTTCTTATATCCAAGGATCCATGATGATTGACTAACCTTGATTTCTGCTGCAAACTTCTAATAGCTTTTCTCAAAGCATGAACGGTCATTTTCTTCACCTGTTCAAATCAGAGCAACATTCAAAAACCTTAGACGCATGATTTACACTAAGCGTGCAACAAGAAAGCCATTTCGTCACAATTATCATCTGCATATTACAAAGTCCTAGCTTTCATCAACTTCAGCCAACCCAACTATGCTCAGCATAAAGCATGATGAAACTGAAGTTAGTGCAGACCCAAATGAATATCTATCAACACTAGCATCTTTCAAGTATGAATGTGGCAATTCGGCTATAATTTATCAAACACTGTGCACAGCAATAAGATAGGTAACATGAATTGAGGACAAAAAACATGTGTGTAACTTAAGGGAGTTAGAAGTAACAGCCACAGAGTCTCAAGAGTAGAAAATGGTTTGTTCTGGTACAATGCACATCTGGTTGTATCGCAATGAGGGGAAGGAGACTCCGAGAGTTAAGGAATTGCATGTTTGAGGATGGAGGGGAAAATTATGACGCCAACAGTAACTTATCAATATTAATTAGCTACTATATTTTATTAGAAAAGAAGATATAAAATATACTTCACCAAGATATCAACATAAATGATGTTCGCATTCACCAGCAATCAATGAGCTAAAGCTACAAAAAGATCCACAGAGCAAACATGAGAACAAGATTGAACAGTTGGATAATTCACAGCACTTCAAAGGGTATAGTTTGTACACAAAATGGTACAAACCAAAACTTGAATGGTGCCAGGATCACATACTATGCTCTATAAACACATAAGGTCACACCATGAAGATATATGCAATCTACATACCTCCAACTTGTCCTCCTTAGCCCTGTGATTGTGGGGAAGCGTACGGAATTCCTCGGTCAGACGTATGCACTCGCCCACATTTTCAGGTGAGACAAAGTCAAGTGCAACCTTTATGCAAGACTGAGTATAAAAGGGAAATGATCAACTTCGTATGCATTTATTATGAACGTGCAAACATTCCATCAATAGGAATCAACTTCATCAGAACCAAGAGCATAGATTACCACCAAAACGTTACAATTCAAAAAAGGGTTAATTTGAGTGCATTGATGGAATCACCTAGTCATGGCAACCCCATATAAAGATTACTACATCACATAAAAAATACAATAACATGAATAAATATAATTTCTCTGATCCTACTTTTATCTCAAGTGCATTTTCAGTGACAGCTTAGAGCATAGGCAGGAGAGGCGGCTGCTTAAGGCCCCAAATCCAAGAAGGCTCCTAAAATACTTCTTCTAGTACTTGAAAAAGGACAATAATACCAAAAAAAAGGTACAGAATTTTTAAGAGGTCCAATGAAAATAATATAGCGAATTTTTTGCAAAAAAACATTGCACCCCAAATGTCAAAAATGATTTCCTAATAGACGCTAGTAGTTCCCTTTGGATAAATTAGTTAATCATTTTAAATTTCTTGAGTAAAAGAAAACTAAACAAGGCCATGGCATATACTTTTTTAATAAGGCAATTTTATTAAAGAAAAGAAATATGATAGTACAAGAGACTATACTGACAACTATTAAAGCACAAGCTAAAAAACTGAGAAAATCCGGAAAATCAACAAAATGACTGCCTAAACCCGAATTAGCCAATAGAAACAGAGAATGCAACAAAAAACCCCCAAACTAGCCAAAGACACAGCCATGTCTTCAAAACATCACATTCCTTTCCCTCCACAAACTCCACCAGATGCAAGCTGGAATCATCTTCCAAATGGCTGACGCAATTGGATCCTCAAACTTCCTCTTCCAACAACGCAAAACATCCATCACCATCCTCAGCATAACCCAATCATAGTTAAGAATGCTCAGCACATGCCCCCACATTCATCTTGCCACCGAGCAGTGAAGAAAAACATGATCAACAGTTTCTTCATCGCTCTTACATAAGTAGCACCACTCAATCACACAAACACCACTCCTCCTTAGGTTGTCAATGGTCAAAATTTTCTCGTGAATGGCTTCCCAAACAAAGAAAGCAACTCTAGGGGGAACCCAATTCCTCCAACAGGGGCGCCAAGGAAAATCCGCTATGGATCCCTCAAGAAACAAAGCATACAACGACTTCACAGCGAAAACACAGCTCTTAGTACCCCTCCACAACATTTTATCCTCACCCCCTTCTCTTCCTACTCCACGAATAGAGTAAAGAATAAAACTCTGAAAAAAAACTTCATCTCTCAATCGTTAATCATCCTATCAAAGTGAACATCCCACACAACCATTCCAGATCCCATCTCCATGCAATCAGCCACCCAAGCATCCTTCCTGCGAGCAATAGAAAGTAATTGAGGAAACTCTACACTCAACGGTCTATCCCCACACCACTTGTCATACCATAACCGAATTCTGGAACCGCACCCAAATACAAACCTAATATGCTCTCTAAAAAAAGGCTTCACCCTTTACGAATGTTTTTCCACAAACTCACATCATAAGAACCCTGAACCACCAGAGTGCTCCAACCACCCTCACACCCATAATTCTTCGTAATGACTGTCTTCCACAAACTGTCTCTTTCATAATTGAATCGCTAAAGCCATTTACCAAGAAGAGATCTATTAAACAAGGTCATGGTATATACATATCTTTATATGAAAGAAATAACTTAAAAGAGAAGGGTAGAGAAATTATACATTGAGAAATATGTGAAACTCTAAAAAGTTATAAGATCTTCTAATAAATAGTAGAATTTATAAAGGAGAATGATTTCAATACAAATTGTTTATTAATTAAGATGATAATTTATTGGTTTATTGTGCCAAAATTGAAAAGGCCTCGTCCTGAATTTCTTACTTTGCCCTCTGAGCCGCCCCTGAGTGTTTTCATTAGCTTAGTCTACATAGTGAAGATCTAGCACCGTGTATAACTAGTAATACATCCCTCCTTGTTTAATCACAAGTTTGTTTACACTATTTGGAGTAATTGTTGCGTTCAAGAAAATTCTATCACTGACAGCTGCCAATAAGTGGTCTCTAGATATTCAACCAATTACATAGCAAGTTTAAATGTAGACCAAGCATCAACATCAAGACTTCAAGAAAGTTTGGATAGTAAACAACAGAAACAATGGAGGAAGCAGTGGAGAGCAATAAGATAGCACTGCTAAGGTCATAGGAGATGCTGAATTGTGCAATCAACTTTTCTTGTTCTCAAATGAAAGTAGCATTGTCTAATAGATGCAACCAACCAAAATTTGTACCCTCTAACCTCTTTTCGCAATTTACATAATAAACTATCAAATTTGACATATTACTCCAATATGACCTACAGATAAAAGTTTTGCACCTCATGCTGAGATAATATTGTTAATATAAATGAAGAAATCATCCACATAACACAATTTTAATGGTCAAACTATCAAATGAGAACAATATGTCAAATTTGATAATTTCGAGTGCAAACTACAAAAAGCATGATAATTAAAGTGGTGTTGGAGTCTCAAAATATTGGTTGACTTAATAAAATAACTATAAAATCTTATTTCCCCATCAAATCATCTCTTTCTATTACAATAAACATAAAAATTCATTCAAATCATCTCACTCTTCACTTTTTCCTCAACTCTCATAAACCAAAATTTTGGACATCTCAAAATTTAGTTTACAAACACCTAAAATATGCAAAGTGCATTCTACATAAAAATTAAAAGCAATATGGCAAGTTTTAACACCCATTTTTCTCTTAAATTAAACCTGATACACCAGCTGGCAACAATTTTGTAACAAAATATTCAACGCGAATATTCACTTTAAAACCCCAAGTGATGGGAGTAGTAGTGTACAAACTATTATTTTCATCAAATTAAGCACTCTTATCTATTTTGTGACAACGCATATACTCCACTATTCTGACACTCAAATAATACTACAGGAACTTTTCTTCATCCAAAGACTTTAGATCTTAAGTGAAAAAGAAAATAAAAACAAGAAATGTTGGAGCTTAACATAATAAACTCATGCTCCTTATAATCGCCAAGACCCACATGTCTAACCTTTTAACGGCCCAAGGAGCCAATAGATTGAAGCTTAATATAATAAAGCGATTTATAGTCGATAGGTTCTATGCAAGATGAGCAAAGAACTATGTTCCATGCTTGATTAATCTAAAGAGCATTCAGTCCCTCTAGCTTTCAACCGACACAAATTTCACAAGACGGGCGGGCCAAGACGGGTATAACGAGAACGTACAGACACAAAAGAAGTAACAATCAAGATGGTGAAAACACCATAATTATCGATAAACTATCCATACCATTACGGGTATACTGAGGGTGGTCGAAATTTTGATTTATGGGAGTTGTTGAAAAAGTAAAAAGAGATACAATTTGAATAGATTTTTTATGTTTATTGTAATGGAATGGGCTGATTTGATAAGGGAGAAAGATTATTTTATAGTTATTTTTTTAGGCCAAAATTGTAGAATGACCAAATATTTAGGACAAACACGATGCAAATAACCCCACCTATGAAACACTTGGTTGGAGGCACAAAGGTACGAGGGAATCAACAAAGCTTAATAACCAACACACATGGTACGAGCATCTTTCACTTTCGGCCAAGCAACTTTGATAGTGTCAGTATGTTTGGGATCACACTCAAGGTATCCGCATAAGTAATTTTCTTTGATACATGTTTGCACCAAGCAAAAGGAATTCCACCCAAAATTCAGACGCAAAGAGAATCAAAATTTCCAATAGACATAACTAGTTACGAAAAATGATCTGCATCAAATCAAGCTATAGAAGGCAAAAATTCACTACTGCATGAGGTTTATCAGCATTTAAGACCCGACATGACCTCGATTTGAAGAGTCCTCAATGTCATACTACATGAGACCTATCCATTAATAGGCTTTAGAAGGCAGATTTTTAAGAATCAGCCAGCAATCTTTAAGCATGTATAACGAAACATCCTAACTATATATTGAAGCTATATTGTATGAGTAACTATCCAAATAACAAGGAATATTTATAATTAATAGTAGATATGAGTATTAACTAATACAGCTAAGGCATAGCTAATCAACCCAAGATTACTCTTTGACATCCCTCTTCAAATTGATGTCGGTAAGTCAACCAGCAACAATTTGCAAACAAGAAACGGATGGCGCTTTCGGGTCATAGATTTGGTGAGGACATCAACCACTTGTATGTCAATAAAAATGTAAAGTGAGATCACTGGACAGTCAAGGGCTGTGCAGATACAGTGACAATCAACTTCTATGTGCTTAGTGTCAACGGACCGCATTGTCGTCCATATCTGTCCATTAAATCCTTGTATATTGATTTCATACCTCATATAGCTTGATTCGGTAGCTCTATATAATGAGAAGGAGACTCATGGCCAATTCATTCGGTCATTTTCACAAATAATGCCATGATATCAAAGTTGTACAAAGAAAGACAGTATTTGATGCCTATACACAAATGTAGTATAATTGTGAGCTGGAAATTTGGGAGACCAAAATCACGATTTAATGGACAGATATGGGCAGCAAAGCTGTCCGTTGACACTTAGTACATTCATAGTACGTAAGATTGGCAGCAATTTGAATAGCGCTTGTGTTATCAACACGTAACAGAGTGAAATGGTCTTAAGGAAAGACTGCTTCAAATCACACAAAGAACACTTTAGTTTATAGACATCATGAGAAGAGGAGGTAGTCATACCAGAAGGAAGCTTCATTTAGATTTCTTCTTTGAGATCACCATGAAGAAACACGCTCTTTACAACCATCTGATGCAATGACCAAGATTTAGAAGTTGCAATTGCGAGAACAGTTCGAATTGCAGTCATCTTGGCAACATGAGCAAACGTCTTCTCATAATCAACGTTGTATCCTTGTTTGTTACCAAGAGCCACTGACCGAGCCTTTTAGCGGTCCAAAGAACCATCAAACCGAAGCGTTACAAAATAAACCCACTTACTCCCAATAGGTTTCACCGATGAAGGACAAGGAAAAATATCCCAAGTGCGTGAAGCTTTTCTGCCAATACTTATGTTCCACAGCCTGTTTGTAACAAGTGAGAATGGAAATAGAAGACATTGTAGCTACTAGAGAGATTGATGAGGAGAAACCATACCGATCAGGAGGTCTAGCAGTTCAGGTAATTCTATGGCGGGGTGGCAGATTAGCAGCTTGGTTTGGAATAGATCATGTGTTTGAGGAAGATCTTGAGGGGGTGCAGAGAGATTTAGAAGGGAACTATATTCAACGTGACAACATCGCTTGTACACAAAACCAGGTTTAAACCTTACTACAACCGAAGAGACTCACATAAGTGACGCAAGATAGATATTGATGGAGGTGAATCTTCATCATGATGAGGATTACAAAAAAAAAAAACATGATGGGGAAAGAAATGCAGATTTTCAAAAAAAAAATACATTTCCGTAGATCCGAATTTGATGAGCATGAGGATCATAACAAATATATCCCTTTTGATTGATAGTAGCCCATAAAAGCATACTTCACAGATTGAGCAGTAAGTTTAGTACGTTCATGAGCAAGAAGACGCACAAAACATGCACCAACTCGTAGTAGAGAGACAAGTATCAAGACACCTGCCCAATCTACATCACTACATGCAATAGAGAAGAGCAAGCTGGCGAGTAGATGATCTCCAGAGGTAGCAAACAATACGACGAACAACAAGTAGAAAAAGATTCTGAGGGGAATTCATGAACAATTGAAACATTGTTCAGATTTGGGGATGGTAACCTATTGATCAAATGAACAGCAGTTGAAAGGGCTTCGCACCAAAAAAGGAGAAGGAACAGATGATTCTGGTAGCAAGGTTCTGACCACGTCAAGGAGATGACGATTTTTTCATTCAACAACACAATTTTGTTGCGGTGTGGAAAGACAAGCGTTGAGAGATTATCCCTTTGCTTTGAAGAAATTTCCGGAACTCAGTAGAAATGTATTCCTCCTCGAAGTCAGATCGCAATACTTTGATGCTGGTGGAAAATTGAGTCTCAACAAAAGCAAGAAAAATTTTGAAAACAAAAAAGACTACTCCCTTAGATCGAACAAAATAAACACATGAGAAGCGACTATAATCATCTATAAAGGTAACAAAGGATTTGCAATGTGCATCAAAAACATTCTTGCTGATCTGAGGTCCCACAAAACCAGAAAAATATTCTTCCGTTGAAAGACTTCCCTGAGTATAATTAGCCATCTCATACTCCAGGTGAAACCTCCTTGCTGTATTTTCCTGGTTAGACACCTTTTTCATATAATCCCACATGTCTTTGACAGTTTTCTGGGACCTCATATTAAGAATAAAATGAGGATCAACAAAACTGAGAATACAGAACATAACCCAAGCATCCTTGGCTTCCCATTCAGCTAATGGTCCTTTATCTTTAACAGTTGGATCACTCCCATCAACATGACCCAAACAATTTCTTCCCCTTAACAAACAACTTAAATTGAAACTCTCAAGTAGTATAATTCTTTCCAGTAAAACGAACACATAAAGAATCTGTCTTATATGATGACATAATGCAGCAAAAGGATTAGAGAGTAAGAGCAAGAGAAAAATGAGCACGAGACCAGCACCCTGCTAGTCCAAGAAAACTCCAGAATTTAAAGAGAACACAAGCCCAGAATGCAACCAACATTGTTGTTCAAGACAATAGGACCCCAAGATCAGAGATAGGGCTCGGATAACATGTCAGATTACACAAGTTTGTAAATACCTGGTTCTCCCTGATAGAGACCTATCCATTATATAGGCTTTACAAGGCTGATTTTTAGGAATCAGTCCACTATCTCTACGCATGTACAGCGAAACATCCTAGCAATGTTTCGCATCCTAGTTATATATGGAAACTCCGTCTAGATAACATACAATATTTACAATTAATAGGAGCATTAACTAAGACAGCTAAAGCATAACTAGTCGACCCCAGATTACTCTCTGACACTCAAAAAATACTAAAAAGGAAGCCACAGCCACTTATAGTTTTCTAGAACACAAAAGACAACTCTCCAAGAAAACAGTCCAATATATATTCCATGAGTTACAGCAAACAAACCAAACAAAGTAACTGACTTAAAGATTGCTTCGCTAAAGATAAAACTTAGAATCCCAAAAGATTAAACCAAGCGTGTATAAACAACATACCTCTGGTGCTAAAAGTTCAGAAACAAGATTTTGATGAGCAAAAAATAATAGAAAAAAGGAGATGCACCCAAAGGAAGAGGATGTCTCTCACATGATACCATGTCGAAACAAAAAGAAAACAGAGTTGCTGGAAATACTGAACGTCCTTATGGTGAGAGTGACAAGAACCTTAGGAGAAGTGAGGGTCAAGAAGAGAGACACCATCATTGCCGAATTGGAAGGGGAGCAACAGGGCAGGTGCAGCAAAAGCTAGAGAAGGCTGAAGATGAGCTGGATCATGTCCAAAGAGGATTTAAAGGCCTAAGCAGACTTAGGCCTAGTGGCAAGCTCTTTTGACCTAGAATTTATTTTAATTATGGTAAGCCAAATAAGGCTCATTAAGGGCAGTTTGGACATTTTTGTCTTTATTACTAGAATTTTCCTTTTAGGTGGGGTTTCTTTTTCGAGGGAGAAGGAAAAAGTGGAGGCTAAGCACAAGGCTTGGTTCTTGGGACTTTTCGGCTATTCAGAGTATACTTGCCTTGATTTGCTTTGGCTAGTATAGGTCAATTATGTGATTCCATTCTAGAAGTTATTTATATGCAACTCTGAGCCAGTATTACCCAATCTGTTATCTTTTCTTAATCTCTTGGAATTTTCAGCTAATCCTAGAAAGTTCCAAATTCCCAATTTTGTCTAGAATAAACCCTAGATCTAAATTGGAACCCTAATTCCCAAATTAAGGCCAAAGCTCATGGTGTGGTCAATGAACTGAAGGGGTTTTTGAGGCTTGATGAGAAATCAAGGGTGCTTGTTGTTAATGGATAGTGGGCAAGGTCCTCATCAGAGTGCCATCCTAAAGAAATTCTACTAAGGAATGGACAATGATTTTGGTCTCAATAATGGCATCCATCACATAAATTAGCATCCATATTTGTGGTTCACAACAGTTGTAGTATCCTCTGAGTATGGAAAGATTAGTTATACATGAAATATCTATGACTATTTACAGCTTGAAACAGTGGTGGTATGACTAGCTACAACAGCTGACTAAGACAATATAAACCCACCTGCTTCCAAAAAATCATTTTACACAAACACACCCTATTTAGTTTTTGTGCTTAAAAGATAATGTTCATAACAGCAGTATTTCAAGGGAGATGCAGCACAATAATTATGTGAACTAATAACTGATACATTACGTGATTCAAAATTATATCTAATTTTCTATGCACTAAACCATGAAGTAAACAAGAATTGAAAAAAAATCCCAAGAAAGTTACTTTACCTTTAAGTTTCTTACTTGATGAGGACAGCCAGCAGGAATGAAGACTGCATCTCCAAGATTTTGGACAAATGTCCATGGTTCAATTCCTATATCATATCACAAAAGAATACAATTAATTCAAGGATTACAATAAGACTGACAAAAGAGACAGGATTGCAGCACTCAGTCCAATTTGCTCCACAAGTATACAACAGACTGACCATATTCCTCCTTGAGCTTTCTTTTGTGCTCCACTGTCAAATAAAAGGTCTGATCGTGTATGGGGTGAACAACCTGTTGCAACAAAAGACTCAGTAAATTGTACAACAGAAATGTGTCCAGTACCAGCAGAAATATATATATATTTTAAGCAAGACAATTTTATTAGAAAAAAGGCAACAGTACAAGGGGCTATACCGAAGCCACTAGTTCAAACAAACAAGAAAACTGAGAAAATCATCAAAATCAGCAAAGGGGCCATCCAACCAAGCATCAGCCCAACAAAAAAGAGAAAATAACATAAAACCCTGCAACTTGACTAGAGAGCAAGAACGGCTCTCAAAGCATCTATTGTTCCTCACCTTCCAAAGGCTCCACCAAATACAAGCAGGAATCATCCTCCAAATAGCCTTAGTGAAAGGGTTAGAGAACTTATCCCAACTCCACATCACATTCACCACATTCTCAGGCATCACCCAACTATAATTAACAATACTGAGAATATGGTCCATAGCCCTCGCGCCATGGAGCAATGAAGAAGCAAATGAGCAGCCGACTCTCCACCACCCCGACAAAGATAACACCAATCAGCCGTATACATTCCCCTTCTCCGTAGATTATCAGTAGTAAGGATCCGCCCAAGCGCAGCCTCCCAAACAAAAAATGAGACTCTAGAGGGACATCTCGTCCTCCACACACCTTTCCAAGGAAAAGGCACATCATTACCACCATCAGTACAAGCATACATGGATCTCACCGAAAACATCCCATCCTTAGACTCCTTCCAACACATAGTGTCATCCACACCTCTCCTAATAACCAACCCATACAATAGGGAATAAAAAGCCGAGAATTCCTCCAACTCTCAATCGTTAGCAGATCTAACGAAGGCAACACTCCACACCAGAGACCCATCGTTCCCCGCCATGCACTCCTCCACCAAAGCCCCCTTGTGGCGAGCCAACGAGAAAACTACCGGAAACACACATGATAACGGTCTATCGCCACACCACACGTCATGCCAAAAGCTGACCCTATCTCCGTGACCCACCACAAATCTGATATGGTTACTAAAAACCTCTCAACCTCTACTAATGAATCGCCACAAACTACCACCAAAAGCTCCCCGACAAGGGAGAGTCCTCCAACCGCCCAAAAAACACTCATACTTCGCTTCTATAACCATCCTCCAAAATCTGTCCCGCTCAAGAGCGAAGCGCCAAAGTCAATTGGACAAGAGAGCCTTATTGAAAGCAACAATACTCCGGAGCCCCAACCCCCCATGCTGGACAGGAGAACACACCAAATCCCACTTCACAAGATGGAGCTTACGCACACTGCCATCACAACCCCAAAGAAAGTCCCTCTGAATTTTTTCCAACCGATTAGCCACCCCAGCAGAAATATATAAACATTATATGTATGTGTATGTGTATGTGTGCATATGCATACAAATGATCTGGTCAATTCAATGACTGAAAGGCCAGCAATCATGCAGGTCATAACTACTCAAGAATTTAAGATGCTATAATTCCATTGAATGATCTACATATTCACCTCGTTAAGTCCAGCAGGTGCAGAGGTGGTCAGTCTAGTATCCCAATTTGTGTTACCTAAATTCAGATTTCAAAAGGTTTTGTTTGATCTAATGTAAGGCAATCTGGAAAGACTAGAGATATTTTTCTACAGAAATAAGCTATTTACATGCTTTAAAAAGAAATTATCATTCCCTAGCATTTCGAAAACCGACTAAGTTTCTATTCAACACATGGATTCTTATTCACTAATACAACCTGATAGCATTATACCATCACAAGGAACATATGAGATCATATCACTTTCCCTACTGTCCCCATGCAACATGGCAACAATCAACCAAGTAAAGTCAGTACTCAATTATTTTACTACTACCAAAATAAATAAAGGGTAATACGACAAGATTTCTCCAAAACCTTGTATCATAGATAACTGATGAAGACATAGCAACATTTACAGGCCAAATTACCAGCGGTAATGGGCAACAATGTATGTGCCTGAATTCTCTGAAGTGCTTCTTAAGATATTCCTGCAGCTTAGGCACATCTTTTCTTCGGAAAATATCCCACAGGGCGCCACCCTCAGAAGCTTCTAACCTGTCCAAATTATTTCCAGAAATTGTAGGAACACTCTTGCCATCATTAACTTGATCCAGCTTTGCAGCATCCGTCTTTTCAAGCCCTGATCCCCTAGAAAAGTCGGTGCCCTTCATGCTTGAATCAACACCATCAGCATCACATGGAACAACAGGATCAGCAAGTTCTTCAATAGTTACAGAAGTGTTTTGATCCCCACGTCCACCACAAGATTCGTTTTCATTAGCAGAAATTGGACCAGTCCCACCAACAGATTTGAGGCTCCCAACTTTTTCATCCACAGACAGAAAATCCCCAAAGATCTCTTTTTGGTCTTGCTCAAAGTGCTTCCTTTGCAGCTCTTTTATATTCCTAAGCGTCTTGGGTTCAAGGGTCACTTCAGCAGTGTGTGTCAGAATATTTACCTCACAAAAATAAGAATAAAGGAAATTAGAACATTTAACAAAAGAAACGTACCCCAGGCCTTTATTTCAATCGCTCATATGTGCACTCAAAAGAGAATGCAATCAAAGCCAAACCTAATATTAAAGAGAAATCAGGTAGACATGTTTGTTACCAAAAAGCATCATCCAGATACACTCCTTTTTTGCACACATTTTACTACAATATTAGATCATCATATCTCTAAAGCAAAACACTGTCCAAACACCCCCAACTTTCTTTTTACTTTCTATTTTAAGACAAGGGCCTGTCTCTCTAAAACAAAAGAGCAGAATAATGAAGACACGACAATTAAGTCAGCCCCACTAAGTAGACTACTCTCCAAAAACCTGATTAGTGCACCTGCATTGCAGAGTAGAGATGCCATTCTAGTCACACACCTAGAGGAAATAGATTAAAGCCAACCATTTGCTTCCAATCAAGTGTGACACAAAAAATTAAGACCCTAAACCTGCTGTGAGAAAGGCATGCTTATCTAAACTTGGTTTTGACTTGATGTAGTAGATAGTTTGATGCGGGACGTCACCCATTCCTGGAATGTCCAGTGAACTGATCTCCAATGCACATGTCTCACTTAAAAGCTCACACCAGATTGGCAAACTGCAAACAGCTTTTCTATGTCAATTACATTACACCCTGTAATGGACGCAAAATATTACACGAAATATATGACAGGAGATTTGGTCAACTATGGCATAGAATCAAGCCCATTAATGCTTGTAACAGGAAGGAACTGACATAGCTGTCGAGCAAATGACAACAGTTACAAAATTCATCTGGCCATTACATATGCATCCTTTAACATAGATGAACATAAAAGACAGTTCCATGTAGTAACCCAACCAAAGAGAAGTTCCACGCCCCAACAAATAAAACAAACAAAATGCCCGAAGTTCCACCAAAACTACTTACTGCATCGGACATGTCGCAATGAAGCTTAGTGACAGAGTCCCCGCGGCCAAGCTCCTGAGAAACTCCATAAGCAATGTAAGTCTTGGGGCCCATATCTGGCTTTAGAGATTTAGTAGGCAAATTGACAGCAATGTTTAAAAGGCCATTGCGGAGATGTGTCTTTTCCTCGCAGGGATGTGTCTCTTCCTTGCACGGATGTGTATTTTTCTTGCGCATCTTTTCCGTGCGCGGATGTGTATATTCCTTAAAGGGCAAGCAACAGAGAAACTCAGCACCATGACGTGGCAACCGTTCCTCAAATAAAGAAGATGGAGGCCAATCTTTCAGTTTCAGTATCTGGGGCCATGAACGCCAATCAACCCGACCATTCATGTACCCAGTAAAGAACTGGTGGATATTGATTTCGGACTGCAAATCATCACAGGAGTTAGTATCATCTGACAAAATCATCAGCAAAAACAATTATGCATCATGCTAAGCCTGAGTAGACAAGTGAGAGAGTTTAAATTAATGAACACAAAAACTGACAAAGAAGCAATAAAGGAAGAATTATGAGATATAATAAAAGATTAATACTAATAATCACTGAAGTGAATAAAGAACTTCAAGAAATTGATGGACCTGAACTATTCCAGTTGAGAATGAAAGGAAGCATTAGAAAACAGTCATCATGATCTTCCCCTCAAAATAATCTGAGGGAATACATGCAGCTACTAGTTCCAAAGTTAGGAGAATAAAAGCAAACCCATACAAAAATTGACACGAGGATCATTTGGCAACTTGCAAAACAATATTTGACATATCTGGAATGAGAATGATAGCCTTTCTCAGCCCATTCCCGTTTCTTCCACAATCAATTAATATCTGGAGACATGAAAAGGTTGGAAAACTGACTGTTGTGTTCAAAAATAAAAAAGAAACCTGAAATTTTGCAGATTCCTATCATTTTGATGATTTTCTGGAGTTGACCACCCGACAATAAGATTATTTATCATCTACAAATAAGGACCATAATGAACTAACCTCACACCAATCCAAGCAATCAATAGCCTTCACTTCCATCACCCTGCTATGCTTGGTATGCTTCAGTTGACGGACTGCACGCCACATGACCTCGGGTTCCCAACTTAAACCTGAAGCAGATTCAAGCACATTGCTCACAATCACAGGCTCGGCTCTCCTCCAATGCCACTGGAAATGCTTCAAATCCCCGTGTTGTATATCAAGGGCCCTCGGGCAATACAAAAAGTTGTCATCAGAGTCTCGAGAAGCTGCTTTCCGTAACCAATCCTTTCTTAAGTCAACTTCACCCATAGAGTTGAAACACAAACACCGTTCTGAAGGACTGACACTCACGTCCGTGAGATTGTATGTTCTGGCTATTTCTTCTGCTTTTCTCACCAACCCAGAAATGAAATTTTCTGAGAACATACATCGTAATTCTAGAGTTCCATGACCACAACCACCCATGCCTTCAGAGGGACAAGGAATGCTGCCATCTTCTTTTACTTCCCACCTAGATTTTGACTTTATAAGATCAAAAGGCCCAGTCTCAGTGGGTAATGTCAGTTCTTTCCCCTCTCCACCATGCAAATAGTCAAGCCCCCTGTTAATATACTGCACAATCACTTCTTCCTCACCTCCCTTCAAGTTTCCAGCACGAATTTCCCGGCAACAGATAAGACAAAGATCAAACGAACAACTAGGACAGCTTCTGTGAAAGTCAAAAATAGAAGTTTTGCAGTTGTTGCTGCAAAAAAAGAACACTTAACATCAAAACCTTAATAAAACTATGGAAAAATTGGAAAGAAGCATTTTCCAGAGAAGACGTTACCAGTACATACGCTCATTAGAGCTGCAATCTGCTTGTTTTATCTCTAAATCTGGAATTGATAACCCTTCCAAATGAACGCCACACAACCAAAGCATTAGAGTATATCCAAAATATGAAATCCAAAATCAACAGCTATAACAAGCAGCTATGAGAACATCTGAAATTGAGATCGCCCTGTGTCAAGTAAGGTATAGGACATTACATTCAGCAGTGACACAAGCCAAAAACTACTTTGCTTCGGCCAATTACATAGCAATTTCCACATTTTGAGACATCTTCCATCCAAACACAATCAGAAAACTATTGTCACGTCAAAAGCAACTAACAAACATTGAGTCATGGATGAGATTCTAAGCTTCTTCGGCAAGGACTGAAAATAAATACCTTGTCTTTTGGCCTCTATTTCCTTCTCAATCAATTGTTCTTCATTAAGGCATTTCAGAATTGGAAGAAGCGCTTGTAGTAAATACTTATAGTGCTCAAATTGATCGTCTTCACTGATACTCAACTCTATGTTCTTCAATATCTGCAGCAAGGCATGGATCATTTGTCAAATTTCACATTAATATTCATGTGTGTGTGTGTGTGTTCTTTAAACAAAAACAATTCAGCAGGATACAAACAAATTCATGAGATGTGAGAGGCAGAGAAGCTGACTTTATCTGGTGCACCCAACCGTAAGCATGCTTTGCAATTGCAATTTCCACGGCACACAGGACAAGACTCAGCAATAGCATTTTCCTCCGTATTAGGATACCTACACAAAACAACACTTATAATAGACAACCAATGACAGCAACTAAAAAAACATAAGCTTATTTTTTATACAAAATATCATCTTTTACAGGTTAAAAGATGTAGTGACCTTCCTTTATTCTTATTGAGAAACATCAGCAGCCAAGGTTCCAAGATCAATTGTTCCAGATCTGGACTGGGACGTAGTCAATAATAGTCAAAAGAAAAAAAGAGCAGGACTAACACCTTTAGAAATGTACAGAAAAATAGAATGAAATGTAATGATTTCAGCAACAGACGGACTTCTCCTGAAGAGTGCTCTAAGAAAGAAGGTCCAAAGGAAACAGAACATTAAGGCAATGATCAGCCAAAGATCACTGCCAGTCTGCCATCTCACATATTTGATTAAAACCATTCAAGCAACTAGCCATTTAGTTAGTGGCTCTCTTCTCGTCCCTATTGAAGTCCTAAATCAATAGCATATGGGATACATCCTGTGTTTCCACAACCCTATATTATTATGCTTGTTATAATACACTGTTGGTATCATTCTGCAAAACATTTCATTCATGATTATCTCAAGTTTCATCATGCATCTTCGGTACCTTCACTGTCTTATAAAATAATGTAGCTTCCAATGGAATGCCTTAAAGCCGAAATTGCCCACTGGGGTGCCGTAAACAAAGATAACTTCTTGCCAAATATAACACAAAGATAAAACTTAAACCGCCAAAATTTATAGGGAAATCCAATTAAATAACAGATGAGGAGCATTAAAAGAAAGAAGGAGATCGCCATTTTAGACTTGACCCATTAAATGAAATACCAAAACAAGAAACTAGTTAAGCAAAGAAAGGAAGAAAACATCTACCATCTATTCAAGCAAGGGACACAATATCGTTTTCTCTTACACTTCTGGCACCGAACAACCCGACCTTTATCATTCCTCTGACATTGATGGCACATTAAGGACACCTGTTCAATCCACTGTCGAATCCGAAGTCAGTCGAACACAACACGGCAACAAGAAGCAGACAACATAAAAGCAAAGACACGGGAAAAAAATTGTTACCTGCGGATCATGTTTGTTTATTTTAGCCGTATCTTGGTTTCGAACTTGTACAGCCCTCGACGGGCGACCTGTCCTAGTGGTCCTTCCAGGAGGATCTTTCATCTCCGCCCCATTGGTCTTAGTCCCGTTCTCCGTAACCACGTCCTTTTTACCCTTCTTCTTGGGCCTTCCCACAATCTTCTCCTTAAAGCCATCACTGATAATTCCTTCCTCCGGCTCGAACACATTGCTCTGCTCAACTCTGACGCTCTTCTGAGCACCACAATTTTCTCCACAGCCTTTCTCGTCCAGTAGATTCCTCCTCTTCCTCTTCCTCCGTCGCTTCTTCCCCGAAACATCACCATCATCTTCTTCCGGACGTTCAGCATAATTCACCTCCTTCCCTTTCCGTGTTGTCGGCCTATTTTTCACGTAAACCGCCCCTCCATTGACAGACCCCCCGCCTTTCTCAGTCCCCACCACGGAAGCTCCAGTCTCCTCCTCCTCCTCCTCCTCCTCCTCCTCCTCCTCCTCCTCCTCCTTAATCTTTCTAATGCCACTTGGCTCCTTCTTCTTCCCCGTCTTCTTCACAAGTGCTTCAACTCCTCCTTCCCCCTCAGCCCCACGCTCTTCCTCCGCCTTCACTATCCGCCGCTTTTTCGAGGGTGCCATTACAAACAAGAGACTTCCAGAGCGAAAGAGACGGGCAAAGTGAGAGTTTGGCGAAGTAGCAACCGGTTTTAAGAAAGAAAACGGTGGGTTTGAATTTAAACGTATATTATATAGAGTGGTGTTCCGAGGGAAACAGTGGGTGGGCGGGGTTTAAAGTTTCGAATTTATGGCGCTAAAAATGGACTTGGTTTCCAACTTTTCGGGGCTTCTCGATTGCCACTCCTATAGGAATAGCACTAACCTTCAATCTTCAGCCGATTAGGGCTTTCGTTCGTAACCCCTCAGATCGAGATTTTGATCAGAATTTTCGATTCCTTTTTCTGTTTTAATTTTATTTTCCTTTAACAAGTGGGGACCACTAGATCAGATATCTCTATCTTCTTCCGACCAGAGTATCTATATGAGACTCCCAAGTTCCCCTTGTCTCTTTCTGTCTTTTTTTGTTAATTCATTTTTTCCTGGCAGCTGCTTCTGAAATGGGAGAGTTTTATGGTCGATCTCTTTATTTAATGGGACAAATTATTCGACTAAAGTTAAGAAGTACCAATCAAGTGGAATTGTTTACCTATTTCGTATTTCTTGCATATTTTAATCTTTTGTGGTTATTACTATGAAAGAGATTGGGCATATTTGCATTTAAAAAATTGAGATAGATTATAATTTTATTGAATTTTATGAGAAAAATAGGAAAAAATTTAAAGTATATATGTGAAATATTGAAAAAAAATAAAATTTTATTTGAGTTGTAAAAAACTAAATAGGTATGATTTGATAGAGACCTAATATTTTGAAAGTTTTTTATTTTATTTTTTATTTCATAATTAAAATAAAAAAGAGAAAAACAAAATGTTTAGTGTGAAAACATAAAAAGTTAAAAAAGTTTGAGACAAAAATTTTGCATCTAAAAAAAATTTCTACAAATTCTAAATTTACAAAATGTTTGATTACCAAAATTTTGGGAGTTGCAAACAATTTCTACAAATCCTGATTTTAGAAAATATTTGCATGCCAAAATTTTAAGGGTTGCAAAATTATAGTCTATAAAAATTGGTAAAAAAGTGAAGACGAATATGATTTGAGTGAATTTTTTATATTTATTATAATAAAAATAAATAATTTAATGATATAAATAGATTATTTTATAGTTGTATTCAAACTATAACACTATATTAAAAAGATAAGTTGAAATAAAATGTTTCCTCGAGATGAGGTATATCCACCGACATAAAAAAAGGGAAAATTCACTAATCCCAAAATCATGAGTAAAATTAAAGGCAAAAATTCACTTTGCACCCCTGAACTTTTGGGTCATTTATAAGTTGCACTCATTTTTATCGATTTTGTTATATTAGTACTCCAAAGTTTTATGTTTAAATTGTTGTTACTTCTCACGGCAAACTAACCACGTATCGTACACGTGACAACTTATTATTATCATTTCCTGTTTTGCCCTTCCTTTAACGATTCCTGTTTTGCCCTTCCTTTAACGCCTTTCGTTTAACTTACTTGCCCTTCAAAGTTCAATAAGCTACGGTGACGTCATTTGTTCTCGTGGCAGTTCAGAGACGATCGAGCTCGCTTCCTTTCTCTGAACGACGATGGATTCTCTTCGTGTACCATTGTTTGGCTCTGTTGCTCCATTTTCTATGTGTCTGCGGACTGATCCTGGCAAGCAATTCCAGTTCCTTATATTGCCGAATCTCTCTCTGCTGAGGGCCAGAACTTCAGTTCCTCTTCATGGTCTAGCCTCGAACAAGGAAGTCTCTAGACAATCTTCTCGAATCGTCTGTTCCATTGTGTCAACTAAAACTAGGTCTACCTTTTAGTAGTAATTCATTTACTCGCACACTTTTTAGTTTTTTTGTTTTGTTTTTCATTTCCAAGTATCTGCAAGTTTTTAGTGTTTAGTAGCTTTTGTTTGGTTGCGGAGGAATTCTAAAGAAGAAAAACAAGATAATGGTATCCTAAACTTTTATTTTGTTTATTGTCAGATCACTGATTTGTTGAGTTCACTTATGCAGTACAAGGAAAGAGGTGCTTGTGTGAACAAAAGAAGATGAAGTGCGAGGTTGTATATATACGTTTTGTTGCTAGCGAAACACACAGGGATGCGGACGTGTGCAAAGGATCCAGGCTGAAAGGGCGGTACCAGCTGTGGTTTTGTAAGTGCAAGACGTGGAGTTTTGAGCATAACCTGGCTTTGATTCCAACATAGAGGTAACATGAAAAAAGATCTATAGGAAACGAAGCAAGAAGAGGACCTCCATGGTTAGTTCAGCTTCTGCCAATACGAATGAAATGCAACTCGACAACAAACTTGTCTTGTATAATCATCACATGTCCTCTTCTAAAGGGCGCCGGTTATTATGCGACTTCAAAAGCGTGTCAGTGCTCCGATTGGACGCTCAGGATCGCTTGGCTTATGTTGGACGGTGAGGATCGTGCCAACGTATTAATGACTTCAACCCGCGACCCGCCCCGTTTCCGCGACCCGTTCCTCCCAGTTCGTCCCAGCCTTCCTCCCCCAACCAACCCTTCGTCCCAGCCTTCCTCCCCCAAATTTCCTCCCCCAACCCTTCCGAAATCCGTCAAATATCAAAGCAGCAGCCCAACTCTCTCTCCGGCGTCTCCCTTTTCTCACAGCTCTCATTGCTTCAGAAAAAAGGACAAACGCGCATAAAAAGAAAGAAGAAAAAAAAGAGTCGACGTTTTCTCCTCTTCCTTCCAGGTCAGTCTCTACAAGCCCTCTCCCTCGTTTTTTCTCAGATCTATTTTTTTTCCCTTAAAAGTTGTTTTTAAGATTTTCTGGGAATTGTGTTTTTTGCTTGTTTTCTTGATCTTTGCTTAAATTCACAGGTGCCAGTAGTTTTCGAAGTCATTTGTCTCGCATATCCTTTTCCCAGGTTCAGTTTTCGAATTCCTTCTTTTAATTTTCTGAATTAAGACCGAGTGCTTAATTGATATCATTTTTGTGGGTTTTTGTACTTAATCTTGATGCTATGTGCAAGTGTTTTTGGTTTACAAGGGCATTTATTTCTAATCCGAAGTTTGTGATTTTTTATTTTAATGGTAACTATACACAGTCTTTGTAATTTTTAATTGTTCGAATAGATGCACTTCAGCACTTGTTTTGGATCATTGATGTTGTAAATCCGTTTTACCATGGGCATTTTGGTTGTAGTTGTATTTATCTTGTCATAATTATAGTCTTCTCCTTGACAGTTTTATGGATCATTTGAACTTGATCCCAACCCACACAATAGCAGAGAAATTACTCAACCACCAAATTCTCTAGGCAATGGTCTTGCTTTTGGTGCGGCTCCAGGAGTAATTATCCTCAGGAAGTCCGCAATTATCCAATTGGAGCTTTGTCTGTCACTGAGGCTGTTATTGGTTTTATATTCTGATGGACAACAGGTGTCATGTACAGTAAGTAAGAAAGGTGTAAAGCAAGCTGATTCTATTAAAGCTGAAAGAAAGTTGGGTTCTGGTGATGTTGTATTTGCTTCAGTAGCTTCAGAACAACAAATCCTCGTTGTTGGTACCAGAAGAGGGGTTGTTGAGTTATATGATCTGGCAGAATCTGCACCATGTATTCGTACTGTGTCTTTGCATGACTGGGGGTAAGACTTGTGCAGAACTAGTAAAGCTAGATAATTGACAACATAATTTTGGGATATTTGACAACAAAGAGTCCAAGAGCTATGCTAAGAAACCCAATATGTCCATGGAAGAGTTAAAACTTCTAATTAGCTGATGAGTGTGGCTGGAGTTGTGATACCTTGAACTCCACAGTAAGTGAGGGAGGAGGAGAAGTGAAAAATAATGTCTATAAGAGTCAAGTCTCATATTATGTCAAACTATGCCATAAGGTGCAAAGCATATTCAGTCTTGCTTTTTGTAATGAAGTCTGTGAGCTCTTTTTTTTGTTCATTCAAATTGATTGACCGTAGTGCTAAAGTGGTTGTGTATTCCTTCTAGTGGATCAGTCAATCTGATTTTATATTTTTGTATTTGCTTCCTATTGACTATTGCTATTTCTTGAGTGAAGTCCACTAGTTTGACTTAAGTCTGTCTCAAATCCTTATCTGTATAGATTGTAGATCATGAGGTAGGATACGTTTTCACGCCTTGGTGTTGTTCTGCTGCAGATATTCAATGGATGAAACTGGTCCCGTCAGTTGTATTGCATGGACGCCTTGGTGTTGTTCTGCTGCAGATATTCAATGGATGATACTGGTCCCGTCAGTTGTATTGCAGATATTCATGTATATGTATATACACTTCGAATGCCAATTTATGCACTAAGTGCCTAGTAACTAACGATTGATGTTTACTCGAAAGGCATATGATACATTAGCCAAGCATTACAGAAGACAATCATGTATTTATACAACAATTATTGAAAGTATAACTTCTGCGCAAGAGCCACTACAACTTGCAGCACTGACATAGGTCAAACATGTATTGGATACTCCCCTTTGAGGCTGCATCTAACTTCACCATTGTTGTTCCCAAGACAGTAAAAAAAGACACCAAAGTGAAATCAAATCATCAAAAAATTGGTTCTTAAGTTCAACCCCAGCAAGGGTAGCTCCTTATAAGATAACACTTGGTTCTTTCCATTCGAACCCATAGATGTTTTCAAAATTAATGACAACTTAGAACTTCACTGCGCACTCAATGATTCAACAACCGAATTGCCAATAACAGAAATTCAGCATGCATAACCAAAGCCCAGATACAACTGAATTCTTCCTTTCTCTTTTATATTCCATCATATCTTCTTGAAGAGAAACGAGCACATAACTCACCGAAGAAAACCTCACGTTTTCCTCCCCAAAATTGGAGAGCTCAGACAACATTGACAAATAATTATAATTCCTCCAGACCAGCAACAGAAAAGGGTAGACAAAAAAACTATCAAAACGAGACCACCAAACAACACCACAGACAGCCATCATTTCCCCCACAAAGAAAGACATTTGGTTATCGCTGCGTCTTGATCATCCCCAGAAGCACCGTCCATGTTATCGCTGCCAGATCTGCTTTCATGCTCTTCGTCTCCCAATAGTAGCTTCAAAATTCTCAGCCATTCTAGCCAAATCCCCGTGCCCGTCTATATTTGGGACAGCTGAACTTCCTTAACTCGAATGCTGTCGTACTAGTAGCCATGGGAATCTCTAGTTTCAATATTCCAATGGCAATGCGAATGCGATGACTTCGTTTGGGGGACAAACTACAACGTGGTTCCGATGGATTATAAATACTTGCGCATCCTAGCGCAGGAAATTTGGGGGAGGAAATTTGGTGGAGGAAGGCTTGGGGGAGGAAGGCTGGGACGAACGAATAACAGGAAATTTGGGGGAGGAAGGCTGGGACGAAGGGTTGGTTGGGGGAGGAAGGCTGGGACGAACTGAGAGGAACGGGTCGCGGGTCGCGGAAACGGGGCGGGTCGCGGGTTGAAGTCATTAATACGTTGGCACGATCCTCACCGTCCAACATAAGCCAAGCGATCCTGAGCGTCCAATCAGAGCACTCACACGCTTTTAAAGTCGTATAATAATCGGCGCCGTAAGTGCAAGACGTGGAGTTTTGAGCATAACCTGGCTTTGATTCCAACAGAGAGGTAACATGAAAAAAGATCTATAGGAAACGAAGCAAGAAGAGGACCTCCATGGTTAGTTCAGCTTCTGCCAATACGAATGAAATGCAACTCGACAACAAACTTGTCTTGTATAATCATCACATGTCCTCTTCTAAACATTAGGTAATTCAATTATAAATTCATTTTACTTTGGTTTACAGAATCACGCTTACAATCTTAAGGAACCCATGAGATAGCATGTTATATTAGGAAAAGCGATGGCCAACGAGCCAACAACGAGTTCGAGGTGGCCGAGGTGGCCAAGGAAGAGCATGGAGAGTATAGAGCTGGAGTAGAGAATGAGGTCAGTTAACATCATGGGGAAGGCTAGGTATATGTGGGATTTAGCTTCATAGATTATATCGGACACGGTTGGCACAGCAAACTGCGTTTGCCTTTTCAGGACTGTCTTGGGGTTCTCTGGGTAGTCTTTTGTGGAGATGGCCAGCTACACAAGGTCAAAGAGGAGGTGGCTAACAGGTTGTTGCTCTTCCTTCTAGCCGTTTCCAACCGCATAGATGGTGGTAGTAGCATCAAGAGACCCAACAACGTTTGCCTTCACCCTATCCCCAGCAACAAACTGCGAAGGCCCGGGAACGCATTAAGGTGGTGTTTGTTAGATTGTTAAAACTGTAGTTTAGACAAACACCATGTAAATGAAAGGCAAAACAAGAAATAAAAACGGTAAGTCGTACATGAATGACACGTGGTTAGTTTGACATGAGAAATATCAATAATTTGAGATCTAGGGTGGAAATCAATATGAACATTAATTTTTTTTTTTCGCTCTAACTTTCCCTGCTGCATCTTTTCAATTTTTAAGAAGATAATTTAGATTTCATTTATAAAGATAATCTTAGTTTGTTCAGAAGTTTCGTTCACTATTTTGTTGATCCAAATTTTTTTTAAAATAAAGTCATCGTTTTAGCAGGCCTTCAATAGTGTATTGAAATTGATTCAAGTTAATAATAAATAGATGAGACCATTAATTAGTAAAAAAAAGAAGAAGAAGAAAATAAAATAATAGATGAGATCTGCATAGGAGTACGTGATACATTTTATTTCCTAGACTCCCGAATCGTCTTCTTCTTTCTTGTTAGTTTTTTTGAATGGTTGACTGTAATTTCATGTCAAATTTTAAATTTAAATTTAGTTGCATTTTAAGTTTGGTCAAAGTGTTTAAAAAAAGTCTTTTCAAAGTTTGAAAGGATAAGGATAATGAGCTAAAAATAAAGAATTGGCATAGTCGTAAAAAAATTTCAAAATTTCAATTTTAAATATTTTCCTACTTTCATAATTCTAATTGATTTGAAACTCAAAGCACTCTATAAATTCATGGAGAGAATAATCAAAAAAAAAAATTAAGGAAGTCCACGCTTTTATTCAAGTCTCACTTCATAGAGAAAATCATATTGAAACCAACTTTAAAAGAGTTTAGCTGTCAGAGTTACTAGTGTTGAAGAATAAGGGCGTTCTTGAAGAATTCATAAGAAGAACCCCAGAGGGCTGAAAGTTAATCATAAAAAGCGGGTCTAAATTGAATTACTTAGATCATTACATGTAGTTAGAGTCAAACAATTAGAGGTTGCCCATATCTGAATCGTCGTGGTAAGATTTTACTTACTAGTGAATTTCTGATGACTACTAGCTCGAAGTGGTTTTTCCTTTGAAAGATAATTCAAAATTTTGTGTAATTGTTATTTGCTTTATTATTTCACTGCTTATTTTGTTGATTTAGTTGTTTATTATATATATCTAAACTAAATAATTTTATGACAAGTTCTAAATTGTTATTCTTTTTTAAATAAAGGGGCAGCATCTATTCACCCTTATAGGTGTTAATAAGGTTTAATCGGATTTTATATTTATTTTCTTCTTCTATTGGTACTAATAATTTATTGTTTCATTTGATATGAAAATATATTATAAAATAAGATCGGGGTTTTTCTAAAATTTCGTGCTCTAATTGTGTAGTGTAATACGTAGAGATACATATATAACAGTCTTTAAATGTTGATTTATGTTGACCACGTAGAACTACTCCTCGCTCCAAATTTTGCACCTGCACACCACAATGGCACAATCACAATTTTTCCCTGGAAGGAATGAATCCTCTGATAGTTCGATCAGGTTTTTCTCTCTACTTCAATATTTATAATTTACTTTGTCAAAAGTTGCGTACCTTCCTTTCATTATTTCGCCTCATTTTATACAGCTTGTTTCTCTACTTCCCTTTGACATAACGAGTACATTTCTTAACCGTTCACATCGTGGATGTCATGGACGATTTCCTAGCTTTATGGCTATAGTAGTTTTTGGTAGTTTTATTTTAGTGGGCAGTTTTCCTATACACTAAGTTTGACGGGTTCTTTTCACATAATATCGAGCCGAAATTCATTGTTGCGTTCGTTGAATTTGATGATAAATCAGATGAAAAATGACCGTAATCCCTCTCTAAGATAAAATTACTAAAAAATTGAGGAATTAAAAGAAATAAAAATAATATATAAAAAATTTAAACGTTAAATACTATTTCTATTTTATTCTAATTTTGTTTTGGAGCATTTTGGTCGGTCCACATCACTTTGTCTTTGGTTTAATGGCCAAATAAAACGGAAGGCAACAATTCAGTCTTTTTGCAAGTTGAGGGGCGTAATTAGATAAATTGAAACTTAAGGGTTGTAATTTGATATTACCCCATAAATATGAGGCCTACAACGATTGTTTTCGCGATTATTAAATTGTGAGAACTTTTCTGCTATACGTTATTTTGGTTTTTCTCTTCGTAGACTTGCATCACTTGCTTCTTTTATGGTTTAATTGTTACTTCACTTTGATTGACGTAACAATTTAGAAAGATGATTAGACTAAGGATAACCATGTCTTCCATCCTCTGCTTTCTTTTAAATTTTATACTCTTCGGTGGCTTTTAAAACAAACGAGTCAATATTTGAGAATCAAAATGTAGAATCTGTTGAGCAGTGGTACAGTATTCGAAGATTTCCCTCAAGAATGCAATGTAGTGAAACCTGGCCATCCATAGTCTTAATATGGTCTCATGGTTGCCTTTGTGGAAAGGGATTAGGAGAGATTGGTGTTTTTTTGGCTTTTCTAAGTTCGTGTGAGGATCGTCGGTAGCTTTCGTTTTGGCGTGATTCAAGGTATGGTGAGGGGGATATTGCGTTGAAGGTTTTTTCTTTTCCCCTTAGGAACTGCTTCTTAACTTATTTGTTCTGCCTGATTTCTCTTTGTGCAAAGAATAGGATAAGACGTTTGGGGTTAGCTCTTTGTTTTCACAGCTGTGGCAAGATTTTGAAGGTGGGAAATCCTATGACACATGGTTGGATATCTGATTACATATCATCCATATAATCCTTTTGAAGAGAGCTTAGGAGGCTTCTTTTATCCTTGACACTTCGGTAAACATAAGTGAAAGACTTGTTCCCTTAAGATAACCTTGGTGGTCAAAGTGGTCTTCCAAAAGCAATTACCGTCTATCATATATGTAAGGATCATCGTGGGCATTGTTATTGTAAGATCCATTATTGTTAGAGTCCATTCCTTAGGACCACGTTACCACCAAATCAAATAGCCATTTCTTCTATAAAATTTATTTATAAGTTGAAGAGCAATAGTTTGTGCTACACCATACATAGCTGGTTAGCATTCTAGCTAATTGAGAGATGATTTCCCAAATTCTCTTGGTGTGATCTTTGTTTTTAGCTTTTGGGACTCTCAGTTGATGTAACTCGAGCTTGTGGCAAGGAAAAAGCTGTGTTGCCGTGGAAGTTCCAAGACTGACTATTAATGTGGAAAATGTGTGGTAAGATGGTTGATCATTTAGTACTTCATAGTTCGAGGGCAAGGGAACTAGGTTGCTAGAGTTTTCCATTTTGGCACGTAATGACTATTTTCTGAAAAGGTTGTTGGGTTGCTTCTCCACAGTAAAGGGAAGTTTAGTTGTCATAAGAGTAAGAATGCTACTGCTTTGTTTCTTATGTTCGCCATTTGGGTGCAAGGAACAGTCAGATGTTCAATGTATTAAGCTGTATAATAGGATGTTATCTAAGGTGTTTTCATTTCTTCTTTTTCAGATTTCCTGATTGTTTTGAGTATTAATCTGCAACTTTTGTATACACCTTTTGTACTCGGTAGTCTCCTTTTCCTCATTGTCAAGACATCTAGAAAATAAGCAAAGTTTTAACAACCTTCTTTTTTATTTTTGAAAAATTGGAGTCTCATTCTCCTTAATTGTCCTCTTCGTTGTTAGGCGAGCCTTTCTATCAAGTCTGCTGAGCAAAAATCTATTAGTAATTGGCTTCAATGTCGTGAAGTACAATATGGTGACTCAAGGAACTGAACTGTGTTAAACGGATTATAGGTGGAAAGTGGCGCAGGTAAAAGCATGCATACATTTAACCTCAAGGGGTTGGCCTGAGTGGTGAAGGCTTGGGACCTAGGGGTTTGCTCCCCCTGAAGTCTGAAGTTCGAATCCTCTCAGGTGCAAACAACTCCTTAGGGTCACTCCCTCAGCGAAACTGGAATTAACTGGCATGTGTGGTTTGGAAGGGCTGCACGGCCCAGGGTTTGTCGTGGCGTTAAGCCCACCTCGTGCGTATACTGGGTCAGGTTCGTCCGAGCTCGGTGCACGTGGTTGGGTGCCTGAATTTCCCTCGTCACCCAAAAAAAAAGCATGCATACAATTTATTCATCTTTATGCGTCTTTGTCAATTTTTAGGGTGCATTTGATAATTTGAATGTTATACTACTTCAGTCATTTTGTTGAGCTTATTCCCATTCAAATTAATGTTTTTTGAATTATAGTAAATTAGATGATTTAGTTATAACAAAAGTAGGAGTTATTAAGTTAGTTATTTTAATAAAGGAAAAATTGCATTTTACATCCTTTTAACTCCCACGCATTTTACAATTTGCACCCCAAACTTCAAAGCTGGACACATTGCACCTCATAGCGTAATTATCTTTTCCTTCTATGATGCTTGGTCATCTAGCGTAATCAGGCATGTGCATGATTTCTTTCTCTCTGCCTCTCTTTGTCATTTTTTTTCTAAGTAACATGAGAATTTCATTACTAAATGGCTCTGTTAAAAGAAACAGAGTCCTCACAATTTACAACATGCGATGGGACATCTCTTGCATTTAAATCCCCTTGAAAATCATTGTGCAAACCTCATTTTGCCAAGTTATGGGCTAAGAAATTGCCTTCACGCGGAGAGAGCTAGGCTGATCATGAAACAGCCAAGTAGTTAAGTGGGTTGAGTATCTGTTGTGGATATCACGAATAGCCTGCTCCACATTCGGTTCTTTTCCTTCATGAATCCATTTGTTGCGCGTGAACCATATAGTATCAATGGTAAGCGCAACCGCCAACATCAGTAATTGCCAATCCTCCTTGGCTGAGCTTGGAATATTTTTCATCTCAAGCAAAAAACGCATCCAGCTATGAACAGATTGACCAGCAAATATATGACGGAATTAATGGACATGGTCTAGAGCGCCAAATGACAGTACTAAAATCACATTCCATAAATAAATGTTCAGGCGTTTCAGCATGTGAAAGACATAAGGAGCATTTATTCCAGATGATATCTGGAGCACTAGATGAACTTCCTGCCTGAAAGGGTAATGGGAGGGCATTGGCAGCAACCTTCCAAAGAAGGAGTTTCAATCGATGCTGCAGCAACCTTCCAAAGAAGGAGATTGAAGATGCCCTGTGTTAGCAATTTTTTCTTTGTGGTCATGCAAGTAGGTAGCTTTTACAGAGTATGTGCCTTTTGGGTTCAAAATCCACGTAACATCTGGTTGAGGGGAGGATGGGAGGGATATATTTAAAATAGCCTCAGTTATTGAATGCTCAAACAGAGCACGGATGAGATCTTCCTTCCAGCAATTAAGGTCAGAATGAATGAGATCACTAACCTGGTTTAGATGACGATCCACTAGAACTCCGTCCTTGAGTCTGGGGAGAAACTCGGGTATGTCAGGGATCCATGGCTCACACCACGGATTGACAAATTTACCATCCCGAATACCCCATTAAAATCCATCTGTTACCAGGTTTTTATTCTGCATGATGCTACGTCATGCCCAAGAGGCTTAGAGTGAGCTGTAGCATGAGTAAAGGAACTGCCCCTGCAATATTTCGCCTTAACTGTCTGCACCCATATGCTATCTGGATTGCTAATTAAATCTCATCCTCTTTTAGCCACCAATGCCCTATTCAAATATGTCATGCGTCTAAGGCCAATGCCCCCGCTAGTTTTTAGGCCTGCAAATATTGTCCCAAGATAAGGATGGTAATGTTTATGATTATCAACGAAGCCCCACAAGAAATTTTTGAGCTTCGTATCAATGCGTTTGCAAACCATTTTGGGGAGCATAAAAACAGACATATAGTGAGATGGTATAGCGGAAGCAACCACTTGAATCAAGACAGTGCGCCCCGCTTGGGAGAGTGATCTCGCTTTCCACCCTGATAAGCGGGAATATATTTTTTTCCTCTATCACCCTGCATACTTGGGCTTTAGATTGAGGAATACTAAGAGGAAGTCCAAGATAGATCTCGGGCTCATCCGCCACTTGAATTCGCAGAATATCCATTAACTGCAAACGCAATTGCTGATGAACATTTTTACTGAAATAAAGGAAAGATTTGGAAGGGTTCATAACTTGTCCCTACCATCGGGCAAAGGTGTACATGCAATCCTTCAGATTTTTAACTTCATTGATAGTGGCTCTGCAAAACAACATAACGTCATCATCGAATACAACATTTGTAATAGGCGGGGCTGTTCTGGCAATCTTAATTTCGTGTATGAGGTGGAGATATTCTGCACGACCAAGTAAACGAGTAAAAGCTTCTGTAATCATCACGAATAAGAAGGGCGAAAGAGGATCACCTTGCCGGAGACCACATTTGGGTTTAAAAAACCCAAAAGGGGACCCATTCAAGAGAACTGAAAAATGAAACAGTTGAGATGCACTAGAAAATCTATTGCTGCCATATGTCACAAAATCCGTAACATTTCAATATCTCCATAAGGAAAGCCCAACTAACTTTGTTGTGTGCCTTCTCCATACCTACCTTAACTGCCATGAGGCCTCCTCTTCCCGTCTTCCTTTTCAGAGTCTGCATTACTTCATGTACCAAAATTAAATTATCTTGAATATGATGACGAGGGACAAAGGTGTTCTGGTTGTTGGAGATCAGTTTAGGCAGCACCACTTTGAGACGAGATAGCTCACATTACATAGACTAATTGATCTATATTGAAAAAAAAATTCGGGAGCATCTACTCTTGGAATCAAAACCAAGAAAGAATGATTTATTTGTTTCAAACATATACCCCTCGGTAAAAAAATGTTTAACCATGCAAATTACTTTGCGGGGAACTTTAAGTGAGATGTGATGTTACAGGGCTCCACTTTCTGAAGTCCAAACTGATGACTGGGACTGTTCGTGTGCAGTGCGTTGGGACCCAACCCATTCTGACTGTGCCGTTCCTCAGGTGATAACATTTACTGCATTCTAGTTCGTTATCACGGACTTTCTTTTTTAGTGTCATTTTGCATTTTAACATAGTAGAGGTTCAGGGGACTTACTTGGAAGTGAAATGTAAGTATAGTGCCTACTGGATTTGACCTCAAAGAACAAAATGGGACATAGTAAAACCTGAGCTTCTAACTCCATGTATTTACACAATCTAAGGAGCTTTAAAAATATCTTTTGCTCCTACGTAATATCAAAACATCTTTTGCTCCTATGTCAAACTGGGCCTTGAACAAATGGCATCTACTTTAGAGCAGCCACCCTCAATGGCTTAGAAAAATTTTCAGGCTTCGAGTTTTACAGTCACCGGGGTTATTACTCTTAACCTCTCTCTCTGCAGCAATATAAAACTGTATGATTGTATTTTGACGGTTCTTTTCCTTGCCAGGAACTAGAAACAGAACAGGTTCTCCTGCATTTGAAGTATATCCAAAAGGTATGAAGTTCCAACTTTCTTGGACCTAATTTTCCTCTTGATTGAATGTCATCAAAAAAGGTAGGCTGGATGTTTTGGGCTTTTGTATTCAACGACAAGTTTCTGGATGGAATTTTATCTCAGTTGGGTCGCCTTTAATGAGTTTTCCATTGAATTACAATACCATGTAAAGATTGCCTTCACTTGTCTGCAGCTCGTACATTGTAGTCATAAAGGCTTTTGTCTGACTTATTCCTCTCTCTTATTTTTATTTGCCATCCGTAGTCTTTGTCCATTCTCCTCAGAATGTGTGCTTCTGTCTGTTCCAACTCATAGACCTGTTTGGTAAAAACATCAAATGAATAAGAAGAGCGAACTGTTAGAATTTGAAGATGAGATGATCTCAAAAGATCTCTTCTTTTGTTTTAATTTCTGTGGTGACCATAGAAGATTAAAGTACAGATTTTAGTTTAATTGGTGTATGCAAAGTTGGATATTTTCTCCTCTTTCCTTTGAGCTATGAACAATCAGTATAAGTTAGGCAGTTACAAATTGGACCAAATGTTCTCATCTAAATTCTGATGGGAAATGCTTATGGTGCATGTTTTTTACTTTTGGTAACATTTATCTCCTTAAATTCATTTTACTTTCTCTGTTGGATATCATTTTCTTCTGCTTTCCAGTGCATAATAACCTTCCATTACATTTGCCTCTATCGTACTCGGGTAGATGTATACGCTGGGTGGATTCAATCACATTTCTTGGTTAATGCTTTCAATGTTTTCTGTTGCACTCTACTCAACGAATGCAATTCTATTAGTTGATGTAATCTCTCAGACTCTCTCCTTGCCTAAACATCATGTTGATCTTAATGTAGCTGAGATCTCGCCTTGCTGACAAAAAGAGAACTTGAATCATGCAATTAAAAATCGACCGGGAACGAAAGTCAAGTAAGTTCGCAAAGTTGGCATATTTCTGTTCGGAACGGATTCCCTCCAAGGAGGCAATTCCGAAGGCTACATAAGGCAGGGTGAATATTAAAAGAAAGCAAATAAATGACTATTATAAGGTCACTCTCATTTAATGAATAGAAAGACTTAATGACTTAGTGACACAGCTTGGTGGCTCTCAAGTCCCCTAATTTCCTTTTCCACGTGAGAGACCCAAGTTTCCTTCTTCATCAAGTGTCTCTCTCTGGCCTCTCTTCGCGGGATTGTCGGAATCTCTCCTGAATTTTTCATAAATGGTAATGGTACTTTCTAATCCAGTCACCATCATTTGGGCAAGGTGCATCAGTTGTCTTCTGTGGCATCTCATCGAAAACACAATGAGCATCTTCTATACTTCCACACTTACAGTACATGTTAATCAGAGCACAAGACACAGAAATATCCTCACCAACACCCATCTTCAAAGTACACGAGAGGAACTGTCTCTCTGCAAAAATGTGACTCGAGCCAGCAAATGTCCGGATCATCAAGGCAAATGTTCTTAACCCACCATTTGAAAGCTCCTCCCACATAAGAAAAAAAAAAGGCCGAAATGCCTCGAGATAATCTCTAGAGTTCACTAGCCCACCAATTATCGTATTCCAGGAAACTAAGTTCCTTTCTGTCATTTCGTTAAACAACTTACCCGCATCCATCATCATCCCGCACTTCACATGAATAAGCAGCACCCTATTCCTCATATACAAATCTCATTCAAACACATTACTAATAATAAAACTACATGCCCTCTTCGCCCCTCTAATAGACCTCAAACCTATGCAGGCGCTTACCAATACATCATAGATGCTCAAACCCAACTTAGAACGCCCATCAGACTCCAAGAATTCGAACAATGCGGTCAAATCCTCATCAGTTGGCTAAGATGGTTTTTTTTTTGGGAAAAAGAGGAAAAGTGATTATTGATGGGCCTCGTTGTTCGCTCAAACCAAGAAGGTAGATTGGTGTGAGAACATTAACTAGCGGTGGCAGCCAATTCCAAGCAAGTATTTTGGGCCATCGACACCGTCACTGATAATTCAGGACCCAAATGATTTTTTGGTTCGGGGTCCATTGATATATATGTGGCACACATCCAGCTTTCTAGTAGAGAAACTCGAATTTTCTAGTAGCTGAAAATTGACTATATGAATTTGCATGCCGAAAACTTACCATACAAAATTCGGCTAGCTGAAAATTTTCAAACCAACTGAAACCGAACCAAAGACCAATTAAGTCCATAAATAGATTGAGGAAATTGATGGTATATTTATTTTAGTCCTAAGGACAAGCTTATTTGTTTCTTGCAACAATATTTACATGTTGGTATTATACAAAATCTAAATTGATTCCACCTATCTATGGGACAGAAGACATTTTAGATGGGATGCTTTGAAGTGGGATTAAAGAATATATAAGTTTTTTTTTGGGAAGGAGGCATCTAATTAGTAGCTTTGTTCCTGCAACCAAGCATCTCCAGAGGAGAATATATAGCACTATATGCAACATATTTAATTATTGCTGAATTCTGAAACCTTGCATACTTTTCACGCAACTTTGTCTTTGAGCCTAGCTGCATTATAATTAAATGCACACAGCTAGTAGCTCTGGGTATAATTCTAGTCATTGGGATGCCTTCCAAATGATAATGATTTGGACATTCCTATAATTTCCTTTGGATTTCTTAGGCCCCAAAAATTCTCCATTTCTTGTGGTTCTTCCTTCATGTTAGATTCTTCTCGAGGGACTGAAACTCTTGTAATATTGTATTACACGGTATATATTACTTGGACAACGGGGCATATCCCAATTAACGACTAATTAATCCAACACCTTCCTGACAGTTCGAATTCGGCTACGAGGTTGCCTTTCTCTATAAGTTAATTTAGTGGACGTCACATTCTTACGAGACATAATAATTAATGGAAGATCAGGAATTTAGTTAGTGTCACACTTTAAACCCTGTGATTGGGGAGACCCCGATGAGTATGCACGCATGTGAATCTTATGAAGTTACACGTATACACTCAAATGGTTTTAATATCTACTCATATGGGGTTGCTTGTAAAAGGCTTTTAATTTATAGAGATAAGATAGATACAGAGGATATGTGTTCAAGGACGTTTACCAACACCTCATCTAACTCCGCTCAGCTGGCGTCTTTGCTTAAAATCCATCAACGTTTCGGCATCACGTGTTGGGCCCAGCATTCTCCGATGAAATCTCAAAGATCTTGGCTCACACTGCGATTAACCTTTTGAGAAGACAACCAATTTGAACGGGCATGTCTCCTTTCTTCTGCACGCCACTTTCAATTGCTTATCCACGTACACGCACAAGCACGATCAGAGTGCTGGAAGTACAATGTACGCATAGAGCTGATTAGTCAAACTTTTTTTTTCTTTTTTATTGTTAAAAAGGTTAAAAACGTCCTGACGTGATTATAAGAATCTCTACCCATTGTATAATGTCCGGATCTAACTATAGCTATCACTCATAAGAAGGGGACTCCCCTGTCATCACGGCTCTACAATAATATAATTAATTTTGAAAGTAAGAGATTTCATCTATAGATCTTCTTTGTCCACACGCAAGATGTCGGTTTTGTTGTTGTGTTGCATCGGTGCAGAGCTGTCAAAGCGGACCAACAATGACTTCAAAGAAAAAAATGAAAAGAACCCAATTGCATTTGTGCAATTAATGGATTCATTATAAAGTATAAACCATTCCTTTTTTTATTTCTTTAATTTTGTATTTTTTTTTATAATTGCCATGTCTTCGATACATTTTTAATTGTTTCTACATTTTCTGACATCACAACTTGATTGGGTTGATCTGGCGGCCCCACAGTGATACTTTTAATAGTCTTCTAAAGAAAAGATGACAAAATTGAGATTGAGAGATCATTTTGTTTTTATAGATTAACAAAAAAAATTTGTGCAAAAGTTTAACATAGGAATCGTTTTGTCAAAACATTACACATGAACATTTATATAATTAATCCTAAAAAATTTCTAAATCGTAGCGGCTAGCCAATTCCAAGCAGCACTTACAGTGGGATCCGTTTTGCCGACGCTTCCCAAACTTCACGCAAGGTTTTGGTTGCTTTGCTTTCTTTCTCTTGTGATTTGCTTTGGGTTCTTTTCTTTTTTCCTAAGCGATTTGCTTTGGGTTCACTCACAGTTGCTTTGGGTTCACTCGCAGTTGCTTGGCTTTTTTGGTATGTATTCTAGCTAAGCGATTTGCTTTGGGTTCACTCACAGTTGATTGGCTTTTTTCTAAGCAATTTGCTTTGGGTTCACTCACAGTTGCTTGGCTTTTTTCTAAGCGATTTGCTTTGGGTTCACTTACAGTTCCTTCTTAGTTGTTTTCGATAAGGCTGCTAACAGATTCGCAATTCTGAAAACGACTGGAGGTAAGCATCTAAGCTAGCTAGCTAAGGCTATGATTCTATGAATATATTATATACCATCTACCTCTCTAATCTTCATCTCTTTCAGAAAAAGAAATTTATGCAAAATCTTGGATTCACTTAGAAAAATAAATTTTATCGAACTTCGATATGATCTGAGCATAAATTTGGCTTAATTTTATTTGGCAATTTATACTGCAATATTCCTGCGGATCCTTCTAGAGCACAGCGTACGTGACGTTGAATCCTGTCAAAAAAAAGCAGAGGTAGACGTGGAGAACCGTGGATGCATGCTTCTCTTATCGCTGGACGGCTGGAGTTTCTTTATTTGTTTATTTACGGCTCCATTATTGCCGGAGTTTTTGCTGTTGCGTGAACTTGTGTTTGTGGCCTTATTCACTATTCAGTTGGCTATTGGGTTTCTCTATAATCTCAGTTCTGCTGGACATGACAAAAGAGGAAGATTCCTCTTCTTGTTCTCCACTGCACGCGTCAAGATCCATAGCACTGAAGGAGTTGTTTAACTCTATGTTTGAGGTGAAAATTTTAGGTATTGGAGTTTGAGAAATATTATAAAATAAAGAAATATTATGGGGTTGGTGAAAAAGTGAAGAGAGAAGATTTTTAATAAATATTATAATAATAAAAAATCTTGTGAAGAATTTTTTAGTATTAAACCCAAATATTTAGCCCCAATTATTTGGAGCTCAAACATGCCCTAATGTCCTAGTCTATCGCTCAGGAAGCTTTGGATAACTTTTTCTTTGATTTTTTTTTAAATTTAAAAAAGACAGATTTTAACAGATTTTTACATTGTGTTTGGTTTTAGTGGACAAAAATAACTTGCACACTCATCCACCTTCGATGTACAAAGGTTGTATTAAAGGGCACAATTTACAGATCCAGCTCACTTATGACACAAATCAACAAGGTTAAATGCTAAAGATGGTAATCTAGCTGTTGAGGGATTAAACATCTCACGTCATCAGCTCATCAGCTCTGATATGATGATACCTATTACCTGTCCCAGTTCTTCTGATGTTGTGTTATTTTGATCTGTTATTTGTTTTTTTTTCTAGCTGATAGAAACAGTTTTAATAGCTTTTCCTCAGTGACAGAGGCCTGGTTAAAGTTTATATATACAGACATCCTCTGTCTAGCTTGGTTGGTCAGGTGAAAGATGAAAGGAAAAAGATAAAGAAAGGAAAAAGCCCATCCCCACCACAAGGATAAAAATACAGTGTTCCCCATTTGGTCAACTAGAAACTTAATGGAATGGGTGCCTACTGCCTCATGAGGACCTCACTCAACTGCCTTCATTATACGTGTCCCTACGACGTGACAAATTGACAATGCCCGGTGTCCCATCCTGTTTATATGACTCTTTATCTTCTTCTTTTTTGGGATGATTTTTAGATAATCCCCTGCGGCAGTAGTAATAAAGGCCAAAGGAAACCAGAGGCCAGTTCCTCAAGTCTCTCCACTCGGCCTGATCTGACATCTCTGGTTATCCGTTATCTTTGGGAAAGAAAAGAAACGAAAATGGCGCTCACAAGGACGACTCCAGACGCCGGAGAGAGTATAAGCTGTACTTTTGCTTCCAGATATGTGCGTGAACCCCCTCCCAAGTAAGCTACTTTTTCATGGTTTAACCTGATCTCTCTCTTTCTGTTTGGTTCTTGGGAATGTATAAGAAAATTGGAACGGTTTTGGTTTTGTAATTAAAAGAGACAGATAAAAACATATTATGTAACGACGGAGTGTGCTTTCTTTCTTTTGGTTGATTGCAGGTTCAGGATGCCAGAGAAGTCCATACCCAAAGAAGCGGCGTATCAGATAATAAGCGACGAGCTCATGCTGGATGGGACGCCGAGGTTGAACTTGGCGTCATTTGTGACCACTTGGATGGAGCCCGAGTGTGATAAACTCATCATGGCCTCGATCAACAAGAACTACGTGGACATGGACGAATACCCTGTTACCACCGAGCTCCAGGTGTGCCTACATAGCTTCCGTAAAAAAATGCTCTAGATGGTGCAGGGAGTCAGGGACTACTCTAGTCGGATGTTTTTTTTTTGTTCTTTGGTGTTGTGTTGTTTTGATGTTCTTCGAATTTTTAGAACTGTTAAATCTATTGAGTAGAAGAATTACCAAAATCTCAGTGTATTACAACTGATCGACCCTGAAATTAATCTCTTATTGAGAAAATGTGGATTCACAGACCATTATCCTGGATTCCTAAAACTCCTCTCTGAAAATGCAGATAAATGTCGCTCTAAGATAAGTTGGTAAAATCTTTATCTTTGTTCTACGGTATATGACATGGTAAAATAAGTGATCTTGTTGAATAATCACAGATCTTTCTGGCTTGGGGATACCTACTCAGCTTGTTACCTCTTTAAGATGGAGACAACTTTTAGATGGAATCCAAATCAATCGAGGACCCACTTCTTTCCCGCCCACAATAACCTTAAAAAAACAAGGAAATATTGATAGTTCATTGTTTTAAGAAATTATAGAAGCTTAACTTGTTGGATAATCTTGGCTTAACATGTTAGTTCTTAGAGAAATCCGCACATCTCTAATTTGAAAATTTTGTTATCTATGCTTAACATGACAGTTCAATTCTGCAGAATCGCTGTGTGAATATGATAGCCCAGCTATTTAATGCTCCTATTGGAGAAACTGAACCTGCTGTTGGAGTGGGTACTGTGGGGTCTTCCGAGGCTATAATGCTGGCAGGTCTGGCTTTTAAAAGGAAATGGCAGATGAAGAGGAAATTAGAGGGCAAACCATGTGATAAGCCCAACATAGTCACTGGTGCTAACGTGCAGGTTGGTTTCACATTGGTTTTAGGACCTTGCGCCACTGTAATAATTAAAATGCAGTCTTTATTGATGTTATTATCACGTGTAACATACATTCTTCTTGGTCAAAGTTACCTCTGCCATGAATGTAAGATGAGCTTCCGATGGTGTGGTGTGGTTCAAATACTTTGACATTCTTCCTGTATTATTTTTGCATGAGTGGAGCTAGAAGACTCTATGGTAACGTTATGACACTGATATCACTAAAACTAAGATGACGGTTTCATTGAAGATAAGGTCTTTGGTACTTTGCCTAATTTACCTCCAAACATCGTCCACAGGTTTGCTGGGAGAAGTTTGCTAGGTATTTTGAGGTTGAACTGAAGGAGGTAAAACTCTCAGAGGGATATTATGTGATGGATCCTGTAAAAGCAGTTGAGATGGTGGACGAAAACACCATCTGTGTTGCAGCAATTCTGGGATCCACCTTAACGGGCGAGTTTGAGAATGTGAAGCTGCTTAATGAACTACTTACCAAAAAGAACAAGGAGACAGGATGGGATACCCCAATTCACGTTGATGCTGCCAGTGGAGGGTTTATAGCCCCATTCCTTTACCCTGATCTTGAGTGGGATTTTCGTTTGCCTTTAGTGAAGAGTATAAATGTTAGCGGCCACAAGTATGGCCTTGTCTACCCTGGTGTTGGCTGGGTTGTTTGGAGGAGTAAAGAGGACTTACCAGACGAGCTTGTCTTTCATATAAACTATCTTGGATCAGATCAACCCACATTCACCCTCAACTTCTCCAAAGGTAGGATCAATGTACATAAATAGAAGGTGTTATTCATTCATGGACTCCTACGTTTGTGCATAAGCTTTGTTTAATCCTTTGACTTTCTAGATATATCTCATCAAGATTGTGTTTAAATTCAAAGTTTTGATACTGAATTATTTCTGTCGACATTTTAGGCACACATAATAGCAAAGGGATTGATCACTATCTTTAGCAAAAGACGCAGAGCCATGAATTTAGCCTATATTGTAACTTGTCAGATGTGAATGCCGACTAATTCCTGGATACATGTATTCCCTCCATCACAATACAAAAGGGTTTAGTTATAGGTCAAACTTGTGCATTTCCTTGGACACATTTTCTTAGCTACACAGCTATAGACCATTGAAATTGAAGACCAAAAGATTCATTGCATTGTACAGGAGTTGTAGATTTGGTATTTTCAGTAACAAGCCTATAGAATCTGCTAATTTCTCTACTGATAACCTGTTTCCTCTTTCTGTTTTGATATTTATTCTTTTCTTTATATTTTCAATTCTGGCAGGCTCCAGTCAAATAATTGCTCAATATTACCAGCTTATACGGCTTGGCTTTGAGGTACTATATTCGTTTATTTGTAATTCTAAACTGAAGGAGGAGTAAAAATACCTATATTGCTCGATTCAGCAGATTGGAGGGGGTTCCTTTCTACTTTTCTTGTTCTTAATTCTGTTGTAATTTGATATGCATGTTACCTAGGTTCCAAGAGGTGTGTCATCTGACTATTGGTGTTCTCTGGGTAAGATACATTATATGTAGCAAGATATACTGGCAACACTATATTCAAGTTAGGCTCAGAAACATGTCCCATTTATAATAGGAAAGACACAATGCTGGGAATGAAAATTGCTCTAAGCGTATGCGTAATTCAGAATATGTTGAAAAATATTTTCTATAAAAGTCACCTTTGGAGTAACAGGTTAAGTTAACACAGGGTTGCTGAGGAACTGTTGGGAAGAATCCCTTTGGGCAGGTTCCAATGCCCCCACGAAATATGAATTGCCTAGCTATCCAATATTTATGACCTTTTTAAACCAGGTTGAATGTGTAAAGCAGTTAGAGCCATTAACATAGGTCAGGGCAAAAGTTTTGACGTTGTAAAGAACTGCAGTCATGAGTCCTAATATCAAAAGACATTTTATGATTCCATCTGTGCCGAAGGAGGCTTCAGCATTCTTTGGTGGTCTTCGATACATCAAATTTTCATGTGTTCTTCACTTAGAATTGGTAAATTAAAGTTACTTGAATTCAGTTAAAAGATAAAGATGATGGCAAAAGTGATTCCCTAAACAACATTTCTAGAGGTAACTCAAATATCTGAAATAGATCTTCTGGAAATAGTTGAGATTACCTTTTTAGGAAATCTGATAGGGTCCTCGTATCATTCTGAAATTTTTGTGATGATCTTGTCTGGGTAAAGGGTTACAAGAACATCATGGAGAACTGTATGGAAAACGCGAGAGTGCTGAAAGAAGGGTTAGAGAAAACAGGGCGATTTGACATTGTCTCCAAGGATGTTGGAGTGCCCCTGGTAGCCTTCTCTCTGAAAGACAGTAGCAAGCACACTGTGTTTGAAGTTTCAGAGAGTCTGAGAAGATTCGGGTGGATCGTTCCGGCTTACACCATGCCAGCTGATGCTGAGCACATTGCTGTCCTTCGTATAGTGATCAGAGAGGATCTCAGCCGAACCCTGGCTGAGAGACTTGTGGGAGACATTTTGAAAGTTTTGTACGAGGTGGAGTCACGTCCAAGCCGTATCTTTGCCGAAGCTGCTCACATCACAGCTGCGGTTGATGAGACGCAACATGCTGGTGGCGCAACTCATGTCCAGAAGAGTGAAAGAGAGACTGCGGAGGAGGTAATCACCCACTGGAGGGAACTTGCAAAAAGCAGGAGATCTGGAGTTTGCTAGGCATCTGAAGCCTCTCTTCTCTTCTTTCTAATAATCTTAGCATTTGCTTTTTCGCGAGTACTTTGAAATATGATATGGTGTTTCTTGTTTGAATTTACATGTATGGTTGTCACAATAAAATCTATCGTACCGCTAAATTGCATAAAGTAGTTGTTCCCTTTCTGGTTGGTTTCCAAAAGAGTCTGCTGTCTTAGATTGAAGGATAACCAGATAAGGCAAGCTCAATCTCGTCAAAGGTAAGTGTTCTTCCAAAACCATGACAGTGGTTATGTCCCAAGTTAAAATTCCTCGGCAGAGGAAGTGCAGCTCAGTTGCCCTTTGTTGTGATATGCATGGAGTTCGGTGATTGGGGTCTCCTTTTTGTGTCGTAACTAAAGGTATGTCGGAGTCTACTTCTCGTTGCCGCAACTAATTGACCCCACAACAAGGAGAAAGCGAGGACAACGCTTGCGACCTTCTCAGCTTGGGTTCCAGGATGTTATTTTTGGCCAGAAGGCACCATTAGTGTGCTCATTGAGCATATCTATAGCACTTTCTTTATGGTTGTGGTAAGAAGCATATTTATAGCTCCCAAAATTTTGGTCTCAATCAAATAACTACACAAAATTCTCTCATCCTATCAAATTATTACTTTTCATTCTAAATAAATATAAAATAAAATTATTCAAATCATCTCTTTTTACTTTTTTACCAACTCTAACACCCCACAAGTTTTTACCTCCAAAATTTTAACAATCAAACACCAAATATGCCAAAAGATCCATTAGCACCCAGTTTAATTGGGTTTCATCATCAGATTTTTAGCTCTATTAACTCTTTCCGCATCTTTTTCTTTATTCTCAGAGTTCCACAATGTCGTGCTGACTGCTTTTAGAAGAGATGTATTGTGTGTGATGTTTGAATATCATGGAAGACTGAGAGACGTTCTCACCGATTGGTTGTAGGAAAAATAACGACTTAATTTTATGGGAAATTCACTTATCACTCCTTAGGTTTTGGGAACTTTTTCATTTTAGTCTTTCGCTTTCAAATTTCAAATTTTTAGTCATTGAACTTTCTTTGTTTAACAAAATAGTCATTCTGTCAGTCTGTCGTACATATGCTTAACGGAGCTCTCTGACAAGTCAGCAAATTTGTACCAGTCGACCGCTACATGAAGCAGGCGATCGCTTCATGTACCGGTCGACCTCTTCAAATTTGCTGACGTGTCAGAGAGGTCTGTTAAGCATATGGACGACAGACTGACGGAATGACCATTTCTTCAAAAAAAAATTTAAAGACTAAAAATTTGAAGTTTGAAACCTAAAAACTAAAATAAAAAAGTGTTCAAAACCTAAGGACTAAAAAAAGAATTTCCTAATTTTATCATGTGATGGGTATAAGTTTTCAGTCCAACTAGTTAAGAAAAGCCCAACACGTCTAAATAAGGTCCAACAAGGAAAAGTTAAAAAATGGAGGACATATCTTCTTCTTCGAGACGACTCGAGAGGGGGAGGAGAGGTCATTTCCTAAAAGCTCTATGGGGATGTTTGAGGGTGAAAATTTTGGGTATTGGGGTTTGGAAAATATTATAAAGTAAAGATATGTTATGAGAGTTGGTGAAAAAGTGAAGAAAGAGAAGATTTTTAATAAGTATTATAATAATAAAAAATTATGTGAAGAATATTTTAGTATTAAACCCAAATATTTGACTTCAATTATTTGGGGCTCAAACATCCCCTATGTTACATAGGATCATTTTTGAGAACTACGAGAGATTCTCTTCCTTACTACACACATTCTTGATTTCATTTTTCCACTCTTGAGCATCAGAGGCTAATCCTAAGAGGAAGCTAGGTTCGCTCTCTCTTGTCTTGCAAGTTCACCTGTATAGGGCTTGAAGGTAGCCTATTGCTCAATTGATTGGGCCAAAATTTTTTTGGCATCATCACTACGATCACAACGACGACACTGGACGCTGAAGAGCATTTGCTCTGTCCTTTTGCTTCCAGATATGCGCGTGTACCCCTTCCCAAGTAAGTTTCTCTCTCTCTCTCTTCAGTTTGGTTCTCGGGAATATGCATAGGAAAACGAAAGCGTTGAGGGGTTTGGTTAGATAGTCAAAGAAACAAACATGTATAATAAGCCAGGGAACGGGTTTTTATTTTTCTTTGCAGGTTGAAGATGCCGGAGAAGCCCATACCCAAAGAAACTGCGTATCAGGTAATAAACGACGAGCTGATGCTTGATGGCAGACCAAGGCTGAACTTAGCGTCGTTTTCTAAACAAAAAAAAAAATTAGACTTAAAAAATTATTTATAAGGAAAGAGAGATATGAGAAATAAGCGAGACACAAGATTTAAGTGTTTTGGTCTATATGGACGGCAGACTGGCGGAAGGACTATTTTGCTGAAAAATGTAAACCCAAAGACTAATATTTGAAAAAAATGAAACCCAAGAATTAAAACGTAAAAGCATGTAAAACTTAAGGACTAAACTGATAAATTTCCTAAAATATAATATTTATATAAAAAAAAATTCAAGGTGGCGCGATCTACCCTCCCTAAAGGTAGGGCTATACACCCGACCCTACGGGTCGGAAATTTTTTTTCCCGACACCCAACCTGTGTATATCGGAACACTTAGAATTCTTTCGAGCCGAGCCGAAATTAGTGTGTATTCTGAGCCGAATTGTATTCCGAAATTGGGTCGGAATACGGGTCAAAATTCGGATGGGCCGAAAGCCCAAAATCAGCCCAACTCACCGATTTTCAACCCAATTCAGTTCGAAACTTCCCAAAATTGACCCACGATTTTCAAGCCAAATTTTTAATTTTGAAGCCCAAAACCATTTCATTTCATCAACCCATTCTAGACACCATTCTCTTCTTCAATTTTTTTTTTGTTTTAGTAACTCCGGTAGATCTGCTAGAAGTTCTTTCACATTTGCAAATCGCAATTGCCAATTCCTGCATCTACAGTGACTCCACACCAACCAATTCGCAATTGCCAATTCGTCTACACTCTACAATTTGCAAGTGACTTCAATAGAAGAAATTAAAGCTCATCCACCAGCAACAATCCAATATGCACAAAATAATTTTCCAGCATCCACCACCACCAGCAACAATCCAATATTCCAAAAAAATAACATGTTTATAAGCAAGCAAACCAACTCCGAAACAAGAACATCTACATCTACAAGTCCACACCAGAAGCTAGCACAAATGCAGATTTAACATATAAAAAAATAAACAAATTACAACAACAAAGAAAAATATGAAATGAATACAACTAGAAATTCAAATAAACAAGTTACAACAACACCAACAAATTACAAAATATAGAAACATCTCCCCATCTTTCCATCACCCATAACCTACATGCACAAAATAGAAGAAAGTGAGATACTTATAAATTTATAATCATGCAACTTCATAGAAAAGACAACAAATAATAGAGAAAAATTCGCGTACTAAGTTACTAACTTATATTCTTCATGCACCTCAAAATCTTCAAGAACTCACAATGTTACGATATACCCATGCTTGAAACTCACCTCTACAATAACATTAAGTGAAGAAAAGTTAGAATATAAAAAGATTAAACATGATAGCATATTAGCATTCATCATAAATGAAATAAAAATTAAATTGGAGAATGATACCTGATTCTATTTGATAGCTTTCCACATCATCCATCACATCTTGGGAGTCATAAGTAGTAGGTGAAGACTTTAAATTGGAGAATGATACCTGCTTCTCCCCCAACCCTACACGAGTAGCACTCCTCCTATTTATTGCCATGTTAGATGCAAATGGACACCGCTGACTAAAAGATAGCAAGATGATTCATAACCCTTTTGGCTGTAAAACTTCTTTGAACATTGTGGATTACATGAGAGATCCCATAGCTATTTCAGCCAAGAGTTTTAGACAATTTCCTCAATGACTACTGTTTATATCTACAATAACATGGGAATAATTGTAGATCTTCTCCTCAGTGTTGCATACTTTGCTTACAAAATCTTCATCCCAAAGGCCAAAGGCTTCTTGGCAATTTAGAGTAAATAACGACTAAATCATTAAAAGGTTCTCTAAACTAATCTAATTCATAGATATTTAATTACGATTTACCAAAATAAACATCATTTACGATCAAAAGCAGCAGCTGGTTTTTCTTATCCAGATTAATTTTGCACCAACATCAAAAGCGGGGACTCTAAACCAACCAAATCCGAGATACACTCACCAAAGACAACAGATGTTACAGATCAATACATTTTAGACAACAAATCAATACATTCTAAGACAACAGATCAATAATTAGAGCATGCTCGGCCAACACAAAAGAATAGGTAGTAATAGAAATTAATACCCGATGAATGAAGAGTCGAACACTGAAGATTTGAGATCTTGATTCTTGAAGACGTGCGGCGCAGTGGCGGGCTAACAACGTTTTCCCGTGAAGCCTGGAGAGTGGACAGTGGAGACCAGAGACGTGGAGATTTTGGGAGGCAGGGAGACTCGGGAGACGGGGGGAGAGTGGTCTTCGGTCACTCGAGCAGAGGGAGGAGGAGGGGAGACAGAAGCTCACCGGAGAGGAGTGGAGAATGGAGACCAGAGACGTGGAGATTTTGGGAAGCAGGGAGACGGGGAGAGTGGTCTTCGGTCACTCGAGCAAAGGGCGGAGGAGGGGAGACAAAAGCTCACCGAAGAGGGGGCAGGAGTAGGAGGCGGGGAGACTCGGGAGAGACAGAGAGTGTTCTTCGAGAGCAGGGGTGGAGGCGTTAATCGCTATGGGCTAGGGCAAAACCGCAAAAGAGTTTTAAGAATAACATATGAGCATCAAAACGACGTAGTTTTGATGCTCATATATATATATATATATATTCCGGGTCGGGTCGGAAATTTCGAGAAAAAATTATGTATTCCGACACCCGACCCGTAATTCACAGAAATGTTAAAAGTATTCCGACACCCGACCCGGTATATCGAAAGGCCGACCCGAATTTTGTCGGTTTGGTTCGGAAGATCGGGTGGAGTCGGGTATCGTCATTCCGCGAACACCCCTACCTGAGGGGCCGATCAGCCCTTGGCAAGATTTGTTTTTTGTTTTTTTAATATTTTAATTTTTCAATTTTCTTTGAATTTATGTCTTTTTTCATTCGTGGATTTCTTTTTTAAATTTTCAGCCTCTAAACTCACTTAAATTCAACTGTTATTTTAATTGTAAATTTTTTTATTTGAACGGATAAGATTTATATATATACCACGTCAGATTAAAATAAGCTAGTAAACATTAGTTTAGATTTCGAAATCATAAAGCACACGTGACATAAAAATAAGTTACTAAGCGCGCCTATTGCTGGTTGAATCCAAACCCTCTCTTTTGGGGCTGGGTTCAGTCTTAGAGAATTTCTGGAGACTGGAAGGGCTCCGCCAGGGGTAGAAGTAGAACCCTACAGAAAACAAAATAAAAACAGTTTAGGGGCATGAAAATATTAGGATATGTTCGGTTTGAGTAAAAATGTAAGATTTTAGAGAAGTTGTGAATATTTATGTTGAATAATATTTTATTTGTATTTGTGTAAAGTGGAGAGAGAAATGATTTGATGTAATTGTTTAATAAAAAAGTATTAGAGTTATGTGAAAAAATATAGAAAGAGAAAATTTATGTTGAATAAAAAAGTAAAAGAGATTGTGTAAAACGTATTGATGTTTGTATTTGAATTCTGAATATGTTCGATAGTAGTTTTGTGAATGTATTTGAATCCTGAAAAAATGTAGGAAACGAACATAACCTAGGAGTCGCGGGTTGGATTAGAAGTTGAAAGTACAAATTTATCCGAAAGGTACAAGAGAAGAAAGCTTGTCTTAAGGGACATTGGGTATGTTTGTGTTGTAAAATTTTTGGTATTGAGTTTAGTGATGATATTGAGTTCAGTAAAAAAATAAAGAGAGAGATAATTTTTTATATTTTTTGCAGTGAAAAGTTATAATTTGATGAGAGAGAGAAATTATATCGTAGTATTTTATCGTGCGTTGGTAGAAAAATTTGTGAAATTTTGTTAGTAAACACAACCTTAGATAAAATCACGGCGAACGTGATGTCTACATTGACTACGCCGCGGGTTTGAGTCTTTCCTTCCAACTTGCATGTCGATAACGAGCTGCCGCTTTCATCTCAATCCTTATCATTTATTAAATATTTTATTTTTTCAATCAGCCCCTCTTTCCCGCCTTTTTTCGCATCAAGAAAACGAAGCTTTCCGCCGAATCCCAGATCTACTCGACACTGAGAGAGAGAGAGAGTGAGAGAATGAGGGAGAGATGAACGCTTCGACGATAAGGAAGAAGGTACAGAGGAAATGCAAGATCAGAGGGTACACCCTCAAAGTGGAGGCTCTGGACGAGATCCTCTCCTTCGTCAACCGCTTCCAGGGCGCCGAAGACGACGCTCTCGACCTCCTCCTCGACCAGCTCGAGCACGAATCCCGTACTCTCCCTTGATTGTCATGATTTCAGTCCTTTTTCTTTAAGTATTCATTATTCCAATGCCTTGATTCTTATATTCTGTCTGACTGTTAATGTCCAATGGGGCAGTGAAATCTTCTATAATCGACAAGGAGCCGGTTCACCGGGTGGTGAGCCTTTTGTTGGAAGCGGAAGCCGCAGGCGCCACTGAAGACGGCCTCGATAATGACGGCGACACTGCCGGCCCTTCGGGGTCCTCTATTCGAGTTATCGATGTCTTCATGGTCCCCAAATTCCGCTACGATCCCATCAAAAAGACTTACTACGAGTATGTCTCCGCTGGCTTATTGACTAATTTTGATGTTTACAATTTCCGTAATTTTTTTTCGAAAATTGGAAAAAAGGACAAATGAATATTGAAAGAATTGTGGTATGGTGACTTGGAGATTTACGTATTTCGGTTGTTTGTGCTCTATTCCTATTGTTCTGATCCTAGGCATACTGGAAACCTACCTATTCATGGCGAGGCTTCTACTAAAGCATCGTTGTACAGGGATAGGTTCCTCTTGCTGTTCCAGAGGCTTGTTCGCGATCAGCATTTTTCTAAACCTGCATTTGATACGGAAAAATCACACTTTGGAAGTTGTGAGGTACTGTTACAAAAACCTCAAATTTGCGCATTTTTATGATTTTTGGATTGGGTCTAGAGAATTGGAATTCAACTTTTAAATTCCATGTGACATATCAGTTCTGAAAGAGCATCTATCTTTTTGCATGATATATTTCACAGATATCGCCGATTCAGTCTCTCGTTGGCCAGACAGGGAGAAGATGGGTCATGGGTGTGATATCTCAGTTGGAGGATGGACATTTTTATTTGGAAGACCTAACTGCTTCCGTCCAAATCAATCTATCTAATGCAATATCCTATCAACACAATTGATTCAATGCTTATTATACTTGTAGGAAGTACAGTGCTTCACTGCAAGATCTGAAAAGCATGCTCTTTTTTGTTCATCCATGTTTGAGCAAGCTGCACTATTTTAATTAATGAGTTCTCCTATTACTAGTATCATGTAAATCTTCATAATTCTGTCTGGTACACTAGTTTGAGTTGGCTCTGCTGAATGTTCATCTGCCTTGGTATTCACATTTCCGTGATGCTTCCATCTGTGGGTTTTTGTATGAAGGCATTTCAGCATTGCCTATTTGTCAATGCAAAAGACATGAAGAGTAGGTTCGTCAATGGACAGATACATATGTCGTGAAATCAAAGACTCCTTGCAAAACCTATTTTTTACTGTCTTCTTAATTATCTATTTGTTCTCTTGTAAATGGCCATAAAGTATTTGAAGGGAAGTGAATAACATCTGTCTGAACTCTGTACACAGGGCACATCTAACACGGAATAAATTCTGAGTTATGTGTTTTCTAACTGCATCAACAATGATTCTAACGGATGTACCTCCATTGTCCTCATTTATGTTTTACTTGTCCAACGTGAAAGGCTGCAATCATTTAGATTCCACCAGAGTGGAAATTTAAAATCAGCATCTTTCTTTGACAAAGAATACAAGATAACTACAGGTTTTTTCTTAGAGAATACCATAGTGGTGGCAGAAGGGGAGATGCTCCTAGAGGGTTTATTTCAGGTTGGTGTAATACTTCATTGTCTTGAAACCTGGCCCACTAAATATGAATTTTGTACAAATAGTGTTTCAATTTTCTATGCGCCTGTGCTAGAATTTAATTTTGGGGATGCTGATCTGTGATAGTTTGTTTAAGAACAGGTGGTATTGGTGCACTTTCAGTGAAGGTGTTTTTGTTGCTTCCATGACCATTTGGATCAGCATGTAGGACATTTAGATTCAAGACATCAACTTTTTGGTAGAGCTTGGTAGTCATGCTTTGCATTGATGGTGTTATTAATTCTCTTGATAGTGACAATATTCATGCCAATTGTTGTCTCTAAGTTGAAAGTATGGTCACTCATATAAACACCAACCATCTAAGGTTTTTATCGAAATATGGTGTCTCTTATGTAATATTAGGTTGTTCTCCTAGCAACTTTATGGAAAAGAATGTAATTTGCATATAAAGGTGCTGAAGTGCAGCAAGAGTTGGAGTCATGATGCAAGTTCTTGATCTCATAATCCGCTCTATCTCAATTGAGCTGGAGGATATTACCGTGAGTGTTAAAAATGTGAATGTTAGTGGCCTACTCCCTGCTCTAATAGATCGAGATTACGTCAGTATCATAGGCACAAAGTTAGACATCTACAAAAGCTTACAGATTATCCCTTAAAAGTCTTTGTTTCCTCTATCAAATTTGTCCTGAATTTCAGTAATTTGTATATTGCCGAAATGTCCACCAGTTTCTCTCAAATATTGAAAGTGTTTTAAACCTTCTAATGTTTAGATCAGATAGCAACTTCATCTAATGGGATAACTATGAGCTGATGGTCCAAGATCATCTAGTTATCATAGTCTGTGTGAAAGCAGTTGTTGAAGAGAGACCTGCTACTTGATAGTCTTTTCTACTGGTATTGTTTTGAGACCCATATGTCGATTTTGTGATTTTGATAGCCCTATAAAAGTCTTGCTGGAAAAAAATGTGGTCTTGTGGTTTCCTTTGACCTTATTCTGAATTTCCAAATTGTAACTCTAAGCCCATCCTCTAACTTTCAAACTTCAACTTGCATATTGGATTTTCCCTGAGTTGCTGAAAGGCATTGATGTTGCTAACTTTCAAAGCTCCATAGGCATTTGGCGAGTTGATTTCTTGATTATTAAAGCTTGCTTTTCTTTGTGAAGGTCGTTACGTGTGGATTTCCTCCATTAGAAGACCGAGATAAATCGATCAAAGTACTTGCAGGACATGACTACTTTGGTGGTGGCATACTATCTAAAGAGGAGAATGTATCCTGTATTGTGCCTTTGAAATAACTACGGATTTCCCTCGTTATCAAAAAAAGAATTGAAAAAGCATTTCCTATAGTTTTTTTTACCATAAGTTGTCTATGGATTCTTACCATTTCCTATACCATTCCAATAGCTCAGACTTGCAGAGATGGAAAAGAGAGCAGTTAACGAAATGTTTGTCATACTGTCCGACATTTGGCTAGACAATGAAGAGGTGATGGCTACTGCCTTCCCCCTTCCCCTCTTGTTTCTTGAGTAGCTTGGCATAATCTAATATTTTTTTTTCATAAGAGAAGGTTCTGGGAAAACTAGAGACTGTCCTCGATGGTTTTGAGAGTGTGGAGATGGTTCCTTCCTTGTTCGTATTCATGGGGAATTTTTGTTCTCACCCTTGCAACCTGTCCTTCCATTCTTTCTCAAGTCTCAGGTGAGGGATAGCTTACTGCTGTCTGGTAATTGAAAAAGAGGGAATATGATGTGTAAAAGTATTAATGAGCAACCTAGTTGTGCAGATCACAGTTTGCCAAACTAGGGCAAATGATTGGAGCCCATCCACGGCTGAAAGAACAGAGTCGATTTCTTTTTATTCCGGGGCCTGATGATGCAGGTGCACTATATTGACCATCACATACTTCAAACTTTCCTTAATAGCAGCGTGCTTGAGGGATTCTATTTCTGACATTTTCAGGTCCATCAACAGCACTACCCAGGTGTGCTTTACCTAAATATTTAACTGAAGAGCTTCAGAAGCACATTCCAAATGCCATATTTTCAAGCAATCCTTGCAGGTCCTTTCTGATCTATGATGAGCTTAACTGTATTCTCCTGTAGACGTCCTCTTGATGTATGCAGCATTCAATTGTATTTGTAGCTTGTGTTCTTTGATTTGAGGACCGTTTGATGGTGAAAGTCAGAGAATTTAGTTAATTACACCATAGTTGCTGCCTGCAGTTCAAATACATTATCTCCCTGCTTGCTATGCGGCAACTGATAGGTTTTCAGCTTTCCTTATAATTACACCGTTATCTTGGGTGAGTGCAGAATCAAATTCCATACTCAAGAAATTGTATTCTTCCGTCAAGATTTGCTATATAGAATGCGCCGCTCATGTCTGATTCCCCCATCTACAGAAGAAACCAGTGATCCTTTTCAGCATGTAATCTTTTCTGTCCCATGTCCGTATGTATTTCAGATACATTGTCTGCTGATTTATTTGCTTGTTGGTATTAACTAAAGGTACTAACTGCCTTCGAGTTTCTTCTGCAGCTTGTTGCTACCATAACTCATCAAAGTCATCTCTGTCCACTACCTCTTACTGTACAACCGATAATCTGGAATTATGACCACTGTCTCTACCTCTATCCAACTCCACATACGGTACGACTCAACACTAAGTTCAAATGTCTTTGTGGAGTGAATTGTAATGTTTAATATGTGGGGAATTGCTCTTTTTTCCGTACTTGCTAGAATAACTTGTAATTGTCACACTAAATATGGCAATCACCCATGGCAATCAGAGGTTGAAAGCTAAAATAAATTCAACTAGATGATTCTAATGGTTGGATATGTTGATTAGATGCCCAGTCTCTTCTTGCCGATTCAAGGAAGAAGTGGTTCTAACCACTTGAGTTATCATGTGTAATAACGTGGATTATGAAGGTGTTGTCCTTAGTGCTACGTTGAGTAGTTAAATTATTTTGGTGTTGCATGGATGTTAAGTTCCATGCTTGGTAAAACTGGATTTAGAAGTAATTTAAATAGATCTAACTGTAATTTTGACTAGTTTGAGGTTGTCGCATAGATGTGGCTGGTGTTTCCCTTTGTCATGACAAATAATATTAGAGCAAACCTAATGATGTCAATTTGGCTGTGTCATACTGCAGTACAACATGGCCCTTGCTGAGAAAGTGAGGCTTTAAGTGGATGACATGGTGGCATTTCCGATTGAGAAAGTTTGTGGCTTGGGAGGGCTGCACGGTCCGGGGTTTGCCATGACGTTGAATCCAACTCATGCGTATACTGGGCCAGGTCCATCCGAGCTCGGTGCACGTGAATGAGTGCCCGGATTTCTCTCGATATCAAAAAAAAGAAGTGAAATTAAGCTTCATATGTGATTCTAGAGAGTTCCAGTTCTGGGTTGTGACAATTTTTTTTGGGAGATAATACAGATACAGTTAGTGCTTCCTATAGTTGTCACAAATAATATTAGAGTAAAATTAGTAATGACATGACGTTTGAATACAACAGTATATGTGGATCTTGATGAGTATATAAGGGATTTGAGTGTGAGAGAACGGGACACTGCTTCAATTACGTTGTTGGGATAAACGTTAGGGGTTGACAGATTGTTGTTTGTATTGCATCGCCTTAGAGTCCCACATTGGTTGTGTACTAGGTGAATGTGTTTTGTTTTCTTCCTTAAAGTGAGTTCCTAGGAACTTTGGTTAGTCTTTTTGCGATATAATGCAGATATTACTAACATTTTCATATTGGTTGTTTTTGAGCTAATTACTGAGAGGTAAAATTGAATAATTAGAAAGAGCTTAATCTTGCTGGATGAGCCATCAGAACTCATAGCTGTGAGTCTTGACGTAAGCAAATCTGACCCTTTTTTTATTTTTATTTTGTCTTCTCATCCAGATCGTTCTAGGGGACAGGAGTGAGCAGAAGGCATTTAAATACACAGGAATCACTTGCTTTAATCCCGGTTCCTTCTCAAATGACTACACATTTGTGGTATATTGTCCCTGCACTCAGGAGGTTGAATTGTCAGCCCTGTAGACATTTGAGAAATGGTGCTCAACTGTCAGCCTTGAAAGGATCTGAGAATGATTGCCGACAGTATTCTTCAGCAGGTCAACCTGATTCAATGCATAAAGGCTGGGAATAAGCTGGAAATACCCTAGCTCAATCTGATGTTAGGTGTAATAGGGTTACAGCTCCTCAACTGTTCTAATACTTAATTAAAGTAGCCATCAATCACTAAACATTCGTGGTGTACAGAAGAGTAGGCAATTGATAGTTTTAAGTGGAAGCACATTTTACTTCTGGAGTAGAGAATCCTATTGGTATGTAAATACTATTTATGAAAATGATTCATTCTTCATGCATTGATTGTCTCCTCTGTAAAGATTATGCCCTCAACAATCTGAAAATGGCATTTCCCTCTTGATGATTTAAAATCTAAAGGATAGTGGTTTCAACAGTCTTATTATTATTCTCTCCAGTTTTTCAGTCTTATTTTGTAGTTTTTGCCCCATGATGTTAGTTCTATGTACCAGGTAGATGAATCTAACCTATGCAGCCTCCTAGAATTGAATTCATGAACTGACAATACATCTCTTGTTTATTCGCGTTGTATTTGTTTGTTTGCTTTTTTCCTTCCACGCTTGCACATGCATATAGTTTAAACATGTTAGTTTCAAAAGAATTTTGATTTTTCAGGCATGAAGAGGACTTAAGTCAGTATTCAATCCCACCTTCCTCCTGTGTCTGCCCTTACTGTTTTCCCAATAGCATTTCATCCCTTGTTTTCTTAGTGCTGTACTTGAATTAGGTGTTGTCTGGGGATAAGCACGGACAGAGTGGTCCTACAAATCCTTGTTATGAAACTCAGTAGTAGACTCCATTCACACAGACTTCTATATATACATCTAAATTTCCATATATACATATAATGATGTCTTTTGTTTGTATAGCACTCTCTACGTAGTTTTCTCAGGCCTATCATATTGGTTAAATGTGTTTTTCAAAACCTTTCTACCACGTACTGTTGTTTTGTCGCCTCTCCACTGTCGGTTTGAACAAAGTATACTGATCTTTTAGACACTATACTTTTGATTATAGTTTTGACTATATGCTTTTACAATCTTCTTATATGCATATTGCACAAAAGCTAACTTACTCTTCTTTGTCGTCATTTGCACATCAGGATGTTCCTTCCATCACGGTGGAACCGTCCATTTCAGTGGTAGCACTCACATTTTATTTTTTTTACTATCATTGATGTTTGACTGATATAACATCAAAATCGGTGAAGGCGAGGAACAGTTGACTTGCAGGTATTTCGTCGTCTACACACAGCCTTTGTATAATAATTCCTACGTTAGTGGAATACAACGTGGCACAGAATTCGACAATTTGCGCGCCTAATGGAAGTCTGCGGTTGGATACTGAGTATGTCATCATCTCAGTGGCCTTCTTTCAGTGAATGATGCAGCACTCTTGAGTAATGTTGAAGATTCTTGATGCTTTTTCTTTATGATTCTCTATGGATTGGGTTGTTATAAAGATCTAAGCTCTGCGTCAGTCAAGTTTGGACACGGCAAAATGTTGCAATCATTTTGGACTTTATGACCTAAGTGCGGCAATCTACACTTGAGCCGAAAGAAATGGTCTTGAGTGCATTTGTTCCTCATGCTATTGATAGAATATCCCACTTAATAGTATAAAGCAAGAGTTTTCTTCAATTACAAGTTCTAGACAATAGCGGAAGCTCTGTTCTTTATCAATGAAAACACAACTTGTTGACGGCTGCAGTAGCTCATGTTAGATATTCCCTTCAAATGTACTTATTCTGTGCTAAACTTCAAGGTTACATGTAGTTACTGAAACATTATCAGATGATTTCTACTTATTCCCAGTTTAAAATGACAGGGATGGATCCTGAAGGCATAGAGTGAAGACATCCAGTTTCTGTTACATAATATAAAGGTGCTATATTCCATCAAGGTTAGTACAGAACTCTATTTAAAGGAATGTATCCATGCCAAACAATTGACACTTGCATCTCTGTCTTCTACCTAATACCCACAAGCCCAAAAGTGAGTTGCACTCAATGAGCATGTTTCTTTTTACTAATTTTCCACAACAAAAATGACATATGTAATAAAATTTCCCTTTATATTCTCTTAAAGGATGAAGATATACAGTGGTGAAAGAGATGGCCTGGACATTTTGAGAACATGATAAGCAACGAAAATACAAATGGAATAAGGTGTACAATAAAGGAGCAAAGTAGTGAAAGGGTGATTGTTGTAACAGTGGTAGGTAGGTGCCATATTCTAGCCGCAGAACCAAAAGCAATCCCTTCAACTGGTTCACAAGTTGGCTTTCGGTGGTTTTACAGTTGGGAAGGTTAGACTGGTGGACCCATAAACCCCTCTAAATTAGTTGAATATGAGTCAAATCAGATTTGAACCAATTTTCAGGGCATAAGACATAATTTGGCCTCTGCTTAAAAGCAGAAAACAACAGGTGTGATGAAAAAGTTCTCTGCAAACCAACTTATGTGCATTTGCTTTGATAACTATTGTCCTTATTTTCTTTTGTTTTACAGTGGAAGTTCAATATTCTTGATGTTTTTCTAATGGTAGAATTAGTACAGGAATTCAAGTTTCACACTAGTAGTCTAGTAGATGTGAAGTCAAACGTTCTCTCCATCTGCATAATATCCAAGTTACGTACTAGTTATCCTCCCAATCCACCTTTTAATTGATAAATCAGATGATCACTATTAGCTATCAAATAAATGGAGCCCAAGTACTCTTATTCTGGGAGTGTTTTGGTGACCGGCTGGCAAGGACATTTGGGTTCATGTTTCACCAGACAAATTGCCTATCTGGTTACCTTTGGGTGGTTCTGTTTCTGAAGATTGTTTTCCTTTGTTAGGATTGACAGCTTCAACGAAAAACCCTGTGATTCTACGTTTTCTTTATATAAACGAGCAAATTTGTTGAAGAACTTGAAGTTTCCCGCACGAACAAAACTATCTAACTTAGCTCATGTGGTCCATATAACCTGTGTTGGACAGAAAAAGTAGGTAAAGCTGGTGAACAGTCGAAAAAGAACTATGTACATGAAAGCGGTTAGGACTGATAATCAATAATTAGGGAATTCCAGATCTCCAAATGTGTTGACCAAAGCGTTTGTAGAAAGACCAACATAGCAACTGAGTGGCTTCCTGGGGCTGGGCATAGCTTGAAGGATGCAGATACATGGTAGGCCAACGTGCTCAGCTGATTGGTTTGCTAAGCGTGGCAGCGGGCAGTGGATTGAAGGAGGAAGTTCCATGGCCTCCTAGTTTTCCTATGAACATGTTCCAAGAAAAGACAAGATTAATTGTATCTCCGAAACAATCATACTAGAACCAACTAACTGTGAAAAGCTGTGCACATACACCTCCAATATGATTCTCTCTCTCTCTCTCTCTCTCTCTCTCTCTCTATATATATATATATATATATATATATATATCGGTTTTGCACATGAACTACTACCTGTTTTGCTCTTTTTACCATAAACTATAATGTTTGAGAGATTTTACTCACAAATTATCAATTCCTAACACATTATACTTTGTTTATTTTTTCGTCAAATTGAATGAAATTGACTTTTTGTTAATACAAAATATTTGATTGTCCTTACAAAGGTCATATAACAAGTTATTTTTAAGGGTATAATTGTCATTTTGTTAAAAAAAAACAAATTACGTCCAATATGACAGAAAAAATGGAGTGCAATGTGAGATCGAAAGTTTATGATTGTAACGTTTCAAATGTGGTAGTTGGTGCAAAGTGCGAAATCTACGGTAGTCCGTAGGTGAAAAATGTATTTTCTCCTATATTCATAGATGTGCCTGTATCGATGTCACATAGATTTATCATTTTGCATTAGAAGTTGTGAATATATATCCCATTTGATGCGTTTGGTGGAGAAAACTTTCGTGTTGTTCATCCCAAAGAATAGTACGAAGAGAATTATTCTCAAAGTTTGGTTTTCACCGGATGCCATCTGTTATTTCTCGAGTGTACTTAGGAGCTGTCAGAAGTTGAGAGGAAGAGGAAGAGATGTTTATAGATGAAGAAAACAGTTGAGACTGTTGAGGTAGCAGTGGCAGTTAGCAATCTCTTGGGCAGTGCTTTTCCTTATCGGACATATATGGTTGGTGAGAGATGGGAGTTGGGTTTCGCTCACTTTTTCAGCAAGCAATTTCTCGTTCTCCTACCTGCAGAATGTTAGGCCAACGGTCAAATGAAGACTCATGTCCCCGTTAAAATATTAATGTTTTCTTAGGTGCTGTTTGGATGTCGGATTTGGCATTTTTATATTTAAGATATTGAGAAACACATGCCACTACTGATGTCGCCCAATCAAAATGTCTTGCCCCTAAGACCCGTACGTACTATATAACTCTGCTTCAATTTGTGTGGAGTTGTAAACTATATACGACCGACCAGTTTGATGCTATTGGCTATATATGTTGCTAAGCCTATGTGTTTCCCCATGTTAAAAAGAGTCAACTTCTCTGAAGATTTTGACAAAAAAGTAATAATCATTTTTCAGATTACAGCCAACCAATATATGTATATATATATATATATATTCCCAGCAAGATAAATATATCTATAAGTAGCTGTAATATATGATTTGATCTTTGAGGTATCTATTCTAGTATATACAAAGCAAAATATGAACATAACAATATAATTAAAATAAGACTTGAAAAGGATGAAAACTACAACCAAAACAATCCTTCATAATCAAATTTATAATATATATATATATATATATATATGTAACACAGAGAGCCAAATTAACCCTTTACAGATATGATAAATTAGTTCAAAGCATATGCAAGCATATATATGGTGTCCAAAGAATCTTAAAAAGAATCAATTAAAAAGGGTCTAGGTTAATTTGTGAAGGTACAAAAGGGACTTTATTTTGGAAATAGAAACCGAAAATGTTTGGAATCTATTGAAGTCTCACATTGCTAGGACTCTTGTAATCGATGATTTATAAATAAAGCTCTCTTTATAATCTCATCCTTAAATTAGTGAGTATAGAAATACGTCTCATGGACTGAGCCTTTCCACAGTATATATAAGTATATGAACCAAATCAGTTAACTCTTATCTCTCTCTTAATCTAAATGATTTTCTCTTTTATTTTAATTTTAACAAAATCCATAGAGGTTATATATATAGCCTATGCCATGGTCGTATATATATATATATATAGGATATCATTTTAGGGGATGAAAAGTGAAATCCTTCGTCGTTGTACACCTTGTTTTGTTCCCTTCGTTTGAAGTGGGAAGTAACATTTGAAACATACAAATTTAGCTAGGAGTCAAACAAACTCTTCAAACTATGTTTTAACTATATACGCTTTTACTTGTAATTTATTCTATTCAATTTTAGCTTTTCTCAATTACTTTGAGAAAGCTAATTTCCTCGACGTACAATTTGGCTTTCTATTTCCGGAAATTGTATTTTCTACTCTTATTCCTTTGGATTAGGAGAATACGTAGTATCTCCAAATAGCGGAGTTAGAAACTTGTACTACGTTTTGTGGTTCTAAAGCTTGTAATATTTGTCTCTCTTATAGGATGAGTAGGCCGCTATCTGTTAATTAGTCTCCTCTTTTAAGGGTAGTAATTAAACTCCCTGTCTATCATCAAATAGAGTAGTTAGCTGTAATGTGTATTAATTGAGACGTAAAGCTAAGTTCTCTATTTCTCGTGTTAGAATATTGTATAGTGTACATCATCTTTAATTAAAGCCTAGATTTGGTACGTACGTTGTGTTGGGAGGAGAGAGAGAGAGAGCTTTGTTTATATTGATTTCTGTCTCATCCTAACACTCTCTGTTCTGCCATATTTGGGAATTAATTATTGTCAATTTCTTGGGGGTATGTCTGTTGACAATCTTTTCTTATATATGTAGAGATCTAGACGTACGGGCTATTTATAATTAGCCAATTCATATACTTCTCAAATGTAGTAATACTAGCATATATATATTTAATGCTATCAAAGATAATAAAATAGGGAACTGAGATGATTTCGTCTTTCGTTTATAACTTATAAGGAGCCGTGTGATTAGATGAAAGCTGTCTTTGTGTACGGTTCTGATCATGAGAGAAAAGAGAAAAGAAAAATACACAGATGATTTTAGATCTTTTGGATTTTCCTGGATCTGAATACAATTAATTATGCACATTTTAATTGTTTCTGGATATATACCCAAGTGGTTACTACATATACTTTCTCTATTTTCTATCAACCCGCAGATCATCACCATGCAAGTTGAAGATTTCTCCCATCCATTGGATCGAATTTGCCGCGCATCCAATGGTTTTGTTGTTTCAATTAAGATTTATTATTATTATTATTAGTTTCTAAAGGTTTTCCTTTTAAAAACAATAAATTTCTGTTCATATTATACCACGTCAATTTAATTTATATGTATACGTACCATGTACATATGTATATGCAAGTGCCATATAAGAGATTTCAGATCCTGAGACCGGATCATCTGATCCTTCAACAACTAGCTGTTGATGATCATCAATTTTCAACAGAGGGTTTTGGAGCTGGATTTACGATCTTGACCAAAATTTATAGAGAAATATTATACGTAATGCAAGGGTACGTAAGGAATTAATTATAGAATATTTATATATTGAACAATATTATAAGGTTAACGTATAATATATAGATGTGTAATTTTTCATTCTGGAACAGCAACTCCACAACAACGGGAAGACGAGATGTTTGACTCAAAGAACACCTGCAGATGTCCGAATCTCCACGTGCAGTTGTGAACAGATTTGTTAGTTAGGTCTGAAAGGTGATCAAAACCTAAAAACAAAAAGCACCCACATGTTGTAGTACTACAACATCATAAGTCGACTAACAAGAATACCAAACCCCCAGCCCTTTTTTCTTCTTCTTAATTAATTTCATTATATTCTTTTTAAGCCAAGATTTTACAGGCTGCGATCTTGTTTTTAAATTTAAAGATAAGGTTTGGATTAGGGTTAGGGACAATAGCTTTTTGCTCACTTCTAAAGTCAAGCAATTTTATATAATTAAGCTTTAATTAATTATAAGTGAAAGAGTACAACAAAGCTGATTAATTTATTTATATAAAATCAAATTTTCCTTTTTTTTACTTTATTATTGTTTTTTTTAGGGTGGAGGTGAAAAAATTGATAAAATAAAACAAGGAAGCGAGGTGGGTTATAAGTAGAAGGTGTAGGTTAGAAACTTGGAGAGACGTTGAAAGCAGAACCAAATTCGCACCACCAAGCAACCCCCCCCCCTCTCTCTCTCTCTCTCTCTCTCTCTCTCCTAGGTATCTATCTCTGTGTGATTACTTATGAGGCGTTAATTTGTTAGCCAAGACGTTGCATCAATCTCAGGTGCAGGGTCTGTCCAAACCCTCCAACTCTCTAACGGAAAACACTTTCTCATCTCTCATCCATATATTCTCTTCTGATCCTTTACCCTCTTTGTCTTCATTTCTATCCTTGCCCTAAACTCATCTCTCTCTGTGGTTAGGTATTGTCGTAGTCTTCTTAAGTCTTAGTTCTGTTCGACAGCTTATCGGGAACAACAGGCAGCAAAGGAAAGAGGATAATTTAGCTCATCCTTTCGAGTTAGGGTTTTGATCTCTGCCTAATACTCTTTTGGTGGTATTTATTCATTTTACTAGAAGATAAGATGTGCACCAGGGGCCACTGGAGGCCTGCCGAAGATGAAAAGCTACGGGAGTTGGTGGTACGCTATGGACCCCATAACTGGAACGCCATAGCTGAAAAACTCCAAGGAAGATCAGGTGAGGGACCAAATCAATATCTCTGTTAAAATCATATTTAATTTAATTATTCTAATATCATTAATATTCAGAACTGCTAGCTAGGGTTTGATGTCAAGAAGCACAAGATAGGCAGACACCAAATAAAGGTATAACTAACATAGTGATTGATCAATTCGATCAGGAAAAAGCTGCAGGTTGAGATGGTTTAATCAGCTGGATCCAAGGATCAATAGAACCCCTTTTACTGAAGAGGAAGAGGAGAGGCTTTTGGCTTCTCACCGCATCCATGGGAACAGATGGGCTATAATCGCAAGGCTGTTTCCTGGTCGCACTGATAATGCAGTGAAGAACCATTGGCATGTGATCATGGCACGAAGATGCAGAGAAAGGTCTAAGCTTTACGCAAAAAGGGCTGCTCAAACTTTAATGAATGAGCAAAAATCTTCTTTAAAACAAGATATCCAGATGATCAACTGCGAGACAAGAAACCTTGCGCCCTTTATTGATCAGAAATACCTTGAAAGATATCACTATCCTTTCACGTATAACTGTCCCCAGTTTCAGAAAAAGTGGGTTTCTCAAGATCGAAGTCCTTGTATCACTGTGCTTGAAGGTAAACATGTAAATGTTGGGCTCAAAATATACCATCTGTATATTAAAAAGGGAGGAAAAGAAAAGACAAGTCCTGTTTATGTTCTGTAAACTCTACGACGTACTATCGCTAAAGGTACTCATGTATTTTAATTGATTTTCTTACTGCAGAAAAAAGGCAGCTGGAGTTTTATGATTTTCTCCAAGTAAATACCGAGTCTAATGGTACTAGCGAGGTGATAGACAATGCAAGAAGAGATGATGAGGAGGTGAACCAGGAAGCCACGGAACAGCAGAGCAAGGCTGATGTTCCATTCATGGATTTCTTATCTGTAATTGGGAGCTCTTAGATTTGGTTGTGGCGCCGTACTCTGAATGGTTATCAACGGCACATATAGTGTAAAGGAATCAGTACTTACGTACACATATTTAGCCCTAACTAATTACTATCTCATGACCTAGATGCATGTCGGTACTCCATTGACAGAGAATATACTCAAGGAGATGTGTAGCAATATGTAGGCATATACTCAGAAAAGCTGGAGATGGGCGAAATGTAAACTGGAGCGGAAAGCAGGATTAATGATTAGAATATATGCATCCCCAGGTTTTATAGAGGATTGATTCTCTTGAATTGGAAACGAATCAAAAGGGGACAGCGTATCTTATAAAAACATATATGTATTTATTCATATTAGTACTCTTGGCGCCACTCAATATGGAGTGAGTCAATTCTTCTTTTTTCGTTTCTTCAATTTATCTTTGGTCGCGGGGTGGGGGTATAATTTTTGTTCTTCTTGCTGAACAAAGTTTCAAATATATTCACCGAATCAAAAAGCTAATTAATGCAGATCGATCGATGTCATATTCTTGGTACTCAGGTAACAAAACTAGAGAAATGTACGACAAGAGAACCTGAAATTAGAAATCAGTAATGTGTTCATATGTCTTTCCTTAAAGATTGCCCGGCCTAAGTGCCTAGTAAAGTATAATAGTAATGTGTTCATGCATAGATGTCTTTCCTTAATTAATAGTGATTTCTGTATGTATAATAGTTAAGGACACTGACGAGCTACTCATGAGAACAAGGCCTTATTTTTATGTTAATGTGTAGCTTTTATTCCAGGATCCCATGCATTGCTAGGAAAAGTATACACACACACATACATACTGGATCGATCTTGATTTTAATGATATTATTTACACCCTAATAGAGCTATACTTAGTTCTAATTCTTTTTTTTAGGCCTAACTTCTCTGATTCACCGCCCTTGAGGGGTGTGGGGAGCTAGCTAGAAATTGCCCGCGTTGTGTTAAGTAAATGGCGCATGAATTCTTTTTGATTTATTTTTATTTGTTTCTTCAAATACAAAACTTAGTTTATACGGAGGATTGATAATACACTTTGCCTTCTCGCGCCCCTATACCTTTGTTCTAAAGCCTCACTGACCATTAGTTTTTATACATATATAGCATATATATCCGAGCTTAATTGTAGCTCTAATATTAATTAACGATATATGGTATTGTAATTCCCATTGGTCTAGTATATGTAACAGCGGTACGTAGAAGTTAAAAAATAACCTTAAATCCAATACTTCAGTTATTTGAGTTATCCAAACCATCCAGAGTGTATAACTTGGGCCTACTTGAAGATCAAATAATGCAGGGTGGTCAAGCGTATAGTTTAATTTGCGGATCTGGATTCTCTCCTAAGGCCTCATTTTCGAATGAGTCCGATTGGACGGAGTGGATTTCCTTCTACAAATCTAACATCGCACAACCATTCACGTCATTTATGAATGATTCTTGACTGTAGAAATTTTATTACAAAAAAAGGGCTACAACGACGGTAGAAAAACGCTGCTAAATTTTCACCAGCATTTTTTAGCGGCGTTTGCAAACATTGCGATATGTGTGTCGAGATAGGGTTTTAGCGATGTTGATCGAAATGCTGGTGAAAGTGTGACCTAAAGTCAGCGTTTGTGAAGAAAACGCCGCTACATATTAATTTTTAGCAGCGTTTGTGTAACGCTGCTTTAGATTGATTTTTAACAACATTATAAGTACGGTTTAGCAGCGATTTTTGTGACCACGACTATATGTTAGTTTTTTTTTGTAGTGAATACTTTGCATTAATGATGTGGATGATTGTGGACGGTTAGATTTGTAGAAGAAATCCTATTCATTCAATCAATCTCATCTGGAAAATGAGCCTTTAAGAGGGAATTTGTTCCCTCAATTAGCTGGGTAAAGATGATTTGCAGTGGTCTTGTGAAAAGAGATCAGAATGAAGTATGCTTGATAGGACTTATAACCACCCAATACTTTTGTCTCGAGTTAATTTTCTCATAAGCCAATCACTGAACTGGCGCATAGCTGAATTTTCTCTCTCACTCACCCAACTATGTATGACTTTCTTAGTGGTAATTGATCTCAACTATCTCAATGACATGATGTTTCTTAATCTAATCAATTTGATCACGAGCTAAAAGTGTCAATTCTTTATGTGATAATTAATCTCTTGTTCTTGATGGGAAGATGGTACTTTTGAAAAAGAAATTCGCTATACAGGTTCTGATCAGTTCTTTAATTACGTTCTTCTCTTGCAATTTAAACCCTAGTGGAATTTAAGGGGTTATCAAGTATCCGTTTTACGCTCTAGGTGTCAATACTCTTTCAGTTTAGAGTTTAGAGGATGGCCATGTCTTTCTGTACGAACCGCAGAGCTAGGTCTTTCAGTGGGTCGACATGCAAATAAATTCCTGCAGATCAAGCTCCTTTCCCTTTGTCCAAACAGTGGTTCCGTTTCTTTCATAGATACTACTTAATTTTACATTATCCTCTAATTTTGATTCTGAATGATCTCTACTTTCCAAAATTTCTTAAGAATCCATCCGGCCTGTAATTCGTTGAATGACAAATTTCCTGAAACTTCAAATTTTCAGGTATCCAATAGATCATGTACGTGCGCGTGAGGTGCGCTTAATATGGTTTTACTATCCCACTTATTTCTTCATTTTGGGGCCGGGGAAGAAGAACATGAACCGAAAGAATCCCAAACTCATACATTAATTTTCTTGGTATGCTTTAATCTTCTTAATTTCAGCCCAATAAAATTACAGCGACAGTTGCTTCGCTAGCTAGCTCTCTGAAATAGAGATTTAAGACACTGCTGCCCTTAACGTCATGGACTTTACCATTTCGAATAAAGTTCTGTTGCGTCTATATATATGTATATATGCATGTCATAGTACTGTATAACTCATATATCAATTTAATGTATAGAATACCCTTATTTTTAAAAGAAAAGAAAAACGAAAAAAATTAAACAAAACAAAAACAGCAGACAAATTAAAATAATAAGTATATTATATATAATCCCTAGCTAGCTTCTCCCACCATGGTCCAATGTGGATCGATTTTTTTAACATTCGGCATTCACAATTGGGTTAATTTCAACTTGACTGTCATGATTTGGAAATTCTGACAACACTCGGATACATTTTTTCAATCAAATTAACGAGTATATTCGGAAGAAATATGAGTTTTGGCATTTTATCCCCTAGCTAGTAGATCGGAATAAGTAATAACAGCAACAAGTTTGTAGATCTCCTAATTGCTTTACATAAATTCTAGTCTTTTTTTTTCGAGATGAGTTAATTAGTTTTTGTTACTTTTGTAATGATCCTCTATTGATACATTCCTATTGCTTCATAAGGTAATTTGATCACTAATTTGGAAATTTTATCTTTGAATTACGTGTTCTCTATTTCTTAGCTGATCAATTCTCATATTAACTATAAACATGTTTTAAGTTGATAAAGATCCTCTTTAATATGCTGCTAGTCTAATTTGGATAGTGAAAGACACAACATGTAGGTCCTACAATATTTAATGTTGTTTGTATTAATTGTCGGACAATGTGAGTTCTACAACATCTAATTTATACATGTTGTTCTTTTTCTTTTCGAATTAGATGAACAACAAATTAGTAGCTAATAAAGCCCACTCAAATATATATGTGCAAATTTTAAAAGTAAGTATAGAAAAGTTTTAAATTTTGGAGGGTCCGGACATTATAAGTTACATGGTGGTTGCGTCCTCACTTAGAAGGATCAAGAACACCATAATACGGTTTTAAGAAAAAAGGGAAAGCCCCAAAAGACACGGACTAAAAAGCAGCACGGACAACCTAGACCCTGACAAACCCGTCCATGGCCCAATTAACAGTTCAACCCACTAAAATTGTGACACATTGCCCTCTGATTTGTAAGTCTTCAGGTTTACAGTTGAGCTTTTTTCTAAGGCCCAATGATCGAATAAACCCAATTGTCTGATCCCTCAAGGGGTCTGGCTCGTGAGATTCCTTCCGTCCATGGGAATTACTGTTTAATTATTAAATGTATATTTTTTTAAGGGAAATTAGCAATTTGATCACTAGGTTTTGGTTCCGCTGACGATTTGGTCTTTCCGTTAAACCGCTGTTAACTTTTTTAATCGGAATAACGGTCAACCAGTTTGTTTACTGTTGCGGCAAATGTAACTTGTAGCAGTCGACCGCATACTATTCCGTTAAAAATTAACGAAGATTTGACGGAAAGACTAGATCGTCACAACTATATATTTTTAGTGACAATATAGTAAATAAATGAAACATAGTGACTAAATCGTCAGCGTGCTATCAACTTAGTGACTAAATTGTCAAATTTTTTTTTTAATTAGGACAAATATTTTAGTCATGTAATGCGCCTAAAGCTACCTATATGAGTAGATGAAACATCCCATCTCTTCCATCTCCTTTCCCCGCCCAAAGAAAAAAAAAATTCTATAGTAACAAGCATTAGTTAGTGGGTTCCACTTTTTTTTAAAATAAAATTAATTAATTTTTGAATCTTCAATGTAATTGAGTAGGTAGACACCCCAGTAAAAAGATTAAAAAAACCAATGAAATTAAAGAATAATGTGTTTGTCTTAAGCTTTGGGTTTTGACAGAAATATCCTTAGGTTTCCAAAGTTGTTTTTCCAATTACATAAAATACTGTATTTTTATGGGACTTTTGTTATATGCTTAAAACAAAAAGTTAAGTGGACATGTATGAATGGGACGATATTATCATCTAAATTAATATATTTGACTGAAGATTACGATTTAATTACAAGTTTATTATTATCTCTTACCTTAACACTTGTATGTTGTTTGAACGAGGTAATGTTCTTGTTGTATTTTTTAATTTAAATTTGTTAAAAATTTGATAGTGTTGTGAATATTTAAGTAAATTGGAATTTTAATTTTATATTTGTAAAAAAATTGGTGAATTTCTTAAAAATATTTTATTGTAATTTTAATTTTTATCGGTGTAAATGCAGTGTTTGCGTTCAAATTTAGGAAAATTATTACCAACGAGACGTCAGACGAGTGAGCTTCTTACCTGAGTGAGCTCGGCTGCTAAAGAGTAGTACAATGTTTTTAAGCTAAAATATGGGACAGAAGGGAGAGAGAGAGGGCAATGGCTCCTCCAAGAGCACGCACTAGAAAGGTATTTTTATTTGTTTTTGTCAAAATGTTTTTTTGTTTATTTTCTGTCACTTTCCATCTTCTTGAACCATTTTCTCCCGTTTTCTTGACGCCCTCTTCTTGGTGACCTATTCTGCCACGCTCACTCTTTTCCTTATTTTCTTGACTTCTTTTCATCACACCCACATTTTCCTATGATACTTTCTCGAAGATCCTTGAGCTGTAAAGGTATTTCTCATATTTTGTGATATTACAACCTGCTTTCAACTTTTCATGTTCTTCCACTATTCTGCTCAAAGTATCCGAATTTATTTTTTTATTTATTTTTGGCTGAACACACTTTCTGCATCTATCTCTCATTTTCTCATCTTTTCTCATTCGTTTTCCTTTATTTTGCAGAGGGGTAATACCCGTCTGGATGCAGCGCTTGACGCGATGCGCCCCTATGGATTTCCCGAGAAACTGGTTCAGGAAATGGTTGGAGAGCTTCTAGATGTGGGTTTACTTTTTTCGTTCCTTGATTTCTCTATGCTCAATTGTTTTGTGAAAGCAAAAGTAGTCATAGGTTCTGGGTTTTGTTTGGATTGTGATCTGGGTTTTGTTTGGATTGTGATATGGGTTTTGTTGCATTTAGGTTTACGGTGGGAATGATGGATGGGTCTTCATTGAAGAAGCTTCTTACACGCTTCTTCTTGAAACCATTCTGGAAAAAATAAAGGGTCGTGAACAAGAGAAGGTAAAGGTTCTCTAAATACCTTTAGATGTTTCATTTCCTTTTATTCTTGTGGGTTTTGTTTCATTTAGGTTTACGGTCACGAATGATACCCTGCCATACACCTGCAGCGCTAACTATGCCAACAAACATGCTGCAGAAAGTAGCAAGAGCTTCAATCTTCCGCGATTAGTATTTTAACTGCTGTAAACTTTCAATGCTATGGTGGAAGTATGCCTTATTGCTGTCTCTCATCATAGCATGCGCAAATACATGGAAATAAAACATTGTTGAGGATAGAACCAACCAGTTGAAAACACAATAGCTAGTGAACAAAGGCAACTATAGATACGACATACGACAACCACAGGGATAGGTGAACCATGCCATCTACAGGCGCAAAATTACAGATAAAACATAAAAGAATGTGGCCACCTGCAAAACACACATGATTGGATCTGTTACACAGGTTTGGTCACAAAGCCCGACCACATTGGCTAAAAACACCAACTGTAGATCTCAGTTACCTAGGCCGCAAGCTACCTACTCCCAAATCTCTTCGCTTCATCTGCCGCAAATTACTGAGCTGAGCACACTGCCGGAGCTGGTACATAAATTTGGCCAGAAAACCCAACCTCAATCACTGAACATAGTATTCAAACATCGAGTCACAAATCAATCAAATCTGGTCACACTGGCTACAAACGCACATCAGCCGAGGCCCTTACCTCAAATGTAGCCACCAAGGAGGTCAGAGTTGCCACCACTGTATGGGGGCCTTCCGAGACATGCCCACACCCTCAGAGCTCCTCGCACTCTCCTCTTTGACTCACCAACTCTCTAGCACTGTGATTCTTGATATTTGCTGTGTAATAATTTGGTTTATTTGTTGTATCGGCCTGGTAAATCAATAGCTTATATTTTACTTAATTCAGCTTATATGTATATGGCTCAGCTGAGGAAAAAAGTCTCTGTTATCATTTCCTTCTACTTCCTTTTCGAGGTAACCAAGCAGGTGTGACCGAAAGGGGGTAAATGTGTGATTGCTGGAATGGAGGAAAAAGAGAAGGAAATTGCTTTCAACTTGGGCAGTATGCTATTGGGCTTTAGTCTTGCGAGCTATGGCTAGCCACTTCAGTTTACATAGCATCTGTGTTGGAAATGCAACAAAGAGAATGGTGTGGATGGACTATCAAAGAGTAGTCATCTGATAAACTGGACCAAAATAATTGTAGCAGTTGCATTCGAGAATCCTAAAATCAGTGAGATGCCATGATTTCACTTTAGGAAAGAACGATATACCATAACAATTTCTTGAGATGCACCGAGACCTTTAGGAAAATTAATTAAACATCAACTATTGTCTGCAGGGGATGCAACAAAAATTTGTCTAGGATAATGTCACCATGCCTCGAGCAATTCATGGTCATTTAATTCTACCAAAAACTAGGAATTCATACTAAATTGTTGCACAATAAGTTACATTTGGGGCATTACCCAGTGGGAAATCTTGTTATGAAAGGATACACAGTCTTCGATATAACTCACTCTAAAGTTCCCAAATTCCCTGCAGGCAACACACCTCCTCTCCCCTTCTCCCCCAAAAATAAAAATCTCCTCTTAGAAATGCATGGTTACATAGTTGATCCCATATGGTTCTGTCTTTTTGTTCGGTGTAATCTAATCAACACCTCAGATGTTAATATTAATATACTGGTACGGAACTGATTTGATTTTGCAACTGTTATGGGACTCTTGTTGGGTTGTCTAACTTGTCTGTATATCATTTTTACCTCTGTGACTTATTGGTTATAGGTCTGATACAATGGGTATCTTATAATTAGCTGAGCTTTGCTCTTGCTGGTGTGTACGTCGCAGTAGAGCAATTAAATTGTTCAACAAAAGCTAATAAATGCATTATGAATGGCCTTTCCTGCGTTTGTGCTAATTATTGTCTCTTTGAAGGATAAATCTTCTCAAGATGATGCAGAAGCTGCTGATGAAGCTGAAACATCAGCTATTGGGCCCTCAGATGGAGTTAGCTTACCTATTTGCTCCAACACAGAGGCTCTGGATGCTGTATCACAAACTAACCAGTCTTTGTATGCAGCATCACAGACTAATGAGACTCTAGGCACAGGGTCAGTGACTCATGAATCTGGTAATTGACTTTTATCCCTTTATGAGAATATTTTACAGATTCAACTAGCAAATGGAAGCCGTCACCAAAAAAGAAGACAGGAAGAAGAGGAAGAAAAAAAGCACAAGCGTATAAACTATTTTGCCAATTAGTCCTATAGATGTTTTTTTTCATTTTGTTATCTGTTTATCTGAGTATTCTCGCATTAGGAAATAAAAATTCATGGACAGTGGGGAGCGTCTGAAGTAATCTTGTTGTTGAGTCCTTTTTTCTGTTTTGAGTAATCAACTCATAAATTGAAGCACATTACACCTTTCACCAAACGCTTTTGTGTGCACTGTGGGTGATAAGCCATAAATGAATTGCATCAGAACGTCACTTTGACACCTTGAGCATGTGATATACGCTGTTATTTTGCAGACAGTAGGTATTGTCTCCCACCGGCAACACATTCTGGTGTTGGTGAAGCTCTTGGGAACAGTCTTGCCCAGTCCTCTCCTCATCTGATCTGTTCCCTGCTACCAGTGGATAGTCTTCCTACTCGGAGGCATCGATCTTACCATGGGTGGATCAGTAGTGATGATGAGGAGGATCTAGTGCACCTAACACCAGCTCCATTGCAGTTTAGTTTAGCAAAATTGCTTAATACTCCAGGCGGAAAGGGAAAACGTAAAACGAGGTGGGATGTGAGGCCCCAAGATGGGTAATCCTCTCCGACCTTCTTATGCTATGGTTGCATCTTATGTAAGAATGTGTACACAGGTAGTACTGTCTGCATTTCTAGGTTATAAATTACATCTTTCACATGGTACTAACATCACAGAGAGCAGTTCACGTGGGATCAGGCTTCATGCTCTGTTCAACTTTGTTCTGTATCCCACTTAAGGTTAAATTTAAAGTGGCATAGTTTCGGGTGGAAGACTCTCATCTGCTGACCAAGCATTTCTTGGTTAAAATAATAGTATTTGATTACTCAACTTCTTTACAAAGTATTATCTCTCACTCGCTTGAGGAGTAAAATTGTGGCATCTCTTTCTTTGGAGGAAGAAAGGAATTTGGTTGAACATTGTAATTCAATTTCTCTCACCAATTTCGAAAGCAATGTGATAAAATCCTGACATTATATGCCGGCCGGGGTTGGGGGGATCACTAGGTTATCACGACTGGCCGACTTGTCTATTCAGATAAACTGGAACACTTTTTTTTTTTCTTTCTAGGCAAATTTTCTTCATACGTTAAAATTCGAGAAAAGAGCTAAGTACAAACATAATTACCGGTTTAGAGGTTCTACAATGAGCGTATGATAACACTTGCTTCACTGAGAACGGGTGTGCATCCTGAGGAAATCCACTACTTTCAGCTCTTCGCCACTAACGCTATGGATTTAATCTCGTTCGACCGCAATTTAGCAAGCTCCGGAGAACCCTTCGAGGACCCTCATACTTTGGCTGAGCAAGTAAGGCGGGTTAGTAGTCAGCACTGGAAATGCAAAAACAAAGAACTTCCTACTCAGGTTTGGCACCCACCTCCTCCTGACTATATTAAAATTAATGTTGATGCCGCAGTTCGAGACTCCTTTGTATTGGCAGCACAGTTTTTAGAGATTGTAATGAAGAATTCAGAGGGGCCTCAGCAATAAAATTTAATCAGATGTCTCCGGTGGAAGCAGAAGTGCAGGCAGCAAAGCTGGGATCTATTCCCCAATTGTTGCTTAAGCAATTAATTCTTTTCCTAGATGGGTGGATTGGAGGATACATGAGACTGTAAGGGATATTCGGATGCTTCTTCGAGGATGTCTCATTGGAAAGTGACTTTTATTGGTAGAGGTGCGAATGATCCTGTGCACCACCTTGCTCATTGGGCCGCCTTCAATTTTTTAACTGGAGAGTACCATTTTGTTCCTGAGCTTTTAGATGGCCTATCTTGACTGTATGCAGATTTCCAACCCCTAATTAGTTGTTTTCAACTTGTTATGAATACAATTTTGGGTCGCTTTTAGCCCCTTTTTTCAAAAAAGAAAAGAAAAGAAAGATAACACTTGCTTCTGAGTACTAAACTAAAATTTAGGCTTCCAACTAGAAGAAAGACTCCATTTTAGAAGTATCTCAGTCGGTGGCAAACTTTTTGCGTCAGAGCTCGTCTTATTAACAATGAAATGCCAGCTTGCAACCAAGATACTCGAATAGTCTTGTTAGGAGTTCCGGTCGAATAGTGATAGAAGAATTGACAAAAAGCTTTACGAAGACGTGCCAGAAGAACTTTATAGACGTGAGTTTTCATATTGGTTTTGACCAATCAGAAGAACGTGATTGGCGCAAGTGGGTAACATGAGAGGACCCGATTTGGCCATGCTTCTTCCGAGCTGTGCCAATCACGTTTGTTAAACTGCATGCATTTGGATTTTGTCTGATCCAAACTAAAGAAATTTAGAATCTTGCTCCGCTTTAATTTTGCTGGATATTCTCACCGGGCAATAGTTGTGGCTGATGGAACAATTCCATTTGTTGTTTTATTGGGGCAAATAAACTCTCAAAAGGGTCCGCCGTCATAATGCACGTTCACCCTGGGACCAAGTCAGAATTTACTTTTAAGAGGGCCATAAATAATTTTTACTGACTAATCTACAATTTACGTGCCCCCGCTCATCGCCTTCAAATTTTTATTATAATTAAAGTGTAATAATATATTCTAAGATTAAAAAAAGAAAAAAATTATAAACTTTTTATCAATTATGCTAATTGAACTGGTCCTTTAACAAGTAAAAGTTATTAATTATTATATTAGTACAAAAATTTTGTGTGTGCTGAATGTAATCAAAAGTTTAAAATCTTCAGAATAAATGACTAATAAATTATTAACAAAGCACACATCAACGTTAACGTCTAGCCAAAATAACATAGTCACGCACAGATAAAGTAGATATTCTCTGTCTCGTATTCTTTCTTCATCTCATGTCTTTTTCTTCAAAATTTTTGTTGGGCCATTATAAAGATTTCTACCAACTTTGCCCTTGTATTAGGAAAATTTTACAAAGCAATGTTAACATCTAGCACACAAATAAAGTAGCTATTCCTAGGTTATGTTCGTTTTGAAGATTTTTGTAGGATTTGAAGTGTTTTGATAATTTTTAGGTGATGTTAGAGTTGTATTGATGTTTGTGTAGAAGTTTTTGATGTGTAAAAAAAGTAATGATGATGTTTAAAGTTGTTTATTTTATATTTTGAATTTATTTATTTATTTATTAAAAATAGAATATTTAAAAGATATTTTAAAAAAATAAAATAAAATAAAATAATCACTAAAATACAAAATACAAGTGAGATGCGCAGGGACATCGGGCTGTAAGGGCTGCAGGCGTTGGTCATTGGGAGGCTCATTTCATTCGGTTTTTACCGAACAAGAATACTTTGAGATTCAAATCCTATGTTTTTTGTGAAAGCGAACATCTTCCTAGTCTCAGGCTCTTTCTTTCTCTCCTAGCCCCTGTAGCTTCGTTCTTGCACTCACCGGTACTTCTACCTCCAACGCCATGCAACCATGGTTATCTGTTCACGAAGGTATGCTTATTTCTAAAATTCATTCCACATAACCATGGTTATCTAATCACAAAGCTATGTTTATTTCTACAATTTATTTCTTATAAAGTCCAGTTCAATCTAGTAAGATCTCAGTGCAAAACTTGACCATCTTTCATTCTTTTCTCTTCTCCAACTCTAAATGAGATTTGGGGCATTACATTCTCATACCCCTTTCTGAACTGCTGATCTACTAAAGATTTGCTAGCTTAGATTGATGATGCCACCACGATCTTTATAGTAAAATAGATGTATACCCAACGTTGTAATAGGAAATCATCATATTTTAAAGGAAATCCATCCTATAGAACCATCCAGAGTACACTATGCTTAATAAAAATAAAAATAACATAAAATGAACAACGGATAATGTATAGGTAGAAGGCGACAGCTTTAAGGTCACTCTCATTAGTCTCATTCATATAACGGCTAAAAGCCTCCAACCACTACGATACAGCTTGCATGATATTTTAATCAAATATAAAAATTACAAGACCTTACCTTAATTCAGGGATTAAGCCCATAATTAACAAAGTCAAAGCGCCAATCGCATATAAATGTTCACTAAAATTCTAGCATTCCTACAAGATCTCTCCACCCAATTCATCCAATTACAAAAGCAAGAACGAACCCTGACCATGACTACCTATCTTACGTTACTTTTTCTCGTGGCTCTCTCAGCTGCTGTATCGACAAGTTTTGCTGCGTTTGTAAGCATCAATTGTGGATCATCCGGGCCTTACTTTGACGTACAAGACTCTGTAAACTGGACCGGAGATGGTGATTACGTCCATAATGGTGTTTCCCAACTGGTTAATTCGTTATACGGAGCTGGGCCTATACTGAGCACTCTTAGAGTATTCCCAACTCTGAAGAAAAACTGTTACACCATCAACAATCTGCAGAATGGGGAACGAGTTCTCGTTCGTGCTAGTTTTTACTACGGAAATTATGATGGGAAGCACTCCCCACCCGAATTTGATCTGCTGATCGATGGAAGCCACTTGCGGACGATGAGTTTGCAAAAATATGCAGATAACGCTTACCTGATTACAGAAATCATATATGTTGTGAATGGAAATGCTACTAGCTTTTGCCTTGCTCGAACACTGCCTAACCAGCTGCCTTTCATAAACGCACTTGAGCTGCGCAGCTTGGGTCCCAAAATGTACAACCGCGTTGGTTCCAAAAGTTTCTTGCTTCTCAGAAATAGAGTTGCTGAAGGTGCAAATCAAACTATCAGGTATTCTTATGCTATTCCTTTGACCAAATACTACAAGATTCTACTTGTCATTAATATCAAGATTAAACATAAAAGGCATGATGATATCACCTTATAGGCGTCCCGATGATCCGTACGATCGATTTTGGTTTCCCAATGTACCTGATCAGGCGTCAAATCTGGAGGTCGTCGCGAACGAAGCAGCTAGCATTGATGAGAGCAGCGCAGAAGATCAACCTCCGCCAGTTGTGCTGCGCACTGCAATTGCTAGTACGGGTACTACGGTGCCTCTTGCTTTGGACACCAATTTAAAGGCAGAAGGGCCCATTTATATCAACATGTACTTCTCTGAAGTTCTTCGTTTAGATTCAACACAGAAAAGGTCTATTCAACTCTACATAGACGACCGCCCTTACTTAGATCCCATCATCCCACCTTTTGGAAGCGTATCAGAGGTGTGCATCACTAATATCACTGCTGCTCCCAACACTACGTTCACTGCGCAAGCTTCTTCTAACTCCACGTTGCCTCCTCTCCTCAATGCCTATGAAGTTTATGCAGTTGTTGACGCACAACCATATAGGACCAGAAACAAAGATGGTTTGTCTAATTTAATTTCCTTGTCCCCAACTTAACTCATCCGCTACTTTTCTAGATTTGGCTTCCATCTGTGGAACTAAACTAATACTTCTCTCTCCCCCTCTTGGATCTGTTTTTGCTAATTCAGTGCAAGGGTTAATGGCACTTCAAACTGCGTTCAGCGTATTACAAACATGGACTGGTGACCCTTGTCTTCCATCACCATATTCTTGGGAATGGATTGAGTGCAACACTGATGCCATGCCTCGAGTAATTGCGCTGTAAGTTGCATATGCTTTATGATTCATGACCAATATTCATGCAAAATATTATCCATATATATTACGTACGTAATCACTCACACGAGTCACGAACCTGGAAAATTGAAAATGAAATGCAGGAATCTCAGTGGCTTTGGTCTACTTGGTTCACTACCTGATTTTAGTTCCATGGACGCACTTCAAACAATGTGAGTTAAACACATGCAAAAAATTTGTTAGTCGTACGATCGAATAGATGTACGACAGATCGTTTATTTCTAATGTGTGTTTTTTTCCCTCTTGGTTGCAGTGATTTGCATAATAACAACTTAGAAGGACCTATTCCTGATTTTTTTGGCTCCTTTCCAAATCTAACATTATTGTGAGTACTCTCGATAAGCCTATACATAAGATTTCATATATATGAGTGTGTATACGTGTGCGCTGAGACGGGGATAGTTAATTGGAAAACATCAATTACCATTTTCTCTCCTTCTCCAGGAATTTGGCAAATAATAGATTCAATGGATCCATTCCCGCATCATTATCAAGGAAGGAGTTGAAATTAGTGTAAGTTGGATGACAAACAAATTTCTGTTGTTTCTCTTGCGCGCATTCAATGTATTAATTTCTTAAATTTTTGGGTGGGTTTTGTGATACTCGAGTAATGTACGTAGTGAGAGAACAGAAGGTATAAGAGACCAAGTTCCTTACATCAGGACCTAGTTAACTAGGTGAAATTGAACCTTAAAATGATTTCAAGGAACTTTAAAGTAATTCTTGACTAGTCTTTTTTGTGACAGATGTGACTACTACCGTTTCGTTTCCTTTTCCTTGAATCAACATTACAATTACAAGTTTTGTAGATTTTTTTTCTTATCTTTATCTTCAATTTATTACTTATCTTAATTTGATACTGCATGTCAGGGTGACAAACAATTGTCTCAATGGAAGGTCATGCCCACCATTAATCTCACCATCTCCATCACCAGTTGAAGCTCCACCGCCATCAGTGATGCCAACAAGTTCACCAGGGACTCCATTGCCATCGAACACCCCCTCTCACAGTGGTCAAAATAGGAACATTGCCAAGCTCCCAATCATATTGGAAGCATTAATCCAAATTCTCTTATTATCGTTGCTGATGATGAGTTACTTCTATTAGTTTAGTAGAAGGTGTTTTCTTCTTCTTCTTCTTCCCCCAAGACTTGTGTTCTGTTTGGTCCTCCATATGTATTGATTTTGGTGCATAAGTTTATCCGCGTGATGCAATTTAGTGATCAATAAATTATGGAACTTGAAGAATAAAAAAAATATGGCTTGTAAATATTATATATATATATCCCAACTTTAAACGATTTAAATATCAAGACATGCTAAATTTCATTAACGCCCTTGACAGAATTAGCTGTTGGCGTGAAGCTCGTCCTAATTAGTTATTGTAATATATATACAATTATTAAGTTACGTACACATACATTAATGCCACTTCAATTAAAGAGGGTGAAATTATTTAACCCCAATATAATACTAGTGCTGATGATCAACCAATATTATTCTTAGTATTCGATGTGTGCCGTTGTACTTCTAGCCTAATATAATATTTCTCAACCGAGTCAAGTTTGTCTTAACTTGGTGTACAAAAATTGGGTCCAACAGCTTTTTCTCGTTGTCTAAATTAGAAAGAGATCTAAGGATGAGAACAATTAGGGATGAATATTGCAGCTCCTTCCCGATTTTGACGTTGGCACAATGTTATTATATAACTTGTTCAAATATAATGAGAAAATAGGGCAGTAGCGGAGTCAGGATTGAAGCCTTGGAGGGCAGAGGGTCGAGAATAATGGTGATTTTCACCAGTAACAAATATTCACCTTTTTGAAAGTAAAAAAATCAACACGAACTCCAAAACATTTTTACACAAACTCCAATAAAACTTCAATCTACCTACATGTTCACACCACTATCAAATGTTCTACCAATTTTGAGAATTTTTTATTGCCCAAATAACCTTAGATTATGTTCTAGAATAGAAACACCTACGATGGAGTGATGACCCTTGTCTTCCATCACCTGAGAAAAAAAGAACTTCCTTAATATTTTATGGAAGAAATTATTTCTTATGTATTAAATATTGTTATGCAAGTTCATCATATAATAATTATAAAGTAAACAATATAAATATTTCTCTAAATTGAAATTAGTCGCTAAAAGAGAGAATAAAATTACTAAGCCAAGATAACATCAATAGAAAAGAAAAAAAATATCAAGTTAAAGTTGTCATATGTAAAATGGCAGAAGAAACTTTGTGGACTAGATGATTTCTTTATGTTATCTTTTAAAAAAATGCAATTGAGAAAAATAAATAACAAAATAGAAACAAAACCATAATTTACGTCATAAAATCAATTGAATCTCTTGGTGAATTTTTAATTCCATTACATTTGTTATTATATTAAAAAAATAATTTATAATTCATTTCTTATTAATTTGTTGTCATTCAAGGGGTATGATTTTTAAAGTATTAAATTTGTCTCATTTATTTTAGAGGATAAATAGTACTATTTGAAGGGGTAAAAAAGGGATAGTATTTTTGGACTTGCAAAAGAGATTTTTTTTAAAAAAAAAATTGGTGGGACAAAATAGTATAGTTTGAACTTTGAAGGTGTAAAAAGGGGAATATGGGACAGTAATTTTAGGCTCGAAAAGGAGATTGTTTTAAAAAAAAAATTAAAATTGAAACATAGGAATAAATTTGATTGGAATCCCATACAAATTAAGATCTTCGTTAGATTAATGTTTTGGAATGTGATATAATTTGTTTTAAAAAAATCGTACAGATCAAACATAAGGCGCGCGCTGAAGCAGCTCCCGCATCTGTTGCTATGTAGTGCCATCTTACATGCATATTCTTGCATCCCAACATTTTCTAATGCCACTGGCAGCAGATAGCTACAAGAATCACACTCCGTTGCAGCATTCCCTCACATTCCTCCTTTATTTATTTTTATTTTTTATCTTGTGTTTGGAAATTAAGAGGATTTGCAGTGACATTATAATGATAATTTCAAAATTCCTTGAGCATTAAAAGCCGGATAATAATAATAATCTCGCAAATCATATTTCTTCGTTTTAACAAAGATACAATAATTAACAGCAAGCTGCCAAATCACTAGGGATACTTGAGAGATACTCCGCAGGTGTAATATTTAAATTAAGGGACTTGCTTAGCGACAATAGGATTAATCGGATCACTTTAATTTGATGATCTATACCTGGATAAGGTTCGTCCAGCTAGCTAGTAGAAAACCCGTCTTTCTAATTATTGCGCTATGCATGGGACCCCTGAGAGCAAAGCAATACAAAATTTAGACGATTTGTATGTGTATAAATATATGATAAACAACATTAAGCCAGTTAATTAGGGGAAACTCGTTTACTACTACTGTTCTATGGTGTAATTACGGATACGTACCCTTATCTTGGTTGACTTCTCACAAGGTCCAAAGAACCAAAGCTTGGTAGCGGAGTTTTGTCTGTTTTGATCTTGTCAACGATGAGGAAGAAGAATCGAAGCCCAACTTCTTGATCTGGGATTCTTGTGGATCAATAAACAACGGAGCTAGAGAGGGAATCGTTTACTCTAGTGTACCTTCTAATATCATGTGAAAAGTGTACTTGAAGATACCCTTAGAGGGTTGACTTCTCAGACAGTCCAAATAATCCAAATAGTGGTAGAGAAGTTTTGTCTCTTTTGCTGCGGTCAATTGACGATGTGGTAGAAAAGTTACTTTTAGTGTGTTCTGATGGGAAATCATGTGTAGTTGAAGATACCCATACAAGGTTGATTGCCAATTAGTACAATTAGATCCAAAGAATTGGGTAGAAAAGTTTTGTCCGCTTTGCTATATATGTCAATCGATGTCGAAGAAGAATCGAAGCTAGCCTCTGTTGTTCTAGGATTCTTTTGCCGTCTTTCCCGTTAGGGACATGCAATAGATCCCAACCACTACGCGTACAGCTAGCTATCATAATTTGATCATGTTTAAAACAAAGACCTCGCCTAATTAATTCGGAAAACCCATAACGAAGTCAAAAGAGCCAGACGCAAATAAATGTCACCTGACATGATTTACTCCATACATCTCTATGACAATCCATATCCATGAAAACAAATTAAAGAGTCCTCACTGACCATGACTTCCTATCTTGCACGGGCGGAGCCAGGGGGTGCCTGTGGGGGCGGCCGCCCCCACTGGCTCCAAAAAATCCATTATAACTTTTCCAAAAAATCCATTATAACTTTTCCAAAAAATCCATTATAACTTTTCCAAAAAATTCATTATAACTTTTTTTTTTAAACAGACCTGCCCCCACTGGCCCAACCGCCCAGGCTTGATTCCTGGGCCAGTGGAGGCGAGACTGGGCCAGCCGGCCAGGCCTGCCCCCACTGGCCCACCCGCTGGCCCAGTCCACAGTCCAAAACTCGGCAGTTTCGACGCAGGCAGGGAGAAATGGCGTGAAGAAAGCTCGAGTGCCCCACTGCCCTTCCCGGTCGGCCGTCGCCCCGATATCTCTCTCTCACACTGTCCAGTCCAGCCGTCCAGGTTCAGGCTTCCAGCCACCTGAAGCCGCCTCCAACGACCGCTCCTCCCTCTCTCTCTCTTTATTTCTTCCTGCAATACCCATCCCCGATCTCTCTTTGGCCGGACTCCCGGAGTCTCTCTCTGCTACTAAGCATCTCGGCCTAACCCTAAGGTATGATTATTTTGCTCTGATTCTGAATGTAGAACATTGGATAATGAGAATTGAGAACAAATTATGAACTATATGCTTTAGGTCTGTTAATTTGATTTCGGGATTTAGGGATTGGATTAGTCCAGATTGGGAAGCCTTGAACTAGCGGATTTTAATAATTTGGTTGCTGAAGCTTGTTTCTTTTATGAATTTCAGAAAGGTCAAAAGCGTAGAAGGAAGGTAACACCGAGCAACATTGCAAGCTCTGGAGAAGCACCTGTGGAACGGCAACCCAAGGTTTGTCTAAATTGTCTTCCTTTTGAGAATCCTACTTGGCTACTTGAGACCTTTTTAGCTGCTTCATCTTGATTTATGACCATCTATTGTCAAATTTTTTCTTGAGTTTGTTGATGTCTTCATAGCTCTTTATTGCTATGACCATCTGTTTTAGTTCTTTTTTTATCTTATTGTCTGTGGATATATTGTTTTCATAATGGCAATATGTATATGGATACTAGGGTGTAATTCTGACTCAAATAATTTTATGTGGTCACTATATCTATTTTAAAATCATCTGGACGTTCTCACAATATTCTACTGTTGATACGTGTGAGCATTTGGTTAATCTGCAAAGACAAGGAATCTTTTATATGTAATCTTTTTGTGAGGGATTATTCTTTTGGAATGATGTGTGTCACTGAGTTTGGAACTTGAGAGGTTTCACGGTTTTCATGTGTGTCTTTCACGGTTTTCACGTGTTAATGTTTAAATCCAATAATGTCGGTAGTGATTGTTTATTGTTAAATGTGCTATGGAGAACCCTGTTGTTTGGACTTGTATCATCTCTGTTGTCTGGAATTTTCAGCTGTTAGTCAATTGAAAGAGCAAGTTGGTTGTTAAAATTATGGCAATCACATAGCAGCAGTTCAATATGCTTTCGATATCATGGCAATTTGAAAATATATCTCTGTAATGGTTCACTTTTTTGTCTTCGGTACCATAGGAAGCGCTCACAGATAGGGAATAGCAGTTCTCGGAGGGCAGCAACGATCCCTATACGTGCTAATGGTGCTGATGCTAGTACTACGTTATCTGATTCAACCCTTGGTCCAGACTCACCTGTAAAGTCTGTACGTAATGGTTTGTCCTTCTGGCTTGACGGATTTAGGAAGAGTAACGTGGTCTCTGCATCTGGAATACTCGAGTACTCTTACAAGTTACAAGTATGCATTCCTTGCTATATATATAGCTTCTTTTATGTTGCAACAATACACCATGCTTTGGGAAGAAATATTTCTGGTATTGTTATCATTTTTCAAATAAGGATCAATTGGGAGTTTTCCTAGTAAAAAAAAAGTCAAATCATCCATATGTATACAAATAATATTTTGGCCTCATGTTATCTTACCTTTTTGTGCCCCTGAAAGGGTGCAGGTTTTGTGCAAGTAGAGGAAACATGTTGATTCTGCTCAGTGGATATCCATCATGCCTTTAAGTGTGTACAATATGACAGTAATCCAACCAACAACTGGGTAAATTGGTTAATGTTTTTAACGAGTTGAGTTCCACTCCTGTGATCAGATTTGAATCGGAGCTAGATTTGAATCGGAGCTCTTGAACTCGAGTTTGTGAGATACTCTTGCCGCCAACTTCCTTTCATCTTGAGATATTCAACCCCCCCGGGCCCCCCCTCCCTCCTCCTCCTCTCTCCTTGTTTCTTCTGTGGCCAATTACTTGACTTAAAAACCACAAGTATCTGTTTTGCACACTTTCTTGACCTCCTTTTTTGGTTTTTTATATTCACGTTTTAATTAATTTTTGCTTAATGGTATCCATGTAGGGATCTGCAGAAAGCAACCTATAATTTTACCACTTTGATAGGCCAAGGTGCATTCGGTCCTGTTTACAGGGCTCAGATGTCAACAGGTGAAACTGTTGTTGTTAAGGTTCTTGCTACTGATTCTAAGCAAGGGGAGGAGGAGTTCCAGACAGAGGTAGAGATGGTTAACGGATGATATTTTAGCAATTTTTGGGGGCACCCGACAATACACATCTGTTTTAAAAGATAAATTTGGCTGGAATTTTGAAGGTGTTAGAGTTTGATGAAATTTAGGAAAGTTAGACCGCATGCACACAGTTGGAATGTCTTATTTCTCATCAGTGATGTGTTGACTGATTTTCTGTCTCGGTTTTAATTTTTCTCTTGTTGACACCATTGTCAGGTAATGCTATTGGGAAGGTTGCATCACAGAAACCTCGTGAATTTGATTGGAAATTTTTTTTGGACTTTGTTTTGCCTTAGAAATTCGACCCCCCTCATTTTATATCCTAGATACGCCACTGCATGCCTCGGATAATAGGGCTGTAAGTTGCATGTTTATGATACGTAACCATGACGTCGACGTATTCGTCTTTATAATCACTGTCATCTGAGAAATTGGGAAAATGAATTGCAGGAATCTCAGTAGCTCTGGTCTGGCCGGTCCACTACCCGATTTTAGTTCCATGGGTGCACTTCAGAGAATGTGAGTAAATACGTACGCATGCACATGTAAATTATTAAGCAACATGAATAGATCTCTATCGTTCATTCGTGTTAATGTTTGGTCTGTTTCCGCTCCCCTCTTGGTTGCAGTGATTTCTCCCAGAACAGCTTAAATGGGAGAGGGGATTGCCTCCGAAGGCAATCCGGACATCCGGTGGTTGGGAGCCCGGGCAGGGGCTGCCCGTGCTGCCCAGGGCAGGTGTGGGTCCTGGGCGGGACCCACCTGCTCCCCGACTCCCAACCACCGGATTGCCTTCGGAGGCAATCCGTTCCTAAATGGACCAATTCCTGAATTTCTTGGTTCCTTTCGACATCTAAGACTATTGGGAGTGTCACTAAACTCGCAAGATTGGGTATACAGACAAACACACAAACACATGTATATAATATTTGGGCAGAACTAATTCGAGAAATGTATTTTTTTTCTCCCTTTTCCAGGAACTTGGAAAATAATCAATTCACTGGGTCCATTCCCACCTCCTTATCAAAGAAAAAGAACTTAAAATTATTGTAAGTTCAAGATGTTGAAATTTCAATTGTACTTTCCGATGGGTATAATATATATATATAGTCTCTGAGCTTAGATTATAACGTGTTAATTAAATCTTAGCATTTTTCTTGGTTAATTCTCAGGGTAACAGGGAATTGTCTTGATGGAATGTCATGTTCAGAACAAAACCCAACATCACAACCACCATCAGCACCACCATCATCAACATTTGAAGCTCCACCGCCACCAGTAGTACTGCCAAAAGAAACTAAACCACCCTTAACCAGTTCAGGTAACAGAAAGAACGTTGACAAGATCCCAATCATATTGGGAACCACAATTCAAGGACTCCTATTTTTGCTGCAGATTTCTATTAATTGTAGTACAGGGTTTGTACGTAGTGCTCAAGTAGTTGTGAATTTTTACTTGTGTGTGTTTTCTTCTTCTTTTTTTGATCTTTTCTGAGCAACAACTGGAGTAGTATTCTACCTTGTTGCTTAAATTTGGTGCAAAACTACGTTCATCAATCATGTACTCAATTCAGTTCACGAACCAAGCTAGAATCCGAAGACTAATAATATTGATCTCACAAAGTATACCACATGTATCAATATGGTATCAAATTATCATCAAACAAAAGCTAACAGGGACTTGTGTAAGCTAGGCATGCATGTTCATAGGCCTTTTATAGATCTAATTGCGACTTGTCGATCGGTCATGAAAATGATCAGCTCTCCAAAAGCGATAAGCATATGATTAGCATCTTGATACTTACACTTTGCTATTGATTGAAGCAAACCCATATATACCATCACCAGTTTTTCCTTTTATGTGCAGCCTTATCCAATCTTAATTAATTTCTCTCTGCTCCAAAATATATATCCAGCATAGACGTTGATCTCTGGGACTCAAAAAATCACAAAAGAAAAAGCAAATAACATTTTCCCTTCACTGTGCTTTCTCCTAAATAGTGAGGATTAGTCCGCCAATATTATTAGTGGTGGAGATCTAATTTACTGTCAAATTGATTAACTTGTTTCGTAAAAATAGGATACATCAGTATTGATCCAAATAGATGTTCAAAGGCTGTACAACACCCTAGATTGATCTTGGACTTGGTGTAAGATCTTCAACCAACATTGAATAGAAAAGAAACTATGCAGAGAATTACCTGCGTGTGATTCTGATACTAAAAAAAATACTTCAGAAAACTTTCACACCACTGTTAGATAATATACCCCCGTGTCTATACGTACGTACTCAAGTTCCAACTCTTGGTTTTCTAATTGATCTTCCTTAAAGTAGTTCCTCATCTATTGATGATCATAGGTAATTGTTCTTAATGACAAGGTGACCAACTCTTGATATTCTTTAATGGATGGGATAATGGGTAGTCCAAAGGTTGTAGGAATAATAAAGCCCTCTATTGTTATGTTCTTGAGCATCGATTGCGGGGCCACTTATAATGAGATGTTTCCCGTTAATTATATCAACTGGACAAGCGACGGTGAGTATGTCCATACTGGTGAGTCACGAGTGGTTGATCGGAATCACGCAATGGATCCTGTAATGAATACTCTTAAGGGTATTCCCAAAGTTGAAGAAGAATTTCTATACCATCCCTTTATGCCAAGGGGAACGAGTTCTTGTCTGAGCAAGCTTTTACTATGGGAATTACGATGGGTTGGACTCTCCTCCCACCTTCGAGCTGCAGTTCGATGGCAACTTGTTGGAACCCAAGAAACAATTTACGCTAAAGCGTTGAAATGTAATAGAATTCTCCAATTTGGACTGGAGACAAAACCGCAATAAATCTTGATCCTTATTCTACTGTCCAAAGACTTATTTATAATAAACAGACTCAACGGTACTTAAACTCTTAACAGACTCAACAAACTCCCTTCCTAAACTCAAGCAACATTTGACTAACTCACACTTGTGCCCAAAGTTCAGCAGCAAATCAAATATCTTCCAAAGAATTAGGCCCACCCATTATCTTTGGAATCTGTTGAACTGGTCCTCCATTTTCTCCGAGTAGCATGGCCAAATATCTTGGATTTGGCTTCCTATGTCTTCGAGCTCCATCACAACTACTGGGCCACTGTCAACATGTCTATTGTTAGAAATAAAAAAATTTAAACTTTGATAAGTGAGACATCCAAATATGGAAATATCCATATTGAATTTATTATTTCTCACTTATGATTTAAAATGTTTACATGGGTGGCTTATTTATAAGTCACTAATTGCAAATACCAACATTGCCTTAGCAATGTGAGACTACACATTTCAACACTCCCCCGCAAACTCAAGGTGGACAAACCTTGAGTTTGAAGTTACAAAAAAAATAATTACAGGAAAAAAATTAATAATAACAAAGGTTGCCGGTACTGATGCCGGATGGTCGCCGGTACTGATGTCGGATGGTCGCTAGAAGGTAACCGGACTAAAGCCGAAAACCTTGCTCCGATACCATGTTAGAAATAAAAATTTAAACTTTGATAAGTGAGACATCCAATCATGGGAATATCCATATTAGATTTATTACATTTCTCACTTATGATTTAAAATGTTTACATGGAGGGCTTATTTATAAGCCACTAATTGCAAATGCCCACATTGCCTTAGCAATGTAAGACTACACATTTCAACATGAGGCTTACCTTCTCAACACTCTTTTTGGGGAGGCGATATACGATGTCAAGGGAAATTCTACCAGCATATGTGTGGCCCAAACTCTCCCTAATCAGATACCCTTCATCAATGCAATACAAGTGCGGAGCTTGCCGCTTGGGTTCGAATATGTACAGCCAGGTTGATTCCGATCATGCCTTGATTATGAAAGGAAGATTCTCAGAGTGCGTATCGCTTGGAGGGTATGTTGGAATGTTGGATTACCGCATGATCTTGCTCTATGAATGCTTATATATTCCTGTCCCTGATTTCTCTACTAATGCTTTTTGTTTTCCTGCATCATGCATGTGCTGACTTGTTAGGTATCCATATGATGAGTACGATCGAACTTGGATTACTAGTTCTATTTTCGGAGGAACTTGTGTGCGAAATGAAGCAGCCTCTGTTGATGCTAATAATACAGAAGATATTCCAACACAGATTGTGCTCCAAAGTGCTAGTCTCGCCCAAAGTACTTCATATTACATAAGACTTATTCCCCAGAGTAAGAGATGAAGTACTACCCATTTACATCAACCTCTACTTCTCTGAAGTCGCTCTGTTATACGCTACGGAGAAAAGGTCCTTCCAGGTTTACGTAAACAACAAAACTTATTCCGACCCCATTATCCCGCCCTATCAAAGCACATATGAAGCATACATCACCAACATGACTGCCGCTTCCATAAAATATTTGGCTCTGGTGCCCACACCCAATTCCACGTTGCCTCCTCTGATCAATGCTTTTGAAGTTTATACTGTTACTGAGCTAGCTGATGGAACTTATAGTAAAGATGGTTAGTTTTGGTTCAAATTAATTAACTTGTTCCATTACGTACTTCCTACCTACATTAGCGTTGAGTCATGAGTGCGATAACTTAGTTCTCTTCTGTTTGTTTTCTTGATAACTCAGTGGAAGGGTTATTGGTGCTACAAAAAAGCTTTGAATTGCTGAAGAATTGGACTGGAGATCCATGTCTTCCATCACCCTACGCCTGAGAATGGGTCCATTAATGTAACACTAGTACTTTCACGCCTCGTGTGGCATTGTAAGTTAGTATTTTGTTTTTAATCTTAAAAGTTTGTTCATTAATATTCAAAAAGGTTTAAAGAACTCAGTTACATTCTTTAAAGGCTAATCAGATCCTCACTGCAGAATATCTCGTCTCATAGATTTTTTTCATTTTTTTATCTGATTTTTTTTTTCTGTCAACTTTATAAACAGGGATCTCAGTGGCTTTGGTCTTTCTGGTTCACTTCCAGATTTTGGTTCCATGGATGCGCTTCAAACAATGTAAGCTAAATGCGCGAACTAACTTTGGTTGTCTTCCTGATCCGCTTCTGTCTTTCTTTCACCTATTTATTTAACCCTCTATTAAAATTTAATTGCATGCAGTGACTTGATGAGTTATAATTACTTATCTGGGCCGATTCCTGATTTCATGACTAATTCTTTTCCAAATCTAAAGCTACTGTGAGTTCCCCAACTTTTTAATTTCTTCTTGTTCTTCTTCTTAAGTTCACTTCACAAATTAGTTTAGACTTTAGAGATTTAATTATTTATTATTAATTTCTATTTTATTTTTTTTTTTCAATTTTTTCTCCAGGGATATGTCGTATAATAGATTTACTGGAAACCTTCCTGACATCTACGGTGCATCCTAACACTTCAGTGCTGCCACCGCCGGGACCATCATCTACCACTCCACCTCCACTGCCGCCATCTCGTCCGTCCTCAGGGTCATTGGAGTGGCTGAGTTTCATAATCAGGTCAACAACAACCCTTTACTAGTGGAAGCAACAAGAGAACTGAAAAGTTGCCACTGTTTTTGGGAGCCATGCGCAATTCAGATCTCTCTGCTTTTGCTCTTGAGGAACTCCAATCGATCATGAGTGAGTGTTTGGATATCTGTTCATGTACACAGAGAATGGACGGCTTTGCAAGTAGTACTCAAGCCTGCCAAGGTGAATGCATATATATACTGGGAACGTATGAAAAACAGCCAAATAAAACAAATGTTTATACGTGGTTTCCTTCCTCTGGGGTTCTTGCATTTAACTTTTGGGGTCTCCGAACACCTCCCCCCATAGCTAGTCCCTCGTTGTGTTGCTGCAGCGACTAATGTCTGATTAAATATTATAATTACTAGAACCGACTATATATCAATCATACGCCAATAACTGTTAACACGATCCATTTATCACCCAGAAACGCAGAATAACTCCGTGTTTTGTATTTGTTAATTAATTTACCAACCGGTCTTAAAATATGCAAGCTCCGGCCTGGATCAAAGAATTTTTTTTTAATAAACACTTTTTACTCTCTAATTATGAGAATTATGAAACTTTAAATTTCAAATTACCATTTTTCATATTGTATTCATCAACTACATTTTTACCCTGATTTTCGTCAATTTGGATAAAAAAATAATAATTTTTTAAAGCGTGTATTGACAAGTTTAGCCCACATATTTCTTCTGACGTGACATTTTTGAAAGGATAGAATGATCATTCGGAATATCTTCAATCGCGCACATGCCAATATTGCTCAGGAAATACAATCATCTGAAATAACTAGAGGATAGTAATTGGACGTATCCTCCTTTTAAAAGAAAATCCTGTTGCCTTAAATGAATCGCTAATTGGTTGGGGTATCAAGTAAGTCTAAAGACAGTCTTGGAACAGGCCAATTTCCTTACTGGTCCTGCCTTCCCACTCATAGTGACTGATCCTGAAAGCCAAGAAACTGCTCGACTTGCACGTTTGGAATCGACTCACTGGAAAGGAAGAAGTTGTCTGTACTTTCCATCTCTATACCTACTTTGAGAACCTATTCAATTTCCATGGCCAATCCTAGTCACAGGCTTATCATATACCACCCACTTTTTATGCACTTTTTGACGGGCACTCCAAGAAATATTATGCAATATACCTCACTATCTTCAATGCTTTTCTTCCATGTCATTAAATCATGCCCCAATGCTTTACACATCTTCAATCCATGCCATTTTCAGATTTCATTTGGTGCTGAAATTAGCGGAGTAACCGGAGGACCTAATGTCATGGTATGAGCTCATCTTGCAAAAGGATCTCATAAATATCCGTCCTCAGATTCAGTTCTTTATCCCGCATGACTTCTTGAAGATCTGACAGTTCTTTGGCAGTTAGAATGCCGTTCAGCTTCAGGAAACCATCAAGCCATAGCCTCTTAGACCTGAGAATCATAAGGAAGAAAACAAACAGTCGGCAACAGAGAAACAAACAACATCCATATAAGCATTTATCAGAGGAGAGCATTCAATGTGAAGCATTAATTTGTATGCAAACAGAGAGTTAGCCAATATATAAGGCTGAGTGTGATGCTGCGCTCATCAAATAATTGGCACCTCCACTATGCCTTGTAGTTTTGATTTTATTACATTCTGGGGCTCAGGGTCGTGTTTGCTGGGGACTAGAACTTGGTCAAGCCCTGCTGCATCCTCTGCATTCTTGAGTTGAAGCAGCATGGTAAGCCCTCGTTTAACCAGAGTTTCAAGTGGACGAAAATACTTTATACAAGCCAGTTCTCACTGGCTTTCTCAAAAGAGTCAAATTCTGAAAGAATTAAAAGAGTGCGCAACCGGAGGGGGAGGTGGGGGGAGTGGTTTACTCAAACTCCCAAACCACATGAGTAAAGCATGAGTGTCTTTCAGTATAGTCACTCATAAAGGAATTGAGCCTCGTTGCCACTCTAGCTGACTCTTTAAACCTCAAAAGAAAAAGAACACCCTCAAAGATATACTCGAAGGAAAAAAAAAAAGACCAAAAAACGAAGACAGCAGAAAATCAGAACAAAAACGAAAAAAGAGGCTTGTTTGTGGGCAGGAAAAAGCCCATACAAACTGAAATCATCCTCATACCACGGGCAGGCATGGATAGCTCGGAAGAAAATCCGCCTGGCGGCAGAAGGGTTGCAGGCTATATTAATCTCATATGCAATATAGCAACGCCAGAGTAAAACTGAGTTTTCAAACTTCTCACTTGCCAATGCCCTTTCAAACAATCCATGAATCCTGTGCTGGGAACTTCCTTTACTCATCTCAAACACCAGAGCAAAAATTGAAACTATCACTGATGGTTTCCTGAGAGTACATATGAAGTCAGATAAGAGATTGAATAAAAAGAAAATGGAATAATTATGGTCATGTAACTGGATTCGTAAAGCCAAAAGAAAATCTCATGTGTAACAGAATATTGAATAATGAGAATGCATCAAACATATAAATAAAAAATGAGGATTAACTATATCTATTATATGTCTTCTGCTCCATTGGCAAATGTCTTGGCTTGCCAAGTGCACAAGTGCATGAGCTTGAGTCTTGAGAGCAGCCACAGATGCGAAAATGACCTATGCCATGTAACAGCCTTCACTTGCCAAAAACGACCAGACTAACTTTACAGACTGATTCCAATAATTCATGTGAATCGCACAGATTGTCAGGAAAAAGAAATTATGCAGATAGCAGACAGAGTGGCCAATTCTCTTCACTGTATTTACAAATACATCATCACCTCAATTGGATAAAACGCATTTTGATAAGACTATCACAGATAGAATCTTGGTCAAAGCAGCCGACCCAGGAAATAAAAGAAATGATTTTAAGAACTAATCAATGCAAAGTACCTCTACATTGAAATGGCAAGTCACTAGAGCCCCCAAACACATCATTGTATGGGAAAAAAGACCAACGCAAAGAATCAACAAATTCAAAAACAGATAAGCATCTTTATTCTCTATTCTCCTAAATAAGGATGGAAACAAGGTAAAGACAGTTATCTTTATCTCCTCCAAACAGGAACATCTCTGCCCTCCTGCCCTAATGCTTCACCAAATTCACTGCACTCATAAGGTCTTCATACTAACTCCAAAGGCCATTGACCCCAAGTATTTCCATATTCAAGTACAACACATCATCTTCAAAAATGATCCCCCTCTTCACCAAACTGCCACACCCAATTCCCAACAGAGCTTTTCCAAAACTGTTTAATTCTCTCGCCCCAACACCCCATTCTTCAAAGGAGAGCAGACCACATTCATTTCTAATAATTAAAATTAAAATCCCTTACATACTGTGCACTATAGGAAATTCTGTTACAATATCGACAACCAACATAACAAATGGGTGTCTATAAGCAAAACCTTCAGAATATCATCACCAAACAAAATAGTGTGCTTGTGAAACAGCACATAAGAAACTGTCAAAACGCCTCACTAAGGATTTAAAATAAGGTATGAGTACCTCGACACGTCACATTCAGGGAAGTAAGAGACTAAAGTATAACTCTTTTACCCCACCAATCAAGATCTAGGTGATTCCTTGATGTATTTACATCACATGACGTGAAATTAAAATTGGAAATTAGCACAACACCCAACAAAATATTATAACACAATAAATGAGTAGGAAAAAGATAAGGCGGACTCAGTGTTCAACAAAGATTATCAATGGAATGAAATTTCAGCCCAGTTATTGAAAGAAAATTATTGTGGATGTGAAAACCGAAAAAGTGAAAGATTTATTGACAAAATTTTTGAGTTAGTTATGCTTGGGATTGAGAATTTTTTAATAGAGACAATTTTGGCCAAAATTCTTATTTGCAAACATGACCTAAGAAACCATCCAGCTTCAACTAAATGGGAAATTAATGCTCAAGGAGACAAATATAATCACCTAGTTTCATAGAATGCTCTGAAACGGGGGACACTGCTAATTTTTCAATCCTAGGGAATGTTAGAAAAAGCTTTTCACTTCTAGAACAGGGTTTGATTGTATTGTCTCCACCAGGAAACACTGTTGAACTCATCCTTTCCACCATTATACTTCAACTACGTTCAAACTTCTTGATGTCTTTCTGGTTTATGGCAGGCCAGGCCTAAGGTCTTTCACAGGATCCCCTGGGCCAATTGCAGCATCATGGGAGCCCACGCAGGATCTGTGCTGGCCACAGACCTTTGGCAGCCATTCCAGCCCTAAGGACCAACCAAGTCGAATCATCCATAACAGAAATTTGGGACCCTGGGTTCTAAATACTTGGCTAGAAACATATTCAAGCTTAGGAGTTCAAGGCTTAAAGCTCTAAGCTCTGCATGTGACTGTCCTTCTGTTAAAACACACAAACATCTACTCATTTCAAAATTAATACTATTTAACAATTAGAGAGGAATATGAATGAAGGTTTTACTTGTGACAGAAGTCATCAAACATGCCCCGCAGTTTATTCGATGTTGTGTAATGATGGCCGATCTCCACTAAAGCTCTAAAAAGTTCAGGGCTGAAGGGGTATATTTGCAACCCCCGAGAGATAGTCTCCCATACTTTTGATAAGCTCGATTGCTTGTGATGTCTCTGAAGCATCCTCACATAATAATTGAACAAAAACTCAAGTTGATGACTATGGCTTCTTCTTTCTGCAGTTTTGCAACATTCAATCAGTCATGATAAAGGAACGAGTTTAACACAATAAACTGAACCATAGGGTGACAAAATGGTTTGCTTCATTTACATTAAAAAAATTAAATCCTCTGGTGATAACGTTAAGTAAACTAAATATGACATCCAAAAGTGAAACAAATTCAATCTCCTATACTTGTGATCTGTTACAACATAACAAGCCAGACTTATTATCACTTGTGCTCTATTGTAATGAAAGTCAGTGTTAATCGAAACATCTACCTCAACTGTTTATTACGTAATTCATAGCTTGTGGGATGGCACTCAAAAGAACTAATAAAAGAGACATGTTATGAACCTACTTCCCCCTGAATATGCTGGTGTCAGCCTCTCATCCCCATTCCCCCGACCACAAACCCAGCTATAATCCAACCACCTCCAGATTGGCCCCTTCCCCTCCCCCGAATTGTTGGTGCCACCCTTCCTACCCCCCCCCCCCCCCCGATCCCTGCCCATGCACCCACTCACAGTCGAATTGCCTCTTTGCGTCCCCCTGGCAAGTCTGCCAGAACCACCCCCCAACCCCCACCTGGCGTGCCTCTACTCCCTCGAGAAATTCATGCCCATCTTCTTTGCCTGACCAATATATTGGACTCTAATATATGACACTTGCTCCATTTAAGCAACTACCAAAATGTTTTGTTCTGTCCAATCTTCTAGTGACTAACCAAATTCTTTTTTGATGAATAAGCCAATCTCATTAGAAATAGTGAAAACAGTACAAAAGACTATACCGACAACACTACTCCAAACAAGCAAGAAAACTAAAGAAATCAACAAAATCTAGAAAAGGGCAACCAAGCACCGAGTTCACCCAACAAAAAAGTAACGACAACAAAACACCCTTCAACCTATCCAAAGACAAAGAACAATCCTCAAAACATCTATTATTACGCTCCCGCCAGAGGCACCACCAGATACAATGGGGTATCAATCTCCAAATAGCCTTAGCGAAAGGGTTTTTAAGCCTCCTCTTCCAACACCACAGCACATCTTCCACAGTCTCAGGCATAACCCATGGGAGATTCAGAATACAAAGCACATGAGACCACAGCCCACTCGCGTAGGGACAATGCACCAGAACATGATTAATAGATTCCCCAGCACCACGGCATAAGAAACACCAATCGGCCAAGATAAGACCCCTTCTACGAAGATTATCGATAGTTAAACTCTTCCCAAGAGAAGCCTCCCACACAAAGAATGAAACTCTCATAGGACACAAGGACCTCCAAACCCCTTTCCAAGGGAAAGAGAGACCAGACCCACCTCTGAGCAAGCCATACATCGACTTAACGGAAAACATCCCATCCTTAGTGTCCATCAAAACCATCACATTATCCTCCCCTCGTCTAACAACAACTGCATACAACAAGGCAAAGAAAGAACCAAAATCCTCCATCTCCCAATCATTTGCAGCTCTAGAGAAAGGGACACTCCACACCACATGATCACCATCATCCACCAAACAATCCGCCACCATAGCCTCCTTGCAACGAGATAAAGAGAAAACCACAGGGAAAGAAAGACTCAGAGGCTTATCACCGCACCAAAGATCATGCCAAAAGCTGACACTAACACCAGTCCCCACCTTAAACCGAATATGCTTGCTGAAATTGCCCCACCCTTTGCTAATGAACCTCTACAGACTAACCCCGTAAGAGCCACGGGTAGAACTCGTACACCACCCTCCCATCGCACAGCCGTATTTCTCAGCAATCACCATTCTCCACAACTTATCCCGTTCCAACGCAAACCTCCATAACCATTTCCTAAGTAACGCCATATTAAACAATCTGATATTGCGTAGGCCCAACCCCCCATCATGCAACGGAGAACACACCGTATTCCACTTGACAAGATGGAACTTGTGAACACAATCATCACTACCCCAGAGAAAATCACGCTGAATCTTCTCCATCCTATTCGCCACCCCCGCTGGAATAGGGAATAACGAAAGGAAGTAAGTAGGTAAACTCGAAAGAGTAGACTTGATAAGAGTTATCCTACCACCCTTAGAGAGGTACATCCGCTTCCATCTTGCCAAACGACGTTCCATCCTTTCGATTATCCCATCCCAAATATGAGTGGATTTAAAAGAAGCACCCAATGGGAGACCAAGGTACTTAATAGGCAATGAGGATATGCCGCACCCAAGAATACCCGCCAACTCCCGCACATACTCCACCCTACCAATAGGGATGACCTCAGACTTCGAGAGATTAATCTTTAAGCCCGAGACCGCCTCAAAACATAAGAGAAGACATCTAAGATTTCGGAATTGATCCACGTCTGCCCCACACATCACTAAGGTATCATCTGCAAAAAGAAGATGCGAAGTCTGAAAGAACTTAGTACAGCGATCCCCCTCCTTGAGCCAAAGAGCCCGCGATTTCTGTCTCTAGCTCACTTCCTCCAACTCAATCAACCAATCAAGCTCCCTAGAAACAACCAGCTTCCTCTCCTTACCCCCCTCATCCAAATTCCCCCTCTCATCCAAACCATCAAGGGAAGAAAGCTCCTGAAATAACGAAGCTTTACGCAAATTAATATCCCCAAAGACTTCCTTATTCCACACTTTAAGATCCCTCTTCAAAGCTTTCAACTTCATATTAAGCACAAAACTCGGAGACCCACAAAAAGCATAGCCCTGCCACCACTCCCTAACCAACTCTACAAAACCATCCACCTTAAGCCACATATTCTCAAAGCGGAAAGGTTTCATAGAACGCCCCAATCTACCACTCTCCAACAGAATCGGGAAATGATCGGAGTACACCCGAGGTAACCTCCTTTGGATTAGCTCAGGATAAGCCGCCTCCCAACAAGAACTGACAAGAAAACGATCAATCCGGGAACACGATTGAGAGGCTCTACCATTCGACCACGTATACAACCCGCCTGCTAACAAAAGATCCACCAAACTACACTCGGTAATGAAGTCTGAAAATTCGATCATAGCACTCCTATTACCCCCAATCCCCGAACGTTCACTGGGAAAACGCGTAACATTAAAATCTCCACCTATGCACCACGGAAAACTCCACAACGATGCAATACCCGCCAACTCATCCCATAACATCCTCCTACAAGTGTCTTCATTCGAACCGTAGACACCAGAGAAACCCCACACGAAACCATCCTCAACATTCTTAAACAGCACCGACACAGAGTAAGAACCAATACACGACTCCACCATATCTAAAACCCGAGAATCCCAAAGAATCAAAATACCTCCCGAAGCACCAGCGGCCTCCAGGCTACACCATCTAACATGAGGGCCACCCCACAACCGCCTCACCAAGGCCCTTGAAACAAACGACACCTTGGTCTCCTGGAGACACACGAGATCCGCCTTCCACCCTCTTAACAAATGTCCCACAGCCTTGCATTTAGAGATATCATTCAACCCCCGAACATTCCAACTTATAATTCTGGGATTCATAAAACATTGGCTAAATCCCTCCCCACAAGCCTACACTTCCGAGAGCTTGAAACATTAGAAGCATAATTCACCGACGACTCCAAAGCCTTAATCTCCCTCACCAACTTACCCCCCGATCTCCGCACAGATGTACCACACTGAGGTCCCCTCTCTAACTCCAGGGCAGCAAACAAATTCAACAAATCAGACTCATGTCCCTTACAAGAGACTCCAACCAAATGACGAAAAGACTTAATCATCTTCAGCACCCAACTAGACGGTTCCTGTGAAGGCACCAACATCCTCAAAGGCCTAATAAGCACCTCAGATGCCTCATTCTCGACAGGCACCATAACCCCCTCCAAACTTTCAGGACCTTTTGATTGAAAATGACACCCTGCAACACCCAACGAAACCTCTGCATCTTCCAGCGACCCACCCCCCACTGCCTCAACCTCCACAGATGGATGCATGACCACCGAACCAAAATCCCCACCCTTTGAGCCCTGGAGCACACTGGGAGTGACCTCTGGAGACTGCCGAGGCACCCCCAGCCCTTGGGCCTTCTCAGCCACCACCCCACACTCAGAACCACTGCCGTTTGACTCCCCCCGCCCCTGTTCCTCAGAAGAAAAGGTGCAAAGTGTGTTCAATGACACCCCAGGAAGTTCGGAGACCACCAAACAGCACGCCGGCAAGATTTGAGCCACCCCAGGAAGGTCGGAGGCCACCCAACATCCCACCGGCGTCGTCTGACCCTCCCCCACAGGACCCAACCCACCTACGCCGTCGGCGAGGCTCGTGGCACTCCTCAGCTCATGCGACGTGGGCTCCAACACACACGCCGGCAAGATCCGCGCCACCCCTGGCTGATCGGAGACCACCCGACAACCCACCGGCGACGTCTGTCCCTTCCCCAAGAGATCCACCGCACCTCCACCATCGGTGAGGCTCCCGACGATCCCCAGCCCAGACGACAAGGGCTCCGAAACAGACCCTTCCTCCAACAGAGATAGTGGGCCGGGCTCTTCAACAAGAGACCCATGACCCATACACAGAAAGCCCAACCCAACCTGTTGTTGGGTATCTCCACATGCTGGAACCGAAGGGGATTCCTTCGCAGGTTGCTGAGCCACTAACCTGAAGCCACAGACAAGGCAACACAGGCCCTTGCGTGGAGCCAGATCCGATTCGTAACTTTTGGCCAGCCCAATTAGACTCTCCAGCTCATCCCTGAGTCGCATTAAATGAAGCCACAAACTTCCCACTGACCCAGCCGTCATAACAGACGCCTCACCTACTTGATTTGTCTTGGAAAATACGTGACCTTCACCAGGCTCTGCATGCGGTACCCTTGGGAAGCCAAACGTCGACATGTTGTGCAAGCTACCATCATCAGCATCAACGTGGAACACGCTTCTCTCTTTCTCTTCCACCGGCTTCTTCTCCGGCAAGCCAGCCCGCACCATCTGAACAAAGGAGACTCTCTGCGTGATTTTAGAATCAATATGCCGCCGTTTCTTGTGTCTCAGCTCCCCAAGGACCGAAACCAACTCCTCACACATCTGAAGAAACACATACCATCCAGCATTAGATATCCCCTGCGGGATCATCACCGCCCCCCGCTGACGTTTCTCCCCAAATTCTGCTAAGACCACATAGCACCCGTGCATATTGGAACACCCCTGAGCCAGAAAAGCCCGAGACGAGTCATTGAATTTTTTTGAAAAATTTTTGTCCTCCTTCCCCTCAACAAGATTGCCAAAGAGGTTGGCCAGCCATACAACCCCATATCTACCAAAGCAAATCGAACTCTGCGACTTCCTACTCAGCTCTGTAAGCGTAACAACACCAAACGAACTCACTGAAAACTGAAACGTTTTAGCCTCAATCACTATGCTACGAAAGAAAGCCATAGTCCAGATTCGAAAATGTTGCTCCTTTGAAGAAAGAGTGAACAACTAAAGATTTCTATGACGGAAAATCTAAACCAACAGTCAATCACCCAACCCAGGCATCTCACAGGGGAGATAGGGGGAGGAGAGAGAACAGAGAAAAGGAGCCTGACCGATAATTTGTTATACCCATATGATATTCCAACCAACCATTGCCCTTTGTGACTAACCAAATTCTACTACTGCCAAACAACATTAGTTACAGCCCATCACAGAACAACTGCAAAAATAGGGACCAGTACCCTAGGACCACACCACTTAAAATTGATCTGTAATTATTTTTGTTTGGTAGACTATAGTTTTTCATTTTGGAAACTTTTATACTCTTCCATAAGTTCTAGTCTTCAGCTCATAAGCTCTTAACGTACCTTTATTATCTTAACAAGAATGCTAAGATAGAACAAGTAAACCAGCGAAGCTTTTAGAATAAAACGTAATGAAACTACAGCAATATATGAACTAAGTTTATCACGATCATTTCCAGAGTGTCAGCAAAGCACTCGAGAATCATGGGGTGTACTTGGATTGGCAAAATTGTTCGCTTTTGTATAATCATATAGAAAAGATTTTTAGAAGTCTTTTTGGGTGTTTCTATGAGAATTTTTAAAATATGTTTTTTGGGTTCTGTGAAAGTAGTGGGATCTCAAAAATATATATGGGACGAAACTTTTTGTGAGAGGCTCGTTTTTGAGTTTTTGCAAAAGTGGTTTCAGTTTTTGTGCTTTTATGTCACAGAAACAGAGGCTAATGATGAGACAAAAACTTCTTTTGGGAAATTAAAAATTGCTTTGGCATTTGAAATATGTTTTGGATGGGAAAGAGACATGGAATCAAAAAATGCTTTTGGACTAAGAACACAAACATACCAATAGTTTTCCAAAAGAATTTGCAGCTAAAAATGTTTGTCTATTTCCTTTTACTTAAGTAGAAATTAATGCCGCATTACTTACTGAAGAAAAACAGTTCTAACTTTGGAACAAAATGTACAATACCAAGAAAAAAGGACGCGTCAAAGCGCAAAGCAAATATCAATAACCTGGAAGGACAATCGCGAAAGCCTGATCTATAACTTCAACACCTGCAGCCCATCCAGACGTCCATTCCTCAAATAAAGCTGCTGAACATATGAGAGCAACAGATTGGTCATCTATAAGACCACGTACCCAGGCAGATCTTACTGTTCTTATTTTATCTTTAAATCCTTGGCGAGCTCTCAGAAGTTGCAAACTTGATGGTTGGCATTTAAATGGACTGTATGCTACACCAGTTCCTAAGCATGACAAAATATGCAGCACACGAGATAATGATTCGTCACTACTGCCATGATTATTGGCAAACTCCGCCTCAGCATACCAAAAATATAGGAGAGGAGCATTAGACCACACTTCCTGTTCAGTCATTCAAATAAAGCAAATTCAATATCATATCCTGATAGGTCACGAAACAAAATTCAGTCAGAAGTAAAGCATTGAAAGTAATATATAATAAAACAGTAATCTGCAGACTAAATTGAGATGTTAACTTAAATATATTAAACTGAAACTGTACTTAGTAATACTTTAATCGTACATGAAAACAATATTCAGAGTAAAAACTGAAACGGAAAAAGCAATAGTTGAGCAGGAATTCCGGAAATGACCAATTCAGAAGAGCAAATATATGAAAGAAATATGTGGGATAGAAATGTTTTAGAAACAGACCATTCATCAACCCATTGACTTTGTCTGGTCACATGTCATGACCAACCATCTAGGACTGATTATGATGACAATTTAATTCATGAAGTCTTAAAAAACAAATTAAACACATTACGCTATAAACGTAAACTGATAGATACAAGGTACAATATACATAAAATGAGTTACATAACCATAAATAGAAAAACAGAATATAGTACACACACATGCACTGTTAGAAATTGTACTAAAAGCAACAATAGCTGATAGTCTCCCTCTTATTTAACATGTTAGCCGAATCAAGTCTCATTGGCAGCATTGTGGATAGTTTCAAGCCTCGGCCAAAACCAAATGGGTATCAAAAAATGCCAAGGGATTCGCAGGTTCTCAATTTGACCACGAGCGAACATGCTTCATCCTCACTATTTAATGAAAACACTTAAAAGGGTCGTAAACACTCAAAATAAGACCAACCACCCAATTTGAGAGAAAAACTAAGGCCAAAATTCAACTCACATCTGGAGCTTAAGATCTCACTTTAATCCCAAGTCTCCCATGAAATTAGCCTAGATATAATTAGTGGTTGTCTGGTTGCCAAATATTTAGCCTAATAAATAACCCCAAAATAATCTCTCTCCCCCGTCAAATCATCTATTTTTATCAAAATAAACATAAAAAATTCACTCAAATCACCTCTCTTCACTTTTTCACCAATTCCCATACACCTAAATTTTTAAACCCCAAAAATTTTGGCAGCCCAACCCCACCTTAATATCTTGTCAATCGTTTCACATTAAAAATTGCATAATGATCTGTTTCAGCAAAACCAAAACTAGCTACCAATCTTCTAGTCATGAAATGTAAATAGCACCAAGAAACAAGGATACTTCAGTCAGAAGGTAATATCTCAAAAAGTCAATTTTAGGAACCTTCCAGTGATTATCAAAAGGAGTAAGATGCTACCTTGTAGCCACATTAAAAATTGTCCACCATATGCAGAAAATAATATGCTTCAGTTTGAATATAGCCAGCACAACTCAGAAAACATAGTGGCATCCAATTTTGTATGAACCTAGAAAATCACAAAGATAAAAGTTGCCTTTGACACTATTTTGGTAGCCTTGTGGGAAACATGGCCAAAGCCAGACTTAGCTAGCTATCAATAAAGATGGGCTACAAGGCCCAGCTAAATAAAATAGTTAAGCCAACCCCAAAACCATTCTTTGTATTATTACAAAAGTTCAGAATCTATTTTGATTGCGAAAGACAAATTTTCTTTTAAGGAACAAGAAATGGAACACCGTACCATTGAAGGTCCTTCAATTGACGACAGTGCCATATCAAACACTCTTCTTGCATGATCAATATTCCCATAGACAGCCTCTCTTCGAGCATAAACTCCACAAAGCAAGACATCCTACAATAACAAAGACAAACCAAGAACCACAACAAAAAATTCTGCATCGCATTAAACATCAACAAGAATGTCTGTGAAGTAGCAAAATGTGCACTTAGTTTAAATTACACTTTAGCCACCTCACTTTGACTGTTTAACAAAAGACAAATAGAAAATTCTTGTTTTCGTTTTGCTTTGGCATCTATATGTGAGTGCCCCAAGTGGGTGAAATAACAATGAGTACCTGTCGATCAGCTTTTAGCAGACGCTTTGCCAGGGCTCGACATGGGGTAGCTGAACTCGTAACAGAATTCAATTTTCCAACAGATAGCTCCTCAGCAACTAAAGCAGCTTCTTCAAGGATGTAATTCCGTGGAAAATCAGTTAGACAAAGTAAGGTTACGTTGCAAAGAAATTTCATCAGGCCAGTCCTCCTAGAGATCTCATCTGTGCTGCCCAAAATCTCTTCCAAACTGAAAGTATTCAAACTGCTTTCTGTTTTGGTTAAAGCATCATGAACCTTTCTCAAAGGTTGTAATATCAACTCTGGCAATGCCTCTAAGCTGAGGATTTTGTCAATCCAACTAGGATTGTTTGTGCACATGCTGATGTGGAAGAAAAATGAGTGTCACCATTTAATAAGTATATGGATTGAAAACGTATAGGAAATAGAATACGGACTTCTATACAATTGGGTACATGGTATGAATATCACGAAACCTAGAGATCCTCACAGTCTACCATTAGTAAGCATATTTAAATTTAAATTTCCTTTAATTTCACCCGAAAAGCCAGTGGCTTTTGAACACACAAGCTAGCCTCCATCTCATCCTGATCTGAGGAGGAGATTCCATTTGAAACTGTCTTTTCTCAGGTGATTCAGTAGGAGGACATGGATCACATGAGACAAACGCGATTTATCTAAAATCCTAGAACCTTTTTTATATTTTTTGGAAACTATGTTAGACTTGATTGTTTGTTGCATCATGAAAATCATGAGAAAGGGTACTGAACGGGTGGGATCACTGTAATAGAAGCCATGAGATTTTAGTAAACAAGTAGAATGTCTCCATGTAAAAATGGTCGGTCCTTGGTATCTTGAATATTCATTGGGTCATGCCGGAAAAGGTGGAGAATGTTTTATCTTCCTGGGGTAGGAATTTTAAGGATCCTTCTGCCAAGGCTATTTGGGGGAAGATTCCGGCGTGTGTATGTTGGTGCCTTTGGAGGGAGCGGAATAAAAGGTGTTTCGAAGATTCGGACAGATCTCTAAGGAGCTTGCAGGGCGAAGTGTTTCTTTCTCTTTTCCTTTGGGCTAATGCTTTGTTGGGGGGTTGTTTTGTGGACTATGACGATTTCCTTAGTTTCTTTATTTGTATGGTCTGAGGGACTTTAGTACAATCTTTGTACTAACTTCGCTTCTTATCTCTTTCTCATTAATAAAATTTTTCTTACTTATAAAAAAAATATATATATATATATTTTTTTTTTTTTTGATAAGGCAATTTTATTGAAAGAAAAAGGAATAGAAGTAACAGTACAAAGGACTAAACTGAGACCTCTATACCAAACACACGAGAAAACTAATGAAATCTAAAAACTCGGAAAAGGGGGAACTCAACATGGCATTCACCCACAAGAACAAAGACTGCAAAAAATTGCCCCTCAAACTCTCCATGGACGAGGCCACACCCTCAAAACATCTCCCATTTCTCTCTCAAAATATATATATAACCCAAAAATAAAAAGAAAATTGCAGAGAGATTAGCTCAACCTACAATCTGGCCCTTTAGGTTCACAATAGGGAAGAGAACCTAAAACTGCTCTGATTCCAACCAAGAGTTTCAAAGATTTTGGAGGGTACTGATTTCATAACAAGGTGCTTCCACTAATAGCCAATACTTGATCCTCTCTTGTCTATGGCAATGCAGTCATAAGAAATGAGTCTTGATTAATATTTGATACCTGATTGATGTATAGGACTCACTCGAGAAACAATATTGGGTTTTTAAGTGTGAGAGAATATTATGTCAGTAAGGGAAACTCGTACTCCAAATATTTGGTAAAATGTTCCCTCCATCCCATATTGTTTATCCACCTTAAGGGAAACTCGTACTCTAAACCTAATTTCTTTTTGTTTTCATCTCCCTCTTCTTCCCTTCCAGAATGGATATCAATTACTTCCTTCCTTTGTTAACCTTACTATACATGAATTTTAAAAAAATTGTTTATCTTTCCACATCTTTCTTTGTATCACCTTTTTTGGTCTTCTTAAGTAAACCTGGCTGTTTTAAGTTGCTTATAATTTTCTTATTAATGCTTATAATTTTGAAAGATTCAAGCCAAATCCAACTTTCAACCAGAAAGAAAAGTCCTCCCAACATGCTAATCTGATCCCATTCACCTTGGAAACAATCTGCGACCATCCTTAGCTGCAACCCCCCACTATCATGCCGGTGAAGAAAACTAAGAAATTGGTCCTAAGAGTTCCAATTATCTCCTAATATTGTAGTTACGGCAAAAAAAATGTTGCCTCTTGTCAATACGACTCCACATAAAAGGTGATTTAGTTCATCCAGATGTATTATCCAGGTTTGTCCACTTATATCTTCTAAGCAAGCATCAAAAGTTTTCCAATAAGATATGCAAAATATGGTGCAAATGGTTTCTAAGAAGATCATGCCAACAAGACAACCGTCCTTCTCTAATTCCAGAAGTTGTAGGAGAGGATTCCTTAAAACAGGTCTCAGGAATACTCGAGAAGTTTCGTATATACAGCTGAAAGAATGTCACATTCTGAAGAGGATTCTCGAAGGACCATACAAAGAGCACAAAGATACTCTTTCCATATGAAGTTTTTCTTTCTGTAATTGCAATTACAATAAATCTAATCAAAATTCCATACTACAAATGCTTGAGCTCATTGAACATCATCACAGAACATGATCTACCAATTTCAACCATTTAACTATGCCTAATTTTGGTTATCCTAGTTGTTTACCAAAATAAGGGAGCTCTTGGTCTAACTTGGCCCATAACAGATGCAACTAGTCCAGCCTCAAATGTTACCAAGAAAAGTTCAAAGCAGTGGGCCAAGACAGTCCATGAATTCTCTCTCTCTCCTCTGAGAGAGAGAGAGAACGAAATAACAATTGGAAATCAAGACCAGGAGCAGGATGAGGAAAATAAGTGTGCTAACAATGGAAGACTTACCATTGAGATATTTTCCCACCGAAGAAATCAATGAATTGGGATACTAGAGATAATCGGGCCTCTCTCGAACTCAATGAAAACAGGTACTCATTGATGTCTTCGTACAATATAACTCTCGAAAGTTGTTCATCTGCTTCTCTATCAGGTGTACTATCACGAGAGCCCCCAGCTGTTCATGGCCAATTTAAGTTTACAAAATGTGAGCATTTAAGTGCAGAAACAAACATCGGATGTCATAGTGAAGCTCCATTTGGAGGTGGAGGGAAGATTGAGAGAGAGAGAGAGAGAGAGAGAGAGAGAGAGAGAGAGACCAGATTTTGCACGAACAGGCATCCACTGATCATTGTCCCTTGATGACTCTTCTTCTGACCATCTAGTCCAAGTTGAAGTGTCTTTAACCTCACAACTAGCCTCAGCTTCAACATCAATGCCCAGCTTTTTTAGCAAACCTTCAGTTTCATCTTCCTGCTCAATATCTTCATTCTCAAATTCCTCTTGAAGCTCCACATCAGCCAAGTCATCATTGCCTCCATCTAATGAATTTCTAATACTATCCTTATCTTTGGATGGTAGCTCCGACCAACCTGTCCAACCACCTTTTTCCTCATCACTCGAGATCTCCTCTTTAACAATATCTTGCCTATTCTCCTCCTCTTTTGCCAACCATGTGGACCAACCAACGGCTCCTTCTTCTCCAACTCTGGCACCATCACTATTCCAAAAGTGCTCAAACAGTCTCCTTTTACTCTGCTCAGTTAGCAGTAAAGAAGGAGAAAACAAACTAAACTCAATTTCTGCCTGAAATAGGGCAGTCGCCAACTCCTGGTAGCCAGCCTGCCACTCAAACCTGCAAAGACTGAGGAATATATCAACAAGACCAAGTTCTAGCTGAACAGTTGCTGTATCTGGAGAAAGCTGCTCTGTTGATTGGTGAACCTGCATTAACATTAGAAAACATAAAAACCAAATTAAGGTGACCTAAGGCGCTCAGGGTAATTTTGTAAGAACTCTAAACCTATGCCCTGAATAGCAGACAAGAAAAACAATGCCAATGTTAAGATCTCAGGATATCTAACCTATACCTCCTGCATATTGATTACAAAAATAACTTGAAACCCTAAAAAGTTCAGATGATTGCAAAACTAACAGTCCTTTCAAGAGACAAAACCATATTGGAGCTGTTTATCAAGCAATGGATGAAACCCTGTGCTGAGATATATTGATTATCAAAGCATCAGATAAACGAAACAACCAATCTTATATTTGAAATCCCTGTTTGCATTCTAATTTCATAGAAGAAACAAGTTCAGACTTCGAGAACTAACCACCCTACTGTCTTGTGTCTTCCATTCCAAAACTATATAGGTTAATAGATTTTTCTCTTTCCTTTTGTTTTCTTTTGCATAGATGTACATCTTATTGGATTTTGATGTTGTATTTTAAATTTAAATCTCACAAAGTGCAATTAGATTCGAATAAATTTTTTGGTCACCAATATCTGATGGTCCAATATGAAAGCATACCAGTCACTGGATCATGCAATCTGGATAAACCAAGCAGTATGTTTTCCCCCAAAAAAAAAACAAAAGCAGAAATAAAAAGATGATGGCAGCTGAACGATTATAATAACGATCCACAGGGAAAGATAAACCAGAATATGTTAGAATGAGAACCTGCCTAAAGTGCTTGCTGCATGCAACAGACACAGCTTGGATTGCATGTGCATACATTTTTCTCATGTCTGAAACCTTGAATCTGGAGAACTCGCCTTGAACAACACGCAGGAACTCCCTCCACAACTTGTGGTTTCCCGGATGCTGCATGAGTATCTTTTCCCATCTACCAGTCAAGATATTAGTGCTGTCTCTCCTCTGGTAAGCCTTCAGAAGACAAAGCAATAAATCTTCATTATCTGGGTTAAGCTCAGCTGCCTTCTCCAGTATGCTAATCTTCTTTTCAAGAGTCTGCAAGCGAGCACCTTTCTGGGGTTGCATAGCTGCAACCCTGTCCTGGAATTCTGCAAAATCCAACCAGAACTTTTCATTGTGTGGGTGCTCCCTTGTCAGTTTGTTGAACTCCCGTGTTTTGCGAAGAACTTCATCTTCCCAAGATTCTTCAACTATCGAAGTTCCTGATGCAGAACTACCACCAACACCTTCCTCAGAGATTTGAATGTCTGATAAAGGAATGAATTCATCCTCTGTAGATTTCCGGGGAGCAACAAGACGAACACGCTTTAAGTTCTTATGGCGCTCCAAAGCTGCATATTTTGCCGACCAATACCGACCAGCAGATACTAGTTTACCATCCAATGCATCAACGTCGCCATCTCTATCCAATACTGAGACCCTCTGGTTCCTATGGTACAAACCTTGATAATCAAGCCCAGATAGCTTTAAAGGATTATAAGATCGGTAGCGAGCTATGTCCATTCTGCATTATAGACAGCCAGGCCCTGCTTAAAACGACAGCTTCTAAAACAATAACCTCAAAGTGCACCATTATTCGTTTGTTGGCCGCGGGAAGGTGGAGTAGGGGAGGTGGGAAAAGAAACAAAATGAAAAGTTTGAATGCAAGATTCCTCTACATCACAAGGACTATCAACAATGCCTGAGAACCATACTGGTACAAAATGAAGAAACAAGAACAGACTAGGCAAGGCAATCTTATCAATCTTCGAACAACTGTCAGTCTTGCATGTGTGAAAAACAGAGACTAATAGTTCAAGGGCCACCAAGATTTACACGTAGGACCTAAAGACAGGCCGCTTTAATCCTATGTTACATAAACTGTTTGTCATATACCAGGTGACTGTTCAAGAGCTGTGAACAGAAAGCTTATGGTAATGGTGCTGAGGGTAACAGTTTTTCTTACAAGAATGCAATTCAAAAAGAAAAGAGGATGGAATGCTAAATGGGTGTCCACACTATCCTCCTAGAGTTTACAATCTCAAATTTAAGAAGATTAAAGTAAAAAAGATAATGATAATGGAGATTTGCTAGAGAATTGAGTAAAATATACAACGATCTAGAGAACATAGATCTAGGTAGATTCCATTAAGCTTAAGGGTAACTGCAAGGGAACTTATTCATCTCTGGCAAGAATATCCATGGAGACAAAGTTGTCAGCATTCCAAAGCATACTATTATCACCACGACCAGATCTCTCTTTCCAACATGCCAATGCCTCCACAACCTTCCTAAGGACACCAATGTACTTCAAATAAAGGTGGCATTACAACCCCAATTCCCTTGCCTGTAGACAGTATAACCAGAGATGATCTAGTGTCTCACGGCTATTTGTGCTTGAATAGCATCAGCCCTTGATAATTTTATCCTCGGCTTAAGATTGTCAACTTCAGAATTTAATCAATGTAGTTGTCTAAATATAAGTTACATTTTTCGGAGGAACATTGCAGACCAATGCTCTTTCCAAGGGAAATTATATATATAGACCCACTTAGACCTTATACAAAGATAAAACATTAAATCTTCCATTCCATGTCAGTCTACAAAATATTCTACTCCACCCTGACCCAACATGGAATTGAAACATGACAAATCAAAATTGAATCAACAGGCTCAAAAATGTTCCAACTTTTGTTTTCATTCGCACTAAAAATTTAAATTCTTAAATTAAACGTTGCTACCCAAAGCACTGAAAAGATCAAGTGTTCAAACTTTCATTTTAAGCATCCAATGAGGTTATAAATAGTTACAGCACGTAGAAAATAGTCACACATTTTCGTCATTCCTGTTCAAAGGAATTGAATCACCAAAAATTTTCAAAATAAAGTGCAAAGCCCAACGCTTCATGAGGAATCTAGATGAGACAAATTTTTGGCTACCAGAACCAGCACAACTCAAACTTTAATCTTCTCCGCAGAGTTTGACGCAAGGGAATACAATTCTAGTTCCAAAAAGCTAAAAAGAGGCCCCAGAACCTGCACTTGTAAGAAAACGTGCAGTGAAATCAGTGATGAGTACCTGTAAAGGCCACCGAAAGCCAAGTTATCGGGATCCCCACGCGAATCGAAGTAATAATCTTTTGAAGGTTTGGTTTCGGAACCCGCCCAAGCTCGAACGTCGGACTTTCTAGCGCGGTAATCGTCCGGTCCTCCTCTCTCTTTGGACCTCTTCCGCTTCCGCTTCTTTTTGTTCTTTCTGTCGTTCCTTCTGTCACGCTCAGACTCAGAGGAAGATTCGAGATAGTCATAGGAAGGCGGGGGCTTTGTTTCAGGTCGTTTATCTTTCAGCCGTTCTTCTTCCTCTTCTTCCTCCTCTAAGTCTGGTTCCAGCTGGTTGGACAGGGTGGTGGTCAGGTTGGAAACAGCGTCGTTGATAATGGAAAGGTCGGCGGTGAAGCTGGAGTTGGAGAGCCATTGGGGAACGCTGGCGGGGGTTAGGGAACTTTGCTGAGAGCGGGAGGCGTCCAAGGTGGGAAAGAGAGGGAAGAGAGAAGCTTTTGGTTCTTCTTCTGCTTCCGCTTCTGCTGCTGCCTCTGCAGGTTTCTCCTCCATTGTAAAGAATCAAAAGGAGACAACGTCCAGTGACATGGTTTATCGACTTGTTCGTAAATGTGGATTTTGCAAGAGTCGGTGCCGAGCCGAGGCTTCTCAAGGCTCTTGGGTCAATCAGAGCATCAGATCAATTATGCGCCAAAAAGCAACATTAATCGAAAGCATTTGACTGAGAAAAAAGCACAAATATTAAGGTCTTAGAAGTGAACTAGCTCGCTCCTTGTTAATTTGATATAGAAGAATTAATTAAGAAAAAAGGTAGGAAATGGTATAATTTAGTACCTGTGATTTATGTCAAAATCAATTTTTACTTTTTCGAACTAGAATTGTATTCCTTTACGTCAAATTTTGCGACAAACGAAAATGAAATCACATAAACTAATTCAAAAGTCATATGTAATATTGGGTGAAACCAACTGCAAATAAAAGTGAAATCACAGGGACTAATTTTATCCTTTTTTTCTAGTTCATATGTAATATTGGGTGAACAAACGTTTGGTCATTCTAAAATTTTAATTAAAAATAAATTTTCTGTAATCAAATCATCTCTTCCATTTCAATAAACATAAACATAAAACATTTTTTCATCAATTTTCATAAAATTTTATACTTTTATTAATTTCTATCAAAATCCAATAAAACTACAATCTTCTTCAATTTTTACAATATTCCAAAATTTTGATCTGCAAATACCACCTTGATCGGACTCATTGTTCTCACTTATCGGGATTACTATTTTAATCCATCTCAACTTAAAATTGAATTATGCTTCAATGATGAACCAATACCTCAACCATTTTGGAAAGAGATGGTTGTGATTTTTAAAATGAATGACAAGCTTAAAAATAGTTCAAAATCCAAAAGGAAATGCAGTACTAGGTAGGAACTCACGACCAATTTCCTCCAGATCATTATGTCGAATACATGGTGTGCTGCCAACCGAACAAAAAACAGCACAAAGAAGAAAAAAAGGGGGTGCAATAGAAGAAATATATTGATTCCCAGCCACATTGGATTGGTCGCTCTTACGGCTTCACAATGACTTGAGTCACAAACCAATCAAAATTTCCATACGAAGCTATTTCACAAAATATTACTAAATAACCTAAAAGAATTGTCACGCATCATGTACAACACGATCTTAAATCTTCTTCCACCAGTTCAAACAAAGGAAAGCAAGAACCACCCCAAGAATACACGTGAGAAATTACATTCTTGATTATGGTTCACTGGAATACAACTTGGAACGGGGAAGGACAGACACGTATCACCAAAAATCCAAACACACCTCTAAATGCGGTGGCAGAGATGTAAGGGGGGGGTCAGTTTGAAGATCACTGCCAGGAATCCAAACGTGGCTCCTTCCCCCTTGAATGAGATAACCCAAAACCAAAGAACCTTCACAGTTCAAGATGATATGGGTTCATATGGGTACGATAGCCATGGGTGCTTCAAGGCCTCGGAAGCCGAAGGGCGCTTTTTGGGGTTTACCTCAAGTAGATGAGCAACAAAGTCTATGAAGCCTTGATCCCCCATTGGCAATCGGTGCCTCATCGATGTCTTCTTCGGTATCAGGTATTCCAGCCTGTTCATTTCCTGGAGAATGGTAAAACAGCAATGTCTTCTGTATCATATACACAACAAGACCAAAACGTTTTGAAAGCAATACTAACAGAGTATGAACAAGCATTTTAATTTGTTTCAGTACATATCAGTACTGAATTGAAATTAGTGCAAATAAAACTTAATTACTTAATCAAAAGTATTATTCAAGAGAATTAGGCTTATAGTGCAAAAAGTTTGTGTACCAAAGTAAGGAAGAAAGTCAGCTCCAACTAGATTATCATGGCGTTTGGTTTGTAAAATTTTAACAAAATTTTAATAAAATCAAAGACACTTCAAAATTTTACTTTTATTTTTATCACTCATTCACCAATTCTAATACACCTCATTTTTAACACAAACATAAAATTTTAACAAAATTTTGCTAAAATTTTACTAACGTCATGTATATGTTAAGGTGAAAAGTAATTTCAACTGGTTACCAGTATGGCCACCTAGTGTACCAGTCCCACAATGAATCAAATTTTGTTGATACAAGTTAACATACGAAGTGGCCTAGGAAAAAAAAAGTTAAGTTACAAAGTGTCAAAAAGAAGACAATGAAAGTACTCAGTGAAGCTACAGTAGCATAGCAGGTGACATCCAAGCATGGAAATTCCTAATATCTATAGTAGACACGCAGAGAACTCCTTAGAAGCCAGTGGGAGCTCCAACGTGTATCCAAGAAAAAAAATAGAAGCTACTGAAGTGGCCAGGTTGCTTTCTGGAAATCATGAGTATAAGACACGTGTGGTATGGTAGATTATGCCAGATCACAAATGGGTCAGGTCACTATTAGTAATTATTCCATTTACAACCACATTATTTTGCAGGATATGAAGATCTGATGCCTACTAATAATAAAGGATATCTGGAGAGAGAGAGACAGAGACAGAGACAGACAGACAGACACAGAGGCACTGAGAAAGAGAGAGTAAGTGGGAACTGATGCATAGAAAAAGAAAAGGGGAAGCGTACAGTGAGATGATGTTGCTGGAAATGGAAGTCGAAGGCAGAGAGCAAGTATCAGGTAATAGGGTTTTCAGAGGTAGGGCGCATGGTTGGTGTTGGTTTGGTGGGTGGGGGTAACTGTCTTCAAAATTGGCCTTCATTTTCAATCCATATTATGCATGTTGATGTCTGTTATTCATCTATTTAACTAAAAAGGTCGCATTGTACATATTACACTTTCATGCCAATAAATAACTGTATTCTCATATCCTTTTTCTTTATATAAGTAAACTGTATTCTCATATCCTATATCTTAAAGAATTAACACAGCCTCATTTTTGTTTCTTGTAAATGTATTGCCGCCTCATAGGCTAGGGTTACTTCTTAAAATTACCCAAGTGACGTGGAATATGTTGGAAAATGTAAGATCCAAAGCCACTCGTCATCAGACCAAATGGTACTCCTCCCACAAACAAAAAATGGAAGGCAAATCACATATTCACTTCCACATTCTTCTACCAATTGAATCTCTACTGATTCAAAAGATAACATACCTAGCAAGTAATTAATATTTGAAATAGGTGTGGGGAAGGATTGGGAGTGGGGGTTGGCCTAATGAACTCCCACAGGCATGCTGGTTGGCAGCCTGCATGTGGCAGTCCATTTTGGTTTATGGCCATTGTTGGACAACCGATCCTGGTCCCTCTCCACTTTTCAGTATAGTATACGGTCATCATCAGGATCAAAACCAATGGACATGTCAATATATACTCTTCAATCCATAGAAATTAATCAATTACAGTATTCCAAATTATAACTTTTACCTGATTCCGTTCATAGAGCATGTGATTTTTCGTAAAATATTTGTATGTATCCCGTCCTTTGGCAAGCACGCTTTGCTCAATGGGACCAATAATTCCAATCACCCGAGCTAGCAAAGTTGCAGGTGAATCATTTTGGAAGAGAACCTGCATCATTGCAAAGTCAATTTCAACCATTTGCAGCAGAATCAAGTAAAAGAGAGATGGCAAAATAATTAACCACAATTCAGTAAGAGTGGTTTTGAAAATAGTCAATGCGTCAACCTCAAAGCATCAAAGCAAGAATTATGCCAATGAAATAATAAGCCCATATGAGACAGCGTTTATATACATATAACAAGGTTTGGTGTATAACTTACGTTGCCAGTACAAAGTTCTGCCAAGATGCACCCAAGTGACCATACATCTATCTTCTTATCATATGGAAGACCTAAGATAACTTCTGGGGCTCTATAGGACCTGGATTGAACATAGGAGCAGAGGTGATCTGTCTCAAAACAACTACTCCCAAGATCAATGACCTTCACCTCACATCTACTGTAACTTTTGACCAATATATTCTCAGGCTTCAAGTCACAATGTATTAGGCCAAGGCCATGCAGAAACTGAAGTGCCTTGAGACATTGAATGGTAATTGACTGCAAAATCCAACCCAATTAAGGATTATGCCAGCACGGCCAAAAAATGAAAGAAAAAGACACCCCACAAACCTGCAATCTTGGCATCGTGAAGTAAACCTCCCCTCCTGATTCTCTATTAAATTTGTGAAACTCATACAGGTTTGCCTTAAGAAGTTCACATACTATTAATAGATGCTCCTGCAAAATAAATTAAAGGTAGCTACTCGTCAATATTGCACCAATTGAAAATCATGTCAAACACCAATGAACATCAAGACCAAATATGACTAATGCAATTGACATATGGTAGAGCCCAGACAAGATTAACAGAAATTGAGTTTTTCCTTGAGAAAACCATCTATAAGAAAGCGTGACAAATTGCAAACTACTTGAATATCACAAGGCAGACAAGGGCTGCATCTGGTAACATGTGCAATAAGCAACAAATCTCTACGAAAGGTTCTTGACATAGAGACAGTTACATTGCAATGAATCTGGAGCCTGACTTGGTCAGAAACTGCTAAAGAAAATTACTAATCATGACTGTCATGCACATTGAACTTACTTTTAAGGTTTTTATTTGCTTTGATGAAAAAGGTGCCGAAACCACAGACTTTTTTTTTAATAAGTAAGTTAACCTTTATTAATGAAGAAACGAAAATAGTTGACAGTACAAAAGACTATACTGAAACAACTAGAGCATACAAGCTAAAAAACTCAAAAAAGAGTGCACTTGATTTATATGGCATAAAAGATATAGGAGAACAAAGTGACATGAAATATATGCAACTCTCATTACTCATTGCATTAGTTAAACAGTAAAAATTAAAAAGTTATACAGTCAAAACACCAAATAGACAACGTCTTGTTACCAACCACTATAACTAAACTAACTCCCAATTGAACAGGGACCATTTTCTACGGATCCTCACTAACTACTCAGGGTCACCAACATCCATTTGAATCATACACCCTATTGTCTCCCCATTTAACATATCCTCCATGGCTCCAAACTATGTTGATTTATACCCTTTCTACCTACTTTTCAAAAATAACTCAATACCTTAAAACTGATAAGCAACCGTACATTGGGAGATAGTTGCAGCCTTCTGGTGCTAATACATAGTAAGTTTGTTTACTGCATTGGGTCTCACATGTAGGCACTAGAAGATGGCAAATGCAATGATTTGTGGGCACATTTCTCCAGTGTCAATAGCTTAAAGGCAATTATAACAGGAGTCTGAAAATTTTACGAATAATTGATGACCAACAAAAGATCATTAGTACCAAACAAAAAGAGAAGGGCATAAGAAATTTAAGCATATGTTATCTACTATGTTATGGCTCCCTCTCACAAATTGAATACACTCCTTCCATAAAGATCTTGGAACTGACTAAACAACAGACTAGCCACCATTGTCAACTTCTAACCAAGATTTTTTTTTATAAGGGTCAACTTCTAACCAAGATAAGACAACAACTTGCTCATCCCACTTAAATACCCACCTGCCTTCGAAAAACAACCTATGCTATACTATATTGATGAAATACTGGACATGTGTGCTATTCATAGGACTTTCAGCAACTCAGTGAAGGAAGAAACAAACTAGTTTAACTAGTACACGGACATGAATCAAACAGCCATAACAGCATCAAAAATCAAGAAGAGGTTAATAACATTTCCACTCACTCGATAATAGAAATAATCATACAATCGGAGGATGTGATACTTGTCACCGGGATCATGCTTATTCACATACTTGAGAAGCTTTATTTCATCAAGACTCTGATCAAAAAAATCCTTGTTGTTCTTTATAATTTTCACACAGACATCCATGCCTGTATGCAGGTCGTGTGCTTGTATAGCTTTACTGAATGCAGCTGACCCAAGATACTCAGTAACATGATAGCGCCCAGCTAAGACCGAATTTAGAACAACGTGGAAGTTCTTGTCCTCCTCAAAGCCAGTTCTGAGCAACAAAAGGCGTATTGTAGTAATATGTTAGGAAATAGGAAAGTGTACAAACTGGAAGGCCTGCTTGCTTTGGCAGCATGAAAAAGTACTACAATTTCCAATGAGTTATAGCTCAAATAGTACTTCCTCCACCGTAAGGTCGTGGTGGAGAGAGAGGCCATGTTCCAGACCCACTGAGTGAGTGCATACGTGTGCAAGAAAGTTACAACCCACAAAAAAGATCTACAATATAATGTAGATGTAAATAGCAGCATGTCAAGTCCAAGAAATAAAAAGAACCAGCAGGAAGATGAGTATGTAGGAAAGACATGCCTGTTTTTCCTATGCACGATCTTGAGGTTAAAGGTCTCAAACTCCTCCTCCTGAGCCTTTATCTGACTTACTTGCTCTTGCACAGCAGCTGCCTCGTCATCCTCAAGTGATGCTGCTGGATCCTCTTCCCTCTCAGCAGCAGTTTTTTTGTCCTCTTCTCGCTTCGCATGCTCTCTCTCATGGTAACCATAATTAGAGAGTGAAGACGGAGAAGAATCTGTGGATCTCACAGCATTAGCATTATTTTCATCCCTGGAACTTTTGACAGGGGAAGAATCAGTGCTTTTCCGCCTCCACAAAGCAAGCATGTCCTCAGACGTCACCAAAGCAGTGAGACGGTCATCAGTTTCATCACTGATTATGGTATTACAGTTATTTGACCATAAAGATTTACCAGAGCTTGCGTGCTCCAACTTCCCATCCCTCAGTGGTGGGGGGAAGGAAAATCCCCCATGACGATGGTTTTTCATCTGCATGCTTGAACCCTTCTCATTCACAACTACGTATTTGTTGGCCTCTAGATTAGCAGTTCTCTTTCTATCTCTGTTTGATCTATCAACATATTTCTTGTCTGAGTCATGATGAGGATGTCTAGAGCCACCAATTCCAACATCATGATCACGGAAATATTCTACATCCCCTTCACTACTGCCTCCAACCAAACTTTCTCGTACTTCACTCCCCATGTCTGCAGCATCACTATTAATCCCTACACCAATTGACCTAACTGAACCATGTTGATCATCATCCATACAAATATCATCAAGCTGTGACCTCCCACACTCATTGAGGACTTTCCCATCCCCTAAGATGATTAATTCATTTGTCTGAGTTACGAAGCCCTGCCAGACAGGTTCCGAACGCATCAGATTCAATTCTTCTTCATCCATCAATTGACCATCATATTGAGCAATCAAATCATTCTCATCCGTCCTCCCATACATATCAGTCGCTGCCAACCTCATAAGATCATCTGAAGCTGTAACTGGCTCCACATTTTTTGCTTGAAAATACCGCTCACCAGAAAAGTAAGAATCCTCCTCAGCAAAAGATTGATCATCATCCTCATCTTTGGTTGGAGCTCTTTCTTGTGGATCTGGGACACTGCCATGCCCAGTGCCCTTTTCATTGTCACTTGGGTAATCAATTTCATGAGCCAGAAACCAGGCCTCATCCTCAATAGGCTGTCTCATGTATCCAACATCCTCATCATCGTCGTACTCATCAGAGTCCCAATACTCATTTGGATAGTCAACAGATTCACTTAAGCCACCTCCGACAGTGGCAAAACCAGAAACCAGACCAGATGTATCCTCTGCAATTCCCTGACTTACAGAGAGCCAACTACCTCCCGGAATCCTTTTCCCTCCTGTGCATTATCAAAAGTTGTAGATAATTAAGTGATCAGCCAAAGAGATATATAACCAGATTGAACGGAATTGATATATCCAAAAATTGGGATCTGTTCCAGATACATTCAACATCTCTTTGATCTAAGTAATCAGCCATGCTTGCTAAACAATATAGCTACAAAGATAAGATTCCAAGGCTTCACCAGCCACAGAAATGCATCCACCACATTGTGGAACTTCAAACAGGAAAAGATGCCACATCATTAGCTTTACCTTAACACATTTTAACTGCAATGTGATAACATATGCACACAAGAAGCACCTGACATGTACCAAGTTGTTGGATCCTAAACACCAATACAACTGCCCAGACCGACAACACAAGTTTTCGTATTACAAGCTATAAAGCTACAAAAATCCGAAAGGTCCACAAAAGGACAACCCAACACCGCATTAGCCTACAGAAAAAAAGACTGCATCTGACTCTTTAAGCACTCCATCGATAACGCCTTATCATCAAAACATCTAGAATTTCTCTCCCTCCATAAACACCACCAAATACAAGAGGGTATCATCTTCCAAACCTCCAAGGCTATAGGGTCATCAAATTTCCTCTTCCAACACATCAAAACCTCAACCACCCTTCTAGGCATAACCCAAGAAAGGCTCAACATAAGTTTTCGTATTTATAACAACTTACACAAGTTTAGGACATAATATCCATAGAATAGGTGTGCGTATGCGTGTGTATTTATATATGAAGTTCATGAATTCTAATGTTGATCATTTTGGCTTACTTATAAAAAAAAAAATGAATCCTAATGTTGATCACAAGGTGAACAAATTGAAAACTTGGGGAAGAAGTTAATAATCTTCATAATGCAAAATTTTCCAACGTTACTTTTTATATGGGGGAATTTATTATGAAAAGGGAAAGAAAAAGAAACATCATGTGCAAAGGCAACATTACAGGCTGGACTCCCATAATGTAACATGCACACACGGATGCAAGAATATACAAAAATAAGAGAAGGGATAGGGATAGGGATAGGTCTTTCAAGTATAATATAAAACACCAAGAAAGAGTTATTCTGGTTTGTGGTTTGATCAGCAATGAAAGAAAACAAGTCCCATCAATGGTATGCCTAAAATGGCAATGCCATACATGTTACAAAACCTAAGCACATGCTACACCAATGAACTATACCTCGACTAGCACTCCCCCTATAAGAGAGGGTGGATGACAAGTTGGGCAGTTAAGATTCATTGGATGCAAGTATAATTTACAAATCAAAAGGAAAAAAAATGCTTGTTATTCATGAGAAGACACCTGCAAGGATCCATCGAAAGAAAAGAATTTCCATCTAATCATTTCTTCTAAGATCTATCTACTCATCCCCAATAGTAATTTCTCACAAGAAACATTATTATATTGATGCTTACAGCCAGTGACCCTTATAGAAGAACTAATGAGTTCTATTTAACATATTCACCGAGTAATATAATGCTGACACTAAATAGAACATCAAACATGGAATTTGGCGCATGTTCTTCCATCTATCGCCTAAGGGGCAAAAATTTAGTAAGTTCCAGTTGAAACTCCTCCCAATGCTTCAGTTTTTTGGGAGATAAATGAAGACGGGGAGTTTTAAATTCAATAGTTTCTGTGGAGTATTTAAACCAATATTACACTATTTCAGTAATTGTCTGATTGTCTTGCAAATAGCAGCCCACAATAGATATTTTGGATTTTCCTTAAGGAAATTGAAGTACAGGATGGTTGGTAGCCAGACTATGATCTTAGTGTACAAATTCATTATGATTCCTCCCTTCTATCGAGTCTACATCACTTGCAAATATAGATAGTAGCCTAAGGTATCCAATTAGAATTTTCTGGAACGTTATACTACATTTACCGTAGAACTATACTTGATACTCCTACCAGCATGCGCACATATGTAATGATAAACTAATGCAATTGCCGACGAAAAGAAAAATAGTTGCAAGCAAAAGAATCCTCCAATCATCTCCATATGAGCTAACCTGCAGAGTTAATCTCTTGTCCAATGGGAACATCCAGGAATGACCCTATAAGGAGAGCACTATCGATACCAGTGAGTTTCACACCAGGTCCATCTCGCTCATACTTTTCCTCCCAATTAATATTCAGTGGTTTTTCCTCTGACTTGAGTTTAACAGGTGGCAACCTAGGAAATTCTTCCTTCTGATTCTTGGATGCCAACGGAAAACTCAAACTGCTAATACTTTTTTGGTCAGAACCTCCCTGGAACTTACCAAAGTACAAGGCTCTTCCCACCTCATCCACCGGTTCTTTTACTGCTGCCCTAGCTTCAATCATTTCTGACTTTCTCTTTCCTTCTTTTTTGTCAGAAACTGCAGGATGATCATAACTGGTTGACACATCCCCCTTGGAGAACGGAAAAACCGTCTTAACAGAACAATCTTTCCACATATCAGAAGACGAATTCGTGAGCTCCTCATTTCTTGACCATGGCTTATCAGCAGATTTTTCTTTAAAATATGCACTGCCGGTCTTAAGTGGCTGATCAAGTTCCTTTGCCTCACTTTCTTGGCTTCTCTCATACTTGGGTTCCACATTAGCTTTACTCGTACTTCCAAGCCATGAAGTTCTCTTTTCGACAGATAAAGTAATATCTTCTCCAGTCATGAGTGTGGCATTACCAGCATCAGGAGCTTCACTCATACAATATCTAGGTTGTCCCGGTATCTGGAGTTCTGAATACACGGTAGTAGTACTTCTGCCATCATTCTGATGAGCCCCAGCAGGACCATTACTAGGAGTGAACTTCCAAGAATACAAATCAAGCACAGTATCTTCTGAACCTTTCAAGAAATTGTCACTCGTCCCAACTGATTCATTATTTTTGTTCCTCTCACCACTAGAAGCAGCATTCTTCCATTTGCTGGCTGACCCATTACTACCTGTCCCACACTCTATCTCTTTCACAATTAATTCCTTCGAAATTTCACGACTATTCTGAGAGACTGAACTTTCATTTTCCACTATCAGTTTGACCCCATTCTCCTCCTCTGTCACATTACCCGAGTCCTTATCCTTGTCTCCTATCATAAGCCTCTGAAGGAAACCATTCAAATCTGGACGGTTATTAAGCTCACTGAGCAAAGCTGCCTCAGCTCTTGTGAAGCGATTTCTCCGTAGAAATTCCAGAATCACATCAACTGAGTTTGGCTCTGCCATTTCTAACCTCAAAACCTACAGGTAGGTCTCAGAAAGAAGCATCTACTGCACCTGCAGAAACCAAGCAAAACAACGTCATTCGGAGCATTAAAAAAGAAATGTTATTTCCTTATTGCACCATAATTTGCCAAGAAAAATCTGGAACCACCACCAAAAAAATTGCAACAAAGATTCTGAAATGTACTGTGTACAAACCATACCTCGTGTAAAGCTCAAACAAGTGGCTGCATTTTTGTCTTCATGCGTCCTGAACAATAAGGAAAACCTATCAATTAGAATTCCAAAAAGTTTCTTTCCCACTTTCCCACATTTTCCGAACAACCATGCAGAGCAAAACCTCGTTCCTTTCTTTTCTCTCTCTATCACTCGGAAAACGTTAAAACCTAAGTCGCAGAACCAGTCAAAAGCCCAGCTTGCCTGGCCCTTAGACAAAGAATCAAGCATTCATATCGCGGATCCGCAGGTTGGCTATATCAAATCCCGCCGATTCCCAATTTCCTTTTCCTACACCTCTAACCCTAAACCGCAATTTCCACCGCGGATATCAATTTCTACCCGTGTAGAAGGCCAAAAGTACTTTTTCTCGAAAAAACAACTTAAACCAAGATCAGACATTCTGCTTATACGTTGATTTTTACGGGCTTCGTGGAAAAGTAGGGAATGTGTTCAAAAATGGAAGATTAAAAATAAAAAATAAAATAGAGACAAACGAGGAGGAGGAGCACCTGAGGCCGGTCGCTGCTTTGTGACGTGTTGTTTATTTTTTCCTTTTTGCCCCCTTCTCTCTCTCTACTGTGCCTGGTAGGCTTTAGGGTCCTCCTGGTACCTGCGCTCCTGAATTGAGGCGGTGGACCAAGAGGCTCTTGGATGCTTTTGGATTTATTCACTAAATTCTATTTTATTTATGCTGTTACCCTCTTAAACATTTTCAAGTTTTTCCCTCTTCACGTGTTCCTTCCTCCAAAAAAAAAATCTCACTTCATTTTTCGTCATAATAAAACATAATTAGTTTTAGTAATAATCTCTTTATTTCTTAAAACAAGGAGGAGGGGTTGCAAGTTCTTGCTTTTTTTGTATTCTTTTGTTTTTACTAGGCTTTAAGGAGTGTGTCCTTAGTCCTTAGTACTTAAAAGAGGACATGTCCTTATGCTTCCTCAGTGTCGGGAGTCCTCAAAGGCAGTCTACCCCAAAGTTGTTCTGGGTTGGATGATTTTGAATTGTGGGTGTGGAATTGGGTTGACGTTTGACTTTTGTTTAATTGTTTAATTTTATTTAGTCGTGTTCAATCAAAGACCAATACTTTAAGACGTAAACAAGATAGTGTTGGGTTATGCTTATCTAAAAAAAAAAAGTTTTGGGTTTGAATGGTAGCATCTCTTTGATGAAAAGATTAAATTATAAAAAATAGATAATTACAATTTTTTCCTCAAACTATCACTAGATTCTCAAATATCCCATAAACTATGGCTATGTTTTGTTTGATTTTGAAAATATTTTTTATGTTTGTTTTTATAATTTTATTTGTTAAAAGTTGACGAGATTTGTAAAAAGTTATTGGAGTTTGTAAAAAAGTAATGTAATTGATGAAAAAGTTATTGTGAAAAATTTGTGAAATTGTTTTGAGAATTAGCCAAACATATCTTATACTTCTCGTTGCGATTTCATCCCACGTAAACGATACGTGACCTTCTCCTTATTTGAAAAGATAAATTTGACTAGCTCGATTCTAAGTGAATCATCTTTTTTTAATAAAAAAAAATTAGCTAACTACACATATTTTTTTTTCTCTATGAATTGCTAGAAATATTGTATAAGGCTATGGAGTACTCAAACGATGGTAAAATTATCTTTTTATGTAACGAGAATGTCACATGGGATAAAAACCGTTTGATATAATAACTATAGTCAGTTTAGGGATGAAATTGTAATAAGAAGTATAGTTTATGGGGTGAATTGCAATGAGTTAAAGTTTGTGGGAGTATTTGAGAATCGGGTTGTAATTTTAGGGAAAAAATTGTAATTAATCCAAAATATATATATATATATATGTCATGAAGTTATATCTCTAATTTTAAAGATGTATTTAACTTATACATAGAAGAGCATATTTATAGAACTTAAATCACAAATAACCCACATTCTTAACTTATGTTTGTTTATGAAAAAATTTAACTTTAAACAAATTAAAAAAATTAAAAATTTAGACAACTACATCTAAAAAAAATACACAAATTCAAACACATTTTTACACCAATTTTAATAATTTTCATAAATACAAAATTATATGGATCATCTCTCTTCTTACTTTTTAATAAATAACTTTTTAACAAATTATATTATGAGATTGAAGTAATGATTTCAAGAGAGATAAACCGGTAGAAGCCACTTAGAAAACATGACCAGGGATTATGAGGAACTCCTCTTCATTAAAAATTTCATTAATTTTTCTGCCTTATTTTAAAAAAAAATCAATAAAATTCATTCTATAATCAAATATTTTTAAACTTTTTCAACAATTTTTTCTACAAACTCAAAATTCTTCCTTTTTAAACATCACTTAGCCAATGTGGGACAATGACCATTTTTCCTCCAACACTCTTTGATGCCGAGCTTGGGTTGGTAGCCGAAGACAACCCCAAGCGGCGTGCAGGCCGGCCGAGTTCAGTGTGGTGGTAATATTAAAATATTGTTGATCCAGACCCAGCTCAATAAAGAGGCTGGCTTTTCGTACTCCTTTACTCTTTCAACTCTCTGGCATCCTTAGAAAAATTCAACTCTCTGGCATCTGTGAGGCTATTGATTAAAAAGTATGCTCGTTAAAGGTTGTGTTTGTATTGTAATATTTTTGGTATGAGAATATGTGTTGGTATCGAGTTTAGTGAAAAGGTGAAGAGAGAGGTAATTTTTTATATTTTTTTATAGGAGAGAGAGAGATTATATTGTATTATTTTATTAGGAGTGAGATAATATTTTGGGGAATATTAGGTTGGCAAACGCAGCCAAAGTATGCTCGTTAAAACTATAGGGATGTTAAAATTTTAGGGTATTGAATTTAGTGAAAAGTGAGGAGATAGATAATTTTTAATATTTATTATAGTGAAAAGTATGATGTGATGAGAGAGAGATTATATTGTAATTTTTTATTGTGTTGAAATTTTAGGAAGGGTAAAATTTTTGTTAACAAACGTAAAAGGATCGTTATAGCTTTCGAGTAGGGGTGTTCAGTGCCACCGGAAAGTTCCTGACCACCAGGGAAAACCCGGGGTATTCTCGGTTCCCGACCGGAAAACCGAGTTTTCCCTTTTTTAAAAAAAAATCAAAACGAAGTAGTTTCTCTTAATGAGAAACTACGTCGTTTTTCCTCCCCCTCCTCCCTTCTTTCCCGATTCCCTCTCCTCCACCCCATTTTTCCCGAAACTCTTCCCCCCCCTCGGCAGCACAGAACCCTCCCCAATCCCCTCTTCTCTTCGCTGACCACATCTTGTCGCACCTCCCCTTCCTCTCATGCGCAGCTCTCTTCGCCGACCACCACCCTTTGGTGAGTTTTCTTGAACATTAAGAGAGATTCTCTTAGTTCAGCAACTCCAGACTCCAGAACAAAGAGTCGTTGTGGTGCGAATTCTCTCGTCCTCTCTCCGTCTCCCCGTTTAGGTTCAACTAAGGTTCTAAGTTCCTTTCTTAGTGAATTTTTAGCTTAACAAATGATGAGTTAAGGATTACTACTTTTTATTTATTGCTGAATCTTTTACTCATTGTTTGGTTTATGGGAAGCTTCGGTTAGGGTCTATATTCTGTGTATAAGAGGGGATTACAGATGAAAAAGAAAAGCAATTAGCCTTCTGTATATATTTGTTCTGATAACTCTTAAGGATGAATATTAATTAGCTAGAGGTGCCTTTGGCTGTCCAGAACATTCTGTTTCCTAGATTAAACATTTAAGGGCCACATTTTGTTGTTGGCTAATTAAGTGAATGTGGACGCAATTTTGAAATTCCCCTTCACCCCATTATTTGTTAATTTACTAGTTTTTATAAAGAAATTACAAATGATGAGTAATTTCTAAATAAAAGTACCTTCATATAATATGTGTGGAAATACCATTGGACAGGTTGCTAAATGCTGGGTTGCAGAGACCAACAGTTTTGTTGCTGTGAAAATCATCAAAAATCTACCTGTAAGTTAGATGTTTCCCATGTAAAGTGTTATCACTGGTGACATTTCTGTATCATATATCAAAGGAAAATGAGTAGTGAAATTTCTGCATTGATGTTTGCCTTGTGCAGTTAAATAAGAAGTATGATCCTGAGGACAAACATCATATTGTTCGTATTTTTGATTACTTTGTCTATCAACGTAATCTGTGCATCTGCTTTGAATTGCTTGACACAAATCTGTAAGTTACAAGGATATCTTATCCTCTATTCAGCTAAGGAAATATACAGTTGTTGTTTTAGTTTGCACTACATGGTTATGACATTGTATATCTTCCTTTCAGGTATGAGCTTATAAAAATAAATCACTTTAGGGGATTATCCTCGAGCATTGTCCAGATGTTCTCCAAACAGGTATAGCACTTCTTGCTTGTGATTGGATCTAGTTCTGTGACGTATCTTCTATGGGTTAATTTTGTACATTTCTTCATCGATTTTAGATCGTATGCTCCTTTCTTTTCTCTCTCTCAAATAGATTTTTTAAAAGATGTTGGGATCATTCATTGTGATATGAAGCCAGAAAACATTCTTTTGTGCACAAGGTAAGTTACTCTCAATGATGGTTCAGGAGTTCAAACTATGCAATTGATTTCTTTATGTTAAAGCTGATTTTTGTGTCTCATAAACAACAGTGTGAAGCCAGCAGAAATCAAAATAATAAACTTTGGATCAGCATGCATGGAAGATCGCACTGTCTACTCCTATATTCAGGTTTGCAGTTATGTTTTTTGCCATTCTAATTAGAGAAAAGAGTAGATAAATATTAGATTTTGGATTGGATTATTGATTTTGGATTGAATTGTATTAGTTTGGATTATTTTATTGATTTTTGATTGGATTGTATTAGTAGATTGTATTATTGATTTTGGATTGTATTGTATTAGTGTAGAGTTTATATTTTTCTGTGTGTGTAATATGTTAAAAAAATTGTTCAATATGAATGTAGGATTACCGGAAACCGCCTCCGCTAAGGGCCGATTTTTGCCCTTAACGGTGTAGGTGTAGGTGACATTTTAAAAAAAAAACGGCATATCCGGTGTAGGTGCCGGTTTTGGCCGGGATTGAACAACCTTACTTTCGAAAAGCAAAATTCGTATGAAACGACACTACTGAATATTGGTTTGATACTATTGACATGTACATGAGCAATTGTTTATTAAGAATGTTCCAAAGAACCGGAATGCCAAGTGTGAAGAATGTGACTGTCTTTAGATGCCTTAAATGGCTTCCACTGATCCTTGGTTTTTGTTCTCCCTCTAAAAAAAATTATGAAAAAATATTTTTTTTAATCACGAAACTACTGTAAGTTTTATACTTTGCATCATAAACTACTATGTTTGAGACATTGCACCCTTTAACTACTCGTCTTCGACACTTTACACCCTTGTCAAATTTCTAAACTATTGAAGATATTGTTGTCAGTACATTAAATTTTTAGGAGTATTATCGTCGGATAGATGATGCAATGTGTCAAAGTGAATAGATTATGATGTAAAGTGTTTAATATTAGTTGTTGGAGGGTGAAATGTGTCAAAACTGATAGTTTAAAATATAATGTGTCGACCTGATAATTAATGGATGAAAAATGTATTTTTTTTTTAAAAAAGTTATTAAGATTTAACTTTCTTTAAAAAAGGAAGAACCAAAATAATCCGTTGGATGTAACTCGTGGAAAAGTTAAAAGAAACGAAAAAAAGTCAAATTACATAATATTATGTTTGAAGGCCCTTCTATTTTATGTTACCTCGCACATCTCTCCTTCCCCTCTCACGCCGTTGGAGGGGCAGTAGACCCTTCTGCCACTAGGCGCACCAAGAAGTGGGAGGCGCGAGTTGGCATGGGGAATGGGGGGCTCGGATTTGCTACAGCAAACCCTGTGAGGGGGCGTGGGTCCCAGACTGCAGCGGATTTGCTGAACTGCAGCAGACCCAGCCTAACCCCGACACCCACACAAGGAAAACTCCAATAGCCTCACCCTCGAGTAGAGGATGTGGGCCTCTTTTGGGCCCCAAAATTTAAGGTTCAGTTTTATTCTCAAAATAATCGAATTCAGGATCGTGTGACTCATCCACACGATCCTTAATTAGCTCTTCTAACCATTTAGGCAGCTCGAGGTGGATTCACCAGCTGTAATATTAGCTTATATGTGACATCAACTATATTTTGCTCCTTTTGGATGTAAATTAAAGGGAGTAACACGTGTTTGTTGGGTAATACAGTTCGTTGACAGTCTGTTAACCTCTAAGTTGAATCAATATGGCCTAGGGTCCGGGGATATATTTATCTAAAAATGGAACACTGTTTACTTTTGTGTAAGATTCTAAGGCCCAAGATTACCGTTGAATATGACAAAAGCTGCGTTTGTTGGCCTAACAATTCTCAAAATATTATCACACTCTTAATAAAATAATTTAATATAATCTCTCTCCTATAAAAAAATATAAAAAATATAAAAAAATTACCTCTCTTCACATTTTCACTAAACTCAATACCAACACATATTCTCGTACCTAAAATATTACAACACAAACACAACCAAAGTTGTTCTACATTTTTCTATATGAAAAGAAAAACAAAATAATTTTCATATTTAATCCTTCTATTAATGTCTCTTCTCCATTTTTATCGTGGGATGATTTTCATTATCATTATAAGATAAAGCTTGCCTCTTGTACAGGGGCGACAATGGGGCAGCCGCCCCTGGCCTGAAAATTTTTTGAATTTTTTTTTTCAAGTATTTTGCCCGACCCGCTCCAAAGGCCCCAACTGCACGCCCGCCCCGAACATATATAAATGCCGACTGACTCCTTTTTTTTTAAAAAAGAGGACTTCTACGTCCTAAAATATCCTAAAATATCGTTTTCTTTTACCACATGCGAACTCATCATATGCTTTAAAATTATGACGTGTAATATGCTCTTAGTCTCTCTGCAATTCAGTTTTTGTACCACTTACTCTTTTTTTTTTTTACTATTAGGCCATTCAATCTTCTAAATTCTGACATTGTCACAACACGATTAAATATATAACATTTAAAATAATTACAACTTTTTGTCAAAGACTATTTGAATACATACACATTATACTATAAATTATCAATTTTGTGATTTTTTTCAATCAACTACAGTTCGTTTACACTTTAGACTCGTAGTGTAGATAATTTGGATAAAAATTGATATTTTGATTTAGTAAAATAAAAAATTTAACCATATAAAAAATATAATAGTAAAAAATTATAAAGATATTTTGTATAGCATGTACTCTTGATCTAAGAAACTCATGTTTAGCGTTTAATCATGTAAAATTACTTCGTCTTACTGAGCTTTATCTAGAAGATTCTCAGAAATTGATCGTGTTATACTTATAGATCAATTTCGAAACTACATTTATGATGTGAGAAGTCATGATGTTTTTTTTCTAAACTTTAAGATATTGGAGGTCTTGCTATGAAGATGACTGAGACAATATAACATACTCTATATTCATTGGTTTATCAGCTGATTGAGTTGACATTGGTATCACCAGTTGCGACTGCAACCGTTGAGAAAATGTTCTCTGCAATGAAGTTAATTAAAACTGACTTGCGAAATAAGATGAAAGACGAATGGATGAATAATAGTTTGGTGGTATACATCAAAAGGAAATTTTTTGATATTTTGATATTTAAGTGTTTTTAGTCTTTACTTTTTGATATTTTAACTCTAAGATATTTTTTTGCATTACGCAGTATTTTTTTTGTTATTTTTCTATAGGAGTTTGACCACATTCGACTGCATTCCTGATTTTGCCACTGCTCTTGTACATAATATATATATACTGCTCATCACGAAAGCTTAAGTTAATAGGAATATTTTATTGTTTGAATTATATTCCCTAACACATTAAAGTTAAAACTTGTGTGCTCTTTCTTCGCTCCTAAACGAGGTTACGCTCCCTTCAAGATGTAAAGATCTTTAAATTTTGTCAACACTGTATGTATCATTTTATACTATAGTTTCAATGACTTTGTAATTAAGCGATACCATTTTTTCAAGAACAAAGTCTATGTTTGGTTTGGTTTTGAAAACGTTTTTTTAATGATTGATAAATTTTTTTAGGTGTTTGTAAAAATAATGAGGTCCACATAAATGATAGTTGGAAAGACAAAGTTTTTAAAATTTATTCTCTTGGAGAAGGTGAGAGTAAAAAAGTATGTTTCGATAGAAAATTTTTGTGGGATGAGTTTTTATGGGTATTTTTAAAAGCATTAACCAAACATATATGATGTCTTTTTTATTTTGTTGAAACTTCTATTTTTATATATTGAAAAAAAAACACAAAGAACAAAAATTACAAGCTAGAAAAACAAAGGAAAGACCCACCAGGGGCTTTACAAGCAGCAAGTCGAGGGGCCAACAATAAAGTGGCTTGGAAAGAGGATACAAGATCCTCGGATGGATCGGGCTCGAGGCCTAAAGCGAGAGGACCCGAGGGTCCTAGAAAGCACGGGAAACTCGTGAAAGTAACAAACCGACCGCTGAAGGCCCTTCGACGGAGTCGAAGGACCGACACCCTAATAGAACTATCCATGCAGTTCCAATTGTAATTACAAACAGGGAAAAACACAGAAACAAACCGAAACAAGCCCTAAACAGAGGGGCTGACCCAAACGGCGAAAACATAACCTAAAACGAGCCTGAAACAGAGGGGCTGGCCCAAACAGGCTTATCTCTAACAGAAAGCATAACATAAATTGCCCCAAGAACTGGGGAGAATTTGGCTATAACCGGACCGGCGGCACCGCCAGCGGCGGCGGCGCGTGCAGGGCGGAGGAGGCGATCCAGACAGGGAAATGAAGGGCAGGAGCCACAAATGCTATTCCGGTGGAGAAGAGCTGGATTCGGGGGCTAGAGGAGCGGTCACGCACGGCCAAGAGCCGCCGCGCGTCAGATCCAGGCACCGCGCGTGGGGCACGTGGATCAAGATCCGCCACTGTTTTGACGCCGGGGAAGAGGGATCTGGTAGCTCTCGGCAGGAGGAGTCCAACCAGCCGGCGCGTGGGTGTCCAAAGGAGACGGAAAACGCCGAGAACCGCTTGGAAGCCACCTGCAAGAAAAAACCAAAAAACCACACAACCAAGCCACAACCGACCGGACCGGAGAGAAGGAAAGGGAAGAGGGAAGAGGGGGAGGGGAAAAATGAAGAAAAAAGGAGGAGAAAGGTGAAGGAGCCGGAGCTCCCCCCTCCTCCGTAGGGGCACATTTTATGGGTGGAAACCAGAGGGTTGAGAGCGTTTCTGTTCGAGCAAAAAAGGGGACGCCTGCTACGACACATATATGATGTCTTAATCAGCATCATGTAAAGATTTTTTGTACCAGGACAGCACAAGGCTTAATTAGTGAAGTAGAACCGGGTCGCGATGCTTGCTTGACACATCCTTTCTTTCCTTCCAACCTTTTTCACATGTATATTTGAGGGCTTTAAGCCCTCACTGAAATACATAGATTTTTCACCCATTATCAAATCAATCGGTTCTATTTTTTTTAAAAAAAAAAATTTGAATCCTCCGAAGAGCAAACTTGATAATTTAGTCTTTCAAATGTGTCTTTATTAAGGTGAAATGGTAGGCAACCGAAAAGTTTAGAGAGAAGGTCTCCCCCTCCTCTTTTGTGCCTGCACACCACTCTCTCAAAAACTTATCTCTGGGCAACGAGTGTCCGTCCAACCCTTGGCTGATCAATGCTTTGCTTGCTAGTCAATTAGTTTTTTTTTTTTTCATTTTTCTTGGTGGATTTTCATTTTGAAAGACTCTCCTCACCTGTAAAAGGGAAGAAAATAATTAAGAGATTGTACCAACTTTCTTTATTCCCATCATTATATATATATATATACATACATATAGTTGATTTTCCATTGATTCATTAATTAGTCAATACGCGACATTGTTTTGTAGGCATACATTGTTAATCTAATATCCTCGTATCTTGATCACTGGTATACTTGGGAACAAAATATACTTTTCTGAGAGGTAGTCAATGGTGCAAAGAAAGATATCAAATCATGTGTACGTACCTCGTTACCTTCAATCCAGGCACATGTGAAGGACCGCAAGATCAACACCTCTTTAAAAGACTTTTTATATGAACAATGCTTTCCTAATAGGCCATTTCAGGAGTACCCATCCTGGCATTAAAGGACTGTACACACACCAGCACTCACTGCCTTATAGTTTAAGTGAAATGAGATCAGGAAAGTTTGAGATAATATATCTTCGTGGGTGTTTATTTTCGGGACAACAAAGTGTTTTGCTTTTATATTTTTAAAGGTTGGGTGTAGTTTGTCTATAAGGAGACATACATCTTCTCGTTGCAGTAGAGCGATGAAGGAAGCGTATGAGAGATAAGGGACATGAGAACAAAATTGCACTAGTCATGTCGTCCTAGAGGCTAGAGGGTGTGCCAGTATGAGATTATAGGGCAAAAAGGTTAACCATGTTGATGTTGTGGGTGTTTAAACTTTAAACTCGGGAGCGTTAGGCTTAACAAATTGAAACTAGGAGATGACTGGGAAGCAAAACGGATGGGGTAAGATTTTCACCCCACCCTGGCAAACCCTGACTAGATGAGGGCCGACACATTTAAACGAGGTATAACGGTAAAAAGCTCCAAAGTGGGTCTATGAACAGATTTTCAAAAAATTTCTCGTCTGCAGGGTCATGTGCCATTGGCAAAATAACATCAATCTACAGAGAGACCTACTCCCACTTACTTCAGCCCATTCCGTGTGCAACAAAGGAAAAAACCATACTGATATAAGACAGCTCCCTTCTACTACATTGACAGAGAATATATTTTTTTAAAAAAAACATATTCATCTCCTTCTTTCTTTAAATCTCACACAAGAGACTAATTTGAGCTTTAATGGCTGACCCCATAGAGCAGCCCAGCTCACCATTTCCTCAGTTTTGCAGGCTCTCTTCTGTTCTTTGTTCTAGGTTTTAGCCCAGCTCCCTCAGACTGTCTGTCTAGTAGATTTTGTGATATACCAAATATTTTTGACTTCATAAAATTTTTTGAAGAATTTTGAGTTTGTAGGAGAAAATTTTGAGTGAGTTTTTTTATAAGGGTTTGTAAAAAATTAGTGAAAAAGTTTAGAATATTTAATTGTAAAAAGATTTTTATTGAGATTTCTTAAAAGTAAGGAGAGTGAAGACTTTGATTGATTTTTTTTTAAAAATAAGGAAATAAAAGATTTGATGTAGTATTTATTTATTTATAAAATTGTGTTGAAATTAGTGTTAAAAAACATTAGAACGTTTTGTATTGAAAATTTTCTTAAAACGTTAGAAATAAACTTAGGCTATGTTTGTTTAAGTTCTCAAAAAATTTTCACTCACTTTTTCATCCATTCCAATACATTTTCACCAATCTCAATAATTTTTTAATCATTTTCAATACATTTTCACCAATCTCAATAACTTTTTACAAATTTTAACTAATTTTTCATTAATCTCAAGAGAATCTACACTATTTTTAAAAAAATACAAAAATAAAAACTATTTTGAGAACTAAAAGAAAGCATGATAGAGACACAAGTGCGACTCTTTCACATGTGCTGTGGTTGGAAGACGGGCAGATACTTCGTGGATGGACCTTTCTCTAGTTGTGAAGTAACTTGAAATGGCATCAAAGTTCAACCCATCGTCATGCTGTCATTTTCCTAAGACTTGACCAGGAACGAGACATGCAATTTTTTTTTTGGTTAGGAAAGAGACGTGCCTATTCCTGAAGTTTTCACTATTCGGATCCGGATCCGGATCCGGAACTATTGCACAGAATGTCAGATCCGGATCGGAAGGCAGGTAGTGACCAACGCGTTGACTGCTGAACTACCAGTCAGACACCCTCTAACCACACCAGTAACGTGCGTCCACGTCGACTGAGATAGGAAGAGAAACGGAAACGAAATACCCAGCAACTCTCGAAACGTAGTAACGCACTGCAGCGTCGGTGGGCACAGAAACAGAAAATTGTAAAAACGGCCCCGTTTAGGTGAGGCATCACACGTCTGTGAGTGGGCACGACTACTCCGTCAGTGTGTCTTTTAAGATTTTTTTAGTGGACGCGCAGCGCCTCCTCGTTTTATTAATTGTCTCCCACCGTTTCGTTAGGCACCCACTACCCAGTTCCAAATCCCAGATCTCGCTGTGTCGTTCGTTCTGTGTCTGAGGTTCTCTCTGTCGACTGTCCATCAGAGGTTTTGGGGGGAAGGGGAGAAATGGAGAATTCTATGGCGGCGGCGGTGGTCATCGCCTTGGTGGTTCTGTTTGGTGCGGATCAGGGGACGTTCGGTGCATCGGATCACCGCTACAAGGAAGGAGAGACGGTGCCTCTCTATGCTAACAAGGTCGGCCCGTTTCATAATCCCAGGTAAATTCTTCTGAACGTTGGAGCTCGATCTGAAAGCTCTATGCCTTGGTATTTACGGACTTGTAAAGTTTGGTCTTGCTCCAGCTGGATCTGAGCTGGTTCGTAGAGGCACTCTATAACGTAGTTCTTTTTTTACTTCTTATCAGTTTGTAATGATTTTAGTAAATTTTGGTTTCCGGAGCGTAGTCTTGCTATAATGTTTTAGCTACAAAAAAAGTTTTTATATTTGAAATCAGGTATTTCCTCTCAAACAAATCTTTGTCGGTAATCAGCCGAATCAGAATGTTAATGTAATTTTTTATGTGCTTAGCTGGGAGATAGGTAGGCATTGTGTGTTTGGGAATGTTGATGTGAGAAGTTTTTTTTTTCTTTGTAGAAATGACATTCTTGGTTGTATCTTCGAGAACTATAGAGGTCTATTCGAGAGACGGGAAAAGCCAATATGATCATGTTGCCAATGTTGCTGTTGAAACTGATGCTTGAATATAGAAGACAAACCTGATTTCCCAAAAAAGGCCCGCATGTTTTCGTTTCTATCTCTAGTTCAAGAGAAGCTAAGCAGCAATTAGTGATTACGCCTTAAACTGTTTTTGCTATCTTTTCTGGAATAAAGTTTAAGTTTGAATGTGTTGATTGAGTAGGAACAATAAGATTTCTGCAAGCCCTTCGTGATAGAAGATAGATCAAGATATGGGTGGTGTCTAGTTGGACATTGTTTGCTCACCAAGGCCTCTATATGTGTTGAGTTAAACTATGGCTACTTTAATGTACAATATGATTCTAGGGCAATTTTCATTTCCAAACGGGCGATAATTCTTATTTTATCTTTCTCTCTTGCAGTGAAACATACCGGTATTTTGACCTCCCATTCTGTTCACCAGGTTTGGATCAGTTCATTAGGGTATTTTTGTTCCTTAGTCATACATTTCTACCTCTTTCTGAGGAACTTGGTTAATCAGTTGGATCCAATTGCAGATAATGTAAAAGATAAAACAGAAGCTCTTGGTGAAGTGCTAAATGGTGATCGTTTAGTAAGTGCCTCCTACAAGCTGGATTTCCGAAGTGTGAAAGATTCTGAGGTTGTTTGCAAGAAAAAACTCTCAAAGGAACACGTGGCTCTGTTCCGATCTGCTGTTATGAAGGATTACTATTTTCAGATGTATTATGATGACTTACCCATTTGGGGCTTCATAGGGAAGGTCGACAAGGAAAACAGAGACCCAAGCAACTACAAATATTATCTTTACAGGCATATTAATTTTGATATCTTTTATAACAAGGACCGTGTGATTGAAATCAATGTTCGAACAGACCCTCATGCTGTTGTGGACCTTACAAAGGATGAAGAAGTTGATGTAGAATTTCTGTATACTGTGAAATGGAAGGAAACAAACATCCCTTTTGACAAGAGGATGGACAAGTACTCACTGTCTTCTTCACTTCCTCATCATCTGGAGATCCATTGGTTCTCCATTATAAATTCTTGTGTGACAGTGCTTCTTCTAACTGGGTTCCTTGCCACTATCCTCATGCGAGTCCTTAAGAATGATTTTGTCAAGTAAGAATCAATTAATAATCTGTCAGTTTACTTTGAGTTTGCTTTCGTTTCGTCTTTCTCGATTTTTTGTTAAGTTCTGCTTTTGTTTCTCTATAAAAGATATGCCCATGATGAGGAATCAGCTGAAGACCAGGAAGAGACTGGATGGAAATACATCCATGGAGATGTATTCCGGTATCCCAAGTACAAGTCTCTGTTCGCAGCTTCCCTTGGTTCCGGTACCCAACTATTTACTCTGTAAGTTACTCTTCGATCCGGCTGTTCGCTGGCAGACCAAATTTCATTCGAAGACTTTTGTCAAACAGATACATATTTGTTCTGAAGACATTAGATAATTGTTGTATCTTTGCTTTCCATGCAGCACGATTTTCATCTTTATACTAGCACTTGTTGGTGTATTTTATCCATACAACCGTGGGGCACTATTCACTGCATTGGTTGTGATATATGCTCTCACATCAGGAATTGCTGGCTATTCTGCAACCTCCTTTTATTGTCAGCTAGAGGGAACAAATTGGGTATGTGCTCACAAATTCATTCTTCAAATACTTTGGTTTTGAACTGACATCAATTAGATCTGTACATGCTTCACGAATCTGATATTCAATCTTCTGGCATGACAGGTTAGGAATCTATTGTTGACCGGATGTCTCTTTTGTGGACCTCTGTTTCTTATGTTCTGCTTTCTAAACACTGTTGCAATTGCTTATAATGCTACTGCTGCTCTCCCATTTGGCACAATTGTGGTGATTGTTCTTATTTGGACTCTAGTAACATCACCTTTACTGGTATTGGGTGGGATTGCTGGGAAGAATAGCAAGGCTGAATTCCAAGCTCCTTGCCGAACCACCAAATATCCCAGAGAGATTCCACCTTTGCCATGGTACCGGGGAACGGTTCCACAGATGGCAATGGCTGGCTTTCTGCCTTTCAGTGCTATATACATTGAACTTTACTATATCTTTGCCAGTGTCTGGGGTCACAGGATCTATACTATTTACAGCATCTTGTTTATCGTCTTTATAATTCTCCTGATAGTTACTGCTTTCATCACTGTGGCATTGACATACTTCCAACTTGCTGCTGAGGATCACGAGTGGTGGTGGAGGTAAGCATCTGTTGCTATTTGTTTGTGTTGATGTAATGCCAAGTTCGAGATTCTTATCTGCAAATTCTTCAAGTTTTGGTTTCATTTGTTTTTGCTTCTGTTCTCTGCCTTGATTTTATATCCAAAGTGCTTTGATTTACCGGCATCTCAATTACACCCCCCCCCCCTCCGGGGGAAATTTTGGGGGTGTGGGGTGGGGAGATGTGTTCCTGTGCCATTCCATATGTTTATGTCTTGTGTTTTTGAGGTTATAAATACGTGCAACTTAGGCATGACATTTTAGCTGAGTCTCATTCGCTGTGGATTGGTTTGTCTGCATATGAGTTCAATTTGTGCAGTTTATGTGAAAAACAATACTCACTCTATCCATATTCAGGTTTTCGTAATTTTGTACTACTACATATCTTATCACACTTAAAATTGTTCAATCAAATGAGCTTTGTTTCTCTACGTTTTGCATTGATTGGTTGTGTATTTGGTTAAATTGATAATTCATAGTCTTGAGTTGGATTTTTAGGGGGGGATCTTATTATTGTTGGTTCATTTATCATTTTCTCCCGGAATTTCCAATGTAGTAGAGTTGAACTGTCTTGAATTTAAAATTCTTTCTGAAATCAAAATATGATGTTTCTGTATGTCTCATGCTAGGCTCTGAGATATGGATTCCAAAGTTGATATCTGTGCTTGATTTTGTTACAGATCTTTTCTATGTGGTGGATCGACTGGCATTTTTATCTATACCTATTGCCTCTATTACTACTACGCACGCTCAGATATGTCCGGGTTTATGCAAACCTCATTTTTCTTTGGGTACATGGCTTGCATCTGCTATGGTTTCTTCCTCATGCTTGGAAGTGTAGGATTCCGGGCAGCTTTGCTATTCATCCGTCACATTTACCGGTCAATCAAGTGCGAGTAGTTTATGCTCATCAGGAGTCGTGGTATGGCTTTTTTCTCCATCTTTTCCATAGGTGTCGTGTTGAGAAATCAGCGGTATTTTTGTAGTGCCTATTAAATACAGAAGCAGGGTTCAGTAGATATCTTTGCTTCAAGAGCAGCATGTTAGATAATGATATGCTCGGTCGACAGTTGGTAGAGTTTGGGGAAAAAGTTTGTATCATTTCTAAAATCAAAACTTTGCAATACATTCTTTTAATACTTCGACCTCGTTATATTGAACAATATGTGCATTGAGAAAAAGATCTATAGAGGCATACGCATTTCTCTTCTGCTGATCACCCACTTGGAAATGTTGACTTCTATACGTTTTTCTTTGGATGTTGGACGGAAAACCTTCTTTGGGGTTAACGATGGTGATTAGGAATTTCCTCTTAGTTCTAAACTAGAAGACGCTATCAATGAGATGTAGCTTACGAATGGTACCGAACCTTGAAAGAGTGATTGAGGCAAAAATGTGGGACAGGTTTTACCTATTACTTATGCTCCATATTTCACTTCGATTTTAGTTGTTAAGCAAAGGCCGACGTGTAGAAATGCTTGTTGCTCTCCTAGACTCATAATTTCACTATTGTGAATGCAATATTGCCAACTTGTCAAGGCGCCACACCAGGTGTCCAATACCAATAACGGGTTTACTTACTTTTTTTTTTAATGAATAAGCCGATCTTATTAAAGAGGGAAGACAATACAAAGAATTATACCGAAATCACTAATCTAAACAAGCAATAAAACTAACATAATCCAAGAAATCAAGAAAAGGTCAACCAAGCAATGAATTAGCCCAACATAAAACTAAAGACAAAAAAACACCTTGCAACCCATCCAAAGACGACAATTCTTAATACATCTATTATTACGCTCCCGCCATAAGCACCACCAGATACAATGGGGTATCATTTTTCAAATAGCCTTAGCGAAATGATTCTTAAGGCTCCTCTTCTAACACCACAACACATCTTTCACTTTTTTTTGGCATAACCCATTGAAGATTTAAGATACCTTTCACTTTTTTTGACATAACTCATTGAAGATTTAGGATACAAAGCACATGAGACCACATCCCTCTCGCATAAGGTCAGTGCAACAAAACATGATTAATTGATTCTCTACCACAACAGCAAAGGAAACACCAATCAGCAATGATCATACCCCTTCTACGGAGATTGTCAATAGTTAAACTCCTACCATGCACAGCCTCCCACACAAAGAAGGAAACTCTCATTGGGCTCAACAACTTCCAAACACCCCTTCCAATGGAAAGAAATACTAGCCCTACCTTTAAGCAAACCATACATCGACTTAACATAAAACAACCCGTCCTTAGTACCTGTCCAAACCATCACATCATCCTCCCCTCTTCGGACAACAACCCCATATAACAAAGCAAAGAAAGAAGCAAAATCATTCAGCTCCCAATCATTAGCAGCTCTAGAAAATGACACATTCCACACCACATTAACACCATCATCCACTAGGCAATCCGCCACCATGACCTCCTTACAACGAGATAAAGAGAAAACCAAAGAGAGCAAGACTTTATTATTGTCCCTCTTGGCTCTTCTAACGAGGAGCACACCAGACGCATTCCACCAACTGTTAAATCCCTGATAATTTATATTGTATTTTGTGTTCTTTAATCTAGCAGGGCTATCTAAATTTTAGAGATAAATACTTTTTATCGAAGGTTTGACATATTATACTTTAAATTACGGGTTTTGACTTTTGACCCATTTTATCATCTAACTATTAATATTATATATTTTTCCGTAAAATTGGATGAGAGCTGAGTTTTTTACACTAGAGGATAATAATATTCTCGATGACTTAATAAATAGACCATAATACCTTCGATTAGACGCTCATATGCAAAGTGGGTTGAAGACATTATCATCATTTCGATTTATGAGCGTTTGATTGCCATGGAAAATTTCGGGCCTGATTAAAAAAATTACAAAATAATCTCTTCCCATCAAATAATTTTTTTTATTGTAATATTAATTTAAATCTTCTCTATTTTCACTTTTCACTTTTTTCACCAATTTTCATAGACTATCTTCATTTTTTCACCAACTTCCATACCCCAAAATTTCCACCATCAAACACCACCTTTAATTTGACGAAAAAGTGACAAAGTGCAAAATGTATAAGATTAGTAGTTTGAAGGTGAAATGTGTCAAAGTGGATAATTTAGGGCGTAATGTATTAAACTGTTTATAATTAATAGGCAAACGTATATTTATAAAGATTTAATTTGGAGGTCCTTATATGGCTTGACATTGCATCTATGAGCTCTCTTATGCCTTTCTCGTCTTGGGCCTTAGAAATTTAGATGACTGGTCCTAAGTTTCAGGAGCTGATGGTTTCTATTTTTGAAAGTCAAGTACGAGGCTTGTATGTTCGACCAGTACTCCAACCAGGCCACCTAATCAAGACAATTAACCACTACAAACATGTTTATAAGCAAAAATATCAAACAGAAAAGCACCCAGCTACTTACTGTCTTGAGTGGTTTTTACCTTTAATCTGCAATATTGTCGGTCACAAATCTCATAAGAATTAATCTTTGATGTTGTTTCCATTTATTTGTGCATAATTTTTACTACATATGCTCTGGCCCTATATATATATATTAGATAAAGGCACTCGCGCGAGCACGGCTATAGCTTGAGCAAAGATGGTCGTCTAATTCCTAAGGTGAGTGAGGTGGCACGCTTTAATATGAATCTTTTCTCCCACATACGAGCTTAATTTCCAACACGCATTTCGGCCTTCAAACCATATAATGGTGCTTTTCATACATTGGTAGTCGATCTTTTCGATTCAAGCCATATTTTAGCTTCCTTTTGAATGTTCTTCTTTTTGAACCCTTTTCTACTACTTGAATTAGTTATAATTCAATATGGAATCTCCCTGTACAAGGAACTCGTCATTGAGATTAAATCTGGATATATAATTATAAGGAGATTCTTCTTGATATATATAGTTATGAAGCTGATCACACACAAGTTGCTTGCATTCAGTCCAATACATAGTACTAAGTAAATCATTTTTCATCTCTTATGATTACAATTTCATACGTGAATTTATTGCCCTTTAACAATTAAGTGTTATAAGAAGAGATCTAGCAACAGGTTGATCTTTAAATAGTAATTAAGTGATAAATTTTAAGATTAGGAGAAAAAACCTGTCGATCAAAAAATAAAGAATTTAAAGTACCCTTTAGCAGCGTAGTAACCGTAGCTAGAAAGATCCCTGTTGTAGACCTTTTTTTTTTTATATAGTAACACCAGAATATGTAAGGGCAATAAGCATTGTAAATTAATATTGTATCATTCTTTTTGTTGGTGGGAAACTGATCTTATATACATGTTGTTTATTATCACAATTTCGATATAAAGAAGCCAATTAGGGATCAATTGGAGGACTTGGCAGAAAAGATCTTGTGTTTATTGTCTCGTGGGCGTATCCCATTTTACCATCTTGAAAGAGGGCTGGTCATGGGGGCTGGCCTGGAGGGGGGGGGGGGGGGAAGGGATAGATAGAGAAAGAGGATGATATCTCTGATATCCATCGCTCCTCTTTCCCCTATGAAATGAATTTGTTTACGAAGAATATAGGATAGATTAGTCTCATGAATTATTTATTTCGAGGGAATCATGAGAACGAAACACACATAATTGGCATTTGAGTTCAGCCTGCCAAAACAGGCGCGCCGCTGGTTTTGAATGTGTACGACAGATAAGACCAGAGTTACAAAGATATGAGCTGTGTAGCTTGCTCAAATGTCAAAGAATACATGTTAATTATAACTGCAAAGAAAATAAAAATGAAAACGAAATCTCCCATGTTTAATTATCTTCATGAAAACCAATAAGTTCATGCCCACCCCGTCTTGTTTTCTACTGTTTACGTGAAATGAAGGCCACCACGTTTAATTGGACGTTCGTTTTCTTTTTAAAAGGAAGGGCTTTTTAATCTTTTGAACTTGATGCTTTGACTTTCGGACTTGCGCAGGAGAACTTCTCTTTTTGGATTTGAAGATAAGTCTTCCCCACCCACATGGTTTGTTCTGTGAGTTATCACTATTCTACTTTGGAATGGAAAATTATGAAGGCCTGTAGATATACAAAGGAAAGCCGGGCCCAACATCCCAGTTGATGATTAGGGTTTGCTGGAACTAACTTTTTCTCATTAATTAACACATCGATCTTCTGAATCCAGGATATGTATGCACACAAACACACCCACATAGCAAATCCCTTGGTCTTCATGAGATCCTTCCTCGCAAAAGCATATGTCAGTCATGGAAGCTTTTTGGTTGTAAATAACACCTTTGCTATCTTTATTCTTTCTAGTGTGTGCGACATGTTACCACTTATACCTTCTGTTTGGACTCTTTTTGTTTTTAACTTTCGCAAAAATGCTTCACGACCATCGAAAACATGGAGGTTTTATGCTTCTCGCACCAGGTAGTGACACGTGAAAATCGTTCCTGAACCCTCAACCTTGATTCTCTCTGATAATTTGATGCACCCCTTGGTGAAAATATCCCTCATACTTTTTAGGTGTTTGTCTTTCATGTGAGATGATCCACTACCTAGGGTTGAAGGTGATGGAGAGGCACATGGAGACTAAAAGGCCATCTTCCCATAAGGGTACCAAAAAGATAAAGAGAAAAAGGAAGTAAAAGAAGGGAGAAAGAAAGGAAATAAAGGAGAACAACCCACGCTACCCTGTCCTACTAGATTATTGTACTTTAACCCACACTGATTGTTTAGTTTTCCTATTGGAGAAGAATATATGGAATCATGTGGGCGAGGGAGATGGAAAGAGATTGATTTCGTATGGGCTTTGGAAAAAGGGAAGGCTTTTTAAGGGAACCAAACCAAAACCATCTTCTGCTGGAAAAGAATCACTTCTGTTGGGAAATGACAGAACTTTCTAAAGAATTCACTAGAACTGGATTGATATATCTGTCTCTTTCTTGTTTGGCTTCTCTCCATGATTAAGGATGAATTTATTCATAAGCTTATCTTGCAAACCCGTGTGTGTATATATATATTGTTTGTCTGTACTCGCCCTGCTGCCCGCCCAAGTCCCCAGTGTGAGTCGATCTGTGGGTCTTAGGGAGCAAAGTAACTTCAAATATTGGGTCGGATATTGGACTAGCATATGCATAATGCATTAATAGTTGGCCTTTGTTCAAATTCTTAAAGCGAATTATTTACATAATGCCACTGTCAGCTTTTTCATTTTGGTACATCAAGTAGGTCGTAATTTATGGGATTGGTGCCTTTTAAAGCAGCTTATACTGGTCCATTAAAATCGACCTAAATGACTTCTTTTCGCATTGAGGCTCAGCATGTTGTTTCTGTCAATGCTAAGTGGTCAACATAAAAGTATTTCTTTCCTTTGTGGACCAATAACTCTCAGAACTACGGGTTAGTCCAGGAGGACAAGAAAATAATAAGGCTTGGACGAACAGTTCCCCCTCACGAACAGACCAGATTGAAGATCACAAATTAAGTGAAGATGCATATGAAGGAACAAGTTGCCAAATTTCCTACAGTTTCCACTCCCTCGGCAGCTCTCTCTCCCTCCCTCCCTCCCTCCCTCCCTACCTCTGTCTCTCTCTCTCTGCCACTCTCCAGTATAGTTAGTCAGTGCATGTAAACACTCATACAATTTTTTGGCGGTAAGACCTTCTCGATCAGAATAGTCCAAGTTACAATACTGGTATCTCTCTAGCTATAATTGAACTCTAGATAGCAGAGCAAGGCTATTTTTCAGCCTCTGCAAACGATCATTAAAAGAGAAAAATAAAAGAGAACAAACCACCTAGTTTCCACACATAGGAAAGACGTGGTGAAAGTTCGTCGAACCTTCCATATTAGATCAACATACGCAAGGATGTTATGTACTCTATCTGTAATGTGAGACTAGAAATGGCCGTCTTATCTGTCATACCATGAAATGTACGTACGTATGAACTTTGCTAACAAATAAAAAATTTACCTTAAAACTTCAGGACTTCTGGTCTATATATGGTGAGTTGAAACCCATATCTATCTTCACGTGTTTTATTTATACATAAGTGGTCCTTATCAGAGGAGAAGTGACGAAAAGAATCGAACCAAAAACTTTCCCTTTTTGACATGTACTTTCGGATTCATTTGTATTCACCCTCTTAATTTCCCTTGGATAAATGCAAGAAATTTCCTCCGAGATCAGCTAGAGTATGTACAGTGCGTTCGACCTTCAATTATCAGTTGGATATGTTAATTTATTCTATTTATTTATTTATTTTTTGCAAACAGTTCATGACTTTTGGGTAAACTTGAAGCATTCGTCGTGCTTTCCAAGAGGCTGCTGTAATGAGGAATATTAGTATCTACCGCCCTGCTGCATCAGGTCTTGGATTTTACTAATAATCATGACATGCATGTATACATGTAGTATAAGTGAAAAGGGCCATACCCAACATCCCACACCTCCCCTCCCTCCCTTTGTCACATGGTGTTCGATACAATAATGAACAAGAGGTGTTTGTCCAGTGCAAAAGCTGTCAAAAAAGACATTGATATGTTCGAGATCACATATTTTTACATGTATTAAAAGCAACATACAAACAAGAGAAGCCAAAGGAGAAGGCAGGAGAGGATTTTGTCAACATGACAACGTGAGAAGACGTATAAGGCATCAATCACGACATACATACAAGAGAAAACAATGATATCGTGCACATATACCTGAATCAATAATGTTAAAGACTCAGGATGGCCCCTGCGAGACAAGACAATATAAGAATATTATGTTCCGGAGTACAATCTATCGCTCCTTCCCACTATAATTCTGCCACCCCGGCCCTACGTCCCTCCAGTAGTGCTCCATGCCCCACCCATCCCTTGATTCTTCATGCATTTTGGGGGTGTATTTTCCAGCCAGTGATAATGATGACTAGTCAAAATTAACAAAACGTACGATTTAAGTGGAGCAAAATTATGAAACTTCGTGTGACTATATAATATATATCATGTACTGCACCTGTTTCAGGCAGAAATAGATCTCTAAATTTTGGTTTTTAGTGCATTTTGAGGGCGCAGATTGATTTTCTCTATTAATTTTCCCAATATTCTTCCCCAAAATTAGTTTCTGGTGAAAAAAAGGACCACATTCAATTGATTTTTGCAGGGCAAACTAGTGAGGTTTTCAATAGAAAAGATATACGTCATTATTAATGGAACTATCGTTGGAAGAGAAAACAATATTTGAGTAATCATGAAACTTCTATTCATTATAACTTGGTACTTGATACAGCAGTTTTAATTAACTTAACAATTAGGCGCTATATCAACGATAAATTAAACAGATGACAAAACAATAGACCTAGATAGTTAGCAAATTTTTGTAATCTAATAAGTTTAGATGTAAAATTAAAGTTGATCATTAAGATCACCCATCATCGGGTATCATCAGTGGTTAATTAGGGAGAACCTGAGATTGTGTGGATAAGGCGCACGGTCTAGATTCGATTATTCACAGAGATCATACTCTTACGCTCTAAGTCCGATCAATGTGTTTTTTTTGGGTAACAGTCAGTAGATCAATGTGTTCTAATTAAACCAAGTACATCTAGTTCAGCGAAAAAAAAAAGTCCATCTGAGTACAGTGTACAGATTGGGTGCAAGAGACTTCTCTGGTCACCAAAGAAAAAAGTAGATTAAAATCACTAGTATGCTTTTGTAAAGTTATATGAGAGTTCTGCTCATCAATTGACTAACTACCAATAAACATGGGGGCAGATGCTCAACATATGATCCATGATAAACGCCTATATCTGCTCACTGTCTCACCTATACAACAGGGTATCCATTTCAATTCCCTATGAGCAGTGATTGAGACGTGGGCCTGCCTCTCAGCCATTCCCACAGAGAGATTACGCAAAATATTGGAAAAGTATCCCATAATTTAGATCTTGATCAGCATAACAGTACCTAACTTTGGTCACAAACTTATAAAAGATCACATCAAAGTTAATGACCATGCCAGCCGCTAACATTTGTTTGCTAACGAAACGATCGATAGCAACACTTCATGAGGATGTCTTCATCAACCATATAGGTGGCAAAGGAATTAACGGTTTCCAAAAATAAAAGTAGAAGGACAAAAGAAAAGGAACGAAAGCAGGGAAATTAGGGAATGGGCTAGCTTGGAGCAATACTGCATAATTATGAAAGGGGCGGGCACGTACTAATTTTGATCTCTATCTCCTTCTTAGTAATAAATCAATGGGTTTTGTAGTTTTCCTTTGGTTTTGCCGGCCAAACGAAATATGTTAGGTCGAAAGTGACAAGGGAAACTTCTAAACGCAGAAGAAGATGCCAAGGAAGTCGGGTTTTTGAGTGAATGATACTCCTTCATAATTTAGAGACGGGGTGATGGACCAGCTTGAGAGGAAAACCAGAAATGGGAGGGATGGGGTCCACCGTCGTCCATGGAAGAGGAAGACTTCTGTTGGGTTGATTGTGCTCGATCATCGCCCGACGGGGAGGGAGAAAGGCGTTTGGACTACCTTCTCGGTGATGTTGACTGCTGGACTATGCACTAAATAGTGGGTCCCACTAATAGTTTGGTTTGGTTTGGAAGCTGTGAGTGTTTGACGGCTGTTACGTGGAAGGAATCTAATGGTTTTTGTCTCTATCTGAGCGAGATGGGACAATATGTCCAGTCCATGATGACGGTCTTTTATATATATATATATATATATATATATTTTTTTTTTTCCTTCGCACACCGTCATATTCTTCCTTCTTCGTTCTCAGGCTTTTCCCTCTCTCTCTACCAAAATTGAGGATCGATCTCTTTTATACGGAATTAGTTAGCGCGGCCGTAAAGTTTAAGACTTAAAAGATCGTGCATGCTGATAGATCATCTTCTTTGTACATACGGATATATATTTGTTCACTTCTTTTAATTGGTTTCAATTAAAATTTATAATTTAATATATTTTTTTTGCATCTCTTTGTTTATTTTATTGTGATATTTTAAAGTTTATTATTAGTCATATTAAATATAGGATTATAATCTTCTACAATATTCTTGACAACTGAAGAGAGATACACAATATATGAGTCCTATATAGTATTTACATTTTAAAAGCCTAATTAATGGAAATATTTAGAAAATGTTGTGAAAATTTAGGAGATTGGAGTTTTATTGAGTTTTGTGAGAATATAGCGAAAAAAGTATAATTTTATAAGAGTCGGTGAAAAGTGAAGAAAGATATAATTTGAGTGAATTTTTATGTTATTTTGATTAGAATAGATGATTTGAAGAAGAAATTTTTGTAGCCCATTAATTTGTATGAAAATCTAAGAAGTTCAAAATTTTGTGACAATTCATGTTTGCATCTAAATTTTTTTTACAAATTATAACTTTGTAAACGCATAATTAAGGATGCTATAACATTTAATGCTACAAATTTTAATGTTGCAGACGTAAATCTTAATAAATTACAAGAATCTCAATCTTAATAAAGAACAGAATATTAAATAAAATTCACTTCATGAATGAGTCTTATCTCTGAAGCAAATTAAACGTACCGGTTGGTGAGGATATAGAATTTATTGGAAGCCACATAAACGGTGTCCTGAAAAACGTACATCAGAGGCATAATAGCATCAAAGCATGATGTGAGCTCCTGAGGCCTGCAGCATCACAACAGTCGTGTATGATTCTCTTTCAGAAAAGATGGTTTCTCTATCGTTGATTTGATAGTGAACCAGAGTAAAAACCTTCTTTGCTTCTCCCAGTACTGTACCACTTAGTCATTACAGAAAATTGTACCTTATACTTCTTTCAATTATTACATTCATTTTCAATTGCTAATATTATATTGCAGTTTAATTTTTTAAGTCCTTTCTTTTGTTTTTAAGAGTTCTTTTTATTTTTTTTATCTAATTATGTTTTTTTCATCAGTGAAAATATTTAATAAAATTTTAAAATATTCTAACTCATTTCTTAAAAAAATTAATACTGCAATTTACTTTGACTCATGTTATTAAAGAATTAAAATTTTCTGTAATTTTTTATCCGAACTGTACTACTGCAGCAGATGACTCATTTCTTTAATTTTTATTAAAGAATTAAAGAATTAAAATTTGATACTTTAATGTGGGTTTTGAACTTGATGCTTAATTAGAGGTACGATATTGTCTCCTTGTTAGCACCAACCAGAGACATGCGTGAGACTAATTCTTCCACAAATTAAGTTACCACTTTCATTTCAGAACAAATTATACCCTCTAACACTATTTTTTTCTTGTAATTTACAGATTAAACTACTAAATCTAACACATTACAACAACAACAAAAAGCTAGGATTATATATGCTAGTAAGGCAGTTTTACAGAAGTAAAATTTGAGAGGCCAAAATGTAAAAACTAAAGGAAAATTATTAGAAAAATGCTACTTGTAGGGAAAAAAATCTCCATTGCTTTACTAAGTGGTTCAATCTATAAATTTATATCCACTGTAAGAAGGCTCAACTCATGAGACAAACTAGTATACTTCGGTGTAAGGATAAGATTACAAGAAGCCCTCGATTACAAGAACCCAAAAGGAATATGGGACATCGATATTTGTTACATCCCAAACTATTGTGTTAAGTTTACACTTTCTCTCCATGTTACATTTGAACTTTTAGGTTGTATGCTATGTGACACAATTTTAATTAATTTTAGTAGTAAGATCTTAACTTGAAATGTGCATTAATACTGTATTAATATGTCAAATTTGATAGTTTAAAGTGTAAATTAGAAAAGAATCCCCTAACTAAAAGGTAGAAAATATATTTTATTTTAGCTCTCTCCTAAAGTTTTTAGTTAGAAACAAAAAAAAAAACACATAAATGCATAAGGAGAAAATGTAACGAGGTCCGCAAAAGCAAAAGAGGGATACGATACCTTCATGATATATAGCTTTTTGACGAGGAAAACTAGTAAATTACTTAGGGCATGATGAAGAAAATGTAATAAATATTCGTAAAAATGGGGTGGTAGCATATGATGTAATGATTTTCACATGAGGCTATGACTGCAACTTTTTTGGGATCAATTGGTCGAGGTGAGAAATTAGTAAAGGCCGTAGCTCTGCCAGTTTCCTCCCCTAAAGATCTTCTAGCTATAGTGTGACATATATCAAAGCTATCTACGTATTCAACTAATTAACGTTAAAAATTTTGGATCCTCAAGGTAATCGAGCAAATCCTATGGTGTAGAATGCCTCCCCATCTCTCCTGATCTTCAAACGATCGAACATGAAAGTTGTATAAAGCCAACTTTTACAGACTGGTCCGGCTGATTGCCCCATGCCACAAAGCTGCAATATTAATATCTAAATATATTTAACTAATTGTAAGATTCGAGTTTTGTCTCTTTTAATTTATTTATTTAGTATTATTCCTTTGCTTTTATTAAAAGAGAGAGAGACTAGGGCGATGGAGGCCAGTCATGCCTGGAGAATCCAAGTTTTAATTTGAATTATTTTATAGATTATACTAACATTATATATATATATAACCTAAACAAGGAAACGAAACTTCCATGTTTATGAGATATTTTTTTTTTGTTTATTATGTTTGGCAGAAAATCCTTTGATTGACGGGATTCCATCCGTGATTTTTTTTTTTCGAGCATATAAGAAGAAACTATATATGTTCATAAATTTTGAGAAGGCTAACACGACGGCCCACAACTTACAATTCATCATTTAAATCACAGATTTGATTCAAAAAGAAATTTAAACTGTGACCGTGAGTCTTATTCACACCGTTGCAAGTGCGTGGGGTTCAAATACCTCTTTTTCAATTACTCCACTTGACCCTTCATTAATGTCAGGTCAGTCGTGTATTTTCGAAGCAAAAAAAACCAGCAGTAAAAATTACGTTTAAATGGAATGAAATTTACTATATATATAACCCAGACATCAATAAATCTACTTTCTTTCAGTACCTAATTGACCAACCCACATAAAGATTTCATATAGGAGCTGGGAGGGAGAGAGAGAGAGTGATCCATCCGGCGTGAGATGTTTGCTTGTTTCAGTCCCATAATTAGTCCGAGTAGGAACAAAATCAAAATGGACAAGGGCATACTCGAACAAAGGGCCCCATTCTCTGCATACCCGGCCTCATGACATTATTTGGGAGCCAGAAATACACCATTATTCACCCAACATGACTCGAGCTCATACAGTCATACCCTCTCCTTTTCCGACGTATTTCTGACTGTACAGCCGGAAACGTATATATTCTCCGCCTATCTTCTCTGGCCCTAGCTAGCTTCCCTAATCCATGTGATTTATACGATCATGGGTAGGGGCCGGGTGGGCTATTCATTGATTTGCCGTGGCCTAATAAGGTTAGTCGATCTGCAGATCCCTGTCGACTACCTACCACCTTGAGCGAGCTTAGTGTAAGCAGATGCTCAAACAAAAACTCAAAACGGCCGGCCTTCCGCTTTCTCCTGGGCAAAACTGAGTCCAAGTACTCTCTAAGAGTACGTACGTATACATACCAAGGACAAATGCATGCTGCAAAAAAGTGTGGTTGAAATTATATCAAAAGATAGAAAATCTGACTGGAATTAATTAGCAACAGTACATCCGACGAAATACGATCGACACCCCTAACAAGTTCATATACAATTAATATGTACATTTGAATCAGGAAATTCTTATAAGTACCTCTTTGGATCTTCTATAACGTACAGTGCTCAAGTATAGTACTGTAGACTAAAGGCTAATCAATGCTACGTACATAGCTAGGTTAATGTTCAAATTACTTCAAAGCTATATATATAAAAGGACGAGATCTCACAATTATGAACTAAATTGCATATTAATCGTTTACACAACCCATCTAATAATTAAGTTAATCCAAGACAGTAACAAGCTATGATTTTATACGTACGTGATCGTCAAGAAAGTAGCTACTTGGCTCTTTATTTTTGGACGAAAAAAAAACTCGAACAAAAAATGTTAGGGTAAGCTGCAGGCCCAATAACACCTGGTTCTATCCTTTTAACTTTTGCCTTGATAGATCATAACCTCCATATGTGCAGAGTCAGACAGAAAGAAAGGGGTCGGAGTAGTACTGTACGTACGTGGAGGAGAAAATAAAAACGAACATCAATTAATCAAGCCCATTTTCCCTGATTTTTGAACAGGTAAGGTGTCCCGTTCCGAAAAGGTGTAAGTGAGTAATTTGAATTTTAAACGAAGAGATAAAACTTAATCCTATATTTGATTTTTGGATAAAGCTTGAATAATATTTTTGAATTTAAAGGTGCTGATATGAAGATGTGATATATATTTGAATTTAAATGTTTGAATAGAGATTTGATCTTGAGTTTGAATTTAAAGTTTAAGATATGAATAAAGATTATTCTTATATTTGAATTTGAAAGATATGAATAAATATCTTATATTTGAATTTAAAAGTGATAGATAGAGGTATGTTTGAATTTTAAAGGTTGAAGAGATTGAGGTTAATAAATTGTCACAGAGAATGTATATTGGAGACCAAAATTTGGATTGAGGTGTTGCTACTATGTTCCAAGAAATTGTTCGGCAATTTTTGAAGAAGCTTTAAAGATTGGTTAAGTGTTCGAGTAAGTGGTTCTTCAATGGAATTTTTTAAATGTGCACCGTATTTTATATGGTTTTGATGTATTATTTGAAGAACTGAACAAATTTAGGGTAAAATGAGATTGTTGAGATTTTCGTGAAACTCAATTAAAATATTTATAACTTGAGCATACTGTGAAAATTGTCCTTTCGTTGGTAATATATATTTGTGGTCTGTGTGACCAATTTATCTTTGTGGTTTGTGTGGCCAAATTGATACCTCTCGTGGTATTTGGAGGTCTGTGTGACCATTGGTGATTCCCCTATATTGTGTGACCTTGGATATTTTTGTTACAAACTTGTATTTTTGGATTCGGTATGGCTCACGATGTTTTATTTTGGATTTCGGTTATTTTGAGAAAACTGTCTTTTTCCCAACCCTCATTGACTTACTACTTACTGAGCTAGTCGTAGCTCACCCCTTATTCTCATATTTTTCAGAGTTGGCAGAATTAGAGAAGTTCGAGGAGCTCCAGATAGATTTGTGTTTCGAAGGCGTGTTTTGCAAAAGTACTTTTGAAGATCAATATTGGAGAATTCGATATTGTATTATTTTTGGAGATCTTCATTGATATTGGAAATATCGGATATGCTAATGTAAATTTTAGGGCTCGGATTGATATTTTTTTGTCTTTTACGGTTTATGAATATTTTGTTGAGATTGTACAAAATTAGTTTTGAAATATTTGTGCCTAGATAAATGATTATCCATGGTGAAAAAACCTTATTTGATACGAAAATCTATCCGTATAGAGTTTGGGTCTGGGGCGTTACATACGACGCTTTCGTAAATTTCAATCAATGGATGGCATTAAATTTTTGAGTAAAAAGAATAACCCTATTTGTTAGATAATAGACTAAATAATCCTCCTCCAAACCTCGACTTTATTCTGAGTTTATTTCTGTTTCAATTCTTCCGGATAGATGAGGTTTAGGTTTGCAGATGTTTTTTTGGAACATTTTTTAATAACTTTCCAAAATAAATCACAGGAAATCTACAGCTTGATATCAATGTACACAAGAGGGAAACTTTTCTTTTCGGTTGTTTGGAGGTAGCCCATACAAAAGTGCTTCATGATTAATCCCACTGATCGGTCGACTTATGTCATTAGAGTCTTTTCTGCCTCATAATAATGGTATAAACTTGTCATCAGTTTTCTTGTAAATTAACCATTTTCTAAGGGAACTTAATGTACTTGCATGTCACCTTCTCAACCATTATTGTTACTCCTACAAAGAGTACGGAGGCCATGTTTAAAGAGAGACACAATGAGCGTTCTGCTTTATCTAAGACGCAAATAGAACAATGATTTACTGCAAAAAGGAAAGAAAAATAGCAATGCTAGCTGCTGCATGCTTAACTAAGTCAGTCTTTGTTTAATATGCAGCAAATATGGGGGGATGATGGGAGTCGGATTCTCAAACACATGGATCTCAAGAGAATGTCCTTTGCAATCATCTTCCCCAAGTGTTCAGCTCCCTCCCGAATCTAATCATAGTTTGCAGCAATTAGATCAGCCTAATTCTACATCAAACCCTTGTCAACCAAGGTCGGCCTCTCTCTTTTTGCCTCTCGCTCCTAACATGCAAAGGTACTTCTTCATGGGTCTAACAATTATAGGTTTCATCTTAATTAATCTAAATATAGATAGGGTGGGGATGTAAGCCGGTGAAAATGGGTAGCTAAGGTCCCATTACTTTTGAACCCGGCAGTCACCAAACAGGAGGCCATATTTCTGGTGTCGGACTTCCTCTTTCCTTAGATTCTTTTGTCACTTGAGGTGTAATGATAGCATGTTGAAGCCATGCATCATGGACTCTGTGCATCAGAAGTTATTCATTCCTCAGACACAGTGCATCCATCAAATTACAGGTAAGCTCTAGAGATATATCTGTTCATTTAACTTGTTCTTACCTATGGGCCAGAAAAAAAAAAACATTCACTGTACAAAAGTCCCCGAAAAATAGTACATTTGTGTCATGCAATGATGTTGTGGACGTTGAATGCTGTCTTTATAAGCTACGGCCGGAGCCAGGGAAAATAACAATGAAAGATCTCTGACTAAAATAGTGATGTGGTTCTATTAGAATTCATGCTTTTTGCAACTTGAATTTCAAATAAATTATATGACTTAATTCAAAGCACGAAGAGGCCGGGAAAAATAGAAGTGTGACGCACAAGAGATATCAAGAACGCGAGATACTGGGATCGAACTTAATGATTAAGATTTCAATGCTAGAAGTTGAACTTTAAAACCACTGGTTAAGCTAGATGGCGTACCCTACGTTTAATACCATATATTACAACCTTGCAGGTTCTAATAGATCGATCAAGTCGAACAAAGATTGTCTAAAATTGACAGTAGTCAGTAACGACGGCATTAATGGATCGAAGGAACAAAGAAGATTAATACCTATACCGCTGAAAATCATGTGATAATTAAGGTCATTCCTTCGAATCCCCACGTTTCTCTAGGGGTGGAGAAAAAATCCACCTACTTGGCTTAATTGAACGGGTCGGGTTTTGAAATATAAACTTGGAAAAAAAATTGGGTTCGAATCTTTAACACCTTTTTCCCTCTCTCTTATACCTCTAATAAAATTGCGCCGTTTTGTTTCTTCTTAATAGTTTCTCTTGTGACCCGACTTTGAGATATACTAACATGAACCCAACGGGTTCATCTGAGAATTGGAGATCAAGGTCGGATTGGACAACCCTCACTCAGATTGAATCGGGTTCGGGGGTATGAGAAACCGACCCGACACCGACTTTGCACACCCCTAATTCCTTTACTCTCTGCGGGGGACATTCATCTGAAAAGTGAAAAGAACTTAAAACATAACATGCACACGCGGGGAGTACTTATTGTTGCTGACAGAAAAATTCCTCTAGCTTCTTTCGTTTCAAGATTAATCGGCTTCCGGTATATATAATTGGGGTACTGTTAACAGATTACTCAGGGTCGGCTCAAGCAATATGGAGGCCTAAGGGTAATACGCCTTCTATATAAATTTTAACATAACATATTTAAAATTATCTGAAATTTATTAAATTTAATATAAATATTCAAATGTCTCATTATTATTTTTTATAGGGTCCTCATACATGACATCAAAGCCCCATAACTTGATCGGTTAAGAAATTTATAACATTTTTTATTCTCTTTGAGCAAAGTTAAGAAATCTAAAAAAGTATGAGGAGACCTAGGAGAAATATATCACTCGATGAGTAAAAAGACAGTTCACTTGCGATAGAAAAATATAAAAATATTGCATTTTGTCATTCCCTTTTTCTTTTTTTCTTAGTTCAGTTGTCTTTTTATTTCCTGGATCATCTACAACACACAAAAATATTATTATTTTTATTCTTTATGGGGCCTTAGGCTATCGCCTAAGTTGCCTTACCCTTTAGCCGGCCTTGAGATTTCTACAGTCCACATAAATATTTCTTTGGAGACACATTGTTTATTTTTCTTTTTTTTTCTAATACTAATTCCACCAGTTGTTTCTTAATTCCATATATCCTACTAGGGCTGAAAATCAGAAATGCGGTTCGGTTTACGGACCAAACCGGACCGCATTTTCGGTTCCCTTATATTAAAGTATAAGTGGTCTGGTCCGGTCCGGCCTTTTGAATGCTCAGCCTTAATCCTACTCTATATATTCTTTGTGCTATATATCTAATTATTAGATGAATATTGCAGTTATTTATATATTTTCTCTGTTTCTAAGCATCTAATTGTTTGCAAACTTGCCTTGATCACCCAAGTTAGCAATTGTCCCCTCTCTAGTCCGAAAAGATTTCGATTATAAAACTACAATTCATGAGGTTACAACATTAATGAATTCATCAATAACCGAGATTGTATTAATGAATTCATCAATAACCAAAAATGCATTAAACAATATATTAATAATTATTTTTTTAAAATCGCATCATGAATGCTTTGACTAATCCTATCTAGATCATTGATAAAATTTATTAATGTGTTCGCAACATCAAACACTCTATTAAAACATGTTAAGACATAAATTTTTGGACTGACCTTCCTCTAGTTTTGCAGCTCCCACAAGAAAATTGTATATATATATATACCAAAAGTGTACAAATGGGATGTATTTAATCTTATTTATCCTCTCTAATTTATGTATGACAATGAAGCCAACTTGGCAACTTCCTTAAAAGAGAATCATGACCAATTTATCTAGCTGTTAAGCCATCTAATTCCTCACCCTCACAGGCCAAGTCGGCAACTTCAAAGCCAGAAAAAAAAAACACAGGGAGAAGGGGGAGAGAGAACATCACTGCTACGCTGATCCACCTGATGGTTTACCAAAAAGTAAGCATCTTTTGTACAGGGAAATTATGACCTCATTGACCTCTATACCCCTTGAGGGTGACTTTCCATCCACAGTTTCACCTTTATAAAGGCTGCTTCCAAATTAATTAATCTCAGTCAGTACATCCCCTTCAGGAGTAAGGGGCAGTTTGGTCAAACCGCGATCTCATTCTCTCGCTGTTTAGAAGATCTTTTAGAAGAGAGGAGAGAGATTCTGAAACGGTGGTGTGGTGTGGGAGTCTGACAATAGTAGGGAGGCTACGTGTACATGTGGAGCTCTAGGCCCTGTATTTTTTTGCATGCAAAGCAAAATATTTACTGTGCGATGAATTATGAGACTGCTTTTGTTTCTTTGTGGGGGATGTTTTTCTTCCTGGAGCCCATTGCTTGCTGCCTGTGGGATCAAGTTTCAAGCATCGCTATTGGGTCTTTCTCTCCTCTCATCTCTCTCTCCTCTCTGGAGAAGTTTTAATAAGGATCAACTCTACAAGAACACCTGTTGAAGATGAGGGTTGGACGAAAGCAAACAAAGAGAGAGAGCTGAATGAAAAAGCTGAAAGTTCAAAAGCTAATTAGAAAAGAAAGCTGAGGTAACCGAAAGAAAGAGCTTTTTATTTCCTTCCTCTTATGTCCTAGCTAGGCAAGGGCAAGCCTTTTAGCTGTATCTTGAATCTTCTCTCTCCCTCTCTCCCCCCACCCCCACCTCTAACCCGATCTCTCTCTCCCTTCGCTATTTCTTATTATTAACCCTTACTTAGAAAGTGAGCGGGATTGTTCTCGTTGGTTAGGCTTATATTATACAAGCTGGTAATCAAACACAGAGAGGTGAGAATTACCATCCATGTTAGGCAATAACTCTTCCTCCTCAGTTCCTTTTTCTGAGGCATTTTCTTGCTTAGAAAACGGTAGTAACAAGAAGAGGAAAAGAAGGCCGGCGGGAACTCCAGGTACAGAATATATATCCATTTCTTAGATATGTGAATATGCATAGTTCTTTCTTTCTTTTTTTAATATTTTAGTATGCTGGTTCGTCTTTGGTTCTAATTTTTGGCACTTTCGTGTATAATTCATTCCATTAGATCCAGACGCAGAAGTGGTTTCTCTCTCACCCAAAACACTGCTGGAATCAGATCGTTATGTCTGCGAGATCTGCAACCAGGGGTTTCAGAGAGACCAGAACCTTCAGATGCACCGGCGAAGGCACAAGGTGCCGTGGAAGTTGCTAAAGAGAGAGAATCCAGTTGTGAAGAAGCGAGTTTTCGTGTGCCCGGAGCCAAGCTGCTTGCACCACGATCCGTGCCACGCTCTCGGTGATCTGGTTGGGATTAAGAAGCATTTCAGGAGGAAGCATAGCAATCACAAGCAATGGGTCTGTGAGAAATGCTCCAAAGGTTACGCGGTTCAATCGGATTACAAAGCCCATCTCAAAACCTGCGGCACTAGAGGACATTCTTGTGATTGCGGTCGAGTTTTCTCAAGGTTTTCTTCCAATCTCAACACATAACATGTTTCTCTAATTACCTTCCCCTGGTGGTTAAAATCATCTGCATTCCTTCAGAAAACACACAAAACGAAAATGTTATCCAAATTCATGTCCTTTATCGTGGTCCTTTACCAAAAAAAAATACCATTTGATCTGGACTGGGTTTGGGTTTTCTGGGTTAATTTTTTCTCCCTCATTTGCTGGACACAAATTTTTCCAATTTCACACCTCGATCATGATCTGAACCATGGCTCTCCTGAATTCCTTTTTGGTAATGGGGTTTTGACCCAAAAAGAAATATATTATTTTAAAAAGTAAGGTTTTGACTGATGGAACCTTAATCCAGTTTTAAACAACTGTTCTTGGTAGTTGGAACACATTTCCCAAAGATCAGTTTCTGTTGGTCACACCACTGTTGGTTTCAAATCCTTTTGGCAGCCCAAAACCCCAAACAGTAGCTCTTTTGTGACTATTTACTATATATGTCTCGCCGCACCTTTTTTGGTTTTTATATTAAGCAACGTACGTCGTATTTCTCAAATGGGTGAGCTGATCCTCGTGGAGTACATCTTAAATGATTAACATGGTTTTGTATCATCATCAAATTCATATATAATCTTCTCCTTTCAATAGCATTCAATTCTCTGTGAATTATATATGTACGTATTTAGTTTTCCAAGGCTTTCAGAACATATCTTATATTCTTATGAACAGTTTCCATGCTCTACTTTGGCCGCGACGTATAGAATCAGGGAAATCTGCTTTCTTTCAGTCTAACGTAGAACAACATATTCTTTTTTTATTTAATTTCTGAGAATAGAACAGCATATTTCAAATATCGTTCTGATCTCCCTTACAGGGTGGAGAGTTTCATCGAACACCAAGATGCTTGTAGTATGGGCCGTCTCCGGCCGGAATCACAAGCACTGCAGCCAGCCTGCTTGTCTCGGACGGCTTCGAGTCCGAGCCCATCCAGCGAGACCAATTTCAGCACAGGTCCTTGGCATGCTTTAGTAATGCGAAAACCAACACCACCGGAAACCACGTTCTTGAACCCTAATGTAGGTGGAAACTCATCCAAGAATACAAGCTACTACAATTTGGACCTTCAGCTCTCGACTACTACGAATCCTATTGATTCCTCGGTCTCCCCTAAAGGAGAAGACAATCATTCCACCCAACTCCAGCTCTCAATTGGGTCATGTGAATTTGGAGAGAAGAATGAACCCACCCCCAATATGACCCATCGAGAATCACCCAAGAAGAGCTTTACAAGTGACAAACCGATGGTAGGTGCCTTAAAACTCAAAGAACAAGCGCGCGAGCACTTAAGGCTAGCCATGGCAGAGAAGGCGTACGCTGAAGAGGCCAGACAACAAGCAAAACGCCAGATTGAACTAGCTGAGCAGGAGTTTGCAAATGCAAAGAGACTTAGGCAACAAGCGCAGGCTGAATTGGATAAGGCACAGGTTCTGAAAGACCGTGCAATAAAGCAAGTAAATTCCACTATTCTTCAAATCACTTGCCATGCTTGCAAGCAGCAATTTCAAGCGCGAGCAATGACGCCTCCCGATGAGAACTCTCTGGTGTTGAGTTATATGTCATCCGCCATAACAACAGAAGGTGAAGTAGAGAACGACAATCGAACTGATCTTGCAAAATCAACTAACCTTTAGATCTCTCTCTACTTCCAGCTATGTTAACAATTTTTCTTTATCTACCAATTATATACCAAATGAGTTGTTGTGGTTATCTCAGGTTTATTAGAAGAGTGTTTGTATCTTGCAATTTCATGTGTTTTTATTTGTTTATTAATTTGGTAAATCCAGACTATAATGTAATGGGTTTTTGTTAATTAAACTTTGTTTTCAAAGTACAATTTGGTATATCTATGATGTAGGCTTTTCACCACTACATGAATTGTATATTACCAATAATATGGGTTTTATTTGTCATTTAGTGAATATTAGTCTCAGGTCTTCATGAGCTTGACTCTCAATGCAACTATTTCATTGAATGAGCTCAGACACGCTCATTTTCCAACACCTTAAATTTTGGATGTGTTAGATTTTGTCTTTGGACTATCCGGCCGGTGATCCTTGTTGGCCAAGGTGGTCAGATAATGGAAGATGACACTAGCTACTCCAAGCATTAAAGAATTGTTCAGAGAGAGAGAGAGCGGGGAATCAGATAGTCCTTTCTGCTGCGGTTCTGGATTCTTATAAATGTGAATAAAAAGCGCCATGTTTTTCAGTGCCACTGCTGTAAGTGGGTTAAAGACAGACCCCAGTCGTCCCTCTCCAACGTCTGCAAGCATATAGAAACAAACAAACACTATTGATGATTTCCTTCACACCTCGCTCTGACCTAAGAATCAGCGCCATGGCAGTGCCTGCAGAGGAAGCACAGCATCTTTTTCCAAATATGCAGAGACCATTCAAAGCTTTTGGAGTCGAGGGGAAATAACTTTGTAAAACCTGTTATCTTTTCACGGTTAGAACCGTAACAAAAAGGCCAAGGAGGAGCCAAAGTTTGTGCTGTCATCTCTCAAGAACATGTTAAAAGGGTCTCTCTTTCTTTTCTTTACCTTTCTAGGACCATGTGCGGTTTCTCTTCACCTTCAATTAATGCCATTAATGCTGGCCTCCTCACTTTTTTTTTTATCTGACGCATAAATATTGATAAACGTCACGGGTCATCCACCTCCTTTATTAAGCAGAGAATTAGATTTCAATGCCCTCTAAGGTGCCGCTCGGGTCATTGATGGGCCTGTGAGTTTAGTCGACTCAGACCCGACCGTCCTGCTAGCCCTAGATGAAACTTAGTGCAGTAGTTGATGAAAAAGTGAGACGCCCAACGTTAACAAACCTATTTGCCGTACTTGGGCTTTTCTCCTGTGTCTTCCCACCTGGACATGTTATTGAGATGGTCTGTCTAGCAGCGACAGGCGACAGCAGACCAAACTTTTATTTTGTTAATTTTAAGGTTTAATGATCGCTGTAGTTTAAAAAATCAGTTTTTGGATATAACTTTGAATAGATTAGGAGTTAAGATATCTCCAATTTTTAGGATCGGATAGTCTATCCTGAATCCTATTGTTGTTAGTGAGCTAACTTTTGATGGATGAAATACATTTGTCTAAAAAATAGACCACAAGAATCGTCATGCTCAAAGTTGTACGCCAATGATTGATTTTGTTAAATGTCGATACTGCAAGAACTATATCAGTAATTAAGCCAAACACTTCCTTCTTTCAGTAATTTCATCTCGATGGATTTGATGAAAACGAAGAAAGCATCATGTTCAATTTCTGCTAGTTTTAGTAATATCTTCTCCCAAAGTGAAGGAAAACTCTAGGGACAGATATGGATGATCTAAGTTATCAATCGAATCCCACATGATTTCAAGATCTAATTTCTGAAACTGGAGACGAAAAATTGATGGAAGGTTATTAACACAACGTCTAGTTTTACATGGAACATGAGCCAAAGGTTAAGGCAGTGGATAAGATAGGAGTCAGGCTCTCCATAGAGCAAGCATATTGCTCGTGGGATAACGACCTGAAAAAGTGGAGCCCAAGGCCCCAAACGGCGCCCGAGTGCCCTTCAATTATTTGCAGTTGTCTTTTTTCTCTTCTTTTTTCATCAAGAGGTGCCCAATTACACACCAAAATCAAGCACTTATTTTGGCAGAGAATCTAAGCGAATCCCAGGCTAGCCAAGGCCTAGGATTTATTTTGGTCTCTATTTTGGAAGAACAAATTATTGTTCTTGCAATGTTTTAGCCAAGCCTTTTTGGAGTACTACAAAGGAAAATTGGGTTAGCTTGGAGTTTCCTGTGTAGACTTCTGTTCCATACCAACAAAGTCAAGATTTGCAGCCGCACGTAGCTGCAAATCTTGACAAACTGACAAATTGTATTCACTCTCCTCCGTCCTCCATAAATTAATAACGTGAATGAGAGAAAAGTTTAGTGCGAACTGCAGTGAGTTGAGAAAGTGTGAGAAAGAGAGGTACTGTAGAGAAGCTATAAGAGTTTAAATTGATTTTGTTGAAATCAAAGTTTTCTCGTGGACGCAGGCAAATTGTCGAACCACGTTAAATAGTGTCCGTGTGATTGGTGTTTCCCGTTCTGTGCTCGACACCCTGCTGCCATTCATTTCGAGTCTGAACACTGAGAATAAAATCTGTAGACCCGTCCACGCTTCCTGAGCTGAGAGTGGTACGTAAACAAGAAACCAAATTTGTCCTCTCAATTCAGTGCGCCCTACCACTTTCTAACCAAATTTGTGGCAAGGAGGAAAACTAGGAGTTGGCAGAGAAGGGGCAGAAAGCTACCTGTATACGTCAATTCCCAGATCGGCGGTCCCCTACAACTGAGATAGAAAACAATCAAAACCCTAAATATGCAATCAAAACACAAGCTACACGTATTGCTGCAGCAGCTAGAACAGTTTCCTTACTGTTCTCGAAATCAGGTTGCCTACTCTCCTGAATGTTCAACTATTTAACTCCTTATGTTTATGCACATGTACTCACATAGCTCACCCCACCCCCACCAACTAGAATTGCACACAGATATTGCTTTGACCTTCAAACAAAAATCTCACACACGACTTTAAACAGATGAGCTTAAGTACAGAGACATGCTCTCAAAAAAATATTTTCAAACGATCTCAATACTTCTACATGTTCGACATCAGAATACACAAAATCTGCTTCATAAGGTTGCAGAATGAAATTGATGGAAACAAATCGATATAGCATATAGAAGAAGCTGAAATAAAACGGGTAAAATCAATCAAGGGCAGAGACCAAAAGGATGGTGTTGGAAAGGAATACAATATGACCAAGTGGCTGAAATGCAAGTGTTAGTTGTATATGTCCATCTAGAAGCAAAAGTTGGCATAAAGGTCCTACTACAAAATGTAGTGCATAAATAGAAGAAACAGACCCTAACTAACGTCGAACACAACAGTCTTGTGTTTTTATCTCTCAACAACATTCAAGGTCTATATATCCCTCTGTATCTACAGCGTGGCCATCAGGTCATAACTATAGACATCTTGGATGTTAGGAGTGCCCTCTGATCATACAAGGAATAGAAATAATTTTGACCACTTTGCTCAGATCACACCAACTCTGCCCCAAACACAGAGAAGGAAACTAACAGAGTTTTACTTGGAAAATTGTAGTAGACTGGAAGTAAAAATACTGCAAAATACATGCCTACTTATTGCGACAAGAACCTCCTAAACAGATCTACCACTGTTATGACACTAGAAACCAATAACTGTCAAATATAAAACACACACTATGAGACAATACTCTTTTTTTTTTAGATAAGTACACTTTAAGAGACAATACAAAGACAGAGAACCCCCGATGTACCTTTCAGTTGTTTCATAATTTGAAAGACAAATGAATATGCCATAAAACTATCGAGTTAATCAACAGAGTAAGGATCAAAATCCCCTCTCCCTCTTTTTTTCTCTCTTTATGAAGACATCGAGTTGGGTTTCCTCCATCTACCCAGAAAGCCTTACTCTCTATTTAAGAAAAATATTAGGTTGTGTAAATGAGTTCCAAATCACCTATTCTAATTTAATGACATTACATTGACACTGCCTCTTCTGGCACCAGCAAATGCTTATTGTCGCCAAAATTACCAACATCACTTCCACCAACCTACAGCTCGAGCATCACCACTGCCATTCCCACTCTTTGAGTTGGGTTTCCTCCATCTACCCAGAAAGCCTCACTCTCTATTTAAGAAAAATATTAGGTTGTGTAAATGAATTCCAAATCACCTATTCTAATTTAATGACATTACATTGACACCGCCTCTTCTGGCACCAGGAAATGCTTATTGTCTCCAAAATTACCAACATCACTTCCACCAACCTACAGCTCGGGCATCACCACTGCCATTCCCACTCTTGAGTGTCTTACAATGGGAAGTTTTGGCTCCATATGGCCATTTGTATTTCATAACAACATATCTAGAGAAACAATCAAATGCATGTGCATGTGCGTAAAATTAACTCTCATGACAAATGTGTGTTCATCAAACAAGCAGGGAGTTCTCAACCTTCTGTAACTCTTTAATTGATTGCAAAGACTGCCTATGAAAATAGTCATATAGCATAAAGAACAATAATCAGTTTTGCAAGTCGCAGAAGGTTGAGAACTCTCTGCTTATCCATTTCCTTAAGTTAGCTTCAAAATTCTACACGAGTAGAATGCTTAAACCTTTCAACTTCAACAAGTTAAGAGGATGAAGTAAAAACTACACTGCAATTCAGTGAGAATTTGTTGAGCCTGGGGAACACACTAGGAGGAGAAACCTGATCCAAGCTAAAGGCATTATAAGATTAGTGTGAAAAGTGTCACTCCCTCCCTCTCTCCCGCTTATTATTTCCCTCTCCCCACCCTGTTTTGTTGATATTTGCCGGGACTAGGGTGGAAAACAGTATATATGCTAGTCTCTTTTTGCTTCTTTGATGACTATGGAAAGGAATTGTGGTTAGAATTCTATGGCAAAAGATTATCAACACGCAACCCAACGTTTTGGAAATATAGATTTCAAAGATTTGAAGTAAAGCAAATTTCAGATGGCTCAATCCAAAATTTCACAATGAGGGTCAATCATCGAATCTAAGTTATATAATCATTCCCACTTGCACATGATTGGGCCACCACTACCAAATCTGTTTTGGATAAAGATTACCTCTTTCAAAGTGAATAACTAAATAGAAATTCTGGAATCAAAGACATTTGAAAGAAATATTCAAATCATGTTAGGGACCAACTATTGAGTCAGAAAAGTTTGCAAGGGCACCTGGACTCAGGTCAGATATTCCCTGACCGATTGATAAAGAAGTAAATAGGTTGCTTTCACCATCAGAACCTTCTAACCCTCACTTTACTCCAGGCCTCTTAAGAAACTATGCACAAGGATCATCTGCGGGAAAGCTACTCTATAACTTCCACAGCATGTCATACGCCTCATCATCAGGAAGCTCAAAATTTAGAGAGTAAAACAATGAGCTTCATAATTAATGAGCTCTCCAACTTCTAGTTCAAATTTAAGCACAATAATTTATGCCTTATCAGCAGGAGCTCATAGCCTACTAGTAATACGAGTCCCACGTCTAATAGGCCCTCAGATCACCGCATTAACTTCATACGAGTACGACAGCCAGATTCTCCTACATTAACCCATCATTCAAACTCGAGACTGAATAAATGATAGCATCAACTCATCCACAATCATTCATTTAGGTGACTTAATTGACAGATTATCATACCACAGACAAGTTAAAACTGCAAAGATAAAGTACTACCTCAAATAAACAATAGAGATGATAACAAAAATCATTCATGCCAGGAATCTTTGACATCAGAATCTATTATATAAAGTGCGAGTTCATAGCAAAAGAGGTGCATCCATATGAACATAACTGAGAATAGATGATGATGCAAAAAGAAATAAGATATTAATGACATTCTATTCATTGAGATGAAGCATAAATACCAAGCAACAGAGATGTACACGGAACATCAAATTTGAGGTCAGGAAGAAAAATTTTGCCGAATCTCAAAGATTTTTCCTTACATCCTTCTATGGGGCATCCAGCAGTATCGATGTTTCTAAAACATTGAGAAAAGGTGAATAGAATAACATTACAGGAGAGCCTGAAGGCAAAATATAAAAGAACAGGTTACACGGCAGAAGACTCATCAACTACAAACTACCTCAGAAGCCCCTGCTGTAGGTCACATACATATCTACAAGAGAAACATGCTGAACGCAATGGATAGTCAAAATACGATCCACATAATACAGCTACCTGATGGTGACAAACTTATTTGTTCCATGTTTAGCCCAGTGGGTCCTCAGATCAATCGGATTATTGAAGTCATAACCTTCTGCTGCAAGTTTCTCCAAAACCTTCTTGAATGCTCCTATACTCATTTTTCTGCCCGCAATCCTTGCTCCACGTCGTTTGGTACTCATTGGCAAAGGATACATTGACATATTAGTCGTACAACATGCAGACTGCCACCCACCAGAGCCCCAGCGGTAACACTGCTGAGGTACTCTAGTGCATGAACAAACCGGTATCGGAATCCCTGAAATATCCATGTCGATCCCATTTATGACAATCTCTGTTGTTTTCTTTGATGCAGGCCTAGCTCGTGGAACAGAAGGATTACTCTCAGCCTTCCGTGGACGAGGGGCTTTCTTAGCCTTCTTCTCTTTAGAGGGTTTTGGGGCTTTCGCACTCTGCCTTTTCTTAACAGGCCCATTTTCCTTCTCAATAACTGCCTCTTCAGTACTCGGCATCCTTTCATCCTTGGAAAAATCAGGTGGTTGAACCATCTGCATATGATGAGCTGAAGATATCTGGGGCAAAACCTCATACCCAGAGTTTCCTGGCAACACATTGATATATTTCTCTCTCTGATTAATCCAAGGATCCCTCATGTACTCCATGGGGTAAATTGACTGCGAAACCCCAATATCCCTGTGGTGAAAAGTTCCATTCCCACCAGCCATGACCGCAGCATGGCGGCCCCCAATAAGTGTTTTTTCGGGCATGGAAGACATGAGCTGAAGGCCCAGATGGCTTTTAAGGGATGTTGTAGGTTCATAGTAACCCCAGTTACGCATATTCAAACTATTATCCCCATCCATCGCACCACTGCTATTCAAAGGCCAGAAAACCGCAGAAAGAAACTACAATATCTACTTATTCCTTTATCCGTGGCATTGTCTTTCGCCTAATAAAAAAACAATCGAATCAACACCCAACAGAAAAGCCTTAAAACGCATAATCGAAGCTCAAACTTCCACAACTTACAAAATGAAAGATCACCCGCATAAGCAGACCAACATCTGGGTCAGAGAGAGATCTTTGGGACTCAGATCTCAAGAGATTGAAACGATGGAATCGAAAGTTAATAATAGGAGCTAAACATGATAAGAGACTGCAATAGTAATGGCGCTTTGACAAAGATTTAGGAGTCAAAGATCGGACTTACTTGTTGGGTATACGAGAGAGGTTTGTTAGGGTTCCGACAGGAGAGCGTCAGGAGGGGAAAGGCACAAAAGACTCCGAACGTGTACGCCATTTCTAGCATATTAATACTATTTACACTTACATTTTTTTTTTCTGCATATTTACACTTACATTTTAGTATATAATTTTTTTGTAAGCTGAAGAATGAAGATAATTTTTTTTCTCATTTCAAGATGCATTTTTTTCTTTAAATATTTAGCTGGAGAGCCTGTAAAAACAACTAAAAAAGAGCTAAACTTGAGTACGGACTGAAATATTAAATGAGATAAATTTAATAAACTCGAGTCAATTCAGTTTAAATTTATAAACAAAATTCGGTTCATATCACATGAGCTCATTTAAAATTTATTTATACATATTATAATATATATTATAAATTTTCATATATTAATTATACCATAATATCTATATCTTATATACTTTTTTCTCATATTAATTATGTGTACAAATAATTTTTTTTCTCCAAAATCTATTTCTTATCTGAAAAGCCAAAATTATGAAATTATCGGGTTTGAATAAAGACCAAAACATCATTTACCACGACTTAAAACATAAAAGGAATATCTTTATATTCCTTAGGTTCGTTTCAAGTTAAAAGTATCAATTGGAAAATACCAATTCCTTTCCTTTCATTTATAACAATTACAATATTGTAGAATTTAGCCTTCCAAAACTTACTAAATTTAGGCTTTATTTTTTAAAAAAATTCTACTATTGACCCCCTAAAAATTACAATATTATAATTTGACAGCCGAATCAAATTCCTGATCAGGGTACATCCTTTTGTTCGAGAGTTTGGCTGTAAAGATTGCCAAAAACCCATGCTTTTGATTCTTTGAGAAGCATGGAAACAAATAGTTGGCCGGGGCCATCATGATCATACTAGGCCACTAGCCTTGCAAGTTGCAATGATCAAACTAAGCTTAGATAGTTGGGCCACCGACCCTGTAGCTTGATTGACACCTCCTCCCATTTGGGGAAGGCTTGATCCCGGATTCAAATCCCGGTGTATGCAGCTTGATTGCTTTCCTCCACCCCATTACCTAACAAAAAAAACTATTGTCAACAGGCCGAATATTCTTCATATTGATATGGTCCTTCCTTTTAGCCCATCTGAGAATTTGAGCCCATCCTACCTCCCCTTTAAGGTCCACATTAATTTTGGGCCTTTCATAATTCCTAGAGCATTTCTCTGTTATTAGCGTACGTACGCATTATGACACTCACTAAGCTTAGATAGTGACTACTAATTTTATACACTCACTATCCTTTTGTTCGAGAGTTTGGCCTACTAATTTTAGGCCTAAATACTCAGATTTGACTTTGTGAGAATCGTTTTATATGCTTAGTTTGTCAACGGTATTATATCAATAATCTCCAAATACAACTTAATTAAATTTTTTCAAAGGCCACCTCAAGCGACAAGTGCTTATACGGTTCACGTCATTGGTCTATATTAGAACTTCCCGTTAGTTGTTAAAACTTAATTATAGATTATTTCAGATAAATTGGTTAAGAGGGGAAGTTGTCTTTTGATGTCTTCATAGGTTACAAAGTTGGAAGGGTTAAGAGCACGAGAGTTACATGAGATTAACTATGATGAGTTATATGAGATTTATTTAGATGTTATATTTTAGATTAAATCACAAAAGTCTCATGGTAAACTACAAATATCCATATAACCTTTGTGTTTTTCTTAAGTGGGTGGAATCAATTAATTAAGCTTTTATTGAAGTATTTTATTTTCTCTTCACTTAGCTTCATAGACAAAGTATTGAGTGTAGCCCTTGCATGTTTTTATTTCTAACACTTTTAACGTATTGAATACTTGAGGTACAAAGGTCGGGATTGCCTGTGTCTCAACTTAGGATCACTCTAATGACCTTTGCGCAACGTATTGTCCACATTACTAGAGAGAAGATTAAACTATGAATTTATACAATGTTTTTTTTTCTTCTTTTTTTGGTATTTTAGGAGAGACAATATTCGTCCAGCTTCAAATTCAGTCCTAAGAATAATATCCTAACAACATAACTTGATCTCTGACGTCGATTTAACTCATTAATGCACTGACCGAGTGAGATCCATCTAGTTTATTATGACCAATTAGTATCTTATTCTTAGAACTGAAACTGAATCCATATTCGTCCCACCATGCATGTTGCGGTTTATGAGGGGGTCAGCTGACTGAAAAATTATTAATGGTTCTTGTTCATTAAAAAAACTTACTATAGGGCTGTATATATTACAATGGTAGCCTATAAGATGCCAGTGTTGTGTTTGATTCTGTAACCAAGTCCACAGACTACCATGGATTTTCCAGCCAAGCTATCTGCCTGTACATGTCCGATGAGCAAAAGACAGCTCTCTTCTTCCACTGTTAAGACCCGGTTATTGCAAACCACGATTAGATAAAGAAAATCAGAACTTGGCCCCCCGGTTTCCTTGGCCAGCAGCAATGTACAGTAAGAGATAGTTAAAAACAAAGGCAGGCATATACTTCTAGCTGTCAAAGTCTTAATTAAGCTGAGACATTTCACTCTTTCTCGATCTTAACCTGATTGCGCAAGTTGTTAGTTAACTAAACTATTGTGTTTGTTTCATGTGGAAATTGTCAAGAACAGGGTCAGGTGCATGAAACTCATCCACGATGCTCTAAAAGCACGTGTACACGTGCAATTAAGAGCATATGGTTCTGCAATAAGACTTGGGACGACCAATTGTATACAGTACCCAGCGTAAACCCTGTCTGCTCATTTGATTATAATTCCTGTGGCTGTTCAGATCGAGCCCATATTGTACCTTCATTTCATGAAGATTTGTTTCCAATTTTTAGAACGAACTTCAGAAGCCTAAATTCGCCTTTGGAGCTAATTAAACTTAGCATCATGTTTTACTGGAAAATGAATTATGTCCAAAGATAAATTGTGCAAAGTCATGCAAATGGATGCTTGTTATTTAAAGAAATCAATCTAATGTTTCAAGATTTGCACAGAATCTTGTCTCTGTTTCACGGTATTGCTCCAAAACATAGTCTTAGTTTTCTTTCATTTTTGTTCTCTTTTGATCTTGGATGAATAACCTATGGCAGGTCCTTACAATTAATTATTTTGATCTGCACATCTTCCTGATCATCATATAGGGTGGTTAAATGCCATTAACATATGGTTTGAGAGCATAAACTACGAAATGATTTCACATGTTTGAGCTGTACGCTAAAGCTGAAGCTATCAATTGTTTATATATTGTTTCAGTTCTTAAATCCTCTTATATACTCGAAGTAGGTTTGGTATGTAACAGAATACTCAGATTTGGTTTGGTTCATGAACTCGAATATCGCAGACAGTACGGGACGTAGCTTTTGACTACTGCATTATGAGTGAGTGGTGACCAACGACATTAACCCGAAGATGGAAGACTCAAGACTATTTTATATATATGGCAATTGGCCGCAAATACACCTTCGTTGAACAAACAACAGCCAGTTGGAAATTCCTTTAATAGACGTGTAGGTCGTCTAAACTCTAAAGTCTTCAATCATGTGTTAAAAAAACACATTATTTTTCTTTAGCAGCATAAAATCATAAAATTAATTATATACGAGGGACAATGTGCTTTCTAAGCACCTGTACGAGCTTGAGCCTCGTTTAGGATATTGTATTTGCCAATACATATATATACTATCATTGTCAGATGATCACTCAAATCATCTTGGAATCAGAAGTACTGGATATCATTGTCTATATTCTAAGGTTGTAATATATAAATCGAGGGTTTGAACACTTGTTGCGCGATCCATCGATATTCATCCCCAAAGACAAGACAGAAAGGGAGTTATACGTATCAGTTTTCTACGTCTTCTTTGGTATATATCCAATTTAATACTCACTTTATGCTCTATGTAAGGTCCTAGATGGAGGCTAGACAAATCGTAAGGTCTCGATGTCTTTAAGCAGGTAGCAAGTAAATCGACGAGTATCTTATAGCTCATTCAAATCCACATGGCCACGCGATGATTAATTGTCACGATCAAGTGAAAAGATGTAAAAGAAGGGGAACAAAGTGCTATAATTGTTAAAAAGAAGAATACAAAAATTAGGACCAAGCATGTCGGACAAGACTTGATTCAGTACTTCTGCAGAAGCGACCATAATTATAAAGAAGCTAGCACAAAGGCCATGGACGAGCTTGGCTCGTGACACAATGCAATATGCATGCATGCATGCACTCGATTTGTCCGCAATGGCTCTGGTGCAAGTTGAAATCATGATGGCCAGATTAGCCTTGTGAAGGGGTCGAGCGAAAGGGCTCCATGCAAGCGTCTCACTGTATATATATAGTTGAATCGACCCTGGCCTTATATATACCCTAATGAAGCCTTTGAATCTATAAGGGGATCCTCGCGACGAAAGATTTCAAAGACACTACAATTAGAAAGTGATCCAAAAGAATACAAACAACACTCAACTAATATAAATATTTCTAAAGAGCAATAGATCACATGATTACCATAACCAGAGAGGGAAGACAGAAGATAAATAACGAATTAGAAAAGAAAAAGTCCACTCTTTTCACATACACTAATTTGCAGAACTAAAATGCCCTTTCAATGACGACGGTGGAGTGCTATAGGTTATAGAGAAAAAAGACGTGGCAAAATAAGTGCCATACACAAGACGTGATGTACGTGTTGTAGTTTAATATATTGAACAAACGTAGCTGCCCCACTTTTTAAATTTTGGAAAACAGAAGCCTAGCTACCCTCTTTCTTTTGAAAAATAACTAGCTGTAGACGCGTTGCGTACGTGTTTTTTTTCCCTTGAGGATCAAACCTGCTATTCGGATCTAACACGAACTAACTAAATTAAATTATAATTCACATATATAGTCCCATTTGTGTGCGTTTAGAACTTGGATTTTAGAACAAAGGATCGAATCTAAGATATGTATATATATATGTCAGACCAAATATTCCGAGGTTACATGTTTATCGTAGTTTTTTCGTTCTTGTTTTCCCTTCAATTAAGGTAAGTGATACACACGTCCCATGAACATTCTCTATCTACATCGATCGATCTCTTGGTTCTATGTTTGAAGAGAAATGTGGTGTTTGTTTCATAAATTTCATGAGTTCATTAGTCATCTCCTTCATCGTATGTATAAATTAAAGTTCATCTTAATTAATTTGTATACGTTAAATCCTTCAGTGTAAAGCCCTTCAATCAAGTTGCATGTCATACGTTGATCACCTTGTTAGATCTCTTTGGACAACAATTTTCATACTAACCTCGCACGTATACTACTGACCTGATCTTTTCATTGTGAAACTTCACCTCATTTACCCTTATATATATCTGCATCTTCAACATTCTCCTTCAAGATTGTAAATTAATCACACATTGCTACGTACCCTCTCCCTCGAAAAGAATTTTTTTTTCCAATTATGTCAGTAAAACACTTCGAAGGACATAACAGCCACTGCAAGTCACCAGCAGTGGCGGAGGGAGGGGTTCCAACAGGGGTCATTGTTGTTTGAAATTTAAATGACTTCTACTCATCTTTCGTCATTCGCTTCTCTTTTTAAATATATTTCCTTTTGAGCAGAACAAAAGTAGTTTAAAGAGAGTCGAAGAAGAATTAGCTCAAGCAAGGACAACAATACGTGAAGCAATTCAATCAAGGAACTACATATCTGAGAAGGAAGAGACTTTTATCCCGAGAGGATCTATCTACAGAAATCTATACGCAGTGGTGAGGAGGGCCAACAGGGGCCCTGTTGGCCTTACATTGATTTTTTTAACTAATATGTCCCCTGTAATTACGCTAGCTCCCCTTAAAATCCAGTGGATTAATTTTTGCGATTAAAGTGATTGATTTTCTTGAAATAAAATCTCATTTTGATGTTAACTCTCTATAATTTAAGTTTATATGCACACAATATATGAATACATGCTGGTTTTATGTTAAGATCTTTGGTGCTTCTAAGATCTTGATGTTGTTTTTTATTATGATGTTATTTGTAAACTGAAAGTATGCTTGAGGTAATTAAATTTTTTAAGAAGATATGTTCAATCTTATGATATTTTATTGGATCTGCACTCTGTACCATCTTGGAGGTCAAATGATTGAACATGTCCTATCTTTTTATTCATTTGTTAAACGAATAGTAAAGATCAGAGCTTGATTGTTCTTCCTTCCAATAGTAACGGAGGGGGCAAGTTGCGTTTTCTAAACAGATATACTCTAAGATTTATACATAGTTAACATTAATAGTACAAACTAATTGTTGCATCTTTTCAGATAATTTTTCCTACCAACACTATTATTACCCAACACATAGATATAGAGTCATTATCATTGTGCCTTTATCACAATTCAGTTGGGTTGGCTGACTAAATAAACTCTCTGTCATGTGAGAAACTCTCTTTCTGTCATGGTATATTTTCATATCAGCTCCTTCATTATTTATAATACTAAATGAATTTAATTTTAATCCTTAATTTTTAATATTTTAACTCTAAAATATTTTTTATATTATATAATAAAACAAAATTCTTCATCTTCCGTTAAGAGTTGCCCCTTCGTATTCAGTACTGACTTCTTCACCGGTCACTAAGTCCCACAACATTTATTTTTTGGTTAAGGACCGAATCCCACAGCATTCACAGTAATGACGGACTCTTTTAGCAATTTAGGGGGTGTTTGTTTGTGGAAATTTTGAGTAATATTCTCGAAATTTTGGGAATCTTTACTTTATTGAGATTTATTGGGGTTTGTGAAAAGTAGAGTGTGTGTGTTTAAAAGTTAAAATTTTTAGAGTGTGTTTGTTTTGTTGGAAATTTCGAACCCCAAAATTTTGGGGAAACAAACACCCCCTTAATAACAAGGACGCAAAATAGATTTTGTACGGTTCATTGTCGCAGGGTTAAAGTTTCACCCACCTCTCCAATTACTATTTAACACCTCATTCATTAATATAAAAAGTCTACCATATTTATCATACTATTTTACACTATTTTCTCACAAAATTCGATAAAATTCTAATTTTTTTCAAAATTTTCACATATTTACAAAAATAGTAAATCTATCTTGTGAGATCATGCATTGCAATGTATACAATACACAACACCATTGGTCCGAGTCTATTTTTTTTCCTAAGAATTGCGATTCTACTTGTTGGAGAAATGAAACGACTTGTCAAGGGGGATAGTGCTTAGTTTCAGGATTCTTCTGCTCTAGAGTCTGAGGTAGGATCCGAAACATATCTCTCGTAAATTCAGAGATTTCTGAGGTCAAACAGTGTCATTAACGCCTTCCCCCCCCCCCCCCCCCCTTGTGAACCTCGCGTGAAGTTCACTTGCATTGGAGGACAAAAGAGCAGGGGGGTTTGGGCCAGCCTGCGTCACTCCCATGAGGGTGTGGGGAGGCAGGAGTTGCAGCCTTATCAGAGCTCGCGTCACTGTTATCCTTGGAGTCTTGCACTGTACACAAGGTCATACATTACAGTGACAAGACGCTGAGCCGGAGAAAAAGAAACAAAGCAAAATGCTTCAAAAAGCCAAAATTAACATTATTATTGTTCCGACACATCAAGGTGAACAATCGACGTGATAGCTTTGCCCCCATTTCCCCACTCATCAGAATCCCTCTATGATCATGCCCGGCCTCACCCCCCATTCCCATCCAGCTCACTCCCTTTTGTCAGCATAAATCTTCCCTGCTCGGGACCTTTTCCTAGTCAACACATATAATTGATCCTCTTCCCATCTCCCTCGATTTTAGTCCTCATACTGTTTCTTAAAGTATATATATTTCCCTCTTCAGATCTGTTTCCTTTTTTAATTACATTATCAAGATTAGCCATGCATTTTTTCAAAACATAGGATATACATTTTATATATAACATATAGTTATATATACCACCCCGGCCTTTTTGACTTATGCTAGAAGTAATATTCCTATGACTTGCCTTAATTTAAGTTGTTCTTAATTGGGATTTAGAAACTTTTCTAAAACTTTTATTAGTAACGAGGATAGTCATGTAGGCAATACGATACTCCAAATCCAGAATGGGCGGTTTTGAGAGTTTTTTTTTTTAAAGATACTCATCACGATTTTGAAGAATATTTTTTTGTTCTTTTTAGTCTTAAAGTAAGGTAAGATATTCCCAACATTAGAACTTCAAGAGTTCTTTAAATTTCTTATTTCTAATAAGAATACTCATGTAAATACAACCAATTACTTATATAATATATAGTGTCAAAGCGTACACAAAGATCACTTCTACTACTTAAATTATTCTGTTTTCAGTACGAAATTAGTAATATATTATAAAGCCCTCATAACGATTGGAAGAACATACTTATATTTCTTGACGAGTTCAAATCCAATAAATATGCGAGTAAATTTATGATTTAACTGATATTCAAACAGTAAACCCGCTTGAGTATTCTCGAGTTACTGTTTCGTGTTCAACCAAATGAGTACGTCTACCAGCTGGTTGAGATTCGTCGGACCACGAAAAAGACAAGCGAATGCAACCAATGTTTCTCCCAACCCCAAAAATAGACAACAAGCAATCTCAGAAAACCAAAACTGTGAAATTAACCAGCAAACTCACGTGTTCTCTACAGATTTCTGACCTCAAGAAAGAACAAGTTGGAGATGTTATCTTTGTTTCTAATTAGCAGGAACCTTCGTGCAAAATAGGGCCAGTGCATGTACTGTACAATACAATAGTAAGTATGACAGACGTACGTAGGTGTTGCTACTGCCAGGATCTAATCAGGAAGTGAATACACACGAATGGTGTCCGTTGGAAGCACCACAGGATTTCCTTAGGGCAGTGCAAAAGTACAAAACAGAGGAGCACTGGCCGCATCCCCGCATGTGTGTTAAATTATGAAATTCCCGACGACTTTTTTTCCGCATTCCCGACGTGAATTATTGCCATAAACCCCCCATACCCTTCACGGTCCCACCCAAGCTTGAGCTCGTCTCCTCAGACAATGTAGCCACTCGTTTTTGCTCCGAATTACGTAAAAGGGATCCGCTTCTAATTTCATTTATTTATTTTTTGCAACTTCCTTTGGGTAGCTAAATAGCTTACTGGGTCGACAGAATGGATATTGTTAGTCATGTTCATGCACCAAGAGACAGTCCAACTATCTATATATATTCCCCTTTGGAGACCTGATCCCTTTCTGTTCCAAGATTTATAAATATCGGCCATGTGATGTTTCGTATTAGCCACAAATCATATTGACTCAGTACTGTACTCGACAAAGATTAAAGTTATTTATATATAGCATATAAAAACAAGCATATTAACTATAGAACGAAACCATGGGCTCAGGATAATTAACTAAATTAGTAGCTCAAGGGCTAACAAGAATTTTGTTGTTATATTTAGGTCTAAAAATGAACACATGTGTTATTAAATATGTAGAATTCTTTTTGAAAATTTCTGTCAAATTGTAAGAATGTCATGCCGACAATTCATCACGCAAGAAAGGACTCACTAAGTCGGATAATTTGAGAGAAGCTTATGATATTGTTACAAAGTTACCCATAGTCAAATTTCATTTTAATTTTAATTATTTTCTTTAGAATCTTTGGGTTAACTACTTGTTTTAAAAAGATCAGTCCGTCTAGACAATGACCACAAACAAGACACAAAAGCATATTCCACTAATAAAAAATATGTCACTATTAAGCGATTTAGACTGAGCGAATTCAGATGTCGATAGATAATTAATTGTGACGTAATTTTTATTGATCATGTATACATATTTCATCAGTCAAAGCATTGTGAAAGTAATATAATGAACTTTTTAGACCAAGTAGTTAACCTCGTGGACTTTCAATGAAAGAATTAAAAATGATGGAAAAATTAAAAAAAAATTAAATTAAATCAACCGTTAAACCTTACTTTTATCATACTTTTACATAATTATCACTATAGTTATATAAATTTTCAACAATTTTTTTGAAAATTATGTATCGTAATTATAAAAAAAAATCAAATACGCACTCTTAAGGAGACATATTTGATGGCAAATAGTAGGAAGATATATATGTTTTGATTCTTTTTGAAACCTCTTTTAAAAGTGTCTAATCTTGGGGAAAAAAGCATTTTATATGACTAAAAGGTAATATTGCTGGTCAAATATATCCACTATACTTATACATTATTATCATTGCGTCAGATCAACTTGTAATTGTTAAACATTGTCTATATATGGACAAAATAGAAGGACCATGAAACTAAGCACCTTTCCCGAAATGGAAATGAATAAAATACCTTCTACTAATTTGATATCCCCCACTTGAATTGAACTACTCCAGCACACAAATTAATTAGGAATCAATTGCGCGTTCTATTTCTGGCCAAAATTCAATGTTTGTCGAACTATAAAAATGGCCCTAATTGGATTTTTCTATAATGTGTACAAGCATGATGGAAAACTAAAGTTGTTTGAGTGGGAAGCGTCAATCTTGTTCCCTATCGGGTTCAATCTAGCTACTACTAAAGTTTGTTTTCCACATTGGTGTTTCATATTTGAATTTCTTGATATAATTAATGCTTGAGTTTGAGAAAGTTCAAAATAGGGATAAATATAAAATCAGTCTCTGTGATATACGTCAAAATCGAATTAGTCCTTATGATAAGAAAAACATAAATAGTCCCTGTGATTTCAGAAAATGATAAAATCAGTCCCTGATGAAGGACCAACGACAAACGAAAATGGAATCACAGAGACTAATTTTATGATTTTCTTACAACGAGGACTAATTCGATTTCGCGTATATCACAGGGACTGATTTTGTATTTATCCCTTCAAAATAATTCATAATAATAAGGTTTTAGTGTGTTATAATAAGTTGTCTTCATTCAGCCAACAAATTAATGAATGAAATTGACGGTTAGATTGAGTAATTAGCTATGCGCTTTAATTTTAAAGTGGTTTAGCACTCTTTTTCTGTCTTTTTTTTGGTTAACTCGAATTGTCAATTGCATTCATTAATGTATTGGTTGAATGAATACGGCCATTTATTAGGACAGAATTAGTACACGTTCGAGCTACACATTGTACTAATACGATACAAACACTGAATTGATGCTATAATACTAATCTAATTTATTCTTTGTCCTACAAATTACTCTCCTTTAGCAATTAATATCTTTAAATTACTTATATAAATTTTCTATTACTAAGATTGTGTCATGTGTTCTATTTTTCATGCATCGATCTTAATCACCCGATGTTAATCGAGAAGTATATTACAAGAACAAATGATAATTTAAAGGGTCAAATCGGCGTGGCAGTGGTATTGGGATTCATTGCAAAAGAGGTGATATAGTTGCGGCTGATACAATCTAAATTTTTTCCAAAAAGAAAAAAGGCAGCACCAAGGATGATGTTGCACAGCACAGCACAGGGAGATAAAAATAAAAGCTATGAGGCGACAAGCGTGGGCGGTGCACATATCCGAGCCACCAAGGAGCATGATTGTAATTTCAAACCCTCCTTTGATTCAATATATAGAATCAGACAAGCGAGAAACTAGAGCTTTGAGGAGATTAGTCATTAGAGAGGGAGAGACAGAGAGAGAGAGATGGAGGGAGAGAGTCCAAATGATCTATACAGAGAGTGCTTAAGAAACCATGCAGCCAGCCTCGGCAGCTACGCCACCGACGGCTGCGGGGAGTTCACTCTCGACGACACCTCTCCAGGCAGCCTACAATGCGCAGCATGTGGCTGCCACCGCAACTTCCACCGGAAGGTGACGTATATACCCTCCCATCATGTCAGAGGAGTGAGCTGCAGCAGCCGTGGTCACGGCCGAGACCCAGAGGCCTCGGCCGACCTCATGGATTACAGTGGTGGGGGTGTTGGGAGGCAGGTGGTGATGCTGGAGCCGGGTGAGTCTGTGGATAGGAGCTGCAGCAAGAAGAGGTTCAGGACAAAGTTCACACCAGATCAGAAGGAGAAGATGCTGGCGTTTGCGGAGAAGCTGGGGTGGAAGCTACAGAGGAAGGATCTAGAGGATGAGATTGAGAGGTTCTGCAGAGGACTTGGGGTGAGTAGGCAGGTCTTCAAAGTGTGGATGCACAACCACAAAAACTCTTCCTCGTCGTCTTCTGCATCTACAGGCAATGCCTCATCCCTCACTACTCAGTAGTACCAGGAGACAGAGAGAAAGTAAAGAAAGTGAAGAAATTTTATTTTGCTTTATTTTTATTTATCTGCTTATCCTTCCTTATTTTTTTTTTCTCTAAAAAATGTGTTTGATTGTAATTTAACCTTCTTTCCTATGAAAAAATATGCAGTACTCTGTATTTCTTCTTCTTCTTCCTTTCCCAGCTGAAAAAGGGTTCACATATCATCTGCAGCTACTGACTGCTATCCAGGGCTTAGGGGATGCTCAATTTCCTCCCATGAATGTTCATACAAATCTGTGGCATTTTGCTCTGATCTTTTAAGATTTCACTTTCGGTCTGTAACCGTAGGTGGCTATTGCGATTTATCAGTAGTGTTGGATCCATTAGGTATTAATAAATGCACCATTAATGATTGGTCTGAGGTTCTGGACAAGCTGATGATCTCATAGGACACAGGTATTACTAATTCCCGTGCACGTTAGATGTTGTGTGAATCATAAGTGGAAAGATGCAATATTGGACGCCTATCGAGTACCCCGTGATCGTCATTTAACTCATTGGTTCTTGATCTTTTAATCAGAAAAGTAAACCACAAAGAGATTTTGATGTTCATAAGAACTGAAGTTCAGGAAAGGGTTGTGCTTATATATATTCGAGTATAAGTCAAAGTGTTTTTTTTTTGGTAAGAAAAAGGGGGAGGGGCAACCATGTAGCAATTTGCGTAGGCGTTATTAAAGGAGCACCCCCACTGCAGTATGTCCGGTTTGAGCCAAAACTACAGTTCAATGGGTAGTCCATTACCAAAAAACACCAGCAAAACCACCGGCTAATCTCAGCCCACTACTAAACCCAAGGTTAAGTTTTACTTTCACAAGCTATTTCAACTTATGTCTTGACTCAAACTCCTGACGTGAGAGCTAGTAAATTAGTGCGTAACAAGTGGGTTAGCTGGATTTCTGAAAATTCGAACGATTGTATCTGTTTTTTCGTGCAACTGGACCAGTGTTGTTGGCCTGTTGCGCTTCTGCAGTGCTGGCCATGACGTACATATCAACATCTGGTCTGTTGGTTCTTTGTGCCGGAACCGCGTGCTGTGTACGTAATTTGCTGTCAATGTAGTAGTATACTGTAACTATACTAGCACTTGTTCTATCAAATTTTTTTGGTGGCCCTAGATGCTACTATACTCTGATCTCCATGAACTAAGCAGCTTGTGTGAAATAGTCTCCTGCTTTTGCAGTCATGCCCACAACAATTGGTAAGTAGTAGTCTAGAACGGAGTATGTACAAATTAAGATAAATTGTGCAAAGTCATTTAAAGTTACAGCTGTGATTTAAATAAACAAACCCTTCAAGCCAAGCCCTTGAACATTGTTTCCTCACCTCATTAAATAAGGTGATCAGTCTTGAAATGTTGGATTTGTTTATTTAAATCGCATTTATCTCTTTGAATGACTTTACACAATTTATCTTTGCACAGAATCACGTTGATCTATGGATCACTAGCTGCATGTTTGTAAAAATATCCAGCCTATTTGTGCCCCTTAAGGAAATTTTTTAGAATATAACTAAAACAAGAAAAATGTAATTAGCTCAGATAATTAATGTTCCTAGAACATGCAATATCTTTACATACACTCACATGCATGCATTTGAGTTCGAGCATATGTGAACAATATTATAGGATACGTTAAATTTTTTGTGCTTATCATAGTCCACTAATTAATTAATTAGGGCAAAGTATCCGAATTAGATGTATTTTACTCGATCGAGATGATCATTTGTCGATCGCTAATTAATAGGAAATGCGAAAATTTCAGGAAGTTTACTTGCTTTTTATATGACTTTATATTTACTACTGTATTAAGATGATAAAAATAAATGGAAGAACTTATGTTTAGAGAGAAATTCAGGGAATTGGATATACTTCGCAAGTCTCGAGCGGCTTATGGAATATTGTAGACACACAAAAAAGAAGAAGTGATTTTCATGTAGCTCGTTAACTGAATTATGAAAACTATTATCAAAAAAGAACCACAAAAACTTGAGCTTATTCACATTTACCATTGGATGAGGTCGAAGAACATATCTTTGCCTAAAAATTTTCTGTCCCGATGAGTTATGGGCTGCAGTCGAATCTCTTTCAGGTGTGAGGCTTGTGTAACAACATAATGTGATTAATGAAGCTTCCTCGTTGAGTGAGCTTCCGATACTTAAAGTCAATATGAAGAAAGATTGGAGTAAGAAAGACGTTTCATAAAGGGTCCTCTCTGTAAAATACATACCAGCAGGGGCGGAAGCAGGGGTGCGGGAAGCCCCCCAAAAAAAAATTTTACACTTGTTTTTTTTTTTTCTTTATAAATTAGTTAGGTCCGATACCCATTAAGTCCAGATTTAATTTACTCTTTGCTCCTACTTTTGAACAATCAAGATCACTTCATTTTTTTCTCCCTATGTTGATTTGTTTCTTCATTTTTATTAGAGATCTCGAAAAATGATGTGTTTGTTTAGGATACTTGTATAGGCCAAACCAAAGTTCTGATCACTTTTGAGATATGTTTATCTAAGGAAATATTTTACTAAATCTTGTTTATCCTGTAAATTTTATTTTTATTATTCAGAGCATGGTTTGCCATCAATTGTTGCTTTGTGTGTGTAAGTTGCTTTGAAGAATGTGAATATCTTTCAATTTCAAATCCATAGAACCTAGAGAAAGTAAATTACAAATGCATCCCAAGTAACCTTTTGTCAAAAGAAAAAAGAGGAAAAAAAGACAGATTCCAGTTGTGGTAGTAACAAAAAAATGTAAGAAAGACAACTCCTAATGGCATCAAGACCTCAACCATCAAAATCATCTGTAATTTGTTCTAAAGTTTTAGAATTAAGTAGAGAATTAACTTAAATTAAATCATCAAAAGTGATTTTGCGTAATAGGATGAGAGATAACTGAATGAATGGTTGCATGTTAGTGTACATCGAGCAAGAAGTTTTTAACCAATTGTGACATCTCAGTCGCAGTATATATTACGGTACATGTATTCCAATATTTTTAATGTTTTTAGTTTTTAATTTTCGACATTAGAACTCTAAGACATTGACGTAGAAAAAAAACTCTAAGACAATGTTTTGCATTACGAAGGAAATTTTTTTTTGTCATTTCGCCTTTAAAATTCGACACCCATAGATTTTAATCCTGGTTACGCCACTGCATACCAGGAGTCTTTATACTAGAGTTGTTCTGTATTCCAGCCTAGGGGAAACAACGATAGCTAGTACTATGGAAGGGATAGATTGTGACATTCCTTTAGACACATAAGAGCTCTGTTTTTCGGCGGGTATTGTTTTAGTTGCAGTACTGAGTCCTGGAATCGGTGTTGTATAACGTGTGCAGAGGAGAACCTAACAGGTGAGCTTCGTAAGGGCAACAGTCTGATCCTATAGTTGGAGCGCTTTTGAGGATTACCGCCCAAATGGGTTCCTTTGGTGGGCTGGATATTTGCCCAGTCTTCCCAGGCCCTACTTTGGGGTAAGCTATGGGCTTCTTAGTCCAACGTGGTCTGTCTTTTGATGAAGCCTTCTTCTTACTCATTGCTTCGGACTGAGCCAAATGAGCTCTGATTATTCCTTAGCCATATTATAGGAGAATGCTCGAGGTTATGCACTAATTTGGGTGTTCCTTCGGTTTAATCCAGTTATGTGATTAATCACGTAAAGTGATGTGAATTAACCGAAATGCACTTTCAAGATAAATTTTTTCTCTTAAAACAAATTGAATAAAATATAATTTATATGTTTATTTTAAAAAATATTTATATTTATATTTATATTTTTTTTCATAATTTCATAATTTTATCTTGGAATGATATTTCAGTCATTTTTTTACGTGATTTAAAGGCTAAATCAAATGGAAGACGTTTTTTTTTAAACATGAGTCCTAATTAGATAATTAAATTAAAACTTAAGGAGGATTAATTAATTTTTACCCATAAATATAAAGTCTACTATTATGATGTTTCCCCTAATTTTTACAATTCACCTTCCAAATTGTTAAAACTCAAACTACTCATAAATTTACACTTTTAGAGTTAAAATTGTACCACATGTCATAATTTTAATGGTGGAATAACTAGAGACTAGATTTTAGCTGTCTGCTTGCTGGCTAAAAGACATTAGAGGACTCTTTGTACGTTAGAAATAGAAATGAAAATTAGGTTACAGCTGCAAAGACAATTCTATATTGTTAGAACTTCACAGTACTGGAAATGTGCATCACGTTTCTTAAAAAGTCACCAACCAAAAGACAGACAAACCAACATTATACGGATATCTTCGTTGGGTACTGATGGTGCGTTTGCGGAAAAAATTTTACAAAATATTTCACTAACTCTCAATAGAATACTACAATATAATCTCTCTCTTCTATAAAAAATATAAAAATTACAAAAAATATAAAAAATTATCTCTCTTCACTTTTTTACTAAACCCAATACCAAAAATTTTACAACACAAACATAACCCTGAGTTCCATTAACACACTAATAAATTAGGAACTGCAAACTTTTGCAGAGAAGGCCTGCAGTATGATGCTATCAATAATTCTTTGATCAATATGAACATAAAAGAAAAACAGACAACGTCTAAAAACAAGCCTATCAGTTTACAGATCCTCACTTCGAACTCCTATTGAGTCATTGCATCAAAGAAAAATTAGCAATTCCCCGAAATAGTGCACACTGTCGGATTTGTGCAGTGTCCTTTGACTCGTTGCTTTCTACTTCATGTTAAAAAAATAGGGATTTCTAGACCGATATGGATTTTCATGCATAGCTCAGTGGTTCACCGAAGAGCTTTCGCTCATAAAGCACCATTGCTTAACCGAGTTATTTGGAATGATGAACACGATCTTCTAATGCATTCAGATAAACAATCCAATCGAAACAAGTACAAACCTATGAACAAGTACACGGATGACAGATAAAAAAAAAAAAGAGGGAAAGAGGAATAATAAATATCGTACCATCACCGTCCTTGTCAAAGAGGTTGAAGACTTCCTTCAACTCTGCGATCTGCTCCTCCGTCAGCTGCTCCACCATCTTACAATCCCAGCAAATCTAGTCTGGTCTTTTATCTATATATCTGCCTGAAAATACTAGAGAAATAGAGGGAGAGAGAGAGACGTGTGGGGTTTTGGATTTCTTTTCTGGTTATGTATTTATTGGCATCCCCTCCAACTGCTTAAGTTGATGGTTCAATCCTTACAACAAAATTGAAGAGCCGTACGAAACAGATATTGGCCAACAAAATTCAAGCAGTTGCTATTCTTTTTCCGTTATGTATTTATTGGGATCCCTTCCAACAAAATTGAAGAGGCGTAGGAAACAGATATTGACATGTCATTATTCTCCACGTCCACCGAGTTAAGGCCCGGTGTGCGTGTCAAAAGCATGTAAATTTGAGATTTTTTTAAATATATTTATTATAATAAAAAGACATGATTTATAAAAAAAAGATATTATTTTATAATAATTTTAAGATTGTTCACGTTTCACTGCACATTATTCCGGTATGTAATAAGAAATGTTTGAAAGCTCAGACCCGCTCTCTCAGCTTTATGCACAGAGCATAAGCGGAGAGCCAAACTAGTTGTTATGAGCTACAGCAAAATCTTTTAACAAAACTTCCGATTAAACCTGCACGTTAGGAAAAAAAACAAAAAGAGGAGCAGAAATGGGATGCGGAGGAGCTAGATGCATATAATATGCTCATGAAAACGCCCCGTATTTGTCTTTAATTGCTAAAGCAGCTGCTCTGTACCATGAAGCCACAGCCATTGCACCAGGATCGGGAACTGATGCCAGGATCTCCCCAGAGACATAGCTTGAACGACCAGCCTACAAAATAAATCTCAACAGATTCCCGTATAATGTTAGTCCATGTGATCGACACCCCTGACACCAAAACTGGTGACCCTTTTCCAAAAATGCCTTGACATCGAAATAAGTAAAGAAAAAGAAATGAAATAAATCCAACAGCTGTCTTACAAAGTACAACTGAGGGACAGGACATGTCCAAATATGATTCATTGTTTTCATTTCCTTTGAATACAAGTGTTTTCCAAGATCCATAAATTGAGGCTAAGGATCCATTGGCTATTGCTTCCAACTTAATCGAGTATCATCAAAAGAAACATGTGGATTCTTGTCACTTCCATTCAAAGGCTATTTTCCGTTCGCACACTTTGATTAGAAACAAACCAAAGAACTAGAATTAACCCCAATGAAATAGGGAAAAGGATCGAGAGGGATGTCACCTGTGCCTGCATGTTCTTGGTTGACTCAGCTCCAGCCAATGCTGCTTCAGAAGAGAGCACAAAAGCAGTGCAAGGATCATCCCCAGCATTTAACCTCTGCATGTTACGTTAAGACATTAGTCCCAACGCCCCACATTTACTACCAAGGAAAATGATAAAGATTGTTGCTGACTGAGGACCTCGTGAAGTATTGCCGATGCTGGAATAAGTGCATCTAACAATGTGCGATAACCAGCGCTGGCTCCACCATATTTACTGACTGCAGCAATGGAGGCTTCAAGTGCCTCAGCCCCTGAATCAAGAAAGTCAATCAGTGTAGGTCCAACACTGATTATTAGAACATTAGGAGGATCATCTCACATTGATTTGCTGTGACAACTGATTGGGAGCTTGCTGAAAACTGTGCATATGCTGCCTTACAAAATAGACTATATCTGTTTCGGGAAGAGAGATGAAGCATTTGTTAGACTAATGTAAAAGGAACGAATGACATATGATTGCTAAATTTTAATCAAGCAAAGACTCAGATAACGCAACATACATGATCCCACTAGTTCCTCCCATAACTCTTCTAATAGATGATCCAATTTCATTCACTGTCTCTGCAGCATCATTCAGAGGATAACTGGGAACAGAAAGGAAATTAAGTTAAGACCATTAATTTAACTCAATTTGGAATGATGAACATATCGAACCAATAAATATTAGTCTCATGTAATGAATAGAAAAAATCAAAAGATTTAGGAGATAAGGACCAATATGTGTGATGATCTAACAAATTCAAGAACTGCAAATACTTGCTACCTATGAACATTACTGGTAGCACAACCTTGTAATCAACAAGCTCAAAATCTATCAATGTTCGTCGCTAGATATGAGCAAGCAAGCATAAACACCCTCTCCAATCGTTGTTTCTAAATTCATGGCCACATTATGCAGAAAGATGAGCAGAAGCACTAAAAGCTTCTAATTTCCCCTTCTCTCTCAGGAATGTTATAGGAACCATTTTGAGGATGTGAAAAGGTTAAGCCAGCTGTTGTTTTTTTTTTTGATAAGCAAGCTAATCTCATTAGAAAAATGAAAGCCAGCTGTTGTTTATTTTATCTGAACAATCATCTTGGACAGAGTCACCACTTTGAACTGGCAGTTGATCCATTGATAATTAATAATCACACTAGATCGAAACATTATTAAAAATCAAGCTTATAATTAACTAATTAAATATCTTCACAACTTCTCCAAACCCAAAAACATATACACAGATAAAAATTTCAGGCGAATGTCTTTTTCCATTACGGAGTTGTTTTTCACAAGATCATATCAGGCTCGACTATTTCCAAGAGTCCTTGAATGACATGCAAGATGACTGGGAGCCAAAAAAAAAAGAGGCATAATCAAATCCCTCAGGATCATGATGGTCTGCCATGGGATCATCTTTCTAGACTCTGACTGCTGCCAGTTAAAGGTTATTTGATATGCGGAAGAATACAGGGTTTGAAAAAGCGGGGGAGAATTGGAGTTTAGAAATTAGGATAATAGTGCACACACCATGAGAGGAGAGAAGAGGAGAATACAATATAAAGTCTTCGAAATCAAAACACCCAGCCTGTTGTTCAACTTACACCTCTGGAACAATTAAATGGCCCAAGAGGGCAACTTTAACATGAACGTACTGATCTTGACATAGTAAAGCAGATATTAGTTCGATAAATCAAGCTAGCACATTCACACATGAAAGCCATGAACGGCACATTCTTCAAAGGTCAATGTGCATGATTCACATATTCTAACGGAATCAAAAACGCCATCCACATTTAGTCCATTGAACAAATAAGTTTGATACTTCAAGCCTCACAATTAACTAGGAAATGCTGGGAATAGTTCTATCATGTGCACTGATCTTATCAAAGAAAAAACTAACTGCGAAATGCTGAAAACAATTAACTGTTGATTTTGTTCTAGATTTGCCACAAAACTGCAATTTGCTCCGATAAACCGGGAAACTAAAACTACCTCAACATCAACTTACTTTTTTAGGTCCTCTAGAATTGCTGTTGCACCTCTATACATCTGCAAAAACAGATAAATCGTACAGGACATGATACATACAATGCAGTGCATCCAATAATAGAGGGAACTACTGATAGGGCTTTGAGGACATTGCTCACCGTTGACCCACAGTCACCATCACCTACTTTGCTATCCCATTCATTCAGACTGTCCCGAAGACTAATGACTGCATTGGCTGCTGCTTCAATAGCAACCTCAAGAATCTGGCCTTGTTGATCCAGTTGTAGTGGTCGACTCAGGGACTAATCAAAAGCAGATATCACCAATCAGGTTTAGAGAAAGTAGTCATGTAACCCGGAAAAACCAATAGAAAATAAAGGACACGAGTTCATCACTGAAGTCCAGAGTATGACAGTAAACATTAAAGCAGAAATGAAGACCAGTAGTGTTACATCAAGTTATCCATTACATTACCGCCATAACATTCTCCCCACTTAATCATATATGTCTACATCTACTGAAGTATTTCCATGTGTTTGGAAGTGAGTATGTTATATTTTTCTACAGCAAGTCAAGCGAGTCACGATAGGTTTGTAAGGAAAAATGACAGAAATTCTAATGGCGTTTGGCAAACTAAAATTTTAACTCCTAAAATTTTATCATCATTACAAACATTTCTCTTCACTTTTTTACCAACGTTTTTCCTTTTTTTTTTATCAACTTTTTCACTTTTTCACCAACTTTTTCATTCTCTCTCCTCACTTTTCCAACAACTCCAAAATTTTTACTAAAACTTTGTTCCCAAATGCCATGTAAAATCCAGCCCGAGTAGGTAACTTGAATCAGAGAGCAAGCTCATTTTAACCTGTTTTTCAACCACTTAATTCCATAACCATACCTCTTCACTCTTTGCAGAACGAGATGGTGGCATAGGAACAGGAATCTTGGCAGGTGGATGATTACCTGCCAATAAAGAGAACACCTGAGCTCAATCAAAATCAGTGTAGAACTTGTCTCGTGTTCTATAAATAAATAAGGTATATATCGAGGAATGCATATATATAGAATATTAAGGTTTCACCAATAAGTGGGGCTCCCATTGTTGCTAGATCAACATAGATCATGTTAATGCCATGATAGGAGCTTCATGAAAGAAAATCCTAAATAGGACATTTAAGGAAACTAATGAACAAAGTGCTGATGTAACACATATTAACAGACCATCAACGCCAACAGGCCAATATGGAGCCTTCGTAGCAGCATCCAGACGTTGCAAAATACTTTCACCTGCCTTCATGATGGATATTGAAAAACCTGAGAGAAAAAAGAACGCAATATGCTGAGAACAATTAAATTATAGTTTCAGTGCTCTTGCAGCAATAACAAACCTGCCATGTCAAGAGATGTCATAAATGACCCCGTATATACTCTATCAACAGCCAGTCCATGTTCGAGCTGCAACTTTGGCACTGCTTTTCCTGCTGCAATCATTAGTTCCATTATGGGCGTAGCTCCTAACCTGCAAATTGAGAGAACATTATATAACTAAAACAATGGATATGTGATAAGGTTATTGGGCCACCAGATAAATTCTTGACAATCACAAGGAACTGGAGAGAACAAAGTTGAAAATTTTTAAGTTTTTGAAAAACAAACTAAGAATTGACAATGGGACTACAATCGATATGCTTAACAGAATACAATCGATATGCTTATCCAAATTAAATGACCATTCTAACTTGTCTACTATAAATAATACAATGCTAGGAGAAGAAAAAGAATTAAATTTCCTTGATCACAATGATTGGGAGTTGCTGGCTCAGAAAACAAGGAAGCAACTGTTTATGCATCAGCCAAGAGCAGCAAGGTCATATTGGATTTCTACAAGTCTTGCTGTAATTTTCAATTCACAAGCATCTAAGATCTTTTAGTCTGCCATGCGGCAAATTATTTCCTGAATGGGTATTGAAGACAAAGTGCATAGCTGCAGAGGAACAGATTTGACCCAGATTACGGTTGCATTGAATATCTTATAATTTATTATTTTGAAGATCTGGGAAACCTATAATCTTACGGGAAAATCATGTATCTTTTACATTTTCCCTCTCCTCTCCATCTTTTAAATTTTGTTACAAGTTAATAGCTTTATCGACGGAAAAACATTTGAACTTCTAGTCACTATCCAATCTAACACACAAGATATTCCAAATATTAATGCTCCTTGTTCTCATCTAGATTATGTTTAAATTAGCTGATGTAGTCCATTGCAAACTAATTACAGAAAAATATACAAGGCGACAATACGTTAATTTGAAATGTCTGTTAGAGTCGTTCTACTGATTTGACAGTCTTTAGCTTTCATCAAGTTGCAATCATGACATAGAAAAGCCAGAAACTAGAAACTCATTTCCATTAATTGATTTGACATATATCTCTTTAATATTGTGTAGCTTAATCCGATGCTTGTAGTGCGGATAACAGTTCATGTTCCATAACTTCATATGGTAAATTCAGATTCAAAGCACAAAAGAAAAACCAAGTACCCACCCATTAATGAGAAGTACCACTCTGTTACCACGTGTAATGGGAACATAGTTCGTTTCCTGCAAAGATTCAGTATGTGAATAATGGACATCAACCTGATGTGTAAGATTTTTTAAAAGGAGAAAAAAGTACCTTAACCTGTAAACTTAATAGCATATCAAATATGGCATTTAAAACTCAAAAGTATATGCATGGTATAAAGATACATAAACCTACTGCAAAAGCATCCATACAAACACCTATTCCCCATAAAACATTTTCCTCATTGATTCACATAACTTGAAGCCTCATTAACAAGCTTGGTGCCTCCCTTTGCAAGATGAGTTGGATGGAGTATCAAAATATGCTTTTTTTTTTTATAAGTAAGCCAATCTTATTAAAGAGGAGAGAAACAAAGAACACACAACGGAGTCAACAGTACAAGAGATTATACTGAAAACCCCTAACACAAACTAGAAAACTAAGAAAAAACGGAAAACCAGAGAAGAGAACCCAACAACAAAGAGGCCCAAAGAAAAAGTGTCAACAAACAAAAACGCCCTCAACCCTCTAGCCACTGGACAAAGCACAAGAAAAGGCCCCTCCTCCTAAAGATGACAATAGACAAAACCTCCACCAACGTACTCCCAAACCCCACCTCCATCTGACCGCTGCCAACCGCCGCCCTTAAAAGACTACCCAACAGTCCAGCTCAAAATATGCTTATAGTACAAACACGTGTTAAATGTCCAGAATACGTTGTCAAGAATTTAATAATGAAAACCATTTCGTCTAGATACCACTGCTCATACACCAGGAACCCATGATCATTGTTCCCCCTTCAACACCCCCGGCATGCCCCAGGTGCCGTCAAAAAACCAATGAAGAAAGAATTGATGACGAGGCAATTAATGCAATTCATTTCCCAGGTAAGCAGAGAGTTGACACATAAAATAATTGGACATACTGGGGAGAGTATTTGATTGAGAACATGAGAAACCACCACATCCACAGGCTGAATGTCAGCTACTGCTGCACCGGGTTCGCCATGCTGTAAATAAATGCATGTTTAGTATGCCTGATAAATTACACTACAGCAAACCAAGCGAGTGATACCAACATAGATTACAATCAAACAAAAGCCACCAACAAGACCATACTAATCAATCAAGGATATGTTAGGCAGATACAATGAACTCCAGCTTACGTTGCATAAACTGAAATGCTACAATTTGATCATCTAAGAAAATAAAAATTATATACTCCTTATTCCAAGATAAAGTCATGCACTTGGATATGACTTACTATTCCAAGGCCAAGTTCCATTTTCCCTGGACCCAGGCGATCTGATGTAACCTGTCCAGGCAGTGTACAGACAGATAGAGCAACACCCATTGTTCCAACCATCTCTGATGCACGTTTTGCTTCGGCTGCGACATCAGCAAGGGAAAGGCCAGCAGCAGCAGCAGCTCCAGCAACCTGTCTTTATCAAGGAATTGTAAATTATAGGACAAATGTAGTGAAAAATAGAGAACAATACTCTGGCGATTATATTATTTAATCGATATAACAAGGCAGCAGTCCTAAGGGGGAAAAGGGAAAACCTGAAGACTGCCGTTGACAGCCAAGACAAAATTGGGTAATTTTCGATTCTTAGTTTTAATGACTTACCAGATACAATAGCCTTAATAATCATGATCTAACTGCATCTTCAAGAAAGATTCTTGGTCTCAAAGCATTTGGTGGCACCCTACTTGATATTTTACAATAAATTAACCCTCATACATGTGTGTGTAGGTGTTGTGGAAGGAGAGAGGGAGGGAGGGAGGAAGAGAAAAGAAAGAGAGAGGGACCTTATTAACAAGAATGGTCCCAGCCAATCCTCTTCGCCCAGCTATGCCACGAGGGGGAGGTAAAGCGCAATCATCCCCTACAATTACAGTCTACAAGATGCAAACAATGTTTTATGACATTCTTTGTTAGGTCTAACCATGGGTACGATGATTTACAGTCAAGATCGCAATGAAAACATACATCCACTTTATAACCTTCCGATTTCGCTTCCTCAGCAGCCAAACCAAAATTCAAACGGTCACCAGTATAATTCTGTCAACAAAACTTTTAGTAATCAGACCAGTTTTAACCCGTTAACACAGTTCAAGTATTAGACCATTTATGAAGCTTGGCACCCTTTCCAACATGGTTTCAACCATTTTGTAAAGATGTCTTTGCCCTCTCTCTCCCCCAACCCCCGCCCTTCCTCGCTGCCTACCTGCCTCCTACTTTTTATTTATCTTTCTTTTTAGCTGGAATGGTTGTATCCAGAATCAACATCACTTCAAAAGAAATCCTATAGACCCACTGAACGAGGATGTCACCATACCATGGTATGGCAAACAGAAAAGTAGTTTAGGTATTACTTTAAAAATAACGTACCTTCACAATTAGAAGACATCCCATAGGACCAGTTACAGCACGTATGCCCTATAGTAAAAGTAGGTCAGCTCAGAGTCATCTAATACAATTATCAACGGGGGAAGGCATATGTATGTTCAATTATCCTAAGAAACAAGAAGAAGAAACCATACAGCAAGAATTGAATCAACTGGTGGAGAGGCAAAAACATCCCCACAAATAGCTGCTGTCAGCATACCCTCCCCCACAAATCCAGCATGTGCAGGCTCATGACCACTTCCACCTCCTGTATGAGAGACATCAGGCTACCAAAAGGACCCCTAGGATGCCCAATTAAATTGTAGGTTCCAACAGATGTAAGCATAAGAATGTTTATTTTTCAATGCATTAAACGGGAAAAAAGATATCTCGATAGCGGATCAGAAACCAAAGTTCAGAAATTCATCATTTCATTACCAGAGTAAGGAGTTGAGAAGAAAAGGTGTTCATATTTCTTATCATACGAGTTTGCATACTAATTGGGTTTTATTCTTTTCTTATCTCCATGGATTACACAGGAACAAGTTAAAGCTCACCCAACCAGTGTTATTTCCTTTCTCTCTTACTGGTAGAAACAGAGAAGCCTGCAGCCAACACCAACCCCTCCCTCCCTCACCCCCCAAGAGAAGAGTTTGCCATTATGGATGATTTTACACAACCATAATGAAAACGGAATAAAAGGACCAAACATAAATGAGGTTTCCACTGCTGTCATGCAAGATAATAATAGTATCTATATGCGTAGAAAGGTATCTAATGTTGGTTCATGCAGTTAACCAAAAGAATAATAAAAAAAAAACTATTAAACGTTCTAAGGGTGAGTTTGTGTAATAAAATTGTACACTTATTAAAATTTAACCCAATAAAAAATTATAATATAATCTCTCTTTCTCCATCACATCATTACTTTTCACTATAATAAATATTAAAAATCATCTCTCTTCATTTTTTCACCAAATCCAATACCCTAAAAATTTTAACCTCCCCAAAATTTTAACACTCAAACACAACCTAAGAAGGGCAATCAATGTCCAACCAGAAATGAAAACACTGCTAAAGTTTCTCGTCTCAAACCTGATATAACTGCAACTTTATCAAATGTGGAACTTGAAACATCAGCGCGTAATACAACCTTCACCTGTACGGAATATAGCGGGAAAATGTCATAATAGATTCTAATGTCATGTATATAAGATAATTAACAAAAACATTAGAAAAAATTATCACCTCAGTGAAACCATCCAAGAACTGCAGTCCAGGATACGTTTCCACGAGTCCCTCGATGAACTCAGTCACAACATCTGTGAGAGAGCAACCATAATAACCAGAAAAAAAATAAAAACTCCTTTTTCCAACAAGCAAAGACTTAATTGTGTTTCTCTTTCTATTTTAAGTTGCTGTTTTCAGTTCACAACCCAGAGAGAAGCAAGACACAAAAGGTGGTATGCAAAGCCAAGGGAACCTAGACTCATAACAGGAGACGACTAAAACTCTCACATTTCCAAAAAAAAGCCTAACCCTCATTCCAAAGTCACCAAATGTAAACCAGTTTGATAGAAAATTAAATATTACTCATATTTCAGAGTCTTTTTTCTTTACTCATTCTCTAATCAGTCCTTTTAGGTCATGAAGCACACAAATCTCAGCCAGGTACAGGTGGGGTTTACTCTTATCAATTTTTAGTGAAAATATCAACTTCTCTGAGCACTTATTCAACCCTGAGAGGGTTTCTCATAAAAATCTAAATGTCTCTTCAGTCACTATCATCTTTCACTAGGACATACATAGCTTCTATTTTATATCTTTTCCATATCTGCCACCAAACGAGCTCAAGGTCCTACCAACTCCTCTGATTGGTACGTATACCAACGTAGGTGCATAGACCTATGAATAACATAGTGGATCATCTTGGAACGAATATTGAACGAATCAAAGTCGTTAATGACCCAAAGAAGGCCTACTTAGTTGCTAAAATGCTGTTCGAAAAGAGCAAGAGAATAGTCAGCGATCATCCAGGACAACGCAAAAACGCGAGAGATTTGAGAAGATTAATGAGACCACATTTATCAACAAGAAAACCACCAGAAGAGAAACAACTAAAAAATCATAGTCGCATTTTCCAAACGTCCTCAGCGACCAGACAGAGGATAAAATAACCTCAATTCGTATGTACATTCAGCAAAGCGCCACTTAAAAGGAGGTCACCAACTACGAAAATTGAGGAAGAAACAGTCAAACCTGAAACCTCGCGCAATAAAATGCATATAAGGCATAGGCGAGAGATTTTCCTAAAGCAAATGCGAACCAGATTGTTCATCAAAACCCAAAAACCAAGAAAAATAAAACAAGAAAACATCAGGGCCGCATTTCCCTTCTCGTTTCTCTCAATTTCAACCATTAGTTTTTTTCCCGGCAAACAGTCAGAGAAAGAGCACTCAGGAATCATCCGTGAATTTAACAACAAGCACCAGTCACCACTAATTCTTAGGAAGCAACAATCGGAAGAGACAATGC